>OV277716.1:7500-4807500 GCA_922987775.1 Agonopterix subpropinquella | reverse complement strand
AATGGGGCTCAAACTTACCTCAAGTCCTCGAGGGCATTCCTGCTGATAAACAACAGCTAGATAGCATAGATTTGAGTCATGATTCTGTTTCTATCAAGACTTTAGGTTTGCATTATAACGTTAGGACTGATTGTATTGACGTGCGCTGCCCAGAGACAAATTTAAATGATTCTTACACAAAGCGAGAAGTGTTAAGCTTTGTTAGTAAATTTTTCGACCCTTTAGGTTTGGTGGGTCCGATATTGGTAAGCGCTAAGCTTTTTCTGCAAGATCTCTGGAGAGCAAAGATTTCCTGGGATGCTCCACTCCCTAATGATTTAAATGAAAAGTGGAACAAGTTTGCTTTAGGCTTAATAAATATGCCTGCTATTAGTATTCAAAGAAATATAGATGTTTCTCAATATGAAAAGATTGAATTGTTAGGATTTGCAGATGCCTCTAACAATGCTTATGGGTGCTGCTTATACTTACGTGTGATTAAGCCGGATAGACAGGTTACAGTAGACTTGCTGTGCTCTAAGTCGCGCGTAAGCTTAGCAAGCAATAGTGCGCTATTGAGTTCAAGCCTAGGTGTCGTTAATTCCTTGTTTATAGGACTTACTCGCGACTTAGAGCACAGCAAGTCTACTGTAACCTGTCTATCCGGCTTAATCACACGTAAGTATAAGCAGCACCCCCTTGGGTGTAAAACTTTTACAATGGAAGCAAATCTGAAATCGAAAAAATAAAATCAGCTGTTCCATATTAAACTGGAATGTCTTGTCTACACGACTCAAATGTCGGCTCTTTTTTTTACCAATTTCATGTTGTCGGTGTCTCAGAATCGGATGGTCTAATAAGACCTGCCGACTCCCGTTTTTCGGACCCCCGAAAATTTTTAGTGTTTTTTAAACACTAAAAATTTTCGGGGGTCACTTACACTGAGTTGCAGAAACGCTCATTAGAGTTAATTCCTTAGATCAAAGTAAAATTAATGGATAGGCCCAAAGCGCTTTAAGTTGAAGCACGCAACAACTAGGGTACTTCAATACAAACTAGGGCACTTGGTCTGTCATCTCGGTACATATTCGAAGTAAAACTGTCAATTGTTTTGCCTCATTTTTCTGGTTTGAAATGTTCCCGTAAGGCCTCCATTAATTTTACTTTGATCTAAGGTTAATCCTCAATTATATCTCTTGCTAGCTTTTACTACGTCAACAAGACAAAAAGTGACAGCAAGAGATTTAATGGAGGATAAGGGTTGAACGTTGAACCACATGATTAAATATCCCTACAGATCGGAAGCTTCATACTAAGCGGAAACTATAGGTGTACCCATACATAGTGCGGCGATGTGTGCGTGACCTGTCACCGACGAGTGTTAGCCGCTAGCCCCGTATACACGCCATTTTGATCCTTAGTTCAATGGATTAAGATCTTGTCGTAGGGACTTCTTTGGTTGACGCGAGCATAATAAACCGGTTCCGTTGCGAGGGCTGCGGTTTGTTATCCTCGCGTCAACCAAAGAAGTCTCTTAATCCATTGAACTAAGGATCAAAATGGCGTGTATACGGGGCTAGCGACTAACACTCGTCGGTGACAGGCCACGCACACATCGCCGCACTATGTATGGGTATACCTATAGTTTCCGCTTAGTATGAAGCTTCCGATCTGTAGGGATATTTAATCATGTGGTTGAACCTCATCTGGCAGCACCGCATCGCCTTTTCCTGTCGCTCCATCCTTTTATGTCACTCGGGAACGTCATTTGCTAGCAAATAAGGTAGACAAAGGTAGATAAAGGACGATCGCGTTCCGTCTATCTTATTTGCTCTACCAAATGACGTTACTGAGTGACAGAAAAGGATGGAGCGACAGGAAAAGGCGATGCGGTGCTGCCAGATGAGGTTCAACCCTTAAGCAGATAGTGATCTGCCTGGGCATTTCATTATACGCCGCCATTTCATGATTTGACCGATTATAATCAACTAATAGGAAATTTGGCGGATCGATGTAACCTATTTGTCTATATTCCCAGCTACTTTCTTTAGTGTTTTTTAATGTTAATTATATTTCCTATGTCCAGCAGTGGGCCGTCCATCGGCTTAGATGATGATGATGACTTCATATTCCCAACGTTCCCGAAAATTTTAATTGTAATACATAGATCGGTAAATCATTCGAGTAAAGGGAAGTTCTAAATGAAACTACAGTATTTAAAAACAATAAAATAGATTTTCATTTATTGTGAGACGAAAAATACAACAATGGGACTTATCACCTAAAATGGTTAGTGGCAGACAGTCGTGTCAAAACAATTGTTGTGTGCGTGGGGGCGGCGGGGTCAGCGCGGAGCGGGAGGCCACGGATGCGCAGGAGTCACCCCGCCCGCACGCACACACTCCTAATTTATGTCTTTCATTGGGAAACTCGTGGTATAACGAATATCAACGAAAATAGCAATATAATACACAAAACGATACCATGACCTCTCTATCAAAATCATAACTAATTTTTATTTAAACATGTGAAGTTTCAATAGTTTTCATTTTTTTAACTAAGTTTTTAAAAAGGCTTTATTGATTCGAAGCTAATACTTAATTACTTACAAGATTGTTTAATAGTTTAATAGTTGTCGCGCCACTCGTCCGTCCGATGTGTGACGCCCGGTGACGGCTGGTGACGCCTGGTGACGCGGGCGCGGCCGTGGTACGGGACAAGCCTATCTCACAAATAAATAACAAACAACTCTCAAATACCGCTACTATGAAACGTTCTATACAAAATTGAACATTGCCGATTCACTAAGTCGTTTGGATCTCATTTATTTTTTTATTAATTTAATACTAAAAACAAGTGGGCGGCGAGCGGTCGGCCGCTCCTGTGCGACTCGTCTCCTTTATTTCAACTCGTCACAAGTCGATTAAGTACATGTCTTATGTTATAAGTTGAAAATGCCACTGTTGCGATGCTAAGTCGCCTATGTTCCTGCGAGGCCGCCCGCGCAGCCCCCTCGCGTCTCGCGCTGCGCGGGACCGACTCCCATATTGCTCATAGAGAAAAAATTCCAAAATCAATTCGTTACACCGTAGACTATATTTTGTTTAATAAACTTGAAGTATTTATCAATAATCAATAAGTACATTATAATAATTGAATAATTAGTATTTTGTTTTCATAAGAGACTAGCATTACAAATAAATACCTTCAGCTATACAATTTTAATGTTTATTTTCTATTTAAACATTTTGAAGATGTTTAAAGTGGACTACGTCGGTTTTTACACAAGAATACAGTTTACGGTTCTTGTATAGAAACTTTTAGTTGATGCGTCTACGCTTCGAGATATGACTTAAATGTATACTTAGATTTAGGGGAAAAAGGTCGTAAAAACAAAAAAAAAAGTTATTGAAATTTATAACAAACACCTTAACTAATAGTTCAATAATTTAGTAGAAGTAGGTAGTATGAGGGTGGGGCGTGCGCGCGCGCCGGCCCTCGCTCGTAGGTACAAATACAAACTGACGCGGCGCTACAAATGAAACAACTTTATACAAAAGGACGAGTCGGCGGGCGCGCGCCGCCCTGCCCCGAGCCCCCCCTAACCACCACATGTCTTTGACAAAAGCAATATAAAACATTTCATTCCGTGTAAGAGATGACACGATGGTATGCGAACATTTTATTTGTTTATTTTCAAAAAACACTCGTCCATTCGCTCGTCCTTGCGCTTAAATCTAAAATTAATAATTAGACAATATTTTTTTTATTTGTTCAACAGACGCGCGCGGTTCGTCGCGCGCGTATAATAATAAAATATTTTCAAAACAATCGAATAATTAAACACACTAGTTAACAATATAACTTATGCTCGAATACACTGGTGGGTGCGATGAGTGGCCTCCACGCACCGTGAACTGTTAGTCCCATACCCATACCCTCAACCATACTCGAAATCAAATACGAAACTTGATCACCCTCGTTATTTGTTTAAAAATATGATTTTATACACAATCGTTTTAGCATTAGATTATAATATAATTAGAGCGATGGCAGCGAAACGGTTCGAGAACGTCCGTGCTCGGGCGGTCACGCGAGGCGGCGGTAGTCCTTGTTCATAATACTGATATTATCGCTAAATTATTGCATGTGTGAGCGGACCGCACGGGCGCGGGGTGGAGGCGGCGGTTACACGGCGGTCTCGGTGTGCGAGTGGCTGGAGAGGCGCTCCACGTCCAGGTCGTGCGGCGCCAGCGCGTGCGCGTCGGCGTAGTCGATGCTCGACGAGTGCGAGAAGCGCTTCGACAGCGCCGTCTGCTTGCGCAGCGCCTCGGCCAGCGCCGCGTCCGCCAGCGAGCCGCGCGAGTCCAGCCCCTGCCGGAACGCGTTCACCACGCGGATCTGCGTCGCGGGGACACACACACGTGTTATCATCTCACACTCTCTATCCTTGTACAGACGTGACGCTCTGACTGACTGTTACAAGTTTACGATAGATTCTAGATCTGAGATATTTGTTATTCATAACAATAGTCCCAATTAAATTTCAAGAGTCAGAAGTGGGATTGAGGCAGAACATTTTGAAATTTAACTATTCATAGTAAATTCATGATCATGATAGTAATCTTTACCAGTTACCAAAGTTATTAAAGGTCTAACAAAAAAGTTGATAAATATTAACAATAATTTCTCCACAAGTGGCACCAATGGCTTTACTAAGCAAAGCAACAGTTGGAGTCAAAAAATATTAATTCCTTTGCAACTTATTGAATAGAGCATAAATTTTGATAGATTGCAACTATTTAAATCGAATTTTCTCTCAAAATTACCTAGTTATGTCGGTTAACAAATATAATTCTATTCATGGAGGGACTTTTTGATTTAAAATTTATCTTAGCAGTCAGAGCTTCACGAATGATATCCACTGACATCTCCATCTACTTCTTAACAGTCAGAATTAAATGGAGTGCCATTATTGTAGAATGTACAATTTGAAAAAGTAAAACATAAATTAGAAGCACACTGAGCCATAAAAAAGAGGCGAAGCGAGGTAAATTCAAAATCCCAGTCACAGCGGGTTTTACTAACGAAGTCTGTTTAATATAATAAGTTTGTTTTCAATTAAAAATGTTTTTTGTTAAGAAATAAGACTGCATGAATTTTGGCTCTATGTACAAAGAAAAACAAAATCATCGACTGATGCATTTCGCTTTTCTTGCATTGTAGTAAAGTCTAAAATTCAATGCGTTCAGACATCTCCACGATAACATTTTTTATCAATACATATTATTAAACCCAATTCAATAGTAAACCCAAAAACAAAGGCTTTTAAGAGTTATGCCGATTGCTGATGCGTATCAAAATACATTACAGTTAATAATATACAGTGTTTTCTAGAGGCGATCACGAAAAATAAGTTCAACCAGGATACATTATCTCTGCACCTCGCTGGAATGCGATGCTCCTCTCGCTTCCCACTTCGCGCCAGTACGGACTTAATAATCGCGTCAGTACGGTCAGCATCTTCGTTGCCGATACGCGTATCGATAACTTGGTACACACGGCTTCACACCGTACCCGAGCGCCGATGTTAAGTCATCGGCGCCCGATGCACGGATAATGTGACCGGGTTGTAAACATAAGTATATGCTCACGACTATGTCCTCCAGAGGGGTAGTCAGAGATAATAAATATCCATGTCACACTTGCAGTGCCCAAATTCCGTCCAGTGACAACCTTTCGCCACTTTTCACGGACAGTGGATAAAATGCACACCTCGAAATTGAAGCATGTAAGTTTGTTCGCAAAAGCAAAAAAAAAAAGTGTTTGTTATAAAGTATCTCCTCGTGCTAGATAACCGTGTCGATCGCAGAATATGTAAGTATATTTTTTTCGTACTTTGACACGAATATTTAGTTTAATTATCATGCGTTCAGAAAGGCCTTTTATTAGAAAACACCTGTGCATTAAAATCAACTGTTGCAATATAAATTGATCCGTCTCAATAAATCGGCATGATTCCATAAACGCCTCAAAGGTCCAGCGCAGATCTGACTGAAAGCAGATCAAAGCAATTTCCAACAACAAACAATCAACTCTGTTTACGCTAGGATATCACTTGAAGAAAATTCATCTCCAAAGTCTGCTATTGATAAATTTTACATAATTTCTACAGAAACAAAGTTGATTATCGTTTGAATACTGACGTGATCTCTTTCTCAAGATCTGAGCAGACCAAGTTGGTAGTGCAGCCACGACCCCGAGCCACGCCATGCAGTGAGCTCGGAGTTTAGGGTAACACCAAATCGATATCGACCTCTGAATACAGACATCTTGTCGGGTCTAGTGCCAATTGTGTGTGAAGGGGTATTACAGGCGCGGATACAGTTCACACCTAAAAATAACCTAAGAGAGTATGAACGACCTCATTGAAGATACAAAATCTAATAAATGATGATAGAAATTGAAAATACACAGTGCTAATTACAGTCAAATTTCGGTCTTTTATACTCTCGACAGATATTCTTCTAGTAGTTTTACCTTCTGCATCCGCACCTGGTAAGTGTCCACATGCGAATCTGTGACTGTATTTGGACATATAACCTCTAATGCTACGCGATAAGCTTAATGTCTTACACCCCACCAGTTGGCAAGTTTCAACTAAAACTCAGTCTTAAAAGATTGCTTAAAAGACACAGTTTTACTCAAACTGCGTGTTGGTGACGTGTAAACTGCGATGCCTATGACATTTACGATACGAAGCAACATCGACCGCGGTCCCATGTCCTACCCGAAGAAGCACAGCCAATATAAAAAACAATAATATTCACAATAAAATTTCAAGATATTAGCCACCATCCTTTTTGATCAGAAGTGGGATTGATGGCTAAACATTTTGAAATTTAACTATTCGTCATTTGCTTCTTATGCTGGCTGTACAAGCCGACATTTTACTATTATATTACTAGCCTAAAACAATCTGAAAGCTATTTAAAGATTTTAAAAGATGACCGAATGCATTTAAACATGAATTCAGAAGCTGACGAATCCCTGGCTTTTGTATGGAAATATTTTACCCCACGATAGTTTTCTTAGTGCAATTATGAAGGCAAAACATAAGACGATCACTACTATGCTACGATAATGAAGCGAACTTAAATGTAAAAGCTATTTGTAAGGCGTTCGTACTTTTTGACTGGGATATATAATTTAACCAATTAGTTACCATACCAAAAGAATATTAAAATATTCTGGATGATAATTTGTAAGCAAAATAATCAATAGGAGAGCAATCATGTGTTTGCAATTGCTTTGGTCTATTGATACAAATCCAAAATAGAGTCGAATTATAGTAATATTGGATTGGCATGAATTTGTTATAGATTTGACGCAAAAGCAATGCCTGATTTAAGGGCTAATTTAATTATGGTAGACTAAGAACTATCTAATTAAATGCAATATTTTCGTGTTGTCCAACTACTGATTAAGCCTAAAATATGGTTGCGATTTAAATAATTAAGTTCTATAAAGATGAATTAACATTATTTTTATCTACTAATGTTCTAAATCTAATTTGTAACTTGTTTTTGTATATAGCTCAGCCTACGTTTTTACCAAACCATCACAGCACAGGTTTTAAACCCTTACTTTGTTCGATTTAGTAATATTAGAAATGGACAACATTCAACTTTCGATACTAAATCTTAACTAAATGTAAACAGCGCATGCTCAGGATCCATGCAAATGTTTTGAGTACGAAAAGCATGCATACTACACTGACCGATCAATTTCCCAAATGTATACTTCTGAAAACTTCGTTAGACTTAAAATATTAAAAGTTTACAACAGCAAATATTCACAGAAAAAAGACATATACAATATTCACAATAAATATAGTATGTACAATAGTAATTAAGAAACCAAATGGTCAGCGTATCGACACATAGAGCCAGGACAGTTATAGATATGTAAGTATAGATAGAAAGAGTACAGTATAACGTATCAAAACAAAACAAAACTTTCAAACATAAAAATAGTTAAACAAGTGACGTGAGTGGAACAGCAGAACAAAAAAAATTCCCAAATTGTGTGTAATCTTACAGCCTGATCAGTAGATGTCTTGCTGTAGGGCACAGGTATCAGGCGCTCTTGTAATTCGCCACCTATGACCTTCCGGGTGCAATGGGGTATTCATGGAAAAGAAAATAAAAAGGAAAACATGAAGTAAAGAGTCACAGCACGGAAGAAAGCAGCCGGCAGCTGCTCGGTACCATACATACACGTACGGTGGTGCTATCGAACGCGATTCATTATTTACAAATATTACCGGACCGTACATATTAATTTGCGATATTTAGAGCCTTATCACACAGGCGATTTTTGAGCAGCATTGACGGAACTATATCGTCGCGATGTCGCGGCGATAGCGCTCCGTCAACACCAGTGCTTAAAAATCGCGGCTATTCAGTTGCAACATCTCTTATGTTCAAAAATTGCTAGTGATAGGTCGTTAAGAATGAATAAATATTAACAAAAGGTGTCAAAGAATTTCGTCAAGTGGTTTTTTAAGTTTAAAGTGCAGAATAATTGAAATTCCCTGACATCCTAATAAAGTTTTTATTTAAGAAAGACGGAGAATGGCGTTCGATACAGTAGCAGGTGAAGTTATCAAAATATTTTCACAAACAAGAGTGTGATATCAGAAGGTAGAAGTATTTCAGGGACTCCGAAGCGGTGCGCCTCGCGAAGCGATGAACATATCCAAGAAGAATATCAAATAAATACATGGTGAAACAAAAATTTAACGCAGGGTTCTTCCTATAAAACCAAGAAGCACATTCATGGGGTGTGCACATAACACTATATTTTTACCAAATATACATTTTCCATCCAGGGCTCCGTTACATTTTTTCAAAATAAAAAACCTTAACTTAAATAAAAAACTGAATAAACACAAAATAAAAAACATTGATCAATACATCGAACATTTAAATCCTATTTGATTTTTTGTGTTCCGTAAAGTTGTCATTGAAATTGTTTTTTTTTTTAAATAAAGTTATTTGTGCGAGTGTTTGTGTGTGTCAGAGTTCGCACTCGTGTGTGTGTCAAATCAATCATGCGAACTATAATATCTAGTGAAGCACACATATTGTTATATAATCGTCGAATTTGCTCACATACCAGATAAATGTCTCCTCAATATGTACAGATGTTAAACAAGTTATTTACATACTAACATCTAGATTCTAGAATAAACAAGCGCTGTGAAATTTGTGATATAGCAAATAAACATGACCTATTCTAATTGTGATTTAATATCTATTTGATCCCCTTTAGTGATTTAATCTAATACTATGTTTACACTATGTATTTTATCAGCGTGGTTGCTAAGAAGTCGAAGCGTAGCATTGTATGTCTATTTACAAACTATTTACTTTAATACAGTCAGAGCATACAGAGAATAAATCCGTCAGGGCGCCTGAGCGCGCTACATTCAAACGAAGTTAGATTCTATTTTCAATATTAAACCAATTAACGACAATGTCAATGACATTTTTTGAACACGTGTGGTTTATCAGATTTCCGTTTAAATGTATAGTTTAAAATTTTCAATGCTAGGATTAATTTAAGATTTGTGTAGAAATCTTCGAGCATCTGTAACTTTGTAACTATACATTTTAACGAAAATCTGACAAACCACAGACACTGCTATTAGTTTCTACAACGTGTAAAAAAAAGAACTGAAATTAATTGGTTAACACTTTCGCTGCTAAGCTCAAAACAATGACACTCGCGCAGTGCTAACACTGTGGAATGCTATACAATTCTGACTCAAGGTTCGAGTCGTGCGCACTGCGGCCCATATGTCGCTGACCTACGACGTAGGTCGTCAGCAGTTAAAGTGTTAATATTCAAAATAGAATTAAAGTTCGAATGGAGTTCGCTAACGGGTATATTAACAAATTAATGTATGCAGTGACGCAGTGACAACTATTAAATTACCATGCTACAAGTTAAGCCAATTGCTTTGGTCTACGAGATGGGCGTGTAAGCGCTAAGCGATTTCTAACATCGATCTAGACCGTACGACATCCATGCCGGGCCGTGTGGGCCACGGCCTGTGGCCACGACAACATTGGACCAACATCGAGACAACACATCCCATCACGGCCAGTTACCTTATGAATGCAGCACTCCGCAACGTGGCAGTTGGGTGAAATGAAAGTTACTTTGGAGTATAGATACTTTATTACTAAAGACAAGAAGCGTTAGAAGTAACGAATTAAGATAGTAGGTACCAGTTTACCAACTAGGTAGAGCAGGAAATCATGCTTTACTATGGTTTTATTTTAGAGTGATTAAACTTTCACTATTCGGCGTGTACGAAACCACTATAAGCGTAATTTATTAAATTTTTTGAAAAAATTTTATACATCTAATTTTTGGTGTACACGAATCTTTAGATATATCGTTTTTTATAATAATATTTGTATGTATATTAGTTCTAAATCTTAACATTCATGTAGCAGGCAATGATTTAAACTTAACTACACGAAGTGCAATAAACGAGGAGTTTACGAATCAGTACATAATATTAATATATTTTATCATAGATGCTTATATACTTAACATATAAATAAATTTAAGATCACTATCTCACAAGACAAAAGATAGTTAAATTTGCTTGAGATCGGTACGCAAGTGTCAACTAAAAGAAGAGAAGAGAAGAAAAGTGGAAGACCAGAGAGTAGTGGAAAGTGTGTAGTGTTGTGAAGGTCACAGCGGTATCGAGGTAACCAGCAATCTATTCAAGCTTTTAAATCAGTCTTGAATAGGCATTGCATCGAACAGAATCGACTGTTCAACATTACCACAATACCAGAAACAGAAAAACTAAAAGTTAAATTGTTTTTCCTTAATTACGTAATCTCATGCAATCCGGTGTCGATAGGTAACATTATAGAACCGTATGACGTCACTATTGCATTCAAAATTTGCAAATAACAGCACTACAGTTCAACTATTCATGAATGAATAAAAAAGTAAGTAAACAAAATAAAAGGTAGCGTAACCATCGAATGTATGTATGTAGTTGTGGTTGACACATAGGTAGGGATCAACTGCACAAACTACGGGGCTCAAACCACACAACAAGAACTAGAAAAAACATCCAGAGTAAAACTAACATTTAGAAAATAAACAGTTTACAATCTTACGATGTTGACATAAAGTATAAAATCGCATTCTTGAAATAATAAAGTAAGAAACAATAACAAGCAAATTTAAATATCACCCTCGTTCAAAACGTTTATAAAAGCACTTGAGTAGCACAATATGTGGATTTGTTTATTATTTTTTATAAAAATGGCACATGAATTTATCCGTATTATATATCTTTAATTTTAGTACAACACATAACAACATTAGTATATTTATTACAAAAAAGATGAGTTTATGAAGAATATTTACAAAAAAGTAACGGCTGAGATATATCTTTGGTAAAAAAATAAATAAATCAGAAAACTTTGTTTTAGTATTCGGTATAAAACAGATACTTTTCGTTATTTTTATTCTAAATACTCAATCTAAATAATGGTGCACCATAGTTACATATAAATCTATTCAATATATTTGCGAGTTAACCAATTTTTTTATTCTTAATCTAAAACTTTAAATAAACATTAAATTAATTCTTAAGTATACTATCTACTGCATTTACATTTTAGGAGATTTAAAAAACATTTTTTTATGTGAAAAGTTTAGCAAAAATCCACGGGCGATTATTATTTTTAGAATAACTATTATATTTTTAAATAGAACTTTATAATATTGTTTTTAATGGCAGTAACTTTATTTTTAATCAAATTAAGATCTACCTGATCCGTCTGTCCTGATATATTCATTTATATTTTCACAAAATTTTTTATTTTAATTTCAAAGTTTTATCTAGTAAATTGCAAAATTGTTACTCCTAAGATTTAGTTTAGTTTATTTTTATTTTAGGGGGGGATAGTGGGGCATTTATTCATCGCTCTGATGCGATACGGGGCTCAGGGCGGGAATGGAGCTCCCTCCTGATTGCACGCTGATCCTTCGGTGCTCCGCCAAATAATTATTGACAAATATCCGGCGGCCAGCCAATATGTCCGCTTTTTGCTGTAAAACAACATGACGGAGGCTTCAGTCCCACAGTGCCACCGTGACGTGGTCGCGCTACTACCAGACGCAACCAAACTGCTTTGTGTGGCCAATTTAGAAAAAAAAATACGTGGGTTAGGGGCTGGCATTCCAAAACCAAATTATTGCCACAATTAAAAAAGAAATTGATGATTAACTTTGGATTTAGAATACCACTACTAAGACAGAAGTGAGGAAGTAAGAGCTAGAAAATATTAAAGATAATTTGAGAAAGCAGTTTCGTCAGTGCCTAACTCTAAGATTAGGGCATTCACACTAGCTGGGTCGGGGTAGTCGAGGGCATCCAATAGCAAGTACTAGATATATAAAATGAGAAAAAAAAGTTATATACCGTGTTGAAAACTACAAACTACGCCAGATAATCCAGTATGTGAGCTAAATCGCGATGTATGCTTGTCTCTTTTTGCGTGAAAAGTGAATTTATTTCAGGTATAAAAATAAAATATCATTAAATTAAAATTAACTTTTATTAAAATGAGTTTTAATATTAAACTGGTCGTTTATAGTGCCGGTTAAGTATGTATGTTTAACAATAACGTAATCGTTACAACTCAAAAAATAAATTATAAAGTTCACGAAACCAACTTAAAATAAGTACATACACAACCGAGTTAATGATTAAATAAAATAAGTGAAAATAAGCCATCTTTTTTTTTAAATTTTATAATGATTAATTGATTATACTAAGTTACTTAATTTTCTAGTTTTGGTGTAATAGTGGAGTTTATATATTTATATGATTTTTTATACTTCTGCTTAAAAACTATTGTATTAGAAGTTTGGTAAGTGGTTTAAAATATAAATACTTGTTTTTAGTTAATATTTCAATACTAGTAATATAACAAAAAAATTCGGATGTAAAACCCTTTTTTGCATTTAAATGTTTCAACTATATACCAAACATCTATTTCAAACAAAGAAAAAAAATACAAATTGTGCATACTCACATACATCTCTGTATACATGCATAAAACACTGTAACATAAGCATGAATCACACTTTAAATGCGAAGCAAAAATCAAATTATAATAATAAAAAAAAAGGAAACAACATTTGTACCAAAAAATATACAATTATTTCCAACTACAAAATACTTACAAACTAAAACATTCGGCGGCCATTTTGTTAATGCGATGTTTCACAAGATGGCCGCTCTGTGATCTCACCTTACGTAGGTGTTCGTGAATACTAAACTTGACTTATTGAACTATAAATCGAATGTCAGTTCAATATGCCAAGGGGGTGTAAGTACCGGACGACGGGCAGTCAACGAGCAAACACAATGTATCACATGCTCTAAAGTAAACGATATACCGACATAGTGTACCTATATCGCAGCGACGCGACGTCGTCGACCTTATACTTACAAACGTACTGCCTACTCGAGTCAGACCTAAACTTACCGTCAACATCTGAAATAGAGCGATTTTGCTAAAACTGGGCGGCCCCCACCATAACAGTTACGTGGCGAAAGAAAAATCTATGGAATTTGCTTGAAAATTTATTCAATCAATGTAAATAGATCTCGTAACATTCGCAAAAGTTTTTTTTAAAAGATTACATCTTATGTTAGCGTCCTTCCGGTGTTATGCGTTCGGTGTCTCATTCATACTAAACTTTAGGTAGCCGTATACATTTAACTTATTTAGAATTATATGTCAAGAAACACTTTAGAAGATTATCTGAATAAATATTATTTAGAACCGTAGACCTAATTGTATCCCAGTTTAAATAAGACTCGGGGTAAGTGGTCCCAAAATTTACTATGAAACAAAACACAAGCGAGCATAGTTCTCAAGTTGTTTTATCGCCGTTCTCGTCATAACATACTACTTACATAAAAAGCTAGTGAGAGATGAAAATTCCAAAAAGATAATTTCTTCGTTAAAATTTTTTAAGTTTTAAAGATTTAAAAGTTACAATTTTTAAAAGATTCATTCTTTTTTTTTTTCCATAAAGCTATACAAAATATCACTGCTCCGATATACACATAGACGTAGAAGAAAATTTCTAACTTATGTACAAATACTGTCCTCTTAAATAGCAGTGTTCATTCGTAATGGCAGAAAAACTTGGGTATAGAACCTCGATAATAAATAACCTACGTATGTATGGGGTCCCGAGACTAAGATATATGCGCTACCGTCGATTATTTAAAATATGCAAACACTTGTTGAAACATTAACATCATGAAACATCAACAGATACAAATATGGATTGAAAATGTACAGTTCGCGCAACGGGGCGCGGTAGCAGGCACAAATCGGTATAGGAGCCTAACAGGGCTGACTTCCTCTAGTAGTTTATTGCTATCAACTACCCTAGCTCTAAAAATTTCAACACTTAATAAAAAATTACTTAACGTACTAAAATTAAGACTCGAGAACGATTATTCGTTATTAAAGCATAAATATGAAGTCGAAAGTCGAAGTGTATTATATAATAATGGTGTTGTCGCGATGAGATTACGCGCGAGATTATAGAAGCGTTAAGTACGATCGTTCGGACTGGTTCGAGGGCCGAGCGCTGTGCGGCGACTCGCTAACAAACTTAAGAAAAACAAAACATGTTTTAAATGGATCGTCCACTAACTGCATCGCTACTTGGCACTTTAAAAACGTGTTTAGTATGTTCCAAATGTTTCAACACACTTGCTCGTAAGGTGGCTCTTATAGATGCTTTTAATGCAGCTTGTAAAACATACGTGCTTTTTAGTTTACATCACCGCATTAGTGTGGTTATATCTGCGCGAGCAGTACTAAATAGAAAAAATAAATGCACTCGCCATTTTTCACAAATATCTGTCTAAAAAAAAATTAATAAAATTTCACAAATAGGATTTGTGAAATTTTATTAATTTTTCTTCGCAAGTGTGTTGAAGAACGTCGTATGAAACGTGTGAGCATTGGTCATTGCAGTCTCGGCTGTATACCGCTCTCGCCTTCGGCTCGAGCTTGCAATCTAGCCTCGCCTGTAATAACCAACTAAGCTCACTTGTATCATAATGCACTAAAATCACGTTTAAAGCGAATCTCTAAACACAAGTCTACTTAAGGTAGACGGGTGAGATGCGAGCCGGCAGTTCGTGGACGAGGGCGGTGCGTCTCATGTGTCAGATAGTGTGTTGTGCGGATAGGGCGGCAGGCGTTCAGAATATGGTAGTTTCAGTGCGGTTGGCGGCGGGCACGTCGTCCGCGTCAATGTAGGCGATGTCGGAGGGCGGGGCGCGCAGGCGCGAGCGCAGGCCGGCCGCCGAGTGCGCAGACAGGCGCTCCTCGAGGTCCTCCAGCGTGGACTTGAACGCGCGCACCACGCGCAGCTGTAACCAACGTAACCCTCCAGTGCGCGCTGCTGACTCCGAACCCAGACACCCTCGCTGCCAAGTGCCGAGCCCACCCGATAGAAACTCCGCCACTCCGCCGCACGCACGCGCCACCGATAGCTTTTATATAAGAGTGTGGTGTGGATTGTTCTGTCGCATGGACAATTTGGCTGTATTCAGAGTTTATCTAACATCTGTGAAGGGTCTACACGGTGACTAACATGCGGCTAACGAGACCTGTGCTGACTAACGCACGAACGTGACGATAGAAAGTCCGGTGCGGGAGCCATGCTCGCACAGCTAAACAAAATAAAGTATCTAAAAAAATGTGCTAGCGAAAACTGCTATAAAACGGGCTCGCCGCCCACTAGATGACATCACAAAGCGGGGCGATGGTAGAAGTAGGGGTTGACAATGAGTGGAACATCGAGATGTCGATAGTCGATAGTCGTCGAAACAGGGTGCTGACAGCTGGACGGTGCCAGGGTGGGGAGGGGGCAGGCTACAGCCGGAACAGACGTGGGAGATGCATTACAGACGAGAAAACAGAACTAATTTAGCTCACGGCGAGTACGACACTCATGATTTCACTAGATTCTAAATTTACACTTCTGTCACATTTTTATTATGAGTTTTGATTATGCAGAAGTTTGAGACTGCTCAATCAGCATCGATCCTATTGCAAATGGTGTTAAAAGAGACAGCTGCGAAATCTAAACTATATACGCCCCATCACAAATTAGGTATCACTTTATAAAAATATGGGTTGTAATTTTGGTGCCCCACCAATCAAAATAGCATTAGCGTTACTTCGAAAATAAAATATCAGCTATTACGTTAGCAATAACTTTAGCGCTAACTTTGCCACAAGGTTCATCGGAGCTTCCCGTAGCTGTATCCCTTTCTGTAGCTCAGAAACATAATTCTCTAGAAAGAGAAACATTGCTTCCAAGCGACAGAGTAAAGCTACGAAAAGATCCGATTCGTTAACAAGTCGTATTCGACCGTAACTCAAAGCCCATAAAGTTTAAAGCCCCCAGCTGTCGTCAGAGTGTCGTAGCTCGCGTGCGGTGTGAGTGTACTACAGTACAGTACAGACACTAGGGTTGATGCAGACCGGTACCGTGATCCTTCGGCCGCGGCCGCAGCGTCGCCCGCGCCGCGCCCGCCACTACACTTCTGTTTCGAGCACCGGCCTCGGCTGCCAACAACATCGCTCAACGCCGCGCGGCTCCACGCCCCATTCAACGCCGTCCTACGTTAACGCCTAGCTTAACAACTGGCTTTATCGATATGGGACATGACGGGACATCTCTAGTATCTTAGATACAGTTTTTGATTGATGATTTGGGTGCTTTGAATTAAACCCGTTTGACGTCATCATAATGTAAATATCAAATATTACAAAATTTTCTCTGTTTTTAAATTTCGATGTAAATGTAAATAATATGTAAGTTGGAAAAAAATATCAAGTACTCTACTAATAAATTTTTCAAATAATAATTTGTATCATTAAAATTACGTATGTTAAGATTAAAGAAGATACTACTTTAGAATGTGTTCTAAAAGGTTCAATTTAACATAAATTAGGTTACTAAAGTAACAAGAAATGGTTAGAAAACTTTTTTACAATCAGAATTATGTTACTGTGTATTATTTGAATAATATGCAAAAATATGTAAGAGCTTTAGGAAATGACACATTTCAATGAAATACATCACAAAGAAAAGTAATAGTCAGTAAATTTTGTTTTATCTAATGATGACGTCAATATGTTATTCTATCACGCACACGTGAGTGTGGTTAAAAATGACAAATAAAAATAAAATAAAAAAATCATGTCCCATATCTGTCTTTGCCACAAGCAGGCCAACACGGAAAATCAGACCCATTTTTCATATTAATAAAACAAAAAAATAAAACAAACTAAAAAAGGAAACAGAATAATGTGTAACGTGTCAATTTGATGCGTGTATTGTGGCCAAATAAGACCCGTGTCGCGTGATACGAATATGACCCGAAAGAGTGCCGACAGAACTGAAAAAAAAAAAACAAAAAAAAAAAAGAAGAAAGAGATGGTATCGAACCGCCGCTACCCTGAAGACTTCCGACTACTCTAAGCCTAGACAACGCAGAGGGAGAGACCTACAATGCTTGGAATGGGACCTGGGGTTCTAACACTTCAATAATAACACCTATTTATATATGCCGCTGTATAAAGGCTTTAATTTTAATCAAATTCCTGGTGGTGGCTCGCGTTTTACTTTATATTTCATACTTTTAAATACAAATGTGATATTAGAAGGTTCTTAATCTAAGGAACTACCATGCCATGTTATTTTGTGTTATACATTTAACTAGGGAGCCAAGGATGACTAACACTTTGGTTTTTAGTAATATCTTTTGATAATATACAGTTGTGGAAATATAACGTATAGAGAGATAGGTGTCTAGTTAAATAAACAATACTAACATACAAGTATTAGAATAGTATAATAGATTTTGATTAAGACTAGTCGAGATTCTACTAAACATAAATAAAACCATAATAATAAATATATACAGGGTGTAAACTTAAATGCGTTGCATACTTAAGAAGGTGCTTCAGACCAACAAACTGAACAACTTTCACTATAAGGATAAACATTGAAATCGCAAAAAAGTCTACTGTTCCATAGAAAATGTGAATTGTGACTAGACCCAAATGTATGGATGGAACAGCAGATTTTTTTTTTGCAATTTCAGATTTGGTCCCGTGGTCCCGTTGTTCAGTTTGATGGTCTAAAGCACCCCCTTAAGTACGTAACGCATTTAAGTTTGCACCCTGTATATGGCTTTGAAGCAGAAAAACACAAAAATTATACAGAAAATCTACAAGATATTTCCACAACTGTACCATCAAAAGTTTTAGTAACAAAGCTTTACAGTTTCACTATTTTGTTATACTCGTATTAGTTCAAAATTTCTTCAAGGTTATGTCTACACACTATACTTACCCGCGTCGCCGCTCTTCTAGAAATACCACTAAATATACATTTACATAATATGGACACTACATCAAGCCTAACAAAACGCAAAATAACACAATAAGGCTTTCCAACGGCAAAGCACAAACTACAGATCACTACAGACCACACGATGCCTAGTTTGACGCTTGTCATACACCCACCTGAGTACACACCCGACAAGTCTAAGGGACAACATTCACAAACAAAAATAAAAAAAAACAAAATAAAACACTGACAACACAACAGCAAAGGAAATAAGGTATCGACCGTATAACGGTTAGGTGTTAGTACGAGCACACTCGACATGCTCAACGCCTCGATCTAATGTCTTTTTAAATCCACTCCACACTCAAATAAAAAAGTATTTTTTAACAGCAGTAACTGAACACGACAAAAAATTATTAAATAATGAATAACAAAATTTAAAAAACTATTTTTTTTTAAATAAATGAACATGTTACTGCTTATTTGATATCGGTATCGCTTGTTAGTGGCACGCCGTGCGGCCTTATCTTAGGTACGTGTGCAAACGGCGTTTCATCTCAAACTGCGGGTTGCTTTGGATCAGTAGCGAGGATGTATCGGGTTTGGCGTTTCACAAGCAAAAAAAACACTATTCTTAAAAAAAAACAGACAAAAAATTAAAAATAGTAAAAAAAAATCAAACAGTCAGTATGACTAGAGTAAATAAAAGACAGATAGAGAAAGAGATAGTCATATTCATACCGCGATGTGGTTAATGTTTAGTGAATTATATTACTATCTAACTCTCTTACATATAATACGTACTTTTACTACCATTTCGTCACTTTTGCGAATGAGGAAATATTTTCAATGGAAACATCTAGATACGCATTATACGTAAGAACCTAAGGGTAGTCATAGTAACTGTTTGAGGGTCATTAATTACGAGGGATAAGTAACATCGTCACAGCCTACATAAAAAGAGCATGCCAATAGGGTTGTGGTACGAGGTGGGTCGAACTCTCAACTCATGAAGAAACAAAATAAAAGCGTCAGACTGTTTTTTATTTATGAACTGCGGAGCATGCATCGTTACGCGCATGTTATACTAGTGTTATACTAACGGGACGCCTGGTTTCATGACACGGAACATATAATTATATATAAATATATATAAGTGTAAATATTGTAGGACAGTATCGATTGAAGGTCGAAGGAAGAAGTCCAGATTTATTAAGGATCGAAACGAGTGTAAATGTCATGAAACCAGGTAAAGAAAAAAAAAGGTTGTTTTTGAAAATTAAAAGTTTCTAATATCGTTATTCTGTCACTAATTTTAGTTAGACATATTTAGATGGTAAAAACAAATTTTTTGCGGAAAAAAATTAGTGACAGAACAACAGATAAATTCTACGTTAATTATGGGCCAAAAAATATTATAGCTTCTAACTAACATTACTTTGTAAAGTGTTTCTCTGTGTTGGTATAAATTAAAACAAAAACTCGTCAACTAAAACAGAAGTATAGGAGAATGAAACGAAAATACGAGACAAAATAGAAATAAAATAGTAACACAAAATAAACGAATAGTCAACTTGATTGAATCTATCATCATAAATTATCTGTGTTGTTATATTTATATAAAACCGGCTTATAGTAAATCAAAAGTTGTGTAATAAAATGATTCAGCGTAATCTCTATTGTTTATATGACGGTATAATTCTATATGGATGCATAGTATATTGAAAATGGTGGTATTATTCGGTTTGTATGCAAAAATAGTAAAAGTATATATAAATGGACAATATAATCGGAAACTTAGCGTTAGGATGCCCAAGGTATCCGCAGTGTTGACCTGTTGATTTTGCTGTATATTTTGATATTAATAGCTGTAAACTCAAAACTTATCCCTCTTTCGTATTAAATACACGAAAATTTTATATTTCTGCCACTCCTATTTTTTTCACATGATTTTATAAATTTTTAATTCCATATTTCGTTGTTACTGTACCGTTTATAAAAGACTGGAAATTTTATCAAAAACAGCACAGTAACAAATTCCCTTATAGCAATACATACCACGGAATTTCATCATGAATTGTATTTTATAAATATCAATTGTAATTCATGACGTCATCCCATAATTACATATCCGACGGCCATATGCAAAAAAATCGATTAACAATTATCGAAAATAAAAATATTTAATTTAGTATTAAAGCTTATAAAGCGTCAAGCCATTAAATATGGTTACAAACATTTTATGATATGTTTGCACATAGCCGTTAGCAAATCAATTGCTATGAATAACAGTCATTTTCATAAAAATATAGTAGTTATAGTATTTTTTTTTAAATAATAATTCTTATCTACAAAACTTTATAAAGTACTTTTTTTTAACTGTTATTTATAGCAATTTTATTATTAAAATTTGAGACGATTATTTACCAATTATAGTAAAAATTTCTTTTTTTTACTGAGTCTCAGATTTGAATAATAAAAAAACCCAGTTATTTAACGATATATTTTCAGATATCGTCGAATAACGTATATAAAACGCGTATTCCCGACATTTATCCCACTAAGAGTAGCCACTTTCCCAATTTGAAGAGATCTATACCGAGTGATTTCTCATACAATTATAGCGAAGGACGAATAAGTGTCATTTAATAATGCATAAAATCTGATTTGATTGTTTTTAGGGATCCGTTGTCAAACAAGGAACCCTTATACTTTCGTCCATTCTGTCTGTCTGTCTGTATGCCCCTCCTCCTACCCTCAATAACTCGCCCATTTTTGAACCTATTGAACCGAAATTTGGTATGAAGACAGATAACTGTAACCCAAAAACAGAAAATGAAGAAAACTCGTAAGTGCAAAAGAGATAATTTTTCAGGAGGAAGAAAAAACTGCGTCCTATAGTCCTTTATGTAAGTTCGGGATTATTTTGAAGGTTCTTATTACACGCTATAGATAGCATTACGAGAATCAGATAATTTCTTGAGTGAAATCAGGACATGGTTTGTGAGATTTTCATTCCGGAAACGTAATAATAAGAAAATCCATCCGGACCATCCCCGTGTGTATCATGTTGTGCGCTCGGAGATGGTATCCGCCATTTGTGTATCCCTTACATTTAGATTATCTTGTCTTTTGAACGGGCCTCTACATGTTGGCTTCGGCCCCATGCACGCCTTCCAAAGGTCCGGGACTTAATTGTCCGTGATTACGAAACGTAAGAAAAATACCATCATTTCATTCCAGAGGTCTTCACTCTAAGGCAACGATAGGCAACTTTTGTCAAAGATATCTATGTAAAAGTAGACACTTATCCGTCCACCCTCCGCACCCCCATCCCCCCGGACATATATAACAGCACTTAGGTCATACCTGAGTCTGGAGCCGCGTCAGGCCCCTGATCCAGAGGATCTGGCCGGCGCGCGGCTTCTTGTCCAAGTCTGAGTCGTAGTCGGGGCCGGGCTGGGTGGTCTCTTGGTCGGGCTGGCCTCGGCCCCAGCTGTGGGTGAAAGGATTTGTTACGTTTGTGCACAGATTACCTCCAATAGATACCGCATACAGGGCCGCCGACGCTCGCCACACATCTATGGTTTTTCACTGATATAAGCAACGCGAGTGAGCGAGCTAGAAGTAGTGCGACCTTGAAATGGCCAATCACGTTGCACTGTTTCGTGCCCCGCTACCCGCACCTACCGCCAAAAATGGTGACTTCGGGCGTGAACAAAATGTTCATTATGCGGTATCTATTGGGGGTAATCTGTGGATTTGTGGCATAGATTTCATATACACCCCCATTTTTTTTAATTGCTAGACACATACGGCTGTATTCAGATAAGTAATAAAACTAAACAGTATTTATTTTATAGGAATCGTAATAATAAAATCAAGGAGTCAGAAAAGTACGTTTGGATGAAACTAAATATCTTTTCCTGAGGAACATGGGTCAAAAAACCAGTTTTTTTTTAAATCGGTAGAAAATTTATCGGCTGATCCGCACTTTTGTATGGAAGGTCCACACATTTATTATCTGAATACAAGCATAAAATTTTTTTGGCTTTAAAAAAAATCTGTTAAATTATAAAAAAACCTTCTTAATAATATTATGCTGACGGTTTTTAAGAGGATGATCAGACCATCAAACTGAATACTTTTCTTTATGGGACGAACATCGAAACCCTGAGAAAAAAATCTGCTGTTCCATACAAACTTACTCGAGCAATTTTTTTTTCACGATTTCGATATTGGTCCCATAGAGAAAGTTGTTCAGTTTGATGGTCTGATTATCCCCTTAAAATAGTTTCACCTAATTTTGTTAGACCTTATAATATGTCACGCTTTATCAAAATTTTTCAACTGCGCAAATACATCGCGAACTTATAAACCTGGTACTACTGCAACTAACTACATAAGTACGATCATCGCTCACAGATGATACTGCCATTTTCTCCTTCTACTCGATTCTTCTTCGAAACGATTGACCCAATTTATTTGTGTTGGAGAACCGAGCGCGTTCACTTCGTCATTTAAGTTTAGTGTGCCAGACATCTGGCGGACTGGGCAGGCGCACTTGTGGCGACAACAATCGCTGTGGAAGGATTAGGAAGGCAGGATATTAAGGTAAAGGGAAGATAATAAGGGAAGGAAGGTGTTGCTTCTAAAACGTATATGGCGTAAATGAAACTTTCCTGATTGATACTGTGACATCTGCTTATTTCGTCATGTATGGGGTAAGTCTTAGACAATTTATATAGAGACGAGTTACGCGTATCATTCTACTAAGAAACATTTTTGCCACTTTTTGCGGGGGCGAGGTAACATGAAATCCGCAACATTGGATTTTATTCCCCATAAGTTTAGATTCTAATTTTGAATGTTAAAAATAATGAAAAGTAGTCTCGTGTGAACCCCAAACGTTCTAAGTTCAAAATTATTGTTTCGCTATTATAGGCTGTCTCGTTTAGTGATAAGGTATAAAATTGGGTGTAAATGCACAAGATTAATTGTTCTTATACCGTGGCAGAGGGGAAATGCTACCGCAAGGCGAGTCCCTATATAAATTGTCCAAGAGGTATGTTCACAGGACAGTCGAATAACAAAACAGATTCAGTTCAAGGGACAGTCGTAATAGCCCAATGCCCTTGCTTGCAATAGCCCAACCACAAAGAATCTCTTTTTATCGTGTGGGCAGCAAGCCCTGGTGTCAGAGATTTTTCAGACCGTCTTACGGCCTCTGACGTGGTTTTTATGTAACGACTACTACCAACAGAGATAGTAGCCGGGACCAACGGCGTAACGTGCCATCCGAAGCACGGAATTATCTTTCTTTTCAGACAATCAGGTGATTCAGCCTATAATGCCCTAATCAACTGGGGAAAAACGCACAAAGTGACATATGGAGGCGGCCACAAATGATAGTAAGTGTGTACTCACGACAGATTCTTGGGTATCTTCCTCGTGGGCATGGTCGTGACGAGCTGGCCCCACACGAGGGTGCCGGCTCCGAAGAACAGGCACCACAGCCACTGCTCTATCGTCAGACCCGCCGTGCTGAACGCCATGCCGCCGAACTGGATGATAACCACCTGCAACACGTCGGCAACTGTTATCAGAACCACTGGAATCTCATCAATTTAAGTTAACGACAAGATTTTTGCGTTAAAGATATATTTGTAAAACAATAAAGGCGAACTATTTTTGGACGGAGTCTGGCATAGTCCTGAAAATGTCGAAATAATGATTGTTCATGTTGGGTGAAATTGATATCATTAGCATCCTTTTAAACTAAGAGTCTACCCAGCAAACTGAACAACTTTCACTATGGGAGCAAACCGATCGGAGCAACAAAAAAATCTCCTGTTCCATACTAAACTGCAATGCCTACGCGACACAAATGTATGCAACAGCTGATTAGTTTTTTGCTCCCTGTATAGTATGAGTAAACTGAAAATTTGTCTAAATTCTGCATATAAGTAGAGGTAGTCAATATAAAGAAAAAATTCCTTTGGTAAAACATTCAATCAATCAATCCAATATTCTTTATTTTACACCAAAACATAAACAGTAAAATACTGAGAAAAAAAATACAAGAGGCATACAATGAGGCGGTTTTATCGCTAAGAAGCGATTAGTGAATATTCCTACCATTAACTTCTAAAAACCGAGATAATCAATCTCGAAGTTACGACTTTGAGCATGAATATCTCGGATTTTATGTTAGAGATTTTTACCAAAGGAGATTTTAGGTTTGTAAATAATTTGTAATAGTACATTACTGCAGCGGCCAGCAACAGAGGCATTGATGGACGAAAGTGTAAATGTGGGCCGAGGCGAAGCCGAGGCACGCATACGTAAGTCCATCAATGCCTCGTTGTGGCCAAGGCTTGTATAGTTACTTTTCTCAAATAATGCGCGGAAATTAAAACAGTAAATTTTCTGAAATAATTCGCGAAAATTAAAACTCTTTTCAAAATCAATGACAAACAACGAAAAACATATATTTTTTTCAGTAAACAGCTTTCTATTTGCAAGCCAGTTCGAAATTTAAATAAAACCTTTGATGAGTTTGATGAGTTGATGAGTCGCCATGTTTTGGAGAAAAAGATCGTTCCATTTTTAAATTACACGACAGATATGAGTTTACTATGTAATTTATTTGGCCGCTAAACACGACAGATATGGATTTTCATACAACATTGCCGGCCGCTGCGCGCATGTATTTGGCCAGTACAGCAATTTCGATTTATCTCGAAGAACGTTGTCAAAATAATGCTCACATTTCCAAGTATGTTTGAGAAAAATCTATAGAAACCATGTTTTCAAAATTACAGAAAACTATGCCACTTCTGTCCTAATTAATTTTTCGAAAATGTAGAAAGTGACATTACAAATTGCTCCAAAACGCTCTTGTTGTGATATCAATGTGCTGAAGTTTTCTTCCGACAGATTGCTTACCTGCGACAAGGCAGTGCCGATCCATATAGAGTAGAATATGGGGTTAGTGAACAGTCCCTGGAACACGTTTCTCTGTCCGTGTATCTTGCGCGCGTTGATCTCGTTGAAGAGGGTCATCATGACGAAGGTGTTGAAGATGATGGTGAAGTGCTGCGTGGGCTCCGTGCCGAGGGCCTGGTAGCGACCGGACGGGATGTTTAGCAGGCGGTCACCTGGGGGAATACGTACATGATTTGGTAACCATTGATTAAGATAGAAGCAGTACATAATTATACGCAAACATACAGTGTCCTTCTTAATATGCTGACGGTTTTTATTAGAGGATGATCAGACCATCACACTGAACAATTTTCTCTATGGGACCATTGTCGAAATCGCGACGAAAATATTAGTTCCATACAAATCTGCAATCCATAATGCATAGGATAACAAGAGGACAGCTAATATTCTTTTCGCCTTGGGTCCCATAGAGAAAGTTGTTCAGTTTGATAGTCTATTAACTAAACCACCCCTTTTAAATATTACTATGTATATTATTGAGGTATTGGATATTTTGTGATTCTTGGTAGTGCAGCGCACGAGCGCACTTAAGGTACAGCCGCCTCTAGAAAAGAGAACCTCTTTTCTGTGCGGTAAACAAAACCTGTGATTAGAAAGTAGTTGGGTTAACTTACCGACGAATAGCAAGGAGAATATAATGAAGAGCTGGTAGATGGCTTGTCCGAGGATGTTCTTCATCATGGTGCGGCTGATCAGCGGCTTGGTCCTTCCGTAGGGCTTGCGCTGGAGCAGGTCCGGCGTGGGCATCTCCGTCGCGAGCGCGAGCGACGCCAGCGTGTCCATTATAAGGTTCACCCATAACATTTGTACGGCCTGCGGGGTACATGCTCATGTTACAATTGGAAAGTAATACGATTAACACATTACCCTCCTTTGCGTCACGCAACCGGGTAAAAAGGAATGGGCGGTAGCAATAGACCAGTAATGGTTGTTTCCTCAAAATAATAATAACATATTTGGTGTTTCATATCATATGCTCACGGAGTGCATAACTGTTTTACGAAAACCCGTTCGTCGAAATCACGGTTCACAACTGTTTCGTTCGTCTTTCGAACTGTTCAACGAAAGCACGGTTCGCCGAAGTATGTAAGTTTTCATATTTCGGCGAACCGTGCTTTCGTTGAACAGTTCTTTCGTCGAACGAAACAGTTGTGAACCGTGATTTCGACGAACGGGTTATCGTAAAACAGTTATGCACTCATGCTCGCGACTATAGTCCCCGAGGGATAGTGATATTCATTGTACACCACTATTTTTAATTACTGGAAAAATTCAGCTGATCGATTTTCTATGGGAGGTCCAAAAACAGTTTCTCGTTTTTCGACCTTTCTTCCTTAGGGGAAGTTGTTTAGTTTCATTATCTGACCCTTAACATTTTTTTTAATACATCTTATGGCCAAAGGGCAATGGAGAAGGCAATCATAAGCTGAGAGATTGAGTACCAGGGTAGCCGACATTGCCGGCAAAGAATTGCTAAAGGGGCTATGGGCGGAGCACATTGCTCGCAGAACCGATATGTCCGATAGAGCCGAAGAGTTCTCAAGTGGCGACCACGTACCGGAAAGCGCAGCGTGTGTAGGCCTTCAAGGTGAACTGAAAACCTGGTAAAGGCGGTAGGAACCCGTTGGATGAGGGCAGCGCAGGACCGATCGTTGTAGCCATCCTTTAGGGAGGCTTATGTCTAGCATTGGACGTCTATCGGCTAAGATAGTGACATCTGCTGACCTTAAGCGGACTGTCCTGTATCGCGCAGGCTCCGATGAAGGCGACGATGACGGCGACCACGTTGACGGTGAGCTGGAACTGCAGGAACTTGGCGATGGAGTCGTACACGTTGCGGCCCCACATCACCGCCTTCACTATCGACGAGAAGTTGTCGTCTGTCAGGATGATGTCCGACGCTTCTTTCGCCACGTCCGTACCCGCGATACCCTGTTGTAAGAAATGGAAAATTGTTATAAACCAGGATATGTGTGAGTAGTACTGTGCGTCCTGGGGGTTACGTATAAACTTAATTATGTATGTAGATACTAACTGCAACTGCATGCATTATGTGATATGTAGCTACAATGAATGATTTCCAAAGGACAACCGCCGCTCTCCCTTGAAAAAATACCTTAAAATGTATAGAAGTTTTGACTGAAGTCAAATGTGTAATAAATTATGAGGTTTTATGAAAACGACTCAGATAGTATCATTTATTTTTATTTAACGAGTTATTTAATCATTTATTATTAATAAATTATAAAAAAGCAGCAACCCCAACATGGCTGTCAATGTTGTTTAGTAGCAGGAGGTAGGAGGTGTTGCAGGCACAATGTTTTTTTTATATAATAAAACCGGACAAGTGCGAGTCGGGCTACTCGCGCACCTAGGGTTCCGTACCACACCACCACAGAACACAACATTATTAACTTAGAAAAAAAACTTTTTTTGTCCGGGACCGACTCACACTTGGCCGGTTTTTAGTATTTGTTGTTATTCTGTAGAGTTTGCTCTATAATCACACTAAGTTTGACGCTTGTATGTATTACCATTTTTACTATAGAGCGTGAAGAAAAAACGTTGATAAAAACTAGTTTCTTGTTGAAAACCCCCCTTAATTTTTTACTTTCTGCCATTTTTATTATTTGTTTACAAATCCGCCGCAATAACGCATAATCTGAGAAAATTTCAACTATCTAGCTATTACGGTTCAAAAGTTATTGCCCTAAATAGGTAGGACAGACGGACGGACGGACGGACGGACGGACGGACAACGTAGGCTTAGTAATAGGGTCCCGTTTTCACCCTTTGGGTACGGAACCCTAAAAATGATAAAAACTAATAAATCATTATAAAATAAACTAAGAAAAAAAAAAAAAAAAAAAAAAAAAAAAAAAGTTTTATTTCAGACTAAGAATTGCCCATATTTTGTTAGTAGCACAAGCTTACATCTAATATTAGTATAATCATATAAAACAAACAAAGAATTATTAATTGGATCGGTTCACCGATCCACACCTCTCACATGCAGATCGATGAAACGACCGAGGATAGCTGTATCCATCCGATCAGCGATCATCTTCAAGATTCTGTTCGGGCTCCCCCGTATTCTGCGCACAACAGACGCGGTCTTTCTGCGTATAATCGCATAAAAGTCATCTATATGTGCATCTGCAAACATGCCAGATGCACTGCAGAATCGTGGGAGCCCCAACAGGACCCTGAGGATATTATTATATTGGACTCTTAGGGCATTGTACGATTTTTGTGTGAAATTGGCCCACAGACCACACGTGTAATAACTTTGACAGTAAGCTCTAAAGAGTGTTAGCTTTACATCAACAGTACAGCGGGTGAATCTGTGTGCCAACATATTCCCTCGAACCGACAAAGCCCTACGTTCCCTCTCGATATCCAGGTCATCTTTCAAATCCTCGGTCACAATGTGGCCAAGGTACCTAAACTGTGAAACACGGTTCAAAACAACTTGATTAAGAGTAAGCGACGGTACACAGTTAGGTTGTTTGTTTTTTCCTCTAAAAATCATAAACTCACTCTTTTTCTCATTGTACCTTAATCCGTGCTCCACAGCATAGGTTTCACAAACCTTTAACAGTTGCTTCAGGGGAGGCCTGAAGCAACTGTTAAAGGTTTGTGAAACCTATATTGATGGACTGAGCAGCACCATGTCGTCCGCATCACTTATGTTATTAACACTAATGTCATCAATACGGCAACCGACATGCATGCTGCTCAGCCTACCAATCAACTGGTTAACATATAAGTTAAAAAGCCTCGGGGATGATATGCCACCCTGTCTAACACCACAACTCAAGACATATTCCTCCGAATAACAATTTGCCCATTTTACTACATTTCTTTGACCATTGTACCAGTACGATAGAATATCAATCACTTCAGGGGAAGTACCAGTCTCCTTTAGTTTACTCCAGTTTTTTATTTTTATACATTTTTGGGTATTATGTGCCAGATGTCCTTTATTCCTTTACTTGTGCTGTGTGACCGCACTTCTTGTCAAAAGACAATGTGGGTTTTTGGTACTGTTTACGGACACTGGCGTAGGCGTTGTGTGGGACGCCCTGCTGCCCGCTGGACAGTCGACCTAAAAAAAGTAGCGGGGAGCGACTAGATAAGGAAGGACAGTGTTTTGTGGCGTGCCTTGGGAGAGGCCTATGTTCAGCAGTGGACGATGATAGGCTGATGATGATGATGACGTCCGGCCTTGCGAAAAAATCACATCGCGTAACAATATGCTTACCATAGCGAAGCCGACGTCGGCCTTCTTGAGCGCGGGACCGTCGTTGGTGCCGTCCCCGGTGACGGCGACCACCTCGCGCGTGTCGAACGCCTTGGACTCGATCATGCCCTTCACCAGCGTGTACTTGTCTGTAGGCGAGGAACGCGCCAGCACGCGCAGCTTCGGCCACACCTTGTCTAACAGGTGCTGTTGAACCTGTTGCGATATAAGCTTTGTTAGATTGGGTAATATTTGACAATTTCTTTGGGGAAAATACACAACATCATGTTGAACGATATTGGTTCTCCAAAGAAGATCGAAAGAAGAGTGGATAAATAAATATCTTGAACATTGTGACACAGATTATCTAGTCCCATTTAAAGTACCGTAATCTAATCAAATTAAAGATAGAAAAATTAAGTCTTGGGTAGGGCTTGAACCCGCACGAAGAGTGCACAAACCGGGGAATTGCGTTATCCGATTTCGCCACCGAGACCACTACCCTGAGAACGAAATTTTCAATCTATTGCGTCTTATGGGGACGTGAGCGCCATCTACCGCCAAATACCAGAATCTAGTCAGGACTTGTATAATAAATGATGACTAGACAAAGATATATCTAAACTATTATAAAACTGTAACAGAAGTGTGTCTGTACATTGAAGATATTTACAAAAAAAAGAAACTGATTCCAAATCACCATTTTTTGGATTTTTTGTCTGTCTGTTTGTTTGTTCGTTTGTTTGTTTGTTTGTTTATTTGTTTGGGTGTTTGTTTGTTCGAGTATCACGCAAAAACTACTGAACCGATTTTGATGAAACTTTTTTTGTTTGATAGCTTATCATCTGACTTAAAATCTGGTATATAATTTATGCGGACGAAGTTGCGGGTAAAAGCTCGTAATACATAAATAGATATCAAGATCAATGACTCGGAAACAAATATTCATCATACAAATATTTGCCTCTTACGGGATTCGAACCCGCAACCCTTGGCACAGCTGGTAGGGGCACTACCGACTGAGCTATCGAGCCGTCAACTGATGACTATGAATTTTTCTTAACAGACTTTATTACCAATGACTTTCTATGATTATTACGGTTAAATTAATTTGGGGATAGGCTTAAAAATGTAGCAGGGTGTACTTCTTTGTTTGGATCAGATATTTATTTTAGAATTTAAGATGTATCTCTGCACTTTTCACAAACCTCTCCGTTAGCATCCCTGACCCTAGTGTTGAACTCCTTGCCCTCAAGGATGAGGAAGTCGTCGGTGGGCTTGATGATGCCGCACTTGACAGCGATGGAGCGCGCTGTGTTCACGTTGTCGCCGGTCACCATGCGGACTGTGATGCCCGCCTTCTGGCATTTCTTTATGGCTTCTGGTACCTGGAGATTTATACTTGTTAATCGCGTTTATCTTGTTTATCTTGTTAACGCTGTACCTATATATTTATAGGTACAGCGTTTATGGTTCAAACTATCAAGGGGGTAACAACGAAACAACGATTGGAAAAATTTTAACAGACAATCTCTTAAATTGTCACAGAAATTGTAAGATGTTTTAGTGGACTTTTAGAAAACCATTTTTTCCAAAATTGATGTTCATTTCTGTTTTTGTTGCTGTATTTTTTTTTGGTGTGCAAATAAAGAATATTTATGTTATGTTATTTCAGGGCCCCTCGAAAATATTAAGTATAAAGAGATGTATCCATAACTAAATAAGTGCACAAATGAGAAAGTTATTGAGGCGGGGCTTATAGACAAAATGGACAAAAGTGTATGGGTTCTCTGTTTGACTTACCCAAAAAATATAGACAAAATGGACAAAAGTGTATGGGTTCTCTGTTTGACTTACCCAAAAAATTTCATGAGTTTCACAAAATGGAATGATAATTTTGTGAAATTAATGGCTTGGCATTCTTACCTCTGGTCTGACAGGATCCTCGATACCGGTGACGCACAAGCAAGTAAGGTTGTTCACAATGTTGTCTTCATCGTCCCAGTTCGGCTCTTGGTCTATGTGCACCTGTTAACAAACATTATTACATATGTTAACGGTCTCTTTAACTATAGCCAAATATATTTTTTGATTTCGAAAAGATTAATTGAAACAACAATTCGAAAGATATATCTGTAATCAATCATTATACTACAGGATGTTAGGGGAGTGATTGTACCCATGATACTGAACTACTATCCCTATGAAACCTGTAGGAAATTAGCAAAAAATGTTAAACTTTCCATACTAAATGCAATCAGCTGATCGAACGTTTGTATGAATTTTTTTTTGCGAATTTTCTTTATGTTCCTTTCGGAAAGTTGTTAAGGTGGTTTCAGTCCATACAAACGTTTGACGCACAATACGCGTAGACGGAATTAATAAAAGTAATATTTTATACATGAAAAAAATAATTTAGAAAATCTAGATGTCGCGTCACAATTTTGTATGGACATTTGCAATTTATAATTATAATTACGAAGATATAAAAGCTTTTAAAATTTTGTATGAAAAATTTCAAAACTTAATATCTTCCTAATTATATTATAAATTGCAAATGTTATTTGATACGCGACATCTAGATTTTCTAAACTATTTTTCCATATATACAAAGTTACTTATATTAATACCGTCAACGCGTATTGTGCGTCAAAGTTTTGTATAAAATTGACCCCTCTGCAACCGCCTCAAGTAAAATAAAATGAGTACAATAACGATTTCAGGGGGAAATAAAACCCACCTATCTCCTAACTGGATACGTGCTTGAGTATTCAGGGTAATTTTACCTGGTTGATCTCGGCCTTGCCGGGCACGAAGTCCCGGAAGGCGACGGATATGGTCCTCAGTCCGTCGCAGGCCATGGGCTCGATGACCTGCCTCACTAACCGGTCCTGCATGTCTCGCGTGAACTTCTCGAGGCGCCCCTCGTGACCGTAGATGAATGCGCATCTGTGGGGAAGTGACATTGTTTAGCTAAGTTCCGCTATGATTCTGACAGACGGTAGAATTAAAAAAAATAGGAGTTGGATTATACTGTAAAATTCTTCCATTTTTAAGGTTTTTAATATTTCTGTGTGTGCTACTGTTCTTCAAAAATTTGGTACTGTAATACGGTTCTTCAGTAATTAAGATTTAATGGAGATTCTTGGAAGAGTTTTCAAAACGGATGTTCAATTCAATAAACTATTTACAAATATCTCTTTACTTCACTAGAATTTTAAGAACTCCTGTTTCATCAGACTATTGAATATACTATAGAATTGTAATGTCTTTACGCGTATGGTTGCAAAATTAACAAGGCAAATAAATGTACAATAAGCTTGTAATTAGTAAACATTATTTTTGAAAAGGCCTCTAATTGTTTTGTTTTTGCATGGGCTTCCAGATCTCCCAGAAAATGCTAAAAAAACTCAGCTACAAATTATAAGTGTCAACTTTAAACCAATAACTTACTTCTTCAGCACAATTTCGGAAGCGCCCTTAGTGTAGAGCCTATAGCCGCCCTTGTACGGTATCACTGTGGACATGCTCTTGCGCACCGAGTTGAACGTGTACACGCGGGTGAGGGATTCCTCGGGATGCCTCTCCCGCACCGCGTCGTAGCTTTGCCCGAGGGCTAGCACGAAGCCGAGGAGAGCGCACTCTGTCTTGTTACCCACTTGCATCGTTGGACCGTTCGGTTCTAGTGAAGGCTGCAATAAGGTACATCGTTATAAAAACACTAGCTATTGCCGGCTATTTCGTCTGCGTTGACTTTAAAGTATCCGTGTTAATCCAGAACATATTCATCTGCGTGTCAAAAAACAATGCGGGTTTTGTATGTAAGGTTGGCCGTTGTTTTTGGCGCGGCCAGCAACCAAACTTGAATATTTTATTTCAGAATAAAGTAACAAACAAAACTTATTAACATGTATATCCCTAAACTCAGTCTGGACGGAGATATAAAGGCTTGAAGTTGAAAATACAACTTTTTATTTTATTTTTTTATTAGCTATGGGTTTGCTCTTGACCTCAATCCAGTCCATTCCGGGTCGTAGATGTAGCGAGCTTACCCAGAAAATGTCTATTCACTCGTACTTTAAAGGAATTCGGGTTGTAAGTGCTCGGAAATACTGACGCAGGTAAGGCATTCCACTCCTGAAAATTCAACTCACCATAATCCTAGAAGTAAACGCACTATTGACGGACATTCCTTCCACCAAGGTCTCGGCGACCTCGCTGGGCAGGTCCCTGTAGTTCGGCGTGACCTTGCAAAGCTTCTCGCAGATGTAGGACTGTACCACGGTCATCCGGTTGGTCGTGAGGGTGCCGGTCTTGTCGGAGCAGATCGCGGTCGCGTTGCCCATGGTCTCGCACGCGTCCAAGTGACGTACCAAGTTGTTGTCTTTCATCATTTTCTGCGGGAGTAGAGAGGTAGAATTAATATCATATCGCATGACTGTACTATACATATACTCATGCTGTAGAATAAAGGTTATGGTAGACCACCACGAGGGCACAGTACCAGAAAGAGTAGAGATCTACTAGGATAACATGACCCGCGCCTTCAAAGTGTTCACAAGGGTTAACAAGTGTTTCCAAAGTGTTTAAAAGTCTCACAACCATTGACTTACCAACTACTGGACGTTCCGCGCTCTAATGTGTCCGAACAAAAAGAGCACCAAAACTTAAAAAGCGAACCAATTACGCGACAGTCTTCATTTGATCGGCCAACTAAGCGCACGCGTGGGCGCTCCCAGATGGGGGAGTTGGACGGAAAAGAATTTCAGCAATTTCAATGTTTTTAGTTGGTTTGTATTACTTACTACACGTACTTAAGTTTGTGTAGTTTAGTCTCGGACACTTTTTTCGAGAATTTTGTACTAGACCCGGCGTCTGTAGTATTTACGTCAATGCTCACAACGCATGCCTGTGTGCTGAGACGGACGTTATACTAAAACAAATACACGGATTTGTTGCTCAACTAGAAGTGTAAATAATCAGTATGATACCACGGGCCATATATACAGTAAGGGAAAGGACTAAGATCAAGTCCACGATAAACCAGCTTCACGATCTAAATCACACCTAAAACAAATAACTATAGAAGTTATTTTACAACAACATCCAAGACCCTTACCTTTACAGAGTAAGCCAATGATAACGTCACAGCGAGAGGCAATCCTTCAGGCACGGCCACCACTAGCACGGTGACACCGATGATGAGATGCTTCACCAGGTTGTTGATGTATGTCGCGCGCCATTCCTTCCCCTCTATCACGAACGTGTGCACACAGAACTGGATGACCAGAATGATCACCGTGAGCACTGCTATGGTTGAGCCGGCGTAACCGATCTGTTGGGAAACGGGTTTTTAGGCGTGGGTTTTGAACAACATAAGGACAGGTTGTAATCATAATAATTTTTTCGCTTTAAACTGGGGTACAGAGGGGTTTTAACTGGGGTAACTGGGTTTTTGTGCCTTTGTACAGACATATTTCAAGCTCTCCAAATTCAGCCAAAAAATATAGCATGCAAATAATGTGTTAAGAACTTATGGTACGTTTACTACGTTTCCATGTTTTTTTTAACGATTTCGTTCTCTGATGGGGTTAAACTTTACCTATAAACTTCCTTTTGAAATACAATTTAGTCAGAAATTTCATTATTACTTATTTGAACGGATTTTCATCATTTTTCTGTTTTTCAACATCATCATGAGCCTATCGGTCTAGCCGTCCCAAAGTAGGGCACAGGCCGGCCCTCTGTAGGGTTTATAAGCTTGCTCTGAACTTTTCACTAAGCATGATTTGTATTCGTATTTTGTAAAAAAAGCACCAGTAGATGTGTCATCTACTGGACATGAATGTCTCATGTCTCTTAAAGAAGAAAGATTTTTACTGAATGGAGACAATAAATAATTTTTTATACAACATGGCTATATAAAATGTTAATAACCAATCATATTTGGAAATACATTTTCTTGACAAGACGCCTTCTTAGGGTCGTGTCAAAAGTTCATTGGGGGTTTGATGTACTAACTTATCTTATTATGGGGGCTGGTAAGCCAGTGGCACTTCGATCCAATGGGATCTTTTGTGTTGACCCCCTACATGATTATTCTTCACCCTTCAAAAACATGGTACATGAAGCAATACCGTTCAGGGCAAGAAACCTGTAATCTCCCGATTTTGGATATCCCGGAGGCAGCCACACAGGATATATTCCATGGTTTCCTCCTCCTCTCCGCACGCTCGGCAGCTGGGGTCTAAGGTTAGCGTGCTGTACTAAAAAGGGTTAGTCTCTCCGACTTGCCATCGACTCGACGGTAGAACCTTACCTGTATAGCCAGCTTAGTAAGTTTCGCCTGTAGCACAGACTTCTCCTTCTTATGGCTGGTCTCGACGGGCTTGGTCTCGGCGGCGGGCGCGGGCACGTGGTTGTCGTCGGGGCGCGCGTGGTTGGCCCCGTGGCTGTTCCCGGACGCCGGCAGGGTTATGTCCTCGTCTCCTGTGGTTGCAGTTCAGTGAGTAGGTTGTCGGGTTGGGTACAGTTCTAACGCGATTGCTTCGTGAGGAATGTTGTTAAAAACATAATTATGACGGCGACAAGTTAAGGTAAATAGTTTGTTTTAATTAGAGTTTTGTTGAATTTACGTCACGATAATCGGTCAGATGCAGTATTGATATGGCATATCGTTTTTTTATTAGCTCATCTTAGCACTAGAACACAGATTATATATGGCCCTTCGTAATAAGCAGACGGTTTTTTAAAGGGACCAGATCATGATGGGACCAATATCGAAACCGCAGAAAAAAAATCAGCTTTTCCATACAAGACTGCAAACCTACTCAGCCAAAAGTATGGGACAGTACGCAGGGGTGAATCAGCCACCGTGAGCCGTGAATGAGCCGTGAGCGTGTTGTATGAATGAAATTGTTTTTCTGGTTGGAAATCTATTCGGTGATCTTAGGCTTTCGCCATTTCATCTTGAAACTAAATAGGCTGAAACAGAACCTTGCTCACACTTGTTACCCCCCTAAGGTAGGATATATAGGAAGATTTCTGTCCACCTTGAAAGGATATTTATCTATCCCTGATGCGTAACAGGTCGTCTCTGAAAGAGAGAACGCTATACAAAACTGAAGACAGCCGATTGTTGCCGAAGTCTTGTCCCCGATGTGCCATATCAATAATCGGACGCGATTTTAAATTATTTTCGTTTATTTGTAAAGATATAAGCTAATTACTTGCCATACTAGCCAAAAACATCATGAAACACCCTCATAAAAAATCGCGTTAAAACTGTAAAAAGATAATAGACTCTAAGATCAAATTACTGGCCAACAATTTACTTTTAAAACTGTGCAAAAAATACTCAGTACTGTGTTTTTAATCAAACAATTCTGTAATCAAACTGTAATATAATCTATCTATTTAATTTACTGAAACTTTAAACTCTTCATCTAAATCTGTTACTTTTACTTGTAAAAATTAAAATGAAACTTGTAAGTGGAAAAAAATCTTAAAATTAGATTTAATTAGTAAGGGTTAACTACAGTGAAAGTTCACTACAAAAAAAATTAGAATGCTATATAAAAAAGGAATAAAGATGCTTACATGAAATGACTGTGTTATTTATTAGTGGTCTTTTTAAGGGTAAGAAGTGGGAATTGTTTATTATTAAATCTACAATTTTAGTTAGTTACGATTGATAGTGATAACTACTGCATTACAATTACAATAGTTCTAAAGACACACTACTGTGAAATTAATTTAAAATCTCGTAGTATGTCATTAGTATAGTACACTAAAGGGCAGATTAATTGGTCAATACGCAAAGCTAAGTGTAAGCTACGATACGATACGACATGACTTATTCAGGCGTATAATTCTGGCCCTCAGTGTACAGGTCTGGCCCTCAGTGTACAGGTCTAAAGCGGGGCATAGCAAAGGATGTTACTTACCGGCAAGGCTCTTGCGCTGGGCATCCTTTCGTTGCTTCTTAGCTTCTACTCGTGTCAAATAGTTTCCATTTATCCATTTATATTTATAGGTCAAACAAGCATACACATTTATGGACAACGAGTTTCGTATTTTTTTATTTGTCACCATGCAGTCAACACGACAGATACACGATGCAGTTTCAAATGTGTATGTTTTTATTTATTTTTTTAATTTATTTTCGTCGGCGACATGGAAGTGGGGCGTGCAGCGGGCCGGGGTCGGGGTGGAGAAAAAAAAAGTTGGATGTCATTGAATGGGTCACACTATAATGTTTGTGGCACTAAATCTAAAGGGAAATTTTCTGTTCGAGCATTTGTGACTTCGGTGTATACTTTTAGCGGCCGCAAGTGCTTGAACGTAGCTAAAATTGCATTTACAAATGCTTTAAAGGAGTTCTTTTGAAAATGTTTATTTTGTGGAGCGAGATTATTTTTTTTATTGAAGAATTAACATCTAAAGACTACGACAAAAATAAATAAATACCGAAGTATGACCATGCCCACACGACAAAGTTAGTCAAACACATAAAACGTACGAACAACGTCAACAAGGCTTGGATGTCGATTTAACCTTGGAAAGGCGTTCTAATTTATCGTCAATAAACAAAATAATCTCATGTCGTTGGTGAAATTGGTAAAAGATTTTAAACTTTTGAAATCCAAACACAAGGTTTTTCTACTTAATTATACACTCACGTCTGGCTCCCATAGGCATAGGCAGAGACCACAGACCGATTGCTAGGTTTTATTGATCACATTTGTGTGTTTATAATTTAATAATTCTTTGTAGCAATAATAATGAGAGAAACTGCATATTTCGGTTCATATACATATTTATAAAAAAAATCTTTTACCAATTCCCCCATAAAAATTATTAACATCTCCAAATGGGAGGTGCGGTGGTACGAAAGATGGTATGGGTAAAAAGGGGGGTAGTTTCAATATAAAGGGAACACTAAATGTAGGTAATATGCAACTAAGCATAGGGGATGTACGATGCTCATTTAGAAGCTAAGCTTTTCTATATTGATCTTTAATTCTATTTAAATTCGGTACATTTTAAAATGCTGTTGTCATAATCATGGATTCAACGCATAAAAATCAACTCTGTGTACATTGAAACACAGCTCGATTTTATCCGACTCATCAGGAGTCGGTCGTGAAAATCTCGTGGTGTCAAATGAAACCGTAAGGCAATACAAATAAAGTTTAGAATACTCCGAAGACGTCCGCTCATAAATAAATAATACTAGTAATATTTTTAAAAGCGCTAAATTGTGGCTAAATTTCTTTTTATGGCGCACCTTTAAGCATCTATACAAGTTTAAAATTACTATCGTGAAACATAGAAACGTAACAATCATGCTTTGCCAATGAGTCGTTTTCAAAGATTAGTAAATGAAAAATCTATTGATGGCGTAGTTATAGTACATTACTGCAGCGGCCAGCAACAGAGGCATTGATGGACGAACGTGTAAATGTGGGCCGAGGCGAAGCCGAGGCACACATACGTAAGTCCATCAATGCCTAGTTGTGGCCAAGGCTTGTATACTTAGTACTTTTCTCAAACAATGCGCGGAAATTAAAACAGTAAATTTTCTCAAATAATTCGCGGAAATTAAAACTCTTTTCAAAATCAAAGACGAACAACGAACAACAATTTTTTTTTTCAATAAACAGCTTTCTTTTTGCAAGCCATTTCGAAATTTAAATAAAACCTTTGATGAGTTACCTCCTTGGTCGCCATGTTTCGGAGAAAAAGATCGTTCCATTTTTAAATTACACGACAGATATGAGTTTACTATGTAATTTATTTGGTCGCTAAACACGACAGATATGGATTTTCATACAAACATTGCCGGCCGCTGCGCGCATGTATTTGGCCAGTACAGCAATTTCGATTTATCTCGAAGAAGGTTGTCAAAATAATGCTCACATTTCCAAGCATGTTTGAGAAAAATTTAAAAACCTGCTTATTTGAAGGTATAAATAATAGGCTAACCATCATAATCATTTTCATTGTTTTACTAATTTCTCCCTAAATTTAGAAGGAATCGAGACCAATTCTGAACACTATAGATCTGACAAGTAAATTTTTGAGAATTGCAGCGCCATCCAGTTTCATTGAAATTTTTTTTAAAGGGCCTCATTATATTGAAAGAGGTAAGTACATCTTGATGCAAATGGTGTACTACAAACAATAAACATTTAATTATAATCGATTCTTATAGTGTATTTTATTCTTGACATCATCATCATCTTCCTGCCCTTATCCCATTACTTGGGCTCGGCGCAATATGTCGTCTTCCTCCGTTCATATATATTTCTTTTTCATAACATAAGAGATGTGATTTGCTAGTTAACAATTTTATTAACATATACAGGGTGTAACAAAACACCCTAGTAATACTTAAGGGGGGTGCTACAGACCATTAATCTGAACAACTTTCACTATGGAGCCAAGGTTGAGAAAAAATAAAAAAAATCTGCCTTCCCATACATTTGAGTCCAGACGGTACTGCAGTTTTGTATGAAAGAGCGTTTTTTTTTCTCGAATTCGATGTTGGCTCCATAGTGAAAGTTGTTCAGTTTGATGGTCTGCAGCACCCCCTTAAGTATTACTAGGGTGTTTTGTTACATCCTGTATTTCTTCATTTAAATTATATTTAATAGCTTCTATGTTTCTAAACTTCACAAAGGTAATTTTAGATTTGTATGGATCACAACGGTTACTGGTCCCACCTGTATTGAAGCACAATGATATTCGGCTTACACATATAAGCTTTTTGTTATGTCTACTTCTAAATGAGCAGGGTAGTTGACAACACTAAACTATATAGGTAATTGCAGGGGATTACTAGCGGTGCCCTCTTTGATTGCATCGTGTTAGTTTAATTGGTGTTACCATGTTTTATATTCGTGTCAAATAAAATAATAATGAAACCGTTTATTTGCTGGAATATGGTCTAAAATAAAAATAAAAAATTATTATGGAATTCATAAATTATGCCATTAGTTATTCCATAGCCTGATTAGTTGACATGTGTTGGAATTAGTTAATTTGGCTAAGAATGTAAGTATCTTTTATTATTTATTTCCATACAAAAGCACGCACCCATTTCACCCCCTTAGGGCTTGATTTTCGCAAAATCCGTCCTTAGTGCACCCCTATTACTCCTTGGAAACTTAGCTTTCATTTCATACAAATGGAAAAAAATTCAAAGAACAGGTAAGCTTTTGCGATACTGAGTGAGTGCGAGAGAGACAGGAATACGCATTAGCTTGCATTTTACGCCACGATCCTGCCAGAGGGGGTGAGGTAAGAAATTGGTGGGAAGCAGGGAGTGTCCGTACTGTATCTAGTACTAGATACTCCTTCTCATACTGTGCCCCTACACCCTCTGAAGAATATTTATGCCAAATTACCTTTTTCTACTTCAGTATCAGAAGTTCAGTGGTTTAGGCTGTGTGTTGTCTATCAGTCAGTCAGTCACGGAACTATTTTTTATATGTATAGACGTATCTACTACCTAAATTATACTTATAACCATGGTAACACCATCACCATCCACCAGAAAGAGCACCCCAACTAAGGAACTAGTGCTACCGCAACCGTAGGGCTCACAACGAAACTGACCTTTCTTCATCTGCTTGATCTCCTTGTCCTGGTTCTCGACGGCGGCTCCGAGCAGCGTGAAGATGATACCAGCCTGGGAGTTCACCCCCACAGCTGTCACCAGCATCTTACCGGACCCTGGAATTGGTTTAATTACATGATTATGTGAGAGGTTGTTCAACGGGATTCTATTATACGTCTCAATTGCAGGGCACAGGACTTCTTTCGCGAATTAGAGTAGAGAGATACCTAAGCGGGCCCGATGCGGAATTTCTTCTTCTTTGGGTTCCTCTCCATCAGTAGAGGTTAGCATTCAGCTCTGTGTATCCCTGTCTATCTCTCGCCAAATGAAACAGCGCTTCAACGCTCGCGATGCCTTTTTACTCTTTGAGGTTCGCGAGCTAAGACATTTGTGGCCTAGCGACGCTTCTTTTGTCCTCTACTATATTGTTAAGTACTTAGCGATTTTTTTGTCAGTCATTTTCGTTTTTTTCATTGTAGCTTAAAATCTACAAAATTTATTTTTACTTTCCTCTAAAATCTAACCGAAGGTTGTATGGAAGAAATAGCATTTTAGCTATAGGACCGTCTTAATTGCGCCTACTTATAAATCCATATTTAAATGTATTATTTTAAGTTTCTGGTCAGAAAATCTTCTCGATACTAGTAAATTGCGATCTCTGTTCGTTTGTCAACCATCATCAAAGAATATCTAAATGTATTTTCCAACAAACCCCTGACCTCCGGGAATAAGGATAAAGTTTATTGGTCGAGAACAATGGATACAAACCTCATGGATAGCAGCTTGTATAAAGGCTAGATACTGTTAAATACGTTTTAGAATACAGTGATCAAACAGTGGCTGGCCCGCTGGACCAACGACTTGAGATAGTATTTGGAAGCCAATGAGGAAGGACAGACTTTTTGGCTTGCCTCACCCAAGAGAGGCCTAAGTTCAGCATTGGTTAACGAAAGGTTGATGTCGCTCAAACAATATTGTATAGGTCGACCAGAATCTCATGAAAAATGAGGAAATCAAATTTTAGAGTAAGCAACATTGGGGTAATTGGATTAGGGCCCTACAAACACTGCGTACTTTTTGCCGTTTTTGCAGCACTTCTGAAACGCCATACAGCCACAAAGAAAAACGTTCGTAATAAAATTCCGCTATAAAATTATATGCCTTTTCTTATAAACAAGATGAAAATGTTCGACAAGATGATTTGGGCGTTCAAATGATATTAAATATGCACCCATTAACAAACGCGCGTTTTTATCGCCGCAATAAATTGCAGTTTGTAAAGGGCCTACTTGATGACAGTTTGACATTGCCATGTGAAAATCTATATTTTTTTACTTTTTTTCATTTCATGAGATTCTGGTCGGCCTATACACAGATTACACGTAAATCTGTTGAAAAATCACGGTCTTCAAATCACGTTGTTTTTATTACTAAATTATAGTCTCTGTAAAGTACAAACTACAACCTTATTCGACTTGTAATAGAATAATCCTAATTTAATCCTATTGTCCTCTTTAAACAATTAGAACTTTCTGTTATCCAGTTAAAGCTGGGAACTAATTTGAATATGACTGAAGTTATTGTCAATCTAAAACCAACTGTGTTTAAATCTACTATTGTATGAATCTGACTTTACAAGCCCAAAGAAAGTTCATGGCATAATGTTATCCAGAAATAGATACCTTTCTCAATCTAAAATAGTCTTAATTTAATAAGTGTCAAAGCACTATATTGATATACTTCCGTTTTTGTACCTTGTGTTGAGAATTTGGCCTTCTATCAAAGGAATACGAGTTCCTAAATATTAATCACCCGCTTCGACTATGTCAATCTAAAATTGTCTTTATTTATTAGGTGTTAATGTTAAAGTAATATATTGATACGATATATTGATTCGTACCTAGAATTGAGAGTTTGAGACCTTTTATTAAAGGAATACAAGATCCAAAATAAAATAGTAACCAGCTTCCAACTACAAGAACACTGCTAAACATGAACCTCTCCCATAAAGAAATTGGAGAACCGTAATCGCAAGGCATAGCAGACGGGGATCACAGTTAAATGGTAGTGCACATTTGAAGGCTGCCGCCCATTCTATGTTGACACCCAATGACATTCTATACACATGGACTTACCACCTCATTAAAAAAGCATAAATGGTACATGTCTCTAATGTCACCTTAGTACGCTTCAGTTGTGTTCTGCTGTCATATATTGCCGCTGACGTTCCAGACCTTTCATATTTGAAAGATCGGTCGGTTTCCTCGGACACAAAGCCATCATTATCAGCCTATAAACGTCCCACTGCAGGGCACAAGCCTACCCTCTGGGCGTGTATGGGTGTTAGTGCACCACGAGTGCCCAATGCGGATTGGTTAACTTCACATACGCATCAGAATTTAAGCTTCAGCGTATGCAGGTTTCCTCACGACTTTACTGTTTGAGAGCAGTCAGTATTACGTAACACTAAGGGCTCTTACAGACGAGCGACACGCTGTCGCTCGCACACGGCGACTGCAAAGTGTAGCTCGTCTGTAAGCGCTCTAAGCAGTAATTAAAACAATGAGCGTTTTTCTTTTCTTTTTTAAATGTAGTTCCTAAAAAACTCGACACATGACATGTTTATCGCTCCATAGAGACGTTCGCGAGATCCTGTCAAAAACATGTCAAGATTGTGCCTGCCCTTTTTTAAAGGCCAAGGGATCGAGCCCATACAACCATGTCAGCCGTAAATAGTTTCATATTTTCGATTAAAATGATTCGTAAACAATCAAAAGATGCGTCGGCATCTTTTTGATCATCTTCTCCCCTTAATTATTTTAATAAAACGCTTTTTAAAATTTTGACCTTTATTCGCACAGACCGTAACACCATCTTTCGATCCACTACAAAACCAAAAGAAAAACGCACACTTTTTTCGCCCCGTTAACAGCGCGCTGATGCGAAGTCCTTGTGTATAAAATGTCATTGTTGACACGGAACGGACCAAAGGAAGTGTTTATATAAAATGATGATAAAATGTATGTAGTATGGTGAAAACAAACCTTCCATGACGTGAGTACCGGATAGCACCATGGGATCAAAAGATTCACCCTTCTTGACATGGTCCGATTCACCCGTGAGGGACGACTCGTCGATCTACAACAATACAAATAACATTATTAAAGTTTATCCAATATTAATTGGTGCAACAATAAAATTTTAATCGATTGACTGAGTTTTTTGCGTCTATGTCTCAGTTTCATAATACATTAAGGCATGTGGACGGCCAATTCGTCTTCAAATCAAGAATCCTTAAGGTCCTTATGAAATGACAGAGATTGTACGAAGAACTTACGTAATGTACACTGATTGTCTCATGTGGTCAAATACAAGGGTCCAACTTAATATGCTGACGTGTGACGTGTGTAATATGTGAATGTCGTTGTTGTAAGAGTATGATAAGACCACAAAACATTGACAACTTTTTCTAGTTTTATTATGTCGGTTTATATGCATGACTTCTATCAAGTAACTTGACAATCTTAAATATAATTTTTACAATAAACGTAGGTTTTTACAAGCAGAATAATGGAAAACCCAGGCTTTATTTTAGCATACGAAAACAGATCATAATCTCTATACATCTAGAAGTCATTTTGTGTGTCAAGGAAATGAGAAGAGCATATATTTAAATAACAAAAAAACCAGCTTGACACTCATAAATACCTAAACATTATTTCACCTACATTTTCTCCATATTTCGTAACAAATATAAACATGGTAACACAATCTAGTAATTAAATAAAAGTGTAGATAAAAATACCGCATTCTAGTAGCGTAGTATAGCGTTTGTTTATCGAATTACTTCATTCCTATCTGCAGGTTTGTGTTGACTTATCATCAATCTCTACTTCTAAATGACGCACGGCCAGGTATTTATTATCTACCTACTTATTGTAAATGGTGAGCATTTTAAAATCATGTCCTGAATCTTATAAAGTAGGATCCCATCCACACAGGACTTTATACATAATTTTATATTTAAAAAGATCCCTAAATACCAGATATGTTACTAGCGCGCGCTAAATGAAGGCTCGAAAATGACCCGATCGGGTCTTTTTTCAATAGTCAGCGTCAAGCAATGCCGTGATGCATATCACTAACTTCAACATCATCATTATCTCAGCCGATGGACGTCCATTGCTGGATATAGGCCTCAAATCATTGCCCTAATAGTACAAATTCTAGTAGTTTTTTGTTTCACGCAATCCATTTTTTTTATTCACACATAATTTCCCAGTAGCGTTTTTCCTCAAACTGTGTTGTCACCAGTCGAGTATTTTCGCAGTTGATTAAATTCCTAGTCAAGTTTCTGCCTATAAAATTATAACCAATGTAATATTATATGTTTGCACCAATGGAGTAATTCATCACGAAAACGTCTTTGGTCCTTAGCGCTCTCACGCGAGGATCGCGCGACCGTAAAATGTATGAGCGCGGCGCCCTTATTCGCGAGACCTTTGCCCTGCAGTGGGATTCTACAGGCTATAAAAAATTTCGACGGCGAAGTAACATATGCAATTGTATACTCGTCGTATGTCATTCAATTTTTCTTCTATAATTTAGAAAAGATTTTTCATTTCCTCTAAAATCCTATTTTTGTAGTTAGAAGTTCATCTTACTTTACCGTCGATTACCTACATACATATACCAAACAGAGTCGAAAAGGATTCCATTAATCTCTCTCACCTAGAGTATGTCATAAATATGGCAGCTATAATCCATAACACCATAGACAACATTAAAGTAAAACTATAACACAAACATCATAAAAGCAACACCATTTACATGCGCTTGCGCAAGCGCGACATTAAGTGGAAGACATAAAAGTATGAAGATAGCAGACGACAAATAGGCCTTGTATTTGATTTTAAAAACGTGTGTAAACTTTTTGTTCGAGGTTACCTAAATATACTAACATAATGTTAATTAGTTGACTTATCTTTAAAATACAATGATGTGGACTGGTATTGATTCATGGCAGTAGTAACACAGATGCTGGGTAATTAAAAAATCTGCTACCAAAAAAGAAATCGACAGTCCACCAATATTTCTCCAACTGAGCCGAGTACACTATACTTTATACTATCCATGAAGAAAGAAGAAGTAGCGAAAACTGGCATAAAGTTGACAAAGAAAAATAAGCCGTATGGCTTCACGATAAAGCCTAAAGTTCGGTGTCCTTGATGACATTCTGGAGAATTGTGTCTTGTTCACATATTACCCTAGTTAGAAAGAGATGTATATTCTCTCGTTTATCTTCCCGCTTTTAACGCATTCGACACACAAGACACAAGTGCCCAGTCCGTTATTTCTAATAAGTTAGTTAATGCTTCTTTTTCTTTGACGACCCGGTTGGTGTAATATGCTTACCACACCGGACTGTAAAACCAGAGGTCCTGGGTTCGAATCTCGGTTCGGTCATGGATGTAAAATTATTTGAGTGTCGTTGTTGCATGGTTTCCATAATAAAAAGCCTAGCATGTAACGTTTGGGGTCAATATTACAATACTATGTAAGCTTTATTTATTTATATATTTCTATCACGACGAGATAGTCAAAAGGCCTCCATCATAAAATGGCTTAGTACCCAAATAGTCATAAACGCAAAAAGCCCTAACAGCAAAACGTCTGGATTGCTTTACGTCATCGAATAACTGTATAGTCATGATATTAATAGATTTATTCACACTATCGGAACTACTTATAGTATAAGATCCTATTATTTAACATAAAAATTAGTAGCAGTATTTCAATTAAACATATTTGTGAAAAGATTTTCTAAGCTGACACGGTTAATGTACGTTTTTAACCGACTTCAAAAAAAGGAGTAGGTTCTCAGTTCGACCGTATATATATATATTTTTTTTTTAATGTGTGTTCGCGGATAACTTCGTCGTTTATGAACCGATTTTGATGATTCTTTTTTTGTTGGAAAGGAGATATCCCAAGGGTGGTCCCATGATAAGGAAACCAGGATCTGATGATGGATCCCAGAGAAATCGAGGGGACCCTTCGAAAATCGTAGTGCCGACTAGTGCGTTTGTTAATTTGAAGCACTACTGTTAAATCAAACTAATGAATTCACCACTGAAAATTGTGAAATAAACAAAATTTTAACAAAAAATTAAAACCGCCTTCAAAAAAACTAAAAAGTTAAAAAATAATATTGCAGCCGATGACTTTTTCGTTCGCATCATAAGAACATTAATTTGTTTTATAGAAGTCGGTGTCAAGCCAAGCCAAAAAACTAATGCAAGCCCCGTCGCGAATCGGCTTGACAGCGACTTCGATAAAACAAATTAATGTTCTTATTATATAAAATTTTCATTTTATTTATCTTTATTGGATATCAAACAGCAAATTACTTAATTTCTAATACAACAACATTTAAATTATACAGCGCCAATTACATGATAACACGTTTTAAAAACTGTTTAAGGTACAGGGGACAAAACTAAAAAAAAAAGTTTGGAGAGATAAAAAGATAACCTAACATTTAAACTAACTGCTTCTATAGGATACATTAATCCGTTTAAAAAACTGTTTGAGGTATAAAAAACAAAACGTACCAAATATGAAAATTTGGACAAATAAAAAGACTAAGGACCTACCTTACATTTAATCTATATGTTCCTACGGTATAAATTACCATAGGTTGCTCAATAAACAATTCGGTCATTCGGTTCGGTTATATTTAAAAAATTATAAAGTTAGCGTGGATATGGTACAATACAATGGGATCTTATACTTATGGGATCTGCTACTTCTTCTTCTTTTTATCTCTTTACATAAGTGTGTTACTAACAAAATGAATCATGGTTATTTGAATAAATACATTTATTATTATTATTATTATACTAATATCAGAGCATGCATTGTGCAGTTATTCTATTCATGGTTTTCAATGCTCACATGAGAATTTCGTAACAAAGAATGAGAATTCAAGCTAGTTAGGTATTATAATATTTTTAATATCGACAATATTGTTCATTTATTTATTTTTTACTTTATTTTAATATAAAATAACAAACTTTACCCTAACATTTTATGTACAAATAATTCACGAGGTCGTATTGCGCCAGATGGCGCTAGCGCCATCGTGTAGCGTGTCGTGCACGTAGCCAATTGGACAGCTGATTTTCCTTTTCACGATTTCAATGTTGGAGCTAGAGCTTGTTTTTCATTCACTTTTCAGTTTATTCAAGCCAGATTTCGTGGTTCAAGATATACCTGTGTAAAATGTGTGTTTAATTTTAACTCAAAACAAACACTCCCTGCTGTTACCCCTCGCTTTTAGAAGATGTAATTTCAGACGATACGAATTGAGCTAATATTATTATAATGTTATAGTTGGTAGTACTAAAATGTAGTTTGATAAATATTAGACACCTGTGGATCTCTATTACTAACATTTGGGAGTTCATTTATTTGTATGAGACTTTTTATAAAGATTTTCAGCTCTGTATTTTTTTTCAATTGCTCAGTTTAACAATTCCACGAACCCTTCTTTTTGTATAAGAAGGAATATGATACTGTATACACTCCCACACACAAATTTATTTTTAGGTAAAAATTACATTCAAACAATTATAAAGCTAACAATAGTGTAGACCAGCGGTTCTCAAACTATTTTGGTGACGGAAACGGTACACTTTTGAAACACTAAATATTTAAAGGAACCCTAAAAAAAGCAAATACTGGTTTTATGTTTAAATTGATACTAATTATTGCTTCCATTGAATGTGAGGTATGAAATTGATCTTTTATTTATGACCAACTATTTCATTTTTGACTTGTCGTCATTGTTGTCGTGTCATTTTCGGCTATTATGTGACAAGATTTTATGTTGTTTGTTCTTTAGGTTGATATAATTCGGGGGAGCCCTCGTAGAGGCGTTGCGGAACCCCAGGGGTCCAAGGAGCACAGTTTGAGTATGGCTGATCTAAACAAACCAAGGCGTTGCGGAACCCCAGGGGTCCAAGGAGCACAGTTTGAGTATGGCTGATCTAAACAAACCAATCTTATCAATATAAAAATCAATTTCAAAATAGACAAGACAAATTTTCCCTTTCTAACAGGTAATACCTAAACAAATACTGGAGTAAGCAGGATGTATCCGATAACCCAATAACCCCCTATCTATCTGATTAAGACGCGTAGTGTTTATCGTGTGACGCACGCCGTCAGTGCCGGTGATAAGCGACAAATACTTATACAAATTATTGCTACCTGTTCACCTATTAATATTGCGGGCGATAACGTTCTTTTACGATATCCGAAGGGTATTTTTGTTTGGCAGGTTACTTTTAGGGACCAATATCATATTGCAATACAATGATGCTTTTGCAATACAATGATGCTTTTCGTACCCTCATGCGACTGCCACGTTACTGTAGCGCGTCGAGTATGTTTGCCGAAGCGGGGGTGCCCGACTTTTTCGCAGTGATGAGGGCTCGCGTAGCCTCGTTCTGGGATAGACTGTGCTGCTCAAGCAACAGCATATTACAGGCAGTCAGCAGTGGACTAGACAGTCCTATATTCAAATATTGGCTGTCCGTTCATCGGAGCGAGAATCGAAAGTAAATAAGACGTAATTTTATAATTTTAAAATTGATAAATATCTTGATTTTATTTTTATTTTTACATTTTAATTAAAATATGTATGTGGGTGTTATTTGATATGACATGTATATTGTACAAATATGGGTTTTTTGCCTGCAAATAAAGAAATTATTATTATAATTATTATTATTATATATTAATATCGAAATAGGGTAGAAGAAGGACTTCCGCCAGGAAGCCATAAGCCATTAAGAACCTGTGTAAATGGTTCGATATGAACTTTACATCACTATTTAGGGCTGCAGTCTTCAAGGTTCCAATAGCCCTTATGATACCCAACCTCCAATAGGAGATGGCACTACAAGAAGATTGTTATTTACTTTTGACATAATATTATTTGCGCTAATTCTTAATGCTACAAGTAATTGGGTATTTGACTACATACAATATATTTTATTTTTATCGTCTCAATACAAAAAGGTTTAGAAAATAACACTAAACTCCCATTTTCATTGAGTTTTTAGCTTGGATACTATTTTTAATACTAAGATAAATATATATTCCGTGGATAAACTTTAAAAAGTAATGAAATATTGATGACGTCACAACTCATTATTTAGTACAAATGTTCATACAAAGCGTACGTTTCGACGTCCGATAAAGAGTAGCTGATTTGACTAGTTGTCAAGTAGGTAGCCTATTATATTTTACTAACCCTATCTAGCACTAGCTTTTCCCGCGACTTCATCCACGTGAAAGTAGAAAATCTAAAAATCCTTTCTTAATACATCCCTACATCCTCCATAGATTATATAGTCCATGTTTCTATCTTCAGCGGTTTAGGCTGTGCTTTGTCTATCAGTCAGTCACGGAACTGGATAACGTTACCTTAATAGAAAATGGTACATAAAATTGTGCTGCTGTCAAAATTTGCGATCCCATAAAAAACTGCAATCCTGCTCGACCCGAATATATGGGACGGCAGACTTTTTTTTCGCAACTCAATATTGGTCCCATAGAGAAAGTTATTTAGTACGATGGTCTGATCATCCTCTCAAAAAACCGTCATCATATTTTAAGTTGGACCCTGTATAAACGCCTAATTTTCAAAATTGAAGATCACAAAATCATACAAAATCACCCCCTGAAACCATACTTAAAAGTAAACTCTATTGCCTCTCACCTTAAGGTCGTTACTCTGCAGCAGGATACCGTCAGCGGGCAGCAGATCACCATATTTGATCTGACATACATCGCCGACGACTATCTCGCTGATCGAGACCTGGTTCACCTCGTTGCCTCGGATGACTGCGAACTTGTGTTCACCTTCTATCCGATTTTGTAGACCTCTGGAACCATTTATAAGATCATTAATATCACCATCATCCTTTATACACGATAGATTATTAATCAGTGCCAATACTTCATCCATGCAAGCTCAACAAAATTGTACTATGTTCTTCACGTAGTACCATTTTTATTGGGGGTAAATCGCGACGAATACTTTCTGGAGTAAACCAATGGTGTCGATTCGAACTGTGCCACGACTTAACTAAATTTATTCCTGTCATTTTCTAAAATAAGATTAAGAAAAGAGACAGAAAACCAACAACTGACTTTAGTTATGTCTCTTTTCTTAATCTTATTTTAGAAAGTGACAGGAATAAATTTAGTTAAGTTAAGTCGTGGCACAGTTCGAATCGGTACCATTATTTGTCTTTCTATTGACTCTCTGTTTTGAATCCATGAATCATTATATTATTATGAGCGATTAAAGTTTTTATTTAATCAGGCGTTGCTGTCCCAGTGTTGGGCAAAGTTTTCCCTCCGTTCTTTCCATGCATCCCGGTTTTGCGCTTCGAAAGTGAAAAAAAGAAAAGCATCCAAAAGATTTTAGTTACGTTTCCACAGACAAAAGTGTTGGCAAAAACACTAGAAATGAGAGTACTATATCTAAAAGCGACGCGTCTTCGATATCCGAGACGGGATAAAGTTGTAAAGTTTTAGTAAAGCAATCATTTAAGCCGCTACTTTCTTGGGAGAGATGCCAAAATATGTCAGTGGGTACAATTTGTTTGACCCAGTTAGTTGAAGGTTGTAAGACAACGGGTTGGTTTGGTATGATTTAAATTAAGATCATCATCAGCGACAGGGCACTGACTTCTCTTAAGAATAATACACATACAGACTCCACAGATAAAACTCTCGTAAGGAGCACACTAAATGATATCGTGACAATCTTTTTTTTTCCCTTTTTCGAAATGATGATTACAGCGCTGTAATCGATAACACAGCGGACTATTGTAGGGACCACGAAGTGACACGGTCACGGCCACGGTCTATCGAGCCAGTGAATGAACTTAAGCAACCGACCTAGGGTCACACAGAATGGGTACGGATCTCGGCTTATGACGTTGCTGGGGCTACGCGGCGGATTAGGTAGCAGGGATCGGTGAGAAAAGCAGCAGTTGGTTGGCCCCGATTTCGGCATATATTGCCGGATTTGTTCACTCTATTTTAAAGTGTAGCGATCAAAACAAGCAATGTGTGCCGAAATCGGCCCTAAATGTTGGGTAATGTAATAGCTGCTATACGTGACACGCTTGCCCATATAGACTGTCAATGGCGCTCGCCGATTTGTCCACAGGCGACGTGTAGGTGTACGCGTCGGTGAAAGGTCACGCACACATCGTCGCGCGTTGTAGTAGTGTATCGTAGCGCAATTGTATGAAACTTTATCTCTGTGGGGTATATACCCATGTGGTATTTAAGGGCCCACTACGAATTGATAACTTTTTTGCTAGATAATTTTCAAGCCAACTCTGACTTCGCACGACAAAGCGACAAAACTGTCATGCGCTCTAATTTTTTTTCCATTTTATTTATGACGGACAATTTTTTATGTTGACACGCGGACAATAAGAATCGTCTGTGACAACTGGGAACGCCCTACGACACACTTTTCAACAAAAGCTTTACAAACTGGCAAGATTAACTGTCTAGCTAATTTATATGGGTCAGTGGACTCGATAAAAGTTTTATTCTCAGGTTTCTCACATAGATTTCGTGGCGATAGAACAAAATCTCTGTATTTTTATTTGCAATTTTTATTTTTATTCTTTAATTTGTTGAGTTTCAAGTTTTCAACACTGTACCTAGTCCATACATATAAGTAAATAACCGACACAGAAAAAGCTTCCTACAATCGCGCTACGTTACACTATTATGTTACAAGACGCACTGGCCCATGAATAAATATCCCTACAGAGCGAAATTTTCATACAAGTGGCCACTGTCAGTGCACTCACACAGCGCGCTTTAGAGCTCGTACGAACAGGTGCACACACTCAGCCGGGGTATGTGCTCACCGGGAGGGCGATGTCGTTAATTTTAAACGTCCAAGTTCAATCTGAATCCATTTCAGTTCTAATCACATTGTAATCCAATTATTCACCTGTGCTGAATTCCGTATCGCACTAAATTTGACTTATTTACTATGTGACTAACAACTTTTAATGTCTGAACGATCTGTCAAAACGGCTCTACCGGCTGTCAAATGAATAGCGGAATACCAAATGTGTAAAAAGCTAAGCTTCGAACGTAGTCCAATCATGGTTCAGTTGAGATTTATTTACCGCAATTGCCCTCCTGATCTTACGTTCACCCTATGAATCGCTATGTGTGAGTACATTGAAAACATAACAAATAGAGAATGGGGGCTTACCTAAATTGTCTTTCTTTCGTATAATCGTTAAACGCTGTTACTATGACGACGACTATGACTGATATTAAGATAGCCAGACCCTCGATCCATTGATAGTGGCCTTCTTCTTCGTCCAGGTGAGCTGAAACATACATTATACTCTTTAGTATAAGATCCAGTATTGATTAAAATATATGTATGAGGAGCTTGCCACAGATGGCATCACGTGTCAAAGGGTCAATATGGAGGCACTATACTTGGGAGGTTCTTCCACTGAAAAGGGAAGATCTTCCGCCAGGCAACGCCAAAAACAGTTGGACCACGACCGGTCCCCAGGCTTCACACCTAGCCTGGCGGAAGATCTTCCCCTTTAAATGGAGGAACCTCCCAAGTAGTTCCTCCATAGATTCAAAATCAATCATTTTGAAGTTTAGAATTTGTCTCATAAATGTAAATCGTGGGAATAGCTTTACATTCCAAATTTAGAATCTTAGAATAAAGAACAAATCGAAAGAAAGTCCTAGGTTATAATGAGAGACAAACGACAAAAAACGATAAAAAAGCACCTTTTTTACCGTTACTACAATACAGGGTGTATCAGAAAGGCATATTTAAAGGGGTGCTTACATAGACCCCTTATATAACAGAGAGGTCAATGGGGTGCTTGAGACCATCGAACTGAACACTTTCACTTTGGCGTCAACATTGAAATCGGAAAAGAAAAAAATTTCTGTTCAATTCAAAACAGCTTCACCTACTTTTTCACGATTTCGATGTTTGCTCCATAGTTAAAAGTTGTACAGTTTGTTGTTCTGAAGCACCCTATTAAATATTACCACCCATTTAAACATTAAGGAAAATATAGATTCAGACTTAATAATACTTAGATATATCCTAAGTGCCAAGAGGATCACGATTGTGGAAACTAAAGTAACATTTATCCTATAGGTAATGCAACACACAGTCCAAGGAAACACAGGGGAGGTAGGTACATAAAACTATAGGTACTAAGTAAGTCTGGAGTGAATTTATTTAGTTCACACCGTTATTTAAACTAAGTTACATTTTAAAGGGTTCTAATAGTTTTGTAATTATTTTCTGTAATCTCATGATATGCTGATACTGCAGTAATACAGAAAAATTCAAATAATTACAAAACCGACAAGAAACTGTATTAAATTAATTTAGTTTTCTTTTATGGTTTGATATGCTTATGCAGTGAAATTTAAATTAATAGGTGGAGATTTATAATTAGACGAGCTTTTACCCGCGACTTCGTCCGCATAAATTATATATCAGATTTTAAGTCAGATGATAAGCTATCAAACAAAAAAGTTTCATCAAAATCGGTTCAGTAGTTTTTGCGTGATACTCGAACAAACAAACACCCAAACAAACAAACAAACAAACAAACAGACAGACAAAAAATCCAAAAATTGGTTATTTGGAATCAGGGACAGGTAAAAACCATGTCGTAATTTTTTTTTGTAAATATCTTCAATGTACAGACACACTTCGGTTACAGTTTGATAATAGTTTAGATTGCAGTTATACAGGGTGGAAGTATAGATAATTTTATTACTTTAAAGAGTGATTGTACTCATGATATTGAACAACTTTCCACAAGGAACCTATAGGAAAAAATGCAGAAACATGTTTTAATTGCGATACTAAATGAAATCAGCTGATCGAAGGTTTCTATGAAAAGTTGCTCACTACCATGAGTAAAATCACCCTTTTAAGTAATACAACTGTCCACATTTACACCCTGTATAATGATGTGTTTACTATTTCTAATAATTAATCCTAAGAATAAATAAAAACTAATTTAAAAAAATATATTCTTCTGGGTCTAGCCATAGGCATCTTGCCACTAATTTCATCCTGAAACCATATCAGTAAGATAAATTGCTACAACTACAAGTTAAAAATATACAAAACGCATTAGTAATCGAATTTATTGATTTTACATGTACAGCAGCCGACAGCTCTGTTGGAGAGGAGCATGCCCCGGAAAGGCAGGTCGTGGGTTCGAATCCCGCTCGCCGCCCGACTTTTTCAATCTTTAATTCGCATTAGTAATACTTAAGGGGGTGCTTCAGACCCTCAAACTGAACAACTTTCACAATGGAGCCAAAACAGAAAGAAAAAAAAATCTACAGTCCCAAACATCTGAGTCGAGCTGGTACTGCAGTTTTGTATGAAACACCTGATTTTTATTTCGCGATTTCGAAATTGGCCCCATAGTGAAAGTTGTTCAGTTTGATGGTCTGAAGCACCCCCTTAAGTGTTACTAGGGTGTTTTTTTAAGCCTAGTAGGTTGGTATTTGTAGCAAACTTTCTTACCACTCTGAATAGGCTCATAGTCTTGATTCTACAGGGTGAAATTGATATCATTGGCATCCTTTTAAACTAAGAGTCTACCCATCAAACTGAACAAGTTTTACTATGGGAGCAAACCGATCGGAGCAACTAAAAAATCAGCTGTCCCATACTAAACTGCAATGCCTACTCGACTCAAATGTATGCAACAGCAGATATTTTTTTGCTCCGATCGGTTTGCTCCCATAGTAAAAGTTGTTCAGTTTGATGGGTAGACTCTTAGTTTAAAAGGATGCCAATGATATCAATTTCACCCTGTATTTACGTAGTTATGTATTTAACCTCCCACGCTACACTAATAATATTAAATATCAAACTGAACTAAGTTAGAATTAATGGGTATTATTAATTCATTCACCACCAACGCTTAATAAGATCAAAGTTTTGTCCCTCTCACGCTCATAGGAGACAGACGTGAGTGAAAGAGAGGTGGAATATCAAGTAGCGCTTAATAGTCATATCGGGACGGGACAGTTGGCTGGTAAATGCGATATTGAATTTCATAGTTACGGTCATGTATTAATCGGTTAAGTGTCGAGTATGATATGAATAGTGTATGTTTAAGTACCTACTAATTAATTGTTTAGGATCCCATTATTTAATTGTATTGTGATTAGTCTGATTGAGATGCTATTAATTGAAAGAATGATTACATTGTTCGATTATATTATTATTATGCTGGGTGATTTTCAAACACTTTACAAATTTTCAGGGGTTGTTCATACAACTTTTACTATGGGCGCAAATCAAATTGTTTAAAAGCTGCTGTTTTATGCATATTGAGTTGAGTAGGCATTGAAGTTTAATATGGAACAGCAGTTTTTTTTGGGATTTCAGGTTTGCTCCCATAGTAAAGGTTGTTTAGTTTGATGGTCATAAGGTCTAAGCTAGTACAGGACTGCGTATCACAACTGAATGCCTTAGGCAATAACAATCAACTTGTGCTACAATGGGTGCCAGGACACTCAGACATCGAAGGGAACGAGAGGGCGGACGAGTTGGCTAGAAGAGGCACTGAAAACCACTTCATAGGCCCCGAACCCTTTCTCGGAATCCCCAATAGTCTAACGCGAGATTCTTTGAATAAGGCCAGCTTTGGTGAGGCAATAAAGCTTTGGTGTATCACCCCAGGCATGGGCCACTCAAAAGCACTTATCAAAGGCTACAATCGCAAACTTGCGAACGGCCCAAATTTGTACAATAGCAAGGTCACTCACAGGCCACTGCAAATTAAATAAGCACATGCACACACTGAATTTAAGTGACACGACCGGCTGCAGATTTTGCAAGGAGGAGATGGAAACTCCTCTGCACCTCCTATGTGATTGTGGTCCCCTGATGTACAAACGCAGCACTCATCTGGGTAGGCAGGTGCTGACACCAGATGAGATACAAACTATCCCGATCAAGAATCTACTGCGATTTCTGGCCGCAGTGGGGATTGGTAAGGAACTATAAAAAGGGCGATCACAAAGGACCAGCGATGGTCTACGTGGCACAGGCTTAGCAAGCCTGTCAAGGCCCAAAACCACAGATAATAATAATAAATAATAAATTGATGGTCTGAACCACCCCAGAAAATTTACAAAATCACCTAGTACAATACAAAACCACATGAGTATTTTATTACCACAATATAAGAAAGAGTAACACCCTGTATAATTCGTTGTCTGTAACATAACGCTAACTTATTATGTGGATGAACAGATAGCAGTTGGCCTGATTAGTTCTCTTGTATTCATTGAACTGTATTGGATCACAACTGTATCTGTTATGTTTGTAGGTCGGTCAGTATGTATGTGTAGCTTATATTACAATAGAACTGTCTCAAAATGTAAATGCAAAACAAAAAATATTAAAATATATTAACCTCAGATTCTCAGATTCAATGAATCTAATTTATGCTATTTTTTTAATTTTACGATATTATCGTAAATTCGATTCGGAATGTTATTTTTTTTCAGAATTCACTATAGGTACAGGATAATATTTTTTTCTTTTTTAAATATTTTCGTTCATATGAATTTCTTTATTTCTTTCAATTTCAATTTAGCGATACAAAAAAAAATCATACAAACTACTACGATTTGTGAGAGTATACAGTAGATTTCATGTATAAAAAATGTATAAAATGTATGTATAAATTAAAGCAGCTCTATAGATTATTGTTCTATTCTGAAGCTGACAGTAGGTTACTAAACTAATAGTAGGAGTATAAAGATTATAGGTGAATTTTAAGTACTTAACTACTTATGTAATGAAATAACTTTATCTATGCTGAAAGTAGGCATAGCTTATATTTTTACGATATGAAATCATATTTTAGTAGATATTACGACGTAGGAAATACCAACATAGAGCTAAAACATCTCTCAAAAAAATCTGATATTTATCTCCAACTATAATAGATTATTTATAATTAATTTAACCAATTTTTTATTTATATTTATAAGGTCGAGTTTCAGAGACTTTGTTTGAGACCTGCTTCGAACTGCTGTATGTAAAAATACATCCACTTTCGACCCTACTTAGACTCAAAAGATCTCTCTGAAACACTGCCTTCATTATTATTTAACAATTTTATTTATCACCAATTTCGACGACACCAAATTTAACTTCCTTTTGTTTATTCAAAAGTAAATTCTTCTACGTCATAACATAAGATACAATTTGAACTGGCACAAGCATTCAGTTAATAATAACAAGGGTACATTGGGTGAAGGGTATAGCTAAGAGGAGGGAAGCTTTTCTTTACAATTAATATTCAACTTTATCTTCTTACGAAAACCCTTCAAAATTGCTTAAAAGAGCGCTGTAGAACCTGGAACCTTTATTACACTGCGCGCCAGTTTATTCGGTCATCCAGAAATTGTTTTAATGCCACCTAAAATATGGATTTCGTCCGTACTAAATAATTATTTCATTTTGAAAACCGCTCAGTTTTTAACTTAATTTTCAATAGAAATAAAGTTGAAAATCAATTGTTATAAAAAAATTCTTCACCACAAGATAAACACCGCTGACTACAAGTGAACAGTCGGGTGCTCTCTATTTGGATAGTACTCAAGAGACATTGCAACTAAACCAATAGCATGCCTAGTAACCATGGTTACACGAATACTGAACACAAATCGATACAATTCAAGGGACCTTGTGCAATAGATGACCACGACCATTACCGCAGCAGCAGCAACCAAGTAAACTGTAGAAATTGGTATGGTTTCTATGATTTACTTGGTCGGGTCGTGCGTGGTCTAGATGCGCTAGGTCCCTAAAAGTTAAGGGTTTTATAGCCACTTAAAAATATTAGGATTCGGTATTATTGATCCTAGGTTTTACTACTAAGTTGTGTTTAGCAAGAAATTGTAATGTGATGATTTTAAAGAAATCTATCGATTTTATTTTGCCTTATCTGCTAATGCAGGGCGACAAAATTCTGTCAATTAGTGCCAAAACACACATAACATTGTAGTATATTTTTTGTAAATATACATACGTGTTTGTTAATGGCTATTGTTAAAAGCGCTTGTGTTATCTAGCACACTACAATTTTAGTATTTTATTTAGTACAATTTTTTCTTCTGTTTCTTTCCCAATAAACACACTTTATTAGTAACACAAATATATTTCGATAAAAATAAAAGTGGAATTAGCGAAGCAATTTATAAAAATTGCGAAGAATATTTCGGCAACCATGGTATAGAAGAACAGACATTCAGACAGGGGGATAGACAAGATACTATATCGATAGACACACATTCACTACTGAAAATCACACATCGAATCGATTTAGTTGCACATTTAATTTCGACTTTTTGTTTCGTTAAAGATCGAAATCGATTGATACGCCAATCAGCTTGAGTACATTGCTAAGGAAACGAGCAGTAGTGATTATAAATTGTATTCCGTGTCTTACCAGGATCGTCTAACGATTTCCACATTGTTATTGAAAAGAGAAAATACATTTATTAATTATCTATAATAATTAATATTTACCTACCGCTTTTCTGTACCTTCACTGTACATGTCCTTTGTACAGTTGGATAGTAATTTCTAACATTGTAAAACTAATCTATGTTTTTTTTTTATTCACGGAGCTATCCAGATGATCTAGGGTACCTGGATTCCATAATATTTTTCCTAGTAAAGCTATAATGAATTAGACTGATCCCTAAAATGTTAAATGACTCCATCATGCAATCACAGTAACTTTTCAGAAAAGCAATATGTCATACCGACCTTTTTTTATTTAAATTGAACTATTAAAAATTTCAACCAATGACAAACGTCAGCTCAAAACATCTATCAATATATTCCACAATTGGTTGTATATCACGTGATCGACCAATCACAGGCGTGTCGACGGTCATCTCGTCGACGATTGGCCAGATAATTCTAATCAAATGGTATTGTCACTCACCAGTATCGTTTGGGTCTTCGGGCGGTTTGTAGAAACTCAACCCCAATGAGACGACGGCGGCCACCTCCAGGATGATCAGGGTAACGTCCTGCAGTGCCTCCCATACTAACGTTAGGAAGGTCTTGGGGGGTTTCGGCGGGATTAAGTTAGAACCGAACACCTCTCTCCTATGCTGGAGGTCCGCTCTTGAACCGCTAAGACCTGGAGACAAAAGAATTTAATGGTTATTTATATTGTCAGTCAAATGTATAGTTTCTGTATATTAAATACTGGCTATAATGTAAAAATCGTTGGGCATTTTCAGACTAGTCTGTAGCCCCGTGACGGGACTATATTTTTTTTAACAGTTTTGATGTCAGATTGGGGTTCAGACCTAGGAACTTTTCAATTTCAAGAACTCGTTATTTAGCGAGCCGTCCTTTTTCGTACCAAATAACAGTGTTAAAATTCTAAAGAAGAAAGTTTTAATATAAAAAGCTGCTGCACTAACTAGTAACGGATCATCACCACTTATCCATTGTTTTATCATCCCCATCTCAAAGTACCATAAAACCTAGAGTACTAAAGTTAATGCAGTTTTACCGACATTCTCCATCCCATTCATAATAGATGAGCAAGAACGAGCCAGTGATAAAATATCATGCGCCGCCGAGCGAAGAACGTAATGGTGGAATAATAAAATTTAATGCAACGATGAAACTCGGGCAGGAGATGTAAGTGGCTTCGATATGGAGCTAAAAGATTCATCATACTTAGCGCATGTCATTTTAATGCTTATGGCGTCGGAAAAAATAGGAGGGAAATTTATACAAAGTTCATAGTGTAAAGTTGAGGTGAGGATCTGATATGCACGAAATTAGATTTTCGCAATTTCGTGAATATTTTCGTTCCAATGGCCTCGATTCAGACTGTGCCACGACTTAACTTAACTAAATTTATTCCTGTCACTTTCTAAAAAAGAGACAGAAAACCAACAACTGACTTTAGTGCTGTCAAAGTGACGTTACACGCCCAAAAACGCTTTAAATAAGATGGTGTACATTATGATGGCATCTTATTTTGGGCGTGTATCGTCACTTTGACAGCACTAAAGTCAGCTGTTGGTTTTCTGTCTCTTTTCTTAATCTTATTTTAGAAAGTGACAGGAATAAATTTAGTTAAGTCGTGGCACAGTCCGAATCGGTACCATTGTCAACTCTAGGTATTCCAATGAAGTTCGGGCAGAAAGGGTTACGATATTTTGAAAATGTAAACTCCGTTTATAGTGCCTGTAGTGGGAGATATATCGACGGATGATGATATCTCTCTCTGGTATTGTTAGTTTGATTCAGAATTGCAAGAACATTTGCCGATTCTAATGAAATGCAAGTATATAACTCAAAGTATCTAAAAATAACGAGAAGAGTGTGCTCTAATGATACACAACATTAGCATCCATCACGACAAAATAGGACGCAGTAATTCAACGAATGACAAATGCCAAAACATTCTTAATGCGTTTAACAAAAGAGTCAGACCAGCTTGTAAATAAAGCAGGTCTTTGAAAAGGAAAACTTTTAGACAGAAATATACAATTCAAATGGATTAAAAGCGAACATTTGTATGGTAGTATTTTACAATGACTGTCATGGCAGTAAGTTGTGTAATCTGTTATTTTATTATATGAGATTGTAAACAAATATTTATTCTATTTTCATACTTTATTTAGCATTGCTATACTGACTGGCGTTATAGACGAACACAATAAGCAGAAGAAATTCTTTAGGGGAAAATATTCACGTAGGAGGTTTTCATCAGATTAGTATTTCTAGCGGAAATGAAATTACTGACTTAGGGTTGCCAGGTCTTAAAACCAAATAGCCGGACAGACCAGCCAGTTTGGTCCGACATTTGGGTAAAAAGGCCGGACACCCTTAATTATTGAGAATTTTTCACGTTAGTATTTATACGACAACAAAATATTTATGCGAAACCAGGCTTTTTTGACCATTTACCATAAAATTTTCTTAAATTCTAATGAAGCAATGCAATGGAAAACAAAATTTTCTCAAACATGCTTGGAAATGTGAGCATTATTTTGACAACCTTCTTCGAGATAAATCGAAATTGCTGTACTGGCCAAATACATGCGCGCAGCAGCCGGCAATGTTTGTATGAAAATCCATATCTGTCGTGTTTAGCGACCAAATAAATTACATAGTAAACTCATATCTGTCGTGTAATTTCAAAATGGAACGATCTTTTTCTCCGCAACATGGCGACCAAGGAGGTAACTCATCAAAGGTTTTATTTAAATTTCGAACTGGCTTGCAAATAGAAAGCTGTTTATTGAAAAAAAAAAACAAATTGTTGTTCGTTGTTCGTCATTGATTTTGAAAAGAGTTTTAATTTCTGCGAATTATTTGAGAAAATTTACTGTTTTAATTTCCGCGCATTATTTGAGAAAAGTACTATACAAGCCTTGGCCACAACTAGGCATTGATGGACTTACGTATGTGTGCCTCGGCTTCGCCTCGGCCCACATTTACACGTTCGTCCATCAATGCCTCTGTTGCTGGCCGCTGCAGTAATGTACTATAAACAAATCAATACTTCTTCACTAATTATTAAACTTTGAAGTAATTCAAAACAAAAATAAACAATATTTTTGGTGGCCAGATACCTGCTTTAAAAGCTCAAGTTTCCTTCAAAATAAGGTAGACTGGTCAAATGTAAAAAGCCTAGCAAAAACCGGACAGGCCGGACACCGTCTAGTTTGCCCGGACACACATCCAAAAAGCCTAACTATGTCCGGCTTTATCCGGACGCCTGGCAAAGCTAGGCTCAATATTGTTTCTTATGACCTAAATTCGTAAGCAAAAGAGACATTGTCAAACCAATTTTTACAGATCGGAGTATCATTCAATGCAAAAATATTTCATGTATTTATCAGTCAGACATCAAAGAGAAATATGAATGTGGATGGCTCCATGGAGAGAGGACGACCAATGAAAAGATGGATGGATTGTGTGAAAGATGCCATGTGTAGAAAAGGAGTGTGCTCTGAAATGACGGCTAAAAGAGATGGATGGACGAAGACTACATATTGCGCTGACCCCAAGTAATGGAATAAAGGTAGGAAGAAGAAGATTAAAGAGATTTTTGTTGGTATTTTACAGTCTCTCTCTCTCTCTCTTCCTGGCTTGTTAATCCCATAATGGTGGTTAGGTCAGTCTTACGCGTTTGTTCTCTCCACTTCGCCCTATTCCTAGCGTCTTTCTCGGTATAATCCACGGATATATTTCAGTCAGTAATGAGAAACATTCAATCTCCATGGACAGATCCATGGGGAAATGGAGATCCATTAGATGTCTTACAATAGAATCTTACAGGTATCTTTCTTCGGTTGTTTTATTAAATGATTGCCATATTTTTCAAGACTTTTTTCGTACGAATTATGTATTTCCATTTTCGCTTTAATTTAAACAAATTACCATTTCTTTTTGTAATGTACTTCGTTTCCTTCCCTTTGTGTACGTAGACGGTAGAATAAACCTACGGAGAGCGCCACTCGGTCGCCCCTTTATGAATATTTATCATCGTAAAAAAGTTATTTCGAGTTGCTCTTAACAGATCGGCCGATACCATTTTTTTTTAATTTGAGCCAGGAAATGGGCATGGCTGTTTTTAATCAGGAGTTTATTTATGAAAATACGTCGATTATTATTTAAAATATTTATGAACTTGTATTGTACACAATCTAAAAAAAGATGTCCAATTTGATAGTCGAAGACTCTTAAGAAACCTGTTTAATGTGTACCGGTAATTATACACCCTGTATATGTAAAAATAATACCTAATAATAAAAACGATTTATTGTCTCCATTTAGCCTTACATAATGGTGATAAAGTGTCTGCCAACTTCAAAATGACATTGGCATGAGTAATATAATGTATAGATGTACGTATGTATGTAAACGTAATTGCGTGCCGATCAATCACTTTAAAAACCTAATAGGCTCTAGATTTTGTGACTAACAATTGCTTACCTTATTAATACAATATACAGAGTGACTCATTAAACGAAGATTAACGATACTGCTTCTGCTTAGAAGTTTTTGAGCTACATTACATTCTTTTTGCTTAAATAATGAAGACATTGCCAATAGGTAACCGCTATTATTCAGCCATGAAGGTAAATTGACATTTGTAACGGGACACCTTAAACTATGAATTAACTGATATTATGAAAAACATCAGCTATTTCTATTTTTTTATATTAGAAATATTTTTATCCATTAAATTTCAATATCGTGTAATCCATCATCTTTCTTAATTAATCTCTTGAACCACTAGTCACCCTGTATACGCTGTTATTTCAAAGTAATTTATCAAACATGACATTCTTTGCGCAGATTTACAGAAAAGTATGCCAACCTAAAAGGTTTGACAAATAAAAAATGAAACAGAAACCCTTTTCAGTGGAGGAGCGAATTAAGAGGGGCTTCCAAAAACGTCACATATATCCTGAAATAAAAAAAGTACCTACGCTTAGAGAAAGTAAGCAAATCCACCTTCCGTCGCGCAACAAAATTTGAGAATTTATCAAATAAATTCCTCGTTACTTTGGAGGACAAGGAAAAGAAGCGTTTTTAATTTCGTTTAATACAATAGACGAAAGAGAAAGAAAGAAGAAAATCAATGCAAACGTAACAATACATACATAAGGTCACGCCATTGTCCCATTTTAATTTTTAATTTGTGTTTTTTGAAATTGCTTAGTGTTAATTAAGTTTTAAGTATCAAATTCTAAAACATCGTTTATTTCTTGACATTATTAATTTGTGATTTTTAATTATTATTTATATTAGGATATTGTATACACCTGTTTAAGGTAGGGTTACGGCAAAGCACCAATTGATTGTAGCCGAACATCTGCTTTCTATTCACATTAATATGTAATTATGGGGGTAGGCAGAGACCACGGACCGCCCCACGCTACGACTCCGACACCCCTCTTTATTAGCTTCATTCACATTCATACATCTTTTCATGCACTTCCGTCGATTGAGGGTGGGTGATTTTCCACTTGACACTTGTCCTTTTCGGAAAACATAATTGATTTGATCATGGTATGTTTTCCTTGGACGGCCTCTCCCACTTTCGCTCACCTTTCACTGATATATTTCACTCGTAAGTCTTCTTTCATTCATTCTCTGTACGTGACCGAACCATCTAAGCATACCCCTCTCAATCCTAGTTACTACATCATCCTTCAACTTACACCAATCCCTTATCACTCTGTTCTTGATTCGGTCACCCAAAGTAATACCACTCATACTTCGTAAGTAAACTTTCGTTCCTTTTATTCCATGCCCAGCATTCACTCCCATACATAAGGGTAGGCAAGGCACCAACACACCGTTGTGAATAGCCAGACGTGCCCTTTTTGACACAGACCGGCTACTCACCACGCGTGCGGGGCACCATATATACCTTATTTCCCGCAGTCACATGTACTGTCAAATCCGCGTAATGGTAAAATACTCTTCAGGGCCTCGGCCACACCATAGGTATCCTACCAGAAAAACTGCTTTATACAAGCTCGCGGCGTCCAGGAGAGCAATCGCGCTACATACATTTTAACACATCGGTATTGCGCTATTCATTTCGCAGCCGTTAGTAGAGCCGTTTTAACAGATCGCTCAGACGTTCAGATCTCTGAAGAAGCTGTCAGTCACATAGTTGCAATGTGATTAGAACTGAAATTTGATTAGGATTGAAATTGGATGTTTAAAATCAGCGCAATCGCCCTTTATTACACCGACATGCGCAGCGATGTTTCTACCAAATAGCCGAACCTAACGCCTACATCGAAGGCGACTCTGCCACTCAAAACCTATTTTGCGATATATCCGATAAGTATTAATCACGTATCATGCGGCAATAAGTTAATTACTACTGAATACACAATTAATGTCATGTCAATTTTCCAACTCATAACATATCGACGTGGCGTGAAAACAGTTTATACAGAAACTACATTTTGATAATACCTTTTTAGAATTACCAAATGTTTACCAGAGCCTATTTTCACCGCCAGGATATTAAGTTATAAAAATATAATCAGCATCAACCATCCAATTCTGTTCAGAAGTTTTATAGACATATGAAATGAACATTCTTCAGATTCTTAGGCTATAAAATTTCAAATAGTACTAAACTTTTATCCGGCATGCTAAAGATTATCTTTCAATCTGCTATTTACACCACAGGCCAGAGAGAACTGGTCTATTTTAGAGTATTTTCAAGCCGCTTAGACCTCACTACATGCTTAGCGTGCCTTAAGAGGATAATACCTGCGAGCGCGCTGCATACAAACTAAGTTTGATCCTAATCAATATTAATTAATTAACTAAAAATCTTTTAACACGATCCAGATCTCTGGTTTGTGAGATTTCCTTTAAGTTTCAATGCTTGGATTAATTTAAGATTTATATGGAAATCTTTGAGCCACTGTAACTCTGAAACTATACAATCAATCAAACCAGCCCACATCTATAAAAATCTATACATTTGAACGAAATGTGACAAACCACAGACATAGAATTAAGTTTAGAGATCATGTTTAAAAAAATTCTTCAATTAAATTGGTTAATATTCCAAATAGAATTGAACTTCGTTTGAGCGCGCTATCGTGTATATCCTCAAGCCTGAGTCAGTCTCCTAAAGATGCACCTTCCTTTGATGATCACCGCGCGCAAGATATATTGCACTTTAAATAGATGTAAATATACAAAAGCAAGTCATCATAACAATACCATACTCTTTCTTATACTGTGCAGTCTTGTGCCTAAGCCAAAGATGCACCTTGCTTTGTAGATCACTGCAAGATATATACATACATACATATTCTCACGCCTGTCTCCCACTGGGGTAGGCAGAGACAACGGAACGCCACCTGCTACGCTGCAAGATATATGGACGCATTAAATAGATGTAATTACACAAAAGCAAGTAAACATAGCAGTTTTACAAGTCTTACGTAAGCGTTCGTTTCGCTAGGCGATGTGGGCAGGCAGGTGAACGTTATTTATGCAAAGCATTCCCATATGACTCACTCTAGTTGTAGTCTTTCTGTGTTTACTACATAGTTCAATCAGACAAAGTCTGTCTAACTAATGTAGTACGGGCTAAGGAATTTAGTACTAAATCTTGTATTAATGGTATGGTCTCGCCAAAAGTGACGCTTTGAGTAATAATGCTGCCTGTAATGAATTTGGTGCTGAATTTTATAATATTATGAGTTTAAAATAGGAATAAGCATGACCTTGAAAGTTAGTTAACTTCATGAACATTAGATAGGGTACCTGCGTAAGGTAAGTAAGTAGTACTATTATACATTTTTCATAATGATCTGCCCATGCTAATTTGTCGATGCTTATGTAAATTTGAAATCTCACTGCATTTACAATTCAATGTCATCTTTTGTTTATTGGCTCTATCTATGATGTTCATCGTCTTTGTCGAAACCGAAAACCAACTATCTCGTACCCTTTCTCAGACAACGACACAATAGCGACAACAGCATCTTAATAAATGTATTCGATCGGAGGCGCCCCATCCCGGCAAACCCTGGAAAATATGAGATGAGCCAAGAGCTGCCCTTGGTCACAATTTTGTCAAAACTAAAGATCAAATTAGAATCACTTTTAAGAAATACTAGCTAAGCAATAAAGAAACAGGCGCGGTTCCGTGTCGTGCAAAAATGTGAGTAATTCTCAACCATCGTGTTTTCTTTCCACCTTCCCGCCGGCTCCGGACGGAATGTAACTTGGAATGCTATTCAACACTTTGCGGAATTCGAAACTTTGCTCCTTTTAAAAATAGTCCTTTCAGAAATCGTGTAAAGGATTATTTTAGCTTATTGCAAAGTGTTTAAAGCTAAATCCGAAGTACGGTTTACGAGAAAAAATTAAGTACTTCAGCGTTGTTTTATGTTGGAAGAGAAACTGAGTAAAAGTTTATTTAAGCTTTACTGGTTTGAAAGGGTGATACGTAAAAATGTTAGATCGTTGAATCTTTCTCATTTATTAACTGACACGACTGCTCTCATACGGTGAAGGAAAACATCGTTAGATACACCGAAGCTAAAGCTGAAGCTTAAATTCTGATGCGTATGTGAAGTCTATATACCAATCCGCATTGGGCACGCGTGGTGGTCTAACGCCCACACTCCCTTCCCAGAGGTTAGGCCTGTGCCCAGTGCTGCTGATTCCGGGGAATTTCCCCTATTTTCGGGGAATGGGAGGTGCGTGCGGGGAGAGCGCGGGGAATGATTCAAATCGGGGAATTTCGGGGAATCTACTATTTGTGATAAATGTCGAACAAAGGATGTCTAAAGAAGAGGAATTTTTAAAATTCGAACCAAATCGGCCTATTCTTAGATCGAAAGTGTGGGAGAAATATAAAATAATAAATAATACTCATTGTATTCTAAATATTTGTAGATTTTTTGATAAAATTAGAAGACAAAGAAGTTGATAAACTAATTTTGTGAAACATTAAACTACATTTTTCATGAAAAAATGCTTTATTTCTTGAATATTACAGTGTCGGGGAATTTTCGGGGACTGCATGATTGGAAATCGAGGAAATTCGGGGAATTGAGCCTACTTATGGCTTGGTATTAGTAGAGCAAGCCTCTCTTTCTAACAAACAAACTTTTGCAATTAGCCATCCCGCTTCAATTGAAAGTAAGATCGCAAAAAAACGTATTTTTCATCAATATCTTTTCTGTTGGGTGTTTGGGGAAAAATCCATCGGGTAGCAGCCTTGCTATAATTATTTACCTTTCAAATGATGGAGATGATGGATGATGATGAAGTATATTCAGAAGAAATGGTGTAGGGTGATTCTTGTAAAACTGGTTATAAATCTGAAATCGAGCTTACTTTGCTCCTCTTTTCTATCGAGAAAATTTAATAGAATCATGTTTTCAACGGTTAAATGCCCTGCAGAAAGAACGTATCTACACTGTTATGTGAACTATATATATTAAATGTAATAATTTGGTTATCAAAAATCGGTTCGAAAACAGACAAAATAGGTATGACCCCCTCTTAAGCGGGGAAACATGAAATTTACATTGGCAGCACACTGCCTGTGCCCTGCAGTGGGACGTATAAATAGGATGATGATTTTATAACTGGCATGTTGTCCTCACAGTAGACATTCCTCAAATGCCTTTAAAAGCTATCTCTATTTGACAAATTGCATTCATAATAATAACATCAACGTTAAAACAATTTTGATTTCATCAAGTGCTACAAATAAAGAGTAGTACAACTAAAAACGGAAGTACGTAAATAGTACGATAATCGTAAAGCGTGGAGAGCTCTTAGTTACAGATTAAAAATAAAACCAGAATATGACTGGTCTTCATAGTACGTTTGAAATGATTTTACTAGTTCTTACACAACTGTTTTACTCAGTTTACTAGACTATGCACTGCACATTAATTTATTTTTGCGAATGGCCCATAAACATCATCAAATTTTTTCTGGTTGAAATTATTTCAACATTAGTTGTGTTTAGAATAATGAAAATAATGGTTCAAACGAGCAATTTTCTTGTGAATGAATTTGCTAAACTAATTATTTTACGACTGTCTTATTGATATATCAAGCCGAGTGAACATTTTTGAAATATATCATACATTATGACACAAAAAGGACTACTCAGAATTATTGCAATGCATTATACTTACCGAGTTTCCCTAAGGGAAATCTGTTGATCGATGCCTCCGCGGTTCAAATATACTGATTCTGCTAAAATTACTCCAATGTAAAAATTCAATAAGAACTCTTTTTCGCGTTGATATATTATATCACGCTATAGAGTAATGGCAACTGTCTACACTAACACCCTGTATTAAAACTAGATATAAACTGCACAGTATCATATAAAATCTTTGCAAATTTAGATATGTTTACTGACAGCGAGCTACAGCAATTTTGAATCTGTCAATTATAGGAGCATTGATTGTGTATCTCACAGATTACCCCCAATAGACACCGCATAATGAACATTTTGTTTACGCCCGAAGTCACCATTTTTGGCGGTAGGTGCGGGTAGCGGGGCACGAAACGGTGCAACGTGATTGGACATTTCAAGGTCGCACTACTTCTAGCTCGCTCACTTGCGTTGCTTATATCAGTGAAAAACCATAGATGTGTGGCGAGCGTCGGCGGCCCTGTATACGGTATCTATTGGGGATAATCTGTGGTGTATCTATAGATTTTAGCAACATACCAGCAGCAGTCGCCGTAGCCGTGTCGGCGAGGATGACATCATCATCATAGATTTTATTCTTCAAAGCACGGAGGTGAGAAATAAAAGCAATCGTATCTCTTTCAGGGAGCGTTTAAACAGAAGTGACGTGGCGCGGACGTTTCGCGGGCGGGGTGCGGCAATATAAACCTTATAGTACGTAGCATAGAGTCGTTTGGAGAATTACGCCCGCGCCTCCAGGCGACGTCGCCTGGTGGCGGGGGCGCGATTTTTCTTTACGTCAAAAAACGACGCTATGCTACGTAATATAAGGTTTATATTGGTGTTACTTTGACTGCCCGCCACCGCCACGCGTCTATTTTGTATAAACCCTACCTCAGACATCGTATTTTTTTTTAACCCGAAGACAATGAAATCGAGTAAAGAACAATAAGCGGAAGTCCCGTAAATTATGCGTTCAGAACCTTGAACCGTTTCTGTTTTAGCTTATTTTATTACAGTAATTTTATAGCGCATTTGTATGTGTTTGTTCAGTCGCGAGAGTCTTCGAAATTAGAATCGTACTGTGCCACGGTCCGTTCAATTTATCGCCTATAAACCCATCCCTGATTCTTGTTTTATACGTAAAGTGTACGTTGAAATAAATTTGTTTATTCTCTCGCCGATAAAACGAACGCGAATGACGGACCTCGTATAAGAAGACCGTTGTATTAAACTTTTTAAATGCAATCTTTTTTTAAATTGTTGCTCTTTTTTTATTATTTAAGTATAATTGAAAAAAAAATGGTCAATATGAATCTAATGAGAAAGTTTATCAGGTCCACACACTTGAAGAAAGGTATCAATATCGTAAGGAAAAATATATTTCCCCAAACTTTTGCAGACAACCACCAATTAACTTATTTGTTAGCTTCTAAGATGTTTTTATATGCAGATGCGTTGCCCGCGCTTCAAAATGGCAACAAAAAAGCAAGGTAATTGCCCGACTTTCTCATAGTCACGCGCCGTCTAGTGTACGGGCTACACGTCACTATATCGCACCATTTTAAAGTGCAGTGATGCATTAGCGTATGACGCGTCTATTTGTAAAACGTCATTGGTTAGCTTTATTTTACTCTACACGTTTTGCTATGTTTCATTTATATGTACGGTCCATCTAAGTCTGAGACCGTAATAACACGCACATCCACTTATCTTCTTTCTAATTTATTATTAGTGGGCTAAAGACATCAAAACGCTGGCTGTGCTAGGTCGGAGGCAACCTTTACCCAGATATTATTATAAGATAGGTACCTCCAAAATTTTAAGAACACCAAAAATACTGTCCCCTTACCTTTGGGACGGAACATATTTGGTTGTTCATAAAATTAGCAATTTTCACTGCAAATACAACCAAAAAAATTACAGCTTGCTACACAGAAAGTGTTAGTGCCTTTAACCCCCTTTTTCACCAAGTAAAATGCAATTTGCTATTCCACATTATGCATAATTTCAATGTAAATACGGATCGTATTTGAATAAAACACGAATACAGCCGTGATATTTACATTCATTTTTAGTCACCAGTCACAACATAGCTTACGCTCTGAATTTTTTATTCGATTTAGATCGGTGTTCGCAACAATTCGATTTCCTTTGATGTTCGAGTCAATTTCGTTGGTACTAATCGATAACATGAAAGTCAAGAACACGCATACATGTGCCTGAAATATTCGTTTCGGAACTACATAACAAAGCTTTTATTTAGTTAGTAGACAGACACGATAAGGTCACTGTACTTTGACAGGGAAATTCTCACTTTTACAGGATGTTAGGGTAAACAGTTGCATTACTTTGTAAGGGGTGATCGTACCTATGATACTGAATAACTTTCCACAAGAAACCTATGGCAACTTCGACAACAAAATCTCTACCAAAGAGTCTACCCATCAAACTGAACAACTTTCACTATGGTAGCAAACCGATCGGAGCAACTAAAAAATCAGCTGTCCCATACTAAATTGCAATGCCTGCTCGACTCAAATGTATGCAACAGCTGATTTTTTTTTTGCTCTGATCGGTTTGCTCCCATAGTAAAAGTTGTTCAGTTTTATGGGTAGACTTTTAGTTTAAAAGGATGCCAATGATATCAATTTCACCCTGTAGAAAATTACCAAACATTTTTTTTGGTTTTTCCTTACTAAATTAATCATCTGACTGATCGAACGCTTGAAAATTGTTTTTTTAATGCAAAATCATGTTCCTTTGGGAAAGTTGTTCAGAAGTATTTATTTGCTGAAACATGGTTTAACATTGTGGAAGGTATATTGTAGGTATCTGGTTGTGGTATAGGTGTTCAATATCATGAGTACAATCACCCCTTAAAGTAACTGTAACACCCTAGTGTATATTTAGAAAAATATCTACCAGTTCAATTCCAAGTAAACCTACGTTGTTCCATTTTAGAAGAAACGTTGAAGTAAATCCCCCAAAGTATTAACTTTTTTCTTTCATAAAGGTTTTTTTTCTCATTTTTCAAAAATGTGGTATGGAATAGAGGAAGTGTCCGTGACCTCGTGTCAGTAACACGTGACATTTCGGCCTTCGGCTAACAAAAGGCGCTCGAGGCCGACCCGAGAAGTGAACCAAAACGATCAATGTGGCCAACACATATTGAATTATTTCAATATCAGTTTATTAGAAACAGGACAAGCAATAATGTTCAACTCCTACCACATGAGTAAAATACCCCACACAGAGAAAGCTTCGAACAATCTCGCTAGTTGACAATCTATGGGAGATATTGAGGGAGCGCGTCATGTGATGAGTTTGTGTCTTAGCTTTACTATATACATTATCTCCTCGTTGAAATATTTAATAGTCAAATAATCGCGCTAATTAAACGAAATAACCTCTAAAAGTGTCATTAAACCTATAGAAATTAACCTCATTTCCTACACCCTAATATTATACGACACACATACAAAATTATAACATAAAACAGAAATAACATTCTTGGCATTATATCCTCAAGAGCGAGGGAAAAGCCGCCCCATTTCACACAGGCTAAACTAAAGGCTTGAGAAATTCGCGAGCCGAAACAAAAGATAATATTTTTTATTTCACTCTCAGATCTACATTCACATCCTATCCTGAAAGCTATTCAAATTGAGCAGGCGAAAGTAAAATAGGAAATAGTATTTCTTTGATAAAATGCTCACTTTGATGTTGTCCATGTAATCAGAAGTGGGATGTAATTAAATAACTGATGGGTCTAAATATCCAGAGTTTTGTTTTATGGACATTGAAGAGATAAGGGGATTTAGAAGTTAGTGGTTTAATGAAAATCACGTGCCGGAAGTTGACGAAACTTCTCAAGGCGGACGGAGACTTTAAATTTCGGTAAATTAAATTTAATGATGATATCCAAATCCCACGGTTAAGCTTCTATATTCCTACAAACAACAATATATATTGTAAACACAGTGTGATGTAGCTGTGAAACGATTTTGACACAAAACAGGTGTTTAAATGACAATTTGAGCGCAAGCAGGATGCCAGCAATTATGTCAAAATTGACGTCAACGGAAAATAGATTTGATGGAACTATTAAGAGTCATTATGATGTGTTATTTAAGTAGCAATGGGGCAATAGCTTTGTTATTCACTCCACTGACAGCTGACTATTTGATAGCAACATTTCAGGAACCTATTTTAATAGGCGCCCTGCTGCCCGCTGGACAGACGACCTAAAAAGGTAGCGGGGAGCGACTGGATGAGGAAGGCCGAGGACAGAGTTTTGTGGCGCGCCTTGGGAGAGGCCTATGTTCAGCAGTGATAGGTTGATGATGAACTGAATATCTAAACTATTATAAAACTGTAACAGAAATGTGTCTGTACATTGAAGATATTTACAAAAAAAAAATTACTACATGGTTTTTACCTGTCCCTGATTCCAATTAACCAATTTTTGGATTTTTTGTCTGTCTGTTTGTTTGTTTGGGTGTTTGTTTGTTCGAGTATCATGCCACAACTACTGAACCGATTTTGATGAAACTTTTTTGTTTGATAGCTTATCATCTGACTTAAAATCTGGTATATAATTTATGCGGACGAAGTCGCGGGTTAAAGCTCGTAATTTATCTTAATTCAGGATTTTATCCGAACTACACGGAATTGCAAATAGGTCTCACTACCCATCACACTGCACTGGACAAAGTGTCGGTACTACTAGTGAAACGTAAATGTTCTGAGTTTTCGGAATATCTCCCCGACTCCCTCGGGGAATAGCATGGAGACAAAAAAAAAATATCATGGAGACAAAAAGGTAGCCATAAGCATATGCATGCACGCAATATGTTCGTTCTACAAACTGCATTTTTTTCTAGGTAGCAACTAAATTGTTAACTAGTAACTACTATCTTTAAATCTATAACCAACATTTTAAAAACGAAAAATGAAGGTATTTATAGATCTTATCAACAGATTACTTTAAATCAGGCTAGCAAGAATTAAAACGGATAATTTTTGGACGTTGTCGAACCTTATCTGTTTAGATTATCGAATGATTTTGATTTATTTTATTGATAGTTCTGAATTATGTCAAGGAAATAACATTGTTATAGTATTGGCCATTGATAGAAATGAAAACACGGAATAGTCCTCCAAAAAATCGTATTTTTTGTGAAAGTTTTTGTTGAAAATTAATATGAACTAATCGTACAAGACCGAAAAATCGAGTAAAATTGACGTTGTTCATAAAAACTGATAGGTTTATAGCGGATTAACATTCATATTTTAATATTTTCAAACTCTCCGAAAAGTCTCCACTATGACTTGCTATAAATAATAACACATACTTATCGGCAGTTGTACTACAATGGTTACGTCATTGCTTACCTGTAAAAAAAGAAAAATAACGGTCAGTATAAAAGCTATAAACATTTTTAGCGTCAACATTAATAGACTAAAGAATTAAAAGAATAGGAAATCATTAATGAACCTTTTATATAATTGGCTTCTATCCAGAAAATTTAGAATGCTTGTAGCTTGAACTTAATTGAGATTACATTAAGTTGATATTGTAAAAACATTCATTTTACAGGGTGTTAGGGTAAACAGGTGCATTACATTAAGGGGTGATTGTAACCATGATACTAAACAACTTTCCCTAAGAAACCTATATGAAATTAGCAAAGGTTTTTCCTTACTAAAAAAATGTAGGACTTTCCATACTAAATGCAATCAACTGATCGAACGTTTGTATGAAAAGATGACATTTTTGATTGCACATTTTCCTTATGTTTATTCGGGAAAGTTGTTTAGTATTCTGAGTACCCATTAAAGTAATGTCCCTAACACCTTGTATAATATTATACACATAAATCTTCCGGGAGAAATTCTCTAAATGACACGGAAAACCTTATCAAATTCCGTTGCATGTTTTAGAAGAAGCAAGCGGAGAACTAAACAGAAATGATGAGCACAGACGCAAATAGAGACATTGTTTCTGATAAGGGATATTCGATGCAGGAGGTAGCTGTAGCTATAGCACTACCCATGGTCTAAAAAAACAAGGTCTTCTATTCCCAGAGTGACACAAGCCTACGTCACAAAAAATGGCCGCTAAACATGTTAAAAGGGTATGATGACGTATAGGCTTGTGTCAGTCACGTGGTCGGAAGAGAATACCAGGCGCAGTATATTATTGTACCATGAGCACTACCTTTTTAAGCGAACAGCGTCATACTTAACCACAGTTATAGTCCAAGATCCGATGATCGCCAGACCTTCGTTATTTTATAAAAGCTGAAAGTTTCTCAGCGCATGCTCCCAACACAGTTAGGAACGATGGGAAACTATGAAGTTTGAGTCATCACCATCAGTCATTGGGCTTTGGCAGGTAGCAGGTTAAAATTGTCTGGCCAGGGGTTGGAAGTATAAAAACTTAAGGGTGTCTGGCATTATACCTATACTTAATACTTACATTCGAGTATAAAAGCTGAATTTTATGTATGTTACTTGGGTAACTATTAGAAGATGTTTCCTCAGTAGCCCAACAGTTTTGATACTTCTAACCCCTGGCCAGACAATTTTAACCTGCTGCCTGCCAAAGCCACGAACGATGACTCAAATTTCATAGTTGCCGCGTTCGGAGCATGCGCTGAGAAACTTTCAGCTTTTATAAAGTAACGACGGTCTGGCGTTCATGGGATATTGCTCTATTATTTATGAGCAAATCATAGTTCCTTCTACGACCAAAGCCTCCTAATAAAATTCAGTAATATACTTTCGTTTCTAAGCAAAAAAAAAAATTGACAGCGTGCCAAAAGCCTTCGTACTAGCGAATAAAAACGACCCCTCAAAATATCGATGACCTATTTACAATATCGACAGCAAAGAATTAATAATATGAGTTTAAGTGTAACGTATTATACTGGTGTCAGTCAAAGCGGGTTACCGGTCATTGAACTCTTGAGTTACGAAACAGAGTACCTAACGTAATAGTATAAGAGATAAGAGGAATTTTGGTAACCAACAGCTGCAAGGCTAATTCAGTATTCATAGGGTGTAAAGCATCTCTGTGATGGGGATGGCAACAGCCGTTCAAAGGTCTGCATCAAATGAAATCAGCTGCAAGGCTGATCATAGGATATTATTGTAATATGCACTGTAGCTCTGTGAACAGTACAAAAATTTTAATGTTCTGTCAGTCGGTTTAGGAGATACAGCCAGTCAAATTTCCGAACTTTGAACGGCTGTATCTCCTAAACCGACTGATAGACCATGTCAGTTTGTGTACTGTTCGCATAGCTACAGTGCATATTACAATAATACCTGCATATTAATTTTTAGCAACCATACCAGACCTTTGAACGGCTGTAACTCCTAAACCGACTGGAGTTATGCAGGCAGGCCTGGTACATCCCCATCACAGAGATGCTCGACACCCTATGAATACTGAATCAGCCTTGCAGCCGATGGTTACTAAAATTTATCTTATCTCTTAGACTACAATGAGTTTTAAGCTGAGGTTATTGTGTAGGTAGCAATTTTAGGGTTCGGTATACATCCCTGTTTCATATTCCGTGTAATCATAAACTGTTACAAATAAATACAGACGATAGAGAATATGAAGAAAGTACCACTTTGAATTATTTAAGTAAGACAGGTTTATTATGTAATTAACAGAAGATAATTCAACCGGCTCCGCCTTACTAATGTAATTAACTAATTAATATTAAACTCGGTGATTTCTTTACTGTTTCGAAATTTTCAGGGGTGGTTCAATTCTAGCTGAACATGGTAAAAGTAAATCCAAAATAAAATTCGTTCACCTTGATGGTCTGAACCACCCCTGAAAATTTCGAAACGGTAAAAAAAACACGTTTTTAATATAAATCTTTAAAGATACTCAGAAAAAACTCTCTTTTCCTCTTAAAAATCCACGTATCACTAGTACCGAAACTCTGTCCAGTGTGTGACGGGTAGTGAGTTGGTGACGAGACCGTCACCAATTATAATTGGACAGTGGATACATACAATACAACACACGGAATTTGAAGCATGCAGCTTTCCTCACGAATTTTTTTATGGATGGCAATATTATCATTAAGACTAAAAGCTAAATCCAATATTGATACAAAAGAAATTTACATCCTACACACAAACAAATACGACTTTATTTAAAGCTCACAATCTAACCCGATTCGAATATAATCCCCTTCGGCCGTCTACTTTTAACTTTCCCGTTAGAATTGACATTCTATTTCAATTGGACAGAGAGTGCATTTTGCTGTGTATTCCTGGGATCGCGGAAGCTTATCCCACTACTCTAAATATAAACGAGAAATTTGCTCTACATATTTATAACAGAGGTACATTAGTTTTACGTGCATTTGTATTACAAATGTTGATGTTTATGTTACAGGTGAATTTATTACTTATATTTATTATTTAATGGTTTAAAATCGGGCGTAGGCACACCAGACATTCCACCACTGTAACTTGAGTAAACCAGGATTAACAGACACTAGACAATTAAGTCCAGCGACCTCGGGGTTAACTCTAATCTGTCTTGGAACCCGCAATGATATTCAAAGAAGATAAGAGTAGAAGAAACATGGATGAATGCTTGGAAGAAATTATTCGAGCATTACAATGATAATCAATTATTTAAAAAGGGTTTTATGAAATGTATTTATGGACGAAATCTATCACCATTTTACACGTCCATTTCATCTTAAAACCTTCAATAAGTATGCAAGTGAGTATTTTTACAAAAGCATGCAATATAAGCCGGTTGGTTTCAGCAATTCGATCACCCCGAAAGCGAAAGGGTTTATGGTCGTGACTGTATGTATGAGTGTTATTATTAATAAAGCTTGTGTTGTGAAACGTCTTCTATACAAGTTTTTTTAGGCTAAAGATTAGTTTGTATTGTAGCATAGTCATACTCGTAGTCATATAATTTATTGCTTTATGTGTTTGTTACAAAAGGTCTTACAGTTAAAGCTTTGTTCATGACATGAGCTCTGCTATAGTGCAATGCAATATTATCACTAAGTACGACTACGTACCTACGTACCGTTACTTACTACTAAGTAAGTAAATAGGTTCTGACTGCCCCGAAAATTAATACAATCTTGAGTATATGTCCAGACAATTGAGTATCTAAATCACCCCTAGGACACCACGGGCTAACTTTCCCCAAAGATTAAACTTATCTGATAAGGTGAGCTTGTTTAAGGCGAGATTAGAATCGACATTGTCCAACCGATGTCCATAGTCCACTAACTTTAGTTAGCTGTCCTATCTCACAGTCATTACAAGACACGCCCGTCTTACCTTTTGGCGTGAGCTGAAACTTTGCTACAAACACCAAAGGATAATAAGGTTTCTTAAGCAGTGTCTTTGTGGGGCGAAAGGCCCACCACCCCACAACCTATCACTATAGATAAACTACGATAACATGGCTTTCTGTCATACTGATAATTATGAGCCAATTAGTGACGCCGTAGTCGAGCAATAAATCCATGATGTATTTATTTTTGTATGAAAAAAATCTGATGCGTATGTGAAGTCTACTAATTCGCATTGTGCACGCGTGGTGGACTAACGTCTATAACCCACCCCGAGGGCAGGCCCGTACCGTGCAGTGAAACGCATATAGGCTGATGATGACTTGAAAACTCTTTGGGAGGCGCGGGTTATGTTATCGTACATTAATTCCATCTTCAGTATCATCCATAAGTGGTGGTTTCCTCATCCCGAACTACACGACAAACGACATTAATAAGGCCATACATAAAGATAGAAATCGTTCAACGTTAACAAGACTTTTTATATTCATTCATTCGTTCGTTCTAAAAGCCTTGATGCAACCACACCGTTCAATCCCATCCAGCTAACCTAACGTTACGTTCGATCCAATCTGAACGAACGACCGTAACTAGCTCTATATTCCTTGCTACGTAAGATTTTTTAGAAGGCTAGGTTACGTGGTTTTTTGCTAGATCTGGTTTGTTAGCTCAATAATCTGTTAGATTGGAAAACGAATAGGTATGAACAGTTTTTATCCATACTATAGCTAATACAATAAATGCGAAATTCTCTGTTCTCATATGTTTTCATTCACGGCTAAACCGTTCAACCGATTTTGATGAAATTTAGTTTTTTTTTTCTAATGGTTTGCTCTTGACCTCAATCCAGTACAAAGATGGGGTCGAAGATGTAGCGAGCTAACCCAGAAGAAGCCTATTCACTTGTGCTTTAAAGGAATTCGGGTTATAAGCGCTCGGAAATACTGACGCAGGCAGGGCATTCCAATCCTTGGCTGCTGGCTGTATAGAGATAGCTTAAACCCTGAGGAAGGACATAGGCATAAAAATTCTAGGCTGACGAAGTCGCAGGAAATAACTAGTCTACCTATAAATCAGTTATAATTACTGGCTGTGACTACAACCAAAACACGCACTAATTGCCGTTCGCAAAAGTTAAATTGAGTGAGACTATTGAACTCTTAACTGTATCCGAATTAGTTTATAAAAAGTTCTCAACATATTGCAGGCCTGTGCCCCGGCAGCCCCAGAAGTGGGAATATAGAGTTTAATCCTTATGATGAGGATAATACGAAGTACCAAGCCCCGGATCCGTCCCGTGCACCCTAGACAAACAGCAAGCCTCTAAAGCTGGTTGTCACTATGATAGCGGAGGTCAAAATCAATGACATGCCATCGATTAAACAGAAGAAAATTATGATGATAGTTGACAAGTCTCCATGTCGGAATAACAAGGTCATCATCATCACCCTATATACGTCCCAATGCCTCCATCCTCAGGGATGGTGTATGGGTGTGTGGGTCTACCACGCGTGCCCATTGCGGATTGGTAAACTTCAAACACGCATCAGAATTTCTTCTCACGTATGAAGGCTTCTTCACGATGTTTTCCTTCACCGTTTGAGAGCAATCGGTATTACGTCGGAGTAGAGCGTAGACCCGAATTTGATTTCTGCGCTTCCAAGGTCATCGCTCATGTTTCGTGCCGAGATCTGTACAGTGAGAAAACCGCAAGGAAATGACTGTTCGACTGGAATGGAATGTACCTAAGGTCAATCGACAGACAGCATCATTAAACAGATAGCAACCAAACTCAGATGACACGCGAAATAAACACGTTGCCCAACATTCGATAACGGGCACCGTTCCAAATAGGTAATAGTAATGACCACTTTTCAGACATTTTTCCGTTACCGTCTCGTCGAAAATACTCTAGTCTCTTACGTCACGGAGTAATAACACTGGTATTTTAATTGTACTTGCTAGTCTGGAAGATTTAGCGTCATTTGAACGTATTGACGTCATAGATACGTCATGGATCGTCACGGGATCAGGTGCGGGGATTATGTAAGGGCTTTCGAATTCTTGTTGATCACGAGGAGGTGCCAATTTTAGCTGTTTACGGCGACAGACCTACTATCTGTGTAAATGATTGATTATTTCGTTAGTTATTGTTTAGTTGTAATGTAAATTAAGAATATTAATGATGTATTCTTGGACTAGTGAAGGATTAGCGGAAACGCAGTGTACATACAAGTTACAATTGAAGCTGCCAGGGAGTTACGGAGTACACTTTCTTTGGGACTGTTAAAACAGAGGGTCCACGGTGAGGTCATGGATGTTATGTTTTTCATAATAAAAAGCCTTGTAGTATCCGTTTGGTCTCCGAATAATGTAGTGCCCGGCTTTGAATAGCACCAACCCAGTCGGGTGTTGTAAGATGCGACTAATTTCTTCAGGCGTCATGCATCTTTGACGGCCAAACCATGTGGCTGTCGGTTACAGCCACTGCATCTGACCCCACCTCTGATCGTATCGGTCTCCCGTTCCATCAGACAAAGGAGGGTAAGGATGTGATCTGTATTTAGCGCGTACATTTATGCATTTCAAGATATCCCGCGTGAATGCTTTTCTATAAAGATTAGTAGTCGCCACAGTCGAAATCGACAAGAAATCCATCAATGTGCCTGTCGTTGTAGTTTTTGTCGAATATCATAAAGTCAATAATCAATATCTCTTGATTGTATGTACACATTATGTCTGCTTCTCTTTCCTTTATTAATTGTCACTGTAACGGGTCTGCTGGAAGAAATCTCTTAAGAGATAAGCTCGCCCTTTGTACATGTCATTTCTATTCTGTGTATCAATGTGTCTGTGTGTACAATAAAGTGTTATAATCAATTACCTATACTTAACGTCCTAGGTTTTAATAACGACCATGACACAGCACACAAACCACAAGTAGATCACAAATTCATATTATATTTTGGTTTAACTTTAGGTAGAAAGAATACGCGAGATCTTTGTGTGGAAAGACAATTTTAATGTGGATGTTACATCTTCTGGAAGTCTTCATCAATCCCCGGAGACTAGAGACTTTATAAATGAGAGTATATTTATCCCTACAGCAACAATTTCTATTCCCGACTCTTCCTTGACGCATTTACTACCGACGCCAGGGTAAACGTCCCTTTTACGTGACACTCGGCACTCAACGAGCTCGACCTAATTAACACCGAGGTACGGCTATAATTGACTTGTCATAGTCATTCCGATTCTAAGTACTCGTAAAATGTACAAATTGGACGGAGGGCGAGTCTATGAGTGCCAATTATTGTATCGTTTACCTTTGAATTGAAATTTGTTATAACTTGACGCGTAGTGAGAAAGGACTTCGTTCTTTCCGTAGTTTTCGTACAAGACAACAAAGGGAAGTGGTTCACTTAGTAGTTTTTCTCTGCCTTACACTTCCATTCTGAATTTCTGATGCACTTTGGGAAGCTTGCATAAAAAAGAATTTAGGTTTAAACATGTTTCAATATTAGGAAAACGGAATAACCAAGGTACATTTTGATTACCGGTTTCAACTGACATTTGAACTAGAACATTGGCAGACAAAATCTCATATGTAACCCGAGGATAATCGCACAGTACTGTTAAACTTTTGGCATTACACCCCCGGGATGATATACGAACACAATTTATTTACCAACACGCATACATACTTTTACATCTAGCAGCACAAGTACTGTAACAAAACATTAATCGAACGTGTGCCAACAACACCCGACCAGGGTGAAGATCTCCCTCTCCCCCTCGACTTCTTCACAAATGTTCCTGTGGGAATGGAAGCCAATGAACTGTCAGGGATCTACGCACGCTGGTCGCGGTATACTGGCAACAACGCTTGCCAAAGGGCGGGCGAATTTCTACTGAATGTACGATCAGTCTTACATATAATATCAAACGGGAATGTATTGCGTGAACTCTACACCGTTACGATAGGGATGAAATTTGAACTAAGATGGTAGAAACAGTTTGGCAACGCGATGTTCCGTAGATTTTTAGAATTACACTCCGATTCTTGTTTCAAAGCCTTTTCGTTCAGTTAACTAAAGCCCCATAAACGTCAAATACGGTTGAAATATAAAACAACCTAGTTCGCAGTACGGATATGAAACCATATAAAACCACAGAAAAAAGCTGTAGCACGTCAAAAAGTTTTTGAATCAGTCCGTTTTCATGCTTATATCGTAACTATAAGAGTTTAACGAGGTGGCTTCTAACATAGAATAGAATAAATGAGGTTGACACAACGAAATCCTCTGGCATGACGTTGGCATCTCTGTATTTAGAGCTTTGGATTGAGCTGTGGCTTGGGCTTTGGCTTGAGCTTTGGCTTGAGCTTTGGCTAGGCTTTGGCTATAAAACAGTGGTGCCAACAGGACGTCTCAATGATAACGCGTCGGTGAATGTCACCAGACATATTGACCTCAAAGTAATGTTTTATTTACTGCGTCGCCGTTAATTTGATTTATCGCAATATTTTCATTTCAAATTAAGTTTGAATTTACTAAAAATGGGCTCCAATGTCTACCTTCATCATCATCATATATACGTCCCACTACTGGGTTCAGGCCTAACCTCAATGACGGTTGTAAAGGCGAGTAGTTGTCCACGCATGCCCAATGCGGATTGGTATACTTCACATACACATCATCTTCAGCGTTTCCTCATGATACCTAACTAACTACCTTTTCAAGCATACATATTTTTTTAAACACAAAGTTTTTAATAACACAGAGATTATAATAGTGTAAATTAACACAAGAACCAGTATTTAATAGCAATGGGACCGCTGTAATTATACTGTACGCGTACAGCCGACCGGGTTTAATAACGTACGTAATGTAATGTAAGAGACATGTCATGACCTTTCATGCCAACGACCGAAAAGAGACAGAAAAATAAATAAAGAATATTCCAGAAACAGCGTTAGTAATAAGCAAAGAAAGCAATAACTCACGAGTTTTCACAAAAGTTTTAAGGAGTTGCAAATGAATCAGATCATGAAATAAGTGGCAAGCCAGGGTTAGCAGTAAAAAAAAAACACAGGCCCGGACTGGCCACACGGGGCATACCGGGCAAATGCCCAGTGGGCCGCCACACTGCCCACAGACCGCTGCGCTGGTACCTCTACGGCTGTATTTAGATAGATAGATAGATAAACAATTTAACCTTTCGACCATTCGCTTTTTATCAATTTTGCGGTTCCATAAATAGAAAGGAAAAACTTATTAAAAACAAGATAAATCTACAAATAATCAACGTAATATGTTTTGTGTGTGTGCCTACTTTTTTAAAACTTCCTGACTTGTCTCTATCTATGTGGACAGAGAACTGAAATCGACTAAATTTCGGCATAAGCTCTCTCAAAATCTCGAGCTCGTTTCGTTTGCTCCTGGGTTCTGATCGTATTCCCGATGCTATCTGTCGGGACCTGGGACTGGAAGGGCCGACTCTTTCTAAAATGCCTGGGCCGATATCAGGTCCCAGTCCGGTCCTGCAGTAAAATGTACTTCGTTTAGATGGTATAGCTCGCAAGACGCCAGATATATAGCCGGTCTGGGAGAAACAATGCCATTCCACTTCCGAGTGCCAGTATTATCCCGAAGGCCAAGTGAACAGTTAATGAAATTAACTATCCCCGACAAGTGCTTTAGCAGATCCATCCAATAAAATCTGTTAGATTAACTAGATTGGACTAAGAACGTTTGAAAGGTCAAAAGATCGTGAATTATACTCGATTACAGTTGGACTTTTAGGGTTCCGTACCCAAAGGATGAAAACAGGACCCTATTTATAAGCCTACGCTGTCTGTCCGTCGGTCCGTCCGTCTTAGCTTCAGCGGGCTGTATCTTCTGAACCGTAATAGCCGTGGTAGCCAGTTAAAATTTTCACAGAATATGTATCATTGTATTGGATCAAGCGTCAAACTTACTGTGATTATAGTGCAAACTCTACACTCTACTCTACAATATAAAAACAAATAATGAAAACTGGCCAAGTGTGAGTCGGTTTCCCGCTAAGGGTCCCGGAAAAAAACAAACTTTTTCGGTAAGTTAATATACTGTGGGGTGGTACGGAACCCTCGTTGCGCGAGTACCCTGACTCGTACTTGGTCGGTTTTTTAATCTTAAATAGTCATTAATCTTCTTTTCGAGATAACCCCAAGGATTACAAAGGACCGACAATTACGTACTAGGTCCGAGATCCGAAATAAATGACGTCATTACGGCTCTCTCACGAGTCGGGTAAATGTGCTCGAATGCAATGCCATAATGTAATCAAAATGTAGTGGTGAAGCTCAGGGGTCGCGGCGGATCTACATCTAAATTCGCGCTGTGTGCGGGCGGGCGTACCATATTTGAATTCGCTTTGAGTGTATGCGCGCAGGCTGAGGGGGCCGGGACGCGCTTCTCCCGGCCCCCGCACACCGCGCTCGATTGACGTGTCGCGAACATTGACGTATGAATTAAAGACCGGCAATATCAGTTAAGGCTACTCCTCCCATCTGCAAGGCTCTCTTTCTTACAAGCAAACTTTTGCAATTAGCCATCCCGCTTCAATTGCGCGGCTCCGGTCAGAATTTTCCGTTTTCTTTGAAAACCTGTATGATTTTATATGAATTTTCAAAAAATAAGAAAACCACATCATTTTATATTGTATTGTGAAGAATATTGTAAATTTTCATATTCTTCTGATCAACAATGTAAGAGTAAAACGGTTACAACTGGAAAAAAAGAGGTGACTTTGGAGTCGTTTTTCTTCAGTTTTATTAATTAAAATAGATTTAGAGAAAAACCACATCACTTCTCATATCCTGTAGATTGTTCAGTTTTGTTTTCTGATTAAAACGTGCCATAGTTAATGTATAAAATGGTTACAAAGCTACTCAAAACCGGGCGGACGCCCCTTAAACAAATGTTACCAGTAAAGTAAGGAAAGCTGGATCTGTGGTGACACAAGGTTTCAAGATGGCATCTCGCTTATTGTAATGGACGGTAGTCATAGCAAGTAAGCGTTTTATGTCTTGCTTTATATTTCATCTACCCTATACTACAGGGTATCAGGGTAAACAGTTGGATTACTTAATTGATTATTGTACCCATGATACTGAACAACTTTTGCAAAAGGAACAAAGGAGAATACGCAAACATAATTTTTTTTTTGCGTATTTCCCTTTCACCTGTTCATTAGCATGGGTACAAACAATCACTCCTTTAAGTAATGCAACTGTTAACCCTAACACCCTGTAATAACTATGGTCCGGCCGCTGAGCTTCCCCACTAATAGTTTCCATTGCACTATGGCAATACTATTTGTTACATAACACGAAACGGTACAGTTATGGAAACAATCCACTGATTGCTCACAGTAACCTAACAATGCTAGTGTTATTGCTCTATTTTCGGTTAATTATAATTAGTTGAGCGTAGGTCTTGGCAGGATAAGTACACGGTTAATTGCGTGTGGCTAAACTGATGGCGGTTATTTAATATATGCCGTTAATATATCGATATAAAGGGTTTAAATTTAAATGCGTTACAAGATGGCCACAGAATGGGTTCCACATGGGTGCCGAAGTCGTGGAAGGCCCAGGAGGAGATGGAGCGATGACTTGACTACCTTCCTGAAGGATTGGCCAGAGACTACATTGCATATGGGAGAAAAGGGGGGGTATACCTTTACCTATCAGTTGGACATAAAACAGGCTAAATAAAAAACTTAAGGGAGTGCTTGAGGTGCTACAGGCCCTACAGGGCCGGGTCCGGGTACACCCGGACTTTCGATGTTCGATATATCGCCACTGCTTCGGTCCGCACTTCATTGTAATAGAGTTGACATTGGAACGAAAACGTTCACGCAATTGCGAAATACGAATGTGCGGGTAGAGGCCCAGACTATCCTTTTAATATTCCGTGCTATCATACGGAAAGACTTTCACTACGGAACAAAAAAGGAAATCTAAAAAAAATATCTACTCTTTCATACATTTGGGTCGAGTCGCCATTGACGTTTTCTATGGAACATCACATTTTTTTTGACATTTCAATGTTAGTCCCATGGTAAAAGTAGTTCAGTTTGAAAAACCGTCAGAATATTAAGAAGGACCCTGTATATACGAGGTCCAACTAACAACCGTTGGATCACGGCCTGTCCCCAGGCATCACACCTAGCCTGGGAGCAGGATCTTCCCTTGTCAATGAAGGAACATTCCACCTCGTTCCTCCATAAAGATAATGAAGTAATCAATCAGTCGTCATTCTTCAGATTTTCCGGTAGTGACCTCGCATTGGTTCTCGATCGTCTGTTTCGGACGCTCCCGACCTATTTCAGGCCGCCGGCCAACTAAGGTTGCCACATGGTCGGGATTCGTCTGGATTGTCCCGAAATTTCATATGATGTCTCAAATGTATGTTCTGTTTTGGTTGCAATAAAGTATAATTGATCGTTTTATTGATGTCCAGACTCCCGACCATCTAACACGTACATTCCCAAAATACAATTTTGTATTTTATGGTTTGGGGGACATTTGTCGCGACAAACAAAAATCACCGCGCGGATTTAAAATAAATCAATCATCAATAAAATTCACTCAAGTAGAGTTAATAATTTGACTGAACTTTTATGTAACCTATTTGAATTTTAGAACTTTTCTGAGTATTTCTCCAGGATACAAATTTGTGGATTCAGTGAAAACATGTAGCAAACATAAAAAATAAGTATGTTATGCATGATTCTCTTAAAGTGCCAAAAAAGTTAGTTTCTTTGTCATTATTTTAATTTAATAAAAAGTTACATTTCGGATTGTCCCGACAGTAATCCCAAAATCCCGACTCTATGTAATTTTTCCCAAATATTTTAGTCTTCCCATCTGGCAACCCTACGGCCAACGGAGATACGTTAAAACAATGAACCGACTGAGCGGGAACAGGAAAGGCATATGTCCAGGTTGTGAGACAGAGCGGGACGAGAATTGGAGCTGGCGTCACACAGGGAACTCGCGTGGTGCTGCGTTCTATTTCTGATCGTCGCAAAACATGTCTCGGAATTCATTTCTGTGTGTCTGGGAACATCAGAAATCATGTGACTAATGATATTTGAGTGAAAATCTACTGGATTGAAAAAATCTGTAATTGTTTATTCAGAATAATCGCTTTTTAACGTATTTTTTTTGACTTTACCACCGGGTGGGAAGGTTTTCCGTTATAGGAAAGATGCGGCCAAAACTCTACAACACACATTTTTAAAAACAAACAAAGAATACAAAGTACAATTACAATACAAGTACTTACAATATTAAATTACCTACATAGCATAACATTGTCAAGACGAGTAATTTTAGTCATTTATTATTTAAATTATTTTTTTACCGACTTCAAAAAAAGGAGTAGGTTCTCAGTTCGACCGTATATTTTTTTTTTTTTTTTAATGTGTGTTCGCGGATAACTTCTTCATTTATGAACCGATTTTGATGATTCTTTTTTTGTTGGAAAGGAGATATCCCAAGGGTGGTCCCATGATAAGGAAACCAGGATCTGATGATGGATCCCAGAGAAATCGAGGGGAACCTTCGAAAATCGTAGTGCCGATTAGTGCGTTTGTTAATTTGAAGCACTACTGTTAAATCAAACTAATGAATTAACCACTGAAAATTGTGAAATAAACAAAATTTTAACAAAAAATTAAAACCGCCTTCAAAAAAACTAAAAAGTTAAAAAATAATATTGCAGCCGATGACTTTTTCGTTCGCATCATAAGAACATTAATTTGTTTTATAGAAGTCGGTGTCAAGCCAAGCCAAAAAACTAATGCAAGCCCTGTCGCGAATCGGCTTGACAGCGACTTCGATAAAACAAATTAATGTTCTTATGATGCGAACGAAAAAGTCATCGGCTGCAATATTATTTTTTAACTTTTTAGTTTTTTTGAAGGCGGTTTTAATTTTTTGTTAAAATTTTGTTTATAATAATACTACTATTAATACTACTACTAATAATACTATTTTTAAATCAACCAACTTATAAAATGTACTTTTTAGACTTTATTAGCCGTTAAAAACCGTAGTATAAAACAAAAAGCCTCCTAAGTCCATTATTATATTGTAACGGGCAACTACGGAACTCTACCCTGCGCGTGGCCCGCCACGCACTTGGCCGTTTATTACATTTAATTACTAAAAAATGTCAAGGGTGTATTCAGATAACGAAACTTAATAACTTTCCCGAAAAAAGAGACAATTTGTTGGACCAAAAGTTTGTATGGGATACAAAAGTTACGGATCATCCGATCAATTAGCAAAAAAAAAAAATGTATTGTATAATCATCGAGTTTGTATTGTAGTAAGGTTTTTTTACAGAGAAGTTCCTTAACAGGTACATTATTTTTTTCTATTTTGTAGATAGTTCTGTACGTAGAAGGTACGGTACGTACGTACTTACGTTACTATTGTGGTTCCATCCTAGGTACTAGCTAAACTTTCAAGGAACTGTCTCAACAGATCCATATTATTATGAGCAATGACGTGTCCGTGAACTATAAAACCGCGATTAGCATGTCTGCTATTCCGATTAACCGTTATGACAAGACGATAATAAATTCAGGGCAATTACCTTGAGTGACATCACTTCATTACGTAACGTTGTTTAAATAATTGCCGAGCTAAATTGGATAAACGGGCATGTTTGTCAATCGCTCGCTGCACTTTTTAAATACATAGAATCAAGTTTTTACAGTAATTAATACATTTACATTTAGCAATGTAAATTAAATATCGATTTGGAGTGTGTGAATGAAATTCATGATGACAAAAATGTGATTAACTTTGAACAATATTGAAAATTCTGTGGCGCAATGTGACCTTAGACAATTTATATAGGGACGAGTTACGCGTGTCATTCTACTAAGAAACATTTCTGCCACTTTTTGCGGGGGGCGAGGTCACATGAAATCCGCAACTTTGGATTTTATTCCCCATAAGTTTAGATTCTAATTTTGAATGTTAAAAATCATGAAAAGTAGTCTCGTGTGAACCCCAAACGTTCTAAGTTCAAAATTATTGTTTCGCAATTATAGGCTGTCTCGTTTAGTGATAACTGATCTACACTAATATTATAAAGAGGAAAGATTTGTACCTATTTTTGTATGTTTGTATGTTTGTAATGAATAGGCTCAAAAAGTACTGGGCCGATTTAAAAAATTCTTTCACCATTAAAAAGCTGCATTCACCCTGAGTAACATAGGCTATATTTATTGCTAGAAAAGATTAGACGTCCACCCGTGCGAAGCCGGGACGGGCCGCTAGTAAGGTATAAAATTGGGTGTAAATGCACAAGATCAATTGTTCTTATACCGTGGCAGAGGGGAAATGCTACCGCAAGGCGAGTCCCTATATAAATTGCAATGTGACATTTAAATTGCTCTCCCGTTCGCACTGATGTGACTGCAAATAATAGACCTTCTTTTCGCTTGCACTTATTTTACGCTAGTATAGTAATGATTTAGGTATAAATAGTGTAATCAAACTATTTTCAGTTTCAAGACGGCTGCATCGCAGCTGCGGTTATAAAACTTTATAAACTTAGGCCTCGCCTCCGTTCATATCAACTCTCCGTATAAACATGACCAAAATATCTCGATTGTTTTGTACAGTTTACTCCACAGACCACATTAACCTGCAGCTGTAAATAAAATGATGTAGCACCTCAACAACGAGCCAGTTCAACGTGTTGAGAACATATTGGTTATTTGTTTTAGACGTTTTCTGTAAGCCGATCGTCCGTCTTTCGTTAGTTGATCTTAGTATTAATATGAACGAAAATACCTGCGAGCGTTCAATCATAAAGATCTCGTACCTGGTTTGTTTCTGTTGAGATCGTACACGCTTTTAGAGTTGCGTTTTAGGTATACAGTTTACTTTCGATGTTTCCGTTAGCTCAACTGTTGCCTAATCGATGTGTGCCTTTATAAACTACTCCTGTGTCGGTAAAAGGACCTACATAATCCACGACTAATTTTAGATGCGCGCAATTTGAACAGAGGAATACAAATTGTAATGTTACGAAAGATTTAAAATGGCTGCATTAATCCATGAAACATTACAATAACCAAGTCGTAAACATGATAAGAAATTCATGTACTTACTACAAATGCCACAGAAAATAACTAGTAAAAGAAAATGTAAAGACATTGCTATGTAAGGAGAGGAAATATCCCTGTTCCTAGTGGGGTACGATGTAGGGGGTGAGACGGGCAGGGCGGGGGAGGAACAAGGCGAGTGACGTCATCGTGGAAATTGATTCTAGGGCGAAAAACGAGGCCGCTACAAAGCGGGCGCCGAGTCCGCCGATATAGCATAAATTACTGCTTTATTTGTTAAGTCCGATGGCAACCATCTTTTATTCTGCGTTATGGATTTCTAGATCCATTACCACGATAGGCTTATTATGTCAATGCGGTGGGCAAGGACCTGGTTATGAGTGTAACCTTGGAATCTATCCAAGGATTCGATTTTGGGAGCTTTTTCGTAGAAATAGATAAAATACATGTATTCTAGCTATTTTATAGATATTTATGTGTCTTTGCTTAATACTGTAAAATCTGAAAACACAAAGTTATAAAATTTTTATAAATTACAATATATGCAAAAATCCATCTGTGCTGACATTACAGCGTATTGCCTAGAGAATAAGATACAAATTTCACGGAGACATTTTAAAGTTGATCATTATATTATTATGCGTCGTCCGAAGTGAATCACATTTCAATTACGTACATTTGCACATAATGAAATTACTCATTTATGCGGTCTGTTACAAAATGAAACAATAACATGTAGGTACTGTATTAACAGTACAATTTCATGTTTCATAAATAAATGTAATTCGTATAGAATTTGGAATTAATTCGAGTTTAAAATGTTGTTGTCGCTCGGGAGTAGTTTTGTTGAAACTAACGGTGCAATAATTTTGCGATAATGGGCAAAGCAGAGCAAGAGTTGAAACATTCTCGACATTTCAAAATTACATTGTTTAAAATAATTCGTAATTTTCATGCTCGGTTGAATTTGCCTTTCGTCTTCTTCTTTTCTTTTACTAGATAGAGATTGGCTGTTATTAGAGACTGCATTCCTTATGGCTATGGCAACCTTTAAACAAAACTGAAATTTGTCACAAAACACCTAATAAAGAGAAGGGGGCTCCGCTCAAGCATGTCAGGTACACTGAGTTGGAGTCCCTTTCCGTTAGCGCTGGAAACATCTGGGGATGTGAGGCCAAGGCTTTTATACGAGCGCTGGGCTGGAGGCTTGTTGAGAGCGGCAACGATCCCCGCTCGGGTTCGTATCTGGTCCAAAGGATTTCTCTAGCCATTCAACGCGGGAATGCTGCTAGTGTGATGGGTTCCTTTGAGTCAGTTGCGTTCCGTGTTGCGGAGGGCGTTTAAGTTGGTTTTTAGGGTTCCGAACCCAAAGGGTGAAAACGGGACCATATTACTAAGCCTACGTTGTCCGTCCGTCCGTCCGTCTGTCCTACCTATTTAGGTAACTGTAACTTTTGAACCGTAGTAGCTATAATAGATAGTTGAAATTTTCTCAGATTATGCGTTATTGCGGCGGATTTGTTAACAAATAATAAAAATTTCAAAAAGTTAAAAATTAAGGGGGTTCTCAACAGGAAACTAGTTTTTATCAACGTTTTTTCTTCACGCTCTATCGTAAAAACGGTAATACATACAAGCGTCAAACTTAGTGTGATTATAGAGCATACTCTACAGAATAACAACAAATACTAAAAATCGGCCAAGTGTGAGTCGGTCTCGCGCTAAAGGTCCCGGACAAAAAAAGTTTTTTTTCTAAGTTAATAATGTTGTGTTCTGGGTACGGAACCCTCGGTGCGCGAGTAGCCCGACTCGCACTTGACCGGTTTTATTATTTTGATACTGACGAAGCCTGTGGTGGATTTTAGTTAGGTAAGTTGAAGAAGCATGTTGTTGATTACTGGCTGTTATTTTATGATTGACGGAGCGTGTGCTGATTGCTTCGTTTTGTGTAGAATTTAACGAATTATTTTTATGATTAATCTTAATGCTTTAATTAATAAATTATTCTGTAAAAATTAATGTTCTTGATAAAGAGAAGGTCATGTATGAAACAATAGAATGATATCAACCACAGTGCAGGATGTCAACTGACATCATCTTGACGTCATTATTTAGCGTCCTAGTCACGCCACTGACCGTTTCGTCGTGAGGTGGAAACTTATTAAAATTTGTGATGTCATTTCTTACATAACGTTATTAATATCATGACGCCATCTACTGGTTTTGGTAAAAACAAAAGTTATACCTAAAGTAGACGAATAAACGTTACTACACTAATAATAGGATAATATTTACTAGTAGAATAATTTAAAAAAAAACTTTAAAACAGAAAATTACTTTCGAAAATAATTGATAAGTATTACCTACTCTAACTACCTACGTAAGGTAAGTATTTAATATGATTGGAATATAAAGTAATTTTTTCATCGAAATAGTGTCCTTCTATCAACCTTTGTCAGTCCACTGTTTGTTTGTATTGTTCTGATGAAATAAATGAGTTATCTATCTATCTTACTACCTTCAAGTTACTATCCTATCTTCAGTCATTATATCTACCTTACACTTAGACAATTTAATAAGAACTCGCCTTGCGGTAGCATTTCCCCTCTGCCACGGTATTAGATCAATTAATCTTGCGCATTTACACCCAATTTTATACCTTATCACTAAACGAGACAGCCTATAATAGCGAAACAATAATTTTGAACTTAGAACGTATGGGGTTCACACGAGACAACTTTTCATGATTTTTAACATTCAAAATTAGAATCTAAACTTATCGGGAATAAAATCCAAAGTTGCGGATTTCATGTTACCTCGCCCCCCGCAAAAAGTGGCAGAAATGTTTCTTAGTAGAATGACACGCGTAACTTGTCCCTGTTAAATTGTCTAAGACCTTACAATGTTTACTCTAATTAGTAAAAATTATGCACAGCGATATTGTTTCGAGTCTATACACCACTAGTTTTTAATTACTAACGTAACTTTAAGGGTGTATTCAGACCATGAATCTGAACAACTTTCCCTAAGAAACATGGGTCGAAAAATGAGAAAAATTTTTGGACCTTCCATACAAAAGTGCGGATCGGCCGATCGATTTTCTATGGGAGGTTCAAAAATTTTTTACGTTTTTCGACCCATGTTTCTATGGGAAAGTTGTTTAGATTCATGGTCTGAATACACCCTTAAAGTTACGTTAGTAATTAAAAACTAGTGGTGTATATAACTAAGGAAGTACTCGCACTGGAATGCGGCTTTTATTATGCAGTTTTATACGAAATGACATCACTTTACAATTTATTTTAAACAGTCCCCTGAATAGACTCCTATGCCTTAAACCTAAGTGTTAAAACGCCTTAATTCTCAAGACTAAGTATTTGGACCCAGGACCATACTGTTGTTTTTGCAACTTGAACAAGCAACTTAAAATGCCTGCGGTTACTCACAGATGACGTTATAAACAAGTTGGAATGATATCATTTTACTTTAGCCATTACAGTGAGGACGTTTTACTAAGAAACCTTAGCTGATAAATTCAGGTATTTAAGCTATTTTAAACTTTGTAAAACGGTAATTACGCCTTTGTCACGCTTTGATTAAATTAAAATAGCAAGATAGGTGACTATAAGAGCCTAATAGCGCATGGACCGCATAAATTGAACCACCTTCGCCTAATTTACTTAGTTTCAATCCGAGCGGCATTGCGTGATTGAGATACCTTTTTTATTTTAGGCGGGATAAAGGTACCACAATGCCTTCGCGTGCCTAAAACTCGTTGTACAAATCATTCAAAAAGAAAAAACAAATCAAACGGCCATTACTTTTCAATCGTAAGTACATGAAAAGCAGATCAATTTTTTCGAGTACGCCATGCAAGAACGTATCGTCCGCTATTTTTATTTAATCAAAGATATCAGGCTAACTATTATTTTACAAAAAATCTGGTAAGCTGTATCAGGGACGCAGCCGCAGTGGAGTACGTGTAACGTCTTGTACCAGTAATGGCTTCTATACTCTAAAATCTAAATAATTGTAAAATAATGTCGGTCGGTAGGTGTATACTTCCAAAGTAATATTGATCTTGTCACAGCATTTTTTTATATGCCTTTTGCAAGTGAACCCTATTGACTGCAATGAAAGAAAAACAGAAGAATAATTATAGTTGTGTTGCAATATCTTTACCCTTGCATTAAAAAGTAAACTAACCATCCAGCTCAATGTAAAACAAACAAAGTTGTACAAAGAACAATAGACTAGACATGCAAATTGCGTTAACGAAGAAAACCATAATTAAATACAAGTGCTAAGTTAATTAAACAATTAAAACTTGCAGCGATCAAGGGCGTGCAGAAACCATTTGTCAGTTCTAAACTTTCAAAGGACTAATGATTAGAAGGGAAACTTTCTTTCGTACGCGTACCACACGTTCGAATGGCACCGTTGTATTTTTTTTTAAATAAATCTGCTTTCGTTTTTCCTATAGACATATTAGCGCAAAGACATCACGTTAGCATAGCACCAATTTCAAATAGAGGGTGTTTCAGATGAATGATTGGATGACAATTTATAATTTAATGTTACTGACGCAACCCGGGTCCGTATTTTGTATGGAATGGTTGCTGAAATTCTGCATAGCAATCTGATAAAAATCTATTATAATCAATGACCTTCTATACATATTAGGGATTAATCACATCATACAATAACAAACTCCAAACATGGTACATGTCTCTAATTTCACCATAATAATGCTTCAACTGCTCTTGTTTTGCTGATTCTCCAGGCCTTTCAAATGTCGTCGGTCAGTAAGCAGTAATGAAGAACAATAAAATTAGGCTGTAAAAGCTACGTATGTACGTTGATTTTCGATGACTGACCTTTTTGCCTACCTAGAGTCCTAGAGCCTAAACGTAAGTATAGGAAAACTCATCATCAATAATTCATTCCAGCTGGAAGAACAATTAATATAATATTACGTTCTTGTATTGGAGTTTGCACTCCGGCTGACAATCTTAGCAACTAAGGGATTTAAAAAAAAAGAGTTACGAATAATATTTAAAAAATCCGTCAAGCTTCAAAAAATCAAGTCGCACAAAAAACAATTTCGTAACCAATAAAAAAATCCATCAACCCCAAAACAAAGGGCGTGTGAGAGTAGGTCGCGTTCCGAGATAGACGTGACACAGCATCATTTGTATGAGCTGTCAGTCCCAGACATATGAGGGTACAATCTGAACGAGGTCCTCGAATCAAGCCATTTTCATCCTTCAAGGAAAGGCATAAGTGTTCTGTCAAAGGAGTTCTTGTGGAATAAACTAGGAGGAAGGAATGACGTCATGGGTCCGACACGGTCATACACGATGCACGAAAGGGCCTTCGATGTTACTGTAGTAGTGGCCTTTGCTGGATGTGTGAATTGAATTGTTAACTTAATATGGATCTGATTAAGGTAGCTTTTTGGATGATTAATGAATAAGATAAAGATCGTGACTAAATCAGGACTATTAAGTGCTATTTTTGAATCACACAGACATTCTAATTCGTCGGTAATGTCAAAAAAACCTATGAAGGTTATGCTTCATTCCTAAATCAAATTGAAAGAGTGAGATTCTAAAATAGCACTTAAGATAGGAAAACGGTCTTCAATCTGCGTCTAGTAAAGTCAGCTTGATTGATTATGCAGATAAGTGCATTTTGCACACAAGTAAGCCACTGTTTTTGCTGTTACTTGTAAACGGTCTAAATGTATATTTTTCTATTAGTTTTATAGGGTTATACAGCCTTCCATAAAGACGAATTTGTAGTAGTTTGACTTCACAACCTTACCAACGCCATCAGTCCACCTAGAGAAACATTTCAGGGTCTTGTAACTATCCTATTCAATCGGTATCAAGTCTTCATGGTGTTCTTTGGCAGTTCTTAGCGATTATGCTTCTTAATTTTAGACAATTGATAATGGTGATCACAGACACAAGAAATATTAATGAAAAAACCTAACGCGTCTTGTTTCGAGAGGGGTCGAAATAAATTATTTCTTCTTAAGGGGTCGTCCGCCCGGTTTTGAGTAACTTTGTAACCATTTTATACATTAACTATGGCACTTTTTAAGCAGAAAGCAAAACTGAACAATCTACAGGATGTGAGAAGTGATGTGGTTTTTCTCGAAATCTATTTTAATTAATAAAACTGAAGAAAAACGAATCTAAAGTCACCCCTTTTTTCCATTTCTAACCGTTTTACTCTTACATTGTTGATCAGAAGAATATGAAAATTTACAATAATCTTCACAATACAATATAGAATGATTTAGTTTTCTTATTTTTTGAAAATTCGTTAAAAATCGTACAGGTTTTCAAAGAAAACGGAAAATTCTGACCGGAGCCACGCAATTGAAGCGGGATGGCTAATAGCAAAAGTTTGCTTGTAAGAAAGAGAGCCTTGCACTAGGGAGGTAGAGCCTTAACTACCACATTTCTGTTTTTGACTGTTATCTGTTTTGATGCTAAATTCCTGTCCCTGAGCGAGTGATGCGGGGCATACAGACACCCAGATAATGGACGAAAGTTTAAGGGTTCTTTGTTTGACTACGGAACCCTAAAAATTTCCAAATACAGTCATAATCATAAGTTACTGATCTTGTAAATGTAAACGATATTATCAGTAACTTACATGGATAGCCCTGGTTGATTACAGATTACAAATCGGTGATAATCTCTTAATCGCGCAGACCTTTTGACGCGGAAAATCAAAGGGATAGTGAAACTTAGATGTTTAGATAGTTAAGTTAACTGCAGATAATGAAGCCTTGAACAAGCGATAGAAAGTATCAGGAATAGCGCTGTCTGCAACGACCCTCGATTACGGGTAATGCGATTTGAGTCGCCTCGCGCGCTATCCATTCCAGTTAAGTCTAGAATGAATTTACCATTGGAGGAATGGATGGAGATTACATCGAGGACAAATTTTATAGGATATACAGGGTCCTTCTTAATATGCTGACACTTTTTTAAGGGGACGATCCGACCATCACACTGAACAACTTTCTCTATGGGATCAATATCGAAATCTAGAAAAAAAAATCAGCTGTCCCATACATTTGGTACCAGTAGGTTTGCAGTTTTGTATTTCGATATTGGTGCCATAGACAAAGTTGTTCAGTTTGACGGTCTGATCCTTAAAAAAGTGTCAGCATATTAAGAAGGACCCTATATAAGGACCAGTAGTTGATGATGTTTCTCTCCAATGAACAAAACACCTGTAGTATGTTTGAAGCATAAAGGGAGAAGGCATAGAAGTCAGTAGGAACTTGTTTTGTCCTATTCACTCAATAAGTGACGCATTTTTGTACTATTGGCTCAAATTGCACATCTCAAATTCACGGTTACGCTCACGTTCTGTCTACTAGCGTAAGCCAAACTTCATGGTCGATGGTTCGAGATCAATTTGTTTGTCCTGAAATCTGAATACTAAAAGTATTTTTGCTGATCTTGTTCCTTTTGAAGCAATGTTTCCGATGAATCGGAGAGGAAATACGTCCTTGAGTTTACATTGTATAAGACTTAGGGATTCCGAAGCCAACCTCAGTCTATCCCATTAATGACAATAAAATTCTTAGTAAGAGATAAACTATAATTCCAGCCAGACATCTTTCAATTGTAGTACAAGGTTCGTATAAATAGAGACGTGACGGCATCTTGCGGAATATATTAATGCAAAACGAAGTGGGACTGTCATTATTGTAGTCAGGGTCAATGATGCCATTGAGAAGAGAAAAATAACCAGACGGATTTAAAATAGAAATTGGAAAACGTTCGTTTAAATGCGGGCAAGACATGACGCGAATGTTGAAACACATCTTGTGGTGCCATCTCCTTCGTAAAAGTTGGATATCATTGGGTCCTTTGAACAAAGAGGTGGTGTTTGTTCCGGACCACTTCTTTGATTGAATTTGTTGTGGGTTCCAATAGACTTATGGGTATTAATCGCTGAATGTAACTGTCAAGAATTGTGCAAGTACGCCGTTGTTGACCTTTGTTAGTAAAAAAATTCTATAAAAACCAGTAAGTCCTTCAGTCTATCAGACATTTGTGTACACCGATCATCATTATCAGTCTAAATACTAGAAAAGACAGGGTGTATGAGTGTCAGTCCATTACGCGTGCCCATTGCGGGTTGGTAGAATTTACATTAAGCATCTGAATTTCTTCTGCAGCGAATGCAGGTTTCTTTCACAGTTTGAGAGCAGTTGGTATTCCGTACGTAAGTTTGAATAACTCATTGGTACATGGCAAGTTTTCTGTGCGGATTTGAACCCGGACCCTTATGACTGAGTGCCCATACCTCTTCGCAACGCGCCACCCACCTACACACACATGGATAGGGTTAAACTAATTACATCATCAAAAAGGTCGAACCGGAATAATGGGTTTGGTTAATGTTCTGAACTAATTTATACGCGAGGAGGACTCTAGGGTTCTTAATTACATATTTTGATAAATAGTTTAACACATAAATACACTCCAATGGTTGTGTACACCTGCAAATTGAGCCTCGATACTAATTTGGTCATCAAAGTGAAAAATCTCGAATTATTAAAATGTAATATACCGATTTGGCAGTGTTCCACACGTTTTAAAATTCACGCTGGCCGTTTAATTTGGCTGAATAGCTAGAAGTGTTTTTAAGCTTGTATAAAAGATGAATAGTAAGACATTTTGTTGGATAAAGACGTTATTTTGCTAACGCTCGAGGATAATTTTTCGTCGCAGAGCTTTCCTTGGCGGGCGGTTGACAGGGACTAACTATCAGCTACAAAGAATCAGAAGGAAAAGCTAGTCGAAATTCTGCTCTAAAACATTTGCTATAAGAGCAAGATTCATTTGAGTGTCACCAGAGTAATCAACCTGAATATTTCTTGGAATAGCTTGGTTTAAAGGTGGTTCATAATTTCTGGTGCTTCAATATGTTTTGAATTCGTCGGATCCTGGCTGTAATTAATGTTTTCACAACATTTGGGTATCACTGAAAATAAATACTGGGAGATCATTCAAAGTTTTATTACTCTCATAATTTTGTACATTACGTTACTTATTTATTTTTATTGAATCGAGTACCGGTTAGTGAATGATTTGTAGACCTATTTAGATCGGAATTTATTTGATACAATTAGGTTTTTATCGCTTGCTATTAATGGTCAAGGATCAGAATGTATTAGCAGCGATCGTAATATCTGAAACACTAGGTTGTTGACTTCTAACTGTTATCAGTATTAGTTATTAGTAACGGTTACGTTTTATCGGTAAAGTCATTAGGTTAGGGAGTTGTCGCGTGACTCTGTCGGATTTTCTGCGTTTTACTATTAATAAATAAAATACTTTCCTCGCTAATGCATAAATTTGTTTTTTTACGACACGTCACCACTAAAGGTTCCAGAAATTCTAACAACAATGTGGGAAAATCTGGTAGGCAGTATCAGGGACGCAGCTGCAGTGGAGTATGTGAAACATCTTGTAAAGAGTAATGGCTTCTTTCCTCTAAATAATAATACCTAATAAAATAATGCCGAAAGGTGCTATACTTACAAAGTAATAAGCGATCTTGTCATAACGTATTACGTTACATAAAAGGACGGTCTATATTCATCGTCATCATCAGCCTATCATCGTCTACTGCTGAACATATGCGCTCTCACAGAGGAGCGACACTTTGCGGTCGCCGGGTGTCGCGGAGGGTAAAATGTATGAGCGCGACGCTCTGCGACCCACCGCGACAGCAAAGTGTCGCTCGTCTGTAAGGCGCTGTCCTATTGGCATCGCTCGCGCGATCATGCGTTCGTCCGACGAAAATCATTGTGCTACTGTGCGTTTAAACATACTTATATCTGCGGAATATACTATAGAAAATCGTGCTATCATGAGATCGGGTCCTGGGTTCGAATCCCGGTTCGGTCATGGATGTTTATATGTTTGTGCCGTTGTTGTATGGTTTCCATAATAAACAGCCTATAAATAGTGCTTTCTTGGGATCATTACAATGTATGTGCCTGTGAGCGTTATTTATTTATTTATTTATTTATTTATTAGGTCGTCGGCCCAGCAGGTCGTAGGGCGTCGACACTACGCCTGCCTTTTCGTGGTCTCTACTCTAGAACTCTGACTCCCCATCGGTTGTCAGTTCTTCAGCGATCTATATTCCACATTAGTACCCGCATGGCCTCTAAATCAACTCGACTACCAATGGAATTGTTTCGAAAGAGAATAAAAACGAATCCGCTGAAGCGATATGAAATTTTCGCAGGTTCACAGGGAAAGATCACAAAGACCTTTCGCGTATCGATCACAGTTCAACGAACCGCGGGGCTGAAAACGTATAGATTTTATATTCGGAACGAAATTACTTTGTGTTAACACGAAAATGTAATTGGCTTGGAACCGGGCTGTGAATAAATTATCAATCGATGTCATTCCTGCTGGGATTTTGTTTCGAGTTTCAACTGAATTTTTTGGTTATTTCTGCAGTATGAAATGGTCTGCTTTCTTTCATCCTAATTAGAGTAAGCTTCTTTATAACTTCTTTCTTTGTTCATTGTATTAGCTGTAGGTACTTTTTTTAAATTGTAATCTGAATAGACGAAACAAGTGTAAAAGTGACGGGAAAGTCGTAGCGGGAAGGTAGAAATTCCGGTAGACAACTTTTAGATACCTGCATGATTTGTTTAGGCCTTTAAGGACAGGTGTCACAAAATTTCATCATGATTTACCGTCCAAAAAACTTGTTTCCGTCTATATAAGTCAGTAATAAGAAGTCTACTGCAAAAATGTTATGGTATTCTATTTACTGAACTTCTCAATATTGAACCTAAACAGTCTTCAAAGTGCAAATTCTGCTACGCTATTACACGTTTGCCCTAGATCGCGTCCCTTAGTATCAAAACAATATACACCTAAAGGAATAGGGTTGTCTGTTTTTTTATACGGGACAGGTCAACGCTATTCCCGAAAACTGGGACGGTTTTAGATTGGACATTGACGAAACAAATTAAAAGTTCGGCCGGTGTTTCCTAAACGTTGTGTTGACTTTGAAAACAACCTTTTTGTTTAGATCAATCAGTCTTTGGTCCCCTTTTCAATACGTCTACAAGTGACGGTATGTTCACAGATTTTGTCTTGAACAACCGCGGCCGTCAATCACAATCATCATCATCATCATCAGCCTTTAGGGTTCTTAATATGCTGACGGTTTTTTAAGGGGATGATCTGACCATCAAAATGAGCAACTTTCTCTACGGGACTAAAGTCGAAATCATGCAAAAAAATCGTCTGTTTCGTACAAAACTACAATCTTACTCGACCCAAATGTAAGGGACAGCTGTTTTTTTTTTTTTTTTTGCCGAAGTTCATCCCATAGACAAAGCTGTTCAGTTTGATGGTCTGATCAATCTCTTAAAAACCGGCAGCGTATTAAGTTGAACCCTGTATACGAGCCTTCCCACTGTAGGGCACAGGTTTACTCTTAAGGATGGTGCATGGACCACGCGGCCCTCAAATGTAACCGCAGATTTGATTTAAACTTTTACCGTGAACTATTTAGATTTTTATCAGGTACTCAACTCTCCCAAACTTCTTTACAATTAATATATCTGTCTGTTTCGAATACTTATCATAATATATAAGGTGTGACAATAGGAAATTTAATAAAAAGGCTGAAAGTCACCCAAAGGGCAATGGACGAGAGGGCTATGCTCGGAGTTTCCCTGCGAGATCGAATCAGAAATGAAGAGATCCGCAGAAGAACCAGAGTATCTGACATAGCCCAAAGAATTGCTAAACTTAAGTGGCAGTGGGCGGGGCTCATTGCTCGCAGAACCGATGGCCGGTGGGGCCGAAAAGTTCTCGAGTGGCGACCGCGTACCGAAAAGCGCAGCGTGGGTAGGCCCCTCACACGGTGGACCGACGACCTGGTGAAAGCGGCGGGAAAACGTTGGATGAGGGCAGCGCAGGACTGGTCGTTATGGCGATCCTTGGGGGAGGCCTATGTCCAGCAGTGGACGTCCATCGGCTGAGATGGTGATGATGATGATGAATAGGAAATTTATCAACTGGAAAAGTCCGACAAGAACAAATCACTCGGAGATTAAAAAGAAGATTCTCATCACTCTCGCCAGATAATCCTTTGGGAACTATACTGACAACCCTACATTTACCAAAGCTGTCGTAAAACAATGCTGAGCAAGGCATGGCCTCATTAACGACCCGATAGGTGTTACGAGCGACATAAAATCCCTCCTAAATTCTAGTAAGTATAGTGCTTGACATCCATTTATAAATTAGCCTTTGACCATAAGCGACGGAACACTGGCTAACTCGAAATACTAAATTTCTGGTCGTTTTCGTTTCACTCGTATACGTGATTACGTAACCGCAAAGGGCGCGTCGCTATATCATATCAGAAGTGGGATCTAAAAGCCGAAATATTACAACTGATTAAAATGGTAGTTAATCGTTTAAGAGACATTGAGGACATTAAAATTATCTTTTTAAGTGATATTGAGGATATCAAGATGGCATTGCTTTTGATATCAACGTCATGACCCAATGATGATCATGACTCACACCTTGGACACTTAGCTGTCATTTCATACAAATGGGAAAACATTTACAAGAAGAGGTAGACATGTGCGATACTGAATGAGTACGAGACAGGAATACGCACTTGAATACTTTTTCCGCCACGCTTCCAACCAAGCATGGGTGAGGTTAAAATTGTGTGGTTGTGAGAGTACTACTAAATACTCTTTCTTATACTGTGGACACTCCCTGTCTCCCTCAAATTTCGACCTTACCCCCTCGGTTGTACAGGAGGTGGACGAGAGTAAGCAGTGGTGTATTTCTCTCTCACTCACGCTTATTCATCATACATTTGCTTCTCCTGTCTATCTGCTTCTTGTCAATGCGAGCCCTATGCGATGCGAGTTTGTACAGGGTGGTAGGGTAAACAGTTGCGTTACTTTAAGGGGTGATTGTACCCATGATACTGAACAACTTTCCCTAAGAAAGCTACAGGAAATTCGTAAAAAAAATGTGGTTTCCCCTACTAAATGCTTATCGGAGTTTTGTATGAAAAGTCGAAATTTTTTTTTGCTAATTTCCTATCGGTTTCTTTGGGAAAGTTGTTCAGTATCATAGGTACAATTACCCCTAAAAGTAATGCAACTGTTTATCCAAACACCCTGTATATGGTATGAAGTGTCCAGTTTGTGACAGAAGTTGAAATGAGGGTCAAATCTATCAATGTCTATACAGGTATCACTATCATTCTATCATCGGCATAAAACACTACCCTTTTTTTCCAGCCATAGCAAAATAAGCACGTGTCGTGTCAAATGAAGTCTCTTAGATATAATCAGTCACAATGGATGGGTCTATGTACTACCACGCTTGACTCAGCGTGTATTTTAGCTCTTAATTACTTTCTGATGAGACGGGTGACTAACCACATTATCACGGGTTACTGAAGGACCTGACACTTTCCTAGTTTCCGTGTTAAAACCGTTTTAGTTCTGAATTTATTATAAACTACGTTAATTGGAGTGAAAATGAGAGACTAACGATTTCTGCTAAGTAGAGCATAAGCATAAGCATATGTTCGCGACTATATTCCCCGAGGGGGTAGTCAGAGATATTCTGAAACTTCAGAACATCCACGTTTCACTAGTAGTACCGAAATTCTGTCCAGTGTGACGGGGAGTGAGCCCGTCGCCACTTGTAATGGACAGTAGGATAATACATGCCTCAAAATTGAAGCATGCAGGTTTCCTCACGATGTTTTCCTTCACCAAAAAGCCAGTGGTGTTACAAATCGTACATAAATTCCGAAAAGCATTGGTACGACTTGGCCTGGACGGGAATCGAACCATCGCCTCCTGCACGGCAGGCAAGGTTACTCGCCACTGGACCACCACGGCTTTTTCACGCGCTGCTACGCTGCTAAGTAGAGCATTTGCAAAATACTATCCAGAAGAGTTACATATCGAACAGGGTGCTTCAGAACATCAAACTAAGCAACTTTGTAAATAGCTACTCGACCAAACTGTATGAAACAGCATATTTTTTCTTCGCGATTTCAAAATTGTTCCAATAGTAAAAGTTGTTCAGTTTGATGGTCTCAGCTCAAGCACCCTGTTCAATATTTAACGCCAATTAACAATACTGGAATGGAAAGATTTAAATGACGTGCCATCGACTCGATAGAAGAAGAAGAATATTTAACGAATTTAATTTTACACCCAGTATAGGAAATATTGCACTGGAACTGTCAATTCCAGACAGAGACCAAGGTGACGTCGGAAGACTAGATGGATGAACACAGTTCGCAATGATAATGACGGAGTGCATTGTGCTATTTGTGCTCTTAATAAGCCAGCCAGCCAATACTCTGACACCAGGGCTTGCCCAGACGATAAGAAGAAGCCAGGAAGAGAGAAAGCTTTTGCAAAAGACGAAATTGTTTCTATGTAAACGAAATACCGGGAACTCAAAACCGTCCGGAGTTTCGTTTGCACAACGAAGCAACGATCAATAGAGAAGTCCGCGTCCGACTAAAGTTTACAAATGCTAATTTAGCTCCAACCCCGACCGAGGTATTACGGAATTGTCTTGCAGTTCTACTAGTTTCATTCCGTCTGTTTACTTTGGCAGCCTTTTGATGAAATTTGACGTTCGTTTTCGTATCGGTCGACGTAGTTACATCTCAATTAGGGTTGTTTGCATTTACTGTGGTAATAATACTTCATCAACATCATTATTAATTAAATATTCAACATCTTAGCCTATATTCGTCCCACTGCAGGGCACAGGCCTACCCTTAGAGAGGGTGTATGGGCGTTAGTCTACTCTTGACTACATCGGTTGTGAAAATACTTAGGGGTTTCAAAATGACCTATTTGTGGGAATGGGGGAAAGATAATCGAGTTGATGACATTTACAGCCCATTAATGATGTTGCAACGACTCTATTCCCCTTAGACTACAAATTGGTTCGACAAAAACCTCATTACAAATATCGTTGTTGAACTTCAAACGATCGAAACTTTTCTTCGTTTAAAGTTTTCCGATTCTGTTTTTCGATATTGTAAAACAACAAGGCACAGAAAAAGGCAAGTAAGTTTAATACTACACAGCTTAGCATAATCCTGTATGTATATTGGTTTTCGAAGCAAAGCAAATAAAATATCGAGATGGCCATCTCAGATACATATCGCAACGTTATGTTTCCCGAGGAGCTCGACTCGATTTCGAGATAGTGTCAGTTGGTTGCTAGCGGAACACGGAAGCAAGGCGAAATGTTTCTTACAACTGCTCTTTTAGGGTGAAATTGGAAATATCAATATCTAGATTCAACATTTTCAATCGTATCTTGAGAGAAATATACAATAAGTACTGTTAGATAATCGAAAGATGTTTCGTGTTGGTAAAATTACTCTATTCTTTAAATACAGGGTCCAGCTTAATACGCTGACGGTTTATAAGAGGATGATCAGACCATCAAACAGAACAATTTTCTCTATGGGACCAACATCGAGAACGCAAAAAAAAAACTGTTTGATACATTTGGGTTAAGTGGGATAGCAGTTTTGTATGAGACATATGTTTTTTTTGCGATTTCGATATTGGTCCCAATACACCGAGATCCGACCGTATAATTATGCACCTATTTCATAGGCGAACGAAATGTGATTCTAGTATGTTTACACAGGGGTTAATTCAACGACGCCAAGTTGGCTCAAAAAATTTTGCCACAAGTACCTTTTCCATTATGATTTTTGGTATAACTTTTTCCACCTGACTGTTAGGGAAGTAAATGAGGTGCCATCGGAAGGAGACTGATCTAAAGTATTGGAAATACTAGGGTTGCCACCTCTCAGTCTGCCGTAACTATAGGGTTGCCAGGTTTAAAGAAGTCATTTTTGAACCCGGCAACCCTATAGTTGCGGCAGACTGAGGAGAGGACTACAAGAAATATTTCCAGTTTGATAGTCTAATCATGGTCTTAAAAAAACTGTCACCATATTAAGAAGAACCCAATATTTTCACACACTTTCATTTCTTAATACAACGACAACGTCACGTCTTCTAACATTTTGTCCCTTAAATTCAACCGTCAAAGCAGAAGACTCACGTAAAAACGTACGATATCAATCACAAGAGTCACAGACAAAGCAGGGCAATGTTTTTCCCGGCGTGTCGGGACGCGGACGTCCCAGGGGATTTACCCACGTCAGATCCCGTGCGATTGTGGCCATGTTATCCAATGTCGATGCGGAGATTGTGGGAAATTTTTCCCCAAAGTTATTACCCTTTCAGCGTGAAGTTTAAGGGGTGAATTGTTGCGGAAAACTGGACGTGAGATTTTCGTTTAGCATTAAAGATTTTATGTCTTTATTATACCGATTGCTCTCTAACGGTTAGGCGATTATCACACTAGCGACGCGTCCCGCCGCGGTGCGCGGAGCGGCATAGTCGCCTTCCCGCGCATTGACGCGTCGGCAGTGTGTTGTCCTAGGCGTGTTTTCTATATAAATTGAAATACTTGCATACAATGTTAAAATCTGCGGCCCCGTGCTACGCGACGGGGCGCGGTGCAGTGTGATAATCGCCTTAAGGGAAACTTTATACGCTGAAGAAGAAATTCTCAAGTGTATGTGAAGTGTACCAATCTGCATTAGGCACGCGTGGTGGACTAACGCACATACACCCTGTATCCTGCAGTGGTCTGATGATGACATCTTTATATTTTAATACACAGGGTGTTTTACGCTAATTTATGGGTATATTTTTGTCTGCAAATAACGAAGCGGTCTTTACCTAGTTCAGGGGAAATAATGGCTATACGTGTGGTAATCCTGACAAATTATTATTTGATCTATTTTAGGAACTTCTTAAAGGAAAAGGCAAGGCGGAAACTTGTTAAGCGAGCTCGCAGATAGACGGAGTTAAAAATAAAACCATTGACATTTTGCACAAAGGGATTCATCGGAAGATGGTTGCACTCAAATGGAAAATGTAACAGGAATAGATGACCTTAGACGGAACTAGCCTGAGTCGTTATACTCTGAAAATTTTTATTAAAATAGCACTTAGGCACGTTAACATTAGAACTAATTTCAACTGAAACAGTACATGTAAATTATTCACAAAACAGTAGTCAGGTAAAGCTAAAACAGAAGTCATCGAACCGAAAGTTTTCGGAAGCAATTTGTGATACGTCTTAATATTCCTAAATTACAAGTTGTTCATTCAAATTTCGTCATTATGGCGGGGCAAATTGAGTTACATTTACAAGGACAATGCACTAATGTCATCGACTGAGCCATTGTCCTCTAGCAAGGCGATGGCAAATGAATTGATAATGAAATAACGGTGGTTACGGGGAACAAGGACCTCAATTATGTTGACTACTAGTACATTCGTAGACTGGTTCTGTTTAGTCGAATCATTTGTCTACTATTGTTGGTTATTAGGTAATCACGAGGATACCATGAACTAGCCGGCATAGTGTGGGACGCCCTGCGGCCTACGACCTAAAAAGATAGCAGGGATCCGGATGAGGAAGGCTGAGAATAGAGTTTTGTGGCCTATGTTCTGCAGTGGACGATGATAGGCTGATGATGATGATGGCGGTATGGTAGTTTTTCAACGACTAACTGAGATGTGTGGTCAATAATTTATTGATTAGTAGAATTAAACTCATTAAAGGTACTATACAGTACATTTTAGGTACATTTATTTGAAACAGTTCCCATCCAAATTTAAAAAATACACCCGCGATCCTGATGCACTCGATTAATCGTTCTCAAAATCAACAAAAAAGTTATTGGTATGGTAACAAATAAGTTATAATTATAAACATTTAGTCTGCGTGTATGTCTCTGACTACCCCCTCAGGGAATATAGCGTATTCTTATGCTATGTCCATAGTAAGTTGTAGTTCCTATTTCAATAATGTGCTGTCGAATTCGTAATATTAGTAAGAATAACGCACATGACAATAGCTCAACAGTGAACGAATTCATTTATTTCGAAAGTTTTAATTACAAAAGGTAATAACCTTTACCATCCATCATATAGTCTTCTTGACCCTATTAAAGTAAACATGCGTTTAAAGTATAAGGTAAACGAGTTAAAAGTTACAAAGTATTTAGCCTTTCTTGTCAGGAAACAGGTCCGAGTCACGCGAAGGCCGCATTCGAATTCATTACGAACTTGGACATGAAATCTTGCCCTGTAATTATGTCAAACTAACAGTACAACAAGGATAAGCAATCATCATAATCATACCAGCCGACAGATGTCCCCTGCTGTACTATCGCGGACTTTTCCGCCTGACCACCACTAGGCTCATTTTTGCTTGCATACTAAAAAATAAAAGCGATGTCTTACCCCGCCCTATTTATGAATAGACCAATTAATAATAGTTTCAAAACAATAAATTTTGGGCGAAATTACGCGATTTTTTTCTTAAGTGGTCAGGCGGAAAAGTCCCCGATAGTACATAGGCCTCCGTAAAGGTGGACTTCCGATGCTAGCGGCCGACGCGTCTGACGCGCGCGGCTCGCGGCCGACGGCCGATGCGACAGTACTAGTTACTATGAAAACGTATGGCGCCGCTTCCGATGCCAGCGACTGACGCGCGCGTCAGACGCGCGCGGCCGATATCTATCGCATCGGCCGCGGCCGCGCGCGGCTATGCTCTGACGTCACGCAGAACAAGAATGTTTGCCAGACATATTACGAAGTTTTTACCGAAAATTTGCTTAATTTTCACTATTTTTTATTTGTTTTTTATTATCTGTCGCTCATCCACGTTGCGATAACACCATCTATCGAGCCACTTGAAACTAATTTTTCTTTTTTCGGAAAATCCCTCTTGCCTACATAATTATTAGCTAGACAGCGATCTATATACAGGTTAAAAAGCCAAGGGGACGCAACGCATCCCTGTCTAATTTTAATTACTCTTAAAAATGTATTTTATCAAAAATCCTGTAAAAAAAATGCATTCATAATATATTCTCTAAACCTATCAATCTACCAATCGATCAAATATTCTTTATTAAAATATGTATTGGTTTTTTTTGTTTGTGTTTTTATGTTTTTGTTTAAACACCAAAACATAAAACTATACCCTAAATTTCGGGGAAAATACCCTAAAGTGATAACACTCTGCACAATAGGCACGCGTCAGTCGCTGACCTCGGAAGTGAGGTCTGTCGTCGGCCGCGCGCGTCTGACGCGAGGTTCTGTCATATTTGACAGAACCTCGCGTCAGACGCGCGCGTTAGACGCATCGGCCGCTGGCATCGGAAGTCCACCTTAAGGATCGCCATAACGACGTAAAATGTTCGATTGAGAAAGCATTGTAGCATTATTCTTTAGGTGGTTTCAGCCTATTATCACAGATATTATAGTTGTCATCGCATTCACAAAAAGTTATATCATATGGTTCCAACCAGTAGCTTCATTAAGATCATTTTTCATGGGTACGCATTAAAACTGATTTATACATTATTCCATTCTGCAGTTCAGGCATATTTTTTTATGTGTTAAAGCTCTAGTAGTTTCTGAGTTATCCTTGGTTTTATCGGCACGGTCACGATTTTTTGCGCGGTTTTCTCGATTTTTTGTGCCGTTTTTCCAATTTTGCGCGAGGGTGGACGTTTCGGCAGGGTGCGCGCTGCGCGCGCGCTGGCGGGCGTATGAGTGGATACTTGTATTACTGCTTTCAAATCCCCTTAAAGCCTCATGTCTATAATAATCTGTACGCTATTTGTGAACACATTTATAAGCGTTAATCTCAAAGAATCATGCTATAACACTGTAGGTTATAATGACAAGATTGTGGCACTGTAAGTTTGATGATGCCACGTAGTTGATGACCTCTGATGAATGTCTACTAGGTACAATTCATTTATAAAACTATTAGCTTAGTCATGATCGATTCAGGTTCTTAGAATAGACACAGAGTTACGTTAGTCACCGTTAATGGACTGATATCAAGCACTTGAATAGTTGGGGAGTCTACGCGTCTAAGAGAATGAAAAGACTTCAGTAGATAGAAATACGACACGTAATTTTTCATACAACTAGATTAGGCGCCAAATAGGAACGCTTTGGTCGTACTTTGACACTGCTTACCGATACCATGAGCTTATGTAACTCTTGGCACAATAAGATCCTATTGGAATATAAAGTAGATACAATGGCTAATGTAGGTACTGTAGGAGCTACTCGATAAAAGCAATTAAAATCGAAATACAGCATTCAGGGTGCACGCGAGACAATTCTTGCTCTAAGAACATAAAGATGTGCTTCCAATTTATAAATGCTACCCTGTAGCAAGATGCCAGACGTGACGGGGTGGTAATCCCGACCACCAGTGTCTATACAATAACACTATGAGATCGATGTGCTCACGTATCCGCTACGTGCGAGGATCTTCTCTAAGAAGGTAGACGATGTTATCGACATGAGAGCTCATCAACGCCAACAACGTAGTTGAATCAGTCGCCGTAGATCGAAATCGGTCATAATCATAAGGTAGCAACTATTGGAGCCAGCATTTCGGTTACACGTCGACAATTCTTGCTCTTAGAACCCTGTACATAAGGAAAGAAGGTACGTACCATCTGTGGGTGATGTGTAAAGCTTTTTGCATATTTCCTGCGGTCCACCGAGTGCGTTGATCTTGGCCATCCCCTCGGCGCCGCGCGTCTCCATCAGCTCGCGGAGCTGCCGCAGCGAGACGCCATACTGCGCCGGCCGCCCCTCCACGGTCGCCATGGTGCCGGGCCCGCGGCCTCCGCCCGCACCACGCCCGACAACCCTCTAGCTCTGCAACAATCAAAAACACATCATTAGACACTGTACACTTTAATAAAAAAAATTATGGGCCTCCTTACAGTTCCAGAACTTCTGGATTGTACAAGGAATGCCGCTAAAGCAGACTGAGATATCACCGAAAATGTCTGCGATTCAGACAGATCTTCGCTGCTATTTTGCTGCTTTTGAATAACGTATACAGGGTGTAAACTTAAATGCCTTAATATCGAACATGGTGCTTCAGACCATCAAACTGAACAACTTTTACTTTTAGACCAAGTTTAAATAAATAAAATAGGAAATAGGGGCGTTAAATTGAATATACCTGATAAAATCCAGAGTTGTCAATTAACAATTACAGATTGTTGTAAACTAATTTTAGACTCATTTTGGTCTGGTAGCTATAGACTTTTTCTAAGGAGCAGCTTCGCGATTTCGATGTTGGCTCTACAATACAATGAAAGATGTTCAATTTGATGGTCTATGCAATATTTAACGCATTTAATTTAACACCCTGTATATTCACGAAACACCAACTCAGAAAGTATGCTAGGCTAGTGCGATGTTAATTGATAATTGTTCACTCATGTTAAATTACGATTATGAAGAAGAGACTACAACGCTTACTTTAAAACGGTGACTATGTATGCGTGACCACCGTTTATGAGACAACTAGGTTGTTTAGTAGAATAAGCAATTAGGTATATTACTTTCTATGACTATGCAAAAACCCCACCCCTACAAATACTGCAAATAGATTCCCCACTCACAATGTTGTTCACAGTGAAACAAGTCTCTATGAAAAACAGCAGTAATTATAATATTAAAACGACACATTTCTCTAGTTACTTGTCACCTTAGCCAAGCAAACGTGGGCACCATTTGTTGGTCTATAAACTTCCTGTCCAGAGCAATTTATATACAGCGGTGCATAATTAAACAGGGTAGGCGTTTGCACCTACTCACAGTACGTACTCGACGGGGGAAAAGGCTATGGTGGGTTTTTTGCGTGGGCATCTAAAGTGAGCTAATGAAAATTGCAAAGGGATTCAACACATTAACAGGGTATTAGCTTAGTCGCCGTCTATTCATTGGATCGGATTCTACGGATTTGTGAAGAATATTAAATTAGTTACTCGAGACGAGAGCTGCGATAGGAAATTCTGCACTCTTGTCTGTGCACACTTTGATGGACACAATTGCCGGTAATTTACAATCAAACCCGAGAAGGACAAGAAAAAAATTTCCTGCCCGTCACATTGGTGTGATAGAGCAGTGTACACTGAAAAAATGTTTAGTCAAATAAAGAAAAACATTATGTTAAATTTAACCGAACTTATGTTAAATTTAACCCCCATATAGCATACTTATAGTTCGGTAGTCACTAAAATGTGGTTAAATTTGACAAAGAATTTTGGTTAAATAGGTTATGTTCCATTTTATTTGTTTACAACATGTAAGTTTTATTTCTCTAAAAGTATACAATAATTTAATGAGATCTTAAAGATAAAAAAGGTCGTCGGATGCGTCCTCGCGAGACATGGTGCCAAGCATGCTGGCAGCGTTCCCCCTTTGAACAGCCAGGCTGAGTCGTTGGCCAAGGAAGCTGCCAGCTCTACGGTCACCGGTGGTCTCGCGGAGACGCATCGACAACTCTTTTATGAATTTCTTTGCTTCTGGGCCCCAAGGACCCAACGTTTCGAAGCTAATCGGTGCAAACATGAAGCATCCTGAGATTTCTTCATACTTCCGCACCTGGCAATCTCAGCCCCCATGGCCGCGGCACCCGCACGCGCGCATGTAGCTCGGATATGGGATGGGGCTAGTGTGTCTACGCAGGCACCTGCCCTGTTGCCAGGGGATGAGTGTCACCCCGTCGGGTCTCCTGCCATCAGTGCGAACGATTCCGTTTGGCTCCGATCGTACCGGAAGTGGTTAAATTAAATAAAACTTTTGATTAAATTAACAAAAAATTTGGTTAAATTAAACAAAACATTTTGTTCAAAAATTTAGGTTAAATTCTGTTAATCTTTTTTTTCGGAGTACGTTTCCTAGTGACGAATGGAAAACAATCAAGTAGAAGCCATTGTAAAAATCTTCTATCATTATGGCACACCAGTCTCCATCGCCATCGATCGTTCGGGTACACTGTAGATTAGTATTCATTCTCCGTCCCGAAAAGGATAAAATGCTAAACCTAGATGATGGTATGGATGCGTTGCCGTATTTTCCGTCTTATCGAAACGGATATTTGGGTTTGAAGGGCTTGGAACGGCTTATACAGCAGAATATCATGCGAGCTTTTGATATAAAATCAACTGAACTAGAAGAAAGTAGGGGCGAATGAATTCGTAATCGTTAGGGTATTTTGGGAGAAATTCGCTAACCCATAAGCTGTGAGAGTGGCAAGGGATGAACCTTTTCATAATCGAAGCCGAAAAAAATGTCTGATCGTAAAACTATTTTAAAATTGGTTATTCTTCTTTTTTTCGTGTAAATTGGTTCCTATATTTAACTAGCGACCCGCCCCGACTTCGCCCGGGTACAATGCTGATACCAAAATATAAATATATAAACCTTCCTCTTGAATCACTCTATCTATTTAAAAAAACCGCGTCATAATCAGTTGCGTAGTTTTAAGCATACATAGGGACAGACAGCAGGACTGCAGGAAGCGACTTTGTTTTGTACTATGTAGTGATGATTTGGCCAGGTATTCTGCTAGTCTGACAGGGTTTAGTGAGGCATTAGTATTGAGTTTTCTAGTCAGATAAAATTATTTGCGTTATTGTGTCGTTTTAAAGTTAAAAAGTCACGAATCGGCTTATAATAAACCAGTGTTTCCACTGTTTCAATAAATTTTGGGTGACTAAGCGTGCCTACGTAGGTGCCTACGCATTGAGCAACCAGGTCGCGGTGGCCAGTCAATCCTGGGATTTGCAAGCGACCACTTAGTATCTGTATGCACTTTGTGAGCAGCGGCCAGGGCCACTATCGCTTAAACCCCAGAATTAACAGGCCACAGGTTGGTAAGCTTAAATGCAGGTTTTGCAACATCAAAATTCGTAGCCGTATGGTTCAGGCTTAGGATGGACCACCCCAATTCTTCCCATGGGTGTCGTGCTAGGCGACTAAGGGATTAAAGGTTTCTTATGCAGTGTTTATGTGCGCGAAAAGCCATCTCTCACCACTTGTCACGTTATGCGTTCCCGAAACATAAATTTCTATATGTGAACATTGCTACAACTACATTCTTAAACAGAAAGGAGTCAATTTTTTTAGGCCCATCAAACGGTAACGTTTATTGATGGTATTACACTCTAAATACCTACATAATTTAATTTATTATAGTAATCAGACGATAGATTTGGTAAAAATGCAAACGGAATAACGAAATAAACATTAACAATGCACCAATTTGTCTTTTTTGCTAAGATTCGTTTTTCCGGTTAAAACGGCACATGTAAAGCAATGCGTGTATAGGAACGTCTTAGATGTTAACACGAAAATAAAAATAAAAAACCCAACATATACCAAGACACGATGTGCGCCAACGGCGATTACGCGACACTCTGTTTAGATGAGGTATAGCTAATGTTACCATTATAACCTAGAGATTATGAGAAACAAATCGATATGGTTTCCATAACTATACGTCAATTAATTCGCTAACATTTTATTTGTTAGCCTTTTTCCCATAGTAAGTAGTTCTTTGTTAGGTAGTTGTAGCAAAGGGATTACGGTCGTGAATTCGTGCGAAATCACGGTGAAAATTTTCAGTGCAAAACCTTTATAACAACTACTTGAAATTCATTCCATGTTGTAAGAGTGTTGCCAGGAGAGAGTTACGACAAAGTTAATATCTGCAAGTCCCGTTTATGACCCAATAAAGTCATCTGGCGCTTTACTGCACGGCCATACATAATTTAAACTTATGTCAGGGTATAATAAAACATATGTTTTGGAGCTCCGCCTGTTTGTTATAACGATTGTTTTAACTTTACAGCTCATAACATACATTTTGTAACAGAATCTGATGAATAATAGAACAAGTTAATAAATATGTTTTCTCACACGAATAAATATCCTTACAGAAAACCAACCTTGCCTGCCGTATAGGAGGCGATGGTTCGTTCTTCGTCAGGCCGACTCGGTTTTCACAATATCTCTGACTACCCCCTCGACGAATATAGTCTTAAGCCCATTCTACCGTTGGCGCGCTCCATACAAACGTAGTATGGTGATATTTTCAATACTATCCAATTAAAGTCAATGAAATTTTTCAAAAACAATCTAGTAACTAATTTCTATGTCGGTATGAAGTCAGATTTTCGATAAAATTTATAGTTTTAAAGTTACAGTGCCACAAATATTTCCATACAAATCTTAAATTAATCCTAGCATTGAAACTGTATATTTTAATGAAAATCTGACTTCATACCGACATAGAGATTAGTTACTTGATTGTTTTTGAAAAATTACATTGACTTTAATTAGATAGTATTGAAAATATCACCATACTACGTTTGTATGGAGCGCGCTCCGAGTAGAATTCTCTTAAGCATAAAACAAGTGTTATACAAGCGGCCGCTGTCGGTGCACTACTACACTCACACAGGCACAACACGCGTTAGAGGACATACGAAAAGGTGCGCACATACCCCGGCCTGAGTGTGTGCACCAGTTCATACGTCCTCTAACGCGCACTATGTGTGAGTGCACCGACAGTCAGCCGCTTGTATGAAGCTTGTTTTCTGTAGGGATATTTATTCATGTGGCATAATTAAATACAGCTTTGGATCGACTAAGCTCCCCCGCATGGAGAGGTGACGACCTAGATTTTTATTGTCTGCTCTAGGCGATTATTCATTAATGGGATTGGGATCTTAAGAGTAAGTATATTTTCATCACTCATACTCTGAAAGTAGGTCATTGTTTATCTAAGAAGCGGGTTGAAAGTGATATAATTCTTCCCTAGGGCGGAAAAGTAATTTAAAAAAAATCTACGTCTATACTGAGCAAAGGCAGAAACCTATACAGCCTCACTTCGATAACATTATATTAAAATTATTAATTTTTATAATTATTATGAACAAAAATATTCGAATTTAGTAATAATAACAATAATTAGTAACATTTCGATACTTTTGTATAAGTTATATGCATTTTGTTTTCTGCGTGAAGAACAGGTGAAGAAAAAGTACCTAATTTAAAAAACAGGCTAGTTTAAAAAAAAAAAGGTTTTTCTTTTTCGCACAAGGCTGCGTTCAGGACCTTTGGGTGCGGTTGTTTTTTCAACTCGCACTATGGTAGAACGTTTTTCACCGAGGCTCTGAAGTGCGATTTTTGAACATCATATGAGCGAATCGGCAGTAGAAAGATGCATAATCTCATAGTAATTATGACATTTTCGACTGCCGAGTCGCTCGTATGATGTTCAAAAATCGCACTCCTGAACGGCGTTAGTGCGAAAAGTTGCGGTTGGGGTGCACCTGGAGCGTAGGTTCGGAACGCAGCCTTGCGCGAAAAAGAAAAAAACTTGAAAAAAAAACGGAGGGAAAGCCACATGTTGCAAATTTTGCAGATCTTTTTCAAAACGTGTAAAAATCACTAGGGAAGTATATCTGTCTCACTCTAGCATCCACAATCTTCGTATGTTTTTTTTCTACTTCGTATTGGTCCCCTTCGTATTTCAAACGTTTTGAAACGTAGCCTAAAATGAATTCATCGAGCGAATATCGATTCAGAAATTGATTTTGCATTATCTGGTTTTGGTTAATTTCCTCGTAATCGTGATGAAAAGCAGAGTGTTTAACTCGGGTGAAAGTACCCATTTCACACTCGAACTATGGGCGCCCCTCACGTTCGTTCGGGGCGCCAAACATCTCGTGTGAAATGGGTCACTTTCATCCCTTGGTTAACAATCTACTATTGATTGATTAAGTAGAGTCATTGTTGAAAGGTTACAATACAAAATAAGTTAATACTTAGGTTTGAAATGACCTGAAATCAAACAATATTGACAGGAAATTGCCGCACTATAACCAAACTATAACCGTTCTTAGAAGTACTAAAATTAGAAACGCATTAGCATGAATGGATCGGATTTAGGGCTGAATCATATCAAATTGTAATCTGGGACCAGACATAATACATTACACGGTTGATTGACAATTAAATAAACATTATCTAACCCACATTCCCGACCGACGCAATGGAAAGACTTCTAGGAACACAGACAAAAGAGACGTAGGAAACATAATGGTAATGTGGAACAGTAGACAAATGAAATTGCAATGTTCCATCACATGTTTCTACTAAAAAGGTTTTGAACTTATGTTACATATTGAAGGGGGTGCTTCAAACCAACCATCTTCTTCTTTTTTTTTTAGTTTTGTCCCCTGTACCTTAAACAGTTTTTAAAACGTGTTATCATGTAATTGGCGCTGTATAATTTAAATGTTGTTGTATTAGAAATTAAGTGATTTGCTGTATGATATCCAATAAAGATAAATTAAATTAAATTAAATCAAAATTGAAATTGCTAAAAATCTATCCATAATGTTATGAGCAGCAGATTTTTTTATCGCATTTTTTATGTTGGCTGTACAAAGTTGTTCAGTTTGAAGGTGGCGGTTGACAGGCGACCGCACGCCGCACGCCGCAACCGCATGTCGCGACGACACTACTGGTTTGTATGTAATTCTATGAAATACCCTGCGCAGCCGGCGACACGCTGCTCGACTTCACTGCGGTGCGATCGAGCTTCACTGACGCTCGACTGCAGACCAGTAGTGTCGCCGAGTGCTGCCAGCATGCGATAATTATCTTAGATTCACGATATTTTTGAATGGCATGCGATAGAACATAAAAGTCGGTATAACACGATAATTCATACAAATTCCACGATATTTCTTTCATTTAATGAAATTTCTATTTTCAACCACATTTTCGTTAAATTCCAACAATAAATCATACTGGCGTTTGGTATTTGGTAAAACAGTGTTTAAATATTACTAGATATAATAAATACGAGATGATAATTTTGGGAAACAAATAAAAAAAACATGTTTTTACTTTTTACGGAAATTTTTTCTACTTATTCGTTTTTACGAAAATCTTTTCTATTCACCCTTTATAGAGCTCAAGTTACGGCATAGTAGATATAAAGCATCATCCTAAATCTTAAAACCCTACTGAAAATTATTACCCCAAAAAAATGCCCTAAGTTGGCAATACTGTCTGTAGCTGCGGCGTGCAGTTGCGGCGTGCGGTCGGCTTCCCATTCACGACCGCACGCCTCATGCGGTCGGCTACCAATTTGCTCCTTGAGGATGCCTGTCCATTAACGCGAGCTGGCTGTGCGAGCTGTGTAGCTGTGTAAATATTAACCAATCAGAGATCCGACCGAGATCGGCCGAGCTCCTGATTGGTTAATATTTTCACAGCTACACAACTCGCACAGCCAGCTCGCGTCAATGGACAGGCAGCCTGATGGTCTAATCTAATCCATTCCTTAAAAAACCGTCAGCATATTAAGAATGTTTATATTATTATTTTGATAATCTCCAAAAGAAAGTTTCGTTTAACTACCAGGCTAACAGAAAAACAAAGAGTTTTCCTAAAGGGTTAGGGTTAAGAAACACACATAAACTGAGAGAATACACAAAGCAGGCTATCTCAAATGTTTTACGTACATTCGGCGCCACGGGGATCTTGAGCGGAAATTATGCTTACAACACAACTCCACTCACCAAACGGTATTACGTTGTTCGTCATGTAATTACATATCGTTACGATCAATATAATCAAGTTTGTCTAGAATGGTTGCTTTGAAAATCTGTATTTTAGGGTCATTTTGTAAAAATAGGAACATAATTGAAGTACAGACGAGCGATGCATAAAGGCTCTAACGTAATGTTAAAATTAAAAACAAATACTTGGTGTAGCAAAATAACCTAGTCATATTTAAAATAAAGGGGTGATTTATTTAGCTTAGATTAGACCATCAAACTGAACAACTTTCATTATGAACACAGCGTCAAAAAAAAAGCACCTGGCCCATACATTTGAGTCGAGTAGGTACTGCAGTTTTGTATGAAAATGTTGGCTCCATAGTAAAAGTTGTTCAGTTTGATGGTCTAACTAAACAACCCCTTAACATTTTTAACTAGGGTGTTTTGTTACTCCTGGTTCTTTAGCTTACAATACTATTCCTACCTACCTAAATGTCAAAGTTTGTGACGATGTTTGTTGGATGTTTGTATGTTTTAGGCTCACGCAAAAACGGCTGTAAATGGATTTGCATAAAATCTGGCATACAGAAACAATATCTTCTGGATTAACACATAGGATACTTTTTTAGGGTTCCGTACCCAAAGGGTGAAATCGGGACCCTATTACTAAGCCTACGTCGTCCGTCCGTCCGTCCGTCCGTCCGTCCGTCCGTCCGTCTGTCCGTCTGCCCGTCCGTCCGTCCGTCTGTCCTACCTATTTAGGGCTGTAACTTTTGAACCGTAATAGCTAGATAGTTGAAATTTTCTCAGATTATGCGTTATTACGGCGGATTTGTTAACAAATAATAAAAATGGTAGAAAGTTAAAAATTAAGGGGGGTTTTCAACAAGAAACTAGTTTTTATCAACGTTTTTTCTTCACGCTCTATAGTAAAAACGGTAATACATACAAGCGTCAAACTTAGTGCGATTATAGAGCAAACTCTACAGAATAACAACAAATACTAAAAACCGGCCAAGTGTGAGTCGGTCTCGCGCTAAAGGTCCTGGACAAAAAAAAGTTATTTTTCTAAGTTAAAATGTTGTGTTCTGTGGTGGTGTGGTACGGACCCTCGGTGCGCGAGTAGCCCGACTCGCACTTGACCGGTTTTATTTAAGTTAACGCTGACAAATTCCGGGCAAAAGCAAGTCATTAATATCAAATATCTATCAAATATCTATCTATCTATATTAGAATATCTATCAAATTTCCGCACCAACCAAAACTTCAATCAATTTCACCAAACTTTCTATTCAATAACAAAAACATGATTAAATAGTATCTCAAGTGCGTGTCCGCTATTAACCCTTAGTAAAGAGCAGGAGAGGATGAGCTTAAGAGGGTTAGCCCCCGCAGCGAGGTTGGCAACGGCACGGCATCCGGGTTGAGTGCCGTTGAACGGCCGGCAATTAGGTCGGCCGAGTGTTCTACGTTGTTCTGCTAGCCTGGTAGTCTGCGGCTAAATCTTTGCAGATTTATCTATGGTTGATCCTAGTTTTATTAAGCAAGAATAAGAATAGATTGTGTGATTAGAGATCAATGTTTTAAAGATGTTGTGACAAGAATAGAGAAAGGTATGCTTCGTTGGCTCGGTCAATGGTTATGGTGCTAATGTGAGTGGATGTGCCGGCAGAGGGCGCCCTGGTAGGACGTATTTTGATCAAATCGGTTGCGTCCAACAAAAAGAAGTGCGGAGTACTCGAAATCGACGGGCATGTATGGATGTGCATGAGGCAAAAGAGGTATGTAAGGGTCGACGTAGTAGATGGCGCGCCCTGGTCTCTGCCTACACATTGGGAAAGAGGTGTGACGTTATAGATAGATAGATATAATTTTATTTAAAAGCTGTCTTTTCTCTGTTGACTGGATTTCGATCTGTAGATCTACCTACCACGTTTTGTTTTCCGTGTTCCGTACCAAAATTGACATATGGAAAGAAATCACCTTATGGAATCACCTCGGTGTCTGTCCGTCCGTCTGTCACACGCGTTTCTCTCAGAGTCCGTAAGACCATAGCGGAAATAAAGACAGAAAGCTGAAACTTGGGATGGTTATTATTATTTTCAACATCAACTTATGGTAGACCAGGTTAGGATATTTTGTCCGTGATTTTCTTCTTCGCGGAGTTTATGTACTCGAATGGTTCGTACTATGATCAAGGACCTTTTTTTGGTACGTAGATAGAAATTAAGTTTCATTAGAAATCGAGTATCGACATACCTTATGTCGGCTGTATACCTACTTTATAAGACTCTTAGAAAACTTGCAGAAAATTAAAAACCTTGTTTAAAATCCTCTTCTGATTAAAAGAGCCAAGGCAGCATCCGAAAGCAGCATGTGAGCCTACAGAAACTACAAAAGGCTAAGTGGGTCAATCATCGCAATTCGAACAAACTTGGCACGGCCAAGCAAACAATCTTGATTGAAAGTGCCCCTAATCGGGTACGGGGGATCGATGTGTGCGTACCAACCAAACGACTTGATTAATTACTATACAGCTGTGATATATTTTTAGTTAACGATTCATGACACCTAATATTTAATTAACAGGGGTGTTATTGTGTAGCTAGCCGATACGATCGGTATCAAATCGACATGTGTTTGACAGTTCTTGCCGATACTGCTTTTTAATGATTAACTGGGTTCGAAAGGATAATTATCACGATTATTTTCAAAGAAAATAATTATCTTGATAATATTAAAAGACTGTTTTATTTTCTGTCTTGATTAATGAAAAAGATTGTTTTAAAAGGTAATTGATTTCAGACAATGGATATGAAACACAATTATTACTTGAAAATTGCTTACTGTAGTTATAAATACATTATCTATCTAAAACTTACATAATAGCTTATTGATTTAGAATCAAACTTAGCCTTTATTACAGATCAATTAAGTTGTTAAATAAAAATAACCAATGATAACTACGTTTATCAATTTGATTGGTTTTCATTATCATCATACGATATTGGTTACATAACAGCATGTTTGCTGGTACCAACCTTAAAAACGTAGACCATTTAACTAGGGACCAGCCTCACTTTAGCATTCCCCTCTGCCAAGGTACAAGACTAACTGATCAAATGCATTTACATAAAATTTTATACCTTATGAATAAGTTATCACTAAACGAAGTCTATAATTGCCGAACAATAGCTTCAAACTAGTCTCGTTTGGGGTTCACACGAGACTATTTTTGACAATCAAAAGTAGAATCTAAAGTAATAGAATAAAATCCAAAGTTGGCGAATCATTGAAAACTGGTCTCGCGTTCATGCTACCTAGTCCTCCGCAAACAGTGTCAGAAAATTTGTTAGTAGAAATACAACGCGTAACTCGTCCATACTAAAATGGTCTCAGCTTAAAAAATATTACCTGAAACTGAAAGCTACATTAACTAATCATCATCATCATCATCATCAGCCTATCAACGTCCCACTGCAGGGCACAGGCCTATATGGGCATTAGTCCACCACGCGTGCCCAATGCGGATTGGTAGACTTCACATACACATCATAATTTCTTCTTCAGTGTATGCAGGTTTCCTCACGATGTTTTCCTTCACCGTTTGAGAGCAGTCGGTATTACGTACATAAGTTAGAAAAACTCATTGCTACATGGCATGTTTTCCGTGCGAATTCGAACCCGGACCTCCATAATTGGGTGTCCATATCTCTCCGCAACGCGCCACCGATGCTCTCACTTTAACTAATCTACAATAGAATTTAGTTTACATTACATTAACCTGTTGTTAGGTGGAGAATAAACGAAATTCCCAAACATTTTCACCATAAATCACTTACTATTGAGTGCTGTTATACAAAACATTATTAGTTGCGAAGGTCAAACCGAAGATAGTTCAGATAAATTATACCGGAATGCCTTCAATATAGTTGTGATGTACGATCGAATCGCGTGAGTTTGCTGTCTTTATCTCTGCCACACCCGGCATTCGTTACTTCAGATAGTTAGCAGTTAAAAGCTGGACTAATTTCTTAAGGCATGAAGACTTGAATGTCTGAGAGCGGTGTGCAATTATGTAGCTACACCATTAGTTCTTTTCCGCCTACTATAAGTCCTCTTTCAAACGGTGAACGGCCCATAAGAGCTTGGTAACAAAGAAAAGACTTCACCTAAGAAATAAATCTACCCATAGGATGACTTACTGGTAAAAGAAAACATCGTGATGAAACCTATTGTCTCAAAAAAAAAAGAAATAAAAGAGTTGACCTACGAAATAAATCTAAAACCAATCGATAAACCAATCTAATCTACCAATAGGATGAGCTACCGGTAACAAAAGGAGAACATAGTGAAGAAACCAAACGATTGTCTCTTAAAAAAGAAAGAAAAAAGTTCACCTACGAAACAAATCTACCAAAAGAATGACTTAACTGTAAAGGAAAAATCGTCAAGAAACCTACCAATAGCTAACAGATAAATCGATTCGAAATCACAAAAAGAAAACTTTCTTCAACATAAATTTCAGCACCAAACTCAGTTGTCGTTCTGTCAATAAATCTTCCCAAGTAATCAAATAAGGATTGAAAATACGATCCAAATGAGAACAGCTTTACAAATGCAACATGAATTTTCAGACAGAGAATTTTTTTTCCCAAGTCTCTCCGCAATTTTTTTCAATCTTGCTACGCTTAGGTTGGCACTGTTTGAAAGTGCATTTAGTTTTTTTCAAACGGAATCGTAGTTGGAACTATTGTGAAAAGTGGCTCGGATTTTTACTGCACGTAGTATGCAGTTAGTTAAAAATGTTCCAACATTTATTTTATTCAGGTTACTGGTAAAAGCTGTTTTCAATTTAGTGGAACTAGATACGCGACAACTTGCTAAATCCATGTTTTTTTTAAAAGGGGGTATAGTAATCGAGATTTCCAATGACTTCGCTACTCGACCCACGTGTATGGAAAAGCAGAATTTATTTCTCGCTATTTCAAGACTTAAAAGAGCAAAAGTTTAGTTTGATGATCTGGAGTGCGATTTTTGAAACTCATTCTCACTCTCTCCTGAAGCACTTCCTAAAATATGTAACGCATTTAAGTTTACGCAAGCTGATGATGATAAAGGTGAAACAAGTGAATGTATGTAATCCATTTCAGAGTAAAAAAAATACTTGTAGAATTTTCTTTAGAGCTCAGAAAATTCCACAAGTCGATAATAAAGTTAAACATAAAACGTAGTCAAGAACTGTATGTTATCTGTCATCTAGATTCAAGAGAACCGATGCAATGCCGACAAGGATCGTCCATGAGCTAAGAGGAAGCTCTAGGAAGTTAAACTTTAAAATAAATGATCTCGCACTAATGCAGAGCGTTAAACTGAGTTTAGCTTAGTTCCGAACAGTTAACATTGAATATTAAAGCATTTATCTTGCCTGGGATAGTTTGGTTTAAACGATTTTGGATCTTAGTGTTGAGGCACTTAGGTATAGGTGGTAACGAGATGAGTTCCTGGAAATTTGAGCTACTATAGCGTGTGATGATGCTAAAGCTAATAGTCACAAAAAATATGTACTTTCGATTTAAAATTTAACAGTTTTCGAGAGTAAAGCCACACCTTAAAAAACTGACAAGGAGCATGTGAGTGCGAGATAGAGAACTATACTATCAACGAAAAATATACTCGACCGTCTACATTCGTCTTCCCCCGTCTTCCACGAAGGGGTGAGGTAAAAATTTGGTGAGGAGGAGGCAGTGGTTTTATACTGTATGTAATACTACTTTCTTTCTTATACTGTGGTAACGTGGTCACAATCAATATGTAACAAACGGGAAACATCTGTTTTCAGTAAAAGGAAAAAAGTTTAATGTGCAGATGACGGGTGAGGAGTAAGTAATGATTGAATGGCACCTCAAAAATTACAGTAAATATAAAGGAAACTAAACAATAGTACATTACTGCAGCGGCCAGCAACAGAGGCATTGATGGACGAACGTGTAAATGTGGGCCGAGGCGAAGCCGAGGCACACATACGTAAGTCCATCAATGCCTAGTTGTGGCCAAGGCTTGTATAGTACTTTTCTCAAATAATGCGCGGAAATGAAAACAGTAAATTTTCTCAAATAAATCGCGGAAATTAAAACTCTTTTCAAAATCAATGACGAGTAACGAACAACAATTTGTTTTTTTTTTCAATAAACAGCTTTCTATTTGCAAGTTAGTTCGAAATTTAAATAAAACCTTTTTTGAGTTACCTCCTTGGTCGCCATGTTTAGGAGAAAAAGATCGTTCCATTTCTAAATTACACGACAGATATGAGTTTACTATGTAATTTATTTGGCCGCAAAACACGACAGATATGGATTTTCATACAAACATTGCCGGCCGCTGCGCGCATGTAGTTGGCCAGTACAGCAATTTCGATTTATCTCGAAGAAGGTTGTCAAAATAATGCTCACATTTCCAAGCATGTTTGAGAAAAAATATTAAACAGGAAACCAAAGTAAAAGCAGACGTGGATAAAAACCTTATTTGTTTCCCGAGCAATATACGTGGTGTCACCGAAATGTCCAATTCCAGTGGCAGAGAGCAAAACGTGTGGAAAATTTGTTATTCCGACCACGTACCGCACCAACACTTTATCTTCAGAATTGTACGCTAAAAGACTTTTATGTGTTCTTTATAATGCATATAAATATTAATGTTGCAAGTTAAATAAAATATATATTTTTTAAATCGTTTGACACACCGCCGAGTCACTACAACGCGTTAAAGATACTGAACAACGATACTAATTTTGTTCTGATAACACTTCTTTTGCAGATTTTTGATAAGAATTATGACATCTAAGGAATGATAATTAAAACTGTAACTAATTATCAGTATTTATCTACAATTGTAGATAAAGAAAGTCAGCGTACAACACAAAAATACCTATACTTGCTATACTGCAGTGCTTATCAGCGCTCCAGTAAGTATTTTTTTGCAAAATTGAGCCACATATTATATTTTCGGATCGCAAGACGAGCTCTATTTAATACTTACGCACTCAGGCTTATCAAATTTGTATAATTCGAGCTCGTCAAAAGAATTCTGGAAACATACAAGTGAAACCTGCTATGAAAACTAGAACTTTTTTATAGAAAGTTTTATGCGAATTTCCTATAGGTTTCTATGGGAACGTTCAGTATCATGAGAACAATAACTCCTTAAAGCAAATGCAACTGTTTACCCTAACACCCTGTCATAGTAATCCTTATAAACAACTAAGTTAATTCTTGACAAAGCAAAAATGTCAAGGGAACGTTTCCGAAAATGTTAAACTAACTTTATAAACTGTCGTTAAAAATTCTAAAGGATTGCAGCAAAGTCTAAACTGAACGTTGGCGAGTTGACACAACTTCTGAGCCATTAGGAATTCAGTTCACGCCTGAGGCGATGCCGGGGCTCCTGGATTCCGGATTAAGAATGTGCCTCTACCTGACTATACAGGCAATATAAAATATTCAAAGGATAATAGAAATATTTTATCGCTGCAAATATCTTAAATAGACGCCGACGGCGACGTAGAAAGCAAATATTTATTGCAACGTTCCAGCGAATGCACATGCAATCAGTCTTTAGTATCGCGTACATAAAACCTTAAAGGGACATGTGAATTACGCAAGTTTACATTGACACGGTTTTCGAAAAAAGGTTTTCCTCGAAGTTACGTGAATAAATCAAAGATCAACATAGTGGAACTACTCATAATTATACACTTAAGAGCGTCGCTCTTGACAGTTTGGGGCCTATGATATTACAAATAGTATAATGAATTCACATTCTTGGCAGTATTAATGTAGTAGGACAGGAATTACTAGGACCTATAGAAATTTTAAGAAAAAATCGGCTAAGTGCGAATCGGACTCACGTTTTACTTTTTTTTATTTATTTTTTTAAATCCAAAATAATAACACAAATTTTAACACTACACAGTTTGAAATATACGTGTTAATAATTTAACGCAAAACTAGATAGTAGTTTGTTTAGAATCTAGAGCAGAATCGAATTATCATGGTTTCAACATTGGTAATGTTTTTCAAAATATTAAATAATTTTTTTCGTAAAATTTTAAATTCACTGAACCCGCTGTCAACCCACCCCACGGACACACTCACCCTACTTACTACCAAAACAAGATTATTAAAATGTATCCATGAGTACGTAAGCGCTTTCATTCATTGCTGAAAAGATAACAATTCATTTTTGCCTCAAAACTTAAAATGCGTATAACTTTAAATTTTAAGTATCAAAATAATTAAATTATTGTTTAAATCTAATTATTTTGTTACATCAGTTGGGATGTATGAGGGTTTGCGCTAATTCATTACCACGTTGTATAGATAGCCCTTTAGAGTTAAGGTGGATGGACGGACGGACAGCGTAGGCTTTTTAAACGGGTACCTTGGGTACCAATGGGTTACTAACCCTAAAAACGACGATGACACTAATCATCATCATCATCATCATTCTCTTGCCCATTTCCCATTATTTGGGGCACTAATAATGCCAATAAAAAACAGTAAATTAATATCACCTATCGAGTTACCACTAAGCAATAGTACCAGGATACCATGAGTAAGAAGTAGGTCGATCGCGTATTCAACGCACGTAGATCGGATGGCGTCACCGCTAATCATGCTATCTCGTGACCTGCGGCTGGGTGTGCTGAGGTAATAGGTGAGATGGGGGTTCAAATTGCCTGATCTGAATATTGAGCTTACTACGCTAAGTTGTTTTAAACTGTTTCAGTTTAGTTAGAACATCCGCGATATAACACAGGCTAATTTAGTTATCTATTTAGTCGTTATAGGTTACAATAGTTATTATGAGTAGATATATCCCACTTCTGATGTTTAATGATCATTTAGTTAGAATGTTATATTCTACGTTGGATTGATTGATAAGAGGTTACAAACTATTCCATATTTTATTGATCAGAATGACGTTTTTACCATTGAGCAAGCTCATGGAGGAATTTTTATAATTCAGTTTACGTAAACAGATGTTAGTCACATCTACCAGGATTATTTTAGCAACAAATACTAATCGAATAGTTGCAACATTTACATAATAAAATTCTAGTAAAATCGATTAGATTTGCTTCACGTAGAATAAATGCTTCGCTTTCTGCAGCCAACATTTTATAAAATCATTATCTTCATCTATTGTTTTATCAACCATTGTCTTCCGCGTCAATATCAGATCCCAGTTACCTGTGCAGTGTTAATTTCTTCCCGCTTTCTCACAGACAAGCTTTTAATATGCCCCGAACGTTTTCCACGCTGAGGTGTGCTGACATAAGTTTTCTGAACACGTACTATTGGAACAAAGTCCGACTTATACGGAGTCCTGCCTTGTGATTATAGTTAGACAGGAAGTCTGTCTGATTAGAGTTATTAAGTTGGTACGTATTGGCAGGATATCGTCGTCATATTAGCTTGTTTAATAGTCTAACCTTCCTTTTTGGGGTTTAAAGACAGACCTACAAACGAAAAAACGAATGACAGTTTAGGAAGCAGTTTTTTTTTCGAAATAACAATTGCTACATTACTTGGGAGCATTGACTGCTAATTACTGTGGACTATTGGGGGACAAGCCCAATGACGATGAAGTGCCCTGGCAGGTCAGTCGAAACAGTGAAAGAACTTAAGCAATATACCCTAGGGTCAGGGGTACAGACCTCGTCTCGGCACTGGGACTTCGAGGCGGATTGGGTAGCAGGGATTCGGTGACGGTGAGTCTAGGAAGCAAACTAATCTATAGTGGCAAATCGAATTCGAGGTCGTGCCATCGATTTGAAAGTAGAGCTATTACAAGAAGATATTAACAAGATAAGCAACAGCGTGATCTTTTTGACAAGGTCTTAAGCCTCCCCTGAAGATCGCCACAAGGACGGGTCCAGCGCTGCCTTTATCCAACGGATTTCCACCACATTCACCAGGTCGTCGGTCCACCTTGGGGGGCTACCAACACTGCGCTTTCTGGTACGAGGTCGCTACTCGAGAACTCACAAAACTTAATCCAGATTAGTTAGAAATACCAGAATATAGTTTAGACTAGAAGTAAGAAGTATGCAAAATACGTAACTTTAAGTTTTCTGGTCGCACCGAAACGGAAATACGGAAGCGAGTTTACGCGTAGCAATTTAATATTTTAACATAATTACAGCTAATTACAACCTTCCTCATCACGGAAGCTGTCTCCATCTCCATCCAGACCTTTTAATTAATTATCCCGAAACTAAACTGGGCTTAACTCTAAAATTGAATTCAGCATCACTTTTACTCTTTAACGACGAGAAACTCCATTAAAAGTTATACCTTCAGCTTTTTGCTTACGTAACTGAAATAATGTGAAAAAGTTTGTATTAACTGGCCTCCTCGAGGTTATTCTACAGATTTAATAACCATAATTCTTTTATCTACAACGTGTTAATGAATTTAAGAAAACTAGAAAGTAGTTTGTTTAGAATTGAGAGCAGAATCGAATTATCATGGTTTCAACATAGGTAATTTTTTTCAAAATATTCAATAATTTATTTGTAAAATTTAAAATTTACTGAACCCGATGTCAACCCACCCCACGGGCACACTCACCCTACTTACTACCAAACAAGATTATTAAAATGTATTCATGGGTACGTTAGCGCTTTCATTAATTGCTGAAATGATAACAAATAATTTTTGCCTCAAAACTTAAAATGTGAATAACTTTTAAAATAATGAAATTATTGTTTCAATCTAATTATTTTGTTGTAAATCAGTTGGGGTGTATGAGGTTTTGCGCTAATTCATTAACAAGTTGTATACAGAGTGTAAACTGAAATGCTGGGTTCCTTCAGACGATCAAACTGGACTAATCGAATTTATTGTTTTTTTTTCTATAATTTTTTTTTTCAAACTGGACTACTTTTACAATGGGACCAACTTTAAAACCAAACAAATCTGCTGTTTCATACATTTAGGTCGAGTAGTTATTGACATGAACAGCAGATTTTTTTCGATGTTGGATCCATAGTGAAAGTTGTTCAGTTTGATGGTCTGAAGCACCCTGTTCGATATTTAACGCATTTAATTAGATTTTTGATTTAGAAGTTTGTTCGAGATAACCTAAACGCCTTTCCCAATTTTCATTGATACCTTCCATACGACTGAAATTTTAAAAACATAAATAAGACACCGTAAATCGTGCAATCAATGTGCAGTTTGTATTTGTTATCTTTATAATCTATGTTCATATCGATTTTCGTGCATTTATTAATTAATTTTATCAAAAAACCTTTTATTATTTGGCATTAATTACGATAAGGTATAAAAAGGTCTAAAAATAGTTAAATATGCATAGGTTTTTATAGAGAAATAAAAGAAAATTCTTTAATGAGGTCATCGGGTATACTTAGTCAGTTAGTTAGTAATTAATTAGTTCTGCGTAACTTTTAATTAACGTGGTAAAGTTCTGCTGCGTTATTATATTAGTTTGACAAAACTGCTTGAGGCAAACAATACAGAGAGCAGTCAATACTTATGCTGGTTTCTTGTACTTTATTTTGAGAAATCTTTTTATGAAAATTATCTTCTTCTTCTTGTAGTGCCATCTCCTATCGGAGGTTGGCTATCATTAGGGCTATTCGTACCCTGGAGACTGCAGCCCTAAATAGTGAGGTCGAGTTCATATCGAACCATTCACACAGGTTCTTAAGGCTACTCCTCCCATCTGCAAGGCTCTCTTTCTTACAAGCAAACTTTTGCAATTAGCCATCCCGCTTCAATTGCGCGGCTCCGGTCGAAATTTTCCGTTTTCTTTGAAAACCTGTATGATTTTATACGAATTTTCAAAAAACAAGAAAACCACATCATTTTATATTGTATTGTGAAGAATATTGTAAATTATCATATTCTTCTGATCAACAATGTAAGAGTAAAACGGTTACAACTGGAAAAAAAGAGGTGACTTTGGAGTCGTTTTTCTTCAGTTTTATTAAATAAAATAGATTTCGAGAAAAACCACATCACTTCTCATATCCTGTAGATTGTTCAGTTTTGTTTTCTGCTTAAAAAGTGCCATAGTTAATGTATAAAATGGTTACAAAGTTACTCAAAACCGGGCGGACGCCCCTTAAGCCAGGAAGTCCTTCTTCTACCAGGCATTCGTCTTCCCAAAATTTTCCCTTGTATAATAATCTGGAGAAGTAGATATTTTTCACTATATGAAAATTATACAGAGTGTAAACTTAAATGCGTTACATACTATAGGATGTTTGTTGATCTGCATCGGATCATCAATAACACTGCTACGGAGCCAACATTGAAATCACAAAAATGATTGAAAGATTCTTTTTTTTATGTGAATGTGTTTCAGTTTTGTGGTCTAAACCACACCTTTAATTATTACAAGTGTATTGTATTGTACACTCAGTAAAAAATGTTCGTCAATCTGTCTGTTTGTTAGTCCGTCCCTTACCCCGTTTTCTCGCGGACCTACTATTTTGTCCTACAAGTAGGGTCCACCTGGGAACCCTATTTCGGTTAGTCCTACTGATGTGCTGTTACTTAACCGTTTGTCCGATTGCGATGAAACTTTGGTGGGTTGTAATGCACATATCAGCGAAGGTTTCTGACAATAAGAAAACATGCCGGACACAGCTTGCTTTCAATAAATTTTGATCAACATACAGCTGATATTTCCGACATTCTAATTACAGTTGAAAACATTGAATCAACCAGTCTATCCATATACTAGTTTCATTTATTTCGTCGATCCGTTTCAACCAGCGTGTGTCCTAGTTTTTCTTCTACACATTGACAAACATTACAGTCCTGTTCAGCTAAACAAATTGCATTGCTGACCTTTCGATGGCGAAGAGCGACACTCAATCTATTTCGAGAGTTGAATGTGCAATAAAGTATTGTAGTAGCTTTGCGTTCGATTCATTCAAACAAACTATTAATTCATAGAGTGGGTTGCTGTTAGCCAGGCTTACTAAAGTGCCCTTTAGACGGGCAACTGATCGCAGACTTTTAGCCAAGGCCAAAGCGCAGGAGTAAAGGCTGATCGCACGATCGCCTCAGCCATTAAGGAGCGCGCGCTGCTCAACTAAACATATTTTTGCCTGCGATCAGTTGCCCGTCTAAAGTCAGGTAAATTAAGGCGCTACGGAGACAATGGTCAATTTTGCCCGCGGGCACGTTGTCTGCAAGATGGAACTCTGCGGGTGTGTGCGAAGGTAACGCACACATCTGTGGTAAATTCCATATTGAGGTGGCGTGACTACAGGCAAAAAGTCCATCTTCTGCGTAGCGTCAAAAAGGATATAACGAAAAACTATCTTAAGACCTCAGTATAAAGATGAACACCAGAGATGAAGGGATAGAAGAGCTAAAAGAGACTGATGGAAAATGAAGTTATACTATTGTATTGGCGGTTTGTGCCCCAGCTCAAATCTTTGCTTTACTCTGTTTTGGTCAAATAAGTACGCCATCTGAATGCGGTCTTCTTGATACTTGCTTATACCCTCAAAAGGAGAGCTAACAGTCTCTTAACTTCAAATAGCTTTCAAATTATTTGGTCTTTCTTTCCTAATGGTAAAATAATTATATAAAGAACTGGACAGTTAGCCTCGATTCGAACATTGCTGTGGGCCTGGCTTGTCACCCCCCAACAAAACGAGAAAGTGATGACTGACTAATCTTTCCACTACAGCAGACAGCTTGAGTGATTTTCATGCGATATAGTTAATGCTGACACGAAAGAAGAAGATAAAAATTATTTCCTTAATATTAATAAATCGGGTCAAAATCAACATTTTCAAAATGTAGAAAAGTTAAATATTGACTGAACGGAAACGAGGTAGATAGTCGAACGGTTAATTAAGCCTCTTTCGTAACAAAAACTGCTGCGCTTTAATTATATTAAATCCTGAATAAATCGGGCACAAAGGGATTTTCGGGGCCATTTCGTGGGCGTAAATTGCATTCATAAATTCTTTGTTTGCTTTTTTAATCGGCGTATTTTAGTTGTTCTTTGACTATTGAATAAAACATGTGCTTATTTTCACATTTTGTAAAGGATACGGGTTATATTTTTAGGACAGAGAAAAAAAAAACAAAAGGTTTACAATAACAGAAAAAGTTATGAAAATCCTTATGATTATTATTATTTGGGTTGGGAGGGCTACTTCAAACCGAGGCTGCGACCATTTCTGGTCTATTGTGTTCGCCCCATGCTCGCCCATATTTTTAGACAATACCTCCGAACTTATGATATTTTCTTTTCAGGCTTCATCACGATGTTTTTCCTTCACCGCCTAGCTAATATAATAACGAGCTAGATAATAACAAATTCAACCGTACATCAATTCCTTAAAACGGAGTGGTACAGACCAGGCACCAAACCCTATTTTATTTTTTATTTATTTTAATACTTTATTGTACACACGGAAATATACATAAAAACAACATAATAGACAATTACAAAGGGCGAGCTTATCTCTAAAGAGATTTCTTCCAGCAAACCCGAGACAGAGAAGAGAGCATAGAAAGTGAGGCAGGCATAGTGTGCACATTTAACGAATAAAACAGTATTTATGACTAATAAATACATATTACATAAAGATACAGGTATACAACGTGTTAATGAATTAACGCAAAACCTCATACACCCCAACTGATTTATAACAAAATAATTAGATTGAAACAATAATTTCATTATTTTGATACTTAAAATTAAAAGTTATTCGCATTTTAAGTTTTGAGGCAAAAATGATTTGTTATCATTTCAGCAATGAATGAAAGCGCTAACGTACTCATGGATACATTTTAATAACCTTGTTTTGGTAGTAAGTCGGGTGAGTGGGCCTGTGCGGAGGGTTGACGTTGGGTTCAGTAAATTTTAAATTTTAGACACAAATTAATTAATATTTTGAAAAAAATTACCTATGTTGAAACCATGATAATTCGATTCTGCTCTCGATTCTAAACAAACTACTTTCTAGTTTTGCGTTAATTCATTAACACGTTGTATATACTTACATATTTTACATATATACAAATATATACGGAATGATAAATAAATAAATATACCTACTAGTTTATTGAAGAGAGAGATAGTGATCTTTGACTTGTTTTTTGAATGAAGCAATTGCTTGACAGTCTCTTATATTAAATGGGAGAGAGTTCCAGAGCCGGACTGCATGGACAGTGAAGGAATAGGAATAGAAATCAGTGGAGTGTGATGGGATATAAAGGAGGGTACGAACCCTCGTGATTGAGTCCCAAGCTCTCTTCGGTATGGGTTGTCATTATCACCCCTCTATGAAAATACGTTAGTAACATAACATAAATTCTTTACTTGCTGTTGCTTGCAATTTCATCTGAGGTGACTACAAAAATTATCCTATAATGTTAAGCCAAATCCGTCCAGCTGCTCATGCGTGATTGAGGCATAAATATCAAAAACTTTCACAATATTTGTAGGATTTGCATATTAAACAAACAAAAGCTATAATATAATGTGGTTGACCTTTAGCTCTATAGTTGTAATAACAAAGCTTTGACCAAATATGACTAATACCTCACAACACTTATTATTGTATGCAAATGGACACAAATTACAGCTTTGCACTTACTCAAACTAACGATTATTGTTACTAAACGTCACATTTAACAAAATCGTTGAACGATTGATTTAACATGAAAAATATACTTCGGCAACAATGAGTTTTTATAACCATAATAAGTCTATGTTCGGCAATAACCTATTTATTTTCATTGAATTAATGACTTTAAAGTGGTTGCTTAACATGTGCTTGTAATTAAAACTGGCAAGTGTAAAAGCACTGACATGATAGCTTATGTGTTGATGGACAGATGGAGTGTAATTGATGATATAATTGCACTGACTCCAAATAATGTGATAAAGAAAGGATGATGATGTGCTTGTAATGGAAGTTGTTAGAATCAATTTCAGTGGTAATCTACATTTCTCGGATCGTAGGAAGTTTTAGGGTCGTAATACAAAGGCTCTTGAGGAGTTCGAAGTGCCCAACTGGATTGAGATGGCACAGAAAAGAGATCTTCTTCTTATTGTGTGCGCAGAGCCCTGGTGTCAGAGTTTTTTCAGACCACCGTTCGGCCGCTGACGTGGTTTTTATGTAACGACTACTACCAACCAGAGACAGTAGCCGGGACAGAATCATTTTACTTTTCAGACAATCAGGTGACATATCACTAGGTGTCCCCCGTGGGAATCGAACCCACGATCTCCGTATCGAGAGCCAATGCTCTTAACCATTAGACCACGGAGACACGGAGGAGAAAAGAAATGAATGGCGTTTCGTTGTCGGAGGCCAAGACTAACTTAGCTTTTTTTGTATTAGCCTGAGGCTAATACAAAGTGGGGAGAAAATAGTAGTAGGATCGCACGACGGCAGTTGGACGACGCCTAAGTCAAATGTTAGATACATAGAGGGTAAACAGTGAAGGTGATTTCAAATTCAAGCTAAGATGGATCACAAGGTCGACGGACGACCTAGTGAAGCCGGCGGGAACCTATTGGATGAGGGCAGCGCAGGACCGCGAGTTGTAGCGATCCTTGGAGTAGGCTTATGTCTATGTTCAGCAGTGGAAGTCTATCGGCTGAGATGATGATGAGGCTAACATCAAATTTAGATAAATCTGTCGCAAGTCATCAGATTTCATCTTGAAGAGCATAAAAATGTCTCACGAAGCTTTTTACGACCCGATAAGTCAGGTGATCGAAGCATCTAGATTTAAAAAATGAGATCAACGAACTGACTGGAAAATCTGTGATGCGTATCGTTCGCCTTAACAATGAAGAAAGAAATACAAATTTTAAACGAGTTTTTTCGTCAACATTTCTCTATTGTAGTAGAAAGAACAGTTTGATTGAAAAAAAAAAGATTTCTATGATGCGGCAACGATGGCGGAAAGCTTCCCTAACGAAGAAAGGAAAAACTAAATGTAATTTTTGTATGGGCCCGCCGTCGTCGCGTCGGTCGCCGTCGGCAAATGTGTCTCAACCCTTACTGGCCAAACACCATGTTTGGAGCATAATCAGCTCTTTATAATTTAACTTTACGTTATGTCCGAATAAATAATTCGATGAATATCTGATTTAAAAGTAACAAAACTCAAACAGAACAAAAATTCAAAATGCAAATGGCCTGCTTTTTATATTCATTATGTAAATTGAAAAGATGAAACAGTTTTGTTTTTAAGCAGCCCTTGTGAATCTTATGTAAATTTTTATTTAAAAAACACCTTTAAGCACTTTGAAAGAGAAGATGCAAACACTTAAAATTTTTATATTTGTCTGACAAAAAGTAAATAACAATAATTATCCATTAAGTACATGATATAAGTTCTAACGAAATTAGCTCAAATTATTTGAAGGGCAGGGACGGTTCATAAAAAAAATACTTTCTTTATGGTATGTAGAAAACGTGAAAAAAAAAATCATCTTTTCCATAAAAACTGCAATCCGACCGAGCTTTGATTTTTTATTTACGATGTCAATGTTGGTTCCATAAAGAAAGTTTGATGGTCTGATCATCCCCTTAAAAAACCGTCAGCATATTAAGAAGGACCCTACATATTCTGATGATGATGCTGATTAGATGCTTGCTGATTTTCCAGTCCAGGGTTCGGCGGACGTATCAAGGTGTAGTAATTACGTCACTTATAGTAAATTATCAAAACGTAACAGAAAATCAACTGCTCTAAAACGGTAAAGGAAAACATGGTGAGGAAGCCTGCATACGCTGAAGAAGAAATTCTGACGCGTAAGTGAAGTCTACCAATTCGCATTGGGCACGCGTGGTGGACTAACGCCCATCCATACATCCTGAGGGTAGGCCTGTGCCTTGCAGTGGGACGTATATAGGCTGATGATGATTACCAAAAGCATTTCATTTATACATTTTAAATGCAGCTAATGTACAGGTAGATAGATATTTTCTACAGAAAGAAAAATAAGCAAACAATACGGCGTCGTTTGACTACAACAATATAATCAGATAAAATATAATACTTGCATCATAACATACATTATGTTATGACTATGAGGAAAACTACTATGTTATTAGCGATAACACTTGTAGGTAAATAATATACATTGCACATGACATAAGCATAAGATTATAAGTACCACATAAGGAACGATCGAATGTATCAAAAACATTTGAGATGAGACTATAAAAAATTTCGAAGCGTATGCTTCAACCTACTGAATATGCTGATGTTTTTAGGCGGATGATCAGACCATCAAATTGGTCAAAAACCAATGAGCTGTCCCATACATTTTAGTCCGGTAGTGTTGGGACCGTGTATTTGCAAATAATTAAGGCCAGCGTATTCGAAATCTTCCAAATAACTTTTTAAAGTATTTTATCAAAAAGAACTAGAAAAGTAGATTCGAGTTCCTTAGGCAAGTGACAGTCTTGACAGACGATCGACGACGGTCCGTTCAAAACATTGAACTCAAGAGAAGAGTGTGTTTGAAGAAAAATCCTTAACAGGTATAGGATTGCAGTTTTATGAGTAACAGTTGAATTTTTTCCAGAATATCAATATACCTCTGAATACCCCCTCTGGGAATAGTCTAAGCATAAATGCTTATGAAAATTATTTTTTTTGCGTTTCGTCTTTGTTTCCATAGCCACAGAATAGGTAATAGTATATAGTTCTACATACAGAACGGCCACTCCCCGCCCCCCTCTGACTTCAGATACCCCACCTCCCCTCACACTCTCTGTGGTAACTTGAGGTAAGCCGAGCAAGGGAAGGCAGTCAGGCGCGAGCACCCGTTGGATTTGACTACATAAAATATATTTTATTTTTCTCCTCACAGTAAAAATAAACGTTGGAAAATAATACTAAATTCAAATTTTCTGTGATTCTTTAGCTTAAAAACTATTTTTAATAAGAAATGAACTATAAAAAGTAACGAAATGTATAATGTAGTTCATACGATGCGTGTTAAGTCAACCCTACACATATGTCATGCACAATTTTCGCAAAGTGCGCATGTGCGAACGTCATCATGTCAAATCTAAAAAATTGTTTGAAGTGCCGGACCTGTGCCATAGCGTAACTTGTTCCCTTCAGAAAACCATAAGCATAGTCGAGATAGTCAGATAAATATTTATCCTCGTGTCAATAGGAGAAGAAGGAATTCAGATATAGGTACCAAATCCCTTTAAAAACGTTAAATTTTAGAAAGAAATGTGAAAAAATAAAATGTCAGTTGTTGAAATCGCGTCAAAAAATACAAAATACAAAACCTGAAAGCCTTTTATCATCAGCCTACGATCCTCTGCAGGTCATAAGACCGCTCACGCAAGCTCTCTATAATCTCACAAAGTTCACCAAACTACGTGAATACACGTATCACTAACACAGATACTAGGTACACGTCTAATCGATTGCATTCGACTTAGTGCAGACTGCAGGAGCATTTCGTATTCACGTGTTGCTAATCCTTTGGAGATTTGTGTTTCAATGGCTTCTAATGCATTTGGTTTGTTCATTCATTCATGATTTCTCACTGAAACTTAATTAGAATCTCTGCATGGATAGTTAAACCCACATGGTGATGCCCGTCTGCCTTCCGCATCTTTTCTCAACACTTCATCCTAATATGTTTCTGACATCGCTCTTTCATACTGAAAAATGGCACAATAAATAAACACTTTTTTTTTCGAAATGACTATTTTTTCTTGTCTCCGGGAGATCAGTTACTGGTTATTACTGCGGACTATGGGGGGACCACACCAGTAACGACGAAGCGCCCTGGTAGATCAACCAAACCAGTAATAACAGACAAACTGATGCTATAATATGAGGGTCTTTATGGAGGGATTTGCGTTCACTGGGTGGGATACAGACAAAACGACATAACATTAAAATTCGAACCCAGGACAGTTAGGTAGCATGACGTGATAACTATCATAAACCGGATTGAAACTATTATTAGGAAAAGAAAACAAATGATCGCGTTTCAAGAAACAGAAAACTAACCATAGTTTATAAAACAAAACATATTTTATTTATCAGAAACGTAAACTCAAAACATCTCTAACGAAGTAAAAGAAAATCCGCATTACCAGACAACAATATGAAATTAAATAACAACAGTATAACATTTAAAGCCATATTTACAGAAGCTCGACGTGTTCCAATTACGTTGCTGCCCATAATGCTAAACAACCAATAGGTGCTTGGGCACAAACACGTTCTGTACGGGGCACTACAAGTTTAATTGATAGTCGTTCGGTTTGGGACACTAGTCGCTTTCAGACTACGTTGCTCGGCATTTTCAGTATCGAGAGCTTTTTAAATAAACGCTTTGGACTGCATTTTTATAAAAATCTCCTCAAAGTAGTACACAAATGGGAACAACGTTTTTGTGAGAGACTGAATTCCGTGGAGAAGATTCATTTGAAATCTCACAAAGTTTGTCTCAATGTTATGATTTCTAATATCACTAGTACATCACCGAGCTAGTTGGGCACGAACCCAATCGTAACTACTAAGTCCTTCAGCCGTATTACACAATACACATTGATGCCCGTGTGGCTGCCGGTCATAGCCAATGCATCTGTCCCCACCTCTGATGGTATCGGCACAGCCTGGACACTGCATACAAATATTTGAAATTGGCAAGATGACGTCAGCACATGCGAAACCAAAGAAATTGAACCTTAAATATTCTTCGTAGCTAACGAGTAACCAGGGCGAGGTAACCAGAGGGCTTTAGAGGGGGTGAGCTATAAAGTTGGTGGGAGGAAGGGAGTGTCCGTACTGTATCTAGTAATAGATACTCTTTCTTATACTGTGGTATCAGTCTCCCGTTCCTTCAGGCATAGGAGGTTAAGGACGAGTGCATCTATGTTTAGCGCGTACACCATATAAACTTCAAAATATCCTGCGTACCTGATTGCTTTTCTATAAAGATTAGCTGTCGCCGTAGTCAAAATTGACTAGAAATCCACTACCATTAGTATTAGATAATTTTAGTATTGTCATTTCAGCAATTACAGGGAGCAAGGAAGGCTTCCCGAGTAATGAAGCCTGAGATCATCTAAGGCGCACCCTGGGCATTCAGCCTCGATACGACTATTGCTGACTGGCTAATCTTTACACTGCAGCATGAGTGATTGTCATACGATACAGCTCATGCTGACACGAAAGAATTAGAAGCAGAACATTTGTTAATACATTTCCCGCATATTCGTAAAAAAAGCTCGCTCAGTAACTAGCTAGTTCAGCTACTCGACACATAGCACATCAAATAAAAATAGTTAATAATAAATGTAGTGTCAGGTCATTTATCACTTCCATCGCGAGTCCCAGTTAATTTAATATAAAGGTAAAATCGTCTGCGGACCGTCTATTCTGAAGATCTCACCACAACCAAACAGATGTGTTTTGAGCTCAGTAAATTGCTGTGTGTAATTGTATTTTGGATTTAAATTGATTGCGTGCTATGTTGTGATGTACAGTCGACCATAGAGGGAGCAAGATTGATGCGGAGTGTTAATCTTAATAGAATGTGCGAAACCTTGCGAAATATTAGGTAGAAAAGGGTTTATTTCTGCTTAGTAAACATAACGCTGCTGGATAAACATAACGTTAAGAATAAAAAAAACTTTCTCGGGTCGATTTTCACCGGGGCTTGTTGGGGTTAAATGGACATCAAAGGAAAGACCAAGTTAAGGATATCAATAATAATCGTTTATTATCCTTTTACTTATATATCTTGGAAGGTGTGTTTAGCTAATATTATGTGAGACGTGCGGTACCACGCCGGACTAAGTGAATACGCAGACTGTGGGAATGCAGGGATTTTAGTTAAGTGGTTGCATAGGGCTCTGTTCCATAAAAACAATATTTACGAGTTAGATAGAGAAGGACTACAGTGTTGAAGTAAGATAGATTTATTTTTGTTATAATCCAACACGCCCCCTCAAAAATAAATCCCTTCTTTTTAAAATGCAACATAATACTCATTATATCAAAAATCTTTATACACTAATAAAATCACACACCTTCCTATTTCTCTCTCTCTCTCTGGGAACACAATCATCATGGTCCAACATTCGTTGCGCAGGATTAGGGAAAACCCAGGAAAACCTAATCAGACCAATCAATAATACTATTCATTTTAACTACTTACTGTTAATGTTATTCATCTACTTATTATAACCAAGTTCTTATAATAATCATATCCTAATCATTTTTATTTACATACATTGTACATATTTACAACGTAACACCGAGTTTCATTCTCATCTCGGTGAAATGCACCGAGGGTAATGATTTAGTCAGGATATCAGCCAACTGGTTATCTGTAGAAACATAAAACATTTTAATTACATGTTTCTCTACCTGTTCTCTAGAAAAATGATACTTAATATCAATGTGTTTAGATCTTTTGTGACTGGTAGGGTTATTTGCAATGCTTATGCATCCAGTATTATCCTCATAAATAGGAATAAAATTCGGTATCTCAATGCCAATACTCGTTACTAATGACTTAAGCCACAGAGTTTCCTTCACGGCCTCATATAGAGCCATGTACTCTGCTTCAGTGGATGATGCTGCCACTGTTTGCTGCCTCTTTGTTTGCCAGCATATTGTGCATTGATCAAATAATTTAAACAAATAACCCGTAGTACTTTTTCTGTCTACTTCATTACCACCCCAGTCAGAGTCTACAAAGCCACTTATAATATTTTTGTAATCATTTCGTGTGAAAGTTAACTTGAGATTTGTGGTTCCTTTTAAATAACGCAAGATCCTTTTCAAGTGTGACCATAATGAATGGTTGTTTTTGTTTGCATATCGACTCAAGATGTTAACAGAAAAACTTAAGTCAGGTCGAGTGCATAACATAATATACATCAAACAACCGATAAGATTTCTACAAGGAGAATTTGTTATTTCACACGAATTTAATGCTTTGTAATCTATTTTACTTTCAAGGGGTGTGTTGACACTATTACAGTCACTCATGTTAAACTTCTCAAGAACGGTCTTAATGTACACTTCCTGATCCAAAGTAACTTTGTTTTCAGACCTTGTAATTCTGATTCCAAGAAAACATTTGATCTCTTTTAAGTCTACCATTTTAAAAGTGTGCATTATGTATGTCTTAAAACTATTCATGGTATTTATATCTGCGGTTGAAATTACTAGATCATCAACATAAAGTAAAACATAAATGTTCTTTAAAACATGACCAGCATTAAAAACGTAAATGCACCGGTCCGCTGATGAGTATTGAAAACCTATTTTTGTCAAAGCTTGCTCAAACATTTTAAACCAACAGCGTGCAGACTGTTTTAATCCATATAACGACTTATTTAATTTGCAGACCATATCATTTATCTGCGGGATACCCTCAGGAATTTTCATATAAATTTCCTCGTCTAGTTTCCCATTTAAAAATGCAGTTTTCACATCCATATGGTGAACCAGCAAATTAAATTGATTCGCAAAAGCCAATAAAAACCTAAAACTTGCGATCCTTGCCACTGGTGCAAATGTCTCGTTATAATCAATCAAATATTTCTGACTAAAACCGCGAGCAACTAAACGCGCTTTATATTTCAATGGGTTTCCAGACTCATCACTTTTAATAGTAAATACCCATTTACAATCGACAATATTTTTGTTCTGTGGTTTTGGTACTAGAGTCCAGGTATCATTTTCAATAAGTGAATTCATTTCCTCTTTGATAGCATTTTCCCATAGATGCTTATCATCCCTGGATTCAATTTCTTTATATGACTGAGGAATTTGAAATATCAAAGATTCAGCACACAACAAATAGTTATCAGAAATACTACCATTTTCGTTATAAGAAACAGTAGACATGTTTTTTATTCTATCACTTCGTCTCAAATTATGTGATGTTTTATCAATAAAATCATTTTCATTTTCTCGAGATAAAGTCAAGTCCTTGTGATATGGAGAACAGTTCAAGCGCCCATCTGTCTCATTTACAGATTTATTAGGTATCAAACCTAATGTGGCAGGTATTTTGCCCCGTTTGTCATCCGATTGATTCTTATCAGAGTCACACCTCTTTTTACAAAGGTGCCAGTCAGAGTTATAACCAGATTTATAGCGGTTTTCACCACCCATAATCCTTTCCAGGTTCTCAACAGATTTATAGCGATTTTCATCACCCATAATCCGTTCCAGGTTGTCAACAGAATTATAGCGATTTTCATCACCCATAATCCGTTTCGGCTCAGTTTTCGCTGGCCTATTTGATAAGAAATTAATCTCATCCACAACCACATCTCTGACACTCACAAACTTTTCCTCTACCACTTCCCACACCTTATAACCATTTGGTACATAACCAACCAAAATGCCCTTTAAAGATTTTTCGTCAAATTTAGTTTTTCTAGTTTTATTGACAAAATAAACAGTAGAACCAAAAACCTTTAAATACTTTAGTTGTGGCTTTTTATTATGCCACAACTCATAAGGTGTGTTATCCAATTCCAGTGCCGCCGTGGGGCTGATATTTATTAAATAGGTAGCAGTTAATACAGCCTCACCCCAGAACGATTTATCTAATTTTGAACCTGCTATCATTGCACGTCCTCGTTCTGTAATTGTTCTTATCATACGTTCGGCAATACCATTCAAAGCCGGAGTATGTGGCACTGTCAAGTGGTAGCTAATACCTTTTTGCACACAGAACTCTTTCATCTCATTAGACAAAAATTCCCCTCCATTATCACAATATAAGTTGACAATACTCAAACCAAAATGAGCTTCACTTTTTGCAACATAATCTCGAAACGCAACAAAAACATCTGATTTACGAGCTAGCAGGTAGGTGACACAGTAATGCGTGTATTCATCTACAAAAACAACAAAATAATTTTTGCCGTCAATGGTCGAAGGAGTAACGGAACCGGAAACATCTGTATGCAGTTTAAATAGAGCTCTTTTTAAATTTTGTTTTGTTTTCGATTTGTTAAATGGTAAACATGCTTGTTTTCCTTGAATACAAGCTTCACACAGTTTACCGTTTGGAGTAATATTATCAATTTTCTCAATATCAGAAAAAAGTTTCTTTCTTTTTATTTCCATAAATTTTGATTTGCCAATTATGGCCCAACCTCTGATGCCACAATTCATAATTATTATTTACGACTCTATTTAATGAGCATTCAGTGTTTAAAGCACTTTTATCAAGCAGAAAGTTAATGCCAATTAGATTGTTCAAAGACTCACCCTTTATTACCAGCTTACCATCATTATAAACAAGGACGCCGCCGTTTTTATCAAATACGACAGTCATTCCCGCTTGTTGCATTTTCTTTACGGACAACAAGTTGTATGGGATGTCGGAGCAGAAAAAAAAACATCCTGTAGTACGCCTTGTACGCCCATCTTACTGGTGACCGAGAGATTTCCTTTCTTCGTCGCTTGTATAAACATGCCATTTTTCGCAATAGAAATGTTAATAGGTTGATCTAGCTTAGTAAAGTTCCGCGCCAAATCATCTCGATTTATCAAATGATCTGAAGCACCAGAATCCAAAACAAAAGTGATGTTGTTGTGTCCATCGTTTATCTCATTCGTATCATTGTTCGTCATAAAAGCAAATCCGGATGTATTTGAAGTGTGCGGTTCAGAACTCACTACCTGAATTGTTCTAAGGTTTGTTCTTTTGTGTTCAATGGCTCTTTTGTATGCATAACAATTCCCTTTTAAGTGTCCCGGTTTGCCACAGTAATAACATTTTTTTTGTTTAAAGTTGTTCTTGAGAGGTTTTACTGACTTTACTTTTTGTTGATGATTTATTGGAACCCTTGTAGGTGGTGTATTTTGTGGTCTCCATGTTTTAGCCTGAAGTATTTTTAAGCTTGTATCATGCCCTTCGTTTGTCAGCTTCACTTCATGATCTAATAATCGTGTTTTCACAAAAGCTAATGTCTTAGCCAATGTCTCTATTGCGGTGACGATGCTGCTGTAGCTTTTCGGAAGTGTCATAAACAGGTGGGTCACTTTATCGGATTCCTCTAACTTTGCGCCTGCGGCCATAAGTTCCGTAACTAATTCATCAAACATTTGGAAATGTTTAAACAAAGTGGTTTCACTGTTCAGCTTTAAGTTCAGCAACCTCTTTCTTAGTGATAACTGCGTCGCTACACTTTTTCTTTCAAAAATAGAGTCTAGCTTAGCGAAAATTTGCTTTGCTGTATCTTGTTCAGTGGTCAGACCTAGTAACGAATCTGATAAAAACTCTATGATGGTGTTCTTAGCTGATGCATTCTTCTTAATCCACTCAGCACTTTGTTCCGTCGGAGCTTCATCGTCGATAACGTTCAGTACGTCAAGTTCACGTAATAGATTGCGAATTCGAAGTTTCCACACACTATACTTTTCTCCATCAAATTGTGTAATGTTTCTTCTGGATCTCGAATTATCCATTTTTATAAACACTGTAGAACTCACAAAGATTTAAAAGTACAAGTTCGAACTATTTCACAGAATACACAGAAAAATGTTAATTTAGTGTTTATTATAATTTCACTTTTTATTTATATTTTTACTATCACTTTGGCATAGCACTCTGGGCCCATAACCTGTTGGGGTTAAATGGACATCAAAGGAAAGACCAAGTTAAGGATATCAATAATAATCGTTTATTATCCTTTTACTTATATATCTTGGAAGGTGTGTTTAGCTAATATTATGTGAGACGTGCGGTACCACGCCGGACTAAGTGAATACGCAGACTGTGGGAATGCAGGGATTTTAGTTAAGTGGTTGCATAGGGCTCTGTTCCATAAAAACAATATTTACGAGTTAGATAGAGAAGGACTACAGTGTTGAAGTAAGATAGATTTATTTTTGTTATAATCCAACAGGCTAAGTGTGATTTGAAGTCGACTGGTTAGTTTGACATAAACTTGTAATATAACACGCTTACGCAGTGTACTTCATATCGCACTTATCCGCATGGCGATAGTCGACCCGTTTATGTAATACAAAATCAAGGTTTGAGCTTTAGCCAGGCAATAGACATTTGCAGTGACAAGAACAAAATGGCGCCAATCAACTAGAATTCACAACATTCCAAAAAAGGCAGGCATCACTTTAGTAATCGAAATTGAATTCGAATCGCATGGCAATGGCAGTGCAACGTAAATGGAACCTTCTATCAACCGTTCAGAGATCGTAATTGGATTTGCGTGAACCTTGCTACCAATAGTGTGGCTGTCGTCACTATAGTACCGTACCGGTCTTGGTTATAGGTCAATAAAAGGGGTGGCAGACACGAATGTGAGGTTAATTAATAGATAACTAGTTCACGAAAACCATACTGCCACTTACAACTTGGATAACTAACTAAGTTGTAGCCTGTAGGATTCCACTGCAGGGCGAGAGCACAGTAGAAAGAGTATCTATTACTAGATACAGTACGGACACTCCCTTCCTCCCACCAACTTTTTACCTCACCATCTATCGCCCTCTGGTTACCGCGCACTGGGCCTCGATTGCGCTGTTTTATACGGTTTTACCATTCGGACGGAACGTTTATGGCTTTGGTTTAGTTTTGGTTTAGATTTGGTTTAGCTGATGTAAAAATGCTATCGCGCTATTTTTTTCTGAACGGTTAAATAGTCGACGTTACCAAAGCATGACGTGCGTGCACCTCCATACACCTCCATACACCTCTCCATAGCTCCATACAGCTCTCCATACACCTTCATACACCTCTCCATAGCTCCATACACCTCCATACACCTCTCCATACACCTCCATACACCTCTACATACACCTCCATACACCTCCATACACCTCTCCATAGCTCCATACAGCTCTCCATACACCTTCATACACCTCTCCATACACCTCTCCATAGCTCCATACACCTCCATACACCTCTCCATACACCTCCATACACCTCTACATACACCTCCAAACACCTCCATACACCTCCATACACCGTCATACACCTCTCCATACACCTCCATACACCTCTCCATACACCTCCATACACCTCCATACACCTCTCCATAGTTCCATACACCTCTCCATACACCTCCATACACCTCTCCATACACCTCTCCATACTTCTCCATACACCTCTCCATACTTCTCCATACACCTCTCCATACACCTCTCCATACACCTCTCCATACACCTCTCCATAGCTCCATACACCTCCATACACCTCTCCATACACCTCCATACACCTCCAACCACCTCCATACACCTCCATACACCTCCATACACCTCCATACACCTCTCCATACACCTCCATACACCTCTCCATACACCTCCATACACCTCTCCATACACCTCCATACACCTCCATACACCTCCATACACCTCTCCATAGCTCCATACACCTCTCCATACACCTTCATACACCTCTCCATACCTCTCCATACACCTCTCCATACTTCTCCATACACCTCTCCATACACCTCTCCATACACCTCTCCATACACCTCTCCATACACCTCCATACACCTCTCCATACACCTCCATACACCTCCATACACCTCTCCATACACCTCCATACACCTCCATACACCTCCATACACCTCTCCATAGCTCCATACACCTCTCCATACACCTTCATACACCTCTCCATACACCTCTCCATACCTCTCCATACACCTCTCCATACTTCTCCATACACCTCTCCATACACCTCCATACACCTCTCCATACACCTCTCCATATACCTCTCCATACACCTCTCCATACACCTCTCCATACAACTCCATACACCTCTCCATACACCTCCATACACCTCTCCATACACCTCTCCATACACCTCTCCATACACCTCCATACACCTCTCCATACACCTCTCCATACACCTCTTCATACACCTCCATACACCTCTCCATATAACTCCATACACCTCTCCATACAACTCCATACAACTCCATACACCACTCCATACACCTCCATACACCTCTCCATACACCTCTCCATACACCTCTCCATACACCTCTCCATACACCTCCATACACCTCTCCATACACCTCTCCATACACCTCTCCATACACCTCTCCATACACTTCCATACACCTCTCCATACACCTCTTCATACACCTCTTCATACACCTCCATACACCTCTCCATACAACTCCATACACCTCTCCATACAACTCCATACACCTCTCCATACACCTCCATACACCTCTCCATACACCTCTCCATACACCTCTCCATACACCTCTTCATACAACTCCATACACCTCTCCATACAACTCCATACACCTCTCCATACACCTCCATACACCTCTCCATACACCTCTCCATACACCTCTCCATACACCTCTTCATACAACTCCATACACCTCTCCATACAACTCCATACACCTCTCCATACACCTCCATACACCTCTCCATACACCTCTTCATACAACTCCATACACCTCTCCATACAACTCCATACACCTCTCCATACAACTCCATACACCTCTCCATACAACTCCATACACCTCTCCATACACCTCTCCATACACCTCTCCATACACCTCTCCATACACCTCTTCATACACCTCTCCATACACCTCTCCATACACCTCCATACACCTCTATACACCTCTCCCGACACCAACTAAATCAAAAACGTTCGTTGGACAGCGGTCGAACGTTACGCCAACGTATCTTCCGAAAAAAAGCTAAATCGTTACCGTTAATATAATTTGCGCGATACGAATTGTGCATAACGTAACGTTTTTGGTTGTGGTTTTGTTTTGGTAGTATCGTTCAAACTTAGGACGATTGAGTCCCTGGTTACTCGTTACCTACGAAGAAGACTTAAGGTTCAATTTCTTTGGTTTCGCATATGCTGACGTAATCTTGCCAATTTATTATTTTTGTATGCAGTGTCCGGGCTGTGGCGAAAGGTTCCTCTTACGAATAAGGGTGAAAGGGAGTAGGCCATACTTATACTCCACGCGGTGGAGGCAAATTAGTGCTTATGTGCTAATTGACTACTGGGACATTTATTCATTAACATTTATTGACACACAGATATGTTTAAATTGCCATTAAAGAATGGAATTGGCTAAAACCTACGCTAAAACCAAGAAAACAAATAAGAAAAATGAATACTCTATATTCTATGCTATTAGGCCGGCTCATACACGCTCACTTTAGGAATTGAGCAAGATATTTAAATATTATCGGATTAAGAGGCGCGGCTTATTAATACAAATAACATAATTTACAGGTATAAATGGGGAGGTTATATTATATCTAAATAATTTTTTCTCCATCAGCCGTGAGTTAAGATTTAAGACAGAAGATTATAGTGTTCAATATTAATTAAATAAGCTGCACTAATTTATAAACCAGGACTAATAAAGGCAGTTATAAAAAGCAATTAGCTTCGTGTATAGGAGAGCATTTAATAGAGTTGATCGACGTGATTTAAAACACCTCAACAAAAAAAGAAAAAAATGGATGAACGTACGTCAAAGCCTGACCTCGGTTCGAAAAAAAAAGATTCGAAAAAAGGTGTGAAGAGAATTGAATACGTATTGAAAACGGTTCGAGTGTATTGCAAAAACTGACAGCCAGTCATAATTTTGGTCGGATTGGAGAAACAAAAACACACTTTTGAATACGGATTTTGTGAACGTCTATGATAGAAGTGTGAGTTTTTTGACTGATTTCATAAAGGAGGAGTTTCCCAATAATTCGTCTGATCTTTTTTTTTGTACGCGATAACTTCGGCATTTCTTCGGATGTTTCTCTTTGTTGTTCTGAATGATAAGTCATTCAGAACAACGGGGGTAAGCCCCCGAATTGGACCCAATTTGGTGAAGATACGATGACAAGCTTCGGAGCTACACAATAGAACTCCTCAAAAGTTGACAGCAAATCATCGGTACTTGAAGTATTTGCTTCGAACCCCTTGCGTGTATAACTGATATCTGAGTCGAACTAATAATTCATTCAATCACCTCATGAAACAAAGGAGATTTTTGATTTTGATGTTGGTTTTAATTCGTGATAAGTAACCATTTCAATACAAAACCTACACGTAAGTCAAATATTTTTGCTAAAAATCCTGTAAAAAGACGAGAAATGTATTAAAAGATATGAAGTCTGTGTCATGAAAAATGTAGCGGAAAAAATGTTCGTAGCGGGAAAGTGGAGGCGGCAATTATTGACATCTAACACTCAGACGGCCATAGACGTTTCCCGCTAGACGGCTGTATCCGCAACGCGACTATTTACAGTTTTATTACAATAAATATGACATTATTAGCACCCTAGCAGCAAATAGGTTCGCATCCTCTTTTATAATGAGAACCGGTAAGGTTTGGAACTCTCTCCCTGCGTCTGTTTTCCCAAGCAAATACAATCAGGATATTTTTAAAAGAAGAGTAAATAGGCTTTTTCTGGGCGAGCGCGCTACATCCTCGGCTTCATCTACACTTTCCATCAGGTGAGCTGAAGCCAAGCGCAAACCCATTATGAATATAAAAAAAAAAAAAAAAAAAAAAACCCGTTTTATAGAAATATTCAGTAAAATAGTGTACTGAACAAATACGATCATGCAAAAGAGAAGTACGAGCGTCAGAAAGGTTCTTGGTTCCTTGCAAAAAATGTTACGCAGGGAGGATGATAAATTAATATATAAAATAATTCTTCTAGGATGACTAATAGAAAGATTAATCGAAACATGAATATATTACAATGATTTCATCATCTATCAACAGTCTTAGTACAGGACTGATTGATATTAAACTGTAAGTTTTCCGAAAAGGAAATAAATAATTATTTTTTATTACAAAAACGTAGTACAAAAAAGTTGTACTTAGATAATTTATATCCAGAAACTTTTTTTTCTGAAACCTTCGCTGGCGAGTGCACAACTACCTACCCACTAAAGTTTCATCGCGATCGGACGAACAGACAGACAGACAGACTGACAGACATTGATTTTTATATAGGTAAGTACAAAGATAAAATCGACTTTTTAGATTTGTTCACATAGAGTTTGTTAGTTAAAAGGAAATAAAATTTAAACAAATTACAATATGAAGCTTTAAGCTTAAGTAAACAGATAAGAGACCGTAGCATGATGGGCGTGATATGGCTGTAGAAAGAGAGCGAAGGCGCAATAGGGCTAAATCAAGCTGCCATACTACGGCCGCAGATTTCCAAAATATAATTATTATGTCTTTATATCAGATTATATTAATAAACACTATAACAATTAATAAGTACAACAAACTTGTTTATTCAACTAAACGTTATTAAATGGCAAGGTTCATGTAAATTTAACAAACTAAATCGAGGCGACACCGCTGTCGATATGATTTCACTCAAAGTTCGATGTTCTGGAAACAGGCCCGAGGTTTACGTTCGATAGTCCGATAATAACTTTATTCTGAACTCTATTCTGAATCTATTCAGCCAACAAATGGAAATTAAAGCGACTATTTACAACCTATCAATGTTTAGAGAACTTTTTACATTTTAGTCGATTTCGTCGGTTCCTTTGATTATTTAGGCAAGAAAAAGATATTTTTGATCTCACGATGCATTGAACAGTACTGTATCACTGTACTGTACAGGGGCTGGGAGTTTCAAAATTTTCAGGGGTGGTTCAGTCTTCAGACCATGTTCAGACCATCAAACTGAACAACTTTTTCTATGGGAGCCAACCTGAAATAGCAAAAAATCTGCTTTTCCAATGGGAGCAAACATGAAATAGCAAAAAACTGCAATACCTACTCGACTCAAATGCACGAAACAGTTAATTTCTTTAAAGATTTCATGTTCGAAAAAGTTGTTTAGTTTGATGGTCTGATCAACCCCTGATGCAAAGGGTACTATACTATTGTGTAAAAGAATTAAACCTCGTTTTTAAGGCGTGTTTACGTCATCAAACGACATCGTCTTCCAATCTTGCCTTCATCATAGCCATGCCAGCCTAGAAGTGGTGAAATCGTTCTAGATGCTAACTTACCATTAGGTTCGTGAGACCGAGATTAATCGCAAGTCCATTATTAATTAAAACCAATCAGCAATCCGCAAATTTAGCTACGGGTAAACGCCAGTGCCAACTTTGAACTCAGGCATTCAGAACTAACTTTGCGCTAGAAAAGCATCTCACGCCGCGCCGCAGTTAGCATGGACCGAGTTCAACTATTTCAAGCTGAAATGTTTAAATATGGATAAGACGTTACACGTGTTAAACTTCCCCACGAGATACACATATAAAGTTGAATCTACAGGGTTTTAGGGTAAACAGTTGCATTACGTTAATGGATGATTGTTCTCATGATACCGATCAACTTTCCCCGAGGAACCTACAATCACCCATTAAAGTAATGCAGCTTTCTACCCAAACACATGACCCTTTATACATGACAGATCATCATCATCATCATCATCATCATCATCATCATCATCAGCCTATTATCGTCCACTGCTGAACATTTGAACATAGGCCTCTCCCAAGGCGCGCCACAAAACTCTGTCCTCGGCCTTCCTCATCCAGTCGCTCCTCGCTACTTTTTTATTTAGGTCTTCTGTTCAGCGGTTAGCATAAAACTGTTCATAAAAGTAATGACCAAAGATATCTTTTAGCGAGATGAAATGCAGACCTCTTTAAAGAACATACTTAGATTTCAAACGTTGCTAGTAACCGGAAACGCTGAGATAAGAGCACTCAAGACAGCTCGCAGTTCTATAACTTATGTCTTGTAATAGTCATGCCAGGCCTCCGTCACTCGACCGATAGGTACCGAGACAAGCACCTTCACTTGGTCGCATCGTAAGCGATGCGCTCGCTTGATTTCTGCCACTCGCGCCAGATGTGTGAAGTAATAACAACGCTGAGTCAAGCTCCATGAGATACATTTTTGCATGTACCGTCTGGCATTAAGTAGGGGGAAATTTGTCATTTTCTAAGGAAGTGGTATCTGTTTCGTTAGTAATCTTTGGCAAGACCTACGCATCCAGCAATGAGGTCTACATCAATGTTTTTTATCGCTGCGGTGTACTCAGATTTACCGTTGTAGTACAGTCAACCAATTTAAAATGTAGGCCACCTTTGAACCTAGTCACAATCACTTGTATGAACGACTCAACTTTGATTCGGCATACATTTCATCCATTAGCTCGAAGGGCTAAATGGTGTCCCATTTGACCACAATTTTTGGTTGGCCACCATCTGCCACTTCGTTTCATTAGCTAAAACCAATTAGATAAGCCAAATTTTGTTCATTAATTCCATGGGTTAATTTGTGTCGTCTCAGAACAGTAGGCCTCGCATGCCACCCCCGAGAAAACTATGAAAATCGAGATGTGCCCCCATCTTTATTATTTTACGTATGACAGAAAGAGCGCGCATGACGTTTTTCTCGTTTAAACGCTTTGTCGTGGGTGGCATGCTAGCCGTGCAGATCCTAGTATCCCCCCTACACAAAACCCACCTAGGGGTCAGCCGACAAAGTTTTTTCGCATCTTCTAATCGTAATTGAATGCATGAAAACTGAATTTTCCATTAGCTGGATTGGTTAACGACCTGGCTTTACCACCTCCCCGTCTATAAGCATTCATGGCAAATAACTGCAAGTAGTTTGCTATGATACATGCAAAATTAAGGTCTGATGATGGAAATAAAAAGAAGGTAAGTTACCTACCACGAGTGCGTGTCGCACCCGTTTTTCCGCCGCGGCGTATGGCTCCCTATTATGCTGCACCTGGCGACCTGGAACAATAATAAATATCTTTAATTATACTGCTAACAGGAAAACACTTAGGGTGCTTGAATAATAACACGATAAGCATGTTAACTTGCGAAGAAAATAAGTTATTTATAGTCGAGCTTCGGGGGAGCAAAGGCGACATAATTGATAAACGTAAAGATTGTGTTGTAGGTCTGTTATTGGATGGTCGCGTCTCGGTTACCTGCTCCCTGGCCTGACTCATTCATTTCTGTTGATGATTTTATTGTAAGGTCTTTAAAGTTTGAAAGTACCAACTAGGTTGATGAAGAATCACTAAGATATATAAACTTCCACATTTTTTAATAGGTCGCAAAAAGTTTTTGAATTCTCAGTCACAAAGAACTTTGGCGAATTTGGACCCAGCCATTTTTACGAAAACTAAAAGCCCTTCAGGACGGCGGTCATAATTATTATAAACAGAAAAAATAAAGGCATTTTTAAAAAAAACTTCCTCATCTCTAGAAGTCCGGGTTCAAAAGTAGAAATTACTAGTAAAATAGACAAATCACCCAAAAAGCAGTAGCAAAACGCAACCATGACAGCTATTTTCATCTAATATTATCACTGAGGTAGTTTTTGGACGTTACGGAACGTATTTGGCTTTATTCAACTGATAGTGCGTGTGATTTCGTTTGATTCCATTATCATAATATTGTACGGTTATCGTGAATTTTCATTAAAACAAACACAATGAATGCGTAGAAGATTGAGTGGGCTACCTAATAAGAAAGATTATGAGTTTCACACACTTGATACAAAAGGTATCATAAGGAGAAATACCTTTCCCCCAACTTCTACAGATTACAACCAATTTCCTTTTTTGTTAGTTTTGTTTCACTCTACACGTATTACTAAGTTTCATTCATGTATGGGACCTATATGTCTGGGTCTCACATTATATGGCCTTCCGCCAAACTTCTTTTAATGCCGTCAGTACAATAAGAACATTTCCGTTATTCCAAATTGGTACAATACGATACAAGTGAATAATAAATATTTCGATCAAGTTGGTTCGTTTGAATTCGAGGTTTCAGCCGTCTCGATTCTCGCAGAATTTCCTTGAGTTTTGAAGTGAATTCAGTGCGAAGTTTTAAGTAACTTTGGACGGAGTAAGCTGTTACTTGCTTCATAAAAGCTTCGTACTTCGGGCTAATTAATCTCATCAGACTGGAGTAATTTGGTTTGACGTTTGAAATTAGTAATTTTTAATAAGTTATTCTTCGGTACTGAAATCATTTACTACACAAGAGTTATAATAATATAATTTTCTGTGCAGCGAAAATATATTTGAGTTTTTTTTTACCCGCCGACTCCGACTTTATTTTAGGTACATACATCAATTATAGAGACGTTAGAAAATCACACTACATTTGGTTATTTTAAGGATCTCTCGGATCCAAACTTCTCACAGGACTTAGATGTTATAGAATACTACAGGATAAACTGAGGTCTTAGCCCCACTGGCCTTAAGAGGGCTATCGCAGTCCAGTGGCGCCCTCATCACATTAAAAAAGATTTCTCAATAAAGAAAGCCTAAATTAAAAAAGTGCTCAAAACGAACACTACTAAAGCCTTCAAGCCATTGTTATACAATACTTTTATAGGTTCTAAACATTCCACTTTTAGACAATTTCGAATAAAAACAAAAGCGGCCGTTTTTTTTGTTTTTTCAAAATTAGTACGTTTAGACCTTTAAAAAACCTATGAAAGAATTCTCTGAAAATAGCTTGAAGGCTTTTGTAGTGTTCGTGTTGAGCACTTTCTTAATTTAGGCTTTCTTTATTGAGAAATCTTTTTTAATGTGATGCAATGTGATATGCGCCACTGGACTGCGATAGCCCTCTTAAGGGGCGTCCGCCCGGTTTTGAGTAACTTTGTAACCATTTTATACATTAACTATGGCACTTTTTAAGCAGAAAACAAAACTGAACAATCTACAGGATATGAGAATGAGAAGTGATGTGGTTTTTCTCGAAATCTATTTTAATTAATAAAACTGAAGAAAAACTAATCCAAAGTTACCCCTTTTTTTCCAGTTGTAACCGTTTTACTTTTACATTGTTGATCAGAAGAATATGAAAATTTTCAATATTCTTCACAATACAATGTAGAATGATATGGTTTTCTTATTTTTTGAAAATTCATAAAAAATCATACAAGTTTTCAAAGAAAACGGAAAATTCTTACCGGAGCCACACAATTGAAACGGGATGGCTAATTGCAAAAGATTGCTTGTAAGAAAGAGAGCCTTGCACTAGGGAGGGAGAGCTTTAACCTGGGTTAACAATTAACTCTGGGTAAAAAAGCTCGCTCAGTTTTTTTTCTCTACATAAAATCATGGATCAAACTTAACCTGGAGTTTATTGCTAGCTCAGATTGACGTAAGTGGGGCTTAAAGGTAAATGTCCTCCAGTGGAACTCACATTCACTAATGCCAAGTGTAAAAGGATTTTGCGAAAAAAGATTTCAGGACCACCACAAAACATTTTCGCCACACAGGAAATTGAGTAAAGCAAAGGCCTTTCTCCAACAGTACAATAAACAGGCCACAAAACTTTGCGAAATCTTGATCCAAGTCTACAAGGACAACATTGTCCTCAAAAGCTCGTATTCGTACCGGACGCAGTTCCCAGTACCGTCAGTTAACGGGAACCAGTAACTGTAAAGGCACAGTGTAAGAATGAGCACTATACGAATACACCGTATGCTGTTGCTGTGAGTGTAAACTGTAAACCAGTAGTTACAGACTGCCTTTATTGAACTTTATGGGTCAATTTAGCAAAGGACTTACAACACTATAGTTGTACAAGCATGATCATTAAATTCGTTAATCATTAATTCGTTGAACATAGGTTAACCAGGTTCGTCACTATGGGAAAAGAGGTGGAATGTTCCTCCATTGAAAGGGGAAGATCTTCCACCAGGCTAGGTGGGCTAGGTGTGGGGAGCAGCCGGGTTCAAAGGTTATTAGTTGGACCTTGTATAATAACATTGTCTTCCTTGAATTAGACAGCAACTCAGCATCAAAAGCGTATATTGAAAGATTTTCCGTAAAGCCCCGTGGTAACATAATAACTTAATATACACTGCACAAGAGACCGTAAACCCATATGTTAAGGTTGAAAACCACCGTTCACCGCACAGAGCTTATACGAGCTCAAATCTATTTAGGGCGTACTGGCTTATGTATGGTTTGCGTTACCGAGGATTAATTTATGCGTTCCCTTTGTTCTGGGTTGTACCCGTGTATTAATGACGCTATAAATCGAACTAGGAACACGCTTGGAGGTGGTAGATAAGTGGTAAAAGGTTGTGATTTAAGTTTGAACTTATTTGTATTTAGCAAGCGTCGGGTCACTGGACTTTATTTTTTGGACATCTGGACGGAACATAGTCGCCATCTAAAGAGTAATATTATAAATGCGAAAGTGTGTGTCTCTGTATCTGGATATGTTTGTATCCTTTTCACGGCTAAACTGCAGAACCGATCTTTAGAAAGGTAAAGAGTGAGTAGGGAGATAGCTTTAGCTTCCACCCTGAACACGGACATGGGAATAAAAATTTCAGATAAAGTCGCGGGTAACAGTGTACTACATTGGGGTAGGCAGAGACAACAGAACGCTCAGTTACGATCCTGACATGTGTTACTTCTCGCTTCCTCGAAATTCAAAAGTCTCTTATTCTTGTCAGTTTCGGGTCATAGATCTGAGCCAACCTTTTTAAGACTACTACGTAATAAAATATTATTATTAAAATAAGACCTACCTTTGGGTATGTGGAACGCCCAGTAAAGATTTTATCTAATTAGGTACCTTCTTTATTGTATCTTCCAACTTAGGTGGAACTCATAGCGCTTTTTAATTATCCCATCACAAAACACAACTAATACAATGGCATAGATAGAAAATCTTAAACCTTAAACAGTCTTAAAAAGCTTCCGGAAGCCTTATCAAGACATTTTATCATCGTAACAAGCACTCGTCTTGACCTCCAAAGTTAAGAGAATTAAGCCTCGTTGATGTTATCTTAAGAACTTAATATCTGTAAGGGTATATAAGAGAGGTAGTTCAAATAATCAATTAGGGTTAGGGGCTTAGGGACGGTAAATACGTGTACAAATATTTGTTTCGAGTCGCCCGGTGACTCGGTGACGCATGACGGTTGAACGACTGTGTGTCTAGAAATATTTCAACATACCTTTTTGTCTTATTCGTAGACCTTTTTGTGACTAGAGCAGCTAGCTTAGAGCTTAAAAGCTATACATTATATGTCAAATATACCATACATTTTGTCAATCTGTAGAGACTACAAACTGTAAATTTGGCACGTATATCGTATAGTATAGAGTTCTTTCTTTCTTATCATGTGGGCATATGAGGAAGGCCGAGGACAGAGTTTTGTGGCGCGCCTTGGGAGAGGCCTATGTTCAGCAGTGGACGATGATAGGCTGATGATGATGATGATGATCTCCAGGCTTAGAGGTGAGGTACCTACTCGCCAAGGATTTATGGAATTCAACCTCTACAAGTTGATTTTTTTTTGGTAATTACAGTAGCGAAACACGCATTATAAAGCCGGTGTATAAATGAATGAATGTTTTTCTATGGATGGATAGATTTGTAATGTTCCGGAGACTTACATACAATAACTAAAACGTCAACGTCACGAAGAATGAAATAAGATGGACGCCGGACGTCAAAATGTCGGACGCGAACTATTTCTTCTGATCCCATTTGTTCCCATTAATAGCAAGATTGGATTTTATTATTAACTAGGTTTTGCCTCGTACTCGTCTCCAGCAATCCGCAATGGTAACAAGGAGAAGTAGTGCTGTAAATACATTAACTCACTCCTTTTCACTAGCCCTACCGAAGCAGCCGAAATCAACGGGAATGTAAGACAGGATGTATGGAACAGGACTCCAGGAGTGCGATTTTTGAAACTCATCCGCTGAGCTCAGCAGTTGAAAATGTCAAAATTACTATGGAGATACCTATGCATCTTTCTACTGTTGATTTGACTTTCAAATATCATCCTCCAGGAGCGCGATTTTTGAACATCATACGAGCGACTCGGTAGTAGAAAAATGCATAATTTCCATAGTAATTTTGACATTTTCTACTGCCGAGTCGCTCGTATGATGTTCAAAAATTGCACTTCCGGAGTGCGATTTTTGAAAGTCAAATCAGCAGTAGAAAGATGGTTCTCCATAATAATTTTTTTTGAAATTTTGTACTGAGTTCAACGTATGACTTTCAAAAATCGCACTCCAGAATACAGCAATGTCTACATATTCAAGAGAGGGTGCGGTTAAAATTGGGGGTAGGGAGTGTCTGTACTGTATGTAGTATCTAGTATCTATATGTAGTATCTATCTACACTATAATTATATAATTAATATTATAAAGAGGAAAGATTTGTACCTATTTTTGTATGTTTGTATGTTTGTACTGGGCCGATTTAAAAAATTCTTTCACCATTAGAAAGCTGCATTCACCCTGAGTAACATAGGCTATATTTATTGCTAGAAAAGATTAGACGTCCACCCGTGCGAAGCCGGGACGGGCCGCTAGTGTATTATATTGTGACGCAGTACCAGTGTACTTTACTTACGTCAATTTTGTAGGAAATTTAATATTTATCAGTTATCACATGTGATTAGAATTTGTTTTTTTCAGCACGTGCAAAGCACGAGTACGAGTATCTTGCAGATATTATGTAACATTTTGTAAGGAAAATGTGATAAGATATTTTTATACCTTAGTTTAAAAAGAGATATAAATCACAACATTTTCATATTATCTATTGGATTAAAAATTTATATCACATGCATATGCAACTTACATAAACTCAGGACTGTATTTCCATCGAGTGTGGTCAGAACCTTTTCTACAATTATCGTCTACTCTTTAAAAAAAACATGTTTTGTGTATTTTATGGTATCAGGAACGACATGTCCAGTGATAATAGAAGCCTTTCTTTCACTCACAAAATACAGTAAAAGAAATCTACAATAAAAAAAAACTCATTTGGATATTTAAAAAAAACAGAAATCCATTATCTATAACGTCATCCTTACGTACCTCTTTCGCCTCATACATATCCATACATGAATATATTGCCATTAAAAGATCATATCTTTTAATGAGACATTTCTAACTATAATAAATAAGTCCATCACAATAAAAGAATATAAGTTTGTGCTAATAACAATATATGGACAATCGAAGCCTGAAAATAAATTATCATTTCTTTTAACCGACTTCAAAAAAAGTAACCAGTATTGGAACCTTGAGACGGTTTTTTTAATGAAAACCTTGGGACGTTCTTCTTTATCTAGACGATCTTAATATTTGTCAGTGTTAAGATATGAAACAGTAATTAGTTAAGATAAATTTTGATTCCGCATACGGCAGCAAAATGGCATTGAAGATAATGTAATAACTGTACAAACATCGTGTACCTGTCTGCTACAATAAAATAAAACTATTTGCACTTCCCAATGTAGTTAAATATGTTACTACACTGGCATTTACTGGTGTCACGTCACTTTGGTAAAATGAATCGTAAAATAAAGAATAAAGTTTCCATACATTGGAAACGTGAGCGCTAAAAGTAAATAGTACTGCAGCCCTGAGACTATTTAATTACCAAAAAGGTTACCGATTGCCGGTTTGATTTTGATGTAAGGTATGACATCACATTACTGATATAAAAACATAAGTCTCACAGATCACAACATACAAACACAAACATTTAATTTTTTTTTTTTAAATTGTCTAATAATTTTTCTTTCTAATAAGCTTTCTTTACTGGACTGTTCTTTTTCATCTAGTTTTAAAACCTTTATAACACGACTATTGATAGTTTTACTATTACGTATAGTTATTGAAATAAGGTGTAGAACATGAGAGTGGAAAAAGAAAGCTGTAGCCACAAAATTTTTAATACTTACACAAATTCTTTTTGTCACTGCTGCAGAACATGAAAGTAGAGAAATAAAGCGGTAACCAAGAAATTTTATATTCTTAGATAATTTTTTCATTGTCCTTGCTTTTAGTTACTGCGGTTTGTTATCTTTAAGACTTGGGTTTTTATATCAGTAATATCGTGGTGTAAGGACACCAATTTCAAAACGGCAATCGGTAAACTTTTTTGTAATTAAATAGTTTCAGAGCTACAGTACTATAACTGAAATTTAAATAAATAAAGCGCTCTATTAACAAAATGGCGGAAATGAATCAGACATGATAAATTCTGTTTCAACAGTGACTTTGCGGTGACTTCACTTCGCTTCACATGTGTCCTGTTATTTAAAAATACCGAAAGCACTTAGCTCACTGCACCGAGAATATAAATCAGGAGGGACGTGTCGAAAATAATATTCTTTTCCAGTAGAAAATAGGGCGCCTACATAACTGTCTAAAATTCTAAATGTACTGGAACAAAGACCGTTACTCAAATTGTAGATGTAACAAAAGAATCTCTTTTAGAATATTCAGTGTTGCTTATCGAAACATTGTGAATTTATATTCTACTACCTCTTGCCCGCGAATTCATGCGCGTGGATCTTGAAGAAATTCAAAACCCCATTGTACCTCTTTAAGGGTCGTACTCAAAACTCAACTTATTTATCCTTTCTTAGTGCACCCATCCGTCCTCTGTAGAAAATATATTCCTTATGTTTCGATCTTCAGCTATTTAGGCTGTGCGTTGTTTGTCAGTCAGTCATGGAACAAGATAGATTTTACAAAGGTGGGGGGGAATAGTGTAGTAAGGTTTGTAACTATCGTAACTACTCTAGAACCACTTTCTATAACGGAAGGGGGTAATTTGAACTCTATTTCAAATCACCAGCTTACCCACGCGTATGATTATGAGACTGCTGCCAGATGACCAACTTTCGTCATCAAACAAAACCGAGCTATTCCATCAAAACGCCGTTTGAAAACCGCGTCTATTTCCAAATGGCCGCGATTGTGCGTTTTATCTCAACAATGTGTTTGTGTCGGTTGCGCAAATTACCACCGTGGCGTCATGATTACATCTCACGTTTTGTCATTAAAACTTGGCTATATGGAGACGTGATTCAGCCTTTATCTCTGGAACTATTAGACACGATGATGTCATTGTTACTACGTCAACTACCTGCAGAAGTCTGACTCAGATATCTTGGATTGATATAACAAAGCTTGCTACCGTTTTACAAGAAAAACGATTCAATAAGATTGAAAGAAAACTAAAGATAGGACCCCAAATCGATGTTTCCAAAAACCTCGACGTATCAGGTGTCTACGTTTGTTTCAATAGCTTTTACCGCAAACAATAGGCCGTATTCGATTACTGTGACCTTCTCGGCAAATAGAATGAGATACGATCGATGCTGAAGACAAATTCGGGTGAGTCACATCTTCAGAATACGCCCTTGTTGGCTCTATGTATAATTATTATGTGTCTAGACTCGCGGCGACAGCCAGGCGACGTCTATGGAAATATAACGACTCTGGCACATTTTTTCTGGAAACTTGTAAAGGGAATTGAGGATTATGTGTTTGCTTCATATTGCATAGTTTACTGAAGATTTTTGGAGAATCTTAAGGCACTGTAATGGCGTCTAGCATTCCTGGGGACTCTGTTAAAAGGGTAATGAGACATACCTGAAGATAAAACGAGAGCAGTAACAAGGCGAGACAGCACACTGGACGGAAAACACGAAGAGGTGTCGTTTCCAAAGCTCCTTATCTCCATATCACTTCACAGGGGCAACTAATTGTCCTTGAACGCCGAGATCCCCACTCATCGCTAAAAGCGACTTCGGAATTCCTTTCAGGCATAAAATTTGTCACCTAATTTATCAGGCACTTGACTCATAATTGGTTGTGAATTTTCGCGCGGTACCAGGGGGGCACACATTATATTATGAAATAGTAACGGAGACACGTGCTCTCGCGGCAGAGAGGGACGGATTCACTGAACGTCCTTGGCGAGGGGGCGCGCGGGGCGCCTGCGGCATCAGACGTTTCAATCATCCCCGGGGGGATAGGGACGTGGATATGGCTGCGTGGGGAGTGCGAGCGAGAGGCGCGCTACCGTGCTATTGACCGGCCTGGAGACCACGCCCACCCGGGCGAGACACGGCGCTGATGCTCCAAGTGAAAATCGAACGCCGGCCCGGGCAGACGCGGCGGTAGGCCGGCTCAGCTGCATCTCCAAGGTTACCCTACGTACACTTCTTGCATTTCCTACAACTCAGGAGCAAGCTTACATATAACTCTCCTGACTCATACAACCAAATCCCAATCAATACATCGCAAATGATCAAAGCTTTAGGAGTACGCCGTTTAGGCCGCGATATGAAAATCTATACAGCTGGCTAGCTCATACGGTTCGATATACAGACTTGGCATGCGAACAATATAGGTTGCCAGAAAAGGACGTCAGTCGGCATGAAAGAGAGGAATCGAGACAAATAGCCTATACGACTGCCTACGTAATATTTGATTTTTTTTTATCGGAATCCAAAAGGATTGATGGAATCTGTCAAGTTAAATTAAACCTTCAGGTATTGTCAATCGTTCGACATTTCCATAATTGTTTTCCAGGGATTCGACATCGTTTTCTGAGTCATACACCCATTAAATTTCTCTACAAACATATAACAATAGTTACATTAATACTAGGTAGGTACTTATAGTAAGAGATATAAAGCAGCTCTAAAGGTTACGTAACATCGACCTACCTCACATGCTTGTGCTGGATTTCGTTTAGGGGTAGGTAAGCAAGAAAATGCCGGCAACTCAGGCCAAATTAAACTTTATAACCGATCCTTAAGGGCCATCAGATCTGTATTCATACATGACTGGTTGTATTAAACCACAAAGAACTGGGAGTAAGTTAAGTACATCGCATAAGGGACGATCCTTCCCAACTTAAGTCCCTTCCGCGATATTTAAATTCTATTTTCGGTTCAAAAGCGAAAATGAGTTGAGGTCACGACATCTGACATTTTGACGTTATGATTGTTTGTCACGTTATGACATTTTAGTCAAATCTAGAAAAGTAAGATGGCGAATAGCGTTGAAAGAAAAATTTAAGATCAATGAAAACGAAATACGTAACCCACGAGTTATTTCCCCACGTATGGTAAATGAAAGGGTATAATAAGCATGGTTAATTAAAAAGGGGCAATGTACCTCATAACCTAAAAACGGAATTCTTAAAATGGTAATTTCACCTTTCCACTGAACAAAATCCACGCAACCATTTGACATTTACACGACACAATTTGTTCCCGCTGAAACGAGCCTTACCGACTGTTCTATATTTAACTCTCCTCTGCAAATGGAAACGGAGTCGAATGCCTATAGTTATGCAGGTCTGATCGACCCCATAAAAGGTAGGGCAGGTAAGCATCGCCTTGACCTGTCCCGGTTATTTTCGCACTTTTACAAGCCGGTCACCAATATAAGTTTGCCTTACCGCAGAATTGCATATTCGCAACGTGTTCAAATAAATAAACTTCGCATTTTCCGAGAACTGCGAGGTAAAATGTGGAAGTTGGAAAAAGGCTGACTTCGATCAATGGAGCTTTGACGCTGGCCGACTTTATATATGTTGGAAAAGGTTGCCTTCACTTTGGCTTCGTTCGATAAAGGCCGACCAGAAATATGAAAATGCTATCTGACATTTTAAAATCAGCTAGCATGAATTACAGATTTAGATATCGACGAATAACGGAGTTACCTCTCGTAAACAATCTGACCTGCGTTGCTAAGCAATAAGGTGCCAGTAAAACAACAAATTTAGTTAGTAAATAGTTATTTAATGATTGTAAACTTGGCAACGGTTGTGTAGCTGATTGTTTTACTGTGAAATATAGATTGTTATTCGCAATGCCCCTTTGTATTTTATTTCATGCGGGTCATTTATTGCAAGCGACACTTAAACTGGGTCAGGAATTTGTTTAAAATATTCTACCGGTTTTACCAAATATATTTTCTCCGGTCCTCGCGTTTGCGCAAGACACTAAAGCGTCGAAAACACGGTTTATTTCGACAAAGCCCGGATCTAGCTCCAGACAGCTTGAGGTGTTGTGTAGGAAGTGGAAAGGGTGTCAAAACAATTAAGTTATGTCTAACCATTGTACCCCGGTCCACCTTGGACTGAAGAACTGGTGAATGGGGCCGGAACCCGTTGGATGTGGGCAGCGCAGGACCGGTCGTTGTGAAGATCCTTGGGCGAGACCTATGTCCAGCTGTGGACATCTAATGGCTGATATGATGATGATTGTAGCCCGGTACTGAGAAGGCTGGTGTAAGGGCCTTTTCGCGTCAATCTCGTCCGGTGTTGTGTTTAATTTCTTAGTATGTAATTGTCATAAAATCTTATTACCACGACATGCAGTAAAACTCGGCTATTGTTTGCCAGAGACGATTCCGTCATCACAATTACTTTAAACGCATAGTAGACATAGTAATCTCTTTGTCTACTCAATATAGTAACGTCGTAATTTTATTAGATCTATGGAATGGCATAGCCGTAATATCTAGTCCGTCGCTAAGTTATTCAAGAGCGTTGCCAAAAAGGATTTGACAAGAAAAAGTTTCCGGCAAAAAATAGGAGGTCTTTTAGTTTCAAAATGGCAGTTGCCTAGCAAGATACTTGAACGAATTGAGCTGTAAGTATGATTAAATAGTAAGTTATAGTCTGTTAGGATCCCACTGCAGGGCAAAGGCCGAATAAGGGTTAGAGGGAGTGGGCCATACTCCACCACGTGGGCCCAGTGCGGATCGGTGGAGGTAACTTGCTATCAGAGAAGTTTCAAGCCTGACAAGGAGTGCGATTTTTGAATCTCATTCGCTGAGTTCAGCGGTTGAAAATGTCAAAATTACTATGGAGATACGCATCTTTCTACTGCTGATTTGACTTTCAAAAATCATACTTCAGGAGTGTTATTTTTGAAAGTCAAATCAGCAGTAGAAAGATGCGTATCTCCATAGTAATTTTGACATTTTCAACCGCTGAACTCAGCGAATGAGATTCAAAAATCGCACTCCTGGCTTAAAGAACAGTTACACCGCCATCTGACGGAACTACTCGGGACCAACGATGAAATACTACTAAACGGTCACCCATCCTAAGACGGACTAGACCTGACGTTGTTTAACTTCGGCGATCGTTTTCAATACCGTACCTCGAATAACGCCTCAATTAAACAATAGCATGTTTTGAAGAGGGTTCGAATCGAAGTAATAATTATCTTGATAATTATACGTTGATAATATCTTGATAATTATAAAATTTATCGGAAAAAGAAAAAGCTTGTACTAGGAATGTCGCGAAGAAGCATACAAACACGAAAAAGCTTTTCTCCGAAAAATGCCGAAGACTAGGTGCTGGTTGGTCTGAATACTTTAAAAATAAAAATAAAAAATAAAAAAAAATATCTTGGACAATGTCACACAAATTATCATGTCGCATTTAAAGTACCAGAATCTAGCCTGGACTTGTATTATGATGACTAGACAACGATATAGAATACATACATAGATACAAACATCCATGACTCGGGTACAAATATTCATATTCATCATACAAATATTTGTCCCTTACGGGATTCGAACCCGCGACCCTCGGCACAGCAGGCAGGTTCACTACCGACTGTGCTACCGGGCTGTCGAACTTTAGAGTGCTTTAAAGCAAAAATAGCAATTTTAGAACTGAGTTAGAAATTTTACTCAAAACTAAGAATCAGCTTGGATAATTGTCAAAGAAAATAATTATATTGATAATACAGACAGAGCTTACAATTTAAGCTTAACACGAACGAACGTACGCTGCACCCAAAGGTGACATAATTAAGCATAGTAAACACAACCATTACGTGGCTTTCATGACAGAAATAGAATTGCATGAAGCCATAACTCGAGGGCGATTGATGTTTGGATTACTTTTCAGGTCGCCATGCTGCTCCAAATCTGTTCTATAGATTACTTTTAGATGTCCACCATGGCAGGTTTTTACATCGGATTTTTACGTTCTTCAGGGTTCCTTACCTTACAAGGAAATATGAAACCCTTGTAGGGTCACTTTGTCGTCCATACGTCGTCGGCCCGTATGTTCATCTGTCAAGTCCTTTTCTCTCAGGAACGGGTACAGGTTTCAAGTGGAAATTAAAATCAAATGTTAAGGCCTAAAGTCCCTTGGAGATGTAAAAAATGCAAGCTTTTATGTCAACGCAATCAAAAGATACGGCCATTTACACATTTTTGATACTTGCAAACTCACTCATCAAAACCCGTAGGGTCCTGTTGACCTAGAATCATGAAAATTGGCAAGTAAGCAATCCGAAAATCGTAAATTTATAGTTATAAGTATAAAAACATTTCTTTTTCCGAATATAAACTTACATTTGCATCTAATCTACATAGACATTATTAAGTTTATTCGAAACCCTCAGGCCGCGAATCCTACTCATACTTGACTTAATTTTTTGAAAGACTATTTCCACAACTTTCGTAAAAGATACAACGTAGCTGCTGCGACAGTGGTGCCTTTATTTAAAGTAGAGTTGCCAAGGTCTGCATATTTTATAAACCGTATTATGTTCTTGGACAGAGTTCCCATATGAAATCCAATCCTCTACTGTCTCCGCGTATCTGCCTAATGAGCTCCTCTGTGCTTTATAATGTCAGATACAGTTGCATAACTTACCTAAGCAATAGCAAATTTACCTTCGTGGTTTATTTTATTAAACTAGGGACTCGCCCGGGATTGTACGACATAAACCTTCCTAGAATCAGTCTATCTATTAGTGAAAACCGTATCATAATTGCCTCCAGTAGTTTCTGAGAATAGCTTATACATTATAGGTATAGATAAACTCGCCCTTTGTAAATGTTTACTTAACTTTCTGTATTATTATATCTGTGTGTACAAAAAAGTGTTATAATAATAATAGACTAGAACAACAGATAAACACGGCGGGGGACTTAAAATTAGAAATATAGTGATTTAATTAAAAAAGACTCGCGACTTCGTCTTTAGGGGTTGATTTTCGCCTCTGTAAAATATATTCAATATTTCCCTTCCTTCTCCATCAAAATTAGCTGTATCAGAGTCTCAAAGTAAATACACCTACATTTCCATTTATAATTGATTTAATTATGTACAGCAGAGCGTGGATTGTACAAGACATGTTTGCAGTATGTGCCTGTACATAATTAAGCGGTCACAGCAAGTGTGCTGCCGCTGCTGCATTTCCCAAACCCACAATTTGGTTACCTTTCGAAATATGCTGTTTAATATTTAAATTGTTTTCGCTTTAAGGTTTAAAATACTTTATGGGCAATATTTGTGTTTTAGTCAAGGTTTACAAAGGACAATTCGAACATATTCATGAGAATAGAATTCTTTATAGTACCATACGTTACAACGTGGCCTCCATAGGTGGCCTGAGGTTTTGACAGGTGACTGACAATCCTTGTATCAACAAGGGTTGTCACTCACCTGTCAAAACCAATCGAAAATTAGCATGTTCTCTTTAATTCTTTCGTAATGAAAACCTTCGAGAATAGGTCTAATAATAACAGACAGTAAAACACGAAAATGAATCGAATTATGTACATTTATTACTGTGAAAACCATTAATAATGCAAACAAGACTCAACTTTATTGAATCAGGTGCTGGTTGAAATCCATAAATTAAAATTCGTTGAGGTAACTTACCTATTTACTTATGGGTTGCTAATATTGTTGATAATTAAAAACAATAAAAGTAATCATACATAAATACGGGGTCCTTCTTAATATGCTGGCGGTTTTTAAGGGAATGAACAGACGATCAAATTGAACAACTTTCTCTATGGGACCATCGTACTCGCCCCAAATGTGTGGGAAAGCAATTTTTTTTCGAGAATTCGATGTTTGTCCCATTGAGAAAGTTGTTCAGTATGATGATCTAATCATACCGTTAAAAAAACATTAGCATATTAAGTTCGACACTGCACACAACAAAATTTTTTCTTCGTGTACATAAACAAAGTTGCCTAGAAGGAATCCCTGTGTAAATTGTAGGTGTACGTTTATTGATGCGCAACAAAGTATTGATTGAATAGAAACCTCAAAACGCTAGTAATATAATCCAAACACATCCAAAAGCTCTAAAACTAACGTCAATCACTTTACAAGCAAACAATTCAACTTCTTCATAAAGACATCACCACACATCAGATCACTCAGCGAGTTTGCGTGTCAAACAATTCAATAAACGGAGACATCGCAAACTATTTGGCCCCGTTCATATCCAGTTAGCCGGTGAGGGGACGTCAATACAACACTATTGTGTATTACTTGAGGGATTTAACTGTACTGTTTGTGGGATCATTCAACTGACAATAAAAGAGGAACATGTTAATAGAATTTATGAATTTAGGATACTAAGGCCCGCTTGCGCCAGGCAGGGTTATCGTCATTAACTCAGAACTAGACGCTACTTTGGAATTAAATTATAATTATGTCTTGCACCATCCTGTTTTAGGGGGCTAAACTTGTATTTTATTTAAATTTAATAAACCGCCGATGTGGTAGGTTTAAGTCACTAAACTACGTGCTAAATATGGCTAAATGTCAAAATTGAGGCAACAGCTGTTTTTGTTGACATGATTGAAAACTGAATGATTTTAAAACAAAACGATGAAAACGAAATGTTATAATAAAACAAAATAAAACAAATGAGACAGATAAATACAAATAGATGCAGTGTGAAAGAGACGTGCATATAATGTTCATTCATCATTCACTTTTCATATTTTGTCGGATTACATAAACTCTATGGTCATTTAGGATGTTGCCAGCGAAAAATAGAGAACTGTCAGGTTAGTTAACTATGAACTAGTTTTCATTGGCGCAAGACAATCTTCGATAACACTTTAGGTCGGTGCTATTAAACACGGGGTTACGCAATTTAACACAGCATTTGGCGCAAGTGGGCCTAAGGGCCTTAGTCTAAGGCTATACTAAATTGCTGGTTGCATTGTTTTTGTATTTTATTTAGCATTTTAATACAGTTTTAAGTTAGAATTAATGTTGCAGTGCCCTAACAGACTTCGTGGTGTGAATTTATTTTAATAAAGCATAAGCATAATTATGCTCAGCACTACATACCCCGAGGGGCCCAGTCAGAGATATTCTGAACTTATTATAAATATTTAATAATCACAATCTAACGACTATACAGGGATGTAAGGAAAAGTATCATTAACCTTTAAACCACATACTCTACCCATCAAACTGAACAACTTTTACTATGTGAGCAAACTTGTCAGAATGAAAAAAAAATCAGCTGTTCCATACTAAACTGCAATACCTACTCGACTCAAACGTATGGAGCAGCTTATAAAATTTTAGTTCTGACAGGTTAGCTCCCATAGTAAAAGTTGTTCAGTTTGATGGGTAGAGTATGTGGTTTAAAGGATAATGATACTTTTCCTTACACCCTGTATTCCCTGAGGGGATGGATAGTCAGATATAGTCTAAAAACTCAACTCAACTCGTCTGATGTACCTAGTCGTGAACAAAAATATATGCAATGCAATAATGACAATCTACTATACCAATTATAAATTATAATAGAAAAATTCCAAGAATAAATAATGATATAAACTAACAATCGTCTAGTTTACTATTTTATGCAAAGTAAACCTGGCCTTGTCTTTCATTTAGCCCCGCGATAACATTGTTTCACTTTTATGCATCTACTGTAATTATGTAACACATAGGACGCGGTGGAAACATTACATATACGTTTTATTGTTTACCTCACGACTACGTTAACATCTCAGTCTTAACTAAATACTAAAATTACAAAGTTGCAAAAGTAAAAGTACATGTTTGCTTTGCACATTTTATAACCTACCCCTATAGAGCCATATTCATGGAAGGGCGGTGATTGTCTTTACGCGGCAGAGAGCTTGCGAGTAAATTACGAGGGCGGTTCGATTCTCGGCCTGTACCACTAAGATCTACATAATTTATGTACGGTTTTATTTGTCAAGGATAAACATCGAACTGTAGTTTATCATCTATTTATATTCTAATTTTATAATTGTGGCGTCCATTTTAGTGTTAATGATCTTGCCAATGTCTAGATTAAGCAGCAAAAAAGTGCTTGACGTTGTACGGTTATAAACATTTGGTAACTTCTAGTGGGTTTTTTAAATCACAATCTTGAGCCACCGTTGGACTTCGAAAAGACCTACAATTTGATTCCGCAGTTTATAGTCAGTCATTTCAATTAAATAAACACTTTGTAGTGTCGATAAAGGGCTAGTTATACAGGTGTAACAAAACACCCTAGTAATACTTAAGGAGGTGCTTCAGACCATCAAACTGATCAACTTTCACTATGGAGCCAACGTCCAGAAAAAATAAAGAAAATCAGCTTTCTTTCTTTCTTTCTTATCGTGTGGGCAGAGCCCTGGTGTCAGAGTTTTTTCAGACCGTCTTACCGCCTCTGACGTGGTTTTTATGTAACGACTACTACCACCAGAGATAGCAGCCGGGACCAACGGCTTAACGTGCCAACCGAAGCACGGAATCATTTTTCTTTACAGACAATTAGGTGATTCAGCCTGCAATGTCCTAACCAACTGGGGAAAAACGCACAAAGTGACATATTACTAGGTGTCCCCCGTGGGAATCGAACCCACGACCTCCGTGTCGAGAGCCAAAGCTCTTAACCACTACACCACGGAGGCAGAAAGAAAATCAGCTGTCCCATACATTTGAGTTGAGCCGGTATTGCAGGTTTGTATAAAACAGCTGATTTTTATTTCGCGATTTCGAAGTTGGCTCCATAGTGAAAGTTGTTCAGTTTGATGGTCTGAAGCACCCCCATAAGTATTACTAGTGTGTTTTGTTACACCCTGTAAATAGATGCCAGAAGGGTAGGCAGAGACTACGTATCTCCACTTTCAGTGGTTCTGAAACACCTCTCTTGCTTCCTCTAGGTCAATACATCTTGTCATATATTCACAATAGTACAGTACAGTACAGTCGATTTCAGCAACTTTTAATCTGGCAATAGGGCAAGAAGGGCCAAGTCAGATCTACCCGAAACCGACGAGCATGCATGAAAGGTCTTATGAATGTGGAGGAAGCTAGAGAGGTATGTAAGGATCGTAGCAGGTGGCGTTCCGTTGTCTCTGCCTACCCCAGTGGGAGACAGGCGTGAGAATATGTATGTATGTATGTATGTATGTAATCTGGCAATAGTTAAAAGTGCCTGTAAGATATCTAAACGTAGAGGCCTATAATATGATGATTTGATTTGTATTCGGGATTTCGTGAAACAAAAGAAAATGGTGGCGTAAAATACAAGAACGACCGTTATCCCGCCAAGGGATGTTAAAAGGTGCTGTTAACATTTACCTGAACCTAGAGTTTTGGACCCTTTTCCAATGTGATGGGTGTTAGCATTTATATTGCTTTTTAATAGACACTTTTTCAGAATTACTGCATAGATTTTTTCTTAGTTTTTCCAAAATAAATAAAAACCGGTCAAGTGCGAGTCGGGCTACTCGCGCATCGAGGGTTCCGTACCACACCACCACAGAACACAACATTATTAACTTCGAAAAAAAAAAACGTTTCTTGTCCAGGACTTTTAGCGCAAGACCGACTCACACTTGGCCGGTTTTTAGTATTTGTTGTTATCACTAAGTTTGACGCTTGTATGTATTACCATTTTTACGATAGAGCGTTGATAAAAACTAGTTTCTTGCTGAGGTCCCGTTTTCACCCTTTGGGTAAGGAACCCTAAAAACCGACCGAGTCAGACTAGCACGGAACCCTCCGTGGTTCCGTTCCGTACCACCATACAATTTTACCAAAAACTTTTGTTTTCTCCTTAGCGTAAGCCCGACACGCACTTAGCCGGTTTTTATTATTTATTATGTTACTTTAGACTTTAGAGTATGCTCTATAGTCTATAATCACAAAAAGTTTGACGCTTGTTTGTGTTTACGTTTAACGATAGAGCGAGAAGAAAAAACGTGGAACAAAACTAGTTTCTTGTATTGTCCAAAATTTTTTACTTCTTCTTTTTCTATACGTGTTAATGAATAAGCGCAAAACCTCATACACACCAACTGATTTATAACAAAATAATTAGATTGAAACAATAATTTCATTATTTTGATAGTTAAAATTTAAAGTTATTCGCATTTTAAGTTTTAAGGCGAAAATGATTTTTTATCATTTCAGCACTGAAAGAAAGCGCTAACGTACCTCATGGATACATTTTTATAATCTTGTTTCGGTATTAAGTAGGGTGAGTGTGCCCGTGCGGTGGGTTAACATCGGGTTCAGAAAATAAAAAATTTTGCAAACATAATATTTAAAATTTTGAAAAAAATGACTTATGTTGAAACCATGATAATTCGATTCTGCTCTCGATTCTAAACAAATTACTTTCTAGTTTTGCGTTAATTCATTAACACGTTGTATATCTGTTAACGAATCCGCCATAATGATGCATATTCTGTGAAAATTTCAACCATCTAGCTATTATGGTTCAAAAGATACAGCCCTTATAGATTGGACAGACTGACGGACGGACAGCGTAGGCTTATGATTATGGCCCCGTTGGCACCCATTGGGCTGGGCACCCAAAGAACTCTAAAAAAGCGAGAATAAAGCTGTATAAAATAAATTATATCCATTATAGCCAGCGTGTTGATATAATAAAGAGCATTCCCGGAGAATCTCGTTTATTATTAAAGACCTCTTTACCTCACTAAAGTCAAACATAAAACCAGTAACACACTGTTATCGTATAATGGGGCGTTTTAAGAGATTAGTTCCGAGGAAAAATAAGTATAATATACTTATTTTCCGTAACATAATATACTTATGCCTCTGCCTCGGAACTGCCTCTGTGGTCTAATGGTTAAGAGCATTGGGCTCTCGCCACGGAGGTCGTGGGTTCGTTCGATTCCCACGGGGGATATGTCACTTATAGTGATATGTCACTTTGTGCGTTTTTCCCCAGTTGGTTAGGACATTGCAGGCTGAATCACCTGATTGTTTGAAAAGAAAAATGATTCCGTGCTTCGGATGGCACGTTAAGCCGTTGGTCCCGGCTAATATCTCTGGTGGCAGGAGTCGTTACATAAAAACCACGTCAGAGGCCGTAAGGCGGTCTGAAAGAACTCTGAGACCAGGGCTCTGCCCACACGATAAGAAGAAGAATATACTTATATATTGTCAAGTGCGAGTCGGGCTACTCGCGCACCGAGGGTTCCGTACCACACCACTACAAAGTACACTTTTTAAGTAGTACTATTAATTTACAAAAAAAGTTTTTTTTCTCCGGGACATTTTAGCCTGAGACAGACTCCCACTTGGTTGGTCCGTTTTTCATGATTTGTTTTTATATTGTAGAGTTTGTTCTATAATCACACCAAAGACGCTTGTATGTATCACCGTTGTGAGAAGAAAAAACGTTGATAAAAACTATTTTCATGTTGAGAACCCCCCTTAATTTTTATTATTTGCGCGCGTTTTCGACATTTTTATTTTTTACGATTTGGTGCGCGAGTAGCCCGACTCGCACTTGACAGGTTTTTATTATTTAAGATTAAAATCTTCGCCAGTCATTAAAAGCGGTACAATTACATGCATATGTACGTGCTTCAGATTCAGACCATGAAACTGAACAACTTTCTCAATGGGACCAGCACTAAAATCGCGCAAAAAAGTTAGTTGTCCCTTTAAGGGGCGTCCTCCCGGTTTTGAGTAACTTTGTAACCATTTTATACCTTAACTATGGCACTTTTTAAGCAGAAAACAAAACTGAACAATCTACAGGATATGAGAAGTGATGTGGTTTTTCTCGAAATCTATTTTAATTAATAAAACTGAAGAAAAACGACTCCAAAGTCACCTCTTTTTTTCCAGTTGTAACCGTTTTACTCTTACATTGTTGATCAGAAGAATATGAAAATTTACGATATTCTTCACAATACAATATAAAATGATGTGGTTTTCTTATTTTTTGAAAATTCATATAAAATCATACAGGTTTTCAAAGAAAACGGAAAATTCTGACCGGAGCCGCGCAATTGAAGCGGGATGGCTAATTGCAAAAGTTTGCTTGTATGAAAGAGAGCCTTGCAGATGGGAGGAGTAGCCTTAAGTACCTATGTAACGCATTTAAGTTTACACCCTGTATATTAATGGGAAACGACACGATTCGAATTTCGAACACCGTGCAATCTTACCAGACTCGTCTCGGCTCAAAATAACCGAGCGGTGTTTCTCTGACACATTGCGCGCTTTTTAATTTTATAACGCCGGCCGCCGTCCAACGCCGGCGCCGCTGTGCAAAACGACACGAGCCATACGGCATAATTAATAAGCTCCTAATGGATCGTTACAGATTTTTAACACTCCACTCGACTTTACTCATGCGAATTGTTTAAACTTCACAGTAATGTTTTCGAATATTTTATTTTTATTCTACATTGACGCCAAAAGTTTCTAACGAAAGTTTATTAACGCTCAGTTGCAGAAACGCTCATTAAAGTTAATCCTCCATTTAATCTCTTGCTGTCACTTTTTGTATTGCTGACGTAGTTAAAGCTAGCAAGAGATTTAATGGAGGATTAACTCTAATGAGCGTTTCTGCAACTGAGTGTAAGAGAAGGTAATTGCGAAAGCCGTCCGCGCTGCATACAAACGAAGTTTCATCCTAGAATGTCTGTATTTTATCAGTTTTCTGTCAATATATACAGGGTGTAAGTGACAGCCTGTCTAGCAAATAATGAAGCGGTAAACTCAGACCATCAAACTGAACAACTTTCACTATGGAGCCTACCTCAGGAAACGCGAAAAAAAATCAGCTGTCACATACAAAACTGCTGTACCTACCCTACTAAAATGTATGGGACAGCACTATTAAATTGTATAAGGGGACAGCTAATTTTTTTACGCGTTTCCTGTGGTAGGTAGGCTCCATAGTGAAAGTTGTTCAATTTGATAGTCTGAGTTCACAGGTTTACTATTTGCTAGGCTGACACTTACACCCTGTTAGTTTCAGAGCTAGGATTAATTTAAGATTTGTATGGAAATCTTTCAGCAACGGTAACTTTGAAACTAGGCACATTTTACCGGAAATTTTACAAGGTACCGACACAGAAATGGGTTAGATTGTGTTAACGACATTTTTTTTACTTTAATTTCTAAATATCCAAACTATAGGATGTGATAGAATATACTATTGTTCCCATTAGTTTTTACCCTTGTAACCCAAGATTGTAGAAATACTAGCAGTAACTATTAAAACTAAGATGGGCAACACTGACGGGTGACGTTAGACGTCAATTTTGACAGCGACTTGCGCGCGCGAAGGCGTCGGTCTTTGGAAAATGTTGTTCTCAATATAATTTAAAAGCAGAGGAAAGTATATTGTTCTGGTTCGCGTGTTTTATTGAAGAAAGCATGGCAGAGAACTGCAGATAGTGTCAAGTTTTCAAATATTACTGCGGTTTGTATGGAGCGCTTTATCAGGAATTTGATACAGAACTAAGATTACAACGTAAGGTAAATGCGGAGGATTAAAGACGCTCTTGTTCTGAAGTTGGGGAACAATTCAGCCGCTCTCCAAGTAATTGGGCCAGCGTCATGGTTGCCAGACGTAAGAGGTTCCTCGTACCGGTCTCTCGTACGAAGTACGAGGATGAAGTCAGCCTCGTATAAATATGTACGAGGTTTTGACTTTTGACTTTTATCTTAACCATCAGATGTCGCTGGTGGTTAGATGTAGTTTGCCGGGAAATTCACAAGAAACCGATCATTACTTCGATTCTTTCATACAACATACAAATTTTATCAACAAAAAAAAATTGTTGCTTTATGAGATGACCAAAATTAAATTTTGTTATATGCCTAATTCTTTGTTTTTTCACACTTTAGACGAATGTACAAGGTTTAATAGCCAAAGAACGAGATTTTTCTTGCTTTTAAAAAATTTTCGACGTCTGGCAACCCTGGCCAGCGTTTACGAGTTACTACGAACGAGGAAGCAACCGGCATTTGGAATTACTGTTAGTCGGATGTGCTATAACAAGCACGCGAGTCCCGAAGTTTCGTGTGGGGCACCCCTTGTAGACGACCCGTCGTTTAATCGCCACATTTACCCCACCTACGATTACGACATTATGTAACTCATGATTGCGCTGAAATTTGTGTTGGTTAAAGGTGTTTATCCACCGGCAAGACCATTATACAGGGTGTAATTTTTATGGTGTGCATTATTTACGGAGGTGATTAAATCCCTTGATTGAACTATTGGCTAAATCTATAAAAAATTAGGGTAAAATTTCGAATGAGTTTCTTAATAGGCCACTTTAAATTTTTCGATTGACATTCGATATACAATAATAGATAATAGTCCCCAAATGCACGCGCAAGCGCGATATGGTACAGAAAAACATAACCCTCCTTCTGGCGCAGTCGGGTTAAATAAATTAGGTTAATTAGGTACACATACTTCAATTACATTTTAGTCATGATTTTGAACAATTATTCGTAATAAATAAATGCATGCATGCGATGTGCAAAGTGAGTGTCAAATTGTGGTGTCAATTTATGCTACTGGTAACTGCCGAGGTAATCAGAGGGCAATAGAAGGGGTGAGGTAAGAACTCGGTGGGAGGCAGGGAGTGCCCATACTGTATGTAGTAATAGATACTCTTTCTTATACTGTGCCGAATACCCCTGCCGAATGCCGATCTGACTCCGTGTGAAACAGCCCTAACTCATCTCGCTGAAATTAGCGTTGGCCCGATACTAACTTGTTTTGCCCAGCGGTCTTGTTTGGACAAGCCGACTGATGTGTAGCTTGGATGTTGATGTAATGTTTACGTGTTTTAATGTTCAACAGTGGGTGCTCGATTAATCGTGCTTTTGTTCTATTAAAAGTGTCGGAAACGATAAAATACGGTCGCAAACTTCTTAATTAAGTGTCGATGATTCATCGGTTTATATTTCGGCCTCATCTGGCAGTACGGAATCGCATTTTTTCACGCTCTATCCTTTTCTGTCGCTCAGGAACTTCATTGGTATCGCATTTCATACTAAACTGCAAGCCGACACGACATAAATTTATGGGACAGCATACTTTTCTGCGATTTCGTTGTTAGAGAAATTTTTTCAGTTTTATGGTCTGCCCATCGAGAATGAATACATATTATAATGGCAATATAATTTGGAAAATAAAAAGAATCGACTAAACTACTTGAGTTTTATCTACATCGTCTAAATCTAAAGGCTAAACTCTAGAACGTTTTATCCAAATCGTTCTTAAAGTCCATCAACATTGATGACATAATGAGTTAAGTATCTTAAAACAAAATACACAAATCTCTTACAAAGTTAGTTTAAAAGTGACCGCTTCAGCGACCGTCAAAGTTAATATTAAGTGCACTGAAGTTGTTAAAAGAATTGCCGATGGCATTTTAACAAGTGTTCAAAAGTTATAAGACATCTGAGTGCATCTTGCTACTTTTGCGGAAGCAATACTAAAGTTTAGTTTAGTTTTATTATATTACTGACACGATAATTTCAATATGAATGTAGTTCCCAAGGAATTAAAGGTGAATTGAGAATGCGCGCTTCATAGCAACAGTTTAAAAATTATTTCATTCTTTTCTATCGCACACACACGCACACACACACACACACATACACACACACACACACACCCACATACGAATAAACAAACAGTGTAACTTACCTATATGTACAACATAGAAATATTATTTCTTTCTTTGCACACCGAATTAAATTTATTGTACTTTCCTACTTGTTTTTTTGTTTTTAAATATTATATAGTGTTCTTCATCGGCACACCAACATTTAAGTCAAATGACAGTTAAGGTACCACTGTTAGTACTATAATATAAGAAAATTGTAAAGCAGTCTGTGAGGCAGAAAACTCCAGTACAGACTGCTGATCTACTTACTCTGTAAATGCATGTGTTTTGGAAAATAAATGTTTTACTCTTTACTCTTACCTATCATCATCATCAGCCTACAATACGTCCACTGCAGGGCCTCTACCCGGACATTCGAACTTCGCAATTGCGTGAACATTTGCGTTTCAATGTCAACTCTATTACAATGACGTTCGGACCGAAACGGTCGTGATATATCGAAAATCTAAAGTCCGGGTACAGGGCTAGGGCACAGGCCTAAGAGAAGGTAGCTTTTCTGTCATGTTTACCTAAAATGTTCTAAAAGGAGACTAACTTTAAACTGCACGAATACTTATATCATTATCATGCTTTCTAGGGTATAACAATGTCTATGAATGAAAGTCATCGATCAGACAAAAAATAATAATTTCTTTTTAAACAACAAACCACGAAGTGACATTGAAATTAGAAAGGTGCAAACTTTGTGCAAAGTAAGATATTTTCACACTTTGTTAGTGCTAACTAATTTCTGAAGGTAAGAACGCTTTTTGCACATACACGCGATCTCCATTCACTTTTGTTAATTGTAGAATGCATTTTAGGTTAACAAAACTCTTCTTTCACACATAATTATGTTACAATCGCGTCAAAAGAATTTCGTCAAAAAATCGAACCAAATAACAACTTTAAATGAATACCAGTAAATGTGAATTTCACAAGATTTTAGGAACGCCATCGGAGCGAGCTCAAAGCAAATTTTTCAATATTCGATATTCCAAATCTTCAGTAAAGCTGTGAAACGATCGCATGGAAGCGATTTAGCATCAAATGAAGCCAATACTAGGGGACAATCGGTGTTAAACTGAACCGTTTATTTGTTTTGCAAACTTGCATTTACTAGAATCATTTTAAATGGAACAAACTGAATACTACACTTCTCAATGGAATGTATTCCCACTGGAATAGAAGTAAAAATTGAATACCTATTCATAAAAGTTTGCTCACAAAACCGGTTCGTCATATTGACGTAATATAATAGCAGGAGTAAATGACCATCTCGAATTAAAATCAAGGTATGATGTAATGTTTGTGGCCTCGACGATGGCGGGCCTCTAGATACACGTGGGATGAATGACGAGGCGACCAAATCACAGATTATAATTCCATGCACGAGGACTTGACTGACTGTATTGTCACAATGTCACGCCCTAAAAAGATATTCGCACTTTAAATAAAGCTACCTGGTGCCTATTGCAACGAATGGTGCCTATTGCAACGAATGGTGCCTATTGCAACGAATGGTGCCTATTGCAACGAATGGTGCCTATTGCAATGAATGGTGCCTATTGCAACGTATGGAGGGATACTGCCTATTGCAACGAATGGAGGGATACCGCATTGGATAGAGATAGATGGAAGAGTTTAGGGGAGACCTTTGCCCAGCAGTGGGACGAAGTAGGTTAAAATGTTTTTTTTTTTATATCTACTTCTGAAACAGAGAATACAGGTGGTCTTTACAATGTTTGTGTACTCTATTTGTGAGGTTATGAACCCTAAAAATGAAGCGATTTGCTTCGTGAAGCTACTGTGAAAACTGTAATAACTTTTAACATAAAATGAAATAAGTATAAGGTGTGGTTTAGTTAGACTATAACATTTTACAGCCTGTTAGAGATAAACTCAGAAATAAAATCTGCCCGATTTACCCATACCCATTTAATATTACTATAATATTAGTTTTCTAATAAGCCTATAGTACTAACAGGATTATGTGTGTCACTTTATCACGCTAAAACGACTAGACAGATTCGGATAAAACTTGGCACACAGTTTTATATCATGACCAACATTGACATAAGATTCAAAATTACATACACACGAGGGCAATGTCCTGGGCAAAAGCTAACCAGTAGCAATAAAGTTCAGCGTTTATATTCTTGCGAGTTTGCTTCGAGGTTAAACAGGTTTGCATTATATCTAAAAAGCGGTCAGAATCAAAGTGTAGTCCGAAAGCACTGCGATTCTGATTATGACGTTTAAAACATAAATTGAATGTATATATATTACTTACTATATGGTAATGTCAGCTTATATGGCTTATACGTATACCTAACTATAATAAAGGTGAGGTGCGGAGTACGCAAAACCGGCGGGCATGTATGAAGATATGTATGGAAGTAATGAGGCGAAAGAGGTTAGTATGGATCGTAGCAAATGGCGCGCTTTGTCTCTGCCCACACCTCAGGGAAGCGTGACTTTATAGATAAATAGGCTATTATTGGCTATGGTGTGTACTGCATGGGGACGGTGAAATCGATTTCAGCGCACGCTGTTGCAGAAATGTTAATCATTTCTAAACAAGCTGTCTTTGCTTGAATTTGAAATCTCCTAAACTATTAAAGACTACCAAAATGAAATTTGGAAACTTTGTTTCTTTTTGTTTCTTGGTTCTCACAAAAAGCATTTTACGCATTTCAATCTTTAAGAGTGTGAAAATAGGGGTGAGAGTTTGTATGGGAATTTCGTAGCGAAGAACGGGTAATCCAGCTGGTATTTATTTAATTATTTTTTGCTACTTATTTCTTGAGTTTAGTTAAGTTTAAAAGAACAAACCTAAACCTAACATTTAAATCTAGGTGGCGCTAACATCACACAGTGAAAAAAAACTGCCATTCTAAAAAATTCGCAACACTCACTCACGAATACCTACATTGTTATACCAAAAAACCCCGATAACATACTGTTATAAAATAAAAATAAAAAAACAGAGGAAGTTGATAATCAGTAATGGTTATAAAATACCAACATGTTTAGACAGAGTATAAAACAAGCGGTGCTAGCCTGTTTCCCGATAATTGCTTATTGTTGGTCGGCCATCTTTGCGCATACGCATGAGTCATCGGCTCAGCCACACAGCACTCCTACACAGGCCAGATCAGCATTGAAGAGTATATCAAATTTAAATACGGTTCAATTTCAGTTATATCAATAAAAGATTTAAGATAATGTATGTTTTGCTTATGTTTTGGTATTATTAATAATGAGATGGGTTATTCACCTATAGCTATAGGTGAATAATGTGAAAGATTGTTAGTATACTGTAAAGAGGACCGCACACTTGTCCGCGCCTAACGAAACGAAATTCGTTTAGGCCGCACACCCTAAGCGCACACCTATCCGCACCGAATCGCCGGAAGAATTACCTACGTTTTATTATATTTCTGAAGTGTTCATAATGACGGAATCTGATGATATCATCCGAATTCGTCTAGGATTTGGGTACCTTGCGAATTTTTCCCGCGATTCGTCCGATTCGGAGCGGACAAGTGTGCGAGGTTTCATAGGATGTTATACAACGAATTCAAAATTATATTCTTTCATTTCTTTCGGCGCAATCAGGTGTGCGATGACCTTAACGATCGATATAATTAATATGTATGTAATTATTATATTGCCACAAAAAGATGAAATGTTTCTTACGAAATAAAACGAAAAGTACAAAGTGCGTATCCACGACAGGCTTCGTCAAAGGCAATAGGTACAACATTCACATCCACAACAGGCTTCGTCAGGTCTTACGAAATAATGTTAGTAAAATAAATAAAATAAAAATTATTTATTTCAGTAAACAAAGTTCGATACACAAGCATTACATAGAGGTAGTTTGTCAGACTCAGACATCAAGTTATAAATTAAATTACATTAACTTATTATTACGTTAGTCAATTAGTCAACAATGTATTTACAACTATCTGCAAACAGGATTGGCGTTATGAATTCAGGTGTTTAAATCATAGAGTAAGAAGAGATGGCATATCGGCTTGTTTCTATAGAAAATGTTGTCGCCAACAAAGGGGGTGAAAAACGGGTGAGGGGAAGGGTTAGCATTTAAATACGCTACTTCCCGCTATTATGACGTCAGGCCCAGTTGAGTATCTGTGCACAGTTCGATACAACATCTCTTCCCCAGGGGAGCGCGTTATTTTCTCTATGGTTTAAATAGTCTAAAATGGTCGGTCTCAGAGTTAATTAATAGTTCGTTACCATTAACAACGGTCGAATGCGGCATGATAATGAAAAGAAAGATTATTTATCATTATCAGACTGTATTTTTATTTCCATTACAAATTTTCACGATCACAGCAAAAAACTAGTTTATTTATACTATCAAGCCTACTGTGTCCTTAAACAAAAGACAGCATTTATTTCCTGTTCATCTTACAACAATGCATTGTTAACTTAGAGTAACAATAACTTGCAACTTAAATACGTAACTATGCAAGCGTGACGTCACAAGGGGCTGTAAAGTAATTAAGTGCCGCCCCTAGTGCCAAGAAGTTGCCGGTTGGCACTTGCTATTTTGCCAACCTCGTTATATGTATACATCGCATCGTTAACTTACCCAAATTTCACTTCTGCTTCGACGGAATGTTTTTTTTTTTTTTTTTTTTATGTTCGATAGGTAAACATTTGACCCCAATCTCACCTGATGTTGAGTGATGATGAGGCCGAAGATTTAGCATGCTTACCTAGAAAGATGCCTATTCACTCTTGCCTTGAAGAGGCCCAGGTTGTATTGCTCAGGGAACAGGTCCGCAGGTAGTGCGTTCCACTCCTTAGCCGTGCGCATTATAAAAGAAGAAGCAAACTTCTTCGTGCGAATTGCTGGTAGGTCAACGACATAAGGGTGGAAACCCAGCCTGCGTCTCGTCCCCCGCAGATGAAAGGGAGACGGAGGTATTAAATCGTGTAATTCAGTCGCACACTCTCCGAAATGTATCCTATAAAAAACAGATAGACAGGCTACCTTGCGACGATGCTCAAGACTTTGTAGCTTCGCCACAGAGGTTGGATCACCTATGAGCTTCCTGGCACGCCTGTCGATTGAGTCCAACGCGGCCAGCTGGTATTGGGCAGACCCGTCCCAAAGATGGCAGCAATACTCCATACACGATCGGACTTGTGCTTGATAAAGTTGTAGAAGCTGTCCCGGAGTGAAGTACCGTCTGACCTTCGAAAGGACGCCCAGTTTTTTCGCTGCGGTTTTCGCCATGGACTCAATATACCGCCCGAAATTCAAATCGGACGATATGTTAATGCCCAGGAGCTCCAGGCGATCAGCTATCGGTATGGACACATTTCGGAAAGTCGGAGTCAAAGCGAAGGGACTCCGTTTTGTGGAGAAAAGGCACGCCTGTGTTTTGTTTGCGTTGAAACTGACCCGATTAGCGTCACCCCAGTCGGACACAAATTCAAGGGCCAAGCTTAATCGCTGCACCATGGCCTCTCGACAAGACTGAGTAACATCCAATTTGACCCCTGCACCGGACAGATATCTGTCAGAAACAGTGCTGTCGTCAGCATACCCAAAGGTTCCGGGCACAAGCATGTCGTTTATATGCAGCAGAAATAAAGTAGCTGACAGAACTGACCCCTGAGGAACACCGGCATTAATAGCCATTTGATCCGATGAGTATCCATCAATGACTACTCGTATGCATCGTTCACTCAAGAAGTCAGCTATCCAGTCGCATAGGTCAATCGGAATTCCATATGATGGAAGCTTGCTTATAAGGCTTGCATGCCAGACCCTGTCAAAGGCTTTGGATATGTCAAGTGACACGGCAAGTGCCTCCCCGTATCTCTCGACAGCCTCACTCCACAGATGTGTGGCATACACAAGGAGATCCCCCGTGGACCGTACTGGGCGGAACCCATACTGGCGGTCACTGAGGAGATCGTTATATTCAAGGTATGCCAGGAGCCGGTTGTTAAGTACACGTTCCATAGTCTTGCAGAGTATGGAAGTGACTGATATTGGTCTATAGTTGACAGGGTCGGCACGACTGCCTTTTTTGGGCACAGGTTGCACGTTGGCAAGCTTCCATGACTTTGGGACTACCGCAGTCTTAAGTGAGAGGCGATACAGGCGTGTTAAAACAGGAGACAACTCTGCAGCACAGGTGCGTAGGACAATCGCTGGGATTCCGTCGGGTCCGCTAGCCTTGTTCACGTCTAGAGAACGTAGGATTTTAAAAACCTCTTTTTGGCGAATGTGAACTGATGCCATTGAGCATTCAGTACGAGGAATGGTAGGTGGTGTTTTATCTGAGTTCTCCAGATGCGAATTCCCGGCAAAAAGATTAGCAAATAAATTTGCTTTCTCCTCCGCCGAGTGAGCCAGCGATCCGTCAGGTTTTATTAGCGGTGGTAGGGAGGGACGGCCGAAGTTTGCTTCCACCGCTTTGGCAAGCGACCAAAACGCTTTGCTGCCAGCTGGATAGGAGGCGAGCTTAGCCCCTATACGACCTATATGGTCAAACCGGGCCTTTCGCAACACCTTTTTGCAAGATTTGGCGGCTTTGTTGTAGGCTTTCTTCAGTTTTTCGGTGTTCGGAGCTTTCCGCTTTCGAGCATCAGCCCAGGACATATACGCTGACTGTTTTTGCACCTCAGCACGAGAACAGTCAGCGTTGAACCATGGGCGAGCTTTGGCGCCGGTTGACACGTCAGAGTACGGAATAAAATATTCCATACCTTGACGTATCACTTCGGCAATCGCGGTCGCAGCGCTCGACGATTCCTCTGTAGAAAAGCAGGTTTGCCGCCAAGGATACGAAGCAAAGAAGTGTCGCATCTCGTCCCAATCTGCTGACTTGTATCGCCACACCCGTCTCTTACCACAGTGGCCCTGATCAGGTGGGGAGTATACGGATACAGTTTTCACCAGACAGTGGTCGGAGGTACCTAAGGGGGCACATACCGACACAGAATATCTGTCTGGATCAGTTGTCAACAGAAGGTCTAAGCAGTTGGCCGTGTGAAAGTCAACGTCAGGTATCCGTGTGGCACAATTGACCAGCTGGCTGAGATCTAGCGATAGTGCAAGTTTGCGCGCCTCTCGTCCAGCGTGATCGGTCTTCTGGTAGGGGAACAGCCATTCTTGATGGTGAGCATTAAAGTCACCCAGAAGGGTCAGTTGCGCCACAGGATACCTTAGCTGAGCCTCCTCAGCCGCCTCTCCAAGATAGTCGAACAACCTAGTCGTCTCCTGATCTTCACTGTGAGAACGGTAGACACAGGCGTAAACAATTTGTTCAACACCCGTCTCCACCAGTATCCACAATACTGAGAAAGAAGGCTCCTCAAGGTTTTTGAGACGCTTGATGCAGATGTCATCGCGAGCGTACACACAGACTCCGGCATGAGGAATGAACCTATGCTCCAGAGAGTACCCAGGGTAGCTGAGGTACGCCGCGTCTGCCGGACATCTGATCTGCGTCTCGGTGAGAAACAGCAGTTGTGGTTTTTCAGTCTCTAGGTGGTGGTGGACTGCTACGAGATTTGAGTGCAGTCCTCGGATATTGCAGAGGTGCACTTTTAAAGGGAGAACGTGCAACCGCTGTTTAACTTTCTTCCTTTTAGAACCTTTCATCGTTTTTTTTTATTTTTTGAAGAGCGAATAGGCAGGGGGCCGGTAGTTGAGCGAGGAGTAGCATCAATCGAGCCAGATAGTATGCTGAAGTCTGCCACACATTAAGATGGCTGGGTTGGAGACCGCGGGGACGCCCGAACCCCCCCGGGGATGCCCACCAACTTCTCCCATCCGGTTGCCAACCGGCATGGTGGAGCAACCCGGGATTTTTCGCTAGGTGGCGGGGCAGCCTTTCACGGGTGGCTTTCCCGCTACTTGGGCCCCCTACTTCCTGCGGTCGGCCAGCGGAGCACCGTGCTTCGGATCCCGCTAGCCTCCAAAACCAGCCAGCCGGTGTAGCAGAGGTCAGCAGCCTGTGAACGGTCTTCTGACGCGACTCTACTGCTCAGACCCGTCCTCCATGGGGCAACTCCGGATTTCGTGGCGGAACGTGGTTAGTACCACTTGGCGACACGGCTCAATCTGGAGGGTGGTAACCAGCCTCGGCCGAAACCTACCACCGGTAAGTTCTCACTCATTTAGCACCACCCAGGGGTCACGTGTAGGGTCTCGAGGGTAAACCTACGGACGCGAGTGACTTAAACCCCTAAAAATGTAGTTTTAATGTAGTTTTAATTTGATTGAAAATTGCGATTCTAAGTTTTTACAACGTGTAGATTATAATCTGAAACTCGTAGAATGGGCAGATTTATTCTAAAAGAGAAAGAGAAACCAACTAACATCCAGAACCAATCAGAACAAAAACGTTACTTAGGTCGAGAAAAAACTGACACAACTGCAAACCAGTAACATTTGTATACAAAAACATTCGCCCAACAGGAATCTAACCAGTAGGTACTAAAAAAACCGGACAAGTGCGAGTCGGGCTGCTCGCGCACCGAGGGTTCCGTACCACACAACTACAGAACACAACATTATTAACTTAGAAAAAAAAACTTTTTTTGTCCGGGATCTTTAGCGCGAGACCGACTCACACTTGGCCGGTTTTTAGTATTTGTTGTTATTTTGTAGTTTACTCTATAATCACACTAAGTTTGACGCTTGTACGTATTACCGATTTTACGGTAGAGCGTGAAGAAAAAACGTTGATAAAAACTAGTTTCTTGTTGAGAACCCCCCTTAATTTTTTACTTTTTGATATTTTTATTATTTCTTAACAAATCCGCCGTAATAACGCATAATCTGAGAAAATTTCATTTATCTAGCTATTACGGTTCAAAAGTTACAGCCCTAAATAGGTAGGACAGACGGACAACGTAGGCTTTGGGTACGGAAACTAAAGGTCAACAAACTTAACATTTATACCAGTTTACCTTCAGAAGACCTACCTAGATGACGTTAAAATAAAGTAGAATCTAGACTAAAATGTGACTAAAATGCAGTGGAAATGCGCTCCTTACGAAGTATGTATGTTACAGTGACCGACCGAATCCAGAACAGTGTGATAAGTGGTTGGTGTAAGTTGAAGGATGTGGTCTTCTTCTTATCGTGTGGGCAGAGCTCTGGTGTCAGAGTTTTTTCAGACCGCCTTACGGCCCCTGACGTGGTTTTTATGTAACGACTTCTACCACCAGAGATAAGGAAGGTGTGTGGTAACCAGGATTGAAAGAGATACGCTTAGATGGTTCGGTCACGTAGAGGATGAATGATAGTAGACTCAATCTTAGATCAAAGTAAAAAGGACTCAATAGGAAGATTTATCGATCAAATGTGAGCGGAACAGTAGAGAGGGCGTCCGAGGAGAACTTACCACATCCAAATATATGGCTTTCTCCGAAAAGGACAAATGCGTAGCACCCTCAACCAATGGATGGAAGTGCATGAAAGTGGGTGAGATGTCAGAATCGTAGTGTGGCGAGCCGTAGTCTTTGCCTATCCCTGTGGGATAATGGCGTGAGTATATGAATGTATGTACGACATTGTACGTATCTAGACTAAACAAGGTCCGGTTTAAATACATAGTAGAAATGTTTGACCTCTTAATTGTCGCACCATTCTGTCTCCTGACCGGAGTAGATGAGATGGTAACTAATAAAATGAAGCTATGGCATTTGACCCTAGATCTTGGTCGACTGAGTCATAAAGTGACATTGTGATAAAAGAATGACACACTGCTTTAAATAGATAATTAAATCAAGTTCGAATAAAAGTTTACGTCATTCATGAACTCGTTTTTTACCAGTTCTTCGTCACCGTTTCTGCATAGCAATTTGTGGCCAGATATCAAACTGGTAATTTCTGCGTTTCTGTGCAAAAAAAGAATAGACTGATGCCAATTTCTGCTTTATTTACAATACAAGTACATGTTGGATTTGATATCTCAATAGTATGAAAACAAAATCGCTATCTGCGTCTGTCCTCATCATCTCTGTTTCTCCGCTTACTTCTTCTAAACCACGCAGCGGATTTTTATGCAGTTTTCAGTAATTTCTTCTGGAAGATTCATGTGTAAAATACATTTATTTATATTACAGACGGCTTGAAAGTACTCATAAGTAGGTATCATTTTTGAATTGTGAGATTCAAAATCATGACCGAATGAATACACAAACTTCATCATGTTTAGGTCATTTTCTACTGCTGATTTCAACGTGTCTTCCAAAAATGCACTACTGGACTCTGACAGCGCGTTAACCTCTATTTTGCCTCCACGATCCCCATACTGAGCCTATGTAGAATACCTTTTATTCCCTTCAGTAAGAAGAGGCGTTCTCTCTGCAGTCAGTGGGATCCAGGCAAAACTGGCGGTCTTTCTTGTAAATAAAATCAAAACCCGAAGGAATTTGATATGAAAAACTAATTTAAAGATATACGAATATCGCAGAGAGTACATGTAGTTCTCAAATCTTGCACAAAGGATATCTAACAACATGAAACGAGGATTCTAAAGATGGAGGGTCCCTTTGAAGCTTTCGCGATAAAAGCGGAACGTTTTTCACTAAACCAGTTTTATGTTGAGACGAAAGATGTCATTTGTCACCGGTCCCTTTCGTTCTGCACCGAAGGGCATTCGTTATCCACTTTAGTGCTCGGACATATCGTATGTTTCGCGATGGAACATCTTATCCTGATAATGGAAGGTCCGTAATTGTATTTGGATAAAATGTTCCTTTATTTTCACGATCGTTTTTAACATGGATTTTGTATGTTGTATGAAACTTGTCTGAGAATTTAATCTTCCTACACACATTCTTATTCGTATTATACATCTGTTTGTCTGTCTCGGCTTTCTGGTTACGTCACCGGGTTCGAACTACACTGAATCGAGTGAGGTAGCATGCAGCGTGAATGACAAACTAAAATTCATATACAACATAAAAAGTAGCCAAACCAGAAAGCATAATTCGACGAAAAACTTTGACGTAGCTGACCTATGAATGAATGAACTATGAAAGGATCCATTGTAAGCTACCTACCTCAAAATTGGTTCTCGAATGGTTTCCAGTTTAGCTACTTTTTTATCTTGTTCTTCGTATTCTAGGCGGGAGAGTTTACTAGAGATCGCATCGCATCGTGGCGTGGCATGTGCGTTGCATGCGCTTTAGTCTGTAAACACTTTTCTAATTTCACCATCCTCTCAGCCAATGGACGTCTACTGCTTCACATAAACCTCTCTCAAGGATCGCCACAACGACCGGTCCTTGCGCTGCCCTCATCCAACGGGTCCCCGCCGCCTTCACCAGGTCGTCGGTGGCCTACCCACGTGCCGCATCCGCCATCGATTCTGAGCAATGTATCCCGCCCATTGCCACTTTAGTTTACCAATTATACTAATTTAGAACCAACAAAAGAACCGGAATGTGCTCTCGATTATTTTTTGCTTCTACATTTGCCGTAATAACTCAAATCACAGCCCGGGCATCACTCAGTACTTTCACTAGCAAGTAACGCGATTCCGTCACGTCTCACGCGCACCCCACGTCACCCACGAGGGTCACCAGTTTTCTATTCGCGTTGTGCTATGACGCACGCGCCGGTGACGACTATGCTCGCACGCTTTAAATACACGGCATCACCAGTAAAGTCAACTGCAAACCGCAATGTAATTAAAAACATCTGGATCGTCACGGAGTAACGGCCGTCTAGTCACCACATTTCATCCGAAATCACCGCCATACTGCCCCTCTTTCCCCCACACACTTCGCAGTGTACATGCATCGTTGCATTGCCAAATGGCTTGCACGGAATAATATTACAAAGGGAATCGAGACGCCTTATGTATCCTATGGTCTGCTTATGTTCCAAGTAGGACGAGGAATGAGGGCATTCTGTATACCAGCAATTCCACCGTTTATGAATTAGACGGCAAAGATTTATGACCATGAATGAATACTTAATTCCGGCTGCAAATTCAGATTCCATATTACATGCTGGCAGATGGCCAAGTAAAATATCAATACAATTACGTATAGGAATAAAGACATAGGCTCAGTTCGAGCAATGTTTTATTTTATGCGTGATAATCCTACTTCCTTATTGAAGTCTTATGTACTACAACTACATACTAGAACTATCACCGACAGACAAACGCCGTGCGCCACATGATGGTATGATGAGTGCGGGCGGGTGAAAGAGTGCATTACCCATTTACTACGAAAATCGCCGCAAAAAATGGGACAGAGTATTGACGTGCAGTGCTAACATAATAGTGCAATGTACACACGGCGACACATCAAGCTATACAAAACCAACATAAGCTGGCCGCGCCATGCTATACGTTACTCGACCTAACGCACGGTCAGCTTATGTTGGTTTTGTATAGCTTGATGTGTCGCCGTGTGTACTTCCCACTAATATCAGGGCGCTCTCGGGTCGCGACAGGCCTATCGTGCGGGGGGTGCGGGTGGCGGGGTACAAAAGTTTAACACTTCATTATATCGGGAAATAAGAAATAGTGTTTGTGTATTCTATTTAAGATACACAATCAAACAAATCATTTATTGCATGGATTACAGGTGAATTGTATTTCATTCATAAAAGTATATTTCATTCATTCATAAATAAATTAGAGGGTATGGTAAAGATGAACTTTTAAGCTGAAGAATTTGCGGTTTTCTGGAACAGAAGTAATGACTAGTTAACAGAAAATGTTAATGCATTTTGCTGAATGGAAAGAAAATCATACTTGGCTTATTATGAGGTAGGTAAGGTAGTGTAGTGGTCGATACTACAGATATTCAATCCAGGTTCTTTTAGGGAGTAAATAAAATATTATATGTAATTCAAATATTATCTTTAAAGCTACCTTTTAATAAGTCCATTGATTTATTAACTGCGGACCTTGCTGATTTGACTTTCAAAAATCGCACTCCTGAAGTATGATTTTTGAAAGTCACATCAGCAGTAGAAAGATGCATATCTCCACAGTAATTTTGACATTTTCAACTGCTGAACTCAGCGAATGAGATTCAAAAATCGCACTCCTGAACCAAGCAGGAAAATTTATTTAATGAACTTTAATTTAATTCAGAATTGTTAATGCACTTATGTGATTAAAAGAACGAGTTCTTTTAGTAAAAAATAACATAAGAAGAGAATGAATGAAATTATAAAATGATAAACAACAATAAATTAATACAACTAGGTAACTTCACTGAAATAACTAATTCTTCTTCTTTCATTTCAGTCAAAGATAAACTAGACTTAATTGTTATTAAAAATATTTTTTTACCCGACTGCGCCAGAAGGAGGGTAGGTATGTATTTCACCAAGTGTCAAGACATTTATTCCCAGACCAGTAGGCCTCGCATGCCACCCCCGAGAAAACGACAAAAATCGAGATGTGCCTCCATCCTTATTATTTTACGTATGCCAGAAAGAGCGCGCATGACGTTTTTCTCGTTTAAACGCTTTGTCGTGGGTGGCATGCTAGCCGTGCAGTATCTTAAAGCTTTTCAAAACAAAATTAGCAGTCCTCCAGTAGCAATTAATGTCAGACAGTGAGTCGGTATTTACGGACACTAAAAAAAAACTCCCATACTGTGTTCATCAACACATTTTATTCCCACATAAAAACTCGAAAAGTAATCAGCATGGAATCTTTCCAAATTATTTTAGGACTCACCTTGTGTTGAATTATGTACCTAGATTAGGTATAATCAAAGAGATTTAACATAATACTAGTATATTGAATGTTTGGGTATAATAAAGGTGATACTTCGATAATCTATACACATGTAATACAAATGCTCACGCCTTAGTCCTTTTGGGGCAGGCAGAGACAATGAGGCGTTTAGACAAGTAAAAAAATCAGTCGATAGGAATAACAAAATTAGAAAAAACCTGACACATTGACGGTTGAAAAGTGCTGTTTGGCTATGGTTATGTCTTCAAAATTAACAAAAGGGCTCTGACCATGAACATGTCAACTTGTCCAATATCATCATCATCATTATCTCAGCCGACGGACGTCCACTGCTGGACATAGGTCTCCCCCAAGGATCGCCACAACGACCGGTCCTGCGCTGCCCTCATTAAACGTTTTCCCGCCGCCTTCACCAGGTCGTCGTCCAATATGATTGACACTTATTTTAACTACCATGAAGATAATTATTTACATAATTCTAGCAAGCCAAAAAACGTTTGTGTGTAAATTCTTTGAAAGTTTTGTAATTTTTAAAGCACTTTGCTTTACAGAAATCCGTAATCAATGTTACTTCGCATTCATTGTTTAGTCATCTTAATACAAGTCTAGTTTACCTTGATTCTAAGATAATCTGTTTGTTTTATTTATTTCATCTATCTATAAAGTCACACCTCTTTCCCAGTGGGTTGGCAGAGACCAGTGCTCGCCTTACTACGATCCTTAAAGGTTTGTATACCTTTCACCTCATTCATATCCATGCATCTCTTAATACATGCCCGTCGGTTTTGTGCTCCGCACCACACTTTTTTTAACCGATTTGATCAGAGTACGTGCTATGAGGTCCGTCATCCTATTAGGTATTACATATTCTGGGCTAGTTTGTAATAACTGCCATTAGATGTCGCACACGTCCCCTCAAGACGCAACAGATTGAAAATTTCGTTCTCTGGCTAGTGGACTCGGTAGCGAAATTGGATAACGCACTTCCCCGGTTTGGAAGGGTGCGGGTTCAAGTCCCGCCCGAGACTTAATTTTTCAATCTTTAATTTGATTCGAAATAGCACAACATGGCTGTAACATGTTTAAAAATCCATAATATTTAAAATTACATATTCTGTTTTATTTATTTATGGAAAATACATACTGTTTATTCATTGTCATTTAATAGAGACTTGAACTGTATCTAAACTGCAACTGTTAAAACAACGCAAATTACAATTTCCACCGCAATGCAAATTATCCTCATGTTTTGTTTCATGTGACATAATACAGTATGAAAGAGACGGAGTCACACATTTATCTGTATGAGTTTAGTGACACTAACTTGTTTCATTGATAAACAATACTGGTTATGTTGTATGGTGTTACAGACAGGCAGACAGACAGTTGAAGAAATATTGCAAATGATGCATACCATACAGTAAAAAAATAGGAATAGAATCTGATATCATGGAATAATACATTGGTCTGAGTAGTAATTACAATGTTTATGTTTATGCATAACTCTTGAATACCTATGTTTTACATATACATATAAAGTACATAATTTGCATTCTAGTTTTTTTTTTAATTTATAAATTAATGGACTCTTGCTTGTGCGTTAGCACTGCATTTCCGCCAGTGTCAAGTAGTTTATTGGGAGAATCTATCCCAATCTCAGGGATTGTTTTTAGACAAGTACAAGAAGAGATTGAGGAATGTGGAGCCTCGTGGCAGGCAAAAACGCGACGCGCAAAATCACGCGAGCCGTGTGCTCGGGTCAGTTCCTGCAACGTGACTCCCATTTTAGTTTTATACTCCAATAAAAAACGAAAATATTTTTGGAAATTACAATATTCTTCTATCGAATTGTAGTGTGTTATATTATATTTTGCCTTTTCCAGTCCAGAATTAACTTACAATAAAGAGGAAGGTAAATTTTAAATTATATTACCAATTACTTCCTTTATGGCCAAGCTAGTGGTATTATTTAAAACCATGATGCGTTAATTAGATGTAAGAGCATTAATTATTATCATCATAATCACCATCAGTATACACTAGAGGGTGTAAACTTAATTGCGTTACAAATTTTAAGGGATGCTTCATGAAGACAATCAAACTTAACAACTTTCACTGTGGAGCACTACCTCCGTGGTCTAGTGGTTAAGAGCATTGGCTCTCGATACGGAGGTCGTGGGTTCGATTCCCACGGGGGGGACACCTAGTGATATATCACTTTGTGCGTTTTCCCCCAGTTGGTTAGGAGGTTGGTTAGGATTGCAGGCTGAATCACCTGATTGTCCGAAAAGAAAAATGATTCCGTGCTTCGGATAGCACGCTAAGCCGTTGGTCCCGGCTACTATCTCTGGTGGTAGTAGTCGTTATATAAAAACCACGTCAGAGGCCGTAAGGCGGTCTGAAAAAACTCTGACACCAGGGCTCTGCCCACACGATAAGAAGAAGAACTGTGGAGCCAAAACCGAAATCACAAAAAAGACTTCAGATTTCAAATAAATATTACATATAATGTTTGAATTAGACTGAAAATGATATATCAAAAGCTGCAGACTCAATTATTTCAACATCTGGTCCATAGCTACAGCCAAAGTGGACTGTTGGCCACTGTAGTCCTTTGTAAGACGAGTTTCAAGTTTTATACTTAGTAAAAACCTTGAATTTTCATTTACATATAAGTAGGTATATTTTCTGATAAGAGTCTTATTAACTGGTCATGCTGTTTGTATGTTGACAACAAAGTAATAGGGTTTTACTGTGATGTGAAAATCATGCAGGGTTTTTCCATTGACCTTGAATACTATTAACTTAAAAGACATAAAATCTTAGCACATTTTTGTCCGAATTGACACTATAACCCACACACATCAAGTATGTATGCTGTTGGGTGGCACTATAATGTTGTATGTTTGATTAATAAACTTAGTTGTACATGCATATACTCATGCCTGTGTCCTATTGGGGTAGGCAGAGATAATTGATCGCCATCGGCTATGATCCTGACACACCTCTTTTGCCTCTTTCACAGTCATAATTTGTTTCATACACGCTCATCGGTTTTGGGTACATATGATCTGATCTTAAGTAGTCGTATATGGTATTTATTGACAGCAAGTTGGCAAAAAAGCTCTTCTGGAGCATTTATTGTTTATCTAGTTCTGTTAAACAGGTAAGTAAGATGTTAAATAAATTCAACATACATAACCACAACTATAATACCTTTTGGGGAGGTCAGTAACTTTTCTACAACTACCATTTCAAGTGTGTAGTTGTAGCAAGGCTAATCATCTGACATTCATCACCAACGTTTCATCAATTTAGTTACATCGGAGAACTAAAGTGCTTGACATAGCTCAGAAACATAGCAAGCTAAAGCAATGGGCTGGTCATATCTGCCAAAGAACTGACTGCAAATGGGGAGTCAGAATTCTGTAGTGGAGACCACAAACTGGCAGGCATAGTGCGGGACGCATTACGGCGTTAGACCGATGGCCTAGAAAAGGTAGCGGGGAGCGACTGGATGAGGAAGGCAGAGGATATGCATAATCTCTATAATAATTTTGTCATTTCCTACTGCTGATTTCAACATGTGTCTATCAAAATCTCAATACTGGAAAGAAACTTGATGAACAGGTAAGTTAACAATTCTGATTGGTAAGTATCAGAAAAAAAAACAGTTATTGCCCACGTGATGAAGTGTATTTTTTTCGGGTCGTTTCGCAGCTGGCGAGTGTGTATGATCAAAGAACACATACAAATCGTATGATAGCTGAAAATATACACAGGTTAGTAGGAATAGCATGATAGTGCTTATCGTAAAATTATCCTATTCTATCGTGGCATTTCTTATAAAATTCAAATTTACCAGTTTTGAGGTGAAACGGAATTGGGCGTTTCTCTTTTCATATTAGTTTAGCAAGCAGATCAGAAAGCAAAAGGTTAAAGGATTTTAGTAGCACATTTCGATCAAAAAACTAGGTCAAGCGAAAACTATCATTTTCTTCGCATAACCTAACCTAACCTAGCATTCCGTTGTATAATATGCACTAATAATACCGCGTTGTCCTCAGCAAAGCCGGTTTGTCTACCGGCCGATAATGCCCGAGTATTTATTTTTACCTCTTACGTATGCACAGCTGTCTCAATGCCTCACCGCATCTCGCCCGGCCAAGGCAAAATCTCTACCTTACTTATTAGAAAATACCGACCTAACTTCACTCGAATAACACACTAACTTGCACCACCGCTGCCATGAAACCCGATTCGCTATATTTGGAATCTACAGCGAGCCACAGGAGAAATTGCCTGCCCCAAATTGATATTCAAGTATCGAGTAATATATTCGCTAGAAAGTACTTTTGCATTGATATTCTTGGTAGCTAAATGACGTGATATGATCGTATTTACCTTTGTAGTTCCCACCAAGTGTAGCAGCAAGTCCACAGAACAATTCCTCGAAGAGAAATCACAAAATTCTCCACTCAAACACGGCGAATGTTCACAGCGCGTGCGATCACTCAACTCACAGCCGGCGTACAAAAATTCACAAATGACTAGTCGTACACACGAGATAAATAGAAAAAACACAGATTACACTAACTTAAAATCTATGATTTCCACAAAAAATATCTGAGTTGAACGGAAACGAAAAACGCGCCAACTGTCAAAACTAAAAAACTACAAGCACCGACGCGCCGCGCGACCGCGCGGTCCGAGTCCGCTTTACTGACTGGTGAGGGCACTACACTACACACGACCCGACTGATGCACGATTTCCGTGCACCTCGATCCCAACCCGACAACACGCTACTCGGCAGGCCTCTGACACCATTTAATTTTCGTCTATGTATTAAATATATAAGCAGCAATGCTGCTATCTGATAATTGACAACATATTATACTAACGTCGTCGGTGTTATCTATATCGCGATGCGACAAAATGAGATAACCGTTCGAACGTGAATTCTGGCGATAAAGTAAGGCGGCCGTGTTGAAAAGATCTCGGCGGACTATGAAAATACGTATAAGCCAATACTCATCTATATTTGTTCGGGATAGACGTTAGCCAGACGCGCATGCGTCAGTCGAGCAGCGGGCACGACGTCAGTGAATGACAAGCCCTGCGCTTATATTAACCGATCGATTTCAGAAGAAATACGAAATCTTTATGAGTTTGGCTGTATGTAGGCTAAGAACAAATTTTTTACATGCCTTGACTACATTATTACTCTGGTGATTCTACATTAGAACTCTACCCACCACCACATAACCATGATGTCATAATTGCACTAAGGCCTGCCTGCCTGACCTCGATTAATTTACTAACTATAAATTAATAACGGTATGAATTACAAATATAAACGCCACTTTGCTAAAAGGCTATTGGATGTATGGCTATAGTTAGAATTTTGTGATATTTTCATCATCATCATCTTAAGCTTGTTTGTCACTTTGCAGGGCATAGGCCCCTTCTAAACCAGTGGCGTATTGAGGCGGGCAAACGACCCCGGTGGCACTTTACTAAGGGCGGCAAATACGGGAAAAATATAGATTGATTGAGCTATGTCTATACTATACCTAATCAATTCGTAGAGCAGAGAAAAGTCAAAACTATGAAAGTCTCTAAGTAAGCTTGTGTTTTAATTACAGTACCTACACATAATCCTAAAGGTCTCACGCTACGCCACTGTTGCAGGACATAGCTATATGCCTCTTCTACATTAAACGTGGAAGGGAACGTGGCATTCTCCACCACGTGGGCCCCATCCGGAGTGGTTGTTCAGGCAATGCTGTAGTCAACTTACTTGGCTTAACAAATACAAGCCTCTCCATTATAGAGAAACAAAGTACGATCGCATAGTTGAAAATAATTGACGATGTTATAAAATGATATCATTATAATATTGAATTACTTATACATTTTAAAGTAAATTTAAAGTATCAAGAAACAAATAATTACTGTAATATTTATAAGGGACGTTTTGGTATAATTTTGGTGACTAAACATTATATTTACTGGTTAGTCGACGGCTATTATTTTACAGAGGCAGGATGTCAGAGGTCGAAATATAGAGTTGAATTAAATTTATTGAAAAAAAAAAATATTGCAGTGCTTCTTCTTCTTCTTATCTTGTGGGCAGAGCCCTGGTGTCAGATTTTTTTCAGACCACCTTACGGCTTCTGACGTGGTTTTTATGTAACGACTACTACCACCAGAGATAGTAGCCGGGAGTGCTGATTTAGTATGTTAAGTTAATTATTGTGTTATAAATAAGCCTAGCAGGAGCAGGCAGTTTTGTAAAGTGCTGCTATAAGGTTACTGTAAGAGTGTAGATCGCAGTCACCCAGCGTATTATAAGCGTGATATAAGTGCAAATACCCCTATAAAGTAGGCCCTTTTCCACGCTAGCTTATAAGTTCGCTATAAGTCTAGTAAAACAGTTGTCTTTGGATGATTATAAAACAGTTTTTTGCTCGTTGGATCCAGAGGCGACCCCCTGGAGAGAAAAGACGCGGAAAACTTATATCAACAGCGTGTGGCATCAGTTTTTACTGACTGAAATCAAAAGGGGAAGGAAAGCTTAATGGAAAATTATGATAATTTCAACATATTGAAACGCCTCGTGCATATCTTATCGTTGTCAACCGCATTCCGAACAACGTAATAACTGCAGTTATTTTTAATGAAAATTCTTTACAACGAGACGAGATAATATCATGCGATATCTAGTAAAATTAGATTGTGCATCTCGACTTGTAATGGCAACCATATTAATAAATGAAACTGCAACGAACATCGAAACATAGGTTACATGATTCAATTTAGAGGCGTTTATTGTGTCCACTGTCAATAAAAGTTGAAACGGCATTGTTTAGGCAGTGAAATGTGAATAATCTGGCACTGCTAGTGCATTGTGGATATTCCGAATGCTAAATTTAGAATAACTCTGACTAGCACATCAGGGATTATAGTCAAGAGTAATGCTGCTGTTTTTAATTAAACATTATTTCCCAAATAAGATAAAAATTAAAATCGCCTTCAAAAAAACTAAAAAAGTAAATAATAATATTGCAGCCGTTCGCATCTTTATGAACATCAATTTTTTTTATCGAAGTCACTGTCAAGCCGATTCGCGATAGGCCTTCATTTGTTTTTTAGCTTGGCTTGACACCGACTCCACTAAAACAAATTGATGTTCTTATCCATACCATAGATGCGAACGAAAAAGTCATTGGCTGCAATATTATTACTTACTTCTTATGTTTTTTTGAAGGCGGTTTTAATTTTTTCTTCTAAATTTTGTTTATTTCGCAATTTTTAATAGTGAAATACATTATTTTGACTCAGATATCAGTTATACACGCAAAAGGTACATCGATACGAAGCAAATGTTTCAATCGCCAATGATGTGCTGTCAACTTTTAAGGAGTTCTACAGTGTAGCTCCGAATCGCGTCATCAGATCTTCACCAAATTAAAATGGAACCATTTCGGGGGTAAAATCTTCAGAACTAAAAAAGAATCACACAAATCGGTTAAGAAATGTCGAAGTTATCGCTTAATAAAAATACGTACAAATCAGGCCGTCACACTTACACGAATTAGTCCATATCTTGAAAACTACTGAACCGGTTTTGATGAAACTTTCACTGTTCCCTAAGTTGGAGTAAATTTAAGCCAATAAAAAAAGGATGGTCACAATCCGATTAACAGTTTCGGAGAAATGCGCGGACAAACATACACCTATGAAATTTTGTATATTTGTTTTGAAACCCTAATGGATTATTTGAATATTATGCAATCCCTATAATATTACATACATACGTATCGAATTGATAACCTCCTTTTTTTTGAAGTCGGTTAAAAAGGTCATTACCGTCTTTAATTTGGTAAAGGTGATAAAGCAGTGTCACCACACTGAATTTTTTATGGAATTATTTAGTGTCCTCGTAAAATGTACATAAAATAGTGGAAGAAGCCCTTGCTGTTAGATCGTACAGGCTATTATAAACTACTTACTTATATTATAAGATTAAATTGTTAAATAATATCTAGGAAAAAATCATTACAATTTTGGAGTGCCGCTGGCTACGACCATCTTCATCAGTTCAGTGTTGTTAATTTTGGCAATAGATTTTATTTAAGTGGAGCTGAACGTAAGTAATATATTATAGACATGAAATATACAATTTAAGCTTCTCGAGTCGAACAGACTTTTTGCCAAACGGACCAAAACTCCCCAAACTCTTCTTATAGTGGAGTCGATGGAGGTTTTGACCTCGGAACCCAATTACTTTGAGTAAACTTTTATGAAACCTTCTGCATTATGTTAGTTACATTATAAACAAGTTGTAATTTTTTTTTACATTTATGGACAACTCACGCTTGACCAAAAATGTATTATGCCAAAATTGTGTTCACAAAAAAAGACCTATGGGTTCCTAGGACAATTTCCCTGTATCTCCTGTGGTTGTGGACTTCCCCACACTGTCCTTGTTAAAAAATACTATGTAATGTTTGGTGGTACGGAACCCTCGGAATAATGGAGAGCGGCAAAAAAAAATGGGTAAACATTTTTGTTTATAATGTAAATAACATAATGGTTTCATAAAAGTTTACTCAAAGTAATTGGGTTCGGAGGTCATAGCATTTTTAGCCCTCCATCGACTCGACTATTAATATGTCAACGATTGTGTAAATAGTTTACAGGTTCTACGTTCATTAGTATGTGACTCTTTGTAAGTACCTACTTAGATAGTCTTTAAACAGTTTCACTTTGTAGGTAGTATGTGTGTGTAGTAACGAATTTTTATCTAATGCTTTCTTCTGTATTTAACTGTTAACAAAACATTGTTAATGAATCATATTCACGCAGACTAGAAGATAAAACAGTTACAAAGAGAGAAAATAAATATATATGTAAGTATATAATATACAACGTGTTAATGAATTAACGCATAACCTCTTACACCCCAACTGATTCGCATTTTAAGTTTTGAGGCAAAAATGATTTGTTATCTTTTCAGCAATGAAAGAAAGCGCTAACGTACTCATGGATACATTTTTATAATCTTGTCTTGGTAATAAGTTGATGAGTGTGCCTGTGCGGTGGGTTGACATCGGGTTCAGAAATTTTTAAATTTTCCAAACAAATTATTTAATATTTTGAAAAAAATTACCTATGTTGAAACTATGATAATTCGATTCTGCTCTCGATTCTAAACAAACTACTTTCTAGTTTTGCGTTAATTCATTAACACTTTGATGGTCAGAAGCATTATTAAGTATTACTAGGGTGTATTGTTACACCCTGTATACATACAGTGTGAAATTGATATCATTAGCATCCTTTTAAATTAAGAGTCTACCCATCAAACTGAACAACGTTTACTATGGGAGCAAACCAATCGGAGCAAAAGAAAAATCAGTTGTCCCATACTAAACTGCAATGTCTACTCGACTCAAATGTATGCAAAAGAAGATTTTTTTTGTGCTCCGGTCGGTTTCCTCCCATAGTAAAAGTTGTTCAGTTTGATGGGTAGACAGACTCTAAGAGGAGAATTTCTCACTAAAACAGAGTTTAAAAGGATGCTAATGATATCAGTTTCACCCTGTCTATTATAAGTATAAGAATTTAAGAAAATATAATTTTATCTGACACTCAAATTCAAGTGCAAATAATGCCTACAATTATATGTTGACAATGTCTTGATAAGCTTCAACGTACAGTTGCCGCATAATCTATTAATGACGGACCTTGAAACGATTAGCGATCAAACACTATTATCTAGTGTTGTTTCAGTATGCTGTCGCCTTGCGGAGTGGAGATAGGTGTTGTGTGCGTCAATCCTTATCTTAATCAAATTGTAATATGAGGCTTTACAGTCCTTCATAGTATAACTCTTATTACTGAAAGGTAAGACTGGTATTTAAATGGCACATGGACACGATGAGGAAATCAACTAGTTTTTGTGCTGCAGTAGGTACTTGTTTTCTTGTTTGCTATGTATCTTGAAGAAATATAAGTTTGGTTAAAGTTTAAACTACATTTGATGAGTTTTTATTATCTTTGCATTGTAGCTTGCTAGGAAATTTATTATAAGTCAAATTCTGGTAGACGTGGCTAAAATCAGTTTTCTTAAACTAATAATAATAAAACAACCATAGCGAAATTCTACTTCGTTAACATCGTTACCGGGACGTGGAAGAGTTTGGGGGAGTTTTTGCCCCAAGCACGTATCCAAACTTTAGTTTGGGGGGACATTTAATTTTCGGGACATTTCATTTAATTTATTCATCGAAAAACAATGAAAAAGTGTTGTAATCACTTTTCCATACTAAAATCCCACCTATCCCCCCGCCCTGGATACGTACCTGCTAAGCCCAGCAGTGGGACAACACAGGCTAAAACAATATTGTTACCAATTTTTGTACCTCCGTGTACTTACCTATACAGTAATTATACTCTGTGCCTATACCTAAAGCTAAAAATGAAAAAAAAAAAAAAAACAAAGCCCAAGGTAAAGCGCCGTTAGATAAAAAGCAGCATGATCTAAAAACCAGTAAACGTCGATACAACCTAAAAATACACGTGAACGCTAAATAGATCGGGTGATTATTTCATTGTCTGCTAATGTATAATGGAATCATGGACAGACAAGACAAGGTAGTAAATAACTTAGCACATCTACTAATACGTATAAACGTCAATAGGTAATTGAATTTATCCGTGTTATAATGTTGTTGATGAAAAGCGTAAATTCTTTTTTCTCCAAAGATATAAAGACATAGACCATACAGCCTTTTTACATTTTATACTGTCATCGTGGAACGTGTATAGGACACATAATTTTTTTTTAACCGGCTACGTTCCGAATCGTGATGGTTTTTGGCTAGGCTGTATGGTCACCGTTGAATTCAGAATGGTAAAAAAAAAAAAAATCATGTCACCTTCATCCAACTATATACAATGTTCTTGCCTTCATCACCTTCTCAGACAAGGAACATATGTACTCTTCTCAGATAACGGGAGCGCGCGCTACGGCACAATTTTAAAAAAATATATTTTTTACCTGTTTTTATTTTTATTTAACCTCAGACCTCCGTTTTTAGGGTTCCGAAGTCAACAAGGAACCCTTATAGTTTCGCCATTTCCGTCCGTTCGTCCGTTTAGTACAGAGGTCCCCAAACTATTTTGTCCCGTAGACCCCTTGCAAATTTTTGTGATTTTGGGTAGACCCCTTACAGACACCCCACACATATTTCCTAATATTCCAGCTTGCCGGTGGGCCCGTAGCTAAGATTTGTGCCAGCAACAGCTCTTTTCTATGGTTTAAACAGATAGGTCTAAAGAGTTGTTGGTTATTTTATGACAGTACTACCAAGAGTTCGATCCAAATCTGGAGCGAACGATGCGAGCACGAAATTTTACAGAACTGTGATGAGAAGAACAGACTATTGCGCGAGCAGTAGCAAAATTGTAAATATGGAGCGAGTGAAACAAGCTCGAAATTTCACAACAATACAACTTAGCCATGAAATTTCTCAGCACGACTTGGCTGTGATTGTATTTATCTCTCTCGGTTAATGCAACCGTAATAAAATAGAAACCAGAGCGAGCGAAGCGAACACAAAACTTTTTCGCAATATGATTTGACTGTATTTATGTGAGTGTGTGTAATAAGAACAGAAATAAAGCGAGCGAAGCGAGCTCGAAATTTTTTGCACTTTTCTCTTGAAACTTCATAGAAAGAACCAACGAATCTAAATTATTTATTACTTTATTTCCCAAAATTGTTTCATTTGTTTTTGGCCATAAACTGACTTGAATTGAAATAAAAATCAGGAGCGAGCGTAGCGAGCTCTGAATTTTTTTTACTTTTTGGCGACGCCGACGTTATGTCGTATATTTGATATTGCGCCTTTAGATCCTCTGCTCGGTCGTGCCTCTAGGTGTATAATTTTGTAGGGCACTAAAATCCTTCTGCAGGCCGCCGCGCCCACTCTAAGCGGACTGGCCTTAGCACTTGCTCATTTTGCCCGTATCAGAATACGTTCCTGTCTTCAGATTATAGATAAAATACAAATAAATAAATAACACTCACAAGCACATACATTGTAATGGTCCCAAGTAAGCCTCAAGCTTTTTTTTTCATGGAAACCATACAACGACGCCGACGGCACAAACATATAACATCCATGACCGAACCGGTATTCGAACCCAGGTGGTGGTTCGGCAGTCCGGCGTGGTAACCATCACACCAACCGGGTCGTCAAAGATAGATAAAAGTATATTGTTTTTATAGGAAAGAATTATGTGAGTAAAAAAAGTTAAAATAATGTATTTATTGGCTCACACAAAAGAAAGGCGTTTACAAGGTATGACATCAAAGAAGTATACATGCATGCCATTTACTGTCTTTGTGAGAGACTGGCGTATGTGGCAAATGAGTACATAGGTACTATCTGTATTATGTGGATTATTTCGTTCATGGAAAGTCAAAATTATGGTCACGACCAACTCAAATGGGATCCACTCTCGTGGACCCCCATTTAAGTCTCATGGACCCCCAATAATTTTTCTCGCTGACATGGACCCCTTGCAGGTCGTAATCGACCCCTGGGGGTCGATATAGACCACTTTGGGAAACACCGGTTTAGTACACTAAGAAAGCTGTAATTATTAATCACGCCGACAAAGTCGTAAAATAAAATCATAAAAAATATTTTTTACGGTGCCTCCCCAAAACAATAGGGTAGGGTAGGGTAGGGTAGGTAAAATTATATAACGAATTTAAAAGGAAAACTATCACGTCTAAGTACGCTTTACAAGTTAACGAGATTTAGGGCCTGTTTCACCATATCTTAGTAAGTCCTTGTTAGCTTATCTGACAGATATTTTGACATATCTTTCTTACAAAATATGTCAAACTATCTGTCGGATAAACTAAAAAGAACTTACTCAGAAGTGTTGAAACAGACCTTTAGTCGACCAACTTAAAAAATGTACACACGGCGACACATCAAGCTATATTTGCTATATTTGCGCGCGAACGATCGAGATAAAAGACGTGAGGCTATCGCTGGTTGTCATGCTACCCATGCAGCATGATTTCTCTACTCGCGCGCGACACACCTTTTCTGCATTGAAAATAACCCCTTCCCGCGCTTTGCAGTCGCGCTTGCCGCGACGAGTAGTATGAAAAAAAAGGCAGAGTCGCGTGTAGGTAGAAAAATCATGCTGGAGGGCCTCGATTGGAACCCTCGGGCCTCGGTTTCGCAAACGATTATCAGTAGGCTTTTAACTTAAATCTTAATAAGAGCAATTAGGCAGGTTTCGACAGCTGTTGGTTGAAAAATGTTTTCTTTCATTTTAAAATAATTTATTTAATAACGAAAGGAATTATTTAGGACCGTACCTACGTCTATTGTATAACGTAGATCTTTAATAATCAGTAGGTAAAGGCACATATCTTTCCGTATAATATTGATAAACCAAGGCATTGACGCAGATCGTAATAATTTACTTTAGTTAGAATTCGATAAAGATTAAATTTTGTTGCATTGGATTGACGTATTTAGTTATCTTTATCTGTCTACAAAATAAAATTCCACTTTCAGACTATCAATCAAGTACCTACTTAGGTCTCAGAAATGTTTTTTTTTGTCATCGTACATTTTTCTTAAACGGTCTTGAAATAAGCTTGAAATTTGGAGTAGCTAAAAAATTACCTACTAGCCATCCAAGCTTAGCATGCCACCCTCGGGAAAACGATAAAAATCGAGATGTGCCTCCCTCCCTCCAATCTTTGTTATTTTACGTAGGTTATGTCAAAAAGAGCGCGCATGATGTTTTTCTCGTTTTGTCGCTTTGTCGTGGATGGCATGCTACTCATGTAGGACAAACTGGCTTTTTAATACGCCTGGCTTGGATTGGGTCTGGCTTGGATTGGGTCTGGCTTGGACTGGACTGGGCTTGACTTGGTGTCAGCAGTGTGAGAGCCTCTGACGGAGGAAAAAATTATCCGGTAGGTACCTAGGTAGGTAGGTATAATATGCAGTGTAAACTTAAATGCGATAGGTACATAGGTATTTTATTTAATTGGGGTGTTTTCGACATAAAGTGAACAATTATTTTTCACTTTATGTTATGAAGCTTTTCTTTTTTAAATTTACTTCTTATAAATTCTCAACAGATAGCATATGTTCATAGTTCTATGATAGGTAGAAGCAGGCACGTATCCAGTAGTAGTTCAGTGAATATCCCCCCCCCCCCCTTAATATCCCCCATCATAATTTTTCTGTGGCTTTGCTCTGGCTCAAGAACTCGAACGCTCATTACAAAAACCTAATTAAAAAGTTAGAATCCTTTTTTTAAATATTGTAAAGTGGACACTAAATTATAAGAATATTAATTATCAAATAAGATTACTGGCTGGTTTCAAAAGCATTATGTTGGCCCGCCTGACGACGATGACGTCACCCGCGGCGCGCGCACCGCCCGCATCGATCCGCCCCGCCATTTCCAGCGCTGCAGCGAACTCCTCTCTAGATCCTACTATCTTCTTACAACTATCTTCTAGCGGCTTAAGCGCTGCATGGAAACTTTTTTTAAACGAAATTAGATCGCGGTAAAAGGTTACAAGTGCTTAAAACCTAGAAATAAAATTCAAAAAGTTTTTCAACGATTTTTTTCTAGGTATCCTGTTTGGAGCAGAAAAAGTGGATTTTATTATTTAAAAAAATATTTTTTTTGATTCAGTTAGTAATTTTATATTTATTTCATAATTTATTTTTTAACAATAATATAAATTTTATAAAGCAAAGTACAGTTAATAGTTTGTACATTTTGTTTTGTTTAAAAGATGTGTGTTGTAGAGTTTCTGGCCGCATCTTCTCTCAACGGAACACCTTCCGACGCGGTGGTAGAGTCAAAAAATGACGTCAAAAAGCTATCTTTATGATATTATTTTGAATAAAAAATTTTTGAATTTTGAATTTTGAATTTTGAGTAAATGAACATAATATCCTAAAACTAAAATACAACTTTAATTAAATTAACAACATGTGATGAAATGAATTTATTGGTAAAACAAATAAAAGTGGATAAGTGCATTAAAAATAAATAAAAATATTGAGAACCTAAAACTAACATTAGATTTAGATGTTAATTTTTCAGTGCCTTTGACGCTTGGACGTTATCATAATCATAGACAAAAAATCTCGTGCCTCCATTAAGGGGCCCATTCACAGTAGTCCGTCTTGCAGTCCTACACCAATATCGGATCGTGAATGGTGTTGCAGTCCTACAAAGCGTCCGATGACGTTGGGCAAAATGTATGAGTAGTCCTTCTTGCAGGATAGTGTGTGGCCTCGTAGTCCTGCATGTAGGACTACTGTGAATGGGCCCCTTTACTGAAGCTTATTTGGACTGTAGATTAGTAAAATGTGTTTTCCCACTCACTATGTTGTTGGTTGCGAAAAAAAAGGTATTATTAAGTTAAAAAAAAAGTTAAGACACTAACACGGGGCGGGAGCATAAAATAAAAGTATTTAACTAACTTAAAAAAATGTAGCTTAACTCCCAAAAGCTCCCAACCCAACAGATTAACGCGCTAAATTATCCACATTATTATAATCCCTTTCAGAAATAATTTCCCTTGTTTTCTAAATTAAATATGGCATCCAAGCGGGCTTGGAGGTGTCTGATACAGTGCAGCTGCCCTACACTGACATTACTTTTTTCTTAGAAATTTTGAACTATACGAACATTGAATAATTATTTACAACAGATCACAAAAACTAAAGGGAGATGTGAAAAGGGAGCCCAGTGTCGCAGCAATATGCACCAAAACGGAACACATTGCTCGCGTCAGTAAGGTTTCAATATATTATGAGGCTGAAAGCCAGTTGAAATATTATGTGTTTACAATGCTTGCGTTGTACTAAAGATTATTCGAACGTTGAGTTCTGATACCACAATGGATAATGAGCACATTCAAGCTAACAAAATACTCGCGTGGTATACTGGTGGCAATGCGACACTAGGTTTCGTACTCAGCCCGTTGGTTGGTATCTCTCTAGATCTCTATGTTATGTACCTATACAACAGACAACGCGAACAAAATCTGTGCAACATGATCAGTAGTCGCGGTGCAACACGCGCCCGGCACATGCTAAGTAAGGTTGAGCCAATTAGCTTAAACGAGTTTTAGTCTGGGTGTCGCCTCTAGTAGGTACCTCAATGTTTATGACAGCACAGGAGGCTCTGTGCCCCCTTCTGTAAGGATTAATAACCAGTGGTGTAGCGTGGATTTCTGCCGCCCGGGGCACAGACAGATTTTGCCGCCCCCCCTTATCTTTATAAGAATACCTAAATAATAACGGAGCGAGCGAAGCGAGCTCGAATTTTCTCCTCAATACGAATCGGTTACAGCCAGAGCTTTTAACGTACAAAACATGTGAAAGTAACCTAAGTAAAAGCTATGGTTCGAGCGAAGCAAACTCGAAATTATTAGCACCACGTCTTAGCTAGAGTTAGAACTCTTTAGGATTATGTGTAGGCAAAGTAATTAAAACAGAAACTTAGAGCGAGCGAAGCGAGCTCGACTTTTCTCTGCTCTACGAATTGATTATAGACAGAGCTAAATCAATCAATATTTTTCCCGAATTTGCCGCCCCTAGTAAAGTGCCGCCCTCGCTACGCTACTGATTACGTCGGATCAAATGGTTCGTATTCATACAATCACCTCTAGATATTCCCCGTTCTAGATGGACCCGTTGACGCAGGCAGAGGCTATATATATATGTATCGCCATTAATATATCTATGATCGCCATATACATGGACCATTATTAACAAAAACCAATATCTTTTAACAAAAATCATTCTATAATTAATCTAGCTAAAGATTAGTGAGAAATTGTCCATCAATTGACATCCAAGGATTGATGGTGGCAAAGTCGACCTACATCGTGTAGCAACCGAAGTATCTATATCCGACGCTCTCTAGCGCGTAATGGGCAGCCAAGAGTGACAGAGATGGATCGTTATTAGCAATTTTTATCCTGTTTCTGCGATTAGCGCGGTTTTCGGCTGGTTTAGTTAACGAGGAAAGAAATACCTATATCTTTTTTTCAGGGTAATGTACCTAATTTGTTTGATAAAGCTTTTCAATCTTAACTTTTTTATTAGAGTTAAGATAATTTAATCTCAACTTGGTTTTGAGATAAAATCTTGATACTTATCTAATTTTTAGACATACTGATTTAACATTTATTTAATAAGTATCCAAAAAAATATTTTTAAATTGATCATGATCCATACACAAGCAGCACCTGTTTCAATAAAATTGTATATTTTCTTATACAGGGTGTTAGGGTAAACAGTTGCACTACTTTAAGGGGTGATTGTACAGTCAAGAGCACATCAAGCTTTACACTTGCAGTTCGATTGTAACGCTTATGGCGCACTAAATAAGAACGGTACAAAGTCCAAAGTGTCAAGCTTGACGTGCTCTTGACTGTACCCATGATACCTGCTCAACAACTTTCCCAAAGAAACCTATAGCAAATTCGCAATTTTTTTTTCGGCTTTCCATACTAAATGCAATCAGCTGATCGAACGTTTGTATGAAAAGTCAAACATTTTTTTTGCGAATTTGCTATACGTTTCTTAGGGAAAGTTGTTCATTATCATGGGTACAATCACCCCTTAAAGTAACGCAACTGTTTCCATTAACACCCTGTACATGTATACATTTTATACATGAATAAGCAGTATACATTTTCGTGTAAAGGATTACAGGCTTCAGAGCTCAAATAAAAAAAATATTAAAATTTAAAATTACAGGATTACAGGGTGTAACAAAACACCCTAGAAATACTTAAGGGGTGCTTCAGACCATCAAACTGAACAACTTTTACTATGGAGCCAGCACCGAGAAAAATAAAAAAATCTGCTGTCCCCATACATTTGAGTCGAGTCGGTAGGTACTGCAGTTTTGTATGAAACAGCTGATGTTTAAATTCGCGATTTCGATGTTGGCTCCATAGTGAAAGTTGATCAGGAGTGCGATTTTTGAATCTCATTCGCTGAGTTCAGCAGTTGAAAATGTCAAAATTACTATGGAGATACGCATCTTTCTACTGCTGATTTGACTTTCAAAAATCGCACTCCTGGAGTATGATTTTTTAATATCAAATCAGCAGTAGAAAGATGCACGTCTCCATAGTAGGTAATATTGACATTTTCAACTGCTGAGTTCAAAGAATGAGTTTCAAAAATCGCACTCCAGTTTGATCTTTTCGTTTTGTCTGAAACAAATTATGCACTTAGTGCCCCATTTATGTTTACACCCTGAATAAATTTTTACATAAGTAATTCAAAATTCCAGAAACAACCTCGACGTAACTTATGAATGAATCCGTTCACAGTTCATTCAAGTTCATTCATAATTTACTGACAGTGTTGCCAGATCCAATTTTCGAAATACGGGAGGTGTACCAATAAAAAATCGGGAGATGTATGGGCGACATTATGAAAAAATCGGGAGATAAATTTTTCCTTAAAATTAATCAGACCATGGTCTTTTAATAAATGTTTTTTTTAACATCTTTTCGTTTACTTTAAAATCATAGCAATTGCAATTTTTTTTAATATTTTTCGTGTGCAAGATCCCTGAATTTCCTAATTTGGCCGGTTAACCAAAGCAAAAGTTTATTTCGCTACTTTGCAATGTTGCAAAATTAGTAAACTATAACTGCCAAAGCTTGCCATTGAATAGGTATTCAACTTTAGGTTATTAAGTCAAAGTATAGTTTAGGCTACGAATTTTACAAAGTTATGTACACATTTAACATAGCATTGCATAGCTTAGCATTTAATTTTGTTCCGTTTTAAACAGTTTTTTCGAAAAAAAAAGTTGTTCTTAAAAAATCGGGAGATTTGAGTGGGAATCCGGGACATCGGGAGATATTGACAAAAATCGGGAGATATCCCGGAAAATCGGGAGATCTGGCAACAGTGTTTACTGACGTCAAAATTGGTCGTCGTTTTAACATCCTATGAAGATAAGTGCCGTTTAGACTTGCAATTAATCGCAGGCTTAGTTACGACCGAGGCAAAATCGCATACGCGGGTGGAGGGGAGGAGCATGCGCTCTTTATTGGCTGAAGCAGCGTATACCATCGATATAGGTAGTATAGGGGTAGATAAATATTATAAAGCAAGCTACGAATAGGAATGTATAGAAATGTAAATTAAGCTCAAAAAGTGGCACCAAAAAAACTACACCGTGTTCTAATTTTGTTCTTTAAAATCGACACCTTGCCGCCAAAACTCATACAAAATGACATTTTTCATTAGGTGCCAAAAATTATGTTGCTTTTGCTTAGAGTTATTCTTCTATAGTTATTCTTATTCGTAGAAAGCAAGACATAAAAAGCCTACTTGACATCCATTAACACTTATGACAACCGCCCATTAGAATAAGCGAGATGTCAATAGTACAACAGATACCGTCTTATATTATAATATAACATTTTGTCACCGGCCTCCAGCTGGAAGATTACGCTATTTCCTTTCGTTAAGAACGACTTTTGCTTGAATTCGCTTAAAAAGTGGTACCATTTGTGTAACTGATATTGCCGGTCTTTAGTTGATAAGTCAATGGCGAATACATTACCCTACATTTAGGGCCGTTTTCGGCATAAATTGCTTGCTTTGATCGCTCGCTACACTTTAAAATAGAGAGAATAAATCCGGCAATGTATCCCGAAATCGGGCCTGACCAACTGCAAGTGTAATCGCTGCTTTAGACTGGGTTTGCGATCGTGCGATCTGCCTTTATACTTGCGATTTGTCCACAGGCGATTTGGCCTTGTGAAAAAGCTTGCGATCAACTGCAGGACTAAAGTGCCTTTTTATCTTACCTTAACGGTTTCGTCAGACCAGCGTGCAAGGCTGCTTTCCTAGTAGCCGAAGGTCCCTTCGCCGCGGCCGCCGCCGCATATCATAAACCACCGTCCACTAAGTTTAGACACCCACACACCGTCCCCACCGCCTTTATCTCTATTACTTATTTATACTACACCTATTAACACTGCCACCTATACAGCGAGAAACATTTTTTAAGAAAAAAAACAGTTAAATCTTTTAAATTAAGGCAAGTCCGTACTATAAAGCACCCAAAATGTTCAAGGAAGTTAGGCGATACTAAAGTCTCCTTTAGGCGTTCGAATTTTAAATTTGGCTTTTTTTTTGTTTAATTTGAAAAGCTAGCTCCCGCGCTATTATCTACATTCGAGGTTTTCGTATGTTTTAATACGCGGCGTAGCTCGCGTCGTATACCCGTCTCGCTCCATATAAGGCGTTTTAGAGGGAGTGTCGGGGTCGAAGGTCTCTTTCACTCGTCTCGTGGCACATTAACCTGGAACAAGAGAAGGTCTGATTAGGCTTGGACGGTTTTAATTCCAAGAAAGTGTAGATGAAGGACTTTTCTAATTGCGACAGTTGTTAATTTGTAGTCTATTGAAAAACTCTTCGAAAAAGTATGTGCCTAGAATGAACCCCATGCTTCTACCGTATAAAACAAAAGTGGCCAACTTTCTTAGGTTGGTGTGCGTGAGGAGTCATACAAATTATGCCTGTGTGTGTGTGTGTGTATGTGTGTGTGTGCCTATACAGGGTGAAATTGATATCATTAGCATCCTTTTAAACTAAGAGTCTACCCATCAAATTGAACAACTTTTACTATGGGAGCAAACCGATCGGAGCAACAAAAAAATTAGCTGTTCCCTAAACTGCAATGCCTACTCGCCTCAAATGTATGCAACAGCTGATTTTTTAGTTGCTCCAATCGGTTTGCTCCCATATTAAAATTTGTTCAGTTTGATGGGTAGACTCGTAGTCTAAAAGGATGCTAATGATACCAATTTTACCCTGTATATGGATAGGGTTTAGAGACCAGTGCTGGTTGCAATTTTTTTCTACGTTTTCGTCGGTTCGACTGTTTATCTTTACATTTATAACTTATCCAATGGAATTATAGTACCTACATAATAAAAAAAATTGAAGTTTTTTAGTGGGCTAGCATGCCATATACGTACGATAAATCGACGAAACGAAATACCCTGATGCGCGCTCTATTTGGCGAACGTAAAGATGGACGCACATCTCGATATATACATATATCGTTAATTTTTTGGGTGCTCGGGATGCTAGGACTACAGACAGCCATTATTATATTTTTCTCAAACATGCTTGGAAATGTGAGCATTATTTTGACAACCTTCTTCGAGATAAATCGAAATTGCTGTACTGGCCAAATACATGCGCGCAGCGGCCGGCAATGTTTGTATGAAAATCCATATCTGTCGTGTTTAGCGGCCAAATAAATTACATAGTAAACTCATATCTGTCGTGTAATTTAAAAATGGAACGATCTTTTTCTCCGAAACATGGCGACCAAGGAGGTAACTCATCAAAGGTTTTATTTAAATTTCGAACTGGCTTGCAAATAGAAAGCTGTTTATTGAAAAAAAAACAAATTGTTGTTCGTTGTTCGTCATTGATTTTGAAAAGAGTTTTAATTTCCGCGAATTATTTGAGAAAATTTACTGTTTTAATTTCCGCGAATTGTTTGAGAAAAGTACTATACAAGCCTTGGCCACAACTAGGCATTGATGGACTTACGTATGTGTGCCTCGGCTTCGCCTCGGCCCACATTTACACGTTCGTCCATCAATGCCTCTGTTGCTGGCCGCTGCAGTAATGTACTATATTCAAAAGTTCATCATTTATTCTTTAGCTTTTGTGGTATACAGAGTGTATTACTTCAAACCATTAAAACAGAACAACTTTCACAAAAATTGAAATCGCGAAAAAATGGCCGTTCCATAGAAAATGTCGGTGGCAACTCGACCCCAATGTATGGACAGCTGATTTATTTTTCGCGATATTATAATTGGTCCCCCGTCCCATAGAAATAAAAGTTGATCAGTTATACAGGGTGTAACAAAACACCCTAGTAATACTTAGGGGGTGCTTCAGACCATCAAACTGAACAACTTTCACTATGGGGCCAACATCTAGAAAAATAAAAAAAATCTGCTGTCCCATACAAAACTGCAGTACCGACTCGACTAAAATGTATGGGACAGCAGATTTTTTTTTTTTTCTCGATGTTGGCTCCATAGTGAAAGTTGTTCAGTTTGATGATCTGAAGCACCACCTAAGGTTACTAGGGTGTTTTGTTACACCCTGTATAGTTTGATGCACCCTCAATTCAATTCAATTCAATTCAATTATACTTTATTGCACACCAAAACAAAACATACATTTGAATAAAGACAAAGAATCACCCTCCCCTCTAGTCATCCAGTATTTCCTATCTCTATGCCTCTAGTACGTTTTACATCTTACTGTATAGATGTATTTTTGAGATTAAATGATAAACAGTGTGTTTAATTCGATGAAGAAATACTTACAAGTAAATAAATTAAAGACAATGAGTCCTGACGTTGCCCTTTTATTTTAAGGCCTACGCGGCTACGTTAACGCTACGCGACTACGCGCCGTAGTCATTTACGATTGCCTTTATGGCTTGCTACGAGGTGAAATAAATGTTTACAACATAAAATTGATGTCGTAAATGTGTGTTTTTGTATTGTTTACAGAATGGCATGGGTAAAATTTTAGAGAGCGATGATAGCCCATACGGAAGAGAGCTAGCGCCTCAATACTGAGGCCGCGGTTCGATTCCTGGCCTGTACCACTAAGTTCTTCGGAATTTATGTACGGTTGTATTTATCATTTACTAGCTCGGCGGTGAAGGAAAACATCGTGAGGAAACCTGCATTCCCGAGAACGAAAAGAAAATACCATAAGTTCGGAGGTATGCGTAAAAATGGGTGAGCTTGGGGCGAACACAAAAGGACCAGCGCTGGTCTCCGTGTTACAACGACCCTTGCTTGCAATAGCCCAACCACAAATAATAATGGGTAAAATGCTTAAATTTTCTACATACTGGGCAATTTTTTTAATAACTTGCCAAAAGACAAGCCCACGTGACAAATATCTATATATTCGTTTCGGGTCGTCTAGCTGGCGAGTGTGTATGATCAAAGAACACATACAAATCGTATGATAGCTGAAATTATACACAGGATAGGAGGAATATTGGTACCGATTCGGACTGGGCCACGACTGAACTTAACTAAATTTATTCCTGTCACTTTCTAATATAAGATTAAGAAAAGAGACAGAAAACCAACAGCTGACTTTAGTGCTGTCAAAGTGACGTTACACGCCCAAAGTAAGATGCCATCATAATGTACGCCATCTTATTTAATGCGTTTTTGGGCGTGTAACGTCACTTTGACAGCACTAAAGTCAGCTGTTGGTTTTCTGTCTCTTTTCTTTATCTTATTTTAGAAAGTGACAGGAATAAATTTAGTGGCACAGTCCGAATCGAGGCCATTGTTTTTCCCAATGAAATGGAAATTAACCTTGGGATTGGGCGTTCTCCTTTTGAGGGGTGGGTTCATAGGTGACGATTACGAAACTGAACAACTTTTACTATCTCGTGCCTAAGCCGTGGTGGTCCAGTAGTGAGTAACCTTGCCTGCCGTGCAGGTGTGATGGTTCGATCCCCGTCCAGGCCAACTCATACCCTTAAAAAAATTGGCATCCTTTTAAACTAAGAGTCTACCCATCAAACTGAACAACTTTAACTGTAGGAGCGAACCGACCGGAGCAAAAAAAAAAATCAGCTGTTCCATCCATGATCCATACTAAACTGCACTGTAGGTACTCGACTCAAATGTATGCAAGAGCTGATTTTTTTGTTGCTCCGATCGGTTTGCTCTCATAGTAAAAGTTGTTCAGTTTGATGGGTAGACTCTTAGCACAGTATAAGAAAGTAGTCCATCTCATACTATGGTACCGCCTCGTAGCACGCACACACTAACATAACAATATCTCCGCGTCGCCCCGTCTGGCGCTGCCTTGGCTGCCTTAGATATCGTCGTACGTACTGGCGAGCCAGGCGAGCACTCACACAAGCCGCGTTTGGTACCATTATATGAAGATGGATTACTGTCTTATACTGTGCTCTTAGTTTAAAAAGAAGCTATAATGGTATCAATTTGATATGCTATGCCTGTCTGTATGTACCTTTGCAATGCAAGCGAGCACTCCTTTTTATTAAATCCACAGTCACACATGTTATTAATGATATCAATAGAATAGAACACGTTTCAAACCACTTCACACACATACATACATATTCTCACGCCTGTCTCCCACTGGGGTAGGCAGAGACAACGGAACGCCACCTGCTACGATCCAAACCACTCAAACCACTTAGCTTACTATATGTGTTGTCTGTAATACACACACTATGTATTGTATATACGATACATTAAAGTAGAATCCTTTCACTAACATAATGGATGGAAGGGTAAGGGATTCTGTGTTGTTTACCTACCTACTGAAGATACGTTTTACTCGTACACATTACAGTACAACTATACAGGGTGTAAAGGCAGCCCTCCGCAAAACTGAACAACTTTCACTATGGTGCCTACCTCAGGAAACGCGAAAAAAAATCAACTGTCCCATACAAAACTACCGTACCTACCCGACTCAAATGTATGGGACAGTAGATTTTTTTTCGCGTTTCCTGAGGTGGAAATTTTATTGAATTGTACTTTTGTAAATGTACTGTATAGTCCGAATTAGTAGTAGGCTCCATAGTGAAAGTTGTTCAGTTTGATGGACTGAGTTCAACGTTTGAGTTTGCGGAGGGCTGTTCCTTATATCCTGTACGGATATGAACTTAAATGTGTTACATATCGAATAGGGTGATTCATACCATCAAACTGAACAACTTTTACAAAAAGACGAACATAGAAAAACTGAAAAAAAAAATTCTGCTGCTCCATCCAAAATGTCAATGCTAGAGTAGCTTAGGTACTGTTAGTACTGTACAAATAGTTGTTTTTTTTTTCGCGATTTCAAAGGTGGTCCCAAAGTAAAAGTTGTTCAATGTGATGGTCTGAATCACCCCATAAAGTATGTAAAGAATTTAAGTTTACATCCTGTATGGATTCTAGTTTATTAAGGGGATGATCAGACCATCAAACTAAATAACAATTTATCCCAATTTACTAAAAGTTCAAATGTAAAAGTAAAAAAAAAAAATTACTAAAAATTGCTAACATCGTTTTTTAAGTAAATTATTTTTACGACAAGATAATTATGGGCTGTAATTGTAAATACCGAAAGCACACTTACATAGTTGGGTCAAGAATCTAGATATTTCACAAAACTCACGTCACTGTATGTAAAAACATAACTTTCTACACTAAAAACAATCAGTTTTCAAGTCACAAAAACTACTCAACGGTCCCATTTAAAGTGGTATGAAGTAACAAAACTCGTAAAGTTTATTATCAACAGTCCTTGAGTTGAGTTTGTTCACCACAAGGTCAGTTTTGGAGTACCTAGCTAGCGTGAGGGTAGGAAGGGAAATATTACATCAACGGACAGTCAGCGCACTGCAGGTGGTTATTTTAGGTACTAAATGTGATAACCAAGTGGAAACTATAATGTTTATTACTTTGACGGACGGTAATAAGTTTGTGGACGGTAATGACGATGTGTTTTCCAAGATTAGTAAAAAGAAAAATCTGTGATGGCTATATTAAAATTTGAAATGTTAAAATTTTGTATGAAAAATTTCAAAGCTTTATATCTTTGTAATTATATCATAAATTGCAAATGTTATTTGATACGCGACATTTAGATTTTCTAAACTATTTTTCCATATATACAAAGTCACTTTATATTAATACCGTCTATGCGTATTGTGCGTCAAAGTTTTGTATAAAATTGACCCCTCTGCAACTGCCTTAAAACTAGAACATTACAAACATTAAGATAATCTACCGATTTCTACCGATATTATGTCGCCAATACTACCGATTTTATCAAAGTGACTTTTGCAACATTGCCTGTTTCCACCCTGGATATAATTAAATGCTTGCTTGCTTTTGCTTTTTTTGCTTTTTTGCATAAATTAATATAATTACTGTAAACAAGGGACCTTCGAAAATTACAAATTAAAAAAAACAACTGGTTGCAGTCCGGGAGTGCCGGCAGAAGTGAAAACTAAGAGATCTTACGTCTTACGAATGTCCTGTGACGTCACGGTCCTGACGCGAGTTTAACATAAAATCTTACGTCATCGTCTTATCAATTTTTGTCTTACGAATTTTCGATCAGGGTGACGGACGTCACGTTCCTGACGCGAGTTTTTTACCCATCCCAAAAAGTGCACAACGCCGCTAAAGAAGTCACTTCAAAAATATACGAATGTAAACAAAAAAAAGAAAACATACAGACATAACCAAAGTCATTCTCATGTTATTCTTAAATGAATTATTAAAATCGAGGAGAAAACAGGGGAATACGAAATGCAGATATAAAAAAAAACATAACACTCCTTCTGGCGCAGTCGGGTAAAAAAAAAGATGATCGACATTTCTACATCAGTGGTGTTGAGATAATCTCTAAACGGTCAAGTGCCTGTATTTTTTTTTTACATTTCGGATGGTTTTTCGAACACATATAGAAAGACAAAGTGTTGTATAGAATACATAGGCGTCGTGGATTTAGCTCAGCTCCCCGAAACACTGACATACTGTGTAGAATGGGATCACCCGAACGTTTATCTCAAATTATAACATATAGAACCTAAAGGCTACGAAATATCTATAGCGCGATGTAGGATTTCCCGTCTAAAAATAACTATAAATGCGAAAAAATCTATTTAAAACTTTGGTTTTACCAAACATCAGTTATTTACCTTTGATAAAGTAGCAAAGAAACATCAAAATCACAGCTCAAATTACATATTTTTATTTTTATCGTGTTAACAGATCTTCAAGTGGCACAGTAACGCCATCTGTTATGATAATTGAGAAGTATTTCTAACTAATAGCGGCTTAGGTTAAGTATTTTGAGATACGAACAAGTTGTAATGAATAATCTTTAGTTATACAGGGTGTAAGTGACAGCCTAGCAAATACTGAAACGGTGAACTCGGACCATCAAACTGAACAACTTTCACTATCGAGCTTACCTCAGGAAATGCTAAAAAAAACCAGCTATCCCACGAAACTGCTGTACGACTAAAATGTATGAGACAGCTGATTTTTTTCTCGCGTTTCCTGAGATAGGCTCCATGTGTGAAAGTTGTTCTGTTTGATGGTCTGAATTCACCGTTTCAGTATTTGCTAGGCTGTCACTTACACCCTGATGTATTTGCCTATGTCTCCAAACTACTAAGACAAAAAAAGGTTATAATTTAGAGTACATAATCTCTTATCTCCATTCTCGTTCATTTATTGACAAAATAATACAAAGCCTCATAATCGAGTCAAGGATGGTAAGATCTCATCATGGTGGATCTTAGGTCATTCCTTAAGCCGAGGGAGTACACCCCAACCCCTCGTAGGGGGGAGAAGCTAGGTCAAGGGCGAACCGTCGCCTCTGTGGCGCTCGACATGCCGAGATTTAGGCTTGGTCTACATTTAAATGTTTTCCGGTTCCGGACGTTTTTATTTTCCCGAATTAGAATTGCACGGTCGATAGATCTGTTATGATCTGCTTTTGACTGCTGTAGCTTCTTATTAAAATGGTTTATGATGTTTTTTGGGGAACCGTTCTATTCAATAATTAAATGGCGCATAAAATTTCAATCCAAAGATCTGACTCACAGTTTACGTCAATATTTTTATTTATTTTTATATGTATATTCAGTTCAGTTTTTATTTATTTTATTTTATTTATATTGTTTATTTGTACCAAAAACATCAACTACCTATCTTTTTCTACTCTTTATTGTTTAAGTCTGCAGAGTGTTAGGGTAAACAAAACAGTTGCATTACTTTGAGGGGTGATTGTACCTACCCATGATACTGAACAACTTTCCCTAAGAAACATGACTGTAGGGAATTCGAAAATAAAGTTTCGGACTATCCATACTAAATGCAATCAGCTGATCAAACGTTTGTATGAAAAGACCAAATTGTTTTTTGCGGAAGTCGTTTTGGTACCTTTGGAAAGTTGTTCAGTATCATGGGTACAATCACCCCTTAAAGTAATGTAACTGTTTACCCTAACATTCTGTATAATTAAATTATGGATACTTATTCAATTAGTTGCAGCAATGCTCACCCCGAAAGGGATCACAGTCGTGTCGTATCTATAATTTAATGAATTCCAATGCGCCGATTTCACATCGGAATTTCAGTTCCATGTCAAATTACGATCATTCTTACCGAGATGAAAATTGTTCATGTTCTCCTATTAGATTAAAACGATTCGACCGGAAAAACGGACGCGTGTCGTGAGTGTAGTCCCAGCAGTATGGAAAGGCTTTACATCAATACAGTGATTCGATAAATGTTATTTAATCCGTATGCGCGTTCCGGTGCCTGTATCGATACCGTATGATATTATTATTATATTGTTGCCAGGCACGATTTATTACGTTTTATTATCTGGATATTTTTTGAAAACTTTTTATGTCATTTAAAGCTGTTATCTGATTTATGCGACAAACTTTATTGTATTCTATTTCAGACTGAAAACAAAAATACACTCGAAGTGTGTGTGACTGACTACACATCCGTGAAGCTTGATTATAAGGAATATAATAACAAGTTTGTATCTATAGAAGGTCAACCAGAAATCAGAATCTCATAAAAAATTAGAAAATCAAATTTTAGAGTAAGCAACACTGGGGTAATTGGATTAGGGACCTACAAACACCGCGACTTTTTGCTGTTTTCTAAAACGCCATACAGCCACGAAGAAAAACGTTCGTAATAAAATTCTGCTATAAAATTGTATTCCTTTTCTTATAAACAAGATGAAAATGTTCGACCAGATGATTTGGGCGTTCAAATTATATTAAATATGCACCCATTACCAAACGCGCGTTTTTATCGCCGCAAAAAGTTGCAGTTTGTAAAGGGCCTACTTGATGACAGTTTGACATTGCCATGTGAAAATCTATATTTTTTTACTTTTTTTCATTTCATGAGATTCTGGTCGACCTGATTTCATCATCATCTCAGCCGATTGATTTAGATTCTTTAGATTTTGTTAAAGTTGAATAAAATCTAACTAATCCAAATATAGGTGAGTATTTATAATGAAATAGATTATAATTTATAAACAAAACATTAGCGTCTTTATTCGAAGAATATTAACTAAATCAAGGACCCGGAAAACCCGGAAGTCGGAACAAAGGAAGTTATTAGGGTTCCGTACCCAAAGGGTGAAAACGGGACCCTATTACTAAGCCTACGTTGTCCGTCCGTCTGTCCGTCCGTCTGCCCGACCTATTGCTGCGATTGCGACCCGAGCTGTAACTTTTGAACCGTAAAAGCTAGATAGTTGAAATTTTCTCAGAATGTGCGTTGTTACATAAAAATGTCAAAAAGTTAAAAATTAAGGGGGTTTTCAACAATTTTATCAACGTTTTTTTTCTTCACGCTCTATAGTAAAAACGGTAATACATACAAGCGTCAAACTTAGTGTGATTATAGAGAAAACTCTAAAGAATAACAACAAATACTAAAAACCGGTCAAGTGCGAGTCGGTCTTGCGCTAAAGGTCCCGGACAAAAAAGTTTTTTTTTCTAAGTTAATAATGTTCTGTGGTTGTGTGGTACGGAACCCTCGGTGCGCGAGTAGCCCGACTCGCACTTGACTGCTTTTATTTTATTTTAAATTTATTATTGATACCTACCTCTCCTTTTCTTCAATCCTCTCTATGTAACAAACTCGTAGTCAACCTGATACTTTATTGAACAAAAATGTTTCTATAGAATTTAATCCAAAGTCAGATTTATGTTTTATCTGAAAACTGATCCTTCATCGGGATTACACATTTATTTGCACATTTGCTAATGCTACGGTCAACACATGCTGCAAATCACCGAACATTTTGAAATTTAAATGTTTCATCGAACTAAAATGTAAATCTTTTTCATATCGAACATTACAAGCGAACACATTTTTTTAATTCACATTAGAATTTTTTGTAATTTTTTTCCAATTTACCATATTTTTTTTTAAACTTTATTTAACTATTTCTATAATTAATTTGAAAATTTTCAGTTGGATTTTATCTCTAAATGATAACTTCACTACATATCACTACATAGTATAAAATAAAGTCGCTTCCTCTGTATGTCCCTATGTATGCTTAGATCTTTAAAACTACGCAACGGATTTTGATGGGGTTTTGTTTAATAGATAGAGTGATTCAAGAGGAAGGTTTATAATTATCAGCATTGCACATAGTTACGTATTTACGAAGAACGTTGTCTTTGTATGGAGCATCTTTCCGAGAGCGACAGTATCGCCATCTGTTGGCATCTTTGCTATAGCTTGTGGGTGTTGACATTTGTGACAAGTCCCCACAAGGGCTATCACAGTCCAGTGGCGCCCTCATCACATTAAAAAAGATTTCTCAATAAAGAAAGCCTAAATTAAAAAGTGCTCAACACGAACACTACAAAAGCCTTCAAGCTATTTTCATAGAATACTTTTATAGGTTTTAAAGGTCTAATCTAAACATAAAAATTTTGAAAAAAGAAAAAAAACGGCCGCTTTTGTTTTTATTCGAAATTGTCTAAAAGTGGAATGTTTGGAACCTATAAAAGTATTGTATAACAATGGCTTGAAGGCTTTAGTAGTGTTCGTGTTGAGCACTTTTTTAAATTAGGCTTTCTTTATTGAGAAATCTTTTTTAATGTGATTAGGGCGCCACTGGACTGTGACCAAGACGGCAGTGGAACAAAGATTGTAAATCTTCTAGTCACTAGTCGGAAAATACCGATTGATTATTAATACAAATATATGAATTTTACGAGCCACCGCTTTGTGATCGTACGTATATAATTTAGGGTTGGCAGTAGCCATGTTGTGGTGAAATAAATACATTATTATAAAATATCTATTAAAAGAGTCAATTATGCATTAAGCTTTTTTTTTTTTAAAGTAAGTAAAGTGCTTTGAACGTAGGTATAGGAAATCAAATTATAAATGCAGGGTGTAAGGAAAAGTATCTTTAGTACTCTACCTATAAAACTGAACAACTTTTACTATGTTGAATTATGAAACCGATCAGAGCAAAAAAAATCAGCTGTTGCATACATTTGAGTAGGCATTGGAGTTTTAGTATGGGCACGGAATATGCTGATTTCATTTTTTGCTCCGATCGGTTTGCTCCCAGAGTAAAAGTTATCTTCAGTTTGATGGGTAGAGTATGTGGTTTAAAGGTTAATGATTTCTTACACCCTGCATAAGCATAAGCATATGCTCACGACTATATTCCCCGAGGGGATAGTCAGAGATATTCTGAAACTTAAGAACATCCACGTTTCACTAGTAGTACCGAAACTCTGTCCAGTATGACGGGGAGTGAGCCCGTCGCCACTTGCCACCCTGCATAAAAGGGTTGGTTTATACGTAAATAGGATTAAGATATTAGATTAGATGAGATTATTAGATTAAGGTATATTTTATATTTATTTAGTAAAACAATTATTATTTGGTATTATAAATCAGTTACAAAGCAAAATGAACATAATTATCCTGTAATGTATTGTATTGTATTATATTATATTTTATTTTATTGTATCGTTATTTTAATTTAAACTATGGTACCGATTCGGAGTGTGCCACGACTTAACTAAATGTATTCCTGTCACTTTCTAAAATAAGATTAAGAAAAGAGACAGAAAACCAACAACTGACTGTAGTGCTGTCAAAGTGACGTTACGTCCAAAAACGCCTTAAATAAGATGGCGTAAATTATGATGGCATCTTATTTTGGGCGTGTAACGCCACTTTGACAGCACTAAAGTCAGTTGTTGGTTTTCTGTCTCTTTTCTTAATCTTATTTTAGAAAGTGACAGGAATAAATTTAGTTAAGTCGTGGCACAGTCCGAATCGGAAACAGTGGCCTCGATTCGGAGTGTACCACGACCAAACTAAACTAAATGTATTCCTGTCACTTTCTAAAATAAGTTTAAGAAAAGAGACAGAAAACCAACAGCTGACTTTAGTGCTGTCAGAGTGACGTTAAATGCGCAAAATAAGATGCCATCATAATGTACGCCATCTTATTTAAGTCGTTTTTGGGCGTTTAACGTCACTTTGACAGCACTAAAGTCAGCTGTTGGTTTTCTGTCTCTTTTCTTAATCTTATTTTAGAAAGTGACAGGAATACATTTAGTTTAGTTTAGTCGTGGTACACTCCGAATCGAGGCCAGTACCCATCTTAGTCCCACTTGCGCCAACTTGGGTTATCAATTAATTATATCCATGATTTTTAGTAGGTATCGAAAAAAATCGAGTTAACTATTTAACCAAGAGTATATTGCTAACCCAGGGTGACGCTAGTGGATAGCTGGACATAAAGAGATCCTTCCTCTGAGAGCTAGACTCAAAATTAAACCTCATACATGCTACGAATGCTACGATATGCGATCTACCTACCTACCTATTAAGACATATGCTACTATGTTGGTTTTTGTTTCAAATGTCCTATCTTTTTATTCTTAACGAGCTTTTTCCCGCGACTTCGTCAGATGATAAGCTATCAAACAAAAAAATTTCATCAAAATCGGTTCAGTAGTTTTTGCGTGATACTCGAACAAACAAACATCCAAACAAACAAACAAACAAACAAACAAACCAACAGACAGACAAAAAATCGAAAAATTGGTGATTTGGAATCAGGGACATCTAAAAATCATGTCGTAATCTTTTTTTTGTAAATATCTTCAATGTACAGACACACTTCTGTTACAGTTTTATAATAGTTTAGATTCAAAAGGAGACAACCCTACAGATGGCACTTCCACTTCCGGAGGGCGCAGCCTGACTAGCGATGACGTCACTCCTCCCACCCCGACCGACTACGACTAAATACAATTACTACAAATCACTTATAAAATGTTACAGGATTATTTTCAAAGCCGTAAAATGATAATCTTCCTAAGAGGATTATAATATTCGGATTATTGTCAATCGACTCCAGTTCTAACAATATTATAGTATAAGAGATAAGTGTACTTTTTGCAACCATCAGCAGCAAGGCTGATTCAGGGTGTAGAGCATCTCTGTGATGTGGATGGACCAGGTCTGCCTGCATAACTCCAGTCGGTTTAGGAGTTACTGATGATTAAAGGTCTGTAAAAAATTGACGATCAGCGGCAAGGCTGATCGTATGATATTGTTGTAGTATGCACTGTAGCTATGTGAACAGTACAAAAAACTGACACGTTTCATCAGTCTGTTTAGGAGATACAGCCGTTCAAAGGTCGGAACTTTGACTGGCTGTATCTCCTAAACCGACTGACAGAACTTGTCAGTTTTTGCACTGTTCACATAGCTACAGTGCATACTACAACAATATCATACGATCAGCCTTGCCGCTGATCGTCAATTTTTTACAGACCTTTAAACATCAGTAAATATGGCGAGAAATAATTAAAAAAAAACTACTTTCCCATACAAAACTTCGTACCGACTCGACTAAAATGTATGGGACAGCAGATTTTTTTTTTCTCGACGTTGGCTCAATAGTGAAAGTTGTTCAGTTTGATGGTCTGAACTACCCCCTTAAGTATTACTAGGGTGTTTTGTTACACCCTGTATAAAGTATACCTACAGATTAAATACAAGCTATGTACCGTGTTGAGAGGAGGAGAGGAGGATTGTATGGAGACATCTTTTAAAAGTGTTTAATCTGTTATTAAAAACATCAAGTTCCGCATGCTTTCCACTCAACTCGTTTTATATTCCCGGCACATTTTTGATATTGGGTTGAAAAAGGAGGTGTTGCGATTGCATTTAGTATGGAAAGTGCGAAATTTTTTATTAGAGTTTCCTATAGGTTTCTTAGGGAAAGTTGATCAGTATCATGGGTACAATCACCCCTTAAAGTAATGCAACTGTTTACCCTAACACCCTGTATACAAAACTAAATTAATATAAAATTATTTGAGCTTCACAAACCTTTGCAACGAGCTTAATATTGATGAATATGCATCAACACGATGGAAGCAGACTGTTCAAGCAACTGTCTGTTATATCCACACGAAAGGCTATCAATACGAATTGAGTGAACTAAACATGCCTGTCAATATGTATGCACAAGTACAGGCATTCTCTACTTTATACAATAGAGTAGAACGTGGTTATGTAGTACTAGATTAGGGTTGCCATAAATAACCAAGGCCCCGTCGGGACATTTACAATTTGGAGTCCTTTTTTTAGAGTTCCGTACCCAAAGGGTGAAAATGGGACCCTATTACTAAGCCTACGTTGTCCGTCCGTCCGTCCGTCCGTCCGTCCGTCTGTCCGTCTGTCCGTCTGTCCGTCCGTCCGTCCGTCTGTCCTACCTATTTAGGGCTGTAACTTTTGAATCGTAATAGCTAGATAGTTGAAATTTTCTCAGATTATGTGTTATTGCGGTAATTTGTTAACGAATAATAAAAATGGCAGAAAGTTAAAAATTAAGGGGGGTTTTCAACAAGAAACTAGTTTTTATCAACGTTTTTTCTTCACGCTCTATAGTAAAAACGGTAATACATACAAGCGTCAAACTTAGTGTGATTATAGAGCAAACTCTACAGAATAACAACAAATACTAAAAACCGGCCAAGTGTGAGTCGGTCTCGCGCTAAAGGTCCGGGACCTCGCGCTAAAAGTTTTTTTCTAAGTTAATAATGTTGTGTTCTGTGGTGGTGTGGTACGGAACCCTCGGTGCGCGAGTAGCCCGACTCGCACTTGACCGGTTTTATTTAGTATTTGGTACTGTGATTCTCGGTGCACGGGGGGAGTCTCAGTTCATATACAATGTACAACTAAAACCGATTTAGTTCATAATTTCTCTGCAAGATAATGAAATATCTGCAATACGATCTAAAATCCAGAGCGAGCGAAACGAGCTCGAGATTTCACCGCAACATAGTGAGATGACTGCAATACTATCTAAAAACCAAGAGCGAGCGAAGCGAGCTCGAGATGTCACTGCAATATAATGAGATGACTGCAATACGATCTGTAAGTAAGAGCTAGCGCAGGCTGCGCGGCGCGCTCGAGTATGTTTGTCGGGACATTTTATTGCTCGTCGGGACGTCGGGACACCACTATTAATAACGGTGACATGTCCCGACGTATCGGGACGAATGGCAACCCTGTACTAGATACTCTTTCTTAATGCTGTGACGTGGTAGAAGTTAGGTAATTCGGAAATTGCTCCCTGGGCAACGCTGTTAGCCTGTCGAAAATGTCATGAGCATAATTAGATGTATTTCCAAAGAGAACAGTCGAATTTTGGAGATTACTTTTTTGATGTGATCTTATAAATTGATGAACACCGGCTGCAGGCACGAAAAAGTGTCACGTTCCGCCTGAGCTCAGGCTCAAGCGAGAGCGCGGAACAAGCGATAGAGAGGCACGATCGGCCCAAGCGTCGGCTTTATGACGTTATCACGTAAAACTAACGTCCGTGAACCGACTTTACAGAAAACCAATTTTTTTCATCCATCGATGCTCGAACCACCGAGACTCAACTGCATAAGGCTATCAATATGCAGTTCTCAAAGTGATGTAATGCACTAGCAGTCACGTCTGGTTCCCCGTCGAGATGCATTCGATGCTAAAAGCCACTTTGTGTTATAAAACTAGCGGCCGCTCTTAAAATATGACTGGTTAGAATATGGATGGGTTTTTACAATGGAAACTAAGTGTTACATGTAGCATACTATTTAGTGTAAAAAATATTAGTAAGTAAGGTATTGAGGTTTAAGCACTATAAAAAAATTACTAGTTTTGACGCTGCAGTTTTTATTCTAAGCATGTGCAGTCGATCTAAGTTAGTTAATTTTCAGATACATAATTAGCACTAATTAATTTAATGAAATGTGCAAAAAATCAATACCATTAATATAGATCGGGATTGCTGCAAGTAATTGCAAAATTTGGGGCTGTTGCTAACGTAATTTTTTTAAATTTTGTTCCATTTCTTGGAGAGGGTTGTTCTAACATAAGATACCGATAAAAAAATGCGATTCCGATGCGATTTTTTTGCGATTTTTATTTCCGGGTCAAACCGTAAAATGGCTGGGCTATAGGTATGAAAACCTAAATGCTGAAACATTGAGAAGTATAGTGCTTCCACTGGTGAGAAAACCGGACTGTCAATTGCAACGGCGATCAATTGTCTCTGCCTACCCCAATAAGACACAGGCGTGAGTATAAATTTATGTCTGTATGTAATTAACGACTTTAACAGAGGTGATTGTGACATGGTTCTTAGCTGGCCTTTATTTCAAATTGGTTGATTACTTGGTTGGTTGGTTGGTTTTTTACTCTTATGTCTTGGTGTAAAATAAAGTATATTTGTTGTTGTTGTTGTTGTTGTTGATTATACAAACTGTTTTTAATTTTAAGGATTTAGTAATTAACAAGGTAATAATTATTTTGAATAATAAAATAACTGATTTATTCAATAAAAATGTGAGGTACATACATAGAGAAAATACGCGCTCCTAACGAATAAGAATAAAAACCCAATAATCAAAATTGGGGCATAGTAAAAGGTGTCTTGTTTTTTTTTTACTACATACATAGTCCATTTGCCAACTAAACACGACTACTGGTAGATGGATGGGTGTAAGAAACAGCTGTAATCACATTGATGTAATACAGATTTTCTTTTTACGATTCCATTGTTCCTCATTTAATTCAAAAACAAATCGACCACCACCAAAACACAGGGTGTAAAATAAAATGGGACAGTTACTTAGAGGGGTGCTTCAGGCCATCAAACAACTTTCTGTATGGGACCAATATCGAAATCGGGAAAAAAAATCTGCTGTCCCATACATTTCAATCGTGTTATGTTTGCAGTTTTGTATAGGATTTTTTTTCGCGATTTCGATATTAGTCCCTTAGAGAAAGTTGTTCAGTTTGATGGCCGAAGTACCCCTTTAAAAGTCTGAAATAAATGATTTTTATTTATTTTTTTATTGATTTATTATTTATTTAAGTTGCTGTACCATTTTATTTTACACCCTGTATAGTGCCAACTACCTATAGTTTACTAAATTCTAACGCATTTAGATACGATGGCTATTCGATTAATTGCCGGCACCATATCTTAGATTTACGATCTACCCGGACAGTACTTCCGCATCATAAAATAGGTGCCATTATCCTAAATAACTGCCGACGTGACGGCCTCTTAGTATTGTCCATATTGGAGGATGAGATTTGGGATGTCCACAGAGTTATAGGTCAAGGTAGTAAACTTTTATTGTAAACATAAGAACCTGCATACGTTGAAGAAGAAATTCTGATGAATATGTGAAGTCTACAAATACCCATTGGGTTGCCCCCATACATCCTTCTTGAGGGTATAGGCCTGACTAACTTTACCCCTTAGTCGCCGTCTATGAGACCCACTGGAAGACCTGGGATGGTCTGTGGGGACTTGCCACAGATGTCAACCACCCACAAGTTATAGCAAGGATGCCAACAGATGGCGATACCGTCGCTCTCGGAAATATGCTCCATACAAAGACAACGTTCATCCTATATACGTAACTCGTGACCTACTACACATAAGGTTCACAAGCGAATGCGAGACATAAATCGCGCAAGAGAAATAATCACATAGATTCGATATATTATACAAGGTCCAACTGTTGGACCATGGCCGGTCCCCAGGCATCACACTCTTCCCTTTTCAATGGAGGAACATTCCCAGTAGCACCTCCTCCATAGGTCCATTATAGGTAAGAACACAACTCATCATCATTCTCTTACCCATTTCCCATTATTTGGGGTCAGCGCAATATGTGATCCTCTTCCATTCATCTCTCTTAGCCGTCGTCTCAACACTCACCCCTTTTTTACACATATCATCCTTCACACGATCCATCCATCTTTTCTTCGGCCTGCCTCTCCTACCACTGCCATCCACATTTATACTTAACACTCGTCTCGTAACATGACACTCATCCCTCCGCATTACATGCCCATACCACGATAATCTATTACCCTGCAATTTTTCCGTCATAGGTGCTACTTTCAAACTTCCTCTAATATACTCATTCCTAATCTTGTCCATTCTAGTTACCCCACACATCCATCTCAACATTCGCATCTCAGCTGCATGCAGTCGTTTCACAACACAGGTAACAGCTAACAGGTAACAGTTTCACAACGCAGGTAAGAACACAACTATGTACTTATAATACTTGTAGTTATACACCCCATATGCCTATGCATATGGTATGTCTGTCTTATTATCCTGCATACGCTGTGTGGTCTACCAATCCGCATTGGGCATTATAAAGAAAGTTGTTCAGTTTGATAGTCTGATTATCCCTTTATCAAATCGTAAGCTGTAATAGGCAGTGGTAGTGAGTTATTAATGGCTTGCATGATCCTTGTGACCCTTTAGATGTACAGTATGTCGTGATTCTTTACTAAATTAAGTGATATTTTGTTACTAAACCTTTATTTTGTACTAGCAATAGGTTTAATATTCTATTACATTCAAATTACCTGTAAAATAACCAACGAATGGCTTAAAAAGGACTTGTATCCTGAGCCGTTAAATATTTTACTAAGGATTCATTCATATGGCAATACTGACTTTTGTGATTGGCTGTCGCTGGAGCGCTGGACCAATCAAACGCCAGGCGCGTTTGGTGGGCACAGTGACTCTGAAAGGGTGGGGAGGACGATCGAAGTGGGGAAAAAGGGATCGAACAGCCAGTCCTCAGCCGGCACTCGAAGTGACAACTTGTATTTGTGAAGTAATTGTGATATATTTAAAATTAAAATAGTTTAGTAAAATTATAAAAGTGCAGTGAAAGTAAAATATTAAAATATAGCTTCCAAAAGTATACCAGTCTTTGATTCTACGATATATACAAGTCACACGTAGTCCAACAATTGCTTCCTTCCTGGGGTTCCGTACACATTTCCATTTCTAGCCCGCGTGACCTCTGTCCCACGGCACGTAACGTTAATTTGAAACATTAATTACCACTATTCATTAGTGTTTAGCATGCTAGTCTACGTTTTACATATGACAATTTGTAATTAGAGCGTTAATTGTGGACGGAAGTGGGGACTGCAGGGTGGGGGATGACGTTTGAACGTGTTTATTAACGTCGCGAATAAAGTTTATTATGTTAGGTTAAGTTAGCAAAGGAGTCATTTTATTGTAGGCCCCACAAACGGTTACGTTTATTGATGTTATTACACTCTAAAAACATAATTTAATTTACTATAGTAATCTTATGTTAATGTTTAAGATCAATGTAATAGTTACTAGACCTACTTTCGACAATTAAATGATTGATTGATTGATCGGACGAAAGATTAGGTAAAAATGCAAACGAAATTAAGAAATAAATATAAAAAATGCACAGTTTCGACTTTTTTTGCTAAATTTCTTTTTTCGTATTAAAACGGCACATTTAAAGCAATGCGTATTACGAACATCATCATCATCATCATCTCAGCCGATGGACGTCCACTGCTGGACATAGGCCTGGGAACATCATAAAAATAAAAAACCAAAATACCTTACCAAGACAAGATGTGCGCCAACTACGATTATGCGACACTCCGTTTAGATGAGGTATAGCTAATATTACCACTATAACCTAGAGATTATGAGAAACAAATCGACATTAGTTCCATGACATGACATTTTATGTTAGCCTTATTTCCCATACTAAGATTGAGGATGAGTCACGTTGCAGGAACTGACCCGAGTACACGTCTCGCGTGGTTTCGCGCGTCGCGTTTGTGCCTGCCACGAGGCTCCACATTCCTCAATCTCTTCTTGTTCTTGTCCAAAAACTATCCCTGAGATTGGGATAGATTCTCCCAATAAACTACTTGACACTGGCGGAAATGCAGTGCTAACGCACAAGCAAGAGTCCATTTAATTATAAATAATAAAAAAAAAAAGATTGAGGATCTCTTTTATAAAACATTTTCAAAACACAAAGAGAATCAGATTAATCAGAATCATAAACAAGTAAGGAAGTACGTAGGTACCTTCCTAGGGACTTTGATTAAATATTTTAATTGAATCAAATCTTACCTTAATATTGAAGATAGCAATTTTACAATAAAATAATTGTTCTTTTGCGTAAAACTTGCTATCTTCTTAACTTAAGGTAGTTTTCAATGACAGTTATCTCGTTTTGGCACTTTGTTGTCCTTGGCATGCTAGCCCTACCGAATATGAAACACATTTCACACTTAAAACTAGTTTTGTTGAAAATGTATCCGAACTGTATTACAGAGGTATGTTATGTTATGCCTAGCAAACAAAAAGGTTTTAAAACAGTTTTATTATTTATCTAATGTTTTTTAGGGTTCCGTACCCAAAGGGGGTAACTTTTGAACCATAATACCTAGCTAGATAGTTGGCATTTTCTCAGATTATGCGTTATTACGGCGGATTTGTTAACAAATAATAAAAATTTCAAAAAGTAAAAAATTCAGGGGGGTTTTCCACAAGAAACTAGTTTTTATCAACGTTTTTTCATCTAACAATACATACATCTAGTAATACATACAAGCGTCAAACTTAGTGTGATTATAGAGCAAACTCTACAGAATAATAACAAATACTAAAAACCGGCCAAGTGTGAGTCGGTCTCGCGCTAAAGGTCCCGGACAAAAAAAGATTTTTTCTAAGTTTGTTGTGTTCTGTGTTGTTCTGTGTTGTTCTAAGTTTGTTGTGTTTTGTGTTCTGTGTTTTGTTGTGTTCTGTGCTGGTGTGGTACGGAACCCTCGGTGCGCGAGTAGCCCGACTCGCACTTGACCGGTTATATTTATTCTTAATGAATTGCTTCTTCGAATGTTTTATTTAATTGTAAATTGTAATACTTTTTTATATAAATTCGTTTCAGTGAAACCAGTGAAACTCTGTTTAGAGTGATAGGCAGTGAGGCCGTTGCTAATTTGATGGACCATGTAAAGATTTTAAACGTAGAGTAGTTACAGTTTGTTTGTATGCGGACAGCAGCTTGGAGATGGAACTTTTAACGACAAAATCCGGGCAAAAACTAATAAAATATTTAGAAATTTAAAAACCCAAAAAAAATCTAAACTTAAAGATCCCTTTCAGAAAAACTGCGTTCGCCACGTGAATTCCCCTTATAACAAAATAACAAAGAATTTATCTTTCTTTTTTCTTCAAATAGCGCAGGAAACATCCGCAGTCCCAGACCGGGGATTCCATCAAACCATCAACTTCGCTACACGATGATCCATCATCAAAAATTCAAGAGCACAGAAACAGAGGTCCAATAAATGTTATGTAACAGTCGCGTGCAATATACGACCACTATACGACACTGTTGTGGTCACGCACGAGCCTAAAGCTCATTATATCTAGATTAAATCCAGTTTGACCTAACTTATCTACTTATGCTCTTTATCACTAATGAGGGAATTTAATTGACCTGATATATTTATATCTAAATCTAAGACCTAAATTATTATAAAACTGTAAAAGAATTGACATCGAAGAATTCGAAGATATACAAATAATTTATTTTATATTTTTTTTGTTTGTCTGCTTGTTCGTTCGAGCATCACGCAAACACTACTGAACCGATTTTGATGAAACTATTTTTGTTTGAAAGCTTATGATTAGACTTAAAATCTGGTATATAATTTGTGTGGATGAAGTCGCGGGTCAAACCTCGTGCATACATAAAAAATTGGATCGAGTTCATGGACACATTATGGGTGTCGTATGAGGCGACTAAGAGCGCTTACAGACGAGCGACAGTTGTCTGCGACAGCTCGCGACAGGGTCGTGCGATCGTCGCGCGACCCTCTGCGACCGTCGCGCGACTGTCGCGCGACCGTGACGTAGACATAGTCTGAGAGCATAAGTCTTGTTCTTGAGAGATTTCCGTTTGAAGAAAACGGAGGCTAAAAAATAACATGGTTGATATTTCTGGTAGTTTTTATAAGTTTTTCGTAGATTTTGGTTTCTTTAGATAATAGATAATCTAGAATTGATTATCTTCACCATCAAGTCCATAAAATATTACAGACTGGTAAAAATAGGGCAATTATAATATATAGTTATAATATAATACTTAACACAAAACTAATAATTATAACACAAGATTATACACATAAATATTTATAAATACGTATACAGGGTGTAACAAAACACCCTTTACTAGGGTGTTTTCTTACATCCTATATAGGGCCCTTCTTAATATGCTGACACTTTTTTAAGGGGATGATCAGACCGTCAAACTGAACAACTTCCTCTATGGGACCAACATCGAAATCGCGAAAAAAAAATCATTAACTTCCATACAAAACTGCAAACCTACTCGGAGCCAAACGTATGGGACAACTATTTTTTTTTTCGCGATTTCGATGTTGATTCCATAGAGAAAGTTGTTCAGTTTCATAGTCTGGTCATCGCCTTAAAAAAGTGTCAGCATATTAAGAAGGACCTTGTATATAGGATGTTACAAACTACCAAAAAAACTGTTTTGGATATGGAGGTCTATCTCTCAGACTATACAACACTACGTCACGGTCTTCAACTGTCGCGCGACGGTCGCGCGACCCTGTCGCGAGCTGTCGCAGACAACTGTCGCTGGTCTGTAAGAGTCCTAAGGGGTAAAGTACCTAATGACGTATTTAATGTGCGATTTTTATTTGTGACTAGTGATTTACTACCATTGTAAAAGTTGTTCAGTTTCGATCACCTGATAGGAAATTATTTTATTATCAGTTATCACCCAGTAGTTACCTTTTTGTTTATTATGTTATGTATGACCTACGAATAAGAATAACTATGGAAGAATAACTCTAAACAAAAGCAACATAATTTTTGGCACCCTTTGAAAAATGACATTTTGTATGAGTTTTGGCGGCAAGGTGTAGTTTTTAAGGAACAAATTTCGAACACTGTGTACTTTTTTTGGGGTCACTTTTTGAGCTTGATTTACATTTCTATACATTCTTATTCGTAGTGTATGACTTAAATTGTAAAACAAGTGTATAAAGAATTGTAAAATAAATATAGAATGATGCCACAAACCCAACACGAATGTCACGTGTCGGGTAGTTACATATTAAACGGGCGGAAATCCAACATGGCGGCCGGAAGTGGTACTGACACCTGCGCCCGGCCGCTTCCGGCTACGGTGGCGGGTTTACCGAAATTTATTGTCTTTGAATAGTGGAAATACCAGAAAATGATTGCAAAGATGGACTTATATATTTTTATTGTATTTATAAGGAGGTTCCTTATTTTCATTAGCGAATTTAGTTGATTTAACACTTCTCCGTGACGTGTGGTTCCGGCTTAGTATGGACCAAGGGCGGATCCAGGGGGGGGGCCCAGGGGGCCATGGCCCCACGGACCTCTGCGGATTGCATTTAATTTCGAGGCTGAGTAATGACGGCACTTTACTAGGGCATAGATTGATTGAGCTCTGTCCATAACCAATTTGTAGAGCGGAGAAAATTAGAGCTCGCTTCGCTCGCTCTATGTATCTGTTTTAATTATTGTACCTAACCTGTGTAGGTACAATAATTAAAACAAGGCTGTGGTCAGAAATCTTTAGGATTATACACATAATACAATCCTAAAGATTTAACAGCAAACCGGGGAACACGCCCCGGGCGGCAGGTTTAGGGGACGCCAAAATCAAGATGGAAAAAAAATATTGCATCGAAATATAAAATATAAATAAAAATCTCGTGCTCGCTTCACTCGCTCCTGATTTCAGACATCTCATTATATTGCAGTGACGAAATCTCGAGCTTGTTCGCTCGCTCTTGGTTTAAGATCGTATTGCAGTCATCCCAATATATTGCAGTGAAATCTCGAGCTTGTTTCGCTCGCTCTTGGTTTAAGATCGTATTGCAGTCATCCCAATATATTGCAGTGAAATCTCGAGCTTGCTTCGCTCGCACTTGGTTTTAGATCTTATTGCAGTCATCTACACTAATATTATAAAGAGGAAAGATTTGTACCTATTTTTGTATGTTTGTATGTTTGTAATGAATAGGCTCAAAAAGTACTGGGCCGATTTAAAAAATTCTTTCACCATTAGAAAGCTGCATTCACCCTGAGTAACATAGGCTATATTTATTGCTAGAAAAGATTAGACGTCCACCCGTGCGAAGCCGGGACGGGCCGCTAGTCTCATTATATTTCAGTGAAATATCGAGCTCGCTTCGCTCGCTCTTGGTTTTTTTGTAGTATTGAAATTACCTATCGCAGAATTCGATCATATTGCGAATTTCTGACTCAACCTAATCATATTGCAGTAAAATCTCAAGCTCGCTTCGCTCACTCTTGGTTTTAGATCTCATTGCAATTTGCAGTCATCTCATTATATTGCAGTGACGAAATCTGAGCTTGCTTCGCTCGCTCTCGATTTAAGATGGTATTGCAGTCGTCTCATTATATTGCAGTGAAATCTCGAGCTCGCTTCGCTCACTCTCGGTTTTTTTGTTGTATTGATATTACCTATCGCAGAATTCGATCATATTGCGAATTTCTGACTCGACCTAATCATATTGCAGTAAAATCTCGAGCTCGCTTCGCTCGCTCTTGGTTTTAGATCTTATTGAAGTCATCTCATTATATTGCAGTGACGAAATCAGAGCTTGTTTCGCTCGCTCTTGGTTTAAGATCGTATTGCAGTCGTCTCATTATATTGCAGTGAAATCTCGAGCACGCTTCGCTCGCTCTTGCTTTTAGATCTTATTGCAGTCATCTCATTATATTTCAGTGAAATATTGAGCTCGCTTCGCTCGCTCTTGGTTTTTTGTTGTATTGAAATGACCTATCGCAGAATTCGATCATATTGCGAATTTCTGACTCGACCTAATCATATTGCAGTAAAATCTCGAGCTCGCTTCGCTCGCTCTATATTAATCGTTTTATTGCAACCACTCAACCTGGACCTGGCCTCCCTAAGAAAAAATTATTGCTACAGTCTTGTAGAGTAGGCCCGGGCCCGGGGCCAATCTCATGTTTTTGCCCCGCCTCGGAAAAATCGTAGATCCGGGGCTGATTGTTTTAGTTTTCTATGTATGTATACAAGACGTCTCGGGTCTGTGTCTCTAACTAAATTTTTTTATATCTTAATACGTGTCCTGAGTCGGCCGAGGGCCCCCCCCAATATGAAATCCTGGATCCGCCCTTGGTATGGACCACCCCATTTCTTCTCGTGGGTGCCTCATGAGGCAATTAAGGGATAAGGTTTCTTTTGCACTGTTTCTTTAGGCGAAAGGCTAAACCACTACTTGACACGTCATTCTGGCGTGAAAGCTTCAGGATGATAAAAGCAAATGATCGATAAATAATTGAAGCAACTGTTGATTATACATTTTATTTATTTGTACTACTTATACAAGGTGTAACAAATCACCCTAGTAATATGGAAAGGGGTGGTTCTGACCATCAAACTGAACAACTTTTACTATGTAGACAACTTGGAAAAAAGTAGCCTACTGCAGTTTATTTATGAAACGGCAGATTTTTCTTGTCAATGTTAGCTCCATAGTGAAAGTTGTTCAGTTTAATGATCTAAACTAAACCACTCCTTTAAATATTACTAAGGGTGTTTTGTTAACCTGTATAAAGAAAAAGAAAAGAAATAAAAAGCGGTCAAGTGCGAGTCGGGCTACTCGCACACCGAGGGTTCCGTACCACACCACCACTTTTTTGACTGGGACCTTTAGCGCGAAACTGACTCACACTTGGCCGATTTTTAGTATTTGTTGTTATTCTGTAGGGTTTACTCTATAATCACACTAAGTTTGACGCTTGTATGTATTACCGATTTTACGGTAGAGTGTAAAGAAAAAACGTTGATAAAAACTAGTTTCTTGTTGAGAACCCCCCTTAATATTTAACTTCTTGAAATTTTTATTATTTGTTAACTAATCCGCCGTAATAACGCATAATCTGAGAAAATTTCAACTATCTAGGCTATTACAGTTCAAAAGTTACAGCCCTAAATAGGTAGGATAGACGGACGGACGGACGGACGGACGGACGGACAACGTAGGCTTAGTAATAGGGTCCCATTTGTACCCTTTGTGTACGGAACCCTAAAAAAGGAAAAGAAAAATAAAGAATATAGAAAAAAAGAATAAAGAAAGAAATAAAACCTCGCGAGTGTTATTTTAAGAGAAGGTGGCAAAAACTCTTAAAACATTACAGGTTTCTGGTTCTATAAATTACTAGCGGCCCGTCCCGGCTTCGCACGGGTGGACGTCTAATCTTTTCTAGCAATAAATATAGCCTATGTTACTCAGGGTGAATGCAGCTTTCTAATGGTGAAAGAATTTTTTAAATCGGCCCAGTACTTTTTGAGCCTATTCATTACAAACATACAAACATACAAAAATAGGTACAAATCTTTCCTCTTTATAATATTAGTGTAGATAAACATTATATTATTATGTTATATCAAACAACATTAAAGTTAACCCCATAATCCCATTCGATCACAAACAGGTTAATGTTTAAATCAATCCGCCAGCTCCACAAAAGCAACTTAAATACACATAGCAAATCCCGGATTTACCTATCACAAAACTAATCCTCTTTTAATCTCGATTCAAAGCCTTTCGCATACCCTTTGAAACGCTTACACACTGTATAGATCTTGGTGGGACTATAGTACGGGAGTTGACTGCGGTAAACTCTATCTGATTGAACATAACGACTATTATTGTCTACTGGAGGTTTTCTCCGAATTATTCATGGGTGGTTCAGACCATCAAACTAAACATTATTGTTATAATTTCATAAACTGCAATGCAAATACTCTATTCAATTGTATGAAAAAGCAGTTCTTTTTTCGATTACATGTAAAAGTTGTTCAGTTTGATGGTCTGAACCACCCCTGAAAATTTTTAAATAGTGTTACGAGCTACGGGTTCCGGGATTGGAGTGAAACGCTAAGTCCAATTTTACAGAGTTTATTTGGGTTAAACTTACAAACGGTCCACCTCGCAGAGGTTCCCCTAAACGGTTCACTTCACCGGGTCCTCCTCGCAGGGATTCCCCGTGCACCACTTACTGTCACCGTTCACAGTCCACCACGTCACTACTGTGACGACACGACACGCGTCACGGCTATGACGTCACGACGTACGACACTATGACGTCAAGACGTACGACACTATGACGTCACACACTACACTGACACTATGACGTCACGTACCACACCGACACTATGACGTCACGCACTACACTGACACTAGTCTACTCACTGTTCCACTCTTAGCACTTTTCTCTTCACTAGTACTTTTCCACTTTTACTTTTCTTCCTTTTGTTTCGCACTGTTCACTGTAAAACCAAATACTGAACTATCAGACGGAATGCGCCGCCTTTTATATCCCGCAGAACGTTCTGGAATACCCTTTTTCCGATCTTCTTTTCTTTACTCGTTTGTTTACCTCCAGATATTTCCAACCCCGCCTTCTTTTCTCGAAACCGATCGAAGACACGCCCACTTTTCTGATTCTTTTCGTAATTTCGCCTCCTTTCTCGAAGTTCCTAGACACGTCACCTTTTTGTCCCCTTTTAAATATTCCTTCTCTTTCTTCCTTCTAGAAAATTTCTAAAAACACTAAAATCTAGAAATATTTTTGGCGCGGATCGGATTCGAACCGTCACCCCCTAGCATGGGAGGCGGAACCTTAGACCGTAGGACCACGGCGATTGTTAATGGCCCGGCCGAATTTTCGAATGCCTTCTTTACGTTTGACGTTTGACAGCGGCCGTAACACTGCCCCTCCCTTAGTTCTGCTCGTCCCGAGCATCATTACTGCTGAAATATCGAGCCAACCGGTCAACGTGCACTAACTTCAACGGGCTCCCTGGCGGACGCTGGAATCGGTATTGGCCGACGTTCATCCTGGTCACTACCTCATATGGCCTTTTCCAACTTGATTGTAACTTCGGACGCTTCTCCTTCTTACGAGCAAACGGAATGCGCCTAAGCTGCTGATTGACTGGCGCTACGTCTCCTGTATTGTTCGCATGCTTCACCAGGTCTATTTTACCAATATGTGCGCCGTTCTTAGAGAGCGAGTTCTTTGCTATCACAGCCTGTGGCTTTGCCAGGTCCTTGCTGGAGTCTTCTACAACTTTCGATACGACATCCCCCTCAGCCTTCTGCTTCCTAGGAGGATTATCTCCACAGTGATCGACAACCTCCCCCTTCCCAATCGTCAGGTCCATATCTCCAACGTTAGGTATCAGGATCGGAGCAGAAGAAACTGGTCCAACAACTTTCCTCACCGGAATCCAACAAGTCCCAGCTTCAACCTTTTCCATCACAGCACAGCTCCCATCGTTACCCTTGGGCAAAACAACAGGTACCAAGTTCTGTGATCCAGGCTCGAGAACCATTCTTCTCACATGGTAGACCTTTTCCGATGATCCACCTTTCATCGGAACCTCCTCTGTATTACATCGTAGCACTCCGTTCTTCATGTCTATGTTGCACTGGTGATTTTGTAAGAAATCCAAGCCAATGATGCAATCGTCCACTATCTCAGCTACAATTACCTCATGTTTGAAAAGAGTCTCACCGATCGTAATCGAAACTCCCAACTCCCCCTTAACTGGTATGCGCTGGCCGGTCGCAGTCGTTAACTGTAGTTTGGTTCGCTGCAGAAGTCGTTTCTCCTGATAACTTTCCATTTCGCTTATCAGTCGAGCATTGACCACCGTCCTCGAAGCTCCGGTATCCACAGCTAGTTGACAGATTCTACCATTGACCTCTCCTTCAACTAGCAGACTATCTCCGTCTGATATTTGCCTGACTCTAATGATTGGGTTCGCAACATAGCCGGCCAACGTCCTCCAGTTCTCCTGCTGCTCATCAGTCGAGACCCCTATGTCCCGACGACCTGTACGCTTCGGGCAGGAACTGCGAATATGCCCCCGTTCACCACACTCGTAGCACACATAACGACGGCCTGTGCGCCCCGGGCAAGAGCTGCGATTATGCCCTCGTTCACCACACTTGTAGCACACATAACGGCGGCCTGATCGGTTCGGACATGAGCTACGAATATGCCCTTGTTCACCACACTTGTAGCATAAATAATTGTCACTCCGATTTCTCGGCGCTGACGCTCCAGTCACCACAATCTCCCTGCGTCGACCGGAACGAGGATCCTGACGTACAGCTTCAACTTCCAATGCATGAGCAACAGCGTCCCTGAGTGTAACATGGTGCCCAAGTCGCACTGCAGCTCGCACCTCCGGGTCCCGTATCCCATCCGTAAAGGTCTGCAGGAGCATGTTATCGATGACTGCCGGTGACGACTGAAAGCTTCGGAGTTCTCACTTCCGCCGAGAGCCCACTCGTAGCAGACTGTTAGATCGTTAGCATGTTGGTACGTTCCTTCACCGCGACACGTGTTACATATGTCCATCGCCGAATCTAGCCTCCAGAGCTCCAAAAAGATTGTCGAACGACAGGTTTCCTCCAGCACCCACGGCTTCTAGTACTGTGAGAGCCTGTCCCTGGAGTGCTAATATCAACGCAGGCTCCGCCTCCTCCTTGCCCCAGCCATTAACTTTCATCGCTGTCAAAAACTGTAGCTTAAAGGCGGGCCATGACGTCAGTCCATCGTTAACCGGAGTCTTCACGCCTTTCGGCTGTATGGGTGAGTCAAAAACAGCAGCGACACGGCTGTGAGATTTGCCCTGTTCAACCTCTCGCCGGATTTTGGCAAACTCACCCTCCACGCGGTCCAGCCTTCCTTCTACAGCTTCGACTCTCTCTACTGCCTGGCGCAAGCCTTTCGTGATATCTTTATGAAGCGCCTCCTGCATCGTGCGCATTTGTTCTTCCTGGCGGCGAGCCTGTTCCTCCTGACGGCGAGCCTGCTCCTCTTTCAGTGCGCGCAGCTGTTCCTCCTGCCGGCGAGCCTGTTCCTCCTGCCGGCGAGCCTGTTCCTCCTGCCGGCGAACCTGTTCCTCCTGGCGGCGAGCTGCCTGTTCCTCTTGACGACGAGCTTGATCTTCCTGACAGCGAGCCTGTTCCTCTTTCAGTGCGCGCAGTTGTTCCTCCATCATGCGCTGGATTTGACAGAGGAAGTTTCCTGGGTTTTGTTCCGGAGTGCGCTGCACTTCACCTCCCTCAGGTCTTCTCTCTGGGGTTCGCTGCACCTCAGTAACAGTGGCCGCACCTTCCTGCCGCGCTTCCGACATGGCCCGGGTGGTGACACCCTTTAACTCTTTTGGCACCAGCGGCATCTTACTCCAATCCCACACTTCTGACACCAAATGTTACGAGCTACGGGTTCCGGGATTGGAGTGAAACGCTAAGTCCAATTTTACAGAGTTTATTTGGGTTAAACTTACAAACGGTCCACCTCGCAGAGGTTCCCCTAAACGGTTCACTTCACCGGGTCCTCCTCGCAGGGATTCCCCGTGCACCACTTACTGTCACCGTTCACAGTCCACCACGTCACTACTGTGACGACACGACACGCGTCACGGCTATGACGTCACGACGTACGACACTATGACGTCAAGACGTACGACACTATGACGTCACACACTACACTGACACTATGACGTCACGTACCACACCGACACTATGACGTCACGCACTACACTGACACTAGTCTACTCACTGTTCCACTCTTAGCACTTTTCTCTTCACTAGTACTTTTCCACTTTTACTTTTCTTCCTTTTGTTTCGCACTGTTCACTGTAAAACCAAATACTGAACTATCAGACGGAATGCGCCGCCTTTTATATCCCGCAGAACGTTCTGGAATACCCTTTTTCCGATCTTCTTTTCTTTACTCGTTTGTTTACCTCCAGATATTTCCAACCCCGCCTTCTTTTCTCGAAACCGATCGAAGACACGCCCACTTTTCTGATTCTTTTCGTAATTTCGCCTCCTTTCTCGAAGTTCCTAGACACGTCACCTTTTTGTCCCCTTTTAAATATTCCTTCTCTTTCTTCCTTCTAGAAAATTTCTAAAAACACTAAAATCTAGAAATATTTTTGGCGCGGATCGGATTCGAACCGTCACCCCCTAGCATGGGAGGCGGAACCTTAGACCGTAGGACCACGGCGATTGTTAATGGCCCGGCCGAATTTTCGAATGCCTTCTTTACGTTTGACGTTTGACAGCGGCCGTAACAATAGTTTAGAAATATGAGTCCTTTTGAATTTAATGTAGACCACTCTTTTTCTCTCTGTTGATGTAGGAAGCGATTTAAGGCATATAACATAAGGCGAATATACTAATAGTGAGGGCGCTCTCGGGTCGTGACAGGCCTATCGTGCGGGGGGAGCGCGTGGCGGGGGGCGCGGTCCCAGTACCGATTCACCTGCGCTCTGTACCCCACACCCCTCCGCACACCGCGCGAGCCCCCTCGCACTCCGCGCAAGCATAGACCCAACGCGGCCACTAAGCGCGCCCACTTTATTGTATTTACGCTATGTTTATAGTTTCTTTTTAAGTGTTCTGTATCACCACGTGAAATTTCGTCTTGAAACCTATGTAGGTTAAAAGTGGACCTTGGCTTTAAATTTCATCTTTGGTAGTGGTAGTAAAGTTTCTGTCTAGCCCAAATAGTAACTAACAGGAGTGTATGTAAATAAATAAATGAACCACGTTCGATAACTACTTATTTAAAATTCGAGAAAATATGCAATTAAACGTTGAAAAGGAAGAGCTTAGAAAAAGTGTACTTATGTCTAGAATGAGCCTCATGCTTCTACCGTATAAAACAAAAGGGACCAACTTTCTTAGGTTGGTGTGCGTCACACAAATTATGTCTGTGTGCGTGTGGGTAGGGCTTAGAAGCCAGTACTGGTTGCAATTTTTTTCTACGTTTTCGTAGATTCGACTGTCTATCTTGACATATAACTTATCAAAGAGAAAGAGATTATCTACCTACCGTGGTTTTAAGGTTTGAATAAAAACTCGAAAAAAAGACATTGCGAATTTGAAAACGTTACAAACCCGTTACAGTTTTTGCGTTCCTTCGTCTTCTCTGAGGTTTGGTAAGGAAGGGATTGGCACAGTCGTCTCCTAGACTACAAGGTAGTCAATTATGCAAGCTTTAGGGCGCAGGGTTGTGAATCTTTGAGCAGGGCTGTACATCAGACGTTTAGCGGCGAAGACGTGAAATGAATGAGATTGTGAAAACATCCCTTTTGCTCCTGTTTTATTACAACGGTTTTACTGTTGGTAATGTTTTGATAATTGAGGGGGACGATTGAATTTCTTTTTAACATGAAACTTGCGACTGTTTTCCGTTTTGGGATAATCAGAAACTTTACTGATTCCTGAAACCTACCTTTACTATATTTCAAAAAGCAACGAAGGACCATTTTGAATTACTGAAACAGAGATTTGAGACATTTACTCTCGCTTATTCTTAGAACAGCTTTAGTTAAATCCAAGATATTGCGGATAACATTATCTTTCTGATTAATAAATTCTATTTTCTAATCAGAATCGACTAGCCTAGCTAGTACGCCAACCCGCGATACCCGTGATACGGCTATATCACATCTTTTATCTCGCTCGTTTTTGCGCGAACAAACGAGATATAAGACGTGATACAGCCGTATCACGGCTATCGCGGGTTGGCGTACTAGCCGTGCTGAAAGCTAAATAGGAATCGGAATATATCGTCCTTAAATGGAATAAAGTATAGAAACGTAAACGTTTCCCATAATTCCATCAAAATAATCGCTCTCTAAATCTCTTTTCAATTTGGTTTTGGGGCCATTCTTTTGTACGTCACGTCACTCACATCTCTATTAGAGAATCCAGAAATGTATGAGAAAAGCTTTTGCGAAAATTCTGACTCTATCCCTTCTTGGTACAAATAAACGTGGCATAAAATGTTATACCACAGATTATTTAATAGTTACTACCGTAACAGATAGTTCCCTCAACCAGATTTTTCGAATTTCGAACGTGCACTTCAGGACCGAAAAATAAAATGCACCTTATTTCAATGAACGACGATGCACACCTCGGAGGTGTCCGGCTGTCAAACGTACCTGAGCTGAGGAGTGAGACAGGCCTGGTTATACTAAGAATAAGCAAAATGTCTACTAATAAACCCGGAATAACTTAAACCTAGTATAACGTTGGCGTAACTGTTTTGTATCATAGACAAAGGCCATACCCAAAAAAAACCAGTCCCGAAGCAAAAGTTTTGTATCTCAGATTTTAGACGATATTTAAAAATAATATGTTCAACTATCGCTCTATATCGCTAACATTTTTTTTTTGCTCATGAAGTTTTGTAGGCGTTCCTATTAAAATCTCATTTATCGACCAAAATATTTATTATTATTTGCGATTATTGACTGACTGATACACCCACTATGCTAATATAAAATCGACAGTCGCACTCACGTTCATGCTCACCGATAGTGAGATCAAGTAGTCTTTTTGAAAGCTTTCAACACTTTAAAGCGTCTGTAATAGTATAAGACATAAGTTTACTTTTTGCAACCATCAGCAGCAAGGCTGATTCAGTGTTTATGGGGTGTAGAGCATCTCTGTGATGGGGATGGACCAGGTCTGCATGCATAACTCCAGTCGGTTTAGGAGTTACTGATGATTAAAGGTCTGTAAAAAATTAACGATTAGCTGCAAGGCTGATCGTATGATATTGTTGTAGTATGCACAGTAGCTATGTGTACAGTAAAAACTGTCAAGTTCTGTCAGTCGGTTTAGGAGATACAGCCAGTCAAAGTTCCGACCTTTTAACGGCGGTATCTCCTAAACCGACTGATGAACCATGTCAGTTTTTGTACTGTTCCCATAGCTACATTGCATACTACAACAATAACATACGATCAGCCTTGCAGCTAATTGTAAATTTTATACAGATCATCAGTAACTCCTAAACCGACTGGAGTTATGCAGGCAGACCTGGTCCATCCCCATCACAGAGATGCTCTTCACCCTATAAACACTGAATCAGCCTTGCTGCTGATGGTTGCAAAAAGTACACTTATCTCTCGGAATATAAGGCAAAACCGCCACCGGGATGTGTATTGATGACAGATTTTTAACAATATTCTGTAACATAATATAACGTAAAAATCAGCCATCAGAATTTAAGTGAGGTTCGCAGCATTTTTACATACCTTGATTACCTGATACCTGGAAAATGGCCGTCTGGCCTAGCTAGCAGGTAGGCACACGATCATAGTACATACTAACACTTCTCAATATTACACATTTTGTTCATCAGAAAATAAGTGACGTGTGGCGGCCTTGGGATCTTGATAATAATTGCATACTTATAAACTCCTAAATTCCTAAATATAAACTAAGTTTTTATTTGTACCACAGTTAGCTTTTAACTGACATTTCACCGTAGCATGAATTTGCTATCTTGCCGTCGAATTTTACTAAACCAAAGTTCATAATTCGACGACCAATTATGACGTACCTAATTATTAATAATAATTTTCATCAATAACAGTCACTTGCCACAAAGTCATGACGAAGTTGATGACGCAAAAGTTTCGTCATTTTGGCAAAACTAATTTTGTCTCGACGTCATAGATTAGCATGAGGAAAACATTATTATTTTATGATTATACTAGATATGACAGTGACGTCACAAAACGCTTTGTAAATATCTTTCAACAGGATTGCTCTGAAAATATTATAAAAATCGTTGCAATATCATCGATTTCCGATACTTACCTTTTTTACCCGAAGTTTCGTTAATTGAATGCACCTACAATGCGTTAATGAATAAACACAAAAACTTCGAAAATAGTTTGTTTAGAATAGAGAGTACAAACGATTTAATCAAGGTTTCAACATACCTAGGCAATTTTTTTCAGAATGTGAAATAATTTGTTTCATCGGTTTCATCATTCCAAAAATTGCACTCGATGCCAACCCACCGCACGGGTACACAGCAACAACTTTCTACCAAAACAAATACCCATGAGCACGCTAGCATTTTCATTCATTGCTGAAATAATAACAAATCGTTTTTGCATAAAAACTTAAAATGAATAACTTTTAATTAAATTAATAAAATTATTAAGTTATCGCTTCAATGAAATTCTTTTATTACAAATCAGTTTGGGTGTATGAGGTTTTGTGCTTATTTATTAACATCGTGTCACATATTTATACAGGGTGTAAGGGTGTGTGCTCCTGAAAACTCAAAGGGGTGAAAGTTATCTTTATGAACAACTTTTACAATAAGACCTTTGAGAACTCAAAAAACCTTTGCGTTTTCGGGAGCGGTTGCCTTACAACTTGTATAACCTAATCTAACTGGTCTGTGATGAATGATGATACCCAACCATGGTAAGGGTGGTGTAGTATATTAATTAAAATATTAAATAATAATAACATCCTGTAGAGTCTACAGTGTAATAACAATCTAAAAATATCAATAACTATTACATAAAATCACTCACGTTCCAAAGTTCAAACACCTAAAAACTTTAACCCTAACGCGATAAGGTTGAAAATAGTTTAAAGAATGCATCTAAAACGTTTTAAGGAATTATATAGCAAATATTTTCAGCGCACATTGCCAAATTTCGTCACGTGAAATCACGTGATCGAAGACCAGCCAAGTTTTGACGTAGTTCTACCGTTCAACTCATTTTATAAATTCCATTGTATCAACTCTTATTTTCTACGATGTAAGTATGAAAATACCTTGATGTTAGAGACTTTCGGTTTTGTAACAAACTCGTAGTGACCGATCTTCTAACTTTTTTTTATCGCTGACTCGGTGACGCCATGTCTCGTCACTATCAATTTCTATTTTAATACGCGTACCAAAGCTTTTTTTATAGAATCTCTTGTGATTTGCACGTGTTGATTTGTTTGTTCGTTTTGCTTAGTTACATTCAAATCAAAATAGCGCTCGTGACATTCCAAAGTAGTAATTATCAGGCAAGGACATAGCACACACTGCGCCCCATACCCGAATTTCTAATGATAATTTTCTATTTAAGTAGATTCTATTTTTAAAAAATCGTGGCGGTCTGGTGGCGTGTAGCCTCAGCTTCCGTGCAGGAGGTGATGGTTCGATCCACCACGTCGACTCGTATTAATTAGTTTTTTGGAACTTTTGCACGATTTGACTTACTTTGGCTTTTACTTTGGCTTTTCGGTAAAGGAAAACATCGTGGCACCTATACAATAAGTTAATGAATTTACGCAAAACTAGAAAGTAGTTTGTTTTGTTTAGAATCGAGAGCAGAATCGAATTATTATGGTTTAAACATAGGTTTTTTTTTTAAATATTAAATAATTTGTTTGTAAGTAGAATTTAAAATTTTCTGAACCCGATTTCAACCCACCACCGCAAGCACACTCACCCTACTTACTACCAAAACAAGATTATTAAAATGTATCCATGAGTACGTTAGCGCTTTCATTCAGTGCTGAAATGATAACAAATCATTTGTGCCTCAAAACTTAAAATGCGAATAACTTTACATTTTAACTATCAAAATAATAAAATTATTGTTTCAATCTAATTATTTTGTTATAAATCAGTCGGGGTGTATGAGGTTTTGCGCTTATTCATTAACACGTTGTAAAGTACCTATGTACATATTTCAATTTCGAGGCGTGTGTCTGTGTACAAAATTACGAAAAGCAAAACGTGTGTTGAGATAGTGTTTAAAACTTAAAACCTAACCCACACAGCACAGAATATCTACTAGATATCTATATTAGATATTTTGTAGACACTTAGATATTTTGTAGATATCTATTAGACATCTTGTAGACATTTGTGCTGTTGGGGAATAAGTATTTTACAAGAGTAGCGTTGCAAGTTTTTCTGCAATCGGTTGTGATATTCGCGTAGTGTTCGCGCGATTTACGTTTAAGGTTGCACGGGACTCCTAACATCTCTTCTCAACTGTGTTTTAGCTCAATAAAAACAATTCTTAAGATTGGGATAGATATTCCCAACAAACTACTTGACATGAGCAGAAATGCAGTGCTAGTACGCGCAAGCAAGAGTTAATTAATTTATATTTTATAGTTAATTTAAAAAAAAATTAAAAGGTTTGTGTGTTGTAGAGTTTCTGGCCGCATCTTCTCTACCTTCCGACGTGGTAATAGAGTCAAAAATGACGTCAGGAGTGCGATTTTTGAATCTCATTCGCTGAGTTCAGCAGTTGATAATGTCAAAATCGCTCTCCTGAAGTATGATTTTTGAAAGTCAAATCAGCAGTAGAAAGATGCATATCTCCACAGTAATTTTGGCATTGTCAACTGCTGAACTCAGCGAATGAGATTCAAAAATCGCACTCCTGAAAGCTATATCCATATTTTGAATAAAACATTTTGATTTGATTTAAGTCACTGTGTTGTGTACCTAGTTAAGTTACAGAATGCGGTAGGTAGTATAGGTAGGTAGGTACCAACTTAATAATTTTATAATTATTAATTTTGCGTCACCATCAGACCAAGGAAGTAAATAATTAACGAAGGTTCGAAAGCTCAAAAGAGTAGCTCGGAAAGTTTTGATGTTTCAAAATTTCAAAATAAGTAATTTAAGAGACGATTGGTTTCATTTAGCCCAAGTTTCAGGAGGTTGAGGTAGGACCCTCGGGCACTGGTTTAAATGGATAACATTTAATTTAGAGTTCTCGAGTGGCGAATGCGTACCGGATGGCTCATCGTGTGTAAACCCCCACAAGGTGGACCGAGGACCTGGTGAAGGCGGCGCGGCGGGAACCCGTTGGATGAGGGGAGCGCAGGACCGGTCGTTGTGGCGATCCTTAGGGGAGGCCTATGTAGTATGTACAGCAGTTTATGTCTATCGGCTGACAATCGGCTGAAGTTTCGTTTCTTATTTAATTTGATTGAGAAGTTTGAGTGACGACTGAGTGATGTGGTATTTATGCAGTTTAGCAATACTTGACACTAACCTTTTATCTTTCGCGATGCTCGTAAGGTTTAATTATATTTTGTAGATTCATTTAGAATGGTCATTCTGGGAAAGATATATTCTGAAAGCATCATATTTTGGGAAAGAGATATTATGAATCTAAATGTTTCTAGCTTTAGTGCTAGTGAAACTTCTGTGCGTGGTATAATGCCCGGCAAACTTCTTGAGCAAGACCTTGATTGCGCAGAAACAACATTTGTAGGCGAAATTGGTACTGCAAAGGCATCCCTCACCCTACCGAATTTTTCTAGTTGTTTGCCGTATTCATTCTGTGATTAAACTAAAAATTTATCAATTTTCCTAAACACCCTGTGTGCATAATCAATAAAAGAGGCAGACAGCTATAAAGCAGTATCGGATCAAATTCGTTCAGTCTATTTTCGGAACAAGAAGCTCTGGACAATATCCATTGTTTAGCACTGGACTGGAAGCTTGTGCTGTTAAACGATTATTTGTTTTATATAGTTTTTTAGTGTTCCGTACCCAAAGGGTAAAAACGGGACCCTATCCTTTATTTACTCTATGCTATTACTAAGCGTACGTTGTCCGTCCGTCTGTCCGACCTATTTAGGGCTGTAACTTTTGAACCAAAAAAGCTAGATAGTTGAAATTTTCACATAATGTGCGTTGTGACGACGAATTTGCTAACAAATAATAAAAATGTCAAAAAGTTAATAATTAAGGGAAGATCTCATCATAAAACTAGTTTTTATCAACGTTTTTTCTTCACGCTCTAAAAACGGTAATACATCCAAGCGTCAAACTTTGTGTGATTATAGAGCAACCTCTACAGTATAACAACAAATAATAAAAACCGGCCAAGTGCCAAAAAACATTTTTTTTTCGTTAATATGTTGTAGTGGTGTGGTACGGAACCCTCAGCCTCGGTGCGCGAGTAGCCCGACTTGCACTTGACCGATTTTTTTTTAATTTATGTTATGGTGTTTTTACTCGCCCCAGGTACCTAATGTTTATTCGAGTGTATGTATGGAAAGGAGGTAGGATAAATAACCATCAATCTGATCAACTTTCACTATACATAGAGCCAATATCGAAAAAAAAAACACCTGCTCCATACATTTGGGTTGCAGGATATGTTCTATGGAACAACAAAAAAACTTTTTTGTTAGCAATGTCAACTTGTTCTTGGGCTGAATGTTGTTCGGTCTGAAACACCCTTTAATAGGTATGTAAGTAAAGAGTAACGCGTTTAATTTTTCACCCAAATCTAACAATAAATATAATTAATCTCCACAAGTGTCGATGTAATGGGACAGTAAATTAATCTAGCACGTTAATTAGATACCTATTCTGTTTTGGCAGATCGCGAGTTCATATCCTATCTTCGAAACTATTGTTGGAACTATGGAATGAACATAGGTATATGTTCATACAAAAACTGTTAGTTTTGATGACAATGATGATGGTACCTACCTGCTTCATGGCCGTGTTCGATCAATGCAACTGATTATGGCTGTTGGCTTTGAGAACTTCATTGACGCATCAACGAACACACTCAGATGGTTTTGACGATATTAAACTCTTAAATTGAATGTTTTCACAAAATAAATTCGCAACCTTTCGGGGTACCCAGAAGCTTTGCTACAACTACCAGTCATGTTCTTATTATGCAGTTGTATCGATTTGATAAAGATCAAAAACATATAAGAAAGAACAGAATGCTCTCCAAAACCTCGGTTTTGGAGAGCATTCTGTTCTTTGTAATCACCTGTAATCTCTCGAGATTACAGGTTTCTTCCCCTGAATGGTATTGCCGCACTCATTTGCCGCCTCTCCGGGTCCTGGGTTCGAATCCCAGTTCGGTTATGGATGTTGTATGTTTGTGCCGTTCAATTCAATTCAATTCAATTCAATTATACTTTATTGCACACCAAAACAGAATATACATATACATAAAGAATTACAATTACGTACAAATAAGGCGGTCTTATCGCTAAAAAGCGATGCGCCGTTGTTGTATGATTCCCATAACAAAAAGCCTGAGGCTTACTTGGGATCATTACAATGTATGTGCCTGTGAGCGTTATTTATTTTATTTATTTACCATGTTTTTGAAGGGCGAAGCGGGTGAAGCAAATAATAGTGGTCAAATTAAAGGTTCCATTGGGTCTCAGTGTTGCTATTCACCCTTAGCACTGTTTTCCCAAGTACCGATGAAACCCATGTAGCGACAAAATGACAAAGCTGAGCGCGTCGCCGCGCCGTGTCGCCCGCGGCCGTGCGCTGGCGCACCTCCAACGCGGGCGGCCAGGAATAGACGAGCGACACTGTCCATGTGTTTTGATTGCCCTTAGTAGCGCGATTCCGTCTTGTTTTATTGTGTTTCGATTAGTTTTGATCTGGGTTCGAAATAATCAAGATATTTTCTTTGGTATCAGATAATTATTTCATAGAAAATGTAGAGCTGCTCTACCAAAATCTATCAAACAGTTGATTTTCTTTTCGCGATTTCAAAGTTGGACCCATAGTGAAAGTTGTTCAGTTTGATGGTCTGCAGCACCCTGATTTCAAAACTACCCCGATTCCACGGTGTATACCTACTAGCGTACTTGTTTATAGTTCGCTGATACCTACCTATATGTGGTGATTGATATACAAGCGATTAATTTGGTCAAATTGTGCTCTACTAATTACAAGTTAACAAATAGGTAGTCATCATCATCTCAGCTGATAGACGTTCTTGCTAGACACATGTCCACCTCGAGGATCGCCACAACGGCCGGTCCTGCGCTGCCCTCATCCAACGGGTTCCCGCCGCCTTCACTAGGTCGTCGGTCCACCTTATGGGCCGATATTTAAGTAATAGTTTATATTATGAAAATAATGTTACCTTTTACTGCAGTTTTCAATTGAAGAAACTGTAGATTTTTTACACTTACCTGGAATATAATTTAACACTTTATTGTACACAAAATTACAGAAAAAAAAAAAAATAACAGAGTAGACATATACAAAGGGCGAGCTTATCTCTAAAGAGATTTCTTCCAGCAAACCCGCAACAGAGACAGTTGTAAAGTGTGAGGCAGACAAAAAGTGTACAGCACAAATGATAAAAACTAGATACTAAACGAATGGACGTTAATATATGTAAACATTATACATAAATAAATATATATATATATATAAAATACATAACAACATGTTAGTAATCCACTCAAACGTACGTGATGTACGGACAGCAACAAATGTAGTTATACACACTACTATCACAGATCTAGTTCTACGCTACTATGTTACTTTCTAAAGAACTGTCTAAAAATACACATAAACAAACAAATAAATAAACAAAAAAATACATAAATATTTTCATACATTGAGTCCTAATAAAAATAAGAACTACTTAAATGGCTTTATTTGTCAATTTATAATAAGTAATGGCATTGCATGGAAAATTGGAAAAAATCTTCTTTTTTCTTTCAGTCTAATACCTAACAAACAAAGTACCTAAAAGTAATCGTTGTAATCACTGTAGAGAACTATACAAATCTTCGGGGAGCGGGGGATAAATCCATACCTATCCCACAAAAACAAATCCGTATAAATACCGGATAAATTGAAAACCAACAATGAGGGTGTGTACATATAGGTACTATTGCCGTGGATTTTTTCACATATATATATAAACAACCGATTAGCTGGCAGTGGCAGGGGGGGGACACTTGACTCTAACAAAAAAAACACTTTAAAGCTTCGTATTTCGCTAGCGGATCCCTTAATCGAAAAATGGTTTTCCAAAGCCCACAATATTTTTAAAAAACCTATCCAACGACACCCCACAACATGGGATAGATGAGAAAAAAAAATTCATACCCACTTCACGTGTAGGGAAGATACACTAAAAAAATATATTTTTTAAGATTTTATTTTATCACTTAGGCGGCGTGAATAATATGTATACCCATGCCAAATTAAAGCTTTCTAGTACTAAGCGTCTCTGAGACATGGCTATACTATAAGGGTTCCTTGTTGATATCGGAACCCTAAAAACTAGTGATGTAGAGCAGATAATTCTTAATTGCAAACGTTATATTTTCGATACAACCTACCCCATTTATCACAGATCTAATTCCCGCCCACCATTTTACGACAAACCTCCAACACGGGAAGTAGATGGCGCTAGTGTGCGATAAAACTATTGTTGCCACGTGCTTTGTTTCAAAAACCATCGCAACTTGAACCGCGCCCCTTTTCCGATCAAACAAATTTCTACTGTAGAAAGGAAAATGGGAGTCGAGAGAGGGGTCTTGGTAATGTGGTCGTTGGTTTAATACTAGACAGAAATGATAGGGCCGGCAGATATCGTCGATAGGTGACGTCAGGGTTGACACAACGAACGGTATTGAAGTCAATCGTAAGTTGGAAGATTATGTTTGGCATTGTGGGTCAATACAAGAGACTGCTTATAATATTATGTTAGTCTGTTTCTTTAGTATTTAGGTTTTTACTGAAGAATCGATTTCAATTAGATTTGGGACAGATGAGGTTTAAGAGGGTTATCACAGTCCAGTGGCGCCCTCATCACATTAAAAAAGATTTCTCGATAAAGAAAGCCTAAATTAAAAAAGTGCTCAAGATCAAAACTACTAAAGCCTTCAAGCTATTTTCATAGAATACTTTTATAGTATTTTTTAAAGGTCTCAACATACAAATTTTGAATGAAGAAAAAAAACGGCCGCTTTTGTTTTTATTCGAAATTGTCTAAAAGTGGAATGTTTAGAACCTATAAAAGTATTCTATGAAAATAGCTTGAAGGCTTTTGTAGTTTTGATGTTGAGCACTTTTTTAATTTAGGCTCTCTTTATTGAGAAATCTTTTTTAATGTGATGAGGGCGCCACTGGATTGTGATAGCCTTCTTAATACCAGTAGGATACTTTATGTTCAAAAGATGAGACTCACACACGGACAAATTAAGCCGCGGAGAAAAGCTAGCACAATATTTGTATGGTTTGTTGCCCTAGCTCTATTCAATGCTTTCTAATTGTTTGTTGGATGCCTGCTTAGTGCATGTTTCTCGTTTTCTCAACGGCACACAGCCCACATCAATGGTCGAATCGAGTCTAGGTCACACCAAAGAATTTGAAAGCTATATGATATGACGTAAGAGACTCTCCAACCTATCAAGTGAGGGTGGCTGGATCAGCGGCAGATACCGCGGCTCAGAAAAAGCACACAAAATACGAAGACTTGGAAGGCTCATATCTGTTTGTGAAACGGCGGGTCCTTGGGCTGCCGAAGCCAAAGTGTTCGCCAGGGACTTGGGCCGCAGGCTGAGAGAGAGGGGCTTGGGCCCCCGCTGTGGGTATGTTTTCGTCCAACGTATCTCATTGGCCGTCCAACGTGGCAATGCCGATTACCCTGGGTGGGCTATTGGACTAGACGGTTGTCAGGTTTTTTTGCTTTGTTTGTTCTTTTAGTCGTTTTTAGTGTTCCGTACCAAAATTGGAAAAACCGTCCGTCCGTCCGTTCGTCTGTCACAGGCATTTTTCTCAGATACCGTAAGACAGGAAGTTGAAAGCTTCAATTGAAAGCTTATGAAAATACGAGTCTAAAAATATACTTTTCAAAAACTTTGTTTAACAAAATTTTCAATTAAATCCGAGAAATTGCTCTCTCCACCTCTATTTCCCAAAATATTAGATCTGAAAAAAATCATGAACATCAGAAATAACATGTAGATGGCGGGAAAATTATCAGGGTGACTCTAACTTGGATAGTTTTTTTTCTATACCCTTAAACGAACACCAGTGAGACCAGTGTAAAATGATCTTCAGTTAATGTGACCACATACTAAGTAAGTGTCAATTTATAGTGGTTTCATCAATGACCCATGTTAAACAACTGGTAGTACGGAACACTAATTGCCCGAGTTCCGACTCGTACTTGGCCGGTTTTTTAGTACTAGCACGTAGTAGTTAGTTTAAGGATACTGTCTACATGCCATCATTTAGTTTTATTTAAAGCAATTAATTTCATATTTCGTAGTTCTGGAAACCTTTCTTGCAATTTGTATAAATAGGTAGGTACTTTAGAATATAACAAATGGATTTAAATAGAGTATGATAGCTTTCGAAATTCACTCTGAAAGTGGCATCAGAAATTTTGATTACTTCGGAGTTCGCACTCAGAACGCGTTATTACTAAAGGTCATGTAGTGACATTTGGTGAGATGAAGAAGCACGTATACTAAAAGGTTATTTTGTTATTACTCCTGTTGTTATTTGGATTCTGAACCTTAACATTATGAAGTTGGTGTTAGAACCCTTGTCCCTTGGGGACCTAACGCGCAGGCCTCCCTAAGCTTTTCTCGTTCAACGAATATTAATAAATCTCTTGGAGTAGACAACGATATACATATAATACAGTATTATACAGGATGTAAGGCAAATGCTCCCAAAAAATCCAAGGAGTGAATGTACGAAAGTAACAACTTGCACTATGAGACGACACCACTTGATATAAACCCTGTGGTTTCTGAAGTGCGGTTGATATTTATGTATAGTTGAATTATAAAGGAATTAATTGAATAAATAAATTAAAGAAATAAAAAATCAGCTATCTCATACTAAAATTAAACACCTACCGAGAAAAATGTTTGGAACAGTCGATTTTTTTTGAGTTCTTGGAGTTGGTCCCATAATAAAAGTTGTTTAATCTTATGTACTTTCACCCCTTTGAATTTTCGGGAGATTTGCCTTACACCCTGCTGTACAAGCATCGATGCACTAGTAAAAACATTCATGTTCACCATACAAATATTTGCCCCTTACGGGATTCAAACCCGCGACCTTTGGCACAGCAGGCAGTGATACCAACTAAGCTACCATGCCTGCATGAAAGGAAATGTCTTGGGTACCTTCCCATAAGGAAGGACCCAATCTGCAAAAAATATCGTAGAATGTGCTACGGCGTAGTCTTTACCGCTACGGTGCAGCGTAGCCATAAGTGAGCAAACAAGAAAATAAGCTTATAAAAATGTACAATATATTTTGAATGGCATAAAAATGTGTTCTTATGTAAATCTTATTTTAAAAAGTCGGTATTTTTGAACAGAAACTCAAAAAGTTATGATGAGTGAAATGAAGTGAACTAAAAATGAAAATCTTACAGATTTTTTTCATAAACTTCATCCTACAAAAGTAGAAATGTAATCGTGAAAAAAAAACAGCTGTCCCATACATTTCGGTCGAGTTATGTTTGCAGTTTTGTATGGGACAGCTGTTTATTTTTCGCGATTTCGATTTTGGTCCCATAGAGAAAGTTATTCAGTTTGATGGTCTGATCATCCCCTTAAAATGGATACAGCTAATTTTGTTAGACCTTAGAACCAATAGCTTTTTAGCGATAAGGCCGCCTTATTTGTACCTACTTGTTATTCTTTATCTTAATTCAAATAGGTATACTTATGTTTAATTATTTCAAATATGACTTTTAAAATAAAATTTATAGTACAAATTAGCCCCTAATATGTTGAGATTGAGAGAGAATGGATCAATAGAAATACAGAGTGATAAAAATTACGTCGATTTGGTTTGGTTCTTTTTCTTTATAACAAAACACTCTTGCATGTTTTAAATGTGTCACTCATTAAAACAGTCAGGGTTAACACTTTACACCCCTTGTGGGACTCAAAATGGAACCGTGTGAGTGAAAACATAGCCTTCCTTCGCAATCAAGGCTGACCTGGGCGGCAATTGCGGTAAATAAAACGCTACAGAACCATGATTGGACCGCGTGTGAAGCTTCGCTTTTTACACATTTGGTATTGCGCTAATCGCGGTACAGCTCATGACAGCCGTTAGAGCCGTTTTCACATATGGCTCAAATGTTAAAGGCTGACAGTCACATCCTCCCTAATATTATAAATGTGAATGTAAGTTTGTTTGTTAGGCTTTCACGCGAAAACTACCTAACCGATCATCATGAAACTTTGTACACATATTCTTGGAGGTATTAGAAGTAACATAGGATACTTGAGGTTTTCCAAATTCGCGGACAAAGTCGCGGGCAAAAGCTAGTAGTAAATAAGTCAAATTTAGCGCGATACGGAATTAACACAGTTGAATTGTAATTGGATTGCAATGTGATTAGAACTGAAATTGGATTAGGATTGAACTTGGATGTTTTAAATAAGCGCGATCGCTCTCCTGGCCTTCTAAATAGGTACATTCCCAGAAGATTTTGTGAGTTTGTAAAAAGTTTCAGGAAGTTCCAATTTAGGTAGATCCTTGCCTACTTTTAAAAAGTTTTGAACCACGGCTTTATTTCTTTTGCTTTGAAATAATTAAAACTATAAAAAACAGGAAACAGGAAATAGAGCAAAAGAAATGTTTAGTTTTAGTGTTCATTATAAAAATGGATAAAAGGAAGACACAGATTTTGTTCGTCCATTACAATTATACAGGGTGCTATTTTATTTTATTTTTTTGTATAGGTACACGTACAGATTACAGTCAAGATGAAACGATTATGTAGAACTAAATTGTAATCCAATTACACATGTACACAGCATCAATATCTTTAAAGTTGTTAGGTAAACCGTTAATTTACTTTATTGGGTGATTGTACCCATGATTTTCTATTAAGAAGAACTTTTCCTACGAAGCCTATATAAATTGCAAAACAATGTTGGACTTCATTACGAAATACAATAATTTATGATCGAACGATTGATTGAAAAGAAGATTTTTTGCGAATTACCATGACGTTCCTTTTGGGAATACAAATATTAGAAAGATTTAAGGGTCGTTACGTCTCCATATGATTTAACCCTTAAACTCTCACGGACCAGATATTATTGAACCACTATCTATCTATTTTTGCGAGTAATTATATGGGTGTAATATTAAGTTTTGGTACAATAAGCAAAAATTTTTAGGGTTTAATAGTAGGTATAGTTAAAGAAAAAAATAAAAATTTTACGTTTATGGGGCTTGGTGCAGCATTCTTAAATTAATTAAATAACAAACATAACATAACATTTAATACTATTACTTAATACTTAGTTATACAGGGTGTAACAAAACACCCTAGTAATACTTAAGGGGGTGCTTCAGACCATCAAACTGAACAACTTTCACTATGGGGCCAACATCGAGAAAAAATAAAAAAAATCTGCTGTCCCATACATTTTAGTCGAGTTGGTAGTCAAAGTCAAAGTCAAAAATAATTTATTCAATATAGGAGCTTGAAGCACACTTATTAAACGTCAAATCTTTTTTTGAAGCTACCACCGCGTCGGTTGAAAAGTTGTTCAGATTGATGGTCTGAAGCACCCCCTTAAGTATTACTAGGGTGTTTTGTTACACCCTGTATTTTATAGGCCCATCTCGGAAGTTATTGCTTAGTCAGCTCATAGCTTTGCTTCAGCAGCAGCCTCGGTTATTTCCAGTAAATTAAATCTTGAAGAACATCCAACAAATACATAATTTTAATTGCGCATTCCAACAATACAAGAGAAAACCTATAAAAACGTTAATTCTGGCTAAACAAATAAATACAGCAGCCATGTTGGAACACTGATGCCATCTGTTATTTGTGTGGCAGAACTTTTATTTTTACAGAATGATTCATCGGCATATTGATTAGTGTATTGGTTTTCTTTATATTGTGGGATTTTACTTGTGTAAAGTAAGTAGTTCAGTGAGTAGACAAGATTATGATGTCAAGTGACGTTGTTTGATTTGATCGTAAGTATTTAAAATTCAATAACTGGCCAAGTGCGTCTCGGGTCACGCGCAGGGTAGGGTTCCGTAGTTGCCCGTTACAATATAGTATGGACTTAGAAGAGACTTAGAAGGCTTTTTGTTTTATACTACGGTGTAACGGCTAATAAAGTCTAAAAAGTACATTTTATTATTTGGTCGACTATTACTCGTAAACTTGTAAAGCCTACTTAGCGGTGATAGTTTTCCTTTTGAATTTTTTCACATCTCCAACTACGGGGTGGGGGGGGGGGGGACACTTGACTCTAACCAAAATATTCGCTTTAAAGCGTAATATTTCGCTAACGGACCCCTAAATCGAAAAATGGCTTTCACAAACCTACAATATTTTTAAAAGATCTATCCAACGATACCCCACTACATGGGATAGACGAGAAAAAAAAATTCATCCCCACTTCACGTGTACGTGAGGTACCCTAAAAAAAATATTTTTCATTATTTTATTTTACCACTTTGTCGGCGTGATAAATATGTATACATATGTAAATTACAGCTTTCTAGTATTAAGCGTCTCTGAGCTAAGCCGCGGACAGACGGACAGACAGACGGACGGACAGACGGACGGACATGGCGAAACTATAAGGGTTCCTTTTTGACTTCGGAACCCTAAAAATGTAATTCGAAATAATGTCACATACATAATAGCTTTTTGTAGTCAATTTTTTCAAAAAACATTTTAAGGTCAAATTAGCCGTGGTTCTTTCACAGTGTACTTGGTTGGCTTAGTGAAGAATTTCACCGTAGTAGTGGTTTAGACAGGTCGCACGATTGCTACAGGTCAAAATTTACTCTCAAATTTAATTAACCCTTATCCTATAAAAATCCTATAAAAGTTTGTATAAAGTTTAAGGCTTTTGTAGTACCTTTTTAGTACCGTTAGAATATTTGGTTTTCTTGATTGAGAAATCTTAAATATTGTGATGAGGGCGCCACTGCACGGTAAAATGACTCAAATAACTGAGACGATTTTAAAAAAGTCTAAAAGAAGAAAGGTAGAAATATAGGTATAATGTGAGTGGAACATTAATTGATTATCCGAGGAGAACATTTTAATCATCAAATTAAAATAATTATAATGTTCTCTGAAAAGGACAACTTCGTAGCACACTCAACCAATGGCAGTTCGTGTAAATGTATATGAGTGTGGATGAGGCGAAAGAAGTGTGGCGAACCATAGTCTCTGCCTACCCCCGCAGGATAATGGGATTAGCATAATACCTACGTATGAATGTAAATGCTATTCCATTAAAACTTTATTTTTTATGATTAAGTATATCGATGAAATCGCAAATACAAATTGTAATCAATGATTGTTATTACATTTTCGATGGAAAACTGAACTTTTCTACGAAACAGCCGATTTCCACAATTTCTGATTTAGTCCTTGGCAGTGAAGTCCTTGGTTATTCCTGTAAAATCTTTGACTAAGTAAATCTGTAAAATATTCGGGACTAATTAAATAGTTAGTTTACTTTTAAGTAAATTTATTTGTAATTATTTTTTTAATGTCACTATTTTATAGTATCTGTTGTAAATAAAGAAATAAATTATTATATTTACGAAATAATTAAATAGGATCCTATAATAATCAAAATAAACAAATAAGATATTTTTCCAAAATACCGTAACTTGTCCCAGTAACCTGTACAGGGTGTACAATAAAATGGGACAGCTACTTAAAGGGGTGCTTCAGACCATCAAACTGAACAACTTTCTCTATGGGACCAATATCGAAATCGCGAAAAAAAAATCTGCTGTCCCATACATTTCAGTCGAGTTATGTTTGCAGTTTTGTATGGGAGAGCGGATTTTTTTTTCGCGATTTCAATATTGGTCCCATAGAGAAAGTTGTTCAGTTTGATGGTCTGAAGCACCCCTTTGAGTAGCTGTCCCATTTTATTTTACACCCTGTATAAAGAAAATACAAAAGTTTATCTTATTTCCTCTCCTTACGAGGCGGGATTGTCGACCGACCTCGCTAAATGTCAGGGGTCAAGCCTAGTGTTGGAGTGGGGCGTTGCTATCCAGGGTTTTACCCTACTTCGGAGATAGGGGGGGGGGATCATACAATACTATTATTTACTACTTCATATTAAAAATGTTAAAGTTTGTGAAATTGTGACGATGTTTGGTTGTTTCCGATAAACGTTAGGAGTGTGATTTTTGAAACTCACACGTTGAACTCTTTTTGAAACTCCACATTTTCTACGACTGAGTTCAACGTATGACTTTCAAAAATCGCATTCCAGGAGAGCGATTTTTGAAACTCATTCTTTGAACTCGGCAGTTGAAAATGTCAATATTACTATGGAGACGTGCATCTTTCTACTGCTGATTTGACATTAAAAAATCATACTACAAGAGTGCGATTTTTGAAAGTCAAATCACCAGTAGAAAGATGCCTATCTCCATAGTAATTTTGACATTTTTAACTGCTGAGTTCCACGTGTGAGTTTCAAAAATCGCAATCCTGAATGGATTTGACACACAGATATAATACGTTCTGGATTAACACACAGGATACTTTTTAGGGTTCCGTACCCAAAGGGTGAAAACGGAACCCTATTCATGAGCCTACGCTGTCCGTCCGTCCGTCCGTCCGTCCTAGCTTCAGAGGGCTGTATCTTCTGAACCGTAATAGGTAGCCGGTTGAAATTTTCACTGAATATGAATCATTATATTGGATTTAATGAAAAATAATAAAAAATACAATAAATAAAAAAATAAGGCGGGTAAAGTAAAAAATGTATAATACAAGAACCGCGTACTTTCAAGATTTTTGTATTAGCTCTACCGTAAAATCGGCAATTCTTACAAGCGTCAAACTTGGTATTATTATAGTGTATACTTTATGATAAAACAACAAATAAAATAGGCCGAGTGTGTGTCAGGTTCGCAACTAAGAGTTCCGGAGATTTTTTTAAAAATATTGCATGGTTGTACGGAATCCTTCCTGATTCGCACTTGTCCGGTTTTTTATCGATACGCGTTATAACTTTGTCAATGCAATGGTTGTTGAATATTTGTAGACCATTAAATATTTATAGAACATTAAATATTTATTTTAACATTCATGGACACTGAACGAGACAATAAAATATTAATTGTTTTGACGTCTGTTGGTTCAATCGGAATGTGTTATTTTGGAACACTCCAAATTAAAAAAAAATTGAATAGTATAGGGGTGTTTACAGGGTTCTGTAGTCAAACAAGGAACCCTTGAAGTTTTGTCCGATTATATATCTGTATATCCTGTCTGTTTTTTTTACTAATTACAACAAAAATGTATTTTGCGACTTTAAAAATATAATAGAGAAAGTTGTATAGTAATTAAATAAATAAATGAGGACTGATAATTCGACACGGTCTTAAACTCAATTGGCGAAGAAGTTCCTTGTTTTCAGGACGTCAAAATTTTTACTGCTTTATATTTATTTCTATTTTGAAAGCTAATTATTAGATTTCTTAAATACTTGAAGCAACTTCAAATTTTGTGTAATATGCTTGAAATAACCTTAATTGAATAATTAGAAAGATACTGTCTTTGGATTTCAATGGATGACACCAATTGAGTAAAAGACCGTCGAATTAAGTTGATTGATCTAATGTTAATTAATGAACCAAGCTTAGACGTTGTTAGTTAATTTTAATTATTTTTTAACAAACATTGTTATTATACTTCCTACCCGTGATCTAAGTTTAGGATTTATAGTTTAAGAGTTTGTTAAGTTTTATTTTAATTTAGATGCAGTAATTTTTGAATTGAAAAAGTTGGTTTATTTCAATGAGTTTTCAAACCATTGACACTTTTTATTGCTTAATTAAGTGAAAATTACTTGAGTGTACAGGCAGCATTCGGAGCGAGTAAAGGAATATTCGAGCAAAGCTAGTATTACGAACACGAACATTTCGTTCGTTGGCGAGCAGACTTTCAAATTAATTGATAAGTTGATAACGAAGAAATAATTAGGTACTTACATCCAATAGTGTACCTTAGGTACCGGACCTGCATAATCAATGTTTTTCAAACAAGCATTCGAGCATTCAATGCTTGATTTTCAATGCTCACAATCGAATGTTCCCAGCAAGGACCATGCTTTTATAAGAAAATGAGTTCACGAAAAAACGTTCCCATTTTCCCCCGAGAAGAAAAGTCAATAGCGACTAGTAGCGACATCTATCGAAAGAAACTAATAACTACCGCGCGGTTTTTCTAGGTTAGTTCTCCTAAAATTATCACTGAATCACACTTGAAGCTCTTCAGTGCTTTTTCCTGCGACCAAGAAAGTTTCAGTTATATACTTTTGAACTATACAGTATAATAATGTAGACACATGTTAAAATATAAGAGGTGGTACATATCTAGGTAGGTAGTCAAAATTATGTAAAGATTACGTATAAATCTAGATATAATGAATATAGGAATGATGTTAATCAATAACGACTGGTATTACGTGACTAATAAACCACAGAAACGTGTCAAAATCGATTACGATCGAAAGAAAACTTATGGCGGCAATAATCGATAGAGTCCCAAAGAGTTGGGGAAATAAATAAATTAGGTACAATACTTAGTTATATTGGATTGAAAAGGGTATACTTTAGTTATGTTTGATTCTAAAAGATTGATCACGTGAGGTAACCAAGACGAGGTACCTACTTCATTCTGCAATAATCTCGGAGTTAGCATAGGATTTGTGGGCAGCTCAGTGCTCAGTTTAAATTTATCTTACGAGATGTGTAGCGCATTCTTTACGTACTTACAGACCGATGCACAGACACTCCCAATACAACTACTTATATCGGAGGAAACTGGCGTAAACTTCAACACCCTCACTCGCGATATCGATCAAACATCAGCCGATGGTCAGATCGACTCAGACCACCTATAGGGCACTCCAATACAATTTTTTTTACCGAAACAATAACGACCGAATCTTACATAATTCGCCGTCCGCCATTACCGCGTGCTACAAGCCAATATAGCCCCTAATCACTACTAGCATTAAGTACATTTTTTCCATTTTTCCATGCAGGATAGCTCTATTTTGGAGCTGCGCCGGCGGCGGTTACAACCTTGAATTCGGAACGCACCTTTAATTTTAGCCGGTTAACCTAGATACTGGTACCATTTTGAGTAAGGCGGATCGATAGCGCGCATGCTCGGTGTCTTGATGATTTTAAAATAGTACGGCGGGTGTGGTAGGGTGTTTTCGGGCTAGCCGGGCAAGTACGGCGATGGCCGACGCTCGCGGGCGACTGGCGGGCGAGCGGCCGGCTTTGGGCCACGCGTGCGCACTGCTTGCTTTCCTAACGATCCGTGCACTAGCTTTTGGGCTCACGAAGCGGTTGCTTGTCGCTCTGGGATGGGTGTACGTTCGGCCTGGTCTCAGGCAAGGCCGAAGCCAGGAATTCACTTCTGGGGGATTCCGGAACAGAGACAATAAGTAACATTAAAGCAACCGTAGTCGACGACATCATCAGAAATAAGTGACTGGCATTTCGGAGGGGGTTTGAACCCCCAAAACTCCCCAAGCTACGGCCTTGGTCTCAGGACGTCAGGAGATGAATGACTTCGGATGTAGCGTCTAGCTGATTGATGCCTGTGGTTTCCATCGCCTGTGGAACTTCATTCGATAACGCACACATTATGTATAAGCTTAAATGAGTATTATAATATTTTCATATCCCTGTACCTTCATATAGTATGGTAATACAGGTCAAGGTCACATCAATTAACCTTGACCTAAAGCTGATCATCCATAGCTCTACTTTATGTAGGTATACGGGTATACCTATTTGTGTAACGTTTCGCTATCTCAATTTGTTGCGGTATCAAGTGAAAGTGGGACCTATTCACCTTTACATATAAAGGCTATAGACTTAAGTACTCAAGGGGGTGCTTCAGACCAGACTCGACCCAAATGTATGAAACAGCAGATTTATTTTGCACGATTTCAGTATGGGTCTCATAGTGAAAGTTTGTTAGTCTGAAGTATACAGGGTGTAAGTGACAGCCTAGCAAATACTGAAACGGTGAACTCAGACCACCAAACTGGACAACTTTCGCTATGGAGCCTACCTCAGGAAACGCGAAAAGAAATTAGCTGTTCCATACAAAACTACTGTACAGTTGGCCTCAATACGTTGTAGCTATACACTTTTATTCTACGTCATAGTACTAAAGTGTATACAACGTGTTAATGAATTAACGCAAAACTAGAAAGTAGTTTGTTTAGAATCGAGAGCAGAATCGAATTATCATGGTTTCAACATAGGTAATTTTTTTCAAAATATTAAATATAATCTTTGTAAAATTTAAAATTTACTGAACCCGATATCAACCCACCGCACGGGCACACTCACCCTACATACTATCAAAACAAGATTATTAAAATGTATCCATAAGCATGTTAGCGCTTTCATTCATTGCTGAAATGATAACAAATCATTTTTGCCTCAAAACTTAAAATGCGAATAACTTAAAATTTTAACTATCAAAATAATGAAATTATTGTTTCAATTGAATTATTTTGTTATAAATCAGTTGGGGTGTATGAGGTTTTGCGCTAATTCATTAACACGTTGTATAAGTTATTGCGGCCGACTGTACCTACCCGACTAAAATGTATGGGACAGCTGATTAACTATTGAAACTAACTACGCTACGCTACGCTTGAACTATTTTGATTTGATTTTGATTTTGTTTTCGCGTTTCCTGACAGAGGCTCCATAGTGAAAGTTGTTCAGTTTGGTGGTCTGAGTTCACCGTTTCAGTATTTGCTAAGCTGTCACTTACACCCTGTATAACGCATTTAACTTACACCCTGTAGGAAGAAGTATTATAGGTACTTCGTAATTCCTACATTATGAAGGGTAGAACATTATTTGGTAAAGGAAAACATGTTGAGGAAACCTACATGCTTCAATTTCGAGGCGTGTTCCTATTGTATCCGCACTTGTACGTCACTTAGCCCAGTCATTTTACGGTTTGAGCCGGGACTAATTACTAATTGCATTTTTTTTTCGCTATAATATTGAAGAGCCAATTTGAGCTTAAGAATGTACTAAAATTAAAAAAAATATATGTCAGCAACAATTCCAATTTTAAAATATAGATATTATCTCGTTGTAAAAAACCTGATGATATTTTTTTTTTGCACATATTTAAGGCTTTACCATCATACATACTTCAAACGTGGTGTAAATATTTTTGTCTACTTAGAAGGTTTTGAAAAATATATTTGTATTTTCTAATAAATACCTCATTTTTTAAATTTTAACGGCTATTTTATTGATAAAAAATAATGTATATTGTTAAATCTAATTAAAATGAGTGCATTGGTATTAATATTATTATTTAAAAACTTCTGGGAAACACAATTTTGATTTCTATGTTGCGTAGCAATTTTTTTTTGTTATGCTTTAGGATAGTATTTTTGTCACTAAATGCTGCCGGTTACAGTTTAACCGTCCAATTAATAATTACTCCGTACCCCGCCTAACAAAACTCTGTAAAATGACTGGCCTAACTACCTCGTAGGGCTAGCATAACACGTACGACGAAGCGACAAAACGAGAAGACCAATAGTCAGTCAGTACATTAAACAGTCATGCGCGCTCATTTCACATCTAGAGATTTTTCTCGTTTCCTCAGATTCTACTGGCCCACTGCCACGATGAACAGAGTTTAGGCCCTGCTAAGAAAATGTGGGTATTCTGAATTAGGGTTGAGACACATTGACCGACGGCAAACGATGGGGCGGGCCCATACAAAAAAACCACGAATAGTATGGGAATGCATTCGGCGCCATTCGCCGCGTCGACGGCGCCGGCGGTGGAAGCGGACGGTATCCCATGCTTTTTGTATGGACCCACCGTCGTTCGCCATCAGTCAATGTGTCTCAACCCTTAAGGGATAATTCTGATTGAGAACCCCCTCGGAGAATGTAGTCGTGAACGTATAAGATAAGATAAGATAAATATTTTGTATAAGTGTAATTACATACGTTCTATACAACGTGTTAATGAATTAACGCAAAACTAGAAAGTAGTTTGTTTAGAATCGAGAGCAGAATCGAATTATCATGGTTTCAACATAGGTAATTTTTTTCAAAATATTAAATAATTTTTTTGCAAAATTTAAAATATACTGAACCCGATGACAACACACCGCACGGGCACACTTACCCTACTTACTACCAAACAAGATTATAAAAATGTATCCATGAGTACGTTAGCGCTTTCTTTCAGTGCTGAAATGATCACAAATCATTTTTGCCTCAAAACTTAAAATGCGAATAACTTTAAATTTTAAGTATCAAAATAATGAGATTATTATTGCAATCTAATTATTTTGTTATAAATCAGTTGGGGTGTATGAGGTTTTGCGCTAATTCATTAACACGTTGTATTTTTTTTTCATTAATATTATGTTACTTCATGTTATGACAGTCAGGAGATGTATTGAACACTTGAATTATTAGGGAGGGTCCGGGTTCGAATCCACACGGACGACATGTCATGTGCCAATGAGTTTTTCAAACTCTAATATAGGATCCATCTAAATATGCTGACACTATTTTAAGGGGATGATCAGACAGTCAATCTGAAAATCTTTCTCTATAGCACCAACATTGAAATCTCGAAAAAAAATCAACTCTTCAAATGTATGGGACAGCAGATTTCTTTTTCGCGATTTCGATGTTGGTGCCATAGAGTAAGTTGTTCAGCTTCACGGTCTGATCACCCCCTTACAGAAGTGTCAGCATATTAAGAAGGACCCTGTATAGGTACGTAAAACCGACTGCTCTTAAACGGTGAAGGAAAACTTCGTGAGGAAACCTGCATCTTAACCTGCGTAGGGTGATGTCTACCAATGCGTGGCCTTATTTAATAAACGTTACAATTGTAATTTACAATTACAATTCAGGGTACATTGCCGATAATGTTAGTGACACATTACCTACTACATGTTTAGCGTCAATAGTAACCAGCAATGTACCCTGAATTGTAATTGTAAATTACAATAGTAACGTTTATTAAACAGGGCCCTGATTCGAATCGAAGTGTGCTATGACATGGGTGGGTATCTAATATTACAATATCTACCTGTCGAGCCATTCTTGTCCACAGGCTGTGATTGAAATGTGTCGCCAAATTTTTAGAAGTAGTTCAGACCATAATAACGCACATTCTGTGAAAATGTCAACTGTCCAGCTATTACGGTTCATATGTATGGTATGTAGGATAGACAGACGGACGAACGGACGGACAACGTAGGCTTAGTAATAGGGCCCCGTTTTCACCCTTTGGGTACGGAACCTTAAAAAGTTGGTACTCTGTGATCTAAGTAGATGTTGCAAACATAGGCTGGTTTCAGAGTCACGCTTACGGTCAGCGCGGGCGGTAATCGCGCGTTCGCACTATGAAATTGTCTGTCCTGCACGGCTAGCATGCCATGCCACCCACGACAAAACGTTTAAAAAAGAAAAACTACATGCACGCTCTTTCTGGCATACCTACGTAAAATAATAAAGATGGAGGGACATCTCGATTTTTATCGTTTTCTCGAGGGTGGCATGCGAGGCCTACTGGGTCAGTTATCACTGTGAAACGATACAAGGAAACACCTAGCTCGTGGTCCGCGTCGCTTACCACCCGCGCCGGCGTAAGCGTGACTCTGAAATTAGCAATAAGCCAATTCGGGAGCGAGGCCTGCCGCATTTGAGGCACTTGTGCTGACTTGGTCGGTACAGGAGCCTGTTCGTCCCAGTGACTTCTGACTCGCTTTAGGGTCAGAGATTCGAAGAAGACTTCATCGTGGGTTGTTCGGCCGTCGGCTAAAACCTTCCACCACTCATCCCTATCACTTCCCACGCAGCAAGGCTGGCGTGGACCAGGTGACATCTCCGCCGACGCTGCATCGCCTAGCTCCTAGGCGCTAGGTCCTGGACGATGCATCGTCTGCACCCTCGGTCCCATGGTCAGTTAAGAGGATATAATTCGGAGCGCGCTCCATACAAACGAAGTCTGGTTATATTTTAAATACGAACCAATTAAAAAAACCAATGAAATTTTTCAGAAACAATCTAGAAACAGGAGTGCGATTTTTTAAACTCATTCGCTGAGCTCAGCAGTTGAAAATGTCAAAATTACTACGGAGATAAATGCATCTTTCTACTGCTGATTTGACTTTCAAAAATCATACTTCAGAAGTGCGATTGCAAAAAAAATCTTTGATATTTAGTAACAAGAAAGAAAGAAAAATACGTACACAGTTTCTAAAAAATTTTAAAAGGAGTGCGATTGCAAAAAAAATCTTTGATATTTAGTAACAAGAAAGAAGGAAAAATACGTACGCAGTTTCTAAAAAAATTGTTTTATTATAAACAAACATTATTTCTTTTACACTTATTCTGCACATTCCATTGTAAAGATAAACAAGGTTAAGGTAAGTACATAAATAAAGTCAGCGAATTACGTTTATATTTATTTATAAATAATTTAATATTAGTATAATTTTGTACACAAGATATTTTATTTCAAACAAATAATTATGGTGTATTTTATTTAAGTATGTAGGCAGGTAGCTTTGACTTTGAAAATTGATTTCAGAGTTGTGATGTAGAAATAAAAATACGTTATCTCAATTTGAACAACATAAAATTAAAAAATACTAAAACGATAGCCCAGTAAGTAGGTACTTGATTTAAAATGTATATATAAATATTCTGACACTTTATGGGGATGATCAGATCATAAAACTGAACAACTTTCTATATGGGACCAACATCGAAATCGCGAGAAAAGAATCAGCTGTCCCATACATTTGGTTTGCAGTTTCGTTAGGAAGAGCTGATTTTGAAGTACCTAGATACGGCTAGCCACGTATCACCACTTGATATGAATCAATCTTGAAACCAATGTGTTAAAATCTTGCTACACCTGCACGCAGCTTCCGATCTAGGGCGGGAAGCATGTCTCCCCCCCCCCTCCCGCTCAAAGGCAGTCGCACGTGCTACCTCGCCTCCCGCAACGTCTGTGCCCTGCGGGACCATCGCCCACTAACTTTTCTTACTATTAATTGTCGTTTGTGTGTCCTCTAATTCTAACAAGGCTACCATTTGAGTCTAATATTAATATATTATATAAACTACATAACAATTGTCTTTATGTACAATTAAAAACTCATTTATATCACACATTCATTCAAAAATGTATCTTACCACTATTACGCTACGAGTCACATTAATATGTAACTTATTTGGATAATATTTTACATAATTATCTGAATACAAAAAGCGATGCGAGGTTACTCTACAAGTCTTACAAAAAATATACTGTCTTTTGGATGTCATAAAAAATTGATGTCCTATAAATACCTACATCTAACCGTAATAACTGTACATATCTCGACTACCACGAGATCACATTGTAATAATTAGAGATCGGATATTCGTATGCATATTTACCTAAACTTCATTTTTCACAAGAATAATGTGGAGACGTCTTAGTTTATTTATTTTATAAAATAATCCCAGGATCGTTCTTGACTCCCGGTACTGCTAAAATATCGTAGAACTTGGACATTTGAACAAATCGAACAACATGAACACCTCGGACAACATGAACAACTCTGACATTTTGGTTAACTTATACAATGTTTTATATGAGTTGACTAAATTGTCCGAGATGTTTTGTTGTCGAAAGCACTTAATTGGACAACATGAAAAACAGTACGGGTGCCCGATTTTTTTTATTAACTTTGTTCACAAAGGCATATCCATATTATGTTTTCGTGGGGAAAAAAGTGAAGTTTAGGTAAATATGCATCCGATTATCCAATCTCTAGTAATAATACTAGGATTTGTATTATAATAACAGATTTATGAGAATTTTTATTCTTGACTTGTTGGACACGCAGAAATAATTAGTTCTCAGAGCATCAGGTAGGCTTACTGTACCATATCCAATACAACCTGGACGAATTAACTTGGCACCTGGCTCGCACGTGGCCCGGAATTCGACACCCCTCCTGCTACCCCCCGCGGGACCCCGCCGTTGCTGTGCGAGGCCAGTAGCATAGGTCTTTCTTTCTTTCGAGCTTTTTTATTCCGAGCCACGTGCGAGCCAGGTGCCAAGTTAATTCGCCCGGGTTGTACAAAATGGGGCGTATCAGAAAGACTCTGAAAAAACTTTTGTGTCACAATAAAGTCGCCAAAAGACTCCTAAGAAGTGAGAGTAGTAAAATAAGAATGGTATACCTAAAATAGAGTTTTATTTGTTGGTCTGTACTATGCCCCATACTTAAAATCGTTGTAGGTGGGATCAACAAAGTTTTCACTTTTTTTTTAGTGGAATCAATGTATAAAGTAGTAGTGTTATATTGGGAATTGTAGACCACCTCGCTCACGCTGTTCGCCTTAAGGGGCGTCCGCCCGGTTTTGAGTAACTTTGTAACCATTTTATACATTAACTATGGCTCTTTTTAAGCAGAAAACAAAACTGAACAATCTACAGGATATGAGAAGTGATGTGGTTTTTCTCGAAATCTATTTTAATTAATAAAACTGAAGAAAAACGACTCCAAAGTCACCTCTTTTTTTTCCAGTTGTAACCGTTTTACTCTTACATTGTTGATCAGAAGAATATGAAAATTTACAATATTTTTCACAATACAATAAAAAATGATGTGGTTTTCTTATTTTTTGAAAATTCATAAGAAATCATACAGGTTTTCAAAGAAAACGGAAAATTCTGACCGGAGCCGCGCTATTGAAGCGGGATGGCTAATTGCAAAAGTTTGCTTGTAAGAAAGAGAGCCTTGCAGATGGGAGGAGTAGCCTTAAGTGACGGTTAGATCGCCTAATATTACGAAGCAACATAGGAAAACGTTCGTTCGAAAATGTTTTGATGTATAATTTATTGAGCATCGTAAACGCATGAGTAAATTATTGAGTGAAAGATATCTTTGTAATATTGATCCCTGAGTGACAGAAGGTGTACAGTGTGAGTCTAAAGGAAACGAGGTGGTCTAGAGTGCCCAATATTATACTACTACCATAAAATATATGCCGAGGGTTCTATCTTTTGTACACAGTTTGAACAATAAATATTCCTATTCTTATTCTTATTCTATGACTCTGACTTAGTAGAGACAGAATTTGTTCTTGTTCGGGTTACACCATAGAAATAACTATTCTTATGGTTATACCCAGTGCCGGATTAACCATAGAGGCAAAGTAGGCAGCTGCCTATGGGCCCAGTAATGCTCAGGGGCCCCGCAGCCCGAGAAAGAAATAAGTAAAATCTTGAAGATTTAGGCCCACCCCAAAATTAAAAGGAATTATTTAAAAGTCTGTGACAGTCAAAAAGAGAGGTATTAAAAAAGTGCTTAAATTTTGAGCTCGGTTCGCATGCTCCTGTTTTAAAATCATGTTGCAGTGACCTAAATTTGTAGGTTACTCACTTCGTTCTCATCAGGTTTTGGAGCGTATTAAAGGTCACTCCACATTTTAGTGGATTATGTTATTTGGTGGTTATTTAATTGCGACCATCTAGCCTGTATCTGGCCCTTGGGGCCACAGAGACAAATCCATCCCACGGGGGCCCCGAGGCTGGCATTGCCTAGGGGCCTCTATGTGGCTTAATCCGGCCCTGGTTATACCCATAGCGAAATTATGGTTATATACCTAACTCGGAATCAAGGGGAAAGGGAAGACCCCTTGTTAGGTATTACTTGGAAATGTGTTTCTCTTTTAATTTTAATCCTACCTATTTTTCTATAACGATCATGGGCACTATACTTACTGTACTCTCTCTTAGCTTGACTTTTGTTGCTATGGCATTTAAATTTTATGGTGGTGTAAACAAACATATTATGACAACGGATGGATTAGATTTATTATTTCATTTATTTTCGTAAAAAAAAATATACAGGGTCCTTCTTAATTTGCTGACACTTTTTTAAGGCGATGACCAGACTATGAAACTGGACAACTTTCTCTATGGAATCAACATCGAAATCGCGAAAAAAAAAACAGTTGTCCCATAAGTTTGGCTCCGAGCAGGTTTGCAGTTTTGTATGGAAGTGATGATTTTTTTTTCGCGATTTCGATGTTGGTCCCATAGAGAAAGTTGTTCAGTTTGACGGTCTGATCATCCCCTTAAAAAAGTGTCAGCATATTAAGAAGGACCCTATATAAGGTACCTAGTTCTAAAAACCTAACTGTACAGATATAAATGCTTCTTTCTCTATTTGCTTATAAAAGAAACCAGTCATGCTTAAAATGTCTTTTTATACCAGTTTTTTTTACTGCACAAATTTCAAAAGGTGACTCAGACCATCAAACTGATCAATTTTACGATCCATGGAAGCATTACTATAGTGAAAGTTGTTCAGTTTGATGGTCTAAGCAACCCCTTAAAAGTTTTAAATGTTTATTTTTACTTTTGAAACAGCCTGTAGGTAGGTATAGCAAAACACCCTAGTAATATTGTTTGTGGTTTAGACAATCAACTAATCAGAACAACTTTTTCTAGCGGAACCGACAAAATTAAAAAAAAGTTTGCTGTCCCATACTTTTGAGTCGAGTATCAGATACTGCAGTTTTGTAAGAATCAGCCGATTTTTTTCTAGTCTATGCTGGCTCCATATTTGAAGTTGTTCAGTTTGATGGTCTTAACCACCCATTTAAATATTACTAAAGTAATTTATTACACCCTATAAGTAGGTATATTTAACAGAATAGTTACTAGGAAAATATGTTTTGCAAGTACGATTTTTTGTAGGAAACATGTCATCAGTCAATAATTTGATCGCCATGAAATATAAAAATATAATAGATTATAAATAAATTATTCTACATTTATAATCTCGATGACAAGTCATTTATTACTGGCATTGGCGATCAAAAAAATTAAAAATCTGCATTAATGAAAAATAATTTATTCACTTCTTTTTTAAGTCACATGTAAAACATATTTTATTAGTAAATATTCTTATTCAATTAGCTATAATAAATAACTATAGGCCTCTTAATTTAACATTATAATTATATACATTGCATTATTGTACTCAATTTCTACACAAATTTTATACATAACTTAAAACTACCTAAAAACTACAGCGCCACCTGGTGGGTTTGGTTATAAATTTAAGAGACGATTCATACGCTTTTACGCAGCTCAGTGTCGCCCTCATCTCAAAATTTAAGATTTCATTATCAAGAAACCCTAAATAAAAAAGTGATACACTAATTTTATATACAAGTAACTAAAAGCTTATTTTATACATTCCTTTTATAGGTTGGAAGCATTCCACTTTTAAGAAAATATAAACAAGGAAAATTGTAATAAGTATCATATTTTTTTCTTCAAATTGTTACCTATGTTTAAACCTATAAAAATATTGTATAAAAATTGTTTTTAGGCTTTTAAGTTAGCTAAGCATTTTTTATTTTAGGTTTTCTTGATTAAGAAATCTAAAATTTTTTGATGAAGGCTGTGTAAAGCTTCATAAAGTTCTTTGTTCGTTTTGTTCAAAGATAAATCTTGGCTATTTATGGCTTCTAACGTACCCAAAAGGTTGGATAGTCGTGAATGTATCTCTAAAAATAACGCGGTGTTGTTGATTCCTTCCCACGTGATAAAGTTTGCCATACCTACTGTCAAAAAAATTACATATGTTCAAAGTTACTTGCGGTTAACATTTTTTAATTTTATTCCATTATTTATTATTAATTATATAGTCAGTAGTTTCAATTATTAATAACAAGATACTACATTAATGAATTAATACTGACTGTTGACAGCTACCTCAATTTAAAAAAAATATTCATGAGTGTCTTAAAATACTTTACAATAACATTTTCTGTGAAAAAAAGCAACTTTCTACTTCTACCCAGTGTAAAATAATAAACAGGGTGTAAATTTAATTCATTTTATTTTAGTTAGTTTCCATTTCATATTAGTTTGTTTTTCTCGATTCCAAATTGGCTCCATAGTGAAAATTGTTCACTTCTTTTTAATATGTAACTCATTTAATTTTACACCCTGTATAGGTACCAAAATGGTGAGATTCTTACTCTAAAAACTGAACAAATATTATCCACATTGAAATAGCGAAAAAGTTTTTAATTTACTTACACAAAACACTTTGTAGCTGATATAAGCAGCGAAAAACTGATGAATGTCGCAATTTCAGTGTTTTTTTCCAAAATTTGTTTAGTTTTTTGAGATATACAACGTGTTAATGAATTAACGCAAAACCTCATACACCCCAACTGATTTATAACAAAAGAATTCGATTGAAACAATAATTTCATTATTTTGATAGTTAACATTTAAAGTTATTCGCATTGTAAGTTTTGAGGCAAAAATGATTTGTTATCATTTCAGCAATGAATGAAAGCGCTAATGTACTCATGGATACATTTTTATAATCTTGTTTTGATAGTAAGTAGGGTGAGTGTGCCCGTGCGGTGGGTTGACATAGGGCTAAAAAAAAAATTTTTCAAACAAGTTATTTGATATTTCGAAAAAATTACCTATGTTGAAACCATGATAGTTCGATTCTGCTCTCGATTCTAAACCAACTACTTTCTAGTTTTGCGTTAATTCATTAATTAATTGAATCAGGCGTTACTTTCCGGAAATCCATGACTAATAGGTAGATGACACGATTGTATCAAGACCTCCGCCTCTAAATACCTAGTAGACAAAGTTCCGACTCGGTGTCGGACGCTCGGCGGAGTAACAACTCTGTATCGAACGTTCGTCGGTCTAACTCCTGAGGATGCTCCTTGGTGGAGCGAAACACGTGTAGAGTAGAAATTATTTGGTAAGCAGGTTGTATTTTATTACGTAATACAACTTTGTCTACTAGGTATTTAGAGGCGGAGGTCTTGATACAATCGTGTCATCTACCTATTAATTCATTAACACGTTGTATTATATCACAACAATTTGGCGTGGTACAGCACCATTAAAGAAACCAAGAATAAGTTCATCATCACCATCATTCAATATGCCACCATCACCATATACAGGGTCCTTCTTAATATGCTGACACTTTTTTAAGGGGATGTCAGACCATCAAACTGAACAACTTTCTCTATGGGACCAACATCGAAATTGCGAACAAAAAATCTGCTGTCCCATACATTTAGCTTGAGTAGGTTTGCAGTTTTGTATGGATGAGCCGATTTTTTTTTTGCGATTTCGATGTTGGTGCCATGCCATGTTGTTCAGTTTGATGGTTTGATCATCCCCTTAAAAAAGTGTCAGCATATTAAGAAGGACCCTGTATGTCTCACTGCACTTCAGTGCACTCTCTAATGGAATGGGAACTGAATGGGTCAAATCAGAATTACTTCTACCTTTTTTTCTTGTTCTGTGGTTTCAACCAAGTATTGTTCATTAAGAGCGCTACATATCTTAACGCCCCTATTTTAAAATTAGAGTGTATTAATTTTAATGAAACTAAACAAATTTCCCTGACATGGGTTGAAAAACGAGAATTTTTTGAACCTCCTATAGAAAATTTATCGGCACTTTAGTATGAATAGAGAAATTTCTTATGCAGCCCATGTTCCATAGGGAAAAAAGTCTAGTTTCATTATCTGAATATACCCTTAAACTTTGTATGGTAATTAAAAAACAGTGACCTATTATACTATTACACCCTCTACAAGTATAAAACAACACTATATTGCTAATTGGTTATCACTACATAATTTACAATTAAAATATCTACACATCACATAGACATTTATATACATTAATATATTTACAAAATTTCATTCAGGTCTAACTACGCTCCTAGAAAAAGATAAAAGCAATTCAATCTACTACAATTTTGAGTTGAAAAGGCATGAAATCTAACTTTTTCTGTTACCAAAAGTGTGAAAAGTACGCTTCTATATTGACACCTTTCGCTTACGATATAAGGTTGGGATTATATACTGTTTTATCTTCAATTTGTTGATATTTTTTGAAGCTGATAGTGTCACAGAAAAGACAAAGGTAGTGGTAAGCTTGCACCAAAAATTATTTAGGCGTAATATGTTTAAATATGATGCTGTCACTGTCATCAGTATGAGCAGTGTTAGAGACAGAGCGATCACTAAATACGTTTAATCCTAAATAATTTATGGTACAAGGCCCTTGCCACTTAGTGACCGAACGGTAAAAAAAATCAGAGAGTTATATCAATTTGTTACGATTTAATAAAACACAAACAATAGAGAGATAACATTATCACTTAAATATACAAACACTACGTCAATAATTATTGTTATGAATGGTCAAACATCCCATCAAATTTATTGTCTACCAATAATAAGACATTCATTAAAAATGGTGTCAATGTATAAAATGATAATTGCAGTTAATCACATTTTTGGATACATATCACAGACAAGCTATCCCATTCATGGAATACCATGAAATTGTTGTTAATCATGCTCAATTTAAAATAAATCCTGTTAAACATTAAAACAATACAATATAAATAGAGGTTGAAAAAATTTGAATATAAAAATACTTTCAACCCTAAAATGACAGAGTCATCAAGGTAACTTTGGCACCATGATCTTAAAAAAACTGGTTTCAATGGTTTCATATTTATTTAAAATACTGCTAAGGCTTCTGTTATTTCATTTTCAATTGTATTTTCTAATTAATCTAACTTAAAAGTCGCAACTATCCTTAAAATTACTATCGGAATTGACATCTCAATTTGACAGTAACATCAGTATCACATCTCAATCAGTATTCCCTCTCAAACCTAATCGCTAAAAGCCTTAAAGCTTACAAATCTCACAAATGCCAATACCTACAAAAACACGTGTTTCGAGGTGCTTAAACACCAAGTCTTTTTCGCTTTACGTCGCTCTAAACCAGGAATCCATGATAATACTACCATAAACTCAAATCTATTTGAAATCACTCGACGTTGCTGCCGTATTCCATGCCGAATAGTGATAAAATTACGAAGGCCAGGCCTAGGAACACGGAACCGAGGAGATCTCCAAGAGCTGTCAGGTATGGGATGGCTGCATTGTCAGGATCCTTCTTCTTCTTCCACATAAAGTGGACCAGGACGTACGCTAGGTATAAAAGCACCATAACCTGGAAAGAACGCAGCATATTGTTAGTTCATACTCATAGTTAAATAAAAAATCTAGCATAGACTGTCCACACAATGCTAGACAATGAAGTCCAGCAAGCCCGGGGGGTGACTCTAATTAATGTCTTGGAACTTACAACGAATTTAATTAAAGAAGATAGGAGAGGAAAGATTAGATATCCGACTTCTCTCCATTGCAAACGGGAAACAGCAAGAGGCAAAGCATAAGTTAATCAACTCCCTCAGAGGAAGGATCTCTTTATTCTAGAGCATAGAGTCCGCATCAATTTACGATTGTAGTTAGTCTCATTTGTCTTACGACCGCGACGTAACTTTAATAGTAGAAGGAGACGGAACTATATTTGTTTATGCGGCTGTCCACTTTTTGTTATGCTAGTGTGTGTGAAACTGAAAAGTGACCGTAAACATTAGGGCAGTTGTCACTTTGGTCTAGTTGGTCTCTTTTGTCCATACTACTTGACACCACACACTCAAACACAAACGTCAGAAAAAGTGGGCATTCTTGCAAAGGTATGGCTCTCTCTATGCCTTTAGGTATAATCTCTTTGTCAACTCCAGAGATAATTTATGGCAGGATTGAAGACCTACCACAAAAGCAAAAGTATAATAGCAAAGTTCTAATTAAAAATGTGAAAAATATATTTTTAGACTCGTATTTTCATAAGCTATCAAATTGATGCCCCAAACGAAATAGTGGACAAATTTTTTGTTATTGTTTACGCTTTCTACCTACCTTCCAAAATTGCCCTCCCAATATGAAATAAACTTATGCTTTTTTGACATCATTTATGATATTGGACCATTATTTGAAACTTGGCACAGACATAGGTATGCGCCAAGTTTCAGCTTCCTATGTCTTACGGTTTCTGAGAAAAATGCCTGTGACAGACAGACGGACGGACAGACACCGAGGTGATTCCATAAGTGTTCCGTTTTGCAAATTTTGGTACGGAACACTAAAAAGAATGACAGTGATTAAAAATGAACAAAACGTACTTGTAACACAGCACAGCAGACGTATGTGATACCGAACGGCGCCTCTACCGTAACAAGGCCCTGATACACGAAGTCTGCCACTATCATGAATATAATCTGGCCGACCACGGCGAGCATCAGCAACATGCGAGCTACTTTAGCTGCAGCGGCTGAAAGAGAGAAAGACATTTAGTTAGAGACTTGTCTTGTTCCATTTTATAATAGATCAACATCATCTCAGCAGAAAGACTGCTGGACATGGCCTCCCCAAAGGATCGATCGCCGCAACGAGCAGTCCTGCACTGCCCTCATCCAACAGGTGCTCACCACCTTCACCAGGTCTTCGGTCCACCTTGTGGGGCCTACTTATCCACGCTGCGCTTTTCGGTACGCGGTCACCATTCGAAAACTCTTCGGCTCCATTGGTAATCTGTTTTGCGAGCAATGTTCCTCGCCTATTGCCGCTTTAGTTTAGCAATTCTTCGGGCACCCTGGTTGTTCTGCGAATATCTTCATTTCTGATTCGATCTTGCAGGAAAACTCCGAGCATAACCTATCAATCTCTCTCAATAGATAAGCACTAGAAATTAAGCAATGATGATAAAGAGAAATGAGCTGTAAACTTTCTATTCGTTTTATCTGGGAATCAGAGGTTTGCTCGATTATCGCGAATAATAAATTGTCTAATTGATCAAAATACATTGTATTGACTTAACTCACAAGAAACATGAAGATAGAATAACTTACTTCCAAAGAACAGTGTCTTCCACGGCCACTCCATTATCCTGGTGTTCTCTGGCAGTTCTCCGGGAATAGCTGTCTGATGCAGGTGGGTTGCGAGGCGTGATGACTGGACACAGACGAGATTGCCACCAATACCGTTTACTATGGGCTGGAAGACCTCGTAGCCTCTGAAGTGGTCTACTGCCTGGTCGAGGACTATACCTCCGACACTGTAAAGAAGTTATTTATTTAATTTTTTGCCGTATACCAGTCAGTTCGTCTAACTAATTTACAATACCGACTATCAAACGGTGAAGGAAAAGATCCTAAGGAATCCTGCATACGCAATTCGCATTGGATACACCGCACTCCCAGTGTCGCTTAATTTTATACAATATTTATAAATAAAAATTGTCCAAGAGACTAAAATCTTGGTTCTTTTCCTTTGGCAGGACTGATATTAGCTTCTCCGTATAATGTATAATATCAAAAGAAAACAGCAGCACAATAAGATAATAACGGAAACTGCAAAAGCTTCTTCCTTTCTCCTCTAATCCTCTTAAATCCCCTGATAGGCACAAGGTACAGTGAGTTTAAAAGTTTTCAAAGGTAATTATTCATCTCTATTGAAACCAACACACAAGATCTCATGAAGAACATACCCGCTTATGAAGAGAGCAGAAATAACAGGCGTCCACCCGGCAGTGAGAACTTTCTTCGTGTATTTGTTTCTGTAGACCACGAATATCCACATCGGAAGGAGGGAGTAGTAGACGCACATGAGAGCTATTGGCTGCCATAGGGATATTTCTGAAAGGAATTGGTTGAATCTGTTATTATTCATTTTTATATTAAATTTTTATTATTTCTTTTAATAATTTCGAGTTTTTTTTGGAAGAACATCGTAAGCGACAATTAAGTTTTTTTACAGGACGAGGTTTTTTCTATTTATATCTTATACATCGTGAATGGTATTTACTTGATATTTTTAAAAAATGTTGTGTGATATATTCTATTATTTAGAGGAATAGTTTTTAACTAACAGCTGCAAATTTTTAAACATCTGTTCTAGAGGTTACGTAAAAATCACATTTTGAAATTTTGGGCGTTGGATGTTCTTCCCGAAAAGGCTCGATTTGTTGATGTTGTAAAAAAAGATTTGCCTTGAGGTTCCAGGCAAAAAATACCCGATAGAGCATATACGATAGTTCTACATACAGAACGGCCACACCCTGCTCCTCTCTGACTTCAGACACCCCACCTCACCGCTTACTTTCTGGGGACTCTTTAGGGGAGCCGAGCAAGAAACACGGCAGAAGTACAAGTGAGCAGAACGGCTCGTATGCCGATGATCTTATGTCTATAGCAGTACTCGTCATTCATTCATATATTAGACCACACTATGGAGTGCTGGAGACGTCACAATACGGGATAAAGGTTTCTTTTGTTTTAATCTTGCTCCATCCTCATAATAAAAAAATAACTATTTTAGAGAGAATATTCTGCAGAGTAACCTTGGCACCAATAAACAAAAAGAATATTATTATTTCACAATACAATAAATACAACATTGATAATGAAACAGTGCAACGAATCGAATGTTGTGCAAAAGCTGTCATGCATTGTTCAGCCAATATTGTAGGTATATTCAGTTCGATCGACGACTAACCAATATGGCAATGGATGACGTTGAAACCAATCTCTAGAATTTTTACTAAACAATGATTAATATAGCCAGCTAACGTTACGTTTGTCTGTGTTCGTCAACATAAAATTTTCTACATTTCTATAGTTGACTCACCGGTATTCACTCCGTTATCCATTCCTAAAAATTTTGAAAAATAAAAGCGCATTCATTTTCACCTTCTAGGTAGAGTACACAACATTTCTTTAGGTGCCTCTAACACATTTTCTGTGAATAACGATTTATCTTTTCTTTCTTTCTTTACATGTATTTATTTAAAATTCTCGATATACTTATAATCTCGAGGTTCCTTCACTGCAGTCGAGTCTAGGTTTAAGTAAATTTAAATGGTTTACATATCTCGAAGCCTAAGGTGTATAAGAAAATTTATCTAGTCGACTTTGAAACGTGGATTTTCTGAGGCTGTAGAATATCTATGACTATTGTCGGGAAATATAGTCGTGAGCATATGCTATGCTTCTCCAGTCAAGGACGTTTACGACTTTTTCCACATACAATTTGGCTAAGTGCAGATCGAATCGAATCAAGGAAATCTCCAGGAAGCAACAGAATACGGGTATAAATCGTCCACATAGCTACTTACTTATTTGCTCGTACATATACTGGGCTGTGACAGCCAGGACAGTATTGCTGACGATGTCGCCGATGGAGGCAGCTAGGGGTGTGGCCACGTTGTCTGGATTCACTTTGAACTTGTGGGACCCGTAGATCACCAGCACCATCACGAAGTCTGCAACCAGATGAGTTTCACGTAAGTACAGGTACTTGGCAGTCGGTGATTTTTTCCACAGAATTGAGTGAATTACATACAGGGTCCTTCTTAATATGCTGACGGTTTTTTAAGGGGATTATCAGACCATCAAATTGAACAGATTTCTCATTCATCTGACTAACGTCTTAATCGCGAAAACAGGTGTTTAATATGCAATCTCATCCCACTTGACCCAAATGTAAGGGACAGCTGATTTCTTTCGCGATTTTTATGTTGATCTCATAAAGAAAATTATTCAGTTTGATGGTCTGATCAATGATCAACCTCTAAAAAACATTAAATACATCAGCTTAAAGTTACTCGCCAGTTCGTTACTCGATTCTAATATGATTTATGATTTATGTTCCGTATTATATGTCAACCAAATGATTTGGCACACCAATACACACATACCCATACCCGATCGATCGATTGATCGGTTGATCGTGGATCTTCATAACAATTGATTTCATTCAGCTCAACAACCGGTTCCTCGCAACCTTTACCACGTCTTCAGTCCGGACTTCATGGATGGCATGAATCGAGATCTCAACTCTAAGAGCCCCATCGGACATCAGTTCTGCGAGCTGTCTGTTATCGGAGTATTGTCAAACCATCAAACTTTTTGGCACGGCTACGGAATATATAGTAAGAGTACAACAGAAGGCTCATACTATCTAAGAACGATCGCTCCAAGCACGACTGTGCGTGAATGGCAATAGTGCGTTCCGACGCGAAGTTCCGTTCTGAGGTGGCATGGCTTTGCGAACATTAAAAGGAACAAGTTAAACTCACCTAACACAAAGCATGAGGTGGTCGCAGTAAAGACTGCGCACGCGATGAGCAGCAGCACGTAAGCACCGTTGAATGTCCGGTCCGTTATTGTGTTCACCACTATCGTGAATATTGACACACAACAAGTTAAACTCACCTAACACAAAGCATGGTGGTCGCAGTGAAGACTGCGCACGCGATGAGCAGCAGCACGTAAGCACCGTTGAATGTCCGGTCAGTTATTGGGTTCACCACTACCGCGAATATTGACACACAACAAGTTAAACTCACCTAACACAAAGCATGTGGTGGTCGCAGTGAAGACTGCGCACGCGATGAGCAGCAGCACGTAAGCACCGTTGAATGTCCGGTCAGTTATTGTGTTCACCACTATCGCGAATATTGACACACAACAAGTTAAACTTACCTAACACAAAGCATGTGGTGGTCGCAGTAAAGACTGCGCACGCGATGAGCAGCAGCACGTAAGCACCGTTGAATGTCCGGTCCGTTATTGTGTTCACCACTATCGCGAATATTGACACACAACAAGTTAAACTCACCTAACACAAAGCAAGTGGTGGTCGCAGTAAAGACTGCGCACGCGATGAGCAGCAGCACGTAAGCACCGTTGAATGTCCGGTCCGTTATTGTGTTCACCACTATCGCGAATATTGACACCACTGTCGCTGCTACTATCGCTTGGACCTGAGGACAACATTATTTTTTTAAATTATTTGTTTTAAAAAAGTGCAATCATTGCATGACTCATATCCACAAAAGAATTCGTCAAAGGTAAATAACAAACAACAAGTACCTAGTAGTGTAAAAAAAAATATTTAAAGAAATTAAATAAATTATTATTAAATCAAAACTGGAGGAGGACATGGGTTGATTGATCAAATCTGAACCGGAAACCAAACGAACAGATCTCAAAAGAAATCTTGTTATTCCTAATTAAATTTAGTGTAATTTTTCAAAGAAATCATTAGATCGTTTGTTTTCGATTAATTGATGGAATTTTTCTATTAATCGGTGCTCGTTTTGTTCTAACAATTTTCCACATGGATAAAACCAAGACCAGGTAAAGGCAATCTGGTCTATTGCATCGAGTATTTTAAAATTTTTACTATGATTATCAAACTTTTACTATGATACCAAACCTGAAATCGCAAAAAAACATGCAGTCCCTTTTATACTAAACTGCAATGTCTAATCCACTTAATTCTTTCTTTAATTGCATGAAACAACAGTTTTTTGCGATTTTAGTTTTGCTCCCATTGTAAAACTTGTTCAGTTTGATGGTCTGAACCAACGCTGAAAATTTGGAAAGTGATCTAGAATATAGTTTACCTGAACCAGTGATACGTTGCCGACTACCATGGATATGACTTCCTTGCCGGACTCCATGTTACCAAGGTTGGCCTGCGTCGACAGCCGCGATGCCAGACACATGTCCAAGTTACCTGCACACAATAAACAAGAGACCAATTTAGAAACCTGCTGAATTGAAGATCTGAGACAGTTGAGAGCAATTGGAAAAAGGTCGAAGATCTTTGAGGGGCTTGGAATCGGTACCAAAAGTACAGGTCCTGTAGCGGTACTTAGCGGTTCTTGTCATTTCCGGTACTCCGCCTAACAAGTAGCGGTGCCCAATTCAGAAGAGCCATGGTACAATAATATACTGCGCCTGGTATTCTCTTCCGACCACGTGACTGACACAAGCCTACGTCATCATACCCTTTTACCATGTTTAGCGGCCATTTTTTTGTGACGTAGGCTTGTGTCACTCTGGGAATAGAAGACCTTGTTTTCTTAGACCATGAGAAGAGCTGATTTTTTTCGCGATTTCGATGTTTGTGCCATAAAGAAAGTTGTTCAGTTTGACAGTCTGATCATCCCCTTGAAAAACTGTCAGCATAGTAAGAAGGACCCTGTATAATGCTATTAAATTGACCACCACCGACCCAGTAAATAATAACCTACACCTTTGTGTTTAAAGTAATTATTTATCAGAGTACTTCACTTGGTTTTTACACACTCTAGTTAAAGTTAAATATATGTCAATTATTTGTTATTTACCTTCTCGTTGGACCTTGAATGTAACTATGGCTTTATCTCATCCGTAGTTATACTTTACTGGACAAACATTAGCATAATGTCTCTGACTACTAAACCCGGGGGTTTACCTACTGAGCATTGTGTAGAACAGACATTTCACTAGCAGTGCCCAAACCATAGCCTAAAATATACTTTGCCCAAACTCTGTATCTCTGTACTCTGTAGTCTGTACTCTGTACTCTGTAGAGTTTCTGGCCGCATCTTCTCTCAACGGAACCCCTTCCGACGCGGTGGTAGAGTCAAAAAATGACGTAAAAAAACTATCTATATGATAATATTATTTTGAATAAAAAAAAATTAATGTTGTATTCTGTGCAGTGTGCCCGTTTCCACTTTCAATGGACAGTGGGCACAGCACAATACACGCCATGAAATTGAAGCATATAGGTTTCCTCACGAATTATGTAAACTAAATAACTTGAGATTTTGAATAATGGTAGTCTATTTCGACTGTTATGTACCGACACATTAAAACCTATGGCTATGAATAACTAGTAACAGTAGGTATCATGGAACATAGATGACCAATATACCTAGGATCTAAGAACTACTTAGTACCTAGTACCTAGCTAGGTAGGTGTATCATAAATGTGACCGTGCGAATAAAAAATTTAAATTGATCTTTTTAAACATTTGAGAACTATTTCAATAATTTGTTTTCACAACAAAAATGTATTTAAATAAAATACGACAGGAAAAAACATCAAACGACATAAACTGTATTTGATTACATTTAAGTGCTATTCTTACAGTTAATATAGTTTTCCCACCATTGTTTGCAAACTAACAAATTTTTTTTTGTTATGTAAAATTTTCACACGCGTCTAGATGACATTCTTCATAATATAGGTATACGATTGATCAGCGTATGCGCATCTAGGGCGACCTTTCAAGAAAAATATTTAAGAGGATAGGGGATACCTATTTTTCCATACAAAAGTATTCCTGTTTCCTCCCTGGACACTAGATCAAAAAAAAAAACCATAATTATAATTTATGTTACCTCTGGCTATGTCCTTATGTTTTGCTTTTTGCATTAATTAATTACTGTAAGAACTAGGGACCCTCGAAAATGACCAATTTTACCGCTCATTTTCAGACATCCAGCAAACAAAAATTTGACTAATATAAATAAAAAAAAAGCAAAACATACAAACACTCAGTTGCAGTTGCTCATCAAAGTTAATCCTCCATTAAATCTCTTGCTGTTACTTTTTGTCTATTTGACGTAGTAAAAGCTAGCAACAGATTTAATGGAGGATTAACTCTGATGAGCGTTTCTGCAACGTAAGCCAGTCTTTCTAATATTATTCTTGGAAGAATTACCTAAGTATTAAAATCGGTTCAGTTTTGGAGGAGGAAACATCCGAAATACAAAAACAATCGAGGGAATACGAAATGCACAATAAGGGAACACGCGAGCGCGTTTTTCTCTAACGTTTTTTTAAAGTTAATTTATTCACTTTAAAGGGTACATGTGTGTCTTAAAAATTGCCACGCCAAACTGTACAGCAGTTTGTCGGTTTGTAATTTTTTGATCTTTGATTGATTGATTTTTGATTTTTTGATGGATTTGAGTCATTCAAAAATTACTTTTTGAACTATGCTTAAAAGACAATGCGGGTTTTGTATGGAAGGTTCGTGCCTTATTTTTCACCGTTATTTTTGGCGCGGCCAGTAACCAAACTTGAATATTTTATTTTAGAATGAAGTAACAAACAAAACTTGATAACATTTTTATATCCCTAAACTCTGACCAAACAGAGATATAAAGGCTTGAAGTTAAAAATATAATCATTACGTATACTTCAAGCCTTTATAATCTCAGTTTGGACTGAGTTTCGAGATATTTGTAATAACAATTTTGTTTGTAACTTTATTATGAACTACAATATTCAAGTTTGATTGATGGCCGCGCTAAAAAATAGGCAAACAGAAAAAGGCGCCATTTTTAGGCATTGGCTTTTTTATACTCCATCCGACTTAAGTAGTACTTGGAAGTCCAATATTTCGATGTCTGAATGATCCTCATTCTGAGATACGCCGCTAAACATACTAAAAAAAGCGCTAGATCTAGCGCCGAAAGTGGTAAGGTGGTAGCCCTGCAGCGCGCTCGAGCGCAAGGACTGCATCCAGGCTGTTTGAACGCTGGTAATGAACTAATGACATATCAACATTTCTGACCACCCAGAAAGGGATGACGGTCTTGAGCATAAGTCAAAATACTTGGAAATACTTAGATTTTAAAAAAAACTTTATTTATTATTAATTAAAATAATACAGTTTCTGTGCTAAGTTACTAAGGTTATACAGCAGAATGACCAACGTGTCTGACGAGTTTTCCCCTTTTATACCGCATTTGTTAATGTTCCATTGTTTCCATCCTTCCACGGTCTTCTATCATCAACTTCTCGGTTCTCGATACCCAAGGGGTAACGATTATGTGTCTTGGAAGTTGTAACCGATCCTCAATAGTTCCATTGTGAAATATGGGTCGACCACCCATATGTGTTATTATATTTTTATAGTCTTCTGTGTTGGGTAAGTGTTGACTCTCCCCCTCCAAATTTGAAGTCCCTGATTTCATATGAGGACTGAAAAATTTGTAAACAATACAAAATATTAGTATGAGCGCAGTAAGCCCTAACAGACCATACTGAATAATGTTATGTCTTTCCAGAGTTTGCAACTCATTTATTTGCTTCAAGTGCTTTAATTTAGATGATATCTTTTCAGCATCATAGGAAAGTTTATATTCAGGAGTTTCTTCCTTATTTGATATTTCCAATCTCGTTATTATTATCCTATCTGTAGACTCAGTTGTTTTGAACCTTCTTACTCCTGCTAAGGAAACTTCGCAGTTTTCACCGGACAACATGTGTGGTCCCTTAACCCATGTGGTTTCTCTTTGAGAGCCGCACTCAATGTCTATTTCAGCAGTTTTATTGGTGTAGATATATATTCCATTAGGTGATATCTCTAGCAATTGTTCCTTTGGACATTTTATTGGCACAACACTACACTGACTGGTATTTTGCTTGAATAGTATTTCACTTTCACAAGTCTCCTCTTGTAGTATACTTCCTTTGCAGATCAGCTCCTTGAGCTCGAGACAGTCTTGCACTTCATATGCCTCCAGTGATGTATACGCCAGAGTTACCTTCCGCATTAAGGGATAGGTGCAGGTTGGGGAATTTTGGATAATGGGAACAATTTTCCTAGTGTTATAAACTTGAGGCTTAACTAACGGTATTTCTATCATAAAGTACACAATTTTATTGATTATTTGACTACTTACTTTTATAAACGGCTCTATGTCATTAACGTTATTCGATATCATCACATCTTTCGGAATCATATTCAAAGTCTCTTGCAAAGTATGAGATTGTATTATACTATAGTGATACATGCGGTGCTCCGCAAAAGTGATTGCTGTTATTAGTCTCTCAGCTATATCTTGCAAAGTTTCAGCTTGAAACAAAAAACTAAGTGCCACCTTTTGCTGTATTCTACTATTCATAATTCTTGTGAAATGACTATCTATTAATTTCTGAATATTAGTGATTTTATTTATTTGGTGGTTATATTCTTCTAATGTTTCGTTAGTTACAGATATCTGCTGATTGTAAGCTATTCTTAATGTTTCTAAATCCTTTTGAATGTTATCAAGATCATTCTGGTCTAAATTGCCAGAGATTAATTTTATAATGGAGCCTAATCCATTTATTAAACCTCTCTTAATTCTACTTTGTATTGCTAAGTGGTTACATATCTCCTCTACATGATTTAATATAATATTAACCCTATCGTAAATATGTTTTACATCCTCCAACTTGGGTTGTAACATGATGCTATGCATCCTATTAACTATCCATAACCTATTATCAAATATAGGATTAATATCTAGCTTATGTAATATAGTCCACCTTCCTTCGATAATTCGAGTAGGCTTCATCTCTACCAAAATCAAGTGCTCGTCTGTGTCGAGTTTTCGGAACTTGTATCCGTAAACAATGAAGCACCTGTAACACAAAGCTCTTCTACGTGATACGACCTACCATTGCTTAGTTTATATACATGATTAGGTTCCAAACTCGAAATTTTAAAAGGACCCAAAAATCTCGCATTAGTTTTATGCCTTTCGGCTCTGCTATTTTTTAAATAGGTAATGTCCCCTACTTCCATTCCTTATTTCTTTTTGTTTTTTTTTTTTTTAGTAAAGTGTGAATATTTTTATTTAGTTCGGCAGTGAATTGTGTTTGTTGATTGGTATAATGTTGAACTACTACTTTCAAATTATCAAAATTACGCAACTTGGGCTTACGACCAAAATGAACTTCGAACGGTGTCATATTAATTGAACTATGCATTGTGTTGTTATAAGCATGCGTGATAAAGTTCATCTTTTGGTTGCGGTCCAAGTCAGAGTCTCGCTGCAATCGGTATAGCTCTTGAATTGTGCTATGTAACCTCTCTACATCAAAGTTTGATTTATAATGCTGTGGTGACGTGGTATGATTTGTTATTTTATATGTTTGAAATAATTCAGATAATAAATTCGCTACAGAACGACTATTCTCCGTCATGAATTATTTAATTAGGTGCCCCTGCTAATAATAAAATAATGCTTAATCTAAATTCATATTTATAACGCCAGAAAAACTTATTTATCTCCCTCTATTAGTAATGCAATGTTTAACTGCCATTTGTCGAAATTGTTTACTTAACTATAAGTTTAAATTGTTTACCTAACTATAATTTTAATTTCTTAAGTCTAATCTAAATTTATATGAAGTCATAAAACCGATGATATTTTAAACTATGATGCTATGTTTAAGTTGGCAACACTTTCACTTTCCAAAATTGTTTAACTTTAACTAACTGTAAATTCTTAAACTCAAATCAAATTTATGCTAAGCCGAACACCAAAATATTTTTCAAAAAATATTCAAATAATTAATTGTATTTGGGACCTCCAAGTCTGGTATCTGCTTACTAATTAAGATATATTGTTTTTCTTAAGACTGTTTGTGTCCAAAATTGAAAAATAAAAAAATAAATAAAAGTAAGTGACCTTTGATTTCCGGTGTCTATAAGAATCTTTAATTTCGGATTGCCTGTTACGAAATAGGGCAAGAAAGATTTAACGTGATTGAATTCTAAAATTTTTCTTTATGTTGGAACTTTCCTGAAAATCCTGCTGTTCCCTAGCGGTATTATTCCCATCACCGTCGATACTTTGTTCCAGCAAGTTCTGATAACACTGATAATAATCTTGACAATAATCGGGTGTATAGTCTAAGTACTCACTGTGTTCTGGTTGCTCTGCAAATTCCGGATAGGAATCAGAAGCCTCAGGATGATAGAACACTTCCTCAGCCACATTACCCTGTCCTAGATTCACTTGACTTTGTCTAAGCTGGTGCGGAGGAGCGGTCCTCATCGTCACGTCTTCGTTTTGAAACTGACTCGGTTGGCTATTCCTATTATCGAAGTACTGGTGTCTCGGTTTCATAAACACATTATTAGGATTAGGTGTCCATGGGTGTCGTTCGTGAAATGGTACATTGTTCTGATTATTACCGTATTGTCCGTTGTTGAATCGGTGCATTTGCGATCTAGACGGGTAATAAGGAACCATTTGCGGGATTGCCCATTGTTTCGGTTGAATGGGTTGATTAATTACGCGAGGTGGCGGAAGAATGTTCGAGAACTTTTGTTTTATATTATCGAATCTGCCTTCGGCCTCCAATTGCAATATTTTTGCTACAGTATCATTGAAGTTACAACTACTGACATAGATTTGATCGTGGTACGGTAGACTGTTTCGTAATGTATTCTGTGCAGTATTTATATATGGTTCCATTACCTTATCTACAATATAAACTTGCTCATAGGCTTCTAATAAGTGACTTCTTAAATAAAATAAGTTTTGTTTTAATTTTACATTAGATAGTTCAACCAACTGGGTATTAAACTTTCTGCTGTCTCCGCATTCGGCCTTAAGGGTCAATTCTATAATATCCCAGTCAAATTTATGATCTATACACAACACACACACAAAACAACATACAATACAACACACAATAAGGGATGCTTTCCCTTCTAGTTTCCCTAATAATAAGATCCCTATAGATAATATCCCTAACAGTAACATAGAGTTTCGTGTACTCTTTCCTCCCGCTACTGACAGCCATTGTTTTGTGCTATTTAAAAAATTATACAACGTCGTAGTGTCTCGATCATATGACGGGACAAAATTGATTAATTTATATGGATCAATGACAAAACTTATCAGGATCCTTTGATCGCTCGGTGCCGCATTCGGCACGGAACTTGATTTACCCTCTCCATTATCGAAAGAAGGGTCGGCCATCCTACTGCTATCCTTAGTTCTATATACAAAAGTCGAGGGTTTTAAGAGCGGAATGTTGGACGAAGGATAATGCCTTGGTACTCACAGCGCTTGCCACACGACGATCTTCTTTAGCATTTGACACATTTATTTGTAGGGATGCCCAGTATTAAAGACTTGAGAGTCACGCAGTTGTCGCACGAAGATAACTTAGGAGCGAGCTTGGTAGTACAAAGCCCTTGAACTTCTAGAGTTTTCTCGACGAACTTGCTTTAGCTGGGCCCCACGTTGGGCGCCAGTCAAAATACTTGGAAATACTTAGATTTTAAAAAAAACTTTATTTATTATTAATTAAAATAATACAGTTTCTGTGCTAAGTTACTAAGGTTATACAGCAGAATGACCAACGTGTCTGACGAGTTTTCCCCTTTTATACCGCATTTGTTAATGTTCCATTGTTTCCATCCTTCCACGGTCTTCTATCATCAACTTCTCGGTTCTCGATACCCAAGGGGTAACGATTATGTGTCTTGGAAGTTGTAACCGATCCTCAATAGTTCCATTGTGAAATATGGGTCGACCACCCATATGTGTTATTATATTTTTATAGTCTTCTGTGTTGGGTAAGTGTTGACTCGCAGGTACGAAATGAACGTAACTACCACAATATTTACGTTACCGCACCCGTATCTGTTGTCAGTCTGTCAGTAATTTGTTTATGTAATACAGTAACATTGGTATGTTTTATAAATCAGGCCGTTTGTTTTCTTTTTACAAAGCCGCCACTACAGACAATGATTGTCATAACACAGGTCTGCTTTCATATCACGATATAGTCGGGGTCCGAAGGTTAACTCTGAGAGATACAAGATAAACGTCTATAATTCTCTATGACTGCCCCCCGATAGCACAGTCGGTAGTGAACCTGCCTGCTATGCCGAGGGTTGCGGGATCGAATCCCGTAAGGGACAAATATTTGTATCAGTGTCATCGACGTTCGTATTTATTCAGGATGTAAACTTAAATGCGTTAGATACTAAAGACGCTGACCATCAAACTGAACAACTTTAATTACGAGACGAACATCGAAATCGCGAAAAAAAAATCTGCTGTTCCATTGAAAATATCGATCGTTGCTCGACCAAAATGTATGGGACGACAGATTTTTATTTAATATAAGATGTTGATGGAGTAATACTCTGTATACTTATTGAATGTGATTTTACAAAAATGTATGGAGGCTGGGTCAGGACTTTGTACAGCTTATCTATAGGACTTTCAATAAAATTTAGCCTATATTTCACCTATTATATTTCTCATAGTCACAGTTTCAGGCTCAGGTGCAAAAATAATCGAAATTATTTTCCTGCCACTTCTTAATATGGCGTCATTAAAAACATAATTTTTACAAACGCCGCGCCGCTTACATACATTAATGCTTGAAAATTATGTTGGTACCCTCTTGTATAACTAAGTACATTTACATGATTATTTTTCACGCATTTTTCCCAATTTTTCTAGATATTGTACAAAGACTCGGAGATAATGCAAAGTGAAAAAAAAGTGTTGGACCCACAGGTTGGACCGGATTGCAACAATTGATTCACTTATCTGATTAACTGATTAAACCAAACTCAAATAAAAGTGACTATGTCTATCGGAATTTCCACAAGAATCTTGTTTCAAGCTATTAATCATCCAAGTACTTATTTATCAAGAAAACAAAGGCATTATAAACATAGATACCTTATCGAAAAATTGTGAAACAAATTGGGAATCACCTTATTACTAAATACCTAGTTAGTATAAGTAAATATTTTAAAACGATCAATACTTGAAGATACGTATCGACCGATTGCATTGTTCGAATAACCCATGACAGGTACAGTGAAAGAAAATACACTATTGGATCATCATCATCATGTCGTATGGCATTTTTGTCTTCCTGCTTGGATCCGGGGAAGTCTAAATTTCGAGATCAAGATTCTTCAGCCAGTCTTCCGCTGCCGGGGTTAGCCTATGGAGTTCCTCAATTCCACCGGGGAAACGGCGCAGATGACACTCATTTACCACGTGGGTGAGGGTTTGGTCAGGTGCCCCGTAGTCGCACATCGGTGACTCCCTCAGGCCCCACTTGTAGAGGTGATGGTTGGTCCTTCCGTGGTTAGTTCTGAACCGTTTTAGTTTAGCCCAGGTCTTCCGGTCCTTATCAAACCCAGCCAGTTCGGCAGTTGGGTCTCGCACGAGGTTGGCATGCAGATGGTCAAAAAGGCCCCAATCTTACCGCCATGACTTGACGCCTTGACTATTGGATGGAGAAAGAACTACTGTAACAGAACACCCCAGTAATATTTAAAAGGGTGGTTTTTAGAGACTCAGTCTTAGCATATTTCGTTACATACTGTTTTTGCAAGCTCTCTTCTGACCGACATTAAAAACGTTTCACGTCAATTCATGAAACTTTCAACTTGACTGTACCTGCTAACACTTTCATCATCATCATCATCATCATATCAGCCGATTGACGTCCACTGCTGGACATAAGCCTCCCCCAAAAATGGGGGGATTTGCCATAATCGCCACGCTTGGCAGGCGGGTTGGCGATCGCAGTTGGATTGAATTTGTGTACTCAGAGGATGATGCTGCCCATCCTCAGGTAGATCCCTTAGTCGCCTTTTTTGACACCCACGGGAGGAAATGGGATGGTGCTATTCTTAGCCGACACTGCACGGTCAATGAAGGAGGCAATACCATTGAGGGGAAGAAGCCTAAGATCTCCCGGTTTTGGATATCTATCACCGAAGAGGCACATGCGCTTTGCCGCCAAGACATCACAGTCACAAAGAATATGCTCCATGGTCTCCTCATCCTCTCCGCACGCTCGGCAGCGGGATCCAGGGTGAGTTTCATCTTGTGCATCATCGTGCCTGTGGCGTAGTGCCCAGTGAGGGCTCCGACGATGGCACGAGCCTTGCTCCTGCTGTTGTTCATTATGAACTTTGAGACACGAGCTGTCGCATTGCTGATAAATTTCGTAGACCTGTAACTGTAAGGCTAAACTACTCCAGCTTGTGTGTTTTATCACTTGACTATATACAACGTATATTTACTTAATACAGTTGTAAAGTAAGAAGAGAGAGAGAGTGAGAGGTGAGTTGTTGGTTGTTGTTTATTTTAAAGTACTTAATTATACATATAATAAAAGAGAGTAGACAGACAAAGATAATAATTTAAATTACCAGACAGAATCAGTCATAATTGTCAACAAACAACACAACAGAACAACTTTAAATGTAAACAACCATCCTCAAAATTATGCACCTATGAACACGATATTTTCTTTAGGATTGTTTAGATAAAGACTTTTTCTACAATCTTATTAGAAGAGTGCAGTATTGGAGAGTTGTAGGTGTAACACGAGGGTTGAGGAAGGAGCGGGGCGAAGGGGGTATGCCACTCAAAAAGTTTAACTAGCACACATTCTTGAGATCGGGATAGAGAGTTGCACGTAAATTGTGTTGTATTAAATTAAGTATGTTTTAGTCAATATATGAAAGATAAAGAGTGTTAACTGACTTTTAATTGATATAACCTCAGAGCGACTTTATATAGGATTGCAGTGAATTGGCTGTTGTTTCACTTCCAAGTTCCAACATAACCAGGGTTTAGCAGCTTTGTCAACTCGTCCCAAAACCAACTTGCGTCCAATTGGGACGAGTCGGTGAAATACACAATGAATATTTTGTATAGGTTTGGAATGATGTGTCATTAATGGGGCCAATGCCGCGTCGCATACAGACATCATTATTTTATTTGAGGCCAATTGTCTTGATTTACAAAGAAATTATTAACCAACTGCGGTATTGTGCTCCGATACAAATTAAATCATAAAAACGATATTCCCATTGTTTTAAGAAGCGGATCTGAGAAATTTGATTAATTGACTCAACTTAAAGACTGTTTGTAAGCCACTGACAATGATTTAAGTTTTTAATATGGAACTGGGAGGCCATAGTGAGTTATCCTACCTCATCGAGTACAAGAATCAGTGTTGTAGCGTAGTTAAAAATGCAGTAAAATAGACGAAAGTATAACAACAACAACAACAAATTTCCGCAATTTGCTTTGCAATTTTATGTTGGTTCCAAAGTGAAAGTTGTTCAATTTTATAGTCTGAAGAACTCCGTACTGTAACGCATAAAATTTTACAGCCGGTATAGTTAAATCTGGATAAATTTTCGACCCAAACCCATTAAACCACTCTCGATGGCATAGTTTCACCAACTTTGTCACCCGGTCTATTTATTGACCAACGTCATCCCTACCATTGAATGAATTGACGACATTAACTGTCATCTCGTAACAAACAAAAACAAATTACACACTGTCACGACATCGACATCTATGAACAATGCCCGGCAATTTTAACCTGCGCGGGCGCAATTACGCGTCTTTGAGAAAAATGACAGATTCTTATCGTGAAACTATGTTTTGCGGAAATGACTAGTGCAGATTATGGTGGTGGATTAGTAATTACTTACTTGGTAAATATACGCTCTATGTTTAGAGTGCCTTGAGTAGCCAGGTAAGGTTATTATAAACATCGTTTCATTGATAAAGTATATCTATTAGATAGATCTAGAATGATCGCACGACAAACCGCTATATCGGGCTATCACTGGAATGCCAATCCAGTGGGATTGTCAAATGTACAAAAAAACTACCTAACATTAAACACAAATCCTAAATATCTACACTACGACTGATTTTTAAAATCTTTCCAAGTTTTCAGGGATTTTTCAGTCAGATCATCAATCTGGATAACTTTGACTAAAATCACAAATAAATCTGCTGTTTCATAATAAACTGTAAAGCTTACTCGACTGAAATGCTGAGTTTTCTTAATACGATTTCAGGTTTGCTCCCATTCCTATCTAGTAACTTCGGTCTGGATAGTATTTATTCAGGATCACACATACTGCGTTCGTCTCACTCAGTAATAAAAAGAAATATAAAATTAGATAGGTAATACATAATCATAATTTCATTCTTTACTTTGTTCATGATTTTAACCGTTGAACAAAGGTTACGTTTGCAATTGCAACGCTTGACAAAATTTCAAGAAAACTTTCGTCTATCTTTGCAAACGTAGCTTAGGTACACCTACTACAGATTGAATCCCGAAACTAAAATGACTTCTCACCATTAATTCCAAACCGCGAATAAAAAGCCAGTGATTTTTAAAAACCAATAACATTGTAAACAGTAAACAAACCACTCATAACCTAACACAACAAACGTATGAAATGTTATGTAACCTAACATAATACAATAAGTTCAAAGGTTTTATTTAATATCCTTGTGTACCTACCAACAATACTCATTAAGTAACAAAGTTGACTTGAAACTTGACGTACCTAGATATGTTTAAATATAACACTCCTATAAGATAAGATACTATACCTACTATCTTTTATAGGAGTGCTGTATTTAAAATTGGTATAATAAACTATAGCTTCCAATGATTTGAAAATGGGGCTAAAATTAAACAAGAATCATTGTGACAATGTCCAAGATCGCTAACCAAAAAGTGTGTCTTTTATTTAAGGGGTTTCCCTGACTGAACGACCTTGACTCTTTCAGAGCCACCTCACCTCTACTAAACTACGTCATTTCAGCAGGTATACCTATTTTTGACTAGTTTGTCCTTCATTATGTCACAGTGGAGCCTTCTAATCCAAGGAAATCACATTCTAAAATCATAAAGATTCAACCCAAATTTAACAATTATATTTATTAATTAACTCATTAAATATTGGTCTTAAAAAAAATTTGCTAAATAGCAATTTTAGATCTTAATATTGTCTGCACAAAGGTGTGTGTCTCAAGTAAATGTGACTTCAACTTAAAAAGTAGATGCACATAATACAGATTTTTTCCAATATTTAGGCTTTCCTTTGAACACAGGTTTCATATGTATTTTATAGAAAAATAAGAAATATGATCTATAGCAAATAAAGCCGAGATGTTGAAGAATATTGCTACACTTTTCAATTATTTGTATGTCTTTCAAATAACGAGAAGATAGCTTCAAAAAACCAGTAAAATATGGCCCGAGCTAGCGTTTACCGGGAGCCTCTTAAATTAGGAAAACCAGAAGTTAGGTAGTACTACTTGTCTTTTGACTTTTTTGCAAAAATTATATGAAACAATATTATAACTTCTTCAAGAATAAAATGAACTAAGTACAACAAATTATCGCAAAACATATTCTAAACCGTCCTAAAGCTCTCTTTCTATTTGCGCGAACGAACATGATAAAAGGCGCCATATTATTATAGTCTTATCCAGCGCATCATGCTACGGCCTCTGCCTGTACTTTTCACCTCAGATGTATTTCCTGATGTTTTTGAATCACAATGTTTCTTTTCTAATGCGCATCGACTAAAGTCCACTGTAAAGTTGTAAATAAAGTACTTTGTTTGAAATAAAACGAAGTGTTTGCATTGGTCGATACAAAACAAAGAATCGTATTGCTTGTATCGCCTTACCTGAGGGAATCCCCTCGACAAAGAATATTTTAATAACACATTGACATTGAATACAAACACCATTATTACATCATAGATTTACTCTTTAAAGTGCAATCTTTGTAATCAAAAGTATGGGGAAAATTCCATATCAGCCATATTATTTAATTTTTCATGAGGTTGGTTGGTGTACAATTTACTTCAGATACGCATCGGAATTTCTTCTTCAACGTATGCACGTTTCCTCACGATATTTTCCTTCACCGTTTAGAGCAGTCGGTGTTACGTACACACGGCGACACATCAAGTTACCCAAAACCAAAATAAGCTGGCCGCGCGACGTTATACATTACTATGCCGACGCGCGGCCAGCTTATTTTGGTTTTGGGTAGCTTGATGTGTCGCCGCTGTTTGGACTTTGAACTATTAGAAGTTGAACGCTGCGAATCGTGCGAGAGGGTGCGGTATGTTGTTGTTGTTTCGTCTCACAGCACGCTGCGCCCGTGCCGGCAGCCGCGTCTATGCAGGCTCTCTACCGCACTATTTTGTGTTTTGTACGTAGTGTAGTTATGGGTATATAGGGTGCGTAACCTGATGTGTCGCCGTGTGTACATAAGTTGGAAAAACTCATTGGTATGTAGGTTTCGAACCGGACATCAAGATTGAATTTCCATACACCTCTCCGCAACGCACCACCGCCACCGACGCTCTCACATTCACTTGTATACTTACCTACTTATTATAAAAAAGAAAGTCAAATGTTGCAATTACCTTTTAATCCAGAAAGAGATGGCACTAAGACGAATATTGCTGATACGTTGACAAATACGTCCCAATCCTGTAAATAAAAAAAATATATGGTTACACAAGTTTTATTTCTGACGCTGATCGCTATCGTATTTTGGACTTTTTAGTCACGAGCGTACCTCAGTGCCGCCGCCATGACGCTCCTTGAATAATCTTTAATCGAAACTATTAGTATAAAACTGTAACAGAAGTGTGTGTTTACATTGAAGATATTTACAAAAAAAAGATTACTATATGGTTCTTAGGTGTCCATGATTCCAAATCACAAATTTTTGGACTTTTTGTCTGTCTGTTTGTTTTGTGTGTTTGTTTGTTTGATCGAGCATCACGAAAAAACTACTGAACCGATTTTGATGAAACTTTTTTGTTTGATAGCTTATGATCTGACTTAAAATCTGGTATAATAAGTATAATTTATGCTCGTAGAATATATTCTTACAAAATATAAGCTGTACTGACCCTGACAGTGCCAAGGACCAGACCAGCACCTATGGTACCACATCCCGCTATGAAGAACGGCACAGCCACCTGCATCAACGTGGTATACCATTTCTCTTCTTTTTTCTGAAACAAATTGAAAATATTTCGATTAACATAACATACTTACTTCATCAGATCAGTAAATTCGTGATCGTCGCAACATCCATGGCAAGTGTGGCACATTTTAGGCTTTAATAGGTTTCAAGAAACATATGGTTCTCTAGTCTTATCAAGTTACCGAAAGTCTGTGGAACTGTTCTTTGGTATTTGGCGCAGAGTAGGTTGAAGCTTGGAATGAATCGCTGAACTTCGTAAGCATGATAATGCTTAGTATTCAACCTTTGTATGTTGGGTTTGAACCTATTTTCAGACTCATCATCGTATCAGCTGATATACGTCCACTGCTGGACCTATGGCTGGACATAGGCCTCCCCCAAGGATCGCCACAACGACCGATCCTGCGCTGCCCTCATCCAACAGGTTCCTTCACCAGGTCTTCAGGCCACCTTGTGGGGGACCAAGCCACTGTGCGCATTCCGGTACGCAATCGCCACTCGAGAACTTTTCCTTGTCATTGGTTCTGCGAGCAAAGTGCCCTGCCCAGTGGCCTTTGCTACTTTAGTTTAGCAATAATTCTTTGAGCTTTGTCGGCTACTCTAGTTCTTCTGCGAATCGCTTAATTTCTGATTCCATCTCGCAGGGAAATTCCACGCATAGACTACTCCATTGCCTTTGCGTGATTTTCAGTCTTTTAACGTGGCGTTGAGTGAACGACCACGTCTTAGTTCCGAATGTGTAATCACTGGCAGTAAGTACACACGGCGACAGATCAACCTACCCATAGTTGAACTCTATGTTCATGGACATAAGGTCGAACTATGGGTAGGTTGATCTGTCGCCGTGTGTACATACTGGTCAATCTAAGCTGGTCAAAGACTTTCGTCGACGCTGCGGTATTTTGGACGAGGAGATACTACATAGCTTCCCGAACGCTGTCCAAAAGTAGTTACTTAGGTACTATAAAAAAAGCACAGTGGTTATGAAAAGAGGCAAAATTTACAACTAACATGCATCCCTCAATCAGTATCTTCACACTGGGCCCGCGTGGTCTTCTATCGATTCATCTGTAGAAATCTTTATTTTATCAAGCAATAACATTTGTTGTCCACCCTAGTAACAGACACACAATAGACTGATCGTTACATTTATTACCTACTTATCATTTTACTATAAGTATTCGCACTTGATATGCTCATATTGACCAATTATTCAATAAAGACATAATATTAATAACTTTAATAACTCTGTGATAAGATTATCCTGGTGTAGAATATTAAGACTAAGTCGTAAAGACGATTGGCAGATTTGGACCCAGCCATTTTTTACGAAAACTAAAAGCCATTCAGGACGGCGGTCATAATTATTAGCAGAAATAATTAAGGCTTTTTTTTTAAACTTCCACATCTCCAGAAGTCCGGATTCAAAAGTAGGATTTACTAGTAAAATAGACAAATCGTCCAAAAATCAGTAGCAAAACGCAACCACGACAGCTATTTTCATCTTAAGTATCATTGAGGTATTTTTGGTCGTTACGGAACGTATTTGGCTTGGTTAAACTGATAGTGTGTGTCATTTCGTTTTCTTCAATTATCATAATATGGTATGATTATCGTGAATTTTCATTAAAATAAACACAACGAATGCGTAGAACATTGAGTGGACTATCTAATAAGGAAGATTATGAGTTTCACACACTTGGTAAAAAAGGTATCATAAGGGGAAATACCTTTCCCCCAACTTCTACAGATTACAACCAATTTACGTTTTTGTTAGTTTTGTTTCACTCTACATGTATTACTAAGTTTCATTAATGTATGGGACCTCTATGTCTGGGTCTCAAATTATATGGCCTTCCGCCAAACTTCTTTCATAGGTCCAGACAATCGAGCAATCTAAATATTATCATAATTGCTTAATAATACCAATATAATACACAATTTGTTGAATAGACTTCGATAATAAGTGAAATATTTCTAGATTCCAATGTGTTGATAACGCAATTATAAAACGGACTTCTGTGAATTTGTTTTATTGTTTTGTTTTTATATTATACTAGCTTTTGCCCGCGACTTCGTCCGCGTGGAATTTGGTAAACCCCAAGTATCCTTTGTTACTTCTAATACCTCCAAAAATATGTGTACAAAGTTTCATGACGATCGGTTAAGCAGTTTTCGCGTGAAAGCCTAACAAACAAACTTACATAAGTACATATTTATAATATTATATTATAAGGGAAGTCATAAAGTATTATTAGGATTATTTCTATATTGTAATTTGTATTGGTGTTTCCTTAACATCGTGAGAATCTAAATCATATGACCGAATCAATAGGTACAAAAACGTCATATTATTTAGATCATTTTATATACAGCTGATTTCAAAGTGGGACTTTCAAAAATCAACGGTTGCTCTGTAAAAAGTGTTTGGCCCAATATTCAAAAAGAAAGATGTTTTAGTATCAAATAATAATTCAGTATTTTATTAATAATCAATTTGATTTAACGTTACGTAACGTAAATAAACTTAACCTTTTTTTCGAAATTTCTATGTTAGGTTAGCTTATCCTAGGGGGGCGTGTAATTTCAGTATGGTTAGATCGTAGCCTAGGGTGTAAGGCACCTCTTGAAATAATGTAATGCATCTGAGTTCACTTTAAGAGGTGGTGATACCTATTTTGTCTGTTTTCGAACCGTTTTTGATAACCAAATTATTACATCTAAACTATTATAAAACTGTAACAGAAATTTGTCTGTACATTGAAGATATTTACAAAAAAAAAATACGATATGGTTTTTAGATGTCCCTGATTCCAAATCACCAATTTTTGGATTTTTTGTCTGTCTGTTTGTTTGTTTGTTTGTTTGTATGTTTGTTTGTTTGTTTGTTTGGGTGTTTGTTTGTTCGAGTATCACGCAAAAACTACTGAACCGATTTTGATGAAACTTTTTTTGTTTGATAGCTCATCATCTGACTTAAAATCTGGTATATAATTTATGCGGACGAAGTCGCGGGTAAAAGCTCGTTTAATATATAATTATAGTTCACATAACAGTGTAGATATGTTCTTTCTGCAGTGAATCTAACCGTTGAAAACACGATTCTATTCAATTTTCTCGATAGAAAAGAGGAGCGAAGTAAGTTCGATTTCAGATTTATAACCAGTTTTACAAGAATCACCATACACCATTTCTTATGAATATACCATAATTTGAAAGGTAATTAATTATAGCAGTCATTTTACCCGATGGATTTACCCCAAATACCCAAGAGAAAAGATATTGATGAAAAATTCGTTTTTTTGCGATCTTGCTTTCAATTGAAGCGGGATGCCTAATTGCAAATGTTTACTTGTTAGAAAGAGAGGCTTGCTCTAGGGACACCCAGCCTTAATTTCACCATCTACTATAAGTAGATGTCAAAGATATCAATAGATATATTGTATTGGCATTACTTCAGTTCATGAGGTTGTTTACCTTGCATACATAAATCTTAACTATCTGCAAAGCTATTTTCTTATCTCGGGTCACTTGCACGATTCGATATTATACATTTCCTATTGAGAATTGAGAATCCTGAAATAATTAAATTACTAATTGACAAATTATTTTACCCGTATTTTACGGTTCTTTACCCTATTGAAAATCCTTTTGAAGTCTGTTGAAAATAACTTTAAGTACTAAGAAAAACTGAAAAGAGAAAAACAAGCTCTACAGGGTGAATTTGATATCATTAGCATCCTTTTAAACTAAGAGTCTACCTATCAAACTGAACAACTTTTAGTATGGGGGCAAACCGATCGGAGCAACTAAAAAATTTGCTGTTGCATACATTTGAGTCGAGTAGGCACTGCAGTTTAGTATGGAACAGCAGATTTTTTATTTGCGTTAGTTATAATTGTTAGTTATATATAGTTATATTTTATTGTTATATGTGAAATAAATATTCAAAAATAGCACTCCTGGCCGGAAATTTTCATCTTGTTTCTAATATAATAAAAGGCATACAATTTTGTAGCGGTGTCATAAGCGGTTTTCTAACAGCGGTTTTCTAACAGCGCTTTAAAATTGTAGGCCTTTTCTTATAAACAAGATGAAAATGTGAATGCCAGAGAAATTGGCGTTCAAATGCTCCACCTAGGGTACACCCAGGGTACGCCTGTCCCCCGCACACCGCGCACGGTTATGATAAATGTTCAGCAGTGGACGATGACAGGCTGATGATGATGCTGTTTGAATGTGAATGTTACTAACCCCAGAAAGTGGTTGTTTCTCGGCGTCAGACTCTGCTATCTTCTTATCCGGGGGTTCACCTGGACTTTTCAGTTCGCCGCTCGAGTTTATGGACGCCATTGTATATGCCGTGTCTGGACTGCCGATCTCATCTGGAACAAGGGAATGGGTTCGTTATTACAATTAGAGAAAAAAAAAGTTGCCGTCGCGGATCGTCTTTACAAAACCTATACCGTTTCAGTCCGGATAATCGATTAGGGTGTGGGGACTTACTACAGATGTCAGCACCCACAAGTTATAGCAAAGATGCCAACAGATGGCGATACCGTCGCTCACGGAAATATGCTCCATACAAAGACAACATTCATCGTAAATACGCAACTCGTAACCTACTACATATAAGGTTCACAATCGAATGCGAGACATAAATCGCGCAAGAGAAACAATCACAGAGATTCGATATATATAGAAGGTCCAAATAAGAACTGTTGGACCACGGCCGGTCCCCAGGCATCACACCTAGCCTGGCGGAAGTACTTCCCTTTTCAATGGAGGAACATTCCCAAGTAGCACCTCCATAAGGGTTTTTTCCGCAAAATCGTGAAAAACCTAGTACGTTACATTACAGTACGAAATCGGACTGAAATCGCATAGGGTTTCTCATCGACTCCGCAAGGTAAATTACGACTGCAAAAGCTAGTCTATTATGGTCTGATTCCCATTATTCAAATTGCGAGTAGGTATATTGTCACATTGTATTTGTGTGTAGGTACTGTTGTGTGAGGTACTGTTGTAAGCAGGTATTAAATAAAAATAAATAGTGTTATAGTCAAATTATGATATGAATTTGTACAAGGTGTTACAAAAATACAAATAAACATTTAAGAGAGTGGTTTAGTTTAGACCATCAAACTGAACTCTAAAACGATCTTTCAAAATCAGCAAGCTATCTTGGACACACTATACAGGCTGTAAAATTTTTTTTTTTTTTTTTTTTTTTTTATGATAGGTAAGCATTTGACCCCAATCTCACCTGATGTTGAGTGATGATGAGGCCGAAGATGTAGCATGCTTACCCAGAAAGATGCCTATTCACTCTCGCCTTGAAGAGGCCCAGGTTGTATTGCTCAGGGAACAGGTCCGCAGGCAGGGCATTCCACTCCTTAGCCGTGCGCATTATAAAAGAAGAAGCAAACTTCTTCGTGCGAATTGCTGGTAGGTCAACGACATAGGGGTGGAAACCCAGTCTGCGTCTCGTCCCCCGCAGATGAAAGGGAGACGGTGGTATCAGATCGTGTAATTCAGTCGCACACTCTCCGAAATGTATCCTATAAAAAACAGACAGACAGGCTACCTTGCGACGATGCTCAAGACTTTGTAGCTTCGCCACCGAGGTTGGATCACCTATGAGCTTCCTGGCACGCCTGTCGATTGAGTCCAGCGCGGCCAGCTGGTATTGGGCAGACCCGTCCCAGAGATGGCAGCAGTACTCCATACACGATCGGACTTGTGCTTGATAAAGTTGTAGAAGCTGTCCCGGAGTAAAGTACCGTCTGACCTTCGAGAGGACGCCCAGTTTTTTCGCTGCGGTTTTCGCCATGGACTCAATGTACCGTCCGAAATTCAGATCGGACGATATGTTAATGCCAAGGAGCTCCAGGCGATCAGCTATCGGTATGGACACATTTCGGAAAGTCGGGGTCAAAGCGAAGGGACTCCGTTTTGTGGAGAAAAGGCACGCCTGTGTTTTGCTTGCGTTGAAACTGACCCGATTAGTATCACCCCAGTCGGACACAGATTCAAGGGCCAAGTTTATTCGCTGCACCATGGCCTCTCGACAAGACTGAGTAACGTCCAATTTGACCCCTGCACCGGACAGATATCTGTCAGCAACAGTGCTGTCGTCTGCATACCCAAAGGTTCCGGGCACAAGCATGTCGTTTATATGCAGCAGAAATAAAGTGGCTGACAGAACTGACCCTTGAGGAACACCGGCATTAATAGCCATTTGATCCGATGAGTATCCATCAATGAGTACTCGAATGGATCGTTCGCTCAAGAAGTCAGCTATCCAGTTGCATAGGTCAATCGGAATTCCATATGAAGGAAGCTTGCTTAAAAGGCTTGCATGCCAGACCCTGTCAAAGGCTTTGGATATGTCAAGAGACACGGCAAGTGCCTCCCCGTATCTCTCGACAGCCTCGCTCCACAGATGAGTGGCATACACAAGAAGATCCCCCGTGGACCGTCCTGGGCGGAACCCATACTGACGGTCACTGAGGAGGTCGTTATGTTCCAGGTATGCCAGGAGCCGGTTGTTAATTACACGTTCCATAGTCTTGCAGAGTATGGAAGTGACTGATATTGGTCTATAGTTGACAGGGTCGGCACGACTGCCTTTTTTGGGCACGGGTTGCACGTTGGCAAGCTTCCATGACCTTAGGAAATTAAATGGGACACTTATTTAAAGAGGTGCTTCAGACCATCAAACTGAACATCTTTTACTATGGGACCAACACTGAAATCGTTAAAAAAAATCAGCTTTCCGATGCAAGAGTTATGTTTAACTCGACTGAATTTTGTAGGTACGGGACAGAAGATTTTTTTTTCGCGATTTCGATATTGGTCCCATACAGAAAGTTGTTCAGTTTGATGGTCTGAAGCACACCTTTAAGTGTTCCATTTAATTTTACATCCTGTATGTGTTAGGGTAAACAGTTGCATTACTTTAAGGGGTGATTGTACCCATGATACTGAATAACTATCCCTAAGAAAACAGTAGGAAATTCGAAAAAAAAAATTTGGACTTCCCATACTAAAAATGCAATCAGCTGATCGAACCTTTGTATGAAAAGTAGACAAAAAAATTTGCGGATTTCCTATATGTTTCTTAGGGAAAGTTGTTCAGTATCGTGGGTACAATCACCCCACTGTTTACCCTAACACCCTGTATAGCGAAAATTCTAGGGCGATGCCTTTTATATGTCGTTCTATTGTATTTGATTTAACATTTGACAGCAATAAATAAGAAATACGTGATGCAAATAATTAACAATACAATTACCTGCGTTAAATAGTAACTACGTGCATACGAATATAAATAACAGATTAAATTCAAAGCGTTGACGGAAGACGAAGGCGGAACCCTTAGTGATAAACGCGGAAAGATAATTCGATCCGCTTCACAAGGAAAAAGCATTGTTGTGTTTGAAACAGATTAGCTTGACAAAGAGAGGTGATACATAGATGATGAAGTGAGCGTATTTTTACCTTAATTACGTACTACGGCGATTAAGATGATAATGTCATGTTGTCTACGCGGATGTACTATGTGGTACCCTAGGGTATCCCGTAAACTAATTGCTCTTACAGACGAGCGACACTTCGCGTCACGGTCGCGCGACCCACGGCGACCGTAAAGTGTATGAGCGCGACCCTCTACCACCCACGGCGACAGCAAAGTGTCGCTCGTCTGTAAGAGACCTTTCGAGGTCTAAAGGTCCGTTCATTTAAAAAATAAATCATCTGTCCTTTAATTAAAAAAAATAAAAATTTTGTTTAATTAAATTATTATTTTAATCAAGAGACTTTAGAAGGTGCTTCAGACTATCAAAGTGAACAACTTTCACTAGGTATGGGAAAAAACGGCCAGAAAAATCTGCCGTTTCATAGAAAATGTCAATCAACTCGACCAAACTATTATGAAACAGCAGATTGTAAAAATTCTTTGTACCAAAATAAATAAATAAATAAAAAAAAAATAAAAACAAAAAATAAAAATCTTTTATTTCAGACAACATAGTCCATACAAAAAATGTTAGTAGGTACTGGAGAACTTATAAACTATGTTAGTAGATTATAACGAATATGAAAGTATAATTGAATTGAATTGAAACAGCAGATTTTTTATTTGTTATTTCAATGTTGGTCCTATTGCAAAAGTTGTTCCATTTTTAACCGACTTCAAAAAAAGGAGTATTAACCGACTTCAAAAAAAGGAGTAGGTTCTCAGTTCGACCGTATATTTTTTTTTTTTTTTTATGTGTGTTCGCGGATAACTTCGTCGTTTATAAACCGATTTTGATGATTCTTTTTTTGTTGGAAAGGAGATATCCCAAGGGTGGTCCCATGATAAGGAAACCAGGATCTGATGATGGATCCCAGAAAAATCGAGGGGAACCTTCGAAAATCGTAGTGCCGACTAGTGCATTTGTTAATTTGAAGCACTACTGTCAAATCGAACTAATGAATTCACCACTGAAAATTGTGAAATAAACAAAATTTTATCAAAAAATTAAAACCGCCTTCAAAAAAACTAAAAAGTTAAAAAATAATATTGCAGCCGATGACTTTTTCGTTCGCATCATAAGAACATTAATTTGTTTTATAGAAGTCGGTGTCAAGCCAAGCCAAAAAACTAATGCAAGCCCTTTCGCGAATCGGCTTGACAGCGACTTCTATAAAACAAATTAATGTTCTTATGATGCGAACGAAAAAGTCATCGGCTGCAATATTATTTTTTAACTTTTTAGTTTTTTTGAAGGCGGTTTTAATTTTATGGTCTAAAGCAGCTGTCGGCAACTAGCGGACCGCGGTCCGCATCCGGACCGCGGAAGGTCGACACCTGGACCGCCACAGTATCTTAGCGTAAGTGAGGCGTAGGGGCGGCAAATCGGCACTTTAGAATAGCGAAAAAAATTCGAGCTCGCTTTGCTCGCTCTAAGACATTGATAATTCAAAACAGTATTAAGCACAGCTAAATCGTAGTGATAAAAAATTTGAGCTCGCTTCACTTGCTCCTTAGCTTTTACTTAGGTGTAAGTACATGTTTCGTACCGTATTGGGGAGAAAAGTCAAGCTTGCTTTAAATTTATATTTCGGCAAGGATAGGCCAAGATATTTCTGACTACAACGAGCTCGAAATTCTCTAGCACGCATTCAGGTTGTATTAAAACCTGAATGCGCTGTTTCGCTCGCTCCATGATTTTTTATGTACTCGTTATGTACTCGTTGGTGATGTAGATATAGAGAAAAGTCTCCGGGAAAAATCGGTTATGATGTTTGGCTGTTTATCGCAACTCGCAAGAGAGTGCGGTGGAGCGCGGGGTCTCCCGCGACCTTTAAGGCTATTCTACCGTTGGCGCGCTCCATACAAACGTAGTATGGTGATATTTTCAATACTATCCAATTAAAGTCAATGAAATTTTTCAAAAACAATCAAGTAACTAATCTCTATGTCGGTATGAAGTTAGATTTTCGTTAAAATATACAGTTTCAATGCTAGGATTAATTTAAGATTTGTATGGAAATATTTGTGGCACTGTAACTTTAAAACTATAAATTTTATCGAAAATCTGACTTCATACCGACGTGGAAATTAGTTACTAGATTGTTTTTGAAAAATTTCATTGACATTAATTGGATAGTATTGAAAATATCACCATACTACGTTTGTATGGAGCGCGCCAACGGTAGAATACTCTTAACTTTTTCTCTGGACCTCGATAAAAATTTTCAAAAGCATCCAGACCCCACTTAAAATTACTTGCCGACCCCTGGTCTTTTTATTAAGTAGGTACCTACTGTTCTAAAAATGAGGCCATCATAAATCATAATAGGCAATGGACTTAAAAATACCAAAGCGTAAATATTATAAGTGAAAGCAAACTGTGTCAGCATCAAGGTTCTACAACAGTTTTGTACTTTTATTCTTATTTCTATCGTAAGAAACCGTAATGGCTATAATAAAATCGATAATGTAGCACAGAGGATCTCAAAGTGTGCGATCAGAGGCGCTTCCAAAGCGAGATGTGCTTGCTATTCAATTCAATTCAATTCATTTATTCAACAACTCACATCAAGCAAAGGCAAGCAAGGTTCGTATCGTATTACACCACTAGTTTTTTTAAATTACCAACGTAATTTTTACGATGTATTCAGACATGAAAACTAAACAACGTTCTTTTAGGAACATGGGTCAAAAAACGAAAAAAGTATTTGGACCTCCCATGGATTTTTTTTTTAGTTTTTCAACCCATTACAGGTACAGGTACTTAACTGCATCGGTGGACATTATTTTGGATTAATTGAATAAAGTCTGTATTCGACGATCGGCTTTGGACATAACTTATGAATGAAGTCGGTCATCGAATTAGAGTCGAAAAAAAGATAAGAAGGTGGACTAATACATCTACCTTCTTTTCTTTTTCTAATGTGTGAATAGGGGACACCGCGCACCGCCTGGTAACCAAATCTATAATGGTGTTCAAATTAAGAAAGTTTGGAAGCCACTGATTGTCGATAACAAAAAGAAAATAAGTTACTTTGGCATTGAAATGGTAAAACAAATGTTACCGAATAGATTGTTAGCTTGGTAACAAATTTAAATTATTATACTATACGAGCATTTACCCGCGACTTCGTCCGCATAAATTATATACAACACGGGCGAATTAACTTAGCACCTGGCTCGCACGTGGCTCGGAATAAAAAACTTGGAAAACTCGGAAAGAATAACTCGAAAATGCTAAAGCGCAGGGACACGTGCAACGGTAACTGAAATGTTATGCTTCGGCCTTGCACGGCGGCGGCGGGGTCCCGCGGGGCGTAGCAGGAGGGGTGTCAAATTCCGAGCCACGTGCTAGCCAGGTGCCAAGTTAATTCGCCCGGGTTGTACCAGATTTTAAGTCAGATCATAAGCTATCAAACAAAAAAGTTACATCAAAATCGGTTCAGTAGTTTTTGCGTGATGCTCGAACAAACAAACACACAAACAAACAAACAGACAGACAAAAAATCCAAAGATTCGTGATTTGGAATCAGGGACCTCTAAAAACCATAATTATCGTAATCTTTTTTTGTAAATATCTTCAATGTACAGACACACTTCTGTTACAGTTTTATAATAGTTTGTATATTTCACGTAAGTTATGTAATTATAATTACCTACTACTAAGTTATCGTAGAAATAATGTTTGGTTATGTTTTGAACACTTAAGTAAATAAAGCAAACATCTTTCAAATCTTCCACAATGTCATGAGAGTCATGACGTACCTATTGTTCTGATATTTTCAAAACGGAATGACTTCATATGTACCGTCATACATTTTATTCGTCGATTTAAATTAGAGCAGGAGTGCGATTTTTGAAACTCATTCGTTGAACTCAGCACTTGTAAATGTCAAAATTGCTATGGACATACGCATCTTTCTACTGCTCATTTGACATTCAAAAATCATACTCCAGGAGTACGATTTTTTAAAGTCAAATCTACAGTAGAAAGATGCGTATCTCCATTGTAATTAAGACACTTAAAACTGCTGAACTCAGCGAATGAGTTTCAAAAATCGCACTCCAGGGCTATGGACATATTCATGGCATGAGTGCCGGGGGTCCATACTTACTTAGATACAATATGGAGATGAATAAAAAAAAGAGGTCTCAAAACAAATAACTGATTTAAAAAAGTAATTGGTTTTTTTATTTACCCACGAGCTTTTACCCGCGACTTCGTCCGCAAATTATATACCAGATTTTAAGTCAGATGATAGCTATCAAACAAAAAAAGTTTCATCAAAATCGGTTCAGTAGTTTTTGCGTGATACTCGAACAAACAAACACCCAAACAAACAAACAAACAAACGAACAAACAAACAAACAAACAAACAAACAGACAGACAAAAAATTCAAAAATTGGTGATTCTGGGACAGGTAAAAACCATGTCGTAATTTTTTTTTTGTAAATATGTTCAATGTACAGACACACTTCTGTTACAGTTTTATAATAGTTTAGATATCATAAAGATACTGTAGTATAATCATTTTTTTAGCTTGTATACCAATACAGGGTGTGAAATTAAATGCGTGACATATCGAACGGGATACTTCAGACCATCAAACTGAACAACTTTCACTATGGAGCCAACATCGAAATAGTGAAAAAGAAATCTGCTGCTCCATAGAAAATGTCACACCCTGTAAAAAAATTTGAATAAAATAATTACCTAAAACAGTGTATCCGTGCATCCTCCGCCAATATTTATCGACTACCATTTCCAAACGTGCCCCCATGCTTATTATCGACATTTTGCACAACACTATTACACTTCACTATTAGATAATCTGTGGCTTCATTCGACACAATCTTTCATAGTACACACGATCTGTTTGAAACTCGAATAAAGACTGAGAATCTATGATAAAAGACTTTTGGTGTGCAATTGCGGAACCTAACTTCTCAATTGTTTCCTAATGAAAAAGTTAATTTGCCGAACAATTCTAGGTTAAAGTACAGTTTACACAAAAGCGTTTAAATAAACAATTTATTATTTTTAACTTTTTCAAATTAATGAAATTTACTATTTATGTTTAGCGTCTGTGGCTATTTTTTTTAATAATTGTAGATAATATTGTTTGTAGCATCATAATTTTATTGACTCATTTTCGACTAATATAACAAGTATAACAACCACAGAAGAAAAAATCTCAGTTTAGTTTTAATTAGACGAGAACATCACTGTATTTCCAAACCACAGACTTCTGTTCCAAACACAGTTTCAAAATTCGAACGAATGAATTCACACACTGATTCACAAGATACAGTCAATGTCAAAAACGTTTTGTTTTTTATTTGAAAGTTTAATAGCAATTATTTTCTTTTTTAAACAGTCAAGAGATGTATGCACTTTAACCATCACTGTCAGAATAACAACATTATATTTAACTTTAATTAGTTGCCAGTAGATAAACTACCCACTATTCATATTTATGTTATGATAAAGAAATTATTTATGATAGCTATATATTTGTACGTGACATTTCACTATAGGTAATGCTCTAAAGTCTTTATTTACATAATTCATTCTTAAAGTATTGCTATTATCAAAAGAAATTTTGTGTGTAATTTGATAACAGTCAATGCCATTTAATTTTGCAAACTTTGTAAGAAAATGAAGATATAAGTACTTACAAGTTACAACAGCGTTCGTTTGTTGTTTAGTTTTTAGGGTTCCGTACCCAAAGGGTGAAAACGGGACCCTATTACTAAGCCTACGTTGTCCGTCCGTCCGTCCGTCCGTCCGTCCGTCCGTCCGTCCGTCCGTCCGTCCGTCCGTCCGTCCGTCTGTCCGTCTGTCCGTCTGTCCGTCTGTCCGTCCGTCTGTCCGTCTGTCCGTCTGTCCGTCTGTCCGTCCGTCTGTCCGTCTGTCCGTCCGTCCGTCCGTCCGTCCGTTCGTCCGTCTGTCCTACCTATTTAGGGCTGTAACTTTTGAACCGTAATAGCTAGATAGTTCAAATTTTCTCAGATTGTGCGTTAATATGGCGGATTTGTCAACAAATAATAAAAATGTCAAAAAGTTAAAAATTAAGGGAGGTTCTCAACAAGAAACTAGTTTTTATTAACCTTTTTTTCTTCACGTTCTATCGTAAAAATGGTAATACATACAAGCGTCAAACTTAGTGTGATTATAGAGCAAACTCTTCAAATAACAACAAATACTAAAAACCGGCCAAGTGTGAGTCGGTCTTGCGCTAAAGGTCCCAGACAAAAAAGTTTTTTTTCTAAGTTAAGTAATGTTGTGTTCTGTGGTGGTGTGGTACGAAACCCTCGGTGCGCGAGTAGCCCGACTCGCACTTGACCGGTTTTATTTTTATTAGGTACCTAACAGAAAACATTAACCTTCCTTCTCGTCAAATGCGCGAAATGCGAACAATCTTTATAAACAAATTAAACAATTAAATCTTTATAAACAATTAAACTTTTAAGAGGATAGGCGGGTACCGTTTTTTCCATACAAATGTATTCCCCTGTTTCTTCCATAGATAATGAAACTGGACAAATATTTTTTTACCACAATCTATGCTACCTCTGCTATGTCCCTTGCTTTTTTGCATTAATTAATTACTGTAAGAACTAGGGACCTGCGAAAATTACCAACTTTACCGCCTGTTTCCAGACATCCAGCAAACAAATTTGACGAATATTCCCTGAGGGGATACTCAGAGATATTCTGAAACTAAACGAAAAATCGACTAATTTGACGAATATAAACAAAAAAAGCAAAACATACAGACATAGCCAAATTTTTTCTCATATTATTCTTGACAGAATTATTAAAATCGGTTTAGTTTTGGAGGATGAAATAGGGCTATACGAAATGCTGATTTCATCGATTTTAATTCGATAAAATCGGTCCGAGCTGTAGGCCTCGCATGCCACCCCCGAGAAACCGATAAAAATCGAGATTTGCTTCCATGCTTATTATTTTACGTATGCCAATAAGAGCGCGCATGACGTTTTTCTCGTTTAAACGCTTTGTCGTGGGTGGCATGCTAGCCGTGCTGCAGTTGTCTCTTTCGCACTCGAGTCGGCGGGGTGTATGGTTGGGGTGGATCGGACAAATACGTATACAGTCGGCAATGTGACTTCCAAATTTCCATTTCAGCTCGCCTACTCTTTTAATGTCTTTTCATAGGTACTAAATTACGGATAATAAGTAACAATGAACAGTTATGGTCCACTGTTCACGCTAGCAGGTAATATTTGTGTTGTGTATTTTATAGACCGCCTTATTTTGTAGTTAGTACTGGTACTTACAATGTACCTATTTAATTTCTTTCCGTGTAGGTACCTACTTTGGTCACAGATTAGTAAATAGGTACGTCTTTGGTAGGCTTTGCCAAGTGGTCACTTTTTTCATTTAGGCTTTCTTTATTGAGAAATCTTTATTATTGTGACGAAGGCGCCTCTGGACTCGAATAGCCCTCTTAAGGTACCAACATTTATATTTCAAATAGCGTTTCGCAGATCTGAGTAATACAAACCTTAATTTAGATTTTAATTAATCGCCATTATGCGACGTAACACGTGCTGCACTTATCATATCTTGAGACTATGACGGACTACATCGACATTCTAAAATCTAAACAATAAATCGCAAAAACAAGCAGATTATACAATCAGTAGATACAGTACATCTTCAAATATATTTTTTGATTCACTCTTTAAATTTCGGATAATTCATGAATCATGATCATCATGATTCATGAAAAATAGTATTATCCTTAAGGGTGCAACGTAATACATTTCTTCGCAACATGTGTGTTAGACATGTGTCACTTAGCAATGTGTGCTAAGAGATGTTACATTATCTAACTACACATAGTTTAAATAATTTATATTAATAAAATGAACAGATAACAATGATAAAGTAGGTAGGAGATTCTAATAAATTAATAATTAAAAGCGTTGTTATTATAACAGTGCTCGTCCTTACACGCGAAAATAAAAATAGACAATGTTTGGCTGCAGTAAAGTGGTACCAAAGTGGAAATTCATGATCTATATCCATCTCTCCGGGACCACCGTAGTTTGTGTTTATACAGGGTCCTTCTTAATATGCTGACACTTTTTTAAGGGGATGATCAGACCATCAAACTGAACAACTTTCTCTATGGGACCAACATCGAAATCGCGAAAAAAAAATCAGCTGTCCTATACATTTGGCTCAAGTAGGTCTGTTTTCGATGTTGGTCCCATAGAGAAAGTTGTTCAGTTTGATGGTCTGATCATCCCCTTAAAAAACTGTCAGCATATTAAGAAGGACCCTGTACCCCAACAGCACAAATGTCTACAAGATTAGATATCTATAAAATATCTAAGTGTCTACAAAATATCTAATAGATATCTAGTAGATATTTTGTGCTGTGTGGGTATAGGTACCAAATGTATTTCAAATTGCGTTTCGCAGATCTGAGTAATACAAACCTTAATTTAGATTTTAATTAATCGCCATCATGCGACGTAACACGTGCTGCACTTATCATATCTTGAGACCATGACGACATTCAAAAATCTAAACTATTAATCGCAAAAACAAGCCGATTATAAAATCCGTAATCTAATACATCTTCAGATATATTTTTCTATTCACTCTATGGATGAATCATGAATAATAATATGATTCATGAAACTTATTATATTATTATCGTTAAGAGGATAGGCGGGTGAAATGGTAATTTGGAGAATAGGTAACTTTTTCGACTGTATACGTATTTGTTCGATCCGCCCCACCCATACACCCCGCCGACTAGAGTGCGAAAGAAATAACTGTAGCACGGACCGATTTTATCGACATAAAAAAGACGAAATCAGCTTTTTGTATTCCTCTGTTTTCTTCTCCAAAACTAAACCGATTTTAATAATTCTTTCAAGAATAATATGAGAAAGACTTTGGGCTATGTCTGTATGTTGTGCTTTTTTGTTTATATTCGTTAAATTTGTATGCTGGATGTCTGAAAACGGCGGTAAAATTGTTAATTTTCGAAGGTCCCTAGTTCTTACAGTAATTAATTAAAGCAAAAAAGCAAAACATAAGGACATAGCCAGAGGTAACATAGATTGTATGGTAAAAAGTTTTTTGTTCTTGTGTAATCCAGGGAGCAAACAGGCGATCAAACGTATTCCCCACGTTTGAATGGAAAAAACCGTGCCCGCCTAATCGCCTATCCTCTTAAGGGTAGGTATAAGGTATTTCAACGCAATGCATCTCTTCGAAACACACAGTTTGATGGTCAAAAGCACCCCGTTAAGTAATTGTCCCATTTAATTTTACACCCTGTATATGGCACGTTAGTACAATGGCGCCTTTAGTAGCAAAAATTTGCCGTCGATCGACATTATTTAATCTTTTTTTTTTTATAAATTAGTGGACTTTTACTTGTGCATACGCACTGCATTTCCATCAGTCTCAAATAGTTTGTATCTTCTATCCCAATCTCAGGGATAGTAATTGATCAAAAACAAGAAGAGATTACGGATTCTGGAGCCTCGTGGCAGGCAAAAATGAGAACTGCGAGAACCACGCGAAAGACAAGTGCTCGCGGCAAAACTTGCAACGTCACTCAGATTATCTATAAGTACTTAGACATAAACCGCTGAAGATAAAAACATGTATTGGAAATATGTAAGGGCCGTTGCCCTGTAAGCGCTCTTACAGACGAGCGACACTTTGCGGTCGCCGTGTGTCGCGGAGGGTCACGCGACCGTAAACTCTATGAGTGCGACGCTCTGCGACCCATGGCAACAGCAAAGTGTCGCTCGTCTGTATCGTAGTCGTGGGAATCGAACCCACGACCTTCGTGTCAAGAGCCCAATGCTCTTAACCATTAGACCACGGAGGTAGTTTAGAATTCACATTGTTAGGTAGGTAGTAGGTGCCTACTATATCTATACAAATATGGATATGAAGAGATCCGCAGAAGAACCAGAGTAACTGACACAGCCCAAATAATTGCTAAAGTTAAGTGGCAGTGGGCGGGGCACATTGCTCGCAGAACCGATGGCCGGTGGGGCCGACAAGTTGTCGAGTGGCGACTGCGTACCGGAAAGCGCAGCGTGGGTAGGCCCCTCACACGGTGGATCGACGACCTGGTGAAAGCGGCGGGAAAACGTTGAATGAGGGCAGCGCAGGACCGGTCGTTATGGCGATCCTTGGGGGAGGCCTATGTCCAGCAGTGGACGTCCATCGGCTGAGATGATGATGATGATGATGATATCTATACTATACTCGACTCTATTTGAATGTAGGCTCTATTGCGAAAATTGTTGTTTGATTTTACGTCAAGCCCTTATACAGTATTATATACCTTATACTTATACTTATGTAACAAAACACTCTAGTAATACTTAAGGGGGTGCTTCAGAACATCAAACTGAACAACTTTCACTATGGAGCCAACATCGAGAAAAAAAAAATCTGCTGTCCCATACAAAACTGCAGTACCGACTCGACTAAAATGTATGGGACAGCCGTTAATCTTTTATAATTAACGGTTCAATTCCAATACATAGACAGCATCGTAAGTGCCTATCTATTGTACCAACTTCTTCGCAAGAAGTATATGGTAGGATAAGGAAAATAACATCAACTTAGATTGCATTGTAAGTACTTAACACTTGAGACATCCTTTGTAAATACATTACGATATTCTATTTTTAGGTCTGTAGTAAAGCAATACCTAAATAGGTATTTTATTTTACCTAGACACGCATAGTGTTTGTGCGTATACAATCATCATGGTATAGTATACTGAAGGGCATTGTCAAGGGGAAGCATGGCCAGTGCATTTTAAGTTTCAGGTCATAGCATGATGATGAGAAAGAAAAATGATTCCGTGCTTCGGATGGCACGTTAAGCCGTTGGTCCCGGCTACTATCTCTGGTGGTAGTAGTCGTTACATAAAAACCACGTCAGAGGCCGTAAGGCGGTCTGAAAAAACTCTGTCACCAGGGCTCTGCCCACACGATAAGAAGAAGCATGATGATGATGATTGATTTCATAGATTAATTAGACGACCTCGTCGACCGCCAATCTTTAGGAAGTCGGTAACTACGCAGGATATTTTGAAGTGCATAAATGTACGCGCTGTAGTTGCATTACTTTAATGGGTGATTGTACTCATGATACTTAACAACTTTCCCATAGAAACGTAGGAGAAATTAGAAAAACTTGAACTTAAAAATAAAAAACTATTAACTGAAAAGAGAAAAACAAGCTCTAAAATCACTAATCAGCTATAAGAACACTAAGGCCCGCTTGCGCCAGGCAGGGTTATCGTCATTAACCCAGAACTAGACGCTACTTTGGAATTAAATTATAATTATGTCTTGCACCATCCTGTTTTAGGGGACTAAACTTGTGTTATATTTAAATTTTAAACCGCCGATGTCGTAGGTTTAAGTCACTAAACTACGTGCTAAATATGGCTAAATGTCAAAATTGAGGCAACAGCTGTTTTTGTTGACATGATTGAAAACTGAATGATTTTAAAACAAAACGATGAAAACGAAATGTCATTGCCAAAATAAAACAAATGAGACAGATAAATACAAAGAGATGCAGTGTGAAAGAGACGTGCAAATAATGTTCATTCATCATTCACTTTTCATATTTTGTCGGATTACATAAACTCTATGGTCATTTAGGATGTTGCCAGCGAAAAATAGGGAACTGTCAGGTTAGTTAACTATGAACTAGTTTTCATTAGCGCAAGACAATCTTCGATAACACTTTAGGTCCGGGCTACTAAACACGGGGTTACGCAATTTAACACAGCATTTGGCGCAAGTGGGCCTAAGCAAATATAATTTGAATGTTATTAGGCAGGTATCGCAAACGGGGACAAAGAAGGATTATAAAACGGTTGTACCTACGTACCTTTGGTTTGTCCCCGCCTGCAATACGTACCTAATAAACATTCAAATTTTATTTTCTTATAACTTTCCCAGAGAAACGTAGGAGAAATTCGAAAAACTTGAACTTTAAAAAAAAACTTTTTAAAAAAACAAGCTTTAATTGCATTGTCACGCGATATACATATGCATGCAAAATTTCAGCTCAATCGGAAACCGGGAAGTGGGTCAAATTTAACTTGCAAGATTCTATTACAGACACAGGGACAGGTGAAACTAAAAAAAGTTTGTAAAAAAAGATAAAATTTTCATTAAACAGTTCAATAAACGATCGATCAGCTAATTGCATATTTTTAGTACCTATGTAAAGTCCAAAAAAATGTGGGAAAGGGAAAGTTTTTCAGTATCATGGGTACAATCACCCCTCCGACTGACAACCGGTGGGATGTCAGAGTTCTAGAGTGGAGACCGCGAACTGGTAGGAGTAGTGTGGGACGCCCTGCTGCCCGCTAGACGGATTAATAAAAGTAGCGGGGAGCGACTTGATGAGGAAAGCCGAGGACAGAGTTTTGTGGCGCGCCTTGGGAGACTCCTATGTTCAGCAGTGGACGATGATAGGCTGATGATGATGATGAATCACCCCTCAAAGTAATGCAACTGTTTACCGTAACACCCTGACCTGTGTATCATGGAACGTTAGACCGATACGATCAGGGGGTCAATCGCGCTAATGTTGAACGATACTACCAAAACAAAACCAGAACCAAAAACGTTCCGTTATGCACAATTCGTATCGCGCTAATTATATTAACTTTAGCTTACTACTATCTCTTTTTTTGGGAAGATACGTTGGCGTAACGTTCAATGTCCGTTCGATCGTGGTAGGTGCGTGGTAGGTTCGTCGTAGGTGCGTTGTAGGTGTATGGTAGGTATGTTTTGCTTTGGTAACGTCAACGATTTAACTGTTCAAAAAAAATAGCGCTATACCATTTTTACATCAGCAAAACCAAATCTAAACCAAAACCAAAAACGTTCCGTCCGAGCGGTAAAACCGTATAAAATAGCGCAATTGAGGCCCTGAGGTGGGATCAGATGCTGTGGCTATAATCGGCAGCCACATGGCACATATTATAGGTACCTACATTATAACCTGACTATGGCGAATAAGAAATAATTAATTACTCACGTAGATACTTAACATTTCCTACGTGATAGATAAAACGTAAAATTGAAGTTCAATTAACTACTTAGTTACCTGCTTGACTACCACAATAGATAAAATTATCGATATTATGTGTTTTGGGGCGTGTCCCTATTTTCTACCCGAGGGTACTCGATTTCATACCACTAAAAAGACAGGTACAGAAGGCCGGCTTCATACAAACGAGCAAAAGAGATGCACGCACACAGACGCCCACGGTCGGCGATCTCGGATCAACTCGGTCGAACGCCAGTACTAATCTATCTATCCTATCACATTTCGCAAATTCGAAATTTTTTTCGCTTGCGCTAGTCGTAATATCAGTGTAACCGCGTATGAGATAGCGATAGTCATAAAATCCTATACTAATTTATATGAAGTAACATGAGGTGACTGAGTCAGGCGGCCCCGTCGTAGCACAAAAAAGTGGTAACGTCGATAAGGAGAGCAGTAGGTAGCGATCTCCTTTTTTAAATAGAGCGAATTTGCTATTGTGCATCTCTTATTGAGTAAATACGACAATACACGTGCTTCCTTCTATTACCTTCTCTTACTACGATCTATCATAAATTGTGTCCGTACGTGCGCGTCTATGTGTACGCCTGTTTCACTCGTTGCGTGTGGGAGCTGACCTTCTGTACCTGCCCTCTTGCGATCATACGCGGTGACTAAAGGATATGATTTCTTTAGCAGTATTTTGTGAACGAAAGGCTGCCCACCTATCTACGACATACCTACCATCTTAAAACGTTAAAATCCTGCATTAACTGCTTATTATTCACGTATCCCAATATTTGGAGTCGGCGCAATATGTCATCTTCGTCCATAACAAATAGACTAAATATTTATGAAACAATTAAAAATAGATTAAGAACTAGATTTTGCCGCTGTTCATTGACGAATTAAACAATTATGATAAAAATCCTATTCCGTTTTTTTATTATCTTAAGAATTTTATTAATTAGGTAGATTATCCTAAACACGTTCACAGTCCGTGGTCCGAAGACACGGCCGTTACATGCCTAAAAATACTTATGAAATTTTACTTGAACCGAGCTTTCACCAATCAAGCTAGGAATTAGGAATCAAGAATAAAGAACTATCCCCGATTTTTAGGTGGACAACTGGTAAAAATGTCGTCCCATGGTCCACCAGGGGAACTAAATTGGTAGACCACAGAAAAGCACTGGATTTTTCTTTTTACGTTATTATTTTGTTTTTTTTTTCAGCTACTAGTATTGGAATAAGTTTTCCTTTAATCTTATCCAGTCTAAACAAATTAAGGAAAACACGTGTATATAATAGTTTACTGTGACAAACATCCACAAATTGATTATCATTCCCATTAGCCTAGTAGTGGAACTCTTAACTGGTTTTAAAACCAGATAATATAGTCATTTTAAGAAATCTTTCGTATCTTTTCAAACTATTTCAAGCAAAGAAATCAGTTGCCATTTATTTGATTCCGATTCTGGGGTATTTATATGTCCTCTATTCGATCGGATCAAATCGACATAGTGTTTTTGGAGTTCTTGGCGAATCGCGTTGCATTACTTTAAAAGGGGGGTTTGTACTCATGATACTGAACAACTTTCCCCAAAGAATTGTTTTTGCTAATTTCCTATTCTTGGAGAAAGTTTTTTATGTTTTTTTCCCGTGGAACACCTTGTTATTCAAAATCCTCACCCACTATTCTAGTACAAAGAGACTGGCTATCATGAGTACAATCCCCTTTGAAGTAATGCAATGGTCCGTTACACTATCACATCTCTGTATCGCTGATTAAACACCGTGTCGGATCCACCCCTGCCCATACCCCTGCACTGGTAGCATGCCAACCCGCGATAGCCGTGATACGGCTTTATCACGTCTTTTATCTCGTTCTTTTGCGCGAACGAACGATATAATAGACGTGATAAAGCCGTATCACGGCTATCGCGGGTTGGCATGCTGCCAGTGCTGGTGGTAGGATGTGTCCCAACCATATTCCATCCTATGTCCAGTCCCTATTTCATCTATAGGGATAGGGTCCTTCTTAATATGATGACACTTTTTTAAGGGGATGATCAGACCGACAAACTGAACAACTTTCTCTATGGCACCAACATCGAAATCGCGAAAAAAAATCATCTGTTCCACAGAAAACTGCAATCCTAACTGGAGCCATATCAGTATGGGAAAGCTAATTTTTTTTTCGCGTTTTCAATGTTGGTCCCATAGAGAAAGTTGTTCAATTTGATGGTCTGATCGTCGTCTTAAAAAACTGTCAGCATATTAAAGTTGGACCCCGTATTATAGTGATCTGATCTTACCTAGTAGGATGACCTACAATCTAGATACATACGAGATAAGCATAATGCTCACGACTATATTCCCCGAGGGGGTAGTCAGAGATATTCTGTAACTTCAGAACATCCACGTTTCACTATTAGTACCGAAACTCCTTCCAGTGTGACAGGGAGTGAGCCCGTCGCCACTTGTAATGGACAGTAGGTACAATGCATGCCTCGAAATTGAAGCATGCCGTTTTCCTCACGATGTTTTACGTACGAGATAAGATAATTTATTAAAATTTTATACTTAAGTACTTTCGAGACTTCCGACAACATGAACAACTTCGACAACATTAACAAATGAATAACTCAGTCAACATGAACAACACCATGTTGTCCAAGTTGTCAGAGTAGTCCACTTTGTCCGAGATGTCAGAGTTCACAGAGTTGTCCAAGTTGTTAATGTTAACCGAGTTACTAGTCCTGTATTTAGTTAAGTCGCATTTCATTTGATACTGAATTAAAAGAAAGAAAGCGTAACAATTCAGTAGGTATCACACAGGCGTATCTTGATTACAATGATACTTTGTTGTCGATTTGTTTATACAAGAGTTACCTCTATATTTACTTAGATAGATAAACAATTTTCCAAGATCCATTGACACCAATTTGTTTGAAGTACCTATATTTGATTAAATTGTAGAAATTCTACGTATTTGAAGCCAGCTAATCCATATCAATAAAGCGAGGTGGCGCGAGACACTTAATCCTGACCGGGTTCGATTCCGCACGGACTTTATATCACCTGCTCTTAAAGCATGAAGGAAAACACCGTGAGGAAACCTGCATACGCTGAAGAAGAAATTCTGATGCGTATGAGAAGTCTACCGATGCGCAACGGACACGCTTGGCCTGTGCCCAAAAGTGTACATGCATAGGAGGGACCTCGCAAGGGTGGGCCTGTAGCTACCTAGTCTACCTACATACGTACCTACTGCACGAATTCCTATATTTTAAGACAATATATGTATACCTGGCTATGTGGTGGTGGATGTTTTCGAAAGGCTGGCATTCTTTCACCACTGGCCTTCGTCATATCATCCTGAAACCTTAATTATACATCATAATAAAACTTCACGCTTCTAACGTACTAAAACAAATCGGCCAACTTTCTTATGTTGGTGCGCGTGAGGCGTCATTATCGTCTTATCTCCGTGTGCGTGTATATGGATAGGGGCTAGGGTTGATCAGCCTAAACTTGACTGATATTTTTCGACGCGTTCGAAGCTCCGACTATCTATCTTGACATATAACCAGAGATCGGAATCTGGGTGCTATTTTAGACGTTATCACTAACATGGATATGACTTGGAAATCCCGGGATTCCGGGAAGTGAAGGAATTTATTACCTAATTTGAGTTTAAATAAAAGCTGTTATATGTTGTTCATATTTAAATCGAGAAAAATATACCCTGAATGTCATATAATTGTTTTATTTACTTAGTTTACTAACCAATTTCATGATATTCATTTAAAGGGACAGATTGTGTATACTACAAGCAGTAGAATCATGTTCATTCGGAATCCTAGTACTGTATTTACATCCGTTACTAAGGTACCGAGTCCCGGGACATCCCGGGAAATCCCGGGATTTTTGGTCATATCCATACTTTTGATAGTAATAGCACCCGTAGTTCCGATCCGATCTCTGCATATAACTTATCAAAGGCTGAACCTTAAAATGCTAAGTGTTTGTAACAAAGGTGTCTGACTACCCCGAGGTATTCTCGTGAATTTATATTTGTACTCGGGCTTTGATATAAATGCTCCCGCGATGGTAGACAAAGAAAACAATATACGGCTGGATATCTTTTTTTCATTCGCGCAAGAAATGTCATTACGAAAAGGGACAAAGTAAGAATAGTGCTCTCCCGCATCGCGTGCCGGTTTTATAAATTGCTAAGCGAGTCAAGGTAAAATGAACCTTACGTTTTAACTCTAAACAACCCAATTTGTTGCATGATTTACTTGTGACATGCACTTCACATAAAATCGAAATTCGTAAAATGTAGGTCGTTTTGCTCCGTATAGCATTAGGTAAGTACATATTTGTCACATGCATCTTAGAAATTGACGGAGATCCGACCGTAAAATTATGCACCTATTCCTTAGGCGAACGAAATGTTATTCTAGTGTATGTTTATACAGGGGTTAATTCAACGCCGCCAAGTTGCCTAAAAAAATCTTGCCGCAAGTGCCTTTTCCATTATAATTTTTGGTATAACTTTTTCCACGTGTTTGTTAGGGAAGTGAATGAGGTGCCATCGGAAGGAGACTGGTCTAAAGTACTTTAAAAACTAGGGTTGCCACCTCTCAATCTGCCGCAAGACTAGGGTTGCCAGATTAAAAAATGACATATTTGGACTTGGCAACCCTATAGTTGCGGCAGATTGAGAGGTGGCAACCCTAGTTTTTAAAGTACTTTAGACCAGTCTCCTTCCGATGGCAACTCATTCACTTCCCTAACAAACACGTGAAAAAAGTTATACCAAAAATTTTTATGGAAAAGGCACTTGCGGCAAGATTTTTCTAGGCAACTTGGCGGCGTTGAATTAACCCCTGTATAAACATACACTAGAATTACATTTCGTTCGCCTAAGGAATAGGTGCATAATTTTACGGTCGGATCTCGGACCATTGGCCTAGATATTCAAAGAATAAGTGCGCTCAAGATAGGCTAGTATTTGCATCTCTTCGGAGGATTTTACTAAAGAAAGAGGATGGCTTTTGCACAACTGTTGTGAGTATTATTGAGTTTTTAAAGTTTTCTAGTTTTAGGGTGAAATAAGAAAAGAAATGATCTCACCGTAAAGATAATCACTGCAGAGAGAATTCGATGCAGTGAGAAATCATTGCAAAGGTAAGAACTCCGTAAAACTAGGTAACTCGCATCCACCAATCTGCACAACTAGGTAACTTGTCTCCCCAGCTTAAGGCTACTCCTCCCATGTGCAAGTCTCTCTTTCTTACAAGCAAACTTTTGCAATTAGCCATCCCGCTTCAAATGCGCGGCTCCGGTTAGAATTTTCCATTTTCTTTGAAAACCTGTATGATTTTTTATGAATTTTAAAAAAATAAGAAAACCACATCATTTTATATTGTATTGTGAAGAATATTGTAAATTTTCATATTCTTCTTATCAACAATGTAAGAGTAAAACGGTTACAACTGGAAAAAAAGAGGTGACTTTGGATTCGTTTTTCTTCAGTTTTATTAATTAAAATAGATTTCGAGAAAAACCACATCACTTCTCATATCCTGTAGATTGTTCAGTTTTGTTTTCTGCTTAAAAAGTGCCATAGTTATTGTATAAAATGGTTACAAAGTTACTCAAAACCGGGCGGACGCCCCTAACGTGGGACATTTATATAGGCTGATGATGATGAGCTGATGACGTAGAATTTCAATACATCCTCACTGTAAGGTATCAATTATTGATACAATGAAAAGCTATCACAATTGCATTTTACAACAGATTGTCGGTACCTTTTGTTGTATTTAATTGTTTATCTGAGCTGAGGGTAATGGCATTTTCCTACCTATGAAGACAGTAGGTACATAATTGTGGGCAGTAAGTAGGTGTGTAAGTATATAATTGATGAGGTAGAATTATCTTTAATCCAATTGCGTTATAATTTTATTGATTATTACATTCAAGTTGCAATCTCTATTGATTAAAAACGATAATTTTAATTTTTAGATTAGCTGTAGGAATTTTTTTGGCAAAGTGCAAAACCATCTTGCTTGAAAAGAATAATTAGGTGAACGCTGGCTCGGGCCATATTTTAATGGTTTTAAAAGCTATCTTCTCGTTATTTGAAAGACATACAAATAATTGAAAAGTGTAGCAATATTCTTCAACATCTCGGCTTTATTTGCTATAGATCATATTTCTTATTTTTCTATAAAATACATATGAAACCTGTGTTCAAAGGAAAGCCAAAATATTTGAAAAATTCTGTATTATGTGGATTACTTTTTAAGTTGAAGTCACATTTACTTGAGACACATACCTTTGTGTAGACAATATTAAGATCTAAAATTGCTATTTAGAAAAAAAAATTTAAGACCAATATTTAATGAGTTAATTAGATAAATGTTAAATTTGGGGCGAATTCTTATGATTTTAGAATGCGATTTCCTTGGATTAGAAGGCTCCACTGTGACATAATGAAGAACAAGCCAGTCAAAAATAGGTCTACCTACTAAAATGACGTAGTTTAGTAGAGGTGAGGTGGCTCTGAAAGAGTCAAGGTCGCTCGGTCAGGGAAACCTTACTCTCACGTAACTACTCGATGAAGTGACGATGAAGTGTTCGGGCTTGCTTTTAACCTTAGTGTCACCTGGGGCCTATTTCATAAGTAAACATGACAATAAATTGTAGTTTACAGTGACAATTTTGCAAGGAATTTTGTTGTCTCTCGCCATAATTAACCAACAATGTATCCCGAATTGTCTTTATAAATTAGCTATAGTCAGTCGGGGTAAGTGCCCTAGCTTCAAAATTTCAAAAACTAGACACAATTTAGACATACCGCCTTCAAACGTCAAATTATTTGTTTTCATTTTTTTTTTCGTTTTTTTTTTATTTTTTTGATGTTGTTGTGTACTATAAAGAATCTAAGAATTATATAATAATAACAGGCTTTGACGTTTGAAGGCGGTATACTGTCTAAATATATGTTTAGTTTTCAAAATTTTGAGGCACTTACCCCGTAGAAGCACTTGCCCCGACTGACAATACTAAATGTTATTGTCTTGTTTATAAAAAGTCATGGTACATAAACGATGATGAGGCCGAGGAGGGTCAAAAACGATTACCAAAAGATTATAAAACTATAGTAGAATGACTTACCGCTGATAGTAAAGACTGGGTTCCCGTTGAGGTGGGGGGATAGATCGTCGATCTTGACTGGTGGCTTGACAACATCGGGAGCTCCAACCATGCCTGGAGACAACGAAAATGTCACATTAACAACATAATCATTCATCAAAACAGCTGATAGAGAAAAGCTTTGATCTTGTGGTGGTCGAGATTAGACAGCAGAGTGGATTTTACTTCACTACGTGGTCTTTTTATGACTTTGCTCTGGTTCTGGGTATCCGGGCTTACATTGTCCACTTTACAGGATGTAAGGAAAGTATCACTAACCTTTAAACCACATACTATACCCATCAAACTGAACAACTTTTACTATACCAATAAAATATTGAGTATTGGGAGCAAAGAGATCGGAGCAGAAAAAATCTGCTATTGCATACATTTGAGTCGAGTAGGGTATTTGAGTTTATAAATCCTCGTATCCACAGGCAACAATTGACGCGCAACACGTGACGCCCAACATGCGTTCGGCAACGTTGCTAAACAATGGAACTTCAACTTACATTACCACAACATGTTCGGCAACGCCATGCGTTGTTTAGCAACTTGCCGAACAATGTTGAGCGTCACGTCACGTGTTGCGCGTCAATTGTTTCCTAGTGGATACGAGGCTTAATAAACTCCAATACCCTACTCGACGCAAATGTATGCAACATCAGACCCTCTAGCATGATTGCTCTACTTGTTGGGCGCCACTCGGCTTTTTGTCATACTACAAGTCACGGCAAGCGCGGCTTTCGCTCTCCGAAAAGCGCGGGAACAGGTTATTTTGTATGCAGCGAAGGCGCGTCGCGCGCGTGTAGATAAATCATGCTAGACCTGCTGATTTCTTTTTTGCTCCGATCGGTTTGCTCCCATAGTAAAAGTTGTTCAGTTTGATGGGTAGAGTATGTGGTTTAAAGGTTAATGATACTTTTCCTTACACCCTGTATAATAGAGTCTACAATGTAGTACCGTAAATTCTCCGGCCATTTGCATACTTGTCCAGGAGTGCGATTTTTGAACATCACACGTTCAATCGAGTAGTAGAAAGATGCATAATCTCCATAGTAATTTTGACATTTTCTACTACTCGATTGAACGTGTGATGTTCAAAATCGCTCTCCAGCATCTTAGCAATAAAGATCGCCGGTTATCAGCACTGGACCGGAAAAAATGGCACAATGGCATAGTCTGATGTGATGAACAAAACAAAATCATTATAATAATGAAGGATGCACATATTGTTCACAATAATTTTTTTGCATTCTTTAAATCCTTATGTGATTATTAGTGATCGGTAACTATTGTGCAACTCGCGGCAAAATCTAGGGGTGACAATTATAACACATATGTTATCATCTCGTTTTCTTTTAGTTTTTTATAATACGGCCCCAAATTAGAGTTATTTTCATGTTTCTCATTGTTTCATTTTTTTCTGTTGGTGAAAGGCAAAGGGAACTAACCCATACAGCTATGTGCAGTCAATTCCACGTCAAGCTTGAGATTTGAAGTGCGATATTGTTTTTTATACGAACGGCATAAGAACAGTACGAAGATCAAGGTGTCGAACTTGACGTGTTATCTACTGTATCTATGTATCATATTGGTAATTTCATAACATAATTGAAATGGCACACCGATTAGAACATGACTTGGAAGAAAAATAATAAAAACTCAAGGCCACAAAAAACTCGCATATTACCAACCCTGAAAATGCCGCGAATCGCACAATAATTACCGATCTATAGTGATTATATTTCTCTGAAGTTGCATGACTTTTTGAAGGTATTATGTAGGTAATTAATTGTTAATTGACGACATAAATTATTATAATTAACTTGTATCTGAAAACTAGTTTATGTATTTGACTACAACATCGATAAGAGGTTATAAATCCGACCTTTATCAGATCAGCACGCGTGTGACTGATAACGAAATGATTAACTTCTGACTTTCAACGTTTTGTCACAGCGCATTAAAACGTACCGTCGTGAGTTAATTCATTTACCAAAACCATGTGGGTGTGCCCGTGGGTGTGCCCGTGGGGTGGGTTGATATCGGGTTCAGAAAATTTTAAATTTTACAAAAAAATTATTAAATAATTATTTAATATTTTGAAAAAAATTACCTATGTTGAAACTATGATAATTCGATTGTGCTCTCGATTATAAACAAACTACTTTCTAGTTTTGCGTTAATTCATTAACACGTATAAAATCGATGAAATCAGCATTTCGTATTCCCCTGTTTCCTCCTCCAAAACTAAACCGATTTTAATAATTATATCAAGAATAATATAAGAAAGAGTTTGGCTATCACCCAGTTGCAGAAACGTCATTAGAGTTAATTCTCCATTAAATCTCTTGCTAGCTTTTTCAACAAGACAAAAAGTGACAGCAAGAGATTTAATGGAGGATTAACTTTAATCGGCGTTTCTGGAACTGAATGTTAGTCTGTATGTTTCGTTTTTTGTATATTTATAAAGTTTGCTGGATGTCTGAAAACGGGTTGGTAAACATTTTAATTTTTTAAGGTCCCTAGTTCTTACAGTAATTAATTTATGCAAAAAAGCAAAACAGCGACATAGAGGTAACATAGATTGTATGTAAAAAATTGTTTGCTCTAGTATCACTAGCCAGGGAGGAAACAGGGGAAAACATTTGTATGGACGAAACGGTACTAAGTCTACAGTGCTGCCGATTCCGGGGAATTTTCCCGATTTTCGGGGAATGATTCAATTCGGGGAATCGGCTATTTGTAATAAATGTCGAACAAATGATGTCTAAAGAAGAGGAATTGCTAAAATTATAACCGAATCGGAGTATCCTTAGATCGAAAGTGTGGGAGAAATATAAAATAATAAATAATACTCATTGTATTCTAAATATTTAAGTAGATTTTTTAATAAAAATTAGAAGACAAAGAAGTTGATAACCTAATTTTTGAAACATTTAACTACATTTTGCATGAAAAAATGCTTTATTTCTTGCATATTACAGTGTCGGGGAATTTACGGGGAATGCATGATTGGAAATCGGGGAAATTCCGGGAATTGAGCCTGCTTAAGCGGGGAATCAAGAAATTTACATTGGCAGCACTGCTAGTCTATCCTCTTAATATTCGTACAATTTGTTTTGTTTTAGTAAACTCAAAGGAGTACGACAGATATCATTGCATATTATAGTACTATGTGGTATTAAACAGGTGTATATTTAAAACAATGGTAATTTATACTACTTAGCTCATTCTTTCTAGAGAATGGCACGCCATCTATTGTTTAGATTAAGTTTTGGCGTGCGGTGAATAAATTAACTAATTACGTAATTATTACAACAAATAAAACAAAAAAATAGAAGATGCCGTAGTCATACAAAAAGCTGACTTAAAAACCCGAATTTGAAAGTTTAATCTAAACTATTATAAAACTATAAATTAAAAAAAAAATTTTTTTGCTTTGTGTGTTTGAACGAGCATCACGCAAAAACTACTGAACCGATTTCGATAAAACTTTTTTTGTTTGATAGCTTATGATCTGACTTAAAATCTGGTATATAATTTGTGCGGACGAAGTCGCGGGTTAACGCTAGTTTCTTATAAATTCTTCTTTTTAAAGTCATAATGTAGATAAAATAACCGGAAATCCTATCGGCAATAGATGATTGATATAATTTAGTTACAACTATATAGGTAGTAGGTACCTATACGTATTTATGGGCGTCCACGCAAAATGGGTCCAATTGAAAAGTTTTGTGTTAATATTTAGTACTAGATACTTATAGTGGCTAAGGTTAGATAAATCTTAATTGGCATCGAAATCAGTCACATGATTTTAAGGAATAATAAAAAGCTAGGTTAAAATGTCGATAACCCTTTTTGGGCTCACGGCTATGTTCCACGAGGGGCGTATATTTGGAGAAAGGGTATACTAAAGCATAGGTACTAATCATCATTTTATCTAATAAACTCAAAGTAACGAGCCCTTCGTCTCACCACAACCTATCTTCAACTTTATTTTACTATAAACATTTTTTTTTGCGATTATTCTGGACATGCCGCGTTTTCCTTTTCTTGGTTTCATCTAGGGTTCTTATCAATCTTGTCAAAGCTAATAAATAGTTAGCCGATGAATGTAGATTAGGTTGTTAGCGAGCTAACGTGTTTCTGGACGGTGTTAACCGAGGTTTTAGTTTAAATTTCATTTTCATAACCGCGGTGATGTTCATCTAACCATGTTCCCACACATAGGTAGTTGTTCAGTTAAATTTTAACTGAACTGTGTATGGAAATAAAACAGTCAACAAATAAAAGGATTAAACAAATAAACGCATACCATTTTATTCAGAAGTGGACACACATAGATATAATGAATGTCCAACTGTCTACGTAATATTATGAAAACGTGCCAACATAATTGTACCCGAACAACCAGTTTTGTCAAAAACTAAAAAAAGACTAGAATTTCTAGAACTTCGAGACAGCGCAGAATCGAAGATCTCATAAATATTCATTAAAGTAAATATAAAGTTTGGCTTCCAACCTTGACTAATTTTCGGAATAAATATGTTATGCTTTTTCAAGTTTAGCCCAGTGTGATACGAAGACCTTACATTGAGAAAAAAGTCAAAACATTTCTCCTTGTCTCCTCCTATGATCTTTGACCTCTCTACAGGGTGTAACAAAACACCCTAGTAATACTTCAGACCATCAAACTGAACAACTTTCACTATGGAGCCAACATCGAGAAAAAATAATAAAAATCTGCTGTCCCATACAAAACTGCAGTACCGGCTCGAGCTCGACTCAAATGTATGGGACAGCAGATTATATTTTCTCTATGTTGCAGGGCTGCCAGATTGGATAATTGGATACAAAAACCGTATAATTGGGTGGCTATTTATATCCTCTATGTATCCTGTACACTCATGTATAATTGGATACAAAACAAGCATTAAACTAAATAACAAGCACAGATCAGCAACCTAAAAGCCACTACTCAGTCACAATCATAGATACATAAGTATATTCAACCTTATAAGTATAGGTAGGTACTTAGACGAAGCTTACGCTTAAAGAAAGTATCTAAATCTCAGCATGAATCTCGACCTTATTGTTGTGTATTGAATAGAATGTTGTCTCAGTAAGGTTGAACCAAAGTATAATTAAAAAAACTTGTTGAAAAAATTCCTTTTTGAATGAAAAAACTAATTATTCGATAAAATATGATAAAAAATACATTTTTTATTTGACTTGGATTTTTTTACCCCTGATTGTATCCTTCAAGGCAATTCGGTATAATTTCGCGGAGATGGCTGAATAATTATATAAAATCCACTGGCAGCCTAGTCAGGAAAAAGGTTGATTTGGAGTCACAAATCTTCCTTTATCAATACTTTTTTCGTGCTAGTGTGTGTGAAAAGTGTTCGTAAACATTAGGGCAAATGTCACTTTGGTCTAATTGGTATCTTTTTTCCATACTACTTGACACCACACACTCAAACACAAACGTCAAAACAAGTGGACATTCTTGCAATGGTATGGCTCCCTCTATGCCTTTAGGTATAATCTCTTTGATCAAACTATAAATTACACTATCATTGGATTAATGACGTCATAAAGTAGGTACCTATATCATACGATTGATAAAGTTGCATTTTTATTTTTTAAGACGGTGTTTTGATTATGATCTTGTTAGATTACTTATCGTTAATTAATACCTACTTATAATATTTACCTACATTAAGACAGTAATTTATTACTTAATATAAAGAGTGAAATTGATATCACTAGCAGAAATTAAAACAAAATCATGCTAATGAATTAATGATATCAATCTCACCCTATACAGGATATATCAAAACGCCATATCAGACCATCAAACTGAGCAACTTTCACTATGGAGCCAAAACGTCGAGAAAAAATAAAAAATATCTGCCGTCCCATACATTTGAGTCGAGACGGTAGGTACTGCAGTTTTGTATGAAAGAGCGAATATTTTTTTCTCGATTTCGATGTTGGCTCCATAGTGAAAGTTGTTCAGTTTGATGGTCTGCAGCACCCCCTTAAGTATTACTAGGGTGTTTGGTTACACCCTGTAGAAGTAATTAATCATCGGACGATCATTAGGTACTGTGATTTCGTCTATCAAATGGCATGGGTCCTTCTTAATATGCTGACACTTTCTTAAGGGGATGATCAGACAATCAAACTCAACAACTTTCTCTATGACACCAACATAGAAATCGCGAAAAAAATCTGCTGTCCTATACATTTGGCTCGAGTAGGTTTGCAGTTTTGTATGGAAGATTCAGCCTGCAATGTCCTAACCAACTGGGGAAAATTGCACAATGTGACATTATCACTAGGTGTCCCCCATGGGAATCGAACCCACGACCTCCGTGTCAAAGAGCCCAATGGTCTTAACCATTAGACTGCGGAGGCAGTTACTGCTCTAGGAAAACGCAATGATTCATCAAATCGACAATTAAACTAGGTCATCAGATATTTGAGTTAGTAGTTACATTCAATATATTTTATCTTTTCATTTGGTATTTTGTTTATGAATCTGGGTCACTATTTGGGTCGATAGTCGATGTCTATTGTCTAACTAAAACCTTGATCATACTTTATTAATATGTTTTAGAAAATTTTTAGGGTTCCGTACCCAAAAGGTGAAAACGGGACCCTATTAATAAGCCTACGTTAGCCGTCCGTCCGTCCGTCCTAACGATTTAGGGCTTTAACTTCAAATCGTAATAGCTAGATAGTTGAAATTTTCATTTTTTAGCTAACAAATAATAAAAATGTCAAAAAGTTAAAAATTAAGGGTGGTCCTCATACAAGGAAATAGTTTTTATCAACGTTTTTTCTTCTCGCTCTATCTTAAAAACGGTAATACATACGAACGTCAAAATTGGTGTGATTATAGAAAAAACTCTACAGTATAACAACTAATAATAAAAACCGGCCAAGTGTGATCCGATCTCGTGCTAAAGGTCCCGGAGATTTTTTTTTGTAAGTTCATATGTTGTGTGGTGGTGTGGTACGGAACCCTCAGTGCGCGAGTAGCCCGACTCTCTCTTGACCGATTTTATTAATTTACCGGTTATAGTCACTGCATCTGACCCCACCTCTGATCGTATCAGTCTCCCGTTCCATCAGACATAGGAGGGTAAGAACAAGAGACAAACCGTGTGGCTGCCGGGTTATAGCCACTGCATCTGACCCCACCTCTGATCGTATCGGTCTCCCGTTCCATCTGACATAGGAGGGTAAGAACAAGAGACAAACCGTGTGGCTGCCGGTTATAGCCACTGCATCTGACCCCACCTCTGATCGTATCGGTCTCCCGTTCCAATCTGACATAGGAGGGTAAGAACAAGAGACAAACCGTGTGGCTGCCGGTTATAGCCATTGCATCTGACCCCACCTCTGATCGTATCGGTCTCCCGTTCCATCTGACATAGGAGGGTAAGAACAAGAGACAAACCGTGTGGCTGCCGGTTATAGCCACTGCATCTGACCCCACCTCTGATCGTATCGGTCTCCCGTTCCATCTGACATAGGAGGGTAAGAACAAGAGACAAACCGTGTGGCTGCCGGTTATAGCCACTGCATCTGACCCCACCTCTGATCGTATCGGTCTCCCGTTCCATCTGACATAGGAGGGTAAGAACAAGAGACAAACCGTGTGGCTGCCGGTTATAGCCACTGCATCTGACCCCACCTCTGATCGTATCGGTCTCCCGTTCCATCAGACATAGGAGGGTAAGAACAAGAGACAAACCGTGTGGCTGCCGGTTATAGCCACTGCATCTGACCCCACCTCTGATCGTATCGGTCTCCTGTTCCACCAGACATAGGAGGGTAAGAACGAGAGACAAGCCGTGTGGCTGCCGGTTATAGCCACTGCATCTGACCCCACCTCTGATCGTATCGGTCTCCTGTTCCACCAGACATAGGAGGGTAAGAACGAGAGACAAGCCGTGTGGCTGCCGGTTATAGCCACTGCATCTGACCCCACCACTGATCGTATCGGTCTTCCGTTCCATCAGACATGAGGGTAAGGACGAGAGAGTGCATCTGTGTTTAGCGCGTACACTTATGCACTTTAAAATATCCTGCGTGTACCTGACTGCTTTTCTATAAAGATTAGCAGTTTCGTATCGTATCAGTAGATTTCTAGTTTAAATAAACTTAGGAATTTATCATCATAATAACCTGGAGAATTTACAATGCTACTTAAAGTAAGTGACAAGACATGAAGACACATTATTTAAAAAATTCTAACGATTATATTTATAAATAATATACAGCCCTGTGTGTGAATGTGAAGCCTAACAAAAGTAGCCAAGAAAAAGATAAAAGTTTATTTAATAACATGAACGGAATGTAATGGGGATAATCGTACTAGTCAAGAAGGTAAAAATACGCTATGCTAGTGTGTTATTTCCATCTCGGAAATAATTTATAATAGCGGTTTCTTTTAAATCTACAGGGTGAAATTGATATCATCAGCATCCTTTTAAACTAAGAGTCTACCCATCAAACTGTACAACTTTTACTATGGGAACAAACCAATATATAAAAAAAATATATGTTGTTGCATAAATTTGCGTCCCGTAGGCATTGCAGTTTAGTATAGGACAGCAGATTTTTTAGTTGCTCCGATCGGTTTGCTCCCATAGTAAAAGTTGTTCAGTTTGATGGGTAGACTCTTAGTTTAAAAGGATGCTAATGATATTAATTTCACCCTGTATAGATTATAATTAAAGTAATAATTTAAAGTAAATATTCACCTAAAAATATTCATAAATTTTATAAATTACGGCAATAATTCAACAAAGTTAAAAAAACATCAAAAATTTTAAAAAAGTTGGTGGTTTACACATTTTTTTATGCCATTTGATAAATAAACTATTCTTTTATACATTATAATGTACTAAAAAAATGAAGGGTGTATTCAAACAATGAATCTAAACAACTTTCCCTAAGAAACATGGGTCAGTTGATGTCAACGCAAAACGAAAAATGACACGCTGATGATGATTATGATGATGAACTATCTAACCTGATGGTATGAAACCGTTTTTCCCCGTAATAAAGATTATAAATACTTGTGATTTCGTCGAGTATTGTCCCTAAAGCCTTTCAAATTTTGTAAAGCCATTCGGGGTTTATCTTTTATTTACACTTTAATACTGTATTGGAGTATAAATAAATATAGGTTTAGATATCTTGGTTATTCGAAGAAATATTAAAAGTTTTATAAAGATGATCGTCCTTGCCGATTTCTTTCGATAATTAGGACCGGAGATAAAAAAGAACTATAAAATCGTACGGTCGCTATTTTTTTGCTCTTATGTTAATTTGATATTATTTTAAACTAAAACGGCAGGGCTATTAAATAATAAATACGATCGATGATCGAGATGTGGAAATGACTCTTAGTAAGTATAAGAGGTAACATCTTTTGCAACCATAACTGACCTTTGAACGGCTGTAACTCCTAAACCGGCTGGAGTTATGCAGGCAGACCTGGTCTATCCCCATCACAGAGATGCTCTACACGCTATGAATTCTGAATCAGCCTTGCAGCTGATTAATAACAAAAAGTACGTCTATCTCTTATACTATCTTAAATTATACAGGGTATTTCTTAATATGCTGAGAGTTTTTAAGGGGACGATCAGACTATCAATCTGGACAACATTCTTAACATGAAAATAGCAAATTAAAAAAAAAAACTGAAAACCTGCTCGGCCCAAATGTACCTCTATTTTTTTTCAGTATAGTATCTACCTATCAGAATTTCTTCAGCGAATGCAGGTTTTCTCACATTTTCCTTCACCGTTTAAGAGCATAAGCTAGAAAAAAGTCATTGATACCTACATGCTATGTCGCCCGTACGGGTTCGAACCCAGACTCTCATGGTTGACTGTCCAGTGTCCATACCTCTCCGAAAAACGTGATCGCGCACAAATATATGTATACAGGGTGTAACAAAACACCCTAGTAATAAATACTTAAGGGGGTGCTTCAGACCAGGAAACTGAACAACTTTCACTATGGAGCCAAAACGGAGTTGTTCAGTTTGATGGTCTGAAGCACCCCCTTCAGTATTACTAGGGTGTTTTGTTACAGTCACCCTATATGTGCCTATAACATGAACGATTATTTATTATTTAATATAACTTTAGAAAGAACGAATCAGAACGTTATTTCGTAATTTATTTAAATTAGACATTAATCTGAAGATACAAACAAAGCCTAGCAGTATCTAACCTACAATACAGTTAATGTAATAATGCAGTTTTGCGGCACGATACCATACCGTAATGCTGATGTTATGCGGTGGGTCAAGGTCGGCATGAAAACCGCCAGACATGATTATTTTTAGGGTTCCGTACCCAAAAGGTGCGACAGGACCCATAAGCCAAGAATTCATAAGCCAACGCTGTCCGTCCCTCTGTCTGTTTTAGCTATACAGGGTGAAATTGATATCATTGGCATCCTTTTAAACTAAGAGTCTGCCCATCAAAATGAACAACTTTTACTATGGGAGCAAACCGATCGGAGCAAAAAAAAAATCTGCTGTTGCATACATTTGAGTCGAGTTGGCTTTGCAGTTTAGTATGGGACAGCTGATTTTTTAGTTGCTCCGATCGGTTTGCTCCCATAGTAAAAGTTGTTCAGTTTGATGGGTAGACTCTTAGTTTAAAAGGATGCCAATGATATCAATTTCACCCTGTATATAGGGCTTTTCCTTCTTATCGTGTGGCCAGCAAGCCCTATAAAGGGCTAGCTATCTTTTGAACTACAAGGTGTAAACACAGTAGAAATTTTCACAGAATATGAGTTATTATGGCGGATTTGGTGATAAATATTTTAAAAAAGCCGAAAATTGAGAGTCCTCATAGAAGCAGCGTGCTTTGGAAAAACGGTGAATACATACAAGCGTCAAACTTGATGTGATTATAGCATATTACATTATAGGCCATACTCTGAGGTAGAACAATAAATAATAAAGACCTTTCAAGTGTGCGTCGGGCTTGCACTAAAAATCCTGGAAGAAACATTTTTTTTTGGTAATATTGTAGATGGTACGGAACCCTCCTTGCACCCGACTCGCACTTGGCGCTTTTTTTAATTTTTATAATGTAATCATTGTAATAATGACTAATGAGGTATTGTAATAAGCATTATTAGTAATAATTAGTATTTTACCGTACCGTACATTGTTTTTGTGGGGTAGCATGGACTCTGACAATAGGACTAGTTCATTAATTCAAAGTCGCTCAGCGAGCTTTGGAGAGCTGCCTGCCTACCTACCTACGCTACGATACGCTCTGTGTTTCTCTGAGAGATCACACCAGGAATAGAGATAAGTCAGAGAACGTGGTCGACATAGCTCAGACAATTAGCAAGCTGAAGTGGCAAAAGGCTGGTCATTATTTGCCAAAGAACTACCATCCGATGGGGAGTCAGAGTTCTAGAGTCATCATCATCATCATCATCTCAGCCGATGGACGTCCACTGCTGGACATAGGCCTCCCCCAAGGATCGCCATAACAACTGGTCCTGCGCTGCCCTCATACAACGTTTTCCCGCCGCCTTCACCAAGTCGTCGGTCCACCGTGTTAGGGGTCTACCCACGCTCCGCTTTCCGGTACGCGGTCGCCACTCGAGAACTTTTCGGCCCCACCGGCCATCGGTTCTGCGAGCAATGTGCCCCGCCCACTGCCACTTAAGTTTAGCAATTCTAGTTTTAGTTTAGTGTTCTAGAGTGGAGACCACGAACTGGCAGGCGTATTAATGCGGCCCGCTGGACAGACGACCTAAAAAGGTAAGTAGCGGGGAGCGACTGAATGAGAAAGTCCGAGGATTGAGTGTTGTGGCGCGCATTGGGAGAGTTCTGTGTTCAACGAAAGGCTGATGATGATAATGATTTGTTCTTGTGCCGTGTTGTTTCCAGCTTTGAATAGCATCAACCCGGGTGTCGTAAGAGGAGACTAATTCCTTCAGACATCAACTACGCTGATGCCCTTACCAAGTACTGCCGTTTTTAGCCAAAGCAACCGACCCCACCTCTGATCGTACCAGTTCCCGATCCACAGATTCTTCGAGAGGGTATGGACAAGAATCCTGTATCCTTGCTTTTCTCATAAAGCAGTCGAAATCGGCTACGAAGATGAAAGAGGAGAATTGGAGTCGTGATTCATAAAAGAGCAATTGCTCCGCTTGAAAGCCATAGTGGTTCAGTGGTGAGTAACCTTGCCTGCCGTGCAGGAGGCGATGGTTCGATCCCCGTCCAGGCTCTGGTTTTTCGGTGAAGGAAAACATCGTGAGGAAACCTGCATGATTCAATTTCGAGGCGCGTATTGTACCCAATGTCCTTTACAACTGCACAAAGTTTCGGTACTAGTGAAACGTGGATGTTCTGAGGTTTCAGAATATATCTATGTCTACCCCCTCGGGAAATATAGTCGTGAGCTATATACTATATGCTATGCAATTGCTTCATAGTTTCAATTGCCGCGGTAGACCTGAAGCGATGAAATTTTTATATGAAGTTAGGTATTCTATTTAAAGTTTAAAACACAGCACGTGTCAGTTTAAAATAAAAACGTTCCTACTTTAGGTTGCTTTAGGTATGTGTGATAATGAAAAACAATAGCAAAGTTATTCATTGTGTCAAAATAAATCATAAATTATTGTTGCAATAAAATCTTATAGGAATGGTTCGTTTCAATGAAATAATAAAGAACAAAACAAACAATACCATATTACTTACTTTGAATTTTTAGGTATTGATGATGTCTTCCTCGTCATTGATGTCTTCACTTTGATTGTAAGTTCTACAACGTGTTAATGAATTAGCGCAAAACCTCATACACCCCAACTGATTTATAACCAAATAATTAGATTGAAATAATAATCTCATTATTTTGATACTTAATTCGCATTTTAAGTTTTGAGGCAAAAATGATTTGTTATCATTTCAGCACTGAAAGAAAGCGCTAACGTACTCATGCATACATTTTAATAATCTTGTTTTGGTAGTAAGTAGGGTGAGTGTGCCCGTGCGGTGGGTTGACATCGGGTTCAGAAAATTTAAAATTTTGCAAACGAATTATTTAATATTTTGAAAAAAATTACCTTTGTTGAAACCATGATAATTCGACTCTGCTCTCGATTCTAAACAAACTACTTTCTAGTTTTGCGTTAATTCATTAAAACGTATAAGAAACTAAGATTCAGTTACTAGTTTTTGACACCGTTTTGTTGTGATCAGAATGATAATAATAACCAATGGAAACACAGTGGAGACATTCTCTATTGGAATATGTAGAGATCATAGCCTCGTGGGTGCAGAGAAATTGTAGCAGGATCTTATAGAATACGAGCCCGCGACTTCGTCCGCAAAAATTACATACCAGATTTTAAGTCAGATGATAAGCTATCAAACAAAAAAGTTTCATCAAAATCGGTTCAGTAGTTTTTGCGTGATACTCGAACAAACAAACACCCAAACAAACAAACAAACAAACGAACAAACAAACAAACAAACAGACAGACAAAAAATCTAAAAATTGGTGATTTGGAATCGGGGACATCTAAAAATAATATCGTAATCTTTTTTTGTAAATATCTTCAACGTACAGACACACTTCTGTTACAGTTTTATAATAGTTTAGATAAAGTCGAGATGGTCAAAGTAGAAAAATGTTCATCCTCTTTATATGAAAAGGCATTGGATTTTATAGCCAGTATAACCCCAAAAAATTTCTAATCAGATAAAATTTATTTTGCCTCATTTACATTCTATTAAATCTTCACTTCCATCTCGGTTGAGGGCTTAGATCATTTAATTAGGGACCAGCCTCGCGCATTCCCCTCTGCCAAGGTACATGACCAACTGATCAAGTGCTTGTCACTAAAAACGAGACAGCCTATAATTGCGGAACAATAGCAACAAACAATTTTTCGTGATTTTAAACAATCAAAATTAGTAAATCTAAAGTAATGACATAGAATAGGCATAAGCATTACGACTATATTCCCCGAGGGGGTAGTCAGAGATATTCTGAAACCTCAGAACATCCACGTTTCACTAGTAGTACCGAAACTCTGTCCAGTGTGACGGGGAGTGAGCCCGTCGCCACTTACAATGGACAGTGGGTACAATTCATGCCTCGAAAATTAAGCATGCAGGTTTCCTCACGATGTTTTTATTTCACCGGAAAGCAAGTGGTGTTACAAATCGTACATAAATTCCGAAAAACTCATCGGTACGTGTCGGCATGGACGGGAATCAAACCATCGCCTCCTGTATGGCAGGCAAGGTTACTCGCCACTGAACCACCACGACTTCGTAGGTAGTCGAATTATTACATTAGGATTATAACTACTAGTACACACGCGTAACTAGTGGTTTAACCATGGTTTAACACCTTCGTAGGTATGCAAATGTCCTTTTCGGAGATCACAATTGAAGTTATCCTCGGACGACCTCTCTTAATTCCTAATTCTACACAAAAAATTGCGTTTATTCTTGAACACCTCATATATAAGTATAGGTCCAGCACACTTCCTGGCATTTAAAGAATTCACAAAAATCAACTAAAACACAAAATTACATAGCACTAAATTGAACATACTATTTTTGGACCTCTCATAGTATAGAGACTTCCTATTCCTGTTCCGAAACATGTTATGACCTCTGATTCAATTAACAAGTAGCCGTTGTAAGTGGATATCACAAGACCTCATCCCGTTCTGTCCAGACGGTTAAAATTACCTGAATGCGTTAACAAATGAATGCTGATTTTGTTGAAAAACTCGTAAACATTAATCGTTTTCGTATTTAACTAAACTATTATAAAACTGTAACAGAAGTGTGTCTGTACATTTAAGATATTTACAAAAAAAAGATTACGATATGGTTTTTAGATGTCCCTGATTCCAAATCACCAATTTTGTTATTTTTTGTCTGTGATTGTTTGTTTGTTTGTTTGTGTTTGTTCGAGCATCACGCAAAAACTACTGAACCGATTTTGATGAAACTTTTTTGTTTGATAGCTTATAATCTGACTTACAATCTGGTATATAATTTAAGCGGACGAAATCGCGGGTAAATGCTCGTACTAGGTATTATAAAACTGTAAATTTAAAAAAAGATTTTTTTTTGCTTTGTGTGTTTGATCGAGCATCACGCCAAAACTACTGAACCGATTTTGATGAAACTTTTTTTGTTTGATAGCTTATGATCTGAATTAAAATCTGGTTTATATTTTGTGCGGACGAAGTCGCGGGTTAACGCTATGTAAAATAATCTTGTTGCAACCAGGACTAACTTTTGTGAGTTCAGATGTTTTTGACATACTGGAAGCAAAGAAAAACAACTACTGGTTTAAGTATGTAGAACGACAGGGTCCTCCTTAATATACTGACACTGTTTTAAGGGGATGATCAGACCGTCAAACTGAACAACTTTCTCTATGGCACCAACATCGAAATAGCGAAAAAAATCAGCTCTTCCATACAAAACTGCAAACCTACTCGAGCCAAATCTATGGGACAGCAGATTTTTTTTTCGTGATGTTGGTGCCAAAGAGAAAGTTGTTCAGTTTGATGGTCTGATTATCCCCTTAAAAAAGTGTCAGCATATTAAGAAGGAAAATGTGTTGTTCCGTACTAAACTCCAATACCTACTCGACTCAACTGCATCGTAGGGTAAAACCGCCTAAACCCTGCCCCTTATGGCGAAACTGCTGAAAAATCTACAATAGCGCGTTTTTTCTGGTAAAATTAATCACTATGCGATCCAGTTTCGGGAAATTTGATTTCTATTAATTTTAACATTATTGTGGGCTACTGACATTTGCTAAAGTTAATTTATAACCCATTGAATGATATCAAGACCTAATTTTATACTTAATTTCATTAGTTTTTGATATAATAGGGGAAACCGATCGGAGCAAAAAATAATCAGTTCCATACTAAACTGCAATGCCTGCTCGATTCAAATGTACGCAACAGCAGATTTTTTGCAGCACTTCTGTTACAGTTTTATAATAGTTTAGATAGATTGAATGATATCAAGACCTAATTTTATACTTAATTTCATTAGTTTTTGAAATAATTGGGGAAACCGATCGGAGCAAAAAAATAATCAGTTCCATACTAAACTGCAATGCCTAAACAGCAGATTTTTTTTTGTGCTCCGCTCGGTTTGCTTTCGTGGTAAAAGTTGTTCAGTTTGATGGGTAGACTCTTAGTTTAAAAGGATATGCTAATGATATCAATTTCACCTTGTAGATAGTCACTATTTCTAAAGTTCAAAATTGGTTTTAATAATTTAAAACTTGTTTTGTGGAATATTCATCGTTTTCCTCAATGCTAAAAGGAAAAATGAAACACTAAATTCAATGTTATTTATGAGGAAATTAGAGAATAATGAGATTTTAACATCCCGTAAATTTAAAGGAATCACTTCCCTATTTCTAGTGGAACTAGGTTCATTATAAAATGTCATCTTTATTGTTCGAAGGTTGATTTTATTGAACACTTCCTTTTGCTGCAAACTTGACTTCATGTGATTACAAATTGAAATAAAATTGTCCTTTATAATCCATTCCAAACGAACTATTTTTAAAAACATAATTTTATTATGTTTAAATAATTAGGAGTGGTTATGTTTAACTAGGAAGGATTCTGTCAGAAGGTACTTCTGGGAGTTAACCTTCCATTCTTTTTGGGGTGGTCAAAGTATTTCATTCATGTGTGTGAATAAAGTATTTCATTCAATTCATTCATATTTCATTCATTCATTCAATTTCTCAGTTTGTACAAAAATTCAGTTCGCTATAGGCGACACCCAGACTAAATTTTTTAACCGACGAAAAAACAAAAAACGGAGGGGGTTATCTATTCGACGCGTATATTTTTTGTTTTATGTATGAACACGCATAACTTTCTACAGAGTAGTCCGATTTTGATAATTCTTTTTTTATTGGAAAGGGTATACTCCCAAGGTGGTCCCATTTCAATTCGGTAAAGATCTGATGACGCACTTCGGAGCTACACAATAGAACTCCTCAAAAGTTGACAGCAAATTATCGGCGATTGAAAAGTTTGCTTCGTATCGATGTACCCTTTGTGTGTGCTGATATCCAGAATTCAACTAATGTATTTCACCACAAAAAAATTATGAAATAAAAATTTTTTACAAAAAAATAAAACCGACTTCAAAACTCAAAAAGTATAAAATAATATTGCAGCCGATGAATTTTACGTTAGCTATCAATTTTTTTTATTGGAGTCGGTGTCAAGCCTAGCCCCAAAAAAAATACTGCAAGCTCAGTCTCGAATCGTACAGGCTTGACAGTAAAACAAATTGATAGCTAACGTAAAATTCATCGACTGCAATATTATTTTATACTTTTTGAGTTTTGAAGTCGGTTTTATTTTTTTTGTAACACTCGTTTAAGCTAATTGGCTCAACCTCGCTTAGCATGTGCCGGGCGCGTGCTGCACCGCGACGCCCCCGGTGCGCGCCCCGCACTGCTAATCGTAGTGCACAGATTTTGTTCGCGTTGTCTCTACATAGGGCAGAAGTACCGTTTGTGGCCACTGTACCGTTTATGGCCATTTATTGTTTAAATAAACGATAAAAATTAATTTATATTAATAAAGTATTGCAAATTCGATTTATTTCAGTATGAATCTTTGAAAATTCAATAAAGATATGGTTTTAACATTGTGATTTTTTTTATAAATTAATGCAAATGTCCACTGGCCAAAAACGGTGCTAAGGTGGCCAAAACGGTACTTCTGCCCTAATTATTCATTGGTTCGCACGGAGTTCTTATAAAAACGATGACACTCAATATATTATTTAACACTGACGATGCAATTTACGAAAAAAGTTAACTAAATGGCAGTCACGATCACGATTATTATGCATTTCTAATTCCTGAAGGTACATAGTACCTTAAGCCAGATTGATTATGCTTTATCAAAATCAATTCGTAACGCGAATTTCATAGGTTTTGCGCGTGGACCTATTTCACTTTCAGAGGAAGATAAAAAGGAAAAAAATTAAAATAAAAATGCTTTTGCCCGGGACTTTGTCCGTATAGACCTCTCGAATCTTAGCGAAATGAACATAATTTATCAGTAATTTTCATCCAAATCAGTCCAGTAGTTTCCGAAAAAAATAAAAAAATCTGTGATCTGGAGTCATAGACACCTATTATAAACTATATCGTAACCTTTTATTAGTAAATGCACGCATACGCATATAATATGCTTACGACTATATTCCCCGACGGAGTAGACAGATATACTGAAAACTCAGAAAATCCACGTAAGTAAGCATATTTTAGTAAATAAGTACGTTATCTTCAATGTAGGGTGTGTGTGTCGTGTGTCCGAATAGTTCGGTATGTCAACTTTTTTTTTAATTTTTTTCATATTTTTACCCGGCTGCGCCAGAAGGAGGGTTATGTTTTTTACGCATCAGGCATGTTTGCAGATGCCAATACAGACTGTTTTAAAGCAATAATCAAAGAGAGAGTGGCCTCCCTGATGTGTAGAGTGCGAGACAGCTCTATCGGCCTCCTGAACACCATACTGGAGAGGACTGATTGCCCGGTCGTGCGGCACTGGAACCATGTGCACATGGGGTCCAGACCCGCCTTGTTTAATATTAAATAAAAACTGTTTTGGCTTCTGTGTACTAACATAGTTTTTAATAAATAAATGATTTTATTATTTATTTATTCGACATAATTTTAAGAAATTTTAAATTTTTTTTTAATTCTTCGATTTTTTTTAATTGTTTAGATCTGTAATCTCTTGATCGCGAGAAAATAATTCGAACTCCATGGAGAGAACCTTTGCTTAATTTAAATAAAAAGTAAAAATAACCTCCATCTTTTTCTTACTCTATATGCCTTTGGTCTATGCTGGAAACAGAAACGGCAACATCAAAAATGTCGCAAAAATTATGGAAATTAGTTTCTTAAAATTACTTAAGTCTACTATCCGTAAAAAATGTGTTGTCTGTAAAGTCGGTTTACGGACGATAGTTTTACGTGATAACATTGATGAATATCTAGCTCTGACGTCACGCGAGAAAGAGAGATTTGTTCCGCGCTCTCGCTTGCACGCTTAGGCTCAGGCGGAACGTGACACTTTTTCGTGCGTGCAGCCGGTGTTCATCGATTTATAAGACGTTTTCAAGTCAAAAATATTATAAAATAAATACCGAAAAACTAAATTGGAAATGTGGCATAAATAGGTACCGAATTCTGACATTGTTGTGAATGTATATTTTTTCTTTAATGGCCAGTTGTTTTAAGTTTATTCGGCGAGTTACGTCAATGTCTTTGTTTGTCTAGTAATCCTTTCGTTTTAAAATATCTAAATATAGAAAATATTATTAATGAGACGATTATTTCGAAATGGTTTTCCTATGACGGAAAATTGCAGGGTAATAGATTATCGTGGTACTCGTATGTATGGGCATGTGACGCGGAGAGACGAGTGTCATGTTACGAGACGAGTGTTAAGTATGAATGTGGATGGCAGTGGTAGGAGAGGCAGGCCGAAGAAAAGATGGATGGATTGTGTGAAGGATGATATGTGTAAGAAACGAGTGAGTGTTGAGACGACGGCTAAGAGAGATGAATGGAAGAGGATGACATATTGCGCCGACCCCAAATAATGGGAAATGGGCAAGAGAATGATGATGGTTTTCGATACAGCCCTTAAAAACTTGACATACCCATAGATTTATATATTACTAGCGTAAGGATAGGCCCGTCAGAATATTTTACAAAAACCTTCTTCATAGAAACAAAAATTTGCGCCATCTGTCATAACTCGTATACGAACTATATCGTGTCATACATTTGTAGTGCTCTAAATTGACATTTTTCCTTGCATTTTAGAGCCAACGAACTGGGGACAATAGTCAAGCTCATAGTCCATGTCCTTACGCTAGTAATATATATGTCTTTGGACATACCTAACTAATTGTTACAGTTTTATAATACCTAGTATAAGTCAGGCATGTCAAACATGCGGCCCACACTGCACTTTCTTGCGGCTAAATCCAAATTTAAGAACAGCTTCCTGATACGGCCCAAAACCGTTCAGTTTTACAAGTACTAAGGTTCTCATATTATGTAGGTAATAGGTACTACCGTTTCAAATCATGACGATGACCTGAAAAATTTCGAGCTCGCTACGCTCGCTCACTTTTTTTGCATGGTATGCAGGGTGGAGACAAGGGCCTCAATTGCGCAGTTTTATACGGTTTTGGTTTGGTTTTGGTTTTGGTTTAGTTTTGGTTTAGATTTGGTTTAGCTGAAGTAAAAAAGCTATCGCGATATTTTTTTCCGAACGGTTAAATCGCACAATACAGAAAATTCATTCGAACGGACATCGAACGTTAAGTCAACGTATCTTCCGGAATAAAGCTAAATCGTTACCGTTAATATAATTTGCGCGATACGAATTGTGCATAACGTAACGTTTTTGGTTGTGGTTTTGTTTTGGTAGTATCGTTCAAACTTAGGGCGATTGAGGCCAAGGTCTAGTCTTTCCATGCCCTACCTTAAATTCAGATCTAGCTACAGGCTTGATTTAGATGCAGTTTGGAAGTTGATTTTTGCACATAGAATTACCCCCAACCCGAATAAATATTCCTGGGAAGAGTTTGTATTTTTTTTCTACAATGAGCGTTTTTCTTTTGGTTTTCTAGTGGATCGATAGATGGCGTTACGGTCTGTGCGAATAAAGGTCAAAATTTCAAAAAGTTTTTCTTTAAAATAATAAAGAGGGAGAAGATGATCAAAAAAATGCCAACGCATCTTTTGATTGAATATTTCATTATTTACAAATTATTTTAATCGAAAATATGAAACATTTTACGTCTGACATGGTTGTAGGGGCTCAATCCCTTGGCCTTTAAAAAAAAGTCAGGCACAGTCTTGACATGATTTTGACAGGATCTCACCTACGTCTCTATGGAGCGATAAGCATAGGGTTGCCAACCCTAGTTCAAAGATTAGCGGGAAATTTGCAATCAAGGTGTGGGACGTGGCTCAGAAAAGAGGGACCCAGCTAGTATAAAGTGAAAAACAATGAGGCAAAGAATACAAATAAAAATTTATTTTTGTATGATTTTACAAACATAAAAGTTACTACCAAGGGGTGCAAGGAAAGAACAGTTTGAAGAAATCGGAGTTCGTCAGGCGCACCCTGGACAGTCAGCCTCGATAGTACCATTGCTGACCGGCTAATCTTTCCAAACAGCATGAGCATGAGTAATTTGTCTTGCGATTTGGCTCATCCTGACACGAAATTAGAATTAAAAGAAGAAGAATACATGTACCTATGAACTCCGGTATTTAAAAAAGACTGCATAAATTAGAAAAGAAACTTAATAAACTTTTAAATCACTTCTTCTTAGTCAACTGAGCTCACAAATACTTCTGCTGGAAAGGTTAGCCAGAAAACGGGACAATAGGCGTCCCGCACACATCTATCGCGGGACGCATCCTGTAAGGGTCTAAAAACGGGACGTCCCGCCTCTCGCGGGACGGTTGGCAACCCTAGATAAGCATATGTCATCTGTCGAGTTTTTTAGGAACTAAATTAAAAAAAAAAGAAAAGAAAAACGCTCTGGATCGGTCCTTTTCTATGATATTTCTCCAAGTTCGTTGCTGGCAGTTGCGGCCCGCTGTACTATCATTAATCATTATGCCAACGACTTTGAGTTTGACATGCCTAGTGTAGGTAGACGACAAAAATACGATAAACTTTTAGGTATTTCCCCTGTACAGTTAATATCTTAACAATTGTTTTGACAATTTATATTATCAAACTAGGTAACCTAATTGCAATTTTAAGTGTTTTTACGGCTGATTCGCAATCAAAAGATTAAAACGACTACAATTTTGTACTTAATCTGGTGATTAATGTTTTTGGCGCAGACATTTTCATTTCATTTATTCAGCCTTGCCTGTATGTTCGTATTTCTTAAAGGTGTCATCATCATCATCAGCCTATCATCGTCCATTGAATAACCAAAATATCTGGTGTTGACAATGTTACACTATGTAATTCAATATTGTAATTGTAATTTAGTATATTTCGTTTTGTTTAAAAGATTTTTGTTGTAGAGTTTCTGGCCGCATCTTTCCTATAATGGAACACCTTCCGACGCGGTGATTGAGTCAAAAATGACGTTAAAAAGCTACCTATGTGATATTATTTTGAATTAAAAAAAAATTGTTTTGCTTGGTGAACATAGGCCTCTCCCAAGGCGCGCCACAAAACTCTATCTTATACTGTGACTCTATCCTTGGCCTTCCTCATCCAGTCGCTATACGCGAGTACGCGCCGGTATTAGGATTGCATTTACAATGGTATCGATTCGAACTGTGCCACCTCTTAACTTAACTAAATTTATTCCTGTCACTTTCTAAAATAAGATTAAGAAAAGAGACAGAAAACCAACAACTGACTTTAGTGCTGTCAAAGTGACGTTACACGCCCAAAAAAACCTTAAATAAGATGGCGTACATTATGATGGCATCCTATTTTTAACCGACTTCAAAAAAAGGAGGAGGTTTCTCAATTCGACCGTATATATATATTTTTTTTTAATGTTTGTTCGCGGATAACTTCGTCGTTTATGAACCGATTTTGATGATTCTTTTTTTTTTTAGAAAGGAGATATCCCAAGTGTGGTACCATGATAAGGAAACCAGGATCTGATGATGACATCCTAGAGAAATCGAGGGGAACCTTCGAAAATCGTAGTGCCGACTAGTGCGTTTGTTAATTTAAAGCACTACTATTAAATCTAACTAATGAATTCACCACTGAAAATTGTGAAATAAACGAAATTTTAACAAAAAATTAAAACCGCCTTCAAAAAAACTAAAAAGTTAAAAAATAATATTGCAGCCCATGATTTTTTCGTTCGCATCATAAGAACATTAATTTGTTTTATAGAAGTCGGTGTCAAGCCAAACCAAAAAATGCAAGCCCAGTCGCGAATCGTACCGGCTTGACAGCGACTTCAATAAAACAAATTAATGTTCTTATGATGCGAACGAAAAAGTCATCGGCATATTATTTTTAACTTTTTAGTTTTTTTGAAGGCGGTTTTAATTTTTTGTTATGGGCGTGTAACGTCACTTTGACAGCACTAAAGTCAGTTGTTGGTTTTCTGTCTCTTTTCTTAATCTTATTTTAGAAAGTGACAGGAATAAATTTAGTTAAGTTAAGTCGTGGCACAGTTCGAATCGACACCAGTGTCAACTAAGAAATACCTACATAGGTATTGGCTATGTGCGAAGTGGGTGTTGGGAACTGTCAAGTCGATCGCAGCGCACGCTGTGGCAGATTTGCTTGAATCTATGCAAATCCGCACACTAACTTAACACGAAATCTCCAAAACTGTCAAGACTACTAACTTAAACGTTTCTATTGCCATCTAGATGCTCACTTGAAAAAGGCTTGTCGCATTTTAACCCCCCAAAGGTGTTAAAACTGAGGTAAAAGTTTGTATGGGAATTCCGATACAAATTAGATTTTGTCCAGAGCTTCGTCCGCATCCGCTCCCGTCATCGTACCGGAATAAAATATAAGCTTACTTTTAACACTAATAATAAGCTTTTTAATATAAAAAGTTTTATCAAAATCGGTCCAGTAGTTTTGGCAGAATCCTCGAACAAACACAGTCTTTACAGTACTATAATAGTGTAGATAATTCACGGCTGGCCGACATAGTTCATGCGCTACGCCACGCTAGTGTGGCGCTAGTGTCGTGCACATAGCCAATACCTACATACTTAGACAATAAGCAATAAGAAAAATACAGCGATGTCATTAATGATTGAATCAATACAAATACACCAACACTCGCCATTTCAAAGCCCTCCCACAAGAAGTTTCAGTTCAAAACTGACTGACTAATTGCAGACTGAGTTATACAGGGTGAAACTGATATCATCAGCATCCTTTTAAACTAAGAGTCTACCCATCAAACTGAACAACTTTTCCTATGGGAGCAAACCAATCGGGGCAACTAAACAATCAGCTGTTCCATACTAAACTGGAATGCGTACTCGACTTAAATGTATGCATCAGCAGATTTTTTAGTTGCTCCGATCGGTTTGCTCCCATAGTAAAGGTTATTCAGTTTGATGGGTAGACTCTTAGACTGGTAGTAAAAGGATGCTAATGATATCAATTTCACCCTGTAGATTGTAAGAAAGAACGTTGTAACTTGTAATACAGAATGGCAACTCTTCGCCAAAATCTAGGTAACCTAGATATTTGTAAAAGGCTCAGCACTGGAGTGCGACCAAAAAAGGCTAAGAAGATTCAGCTTTTTATTATTCACTAGCGACCCGCCCCGGCTTCGCACGGGTGCAATGCGGATATAAACCTTCCTCTTGAATCACTCTATTAAAAAACACCGTATCAAAATCCGTTGCGTAGTTTTAAAGATCTAAGCATACATTGGGACAGACAGCACCGGGAAGCTACTTTGTTTCATACTACCTACTAAATAACCCATTTAAAAAGTATCCTATGTTACTTCTAATACCTCCAAGAATATGTGTACAAAGTTTCATGATGATCGGTTAATCAGTTTTCGCGTGAAAGCATAACAAACAAACTTACATTCACATTTATAATATTACTAGCTGTTGCCCGCGACTTCGTCTGCGTTACCCGGATAAAAAGTACCCTATGTGTTAATCCAGACCATGGTCTATCTGTATGCCAAATTTCATCAAAATCCGTTCAGCAGTTTTTGCGTAAAAGCGGAACAAACATCCATCCATCCATCCATCCATCCATCCATACTTACAATCTTTCGCGTTTATTATATTAGTAGGATATGATAGGATAGTGATGATGATAGTGATTAACGAGCTTTTAAACCCGCGCGACTGCTTTTCAAACAAAAAAAGTTTCATCGAAATCGGATCTCAGTTTTTGCGTGATGCTCGAACAAACAAATAAACGGACAGACAAAAAATATAAAAACTGGTGATTTGGACGACACCTAAAAAACCATAATAATTATCATAAGTAATCTTTTTCTTGTAAATATCTTCAATGTACAGACACACTTCTTTTTTACAATTTTATAATTTAGGTTACCTCTTCCTAGATAAGTTTTTGTCGGACACTAATCGATCAGTATAGGTACAGTACGTGCGCGTGTCCAGGGTGTGTCATAGTACGATCTTCGAAGCATAAATAAAAAGCTGCCACAGTATATGTGCATTTATAAGAAGTTAATTTATAAAAACCCCCTAAAGGGATTATGTATGTGAATATATTATGTAATTTAGAAATTATTACATGGTGAAAGTGACAGCCTAGCAAATACTGAAACGGTGAACTCGGACCATCAAACTGAACAACTTTCACTGTGGAGCCTACCTCAGGAAACGCGAAAAAAATCAGTTGTCCCATACATTTTAGTCGGGTAGATACAGCAGTTTTGTATGGGACAGCTGATTTTTTTTCGCGTTTCCTGAGGTAGGCTCCATAGTGAAAGTTGTTCAGTTTGATGGTCCGAGTTCACCGTTTCAGTATTTGCTAGGATGTCACTTACACCCTGTATAGTGAAAAGTTTAGTAAGTAAGATGATTGTATTTTTATCTTCTTTAGTAGGTATACAGATTCGACTAGGAAGGTTCTATTCTAGGTTCTAGAAAAATTCTTTTCTACACTAATATTATAAAGAGGAAAGATTTGTACCTATTTTTGTATGTTTGTATGTTTGTAATGAATAGGCTCAAAAAGTACTGGGCCGATTTAAAAAATTCTTTCACCATTAGAAAGCTGCATTCACCCTGAGTAACATAGGCTATATTTATTGCTAGAAAAGATTAGACGTCCACCCGTGCGAAGCCGGGACGGGCCGCTAGTATATTATAAGTAGGTATTAGGTTAGATCAAGCATTGACAGCGATCGCGATCGGTACTAAAATCGGCTCAGTGTCAATACTGCTTGATTATCACATTGAGATACTGCAGTGATCCGTGAACTTGCCCGATTGAGATCAGGTTTCCTGAGTAACTTGATATACTATAACCTAGTCATCACATCACTATAGTTTCACATTCAAAGTCCCGCAAATCAAGCTGATTTCATCCTTAATATGTTCCCATAAGAGTTATTTCAGGGGATTTTGTAAGTTGATAGAACTGTAGGGAAACCCTACTAACCTACTAAACTTAATAAGGTATATGTATATGTGGTTTTGTTATTATAAGCGCTTTACTCTGTTGCTATAGGGATGTAGTGTGAGAAAATATAATGAATTATATTGACGCAGCTATTTGCTACTCTTTACTTTATCTTTAACCATTTTATCAGACCATTTGGTCTGTGTTTTTAACTAGACATCAAACGCGTGGCGGTGGCGGATAGTCAAAGTAACACCAAAATAAACCTTATACAGGGTGTTTGGTGCATCGTTGGCCAAATTGAAATGGTGGATAGCAGGGGTCGTTGGCTATCTCGCCACGTCCCCAGAAAAAATTCCCGTATCATAGATTTTTTTAGGTGAACTTTTTAGGGATTTTCTCAAAAAAGTCAGAAAGTCAGCATTTAAGCTTGAATAAAAAAAAACTAGAGGTCGCATCCCTGTAATTTAAATTTAAGTAGAGCCGTAAAACATTGTACATTCAAATAACATTAAAAATTGGGGTTTGTACCAACAAATTTTTTTTTATTCAATCTTAAATGCTGACTTTCGGACTTTTTTGAGAAAATCCCTAAAAAATTCACCTAAAAAAATCAATGATGCGGGAATTTTTTTTGGGGACGTGGCGAGATAGCCAACGACCCCTCCTATCCACTATTTCAATTTGGCCAACGATGCACCAAACACCCTGTATTACGTAGCGTAGCGTCGTTTTTTGACGTAAAGAAAAATCGCGCCCCCGCCACCAGGCGACGTCGCCTGGAGGCGCAGGCCTAATTCTCCAAACGACTCTATACTACGTACTATAAGGTTTATATTGCCGAATCCCGCCCGAGAAATGTCCGCGCCACGTCACTTCTGTTTAAACAGCCCAGATAAAATGATGCTAACCAGTTTTTAAGAGGGTTTTGGAAATGTTGTACAGGGTGTAAGGGACCTCCGTGGACTCAAACAGTGAACTCAGACCATCAAACTGAACAACTTTCACTATAGAGATATTCCTGAGGTAGGCCTCAGGAAACGCGAAAAAAATCAGATGAAAATGAAAATAGCAGAAAATTTTTGTTAAGGCTACTCCTCCCATCTGCAAGGCTCTCTTTCTTACAAGTAAACTTTTGCAATTAGCCATCCCGCTTCAATTGCGCGGCTCCGGTCAGAATTTTCAGTTTTCTTTGAAAACCTGTATGATTTTTTATTAATTTTCAAAAAATAAGAAAACTACATCATTTTATATTGTATTGTGAAGAATATTTTAAATTTTCATATTCTTCTGATCAACAATGTAAGAGTAAAACGGTTACAATTGGAAAAAAAGAGGTGACTTTGGAGTCGTTTTTCTTCAGTTTTATTCTTTAAAATAGATTTGGAGAAAAACCACATCACTTCTCATATCCTGTAGATTGTTCAGTTTTGTTTTCTGCTCAAAAAGTGCCATAGTTAATGTATAAAATGGTCACAAAGTAACTCAAAACCGGGCGGATGCCCCTTAATAATGTGTCCGGATCTTAACTATGCGATGGGTGATAAGTACGACGAAGAGTGTACTACATTTGTAAAGATAAATCTCGAGGATGTAACGATGAAGTATAATTTGAGTCTGGTAGGTCCAGCAGTTTTGAATGAAACAGCTGACTTTTTTCGCGTTTCCTGAGGTAGGCTGCATCAGGGCTGCATAATGAAAATTGTTCATTTTTATTGTCTGAGTTCACCGTTTCAGTCTGCGGAGGGCTGTCCCTTACATTACAACCTGTATAATTGTTTAAAAATAAAACATACAATTTACAGCAGCACGGCTCGGTGCGCCCAACAAATTTTTATTTTTAGAGAAGCTTTTGAAAACAAAAAGATTTTGAAAAGTTTTTGAACACAATAACTCGTACACACCTTTGTGTGTGTGTGATACAAGATTTTTACGTAATGCTCCAACAAACATAACTCTGTATATTTTTTGGAGTACAAAAAAAATTATAAATTGTGATTTAGAGTAACTCTATAAAAATTTTAAAATTTTTCTTTTCTGTAAAATAATCGCCAATGTTATATACACTAAACTTCTGTTAAGTGTAAACAATTTTAAACAGCATAGTTTTGTTATTAATTTTTCTTTTTAAATCAATCTTAAGAAAAACCGCAATTTGTATGGTGTGTCGCAAGACGGCTGTCATGCTCCGGTGAATGTTTCGAAAGATTTGCTTTCACAATGCAAAGTAAAGGTTCAATTCCGAACCCAAGGGCCTGCGCTGCGGTAGAGAAATTAATATTATGTTTGTAATCAAAATGAACTCTATTATTCTGTTAACTATATCTACGTGAATTTTTCTTCACGGCCTTATAGCGGCCCTATATTACCTCTCACTCTCAGTAACGTCAGTATTGAACCTGGCTGCTGTCACGAGGGTCGCGGGTTTGAATCTCGTAAAGGTCAAATATTGGTATGATGAATCTCTGCATTTCAAGAACAATTCAAAAGAGGAAGATATATTATCCCTTTTCGCTTCGTATGAAACCCACAACAAGATATCATCATCATCATCATCATCTCAGCCGATGGACGTCCACTGCTGGACATAGGCCTCCCCCAAGGATCGCCGTAACGACCGGTCCTGCGCTGCCCTCATCCAACGTTTTCCCGCCGCCTTCACCAGGTCGTCGGTCCACCGTGTGAGGGGCCTACCCACGCTGCGCTTTCCGGTACGCGGTCGCCACTCGAGAACTTTTCGGCCCCACCGGCCATCGTTTCCGCGAGCAATCGTCGTTCACTCAAGGCCTCATAAAAAGGCTGAAAGTCACCCAAAGGGCAATGGAGAGGGCTATGCTCGGAGTTTCCCTGCGAGATCGAATCAGAAATGAAGAGATCCGCAGAAGAACCAGAGTAACTGACATAGCCCAAAGAATTGCAGTGGGCGGGGCACATTGCTCGCAGAAACAAAAAGACTCGGCAGTATATTCCAAACGGGGAAGCACACGGCTAATAAATCTAACAATATGTATATATATGTTATATGATTGATAGGTGCACGTTACAACGCGTACTATTTTGGAAATTGGCCAGAGATCATGTATCTATGTTTAGGTATCGTCTAAACTTGGCATCAGAGTCTACGTCTAATCTGACGAAATATATAGACAATATATGTAGAAATCAGTTCGAAAATATCCGATATTTATAATAAATATCAAAATATCAGATATATTTGATATTTATATACAGGGTGAAATTGATATCATTAGCATCCTTTTAAACTAAGAGTCTACCCATCAAACTGAACAACTTTTACTATGGGAGCAAACCGATCGGAGCAAAAAAAAGTCAGCTGTTCCATACTAAAGTGCAACGCCTACTCGACTCAAATGTATGCAACCGCTGATTTTTTTTGTGCTCCGATCGGTTTGCTCCCATAGTAAAAGTTGTTCATTTTGACTGGTAGACTCTTAGTTTAAAAGGATGCTAATGATATCAATGTTGTATATTGTTGTAAATAAATAATCTATGAATCATTCAAAATAATTCCTGTAAGCACATGATATATTTGAGTCGTGTGTGAATAATGTGTCGAAACAATTTTTTTATTATTAAACATATTTAAAATAAAACAAGAATCAACATTTTGCAAGGGGATCGATATTTAAAGTTAAATATAAAAGACATTATCCACGTGACATAGTGTATTCGTTTCGGGTCGTTTCTCAGCTAGCGAGAACAAATACAAATCGTATGATAGCTGAAATTATACACAGGATAGGAGGAATATCGTACTTCCCATTGAAATGGAAATTATCCTTTTCCGCAGTGGGATTTCTTATAAAATTCTAATTTCCAGTTTTGTATGGGAAACGGGATTGGGCAATGTCTTTTTACGTGTATTTTACATATGCGTTTGTAAAATAAATGATTGATTATATCGTTGATATACATAAATATGACAGAATAAATGTCACTATAATTATTATTAATAGAAAATATTATATTACGAGCTTTTACCCGCGACTTCGTCCGCATAAATTATATACCAGATTTTAAGTCAGATGTTACGCTACCAAACAAAAAAGTTTCATCAAAATCGGTTCAGTAGTTTTTGCGTGATACTCGAACAAACAAACACCCAAACAAACAAACAAACAAACAAACAAACAAACTAAATCCTTTTTTCAAAAATTTACAGTTTTATAATAGTCAAGATATGGTCATGAGTCATGAGTCATGGTCATGACCCTATCATTGTAAGGCCTAAACTAAATTTAGGCCTTTATTTATTTGTTTCCGCTGATTTTGTTGGACCTCTGAGTTTTTAATCACTTTCCTAATCAAGGGTGGTTCAAACCATCAAACTGAACAACTTTTACCGTAGATGCAGACCTGAAATCGCAAAAAAACATTCAGCTGTTCCATACTCGGTAAATTGTAATGCCTACTCTACTTTGGAAATCGTAGATTTTTTTTTCCATACCATGTTTGCTATACTGTATTTTCAAGTCCGTGCGAAAAGGTTTCTCGCGTCGATTGTCGTGTTTTAAAAATCTAAATGTTATGAAAGCAACTCACGCGTAACCGAAACATATCCGATTACGATTACGATGTTTCTAACATTTTGCATCCATGTTCTTTCGTTCGTTATTTCGTTTTGCTTATTCTTTTATTTCGGTGGGAAAAAGCAGTGGTCTCGAACCTACAGATTTTTCGGTATTTCTACCGACATGGGGTCTCTTCTACCGAAATACCGAAATGTATGCATTTTTCCACAATTTCTGAGAATATAAGGAAACACTCCCGAATTTTTTACCGATTTTCTGTTTCTGCTGCAACTGCAAACCCTGTTTGTTTCATTTATATTTTACCTAGATGTCCCACGTTGAGAAAAGTAGTTTAATGTATGGATTAATTAAGATAACAACTCTTTAAATAAGTAAAAACCGATTTATTTATGTTTACTGCCAACTGCCTACTTTCTCTAACAACATCTGTTTTACAGATGTATCTCTTCGTTTTTTTTGGTGAAAAAAAATTGATTAGTTTATGCGCGATGCGAATAAACAGACAGACAGACAAAAAATCCGAAAATATGTGATTTGGAGATGTACATCTACCCATGTTTAAAAAGAAACAAATTTGATTGAATATTGTTTTTTTAAACATTTACCGATTTTCGGTACAAATCTACCGATATTTGTGGGCAACTTTACCGATTTCACATTTTGATGTTCGAGCACTGCGTTCGAGACCACTGGGAAAAAGGAACTAAAGTGGTAGGTAAAGGGTCTGAAAAGCCTCTCGTTCTTCTTTAACTTCTTGCAAAAAATTGCGTTATTTCTATTTGGATTTTGGTGTCTTTGTATTAATGACAAGAAAACCTCTCGTCTCTTTTTCTATATTATGTCGAAACATTGTTGTTATTAATTGTAAATTTGAATAGTTTTACGATGTGTATTAAAATAATAATACGGTATTTACAGAAATGGATAAAAAGATATATCAATATTACACTGAACTGTAATGTGTTAAATTTTTTGTCTTTTTACATCGTTTTGGTAAGAAAATATTTTTGTTTACATTTTTTTTAGATAATGGACATAGAAGACATCAAATTAGGTGGAAGTTTACTAACTAAAATATGAAATAGGTATTCTAGATATACAGGGTGAAATTGATATCATTAGCATCCTTTTAAACTAAGAGTCTACCCATCAAACTGAACAACTTTCACTATGGGAGCAAACCGATCGGAGCAACTAAAAAATCTGCTGTTCTATACTAAACTGCAATGCCTACTCGACTCAAATGTATGCAACAGCCGATTTTTTAGTTGCTCCGATCGGTTTGCTCTCATAGCAAAAGTTGTTCAGTTTGATGGGTAGACTCTTAGTTTAAAAGGATGCCAATGATATCAATTTCACCCTGTAGATATGGAATTTCAAAATCGTTCTATCTATAAAATTGTTTCGTGACTGACAGACAATATACATACTAAACCACTGAATATAGAAACATGATGTTCTACCGAGAATGTAGGGATGCACTAAAGAAATGTTTTTGCGAAAATTTACACTAAATGGGTGCAACGGATTGTTGAAGTTTTTCGAAATTAACGCGGACGAAGTCTCGAACAAAATCAAAATCAAAATGTTTTATTCAAAACAATATCACATGGATAGCTTTCTATCGTCAAATTTTTTGACTCTACCACCGCGTCGGAAGGTGTTCCGTTGTAGAGAAGATGCGGCCACAGAAACTCTACAATAATAAACTAATGTAGTAATAAATCACTCGAGCACTGAATATTTATTCGGTTGTTTACTTATATTAGAGGATTCTGGTTGTTTTTGTTCGATGTGCTAAAACAAAATTGCGGCTTTGTTTTTGTCATTTGATAATTTTTTCCTTATCAATATTGATACAGAAAGGATTACATTTTTGTTTACATCTCTTTTAATAAGTATTGAAAATTTTACGATTATTATCATCTAGACGGATTCGGATTTTTATTTTATTTTTAGTCAACATTTTACGCAAAGGCATTCTGTGTTGTGTTTTAAAAATCCTTCGATGTTTCTTTATTCTTTTTATTACAAACTACTTATTCGTGATTCGAAATCTAATGTAAAAAAGAAGGAAGTTTACAACGTTTTATAATAATTATGATAATGTTATGCATACTGCTGATCAAATGTCAACTACTTAATAACAGCAGAAAATTTTACAAACCCTATTTGACACTTTAACCCTTAATCTCTGTATTTTTGCTGGTTATGTTTTTGGTGTAGAACAAAGTTGCATATTTGATTGATTACAAAATGATACCTAAATAACTGTAAGTATTTAAATACAGGCTGTATTTAAATACTTGGAAACTGCATTTTAAAGTAAAAAGTAACAAATACAAAAAATCTATAAATTAAAATGGGACTGGGCCCAGTCATAATATAAATATGTATTGTATAAATATGAAAGATAAGCTGGATCACGGAGAATGAATGGTCGACCTTGGAAGAGATGGATCGACGACCTATTAGACCGAAGGTCAACTTCGGTGATGGGTGGATGAGTTTAGCTCAAGACAGGGATACCACGTGAATAAATGTGCTATGAAAACATGCAAAAACAAAAAACCTTTCTTTTGTATGAGGCCCACTAAACTTTTTACTTTTTACAGTATTGTTTATTATTTGTCCAAAATAATAACACATATTCTTTGAAAATTTCAACTCTCTATCTATTACGGTTACGGATGGACAGACGGACCGACACCGTAGGCTTATGAATAGGACCCCGTTGGCACACTTTGGATGCGGAGCCTTAAATAAAAAAGAACATACACGTACCTGCTGCATTATAACATAAGCTACAAAGCGTTTATGATACAAAATTATATCTCTACATTCACTATGCCGGGCTAGTACGCCAACCTGCGATAGCGAACGCTACCGCTCTCTTTCTATTTGCGCGCGAACGAACGAGATAAAAGACTTAATTTGACAGATGGATGTGTTAAATGTCGCTGTCGCGGGTTGGCGTACTAGGCCCGCTGGTTGCAATTTGCATTATGATCGTAAATTTTTTTATTTTGTAATAGAAGATACCCGCTTTGTTTAATTTTATTACTTTTAGCTTATCGTTAATTCTGTGAATACATCCTAATTCTTCGTTTAACATAAATTACATATATGTAGTTTTATTATTATTTTATTGTCTTTTATTACAGTTTTATTTTATTACTTTTTTAGCGATGCTCACATAAAAAGTTTGTTTTGTTTGAATTATTGAAATATCACATAAATCACCTCATCAAACTCATTCACATAATTTGTACTTGTTATTGCATAAGTTCATAACATTGTAAACAACAATAACATCTTTTGACATATCAAACTAAGGAGATTCCCAGATATAAAATTTAAAAAATATTATTTGGTCAATTCGGCGCGCAGGTGAGATGGGAATTCCCCAGTTGTCTCAATCCCCGCGCCGTGCAGTGGCATTTCGAAATATGAATTCCAACCAATCTCAAATTTCTTTCTAGAAGCCTAGTCAGGGATAGAGGAAGGGGCGGCATTGTCAGTTTTACATGCGGACGCTAAGAGGCTAGCGGCCCTGAAAGTCACTGAAAAACGTGCTACCGACTCTACAAAGTAAGAATTTGAATACGAAATTGTAGTCAAATCAAGAAACAACATTAGGACAGCACCTATTAACGTAATGTTATCTTTATTAGACTGCGTAGACATCTACTAATAAGCAGTGATTGGAGTAGGTTAAATTCGATTAGGGTAAAGTGGCGAATATTTGTGTGATGATGATGAATATTAATATTATATTCTCGGGCCGTGCACTCTGTTTAATATACAACACATAGAATTTTACGCCCTGTATACAGGGTGAAATTGATATCATTTGCATCCTTTTAAACAAAGAATCTACCCATCACTGATATATGGGAGCAAACAGATTGGAGCAACTAAAAAATCAGCTGTCCCAAACTAAACTGCAATGTTTATTCGATTCAAATGTATGCAACAGCTGATTTTTTAGTTGCTCCAATCTGATTCCCATAGTAAAAGTTGTTTAGTTTGATGGGTAGACTCTTTGTTTAAAAGGATGCCAATGATATCAATTTCACCCTGTAGATACAAACACCCATGAATCGAATACAAATATTAATATTCATCACACAAATATTCGCGACATTATCCTAATCGAATCTACCTACTCCGATCACTGATTATAAGGGCTACGGCCTACATGATTCCTAATTGGTTCGAAACGATAAGCCACGAATTATCATTATCGAGTCGTTTGTACCTACCTATTGATTGTAATAACAATTTAAACTCATGCCAATTTTTTTTTTTCATTTTCGTACTTTGTTATGTAGAAAATATTATTTTGGGTGAAATAGCCGAACGGTTAAAAATATATTATTTTAACCCTCTTGTCACCTAACTAAAAATTATTAAACATTAGTAAGCAATGGGGCTTTTCAAGATTAGTAAAAAGAAAAATTATCAGTAGATAGGTACTATTAAAATTCGAAAAAACCAGCCACATAGGTGGAAAAATGAGACTGTATGTCTTGTCTGACTGACAATCTCTGGTGTTGCCAATGCCATAGGTACTGTTCACTACTAATCACTACCAATAAATATTCAATAACACGGTAAAATGTTAAGTTGTACACAAAAAACATTGACTGTAGTTACTCACATGTTAATCAATTCAAAGTATCAACACGTCTTTTACATCATAATGATGATTTATGATTAACTAATATTTGGAAATAGATAAAAATACGAAACATGTAATTTTTAAGATTGTAGATTTAGAAGATCCATCCAGACACTGTCACTGAACTATTTTTTTACCCTTTTATAAGGTGACATTTAAAACTGAAAACAATGAAAAGTAAATAAAATAAGCTAATGGTAATTTAAACAGCAGTGGATAAAGGACAGCTATAAAGATTAAGTTAATAAGATACAATTTAAAGTGTGATTAAAGAAGCAGCAAATTTTCCACAGTCGTCAGTTTACCCAAGTAGATTATGATTTAGAGATTAAAAACAACTGGAAATTGTTAATTAACTAGATTGCGAGGTGCGAGGTTCTGCTTCCATTTTTTGTCATGACAAAGTACGGCAAATAGAAAAAAGAATATACCAACTGAATTACATCATATTTAATAAAATTTTAAACTTGCTGTGGATGTTATATTGAAGATATTTGCAAAAATATTTATTGGAAGCGTTTAGGACACGCATTGGAACGCATTAATTAAAATTTGTGTCTGTTTGTTTGTGTTAACATCACTTATAAACTGCTGAACCTATTTGGATAGAGTTTTTATAAAAGCATAGGACTTGGTTTGTTTTAATATTTAGGCTGTATTTCATCGCAATCGGTTCATTTAATTAAAAGTTATGATTGTTTAAAGTCTGTGGTCTACGCGTACGAAGTCGCGCGCGCGTATAAATTATTATTGAATGCAAGACGTTGTCTTTTTGATAATATATTTTTCCAGTTGTGAAAAAAAAAGTCTTGTATCACAATATTACGCCATTCCAAAAATTTTGTTCAAAAGATTTTTTGTTTTACTTGCAGTTTATGTTTTGTATTACCATGGTAATAATTAGAAATTTAAATGGTTACGGTATTTAGGTAGATGTGTGCTACTTACATGAGTCTTATATACCTACTTACTTTTAATTTGTACTCTTGTTACGGTTCTGAATATATTTTTTGGCACACACATGCCACTGATATCCGCGAACATTCGCAATTTTGTGCAAAATAATGAGAATTAACTAGGGCACCTAGTTTATAAATAAAAGTGCGTTAATTTATGGCTATCTATTAGATTTTGACGTCTTGAATTTTTATTTTAAGAGTGCTATAGAAACAATAAAGTTGGTAATGTTTTGGTCAGTGGGTCATTTTCAATGTTTTTTAAATTCACATACACGGAGAAAATTATTGAGTATAAATTATCAACAATCATAATTTTATGATAGGTGTTGGCATGTGTTAGTACTATGTATCAGGATAAATCATAGTTTTCCGTAGAAAACTAAAATAAGATAAAGTACGTAACTTTAATTGTATTTCCTTATGTAATATATGAATATTTGTAGAAAAAGGAAATACAAATTATTGTACTTACACTTAATAGAATTCATCTGATAACAAAGTTATGCGTCAATAATTTCATTGAACAATTACATTTTATAAGTACCTATAAATAAAGCATAAACAGTTTACCTACGTTAACCTAAGTAAAGTAAACATCGTAAATATTTTGAAAACATTTGCTTTCGTTTTAAAAAAAGGTACAAAGTTAGAAGAAATGGAGAATGTAAGTTCAACAACTTCTTTTGAAATCGATTTCTTACCTGCTTTGGTCACCTATACAAATTGTTCAGTTACAAATTTAATATGCCATGCTCTAAAATTACTGCCAAATTGTATACATGCAATACAAAATAAATGTAAAAAATAAATATATAGAAGATACTCACTTGCTGCTTTATGTTCACTGGTGTACTTAAATACTAATATCACAGGATTTTAATATAATATTTATTTTTAAAAAAAATATTTACACTCACTTAAAATAACACTTTAAAAATTATTTACACTGGTTTCAATTATTTACATTCCTTTACGAAGTCTATTTGGGAATTTAAAAGGAAAATAATTACATTTTTGGTTCGAATTTCGATGTTTTTGGACGCATTCGGACGTGCGTTGTTTGGCGCGACTGCGAGCGAACTGTCATTCAGCTAATCGACATTTGCTTTAATAATATCAGGTGGGCAGCTTATTGATACCGATAACAATACCAACACGGTGAAGATCGCGACGGTTTTACCCATGGCACCATCAATCAAGATCGAGATCTAGTGATCATGATCTGTGATCTTGATCTAGATTGACAGTGTACACGTGGATGATTGACAGATCCAGAGATCTAATATCTTGATATTTTGAAATCAACTATCGTGATCCAGATTACATATCTTCAAAGTCTGATGATGACCAATTCCTTTACTAACGTTTCGAAGGTACACACGGCGACACATCAAGCTATACAAAACCAACATAAGCTGGCCGCGCGATGCCATACGTTACTCGACCTACGCGCGTTCAGCTTACATGTTGGTTTTGTATAGCTTGATGTGTCGCCATGTGTACATTGACTTTGGATTTCAGTGTAAATTTCTTGTCAAGTTAATTTAAAATTATTAAATAATAATTGCGGATTTTCAAAACTCCCAACGCTAAAAACAAACATTATACAAAAAATTACAGGTAACATATTTTAGTAGGTACATATTAATTGGGACAAATAACCTATTTTCCAAAGATTTTTTTTGGTCTATACACCAAAAAAAATCTTTGCTATTTTCTTATTTTTGATGTACGCAGATTTTCGTTTTACTTTTTAACTCTACTTGAATCCCCAGTTATTCTTATAGTTATAACTTATACCTTAGGTATACAGGGTCCTACTTAATATACCTACTGAAATTTTTTCAAGGGGATGACAATTCAAACTGAACAACTTTCTCTATAGGACCAACATCGAAATCGATGGTCTGATCGTCCCCTTAAAAAAGTGTCAGCATATTTAGTTGGATAATCTTTTACTTCTTAAATACCTATTTGTTTTTAGCGTCGGGGGTTTCTCAAAATGTTTTTTTTTATTAATTTTTGTGAACGCGTGGTCATCTCTTGGCGGCGAACAGTGAACTGCGGCCGTAGCATAGTACGGCAGCATGATAGAGCACTTTAGCGCCTTAGCTCTCTTTCTATTTGCGCGCGAACGAACGAGATAACGTATATCACGTGCAACATGCTACGGCTTCTGATTGCGATCGATCATGATTGACCGTCTAATATTAACATTTTTTCCGTCAATCAACGTAGATCTAGCGCGATCTGCGGATCAAGATTGACCGTGTAATGACCACCATTATTGTAAAAAAAGTTCCGTCAATCAACGTATCTAGCACGATCCGAGGATCTCGATCTTGATTGACCGTGTAATGGGTGCCAAATGTCTGCCATGGGGGTAACAAATACAAAGCGAGCATGGGACCGGTTCTGAGGCGGTCAATGTCCCGCCGATGCGTGTGAAATATTTTAGCGCGCACTTTGGGGGTTAAGATATTTATTGCGTTCGAAATGTAATTAATTCTGGTGCAATATTATGTTCCTCATTAACAAACAAAAAAACTCATTAAATTATGTTCCTTACTCGTATTTTATTTAAAGTCCATTTTTTGTGGTTTTCATTATAATTATTATACATTTGACAGAGCAACTTCGGGTTGCTGATTTCTGTCTATTTGTGTATTCTTGTTTGACGACACTTGTGCCGACTGCTATATTTTTGAGATTAATCTCAATGCTTTTATGAATAAATTATAATATGGTATTTAAATAAAATTTTTGTGTTTTTTTTTTCGATTTCTTCTTGATCAATATGGTAATGTATAATATAATGTCGTTTTTTTATTTATCATAATAAATAAATAATACATTAAGATATTCTTAAATTTTGCGTAGGTATAAATAAATGAGTAAGTAGGTTATAGTCTTTCTTTTTTCCGTCCGTCTTATATCAATACTCAATACAGACAGAAAAAAAAATATTCTTTCATTAAACCGGTCATGAATAAGAATTGGTATTTGTTAAGGTAGGGCATGGCTTGACTGGATTTTTATAAATAATTCAAACATAAACTCACGACCGTTTACCTTTTGGGGTAGTCAGGAGCATTGCTTGAACTATTAGTGTGTGTAGTTGTAGCAAAGTTCAATTTTAGAATATATTTTAGAATATAATTTTTTCCGTGTATAAGCGTTTGCATACACTTATACACGGAAAAAAATATCTATGAAAACTATTTTACTTTAGTACATTTTACTAGAAAGTGTGTTGTTATAAATAGAATTCTGGATCTACTTTTACAAGAACAAAATTCTAGTAGTCTACTAAAAAAAAATTGTCACTACAGGTATAGGCTAGTAAGGTCGTAAGCGAAAATTCTTGGTCAAATCGATCGTAGTAAGTACAAAATTTTTTGTAAGACTTGAAAAAAGGAAATTATAAATTCGTAATGTATTTGCTGCTATGCCGAGGGTCGCGGGTTCGAATCCCGTAAGGGACAAATATTTGTATGATGAATATGAATATTTGTACCTGAGTCATGGATGTTGTATCTACAGGATGAAATTGATAATCATTAGCATCCTTTTAAACTAAGAGTCTACCCATCAAACTGAACAACTTTTGGTATGGGAGCAAACCAATCGGAGCAAAAAAAAAATCTGCTGTTCCATAATATACTAAACTGCAATGTCGACGTGCGAGTTTGCGACTCAAATGTATGCAGAACTGATTTTTTTTTTGCTCCGATCGGTTTGCTCCCATGGTAAAAGTTGTTCAGTTTGATGGGTAGACTCTTAGTTTAAAAGGATGCCAATGATATCAATTTCACCCTGTAAATGTTTATTCAACAGGGTGTAAGGAAAATTATCATTAACCTTTAAACCACATACTCTACCCATCAAACTGAACAACTTTTACTATGGGAGCAAACCTGTCAAAGATCTGTCAGGACAAAAAAATCTGCTGCTCCATACGTTTCATTCTGACAGGTTTGCTCACATAGTAAAAGTTGTTCAGTTTGATGCGTAGAGTATGTGGTTTAAAGGTTAATGATACTTTTCCTTACACCCTGTATATCGTTGTCTAGTCATCATAATAGATAATTTTTGTGACAAATGACCCAGATATATAAATATTTTTTAATGTGTGAGTTTCTAAACCTATTTGGATTATTTCCTTTTTTATGTTGCTTGTTTTATGTTGTTTAGTTGTTGTTATGTTTTGTAGTAAATTCATTTCATTTAGGTTTTCATGATTGCAAAATCTCAAATATTGTGCGATGACCACCACTGAACGGTAAAAGGACTCCAAATAATAAAAAGAGGAATTAAGTATTTTAATCTTTCAGTAGATACGGATTTTTAGCAGCTTAACTAAATTTTTATAGCAGCTAGCTTAATCCTCAATATTTTAAAATATTACGAGATGCTGTAAAGAATCAGTACGTCATCGGTTCGGTAAACTCCCGACTGTCTGGTCAATGACCGTGAGCTGGAGGCGAAAGTTACAACCATGAATCACATCAGTGGTGGAATACCCCTGTCGGTCGCTGCGCATCTTCTCTACAGAGCAGGGCTGCCAGATTGTATAATAGATACAAAAACTGTTTAATTGGGTGGCCTTTTGTATCCTCTATGTATCCTAGGCTCCCATGTATAATTGGATACAAAACCAGAATAAAACTAATTTAAAAAAATTGAAGAGCTGTTTGAATAAAAAAATTGCAGACTACTAACATAAGCCGCGCTGTTACAACTTCTGCTATTTACTAAATCTGATTCTCTGACTTGCAAGAGTGTAGATAGAAAGATATTAGCTCCATTGGTTGAACCCAGGAAGCTTGAAAGAAGGACGGTATATAGTGTGTGTTGAACCAATAGATGCTTTATAGAAAGTTTGTATAAAATACCTAAGCACCTATTTGTTATGAAAAATTAAAACCAATGTAAGTTCAAATTATGTGATAAATGATCAGAAAAAAACATTGTTTTATTCTGTTTCGGATTTTTTACCCCAGTTTGAATCCTGCAAGCCAATTTTGTATAATTTCAGTAACATGCCTGAATAATTATAAAAAATCTACTGGCAGCCGCTGGAAGCGACCGGACTCGTAGCTTAAAAAAAAATTGAATTTAGAGTCGTTGTTTTACGAGTCTAAAGTAAAACAAATAATAAAAACCGGACAAGTGTGTGTCGGGCGAGCGCTAAGGATCCCGGGCAATTATTACGTAGATACGGAAGACTCGGTGCACAAGTCCGACTCGCAATTAGCAGGTTTTTTGTTAGTTTAAGAGGCTGATGATTTCTATTTTTCAAAATAATTATGGATGACATCCAAACTTGAGGAAAAACGAATATTTCAAAAAGTACGGGAATTTTCAATATTTTCCTTAATCTAGGGATTTTCCTGCCGTCTAGATTGTTTCTAATACCTATATATAGATTCTAATACAGGGTCATGGTACCTTTCTTATACCTACTACAGATGCAGGTAAATCCAACCGTTATCTTGGTCGAATACCAGATAATAATAAGTGCACCACTACAGAGTAGCGTAGCGAGGGGGAGGGGGGCAGAGGGGCCAGGGGGGCAGCAAAAGTGCCGTAGTTAGTGTACTAGGGGCGGCAAATTCGGGAAAAATATGGGTTTCATTCAGCTCTGTCTATAGCCAATTCGGAGAGCAACTAGAGCAGAGACAAGTCGAGCTCGCTTCGCTCGCTCTAATTTTCTATTTTAATTACTGTGCGTGTACCTACAAGTAATCCTATAGAGTTCTGACAACAGCTAAGACGTGGTGCTAAAAAGAAGTTTGGCGGCCGGCCATATAATTTGAGACCCAGACTTAGAGGTCCCATACATGAATGAAACTTAGTAATAAGTGTAGAGTGAAACAAAACTAACAAAAAAGTAAATTGGTTGTAACCTGTAAAGTTGGGGGAAAGGTATTTCTCCTTATGATACCTTTTGTATCAAGTGTGTGAAACTCATAATTTTTCTTATTAGATAGTCCACTCAATCTTCTACGCATTCGTTGTGTTTTTTTTATGAAAATTCACAATAACCGTACAATATTATGATAATGGAAGAAAAAGAAATCACACACACTATCAGTTCAACCAAGCCAAATACGTTCCGTAACGACCTACCTCAGTGATAATATTAGATGAAAATAGCGTTTGCGGTTGCGTTTTGCTACAGCTTTTTGGATGATTGATCTATTTTACTAGTAATTTCTACTTTTGAATCCGGACTTCTGGAGATGTGGAAGTTTATTTAAAAAATGCCTTAATTTTTTCTGATTATAATAATTATAACCGTCGATCAGAATGGCCTTTAGTTTTCGTAAAAAATGGCTGGGTCCAAATCTGCCATTCTTCTTTCGAGGTTGCTTCGCTCGATCCATAGCTTGGCTTTAGCTACGTTGCACACTGTTTTGTACGTAAAAGCTCCGGCTCTAACCGATTAATATTGTGAGGAGAAAAGATCACAGCAGAAGGTACGGCTAGCATGCCACGCACGACAAAGCGTTTAAGCGAGAAAAACGTCGTGCGCGCTCTTTCTGGCATACGTAAAATAATAAGAATGGAAGCACATCTCGATTTTTATCGTTTTCTAGGTGGTGGCATGCGAGGCCTACAGCAGAGATAAAACAATAGATGTCTGACTTTGACCACAACCCGAATAAAATTTCGAGCTCGCTGCGCTCGCTAAGCTATTTTTATGTAAGTAAGATACCCTTATCTTTAAAAAAAAAAATCGACTCTTCATACAAAACTTCGATCAGCTGATTGCATTCAGTACGTGAAATACAACATTTTTTTTTAGAATTTCCTATAGGTTTCTTACGGAAAGTTGTTCAATATCATGGGTGCAATCACCGCTTAAAGTAATGCAACTGTTTACCCGAACACCCTGTATAATTTTATTGATAATCTATGTCTCAATATCAATACCAACATATCGAAACTGCTATACTGCAGTCATTGTTTGACGGCCCGGTAGCACAGTCGGTAGTGAATCTGCCTGCTGTGCCGAGGGTGATGACCCAGATATATAAATATTTTTTAATGTGTGAGTTTCTAAACCTATTTGGATTATTTCCTTTTTTATGTTGCTTGCTTTTGTAGTAAATTCATTTCATTTAGGTTTTCATGATTGCAAAATCTCAAATATTGTGCGATGACCACCACTGAACGGTAAAAGGACTCCAAATAATAAAAAGAGGAATTAAGTATTTTAATCTTTCAGTAGATACGGATTTTTAGCAGCTTAACTAAATTTTTATAGCAGCTAGCTTAATCCTCAATATTTTAAAATATTACGAGATGCTGTAAAGAATCAGTACGTCATCGGTTCGGTAAACTCCCGACTGTCTGGTCAATGACCGTGAGCTGGAGGCGAAAGTTACAACCATGAATCACATCAGTGGTGGAATACCCCTGTCGGTCGCTGCGCATCTTCTCTACAGAGCAGGGCTGCCAGATTGTATAATAGATACAAAAACTGTTTAATTGGGTGGCCTTTTGTATCCTCTATGTATCCTAGGCTCCCATGTATAATTGGATACAAAACCAGAATAAAACTAATTTAAAAAAATTGAAGAGCTGTTTGAATAAAAAAATTGCAGACTACTAACATAAGCCGCGCTGTTACAACTTCTGCTATTTACTAAATCTGATTCTCTGACTTGCAAGAGTGTAGATAGAAAGATATTAGCTCCATTGGTTGAACCCAGGAAGCTTGAAAGAAGGACGGTATATAGTGTGTGTTGAACCAATAGATGCTTTATAGAAAGTTTGTATAAAATACCTAAGCACCTATTTGTTATGAAAAATTAAAACCAATGTAAGTTCAAATTATGTGATAAATGATCAGAAAAAAACATTGTTTTATTCTGTTTCGGATTTTTTACCCCAGTTTGAATCCTGCAAGCCAATTTTGTATAATTTCAGTAACATGCCTGAATAATTATAAAAAATCTACTGGCAGCCGCTGGAAGCGACCGGACTCGTAGCTTAAAAAAAAATTGAATTTAGAGTCGTTGTTTTACGAGTCTAAAGTAAAACAAATAATAAAAACCGGACAAGTGTGTGTCGGGCGAGCGCTAAGGATCCCGGGCAATTATTACGTAGATACGGAAGACTCGGTGCACAAGTCCGACTCGCAATTAGCAGGTTTTTTGTTAGTTTAAGAGGCTGATGATTTCTATTTTTCAAAATAATTATGGATGACATCCAAACTTGAGGAAAAACGAATATTTCAAAAAGTACGGGAATTTTCAATATTTTCCTTAATCTAGGGATTTTCCTGCCGTCTAGATTGTTTCTAATACCTATATATAGATTCTAATACAGGGTCATGGTACCTTTCTTATACCTACTACAGATGCAGGTAAATCCAACCGTTATCTTGGTCGAATACCAGATAATAATAAGTGCACCACTACAGAGTAGCGTAGCGAGGGGGAGGGGGGCAGAGGGGCCAGGGGGGCAGCAAAAGTGCCGTAGTTAGTGTACTAGGGGCGGCAAATTCGGGAAAAATATGGGTTTCATTCAGCTCTGTCTATAGCCAATTCGGAGAGCAACTAGAGCAGAGACAAGTCGAGCTCGCTTCGCTCGCTCTAATTTTCTATTTTAATTACTGTGCGTGTACCTACAAGTAATCCTATAGAGTTCTGACAACAGCTAAGACGTGGTGCTAAAAAGAAGTTTGGCGGCCGGCCATATAATTTGAGACCCAGACTTAGAGGTCCCATACATGAATGAAACTTAGTAATAAGTGTAGAGTGAAACAAAACTAACAAAAAAGTAAATTGGTTGTAACCTGTAAAGTTGGGGGAAAGGTATTTCTCCTTATGATACCTTTTGTATCAAGTGTGTGAAACTCATAATTTTTCTTATTAGATAGTCCACTCAATCTTCTACGCATTCGTTGTGTTTTTTTTATGAAAATTCACAATAACCGTACAATATTATGATAATGGAAGAAAAAGAAATCACACACACTATCAGTTCAACCAAGCCAAATACGTTCCGTAACGACCTACCTCAGTGATAATATTAGATGAAAATAGCGTTTGCGGTTGCGTTTTGCTACAGCTTTTTGGATGATTGATCTATTTTACTAGTAATTTCTACTTTTGAATCCGGACTTCTGGAGATGTGGAAGTTTATTTAAAAAATGCCTTAATTTTTTCTGATTATAATAATTATAACCGTCGATCAGAATGGCCTTTAGTTTTCGTAAAAAATGGCTGGGTCCAAATCTGCCATTCTTCTTTCGAGGTTGCTTCGCTCGATCCATAGCTTGGCTTTAGCTACGTTGCACACTGTTTTGTACGTAAAAGCTCCGGCTCTAACCGATTAATATTGTGAGGAGAAAAGATCACAGCAGAAGGTACGGCTAGCATGCCACGCACGACAAAGCGTTTAAGCGAGAAAAACGTCGTGCGCGCTCTTTCTGGCATACGTAAAATAATAAGAATGGAAGCACATCTCGATTTTTATCGTTTTCTAGGTGGTGGCATGCGAGGCCTACAGCAGAGATAAAACAATAGATGTCTGACTTTGACCACAACCCGAATAAAATTTCGAGCTCGCTGCGCTCGCTAAGCTATTTTTATGTAAGTAAGATACCCTTATCTTTAAAAAAAAAAATCGACTCTTCATACAAAACTTCGATCAGCTGATTGCATTCAGTACGTGAAATACAACATTTTTTTTTAGAATTTCCTATAGGTTTCTTACGGAAAGTTGTTCAATATCATGGGTGCAATCACCGCTTAAAGTAATGCAACTGTTTACCCGAACACCCTGTATAATTTTATTGATAATCTATGTCTCAATATCAATACCAACATATCGAAACTGCTATACTGCAGTCATTGTTTGACGGCCCGGTAGCACAGTCGGTAGTGAATCTGCCTGCTGTGCCGAGGGTCGCGGGATCGAATCCCGTAAGGAATAAATATTTGTATGATGAATATGAATATTTGTACTCGAGTAATGGATGTTTGTATCTGCTATACAGGGTGTAAAATAAAATGGGACAGTTACTTAAAGGGGTGCTTCAGATCAGCAAACTGAACAACTTTCTCTATGGGACCAATATCGAAATCGCGAAAAAAAAATCTGTTTTCCCATACATTTCAGTCGAGTTATTTTTGCAGTTTTGTATAGGAGAGCGGTTTTTTTTTTCGCGATTTCGATATTGGTCCCATAGAGAAAGTTGTTCAGTTTGATGGTCTGAAGCACCCCTTTAAGTAACTGTCATATTTTATTGTACACCCTGTATATGTATTCTATATCGTTGTCTAGTCATCATAATACAAGTCCAGGCTAGATTCTGGTACTTTAAATGTGACTATACTCCGTTCAGGAATTAGAGCGACAAAATGTAAACAAAGAAACGTCACTGTCAAAGTGACATTACGTGGTCAGACACCTTTGGTGCATTTTTTAAGAATAAAATTATTTCGGCACGGCATATAATAAATTGCGTTGACATTAAAAATATATTGTCTATCTATAAATAATAAAAACAATCGTGACAATTCGAATGAAATTTTTAAATTATGTTATATAGCCCGTTACTCTGTCTGTGTGGGCTTTTTGTGCTATGCGTAGCATCCGCACATAGCGTACGGACTCAGACGGAGGTATTAAACAATCAATAGACGCGTTTACGTTATTGTTTACAATAAAAAATGTTTTTCATTAAGCATTTTGTTAAAACGAACCAAAGGTCTAAAATATCTGATTGTTGCCAGACCACGAAATAAAATATTTACAGTCACGCTTTCTTTTAATCTAAAATAAATTATAACTTCCGTTTTTTAAATTTATTTTCCATACAAAATTAACATATCATTTGTCGTAATCCTTTGCGAATAGAATAGATAATTTACTGTTATTCATTCCGGAGATAAGTTTTCTTCCGTCTCGAGATGGTATTTTCTACACTGGTATCACCGTTGTTTACATTTTGTCGCTCGAATTCCTGAATTGAGTATAGATAATTTGTGTGACAACGTCCAAGGTATTTATTATTTATTGTTTGGCTTGATTACTTCATTAGCCATTCAAGAACTTACCCAGGGGTTTTTTAATAGGTTAGTATATTACTTCCTCGCTTCATATGTAAAGTAACCTGGGTCTACATTATCCTTGAAAACGTTAGATGGAGTTTAGGATTTTACCTGTCAAAATTAACATTCTTCATTTTATATGTGTTCGAGATCTACTTTTACAGGGTTTAACAAAACACCCTAGTAATACTTAAGGGGGTGCTTCAGACCATCAAACTGAACAACTTTCACTATATGAAGCCAACATCGAGAAACAATAAAAAAAATCAGCTGTCCCATACAAAACTGCAGTACCGACTCGACTAAAATGTATGGGACATCGGAATTTTTTTATTTTTTCTCGATGTTGGCTCCATAGTGAAAGTTGTTCAGAGTGATGGTCTGAAGCACCTCCTTAAGTATTACTAGGGTGTTTTGTTACACCCATATAAGAGGATAGGTAATCATTAGCGCACTCCATAGAAACGAAAATTAATTATACAGGGTGTAACAAAAAGTATCATTAACCTTTAAACCACATACTCTACCCATCAAACTGAATAACTTTTACTATCCTGTCAGAACAAAAAAAAAATCTGCGGTCGGACACTAAGCTGCAATACCTACCTACTCGATTCAAACGTATGGGACAGCAGATTTTTTTTTTGTTCTGACTAGTTTGCTCCCATAGTAAAGGTTGATCAGTTTGATCGGTAGAGTATGTGGTTAGGTTAATGATACTTTTTCTTACACCCTGTATTTTGGATATTAAACATTTAAAGTCAATAACGTTTTTGAAACACGAGCTAAAAACTAATCTCTGTTCCTGTGGTTTGTCAGATTTTCGTTTCGTTAAAAAATACACCTACCTAAGGTAGGGTTTATACAGAAGAGACGCGTGGCGGTGGCGGGTAGTCAAAGTAACACCAATATAAACCTTATATTACGTAGCATAGCGTCGTTTTTTGACATAAAGACAAATCGCGCCCCGCCACCAGGCGACGTTGCCTGGAGGCGCGGGTGTAATTCTCCAAACGACTCTATGTTACGTACTATATATAAGGTTTATATTGCCGCGCCCCGCCCGCGAAATGTCCGCGCCACGTCACTTCTGTTTAAACAGCCCCTAAAGGTTCAAAGTTGCAGTGGCTCAAATAATTAATCCTAGAATTTTAACTGTAGGATATTTTAAAGGAATAACAATATAGTGGATAACTAGGAACTTCTACAAATGACTTAGGTACAGTCAGCAGCAATAAGTTATAGTATACATTTTAGTACTACGACGTAGAACAGAAGTGTATACAACTTTTTACTGCTGACTGTACTATATCAACAATCAAAACATGCGGTCTAGTTTTGCCTTTTTTGTTAAGTTGTAAAAGGTGGAGAGAAATTTCCTGTCTTCGTCACTGTTAAGGTCTATTTAATTCACTATACAGGGTGTAAGTGACAGCCTAGCAAATACTGAAACGGTGAACTTAGACCATCAAACTGAACAACTTTCACTATGGAGCCTACTTCAGGAAACGCGAAAAAAAATCAACTGTCCCATACATTTGAGTCGGGTAGGTATACTAATACTTACACCCTGTATACTAATCATAACAACTAGGTTACATCAAGATCGAGTGTCACTATAAACATTGACGTGCAAGTGCCTTGTGCAGGTATTTAGTAAGAACAAAATAGCCAAATTAATCCTGTACAGCCAGCCTCAAAAAGATATACACTCATTTGTTCCATGTCGTATACTAACGTGTATACATCTTTTTGAGGCTGACTGTACCTACAGGCAACATTGGCCTCGATTCGGAGTGTACCACGACTAAACTAAACTAAATGTATTCCTGTCACTTTCTAAAATAAGATTAAGAAAAGAGACAGAAAACCAACAGCTGACTTTAGTGCTGTCAAAGTGACGTTAAAAGCCCAAAACCGACTTAAATAAGATGGCGTACATTATGATGGCATCTTATTTTGTGCATTTAACGTCACTTTGACAGCACTAAAGTCAGCTGTTGGTTTTCTGTCTCTTTTCTTAATCTTATTTTAGAAAGTGACAGGAATACATTTAGTTTAGTTTAGTCGTGATACACTCCGAATCGAGGCCATTGTATACCCAGGTAGGTAAATTATAAAACTTTAACAAAAGAAAAGTGTGTCTGTACTATACATTGAAGATATTTACAAGAAAAAGATTACGATAAGGTTTTAATTTTAGGTGTTCCTGACTCCAAAACAACCATTTAAAAATGTTTTCTTCGAGCTTGACGCAAAAATTACTGACCCGATTTTGACGATTTATTTTATTACCTATTTAAAAGCTTATTTTTTGACTACACAGGGTGAAATTGATATCATTAGCATCCTTTTAAACTAAGAGTCTACCCATCAAACTGAACAACTTTCACTATGGGAGCAAACCGATCGGAGCAACAAAAAAATCAGCTGTTCCATACTAAACTGCAATTGCCTACGCGACACAAATTATGTATGCAACAGCAGATTTTTTTTGATCCGATTGGTTTGCTCCCATAGTAAAAGATGTTCAGTTTGATGGGTAGACTCTTATTTTAAAAGGATGCTTTTTTTTTTTATTCTGTTTTTTATTTTTTTTTAATTTGAGCTTTTAACCCTGAGGTTATGTCAGCCCCATCGTGCCTTAACCTTGACTCTACAAAACAATAAAATGAAAACCTAACACTTCCTACCGAAAACACAACTAAACACTAGTACTATAAATAAAAAGGTACACCATTTTAGCCTCTCCCGACGAAGGGGCAGCTAAAATGGTGACGAAAGGGCCTACATTCACAATATTTAGATTTAAACTATTATAGAGTAATCGCCTCTGCGACTGATACCGGACACGTTCCACCATTGCTAATGATTATCAATTTCACCCTGTATACAGGGCGTAAAATTTAAAAAAAAACTAGGCTTTTACAATAATCTTCGATCAACTTGTTGATCGAAGACAACAATAGAAAAATACTCCGACACACTTTATTCTCTTATGAACTTCTTCTTTTATGAACAAAGTTAAAATTTTTGCAACAAGCATTGTCAATAAATTGTTATATTAGAGGAGGCCCTGACTGATTTGATCAATTTAATTACTTATTAAGGGGGCACCGAGCCTATCCTGCTGCCCTCAATCGTATTTTTAAATTTCTAAACAATTAAACAACATTTCCAAAAAGCAAGAATGTCATAATAGGTACTGTACCTAGTCCGGCTGATTGGCTTTCAATTTATCAAAAATATTACGGATTATTATGTTTGATGCTTGTAACCATTATCGTCAAAACCGCCAAAAGTGGCCACTTTTGGCGGTTTTAATGTAAAAAAAATAACTACAAACATTATAAAAAGAAATCCGCAGTGACCCGATGAATTGAAAATCAACAATGACTAAAATGTGACATTCTTCCTTTTTTAGGAAATGTTGTTTTTGTTTAGAAATAAAAAAATAGGATTGAGGGCTGCACAATAGGCTCGGTGCCCCCTTAAGAAATTGACATTTGATTTAGGGAAGTACCATCGACATCGTTTGCGCAGTTTACCACATCATTTATAAAAACACGCACATATTATAAGAAATTCAAGACACGCACATTCAAGGTTGGTTCACAAGTCATCCGCACAGAGCCTCTTCAGATGGTTTTCTTTTCATACATTTTCCTCAAACATTTTATGGTTATAGGGACTTAACCGCTTCGCCATATAATACATAATATAATCTTAGTCATCCCATACAAAACGCTTCCGCTGAAGAAAAAATTCTGATCCGATCCGCATTGACGCGTGGTGGACTGACGCCCTCCTTGAGGTTAGGCCTGTGCCCTACAGTGGGCTGTAGGACGTCGATATACAACCTGTTAATGAATTAACGCAAAACTAGAAAGTAGTTTGTTTAGAATCGAGAGCCGAATCGAATTATCATGGTTTCAACATAGGTAATTTTTTCGAAAATATTAAATACATTTGTTGTGAAATTTTAAATTTACTGAACCCTATGTCAACCCACCGCACGGGCACTTTCACCCTTCTTACGACCAAAACAAGATTATTAAAATGTATCCATGAGTACGTTAGCGCCTTCATTCATTGCTGAAATGATAAAAAATCTTTTTTGCCTTAAAACTTAAAATGCGAATAACTTTAAATTTTAACTACAAAAATAATGAAATTATTGTTTCAATCTAATTATTTTGATATAAATCAGTTGGGGTGTATGAGGTTTTGGGTTAATTTAATTTATTAACACATTGTATAGGGTGCTTCTTAATGCTGACACTTTTTTAAGGGGATGAACAGACCATCCAACTGAACAACTTTCTCAATGGCACCACCAACTTTGTTCTTTCAACATCGAATCTAAATCGCAAAAAAAAAACTGCTATTTTTTTAACGCGATTTCGATTTTGGTCCCATAGAAAAAGTTGTTCAGTTTGATGGTCTGATCATCCCGTTAAAAAAGAGTCAGCATATTAAACAGGGTTGTTTAGGCTGATGATGTTGACACTTATAGGCCTAGATAGCGAGATAGGTGACTCGTATAGCGCATGCGGAACACATAAATTGAGCCCCCGTCGCGTCGCCTAATTTAGGACTTAGAGCGGCATTGCGTGATTGAGAGATTTTTTTTTATTTTAGGTGGGATAAAGGTACCAAAATGCCTTCGCGTGCTTAAAACTCGTTGTACAAATCATTCAAAAACAAAAAAAAACAAATCACACGGCGTTACTTTTGACTCGTAACTACATGAAAAGCAGGTCAATTTTTTTCGAGTGCCTAATGCAAGAACGTCACCTATCTTCCGCTACTTTAAATTAATCATAAAGAGGTAAGCATGGGCGATACTGACACAGTGAGTGAGAGAGACAGTAATACGCCATTGAATACATTTTCTGCCACGCGTCCTGCCAGAAGGGGTGAAGCATAGAGGAACTGACAGCTGAGAGAGCGAGATGTACCTAGCGGCGCCACTGTATAATAGAAAGAGATACGTGACGCGAGGCAATAGAACCGTTTTTGGGAACTTGTCAGCACAATCGACTGGGTAAATATTCGTGCTCTGTGAATAATTAGTGAATCTAAAGTGAAGTCGTAGATTATTTTGTGAAATATACTAACACTAAGTATTTCATTAAATTACCTACGATTTCACGTTAGATTCACAATTATACACAGAACTCGAAGTTTTAGGGTGCCGATAAGTGCCGACAAATGCACAAAAAACGGTTTCATTTGACAACTCCAGTCAGTCACTCAGTCAGTTTGTCAGTTACTCTATTCCGACAGGTATAATAATTTATGGGGTGAAGTTGAAATTGGTGGGAGCAGGGAGTGTCCGTACTATTTGTAGTAATAGATACTCTTTCTTATACTGTGCCGTGGGTGCACGTCATTATTTAAAATACGTGGTTACATGTTCTACCATTGACTGATAATGAGATGGAACACGTAAATTAAAACTTCAGTCTTGTGGTACACGTGAATCACGTAAAAAGTGGTATTTACGCTCGTACAAAACTTTACGTGAGCAAATTACTAAAGTACTTTAATAGGAAAATGTTCTTTACTACCTGTGATTATACCTAAACGGTTATTATTTGTGGTTGGGCTATTGCAAGCAAGGGTCGTTGTAACACAGAGACCAGCGCTGGTCCTTTGTGTTCGCCCCAAGCTCACCCATATTTACGCATACCTCCGAAATTTTTTTTTTTCATTCCCAGGAATGCAGGTTTCCTCACGATGTTTAGTAAATAGTTAGTAATATATATAATAGTTAGTAAATAGTTTAGTAAATGATAAATACAACCGTACATAAATTCCGAAGAACTTAGTGGTACAGGCCAGGAAAGGAACCGCGGCCTCAGGATTGAGGCGCTAGCTCTGAGTTCACTGTTTCAGTATTTACTAGGCTGTCAGTCTAGTCACTTACACCCTGTATAGTCCGAGTTAACGGAGCTATTCATGTTGTCAGAGTTGACAGGGTTTGTCATATAGTCCGAGATAACAGAGTCGTTCTTGTTGTCGGAATTGTTCATATTGTTAATATTGTCATAGGTAGGTGCAGATAATAATATTGCATTCTCATACAAAAAAAAAACAACAGCAAAGAAAAACGAAACATTTTTTTTAAAGTATTAATAAAATTAGTGAAAACAATGAAATAAAATAATTTTATTAATAACATTATTTTTTTTTACTTGACTGTACAACATACTTAAATATTTGACGAAATGCTTTCTTGACGAAATGCGTATGGACGAAATGCGTATTGGACCAAGTCTCTCTTCCGTATGTATCATCGCTCTTACTAAAACTTACTCTTACCTAAACGGTAAATCCCTACTCTAAATTAATTTTTCAGGTAAGGTCGCCGTCGGTCGATGTGTCGTGTTTTGATCTTGACTCAGGAGTCAGGACAGACAGACGGCGGCGGTGGCGGGTCCGTACAAAAAGCACGTTTAGTATGGGAAGCCGTCCACGTCAATGTGTCTCAACCCTAAAAGAAAATTCTCACGTGAGATTAAGGAGGAGTTCGAACCAAATCTCAACCTTCAAGACATCTAAAGGGGAAGAGGGGGTTGAATAATTGCCAAAAGAGTGGACGTCCCTGATTGATTGACTTAAAATCTTAAGGCTGCACCGAGCCTATTGTGCTGCCCCCAATCGTATTTTTTGTTTGTTTTAACGATAATAGCTACAAGCATAAAACATAATAATCCGTTATGTTTCGATAAATTCAAAGCCAATCAGTAGGCCTCGCATGCCACCCCCGAGAAAACGATAAAAATCGAAATGTGCCTCCAACTTTATTATTTTACGTAGGCCAGAAAGAGCGCGCATGATGTTTTTCTCGCTTAAACGCTTTGTCGTGGGTGGCATGCTAGCCGTGCTGGACTACAATGTGACATTCTTGTTTTTTGGAAATGTTGTTGAAATGCTTAGAAATAAAAAAAAATACGATTGGAGGCAGCACAATAGGCTCGGCAGGCTCTTAAGTACACGATAAGATAAGATTTGCAATTTATAACAAGAATCAGAATGGTACAAAGGGCGGTCTTATCACTATCATCGGGATACCTAACCTACTCAATCAATTAATGAAATTATCATTGACGCAAATCGGTATTATTTTAATACTCGTGTAATCTTAAAATTTTTAAACTAGGTATTACAAGGAATATATAAAACAATTTTGATCGATCGAGAATATAAATAGATATCTTATTTTAAAATCGGTCGTTATGATCTTGCATAATTCTTGTCAAGATTAGGAGTCACCTTCAGGGTGGATGAATTCAGTAAATATTGAACCCCTCTCAAAAATTATATCGAGCACATTGGAAATGAATCTACGGAATTCGAAAAAATATTGTCTCAAAAGGTTAGGCTACAGGGCAAACCCTAAACCCGATCGTCTTTGTTTTAGGCTTAAATTATAGCTGACTAAATTGTCCAGAGGAGTTTTTCTCAAATTTTTGATATCAATTCGCAAAAATATTGATTTTTTTTCACTATTTCGGCCATAACTTTTTTCGTTTTTGTCTTTCTCGAATAATTGCAACGACTTGAAAATATTGATAAAAAAATCTCGAGCTCGCTTCGCTCGCTCCTGGTATTAGATCATATTGCGATGATCTCATTCTATTTCGGTAAAATCTCGAGCTCGCTTCGATAGCTCTTAATTTTTTTTATTGTATTGGAAGTATCCAGTCATGCCTATTGCAGAATTCGATCCAGATTTTAGATCATATTTCGACGAGCTAATCTTATTGCCGTAAAATCTTAGCTCGCTTCACTCGCTTCAAGTTTAAGATATTTTTGCTACAACCAGAACTGGACCCGGCAACCCCTGGAAAAAATTATTGCTTCTCCCTTGGAGGGGAGGGGCGCCAATGTCAAGTTTTTGCCCCGGGTCGGAAATATCTTAGATCCGGGGCTGGCCGGCAGGCAGGCCAGACTGGCCAAACGGGCATATTCATTTAGTCAGCAGTCAGGCACGGAACTCTTTTATAAGTATAGATTAACATTACTATCAGTTTAAAATAACAATGGCCTCGATTCGGAGTGTACCACGACTAAACTAAACTAAATGTAATCCTGTCACTTTCTAAAATAAGATTAAGAAAAGAGACAGAAAACCAACAGCTGACTTTAATGCTGTCAAAGTGACGTTAAACGCCCAAAAACGACTTAAATAAGATGGCGTACATTATGATGGCATCTTATTTTGCGCATTTAACGTCACTTTGACAGCACTAAAGTCAGCTGTTGGTTTTCTGTCTCTTTTCTTAATCTTATTTTAGAAAGTGACAGGAATACATTTAGTTTAGTTTAGTCGTGGTACACTCCGAATCGAGGCCAATGTGCATGACCTTGAAGGGCCGTTCGATAACTTCACTCAGTTGACAAAGGAAATTAGACTCTATGTAAAGGAAATAATCATTTGAATGACTCGAGTGAAGTTCTTGTGATTGAGTGACGTCACATTTGCGAGCGAGGTCATGCACATTGTTATTTTAAACTGATAGTACATGTTACAAGTTACAGCCATGTTGTGCTGTTGTGTCGGAGCGGGTTGCGGGTTCATATCCCGTCCGAGACAAATAATTAAAAAAAAATTGTTACGTTATGTAGGCAACTGTAAGAATGTGGAGATGAATGAAATATTGTTTTTTTTTAATTTATTTATTTAAATTTTTCAATCTTTATTTTGTTTTGCATTATACTTAATCTTATCAGTTTATCACTCATGTAAAACGACCTTGTCCCGACTAGCACTTGGCCGATTCTTTTTTTTGTACGTTTTTAACCGACTTCAAAAAAGGAGGAGGTTTCTCAATTCGACCGTATATTTTTTGATTGAGTAAAGTATCTCAAATATTGTGATATATTTATATATTTCATATTTATTTATTTAAACTAAAGAATACAAATACATTATCTTTACAGGTTTACACCCAAATTGATAACATAATTACTTATTATTTAACTTGCCTTTACTTAAATAATCTAAAGCGGCCTCTGTGAATTTTGTCAATGAACACTGGAATATATCTACCTCCTTAGATATCGCGTTTAGTATTCTGAGTGCCGTGGTTAATGGAGCGTACTTTAATATATTGGTCCTGCACTTTGGTATCACAAACACCTGATCTGGGGGCCTCTCGGGTGATGAGGGCGCCACTGAGCGGTAAAAAGCCTCATAGATAAAGTTAAGTTAGGTCATTAAGCATTATATAGTAAATATAATTTTATTACCTAACGAGCTTTTACCCGCGACTTCGTCCGCATAAATATCTCTGGTACTTATATAACCAGATTTTAAGTCAGAAAATAAGCTATCAAACAAAAAAGTTTCATCAAAATCGGTTCAGTAGTTTTTGCGTGATACTCGAACAAACAAACACCCAAACAAACAAACAAACAAACAAACAGACAGACAAAAGATCCAAAAATTGGTGATTTGGAATCAGGGACGTAATTTTTTTTTTGTAAATATCTTCAATGTACAGACACACTTCTGTTACAGTTTTATAATAGTTTAGATTAGTTACCTACTTATTAGTAAGATCCCATTCCCATCCCACAGCTGGGCGAAGTCCGCAAAATCTTATAATAATGTTTTTGTAGATGAAGAATAAGGTTGGTAAAGCCTATAAAAGTATTCTATGAAAAATAGCTTGAAGGCTTTTGTAGTTTATATTCTGTTGAGCACTTTTTTAATTTAGGCTTTCTTTATTGAGAAATCTTTATTATTGTGCCGAGGGAGGGCGCCACTGGACTCCGATAGCCCTCTTAAGGGGTCGCTTCAGACCATCAAACTGAACAACTTTCACTATGCTATGGAGCCAATATCGAAATCGCGAAAAAAAAATCAACTGTCCCATACCTAATCAATTTTATTTACGTACTAGTTCACCCGCTACTTGGTCCGCACAAATAAATAATAGGCTATCAAACAAAAAAAGTTTCATCAACATCGGTTCAGTAGTTTTTGCGTGATACTCGAACAAACAAACAAACAGAAAGAAATAAATTCTAAAAAAGGTTGATTTGGGTCACCTTAAAACCATATCGTAATCTTTTTCTTGTTTTGTATAAGTATACTTATCTTCAATGTACAGACACACTTCTGCTTGTCTGGAAGAAATCGCTTCTTAGCGATAAGACCGCCTTATTTTGTGCCTCTTGTATTTTACTGTTTGTGTTTAGGTGTAAAATAAAATAATTTGATTGATTAACTTCTGTTACAGTTTAATAATAGATTTTGTTAGATTTATTTTTAGTAGCTTTAATACAGATTTACGAATCAACTAAACGTATAGGCTAATTTCAACAACATTGCTAAGTGGTAGCGTGGCCGAGCGGTCTAAGGCGCTGGTTTAAGGCACCAGTCTCTTCGGAGGCGTGGGTTCGAATCCCACCGCTGCCAATAATCTTTTGCACTTTTTTATTTTATTTTTTGATTATATTTTGATTTGAATACTTATTTAAAAGTGTTTTTACCATCCTAGGTAAATAAATCCGTATTTTTTTCGATGCTTTAGCTTAGAATTTAATATAGCATCAAATTAGATTAGCTAAAGCTAAACCATTGCTATGAACTTCTTTGTAGGCACTTCTAACAAAACATTTAACTAATTGCATAACTATTGTAACTAAGACGAAATTTATAGCAAACTATTAAATATTATTAATAATTTCAGCACAGCATGACTGGGCAATTTAACAGTTTTAGAGGTTAAGACTTAAGAGTCGATTAATGTATAATTCATAATAAATTATCAGAATTGATAAGTTGTCCCCCTGATATTAGTTCAAAGCTGTAAAAACACGTGTCATTTTGATTAATTATTTTAGATAAAACACGCAAAATTAAAATTATTATATCACCGACAACCATCTGCCCGATTATAAAATGGATATCAATGTTTATTTCGTTGAAATCGGTATCTAATTTCGGCGTCGTTTTCAATTAAAAACTAAAGTGTGAAAAAACAATTTTCTAATCATCTAATTATCTACACACACACACTAACACTGTTCTAAAAAAAGCACACGTCTGCATTCCACCAGAGATTAAAATAAAAAAAAACACTACTCCATCTAGTCACTATTTCTTTACCATTACACCGTATTTTTACACTCACCATTACATGGTCGAAGGTATTTTCTGTCCGCACTCTATAAAAACTGACGTCAGACTGACGTCTAGCAAATTTGGGGGCAGACATTCGATTTTTGAAAACAGCTGAGACCAACGTAGCTTGGTCTCTAATAGAACATTGACTTTTAAATCGATAGTTACGCAAAAGAGCTCAAGTTTGACTAGTTAAAACACGGATCAAAGGTCGTTAATCAACCTTTTAAATGTCTATTTAAATAACATAGCAAAGGTTTACATTTTACTATACGAACTAAGAATGAAAATGCAGCGAAAAGAAAATGAGACTGACTGGGAAATCGGCCGCCATTTTCCGGCGAGTCTAGAAAAGTGCCGCGCATGCGTCAATTGAAGGGCAAGGGTGAAACGTGGTGAAGGCCAAAGTTTCAGGTTAAATAAAACAGAAAGCAACTTATTAATTTGGTTTTATTGTCAGCCAGTAACTGTCTGGTTTGTGAACTTTTGGATAAAATTTTATAGTCTGATGTATTTGGTAAGTATTTAAAGATAATTGAAACGTTTTAAGACACTTGACTTTTCTGAAAAATAGAGTAACTTGAGTTGAAGTTTTCTAGCTTCGTCGCATTAATAGAGATTCAGAAATGTCTTGAGCGTGAGTAGAGCCTGAATACGATCGAAAATTATGGATGTTGATTGAAACACTCAACTTCTATATCTGAAATTCAGCACTAGAGTTACTTAGTTGTTGTTATCGTATCGAATGCGACAATGATTCCAAAATACCTACCTACTGTACCTACTAATAGTGTTTGTCTTTCGAAACACCTAATTGATAATTTAATTTGGTTTTCTAATATAATAAATATTATGGAGATTGCAAGCACTTACACCAACAGATTTCGCATGAAATTGGCCCCGATTCGGAGTGTACCACGACTTAACTCAACTAAATTTATTCCTCAATATAAGATTTCCCAAAATAAGATGCCATCATAATGTACGCCATCTTATTTAAGGCGTTTTTGGGCGTGTAACGTTACTTTGACAGCACTAAAGTCAGCTGTTGGTTTTCTGTCTCTTTTCTTAATCTTATTTTAGAAAGTGACAGGAATAAATTTAGTTAAGTTAAGTCGTGGCACAGTCCGAATCGGGGCCATTGATAGAGTAAGAATCATGAAGGAAAATCGTATTTTGTGATTTCAGGGTGATTTATGAATAAAATTTCTGTAGCAATTTTGAAATTAACTACAATCGCTTCCAAAATTAATATTATTAAGAATAATTTTACACCATCCGATCGTATCAATGCATATTGAGCGGCATTGTTTTTTTTGTATTCTGTTCACTTTCCATTAGGTGGGTGGGTTTGCACTCTCCCCGGTGGAACCATAGCCTACCCAACCCACCGCACCACCCATACCAGGATACACACAAAGACACACACACACACACACTACATTCGTTAGCAATAGCTACTTAGACTCTAGGTAATAATTAATCTAATAACCTAGAGTCTAAGTAGAGTCACAATCATCATCAGACTCTACTTAGACTCTAGGTTATTAATTAAGGAATTACCTACGTCTACGTCCTACTGTAGGGCACAGGCCTACCCTCAAGGAGGGTGTATGGGGCATCAATCCACCAAACCTCGCGTGCCCAATGCGGATTGATAGACTTTACATACGCATTAGAATTTCTTCTTCACCGTATGCAGGTTTCCTCACGAAGTTTTCTTTCACCATTTGAGAGCAGTCGGTATTACGAGTACGAACCAGTAGAACCAGAACATCATTCTGCAAACTGTTGTTGAAAGTTGGGATAGCCCCATCATGAAACGGTGGGTGCAGCTGCACACCAGCCTGCAGACTTTCCCAATGGTGGGTAAAGTCCCATATTTAAAAAAATTAGCTGTTTTACTAACAATAACAAGTAAGTACAATAAGTTTCTCTGTTACTAACACTTTTATGGACTAACTGTCCGAAATAAAGAATTATTTAATTTTTAATTTCATTTAATTACGTACATAACTCATTGCTAGCCTATTGCTAAAATAACACACAGATCTCAAAAGCTGGTAAATGCCCAGGTAAATAAATGTCCTTCAAAGAATTGACATTATAAATGCCCAGACGACCTAGGTAAAGTATTGTGTTTAAGAAAAGGTCGTTTGAGGTGGAACGGTCTCTGAAACCAAGATTATTATTATTATAAAAAAAATATATATAACATCAACTTTTATAATGCTAGGTACGTAATGTATAATGTAAGCAATGTAAAAAGTCAAAAGATTCTCCGATTCTTATTTATTAGCTTTCTGGGCAATTCTGATTAGGAAATGTAATTGATTTATAAGAAAGATATGACCTAGTATCCGACATACTTTGGACGTCACTAAAACTGTTCTAAGAATTGGGAAATTATGATTCTAATCTCTGTATTCAATAAAATCGCTAAAATGTCGGTCGTTTCTATTATTTTGAAATGGAGTACTTATAGGTAATTATCTATATTAATATCTAGTAGGCATATTAATTTACTATAGATATCGTTTCAGTGAAAATGTATTTTCTGGGATCGAACCATTGGCAAAATTGGCATAGCCCCCTGGAGTGCGATTTTTGAATCTCATTTGCTGAGTTCAGCAGTTGAAAATGTCAAAATTACTATGGAGATACGCATCTTTCTACTGCTGATTTGAATTTCAAAAATCATACTTCAGGAGTGTGATTTTTGAAAGTCAAATCAGCAGAATAAAGATGCGTATCTCCACAGTAATTTTGACATTTTCAACTGCTGAACTCAGGGAATGAGATTCAAAAATCGCACTCCTGGACGTAGGAAAGGGACTACTTAGCCTTTAATATCAATTTATGTACTCAATAAAATAACAATACAGACAAATTGATGACATAACTCCACCTTTTCTTTGAAGTCGGTGAAATATTTATACAAAATTGTACGCTTATCGCCTATGCATCATCAAAATAAAAAATGTTCTAAAAAAAAGGTAGCGGCGAGCGACTGGATGAGGAAGGCCGAGGGCAGAGTTTTGTGGCGCGCCTTGGGAGAGGCCTATGTTCAGCAGTGGACGAGGCTGATAATGATCATCAAAAATCCGAATCAACAGTTAAGGTATTTATTCATCAAATGTAAATATCACGAAGATGGCGTTTTTAACGTGATTTCTCGACTCTACCTCCACGTGGTACGTTGAAGAAAAGGAAGATGCGGCCAGTCTAGCATGCCAAAACGAGCACTCAAAACGGTTCTCTCGTTTGCCGCTTTGTCGGACGTCTTAGGCTCAGCTTGGCAGAAGCTTTTTTGCAACGAAACATACCTATTAATATAACTATGACTAAGATCCCACTGCAAATTTTTTCTCGGGGAATATAGTCGTGAGCATATGCTTATGCTGCCTCTGTCTTTGTTACTTTGCGTATGCAAAATCGAGCACGCATGTCGGTTTTCTCGTTTTGTCGCTTTGTCGTGGGTATGTTAGCCATGGTTCAATATGTCTCATTGCCTAAACAACTTGTTGTAGAAAACTTGCACTGGAATCTTGAATTAAAAGCGGATACAAATAATTACCTACAGGATCACATTGTTTATCTTGATTGTATGAGAAAGTGGCTCTACATAGCAGGGTTTGTCGGGCTGATAATGGTGTGATCCTCATATCGACAGAACTTATGTAGATAAAGGATTCAGTAATTCGTTTGCATTAATCCATCTTTATCTTTAATTTCAAAGATATAGAAGACATTATCGTCATTATTCAATCTGTAATTTGATTTGAAATAGCACATGGCTGTAACATGTTTATAATCAATGATATTTGAAAGTAGACATTTATGTATCTTTTATTACCGTCCACAATTTTTTATTAAGTATCATGACAATTTTACAGGGTGTAAACTTAAATCCGTTATATACTTTTGGGGGTTGCTTTAAACGTTGTATTGGGCAATATAATTTAAGTTAATTTCAGATATAACAATAAAATACAACTAACAATTATGACTAACTAAAATAAACCATAACACTGAACAACTTTCACCTTGGAACCAACATTGAATACAACACCGACCGTCTGAAAAGATATCTGCTGGAAATCATGAAGATTGCGAACGGGAGAAAGAAAGAAAGAAAGAAAAATTATTTATTGGGAGTTGGACGATTACTAAGGGCGGCAAATTAAGGAAATATATAGATTGATTGAGTTCGCTCTATGTTTCTGTTGGGGTTGGTATATACTACGGATGGTCACCGAGGGAGGGAAGGGGAGTAAAAAATTTTGAAAAATGGGTCACGTAGTATGGGTACGTTCCCAATAGGAGTAGACAGACGTTCGTAGCAGTAGGTATAAGCCAATTCTGGAGCAAACAAAACTTGTCGCATTTGCGCCACTTATGTTGTGTGTCGATTAGTACAGGATTTCTGTTCATTCCTGTATCTTTTGGCTCGCTTTATGGCATGTAATTAGAACTATATACGACCATTTGCCAAAGCCTTTCATTCTCCCTCCTTAAATAGATATCGTTTGCTAGGCATTTCCGAAATGGTGAGGTCGACTTTAAAGGACACCATGTCGCTCTTACCACTTCTTAAACGGACTGACGATAAGAGCGACCTATAGGAGCGAAGTGTGAGTGGGGGAGGATTACACCTTTGCCATAGGTACTTCTTGTACTAGGTAGGTGTGTAACGTGTGTAACGTGTGTAACTTACCAATAATATTGTTATTTGTTATCTAGGTATATCAAAGACATTCTGTAGTTTTCCGAAATGTTATTTATAAAACACTTTTTCCCGCGACTTCGTCCGCATACCCCAAGTATCCTATGTTACTTCTAATACCTCCAAGAATATGTGTACAAAGTTTCATGACGATCGGTTAAGTAGTTTTCGCGTGAAAGCCTAACAAACAAACTTACATTCACATTTATAATATTAGGGAGGATACATTCACATTTATAATATTAGGGATTAGGTAGGTATGTAACTGCGCAAGATACCGAATTCTTCGATTATTACCAACTAATCAGGTCTCATAAATAAGACTTCGTATTGTCAAAAAGAACTTAACCCCTGTATTAAATAATTAATCGGTGTTTTGATTGATAATTATATACGGTATAAACGTAGTAACTTATTATTAATCTGTGGTATAAGTACTTGACAATAAATTAACCTACTTTACTACATATATAGGTATACTTAACTATTACAATATAAAACAAGCAGTCAGCACATAGGTAGGCCCCAACAAGATTAACCGACGATCTGGTGAAGGCGGCGGGAACCCGTTGGATGACTGGTCGTTATGGCGATCCTTGGGCCTATGTCCAGTAGTGGACGTCCATCGGCTGAGATGATGATGATGATGACGCAGAGTCAGCAGCAGCACATGCTTCGTCATTTAAGGAGCGGAAACGATCCGTCCGGGGCTCGGGATCGTATCTGGAGTGCGATTTTTGAAACTCATTCTTTGAACTCAGCAGTTGAAAATGTCAATATTACTATGGAGACGTGCATCTTTCTACTGCTGATTTGACATTAAAAAATCATACTCCAGGAGTGCGATTTTTGAATCTGATTCGTTGAACTCAGCAGTTGAAAATGACAATATTACTATGGAGATATGCATCTTTCTACTGCTGATTTGACTTTAAAAAATCATACTTCAGGAGTGCGATTTTTGAAAGTCAAATCAGCAGTAGGAAGATGCGTAGGATCTCCAGAGTTATTATGACATTTTCAATTCCTGAACTCAGCGAATGAGATTCAAAAATCGCACTCCAGGAGATCGATTTTCGAAAGTCAAACCAGCAATAGAAAGATGCGTATCTCCATACGTTTTCAACCGGTGAGTTCAACGTATGAGTGTCAAAAATGGCACTCCTGGTCCAAAGGATTTCTCTGGCCATTCAGCGCGGGAATGCTGCTAGTGTGATGGGTTTCTTTGAGCCAGGAGCGTCTATGATGTGGAGGGCTATTTATTTTGTTTTTAACGAAGCTTGTGGTGGATTTTAGTTTAGTAAGTTGACGAAGCATGTTGCTGATTACTGGCTATTGTTTAAAATATTTTTTTTTTATTACAGTTGGTGGTCCTTCTTAATATGCTGACACTTTATGGGGATGATCAGATCATCAAACTGAACAACATACGGGGCCGATGCCGAAATCGTGGATTAAAAATCAGCTGTTCCATATATCAAATGGGTAGAGTTGGGTAGAGTTCAATTTAATGGTACCATGGTACCATGACCATCCTCAAAAAACCGTCAGCATATTAAGAAGGGCCCAGCACGATAAAGCCGTATCAAAAGACGTGATAAAGCCGTATCACGGCTATCGCGGGTGTCCATGCTACCAGTGCAGGAGTGCGATTTTTGAATCTCATTCGCTGAGTTCAGCAGTTGAAAATCTCAAAATTACTGTGGAGATATGAATCTTTCTACTGCTGATTTGACTTTCAAAAATCATACTTCAGGCTTCAGGAGTGCGATTTTTGAAAGTCAAATCAGCAGTAGAAAGATGCGTATCTCCACAGTAATTTTGAGATTTTCAACTGCTGAACTCAGCGAATGAGATTCGAAAATCGCACTCCTGTACAACCTTACAAGAAACTAATTAGCTAGGCTTATTTCTAAAATAAAATTATCTACTTTACCGTGCTACTTATTGAGAAATATTAGTAGGTTTTGGGCGGGATTTGAACCAGCAACCTGCCAATCCGCAAACAATGCATCTTTCTACTGCTGATTTGACTTTCAAAAATCATACTTGAGGAGTGCGATTTTTGAAAGACAAATCAGCAGTAGAAAGATGCGTATCTCCATGGTCTAATGGACATTTTCAACTGCTGAACTCAGCGAGTGAGATTTAAAAATCGCACTCCTGGGAATCCATTTCACACTTCTTCAGTAGGTAGGTATACGGTATACCTATAGGTCTACTTAGTTCATCGGGTAGGTATATCGCAATATTTTTTTCTATCAGACACCTAGGTATCTGAAGTGCATCGTAAATAAAACATAGATCCATTTAATCTCAGTACATCTCTATTTCTTAATGAGTACCTAGAGACTTGACCCACTTGTCCGGCAGCGCAACAAGTTGCGTAAATAGTCTGCAATGAAAGGCGTATTGAAGGTTTTGGTTGTATCGTGTACAACGAAGAATGATCTGAAGAATGTAACCGGCCAAAATCTTCTACGCGGAAGAAGTTTGTTTTGAAAACTGCATTGCAACGCCATCTATGATTATTTATAGAAATTAATGTTGATCGCGCCATCTAGTTTGACAAAGCGAAAGAATTTTGGTCGCGACATCTAGTTTGACAAAGCGAAAGAATTTTGGTCGCGACATCTACTATCTAGTAGCGAATACAAGAGAATGATTGACCATACCTAGTTGTAAATATTGTCGCTAGATGGCCATGTACAGGAATTATTTTTATATTTTCAACTGGCAATATTAATATAAACGTCAAAATCGACCATCTGTCCAGTGCGGCCACCATAGCGCTTTCAACGCTGATCTAGCGCATTTTTGGCATGTTTAGCGCCGTATCTCAGAATTTAGCGGAGAATCCAGCTCTTTTTAAACTTTTAATAAAGCAACATTATTTGTGTTTGAAAATGCTATATTTTGTTTTTTTTTTTATTGGAAGAAATAAATATTGATAGCATTTTGTAGTGAAAACATGTTCATAGAGTGTGCAATGTTCGGGAAATTCAAATATGAATGATTATCTGAGAGCTATCATAAATTTTACAAGGGACCTAACGAATTGCTGACTTAAATTGACTTATGAATGGGTTTCGGTAAGACTGATAAGACTATTCAGTGAACTTTAAAGTCCTTATTATGTGATAATAAGAATTTAGCGCCGAATCTAGCGCTTTTTTGAACCCCGAAAATCTGAAATCTAGCGCTTTTTTCACAGTTTTAGCGCCCAATCGATTTTTTGAGGTGGCAGGCAGCCCCGCACAATAAAAAAAAACAATAGGTACGTCAGAGTTTTTGGCGGGATTTGAACAGATACGTTTGGAGTCCTCATATTTCATCGAATTTTTATTGTTTATAGTGAGTTTTGGTTCGTAAAATCGGTGTTGTTTTGCGTAACAAAGTGTCGTGCAAGTGAACAATATACAGTTCAGTGAAATATGTTGGTGTGGGTCGTGAACAGGAAAAGTGTTCCGTTCTTTTGTAGCGCGGCAAGCGGTCGGTTCACCTCTTTCCTGTGGACTTCTCTGCATTTCCTGCGTTTCTCGATTGCCTCCAAAAACTCCAAAGAAGCGTTGAAACGTCGAACACCAACGTTTTATTTGCTATAAATGAGAGTATTTATTCCTGACATCGGTTGTATGCGATACTGTAATCGCTTTACCTTGAATTGAACCCAAAAAAAAAAAACAATAGGTACGTCCAAAGAGAATATAATCACTACGTTTTAAGAGACGGGACTCCTTGGAGCAAAATAATCGTACAAAACGTCAACTTGAAGCAACCATCCCATAGCCAACATAGAGCAACATGTTGCCAAGGCTGCCAATATTGAAAATAAAATGACAAGTGCAGAGTAGTGATGTGCTGTGAATATTTATCGATATCGATAGTTGCAGAAAAAAAAATTGCCATATGGTTGGTTGATATTTAAAAATTGCAGATTTTTTTAGTGATGGATTGATGTTAATCCAATCACTAGAATAAAACAAACAATTAGCCACCTACTAATAAGTCCGGGACTGTCTTGAGATAAAGAAAAGACATTTGAAGGTATTAATAATCATAATTAATTTACATCAAATTATACCACATTGAAATAATAGGTTAGATTGGCTATCTTAACTATTATGAAACTCTTAAAGAAGACTCTATGTACATTTAAGATATTTTATTTTATTTGATTTTATTTAATATGGCACACCAACGGTATACATACAGGGTGTACTTACAATAAAATGGGACAGCTACTTAAAGGGGTGCTTCAGACTATCAAACTGAACAACTTTCTCTATGGGACCAATATCGAAATCGCGAAAAAAAAATCTGCTGTCCCATACATTTCAGTCGAGTTAAGTTTGCAGTTTTGTATTGGAGAGCGGATTTTTTTTTCGCGATTTCGATATTGGTCCCATAGAGAAAGTTGTTCAGTTTGATGGTCTGAAGCACCCCTTTGAGTAGCTGTCCCATTTTATTGTACACCCTGTATTTAAACATTTACAATAACATAGGAACGCTAAAAATCTATTTCTAATACACACACATATAACAGGCGCACACAGCATTGGCCAGTAACACAAGTAATCTACAAATATATATAAATCAATACAATATCTTACAAAATAGAAAATTTCAACATTCAAACCATCACCGCAAACGAGTGAGGATTGCGGTGCGTTCCTGCACAAAATGTGCGTTATGATATCATAAATAATTAAAACTAATAATTCTGGGCTATAAAATAAATAATGTGTTGTATAAGACCCAAAACGAGTTACTTTTAATGAGCTTTGTTGGGTTTTTTTTTATTTTAAAATTAAATATTTCCGTAACTTTACACTGGAGGACAATTGGTTTTGCATACTTATGTTAGGTAACATAAGTTCTAAAATGCCCACAACATTTGGTACCTGGCTCCTATTTAATAAACGTTACAATTGTCATTTACAATTACAATTCAGGGTACATTGCTGATAATGTTAGTGACACATTACCTACTACATGTTTAGCATCAATAGTAACCAGTAATGTAACCTGAATTGTAATTGTAACGGCCCTGGCCGTATCAGCGTAGAAGCTCATACTAATTCAAACGAGAAACCGCAAACTAGCGAGGATTGCGGTGCTTTCCTGCACAAAATGTGCGTGATGATATCATAAATAATTAAAACTAATAATTCTGGCCCATAAAAACAAATAAAGTGGTAAAAAAACCAAAACGAGTAACTTTTAATGACTTTTGTACAGTTAATTTTTTGAAACTTTAAAGTTAAATATCTCCGAAACGTTACACCGCAGAACAATTTTTTTTGCATAACAATATAAGGTAATATTCGCCCTAAAATACCCACAACATTTGGTACCTGGCCGCTTAAAAAAAAAAAGACGCCAATATTAGCCATACCATTTTGTTTTTTTTTTATTTTTTTTTATTGATTTTAGTAAAACTTACGGACTAATTACAGGATAGTATGTAGTGAGCCGTATGGATATGGAATGGCAGTTGGTTTCAATTTTGTCTTTTTTTATGAAAATCTTCCAGGCAGGAAATGTTTCTCGCAAATAATAATTGGTTCATTTTTCAATTGGTATGTAGGTACGCTAGATCTTCATTTCCAGTAACTTGAACCCATTTTTTGCATCTGAAAATAAAACATGTATACAAAACTGTAATCTTATCATATCATCAAAAATATGATGGATGATTTTTGTATGGTGGATGTTCTGATGTTTCAGAATATCTCTGACTACCTCCTCGGGGAGCATAGTCGTTCGTATCCGTATGCGTCTGCATGTATGTATCAACAATTATATCGATATCGACATTTCTCCAAATCCTCACTTCTTTACAAATACTTCCCACTCTTTACGAAAATGATTTCCTAAATATAAACCTGGGCTGATAAATAGGATAAATTTATGCTTACCGAGCTTCATCCAGTGGAAATCTTGCTACGAAGTTACGTTTTTTACCATCTTTTCTTTCCGACCTTTCACAACATATTTCGCATTTCTAGTACTTAATTTTAAGCTTTTATGGTGCAATATCACGTAATACACTGAATTTAATTGAGTTTTATGTTTTATATTCAGGTTTATTTATTAATTCTAAATATAATAAACACCCAAAAACATTTCAAATAATTTAGACAGAGTCCGTTTCACAACGTGTGAAAAACATTTGAATTACGTCACGTGACATTTCATGAAAGAGAGGGTCAAGAAAAGAGACGAATATAGACGCCCATTCAAGTTCTGCCCTATCCCATACATTTTCTCGCATCTATGCAGTTGCGATAGACTGGGTACGTCAGTCATTGCTGTCAAACCTAAATTAACGGATGGTTATTTTTGAATTGTTTTATGGATTATGGATAAAATCCTATTTCACTTATTTTTTTAATGTTTAAATCGACAATCGCTGATAGAATGGACGATAAAAAGTTTAAGAACAGTCAAAAGAACCGTGAGTACACCCCAAACAACAATTTCCATCAACATTGGCTTCTTTCTTCCTTCACGTGTTTACATTGATTTTTCAGGGTTTTTAAAGCTATCCTTGAACAAAAATAGACGGAAAATAGTTGAGGAATCGAAGAAACTAAATCGTAGTTCCGACGTTATTATTCTCGACGAGTCGTTCGAAGAGTTACGATCGATTTTCCCAAAGAAGGTAAGCACTATAAATTACATGTTGTTCTATTCTATGTCTCGTATTCTTGTTTGTAAAATTGTTGTGAACTGTAATATTATGTGTGTGTTACTTTTGCAAATAAATGGTCAGAGTGTCATCTTAATTGTTTATCTATCTATCTATCTATCACTATAAACGGTCTTTATTCTTTTAGAAATTATTCACCAGCGGAAAATATTAGCTCAATTTATACGGTTTTTATCACAATCGAGTGACAGATATTTTTTTAATTTCTGATACTCTATTCTACAACGTTTTAATGAATTAGCGCAAAACCTCATACACCCCAACTGATTTATAACAAAATAATTAGATTGAAACAATAATTTCAATATTTTGATACTTAAAATTTAAAGCTATTCACATTTTAAGTATTGAGGCAAAAATGATTTGTTATCATTTCAGCACTGAAAGAAAGCGCTAACGTACTCATGGATACATTTTTATAATCTTGTTTTGGTAGTAAGTAGGGTGAGTGTACCCGTGCGGTGGGTTGACACCGGGTTCAGAAAACTTTAAATTTTGCAAACAAATTATTTAATATTTTGAAAAAAATTACCTATGTTAAAACCATGATAATTCGATTCTGTTCTCGATTCTAAACAAACTACTTTCTAGTTTTGCGTTAATTTATTAACACGTTGTATATTCTAAGAGTCTTTTCGAAGGTGTTGAATATACTATACAGCAGGGGTGGCCAAACTTCATACATTGCGCAGTCTACATTAAAATTTTAAATATACCTGGCAGTCTATCTTCAATAGCAACAGGTTTAGAAATGAATGTATATGAATAGCTTGCTTCTGATAGATATACTGTAATTTTTTTTCGAGAAATCTGTTTGCGAGACTACCATAAAAGTCGACCGGGTAGACGTCTTGGCCACCACTGCTATACAGTTTTCTACAAAGAAGATTGTCATTTAGTGCATTATGCAGTCTACTCTAACAATCTCCCTTATTCAACACTCTAGGGCGGCACGCAAGAAGATGAAGGATGGTCTTGGTAATCCTTTAGTTAGGATATCGGCCACTTGGTCTGCGGTGCCAATTCGCACGACATCGATGCAACCTTCGGCAACTAATTCTCTCACAAAGAAATGCCGTTGCGAATATGTTTCGTTCTTTTATGAAACTCCGGATTGTGGGCAAGTCGAACAGCCGCTTCGTTGTCCACAAGTAGTGTCGGAGTCTTCGAGATTTCGGTCAGATCTTGCATGGGTCATGAGCCAAACCAATTCTCTGGCTGCTTCACTCGCTGCCACGAGCTTTGCTTCCGTAGTAGAAATAGCTACCGATGCTTGTCGTAGGCTCATCCACGGAATTGTGCCACCGGCATAGCAACAGATCACTCCTATAGTGAATCATACAGTTTCCTGATCTCCTCCGTGATCGGCATCACTGAAACCATGAAGCATATGGGGTGGTTGCTGTACTTTATATCTAATGCCGTGTGAACATGTTCCACTAATGTAGCGCTTGATCCTCTTGACTTTCAGCCAGTCTTCCTTAGATTCTAGTTTTCTGGAAGCAACTCCAACGGTATAAGCAATGTCTGGACGTGTTCCAACCAAAATCAGAAAACTTTCCCTACCAAGAAGCTGTGCATATTTAAGCACTGGCATATTTAAGCTCTATTCAGATTACGACGGACGGGCGCGGATGGAGGACGGAGGGTGCAACGTAAAATAATACCAATTTCAATACCGATAGAGTTCACAGACAAAGCTCCGTGTAGCTCCGTCCTCCGCCCGTGGGGCCCGTATGGGTGTTCTCTCTGTCGACTTTAACGGTATTGAAATAGGTATTATTTTACATTGCACCGCATGCACGTCGTAGTCTGAATAGAGCTTAAATATGCCAGTGCGCTAACGACTTCTCGGTAGGGAAAGTTTCTGATTTTTCACTTTCCGCTTTCTTTCCCTCCTTGTGATGTCACTTTATCGATTGTGTGCTGGCGGGGTTGCATTCAGCCATTCCAAATCGTTCTAGGATTTTCTTAATTTAATGAAAATAGAGCCATTGTTTTCCCTTGATATTTGAAGGCCTAGGTAGTATGACGCGGATTTCGTAGTGCTCTGCAGTCTTTGCCTTAAAAATCATTGAGAAAGGTATTTGCCAATTCTTCGTCAGTGGCAGCTACTAGCCCATCATCAACGTACATTGGCAAAATCATCAAACCAACCATTAAAAAAAAATTGGAGAATATGTCCTAGAAAAAATAATATTAACCTTATAACTAAAATGTTATTTCAGGTAAATTCCAGTCCAAAGATCTATTCACCTATAGTATTAAATGACTCTGATGAATCACTCAGTGACTTACCAAAGGCATTCCCTGAAAAGGAACCAAGTACAAAAGGAAATGTAAGTTTTTTTTAAATTATATTTTCTTAGCCATGGTGGTTGTGGACTAGCTAGTGCATGGCTACCCAAACCCAGGCTTGCGACACACCCTAGACACTTTATACAAACAAGCTCACACTAATAAGAATAGGCTAGCATATTTGTGCTGATGATTGAGAGAGGAATACAGTCATGAACCCAGTAGATAGTTTGTTCCCAAATCCTTCACTCCAGTACAAACGAGAGGGGTAAGGGTAAGGTATAGCTTGTGGGATCCCACTGCAGGGCAAAGACCTCACGAATAACGGTGAAACCCTTTCACCATGGGCCATACTCTACCATGCGGGCCCAGTGCAGGTTGGTGGAGGTAAGTTAGTGGTCAACTTGCTGTCAAAGAATTTTAAAGCTGCCTGCTGCAATCTATTAAGATTGAGAGGTGGTGAGGTCAAAATTGGTGGGGGGAGGGAGTGTCTGTACCTGGTCTGTACGTAGATAATTAGTATTCTTTCTTATACTGTGTTTGCGGGCCAAATAGTGGTCCACCATCGCATTCAAATTTGGCTGTTAACAAATCACCATAACCACGTTTTTAAGATGAAACGGCTTATCTACACTAATATTATAAATCTACACTAATATTATAAAGAGGAAAGATTTGTACCTATTTTTGTATGTTTGTATGTTTGTAATGAATAGGCTCAAAAAGTACTGGGCCGATTTAAAAAATTCTTTCACCATTAGAAAGCTGCATTCACCCTGAGTAACATAGGCTATATTTATTGCTAGAAAAGATTAGACGTCCACCCGTGCTAAGCCGGGACGGGCCGCTATAAACTATAAAGTGAGGGTGAGGAGAGGTGAGGGTAAAACAAATAGGTTCCCTGCATAATGAAACCCTATGACTTAACAATTATGAATGACTATTCCAGAATGCAATAAGACAGTACCTTATAAGCAATTTGTAAGGATATAAAATCTATTTCCAGGTCTCCTTCAACTGTTCAAATGAAGACACATCATTTACAAACAAAAAACAATCCAGACCAAGTATAGGAGGATGGTCTCCGGCCCAAACCATACTATGCGCTACACCAAGACACGTAACCATACCTTCTACACCAAAAGATGTAGCAAACGAATCATTAGAGCAATGTTCTATAAAGAAAATTCAACATTCCCAAAAGAAACTACTTGACGACCTTTATGGAGAAGTATGGAAATCTATACCGACTTTATTTAAAACAATAAAACACAAACATGACAATTGCAATGGAGTTTCTAAGAAACTACAGTTTGAAGACGATGAAAGTGATAAAGAAAATATTAAATATGATTTAGAGACGAATAAAAGACTGTATTTAACAGGTTCCGATGCCAAACATAAATTCCAAAACGAGCTTAATAATACAGAAAAGAAATCAAAAAAGAAATTGTACACAGAAACGATTCCTTCCACACCAGACGTGCCAAAACAGAAACCTATTAGAAATACAAGAAATGTTCAAACAACTACGAAGAAAAAGAAAGGAATGTCCGTGACAGAATTAGTGGAATTGACCAGTGATATCGATATTTTGACGAGAAAAGTGGAAAATTTTGCAGTTGGTGCTACTGTTGATAATGGAGTTAGAAGACTTAGTTTTGTTGGATCTTTGACAGGTATTGCAACTATCTTTATGTACGGTTGTATTTTTATCATTTACTAACTCGGCAGAAAATACCATAAGTTCGGAGGTATGCATAAAATATGGGTGAGCTTTGGGCGAACACAAAGGACCAGCGTAACCGGCCCTTGCTTGCAATAGCCCAACCAAAAATAATAATAACTATCTTTAAATTTCTTAATTTTTTTTATTTATCTTTAAATAACATACACATACATACATACATTACACACATACACATACATAAAATTTTTTTTACATTGTAATGAAACCAAGAAAGCACTATTAATAGGCTGTTTATTATGGAAACCATACAACAACGGCACAAACGTGTAAACATCCATGACCGAACCGGGATTCGAACCCAGGACCCTGGTTTGGCAGTCCGGCGTGGTAACCATTACACCAACCGGGTCGTCAAATAGCTCTACATTATGTAGAGCTATTATATAGCTGTCTATTGGACTTGAATATACCCTAGTTCTTTTCGTGGTTTTTGTATGGTATATTATTTCTTCTATGTACGCCTTTGTAGAGAAAAGGTTAGTCACTTCAATTTCATTGTTAACAGGTAAACATTGCAACTGTATGTGTGAATAGTTTGTATTTTTGTATTTTGTAGTTGTCACCAAAAGTCATTTCAAGTGATTATTTTATTTCTGGGCATGCGCAAGATGCACCCTCCTTGAGGATGAGCCTATGCCTTGGGGATAATATAAAGGCTGATAATGATGATGATTTGATTATTCCTATCCTACTTAATATTATAAATGTGAAAGTTTGAAACTCAGTCATGCAGGCTTAACGGATTTGGTTGACATTTAGGACATAGATAGGATATGTTCTGGATTAACACAACAGGATACTCTTTATCGCCAACCATAAAGTTATTATACCTGTCGGAATAGAGTAACGTGTTTATGGTTTAGATCATATCTAACTAATAGAAGGCAATACGTCGTGACTGAGGGAGAACGAGGCGAAGAAAAGCGTTCAGACATCAAAATTCTGTCTAAGGGTGTTCCTCAAGGTGGTATTATCAGTCCTATTCTATTTGTGATGTTTACGGCTGACCTTTGTGATAGTGTGTCCAATTGCCGTGTCCACTTGTACGCTGACGACACCCAACTATTCCATAGTTTCAATCCAGCGTCTACTGCGGGCGCGACTGATCTTATAAATTACGACCTGGATAACGTAAATAAGTGGGCTACAAGTAATAGCTTAGTATTAAACCCGGCAAAGTCTAAATATATTATTTTAGGCACAAAACACCAGAGAGGGAACACGTTAAATATGAATCCTACGATAAAAATCGATGGTCAAGTAATCGAAAGAGTAACTAAGGTAAGAAATCTTGGACTGACAATGGACGAAGACCTTAAATTTACTGACCATATCAGTGCTAACACTAGGACTGCTTTTTTCAGGCTCAAGGTTTTGTATGGGCTCAGAAAATACCTAACAGTGGAAGTCCGTCAGGTCCTGGTTGAGTCGCTTGTGTTGTCGTTGTTTAACTACTGTGATGTTGTTTATGGACCAAGGATACTCGTAAAGACGGCACAAGCGATACAGCGGGTACAAAACGCCTGCGCTCGTTTTTGTTACCATGTGCCTAGACGAAGCCATGTTACACCTTATCTAAACGGACACGGTATTTTGAAAATGTCACGCAGGCGGAAGGCTCACTACATTTGTTTTCTGCATAAAGTGGTGTTTGGTGGAAGACCTGAATATCTTTTTAATAAATTAGTCTGGGTTAGAGACATCCACACCCGTAATACACGTATGCGATCTGACAATAAACTTGTGATACCAACGCATAAGAGTACTGGGTTTAGAGGATGCTTTCGATTCGCCTCTGCGAAAATATGGAACGATATTCCACCACCACTTCACTTAAAGATGTCGCAAGGCACGTTGAAAAGGAAATTGAAAATTATTTTAATCGAAGAGCAAAAATCTACCGAGAACTAGAACTAGAAGCTCGTAAACTTCTAACCTCTACCTGTGAGCCCCAATTAAATATCTAATACTATCTGAAATTTTATGTTGTACCTACTAAATAACCGTATAGAGCAGTTTAACAAGTAGTCAGACTCTGTCATTACTGTCACTGTTGTTATATTATTCTTTTTAGCATTTTATTTTTAAAGTTTTTATTTCATTTTTTTATTATATATTTTCATTAGGCCCTTCTAACTTCAACGTTGTTACCGAAATTGATTCTGGCATAGAAGCTCTAGCAGTGTTTTTCTTAGTGAACAATGATGGAAATATTGCAAGTGAGAACAGGGTACAGCTGAAAATCAGGGCTGCGCTCGCTGTGATCTCTGATCAGATCACTCGGCCGGCACAAACCTGAGCTGATCCCTTTTGTCGCAAGCAGACTCTAAAAGTATAATTATTGTAATTATTTATTATAACAATTGCTGTACATTCTGTTTGCACAATAAAACTTTTTCAATTTCAATTTCAATTTCAACTGACATGAGCTGTCAAATGAAACCGTTTTTTGTGCATTTGTCGGCACTTATCGGCATGCTGTGCCATAATTGTGAATCTAACGTGAAATCGTAGGGAATTTAATGAAATAGTGTTAATATATTTCACAAAATAATCTACGATTTCTCTTTAGATTCACTTTATTATTCAGAGCACGAATATTTACCCAGTCGATTGTGCCGACAAGTTCCCAAAAACGGTTCTATTGCCTCGCGTCACGTATCTCTTTCTATTATACAGTGGCGCTGATAGGTACATCTCGCTCTCTCAGCTGTCAGTTCCTCTATATGATACCTTTATGTGTCGGACTTTATGTCGCCAACGCAGACAAAGTTGCGGACAACAGCTGTAACTAATTTGCATTTAAAAATGTTTGCTTTTCATTACATATCAAAGTTTTATTGTATAGTTTGAACTTATGGACAAACATTGGAACAAATAAATAGCTACTGCACCTTTTCAAGCTGAGCTTTTTTTATAGGGTCCTTCGTAATATGGGGACGGTTTTTAAGGGGATCATCAGACCATCAAACTGAACAACTTCTATAAATTAGCCGTCCCACACATTTGCCAAACAGCGAATTTTATTCCCATAGAGAAAGTTGTTCAGTTTGATGGTCTGATCATCCCCTTAAAACCCGCCAGCATGTTCAGAACGACCCTGTATATCTATTTTCAGACAACACTCCATCGTGGCGCTGTCACCCAGAAGCGCTGCAATACCACGACGGGTACAAAACGTTGCGAGAACAACTTGCGCGCAGGCTCTACGTGGAGTTCAACTCGCAAGTGTTCGGGGACGCGCTCGATGCCGATATGATCATCGTGTGGGATACCAAGCTACGGAGTACTGCTGGGTATGTTCACTTTGATATCAATACCACGACGGGTACAAAACGTTGCGGGAACAACTCGCGCGCAGGCTCTACGTTTAGTTCAACTCGCAAGTGTTCGGGGATGCGCTCGATGCCGATATGATCATCGTTTGGGACACCAAGCTGCGGAGTACTGCTGGGTATGTTCGCTTTGATATCAATACCACGACGGCTACAAAACGTTGCGGGAACAACTCGCAAGTGTTCGAGGACGCGCTCGATGCTGATATGATCATCGTGTGGGGCACCAAGCTGCGGAGTACTGCTGGGTATGTTCGCTTTGATATCAATACCACGACGGCTACAAAACGTTGCGAGAACAACTCGCGCGCAGGCTGTACGTGGAGTTCAACTCGCAAGTGTTCGGGGACGCGCTCGATGCCGATATGATCATCGTTTGGGATACCAAGCTGCGGAGTACTGCTGGGTATTTTAGCTTTGATATCAATACCACGACGGGTACAAAACGTTGAAAGAACGACTCGCGCGCAGGCTCTACGTGGAGTTCAACTCGCAAGTGTTCGGGGATGCGCTCGATGCCGATATGATCATCGTTTGGGACAACAAGCTGCGGAGTACTGCTGGGTATGTTCGCTTTGATATCAATACCACGACGGCTACAAAACGTTGCGGGAACAACTCGCAAGTGTTTGGGGTCAGTTTCACGGCTAAACCGTTGAACCGATTTTGATGAAATTTGAGGAAGGTCAGGCGACTTGAATTGAATATAAATTCAACGCAGACGAAGTCGCTGGTAACAGCTAGTACTTGATAAAAAGAATTAAAAAAATGTATATGGTCGAATTGAGAAACCTCCTCCTTTTTTGAAGTTGGTTAAAAAATTGTTCCATCACATTTTTTTCGGCAATAATTTTTTAGTTAAACAAAACTTTTATTGATATTGCAGCTTATAAAGACTGAACTTTCTCTAAATGCTTACTGACTGAATATGCCTTAATAAAAACAATTATTCACCTTTCAGGACAACAACAAACCGCCTAGTAAAGAACTCAAAAGGCGATCGCCTGCGCACATCAAGCATAAAGCTCTCCACCAAAGTGGTGGACGGGCCGCAGCGGCTCCGGGACACGCTGATACATGAACTGTGCCACGCCGCGACTTGGCTGATAGACGGCGAGCTGCGGGCTGGCCACGGACCACTGTGGAAGAAATGGTATGTACCCGGAACAAAGGGTTTAATTTAACCGCTCGGTACCCGGATAAACGAGACCCAATAGATAACAATGGGCTGGTGGCTCCTCAGGTTCCCGACGGCAGCAGTTACTAAAAGGTTAACATGGACAATCTTAGGCCAGTCATTTTACGGAGTTTTGTTAGGCGGGGTAGGGAGTAATTACTAATTGGACTTTTAAACTGTAACCGGCACCATTTAGTGACAAAAATACTATACTAAACCATATTTAAAAAAATTGCTACGCAACATAGAAATTAAAATTGTGTGTCCCAGAAGGCTTTTAAATTACTAATATTAATACCAATGCACTCATTTGAAGTAGATTTAACAATTTAAATTATTCTTGAGCAATAAAATAGGCATTGAAATTTAAAAAATGGGGTATTTATTAGAATATACGAATGTATTTTTAAAAACCTTCTAAGTAGACAAAAATATTTACACCATGTTTGAAGTATATATAAAATGATAAAGCCTTAAATATGTGCAAACAAAAATTTACCATTAGGTTTTTTAGAACGAGATAATATCTAAATTTTAAAATTGGAACTGTTGCTGACGTGATTTTTTTTGAAGTTTGGTACATTTTTAAGCTCAAATTGGCTCTTCAATATTATAGCGAAAAAAAAAACAATTATTAATTAGTCCCGGCTCAAACCGTAAAATGACTGGGCTAATCTAAGGGCTCCCACACATAACTGCGACGTCGCATCCCATCGCAAATATCTGATTATTATGATTATTGCACGCATCGCATCGGAGATATTTGCGATGCGATGCGACGCCGCAGTTATGTGTAGGCACGCTAAGATAGTTGTGCGTCACTTAATCATTTTGTGGGCTCCTTAGAATCTGCCTCTTGTGGGGTATTTCTCATGTGTAGCATAGCATAGCGCATTATGTTGAGAATTATTCTAGATTCAGATACCTACGCCACTTATAAATAATATTCCTCATTTCACTAGGAGTGCCCAAATTCAATCCAGCGTGACAGGATACGATAGGTGAAGGATAAGATTCATAGTCCCAAAACACTAAAGTCACTAGGACCTTTGTTAAAGAACGTGGTAGAAAAAAATCAAAAATGGCGAAATCCATGATGGCTGACATAAATATTTTAAATGTCTGTATCTTTTGAACCTAAAGAGATAAATATACGGTGTTTGAACAAATATTCATAGGTAACGAGGATATGCCCATTTAGATGACATGTTGAAAATCAAAGATGGCGGCCATTTTTCGAGTTCTTCCAATCCAACAGAAAATTTGTATCCGGGGTTTTGGTATGAGGGTGCGGTAGTCTGGTAGTCCAAGCATGCAGTGCCAGGACGTTTAGGCTGATGCAGATTATTTTTGTTTTCATTTTATGGCTATGTGCGAAGTGGGTGTTGGGAACTGTCAAGTCGATCGCAGCGCACGCTGTGGCGGAAATTTGAACTACTGACGGTGAAGCTGTGTCAGATTTGCTTGAATCTGTGCAAATCCGCACACTAACTTAACACGAAATCTCCAAAACTGTCAAGACTATAACTTTAAATTTGGCATGGAAGTTTCTATTGGCATCTAGATGCTCACTTAAAAAAGGCTTGTCGCATTTTAAACCCCCAAAGGTGTTAAAACTGAGGTAAAAGTTTGCATGGGAATTCCGATACAAATTAGATTTTGTGCTGGGCTTCGTCCGCATCCGCTCCCATCGTACCGGAATATAATATAAGCTAGCTTTTAACACTAATAATAAGCTTTTAAATATAAAAAGTTTTATCAAAATCGGTCCAGTAGTTTTGGCAGAATCCTCGAACAAACACAGTCCTTTACAGTACTATAATAGTGTAGATAATTCACGGCTGGCCGACATAGTTCATGCGCTACGCCGCGCTAGTGTGGCTCTAGTGTCGTGCACATAGCCAATAGGGTCCTTCTTAATATTCTGACACTTTTTTAAGGGGCTGATTAGACCGTTGAACTGAACAACTTTCTCTAAGGCACCAACATCGAAATCGCGAAAAAAAATCTACTCTTCCATACAAAACTGCAAACCTACTCGTGCCAAATGTATGGGACAGCTGATTTTTTTTCCCTATTTCGATGTTGGTCCCATAGAGAAAGTTGTTCAGTTCGATGGTCTGATCATCCCCTTAAAAAGCGTCAGCATATTAAGAAGATAAGATAAAATGGCTCCAAGAAAAACAATTTTACACACTAAAAGAATTATTTTGCCCTAATGCATGACTGATACATTAAATAAAATGTATTAATTATGTTATCAATAAAAAGTCTACCTAATAATTATACTTAATAATATGCTCTATTATAATGCTAAGGTTTAGTTAATTTAATGATAAAGCTATTAAGCTACATTTCGATTTCTTTCTGTATATAATTTTGATAATCAACCTAATTTTATATTGTATGTCAGACATCTGACTAAATGTGCTGATCTATTTGTAAATTACCACCTATTTACCCAATATGTACCACATTTATCACAATAAATATAAATATAATTTCAAAAGAACTCTGTATATTTACGAATTTAATAGTGGGAGTAAAAAGGGAATATTGTGACGATATTGTTATCTTTTGTGGAGGTTATTCGACACTACAATGTTTCATTTCTAAATTTGCAGGGCGACGCGCGCTCTGAGGGTATTTCCCGAACTAGGAGAGATATCTCGGTGCCACGACTTGGAGATACACTTCAAGTATTCCTATAAGTGCACCAAATGTGGATACAGGTAAACTTTAATTTGGAAAGAAAAACATCGAAGCGTATTGTGCGTCAAAGTTTTGTAAAAAATTGACCCCTCTGCAACCACCGCCAGGCTATTCTACCGTTGGCGCGCTCCATACAAACGTAGTATGGTGATATTTTCAATACTATCTAATTAAAGTCTATGAAATTTTTCAAAAACAATCAAGTAACTAATCTCTATGTCGGTATGAAGTCAGATTTTCGTTAAAATATACAGTTTCAATGCTAGGATTAATTTAAGATTTGTATGGAAATATTTGTGGCACTGTAACTTTAAAACTATAAATTTTATCGAAAATCTGACTTCATACCGACATAGAAATTAGTTACTAGATTGTTTTTGAAAAATGTCATAGACTTTAATTGGATAGTATTGAAAATATCACCATACTCAGTGCCGGATTAACCATATAGGCAAAGTAGGCACGGGCCTACGGGCCCACCACCGCCAAGGGGCCCCGCGGCTCGTGAGAAAAAAAAATCTTTTTCGTATTTGAATTGAATCAAAAATTAAGAAAAGATGAACGCATTTTTTTTTTCATTTTCATAACGTTTCCTTTAATGATACCCCACATGATAATTTTAGAATAAAAAACATTTGACTCCTAAGCTCAATTATAATTATAAATCTTTTTTGACTGCACTCTTCTAATTGGGCCTATCTCTATCGATCTCTTTATCTCCGAGATAAACGAGACTGTTACAGACAGATGGACGGACAGACACCGAGGTGATTCAATAAGTGTTCCGTTTTCCCAATTTTGCTATGGAACACTACACACACACACACACACTACACACACACACACACACACACACACACACACACACACACACACGACTACACTATACTTGCAAGGGCCAATGCAACTAAGGCTTTGTCAAAAGGTTACAGCAGTTTTCTGAAAGCTTTGCAGTCTACAGGGTGTAACAAAACACCCTAGTAATACTTAAAGGGGCGTTTCAGACCATCAAACTGAACAACTTTATCTATATCTCTATGGAGCCAACATTGAAATCGCGAAAAAAAAATTCATTCTTTCATACAAAACTGCAGTACCGTCTCGACTCAAATGTATGGGACGGCAGATTTTTTTTAATTTTTTCTCGACGTTGGCCCCATACTGAAAGTTGTTCAGTTTGATGGTCTGAAGCACCCCCTTAAGTATTACTAGGGTGTTTTGTTACACCCTATATTGCTGGTGATAAGGATCAGAAATCTGAAGTGGTTCACGAGGCCAGATGCCTATTGAAGGACTATGAAAAAAAAATGCCATAATGACAGTTTTCTGGGCTGTTATTCTAGATCGGATCAATGGTGTCAGTAAATCTATACAAAAAGAAACAATTGAACTTCGGACGGCAATCGATCTTTTGAAATCGCTTCTAGATTTTTTGATGTCACAGAGAGACATCTTCGAGGACTACAAGATGAAAGCAACTGAAAAAATGGATGCCCTGGGCCTTCATCATGCCCAATACAGTGATTAAAATCAGCGTATTTGAAAAAGGAAAAAGCGTTATGATGATGGAAGTGCAGAAGACGTTGTGCTCAGAGGAAAACAACAATTCAAAATTGAAACATATTTGCCTGTATTTAGATATGTTGTGTACAGAACTGTCGAAGCGCTCCGGGAAATAAATTCCCTGTTTGGATTTTTAGTAGATTTCTCGACAAAGTCTGACGATGAAATTAAAGAAGCTTGCGAAAAGTTTAGAGAACATTATTCGGAGGACATTGAGCCAGAGTTTAATGAAGAAATGGTTCACTTTAAGTACTTAATTTCACAATTAGTCGACGATGCCGAAAACCTTGCATACCTATACTCCAATTAAAATAGCCGCGAAATATTAAAGCTATTTTGGAATACAGAAACAGAGATTTGAAACACTTACTCTCACTTATTCTTAGAACAGCTTTTGTACAGTCAAGAGCACATCAAGCTTTACGCTTGTAGTTCGATTGTAACGCTTATGGCGCAATAAATAAGAACGGTACAAAGTCCAAAGTGTCAAGTGTCAGTGTGTGCTCTTGTCTTGACTGTACCGTCCAAGATATGACGTATAGTATATCTTTCTAATAAATAAATGAAATTTGGTGCTCAGAATTGGCCAGAAAGCTGAATAGGAATCGGAAAATCTTGTTGCCCTTATTTTAAATGAAGTATACATATTAGAGACCTACCTTTCATGTTGCAAGTAAAGTCTCTGTGATTAAATCTCGAGCTCGGTTCATTCGCTCCTGTTTTTAAATCATGTGGCGACGACCAAGGCATACCTATGACATATTGTAGTAACAACTAGTCTAGGTCGTCGCCTCATGATTTAAATAGGATGATAGGTTTTGGATCGTGTTGCAACATCCTATTCATGTTCATATTGTATGTAGTAGAAGCTCGATTTTAGTAGATATGTGCTGTTTTATTGCGACCACCTAATCTGGACCACACTGGAAAAGAATCATTGCTACGCCCATGGGCAGGGGGGCCCCGAGACTTGCAGTGCCTAGGGGCCTCTGCATGGCTTAATCCGGCCCTGACCATACTACGTTTGTATGGAGCGCGCCAACGGTAGAATAGCCTTAAGACGTTAACAAAAACAAATACACGGACTTGTTGCTCTACTCTACGGTACGATATGACCACAGAACATTACAAGAGAGGTTAGAAATGCAAAGTAGCGGATTTGCTGCGGAGACGGTTGTCGCCACTTATCTTAGCTCACGCTGCTACAACTACTTATGCCCTCACGCTCGCACCACCATTTATTACCTTTGACACTACTGCTTGGCACTACCAGTAGTGCCGTGGGAAATTTTACTTTCCCTTGACACTACCGGTAGTGCCACGGGTAAAAAATAATTAAATTTTCCATTGCATTAGGGATTGTTCCCTGGACTTCTGACGATATCGATAGAAAATTAATTACAACAATAAAGGACTTATAGCAACAGAACTGAGATATAACGAGCTCACGAGATAGAATACCTACGAATAGCGGCCTACCTTTCCGGCAGCACGGTCAGTGGGTCATTTTCGAAAAAATGAAGATTCTTGTTAAAAACCCGGGATTCTTGATAAAAACCCGGGATTCTTGTTAAAAAAACCCGGGATTCTTTTAAAAAACCCGGAATTCTTTTAAAATACCCGGGATTCTTTTAAAAAACCCGGGATTCTTGATAAAAACCCGGGATTCTTGATAAAAACCCGGGATTCTTGAAAAAAAAACCCGGGATTCTGGATGAAAACCCGGGATTCTTTTTCAAAAACCCGGGATTATTGATAAAAACCCGGGATTATTTTTCAAAAACACGGAATTCTTGATTAAAACCCGGGATTTTTATCAAGAATCCCGGGATTCTTGTAAAAAACCCGGAATTCTTTTAAAAAACCCGGGATTCTTTTAAAAAACCCGGGATTCTTGATAAAAACCCGGGATTCTTGATAAAAACCCGGGATTCTTGAAAAAAAATTTGGGATTCTGGATGAAAACCCGGGATTCTTTTTCAAAAACCCGGGATTATTGATAAAAACCCGGGATTCTTTTTCAAAAACCCGGGATTCTTGATAAAACCCGGGATTCTTTTTCAAAAACCCGGGATTCTTGATAAAAACCCGGGGTTCTTGTAAAAAACCCGGGATTCTTGTTAAAAATCCGGGATTCTTGAAAAAAACCCGGGATTCTTGTAAAAACCCGGGATTATTTTTCAAAAACACGGAATTCTTGATTAAAACCCGGGATTTTTATCAAGAATCCCGGTATTCTTGATAAAAACCCGGGATTCATGTAAAAAAAACCCGGGATTCTTGTAAAAAATCAAAGAATCCCGGGTTTTTATCAAGAATCCCGGGTTTTTTTTACAAGAATCCCGGGTTTTTAACAAGAATCCCGGGTTTTTAACATGAATCTTCATTTTTTGGTTCGCTCAAAGATAAAATGGTTCGCTATTCCTCTTTCCTAATGTGAGAGTCTTTCAACAATTTTTTTTTCTTCTATGGTTTTTCATAATTCTTAAATTGAAATAAATGAAATAATATACAGGGTGTACATTAAAATGGGACAGCTACTTAAAGGGGTGCTTCAGACCATCAAACTGAACAACTTTCTCTATGGGACCAACAACGAAATCGCGAAATAAAAATCTGCTGTCCCATACATTTCAGTCGAGTTATTTTTGCACTTTTGTATGGGAGAGCGGATTTTTTTTTCGCGATTTCGATATTGGTCCCATAGAGAAAGTTGTTCAGTTTGATGGTCTGAAGCACACCTTTGAGTAGCTGTCCCATTTTATTGTACACCCTGTATAAAGAATTGAAATAATATATAAAGAAAAAAAAAACAAAACACAAAATAATGTCAAGGATTGAAAAGATTTTTGTATCAAACATGGTTTTCATTAAAAATAACATAACCCAGTAAAATTAGATAAATCAGAAGAAATAATTTCCGGAGTTTTGAAACTTTTTTTAAACGTTCCTTTGGTACGCAATATTGAAGAAAAAAAAAGTCCTGGTGAGGGGGGGGGGGTGAGCTCGAGGAAGGGGGGGGCTCTAAAGGTGACTTTTTTCAGTTTTTCGCTTATTTCTTGAAATCTAAAAGTCGTATCGAAATACTTTGTATGAACGAATTATACCTAACAAAATTTTCTACAAAACAAGTGGTATGCATTTTTGTCATAGGACTTAACCTTTGAGGGCTACGGGGTCGAGAATGTAACGGCATTTCAAAAATTATGAAATTTGTATGGCGACCCTCATGAAAGTTGAAGACAAAAACAAAATGATTTCATATTCTTAATCAGCAGCCCCAAAAACTCCCAGATACAAATTTTCAGTGGGTTCGGGGAACTCTTAAAAGCTGCATTGGCGTTTGAAATTTCCATGGTAGCCATCTTGGATATCGCAATTTTGGATTTTTTTCACCGCCAACGAAATCTGACCAGGGTCCTCTATGACATTTGTTCGAGGTCCATAACCCTATCTGTCATAGTTTCCGCGGGCCGTTGACCTCATCCATCAGGAGTCGACCTTCCGAGGAAGTCAAAGTTTTCCCTGTATCACCAAGGCATCCATATGATGATCCCCAAATGTCATCCTTGTGCCGTAAGGGGAACCCGGAGATAAATTGGAGGTATCTGGTTGACCCCCCCTCCCCCCCCCCCACATACAGGGTGTCCCAGAAATGGTGAATCAAACTGCTATGGGAGGCAGCTTGACTAATGTCCTATCCATAAAAAATATTAAAAAAAATAAAACGCACATGACCATAAAAAAAAAAGAATATCCAAAAAAACGGGAAAATCATCAAATTTTTCTAAGTTTCCAGCTCTAATTATCGCGTTTTGGGATAATTTGTAATTTTTTTCTGCAAATATTAATTGTTAGAGGTTGCTTCGACTGATTGTTAACATGAGCACAGACCACTTAGTTTAATTGTTTTTTCTGAACCGAAAAATTTTCTTGCTATTTTAACCAGCTGTAGTATAAAAAAAATGTATGGGACTTGTGCGGCAAACTACTTCAAAAAGTTGCCTATTTAATGACGATTTTAAAATGATACGAATCACTGAATTTACTTTACAAAATTGGGAGATATTAATTTTCTTGTGTGCAAGGGTGAAATTTGTGCAATTTATTCTTTACTTTTTAATTCATTTTCCACTTCTAATCCGTTGCTTCTAAGGTTAGAATTGGCTAAAAAAGTTGTTTCAATACCCGGTAGTAATGGCACGGTTTTTTAGAATCCCGGTTTTTCAAAATCCCGGTGTTTTAAAATCCCGGTTGTTTAAAATCCCGGTTTTTTTAGGAATCCCGGTTTTTTTTAAATTCCCGGTTTTTTGGGAATCCCGTTGTTTTAAAATCCCGGTTTTTTGGGAATCCCGGTGTTTTAAAATCCCGGTTTTTTGGGAATCCCGGTTTTTTGGGAATCCTGGTGTTTTAAAATCCCGGTTTTTTAAATTCCCAGTTTTTTGGGAATCCCGGGAATTTAAAAAACCGGGATTCTTAAAAAAACGGGATTTTAAACAAACGGGATTTAAAAAAATCGGGTTTTTAAAACACCGGGATTTTGAAAAACCGGGATTCTAAAAAACCGTGCCATTACTACCGGGTATTGAAACAACTTTTTTAGCCAATTCTAACCTTAGAAGCAACGGATTAGAAGTGGAAAATGAATTAAAAAGTAAAGAATAAATTGCACAAATTTCACCCTAGCACACAAGAAAATTAATATCTCCCAATTTTGTAAAGTAAATTCAGTGATTCGTATCATTTTAAAATCGTCATTAAATAGGCAACTTTTTGAAGTAGTTTGCCGCACAAGTCCCATACATTTTTTTTATACTACAGCTGGTTAAAATAGCAAGAAAATTTTTCGGTTCAGAAAAAACAATTAAACTAAGTGGTCTGTGCTCTAAGTGCAGACATTTTTTTTTGTAAAATGTTAACAATCAGTCGAAGCAACCTCTAACAATTAATATTGGCAGAAAAAAATTACAAATTATCCCAAAACGCGATAATTAGAGCTGGAAACTTAGAAAAATTTGATGATTTTCCCGTTTTTTTGGATATTCTTTTTTTTTATGGTCATGTGCGTTTTATTTTTTTTAATATTTTTTATGGATAGGACATTAGTCAAGCTGCCTCCCATAGCATTTTGATTCACCATTTCTGGGACACCCTGTAGATATTAGATAAATACCCGTATAATTGTTCACCGGGTTTCCCCCATTCAACGTATAGTAAAATGATTTTAGGGATCATCATAAAGATGCCCTGGCGATAAAAAAAATATTTCGACTTCCTCAGAAGGTCGACTCCTGACGGATGAGGTCAACGGCCCGCGGAAACTATGACAGATAGGTATATGGACCTTGAACAATTGTGATAGAGGACCTTGGTCAGATTTGGTTGGCGGTGAAAAAAATCCAAAATTGCGATATTTTTTATTTTTTTTATTTATTAGATACTCAAACAAGTCACAATCAATTTGATAACTTATAGTAACATGAATGAAATATTTTAAGTCTAGACTGTGACTCAATTAAATGAGTACACAACATGATTATAAAAAAGTGAGATATGCTTAAGATTACAATTACTTACAATTTTTAAAAGACCAAACATCCAGAACTAAACATACAAACAAAAAAGAAAAAAAAAAAAAAAAAATACAGTAACATGCTACAAGTTAAACAATTTAAGTACAGTAAAGTTGGCCAATAATGAGTACTTAATATAAAGTATACCTACAAATTAAATACAAGCTATGTACCGTGTTGAGAGGAGGAGAGGAGGATTGTATGGAGACATCTTTTAAAAATGTTTAGTCTGTTATTAAAAACATCAAGTTCCGCATGCTTTCCACTCAACTCGTTATATTCCCGGCACATTCTTGATATTGGGTTGAAAAAGGAGGTGTTATTTAAGTAAACGTTGAGTGTGAATGTCCGAGGAACACGAGTCCTGTAGAAAGTGTTGATGTCCAGCGAGTTGAGCAGTGTGGGAGAGTCAATAACGGAGTGCAGTATTTTATGTAAAGTTACTAGAAGGTGTTGTTTACGACGTGATTCAAGCGAGTTCAGTTTGTACGTGCTACATCTCTGAGCGTAACTGATCTGTGATCTTCCTTGATTGAGGCGGAAAGACAGGATTTTTAGACACTTCTTCTGTACTCGTTCGATATTCTTCGTATGTACAGTATAGTATGGAGACCATACTGGGCTGCAGTATTCGAGAACACTTCTTACAAGGCTACAGTAGAGCGTAATAAAGCTACGGGGATTTTTAAATCCTTTTGTGGTTCGCGTAATGAAGCCCATCAATTGGTTGCCTTTCTTTATTATGTGTTCGAAGTGTGAACGAAACGAAAGCTCCTCATCGAAATATACGCCAAGATCTCTAGCTACAGTTTTACGTTCCAGCGTTAGATTTGAGATAGAGTAGTTATACATTATTTTAGTGTGTTTCCGCGTGAACGTTACTACAAAACATTTTGCAATGTTGAGGGACATCTCGTTTCGCTCGCACCAATCTGTTATGCTGTCAAGATCATTTTGCAAGGCTTTACAATCTCGGTCACTTTCAATCCTAACAAATACTTTGAGATCGTCAGCATAAAGGAGACAAGGGCACACTAAACTATCAATCAAGTCGTTGATGAATATATTAAAGAGTAGAGGGCCAAGATGTGATCCCTGAGGGACCCCCGAAGTCACACAAATCGGAGAGGAGGTGTAACCCTTCACTGCAACCAACTGGCTTCTATTATTAAGGTAAGAGCAAATCCAGCGAAGCAAGTTTCCATGAATGCCATAAGACGAAATTTTGTTACACAGTAAGAAATGATTCACCCTATCAAAAGCTTTCGAGAAATCTGTGTAGATAGAGTCAACTTGACCCCTCGCAGCGAACGATTGACATAAATAGTGTTTGTACTCTAAGAGATTGCTGAGAGTGGACCTGTTTTTAATAAAGCCATGCTGTTTGTCTGATAGGGACTGCTTGACATGATTGTAGAGATGATTATAGACGAGAGCCTCGAACAACTTTGCCATACATGACAGGATACTTATAGGCCTATAATTTTCACAGCATGACTTATCGCCAGTTTTATGGACAGGAATAATATGAGCAGTCTTCCAGCAGTTAGGGAACCTACCAGTCTGTAGGGAGTAATTAAAAAGGATACCTAAGGGAATGCAAAGTTCCTTTCCACATGCGATAACAAAGGAAGCGGGAATCCCATCAGGACCAGCACCCTTGTTCCTATCGAGTTTCTTTATTTTTGCTAAGATTTCCTCTTCTCTTATAATTACTCCTGACAAGATATTGTTGTTATTTGTGACTTGTTGTGTGGCAGCGTCCATTTGAGTGGAAGACCCCGAAAAGACAGACCCGAAATATTCCGAAAACAGCTCACACACCACCTGTCCATCTGAAGATGATTTGTTTTTATAGGTCATTGTTTGAGGAATGGCACTGCTGCCCTTCTTATCCTTAACAAAGCGCCAGAACATCTTAATATTGTCATTTAACGAGTCCTCCACTGATCTGACAAATGTCTTGTAACAGTCATTTATTAACGTTTTACATCTACTACGTAAACAGGAAAATGTGTCGTAGTCCCTTGGATTGCCGTACTTTTTAAAACGTTTGTGAAATTTATTTTTTTCCTTAAGACAACGCTTGAGCGCGTAATTGTACCAAGCCGGATATTTGTTCGAGCATTTCAGGGTAAGAGGTGTGTGCAGTTTTATAATAGCGTTTAGTTTCTCATAAAATGATCCTATGCGTTTGTCAATATCTGGGTCCGACAGAATTTCGGTCCAGCTTACGCCACTGAGCTCCGATTTAATCACATCATAGCGACATTTGTTAAAATTAATACTTACAATGTCATTACGTGCCATTGGTTTCACATATCCAAGATGTCCGAGATCCAAGATGGCTGCCATGGAAATTTCAAAAGCCAATGCAGCTCTTAAGGGTCCTCTGAACCGACAGAAAATTTGTATCTGGGGGTTTTCGGGGTTGCTGATTAAGAATATGAAATCATTTTGTTTTTATCTTCAACTTTCATGAGGGTCGCCATACAAATTTCATAATTTTTGAAATGTCGTTACATTCTCGACCCCGTAGCCCTCAAAGGTTAAGTTCTATGACAAATATGCATACCACTTGTTTTGTAGAAAATTTTGTTAGGTATAATTTGTCCATACAAAGTATTTCGATACGACTTTTAGATTTCAAGAAATAAGCGAAAAACTGAAAAAAGTCACCTTTAGAGCCCCCCCCTTCCTCGAGCTCACCCCCCCCCCCCCCCCCCCCCCCCCCTCACCAGGACTTTTTTTTTTCTTCAATATTACGTACCAAAGGAACGTTTAAAAAAAGTTTTAGAACTCCGGAAATTACTTCTCCTGATTGGTATATTTCAGCTTAATTTTACTGGGTTAACAAGGTATAATAATTATATTTATTATGTACACACGGTGACAGATCAACCTACCCATAGTTCAACCTTATGTTCGTTGTTCGACATTATGTCCATGAGCATAAAGTTCAACTATGGGTAAGTTGATCTGTCGCCGTGTGTACGTACGTACGTACTTACATAGAAGTCCCTAGTGAGCTTCTGTAAAGTGTTGGGTCAGTGGGTCATTTTCGAAAAGAGTGTTTCCTGGGAAAAATAATTCCCGCTGGCCAGACCAGTCTGACCACCAGTCTGACCAACGGGAAACACTCTTCGAAAATGACCCACTGACCGTGCTGCCGGAAAGGTAGGCCGCTATTCGTAGGTATTCTATCTCGTGCGCTCGTTATATCTCCTTTATTGTTGTAATTAATTTTCTATCGATATCGTCAGAAGTCCAGGGAACAATCCCTAATGCAATGGAAAATTTAATTATTTTTTACCCGTGGCACTACCGGTAGTGTCAAAGGAAAGTAAAATTTCCCATGGCACTACTGGTAGTGCCAAGCAGTAGTGTCAAAGGTAATAAATGCGCACCACGCCGCGCGCCTTACTGTGTGTGTGTTAATGCAAATCATTGCATAACCGTGTGGCACGCGTTCCACGCCTATTTTGCACTTCTAACCCCTCTTGACCGCGGGCCATGGTATCGTAGTATCACAGTATAAGATCCAGTTTCATACAATGGTACCAAACGCGGCTTGTATGTGTGCTCGCCAGAGTCGCCAGTACGTACGACGATATCTAAGGCAGCCAAGGCAGCGCCAGACGGGGCTACGCGGAGATATTGTCAGTGTGTGCGTGCTACGAGGCGTACGCCGTGTTTGGTACCATTGTATGAAGATAGATTACTGTCTTATACTGTGGTAGTATGTTATCTCTACGACCACGTTTATTTGTGATGTCGTATCCGACTAATACGAAACATAAATGAACAATTTGAATTTTGCATCGTTTTATTTTTCAGCATTCAACGGCATTCAAAATCCATAGACATTACAAAGAAATGTTGCGGCTACTGCAGAGGCACTTTCGAAATAATAGTCAATAAGAAGAACAAGGATGGCGTAGTGGTTTCCACGCCTGCCAGAAAGGGAGGTCCGAATGACTTCGCTTTGTATGTCAAAGAAAATTACGCTACAATGAAAAATGGGACGAAAACTCATGCACAAGTCATGAAGATATTAGGTGAGCAGTTCTCGGCTAAGAAAAAAATGATTAACGAAATTATAGACTGATTTCGAAGTTATGGACTGATTTCGAAGTTATGGACTGATTTCGAAGTTATAGACTGATTTTTAAAACGATGTTTATAGCTTTTAGAAAAAAACCAGGAATTTTATTTTATTTTCTATGAAGGTTGTGCTGTTTGACAACTAGAAACTAGACATTTTCGCATAAAGAAACCGTGGTGGCACAGGTCCGGCACTTCAAACAACGTTTTAGATTGACATGATGACGTTCGCACATGCGCACTTAGCGATAATTGTGCATGACATACGTGTAGGGTTGACTTAACACGCATCGTATGAACTACATTATACATTTCGTTACTTTTTATAGTTCATTATGTTATTAAAAATAGTTTTTAAGCTAAAGAATCACAGAAAATGTGAATTTAGGATTATTTTCCAACGTTTATTTTTATTGTGGAGAAAAATAAAATATATTTTATGTAGTCAAATCCAACGGGTGCGCGCGCCTGACTGCATTCCCTTGCTTTGCTTCCCTCAAGTTACCACAGAGAGTGTGAGGGGAGGTGGGGTATCTGAAGTCAGAGGGGGGCGGGGAATGGCCGTTCTAGGTCTAGTCTAGTTACAAGAAACCATTTCAGCCGTGCAGGAGGCGATGGTTCGATTCCCGTCCAGGCCAACTAGTAGTAAGTAACCATTAAGTTTTTCGGAATTTATATACGATTTGTAACATGGCTTTTCGGTGAAGGAAAACATCGTGAGGAAACCTGTATGCTTCAATTTCGAGCCATGTAATTTTACCCACTGTCCATTATAAAGTGGCGACGAGCTCACTACCCGTCACACTGGATAGAGTTCTGGTACTACTAGTAAAACGTTGAGTTCTGACTACCCCCTCAGAATATAGTACCTATACTCCATTCAGGAATTAGAGAGACAAAATGTAAACAACGGTAATACCAGTGTAGAAAATACCATCTCGAGACGGAAGAAAACTTATCTCTGGAATATACAACGGTAAATTATCAATTCTACTCGCAAAGGATTGCGACACATGATATGTTAATTTTGTATGGAAAATAATAATAAAATACGCAAGGCATCATATATTTGAGAACAAAAGAAAGCGTGACTGTAAATATATTATTTCGTAGTCTGGCAGCACTCAGATGTATTTGACCTTTGGTTCGTTTTAATAAAGTTCTTAAAGAAAAATACTCTTTACTGTATACAGTAACGTAAACGCGTCTCTTGATTAGTTCATATCGTCTTCGGTCCGTACGTTACTCGCGGACGTTACGCATAGCACTAAAAAGTCTAGAAATGGGCTACATAACGTAATTTAAAAATGTCATTCAATTTGTTACGAGTCTATCGATAAATAAGAACAATTTCTTATTTATCGATAGACAACAAATTTGTAATATCACCGCAGTCTAGTTAGTGCCGTGCCTACATAATGTTATTATATTATTAAAAAATGTACCAAAGGTTTCTGACCACGAAACGTCACTTTGACGGTGACGTTTCTTTGTTTACATTTTGTCTCTCTAATTACTGAATGGAGATTAGTTGAAAATGGTCTAGATTCAAACAGCATAGAACAGTGCAATCTTCATAGAATTTAAGTTTCTTGGTGATAATTTGACTGATTTGATTCAATTAATTAAACACTAGTTTAGAGAGCTTTATAGTTTTCATAGGTTTGTATTTGAAATCTGTTTTTCTACAGTTTCTATTACCCCGAATTTCATAGGTAAGTATACATAATTTTGTTTAATAATTTGTTATTGTTAATAGTGTATATTTCTAAAAAAAACTCGCCTTATTCTTGCTTAGAAAGGTTGAAGCCCATTTCTTTAGATAAAATATAGTTATAGACTATGACTTTTGTATATATGTTTGCTAGGAAATATTGTATAGACTTTTGTACAGGATACAAATAATTTTTGACTCTAATTTATAACTTAGATTCCTACTTAATTGTATACAAAAATGTATAAATTGCCTTATAGTTGTAATTATTATCTATTTTCGTGTATGTAGTGTATGTACTGTGCATGCTATCAGTTTATAATAACAATGTGCATGACCTCGCTCGCAAATGTGACGTCACTCAATCACACCAACTTCACTCGAGTCATTCAAATGACTGTTTCCTTTGCATAGAGTCTACATTCCTTTGTCAACCGAGTGAAGTTATCCAACGGCCCTTCAAGGTCATGCACATTGTTATTTTAAACTGATAGTACACTTTATTATAATTAAATTAAAAGGGTAATTATATCTAGGTTAGTTGGGGTACCCACGTCTTGTCAGTCAGCGAATATACATGTTTGTGCTTACACGGAAGTTTTACTGTCTTGCCTAAATACTCCCAAACACTATATAGTTTGTTACTACAAAAAGTCGCACTTTAATGGGGCCAGTTGATTTTTCGACCACTTTCTTCTGTCGAAACGATGCGATGGTATTGGAGTTTGACTTTCCATCGTAATGAATATAGTTAGGATGGGCTTATAATTATTAGGTTGGTTTCTAAATGAAAATCAACACTACAGATACGCGAGCTGATTGCCCGGTGCGGTCTACATATCAGTAAGGGCTCTTACAGACGAGTGACACTTTGCGGTCGCAGAGGGTCGCGATCATAGACTTTACGGTCGCCTTGGGTCGCGCGACCGCTGGGCGACCCAAGGCGACCGCAAAGTGTCGCTCGTCTGTAAGAGCGCTAATCTGTGAGTGCGGTGCGCCGGACGTATTATAATTAGTACGTCACTCGACTTTTTATAAATGGGAGTTTGTAAATAAAACAAAAGGTTTCAATACCGTTTTTTTATTTATTTATACATAGTAAATGTCAGTTGTCATTTTTGTTAAATGATAAAGTAGGTACAGTCTTGGAAATATTTAAAAAAATTATATAATTTACAACAAATGGAACGTGGTAACGTTCATTTTTTTTAAATTAGGGTACTTTATAGTAACCCGTTTATGTACACAGGCTTAAAATGTAAAAAAATAAAATTAAAAAAGTGGCATCAATTTTATGGTAAGCAATATTTTATACCATACTTAATTAAGACATATTTTATTTACATAGGAATTATTTAGCCTTAGTTATAAAATGTTATCGCCAAATTTTCAAAAATCTTTCTTAATTTTTAAAGTTTTTTTTGACGTATACATTTTATTACTAAGGGCCATACATTGTAATGAGCACTGTTAAGTAACGCAACATCCATTTATTTTTTCTCAAAAATTAACACAATTATTTTTAGAAAATTGATGGTATTTTTCAAATATTAATATTCTTTAGTATCTCACCTAATTTATACAATTATATTTATTAATTTACCCTATCTAGGTATATTGTGTAGAGCCAACATTCATTTTGCGATATTTTATAATAGGTATTTAAAATGTATTATGTTTCAACACACATTTATCTACAACAATATATTTCTGTGATTGTGTATGTATTTATAACTATATCTAGTTAACTGATGATTTTAAAAAAGATTTTATTTATTTTTAAATGGCAGGTTTATGGTCTTAGTGCTGACTAGGCAGAAATGCTTTTTATTTAACAAAATCTTTTTTTGTTCCACTATTTTTCTAATTGTTATTATGAAAGTCTAGAACGGTAACACTATTTTTTTCGAGTGCATAACTGTTTTACGAAAACCCGTTCGTCGAAATCACGGTTCGCCGAAGTATGAAAACTTACATACTTCGACGAACCGTGCTTTCGTTGAACAGTTCTTTCGTCGAACGAAACAGTTGTGAACCGTGATTTCGACGAACGGGTTATCGTAAAACAGTTATGCACACATTTTTTTTTTTCAGATTGACAGTAATTTGACACAAAAAAAATGATTATTTTTAAATGGACAAAAAACAATGACACATAATTTTTTAACGATTATTTTCATATTATAGGGAAACACAACATTTTGTATATATTTCTGATAAAATTTATTGGACATTAACATCGTTACAAGAACAGTGGACTGAAATTAATGGACATAATTTTAAGCCGGTTTACACCAGAAATTATAGGACATTTACTTTCACGGATGTATGAACTCGGCTTTACAATTTTTTTTATTTTATACTTTACATTAACTATGGACAGAATTAATTGAAACAAAATTTTTATAATATTCAATATCACATATAATTAAATTGTAACTTACATATCAGATTATTTATACATTGATTTATATACGTTTTTTGATACAAATATTAATATTAAATGGCAATTCGTAAAAGGAATAGTGATTGTAAAAATTCCTATGGATTTTTATACAAAATAGTCAATGTTACAGATCTAAAATGATTTTGGATTCATTGTCTTACTTTCTCTTACTCAAATAGCAATTATTATGAGTGAGATGGCAATTTCCTTCAGAAGTCATTATTAAAAAATTGTTTTGAAAGACGTGTGAAATCTCGAAAATGCTTACATCATACAAAAAGGCCGTTTTCAAAAATTAAAATTAAACGCTATTTACACGAGGCCAGTATAATATTCTTAAATATAGTTAATTCTAACTATACAATGTCTATACATGATGAAACGTGTTTACACGTTTTACGTATCGAAGGCTTATAATTAGCTCGCCGAAGAGCAATTGATCAGCCTTACATGTACATGTGTAATTGAAATGACACTTTTATTTACGATTCAATATTCGCTATTTAATTTACAACGCAAAAAAATTCTCGAAAACCTCTGAGATTTGATCATTTAAATGGGGACCTGCCTTACGGAAGCATCCTCTGCCAAGTTACAAGATCAAATGATCATGTACGCACGGCGACACATCAAGCTATACAAAACTAAAATAAGCTGGCCGCGCGTAGGTCGCGTAACGTATAGGTACCGTCGCGCGGCCAGCGTATGTTGATTTTGTATAGCTTGATGTGTCGCCGTGTGTACATGTGCATACAATTTTATGCCTTATCACTAAACGAGACAGCCTATAATTGCGGAATAACTAGTCTTGTTTGGGGATCATACAAGACTATTTGTCATAATTTTTGTCATTCAAAATTAGACTCTGAAGTAACGGAATAAAATCCAAAGTTGCGTATTTCATGCTACCTCGTCCCCCGCAAAAAGTGACAGAAAATTTCGTCAGTAGAATTACACGCGTAACTCGTCCATATTTAAAAGGTCTAAGCCTCTGAGACAGCAAGCAAAAAGTAAACGCTGATTAGAAAGAGAAGTACGGTCATAATCGGTTTTCTTCGTGACAAGAGCAACAGAGACAGCGCTATGCGGGACCAACTAATCATGACCTATGTCCTCTTTCTTTAACAGCATTCATGGTTTAAATAGCAAATACTGAACCGCATTAAAACAGTCCTTCACACTACCATTATCAAAAGCTAAGATTTTCTGCCGCGCACGACAGTGTTATACTAAATCAAGTTTGCGACGGACCATCTTCTAAAGGTCTAAACCTAACGAAACCGTCTTGAGCTACCAGCATACTATTCCCTTCAGCTTCATTAGGATTCACACCATCCTGAGGCTGGGAATACGAAGCTTCATAACTGCAATTCCTTGGTGCAGGCTGTGGAGCAGCTATGGGATAATTCCTCTCATTGGGATCCTCTGTAAAACCGTACAAGTCCGTAGACTTTGGTCTATCGGGAAATCCGTTGTTCTTACCACGTTTCTGACTACCGCTGGAGTTGACAACGGATGTTGAGGGGGAGTTTCTACGCTGAGAATTCCTTATTTGATCCCCGTAACCTCTGTTCGGATTCAAAGTTTGTATCCCAGAAGTATGGTAGGACGCATTTTCCGTGTTATAATTTCCGTATTCATCCGGCAAATGGGGCTGATGGTAGTGATGCCCCATAGAGTCGTAGCCCATTGTCATACAATTCTGTACATTCTTGTTCTTAACCCTATGCTTTTTACGAGGATTGCTGTTGGTTCTAGATGAAGCCCTATCATAGGACATGTGTTTGAAATTATGTGAGCTACGGTTAGAACCTCCATTGTAGTTTTGGTTCTTGATGTCGCGAATGAAATCGCTGTTACTGCCGTATTGAATGACATTGTATTCGTGGTCTAAAGGGTCATCTCCTTGTAAAGATTGTATAGCTGGATCACAGTTGGAGTAATGATCGTCTGAAACCGATTCTATGCCGTTGTAAGCGGCCATGTTTGGGTGGTGTTTTATCAAGTGATTTGTCACGCCCTGACTTGAGGTAGCGTTGCTGGATTCAGTGGAGCTGCTATGACCAGCGTTAGCTATTGAACTGTGACCGGAATAATTTTCAGTTCCTGAGTTATTGTCACAGTTTGCTGCTAGGGTGTTTAGAAATCTGGGATGTTCTATTACGGGACCTCCACAACATTGCTCTGGAATATTAGGATGGTGGCTTGTCGCTTCGTAAATAGGTTTACCAGTTCTTAGAGTGTATGTGTGGAGATTTGTATTAGTGCTGCAAATGGCGGGGTAATCGGATTCAAATTGTTCATTACTCGATCCAGCAGTACAAGGGAAGAGTCCTAAACCAGAAATCTTATGCCCATCAGCTTTTTCGTGCTGCAAAGACGCAACTATACCGACTTTGAGACTTATCACCCACGAAATAAGAGCAACTATGCTTATTTCTATGAGCCTCAACGAAAATTGGTAGCCCCATTGTAACCAATTGAATTTTGTCATGTTAACTTGATTGATACCAATGATTCCGTATATTTGTAACGTCGCCATCAGTACAAAGAGTAATGCTGTCGCTAGATTTATATGTATAGCTTGATATAAATTCTGGAAGCCGTGAATGTACGTGTGGCTTTTCTTCTGGAGAACAGATTTCAACATCCTATATACATAGAGGTAGCATAGACCCAAAGTGAGGCATGCCATGATAAATATAATTTGACAAGTTAGACCTAATACCCTTTTTTCAACTCCTTGCGAAGTCCTATATATCGTACTACTATTTTCAAAGATATGCAACATTATACACGACAATAAATGTAACCCGCCGCCAATGATGACAGTTCTAGAACGAAATAGAAAAGAACAACATGTATTCTTGAAATTTATACTGTTCGTAAGTAGGAACAGAATAGTACACGCGAACGCTACACTCAAAAATATCTCCGGTACGTGCAATAATATTTCACTTAAAAATACTGGCAGGGAATTGTTAATATTGTAAGGGTCGTAACACATGTAAAATATTCTCATGAGACAAACAAATACTAAAATCAGATGCAGTATTATGAAATAGTACTGCGTGAATAGATGCGTGAACTTATTGTAACATATTATTTTAAATATTGAATAAACAGCTAATAATGTGAACATAACAGTAGCTAGGTATATATGTACGTTCCACGCGAATGGCCACGTAGCACCGGGCCTTTGCACTGGCCCATTGTTTTTAGAATCCTGTTTAAGAATCTTCTTATCCGAATTCACATTCGCTAAATTATGATATCGTTCAGTAGACATTTCCGGGTCTCGCAACTCGAAGCCGATAGTAGTCGCTGGAATAAACTCATCTTTTCTACTATCATTGCTTTTAGTAGAATATTGTAAGTTTCTTCTCGTATTGGTTTCTCCGTTTTGATCGACGATCAAAGGTCTATCCAGGTTGTTCATTTCTGGATCTAGGACAGCTAAAACTGATCCTTCTGTGGACAAATCTCGGTTGTCACTGAGAGTAACTCCTGCGTCTTTAGTGATAAAAACGTCACTTTTTGAAGTTTTTTCAGGGTTATGTTGGGGTTTTGCAGTGACGGTGCGTAGAAGGACATCTGGAATGTCTTCCTTGCGTCCGTTTGATCCGGATAGTATCCTGGATATGGTGGGAATGTTGAGGGAGTTTGGTACGAAATCTGTGAAGTTTGCTTGGTCTGTCCCTTGTTTTATATCGCCGTCTAGTTCTTCGGGCTGTGGATAGAGAAAGAACGCGATTAGTTTAAATTATAAGACATTCTTAAAGCTAAGGAGGACTATAAGTTATATTGTTGTTATTGTTAATTTTCTAGAATGAGGAGAGGGACTTTTTTTTTTTTTTTTTATGGGACGTAATAATTTATTTAATAAGTTAGAATATTTACAACATTAATTATGTACAACTTAAGGCTAAATATGAGGGACTTAAGAGTTGAGTTTCTATCCTTTTCTGTCGCTCAGGAACGACATTGGCTAGAGCGAGAAAGGTCGCAGCTAGCGTTGCCAGGCGTCCGGATATATCCGGAAATAGTTACGGCTTTTTGGATGTGTGTCCGGCCAAATTAGACGGTGTCCGGCCTGTCCGGCTTTTGTTAGGCTTTTTACATTTGACCAGTCTACTAATCTAATTAATTAGTGAAGAAGTTCTGTTTTGTTTAATTTTGTTTTCCATTGCAATATTAGTAAGTAAGTAATGAATGAATGATTAATAATGAAGAAAACTAATTCAATTTCATTATAATTTAAGAAGATTTTATGGTAAAATGTTGTTGTCGTATTAATAGTAAGACAAAAAAATCCCCAATAATTAAAGGAGTCCGGCTTTTTTACTCAAATGTCCGGCTAAACTGGCTGGTCTGTCCGGCTATTCGGTTCTAAGACCTGGCAACCCTAGTAGCACTGCCTGTGCTGCCGAATGCGATCGCATTCCCGCTATCTTTCTCGCCCTAGCAAATGACGTTCCTGAGTGACAGAAAAGGATGGAGCAACGGAAAAATGCGATGCGGTGCTGCCAGATGAGGCTCAACCCTTACTCTACCTATACACCGCGGATGCTCATTCGTGAGGTTTCAAGGTAGTTACCTTCTAAGTTTGTACAATGTATTTTGAAAATAGAGGCACAGAAGTAGGTGCCTATTTATGTTAAAACTGTTTAGTTAATCTCATTATTTACAAACATTTCCAACACAACATTCAACAATGATTTCTCACACATACTCTCAACACAAACTTTCCAAAACCCTTGCGTTCTATCAATTAACACCTTTTGTTTACTCTTCAAGTTCGAACAAAGAAAATCAGACCTTATTCCTTTGCAATTAACATTTCTTTTCCTATATTAAACTAAACATAACAATGCGTTTTTAAACGTCAATATTCATTCAAAAGTCCCACGATTCAAGCCGTCTTCATACTTAGCCGTTTATCAATAAGAGTTAAATTAGAAGACAGCTATGTGAAGTGAAATGTAAATATTATTATAAATAAAGGAAAACCAACCTTATGGCTAGGCGTGTTAAGAGCCTTTTTCTTCTGCGGCTCGATGCCGGCGGGCGGCAAAGGTGGCGCCGGCGGTGGAGCCGGCACTTGAGGTGATGAAGTCTCCTGGAAATTAAAAAATAACTTGTTTATAGAAGTTCGAAATTGAAGTTCAGTTAGGGTGTAAGCACATCGACGTCAAATCGACGAGATCCATATACCTACAGGATAAATAAAATGCGTTATAGTTATACAGGGTGAAATTGATATCATTGGCATCCTTTTAAACTAAGAGTCTACCCATCAAACTGAAAAATTTTTACTATGGGAGCAAACCGATCGGAGCACAAAAAATATCTGCTGTTGCATACATTTGAGTCGAGTAGGCGTTGCAGTTTCGTATGGAACAGCAGACTTTTTTTTCGGTTTGATCGGTTTGCTCCCATAGTAAAAGTTGTTCAGTTTTATGGGTAGACTCTTAGTTTAAAAGGATGCTAATGATATCAATTTCACCCTGTAATATGTTGGGGTAAACAGTTGCATTAATTTAAATGGTGATTGTACCCATGATACTGATCAACTGTCCCTTCTTCCTTCTTTCTTTTTTCCTTCCGTTTCGGTCTCTTAAGACCTAAATCTAAAAACATAATTTGCACATTCCATACTAAATGCAATCAGCTGATCGAACGTTTGTATGAAAAGTCGTTTTTTTTTTGCGAATTTCCTATTTGTTTGATAGGGAAAGTTGATCAGTATCATGGGTACAATCACCCCTATTAATGCAACTGTTTACCACCCTGTATTGTATCGGTTTTTGTAATATGCATATATTGAAAATATGGATATATTTTGTAAGATCGATGGTCTGAAGACCATCTGAACAACTTTCACTATGAAACCAACATTGAAATCACGAAAAAAATCTGCTGTTCCATAGAAAATATCGATAGCTACTCGACCAAAATGTATGAAACAGCCGATTTTTTAACGCTATTGATTGTTGGTCTCATCGTAAAAGTTGTTCAGTTTGATGGTCTGAAGCACACCCTGATCGATATTTAACGCATTAAGTTTACACCCTGTATAATTTACACCCTGTATAATATTCATTGTAGAAATTAATGTCGAATACATAAGTATGCAAACACCCCACTGCACTAGGTATGTACATACATAGATAGGTACATAATTCGGTCAAAGTACGGCAGGAATGCATTCATGCACACAGGCTATGCAAATCTAGTTGCATTCGCAGAAACATACATTATACCTACACGTTCTGTTGTGAACCATACATTATTCACTTCCATCGGTAGAATGGCTATATACCATTCCAATTGAATAATCTTGAAATGTAAACTTAAGATATTATGTTAAGTCTAAATAATAGAAAGTTTAATTTTTTTTACAATATTACTTTAACTGCACGACGGGTAAAAAAGATTACTTGAAATAAGAATTTTACGTTTTCTTCGATACATATGAGAGCGCCATATTCGTGGTTCAATGCAATTTGCTTTCAGTAAAGATAATTGTCTTGTGTGAAAGCAAATTGCATTGAACCGAGAATATGGCGCTCTCACATACAGGGTGAAATTGATATCATTAGCAACCTTTAAAACTATGAGTCTACCCATCAAACTGAACAACTTTTACTATGGGAACAAACCGATCGGAGCAACTAAAAAATCAGCTGTCCCATACTAAACTGCAGTGCATATTCGACCCAAATATATGCAACAGCTGATTTTTTAGTTGGTCCGATCGGTTTGCTCCCATAGTAAAAGTTATTCAGTTTGATGGGTAGACTCTGAGTTTAAAAGGATGCTAATGATATCAATTTCACCCTGTATATCGAAGAAAACGTAAAATTCTTATTTCAAGAAATATTTTTTACCCGTGTGTGTATTCATGTTAAAGCACATAGCCTTGCCATAGGAATAGAATATTGCATAGCATAGATCATAGAATATAATACAGCTGGAGTGCAATTTTTGAAAGTCACACGTTGAAATCAGTAGTAGAAAATGACATAAACAGTATGAAGTTTGTGTATTCATTCGGTCATGATTTTGAAACTCACGATTCAAAAATAGCACTTCTGTAGGTAGGTACTCTGAAATCTTGACTTGATCTATAAAACAAACAAACACACACCACGCACTACACTAGTGTGAACTGACTCCAAATCACGGATGTATGTCTGTCTGTTTGTTCGAGCATCACGCAAAAACTACTGGACTGATTTTGATTAAACGTTTTGTTTGAAAGCTTACGATTAGACTTAAAAACTGGTGTATATTATTATTTTATCTCGCTAAAATGACGGGAACCGGTGTGAACGAAGTAGCAGGTAAAAAGCGTCTCACCTGTCCTGGAGGGCGTATGGGGATCCTCTCGTGCCCCGGTCCGAGAGAGGGAGGGGGGATGGGCCGCCTGTTGAGGTAGTTGTTCCCATCTGTGTTTGTGCCTGAAATATTTGTTCAACACGTTAAAAATATACTCGTGCAACTAACTGAGCGGGTATAGACTTGAAAAAATATACTCGTGTAACTATATTATATGGGTATAGACTTGATAAAATCCAAAAGACATTGCCCAAGTGACGAAGTGCATTCGTTTCGGGTCGTTTCGCAGCTGGCGAATGTGTATGATAGCTGAAATTATACACAGGATACGAGGAAAAACGGGATTGGGCGTTTTCCTTTCGACACTCCCTTGGGATCTTTTGCATTTCGCAGGGAGAGCACCATTAATGACCAGGATCTAAAAAGATCCTGGATGGATTACATTGAAACCAAGTAAATGTTTGATTGAATATTGTTATTGATTTATTATTCCTGATTCTAATTGTAGCTCTATATTTAACTTTGAAATGCGTTGATTCGACACAGCTAGCAAATGAGTTATAATTATTGATATTTTTTACATTATTCTAGGTAGTTGCAGCTTGCAACAAACAAATTAGCCTACCTACATGTTTCAGTAAAAACATACTTTACTAATTATTATTATCCCCATTCTTATGGCATATTGGTATTAGCATAAGCTCGTTTTATTATAAAGTTTTTGTGGCGGTTTTAAATTAACATAGCAATTAAAAGTAAGTAGCCTGTGGTAGTATTCCTGAAGGCTTTGTATTCCACCCCCAAGAAAAAGATAAAAATCGAGATGTGCCTCCTTCTTTACGGATGCCAAAAAGAGCGTGCATGACGTTTTTCTCGATTTGTCAGTTTGTTGTGGGTGGCATGCTAGCCGTGCTGACTGTCTGTAGGATCCAACTGCAGGGCTAAGGCCTCCTTTCACGATGAAGATGAGAAGAAGTGTGCCGTTAGCCCAGTGCGGATTGTGGAGGCAAGTTGGTGGTCAACTTGCTGTCAAGCAAACCACCTTAATATGCCTGAACTATTAGAAATGTTTAACTTCATAGCTTATAACATCGTCTTACCTCTAAGTGTAGGCTTGTCAGCAAACGGGTTCCTGTACTCGGGCGGCAGAGGGGGTGTGAAGAAGGCTCGCCCGGGGGGAGCGTAGGACGGTACTGCGCCGCCCCCCACACCCGCGAGCAGCGCCGCTCCGTGGTGCGCCGGCGGCCTGTGGACAAACCTCACGGTTAATAGAGCTCTTAGTGGTTCATGGTTCCCTGGTACTTTGAGATGACGGATTGGATTCGAAAGTAAAACTGTAACACTAGAGGCCGTAGCATGATGCGCGTGATAAGGCTATATCACGCCTTTTGTGCGATCAAATAGAAAGAGAGCGAAGATGCGATAGCGCTATATCACGCAGATCGCGCTGAACTGATACTACCGCCGCAGAAGTGTATAAGTGGAATATTACAATATTAGTTAAAGCTATTATTGGTGGTTCATGGTGTCCTGGTACTTTGAGATCAAGGATTGGATCAAAAGTATATTAAATACATTAACTCACGACCATGATCCCCTTCGGGGTGGTCAGAAATATTGCTACAACTACCGCCTGTCTTGCTTGCAGTTGCAACAAGGCCCTGAAGGTTTCCTGATGAAATGACGTGTATCACTCAGACGCAGAATATATTATTTCTAATAGCCTTTATAACGCGTTTATATTCTATTTTACTATAATTATTTATATTAGCTGTCCCATACATTTGAGTTGAGTCGGTAGTCGGTACTGCAGTTTTGTATGAAACGGGATTTTTTACGCAATTTCGATGTTGGGTCCATAGTGAACCCTCTTAAGTATGACTGAGGTGTTTTGTTACATTAGGTGGCGTTCCGTTGTCTCTGCCTACCCCAGTGGGAGACAGGCGTGAGAATATGTATGTATGTATGTATTTATATTATATTAATATATCTAAGATATTTCTAGAGGTGGCTAGGAACTTCGCTACAATACCTACTTAATCACCTTGAAACAATGCAGTTGAACGTTCTACACAGTGACATAGGCGTCTTCCTCTTTTATTTGTGTCCGTCTAAGTTCGTGACGGTAGAATTAAAATGTCTGCCGACTAAGTACACCTAAGTCCTCGAGAAACATAAAATTTCAATAAAAAGCCACTAAAGCACAGATTCGCATGCAATTGGCCGTAGAAATAGCACCGAAACGCATTCTGCATTCTAAAAAGTCGTGGCGATATTCTAATTCTAAGCTCATTGCGAACATTTTTTCGAGTTATTATGCTATTTTCTAGTGCCGTTGACCTTAGGGTGAGTGTGTTTAATGTTGGACACATTAAAAGTCACATTAAGCATACTAGTATTTATGCTTACCTACTTACGACTAAGTATATTATTCTCCGAGGAGGAAGTCACAGATATTCTAGATACTAATAGCATAATTCAGAATATCTTGTTTCTCCATAATTATACAGGTGTAATGTAACAAAACACCTCAGTCATACTTAAGAGGGTTCACTATGGACCCAACATCGAAATTGCGTAAAAAATCCCCTGTTTCATACAAAACTGCAGTACCGACTACCGACTCAACTCAAATGTATGGGACAGCTGATTTTTTTTCGCGATTGGAGACACGCCGTGATATTGAGCTTAAAGATTTCCTTCACCGAAAAGCAGGTGGTGTTAGAAATCGTACAAATGAGTTACTAAAATGCATTTTTAGTTATAAGGTTATTCAGGCTGAGGTCAAACCGCCACCATGCACGGCGAAGCTACTAGACACTAAACCAGAACGGCTTACGGCTTTATAATCTCTCTTCCTAACAAAACTGATAGTGACGATAACTAGTACATGCACCCTACAAAAAAGTACTAAAACTCCTCGTAGATACAGCTATAAATTAAAAACGTAGGGAGACATACATAGCTTAACACTTTGTATGGAAATGACATAAATTGGCTCACTGCCCAATGCCCCGCCATTCAGTCGGCGTTATTTTCAGAACGCAAACCGCATTTCAATGAATACCAACAATAAAATTATAAAACCGAATTTTATTTTGTAGGAAAATGGTTGGAATTATAGGATTTTACTTTTTAAATAGTCTGCTACCACTACCAACGTCACGAAATTCATTTTAGTTTAGTTACTCTATTCGACAACAGATGGCGCTACTTGATGGTTCTGCAGTATCACTTTTTTTTTTCTTCTTAATTTTGTTCTAAATACGATGAAAATTAAGCAGTTAAAAAACAAATTATGAATATAATATGACGAAAAAATTTTGCAACGAGATATCAATTATATTAACAAGAACGAAAGCTCTCATTGGTTACCACTACTCGCCACTAGATGGCGCACCGTGTATTTTAGGAGCTCATGTTTTTGCTTTGAGTCTGTCGATTTCAAACAAATTTATTTAGGTATTCGGTACGATACGTCCAAGCAAATATCACAGTTAGCGAAAAAAATGTTTTTATTACTGCAAAACTAACTGGGTGGTAAATGATATAGAAATTTCTAACGGATTGAATTTCGCAAAAAATCTCTATAAATGTTTATTTACATGATCTGTAAGTATTCATTCTAGTAACGGCGCGGCGCGCGGCGGTTCGATTCCAGACTGGATCAGACTAACCCGTACGTTTTTAGGCACTGCCTTTACGGTAAAGGAAAACTATAAAGAAACTTACATGCTTTATTTTCGATTGTGACGACACGTACTAACTTACTCGTTTAGGCACTTTTAGTTAAATGTAGATATTATTAATTATGTTACGTATACAATATACCTTCAACATGCTAAAAGCACACCCTAGACACTGTATACAAAGGGGCTCGCACTGACAAAAAGAAGCTAGCACATGTTATGCTGAGTGAGTGCAATTGAGAAAGGAATACACTGCTGCTTACTATTCTGTAATGTACTACCGGGGACTTTTCCGCCTGACCACTTAAGAAAAAAATCGCATAATTTCGCCCAAAATTTATTGTTTAGAGACTATTATTAATTGGTCTATTCATCAATAGGGCGGGGGGACATCGCTTTAATTTTTTAGTATGCAAGCAAAAATGAGCCTAGTGGTGATCAGGCGGAAAAGTCCGCGATAGTACCTACCATAGAAACGGGGCGAAGTTAAAAATGGTGGGAGGCAAGGTCCGTACTGTACCTAGGTAAGTAAAATCATTTATCTTATACCTACATATGGTATGGTTCGATATGCTACGTGTATGCTATACGTAAACAAAAAATAAAGCTACATACACAAGGGTAACAATGCAAGAGTATTTCGGTGTAGTTTCACAAAACAAGCTACGTTTAGATTAATGATGGTCTCGCTTCGCTACGCTACCGACTCGGCACAACTGGGGATACTTTCCGAAAATATATCCGAGGATAGATAGCCCTGGTTCAAATTGTAAGAGCTAGCGGTTTTTAGAATAGGCTCTTCAAAATATCTTGCTTTATGTCGACCACTTATATACAAAAAAAGAGGTTGGCATCCTTTCAAACTAAGAGTCTACCCATCAAACTGAACAACTTTCACTATGGAGCCAAAATCGAAATCGCAAAAAAAAAACTACTGTTTCATACAAAACTGCAATACCGCGACTAAAATGTAAGATTTTTAATCGCGATTGCCAAGTTGGATTCGTAGTGAAAGTTGTTCAGTTTGATGGTCTGAAGTACCCCCTTAAGTATTACTTGGGTGTTTACTTGTAGTTTTTACACCTGCATAGTCCCGTGGGTGTCTTATGAGGCGACTAAGCTATAAGGATTTCCTTCCATTCTGAAATCTTTATTATGCTGCTGCGTTTGCAGCGGATTTTTTTTCGCTATTTCGATGTTGGTTTAAGCCTTAAACTACTTATATCGGGACGCGTAACCACGTGTCATTCTACTAACAAACTTTCTGCCACTTTTTGCGGGGGGCGAGGTAACATGTTATCCGCAACTTTGGATTTTATTCCCTATGACTTTAGATTCTAATTTTGAATGTTCAAAATCATGAAAAGTAGTCTCGTGTAAACCCCAAACGTTCTAAGTTCGAAATTATTGTTTCGCAATAATAGGCTGTCTAGTTTAGTGATAAGTTATAAAATTGAATGTTGAATGTACATGATCATTGCTCTAATACCGTGGCAGAGAGGAAATGCTACCGCAAGGCCGGTCCGGATATAATTAGTCTAAGGTTTAAGCCAACTACGTTCACTTTGATGGTCTGATCATCCTCATAAAACTCTCGTTTACCTTTACTTTATAGTATAGATATATCACAATATACACTACCACAAAGTACCCTTTCTTGATTGGAAAGGGTACTCCAATCAACTGCATCTACACGAAGAAAAATATCTAGTAATTTATATGAAAACTATTTATTTTAGTTGACTTTACTTAAAAATTTGTTTGTGCAATGTTACTTAAATGTACCAGAATTCGGTTTATAACAACAAATTTTTCTAGTCAAGTCTCCTAAACTAAAATAGATCGTTGTCACATATACTACTGGATATTTTTCTCCGTGTAGATATTAAAATTACAAAACATAAAAATCTTTACAGGTATTGCCAAAAAACGCTACTTAAAAATACAATGTAAAACAAAATATATTTCAATCTGATCTTATCGTTTAAACCGCACCCTAAATTCTGGATTTATACCATTTTGACGGGGCAGAATTAATGTTTCAATCATGCTTAGGAGCATTAAAAGCAGCCTAGCCCCGAGCCCTGCCGATCTGCCTACGATCGGGACCCGACATCCTTCAATATATTGCCTTTTTTTTAAGGTTCCGTACCCAAAGTGTGCCCAACGGGACTCTATCATAAGCCTACGACTTCCATCCTACCTTAGGGCTGTATCCTACCTTTAAAGGGCTGTATCTTATGAACCGTAATAGGTAGCTGGTTGAAGTTTGTTAAACCGGCCAAGTGTGAGTCGAACTTGCGCTAACAATCCTAAAAACACCTTTTTTTGGTAAGTATATTGTGTGGTGGTAAGGAACCCGCGGTGCACGAGTAGTTCAAATCGCCCTTGGCCTGTTTTTAGGGTTCCGTACCCAAAGGGTGAAAACGGGACCCTATTACTAAGCCTACGTTGTCCGTCCGTCCGTCCGTCCGTCTGTCCTACCTATTTAGGGCTGTAACTTTTGAACCGTAATAGCTAGATAGTTGAAATTTTCTCAGATTATGCGTTATTGCGGCGGATTTGTTAACAAATAATAAAAATGGCAGAAAGTTAAAAATTAAGGGGGGTTTCAACAAGAAACTAGTTTTTATCAACGTTTTTTGTTCATGCTCTATAGTTAAAACGGTAATACATACAAGCGTCAAACTTAGTGTGATTATAGAGCAAACTCTACAGAATAACAACAAATACTAAAAACCGGCCAAGTGTGAGTCGGTCTCGCGCTAAAGGTCCCGGACAAATAAAGTTTTTTTCTCAGTTAATAATGTTGTGATCTGTGGTGGTGTGGTACGGAACCCTCGGTGCACGAGCAGTCCAAATCGCCCTTGGCCTGTTTTTTAGATACTTTAAAAAAAATAGTTTTTTGTGACCCTCAATAACAGTAGATTGGAAGGAAATTTTTTGTACAATATTGATGGAAGTATCGAAATTGGTATTGAATCTTTTACCTTAGTTTTTTCTTAACTTGTCTTCCAAGAAAAGTGTTCTTTTCTGGGCCCTATTTAATAAACGTGATTTTTATTATTTACAATTACAATTCAGGGTTTTTTTATTATTTATAATATTTTTTCAGGATACATTGCTGGTAATGACAGGACACTTACCTACTGCATGTTTAGCGTAATTAGTAACCATCAATGTACCCTGAATTATTGTCATTGTAAATTAATATTATCATGTTATGAAATAGGCATCTATAGTTTATGATCAAAAACCTAAGACGTGTGATCAACATAATTATTAGAAAAATGTATACTTTATCATTAAGAAAAAGAAAATACCTAAGAAAATTTGAGTTTTGATCAAGACACTGAATTTTCATAAGCTTATGATCAAATAGAGTTAGTATAGTACCAATCTATCCATTTTGTTATAGCTGTGTGTTGATTATACGTATATAGTAAGTTTCATTCATTACAATCCAGCGATATACCTAAAATACAATACAAATCAGTGATATACAGGACTGTTGTTTCTAATAGTACCTACTTTCTTTTAATATAGAATATGGTATCTCCTATCTCTTTTTTTATTGCAGCTTCATCATCATCATCATTAATAAACGTTGCAAGCTGGTCATACTCTACCACGAAACCCAGCCTCTTTGTGAAAGCAAGTATTGTAACAAAAGTGACTTTGAACTCTCTCTTCTGGGGCAAAAGATATTAAATTGATAAAACTAATATGTCGCCGTCGACAGATGGTCCATGTTTCAACTTGACAGATTTCTGTAATCCATTCCGTTTTACGTAACACCTGTTTCTATCGTTTGTGAGTTTTTAATAAAACTAAAATTGTACTGGAAACTAGAATTATACGTTTTTTTAGCATACCTATCGTACTCAAATGAGTCAAACAAAAAAAGTTTCTTATAATAAGCTTATAATATTAATAAAACGACGATTCTTAAATATTTGTTTACTATAATTATTATTTACTGTTAAATTATACCACACTGTATTTTTTATACACGGTGTTTTACTCAATTTATGTTATACACGGTGTACCAGAAAGATGTGGTCATATTTAGAGGTCGAATTAATCTGAAATAGCGAAGAAAATCAGCTGTTTCATACATTTTTAGTTGACTAGGTATTTCAGTTTTGTATGAAACAGCATACTTTTTTGCGATTTCAGAATTTCGACCAGTAGATCAAAATCTCAAGGATTGTTTTATAAACAAAAACACAACGACACAAAGTTTGTTCGTCTATTTGTCACGTGTTGACTGCCTTGACACCGCCAGTAATGACAGCCCGGTAGCACAGTCGGTAGTGAACCTGCCTGCTGTGCCGAGGGTCGCGGGTTCGAATCCCGTAAGGGACAAATATTTGTATGATGAATATGAATATTTGTACCCGAGTCATGGATGTTTGTATTTATATATGTATTCTATATCGTTGTCTAGTCATCGTAATACAAGTCCAGGCTAGATTCTGGTACTTTAAATGTGACTAGATAATTTGTGTGACATTGTCAAAAAAAAAAAAAAAAAAAAAAAAAAAAAAAAAAAAAAAAAAAAAAAAAGTAATGTTAGGGTAGGACATATACAACAAAATGAATTCCACACGGATAAAGCCGCGTGTACAAGCTTGTGACTTTCAATTCTATGAACAGAAATAACCCTTTCGCCTTGTTACCCATATAAAGTTACAAAGGGCTCTCTCAATTTCAATAATGAAACTTCTAAACAAATTTCATTTTGACACCATCAACAAGTAAAATTTCAAAAACAGATTATCCCACGAAACAAACCGAAACGGTACCACGATAACTCGTGACTTCGTGACATTGTAACTCGCTACGTAATCGCGCAAAAACTCAAACTCGAATTTGCATAATCGCAGTTAACCAACATTAAGTAGAACTTAACTTTAGCAGTCACGTATATAAAGATTATAAAACTTGTTCAAAGTGACAATCAAAAAGTTGGATGAGAATTCTGTGGGTCTTTTTAGAAGTTTTCGGTGGGTTTTGGGGGTGTAATTACTGAGATTATCGTTGAGAGACGTTTGGGCAAGGTTGTTTTAAAGTCTTCGTTGGTTTGCTTCAAATCTCGTTAATTGCGACATCGTTGTCTGTTTTATTAAGGCGATACCTGTGAAAAGATATTTAAACTGATTTAATATATTTTTTAGTTGCATCAAAATCTGTGCCCGATACTTAAAAAAGATCTAGTCGCTTTTACTAGTAGAATAAAAATGAAACGTTACTCTGAAAACTATAACCAAATTAGATTTTCTTTTGTACCATACCAATATCAAATCTATCTAATACTCATATTATATCAATCGGTAGTATCTTATATTCTCGTTATGTAATCTCTTACTATTATGCTGTTAAGATTATTACTCTCTTAGAAAAATGTATCAGGTGCATTTCAATATTTAGCATAACATATGAGATTTTATTCCCCGAGGAGGTGGTCAGAGATATTCTGAAACCTCAGAACATCCAATATGCCCAATATTGGCCCTTCGTGATAGATGGTAGCAAGTAAACAAAGCGAAAAGGTACCTATATAATTTTCAAACCTCGGACACGAACTAAATAATTTGAATTGAATTGAAAATCAAAAGTCCATCCAAATAATTTGTTCGTGGACTTTCACCAAAATGTATTCCATTGTTCAAATTCAAACCGTTCATTTCACGAATTTGTGAAATCCTATCACATTCAATGATTATAAAATAATTGTACAATAGGCCCGGCGAAGTCGAGAACAATATAATAAAAAGTTTTAAGCAACAAATTGTTTGAGAAACTTTGTTTTTATTCAAATAATAACTCGACTTTCGTAATGAAAAAGGCATTGCAGGGACGCATTTAGGTACTTTTGGGGGGTCGAAAGACTTTAGCTTTTGTATCTATATCACATTTCTATAACACATTTCGTTCCGTATTCGTATGATTTATTTAACTAATAGTTATTATCTACTGAATTAGTTGTTCAATTGAACAACCATTGTATTTCCCTGAATAAAATAAAATTGTGCATAATAAAAGTGGTATGATAACAATATTTCTAATACACTGAAAAATGATTTAAACATGTATTTTTTTTAAATTCAAACCATCTTTTAAAGAAATTAATATACAGAAGCTCAAGGGTCACTGCTTTAAGTGTCAAAGTAATCTTAATCCGCTACCCCAGATAACAAATCTTCTAAAATACCAGTTTCATAGTTTCCAGACCCCACCCTGATTACATCTCTGGTTTTATCCACAAGCCATTTAAACTTTGTTTTTGAAGTTTGCGCAGAATTGACAGTCGCTGATTGATCGAACGGGGAAAACAGAAATGGGGAAAAACCGTCGGGGAAATAGCCTTTTGTGTCTATAACTGCTTATTCACGTTACTTGAGATGTTTTGAACAAATACTTAGACGAGTAATAATAAATATTTTTTTTACTGAGTGCCTCGGCTTGGGTTTGGTTAGCTTTTAAGTGGGAGTAAACATGACATGGCGTTTGTTGTCATTGAATTTAACGAAAAATCTTGAATGCTGTTGGTAAACAACTTATTTGGCGCTGAGCTGTTTTGAATTAACTTGGTTTTAAAAATAAGTTCAATACAGGGTCCTTCTTAATATGCTGACACTTTTTTAAGGGGATGATCAGACATTCAAACTGAACAACTTTCTCTATGGGACCAACATCGAAATCGAGAAATAAAAATCAGCTGTCCCATGCATTTGGCTCGAGTCGATTTGCAGTTTTGTATGGAACAGCAGATTTTTTTTCACGATTTTAATGTTGGTCCCATAGAGAAAGTTGTTCAGTTTGATGGTCTGATCATCCCCTTAAAAAAGTGTGATCATATTAAGAAGGACCCTACATATTTTTTCGTTTTTAACGTAGGTACTTACATCGATTATGATTTAATAATGAGTTATACAGGATGTTAGAGTAGTCAGTTGCATTAATTTAATACGTGATTATACTCATGATACTGAAACACTTTACCAAATACACGAAGGGAAATTCCCAATAAATAATTCAACTTTTCATACAAACAGTCGATCAGCTGATTGCATTAAGGGGCTATGTAAAAAAAATAGGATTCTTCAAAGCTCCATATATCATGAAGTACTAACAGTAGGAGTATGATTTTCGGATATGTGTAAATTGAACATATAATTGAAGTTTTGATTAGAGCCAAAACACGATTAAGATAAATTTTCTCGATAGAAAAACAAGCCAAAGTAGCCTCCGTTTTTGTCTATAAACGCTTGTAACTGCTAAACTGTGAATAATTGAAACATGAGACTTGATTTAAAAAAAAGAGATTGTTATTATCTAAGTTTTGACTATTCTGCTCTAAAGCAGAATTGAACTTACATAAATAGTACAATCACAATTAAATAAAGTTTGTTTTTTCGCTTGATTCGTTCCAGGCGCGCGCGCCGCCCCATCTCTTTCTCTCGCATCTGGCAGTAATATAAGCTATCACACGCCCGTTTCGCTTAAATTATTTTTCGACATAGGCCCTTAAGTATGGAAAGTCCAAAGTTTCTTAGGGAAAGTTGTTCATTATCATGGGTACAATCACCCCTTAAAGTAATGCAACTGTTTACCCCAACATCCTGATCCTGAATAGGGTATTTACTTTATACCTACATATAACGATGCTGACCGTTTTTTAAGGGGATGATCAAACTATCAAAGTAATACAACTTTCTCTATGGGACTAATATCAAAATCGCGAAAAAAGTCAGCTTTCCCATACATAATACAAGGTGTTACAAAAGTAAAAACAAACATTTCAAACTGTTATTTAGAGTTTAGACCATCAATCTGAACAACTTTCATGGGACCAACATTGGATCCGCAAAAAAAACAATCTCCTGTCCCATAAATTTAGCTCGAGCAGATTTGTAATTTAGTATGGAACGTCAGATTCTTTCGCGATTTCGATATTGGTCCCACAGTGAAAGTTGTTCAGTTTGATGGTCTTAACCACCCCCCACCACCCCCTTAAATGTTTATTTGTATTTTTGTAACACATTGTATAATATTGTATGATGCCTTATGGAAAATTATTCGTAAAACATAATATATCTTTGCGAAGAATATGAACTCCGGTTCATTAATTTCATTGCAACCAATAAGTAATCTTATTGTATTGATACAAGTAGATCAAAGGGAATACATATCTAGTTGGAATCTAATATTTGTGTTTGTATCTTGATTGATATATGTTTACGGTTCAGACGTTTGAATTACATAATATAGGATTCTAAAATATTTTGTATTAACAGGGTGTTGTCGTGTTACAAAAGTAAAAATAAACATTTCAAACTTTTAAGGGTGTTGTTGAGACCATCAAACTGAACAACTTTCACTATGTGACCAACATCGAAATCGTGAAAAAAATATATTTTGTCCCATACTTTTAGCTCGAGTAGATCTGAAGTTTAGTATGGAATATCGCAAACGCCACGCATCATTGCATTTTGGCTGGCAAATCTCCCCATTTTGGCGGAGGCCTATGTCCAGCAGTGGACGTCTATCGGCTGATATGATGATGATGGAACATCAGATGTTTTTTTCGCGATTTCGATATTGGTCCCATAGTCTAAGTTGTTCAGTTTGATGGTCTTAAACACCCCCTTAAATGTTTATTTGTTTTTTTGTAATACCTTGTATACATAATTATATTGAAAGTTAATAAGAGAAAGTCAATATCAGTTCCCTAGTAAATATTTTAATATTGTCTGAGATCGAACGCAAGCCCATTTTTAGGGTTCCGTAGTCAAACAAGGAACCCTTATACTTTCGTCCATTTTGTCTGTCTGTCTGTCTATGGTCTGTCTGTATGCGTCGCCTCAGTTACTCGCTTATTTTTACACCTATTGAATCGAAATCAGGGATGAAGATAGATATACAGGGTGTAACAAAACACCCTAGTAATACTTAAGGGGGTGCTTCAGACCATCAAACTGAACAACTTTCACTATGGAGCCAAAGTCGAGAAAAAAAAAAATCTGCTGTCCCATACATTTTAGTCGAGTTGGTACTGCAGTTTTGTATGGGACAACTGTTTTTTTTATTTTTTCTCGATGTTGGCTCCATAGTGAAAGTTGTTCAGTTTGATTACAAGGGTGTTTTGTTACACCCTGTAGACAGAAAAACAGAAATGTGGTTAAGAAGAAACATTTTTTTGACTCTACCATACAACGGAAAGGAGGTTGGAAAGAAATGTTTTTTTTTTTCAAAACACTCATCTGATTTTCGTAATCATGAATACGGAACCCTAACATTGCATCGGATTTTTATTTTTAAAAGAATGAGTGCGATTTTTTAGTCACACGTTCAAATCAGCGGTAGAAAATGTCAAAATTATTATGGAGATTCAAAAATTGTTCTGTCTCGATGATGATGATTCTTGTTTTTAAAAAACATGATAAGTAAAAAATATTTTTCAAATAGGATTTTTCTTCAATTTATTTTTCTTCTTATTCTCGAATTGAATGAACTAGATTGTTACTAAAAGTAAGCCGCGGTTTATCAGACTACGCAGGACCTAATAATACCAGACTAAAAGAAAAAAAAATCACACTGAGAAAAATAATTACAATTAGGTTAACACGAAAGCGATTTCTTAGTAAATTAAATTGTCATCGTAAAACCGAGCATAAAGCCTACTTAAATACCGTTTTATGAGTAACATAAAAACTTTGATTTTATGTACATTTTAATTCGTCTTATCGTAAAATGTGTTATCTCTTCCTAACTATTACGATTAAATGAGGAAGGATATGTGTTAACCTAAATGTTAAACGAATGAACTGTTTACTCTAAGAGTAGAAAGGATTTTGTAATTCTATTTTCGTAGACAGAACTAGGTTTAAACTGACGTGGGTTTGATATGAATACAAAGAAAATTATAAACGAAGTCTAAATTACAAACGTGGCTAATGTAATATTACTTAAATTCTGTTAAAAATTTCAGTACTTATCTACCGAATTAGTTGTTATCGAATACCGACTTATATACCGATTAATAAGCTTTTTGATAAAAAAAATATACAATATATTTCCTGCACGCCTTATTAATTAGGTCGGTATTTTATACAGTCGCACAGTTTCGTTTTGGGGTATAAAAGACAAAACCAAGCCAATTAAAAAAAACGAGAATTATTACACCGCAACGATGCGCGCAACAATACTATCTCGCTCAGTTACACGCTAAGTAAAACAGAGATGTGACAAATGTGACAGCGCGACAAACTGTCGCTTATCTCAATCTGTGGGCCAAGTTGCCAAGTATGGCTAGTAAGCCCCACAGGATTCGACTATGGTCGAATAGGATACTTTTAGTTTATTCTTGCCCCCCTGTAGTATAATTTCTCTACTTGACTGCCCGGTAGCTCAGTCGGTAGTGAACCTGCCTGCTGTGCCGAGAGTCCCGGGTTCGAATCCCGTAAGGGACAAATATTTGCATGACGAATATGAATATTTGTACCCGAGTTACGGACGTTTGTATCTATATATGTATTCTACATCGTTGTCTACATGATACAAGTTTAGACTAGATTCTGGTACTTTAAATGTGACCAGATAATTTGTGTGACTATGTCCAAGATATTTATTTAAGTATTCTACTCATTTGATACTAAAATGGCCTCTTCTTGCGCTTATTAGAGAAGTAATACTAGAGGGGTAAAACCACGGAGGTGAGAAAGAAGCGGAGATGCCGCAAGGCAATTAGGTCAGTCATTCGATTCTTTCTCACCTCCGCGGGTGAAACTAAATATCAAAGATCAAGAACTCACCTCGGCTTATGATAAGTGGGATTGCTGTTGGTCTTGAGTATGTCTGCATTGGGGACAGAAGTCGGCAACGCGTGTTCTTTCTCGAGCTCGCTCTCATAGCTTTCTAGTGGTACGTGCTTGCCGGGCAACGGATCCGCTGTAACAAAAAAAAAACATACGTTAATATCATCATCGGGCCGACATAACCTCAGGGTTAAAAGCTAAAAAAAAAGAATTAAAAAAATATATATCATCGTCATAAAGGCCGGTCTGGGATGGACTAGAGCTCACTAGGGTAAAGAAAAAGATTGCCGTGTGGCGTAGAATAAATAGCAGAAAGTGAGGCTAGGAGGAGATTATTCCACTTGATGTTTTTACCTAATACCTACTATTATTTATTCTGTGATATCCTTTCTAGTATACAACGAACGAGTACTGGACAAAGACATACACGAAAAAAAAAACTATTTGAATCATGTTGTTGAAAATATTTTATTTTTATTTTGCCTATTTTGTGTCTCAGAGCTGGGCAAAGGTTTATAGTTTAAGAAAATATCTTTTAGTCACATCTACCACAATTATTTTAGCAATGACTTTAAGAAAAAAAAAACATTCTCTTTTAGTGACAAGATCGCCTTTAAATCGTATTTGTCTGTTTTTGATGCCTAATAATAGTACATTACTGCAGCGGCCAGCAACAGAGGCACTGATGGACGAACGTGTAAATGTGGGCCGAGGCGAAGCCGAGGCACACATACGTAAGTCCATCAATGCCTAGTTGTGACCAAGGCTGGTATAGTATTTTTCTCAAATAATGCGCGGAAATGAAAACAATAAATTTTCTCAAATAATTCGCGGAAATTAAAACTCTTTTCAAAATCAATGACGAACAACGAACAACAATTTTTTTTTTTTTTTTCAATAAACAGCTTTCTATTTGCAAGCCAGTTCGAAATTTAAATAAAACCTTTGATGAGTTACCTCCTTGGTCGCCATGTTTCGGAATAAAAGATCGTTCCATTTTTAAATTACACGACAGATATGAGTTTACTATGTAATTTATTTGGTCGCTAAACACGACAGATATGGATTTTCATACAACATTGCCGGCCGCTGCGCGCATGTATTTGGCCAGTACAGCAATTTCGATTTATCTCGAAGAAGGTTGTCAAAATAATGCTCACATTTCCAAGCATGTTTGAGAAAATAATATTTACATTACGTTATTTTTTACTAAGCTCTACTAAAATCAAAAAGTTGTCACTAGGTACAATATTCCTACTAATAGGAAAAAAAATATTTTCTCTGTAGTTTATTCGTTCGGAGAAATATTGTTTGGTAGCTATACCTAAATGAAACATGTAGGTAGGTAGTACGAAGGCTTTTACAAGATTAACTGGATGTAATTTCATCGTCGTGGAGGTGGATACCGTATCCTTAATGCTCAAGGTTAATAACATCCCAAGGGGATTTGGGTTTGATTCCTTTTTTACCCGATTTCGCTTGGATTATGTTTTCACTGAAAAATACATAAGAACCGGCTATAATTATACAGGGAGAAATTGATATCATTAGCATCCTTTTAAACTAAGAGTCTACCTATCAAACTGAACAACTTTTACTATGGGAGCAAACCGATCGGAGCAACTAAAAAATCTGCTGTTTTATACATTTGAGTCGAGTAGGCACTGCAGTTTAGTATAGAACAGCAGATTTTTTTGTTGCTCTGATCGGTTTGCTCCCATAGTTTACTATGGGAACAACAACTTTTAAGTTGTTCAGGTTGATGGGTAGACTCTTAGTTTAAAAGAATGCTAATGTTATCAATTTCACCCTGTAGACTCCTTCTATAATATGCTGATGAAGAGAATGATCAGACCATCAAACTAAACAACTTTCTATGGCACCAACGTTGTAGTAGCAAAAAATACATAAGCTCTGTTCCATACAAAACTGCAAACCTAATCAACCGAAATGTGCACCTAGCATAATGACTTTTTTTCAGTTTCCGCACTGACTAAAAAATTGTCTTATGATGTAAACTTAAATGTATAAATTTACAATGAGACCAACATTAACATCGCGAGAAAAAAATAAAAATGTTTAAGGAACAATTTTTTCTTTGCGGTTTCTTCATAGTTCATAGTGAAAGTTGTTCATGTTGATGGTCTGATGAAATTTAACGTATTTAAGTTTGTACATTCTGTATATGCTAAAAAAGAACGACACTAGTACACGCCAAAGTCCTACTTTATAGCAAAGTTTCTATCACCCCGAAAACAAAAGACAAAATGCATGTTGCATTTCGAAGAATCATGCAGTTTAATTAAAATAGCTTGCAGTATGGAGCGGCAGTCTTCAAAGAGTAGAGTTCAAATTACTAACTAGTTATCCAATCATATAGCATGGAATATGTCCTTTCAAGTTGGAATTCCGACGAATTATTATGTGATATGAGTCATCGTGAAACAGTATGGTTGAATTGAAATTTAACACCTGTCTCCCTTTTGTGTAGGAACAATTCGGTATGTGAAGTTTTTTTTATTATTAATAATGTTACCTATTTTATATGTTATGTTAGAGATTTTAAAATTAAAAGATTAAAGAAATTTTTCAATACAATAATAGGTAAACTTCAAATAAGTGGCCAAAAAGAAAAAAATACTACAATGTCAGAATTTGACATTTGATGATGCCGTTTCTGTTTCCAACCTAGAGTTAGAAAGAGAAGGCAGGTGTTTTTTTTTTCCAATCAAACTATGCTTTTATTTATTTAATGGAGTTCGAATTATTTTCTCTCGACAATTTTTGCATTTAGAGATTACAGATTAAAATCATTTAAAAATTAAATGTACATTGCTAGAGTCTTTTCAGTACTGTAACAATCAAAATTTACCAACGTAAAATGTTAAAATGAACCAATTTTATGATGCTACCCTACTTTACTAAAATGTCCGGTTACCTAACTGACATTTCAACAAAAGATCCAAACGAAACAATTGAAAACTGACACTGTTGTCTCAAAAATAGAACACAATTTCGCAAGTTAATTATGACAGGCAGTTTGACCCATTTTGAAATCTTGCCGAGTTCTAATTTTGATTTACCTCTTTTGTTTCCAAAAATAATTGAGTAAGTATTTTACAACAAAATGCAATTAGAATTGAAAAGAAGAGGTAAGCATGCGCGATACTGACTAAGTGCGAGCAAGACAGAAATATGCCATTGCCTACATTTTCCGCTAGGCTTTCTACCAAGCGAGGTGAGATTAAAATTGCCGGAGGGCAGGGAGTGTCCGTACTAAAGGCACCATTTAATGTAGGTTTATTCACTTTTAGTGATAAGGCCGCCTTTTGTACCCTTCTTGTTCGTGTATATTATTGTTGTTCTTTTGTGTATTTTGGCGTGCAAATAAAGAATATTTATCTCTCTTAATAAATTATGGAATAAACCGTAGTCCATTATTAAAAAAGAAAATATTTTGCCAAAGGGAAAATATTTTCTACGAACCGAATAGACAATTCAATAACAAAAAAATTCTACGAACCGAAATAGATTTCCATATAACAAAACAGTGTCCCGTTTCAATACGAATAATATTTGCGCTTCCCACGACTTATCAAATTCTAAGTTCACTGGAACGTGATAAATTTCATTGTTCTTTGATCATCACGTCGTCCGACGGTAGAAAGGTGTATCTTAAAATATTACATTTTTAAGTCCGTCCTTTATGGTGTTCGTAAATCTGTGAATCCTGCATCTGCCTGCACCCTTAAAAGAGTAACTATATAAATATGTATAGAGCCATATCAGAGTGTACGCTACTACTTAATATTAGACTTACTTATAACCTGTATATTTAATACTCGTGAATTCATCTGGATATTATGCCCGTGTCCTTCCTCAGAGCTGTACATCAAATTTAGTTAATATCGGTTCTGTGTTTTAGTCGTAAAAACGACTAAAACACAAACACAAACGACAAACTTACACTTTCGCTTTTATAATATTATTATAATGATAATTGAAACCCAAGGATCTGTAGCAATGTTTCTGACCACGCCAAATTAGGTCTTGATTGGTAGCTATTCATTAATCTGCAGTATTCATATTCACCGTACTAAATAATTAAAAACTACTTCCTTTCCTACTTTAAATTAAAAAATAATTAATTAATTAAATAATTAATTAATAATAGTAATTAATAAAATTTAATTTAATTAAATAAATAAATATCTTGGACAGTGTCACACAAATTATCTAGTCACATTTAAAGTACCAGAATCTAGCCTGGACTTGTATAACGATGACTAGACAACGATATAGAATACATATATAGATACAAACATCCATGACTCGGGTACAAATATTCATATTTATCATACAAATATTTGTCCCTTACGGGATTCGAACCCGCGACCCTCGGCACAGCAGGCAGGTTCACTACCGACTGTGTTACCGGGCTGTCTAAATAATTTACTTTAATAATTTTTTTTAACTCTTTTCATGTTTTTCATGTTTGGTTGATAATTTGCTCTACATTTAGCAATATTCAAGACTTACATCAGTTTGTTATCCAAGAAAGTAGTGTTATGTTATTTGGAACTGAACGGTTTGTAAATTTTATCAAGAACAGATACACTTTATTTAACCGACCTAGTTTTATGATTTGAACGCATCAATGTGAAAGTACGGGAGGTAGGACGCAGCGTTTTTTTTTTTCAATTATACCTCTGACAGTTGATGAGCAGACTACGTTTTAAAAAACGAATGCTAATTTTATTTTTAATTATAGCACGGCTATTTTAGTAGGTTGGCAATTAAAAACCAGCCAGCATTTTAATAACTGCCGTTTACGAAAAAAAGTACAATAATGTCTCAATTATTTAGCCAAAAAAATAAATGGCAAATAATTTACGAATCGACAAATTACCACACCATTAGTAACACTTTGAAACGTGTGAAAAGGTTTGAACGTGTAATCGAATTCCAAAAAACCGCTGCCAGAAAAAAAAAAACAAAAGAACTGTGGTCGGAAAAAAGAATTCTTTTTTTAAAGGCGGTATGATTCAACTATCATTATCGAAGATGGCGGTTTAACATTTTGAGTCATCATGCTCTTGAAATTGATGAATCAATCAATTCTCGATCGTTTTGGCAGTGGTTTTCATAGGTTTTATTGTATTTCGGTATCTACCGGCCTTGTGAACACAATGACGCATACAATTTGTGTACAACATTGAATAATGCATAGCATTATGCTCACAACCATATTCATTTTTTCGGTTCACAAACCAACCAACTATACCTTTCAAGAAAGAATAACGTGTCTAGAGGTAAAACATTCATAATATGCTGACACTTTTTTAAGGGGATGACCAGACCATCAAACTGAATAACTTTTGACCAACATTGAAATCGCGAAAAGAAAATCAGCTGCCCCATACATTTGATACTCGAGTCGGTTTGCAGTTTTGTATGGATTTGGAAGAGCTAATTTTTTTTCGCGATTCGATGTTGGTGCCATAGAGAAAGTTGTTCAGTTTGACCGTGTCATCATCCCCTTCTGCCCATAAAAACTTAAAAAACCTTATCCCTTATTTGCCTCTTACGAGAACCAGGGAATGAAATGGTGTGGTTCATGGTGGTGTATGTTTACCTTTATGTATATTTTTTTTGTCTAATCTAGTTCATTCCAATGTAAGCTTTATCACAAAGAAATAAAGTAACTTATTTGACTTGAAATGTTGAACCAAATTACTAATTTACAAGTCAGACTCGTATCTTGAAGTAGGGTAGACGTCCCATTAATCTGTTCCCTTGTAGTTGCATGCCATCGACCTGGACCGATTTATTTTCAATTATCTAAATGCATTCAATTGTAATGCAAGACTGGACATTAATTGAAGAGTTCCGTTTTTTAACCCTCACATTACAGAGTAAAAAAACGACCGAATGCGACTAGTAGTTTTGTACGTACGATGTGGGTTCCGTTTATAACTATAAAATGAACAGTACCAACAGGTACTGTTCATTTATGTTCAATATGTTTTATGTTACACGTAATAAACATAAAACATATAATTTAGAATAAAAAGTATCATTATAGTTTTTACACACAATATAGTTCAAAACTCAATCATTACATTACACATGATATTTTTTTTTAGTTTTTTTTATTATAACTTTTTTTATTATTTTGTGTCTGTAATTTCAGTATGTTTGGTACCTTTTCACTTGTTTACCGCTGAACCGATTTAGATTAAAATAGTCAGGGAGACGAAGATGGACGTAGGCATAAAAATCCCACGCAAAAAGAAGGTCGCGACCTTGTTAAAACCAAAAAATAAAATCCCAAAAAAGGAAAAAAAATTAAAAATATAATTCTAAATCACAATTTAACTAAGCAATTATTAAATTAATCACAACTAGCCTACAAGACATTAAACCAAGTAATAAACTTAAACCTAACTTGAAATTTCTCATTAACGTTTTTAGGGCAAAACTTCTTAAGTACTAGGGTTAACTTATATTAGAAGGGTTCCATCCCAGCCCCTCTTAATGAAGGTACAGCCCCGGGCAAGAAAACTTGTTGTTTTGTTAAAATTCTCTCTGTGACAACCCTGGTTTTGATAGTCATCGTCGAAAGATTTTCTTTGCATTAATATTTAATTGGATTTGTCGCCTACTGTTTTCGGTTTATACTTTGTTTTTGTGGAGTTTGGGAATTAAGTTAGGTATTTAATTTTTGTTTAGCCTCAATTCCCAGCCCGGAATTTACAACGATATATAATTAAAACAGTTTGATGATCTGAAGCATACAGACTCAGCCCTCCGTAGACTGAAACGGTGCACTCAGACCATCAAACTGAAAAACTTTCACTATGCAGCCTACCTCAGGAAACGTGAAAAAATCAGCTGTTTCATACAAAACTGCTGTACCTACCTACCCTACTACTCCGTGGTCTAATGGTTAAGAACATTGGCTCTCGACACGGAGGTCGTGGGTTCGATTCCCATGGGGGACACCTAGTGATATGTCACTTTGTGCGTTTTTCCCCAGTTGGTTAGGACAATAACAGGCTGAATCACCTGATTGACTGAAAAGAAAAATGATTCCGTCCTTCGGATGGCACGTTAAGCCTTTGGTCCCGGCTACTATCTCTGGTGCTAGTAGTCGTTACATAAAAACCACGTCAGAGGCCGTAAGGCGGTCTAAAAAAACTCTGACACCAGGGCTCTGCCCACACGATAAGAAAGAAAGCTGATTTTTTTCGAGTTGCGTGAGTTAGGCTCAATAGTGAAAATTATTCAGTTTGATGATCCAAGTTCACCGATTGTCTGTGGAGGGTTCTTCCTTACACCCTGTATAACGCATTTAAGTTTACACCCTGTATAAAACTCCTATTACCTACGATATAAAGACCAAAGTTCAGAGTCTAGGGATTTCTTACGTGGAAACGTATACCTAAACGGAATATTTGAACTTCACCTTGGCAATCTCTTAAAATATTCGTCACCCATTTGCTTTCGAGAGTGAAAGTCGTAATTTCTGGATATTCCTCTAGGGTTCCACGGGAATAAATATTAATTTGGGTCACGACATTTTTTCCGAATATTTCTCGTGAGAGACTTGTATTCACGGAGAGAAATAACGAGTCGCTTTTACTAAAATTTTGTGATGTTTATGTTACAACTATTTACTTTTAGTATACTTACGAGCTTTTACCCGCGACTTCGTCCGCATAAATTATATACCAGATTTTAAGTCAGATGATAAGCTATCAAACAAAAAAAGTTTCATCAAAATCGGTTCAGTAGTTTTTGCGTGATACTCGAACAAACCAACCCACAATCAAACAAACAAACGAACAAACAAACAAACAAACAAACAGACAGACAAAAAACCTTAAAATTTGTGATTTGAAATCAGGGAGATCTAAAAACCATATCGTAATTTTCTTTTTTGTAAATATCTTCAATGTACAGACACACTTCTGTTACAGTTTTATAATAGTTTAGATATAGCCCTTCTTAATATGCTGACACTTTTTTAAGGGGATGATCAGACCGTCAAACTGAACAACTTTCTCATGGCTCCAACATCGAAATCGCGAAAAAAAAGCAGCTGTTGCATACAAAACTGCATACCTACTCGAGCCAAATGTATGGGACAACTGATTTTTTTTCGCAATTCCGATGTTGGTCCCATACAGAAATTTGTTCAGTTTGATGGTCTGATAATCCCCTTAAAAAAGTGTCAGCATGTTAAGAAGAACTCTGTAAACTCAAAATTTTGTTAATTGTTAATATTAGATGTATCATCATCAGCCTATCATCGTCCACTGCTGAACATAAGCCTCTCGAGGCGCGCCACAAAACTCTATCCTCAGCTTTCCTCGTTCAGTCGCTCCTCGCTTCCTTCCTGAAGTCGTCGGTCTAGCGGGCCAGGTCTTCGATAGTAATATGACCAGCCCATTGCCACTTCATCTTGGTAATTTTCGGAGCTACGTCAACCATTTTAGACAGACGTATCAATCACCTCTTTCTGAGATCTGATATGTGATCTGTCAGAGAAACACCCAGCATATTGTAGCCAGCAAAGCTCTCTCCATCGCACGCCATTAAAAGTAGCATAGCATATGCTCACGACTATATTCCCCTTGGGGTAGTCAGGGATATTCTGAAACTTCAGAACATCCACGTTTCACTAGTAGTAGTAGTACCGAAACTCTGTCCAGTGTGACGGGGAAAGAGCCCGTCGCCACTTGTAATGGACAGTAGGTACGATACATGCCTCGATATTGAAGCATGCAGGTTTGCTCACGATGTTTTCCTTCACCGAAAAGCCAGTGGTGTGACAAATCGTACATTAATTCCGAAAAACGATATAATTCCTTATATATTTTTATTTTATTTTAACACTTTTGTACACAGAGTACAGACCCATTGAACCCAGTACCTACAGAACCCTCTTGAATTATATTCAACACGCTCTTGGCATTTGTTCGCTCCATAGAGGATTTTCTGAGAGAAATTGTTATGTAATATTCATTTACTTTAGCCGTAATATTTGCCCTGAAGTAAATATAAGACTTATGTACTTAGTTACTTGGTAACTACGCTACGTACATAAGTCTTATAACGATTTTTAACAAACTAACGCAAAACCAGAAATATGTAGTAAATAACCAATTTGATATTGTACCAAAAAAACCGACCCTTTTAAAAAAATTTATACAGGCTGTAACAAAACACCGTAGTAATACTTAAGGGGGTGCTTCAGACCATCAAACTGAACAACTTTCACTATGGAGCCAACATCGAAATCGCGAAAAAAATATCCGCTCTTTCATACAAAACTGCAGTACCGTCTCGACTCAAATGTATGGGACGGCAGATATTTTTAATTTTTTCTTGACGTTGGCTCCATAGTGAAAGTTGTTCAGTTTGATGGTCTGAAGCACCCCCTTAAGTATTACTAGGGTGTTTTGTTACACCCTGTATAGTATAGTTGTATACAGGGGTGTAAAATTGATTACGTTACCAATTACAATATTAAACAGGGTGCTTCGAATAAGAACGACTTTCACTCTACCTACATTGAAATAGCGAAAAATAATTTTGCTGTTCCTTACATTTGGGTCGAGTCGCCATTGACGTTTTCCATGGAACAGCAGATTTTTTTATTCGCTACATTGGTCCCATAGAGAAAGTTGTTCCGTTTGATGGTCTGATCATTCCCTTAAAATTTGCAGACATTACTAGAATATTTGTTATCTTTAGTGAAATTTATCAGAATTTGATTTATAACTTTTCTAGTATTTTCTAGTAAAATAAATAATTGTCACATACTACTCGATATTTTTCTCCGTGAATCTAGAGTACTGACATTTTTATAAAAAGCAATCAGAATAATAAAGAAATGTTCAATAAACTATAGTTTAAGACAATACTCTCGCTAATAGCAAAATCATGTTGAAATCTCAAAGATAACATTAAGTTAAGACTTAAGAGGATACGGGAAACGAACGGGGAAAATAAATTTAATTTATTGAACCAAGTACCATTTCCTTCGGCCTAGCGTTTCATACAATAAAATCTTTAAGAGAAATAAAACTTGCTTGCAAATACATTATTGTGCTCTTTGGTTTAGAAAAGAGCACCCCGTCCAGTTTAATAAGTAGGTATCGGCACTTTAACCAAGATATCCAAGATATCCATCTTGTGTCAAAGATATTTATTTATTTTATATCTCAACTTGATTAAAACCATTTATAACTTAATTAACAAATGAATATGTGGGAGCTTGCCACAGATAGCAACACACACCAAAGAGAATGTAACTCACTACTTTATAAGAGTCGGGACTTCCATACTAAAACTGGTCGTGACCCGATATCCAGAATGTTTGAAACGTGTGCTACCGCTCAAAGGCGTCAGTGCACGTTTCATATAACATTTTTTTGTTAGAGAGTTGCGCGAGCCTGACACACACAACAGTGCAAATTATAGTGAAGAATGCAATAGATGGCGCTACCTGTCAATTCGCAATTAGCATATAATATAGTATCACGTAACCCGTAACCTCCAACACATCAAGTTCACAATCGAATGCAAGACATAAATCGCGCAAGAGAAATAATCACAAAGATTCGATAGTTCCAACTAACAATCAAGCCTAGTCTGGCGGAAGATCTTCCCTTTCCACTGGAGGGTCATTGCACTTAGTTCCTCCACAAATATCTTCTTTAAACAATGTAAGAAATATTAAAATACTTAAAACTTCAAAGCGATTGTAGAGCCTGCTGAAAAAAAATAGCTGAGCAACTCAAAATTCACAAAGCAATTTATTAAATTGCCTTCCACTTTCATTTAATAAAGGCCCTAGGAACAAGATCCACTAAATGAAATTATTTCTTTTAAAAACCTTCCCAATATAAAGGATCTTTGTTGAAGAAAAATATCTATACAATACAAACAATGGGTTCACAGGGAATCGTGCGCTTAATAATTATTAAAACGAAACTTGTAATTACATAAATAATTAATTTAGGCTCCTTTCTGGAGAAATGATTCTTGAATAAAAACTGCGTTTTATTATTTTTGTACTCCACTCAAACTCCAACAATATAATAGATGTTGAAATGCATTCCTTGCAAAGTACGAGTGGGACGTGGTATTACGCTGAGAGATAATAGAGTGAGAAATTGTATGATTAGAGATCGCCGATCGGTATAAATTGAAAGAAGATGTCGTAACAAAAATTGATGATAAATATATGCTTCGTTGGTTTGGTCATGTGGAGAGGATGAATGACAGCAGATGTACGAAAGAGATCTATGTATTGTGCGAATTTGAATGGAAGTGTCGGTAAAGGGCACTGCGCTCTCGTGATCTAATCGGTTGCGTATTACGTGAGGTACTCTAAACCAACGGGCATGTACGAAGAGATGTATGAATTTAAAATGAGGCGAGAGAGGTGTTTAAGGAGCAAATGGAGGTCTTCTCGAATTGGACGAAAGCACAGCTACGGTTGCGGGTTCAAGATCAGTCGGAGAAAATTGTTTCAATCTTTATGTTGATTTCATAGCACAACATGGCTGGAAAACAATAATCTGATTGTTCTATCTTGATTTACCAGTCAACATTTGTCATCCAAACAGAAAATATCAAATGCCACGTTCTATAAACCGTATCGTACAAACAATAATGTTTGTTCCGTAACTATATTTATATTTACCGATGATATTGGAGACTTGATTAATAACTATGATATTTGTCGATGTCGCGCTTCAGAGTTTATCGATATCGATGAACGAGTTGCGATGGTTAACTAGAGTTATTAGTTTTTTATTTACATTAAATAAATCGTCAAACATTTGCTAAAAAATTATCATCTTCAGCCTATACATGGTGTTTCTAATTATGCAGACGTTTTTTTATGAGGATAATCAGACCACCAAACTGACCAACTTTCTCTATGGGACCAACCATGTGATAAAAAAGATATGAGCTGTCCCATACATTTTGGTCTATAAGGAATTAATGAATGAAATAATATACTTTATCTACACTAAACAAGGTTACAGCATAAGGTTTGCAGTTTTATTTGGAACAGCTGATTTGTTTTTTGCGATTTAGATGTTGGTATAGAAAAAGTTGTTCAGATTGATGGTCTGATGATGAGCGTCCCCTTAAAAAACCGTCAGCATAGTCGATATGTTTAATTCTAGTCTTATGGACCTTCCATATACAATACAATACAAAACATTTTGACGACCCGGTTGGTGTAATGGTTACCACGCCGGACTGCCAAACCAGGGTCCTGGGTTCGAATCCCGGTTCGGTCATGGATGTTATATGTTTGTGGCGTTGTTGTATGATTCCCATAAAAAAAGCCTGAGGCTTACTTGGGATCATTATAATGTATGTGCCTGTGAGCGTTATTTATTTATTTATTTATTTATTTATTTATATTCCTTATTATACATTCCATAACTTCAGCAATGTCAAAAACGTAATACCTTCCATATTTTGCTGTTTCGCAAACTAGTTCACATCACACGTTCCAACTTGTTAACTCCTGTTACAAGTTTAGCAAACTACTAAACCCCCTGATAAATCCCTAATGTTGACATTATCCTATAATATTGGACATTTTGAGAGAAGTTACCGTTTCATCCTTTTTTATAATAAAATGAACATTGAAAATATACTTATTTGGACGTTACAATACAAAAATGCTATACATACACCATCCGAAGCACCCCTTTAACGCAGTTATGTTTACACCGTGTATACAATACACTCAAGACCCTTATCCCTTTCAGGGTGGCCAGAAACTTTGCAAACAACCAACAATGAGCGTTTTTCTTTTGGTTTTCTAGTGGATCGATAGATGGCGTTACGGTCTGTGCGAATAAAGGTCAAAATTTCAAAAAGTCTTTCTTTAAAATAACAAAGAGGGAGAAGATGATCAAAAAGATACAAACGCATCTTTCGATTGAATATTTCATTATTTACGAATCATTTCAATCGAAAATATGAAACTGTTTACGTCTGACATTGTTGTATGGGTTCGATCCCTTGGCCTTTAAAAAAAAGTCAGGCAAAGTCTTGACATGATTTTGACAGGATCTCGACTGCGTCTCAGACGACATAGACGAAGAATTTTTCGCCTATGGAGCGATAAGCACGTCATCTGTCGAGTTTTTTAGGAACTAAATTTAAAAAAGAAAAGAAAAACGCTCATTATCTCGCATAGGAATCTTCTATCCTTCTAGGCTTCAAGTTCCTGTACAGAACATAATATTTTCATTTTCAGTTTGATATACTACAAGATTAAGCTACACCTCAAAAAAAAAACAAACGATTTGTTTTCAAAAATTTCAAACGAACATCCTGACACACTAAACTTTACCGAACTTTTAAAAGATCGCTTAAAAATAACATTCAACATAAAAATTCCTTTGAACATTCTGTCCCAAGTTTTTAAGAACGAAAATGGCTTGGTTTTTAGGACTTCATAATACAAAACTGTATGGTTGTAAATCCCTAAATTCCTTAAACCAAAGAGCTCTTGCAACGGATAACTATAACTTGTATTCAAGATATTTTTAGAAATGAAAGGAAGTATGGATTTAAGTGGTTTTGGGATTCCGTACAAAAAAGGCAAAAAACGGGGGTCGGCGTTCCACATGTCTGTCACAGCTGATTAACTCGACAAATACTGGAATGATGTGAAGTAGCAAAATTTATTACAGTTTTAGAATGTTAATAATAAAATGCTCTTCTTTATTTCATGCGATTTTTTATTTATTGCACAAAATACTAATTACAGAAATTTATATAGGTTATATAATAAAGGGTACCAATTAGGTACCTTTCTTTTGAATTCCTTACTTCATCTCAAAAATTTTCAAGCCGAATTGTAAGGGTAGAACTATGAATATATTGTGGAATTTTAAGGCCGGTCTTATAATAAATATGCATCCGAATATCCGATCTCTAATTATAATCTATTACACATTAAAAAAATTACAAATTAAACCTTTTATCTCCGATGATTGTGACATTTATGACAACAAAGTCTTTCTACTTTAAACATTACGGAACCCTCCGCGAACCAGTTCCACTAACACTTGACGGAGTTTTTTGTAAATGATGTCAACGGCTTCGTAAAGTCTGTTAGCATAACATTTTTGTGTTTGAAAATGGTTTAGTATCTACTGCTCTCTGTTCTGTAAAGTTCACGTCATTTGTTCTAAATACATACAATATTATACATAATTATATCCTTTTTAATATGCTGACGGTTGTTTAAAATGATCAAACTGAACATCAAAAATGTTCTCTATAAGAGCAAAATCAAAATCGCGAAAAAAAACAACTGTTTCATACAAAACTGCAACGCTCGACCAAAATATATGGAACAGTTGATTTTTTCGCGATTTCAATTTTAGTCCCGTACAGAAAGTTGTTCAGTTTGATGGTCTGATCGCCCTCTTAAAAACCGTCAGCATATTAAGATGGATCTTGTATATTCACGCTCATTGCCCTTAATGGGGAGGGCAGAACTTCATGATTACACCAAATCGTACACCGAAAACATTTTTGAATGCAATTGGCAAAAAAATAAAGCGGTCTAAATCACAGGTCTAAATAACTTTTATATATTGCTACACCCAAAAGGGTTCAATTGTTCTTGAACTTAACGAAAACTATGTTATCATTTCAATATTTTTTTTTCTAAAAATACAAAATCACTAACACTTAAACTCAGAATTTTATATGAGATTATTGTAGTCACTCTACGGTTGCCGTTTACATAATTTTACTACTATTTTGTGGTTTTTTTTTTTTTTTAATTTATTTATTCTCTTTCACTTACACGATTCCTACAACACCTATACATTTAGGGAAATAAATGAATATGAAATAAATATATTCTAATTAGGTATGATATCATAGTTATAACAAGTATCCGAAGTTTCATAACTGCTATATTTATCCGTTTATCTTGTCTGTACGCTGTTACTTCCTTACTGTTAAGTTACCCAGAATCTTTAACCAAAACATCTTAAACCTCTCTCTATAGTTCAAAAATAGAACCTAGATAAAATGTTAACTGCTTCCAAAAACTACACAAACACAATTTCATAAAGAAAACATAACAAGCAAAATAGCAACCGATAATTTTACATTTTAAAAACAAAAACTTAAAACCGCTCGACTGTAAATTTAAAAGATTTAAAGACTTGAAACTTTTATAACACTTCAGAGGCAAATTTATTTTACGGTTAACGCCATAAACTTTGGAACAAATAGTTGGTACGCTTCGTTTCTGTACCGTCCAGTTTCGGTTAACCGGTTCAAATTAACCGAAAGTTCGGTTAAATCGGAGTTGTTTAACTTTTTAAAAGTTCGGAGTGCATCATAATTAAATAATGTTGTAACTAGGTAGGATGGTTAACTAGTACACTAGTTAACCATCGTATCAAATCCACATCGAACAGCGAATTTGTCCGTAAACACTTATACAGAGTGAAATTGATATCATGGGCATCCTTTTGAACTAAGGGTCTACCCATCAAACTGAACAACTTTTAATATGGGAGCAAACCGATCGGAGCAAAAAAAAAATCTGCTGTTCAATACATTTGAGTCGAGTAGGCATTGCAGTTTAGTTGGGACAGCAGATTTTTTAGTTGCTCCGATCGGTTTGCTCCCGTAGTAAAAGTTGTTCAGTTTGATGGGTAGAATCTTAGTTTAAAAGGATGCTAATGATATCAATTTCACCCTGTATTTTAGTAGTAGTCAGATATTTCGTTTTTTTTTTCCGAACGGACTGATATATAAAATTAATGAGTCGTATGAACCCAAAAAATCTAGACTTCTTTTTGTGAAATTAAAGAAATCTTTTGCACTTATATACTCAATCATATAGGTAATTTATAAATTTATAAAAGTGTTATCTATAAATGCTTTTTTAGATATAAAAATTGGGAGAAAAAAATCCATTATTCGTAACTCGTTTTGGTGAACAAATATTTAAAAGTATTTATTTCATAACAATACAAGGTTCGTATCCACGACAGGCTTCGTCAATGGTAATAAATACATCACTCACATCCATAACAGGCTTCGTCAATGGTAATACATAAAAAAAAACAAAAAACTTATTTTTTGTATACAATTTTAGATTTCCGAGTTTCCTGTTCGTCACTTGTGTTTGTTGTCGTTTTCAAACGTTTTTTTTTTCTACTAAAATACTAACAAAATATCATAAAATTAGCTGTAATAGAAGCTGCTTTATATTGATTTAAAAAAGATTCCTAAATAACGTTAATTTCAAAAAGTGGTCCCGTAGAATCTCATTGTTGGGTGTCCTCTTCTCACGAATAACGGTGATTTCTAATTAACAACCTATAAAAGCACGTATCCATGTGTACACACACGGCTTTGTTATGACGTTCTTTTTAAAGCTTTTAATTGTTCCATAGAAAGACATTTAATGAGTTTGTAGAAAGGGAACTAAACCATTTTCTAGATTTGTTTATAAATAAACCAACTGTCTGGTTTACTGGTTTATATCCTGTCTGTTTTGTAGAAAACATTGTACATTTTATTTGTCCATGGGCGAAGAGGTTAACAGTTTCGCTGCTAAGCTCAAAACCATGATCCTCGCGCAGTGCTGAAACTGACGCCGTCCCTCGTGGGTCGTGCGCACAGTCGTAGCGTAAAAAGACCAATGCGGCTCACCTCGTGGGTCACCCGCACAGGCGTAAGGTTTGGCTGACTCACGATGTAGGTCATGAGCACAGGCGAAATGCAATAGCACTTGACCCCCCTCGTAGGTCGTGCGCACAGTCGTAACGTTGAAACGATAATGTGGCTCGTGTCGTGGGTCACCCGCGCAGGCGTAAGGTTTTCGGTGACTTGCGCGGGAGTTCATGAGCATAAGCGAAATGCTATTGAACCGGCTCGTTACGTGGGTTCTTCAGCACTGCGGCCCATTTGTCGCCGACCTACGGCGTAGGTCGTCTGCAGTTAAAGTGTTAAAAAATGATTCACTGAATAAATACGACTTCAACATTTTACTTAAAATATGATATTATCAACATTTAAATTAAAAAACAGATTTCAACTTTAATTTTGCTCTTTTCCATCATCAAAATGTACACACGGCGACACTTCAAGCTATACAAAACCAAAATAAGGTGGCCGCGCCTAGGTCGAGTAACGTTTAACGACGCGCGGCCAGCTTATATTGGTTTTGTATACCTTGATGTGTCGCCGTGTGTACAAGACAGCTGGCATTTTAACCTATGTTTTTAAACGAATTTCCTCGACCTGAATGAATAAATAAATAATAAATGTATCTTCTCATATACCTTAAAATATGATGTATTTAAAATAATTATGATTATCTTATCCTCTCTGGAAATATAGTAGTGAACATAATGATATGATATGGTTCGTATTAGTAATGATAGGTAGGTACTCTAGATTTCATTTATATCTTGGCGCAGATGTTTAGGTTAGTAGGTTGAGTATGAACGTTGATAATGTCTGTCTGTCATTCATAACTCTGCATATAAATAGATTACGAACTAGTTTCTTTTGTGCGGTCAGAATCAGAGAACTCTAACACCCTTGCGCTTATAAAGATTAAGATAGAGGGATCAGGTTTCCCTGAAGCTGTCTGTAGCTAGTAAGTATAGTCTGATTTTCAAAAACAACGTTTGGAAAGTACCGGTACGGTTGGTAAAGAAAATTGATCAACACTTCTGAACCTTATTCCAAAAGAAATAAAGGTGATAAATGGTTTTGTACGGCTTTGTATACATTTTAGGGAAACAGTGAAACATTATTCTAAAAAAAAAATTGACCTTAAAAAAAAAACTTTTTTTGCCGAGTATCGTATGGTTGTGATATGATGTCACAAACATACAGGGTCCAACTTAACATGCTAACGGTTTTTTATAAACTGGAATTTAACTGGAAAACTTTCTACAAAAAATCTATCCTACTCGACCAAAATGTTACATACAACATGTCATGTTGTAATGTACTACATTTAATACCATATTTTGCAAAACAATTATACAGGGTGAAATTGATATCATTGGCATCCTTTTAAACTAAGAGTCTACCCATCAAACTGAACAACTTTTACTATGGCAGCAAACCGACCGGAGCAAAAAAAAAATCTGCTGTTGCATACATTTGAGTCAAGTAGGCTATGGGAGCAAACCGATCGGAGCAACAAAAAAATCTGCTGCCCCATACTAAAGTGGTGTAGCACTACTACTGTGTACACTTTAGTATGGGGCAGCAGATTTTTTTGTTGCTCCGATCGGTTTGCTCCCATAGTAAAAGTAGTTCAGTTTGATGGGTAGACTCTTAGTTTAAAAGGATGCTAATGATATCAATTTTACCCTGTACTTATACGTAAAGATAATTTAAAAATGTACAACCAAAAACAGATTTATTTATAAGAAAAGACAAAGTTTTGTCCGAAAATTAAAAACAAAATATCAAGCGTGTACAATACCTATACCTATGTCAGTGTAAGTTTTCAATAAAAAACTATTAACCTATTTTCCTGTCACATAAAAAAAACACAAAGGGAAAAAATGAGAAAGTCACCTCGCATATACTTCCTACAGAACACATTGGACAATTTTGACATTTCTTTGATGTATGGCAGCAACAAAGAAACAATTCTTTATGTGGAAAGGAAATAAGGCAAAATACAATTTTCTTCTTTTGTATGTTTGTCTTACTTGCCTTTATTAGTACATTATTTGGTTGTTTTATTCATGAGAGTTTTACTGACATTACGGAAAAAATTTATTTATGTTTGTTTGTTTATGTTACAAGAAAGATTCGATGTTAAAGGTTATAATATAAACATTATATTATTCGCAAGAATTTTTTTTACATTACAAGAAAAAAAAAATCAATTTTACCTTTTAACATTTTTTTGAACTAAAACAGTGGCATCTTTTTGCTAAAAAAATTATCGATAGCCATAAAAATAAATAGAAACAAAAATAACATTTTCCTTTTCAGCAAAGGGCGATATTCGATTTTTTTTGAGGTTATCTGACAGTTTTTAGATTTTCATAAACAATATAGTTTTGTATAAAACCTCTTTAAATAATTTAATTAACATTATCAGTACATTTTTGCTAAATGATTTTAGGTAGTGATATACTCGATCCTTGGCAAATTATCATTTTTTTTTTCAAAAGTCCATAGAAATGTTAAACATGAGATAAAATAAAACTCTTTTAAAACTATCCACTCAAATATGGATAAAGTTAACACGACAAAAAACTAACAGCAAGCAAAAAGGAAATTGCAAGTTCCGCTACTCGGTAACAGATGGCGCTAGCAGTCTTCTAGACGCCTCTAAACGAGCTAAAGCTGACTTGCCTTTTTTATCTTTTTGTGAATGTATGCTTTTCATTAGTTTATTCGAACAAGACAAGTCTTTTCTTATAAAATATAAACTTAATTAGATTCTCTTTTTAATTAAATATATTGCTATATTTGCTATAGCATTGTCGTTTTGAAACCTGTTTAGAGAAGAGACAAAAATCTATATAAATTTATACTGCGGCTAAATCGTAAGTACCCTATTTTTTTTTTACGTCACTTTTGAAGTCAATAAAAGCAATTAAAAAAAAATTTCTATTCAATTCAATATTTCTTTAGGGGTAGATTTCGAAAAATTCTTCCTGAATATTCTTTGTAGAATATTATTTTAAAAATTTCATGTTTCTATCATTAGCGGTTTGTCAGGCATTCAGTCGCTTTCTTGAGAACTCTTTTATAAGTATAGGTTATAAATTGCACATGTATTTCATGTAAGTACGAGTAGTATTCGTAACATGATGTTTTTAATACTTGGTTCATGTTTTATTAAAATCAATACCATAAAGCCGTACCTAATTAAAGTCATAACAACCTACAATTTGACTAAAAGCTTATTAGATAATATCAAAGGTTTCGTACAAAATATTGTTTTATTGATAAAATGATTAATATTCAAAATAATCCGTCAATTTCAAAACTCTTTGATACACAACATCTTCGTAACATTTTCATTTAATTGAATCTATTTTAAAGTACCTCTTAAATTTGTTTCGTTACTTGTTATCAAAGTCACTTTGACTTTAACTTTGAATAAAAGGGTTTTTTATTTACTTACTTTCCTTTAAATTTTTATAAACAGGATACAACTTAATATTCTGACGTTTTTTTAAAGGTGGTGATTAGACCATCAAACTGAACAAATATGAAACCCACATCGACAACGCAAAAGAAAAATGTATCATTGAGAAAACACTTGATTTTTTCAGTCAATTCAGTTTGAGGGTTTGATTGATCATCTTAAAATCTATACTAATATTATAAAGAGGAAAGATTTGTACCTATTTTTGTATGTTTGTATGTTTGTAATGAATAGGCTCAAAAAGTACTGGGCCGATTTAAAAAATTATTTCACCATTAGAAAGCTGCATTCACCCTGAGTAACATAGGCTATATTTATTGCTAGAAAAGATTAGACGTCCACCCGTGCGAAGCCGGGACGGGCCGCTAGTACAGCATAAAGAAGGACACTATAGAATGAGAATTTAATTAAATATTTCTGCTTTGTTATTGACAATAGGGCATTGTATTATACCTACATGAAAGATATTTTTATTTTCTAATTAAAAATAGTTCTACTCACATTTCAGTAATTGTTTAACTTGAATAATTTTTTTAATAATAGGATTATAAAAAATAATTAAATGTAGATCTATGACTTCCTAATACTGTATTTAGTATTGTTCGTACAAACCGCGAATTTTGAAATCCGATACCGCGTTGCTCATTTGATTCATGATTCAAATACAATGATGTTTTGTTTTGATGTGCATGGTATTAGTATTGATAATGAATTGGTTTTTTTACGTCATCGATTTGAAATTGCGAACATCCTTAACATTTAAAAAAGAACGAAAAATATATAAAGTAAGTAATACGATAAAATTGTAGTTTTTTTTTTAACTTTTACATTTAGATCGTTTTTTATAGTCCTCAACTTCATTTACCCAAATTCCAATATAAAAACCAAAAAGTCCACTATTCCCCAATCAACGATAGCGAATTTATTTTTACAAGCTATTTGGAGAAATCTCTTAAAAGATTGGCATTCTCAGTACCGACTCGGTTATAGCTGAAATAAAATAAAAAGAGACTTTAAAAGGAACCGAAATCGTGCACGAAGATCACGTTCGACTTAATTTAGTTTGCCACGGTCCCGGACCACTTTCTAAAAAATATCCTTAGACTGATTGAAAATATCGGGAATGATGTAGAGGCTGAATATGTGGAATGTATCGCGAGATTGCAGAGAAAAAACTAATGCGTTCCGTGACTGGGGTTAGTAATATAATCTGTGGTTCTCAGAGGATTTCGAAAATCGAAATTGACAGTTGTTTTTTTTCCCCGATGGTCTTACCAGTTACACATTAGTGATCGCAATAATTTTGAGTAAGTTTAGTAAAATTATCGCTTCGTGATGGAAATTTTAAATACAATATGTGTATGTATTAAAGCAACTAATAAATGAATATTACAAATATATTGTGACAACTATTTTAGCATATAGAGATTCCTAGAAAATTTGTTGTTAGTAGATTTTTGTAAATTCTACCAGAACTTGATTTCTGTATTAACAACAAATGATCTAGTAAACTGCAATTTTCTAGTAAATTCCGCTAAAATAAATAGTTGTCACATATACCTACTAAGATATTTTTCTCCGGTTACATTATGATAAAAAATAAGATTCAATTTTTGTCAGTGCTTGGTCTTGTGGCTCTTTTAATTTTGCATCGTTTATAAAATAATTACTATTGTTTATAAGCACACGAGCTTGTGACCCGCGACTTCGTCCGCGTGGATTACCACTTTAGAAGTCGAATTTCGAAAAATCCTTTCCTAGTTGTTTCCTAGTGCACCTCTCTATCCCCTGTAGAATATATATTAAAAATTTCATGTTTCTATCTTCAGCGTTTTAGGCTGTGCGTTGTCTTCAGTCACTGAACTCTTTTTTATAAGTATAAATTATATTTTTAAAAACATAAAGAAGTCCACAGTTTTACAGTAAACAAGTAGTTACATACCTAGTAGTTACTACTTACCAAGTACAAAGTTAAGTATGCTGCGGTAAAACTATGTAGGTACTTCTTAAACCTACGAGTTTTAACTTAAACTTATCTTCCATTAATGTTATATTAAAAATAATTTACTCAGTTAATTCGATGGATAAAATTTAAGTACATTCCGTAACAGAAATATGCTGTTGAAACTAGTTTTGAACATTAAATTAACGAAATTAAAACTGTACTGATGAAATCTTTGAGATTATACCGAAGGATATAATTATATGGTGTCATAAATCATGTAGATTGATTTATATTGTGATTTTTATCTACAAGTAGTTGTTAATGTTGATGAATAAAAACATCTTTCAACCTCGTTAAAAATTAAAAACAGTGATGGGACATGGGAATGTTTTTAGTTAGAAGTTCATTTCTAACTAATGGCTCATTCGTTTTGGCTACTTCGCATGTTTTTAAGTATAATTTGTATTAAGATTGTTTTCAGCAATAGTTGTTACTCTAATTGCAGTTTTTTCGATTATATTCGCAAATTTTACTATTTTTCTTTTTTTTCTACTTATTTATAGATATAGAAAGCATGTTACGAATTTTATTTTCTGTATTGTCTTATGTAATCATCTTGTCTTTCACTGTTTTGTTCTTGTTCTTGTATTTTGTTTCACTAATAAGTGTCCTTTAAAATTTAAAGATATTAATTTGATCGTAGTCTGACTATGATAGGTCTGCAAGTCAATTTGTTAATACTTGTACATCTTTGATCGTACGACTGCCGACAGGTTCGATTTTTAAAGCTTTTTCATTGCTTTTTAATCTTAACAGATTTATGTCATCACTCATTCTTTTAATCTTTTTCCGTGATCAAAACAGGTGATTCAAACAATTTTTTTAGTTAGTAGGTATCTCTTTGATAGTCACAATTTCTTGATTTTTTTATTTATTGCTTTTTTTGTGCTTCTGCGGGGCAAAGGCCTCTGTACTTATTCAACCTCATTATTTTAAAATTATCAAGATAACTTCTTCCTGTGTTCTAAAATGGGCCTAATGTTTCCTAAATGTTTCAAGATAGTCTTTGTGTGGTCTCTCCGTGTCATATTGTCTATAATAGCCTACCTAATTGACATGAAACCAGACTTCGGGCAATAATGTCACATAAACGGTATTTGTGTGGGCTCACGTTTAGAAATTTAGTTTAACATGCGGGTTCAATAATCTTGTCGCTTTTGTCTTTTATTTTTAATTTGTTTTTTTATGGTATGGATGTTTCTTTGTTGTATGTATCTTCCTTTCTGTCAATAGATTTTTATCTTTGATCAAGTTTTTGATCGATATCGGATGTTTCATGTTGTCCACTTTATTCTTTTTCATAATTTGTCTTATGGGCCCAAAGTAAAATGTCTTTTTCTTTTTTTTTCCGGATGGCCAGGGATATTTCGTTTGCATGTCTTTTTTCTTTTTTTTTTTGGTTCGTGCCTGCATGTTTAATTCTTTATTTAATTGTTTCGTATACTTATTCATATTATCCGTATTCCTATTCCTATATAATTTTAATGTTCATATAAACATTCCTAGACATAATTTTATTTCAACAATCAATATAATTATAAGATTTATTATTGTGTTTATTAACTCAATAATATAATTTATATCCTTTCATTTCTATCTTTTGCAATCACTCATATGCAGGCAAATGAGTCCGTTCATTTCACTAATAAAACCACAGATAACCTACGACCTCAAGAGTCGGTTTCCAACGGTTAAAGATAAAAAAATGCACTCACCTAAAACTACCAGTATGAAACACAAACTAATGTACAAGATCATCAGGAATCTTTGGTAACAAATAAACTAAATATATCACACGGTAAAAAGGCAATCATCTACGCGACCGCCTGTATTTTATATCACAGTACACATAACTAACTACACACTTTTGGCCGCACTGCGATCCCATCAGGCCCACAACATTTTTTTTTTACAACATTGCATTCGGACCACAACTTTTTTCGAACCAACTTAAAGTTTCTGTCATCGTACGCAATCCAAACTTGAACGATCATTCACGGCACATTCCATCACTGTTTTTTAACAAAACACAGTTTCGATTCGAATATCGAATTTTTAATCACTTTTTGTAGCTTAACTGTAATATTGTTCGATAGTTTCTGCGGAGCGACCGACGTAGGTCCGTCCCGCGTGGCGTTCGGGATGCAACTGCCGTGAAGTTGCTCCTGATTGGTGAAGAATGCGCGGCGCATGGTTGCCACACCGAACACGCTTGACTTGCTCGCCCGCCGAAACGGAGAGGCGCACTTGAACACCCAATTTACAATAATCCGTGGCGTTTTGAACTTGGCTGGGTTACATAACCAGATAGAGAATAATGCATTGTCGTGGCGTCGCCCTCGGCCGTGGCTGGCTGCTTTCATAAACATAGCTTGGTCTCTACACGTTTTTGGAATACAATCTTCATCTTCCGTCTCTTTCTTGCGAGCGTTCGAATAAAAAAAAAACAGGTAAACGCATCGGGGCTCATGTTGAATGGTTCGAATTTTGAACAGAAATGTGAAGTAAAGTTTTCGATCAAAGGTATCCGACTCTCATTTCTGATTGAAGGTATTTCACATAGAGCAATCACAGATGTTGATAGCTCTATGCTGATTGTAGAGCATCAGTAATGTATAAAATACAAATCCAATTAAATCCAATGCAACACTTGCTTACATAGGTGTACCTAACCATAATAAAGACTTTATTTGCGAGAATACCTACCTATACAGTGTGAAATTGATATCATTAGCATCCTTTTAAACTAAAAGTCTACCCATCAAACTAAGGGAGCAAACCGATCGGAGCAAGAAAAAATCAGCTGTCCCATACTAAATTGCAATGCCTACTCGTCTCGAATGTATGGAAGAGCAGATTTTTTTGCTCCGATTGGTTTGTTCCCATAGTAAAAGTTGATCAGTTTGATGGTTAGACTCTTAGTTTAAAAGGATGCTAATGATATCAATTTCACCCATCTTAAAATATTCATATGGTTAAATTGAACCAAGCCTAATAATATTTACATGCATTACATTTATTATACGCTCATGCTGTTGTTATAAGTAAATATTAGTTACTAAATCTACCAGAATTTGATTTATATATACAAATCTAGTAAAGTCTACAAAATATGTTTAAAAAAGGGTTGTCACAATTTTTTTTTCCGTGTACGTTTCTGACACAAATCTCTCGTCATTGGTTCCGGATACATTTTACTTGGCAATTACTAAAACTTACTGTATGGTACTTCATCAAAATAAATAAAATTAGGCTAGATCCAGTACAAAATTTAAACTATTATAAAACTGTAACAGAAATTTGTCTGTACATTGAAGATATTTACAAAAAAAAAAATTACGACATGGTTTTTTCCTGTCCCTGATTCTAAATCACAAATTTTTGGATTTTTTGTCTGTCTGTTTGTTTGTTTGTTTATTTGTTTGTTTGTTTGTTTGGGTGTTTGTTTGTTCGAGTATCACGCAAAAACTACTGAACCGATTTTGATGAAACTTTTTTTATTTGATAGCTTATCATCTGAATTAAAATCTGGTATATAATTTATGCGGACGAAGTCGCGGGTTAAAGCTCTTAGTTAATAAAAGTCAGTATCAAAAAGTTAATAAGACATGGTTGTATGATATGATATAGGAACCTTTACTCACTCTCATCTGATTTTTGTAACAGTTTCCCAAAATACATGAGACAAACCCCCAACGATGTCAAAAAAATGAGGATTCCGAAATCTTTCGAATCTAAACCAAAGAAATAAAAAAAAAACAGATCGTTAAGGTAGCCATTAGGGGTTCGTCCACTTTTTAAAAAACAAAAAATACTTTTACCATGTTGCGTCTGGCTAAAAATTAGTTTCATATTTATCTCTGAAGATATAGAGCTTATAATCGGCTGAATGTTGGAAAGCAAGATGTTTTGTTGTTAATTGACATTGGAAACCATGTCACCGATAGTTTTGACAAAATCTAAAAGCTCAAAATATCTTTGTCAATAAATTTCTTCAGTGACAACTTGATGTATTGGTCTGGCAGATAAAATTCCAAATATGTATGTAAAAAAAATGCGTTTTTAATTTGGAGTATTTTTTAACCGTTAAGGTTTTACTGATATACAATTAAATGGTTAATTACTTTGATGTTTGCTCCAAGTTTTCATGATTTTTTTTTAAATATTACGTTAGTAGAAATATTTTTTTTTATATTCAATAGAAAAAAAAAAACATTTTTTTTTCGTATGAACATTAAAAAAAAATTATTCCTACTAAAATGTATCAAATTATATTAATTTCGTTTTAAAACAAATGTCAGTATGAGATTTAAACACATGGATGATTTTCAAAATATTGCTTAGTGTCAAAAAAAATCTATTGCTTACTCTACACGTAGTAAGTTATTACTATAACTTACTACGTGTAGAGTAAGCAATAGATTTTTTTCAAAAAAAATCTATTGCTTACTCTACACGTAGTAAGTTATTACTATAACTTACTACGTGTAGAGTAAGCAATAGATTTTTTTTGACACTAAGCAATATTTTGAAAATCTGATCTGTGACTCTACCTAATACCTGTGTTAGTAACTATAATCAGTATGGAGAAAAACTTTTGAGATGCCATAATGAAAACTTGTATAGACTTTAAAAGGAGCAAAATACATAAAAAATAGCACTTTCATTCCTAAACGGAGCTGTGTTATTTCTATTTAGGTTAAAAGTTCTCTAGTGAATAAAAATACCTTTACACATTAGTCATTTAATCAATTCTGTCTATGGGAAGTTGACTTTTGTTTTTTACTAGCTTTTGCCCGCGACTCCGTCTGCGTGGACAGGACATAAAATAATATGTAGCCTATGTGTTATTCTGGGCTATGAACTATCTATATGCCAAGTTTCATCGAAATCGATCCAGCCGTTTTAGCGTGAAAGAGTAACAAACATCCATCCATCCATACAAACTGTCTCGTTTATAATATTAGTATGATTTGTAATTAGCGTAGTTTTCAAAATTATTTTATTACTACGATAAATTACATTTCATAATATTATTATTTAAAAAAAATATCGGAAGCTCGAAAAAGCTCTATTAAATATTTTTCACAATCACAAACTAGGAGCAAACAAAACAGCGCTAACGGTTTTAGCGATTGGTAAACTAAAATACAAAAAAGTTTGTATATCAAACGTTCACTTTAAAATACAAAAAAAAGTTTGGATATCAAACGATTCACACCTACAAGCAACAAATCCGAACGGATTCCGAAGCGAAAACAATTTTCAACACAAATTTCACGGAGCTCCAAAACCACAATCGAATACGATTAAAAATAGAAACTTCTATATTTCGTAGCGACAAAAAAGACGGGTCGAGTCGAGCGATGGAGTGAGAAAAAAAATAACAATAGCAGGTAACAGGAGACGGGGACCAACGAACAGAAAGACAGACTGTTATAATTGAATCTGTTGCAATGATAAAATTTAATGTGCATAAAATTCTTCGGTCATGGTTGTGTTTGATGCGGAGGTTCTCGAATTTCTTGGTTGTTATTATACGCCTTACTAATTTATTTGAAAGTGATTAAAATTATAGTGTTTGTGCTCTACTTGTTTAGTTAGTTTCACTTGCGGAGGAACAGGGTGGGTTTCTCAAAGTACTCAATTTTGAGAAACCATAATTTGCGACAAAAATAAGCCAATCATTGACACAAAATTTAACACACATTTTGTATCACATATACAAATAAATAAATAAAAAAATAGACATGATCCTTCTTTATAATAATATGCTGGCACCTTTTTAATGGGATGATCAGACCATCAAACTGAACAACTTTCTCTATGGGACCAACATCGACGTCGCGAAAAAAATTCTGCTGTCCAATACATTTGAGTCTGCAGGTTGTTGGTGGTTGTGGGTTTGCAGTTTTGTATGGACGATCTGATTTTTTTCGCCATTTCGATGTTGGTGCCATAGAGAAAGTTGTTCAGTTTGACGGTCTGATCATCCTCTTACAAAATGTGTCAGCATATTAAGAAGGACCCTATAAACGTGTTAATAAATTAGCGCAAAACCTCATATACCCAAACTGATTTATAAGAAATTAATTAGATTGAAACAATAATTTCATTATTTTGATAATTAAAATTTTATGTTATTCGCATTTTAAGTTTTGGGGCAAAATGATTTGTTATCATTTCAGCAATGAAAGAAAGCGCTAACGTACTCATGGATACATTTTTATAATATTGTTTTGTTAGTAAGTATAGTGAGTGTGCCCGTGCGATGGGCTGACATCGGGTTCAGAAAATTTTAAATTTCGCAAACAAATTATTTAACATTTTGAAAAAAATTACCTATGTTGAAACCATGATAATTCGATTCAGCTCTCGATTCTAAACAAAATAATTTCTAGTTTTGCGTTAATTCATTAACACGTTGTATTCAGACAAATTGTGATCTTACTCCTTTTTTTGCAAGACGGTTAAAATTATTTTTTGTTTGTTAATTGCGTTTTAAAATATAGGTACGCTGTCCTTCAGAAATGTTTATAGGTCAGGCTTGAGAAACCCTGAAATAGAGCTATGTGATGATACGATGATGATTTCGACTAGACAGGGATGCAGTATGCTAGATATATTTAAGTGCATGATTATGCGTTAAACACAAAAGCACTCTCTCGTCGTTACCCTCCTGGGCCTCTACCCGCACATTCGAACTTCGCAATTGCGTGAACGTTTTCGGTCCAATGTCAACTCTATTACAATGAAGTGCGGACCGAAACAGTGGCGATATATTGAACTTCGAAAGTCCGGGTATAGGACCTGAGGCCTTACCCGCACTTTCGATCTTCACTATATCGCCACTATTTCGGTCCGCACTTCATTGTAATAGAGTTGAAATTGGAACGAAAACATTCACGCAAAAGTTCGAATCGAATGTGCGGGTAGACCCTCTGAATTTGATGGAACTACGATCAAAGGCAATTGATGCGTGAATCTCCGGTAGCCACACGGTGTATGCATCAGAGATGGCGACGATGCCTGGGGGGCATTAATTCAGGGTTGCTAGACGTACAAATATGTACGAGGTTTTGCGTTTTAGGGAACTTATGACATGATTATCCATTGCAGGCGAAATTTTGTAGAATAAATTAATATCTAAACCATCAAAGACGTTTATGGTTAGTTTGTAGTTTGCCGGGAAATCCACAAGAAACCGACCATTGCTTCGATTTGTTACCTTGTCCCTTGTTGTGTCCTTGTACCTTGGCAGGGGCCCTTACTTTTTTTGTTTTTGTTTCAATCCACTTTAAAAGTTGTTAAAATACAAAATACGATGATATAATTTTTTGATATATAAAACGTCTAAAAATAAATTGCGCAATATGCCTAATTCTTCGATTATTCATACTTTAGATAAATCTACGAGGTTTAATAGCTAAAGTACAAGATTTTTCTTGCTCAAAATTCATTTTTTTTTATTCAAAATAATTTCACATAGATAGCTTTTTGACGTAATTTTTTAACTCTGCCACCGCGTCGGAAGGTGTTCCGTTGAGAGAACATGCGGCCAGAAACCCTACAACACTTCTTTTGATATTTTCTAAAATTTTCTACGTCTGGCAACCCTGCATTAATTAAATTTCCACTAAATCGTCACTCCCGCGTCACAACATTTTGCATATTCGATAGAATCGCGCTAATCATTTGACAGCAAGATGAGTCGTAATCGATCTCCACTGACTCGTCGGCGGTGGTAATCGATTAGAAATTCCGCACAGATGAATCGACACTGGGTCAAAACTAAAACTGAATCTGCACATTCTGCACCGAATGTTAACGTTTTAAATTACCGTGATCGGACCTCTGATGTCGGTAAAATAAACCACTACATCTACATCCGACTTGAGCAATATTGATTCTACAGGGTGTAACAAAACACCCTAGTAATACTTAAGGGGGTGCTTCAGACCATAAATCTGAACAACTTTCAGTATGGTCCTACATGTATACCAGTTTGTGACAATAAATGATTTCTGATTTCTGATTTCTGATTTCTGATTTTTTATGGAGCCAACGTCGAGAAAAAATAAAAAAAATCTGCCATCCCATACATTTGAGTCGAGATCAAGACGGTACTGCAGTTTTGTATGAAAGAGCGATATTTTTTTTCGCGATTTCGATGTTGGCTCCATAGTGAAAGTTGTTCAGTTTGATGGTCTGAAGCACTACCTTAAGTTGTATTACTAGGGTGTTTTGTTAAATCCTGTATATTTTAAACAAGCTTTTTACCCGGGAATTCGTCAGCGTCGATTACCCGTTTAGGGGTCGATTTTCAAAAGTCCTTTCTTAGTGCACTGCTACATCATCTGTAGAAAATATTTTCCAAGTTTCATTTTTCTACCGTCAGCGGTTTAGGCTGTGCGTTTTTCTGTCAGTCAGTCAGTCACAGAACTCTTTTATAAGTAGAGATAAAGTTCAAATATTGTCCATATGAAAGAAGCATAAATGAAGGTACAAGATGTTATTAGAAAAACGTAAAACCAAAGTCGACGTTTTCGCTATTTTCAAAAAAAAACAATTTTTTTTGTAAATTTTTTATCCTCTACTCTTCTGGGTTTTGAACTAAACCAAACTGTATACACTGTCTGTATACTGTGTACTGTACTGTACCTAAAACTCCAAACGCAACGGGTCCCAACATAGACAAACGGCTACAAAGTTGTCGAAAAATATATATTTTCGACAATCTTGTTGCCGTTTGTCCATTTGTCGAAGAAATGGCTCAAACGACACGCCCATATAGTGAATTCTAGTGGAACTTTGTGCTCTTATTTCAGTGTTCGGATCCAGAAAGGCTATAACTCTTGTGTTATTTTTCCGCTTTAGGAAACTGTATTAAACGGGCATTTTGCTGATAATGCATTTTATGCTTTTAAAAGCTTAGTTGTGCTAAATGATTTGGGGCTGTTCATTTATCAAGTAATACATTTTATATGGAAGTGTCGCACTATCGCTACGCTTGCTAAATATTTTTCTTACTTACCTATAGGAGAGGAGGTCTGAAATTCGAAATAGATATCCAACTATCAATATTAAAATTATAAATGCAAAACTGTGGCTATAACGTTTTCACGGCTTTTGATGAAATTTGGTAAAAAGATAAATTTTGAAGCCAGAGGATGGACATGGGTATAAAAAGGAATTTATAATATAAAAAAATAAATACACTAAACAATAATATTTAACTATAGGTATCTCTTACCATAGCTGGATACAGGCTTAATCGTGCCTTGTCATAGATACTATTTATACATTTGCATATAAAGGAAAACGATTGCAAAAGCGACAAGATATTATATCAGTACGATTTTGGTGCACATTTATAAAATACATCAAAATTCAACAACAACATACAACGCGGTCGAACTACGGGCAAAACAATTTAGATAAATGTCAAACTTTAATGTAACTATATTTTATTATAAATTCATATGACAAACTAGATTAATATGAGGTGGCAACGGTAGCAATATGCTTTGCCTAACGCATATGTGTCTGAATGAAAAAATAAATCGGCTACTTTTTATTTCACCCCTTCCCTATTTTGCACCCTGCACCTGCAACCAAATAGATTTCAAAACCATCAAAAACATAACACAAAACATGGCGCCTAAATTGGCATCCAAATGTCTACAATAAAAAACTAAATAAAGATGTTTATCAAGATAAATGGTCAGCTGATTTAATAATATATTTTTTGTAAACACCTGCAGAACGAAAAGTGGGGAAAATGTTGTTTTATTAAAACGCAGATGGAAACATACGACGCCGAAATACATACGTTTAATTTAAAAGCAGAATTTCTTCTCACTTATGAGGTATGAGCTTATGAGTGATTCGTAAACTATAGTGCTATTGATGCAGATGAATCATTATATTGTAACAGACTAACATAGCAGGAGGAGACGCCAAAAAAATTATTGCCAATGATTCTTGTCACATGGCAAAAAGAAAACCATAGTCTATCATAGCAGGATCACAAGAGATAGGTTTCGCGAGGCAAAAAAAAACCATTCTAACGCCCGCGCAGTTATATAGTGCAGACTCCTACGCAGGATTGGCCGTAATTGTGAGCTTCTTAGTGTACTTAGTCAGAGCCCAATGCCTTTGTCCATAATGAAGAGACATGAAGATGAAACTAATGAAGTGTCACGTAGATAAATATGTATTTCTTGAGATACATTTATTAAATATGTCTACGAAATTTTTCACTAATAGGTCGCAGTTGGACTCTAAATTCAATTGACCTAATTTAAACTATATACAGCTCTAGATTCGCGTCGCGTCAACGTCCGCAATCAAACCCCGTGTGTTTACAGGGGTTATATCAACCCCTGACAATCAGAGTACGTCATTACGCAATTTCACACTTTATGCGTGAAATTTTGGACAGCTGCATGCAAATTTTTGTTTTCCATTTACATGTTTAGTCCTAACGAAGGGTTTTGAGGGTTCTGATTGAAATATTCGTACGTACATTGCGTTTCCCGTTCCGGTTGGGGTTTATTGTAATTTTTGTTGTTGACCAAAGTTTAGTTGATTTTTTTAGCATTTTTTAAATTCTGGAATTTCAATATATTTTACGAAATCTGCATTTTTTTAAAATAAAACGTGTGGGGTCACCTCGGCGTAAATATGTTAAATCTAGTTCGATGATGACAGGATTGGTTGCATTTCTGGCTGAACATTTACGTCTTTGAGATACGTTAGGATAGGACCCATACATATTAAATTCACGACCATAATCCTATTCGGGGTGGTTAGCAATGTTCTTACAACTACCAACTATATTAAGAAATAAATAATATAAATATACATAACACAAATAAATATCTGGGACATTTTTACATATATTATAATAATAAAACACATATTAACTAGCTCTATTATTTAAAGTACCAAAAATCGTCGCGGTATTATGATGACTAGACAACGTTATACAGGATGTAAACACCCTAGTAATACTTAAGGGGGTGCTTCAGACCATCAATCTGGACAACTATCACTATGGAGCCAACGTCGAGAAAATATAAAAAAATCTGTCGTCCCATACATTTGAGTCGAGCTCGAGACGGTATACAAAGCAGTTTTGTATGAAAGAGCGGATTTTTTTTCGAGATTTCATTGTTGGCTCCATAATGAAAGTTGTTCAGTTTGATGGTCTGAAGCACCCCCTTAAGTATTACTAGGGTGTTTTGCTACACCCTGTAGATACAAACATCCATGACTCAGATACAAATATTTGCCTGTTTCGGAATTCGAACCCGCGAACCCTCAAATCAAGTAAGTTGCCTTCCAACTGACCGATCACATCTTCTTTGAGAAAAATTAACATTTATTTTTGGATGCAAATAAAGATAACCTAACTATTTGAAAATTGATCTGTCTCAGACGTAACTATTTCGAATTCTGACGAAGACATGAAAAACAATAAACCATTTTTTGTGGCAACAAAATTCTTTATTAGTCAACTAACGATCTATTTAACATGCAACAGAATTATTAACTTTTTATGTCAATTTGTAAAAAAACAATGTCATCGAGTATAAAAGGAAGGTTAGATAAATTGGGGTATCTCAATTTAGGTTACAGCTGTAAAAACACTATAAAATTTATAGTTGCCGACGCTAGTTTTTTTGCTCTTATATTTTTAGAAAACCTTTATTGGATTCCATTGGAGTCCTCTTCAAATAAGTAAATAACTTCGATATTGTCTTAATAGATAAGTTAGATGCCTACTGGAGGAAATTACCTTTAGGTAGGGTGACAGGTACAATAGATGATAGCTGTCCAGGTCGCAGTAGCTATTGGTCATTGACCGAGCCCTTACAACCAAATAATAATAGATGCCTGCAAGGAGTGGATGGGAAGCAAGGATCTGAGGGATATGGAAGAGTTTATGGGAAATACAACGTGTTAATGAATTAACGCAAAACTAGAAAGTAGTTTGTTCAGAATCGAGAGCAGAATCGAATTATCATGGTTTCAACATAGGTAATTTTTTCAAAATATTAAATAATTTGTTTGTAAAATTTATAATTTACTGAACCTATGTCAACCCACCGCACGGGCACACTCACCCTACTTACTACCAAAACAAGATTATTAAAATGTATCCATGATTGAGTACGTCAGCGCTTTCATTCATTGCTGAAATGATAACAAATCATTTTTGCCTCAAAACTTTAAATGCGAATAACTTTAAATTTTAACTATCATCATCATCATCTTCCTAGCTGCTGTCCCGCTGGGTAGCGGGGTCTGCTTTCCTAGTCTGTTTCTTCCACTTCGCTCTATCCTGAACATCGTCGACGGAGAGCTCGCAGTTGTCCATTTCCTTTAAATTTTAACTATCAAAATATTGAAATTATTGTTTAAATCTAATTATTTTGTTATAAATCAGTTGGGGTGTATGAGGTTTTGCGCTTATTCATTAAAACGTTGTATATGTTCAGCTGTGGGATACAAAAGGGGGAACAGGTTAAGATTATCACAAAAGTGTACTAGTTCAAGCTAAAGTTACAGAAGGCAGAGAAACCATAAATTTTGAGTTTTTTTTTAAGTTTTCAGAATCCATGCAAAGTAAGAGTCGTCATATGCGGACACTTTTTAACCGACTTCAAAAAAGGAGGAGGTTTCTCAGTTCGACCGTATATATATTTTTTTTTTTTTTTATGTGTGTTCGCGGATAACTTCGTCGTTTATGAACCGATTTTGATGATTCTTTTTTTGTTGGAAAGGAGATGTTCCGAGGGTGGTACCATGATAAGGAAACCAGGATCTGATGATGGCATCCCAGAGAAATCGAGGGGAACCTTCGAAAATCGTACTGCCGACTAGTGCGTTTTTTAATTTAAAGCACTCCTATTAAATCGAACTAATGAATTCACCACTGAAAATTGTGAAATAAACAAAATTTTAACAAAAAATTAAAACCGCCTTCAAAAAAACTAAAAAGTTAAAAAATAATATTGCAGCCAATGACTTTTTCGTTCGCATCATAAGAACATTAATTTGTTTTATAGAAGTCGGTGTCAAGCCAAGCCAAAAAATGCAAGCCATGTCGCGAATCGTACCGGCTTGACAGCGACTTCAATAAAACAAATTAATGTTCTTATGATGCGAACGAAAAAGTCATTGGCTGCAATATTATTTTTTAACTTTTTAGTTTTTTTGAAGGCGGTTTTAATTTTTTGTTATTTAAGGGGATGATCAGACCGTCAAACTGAACAACTTTCTCTATGGCACCAATATCGATTTCGGGGAAAAAATCAGTTGTTCCATACAAAACTGCAAACCTACTCGAGCCAAATGTACGGGATAGCTGATTTTTTTTCGCGATTTCGATGTTGGTCCCATAGAGAAAGTTGTTCAGTTTGATGGTCTGGTCGGCCCCTTAAAAAGCTGTCAGAACTTAAGAAGGACCCTGTATACCTACCTTTTTTTTTAACTAACCAAAGGTTTACTACAAGTTCTATCTACTAAACTTTAATATTAAGGTATGAATTCTTAGCACCATGTATAAACCTACCAGTAGCATAACGCAACAGAAAACATTAAAAAACCGCATATATATCAAATCAAATCTTAATAAACCCAAAACCGCAAGACTTTGATGCTCCGAAATCCGCATAAATCCGGTAATAACCAGTCTCGAGCGGTTACGAAATAAAGATGGAGCGTTACTTTCGTAACATCTTACGTTAGTAACTTATGATTAATCCGCGATATCGTGCTAAATAACAGTTAGAAACTAAATTATAGCCTGTATTCGTTTGTCATGAGTTTAATATGAGTGATCTTTCGAAGGCTTTTGAAGTTATTGATGGCACCTTGCCCATTGACGACGACGGGGTCATTATTTCCGACACCATGATTCGGTAGACAGTTGAACTAATTGATGGCATCATCATCAGCCTGTACATACAGGGTGAAATTGATATCATTGGCATCCTATTAAACTAAGAGTCTACCCATCAAACTGAACAACTTTTACTATGGGAGCAAACCGATCGGAGCAACTAAAAAATCAGCTGTCCCATACTAAACTGCAAAGCCAACTCGACTCAAATGTATGCAACAGCAGATTTTTTTTTTGCTCCGATCGGTTTGCTCCCATAGTAAAAGTTGTTCATTTTGATGGGCAGACTCTTAGTTTAAAAGGATGCCAATGATATCAATTTCACCCTGTATAAGTACTACGTCCCAATGCAGGACTCAGGCCTACCCACCATGAGGATAAAAAGACAGTCCACCACGTAGACGCATTAGAATTTCTTTTACAGCGTATGCAAGATTCCTCGCGAAGTTTTCCTTTCCTTTCGGAGCAGTCGGTAGCAAATTATTATAATTTAAAATCTCATTTGTACATGGCATGTAGTGCGTATAAATTTGAAACTTTTGTTTTTGCTCTTTATTTATAATGCGGGCTTTTAACCCTGAGGTTATGTTAGCTCGATCGTACCTTATTAAGACTCTTAATAAAAAAAAAACTATACACTACTACTATATAACGTGTTAATGAATTAACGCAAAACTAGAAAGTAGTTTGTTTAGAATCGAATAAAATAATTTGATAGCAAAATTTTTAATTTACTGAACCCTATGGCACCCCCACCGCACGGGCACACTCACCCTACTTACTACCAAAACAAGATTATAAAAATGTATTCATGAGTACGTTAGCGGTTTCTTTCATTGCTGAAATGATAACAAATCATTTTTACCTCGAAACTTAAAATGCGAATAACTTAAAATTTTAACTATCAAAATAATGAAATTATTGTTTGAATCTTATTATTTTTTATAAATCAGTTGGGGTGTATGAGGTTTTGCGCTAATTCATTAACACGTTGTATAAATAAAAAAACAGGTAACTACACCATTTTAGCCTCCCCCGTCGTAAGAGCGGCTAAAATAGTGACAAAAGAGCCTACATCTAAAACTGCGATTGATTCCGGGCACATTTCACTAGTAAATCTTGGACATCTTCCACTGTACCGCACACCTCACAAATGGATCCTCATGATTATGTGTATTACCTAATGGTACCTCTCCACAAACCGATAAAACTTTACTGCAACTAATAACAACTTTAAACAGCAACTGCATCAACGTCTGTGTTAACAAAATTGGGTTAAAACAAAAACTGTATTTCACTAAAACATTTTATTGAATTAAAAACTTTTTGCTCGACCCACTTCGACAGTTTGGCGTATTGAATGCCGTTAGTTTTGGTGTTTAATCAACCGCAAACGAGACAAAGTGGCTGAATAGCATGCTGCAATACAATTAAGTTAAAAAAGTTCGATCTTTTTTTTTAAAGAACAAAAAAGTGACCCGAAGTTTGAGACAAAAAGTTGTGAACTTGATACTATGATCATTATTATAATATAGGCTATATCATCATCATCATCATCATCAGCCTATAAGCGTCCCACTGCAGGGCACAGGCCTACCCCCAGGGAGGGTGTATGGACATTAACCCACCACGCGTGCCCAATGCGGGTTGGTAGACTTCACATACACATCAGAATTTCTTCTTCAGCGAATGCTGGTTTCCTCACGATTCCTTCATCGTTTTGAGAGCAGTACATTTTAGTCGGGTAGGTAGGTACAGCAGTTTTGTATGGGACAGCTGATTTTTTTTCACGTTTCCTGAGGTTGGCTCCATAGTGAATGTTGTTCAGTTTGATGGTCTGAGTTCACCGTTTTAGTATTTGCTAGGCTGTCACTTACCCCCTGTATTGGCTATACTATAATATAGGATATACATATAATATAGGTCACATAATATAGAGGGTGAAATTGATATCATTAGCATCCTTTTAAACTAAGAGTCTATCCATCAAACTGAACAACTTTTACTATGGGAGCAAACCGATCGGAGCAACTAAAAAATCTGCTGTCCCATACTGAACTGCAATGCCTACTCGACTCAAATGTATGCAACAGCTGATTTTTTTTTGCTCCAATCGGTTTGCTCCCATAGTAAAAGTTGTTCAGTTTGATGGGTAGACTCTTAGTTTAAAAGGATGCCAATGATATCAATTTCACCCTGTAGTAGGAGGGAGACCAAAAAATATGATGGATGGATGGATTGTATGAAAGATGATGAAAAGATGAATGGAATACATATTGAGCCGACCACAAATAACGGGATATGGGGAGAATGATGACTAATCATTATTTCCATCTATGTCTATATTCTGATACTTCGACACCAAATACCTAAAAGGGTCATATGGTCATTAAGGGGTTTCCCTGACCGAACGACCTTGACTCTTTCAGAGCCACCTCACCTCTACTAAACTACGTCATTTTAGTAGGTATACCTATTTTTGACTAGCTTGTCCTTCATTATGTCACAGTGGAGCCTTCTAATCCAAGGAAATCACATTCTAAAATCATAAGAATTCGTCCCAAATTTAACAATTATCTTATTAACTCATTAAATATTGGTCTTAAAAAAAATTTGCTAAATAGCAATTTTAGATCTTAATATTGTCTACAAAAAGGTGTGTGTCTTAAGTAAATGTGACTTCAACTTTAAAAGTAGATGCACATAATATAGATTTTTTCAAATATTTAGGCTTTCCTTTGAACACAGGTTTCATATGTATTTTATAGAAAAATAAGAAATATGATCTATAGCAAATAAAGCTGAAATGTTGAAGAATATTGCTACACTTTTCAATTATTTGTATGTCTTTCAAATAACGAGAAGATAGCTTCTAAAAACCAGTAAAATATGGCCCGAGCTAGCGTTTACCTATGGGGAGCCTCTTAACAGAGATTTCTACCAAACAACTATACGATCTACAAACACTTTAATAAACCTCTTTGCCCGACCTGTTATTCATCAACTAGCTACTTGGCCTCAAAGGACAGAGGTATTTATAACTTGCTATGATACCTAGATTAATTAAGCATACATTAGACTGGATTACCTAGATAACATATCTATACATGGGTAGGGCTGCCATCCGTCCGGGTTTCCCCGGATTTGTCCTACTTTGACGGGCGTCCGGGCGGGATCTTCACAAAAGTGTCCGGGGGAAACCCGGACACTTATGGTGTTCGGGTAAAACCTGATTAAATATATAATTAATGGTAAAAAATCGTTTGTTTCATACACAAATAAACTAGATTTCGGCATAAGCTTTACAATCGAGTTGTTATGTAGCAAAATCGTGAGCTCGTTTCGCTCGCTCCAGCTTTTATTATATACATAGAATGCCTCGATTTCGGTATGAACTGGAAATGCGCTATAATATGGCAAAATCTCGAGCTCGCTTCGCTCCCTTCTCGTATTATATTGTATTAAAACTATCTAGTCGTATTGCAAAATCTCGAGCTCGCTTCGCTCGCTCCTGGTTTTAGGTATATTGTTTTGAAACGATCTAGTCGTATAGCAAAATCTCGATCTCGCTTCGCTCGCTCCTGGTTTTTTATTGTATTGAAACTATCTAATTTCATGGTTGTCCGGGGAAAAGGTCCGATTTTACTGAAATGTCCGGGGTTTTTAATGTCTTTGTCCGGCAACGGCGATTTTGGCGATGGCAGCCCTATACATGGGCAGTATACATGGCTTCTAGAAAACGTAACCTAAGATGGTCTGGGCCCATAACCATAATGAATAACTGAGGTCAAACGGCAAAGGCTTACGTAAAAACCTGTTAGTGCTTAGGTAATAACGAACCTAAGCCTAGACTAGCTGAGCTGCTTTATTACCTGGATTAATTTATTCAAATATTTATTGTTAATACAATAAATATTTGAATAAATTAATTATCCTTCAGTGGCTTAGATAATTTATATAGGGACGAGTTACGCGTGTCATTCTACTAAAAAACATTTCTGCCACTTTTTGCGGGGGGCGAGGTAACATGAAATCCACAACTTTGGATTTTATTCCCCATAAGTTTAGATTCTAATTTTGAATGTTAAAAATCATGAAAAGTAGTCTCGTGTGAACTCCAAATGTAAGTTCAAAATTATTGATTCGCTATTATAGGCTGTCTCGTTTAGTGATAAGGAATAAAATTGGGTGTAAATGCACAAGATCAATTGTTCTTATACCGTGGCAGGGGGGAAATGCTAGGCAAGGCGAGTCCCTATATAAATTGTCTAAGTCCAGTGGTTTATAATTAATATTATAAACCACTGAAGGATAACAACGAGGTAGGTTAGTTACGTTTGTGTTTAGAACATGGGCACTGAGCAACGGATTTATTGTTCGTCGGACAGATAGTGTTGCCATGTCCAATCAGAAAAGATTATAAATAAAGCAAAAAAATCTTTATATTGGGAAAGAGAATCAGTAGATTTTTTTTTAAAGAATAAATTCACTATAAAATCGCGGTTTTTCTTATTGCATATAATTAATCATGCATTTCATGTTTATATTCTTAAGTGTAATAAATGAATTTAAGAGGGCTATCGCAGTCCAGTGGCGCCCTCATCACATTAAAAAAGATTTCTCAATAAAGAAAGCCTAAATTAAAAAAGTAATCAACACGAACACTACTAAAGCCTTCACGCCATTGTTATACAATACTTTTATAGGTTCTAAACATTCCACTTTTAGACAATTTCGAATAAAAACAAAAGCGGCCGTTTTTTCTCTTTTTTCAAAATTTGTATGTTTAGACCTTTAAAAAGCCTATAAAAGTATTCTATGAAAATAGCTTGAAGGCTATTGTAGTTTATCTGTTGAGCACTTTTTTTATTTAGGCTTTCTTTATTGAGAAATCTTTTTTAATGTGATGAGGGCGCCACTGGACTGCGATAGCCCTCTTAAAAGTTTAAGGGTCGATTCACACCAAAAGAGCAAGGTCGAACATTTGCTAGCAGCGGAAATCTTATCACTAATGAATAAAGGTCAAATTTATTTGGAGCGATACGGGCACTCGGCGACGTGCAAATAAATTTAACTTTTATTCACTAGTGATACGATTGCCGCTGCGAGTAAATGCTCTTCAATGCTCTTCTGGTGTGAATTGACCCTTAGGACTTGTCCGCCGTGTGCGTAGCAGTACTATCAGTTTAAAATAACAATGTGCATGACCTCGCCTGCAAATGTGACGTCACTCAATCACACGAACTTCACTCGAGTCATTCAAATGATTATTTCCTTTAAAAAGAGTCTATATTCCTTTACAACAGAGTGAAGTTATCCAACGGCCCTTCAAGGTCATGCACATTATTATTTTAAACTGATAGTACAGGATGATTTCCATACCTACTTGTCCATTGTCATGGACAAAGTGTCCATCTCAGACAAAATGTCCAATCGCCCTTTGGACGTAGATAATACCCAGTACGTACCTGTCAGTTATATAAGCAATCGCTCTACCAATTGACTATTAGCTTCATCATCATCATCTCTAATAACATTACAAAATGCCCTAGACAATCTAAAAACCTATCTCTCATCCAATAATTTGTTAACAGCTCTCACACTATAAAACTAGCATACTACGTAAAGAACTAATAACACGGTATAAAGCAATTTCAACCTTATGTACAACCAATCGACTGCAATTTGCGGACAGGATCGCTCGGCTTTCGATTAGGTACACGCGACGACGGTGGTATGTGGGTAAAGGTGCTTGTAGACGGGCGGTATTTGAATTAAATTTTTGGGGGGATATTAGTTACATAGTTTGTCTAAGGTTGGTATGATATGAACATGTTAATAATAACTGTTAAGGCTAATCTACCGTTGGCGCGCTCCATACAAACGTAGTATGGTGATATTTTTAATACTATCCAATTAAAGTCAATGAAATTTTTCAAAAACAATCTAGTAACTAATTTCTATGTCGGTATGAAGTCAGATTTTCGATAAAATTTATAGTTTTAAAGTTACAGTGCCACAAATATTTCCATACAAATCTTAAATTAATCCTAGCATTGAAACTGTATATTTTAACGAAAATCTGACTTCATACCGACATAGAGATTAGTTACTTGATTGTTTTTGAAAAATTTCATTGACTTTAATTAGATAGTATTGAAAATATCACCATACTACGTTTGTATGGAGCGCGCCAACGGTAGAATAGCCTTAAGGTAAGCGCATATTATGACGGGCCGAATCGCAGCGGAAAATGCGTATTTCGGACACCAAAGCGAGCGGGGTCGCAACGCATTGACGGATTTAGATTTTTTTAGTTTTACGTAGGTAATGCTGGCAGAAGCTGCGTTGTAAAAAGTTTCGTTTGGTGTAGGACGACGGAAAAAAAATGTTCACAATGCCAGAATTTGAAATTTTTATGTTTTCCGTTTGTTTCCAGCATAGAGTTAATTAAAAAGAAAAGATTGTTTTTTTTAGCTGCATGGGCTACGTAGTATGTACCCTTTGCCTTTCCATAAGGAAAAATGTAACAACAACAACGAACACTGGATTTTTTTTCTGTGCAAAGATTTTCTCCAATGGGTTTGATTTGAAACATTTCCTCGCGACTACTTGCATTTACAGATCATAATATTTCAAAAAAATAATTTATGGTGACAATCTACATTAATCGCCTAAATAAGTTTCTTAAAACAGACATCATTTTACCGTGAATACTATCCGTGAAAATATAAAACAAATACCAAAAAATAGCTTGACATACCGAATTACTTTATATTCTGCTAAATGTATTCGCACCTTTAGACTTCAATAACACAAAAAGTACAGGCAAAAGTACTAAGGGTAGTAATTTATGTTTCTTTTTTCAGTCCACAGATAATGGACAACAATTTATAGAACACCCTTTTTGTGTCGGCTCAACATTTCAACCATGTTTCAACCAGTTACTTACCCGCAACGCTGTGGAAAAGCGTAATTTTGACGTAATTGTAATATTTAAAGTGCTAAAGGATGGAATATGGACGGATCTTTTTAAAAAGTTTAATTTGTTTTTAAAGGGTTGTTACTTGAGATTCGTGCGTTGCTCGTTATATGAATTATAACTACATATACAGGGTGTAAGAGAAAGCTCTATGCAGACTGAAACGGTGAACTCAGACCATCAAACTGAACAACTTTCACTACCTCAGGAAACGCGAAAAAAATCAGGTGTTTCATACAAAACTGCTGTACCTATCCGACTCAAATGTATGGGACAGTTGATTTTTTTAACGTTTCCTGAGGTAGGCTCCATAGTGAAACCTTTTCAGTTTGATGGTCTGAGTTCACCGTTTCAGTATTTGCTATGCTGTCACTTACACCCTGTATAAATTAGAATATCCAAACTTGATTAGTAGTGCCAAAACTCTGTAAGCATTACAGGTAGTGAACCCGTCGTCCCTTTCTATGAATACTGGACACAAAACACGTCTTGTAATTAAATTTTTATTTAAATTAATCGACACCACACAAACAAATTAAAAACGTAAAGGTTCAAACACCTTCGAGTACAAAATGTAAAACGTCCTCCAGTCAAATTTGCGTAGCGCATTCATTAGGTTCGGTGCCGTTCATTCCGCAACAACAAATCCTTTAAAATTCCCTTATTACCATTGTTATAAGTCAGAATATACCTTAACACAAGGGCCTTCGTGTGTAGAACAGTGTGCCAGGGTACCGTTATCGCGTTTGCTCAGGACTTATTTAGAATTCAGTGGTAAAAGCTTTTCTCTGGGTGGTGTGAAAAAATCGGGGGGTCTTTGGAAATATTGCTTTTGGGGGGATTTTGTGCTGGATTATTTGGGCGATAAATTCTTTATTTCTTTTAATTCTTTGGCAGGTAGATTTTTAACTATAGAAAATACTCGATTTTGTACGCGAATCGCGAAAAAAAATACAGCTGTCCAATACAAAACTGCTGTACCTACCAGACTAAAATGTATGGGACTATGCCGTTTTTTTTTCGCGTTTCTCGCGGTAGGCTCAATAATGAAAGTTGTTCAGTTTGATGGCCTGAGTTCACCGCTTCAGTATTTGCTAAGCTGTCACATACACCCTGTATAAATATCTTCTGACTGTCCCCACGGAAAATGCAGCCACAAGCGTAACATTTTTTTTTATTTAGCCTATTTTGTGTCCCACTGCTGTGCAAAGGCCTCCCCTCTTTTCTTCCAATCTTCTAGAGAAGATTGACCCGAGATTGGATTGGCCCCATTTCGCGTTGCATAGAATAGATGCAACGCGAAATCGGGCCAACCGTTCAGGAAGGTATTCAATACCCTCCATCTTCTCTTGGGCAACCGTCTTGTGGAACCCATTCTGTGGCCATCTTGGTCCACCTCTCCGGGTGCATACGGCAGATATGTCGGCCCAGTCCTACTTCAGCTGAGCTATTTTTTTAGGCCTTAGTCCGCTATACCAGTTTTGGAGCGCAGATCTGTGTTTCGCACCCAAACGGTTGATTTTTCCTTCTATGACCTACTACAGGCCTAAGAGCATGTGCATCCTCTGTCATCCCTACTCCTGGGGCATGGACATGGTGAGGGTGTATTGGCATTAGAACATGAATCTGTAGGTACGCAAAAGCTGAAAACTGTGAGTATATAAATCTACAGAATCAACTGAACAATTAACTCATATCATATCAAGTTCTCAGTGTGTGTTGCACGTGATGACATATGGAACAGAGACGAGCTCACTCAAGGCCTCATAAAAAGGCTGAAAGTCACGCAAAGGGTAATGGAGAGAACTATGCTCGGAGTTTCCCTGCGAGATCGAATCAGAAATGAAGAGATCCGCAGAAGAACCAGAGTAGCTGACATAGCCCAAAGAATTGCCAAACTAAAGTAGCAGTGGGCGGGGCACATTGTCGCAGAACCGATGGTCGATGGGGCCGAAAAGTTCTCGAGTGGCGATCGCGTACCGGAAAGCGCAGTGTGGGTAGGCCCCCTACACGGTGGACCGACGACTACGTGATGGCGGCTGGAAGCCGTTGGATGAGGGCAGCGCAGGACCGATCGTTATGGCGATCCTTGGGGGAGGCCAATGTCCAGCAGTGGACATCCATCGACAGATATGATGATACCAAGTTCAAGTTGTAACAAAGGCAGAGGCACATCTCTATCTTTCTCGTTTTGTCGGTGGCGGCATGCTAGACCTATGGTCTGATAAATATCGTGATATTTCCACCAACTGTGGAACACAAAGCTAATTAAATTTTTTAAATGCCGACGCACAAAGCTTGGAATCACCTTAATATCCGGGCGAAAAATAAGCAAGTCCTTGCATTTCATTCATTCGTTCATTCATTCCGATGCAATTCGAAACATTGTATCGAGTTTGAAACGAATGAACGTTCGGCTTTATTCCAAGAATTTTTAAAACCCGCGTATTTTTTGAGATTGAGTTGTTACCATTGATTGGGAAGTCACCTTAAATTCGCTCGATAAAATGGTCCAAAGGTTCACACTACACCGATATAACCTTTAAAAATGATCGATGATTATTTGAATGACCAAAATGTCTGGTCTTGACAATTTTACACTATGTAATGCAATATTGTATTTTAATTGTACTTTGTACATTTTGTTTTGTTTAAAAGATGTGTGTTGTAGAGTTTATGGCCGCATCTTCTCTCAACGGAACACCTTCCGACGCGGTGGTAGAGTCAAAAAATGACGTCAAAAAGCTATCTATATGATATTATTTTGAATAATAAAATTTTGAATTTGAAACGCCCAACTCTTTTCCAAAGTGGCCCTTAGATAAAGTATATTGAAGATTGAAGATTGAAGCTCACGCTTTTACCATACTAAAATAAACGGGCCATCTTTCTTATGTTGGTGTGTGTGACAGCGTCATACAACTCATCTCTGACACTGATGCGCGGGAAAGGATTTATCAGCTTTTTCTCGATGCGTTCGCAGCTCCGACTGTCCATCTAGACATTACTTTATCTGAGATGCGGCCTTTCGAACCAATATCAAATTTTAGTAACAATTAAACTTTTTCCGCTAACCGATTTTCTACCCATCGCGTCGGTACAAAAAACGTTAAAAATTTGAAACACATCAGTTTTCAACTTTTCACAGCAGTGGTTGGTGGTGAAAAAGAGCATGTTGGCCATTCACACCGTGGTTCGAACCGTTCGTGATCTAATCCAGCCCAACTTTCATTATAGTTTCTTCGAAAAACTGTAGTAGGTATTCACATTTATCAAAAAACACATGCGCCCGTGAGAATCTTAAAAATCTCTACGATAACTCACGATCGGATTCGGCACCACCGTAGTACACCTCCGCGTTAAATTTTCCGTACTGTTTATTACAAGCAATTTTTTGGTCGATCGAGTTAACGCAACAATGGTTAATGGGGAAATAAGCAGTAGTTACTTGTTACAAATCGATGTCATACTTTACTGAAATTGTCGGATACGTGGAATTGTGAAATTTAAAGCTATTTGTACAAGTGATGCCGAATTTGGTCTCACAACCGATTTCAAAATTTATTTTTTCAATCTTGGTCTTTATCTCACAGATTATTTAGTCCCATTAATAGAATCTACCCTGGACTTGTATAATGATGCCTAGACAACGATATACAGGGTGTAAGTGACAGCCTAGCAATACTGAAACGGTGAACCCATCAAACTGAACAACTTTCACTATGGAGCCTAAATAAGGAAACGCGAAAAAAAAATCTGCTGGCATTTTAGTCGGGTAGGTACAGCATTTTTGTATGGGACAGCTGTTTTTTTTTCGCGTTTCCTGAGGTAGGCTCCATAGTGAAAGTTGTTCAGTTTGATGGTCTGAGTGCGCCGTTTCAGTATTTGCTAGGATGTCACTTACACCCTGTAGAATACATAATTATAGTATACAAACATCCATGACTCGGGAACAAACATTCATTTATATAATTTGCCTCTTACGGATACGCAATTCGAACCTGCGTCCTTTGGCACAGCAGGCAGGTTCAGTACCGACTGAACCATCGATCAGTCATATCACCGGTATCTATATATTCCGTATTATATACGGGACTGTAAGTGGAATCACACACGAAGACGCATTGACGCATGAGCAGCAGACGTCAGTTCAGTCCGTCTGTGAAGCAAAGAGTTGAACCGCACGTAGAAGCACACACGGTGCGTCAATCCGTCACCGTGTGTGCTTCTACGTGCGGTTTCATACAACTCCGTGCTTCACAAATGACGGACTGACGTCTATCGCTCTGTCATGCGTCATCGCGTGTGATCCCACTTAACGTATTTTCCTGTCCCGTATAACTATTTGTCCCGTTTTCTTCATACTCTGAATTCTTCATGCTCTGGTGCCAGGTGGTGTGAGAGGACGACTCAATGGTCAGACGAAAGAAATACTTTGTCATGACACTCATGAGTCTCATGACTCATGATAAGAAAATGAAGCAATGTTATTGTCGGATTTTTCCTTGCTCAAAACTTAGTTTCCTCGCACTGGTAGAAAGGCACTAACACAGATGCACGATTTGTTAGTGCCTTTGTGATGCGATCAGAGGTGGGGTAGAATGGAGTGACTCCAACCAAACACCTCGTTTATTCAATTTAACTGACCTACACTAATAGAGTTAGTGTCAATCTATAACCTACCCTTTTAACTGATTGATTATCTATAAAGTCAACTATAACTATGAAAAGAAAACCGTCAAATCATCGTAATGCTCATTCTAATGCAACAATTCCTCTAAAAAAACTCGTATTACCTTCGACATAGGTACGGAAATTGATTGATTTATGAGACTTCTAAAAGTTATATAAACTACAGTAGTTAATTCAGCTTAGCAAGTCTTTTTACAATAGTTTTATTTTCTACAGCATAAGAGTAAAATTTGCTTGATTCACAGGACTTTAAACGAATTGTTAGTTAAATATGTTGCACCCTCACCTACTGGGAATGAGATGACAAAAACAACCCTATTTGACCATATGGCGGTTTGACCGCGTAAATTATTTCACTGGATAACGATTAATGCAACTACAACGATGCAGTAAATTTTTGGCGGTTTTCAAATACCCTGCATGCATTTTACCCTACTACGGTGACCAAAAAGAGGATAATGTTTTCAAAGTAGGGTGTTAGCATAGAGTAAATAAATTATACACAAAAGAGGATGGATGTTTATATGTTTGTGCCGTTGTTGTATGGTTTCCATAATAAACAGCCTATAAATAGTGCTTTCTTGGGATCATTACAATGTATGTGCCTGTGAGCGTAAAAAAAAAAAAAAAAAAAAAAAAAAAAAAAAAAAAAAAAAAAAAAAAAAAAAAGAGGGTCAATGCCCATACTAAGAAAGTTGCCACCTTCTTATATGAAAACTCGCGCAAGTACAGCGCCGGTGGTGAGTAGCCGGTACTACAGCAATGTTTAATTACGTTAAAATAAGTGTTAAACACATTTGTTATTAAAATTTTTAAGAAAATTAATCTATATAATTTATTTCCGTGGAACAAAACTCAAATAATAGTGATCTAATAACGTTTAATTAAGATTTATCTCTCGTTCAGGCCAGTAGCGACATCTGTTTATACTAAAAAAGACTATACTAAATCTGAAATGTATGGAACTGTCCAGACATGGTGTTAGTAAACTAAGTTAATGTTGACCTACATAGACTGAATGCTTAAACCGATTTGGACGAAAGAGGTTTCTACAGGGTGTCAAAAGTTTCATTATTATAATGGGATTTTCATTGAGAATTTCCCTTTCGTTCCTTTGGAGAAGTTGTTCAGTATCATGAGAAAATCAACCTTTAAACTTATGAGACTATCTATAAACTAACATCCTATTTAAACCTTAAAGATTTTCTATTTCTACAGGGTGGTAGATAATTTCCTTGCTCGTTTTCACCTCGCTGCTTCGTAAATATGACCACCCACCCTTAAGAATTAGGAAGTACAGTTTTTTTTTTAATTTGGCTATTCCTGAAGGTTTGCCGGTTATTCGGTTTTAACTTATGAACGTTTATATCTTTGACGAAAATTTGGAATGTTCTCGAAAATAGAGAGTCCAACTTTAGGGCCAGGTAAATTTTTTTCCTTAAGAGCCTATGTCGAAAAATAAATTTAGCGAAACGGACGTGTGATAGCTTATATTACTGCCAGATTGCGAGAGAAAGAGATGGGGCGGCGCGCGCGCCTGGAACGAATCAAGCGAAAAAACAAACTTTATTTAATTGTGATTGTACTATTTATGTTAGTTCAATTCTGCTCTAATCAAAACTTAGATAATAGCAATCTCTTTTTTTTAAATCAAGTCTGATGTTTCTATTATTCACCGTTTAGCAGTTACAAGCGTTTATAGACAAAAACGGAGGCTACTTTGGCTTGTTTTTCTATCGAGAAAATTTGTCTTAATCGTGTTTTGGCTCTAATCAAAACTTCAATTATATGTTCAATTTACACATATCCGCAAATCATACTCCTACTGTTAGTACTTCATGATATATGGAGCTTTGAAGAATCCTATTTTTTTTACATAGCCCCTTAAGAGGGCTATCGCAGTTCAGTGGCGCCCTCATCACATTCAAAAAGATTTCTCAATAAAGAAAGCCTACATTAAAAAAGTAATCAACACGAACACTACAAAAGTCTTCAAGCTGTTTTCATAGAATACTTTTATAGGTTTTTTAAAGGTCTAAACATACAAATTTTGAAAAAAGAAAAAAAAACGGCCGCTTTTGTTTTTATTCGCAATTGTCTAAAAGTGGAATGTTTAGAACCTTTAAAAGTATTGTATAACAATGGCTTGAAGGCTTTAGTAGTGTTCGTGTTGATTACTTTTTTAATTTAGGCTATCTTTATTGAGAAATCTTTTTTAATGTGATGAGGGCGCCACTGGACCGCGATAGCCCTCTTAAGCTTTTCTTCTTCAAAAATAATTCTACGATCCCGTCTTAAAATTTGTGGAATGCGCGGATAATATTGTTTACGTAAATATTCTAAATAGACAAGTTCGTGGTACCCTTACTAAATGTCATCGAAAATTCCAAACAAAAGGATACAAAAGGGCGACATTTCCAACTAAATTCCCTCTATCAGTTCCTGAGGTATTCACGCATGGACAAACAACATCATTACCGGTCGCTTTAGTGTTCCGTACCGACGATGGAAAAACGCTTCGGTGACGATCTGTCTCAGGCGATTTTCTCTTTATTTACTTGAAGTAGAATTTCATTTGGCTCAGTTGCAGACAGACGTGAAGTTTTAAACTTCAAGGGTTAACCCAAAGACATATATATTACTAGCGTAAGGACATGGCCTATGAGCTTGACTATTGTCCCCAGTTCGTTGGCTCTAAAATGCAAGGAAAAATGACAATTTAGAGCACTACAAATATATGACACGATATAGTTCGTATACGAGTTATGACAGATGGCGCAAATTTTTGTTTCTATGAAGAAGGTTTTTGTAAAATCTTCTGACGGGCCTATCCTTACGCTAGTAATATATAAATCTATGGGTTAACCGCATGCTCACGACTTATCGACGACATTCCCCGAGACGGTCGTCAGAATATATACCGGTTCCTAATATACCATTATTATAACTTCATAATCAAACATAGAACTATACTGGGCGATTTTTAAATACTTCCACATTTTCAGGGGTAGTTCAGACCATCAAACTGAATAACTTTTACTATGGGAGCAAAACTGAAATCGTAAAAGAAAAAACCGGTCAAGTGCGAGTCGGGCTACTCGCGCACCGAGGGTTCCGTACCACACCACCACAGAACACAACATTATTAACATTAAAAAAAAACTTTTTTGTCCGGTATACCTTTTTTAGCGCAAGACCGACTCACACTTGGCCGGATTTTAGTATTTGTTGTTATTCTGTAGAGTTTGCTCTATATTCACACTAAGTTTGACGCTTGTACCGTTTTTACGATAGAGCGTGAAGAAAAAACGTTGATAGAAGGGTCATTTTTTATTCAGGGTACCATAATCCGGTCCCCTACAAAGGCAACGGAACAAGGGCGATTTTGTTAGTAAAATAGGTAAATTCCAAAATAAAACTGTCATCGGTAGCTACCGAATAAGAAACCAGTCTTAGAAAAATGTAGGAATTAACGTAAAATACTACACTTTTTTGCAAATTACGGTAACTCAGTTGTTTGCCTATCAAATGTAATATAATTTTGAGGGACGGTAACGCAGTGGTAATTTTGCTGAAAAAACATCAATAAATATAAGAAGTAGCAAGAAAACATCGCTGCAAATATCTTTAATGAATACTACAAAGAATGATGAACAAAAATCTGCATAAAACGGTAAAAAAAGACATAGAATTTATACAATAAAAGAAAATACAATTTTATCCAAATTGTACCCTGAATAAAATAATGGCCCAGAAACTAGTTTCTTGTTGAGAACCCCCCTTAATTTTTAACTGTTTGACATTTTTATTATTTGTTAATAAATCCGCCGTAATAACGCATAAGCTGAGAAAATGTCAACTATCTAGCTCTAGGTTCAAAAGTTACAGCCCTAAATAGGTAGGACAGACGGACGGACGGACGGACAACGTAGGCCTAAGCCTACGACCCGACCCTACCCTATTACTAATAATAGGGTCCCGTTTTCACCCTTTGGGTACGGAACCCTAAAAATCGACTGTTCCATACTAAACTGCAATACCTACCTGCTCGACATGTACAAACCAGCAGATTTATTGTTTCAATGTCAGGTTTGCTCCCATAGTAAAAGTTGTTCAGTTTGATGGTCAGAACCCCCTCTATTTAAAAAAATCACCCAGGTACTTTAGTTATAGCAATGTAATTCTAAGTTGACTCCATAGTTGTAGTTGTTCTATTTGAATTAATAAATTATTAAATCCTGTATGGAACTGGGATTCGAACCTAGAACCTCTTCATTGGCAGTCAGGCGTGGTAACAATCACACCGACCGGGTGGTCATTCTAGGTTCAACCATTTCTACTTTGATCTTCGGGTAGCGCAGGACCGGTCGTTGTGGCGAACCTTGGGGGAGGCCTATGTCCAGCAGTGGACGTCCATCGACTGAGATGATGATGAAGTTTCAAATAAAAACTTCAAACCACTTACCTTTAACAGTCACTATTGGCAAGACATGAAAATAAGTATTTTAAAATAAGTAAGATATAAAAACAAACTTTCCTGAAAAGGAATCGACTTAAAAACTTTGACGGTAGAGCTGAAAATAAAAACAAATCTTTCAGCTCTTCGCAAGAGTACCTGACCTCACTCAGAAAGACTGGGTGCTTTAAGTACCTAGCTGAAAAGTATCAAAGTATGTTTTATTTACTATAGTTTATACAGGGTGTAATTAGTATAATTAAGACGCTCCCCTTAGGCATAGAGTAAATAAATTATACACAACAGAGGGTCAATGCCCATACTAAGAAAGATGACACCTTCTTATATGAAAACTCGCACAAGTACAGCAACGGTGGTGAGTAACCGGTACTACTATCAGTTTAATATAACAATGTGCATGACCTTGAAGGGCCGTTCGATAACTTCACTCGGTTGTACAGGAATTTAGACTCTATCTAAAGGAAATAATCACTTGAATGACTCGAGTGAAGTTCTTGTGATTAAGTGACGTCACATTTGCAAGCGAGGTCATGCACATTGTTATTTTAAACTGATAGTACAGCAATGTTTAATTCCGTTAAAATAAGTGTTAAACACATTTGTTATAAAAAAAATTAAGAAAATTTATCTATATAATTTATTTCCGTGGAACAAAACTCAAATAATAGTGATCTAATAATGTTTAATTAAGATTTATCTCTCGTTCAGGCCAGTAGCGACATCTGTTTGCGCCAAGACTATATACTAAATCTAAAATGTATGGAACTGTCCAGACATGCCATAAGTAAACGCTGGGCCGGGCCATATTTTGCTGGTTTTTAGAAAAGCTATCTTCTCGTTATTTGAAAGATCTTTAACACCTCGGCTTTATTTGTCGTTGTTCATATTTCTTATTTTTCTATAAAATACATATAAAACCTGTGTTCAAAGGATAGCCTAAATAAATAAATAAAATAAATATCTTGGACAATGTCACACAAATTATCTAGTCACATTTAAAGTACCAGAATCTAGCCTGAACTTGTATTATGATGACTAGACAACGATATAGAATACATATATAAATACAAACATCCATGACTCGGGTACAAATATTCATATTCATCATACAAATATTTGTCCCTTACGGGATTCGAACCCGCGACCCTCGGCACAGCAGGCAGGTTCACTACCGACAGTGCTACCGGGCTGTCAATATTTTAATTAGTCGGTATTACGTGCAGCTACATCATAAGTTGAGGTCACTTTTACTTGCGATACATACCACTGTGTAGAGTCTACACAGTAGATAATACTATGATCTACAAAGGAAGTTAAAAAAAAATTAAGACAATTTTTTTTCAAATTTAGTGCGAATTCTTGTGCTTTACGAATTTAGTTTCCTTCTTAATGAAGGACAAGCCAGTTAATAATACCTATAAGTATACCTACTCAATGACATGGCTTAGTAGAGGTGTGGCAGTTTTGAAAGGGTCAAAGTCGTTCTAGTGCTACATAAGGGGGTGCTTGGGACCATCAAACTGAACAACTTTCACTAAGTATGGGACAAAAGAAAATCAACTGTTCCATGATTTCGGGTCGAGTATAATTTTCGTCTGTCTATTTCGACATCAAAACTTTGAACAATTGTCACAATGGGGAAAAATCTGCTATCCCATTTATAAGTTTACGCCCTGTAAGTATACAACGTGTTAATGAATTAACGCAAAACTAGAAAGTAGTATGTTTAGAATCGAGAGCAGAGTCGAATTATCATGGTTTCAACATAGGTAATTTTTTTCAAAATATAAAATATTTTTTTTACGATTTTTAAAATTTTCTGAACCCGATGTCAACCCACCGCACGGGCACACTCACCCTACGACCAAAACAAGATTATAAAAATGTATTCATGAGTACGTTAGCGCTTTCTTTCAGTGCTGAAATGATACCAAATAATGTTTGACTCACAACATAAAATGCCAATAACTTTAAAATAATTATATTTTACACAGAACTAGAAATTAGTAGAATCATAAATCACACAACAGAGTATTTTCACACAGTCAGCAAGAAGAAACCCATTAGCAAAATGCAGGGGAAAAACGAAAACTAAATGACACCGCTCTTTAAAAATCCACTACGCTTTAACGATATACCGATAGAAAAAAAAGAGGGTAATGCGATCGCAGATGAGGGAGAGTCTGCAAAAACTGTTGGAATCGGCTTAGCATAGCATATTAAGGAGATTTGTCAGGAGCGATCCCTTGAACGGTACTATTGATTTTCGATCGCAAGACGATTTGAATGAACGATTTGATGATAAATTAGGTTTGACGTAATTGATTTTTGTAGTTTATTGTTTTCTCAAGTTATGGTCGAATTTATTAGACAAAGAGTTTACCTAAAAGGCTGTGTGAGAGCTGCCTTTGGAAGGGTGTATGGGCGTCAGTCCACCACGCGTGTTGAATCTTCGATATTGCAAGCAATACCGAAGATTCAACATACCCTCTGCAATTTCGAACGGAATTATGGAGCGGGGAAATCCATACGAAATCGTAATCCTAATTCGGAATTCCGGATCGCAATTCCGTATGTATGAGGCTGATAAATGTCGAGGAAGCGAGACAGATATATCAGGATATATACCCCAGTGAGATACAGGCATGAGGATATGTATGTAATATTTATGTAATTTTTTTTGATAAAGTAAAAAATACGTTGAACGAATTGAAAACGATCTGAACAATAAAATTTGGAATCACTGAGGCTCAAGGTAAGTTATGCGAGCAAAATCAAATTGGAAATTGAAATTGATTGCAAAAATGACGAAAATCCTTCATACCTTTTAAACTAAATGAAATAGTTGCAGTCGTAAAAACAAACCTTTATTATTTCTCACTACATTTTCGCGAATTCCAACTAAACAGTATCTTTAAAAATGAGAACTAAAAGTACCACCAAAGGGTCAGTTAAGTGCGATCAGTTTAACCAATGGCCTAAGGCTATTTGATACGGGACAGCTTACTTAAACTCTCATCACTTTAAAAAGTCCTGTGATTCAAGGGATTTTCATACTTCTAACGAAAGCTGTAGAGGTTTGTTGAATGAATTCTCAGGCGGAATAAAGTTAAGTGAAATGAGATAGTGGAAGTTCAGGAAGACTTTGTATCAGATTTGGAGATTCTTGACTCATTAGTCGAATTGTAGGTTAAATTATTGAGGTTATTCAAAATTTAAGTCGAATTTGGATCTTATTGTGTTTGTGGAAGGTCTGTTTTGTATTGTTCAGTTAGTTTTGTGAAATGAAACTTTGTTGGAGATAGTTGCAACTAGTTTCGAACTAAGTTTGAACAATGGAAACAATAAGTCTTTTTATGAATTGGATAGTTGAAAAGTCGACCTAGATGCAAGTATGCTGATCAAATCGGAGGCGTAATAAAGGCTGAGCCGAAACCGAAGAACAATTAATGATGCGACTTATCATCATCATCATCTCAGTCGATGGACGTCCACTGCTTGACATATAGACATAGGCCTCCCCCAAGGATCGCCATAACGACCGGTGCTGCGCTGCCCTCATCCAACGGGTTCCCGCCGCCTTCACCAGGTCGTCGGTCCACCGTGTGAGGGGCCTACCCACGCTGCGCTTTCCGGTACGCGGTCGCCACTCGAGAACTTTTCAGCCTTACCGGCCATCGGTTCTGCGAGCAATGTGCCCCGCCCACTGCCACTTAAGTTTAGCAATTCTTTGGGCTATGTCAGTTACTCTGGTTCTTCTGCGGATCTCTTCATTTCTGATTCGATCTCGCAGGGAAACTCCGAGCATAGCGCTCTCCATTGCCCTTTGGGTGACTTTCAGCCTTTTTATGAGGCCTTGAGAGAACGACCACGTCTCTGTTCCATATGTCATCACTGGCAACACACACTGATCGAAGACTTTCATTTTAAGACACTGCGGTATTCGGGACGTGAAGATACTACGTAGCTTCCTGAACACTGCCCGAGTTGGATTCGACGGTTGATCTCTTTCGTTGAGTTGGATGTAACTTATGGAAGAGAAGAATTGAAGAGGCAAGAGAAGTAAGAAAAGATCGAAACAGGAAGCGATCAAGTGTCTCTGCTTACCCCAAAACGAAATAGTCGTGAGTATACGCATATCAAGGTAAAAGGAAACATCGTGAGGAAACCTGCATACGCTGAAGAAGAAATTTTGATGCGTATGTGAAGTCTACCAATCCGCATTGGGTCACGCGTGGTGGACTGTTCATACACCCTCTTTGAGGGTAGGCCTATGCCCTACAGTGGGATCTATATAGGCTGATGATGATACGTAAAAAATGATGTAAAAACTGTGATGACAATGATGAAGGCAAGATGTATATTTTTGTCCCTTTTCAGATCTCATGCAAATTCATAGTATTCCTACGATGAAATAATAATATAATAAAAGCGGTCAAGTGCGAGTCGGGCTACTCGCGCACCGAGGGTTCCGTACCACAGAACACAACATTATTAACTTAGAAAAAAAAAACTTTTTTTGTCCGGGACCTTTAGCGCGAGACCGACTCACACTTGGCCGGGTTTTAGTATTTGTTGTTATTCTGTAGAGTATTCTCTATAATCACACTAAGTTTGATGCTTGTATGTATTACCGTTTTTACGATAGAGCGCGAAAAAAAAAAGGTTGATAAAAACTAGTTTCTTGTTGAGAACCCCCCTTTATTTTTAACTTTTTGTCATTTTTATTATTTGTTAACAAATCCGCCGCAATAACGCATAATCTGAGAAAATTTCAACTATCTAGCTATTACGGTTCAAAAGTTACAGACCTAAATAGGTAGGACAGACGGACGGACGGACGGACGGACAGACGGACGGACGGACGGACGGACGGACAACGTAGGCTTAGTAATAGGGTCCCGTTTTCACCCTTTGGGTACGGAACCCTAAAAATTGTCTTAACTCACGACCCTGTTCCCATACGGGGTGGTCAGAAACTCTCTATAACATACCGTAATAAGGCTTTAGAATAATAAAATATAGAACAATTGACACAAAAAGTAGAAGAAGCATATTGAAGGAAGATTGAAGATTTCAAAACGGAAGATTGCAGCAATATCGATGTTATACAAACAGTCCGGTCCATCCAGACTAAAGAAGTAGCGAAAGTTAGTTCAACAATATTCAGAGCAGTCTGATAGCCTGATAGTAAGGCAAACTGCACAAACCCGCTGGGGTTTCATCTTAAGACATTGCGGCTCACTCTAAGCGCATCAAGTTAAATATTTGAACGAAGTCTAAAGGTCCGCTCTGAGTTTGTTTAGAATGCCTCGTTTGTATCATACGAGTTAACTTGACCGGTAGATTTGACAGCTTCTACCACGGAATACCTACTAGTTACAAATGGATTTCCATAGAAAACGATGAATCCGCGAGTTTCCAACTTAGCAACTCTATATCAAACGTCAAAACACGAGCTGTGTATGAAAAAATTGTACTAAATCATGGATAGTGACGTCATTGTTTTTCATCGTCGTTTCGATACTTTTTATAGTTTATCCTTTTATTAAAAATAGTATTCAAGCTACAGAATTACTGAAAGTGTAAGTTTAGCATTATTCTCAAACGTATTTTTTACTGAGAAGATAAAACTAAAATATATATGATGCAGTCACCTCCCCAATTCCCACGTTTTAATAACTACCCAGACGGTTCTTTCAGCGCATACACATTACGTTTGAGTAAGGTAACATGGTGGACCGAAGAATTCCGGAAACACAATGACGACTAGCGGCATCAGAAATAATCACTGGACTATTACAGACAGTACCTACAGTGATCCATCTCATGATGAACTCACGTGCTTTTGAAATATGCGAGAACATTACCTATCTAAACAGACCATCAGGTTAAACAACTAACTAACTTGGCCAAACTTAGGTCTCAACTTCGTCAGGTAATAGCTGACTCTGAGGGCTATTTCCCTTTGCAGGTTCGTCAGATAACTATTACTGAGGTTAACAAAAATCTTTACGCCTTGGAACTTAGAGAATAATCGGCAACGTTCAGGTGCCAAGAAACTGAATGAGAGCGAGAAGTGCTGTCTGTTCTTTTGAATCAATTACATCAACCCACTGCTGGGCATAGGCCTTCTTTTTATTTCGCCATTCGGCACAGTCCTGTGCTAATCTGACACATTTCTGACCCCTTTGTTGCGCTTGCCAAAATGAGAATCGCGTGATGGTTTCCTCGCTTTGTTGCTTTGTTGTGATTGGTATTGGCCTTACTGGTCTACCAAGAAAGAGTTGACGGGATCTGGGTGCTTTTGATGACAAGTGACCAGAGTTTGAACAGTGATGGTTTGGAAGATTAAAGGGGACCCTAAAAAGCCAAAAAACCTTAAAAGGGGGCCTTTAAAAGTCCAATAAAGAATCTCTTCTTCTTAAAAAAAAAAGCCGTCTTCAACCGCAATTGTGTAGACCCCCTTCCTATGCCATTCTTCTTGATCTTGTGCCTTCTCTTTTCATTGCACTCTATCTGTTCTTTTGATACCGCCAGAAGAATCTAAGAACTATTTTGTCTTTGTAGTAATTATAATAATTGCTTCATTCACTGAACTTCGTTGAACAAACTGTAAGGAGCAGCCGTGAAGTTGACTTGGAAATTATTAAAAGGGAAAGTGGCGATTAGTGTAAAGTGGGGTGAAATGTTGAGCATGCGAAAATTTTATAGTTAGGGGACGGTTTAATGGTTAGGTGGAGATTAATTATACTATGGCATTGCTACATTAATTATAGTTAACGTAAAAATTTAATTTTGTGATATGGACGAAAATGTCTGGTCGTTTTTGCAAATGTCGAGCTTTTCGTCGAGACTTTTCAAACTGTATTGCAACGGGTACCTACAGATTATAACTTAATTTACCTTTTTTCAAACTGAGGTAAAGTTGTTGTAAAATATATTTTGACCTTCTATCCCCGAAATTAAGTCTAAGGGGGTGAAATAGCATAAATAAAATGAAACTGCGATGTCATCAAGTGAAAACTTGTAAAATATGGGTTCACAAAACTAAATGATAGAATATTGATAATCGATTATTAGTAATTTATACAGGGTTCAAAATCAAATGTGTAATGTGTATGTGTGTGTGTGTGTGTAATGTGTAAATGTGTGTGTGTGTGTACTTAAAGGAATGAATCAGACAATCAAACTGAACAACTTTCACTATGGAACCAACTTCGAAAACGCAAGAAACTCTTGCTGTTTCATAGAAAATTTAGCTGCTCGACTCAAATGTCTGAAACAGCTGATTATTTTCTCGCAATTTCAAATTTGGTCCTATAGTAAAAGTTGTTCAGTTTGTTGTTCTGATGCACTCCAATTTAACACCCAGTTTACAGCCTGTATAACGCTGACACATTCCATACGGCAGTAACTATTCCTACAGTTGCTGTTGATATTGATATGGCAATACATTCAAAAGAACTTACAAGTAATTCGATTAAATAAATATTTAGACAAGTCTGTAAATATAGTACGTTTCCGTTAAAATCTATACTTATAAAAGAGTTCCGTGACTGACTGACGGACAACGCACAGCCTAAACCGCTGAAGATAGAAACATGGGTCCAAATTAATATGCTGACGGTTTTTAAGAGGATGATCAGACCATCAAACTGAACAACTTTCTCTATGGGACCAATATTGAAATCGCAAAAAAAAATCTGCTGTCCTTCCTTGCTTGTATGCTACATTTTGGACGCGTCCGATTGCAGTTTTGTGCATAAAAAAAAAGCTGTTCCATAACAGCTTTTTTTTTGCAATTTTGACGGAGGTTCAATAAATATTATGTATTTTTTTTTGGCTCGTTAGCACGGCTAGCATGCCACCCACGACAAAGCGTTTAAACGAGAAAAACGTCATGCGCGCTCTTTCTGGCATACGTAAAATAATAAGGATGGAGGCACATCTCGATTTTTATCGTTTTCTCGGGGGTGGCATGCGAGACCTACAGGTCTATAAATTCTACAGAGGATGTAGAGGTGCACTAAGAAAGGATTTTTCGAAGTAGTAAGTAATCCACGCGGACGAAGCCGCGTTCTAATGCTAGTCTAAACACAGTCGTTTAAATACCGATTCTCCTTAAATGCGTCAGTTTGTATTTCTTGAAACCGGAGAGTTTTTTACCTGAGTTCAAAATAAATATGGAACTAAATGTTTACTTAACAACGTTCCAGATAAGATCAATAAAGTTTTATTATTATTGATTTTAGTTTTGAACCGGGAATATTTGTTAAATGATTGTATCTGTAAATGGAACTTAATATTTTTATTGGAAATTGTCTGTTTAATATGCTTATCCTATTGCCTGTTGTGTGTTATTTATGTTTTAAATGTAGGTATGAATTACGTGGAATTGTGTTTAGTTAGTTAGTTACAGTAGAAAAGTCATTAAAAAAGAAACAAGAAGAAAAGTTTAGTGTGGAATATCATTGATATTTTAAGTGAAAAAAGCGAAGTTTAATTTATTTTTTGTCTTTTTCCTTTGACTTAACAAGATAACTCAAATGCATTTTATCTTAATCTTTTGCTATACCTACTTAATTATACAGGGTGGATTTGTTACCAAGACGGGGTAGGCAGGACGGCACGGACAGGTAGGTACCTACCTTAACCATTGTAGCTACAGGAAAACGTTCATAGGAGACTGTCCTTTACTTTTTGAGACATTTTGACCTGCCTACAGTCAGCAAGAAAAAGAGTAATTTACACAAACTCTTTTTTGTAGGCTAATTTGCCAATCGATCCTGTTTCTTCTTAGGACACAAAAAATCGATTAGACCAGCTGAAGTTACAAATAAATGTCAGAAATTGCAAAAACTTTTCACGTACATTAATATGATAGTAAGCGTAAAAAATTAAAAAATTCTTCTAAACTATTATAAAACTGTAACAGAAGTGTGTCTGTACATTGAAGATATTTACAAAAAAAAGATTATAATATGGTTTTTAGATGTCCCTGATTCCAAATCACCAATTTTTGGTTTTTTTGTCTGTCTGTTTGTTTGTTTGTTTGTTTGTTTGGGTGTTTGTTTGTTCGAGCATCACGCAAAAACTACTGAACCGATTTTGATGAAACTTTTTTGTTTGATAGCTTATGATCTGACTTAAAATCTGGTATATAATTTATGCGGACGAAGTCGCGGGTAAATGCTCGTAATTTAATAAAAGTGTAGAGTATGCGCCAAATTTTAAACATTACTTAACCTTTTATTTCACCAAAGCAGTTAATATTAATCTTGATCAAATTGACCCCTTAAACCCCCTTATACCATTCAGCTTCATTTCCCCCCTTAATTTTAAAACAAAAACACAACTTATTATGAAAGTCACGTGGTTCAAGTCTTAAAGTATTTTGCGGAAGCTTATGAAATATTTCACGAATACTAAGTCTCTCAAACCAAGCAATTTTCATAATTATTCCATCGTCATAAGAGTAAGGAAGGGAGACTTTTTAACGATTAACCGTAGGAAATATTTTAGAAATATTTGGGTACAAAATCTGTAGGGTTTTGGTGACTTCTCTCTTTAGGGGATAGAGCAAGCTTTTGGTTTTGTTTCGTTTAAATAATGAACTCAACAGAGAGATGTTACACGGAGAAAAAAACTTACGTAACAACAACGTGGTTGTGTTGTTGTTATATTTCAAGATATAACTCATTTTAGTCACATCTGCTAGAATTTGACTTAATAGGTATAAGTACACTGGTACAGCCAGCAGCAATAAGTTGTATTCACTTTAGTACCACGACGTAGAACAAAAGTGTATACAACTTATTGCTGCTGACTGTACACAAGGCGACACATCAAGCTATACAAAACCAAAATAAGCTGGCCAGACGTATCTTATGCAGTTAGCAATAACACAGATTTGGCAACAATAATTTATATTCGCATAATTTACTTTCGCGATTTTGATTTTCGTCCCATAGAGACAGTTTGATAGTCTGAGCATACGAAAATATATTTACTGAAGCGAAAGACAGTAATGGTTAATAGTAATAATAGTATAAAAAACATAAATGTATATAAAAATCTAAGCTATTCGGAGAATCCGCCGCGGTTCGTTTCGGGCCTAAACGAGCCTATGACGCTTGCGGCGTTACCCCGTTGGAAGGCTGAGGCAATGTGTTGGACTAAGAACGAACCAGACCGTGGATCGCAGCCCCTATCCCGTCTGAGAATCCTCTTAAAAAACGAATCAAATTAAAGACTGAAAAATTAAGTCTCGTAAGGAACTTGAACCCGCAACCCGCCAAACCATAGAGATCTAGCGAGATGCCAACCAACGCGCTGAGTACGAAACCTAGTGTCGCATTACCACCAGTACCACGCGATAGAAAGTATTTTTTTAGCTTCAATGTGCTCATTATCCATTGCGGTATCAGAACTCAACGTTCGAATAATCTTTAGTACTACGCAAGCATTGTAAACTATTTACACATAATATCTCGACTGGCTTGTGGTTGTGGTCGCGAGCAATGTGTTCCGTTCTTGCGCATATTGCTGCGACACTGGCACCGCCCCCTTTTCACATCTCCTTTTCCCCATCTCCGTTTTTGTGATTTGTGAGACCAAACCGAGGCTTTGCTTTCGTCCAATTAAAGTAAACAGAAGCATAGCAACAAACCGACTTAGCCATTAACCGCAGAAACCATTATTAGCAGATCCACGCAAATTACCTGAAACAAATAAAGCAATTATTAATACTTTAATATAGATAATGAACACAATAAAACGATTTAATTGCAGAGTTATGTTTGTCTGTCTGGCTAGGGCCAGATTAATTAAAAAGCTTTTCAAATAAAAGCTTTTATTTAAATGCAATGACTACGCCACAGAACATGAAATAGGAGGTAGAAGTGCTTTGTGGGCGGATTCAGCGCACTACTACGGAGCTCATCATCATGTCACCTGTCATCGTCTACTGCTGTACAACAAACACACACACACACACGGTGACACAACAAACTATAAAAAATCAACCAACCATAAGCTGGCTGGGCGACGCTATACGTAATATACCTTGCGCGGCCAGTTTATTTTGGTTTTGTATAGCTTGATGTGTCGCGGTGTGTACGTAGGCTTCTACACCCACGAAACTCTATTCTCTGCCTTCCTCATCCAGTCGCTCATCGCTACCTGTCTCAGGCAAAAACTTATAATATTATGTAAGTCTTTGGTCTCAGGTCAATTGCCCAGCGGGCCAGAGAGCATCCCACTACGCCTGACACCTCGTGGTCTCCGTTCTAGAACTCGACTGCCTATCGTTTACTGGCAGATATGACCAGCTTATTGCCACTTTAGCTAGGAAATTTTCAGACCTATGTCATCTACTTTTGAATCTCTATAGGGAATGCAAATGTCATAAGTAATAATTAAATGAATGCAAAAATTTACCGTAAAGAAATGGAAGTATGATACCTTGTCAATTAATTATGGTGCTAATGATAATTAAATCGCGAATGATTTTTGAGTACTTACCTACTTATTAGGTGACACTGTTTTTCATATTAGCGGCGCATAAGGCCACTTCTAACTAAGTATTTAATGATCTGTGGTATAAGCCATGGTCTACTTTTAACAGTTAATGAGTTCTTTAGTATGCAGACCACATTAGTGATCTTCTGTAATACCAGCATGCAGCATTTTATGTTATTACTTAGTCTTATTTCTGCAGATAGTATAAAAATAAAACTAAACTGCAAGCTAAACCGCTTCTCCAGTTCCGATAATTGAATAACAGATAATAAACTTTGTGAGTGTTTTTTTTTAGTTTTCTTAGAAATTGGCCTTCCTCATCCATCCATACTATTTTCAACATTTATAATCGTAAGCTATATTATTTATTTGTTTTATCAGAACTATATTATTGGTATAAAGTTGAACGTTCACGAATATATCCGAGTAGACTCGGACTTTCAATTTTAGATTCCAAAAATCCAAAATTGCGATATCCAAGATGGCCGCCATGGAAATTTCAAACGCCAATACAGCTTTTAAAGGTTCCCCGAACTAACAGAAAATTTGTATCTGGGGGTTTACGAGGTCGCTGATTAAGAATATGAAATCATTTTGTTTTTATCTTCAACTTTCATGAGGGTCGCCATACAAATTTCATAATTTTTGAAATGCTGTTACTTTCTCGGCCCTGCAGCCCTCAAAGGTTAAGTCCTATGACATAAATGCATACTATTTGTTTTGTAGGAAATTTTGTCAGGTTTAATTTGTCCCTACAAAACATTTCGATACGACTTGCAGATTTCGACCAATAAGCGAAAAACTGAAAAAAGTCACATTTAGAGCCCTTCCTCGAGCTCACCCCCCGCCCCCCCTCACCAGGACTTTTTTTCTTCATCAATATCACGTACCAAAGGAACGGTTAAAAAAGTTCAAAAACTCCGGAAATTATTTCTTCTGATTTATCTAATTTTACTGGCTTAATAAGCAAAACCCACAGTTACAATTACAACGCTAGTAAAGATAAAACAAATTAGAATGCCTACATCCAAGAATCTTTATATCTACGGGATCCCTAAGTACTGCCCTAAATCGTTTTTCGTTGTTCCTTTATTACCAAGTGGAAGTGAAGTGTATTAATTAGATTATGTCTGTTTTGCTCTCAGAGGTAGATAACAGACTTCGCTGTCTCTATCACTCTTCAAGGATATATTAAAGAGTAATAGAGATGAAAATGTAAGGTCGATCGAATATTATAACAATGTAAGGATTAGGATGGAGTATTTTATGGGTAGGTTTTTTGTTAATGTTAAGAAAAAAATTCATGAATAGGTGGAGGTTTGTATCGAACTAATATCCTAAATGCGAATGTTTAGATGGGTGGATGCTTGTTACTTCAAAATGTTAAAACAAATTCTTGGTAATAGAAAAAAAAGTTATGCTCTTAAAAAGTGCGGTCGGGTGAGGCCTAACACCTTTGACTATTTATATAAGGACTGGCCTTGCGGTAGCATTTCCCCTCTGCCACGCGGTATAAGACAAATTGATCATGTGCATTTACACTCAATTTTATACCTTATCACTAAACGAGACAGCCTATAATTGCGACACAATAATTTTGAACTTAGAACGTTTGGGGTTCACACGAGACAACTTTTCGTGATTTTTAACATGCAAAATTAGAATCTAAAGTTATGGGGAATAAAATCCAAAGTTGCGGATTTCATGTTACCTCGCCCCCCCGCAAAAAGTGTGAGAAATGTTTGTTAGTAGAATGACACGCGTAACTAGTCCCTATTTTGGTCCCTATATAAGTAGTCAAAGCCTCACACAGATTTCACACGGTAGTTACATATCTAATCGTTTTAAAAGATTATTGTACATTACAATAATCTCGAAAAAACGTTTAGATATTTCTCTTCAGATGATCGCTTTGAACAGACCATCACACTTCTCTAGATGGGACCAACATCAAAATCGAGAAAAATAAATCTGCTGTCATGTGAGTAGGATTAAGAATTGCAGTTTTGTATGGAACAGCAGATATTTTTTCCGCGATTTCGATGTTGTTACCATAAAGAATGTTGTTCAGATTGATGATACGATCATCACCTTAAAAAACCGTCATCATATTAGGAAGGACCCTATACTACTACCCAAGTATTACTAGGGTGTAACAAGACACCCTAGTAGGTATTGGAGTGGTTTAGACTTTAGACCATCATACTGAACAAGTTTCACTATGGAACCAACATAGAGAAAAAATAAAAAAACTACTGTGCCATAGCATACATTTCAGTCCAGTCGGTAGGTAGGTAAAGTACTGCAGTTTTGGATGGGACATTTATTCATGGTACTTTCTGTATTAAGAGCCTATGTCGAAAAATAATTTAAGCGAAACAGGCGTGGGATAGCATATATTACGGCCTGATGCGAGAGAAAGAGATGGGGCGCCGCGCGCGCCTGAAACGAATCGAGCGCCAAATCAAACTTTATTTAATTGTGATTGTACTATTTATGTAATTTCAATTCTACTCTAATCAAAATTTAGAAAATATTATTCTCTTTTTTTTAAATCAAGTCTTGTGTTTCTATTATTCACCGTTTAGCAGTTCTAAGCGTTTACAGATAAAAACGGAGGCTACTTTGGCTTGTTTTTCTACGGAGAAAATTTGTCTTAATCGTGTTTTGGCTCTAATCAAAACTTCAATTATATGTTCAATTTACACATATCCGAAAATCATACTCCTACTGTTAGTACTTCATGAAGCTTTGAAGAATCCTATTTTTTTCACATAGCCCCTTAAAAGTTGTTCAGTTTGATGGTCTGAAGCACTCCTCACAAGTATTACTAGGGTGTTTTGTTACAACTATTCTTTTCCGTAAACCTTGCTAATGATGTTAATAATCTAATTCTGGTAAATTTAATGAAAATAGTAGAATTATTGTTAATTGTTAACCTTGATAGTTACCCATATTTTTCCACGTATTGTGATACTGTGAAAGATCTAAGTTTCAACAGTGGATGATGACAGGCTGATGATGATGATGACTTTGTAACGCTCAATAAGAAGCTTTGTTTGACTAGTTTATAAGGTAAATTTTATATTCACGATATTTTTTAAACATCACTTTACTAACGAAAAACAATTTTTACGGTTTCTTAGCGATTAAAGTAATAAGGCTTCTAGGTATTGCCTGAGGGATTGAATACCTATTTCATATATTTTGTGTAAAACTTTAATCGAATTCAGTGTAAGAAGCTTAAATTGAAAATTGAAATTCAACGTAACGTAATAAGGTTTAATTTAAACTGAGCAGATAATCTTTATTGTACATAAAAGACTGGTAAAATTAGTTTAAGTCTGTACATTATAAAGCTAAGGTAAGATATTTTTTTAAAGTACCTCCTACATACAGGGAGTAATTTTTTTTTTATCTTTGTTTAAAGAGTTTAGTCAATAGACGACAATGGCCTCGATTCGGACTGTGTCACGACTTAACTTAACTAAATTTATTCCTGTCACTTTCTAAAATAAAATTAAGAAAAGAGACAGAAAACCAACAACTGACTTTAGTGCTGTCAAAGTGACGTTACACGCCCAAAAACGCTTTAAATAAGATGGCGTACATTATGATGGCATCTTATTTTGGGCGTGTAACGTCACTTTGACAGCACTAAAGTCAGCTGTTGGTTTTCTGTCTCTTTTCTTAATCTTATTTTAGCACAATAATAATATTATAATATTATTTATTTTAATACATTTAGTTAAGTTAAGTCGTGGACTCGTGGCACAGTCCGAATCAGTACCAATGTCACTCTATACTTGACTACTATGACTACCATAGATTTAGCATTATACTAAATCTATGCTGACTACATATACAGACACGACTATAAATGGGAGTAAAGAAGTTTGGCGGAAGGCCATATAATTTGAGACCCAGTCATAGAGGTCCCATATACATGAATGAAACTTAGTAATACATACCTATAGAGTGAAACAAAACTAACAAAAATGTAAATTAGTTGTAATCTGTAGAAGTTGGGCGAAAGGTATTTCTCCTTATGATACCTTTTGTATCAAGTGTGTGAAACTCATAATCATTCTTATAAGATAGTCCACTCAATCTCAATCTTCTACGCATTAATTGTGTTTATTTTAATGAAAATTCACGATAACCGTACCATATTATGATAATGGAAGAAAACGAAATCACACACACTATCAGTTCAACCAAGCCAAATACGTTCTGCAACGACCAAAAATACCTCAGTGATAATATTAGATGAAAATAGCTGTCGTGGTTGCGTTTTACTACTGATTTTTGGATGATTTTACTAGTAATTTCTACTTTTGAATCCGGACTTCAGGAGATGTAGAAGTTTTTTTTAAAATATGCCTTAATTTTTTCTGTTTATAATGATTATGACCGCCGTCCTGAATGGCTTTTAGTTTTCTTAAAAAAATGGCTGGGTCCAAATCTAGTCTATAGTCTATATTTTCAAAACTAACCAATTAAATTCAAAGTCATTTTTCAGAAACAATCTAGAAACAAATCTCTATGCTTGTATCTTATCAGATTTTCGTTAAAATGTATATTTTTAAAGTTACTCTACCTCAAAGAGTTAAATCATAGCATTGAAACTTTATATTTTGCGGTACAAAATGTACGTCGCGAAATGACAGTGCGCGAACATTTGTATTGTGTGGACTCTCTGTGGTCGAGTCCGACTCGCACTTGGCCAAGTTTTATAGTACCTAATCGAAGTATGTAGATAACCTTTATAAACCCACGTCTGTTATCGTTATCGCTTTGTTATCGTTAAATAACCTAACAGTTATTGAAAACCGTGTGAATCACAACTGACCCATTAACCATTGGAAAGTAAACGAACATTGACAAAAGATGTCGATAATGTATTTACCTACTTAATACCTGCTCCGAAAACTCCCCTTTCGTAACACTTATTCGCATGATGTAGAGATGGAAATTGCTTGATGCATGAGACTTCCGAAGAAGTACCAGATGTGAGTCACAAAGTAATGGAGGTCAGGTAAACGTCAGGTGATAATTTAGTGATTCATTGAATAATGTTTTAAGAAAATATTGGAAGTAAGGACAAATGTATGGAATAGTACATTACGATACGTGTGACCTAAGTAGTCCATTATTGCACGGCGTGAAATTATCGTCCGAGCGCAGCGAGGACGATAAACGCCGTGTAATAATGGACTTACTTAGGTCACGAGTATCGTATACTATTTTATAGCTCGTGTGACTTAAACCCGCCAACTTTTTAATGTAATGAAATCTTTTTAACCGACTTCAAAAAAGGAGGTTTTTAATTTTATGAATACGTATACCAAATAAAAGAGGAGAAAGGGGGACCGGGGGGCGAAGCCCCCGGCGGGGTGGAGGGGCGGAGCCCCCCCGGGGGCACGGGGGGCGGAGCCCCCCGAAGGACACAACCACGACTTCAAAAGCTTCGTTAATAATTTTCGCAATCACAATCAATAGTTAATACTCACCTCTGATCACCCCCTACGCACTTCATACTCACAGGCTCCCTACTCCACCCTAGTACCAACACACTAATAAGGTGTTAGTAGGGGGTGCACCCCCTAATCGCCCCCCACGAGCTAAGGGGTGCACCCCCTAATAGCCCCACGAGCTAGGGGGTACACCCCCAAATCACCCCCACGAACTAGGGGGTACACCCCCTAATCACCCCCATGAGCTAGGGGGTGCACCCCCTAATTACCCTACATCCTAGGGGGTGCACCCCCTAATCACCCCAATCTCCCCTACGCACTTGGGGGCGCACCCCCTAATTTCCCCCTACGCACCCGTTACCCCCTATGCACCCCTACTTCTTCTTCTTATCGTGTGGGCAGAGCCCTGGTGTCAGAGTTTTTTCAGACCGCCTTTCGGCCTCTGACGTGGTTTTTATGTAACGACTACTACCATCAGAGATAGTAGCCGGGACCAACCCCCTACTACCAACATATTAATAAGTTGTGAGTAGGGGTAAGTAGCACGGCGTACGTAGGGGTAAGGGGGGGTAGGCACAGTAAAATAATATATCATTAATGTAGGGGGTAAGTTGAAGTCAATTGGGGATTTCGCCATTTCAATGTTGGTCACATTGATTGAAGCACATTTTAAAAGTACCTTCTTTTGTTTATTATGCATCTGTGCAATAAAGTAGATTCATTTTTGAACGTAATCCGTGTAATAATGGACTACTTAGTAACGAAAAACCGTGACCTAAGTGCTGGTTTAGGTCACGGAGTGCTTTAAAAGTACCTATTGTGTATCTGTGCAATAAAGTAGATTCATTTTCGAACGGTGTAATCCGTGTAATAATGGACTACTTAGGTAACGAAAAACCGTGACCTAAGTGCGGGTTTAGGTCACGGAGTGCTATAAACAATATTACATCGAAGGAGGAGGTTCGAAAATCAGGGTGGACGAAATGGCGAGAAGATACCTGTACCTCGTCTATCTCTGTATGCAAAGGTATGTTGAGATGGTTTGGTCATATATGGAAGGAATGGATCAGAGCAAATTGACAAGTTCGATTTACACGTATAAGACAAGCGTAAGTGGAAATGGTGCTCGCTTCTACAACCCGGGCGAATTAACTTGGCACCTGGCTCACACGTGGCTCGGAATTCGACACCCTCTTGCTACCCCCCGCGGGACCCCGCCGTCGACGTGCGAGGCCGTAGGATAGCATCTCAGTTACCGTTGCACGTAACCCTGCGCTTTAGCATTTTCGAGTTATACTTTCCGAGTTTTCTGAGTTTTTATTCCGAGCCACGTGCGAGCCAGGTGCCAAGTTAATTCGCCGGGGTTATATAGTTTACTATTATTATCTATTCATATGCCTAGACCAGGGCAGGGCCCTGTTTAATAAACGCGACAATGACAATTTGACAATGACAATTCATAGTTCATTGCTGAGAATGTTAGGACGCATGAAGCACTGCAAGTTTAGCGTCATTACGTCATTAGTAACCAGCAATGTACTCTGAATTGTCATTGTCAAATTGTCATTGTCGCGTTTATATAACAGGGCCCAGGAAGCTGGAAATAGGTATTGTGCCTAGACCAGGAAGCTGGAAATAGGCGACAGGTCAGGTTACCCTGTTTGGACTTTGAACTATTAGAAGTTGAACGCCGCGAATCGTGCGAAAGGGTGCGGTATGTTGTTGTTATTTCCACTCACAGCACGCTGCGCCCGCGCCGGCGGCCGCGTCTATGCAGGCTCTCTACCGCACTATTTTGTGTTTTGTAGTTATCGTTATATAGGGTGCGTAACCTGATGTGTCGCCGTGTAGTCAATAGTTTCACACACTGACCAAATTGGCGACGTCCTTAAAAAGGGCCAGGTTAGATGTACCCGAAATCGACGAGCATGCATGAAAGGACTAATTAATGTGGAAGAAGTTAGAGAAGTCTGTCAGGAACGTACCTGATGGCGTTGACTCTACCCCCAGTGAAAGACAGGCGAGAGCATATGTATGTACTAGTATGTACTAAATTTTCACTGAAAATAGTCAAAAGCCTCCGTCAAAACGTACTACAATACAATTACCTATCAAAACAAATTTTAATGTCGCCAAATAGGTTTTAAACGTATATAGGTGACTACATAATCAGCATATTTTTGCATACAGCGTGTTCCAACCAATCACATTACGTTATTATCATTCGCCTCGGGCTAGTTGAGCAGAATACGAATACAGGATGTAGTTATTATGTACAGTCCGACGTTTTGTGAAAAATCTACAATTATTAGGAACTTTCATCTAACTGGACAGCTGAATAGAATACATATTTTATCTATATCCTATCGATATATTCTCATAGGTGTGAAGCCATCAAGTACGTAAGTTAAGTTGTGATGTTTATCTGGAAACTCCATCTGAATCGGTTTAGCAATTTTTACGTGAGAGTGCAAAAACAAAAACTCCAAAAAATCATCTGACGTATCCTCCTTATTATTTTCGATAATTTTTTTTTTTTAAAGAATGATATTTCAATAAATAGCATGGTTCAATAGTTAGACTGCCTCCGTGGTCTAGCTAGGTCATTGGACTCTCGACACGGAGGTCGTGGGTTCAATTCCCACGGGGGACACCTGTATATGTCACTTTGTGCGTTTTCCCCAGTTGGTTAGGACATTGCAGGCTGAATCTTATTGTCTGAAAAGAAAAATGATTCCGTGCTTCGGATGTCACGTTTGTCCCGGCTACTATCTCTGGTGGTAGTAGTAGTTACATAAAAACCACGTCAGAGGCCGTAAGGTGGTCTGAAAAAACTCTGACACCAGGGCTCTGCCCACACGATGTGAAGAAAATACGTACATTGGCAGTTATAACAAAGTATCTAACCATCTCGATATGGTTTATGGCCTCGAGTTTCTTATCAATGGACAAAGCTGAAACGATTTAAAATTATCAATAATATGACCTAGACACTTTACAATATTCCCGATATTATTATTTTAGCCGTAGGCAACGGCACACAAATTTATTCGGTATTAACGGTGTCATTCAATGAAATCCGATATTGTGTACATGAAAATTATTATTGAACCCGTTACATGTCATTGCCTGAAAAAAAGCTTGATACAGGATTACTGGAGTCAACGACTTTATCATTTTATAATCAAATTATTCAATTGCAATTGCAAAACTAAATTGATTATACAGGATCTTTCTTAGGGCTTTGACTGCCAAATGACCGACAAACAATGGAAAATCTATTGTTATTGTGACCCGCCGGCGTTCAACGTGTTAATAATATATGCTGGCAGTTTTTAAGGGGATGATGAGACTATCAAACTAAACAACTTTCTCTATGAGATGAACATCGAAATCTAACACTGATATTTACTAACACTGATATTTTATAAGAAATTGATATTTAAATCATCCATTAACAAACTGACATGGTACTTAATTTATATTTTTCAATTTTCTGTAATTTAATTATCTAACGATTGACATTGTAATAACCACTTTCTTATTTTTATAATTACCTGCTAATATTGCTGTGCCCTTTCAGGGCTCATGTACCCGCTTTAGCTACTAAGTAACACCTATGCTGTAAATGTACATGAATGCGAATAAATGAAATATGAAATCGCTAAAGTTAAATCAGTACTTTTGGGTCGAGTAGGTTTGCAGTTTTGTATGGGACAGCTGATGTTATTTTTTTCGGAGACACCCGCTAAACAGTCGTTTTGCGGCGCGCACCTACCTAAGGCCCTAAGGCACGGTTTCGGTCAGACTACGCCTGCCGTATTATAAAAGAGTTCCGTGACTGACTGACTGACTGACTGATAACAGACAACGCACAGCCTAAACCGCTGAAGATAAAAACATGCAATTTAGAATATACATATATTCTACAGAGGAGGTACAGACAGCGACACATCAAGCTACCCAAAACCAAAATAAGCTGGCCGCGCGACGGCATAGCAAAGTATAACGTCGCGCGGCCAGCTTATTTTGGTTTTGGGTAACTTGATGTGTCGCCGTGTGTACCTAGGTCTGCACTAAGAAAGGATTTTTCGAAAATCGACCTCTAAGGGGGTAATCCACGCGGACGGACTAAGTCGCGGATCAAAAGCTCGTACATACCATAAGACTATACAGGGTGTTAGGGTAAACAGTTGCATTACTTTAAGGGGTGATTGTACCCATGATACTATTGCCTCCGTGGTCTAATGGTTAAGAGCATTGGCTCTCGACACGGAGGTCGTGGGTTCGATTCCCACGGGGGACACCTAGTGATATGTCACTTTGTGTGTTTTTCCCCAGTTGGTTAGGACATTCCAGGCTAAATCAGCTGATTGTCTGAAAATAAAGATGATTCCGTGCTTCGGATGGCACGTTAAGCCGTTGGTCCCGGTTACTATCTCTGGTGGTAGTAGTCGTTACATAAAAACCACGTCAGAGCCCGTAAGGCGGTCTGAAAAAACTCTAACAGGGCTCTGCCCACACGATAAGAAGAAGAAGACCCATGATACTAAACAACTTTCCCTAAGAAACCTATAGGAAATTCGTAAAAACATTTTGGACTTCCCATACTAACCCCTTCCCATTTTTTCTTCTTCTTCTGCAATCAGCTGATCGAAGTTTTGTATGAAAAGCCGAATTTTTTTTTTGCGAATTTCGTATAGGTTTCTTTGGAAAAGTTGTTCAGTATCATGGGTACAATCACCCCTTAAAGTAATGCAATTGTTTATCCTAACACCCTGTAGACATGTTCCTGTCTATTTCTCCGTTTATCTATACAGGGTGTACAATAAAATGGGACAGCTACTCAAAGGGGTGCTTCAGACCATCAAACTGAACAACTTTCTCTATGGGACCAATAACGAAATCGCGAAAAAGAAATCCGCTCTCCCATACAAAACTGCAAACATAACTCGACTGAAATGTATGGGAGGCAGATTTTTTTTTCGCGATTTCGATATTGGTCCCATAGAGAAAGTTGTTCAGTTTGATGGTCTGAAGCACCCCTTTAAGTAGCTGTCCCATTTTATTGTACACCCTGTATAGTTTAACAAAATAGCCTAGTAATATTTAAAGGAGTGGATTAGAGTCTAAACTTTATAAGAACATCTAACTGAACAACTTTCATAACATCGAGAATCAGCTGCCGTGCTACAATTACTCGACTCAAATGTATGGGACATTTGTGTCGAGTAATTGTAGCACGGCAAAGCCAACATGCCACGACTGCCACCCACGTGTCAATAGGTTGGTAAGTTAAATCCAAGTCAGACTAATTTAAATCCATCTCCATCCAACAAAAAACGTTCCATTATCCCCCCCACAAATCCGAAGATATCGTAGGAAAAAAACTAAAAAATTCTACTAAAAGCTAGCTTTGGCTGACAGCTAAGTAAACAGGCAGGATGAGCTGGCAATCACTTAAAAGTACCTAGAGACTTAGGGTGAATATAAGAGGTAAGTCTACAAAACAGTGAGGGATTTATATTGAGAAATTGCTTAGTAATAGATAGATATTATACGACAAGTTAGTGCGGGAGCGTCCCGCGGGGCAGAGACGTTGGGGGAGGGGAGGTAGCACGTGCCGCTGACCGTGAGAGCGCGCTTTAGTGTCGCCGAAATATCGATGTTTTACAACCGATAGTTTTCATCTACAAACAGCCACACTATCGATAACTCGGATCGTGACAGAGACTACTCTTTTTTTTTTTCTTATCGTGTGGGCAGCAAGCCCTGAGTTTTTTTCAGACCGCCTTACGGCCTCTGATGTGGTTTTTATGTAACGACTACTACCACCAGAGATAGTAGCCGGACCCAACGGCTTAACGTACCATTCGAAGCACGGAATCATTTTTCTTTTCAGAAAATCACGTGATTCAACCTGCAATGTCCTAACCAACTGGGGAAAAACGCACAGTGACATATCACTAGGTGTCCCCCGTGGGAACCGAACCCACGACCTCCGTGTCGAGAGCCCAATGCTCTTAACCATTAGACCATGTAGGCACTTTGCATTTCTAACCCCTCTTATAATGTTCTGTGTATGCGACGTTGTCGTCTGGAGCGAATGGCAGAAATCTAGCAAGCGCTTATGAAGTGTAAGTGCTCATCTCGGTACCTACGGCCGAGTGATGGAGACCTGACTAAACTATCCATCTAAAATGTAAACAAGCCAACCCCTGCAATAAGCGGTGAGTGAGATCCGACGCCTCCCGTCACCGCCTGCGGTTCGGATCGGATCTAATGTAGGATCTAATACCAATATCGGAGTTTAACCGTTGAACCTTGAGGAGAGAATATGCATTGGATGTGCCTGTTTACAAATCTAACGTGAATGAACGAATGAACGTGATAGCACTTATCACGTTCAGGATGCTGTTAGAACTTCACGTGTTAAAGTCTTTTATTTTAGTTTTACCTTCGCACTGAAGGTCCAAAATCCTGAGGTATTGGACTGCGATCAAAGTGGGGTGACTCACTCACATGAGATGTGCATTGTGCAATGTGCAGGGAATGGGAATTAAATTATAGTATGATATAATGGAATATCATCATCATCTTCTCAGCCGATGGATGTCCACTGCTTTACGTAGGCCTTGCCCAAGGATCGCCACAACGTCCGGTCCTGCGCTGCCCTCATCCAACGGGTTCCCGCCGCCTCCATCGGGTCGTCAATCCACCTCGTGGGGGGTCTGGCCTATCCACGCTACGCTTTCCGGAATATAATAGGAATATGATGTAATTTAATCTATGCTGACAAACTGCCTATGTAATGCTTGTGTAAGGGACATTGTTTTCTGAAATAAATGATTTTTAATTTTATTTAATTAAAAGCATTGAGCCGACGACGGACTATTTATATTTTTCCCGTGGACACGCCGCCTAACTGTGGAATTTACCACAGATGTGTCCGTTACGCAAACAAAGGAGTTTTAATCCTAAATTGAAATTTTTCGACTAATGACTGAAACCAAAGCTCCGACGCTTCCCAAGTCGAGCCATCGGTCGAAATATCGGAAATTCTGACACCCTAATTAAAGGCTTACGTAGCACAAAGGTACAGCGCATTACAACGCTGTAATCTGCTGTGATGGAAACACAGACGTAGAAGGAATAGATGGCACAAATTCTCCTTTAATTTTGTGACAACTTTATTAACAAGTTGAAGTTTTACTCTGAAATGTTTGTAATTCCAATTGTTGGTCACGTTGCAGGAACTGACCCGAGCACTCGTCTCGCGTGGTTTCGCGCGTCGCGTTTTGGCCTGCCACGAGGCTCCGCATTCCTCAATCTCTTCTTGTTCTTGTCCAAAAACAATCCCTGAGATTGGAATAGATTCTCCCATAAACTACTTGACATTGGCGGAAATGCAATGCTAACGCGCAAGCAAGAGTTCATTAATTATTTAAAAAAAAACATTTGTTTTCATATCATCATGCACGTATCCAGACCAGAGGGGTCAACAAATTTTAAAATACAGTGATTACACCGATTACCTAGGTACTCAAGTTGATCTAGACAGGTTTCATCCCTGAAATAAACCATTTTCACACAAAAAAAAATATTTTTCTCCATTTGGACATGGAGATTTCAGCCTAATATACATACAGGGTTCAACTTAATATGCTGACGTTTTTTTTAATAGGATTTTTGGGCCCGATTTCGTACCTTGGTCCCATAGAGCAAGTTGTTTTGATGGTCTGATCATCTCCTTAAAAAATCAGAATATTAAGAAATTTTAAGCCCCTGTGTCAAAAAAATTTTGATATTTTTTTTTTGCTTTAAAACTTATTGTGTCAAGAATGAAACCTACATCTAGATTAACTTCAAAAGTAAAACTTTATTTAAATATAAAATAAAAACCATCTAAATCGTGTTAACCGTTTCTGAGAAACCGATTTCCAAGACACAAGATTAGCTGACCAAAATTCAGATTTTTTATTCAAAATAATATCACATAGATAGCTTTTTGACGTCATTTTTGACTCTACCACCGCGTCGGAAGGTGTTTCGTTGAGAGAAGATGCAGCCAGAAACTCTACAACACACATCTTTTAAACAAAACAAAATGTACAAAGTACAATTAAAATACAATATTGCATTACATAGTGTAACATTGTCAAGACCAGACATTTTTCAGACCTACATGGATGTCACCTCAGTTTCATACAATTTTACAAAGTTGCATCATCCATTGCCTCTATGTCCAAGTATGGAGCAAGGCACAGAATTTAACGGCATATCTAAGTATTCCCACATCGTGTTTCAGCCGCAAATGATCCAACGGCTCCTCGTTCCCAGTAGCCTTATTGATTCTGGATTCTGTTTCTATCTTAGTACTGTTGTTTTTGCAGAAATACAACTATAAACCGTACCATTGATATTTGAGATCAGCTTAGATGTAGGCTTAGATGGACTGGCCCAATTATACCGGATGATTTTTTTACCGTTCTGATATTTTCAGGAGTGGTTCAGACCATCAAACTGAACAACTTTTACTATGGAAGCATACATGAATTCGTAAAAAAAAACAGCTGTCATACATTTGAGTCGAGTAGGCATTGCAGTTTAGTATGGGACAGCGGATTTTTTAGTTGCTCCGATCGGTTTGCTCCCATAGTAAAAGTTGTTCAGTTTGATGGGTAGACTCTTAGTTTAATAAAAGGATGCCAATGATAATCTGTGGAGGCTTATCGGATGACAGTCAGATTGGTATCATTGCACTGCAAATTGCAGGTTGAATTCAAGGGATAGGAAGTGAATGGGCGACGTCAATTGACAAGCATTCGAATACCTATTCAGCATCGAGTTGTATGGGATTGAATCGATACGGATTGGTAACCTATTATTGAGCTGATTCCTCGACCTAGTCTGACCGATGGTTCGACCAGTTTCAGCTGAAAAAAAGATGATTCAGCTAATGTTTTTGTGTCGGCTTAAGAATTTGTAATCTATACAGGGGGTCTACTCCGGGATTCGAACTTCGCAATTGCGTGAAAGTGCGGGTACCGGGCCAGGCATAGTACCCGAACTTTCGATGTTCGACATATCGCTACTTTTCCGGTCCGCACTTCATTGTAATAGAGTTGACATTGGAACGAAAACGTTCACGCAATTGCGAAGTTCGAATGTACGGGTAGAGGCCCTGGGTTTAACTTAAATGTGTTACATACTTTAGAGTAGACCACAGAGGTGCTTCAGACCATCAAACAAACTTTATTAACTTTAAAATTGTGAAAAAAAATCTGCTGTTCCACACAAAAAAATCAATCACTTATATCACAAAAATCAATACGATATCGTGATTGATTTTTTTTTTTTTTTTTTTTTTTTATATCTATATAACTGTGTCTAAGGTTTTCTTCTGCCTTTCTTCCCCTCTGTATTCCTTTGATTAATAGTTGTAGAAAATAATGATGGCCATGAGTATACTAGGTGTAACAAACTGAACAACAAACTATCAAACTGAACAACTTTCACTATGAGACAAAGTCGAAAAAAAATTAAAAATCTGATGTCCCATATAAGTCGAATACTGCAGTTTTGAATGAAACAGAAGATTTTTCTCGATGTTAGTTCCATGCTGAAAGATGTTCAGTTTGATGGTCTGAACAACCACTTCAAATATTACTAGGGTGTTTTGATACAGCCTGTGTACAGGGTCCTTCTTAATATGCTGACACTTTTTAAGGGGATGATCAGACCATCAAACTGAACAACTTTCTCTATGGGACCAACATCGAAATCGCGAAAAACACTGCTATCCCATACATTTGGCTCGAGTAGGTTTGCAGTTTTGTATGGAAGAGCTGATTTTTTTTCGCGATTTCCAGTTTGGTGCCATAGAGAAAATTGTTCAGTATGACGGTCTGATCACCCCCTTAAAAAAGTATCAGCATATTAAGAAGGACCCTTTATACAGGCTGTAACAAAACACCCTAGTACCTAATAGATGATGTTTCTGCATCGTTCTAACTAAATTAAATTTCCCAATGACATTTTCCGCATCAACCAAAGTATTAAAACTGCAATAACGCGTGCAATATCGAAACGCAAATCCCCCGCAATCTATCGCTCCGTTACGTTCAAGAATCAAATTACAAATATAGTTACTAAAGTCATATTCGATATCGACATCGAGATATTTCAACGATATTACGTTAAAATTGAATTCCGGGCCTATCATGGCCAAGACGCAACAGATATGCTCGAGCTTTTACGTAATAGGGTAGAGAGATGTAATATAGATTGAAGGTAATATGATTTTATGAATTTGTAGCAAATGTATCAATAAGACGGTATCCAACTGGGATAAGTTATGTCTAGATAGTCGAAGCTACGAATAAAAAAATTGCAACCAGTACTGGACTCTAAACCCTATCCACACGCACACAGACATAATTTGTATGACGCCTCACGCACATGAACCTAAGAAAGATGGCTCCTTTTGTTTTATACGGTAGAAGTACTGGTACAGTACATTGATATCGTTGGGTAGAAGCATGAGGTTTATTCTAGACATATACTTTTTCTAAGGTATCCAAGTTTTCTCTCAGTCTTCTGGGTTGGCCAACAACAGTTATGACATTATGGAACCCGTTTTGTTATTTATTTTTGCGCATATCCGAGTCTGGATTGGACTAGATAATCTATGTGACAATGTAAAAGATATTTAGTTTAATAGACTTCACCTGCGACTTCATCTGCACCGAGCTAGATAAAATGTTTTTAAGTCTACTTAAAAACGTTTTTAAGTTAATAAGCTCTTAAACTAAAAAAGATTCATCAAAATTAGTCCAGTAGTTTTTGCGCGATGCTCGAAAAAATACAGACTTTCACTGTTTTATAAAAGTGTAGAGTCTTTGATTAATTACATGTCAAGGTAGAGCCCCACGCTTCTAACGTACTAAAAAAACAGGCCAACTTTTTTTCGTTGGTATGCGTGAGGGGTCATACAACTTATCACTGTGTGCGAGCATAGTGGTAGGGTTTATCATTAGTCAATCTTGACATATCAAAGGTACTTACTTATTTTACAAACACATAAACTACCTTTGCTTTGCTTTCTTCTAATTAAGGTCACCGATATATTGTGTTGAAGTAACAAATACTATATTGAATTGATCATCCATAATTAATTCAAAGTATTTTCAATTCAACAAAATCAAAATCCACCTTTTGATATGCAAGCCTGCGTCTCCGTCACAAATTCCAAGTATTCCAAATTCAAAATTTAATAACATTCGAACCGAGTTCCAAAGCCCGGTGATTGGTTGTCGCGGGGCTAGTGGAGGGGGGAATACAAAAGGCCCGGTAATGCATGTTTCATTATCACTATTGTGTGGACCGAGACGCCGTACAGACGTCTAGGCGTCGGCGACGTTTTAATGGATACTGGGTGATTTAAAATGAGAATATGCAATGAGGTATCGATTGATAGAGCTGGGAGAAGATGAATAATTTGTGTTAAGACTGAGTGTCGGGGTAGCAATGATTTATGCGCTCCTCTCAAGAGAATTTTTAGTTACCTGCATTCCTGATTCGAGCATATCGTACCCCTTTCAGGGATTGATAAATAAGTAATGCAAGGACACGGTTTGGCGTGAAGATTTGTTACTCGGAATTTATTTGCGACAACGACCAATCATAAATGATAAATTTATTCAATCCCTTCCATCATCATTTCAGATTAAAGATGCCCTCTTCTTCTAGCGTGTCGATGGAATGCCATTCTTATTTACCTACCACGCATACATCCCGGAAATTCCGTTTGTGTGCAGGCAAGACGGGTATAAAATGGGCCTTAGTCTGAGGTGCAATACCGCTTTTACACCTGAGGTCCGACCTGTCTATGTAGCCCCACTTAAACAGGTTATCTTTGCCCCGAATGACTTAATTTCGGAGCTCAAAATCGGCCTGGGAATAGCTCATGTCCTGGAGGCTAGGTAAGGCAAGGCTTCGACTTTCTACAGTCAATATATTTACGAAAATACGTTCGCAAAAATGTTTCTCTCTTTCCCAAAAATAGTACGTTCATAATTACAATTCAAAACATTTTCGATTCAAGGTAAACACATCTTTCATGTGGTATGCTCAGAGGATATTTATGTTAAACTTGCCAGACAGATAAGTCCTCAGTAAAAAAGGTTATTTACGAAAATACGTTCGCAAAAATGTTTCTCTCTTTCCCAAAAATAGTACGTTCATAATTACAATTCAAAACATTTTCGATTCAAGGTAAACACATCTTTCATGTGGTATGCTCAGAGGATATTTATGTTAAACTTGCCAGACAGATAAGTCCTCAGTAAAAAAGGTTAAATACTATTATTTCGTAATCGTCTATATTATTATTTCATAAACTCGATTATTAGATCACAATATTTGACAATGTATTTTAATATTGTCTGTAATGTATAGTATCTATATATGCATTCTATATCGTTGTCTAGTCATCATAATACAAGTCCAGGCTAGATTCTGGTACTTTAAATGTGACTAGATAATTTGTGTGACATTGTCCAAGATATTTATTTATTTATTATTTATTTATTTATTGTATTTTGAAATTGTACTTTGTATTTTTATTTTGTTTAAAAAATGTCGTGTTGTAGAGTTTCTAGCCGCATCTTCTCTACAACGGAAAAACTTCCGACGCGGTGTTACGAGTAGATTAAAAAAATACCGTCAAAAAAATTAGTTTGGGTAAGAAACGGATAAATCAAAATCACGATATCAACAATCGGTAATATTTCTGCCCACCCGATTGGAATTATGGTCGTATGTTTATATTGGACTGTATGTACGATTTCAACATAATCAACTTTATCAAAACAAGAAATAAAGTCGAGGCTTTATGGTCTTAAGATCTTTTGCCTTGACGAATAGAGCAACAACAATCATCATCACATAGTATTGTGACACTATTACAAGTACATTTATAGGCCATAGTCTGAGCTAACTATTGCCTAGGGTACTGGTAACTTTACATAATTTCATTTGCAATTTATATGCGGTATGCATATTAATTTGTCGACACAACAAGAGTGCCTATAATTGGTGGATCCTCTGTATAGATTTACATAGTTTTGAGGTTTAAGAGACCTTTTAGTAATAGAGTTGAGTATTGCATTAAACATTTTGCAAGTTTATTATTTGGGTGGGCAGGATATTAGACTTCGCTGAACCAATTGGTAACGAAGTTCATGAAATTGAGATCATACATGAAGTTACTAATATATATTGAAAAAGTGAAAGAAGTAGGTCAGTATTGAGGACCATAGACGACAATTTATTGTCTCTGTTTACCCAAATGGAAGACAAGCATGCTACGACTTGAATGTATACAGGGTGTAAGGAAAAGTATCATAACCTTTAAACCACATACTCTACCCATCAAACTGAGCAACTTTTACTATGGGTGCAAATCTGTCAGCGCAAAACAAAAATCTGCTGTTCCATAATAAACTGCAATGCCTATACTCGACTCAAACGTATGGAACAGCTGCTTTTTTGTTCTGACTGATGTGCTCCCATAGTAAAGGTTGTTCAGTTTGATGAGTAGAGTATGTTACCTATGTGTGTTACGGGTTAAAGAAGCTTTTCCTTACTCTATTGAAAAATGTTACAGTAAATAGCAGATTACGACACCAAATGTGTTTAGGTGTCAACATCAAAGACTTTTTAATCTTTTTACTGTCTGTTTGTTTGTTCAAGCATCACGCAAAAACTACTGGACCGATTTTTAATACAGTTTTTGTGTTTAAAAGCTTATGTTTTATATTTATACAGGATGTAAAATTTTATACGAAACATAACATCGAAACAAAAATAATGTTCCTTAGAAAACGTCAACGTCAACCCAAGTGTATGGAAAAGCTGTTTTTTTTTTGCAATTTCCATGTTGGCTCTATATTGAAATTTGTTCGGTTTGATCGTCTGAAGCACCTTTTTCGAAATTTTATACCTGTATACCTAATGATTTGTTAAAAAAATGGTTTCACATTTAAAGTGATGAAATGTATGATGACGTTTGAGATAGCTTAATAAGCAATTTTTATGATAACTATGACATTTATTAATATTTATCCTATCCAGTATTCAAAATACGTTAAAAAACCTTGAATGTCCCGCTAACCATGCAACTTTTTATATACAATTTTTTGAAGAGACGTCTGTCAGACTTAAACACTATAATAAATAATACAAAACGACAGACAAAATTGATTATTAACATTATTGTAATGTCACCGGCTATAGATTAGTAAATATTTCACAAAAAAAAACAGAAATATGGAATATTTAATTCCAAAGCCTTCTGTCGGCATTTTTAATAACTAATCAAAATTCGTCGTTCAGTTTTTGTATGGCGATTAAAAATATTCGTATTATACCAAATAAAGCAAAGGGTGGACCATAAACAATGGATGTTGGGATCTTGATGGGATTCTATGGGCATTGTTGAAACGTACAAAAAATTTAGATGGTTATAATATTTCTTAAGGTCTATCTACAGACTAAGCGAAACGATTGCTATATTAAACAAAATATAGAATCACATTAGTCTCATTTCAAAATAAGATTTAAAATGTATGTTAGTTTTATGGAGTTGTTACCTTTGCAGTGATTTCTCTCTGCATCGAATTCTCTCTGCGGTGAATCTCTCTGCAGTGAATCTCTTTACGGTGAGTCTCTCTGCAGTGACTTTTTCTCTTTCTTTCTTTCTTTTCTCGGTCGGAATTAAAACTAGGAAACTAATATTGGTCTTAATCTGAGATATATACCAGGAGAGCAGAAAAGCACAAGAGGTCAAGTTGATAAATGTAGGTATGTTTCCCACCACCATTAGATGCAATAAAGTCGTGAATTTGTTCATTTATGTGAGTTAGGTATACTATAAATATTAACAGACCACAGTTGCAGAAACACTCATTAAAGTTAATCCTCCATTAAATCTCTTGCTGTCACTTTTTTTCTTGTTGACGTAGTAAAAGCTAGCAAGAGATTTAGGGTTGAACCTCATCTGGCAGAACCGCATCGCCTTTTTCTGTCACTCCATCCTTTTCTGTCACTCAGGAAAGTCATTTGCTAGAGCAAATAAGATAGACGGAACGCGACAGCACGCCGCAGCACCGACCGCCGCGCGCGATCGCGTTCCGTCTATCTTATTTGCTCTAGCAAATGACGTTCCTGAGAGAGAGAAAAGGATGGAGCGACAGAAAAAGGCGATGCGTTGCTGCCAGATGAGGTTCAACCCTTAATGGAGGATTAACTCTAATGAGCGTTTCTGCAACTGAGTGTTTACCAGATAACTTGTTGTTATTAAAATAATTATGGTTCATTTAAAAAACTGCTCCAATTATTATTCTTTGAATGCAGTGTTCCTTTTGAAAATTCTATCAAAAATCAAATCTTCCAGCTAAGTCTTCCAGTCCCAAATAAACGTATATATCTTCCAAATACTTTATTTTATAGTTTTACAGAGAAACTATTCCTCAATCAAAAGCTTTGACAATATCAACCAATCTATTTTATGTTTGAAGTAAAATCGACCTATAAATTCTTATAGCTTGAAATGAAACCAATGTTTATAAGAATGCTTTCATTCGTTTATTTTATTTTTTAACCATTCAGTCAAAAGATTCGGTTTGATGCTACCACTGAAGTTATGGAGGAATTAATTAATATAATTATGTATATTTATAGCGAAGGAATAATTTAATTATTTAGGTTTTAGAGGGTGCCGTTCTTTAATGACGGTATTCTTTCTAATGAAATATTGTGTAATATTGTTTGGCTTCCCCTACTGTGTATTATACAGGGTGTCACAAAACACCCTAGTTATGAATAATATTTAAAGTGGTGGTAGACCATCAAAATGAACAACTTTCTCTATGGAGACAACAACGCTATCATATTATATTTGAATCGATTCGGTACAAAACTGCAGTTTTGTATGAAAAAACATTTTTTTCGATGTTTGTTGGCTCCATAGAGAAAGTTGTTGAGTTCGATTTAATAAACGACCTCTTTAAATATTACTAGGGTGTTTTGTTACACCTTATACATAAGGAAGTATTATTTTATGACACAGGACAGAGTTTGGGCACAGCTAGTGATATGTGAACAAATTGAATCATTGGCGTTGGTCTACCACGCGTGCCCATATGCGAATAAGTAGACTGAAGTCTACTTGTCCTGAAGACTAGATTGAGTCAAGTGCAAACCCATCATTAATAAATAAAAAAATAAAAAAATGCCATTCGCAGCCACATGGAAAAATACCACGGCACATAACAAAAACACCGTAACACCCGTGTTTAGCATAAGCATATGCTCACGACTATATTCCCCGAGGGGGTAGTCAGAGATATTCTGAAACTTCAGAACATCCACGTTTCACTAGTAGTACCGAAACTGTCCAGTGTGACGGGGAGTGAGCCCGTGTTTAAATTTAACATTAAGCAAAAACCTCTGTTTCAAAGGGTAAAGGACAAACAACGGGACTGCAAAAAGTCTACATTAATGCACTAACACGCACGCCATCTCATTAAGACCCTGACCAGACAGGCACGTTTACCTTAATAACGCAGTGACTGCAACTTTGGGTACAACCTTTTAAACTGCATGATAGCGTCCTTTTTACCTTTATCATCATTATCATCACATCAGCCTATACAGGGTGTAAGCTTAAATGCGTTACATTCTTAAGGGAGTGCTTCAGACCTTCAAGTAGAAGTATAAGATACAAGTTTTCTGGATCACCCACATACTGTATCGTATAGTGAAATGAAATCAATGTCAAACAAATATACAATAAATAGATATAATAAGTACTTAGCATTGTTTTGTAGTATCTAAGGATGAAAGATCTAGCTACCCATAGGACAGGGAATTCTAGTTTGGGAGCTAGGCACTGTTTTTCAAATTGTACCTTAACACGTTCCGGGACAGTGACCGCTCATAGCCGTGATTACAATAAAAGTTCTATTGTGTCTCATTCACTGCCCCGGAATGTGTTAAGATGCAAATAAAGTAATATTTTTTTTTATTTATCAAACTAAACAATGTTCTCTATGGGACCAACATTTAATAATCAATTCGACCACTTTACCTTCACCAAACCGCACAAGCATGGAGTCTCTCGCGAGAGGAATTGTTCTATTTTATTATCTGATAGCAAATCCGCTGTAATATCGCATATTCTGTAAAAAAATGTACTGTTATGGTTCAAAAGATACAGCATTTTATAGGCAGGATGGACGGACGGACGGACAGCGTAGGCTTATGAATAGGGTTCCGTATGCACTATTTGGGTAAAGAACCCTAAAAAAGGAGGTCATCTATTTTTTTAATAATGTTGTGGCCTTTCAGAAGATTCCAAAAGTTCAAAAAACAAGCTCACTATCACAAGTAGGGTTGGCAAGCACTGATACAGCTTTAATCTCGGGATTGTCCGTGCTTCAGCTTCTAGTGGCTTAAATAAATAATAAGCACACCTCAGACCCCCAACCCTATGCACTCTCTTTCTAGCTAAATTGCCATCTCGCTTGTTTTCGTGTGACATTTAAAATTAAAGGATGAAACCATTGAGAGCAGAAGTGCGATTTTTGAAAATCATACGAGCAAAATCATACGAGCGACTTGGCAGTAGAAAATGTCAAAATTACTATGGAGATTATGCATCTTTCTACTGCCAAGTCGCTCGTATGATTTTCAAAAATCGCACTGCAGGTCAAATTGAGTTCAGCTCAAACAAATGTTTACGCATAATACGCATAGGTATACGCATGAATGCTCACGTCTATATCTTTAGAGATATTATTCTGAATACATATGATATAAACCACAAATATGCCGTAAAGCCGTTGGTCCCGGCTACTATCTCTGTAGGTCTAGTATGATTTCTCTACATGCGCGCGACGCGCCTTCGCTGCATAGAAAATTACCTGTTCCCGCGCTTTTCGGAGAGCGAAAGCCGCGCTTGCCGCGACTTGTAGTATTGGAAAAAGCAGCAGAATCGCGCGCAAGTAGAGAAATCATGCTAGATGGTCTGGTGGTAGTAGTCGTTACATAAAAACCACGTCAGAGGCCGTAAGGCAGTCTGAAAAAACTCTGACACCAGGGCTCTGCCCACACGATAAGAAAAAGAACCACAAATACATATAATAATGTAATATAATAACCACTGAAGATAACAACATAAAAAGACATTGCCCACGTGACGAAGTGTATTCGTTTCAGGTCGTTTCGCAGCTGGCGAATGAGTATGATCATTGATCAAAGAACACATGCAAATCGTATGATAGTTGAAATTATAAACAGGATATGAGGAATATCGTGCTTACCAAGGTAGGTAATGGAAATTATCCTTTTCTATCGTGAAATTTGTTATAAAATTCAAATTCAAATTTATCAGTTTTGATTTGAAACAGGATTGGGCATTTTCCTTTAGAATACAAATTCTACAAATTAGGATATTGTGTACAAAATAAATAAATTATACTTAACCATTTTTTTTAAATAAAAAAAATCTACAAAAGATGTGAGATCAGACTAAGAATGGATTTTTCGAAAAATAATTCAGTAAAGGGGTGCAGCGGGGTGTTCCCAAAATCCAAGCAAACAAAGTCACGGGCAAAAGCTGGTCCAGAATATTATCATTTCATTAGCAGCCCTAATAAAAACATTGATCACAGAAAACAGTAGATCCATCCTTCGTTATTCATAAGAAGCTTTGAAGCTACTCGGTTCTTTAGGGTGGAACAGGTAAGAGGGGCTCATGACGACGTTAAATTTTTAATCTTATTTGAAAGCAAGATTACATTAAGTGCCGACAACTGCAATCTACCTTATTGTTGGTACATTGGTGCTTTTGCGGTAGGGTCTTCAACCCCAGGCGTAGTTGATTCTTATCGTTGATTATAATTGCTTTTTCGGTTTAAGGTACAAGTTGGTAGCCGAACGCACGAAGCAGCAGCAGACGACGTATCGCTGTGACACTACTGCGGGGCTAGTACACCACCCCGCGATAGCGACATTCAACAAATCCATCTGTCAAGTTTAGTCTTTTATCTCGTTCGTTCGCGCGCAAATAGAAAGAGAGCGGAAGCGTGATAGCGCTATATGACGCTATCGTGAGTTGGCGTACTAGCCCCGCTGGTTTGTATGTATGTATTTCTATGAAATACCCTGCGTAGCTAGGCGACACGTTGTCCGACGGCACTGTCGTCCGACCGCAGTTCAGTCTCATGCTCTATTCACATTATGACGGGCGGGCGCGGAGGGTGCCAATACCTATTTCAGTAACGATAGAGTTGACAGTGGAATACGTCGCTGCCGTCTGCTGCTGTGGTCTACAGGCGGGTTCCAAATCATGGCGCAACGACGTGTCGCTACTACGTGTCGTCGAGCGACACGTTGTCTGCTGCTGCAGCGTGCGGTCTTCTACGAATTTCTACCTTAATAAGAAAGAGTATTTATACCTACGTACAGTACGGATACTCCCTGCCTCTCGTTGATATGGGAAACGGACGACGTAAGTAGTGGTGTCATCATCAGCCTATAAACATCCCACTACAGGGCACAGGCCTACCCTCATGGAGGGTGTATGGCGTGAGTCCACCACGCGTGCCCAATGTGGATATTTAGACTTCACATACGCATCAGAATTTCTTCTTAGCGTATGCAGGTTTCCTCACGATGCTACCACTGCTCTCAAACGGTGAAGGGAAACATCGCAATGTTTTCCATCACCGTTTGAGAGCAGTGGTAAGTAGTGGTGTGTTCTTCTCTTACTAGCACACATGCATACAGACATGTGCTGTCCTCTTCTAGCCAGTGCTAGCCCGTTTGTATGAAGTGTACAGAATGTGATATAATTTCGTGCAAATAAAAAAGTTCAGTTCGTGTTACAAATAATAAGATGCCCAATAACCGGTTTGGCACAGTACGACTGCAGTCCCTAATGCCCAAACGTCATGGGACGTGGAATCAAAATCCTGCTCCTACATAATTAGGGCGTCTGGCTTGGGGTTTCTGTTTAGGATCGTCGTAGACTTGCGATTTGTTTGCGTTTGTTTTCTATAAGATAAAATATGACGGTTTATTTTTGAATTGGACTGAGTGATTTTTCTATTAAGACTGATGATTGCTGCGTAGTTTCCAGTTTAAAATGAACCAGAACATTTTTTTTATCGTACTAAGTGAGAAAGGGTTTAGGTTGAGTTTCAGTGGTTTTGTGGAAGTATGGCCCATAGCCGCCTTATCGCTACTTGACATAACGTGTAGTTAGTATGTGCATGGATTGATGCATGATTATAGATACCAAAATTGGTTACGGCTTCCGTAAGATGATATGGTAATGGCAATAAATATGTATCTGTTACCACAACGTGTCATGCATGTCGTCGTACTCAATATAATGAAATAAAAGGTCATGCAATAACTAAATTTATAAATATTATATTACGTAACTGTACAGCTTGGCAAACAATAATCGTGAAAAAATGATGGCGGCACTTTCTTTGAAAGAATGTCAAAATCACACATAACCTGGCAAGACCACCGTATTACAATATTACCTGTCACCACGTCAAAATCTTTTTTGCAGTCATTTTCGTAGTCACACAAATTTAATATTGGCAATGAACACCCAAAAACTGCTATTACCGTTGCGATTTTTCAGTCGCAGGTCTGCAATAAGCTTATTAAGCCGTCGACGTACATGAGGGGAGGTAATTGGGCACGTAGCGAGTAATTTGCATTGACTAGACTAGTTTGACCCTAAAATTGATTTCCTACTATCTCACCTATGTATTATCTATTTACTATTAATTTGGCTGTACAGGGTGTAACGAAACACCCTAGTAATACTTAAGGGGGTGCTTCAGACCATCAAACTGAAAAACTTTCACTATGGAGCCAACTTCGAACTCGCGAAAAAATCTGCTGTCCCATACTAAACTGCGGTACACCAACTCGACTAAAATTTAAGGGACAGCTGATTTTTTTTTCGCGATTTCGAAGTTGGCTCCATAGTAAAAGTTGTTCAGTTTGATGGTCTGAAGCACCCCCTTAAGTATTACTAGGGTGTTTTGTTACACCCTGTATTAACGACATTGTATGTACCGTAGTGGTCTAGTTGCTACTTACTAGAGGCCAAATTTTTTGGGTTCCACAGTCAAACAAGGAACCCTTTTACTTTCGTTCTTTCTGTCTGTCTGTATGCGCTTCAATTACTCCCTCATTTTTGAACCTATTGAATCGAAATTTGGCATAGGTGTCGTTCAAAATAACCTTACGAACCAAATCGTTACGAAAAATAAAAAAACAGAGCGTGCTTCTAACTTTTAAAATACAGGAGTAAAAAATCTGAAACTATTCTACAATATGGATCTTAGTAAGAACTTTCAATAAAAATTATAACGAATGCTGTAGCACAATCAGTGTTGGAAAAATCTAATAAAACCTGTAACATAAATATTAGTCGAATAGAACGAAATTAAATCGCACTATTGATTGCTTTTGAAGATTATTTAAGTTATCTAAGCTATGTCAGAACAAATGTCAGTTCTCCAAAGAGGAAATAAATAAATAATAAATAAACTTTTCATAATAATGACTATGGAACCCTATCATGAGCGCTTGTTTATAAAATTGTCGGTGGTTCAATCGAGCCTGGATTCTTGCAAAGAAGGTATGCATACGGTTGTTTTTCGGTTTGAAAACGTGAAAAAAATCTAACTACATTGTATTGTGTAGGTACACACCTTTAAAAGTGACGACAGGACTCCTATCGGTCACACTGAATCTTAAATTACCTCTAAAATCCATTATCTTAACTATCTTCAAGGTGCATCGAAAACACAGCATCAAAAACTGTCGCATAACCAACTAAAATTGCGTTAGATAAAAGCTTGCATTATAAATAACCTAACGCGTGAAGCATAGAAAAACAATCGAAATTCAAAAGAGCAGTAAATCAAGAGCTAGGTCCTTTATGGTGTCGACGCTTGAACATAATGGCATTAGGAACTAATAATTACTGTTTAAAGTTTTTTTTTAAAGAGCATATTCTTCTTGCATACCAGTACCTTCTTAGAACGTCATAACAATAGTTCTTTGTTGCGGTCTTACTGTTTTGGAAATAATGTAAAGAGAGGACAGGCCTTATGAAGTCAGTGAATGAATTTTGTTAGCTATTCTATTTGCTACTTTATTTAGACCTATTACAGTTGCTTTTTGTTCGAATGTTAGTTCTTTTGTCTTTGAAATGTAGTTATTGTTTTTTGTTTTAATTGTTATATACTTCGGAGATTTATATCTCGTGAGTGATGTATTATTATTTATTATAGGATGGGAATAAATTTCAAGTCTGAGCGCTTTCTAATAAATGATTGCTTGGTTTTGTATAATTAAATAAAACCGGTCAAGTGCGAGTCGGGCTACTCGCGCACCGAGGGTTCCGTACCACACCACCACAGAACACAACATTAATTAACATAGAAAAAAAACTTTTTTTGTCCGGGACCTTTAGCGCAAGACCGACTCACACTTGGCCGGTTTTTAGTATTTGTTGTTATTCTGTAGAGTTTGCTCTATAATCACACTAAGTTTGACGCTTGTATGTATTACCGTTTTTACGATAGAGCGTGAAGAAAAATCGTCGATAAAAACTAGTTTCTTGTTGAGAATCCCCTTTAATTTTTAGCTTTTTGACATTTTTAGTATTTGTTAACAAATCCGCCGTAATAAAGCATAATCTTTTTGTTTAAATTTGAATTTTCAACTATCTAGCTATTACAGTTCAAAAGTTACAGTCCTAAATAGGTAGGACAGACGGACGGACGGACAGACTGACAGACGGACGGACGGACGGACAACGTAGGCTTAGTAATAGGGTCCCGTTTTCCCCCTTTGGGTACGGAACCCTAAAAAACGGCCAGGAGCGTGTCGAACATGATAGGAGAGCAAGAAAATATAGATAAGACATACATACAGAAAGAATGCATGAAACTAAAAGGGTTTCTAGTTTGACTACGGAACGCTAAAAATGTAATTGTCAAATTTTGTCACCAGTTCTTCAATTAATACCCAAGTTAGTAAATACAAAATCACCCTTGACAAACATACAAACAAACGGTACAATAACTAATTCTGTTTCGTCCTTTTACCTATGCAAATATAGTTCATTAAACTACCCCTACTCTTGCGTTGGGTCAAATTTAGAATTAGGGGTAGTATTCATAATTTATACATTTTAGTTTAGACGAATATTTATTTGTTATTCGCTGGTCTTTGGTTTTACTGTAGTATTTGTTTTTTGTGAAAAAAATCTCAATATTAATTAAAAGAAAGGTACTTACAGAAAAAAAAGTTCGATCATAAAGTTCAAAAATCCATTACCCTACAAAATATATTCATTTCAAATAACACACAATTAAGTAATTTTATTTTTTATTTTTAATGATGGGTTTGCTCTTGACCTCAATCCAGTCCTCAGGACGAAGATGGGGTCGAAGATGTAGCGAGCTTACCCAGATGCCTATTCACTCGTACTTAAAGGAATTCGGGTTGTAAGTGCTCGGAAATACTGACGCAGGCAGGGCATTCCACTCTCTGGCTGTGCGCATTATAAAAGATATATTCTTTGATCTACCTATGTAATATAATAAAACGATAAAAAAATCTGACCCCGGACAGATGATAACCGGATATTAATAAATATGCCAAGTTTCAGCTTCCTAAGCCTTACTGTACTCTTATTATATTCCGTGGCCTTACAATTGATTTGGACCCTGACGATAAGACTATAGTTCATCAATTCAAGGTCGCTCAGTGAGCTATGGAGAAAGCTATGCTCGGTGTTTCTCTGAGAGATCACATCAGAAATGAAGTGATACGTCAGAGAACTAAAGTGGTTGACATAACTCAGAAAATTAGCAAGCTGAAGTGGCAATGGGCTGGTCATATCTGCCGACGAATTGACAACCGGTGGGGTGTCGGAGTTCTAGAGTGGAGACCGCGAACTGACAGACGCCCTGCTGCCCGCTGGACAGACGACCTGAAAAAAGTTGCGGGGAGCGACTGGATGAGGAAGGCCGAGGACAGAGTTTTGTGGCGCGCCTTGGGAGAGGTCTATTTTCAGCAGTGGACGATGATAGGCTGATAATGATGACAATTGATTTTCTCGGCTAGATTGATAAATGGCATTAAACGAAATTCCATCGCGCTATTGATTGCTTTTGAAGATTCCTCAAGTTATCTATAGATTATGCTTTTATAAAATGACTACGGAACTCTTTCATGGATGAGTTCGACACGCTCTTTGCCGGCTTTATTGTATGGTTATGGTTTAGGATGACCATGACGCGTCAAGATATGGCTAGCCTTTCGTCCACTGAACAATAAAACTTTATTAACAACTAGTGTTAACCCGCGACTTCGTCCGCACAAATTGTATACCAGATTTTAAGTCAGATCATAAGCTATCAAATAAAAAAAGTTTCATCAAAATCGGTTCAGTAGTTTTTGCGTGATGCTCGTTCAAACAAACAAACAAACACACAGACAGACAAAAAAATCCAAAAATTGGTGATTTGGAATCAGGGACACCTAAAAAACACATCGTAACTTTTTTTTTGTTAATATCTTCAATGTACAGACAGACACACTTCTGTTACAGTTTTATAATAGTTTAGATAAATTGTCAGACATACAATTTTCACACATTATAAAGATATATTTGAACTGGAGAGGAAATATTTCGCTACCTATGCTCTCCCCGGTGAATATTATTTAGATGCCTCGGCGCCTGCGAACCGGAAGTGGAAGTAGCGAGCTCCTGTGTGTCGAGACGCAACTTGTAACTACATATATTATACGTGCATATATTTATATTAATAAATAAAAATATAGCTGTCTGACTTAACTTGCTTATACATACTCTAAGGTCTGTACTCAAAAATATCATCATCATCTTATTTAAGATTTAAGAGCTACGCTCTTGTCGGTGGAGTGTTCGCCAATCCTGTCTACTTTCCACTAGTGTCTTGAGTTCTTGATACGACACGACATCAACCTTTTCCTTCACTCAAAAATAAAGATAATTAAAATGGTGTTTAAACTACAGGTCTCTAGCCCTTGCCTGGCGTCCCGTAGTAGACCAAGCACTTATCTAGAGAAGCATATGAGTGATAACAAACCACAGACAAAGAGTGTGAGAGAAGTGGGTCTAGGTACCTAGTTTCTATATGGTGTAATTAAAAAATCATTGACTTCAACTGGTTAATACTGAAAATAGGATCAAACTTCGTTTGCATGATTTTATTTTATTATTAAAATTGTATTTACTAAAATAATTCGTTAATTTTTGGTTAATTTACAGATAATCTAAAACACTTACATGCTAAAAACACATACTTACTAAACATAATTAAATGAGATCAGAACAAAATAGATAACTTATAAATTATTCATAACAAATAAGATATCGCATTAATTATAAAACATAGGCCAGATACCTATATTAATAAACGTCGCGCTGACGGCTATATCCTTTTAAATATGTAGGTATGTATTTAAAGAAAAAAAAGTACGCATACAGACTGATCAATATCATACTTGGGAAAATATTATACTCTGTAACTTATTCACAGCATCGAAGACAATACTGTACCTAGCTTTTTCTTATCTAATCGCCTGAAAAGAAATTAACGAACTAAACATTACGCAAATGCGATCTCCTTCCTTCTTTCATCCCATAGATAGACGGTGCATGTGCATAATATGCACAAGGTTGCATTCTGATATCGAATCCGACGTACGCGAGTTCCTTTCACAAATTGAGTATTTTATTGTGACATCGATATGAAAATATGTTATCGAGTTTGTTTTGATTTTTAACCTACACACGCAGTAAAATATCTAGCAGTTTATGTGTCAACTAAATAGTTGACTCATAAACAAAATTAAATAATTTAGTAGATTTTACTAGAAGTTGTTAAAGTTGCTAAATAGATGAGTAGAGAAAAAGTCGGAAATTGTGTTTTACAATTAACGTTAATTTTTAGTGTTCCGTACCAAAATTGGAAAAACGGAACACTTATGGAATCAGCTCGGTGTCTGTCCGTCCGTCCGTCCGTCCGTCCGTCCGTCCGTCCGTCCGTCCGTCCGTCCGTCTGTCCGTCTGCCACAGGCATTTTTCTCAGAGACCGTAAGACATAGAAAGTTGAAACTCGATACAGATATAGCAATTGGTCGTCCAATATCATAAATGAAGTAAAAAAAGCTAATTTTCTATATTGGGGAACAATTTGGGGAGTAAGAAAGGATAAATAAAAAAAAAATTATTTTACCCTATGTTGTATATCTACCCTATCAATTGAAAGCTTATGAAAATACGAGTCTAAAAATTTCAATTCAATCGGAGAAATTGCTGTCCCCACCTCTATTTCAAAAAATATTGCCGTATAAGATCTGAAAAAAATCATGAACATCAGAAATAACGTGTAGATGGCGGGAAAATTATCAGGTTGGCTCTAACTTAGATAGTTTTTTTTCTGTACCCAAAAAACTAACACCAGAGAGACCAGTGTAAAATGATCTTCAGTTACTATGTGACCACATACTAAGTAAGTGTCAATTTATAGTTGTTTTATCAATGACCCATGTTAAACAACTGGTAGTACGGAACACTAATTGCCCGAGTCCCGACTCGTACTTGGCAGGTTTTATACTAGTAAACATTTTGTATACCTGCGCGGAGAGAAATGTCTAGTAATATTTTTGATGCTAAGTTAACTCTACATTACTAAAAATAAAATAAAATAAATACACTACATAATATTTATAATAGCATACTATACTATTTACATCGTTGTTATAATTTTATTCGACTTTAGTTAAATCTACTAGAATTAGATTTATATGAACAATTTTTTTTAGAGTTTGACACCTTATCCATGATTTTTTTTACTTTTTACATAACCCTAGTTTTTCTCTGTGTAACTTTGATCTTACCGCATCTTAATTCATCACAGATTAACAGTAATATTAACATCCTGTCAACTTAACTTTTTGTAACACTTAATTCACGCCGACTGTTTGCAAAACACCCTTGTTTTCAAAACGTTTCCTCATTTCTTTTGAATCCTGGCAAAGGTCCATATAGTTTTACACTTTTGAAAATATAACTATTCAAAGAATTTTGTAACTTCACATCTTTTTAATACGGTTTAAAATAGTTTGAGTTCAAATACAGGTGGTGTCTAAAGGTAAATATAAACCAAATCTATCCCAAAGAGGATTTTGGGCGAGTTTTTGTGAGGAATTTGATACTTTGTTGATCCTTAAAATATGTGTTGATACAGACGGTACCGTGAAATGAACTTGTTGTTTGTTTTAGTATGGTTTAGTTGATAGAAAAAGATTTGGAAACATAGATTTAGATTGATAGATTGTTATGGGGAATAGGATGAAGAAAAAAAAACAGTTAAGTATAGATACAGGGTGTCAAATTAAATACGTTACATACGTTACATACACAATTTCCTAAAACCAATTTAAAAAAAAAATACAGGGTGTAACAAAACAACCAAGTAATACTTAAGGGGGTGATTCAGACTATCAATCTGAACAACTTTCACTACGGAGCCATAATCGAAATCGCGAAAAAAAAATCCGCTCTTTCATACAAAACTGCATTACCGTCTCGACTCAAATGTATGGGACGGCAATTATTTTTTATTTTTTCTCGACGATGGGTCCATAGTGAAAGTTGTTCAGTTTGATGGTCTGAAGCACCCCCTTAAGTATTACTAGTGTGTTTTGTTACACATTGTACAGGGTGTCAAATTAAATACGTTACATACATAAGGGGATGCTTCAGGCCATTAAACTGATCAAATTGTATTATGGGACCAAAATTGATATACCAAAAAAAATATCACCCCGTTCCATACATTTGGGTTGAGTCGCCATTTGACGTTGTTTATGTAACAGCAGATTTTTTTTCGCCATTTTCCATTAAACATGACAAAATTAATCTAAACTATTATTAAACTGTAACAGAAGTGTGTCTGTACATTGAAGATATTTGCAAAAAAAAGATTACGATATGATTTTTAGATATCCCTGATTCCAAATCACCAATTTTTGGATTTTTTGTCTGTCTGTTTGTTTGTTTGTTTGTTTGGGTGTTTGTTTGTTCGAGTATCACGCAAAAACTACTGAACCGATTTTGATGAAACTTTTTTTGTTTAATACTTATCATCTGACTTAAAATCTGGTATATAATTTATGCGGACGAAGTCGCGGGTAAAAGCTCGTATATTATGTAGCTATATTTTGGCAAAAGCTTTACCTTTAAATTAAGACCACAACAAATATTATAAGATTAATGATCTAACCAAAGCACTGTGGAGATTTTATAAATTCACAAAGCGATTTTTTGCGATAATCCTGCGCTCAGATTCTATCACATAGTTATATAAAATTTACATAATTATCATTGGTTTATTATGTTAATTTGATTCAAATAACATTCTTGGCGGTTTTTGGATTCAAAGGATTTCCTGTGACACGGCTTCCCGCGGGGGTTTCTTGTCTGTCTGTAGATTTGTTTATATCTTTAGTTATAAGGTTAGAAAACTCATCAATAGCCGGCGTAGTTAATAAATTAGCAAAACGTGAATTAGAAATGTTATAGTTTTCATTTGTTGATTGTTTCTTTTACAAACAGATCTCAGTTAAATCTCCTATAGTACTTAACACTTTAATAAATTTTTCTTGCTGTCCTACTTTTTCTTCTCGTGTGGAATCGTCACGTCTTCTTCAAATCGTCAATTTCCAGTATATCTAAAGAAAGTATTTCTAGTTACTAAAGAAATCATTGTCTAGGTTCCTTCTTAGTGTGCTGAAGGCAGGGTTGGAAAAAATCATGATTTTTTGAGAAAACCAAATAATTCACGATTTTTTGAAAAAAATCCTAGTTAATCAAGATTTCAAGATCTTATCAAGATTTTTTTGTTTTATTTCATTTTATCTTACAGTTTAACTATGTTTTTGCGTAAAAAGGAACGCGTGATAGTAAAACTTAAGTCACAATCAAAACCATTCAAAAGTGTGATGTTCGCGGAAGAAGTGTTAAAAAATTGGACACCACTAGAGTGGTGGATGTCACAGAAAAATATATATATTTAGTGAAGAGGAACAGTCAAAGATTTTCCCAATGGTTAAACAATTGTTTGGGGCGATCCATAAAGTTATTATACCTGTCGGAATAGAGTAACTGACATGAGTTGTCAAATGAAACCGTTTTTGTGTATTTGTCGGCACTTATCGGCACCCTAAAACTTCGAGCTCTGTGTATAATTGTGAATCTAACGTGAAATCGTAGGTAATTTAATGAAATAGTGTGAGTATATTTCACAAAATAATCTACGACTTCACTTTAGATTCACTAATTATTCACAGAACACGAATATTTACCCAGTCGATTGTGCTGACAAGTTCTCAAAAACGGTTCTATTGCCTCGCGTCACGTATCTCTTTCTATTATACAGTGGCGCGCCGCTAGGTACATCTCGCTCTCTCAGCTGGCAGTTCCTCTATATGATACCTTTATGGGGCGATCACTTCTTTAGCTGCTGTGGAAAGAGTGTTTTCCAACTTTGGAATTGTTCACAGTAAATTAAGAAACCGACTGGGAATTGAAAAAGCTGGAAAACTGTTTTTTTTTTGTAATAATGATATTGATTTCTTAGATGTAAAAGAGAAAGTATTTAAAAATAAAACACATTTGATTAAATCATTGATTTTTGTTGAAAAAATCATTTGATTTAAATCATGATTTACATCAAAATGATTTAATCGTGCCAACCCTGGCTGAAGGTTTTCAAAAATTTTGTTTTTAAATATTTTGTTTTTAAATATAGTATGTGTGCGTGTGTACGTAAATAGTTTTATCAATAACTTTTTCAAGAGTATAATTTATTGGATCCTGTAAGTATAAGGACTCATAGGTAAGCATTAACATAATATTACAAAAACATAAATTTCTTCGATAATCATCAAACTAAAAAACGTTACCCGCAACTGTCAACCGTTACGATATTTTTTCTTTTAACCCCTCCCGTGCCAGACCCAACAGCCGGTCTGGATGACCGACAAGTGCGATCCTGTAATCTTATCCAGAAGCCATGGTCGGCAGGTGGGGGTTGCGTGCTGGCAACACTTAGTTGCTTGCATACTTTTTTATTACCAGTTTTTTTTTAAGTTTGCTTTTTTAAAATTATATGTTGTGGTTTTTAGAAGACACATTTTTAGATGCAGGAGACTATGGTTCAGTTCAAGGTATTCAGAAATTAAGCGACAACTACTTATACCTAAACAGTGAAGATAAATTTAAATTTTAAAATGTATACAGGGTGTAACAAAACACCCTAGTAATACTTAAGGGGGTGCTTCAGACCATCAAACTGAACAACTTTCACTATGGGGCCAACATCGAGAAAACATAAAAAAAAAACTGCTGTCCCTTACAGAAGTGCAGTACCGACTGGACTAAAATGTATGGGACAGCTGATATTTTTTATTTTTTATCGATGTTGTCCCCATAGTGAAAGTTGTTCAGTTTGATGGTCTGAAGCACCCACTTAAGTATTACTAGGTTGTTTTGTTATACCCTGTAGAAATAAATAAAATATTATATTTAAAGAACATTTGCTCCGCAATTAACGCCACAAAACGTCGTTTATGCTAATTTCAAAAAGTTTAAAAGATTTATTATTAGTTTAATGCGTTCCGATGGGCGTAGCTAATGATCGTGGCATGGTCGGATCCAAAAGTTCATTTTCCTAACGCTCCCAGTAACCAGAATTTGGCTTAGGATTTTTAAGGAGGTTGTAGTGTAGAACACGTGGCTTTCCGGTGAAGGAAAACATCGTAAGGAAACCTGTATGCTTCAATTTCGAGGCATGTATTGTACCTACTGTCCATTACAAATGGCGACGGGCTCAATCCCCGTCACACTGGACAGAGTTTCGGTACTACTAGTGAAACGTGGATGTTCTGAAGTTTCAGAATATCTCTGACTACCCCCTCGGGGAATATAGTCGTGAGCATATGTTTGGTTGTAGAACACGTTATAAAGGTGAATGAACACGATTATTTCATAAACAATAACATTTGTGGTATGAGTGCTTCAACTTCGGCATGCTAATAAATGTGGAGCGAGCGAAGCGAGCCCGAAATTTTGCAGTATTGCCTCTGAGATTTGGGTAGAATTTTACAAGATGATGTTGAAACAGTGCCTACTATTATTTAATTATTTCTTGACTACTTTCCATTTTTCTAAGGGGACAACGGGCTTCTGAGGTGGGCGTCGGCCGGACGATTCCCAAAGACTGAATGTTGATGATTATGTTTAATTGTCAATCCCTGTCAAAATGTTTCATATTCGTCAATAACATTTCATATCCACAATCTTTAAGAATATGGTCGCATGCTCGTCGCATGCTCAAAATCCGTCTTCAAACGATAAAATCGACGTAATTGGTTAACCGTACCCCAGAAACTATAATCCTTACTTATTAGATTACCGGTCACATAAATTGGCAGCGGAATTATATCAGAGGTGTCTGAGGTTCGAAGCTAGCCTGTACACTTCGACCTACATGGGAAATATCTTTAATAACAAAGTTATAAGATTGATAATAGGTTGTTTCCCGGGACTTAGTTAGAGTGGCGTTTAGTTAAATTAATTAAAGGAAACCGGGCTTTGAGGCATAACGCAATTCTGAAGCTTGTGTACTGTTCAGATCTTTTGTCAGTACAGTCATTTAAAGTGGTCTTGTATTAGGTTAAGTTGGATTTAGAATCTTGTGTATTGGGCATAGGATGGATTTTGCATTTATTATTCTTAGATTTTAGAGACTAAATCAAGGTTGGTTTAGATTACTGAAGGTACTGTACTTTGACGATCATGAAGAACACGGACCACGAAGAACATGATGATCTTTTATGCGAGACCCACGGCGCCCCAAAATGATAACTTCCTTGCTCGAAAGAGAATTTATAATGTGGGAGTGGAAACTCGTTCTTGTTTTCGGAAACCTCTGTTCATCGACCGTCAAGTTTATCCTGGTAATCTAGCGACATCTACTTAAGTTCACCTGGAAGCTGCCGCCAACGACTGTTGTCGGGGATCCAAGGATCTGAGTAGTAGAACTAAGTAGAAATTTTGAATGTTTCTCTTTGTTTCTAGGTGCTCTTTAAGAAAGAATAAATCGAAATTCAACCCCAAATGTGTGAAAATGATGGTGAGATAATTATACAGGGTACTTTTAATATGCTGACACTTTTAAGGGGATGATTAGACCGTCAAACTGAACAACTTTCTCTATGGGACCAATATTGAAATCACGAAAAAAATATCAGCTGTCCCATACATTTGGCACGAGTAAGTTTGCAGTTTAGTATGGAAACGCACCACACGATGGACCTATCTGGATTCCGTTAGTTTAGAATTAGAACTTAGGTATGTATGCGTGCCCAGGAAAGCAACAAATACAAGCAAAAATGAAATAAAATCTGCAACATACATTATATCACAGAGCTATGAAGTTGGAGTCTCTTTTTTTAATGCATGATTTGATTATGCCTTTTCTCCGTTCTTTCCTGTTTGACAGTGCTTATGCAGCCTTATGAATATGAATGTTATGTGCTTTTTAGCGTCATTACGTTTAAAACTCCACATTTTCGACGCAACCACTTCAACGCCTCTAAACCTCGTCTCAGCTCCGACCGCAGACCCTAAAATATCAAACCGCCCCAGGCTCCGTAGCACGCTATCACGTTCAGATGCCGAACTGAAAGGAATTCCGAGTGAACTATCGGCATTTGAAACACGCGATGCTATTCACGCCACGTTAATGGCTCTGACTGATGGATTCTTGCTGTTTCTTTGTACAGCCAGCATCAGAGAAATCTAACTCGTCTACAGGGTGAAATTGATATCATTAGCGTCAAACTGAACAACTTTTACTATGGCAGCAAACCGAACGGAACAAAAAAAAATCCGCTGCTGCATACATTTGTCGCGAACTCGCGCGTCGAAATTGCAGTTTAGTATGGAACAGCAGATTTTTTATTTGCTCCGATCGGTTTGCTCCCATAGTAAAAGTTGTTCAGTTTGATGGGTAGACTCTTAGTTTAAAAGGATGCTAATGATATCAATTTCACCCTGTATACAGGGTGTTAGGGTAAACAGTTGTATTACATTAAGGGGTGATAGTACCCATAATACTGAACAACTTTCCCTAAGAAACCTATAGGAAATTCGCAATTTTTTTTTCGATTATTCAAACAAACTTTCGATCAGCTGATTGCATTAGGATAAATTACTTAGAGGTTTGTGTAGTTTAGTCTCGGACACTTATTTCGAGAATTTTGTACTAGACGCCGTCCATAGTATTCTACGTCAATGAGTTTGTCGGTCAGAAGCACGCTGTTTAATATAAATGTAGCACATTTAATTTTGCACCCTGCCTTGTGTAATTAGTATTTATATTGGCACTGATTTATTGAATAAAACGAAATGTCTGACTTGTGAATCTGATAATTAGACCATGATTAGACCTTTCCATTATTCGAGTTCGTGACACACGGTATATATATACCGAAACCTCATTACACCCCAACGGATTTATTACAAAATAGTTAGATAGAAAACAATAATTTCATTATTTTTATAGTTAAAATTTAAATTTATTCGCATTTTAAGTTTTGAGGCAAAAACAATTTGTTATCATTTCAGCACTGAATGAAAGTGCTAACGTACTCATGGATACATTTTAAGAAAGCTTGTTTTGGTAGTAAGTAGGGTGAGTGTGCCCGTGCGGTGGGTTGACATCGGGTTCAGTAAATTTAGAATTTTACAAACAAGTCAATTAATATTTTGAAAAAAATTACCTATGTTGAAACCAGATTCTGCTCTCGATTGTAAACAAACTACTTTCTATTATAATTTTGCGTTAATTCATTAACACGTTGTATACAACGTGTTAATAAATTAGCGCAAAACCTCATACACCCCAACTGATTTATAACAAAAGAATTAGATTGAAACAATAATTTAATTATTTTGATAATTAAAATTTAAAGTTATTTGCATTTTAAGTTTTGAGGCAAAGAGTATTTGTTATCATTTCAGCACTGAAAGAAAGCGCTAACGTACTCATGGATACATTTGTATAATCTTGTTTTGGTAGTAAGTAGAGTGAGTGTGCTCGTGCGGTGGGTTGACATCGGGTTCAGTAAATTAAAAATTTTGCGAAAAAATTATTTAATATTTTGAAAAAAAAATCCTATGTTGAAACCATGATAATTGGATTCTGCTATCGATTCTAAACAAACTACTTTCTAGTTTTGCGTTAATTCATTAACACGTTGTATAATAAATAAATAATAAATATCTTGGACATTGTCACACAAATTATCTAGTCACATTTAAAGTACCAGAATCTAGCCTGGACTTGTATTATGATGACTAGACAACGATATAGAATACATATATACATACAAACATCCATGACTCGGGTACAAATATTAATATTCATCATACAAATATTTGTCCCTTACGGGATTCGAACCCGCGACCCTCGGCATAGCAGGCAGGTTCACTACCGACTGAGCTACCGGGCCGTCTATCGTCCGTATATCCCTCCATTAGGACGTCACAGGCAGGAATCCTACATACAAGTACCCAAACTATTTCACGTAATAAAGGCAGATGCGTGATCCGTCTTCGGCCACGTGTAATTAATCTTGTAACAGCGTACATGAGGACGTTGGGTACAAAAACGGTCAATAATAGACACTCTGAAAGGCCGCAAAGGTCACAGCGACGGGATAACACCTGGGCCCTATTTAATAAACGTTACAATTGTAATTTACAATTACAATTCAGGGTACACTGCTGATAATGTTAGTGAGACATTACTTACTACATGTTTAGCGTCAATAGTAACCAGCAATGTACCCTGAATTGTAGTTGTAAATTACAATTGTAACGTTTATTAAACAGGGCCCTGGCGTATCTGTTAGCGCTAATGTGATTGAATTATTGGGCTTTTGTATGGTTCTTGCACGTTCTGGTGGCAGTTTAGGCTGGCTCCCTAGAGCAAGCCTCTCTTTCTAACAAGCAAACTTTTGCAATTAGCCAACCCGCTTCAATTAAAAAAAAATAACGCTCACAGGCACATACATTGAAAGCTAGATCGCAATAAGCGTTTGTAGCATTGAATGATTTCCAGTGATTAACATCCCATTTCACTGCCGGACGACCCACTTCTCTCTTCCCTGACCTGGTGCACCACTCGTAATTATACCGTCGGCAACACCGCCTTTACCACAATATCGTCGGCACTAAGGCACATAATTAAAGAACACAGTGATCTAAATGCATAATGATACAAAACACGCATAGGTACACGTCTGAACGTATTATTTTACAACGCACCGCAAACGCAACAAGATGTAAACCGCTGTATAACATTATTCCGACCCAATGCGCAAGAGTTGCAGGTCACGTTCAGTTTATTTTACGTGTCATATGATAATGCGGTGGAAAACATATCGTGAGGAAACGCGTATGTGTAGTCCACCAATCCGTATTGTGGACGCGTGGTGGACTCATGCCCGTTTTTAGGGTTCCATAGTCAATAAGGAACCCTTATAGTTTCGCCATGTCCGTCCGTCTGTCTGTCTGTCCGCGGCTTAGCTCAGAGATGCTTAGTACTAAAAGCTGTAATTTGGCACGGGGGTATACTATCAGTTTAAAATAACAATGTGCATGACCTCGCTCGCAAATATGACGTCACTCAATCACACGAACTTCACTCGAGTCATTCAATTGATTATTTCCTTTGCATAAAGTCTACATTCCTTTGTCAACCGAGTGAAGTTATCCAACGGCCCTTCAAGGTCATGCACATTGTTATTTTAAACTGATAGTACAATAGGTACAAATATTAATCACGCCGGCAAAGAGGTAAAATAAAATCTTGAAAAATATTTTTTTAGGGTAGTGGGGATAACATTTTTTTTCTCGTCTATCCCATGGCCCACACCATGGGCATGGGATAGACGAGAAAAAAAATGTGGGTATCGTTAGATAGGTCTTTTAAAAATATTGTGGGTGTAGAAAACCATTTTTCGATTTAGGGATCCGTCGTCAATGTAGGCTTTACAAGTAAAAGAGCACCTATACCTAGTACCTATTACCTTTGACGAAGCCTGTTGTGGATGTGAATGTTGTACCTATTGCCTTTGACGAAGCATGTCGTGGATACGCACTTTGTACTTTTCGTTTTAAATAAATATATTACTTTTCAGTAAAAGAGTAATTCAAATTCAAATAATTTATTTCAGACAAGATGTCCATATAGTGTTAGTATATTCGACCAACTTATAAAATGTACTTTTTAGTCTTTATTCGCTGTTAAACTGTAGTTTAAAACAGAAAGCCCCCTTCTAAGTCATATATTGTGATGGGCAACTCCGGTACCGAACCATACACTGCGCATGGCCCGACACGCACTTGGCCAGTTTTAGAAAGATATTTTTCCATTCTGAAAATAAATTTTACAGCATCTAAATAAAGCAGTGTGCTGTTGGTCTTTTATTTAAAAAAAAAAATTATGATCATCTGTGGTTTGAATTTTTTATGAAATTGTAACTTAAATAAATAGAACTCTAAAGAATGTTATCCGTGGTTCTTTTTTCACTTACTTCACACCTTAAATAATAACTTACCCAGATGCTTACTTAATCAATCACTTAGGTATCCTAAAGTAATGGATCAGGTATCATCCTAATGCTTTTACCGAAAATATATTGCTTTCTTTGTTGTTTTACCTGAAACAAAAACATCATTTATTTTATTACATACCAAAAATACTGATACAATTCTAAAAGAATATACTGGTGATCTTAAAACCATGAATAAAAGGAAAACGCCCAATCCCGTTTCGCCAACAAAAATGGTCAATTTGAACTTGAATTTTATAAGAAATGCTACGATAGAAAAGGATAATTTCCATTTCCTTGGGAAGTATGATATTCCTCCTAGTTTGTGTATAATTTTAGCTATCATACTATTTGTTACGTGTTCTTTGATCATACTCATTCGTTAGTTGTGAAATGATTTGAAACATACATTTCGTCACGTGGGCAATGTCTTTTTCAGGGGTGATTCAGGTGACCAAACCAAACAAGTTTTACTATTTTTTTACCCGACTGCGCCAGAAGGAGGGTTATGTTTTTCGAGCGTATGTAGGTATGTATGTATTTATGTATGTTTGTATGTCTATTTCTTTGGCACGGCCTACAGCCTAAGCGGCTCAATGGATTTTGATGTATAAGGTGTCGTTAGATTCGTAAACATTGTTAGAGTGACGTAGGCTATATTATTTTATTATGGCATCTGCGAATTTAAAAAAAAAGAGGGGGAGTAAAATTTTTTTTTGTAAAAAACTACAATGTGGGTATCAAATGAAAGCTAGTAAACAGGCGATTCCAAATACATATATATATACTGTAGTACTTTTATGCTACAATTTCGAAACAAGAATAAAAAGTATGAAATAAACTAAATTATAACGAAAAACAAAAAACCCGACTGCATAAAAAAACTGTTAACTGAAAAGAGAAAAACAAGCTCTATAATCACTAATCAGCTATAACAACATTAAGTTAATATAATTTGAATGTTATTAGGTAGGTATTGTTTAACAAACCAAAGGAAGGTAGTTTAATATTTATTATGTTTTTTATTTATATTATAATTCATCTTTGTCCCCGTTTTTTCCCGATATCGGTTTTAGTTCCATACCTACTGAAAGTTTTTTCAGTTTTATGGTCTGAAGCAATTTAAACTTTCATCCTACATAGGCTGATGATGATTTCGCACTTAAGGTAAGGGTAAGGCTAACTGAATCGGGCCATAAAGCCGATAACAAAAGTGTAATTCAATCTCGGGAGCGTCTGATCTAATACAAAGTACAAAACTAAAACTAATAACCTACTGCATGTTCAATTTGTATTCAAATTCCCATTCGATAAGGCCTTGTATAATTTGATCAAGAAAGCCAGCAATCTATTATTCACCAAGACAGGTCGGTCACCATACGTCTAGATTTGCCAGGACATATTGTCCGGATTTTTTTTGTTCGGTCTTTGCTTTTTAAGAGGATGATCAGATCATCAAACTGAACAATATTCTCTACTTCGATGTTGGTCCCATAGAGAAATGAGCATCCCCTGAAAAAAACCGTCAATATATTTCAAATATCTCGGACTATGTTTATTTATCGAATCCTTTGTTGAAAAGAAGAAAACTGTTTAATAAAAAAAACCTAAAGTGTTATTAAAATAAATAAAAATTAAAAGCAATGAAATGAAATGTAATATAACTCATACATAGGCACAATCATGATTATCTACGTTTGGGAATCAAATCACCCCACATCAACCCACTTCTGGGAATAATCCTCCCTTTTATTGCGCCAATCATCAATCACCACCTTGCACCATGCGCCTTTCAGGAATAGGTAATTCAAATTAAAACTCTCCAGTTCTCTTTGGAAAAATTTCTTAAATTAAGAAATAAAATACAAAGGCACGAACGTCGTAACCATAAAGTTATTATACCTGTCGGAATAGAGGAACTGACATGAGTTGTCAAATGAAACCCTTTTTTTGTGAATTTTTCGGCACTTATCGGCACCCTAAAACTTCGAGTTCTGTGTATAATTGTGAATCTAACGTGAGATCGTAGGTAATTTAATGAAATAGTGTTAGTATGTTTCACAAAATAATCTATGATTTCACTAATTATTCACAGAGCACGAATATTTACCCTGTCGATTGTGCCGACAAGTTCCCAAAAACGGTTCTATTGCCTCGAGTCACGTATCTGTTTCTATTATACAATGGCGCCGTTAGGTAAATCTCGCTCTTTTAGCTGTCAGTTCCTCTATATAACACCTTTATGGTCGTAACTTTATTTAAATCCGGAATTTCACATTAAAATCCGGCCATTTGTAAGGACTTATTTATAAAACATGGCTACCCTAATTTAGACCCAAGACGGGCACCAATTAACTCTAAACTAATAGATTTAATCGATATATTGAGAGTACACATGGTACTTTAATAGGTTACTTTGTACTAGGTATAGATAATAGTTTGTTACGTTATCTGTTACGATGTTCATAGATAATTACATTGGGAACGATGGTCTTTTAGATAGAAACTTCGACAATTTATATAGGGACGAGTTACGCGTGTCATTCTACTAAGAAACATTTCTGCCACTTTTTGCGGGGGGCGGGGTAACATGAAATCCGTAACTTTGGATTTTATTCCCCATAAGTTTAGATTCTAATTTTGAATGTTAAAAATCATGAAAAGTAGTCTCGTTTGAACCCCAAACGTTCAAGGTCAAAATTATTGTTTCGCTATTATAATTATGTCTCGTTTAGTGATAAGGTATAAAATTGGGTGTAAATGCACAAGATCAATTGTTCTTATACCGTGGCAGAAGGGAAATACTACCGCAAGGCGAGTCCCTATACAAATTGTCTAAGGATAGAAAGGATTTCAAACATCATTGCACATAAAACTGCATTTCAAATTTTGCAGTTTTTTGAGAAAACGTATAATTTAGTGACGTTCTATCTCTGGTACACCCTATTTTTAATTTTGAGCACATATCTTTACATACAAAATTAAAACAACTTAGTTTGTATGGGTGTTTTGTTCCACTTCACAATACCTATCCAAAGACACCTCACTCAATATATTAGAAAACCTTTTTTTTATCCTTTTCCTTTTCGTTGCATGGGTGCAACGAAAATAAGCTAGTAATTGAGACCAGGCATAAAGCATGGACGAAAGTAAAAGGGTTTCCTTGTTTCATTAGGATTCCCCTAAAAATGACCTCAAAACATGAGCAGTGTTATATAAGTATTACTATTATATCAGCCATTGCTGTCCCACTATTGGGGAAAGGCCAGCCTCCGTTCAGTCCAAAATGCCCTATTCTATACTTCGGTAGGCCAGTTTTTATAACAGCCTCCGATATACAAGGTGTAAAAAAACACCCTAGTAATACTTAAGGGGGTGCTTCAGACCATCAATCTGAACAACTTTCACTACGGAGCCAACTTCGAAATCGCGAAAAAAAAATCTGCTGTCCTATACATTTTAGTCCAGTCGGCATAGCAGTTCTGTACCTATATAATAGGACAGCTGATTTCGATTCTGATTTTCGCGATTTCGAAGTTGGCTCCATAGTGAAAGTTGTTCAGTTTGATGGTCTGAAGCAGCCCCTTAAGTATTACTAGGGTGTTTTGTTACACCCTGTATAGCAACCAAACCCGTCCCGCCTAGTATCCAAATGAGTATTTAAGCTTCTAATTTGAATAAACAATGCATTTATATATATCGTGGTAAAAGTCAACCAATGTATAATATTAAAAAAAAATATGTATAAGTAAAATAAGCAAAGCAAAAAAGTAAAAAGAAATACTTCATAACACGTTGTAACTTTTTAACAATCTTGATCAATACCTACAGAAAAGGTAAAGAATTTTTTTGAAGAAATGGTAAAGTGTGACACCAGTGTAAACTAAGTTAATATAAAGCTAAAGTGCAAAGTTAAAGGGATTTTCTTACGTCCCTTTAATGTGAAAGGTATTTGATTACGCAGACTCTTACTTGTGGATTTAGGTTTTCGGATTTTTTTAGGCAAAAAAGGAAAATAAAATTTTTCGTTTCAGAATTTTATTAGTTGGGAAATGTCTGGAAATTTTCACTTAAAATACAAAATACTTGCCTATTACCGTTTTTCGTGAAAGAGTGTGTGTGTAATTAATTGTGTGACCTGGAGTGCGATTTTTGAATCTCAGTTCAGCAGTTGAAAATGTCAAAATTACTGTGGAGATATGCATCTTTCTACTGCTGATTTGACTTTAAAAAATCGCACTCCTGAAGTATGATTTTTGAAAGTCAAATCAGCAGTAGAAAGATGCATATCTCCACAGTAATTTTGAAATTTTCAACTGCTGAACTCGGCGAATGAGATTCAAAAATCGCACTCCTGATTAGTAACTAATCTATTTGTTTGTAAGAAAAAAAAAACACCAATATGGTACTACAGTGATAAGAGCGTTCTCACCGATTTCCGCTACCCAATCCGCCGATTAGTGCCAGTAGATACCGCCTAATGATAAGGTCCGGAGTAGTCCGGACCCCTTAGGGGTGTCCTTGGACAGGTTGCTTAAGTTCTTTTACTGGTTCTGTTGACCTACCAGGGCGCTTTGCCGATACTGGTGCAAACTGTGAATCCGCCTTACTCTGCAGTAATAAAGTAATAGAGCTGCGCCTATATTTAAAAAAAAAATGGTACAAAAATTTTGTTGAAATAGTGACATTTTTAAAATGTGATTTTTACTTATTTACGATTAGCGACCCGCCCCGGCTTCGCATGGGTGCAATGCTGATATAAACCTTCCTCTTGATAAAAACTTTCATCTATTTAAAAAAAGCGCATCAAAATCCGTTGCGTAGTTTTAAAGACCTAAGCATACATAGGGACAGACAGACAGACAGCGGGAAGCGACTTTGTTTTATACTATGTAGTGATGGCAACATGTAGTATTAAATGAACGAGCTCGTCGAAAATTCTGGCTCAACATGACGATTGTCCCATAAATTACATGACACTCAAATTAGTTCCAATCTTAATTAAGCATGCTCATACAAAACCTATATCAATTGAGCTCAACACAAAGCAAATGAAGTACTTAACGCGATCCGAACAGCTTTCAATATAGACCAAGAGATAGCGCAGTGAATTATTTTGATTTAATGATTAATGCGTAAAAGATATTTATTTTATTTAAAATGACAAAAATAATAAGTGTAATTCTTTTATAGCTTGTCCTTAGCATGTATCTTCTATTTTATTAACATTATTAGCGGATTCCTGTAATTGGTCTATTCTATGTTCATAGTTTGTAACCATTCGTTTGTAATTTGACTGTTGGTTTCCCGAATAAACATATTAAATTTATTTATTTATTTGTATAAAGGTGTTTGTGTTTCCAATAAAGAGTTAAAATAAATCACACGGTATATCCTGTCGATAGTTACACATACGCACAGGAAGGGCAAACAGAAAAATAATTCACAATCTGGATAAGCGTAAGTAACCGTAACGCAGTTGATTTTAACTTTTTCTGTAGATTTTTCTGACCATACGTAACGTTCCATTTTCCACGTCGTTTCTTTTTTGGCGCGGCTTATAAAAAAACATTAAAAAAAAATATGACGGCTTACTCCTGCTCTACACTTCGCTAATTCCTTCTCACCTCGCATTCAGTACGGAACCCGACACTTTGCGAACTCGCAAAATCCCCCCATTTAGACTACTTTTCATCTGACATAATGGCTTATTATTCCAACCAGCGTGTAATATTTCAAAGCTTGATATTTGTAAAATTAACAGCATAACTGGGCACTCAGACGTACAAAGCCACTGTGTTTTCAGACATCTGGTGTTTCGAAAAAAGGGCGGATATACCAAACAGAGTTCAATAGAGACGCATGTCCCAAAGGCATATTGAATAGTCCATGTTTTGGCCGTCTACCTTAACTAACATTCAAGCTAAAACCTACTTTAACACTGCAAAAATACAGTCCAAAATAGCTATCACAGGAAATTGATTTGCGTCCATTTCGTCCGATGTAAAACGTTGCATCTGAACATCCCTTAGAAACGCATTCAAACCGAACATGTCAATTCTAAAAGGACATAACTTCGTTGGCCAAAGGATTTCAATTCTCAATGCGTCGATTTAAAGTTGAGATTTGTAGTCGCTGTTAAGAATAGAGTCCTCACCCTTTGTGAAAGGTAGTTGTACCGTGTAATTAGCGATTTTATGAAATTGTTAGCTAAATAAGTAGGTAGTCGTATTTCTTAACAAGCTAACTTTGTTGCATGTTTTGAGTTACGCCTCTACAATTTGTGTTATTAAGATATTTTATGCCATTGTAAAAACTTTGTCGTAAGTGCATAGTTCTATTTTTCTTTCTAAGAACTTTTCAGAGTATTGGAAAATTGAGTTGTTAGGTATATGGGGACGACACGAACGTTCAACAAAGAAGTTTAGTTGGAATTTTTGTTTAATTAACTAATTGTTAAATTGGGTTACTGCGACATAATTTTCTTGTATTGTTTTCATTAGTTACAGTAAAATAAAATGAGCTATTGGCTATGTGCACGACACTAGCTAGCGCCACACTAGCGCGGCGTAGCGCATGAACTATGTCGGCCAGCCGTGAATTATCTACACTATTATAGTACTGTAAAGGACTGTGTTTGTTCGAGGATTCTGCCAAAACTACTGGACCGATTTTGATAAAACTTTTTATATTTAAAAGCTTATTATTAGTGTTAAAAGCTAGCTTATATTTTATTCTGGTACGATGACGGGAGCGGATGCAGACGAAGCCCCGCACAAAATCTAATTTGTATCGGAATTCCCATACAAACTTTTACCTCAGTTTTAACACCTTTGGGGGTTTAAAATGCGACAAGCCTTTTTTAAGTGAGCATCTAGATGCCAATAGAAACTTCCATGCCAAATTTAAAGTTAGTAGTCTCGACAGTTTTGGAGATTTCGTGTTAAGTTAGTGTGCGGATTTGCATAGATTCAAGCAAATCTGACACAGCTTCACCGTCAGTAGTTCAAATTTCTGCCACAGCGTGCGCTGCGATCGACTTGACAGTTCCCAACACCCACTTCGCACATAGCCAATACAGAGTGTATTTTTAAAGGTGTGGTTTAGATTAGACCATTAAAGAAAAAAAGAAAAAATCTGCTGTCCCGTACATTTGAGTAGAGTCGGTCGGCACTGAAATTTTGTAATCAACAGCAGATTTTTTAATTTTTGCTCGTCGTTGGTTCCATGTTAAAAGTTGTTCAGTTTGATGGTCTCATTAAATATTATTTATTCAGACCATCAAACTTACTAAATTCCCCCCAAAACCCCATTAAATATTACTAGAGTGTTTTCTTACACTCTTTAGATGAAAATACCTCTAAAACGGTCAAGTCGACTCATATAAAAAGTTACTTTTAAATCTGAAACGTCAATTTCGAAATAAATAATTGTATGACGACTTTAACGAGCGAATCTAGTATTTCAAAAAGAATCTTTGTGAAATACAAAAATATTCTGCTAAAATTCTTCTCTAGTTTTACTCATGAATTCTAAGATGTATTCTAAACTAATTCTAAACTCGCAAATCAACATAGACATAATTTTTGAAATGCCCCTTGGTAGTCCAGTGGCGAGTAACCTTGCCTGCTGTGCAGGAGGCGATGGTTCGATCCCCGTCCAGGTCGACTCGTACCAATGAGTTTTTCGGAATTTATGTACTATTTGTAACACCACTGGCTTTTCGGTGAAGGAAAACATCGTGAGGAAACCTGCATGCTTCAATTCCGAGGCATTATTTGTACCTACTGTCCATTACAAGTGGCGACGGGCTCACTCCCCGTCACACTGGACAGTGTTCTGGTACTACTAGTGAAACGTGGATATTCTGAGGTTTCCGAATATCTCTGACTACCCCCTCGGGGAATATAGTCGTGAGCATATGCTTATGCTTTTGAAATGCCGGTGGAATATCATTCTCGATATAAAAATAGAATCTCTAAGTATGAAGCTCACCCCAGTATTTCACCCCTCAAAAGTCAAACTTTGTTCATTCTTCAAAAGGAATTTGTTTGTGAATCCTTTTGTACGGAACTTGCCTTATTTCATTCATTATAACCTCAAATGAATAAGTTTCCATTTAATTCCTCGTCTGGTCAAAGCCTACTTAATTCGAGACGAGGAAAAATGTTAAACTTGAAGAGAAGATATTAAACGAAGCAAATAATAATTATGCCAATGGCAACATTCATGCCGTTTCTGCGAATCCTTTATTTTTAAAGGGAAATTCAGAAACCTTGTATTTCACAAATTAACGTTTATTGTATTGTATTGGTACTCTAGGTACCTACCAGTTATAACTACACGGATAGAAATATCTATATTATATTAGACAACTATTCATATTGACGGCCCGGTAGCACAGTCGGTAGTGAACCTGCCTGCTGTGCCGAGGGTCGCGGGTTCGAATCCCGTAAGGGACAAATATTTGTATGATGAATATGAATATTTGTACCCGAGTCATGGATGTTTGTATCTATATATGTATTGTATATCGTTGTCTAGTCATCATAATACAAGTCCAGGCTAGATTCTGGTACTTTAAATGTGACTGGATAATTTGTGTGACATTGTCCAAGATATTTATTTATTATTTATTTATTTATATTAACATACTTTACTAGAAAATTATCAGGGTTCGCCGTATATATCAGCGGATATATATCATGATATATATCACGATACACATCAATTGATTTTTATCTTGATATATATCAATTGATTTTTTCCTGTCTTCTGAACAAAATTTTTTTGGAGATTAATGTTTCCCCTTGCAACACGTAGCGCAAGACTACAATTCAGAATTATTTAGATTGTTTCCCAAAATATGGCATGGTTTTTAAATAAAAATGTGGTAATTTGACACTTATATATTATTTTACAAATTCCTTTCACATTTTTAAGTGTTTAATACCCTTACAGAATGAAATTCGCTTCTTTTTCTTAGCCTGGATATATTTCCGATATATATCGGATATATATAAAAAAACCGGATTTTTGATATTTATTATAAAAATCGGATTTTTTCGAACCCTGAAAATTATGTTTTTATAATTCGAATTGTGGTAAAGTAAGATTTTACTAAATATAGTATGTATACATAAGCTCACGCTATTGACTTCGCACAGGTAGCGGCCAGACAAACCTTCCACGTCAATCAGTCTATCTATTAGTGAAAACCGTAACAAAATCCCTAAGGCAGTTTCTGTGATTACTGATTAACCTATCTACACAGACACATAGGATAGTCGCGGTGGTTAGAGTCAAAAAATTACGTCAAAAAGCTATCTATACGATATTATTTTGAATAAAAAAATTTGAATTTGACAGAAAAACGCTATAGGTACGGTGGATGTACTACAGACAGACACGACAAAGTTTAGATTTTTTTTCTCTATTGATCGATATAGGGAGAAATTTAAGTTTTTTGCTCCCATAATTTGTTCAGTTCAGTCCAGGCTAGATTCTGGTACTTTAAATGTGACTAGATAATTTGTGTGACATTGTCCAAGATATTTATTTTATTTATTTATTAGTTTGACATGTAGTCTTAGTTACAGTTGTTGCCAACTAAAACCAACCTGTAGATTGTTCAAAATAAATTAAAAATCATGGTATCCACTAGGACTCGAACCAAGAGTTCCAAACGTCAATTAATGACATGTCAAGCTGGGAATGGTATACGAGAAATGGTTCAAATTATAAAAACCAAAGACACTGCAGGGGGCATTCTGAGACCCGTTCCTAATCACGGCCCATTACCATTTGTAACTATTTTATTACCTTTTTAAACATTTCTCGGGTCACTAAAATTTTGTATTTATTGGTTTTGTATTTTTTTTTAAGTTATACGGTATTAACGAATTCATTTGTTTGTTTTGAAAGTTTTTTGGGCTACTCTTTTCTGGGATTATGTATCATTTTAATAAAGGTCGTTGACATGCGTAGGTTAGTTTTATGGTTGTGTTATCAAAGTTATGTTAAATCATTATTATTATGGTGATGTTCGTCTGGTAGACGATCGAAGCGTTTAGTAAGTAAACATGTGAGAAATGGATCTATCCAATTTAACTACATACATTAACTGACGACCATAATCCCTATCGGGGAGATCAGAAACTCCGCTACAACTACCGAATACGTTTTATTTTAAGCATGCAATTTGTAGCAAGGCTAACTTTTAGCATATTGAGGGTTTGGCGATGGAATGACGTGTCTGGAGGTGACAGAGGGCTAGACAAAAAACGCAGTGACGCCTCGTATTCGAACGTCGTGATCGTAATTCGATAGTAAAAACATTCGAGAATAGGACTCCTCCCACCAATTTTTTAGACAACCTTTACCACCTCAGACTTAAGATCGAAATTCTAATACAAATAGATTTTTGAGTGAATATAGAAGTTGGTAAAATTCTCGTGACTTCCTCTCTAGGATGACCCGTGTAAAAAGTACCAAATATGGGTTCTTGAACCTTATTAACATGAATTTAGGATCAAATACTGTTGTTTAACCAACGGTGAAGATTATACGTTGACAGGCTTGTCCAAGCGATGAGGTGAGAAGGCAAAATATCCACCAGTAAGTTTGATTTCCTTGCCTAGCGCTCTTGGACTATAAACATTACATCCCCAGTACATACCCTGTGCTGTGGGATCCCTACTGCAGGCTATAATACCTGTGTTATCCCACAGCTGGGCAAAGGTCTCCCTTAAACTCTTACACATCTCTCTGTTCGGTCTTTTTTTTTTATCTCGTTGGCAGCAAGCCAAGATTTTTTTCAAACCGCCTTATGGCCTCTGACGTGGTTTTTATGTAACGACTACTACCACCAGAGATAGTAGCTGGGACCAACTGCTTAACGTGCCATCCGAAGCACGGAATTATCCTTTTTTTCAGACAATCAGGTGATTCAGCCTCCAATGTCCTAGGGGTGAAAACGCACAAAGTGACATATCACTAGGTGTCCCCGTGGGAATCGAACCCACAACCTCCGTGTCAAAGGTCCGATGCTCTTAACCATTAGACCACGTAGGTAATTTAGAACACAAGCGTGAGAATATGTATGTACCTTATATTTCATTTTATTCCAATTAGAATTACCTACTTTGTCAGAAATACAACAAATCGAATGAGAATTTGTCTTTTTAAGCTTGACAAAAAACTAAAAAAAAGCGGTCACAACAGGAACTAAATATTTTAGTAGAAAATCTGGAACTGTCTTGCCAGGTTATGCACGATTGTGAAGCTCTTACAAGGAAAGTGGCGCCCTCAATTTTATTGTTGTTTGCTCTTTAAAAGTCGTCTTCTCATATATAATTATAGTATAGTAGTTTATTGTACATGGCCTCTGATGTAGCTTATTAACAGACCGACCATGCCTTCCAAAGCACGCTTACAAGCTTAAAATCAAATACTAAAACTGACCCCAATCCAAATACTGATCTGATTAAGCATTCGTTGATTAACTTCAGTAATATTTAGTCCGAGTTTCGCAACGCAAAAACCCTTTAAGATAAATATTCTCATTTGTCTTATAAGAATAAAAATCCACTAAATACAAGTTTCACACTTTCAGTTACATTTTTCAACCCACAAATACAATTTGAACAAAAGCTCGTAAGTTCTAGTATAATAAATAATTCAGCAACAAACCACCCAGTGTAAAACTGCTGCAAACTGACCGGCAATCCAATAAAACAAAAGAATACGAAAATAATCTTCACGCCCGCACTTTAAGGAGCTGACAGTGAGACGGGTAAACCTTTAACACTGAATAAAAGCACGCTTTTCCTTTATTTCTTTGAACACCCTTTCCTGGAGCGCTTTTACGCGGCAAGCGAAAAATACAGGAATAAAGTTAAGATTTTTATTCTGTAATGAGGAAACTATCTCAAATCAGAGTTTGAGATAATAATACAAAACATACATAAACACACGATGATAATCCCTTGGGGCGTGGCGAGAAGCTTTACTACAATTGCCAAAATACAATAATGTAGCAAGCAAGGCTCGCGTTTAGCATATTGAAGTCCTATTTTAGTTTTTTTTCTCGCTCCAATTTTTTCTTTATTGTAATTTTTTTAAATTTGGAGCTGGCTTCGCTCGCTTTAGGATAATTATTGCAGTCCGTTGATGCGCTATCTGAGAGTTCTGGCCAGAGACGAGTTATAATGCTGAAAAATTTCGAGTTCACTTCGCTCGCTCCAAATTTGTAATTTTTATATTTCACAAATGCACTGACAGTAGATCTCTATATATCACTGAGTCGACATACTTGATGTCGTGCTCGCAGTTTTTTTTGCTAGCTACTCAATATGTGGCCTGCAATCAAAAGGACCCAAAGACCCCAGGCCAGGGGGCCTTGCGAACCTCATCTTACCCACCTCGAATATAGGTCTTGCGCCGCCTCTGTTATTGCAAATAGTTTTGTCCTCGCATTGTTACGAAACTAAAAGTAAAACGTTTTCAGAATACTCCCGTTTCACCAAGCTTACCCCTAGATACTGCATTTCTTGCAACCATAACTTATCCACTTTGCAAGGTGTAAGGACTATTTGTAAAGAGTTACCCCCTATCTTTAGCAGGTAAAGTTTTAAAGAGACAATTAGAGTTTAAAGCATTTTTAGTGGCTTTAGTTTTGGGGTTTGATTTGTTGGATACTAGTTGCTCTGTGGTATCAAGATTGAAGCTTCTTTAGCTGTGTTTCTATAGGCGAAAGGCTAGTCATAGAACTATCAGAGGACTGACGCTAGCAGTCTCCATCCAGTCGGTTCCAGCTTCCTGTTACAGGTCGTAGGTGTGGACTACGCATGCCAGTTCGTGGTCTACATTCTAGAACTCGGACTCCCCATCGGACTTCCACGTCCACGTCCGATAAAGACGATGTTCTTCAACAATTTGGGCTACTGACTGGGTACTGGCTCGGTATCTTAATTGGCCGAAACTACAGCTCCGGTTTGGCAGGTTGCGGGTTCAAGTCCCGTCCAAGACAATTTTTTTCAATCTTCAATTTGAGTCCCTATCAGATGTCAGGTCATCGGCACATATGGCCAACTTTTGCCACTTTAGCTTGCTAATTTTCAGAGCTAATGATAACAACTTTAGTTCCCAGACGTTGGGTTGGGTATTGTCATATCAAGGTCACGTCAGGTCAATCGAGCGCGGTGAGCGCGGGCCAGGGGGCGCGCGTACCATAACAGCGAATTCAGTTAGGGTACGCCCATCCCCCGCACCCCGCGCTCAATGAGCGTTTTTCTTTTCTTTTTTAATTTTAGTTCCTAAAAAACTCGACGGATGACATGATTATCGCTCTTTAGAGACGTAGGCGAGATTCTGTCAAAATCATGTCAAGACTGTGCCTGACTTTTTTTTAAAGGCCAAGGGATCGAGCCCATACAACAATGTCAGACGTAAACAGTTTCATATTTTCGATTAAAATGATTCGTAAATAATGAAATATTAAATCAAAAGATGAGTTGGCATCTTTTTGATCACCTTCTCCCCTTCATTATTTTAAAGAAACACATTTTGAAATTTTGACCTTTATTCGCACAGACCGTAACACCATCTATCGATCCACTAGAAAACCAAAAGAAAAACGCTCATTGACATGCCGGCGCGACCACTGAGCCTTATTCTTGCCAGATTTGATCTTTCAGAGAAACACTACGCTTTGTCTACTGTCGGCGTAGGTACACCTTCAATTATTTTCCTCTAGTTATTATTTTATTATTATTTATTCATTAGACATGCCAACGGTACACAAGTAAAACAGTATACAGATAAATGATGAGGACAATATTCAATATTCATATATTAACTTATGTACTAATAACAGGCATGCGACAGCACTCAGCACAAAGTTGTCAAATCAAAACATGTATATTTAGGTAAAAAATTCTAGAAGTACATTTCCAAACAAAAGATCAAAATAAGGTGAACAGAACAAAGATTGAAAGTAGGTAAGAACTAACTAATTGGTACACCGTTTGGTGTTGACCCTGGTTGCAGCATCTTACGCTTCCACGATGATGCCGTATCATTAAATATATCTAGCTCGAGATCATTGCCGATTGTATTATATAGTTTTTGCATTCTGTGAAGAGGCGCGAAACTTCCTACATTTGTTCTAACGAGGCCCGGTTTAAATGTGATGTAACGCGGTCTAACATTTAATCTTGGAACGGAGATATTAACTTTTGCCAACAAACTAGGCTCCGAGAAAGTGCCTTTAACGAGCTTTTGCACAAATCTAAGGTCGAGGTAGTCCCTCCTTAGCTCCAGGCTATTCATCTTAAAATATTGCAGTCTATCTTCATAGCAGGCCCGTCTACCAATGCCATTACCGCGAGCCCTATGAACCAAAAACCGGGTGAAAGACTTTTGAACTTTTTCAAGTCTGTCAGTATGACACTGGTATGAGGGCTTCCAGACCTGACTGCAATATTCTAAACGGCTACGAACAAGAGCATTATAAAGTATCGACAGAGTTTTAGTATGTCGAAAACCCTTTCCCTTTCCTAGTGTTCATCTTACAGGCTAAAACTTACTGTTAATAATAAATGTAACTGAAGTTTTGTTGTCCTCTGTCAGAATCGAATGTTCTCACAACCAGTAGCTTTTATGTGGTGACCATAATTCCGCGCCGGTCCCGACGGACACAAACAAACGCTGATTTGTGATCGACCGAGCTCTATTCGTTACTGTCCACGCGACCGATTGTTACAGGATTTACATTTTGAACTAGATTTTACGTACATGGGACCCCAATTTCGAGGCTTGCCTTGTGAGGGGACCAATGTTAACCTAGCTAAGCCTATAAATTCATATACTGACGATTCAACCATGTAAATTTCGATTTTACTTTGAATTTTCAAGCGGGCATAATTTGCACCCACGATTTTTCGAGTGTGCCGCAGTGGCCGTGTGGTTCCGGCTTAAACAAACCCCATTTCTTCCCGTGGGTGTCGTACGAGGCGACTATGGGATTCTAGGTTTCTTATGCAGTGTTTATGTCTGCGAAAGGCTAAACACCTCTCAGTCTCACCACTTGACACGTCATTCCATCCTAAAACTTAAATTTCTAAAATTAATGTAAGGATTACTACTACTAGATTCTTAAACAGAAAGTTGGTAGTTGTAGCAATGTTTCTGACCACTCTGAACGGGATTATGGTCGTGAGTTTATGTCATAATCATATCATAATCTTTATTCTTTATTGCATCCTTGAGGTAAAATGTATGAAGTTTACATAGAACCTGAAACTCTGACACCAGGGCTCTGCCCACACGATAAGAAGAAGATAGAACTTGAAAGCAAAATGAATAATACATATTAAAATATTCATTTCGGCCTATATCGGCCATAAGCACGTATTTTAAAATCGCACCCCGATTACATACTACCTACGTCGAAACCGCATTCGATCGTTGAGGTTTCGCGTTCCGTAACCGCACCGGACTATAATCGCGTCGGAAATTATTGCAAATGGAATAACTATGAAATTCTACGAATTTTTAAACAAGTTTAAAAAAATATTTAGCTATTTTTAAACCGTCAACCTTTATACTTACTACATATAATACTAAGTACATACCTACGTACCTACATCTACCAATCAAATAAATGTTAAAACATAATATTTTTTGGCGTCATTATTACAATGCTCAGAAGAAACCAGCTGTTTCATATTAAACTGAAATTTCTTCTCGACTCAAATATATGGAACAGCTGATTTCTTTTTTTTTGGATTTCAAGTTTTATCCCTTAGTAAAACCATTCCAGATTTGGCAAGTGATTAAAAAATCGCCTAGACGAATAGACAAGCGATGTCAATATCAACCGTATTATATCGCTCAAGCCCACAACGCGCCATACAAGATAGAATGCTATGTGTTATCTAGGGCTTGAGCTCCGGAATTCCGGAATTGGCATAATTCCGGAATTCCGATAGAATCTAATATCGTTTTCAATTCCGGAATTGGCGGTATCAATATCGAAATTTCGATATTGAAATAAAATAATATTTTACTACGCGGTTTGAGGCACGAGGTGAAATACTGAAATAGAAACAAATACAGAACATGGAAAAAAAGACATGAAAAAAGAATTATAACGAAAAAAGGAGAAGGAAGACGAACGTTTTAGATTTAGAAAGTTTAATAAGAGTAGAGATGGCAGTTTATGAAAAGGGTGGCGTTAGAAGACAGTACAAACTTGTGAAAATGTTTCCAATATTTAAAAACAATACCGCCAACGAGCGTAAAAACAGAAAGAGCTTTTTCGGCGGTCACCTATACAGGGTCCTTCTTACACACGAATACGAAGCTCACTCAATGACGACAGTTTAAACGCGCTAACGTTATAAAAATTTCATTATAAACAAAAATGTGGATTATAAATCATCAACAGCTGTCGTCCGTTAGTGAGCTTCTTATGCGATTTAATTAACTTTAATTACTACAAAGTTTAATAACTTCTGATTTCTCTTTTATAAATGTAATTCAAGTACTTCATCATTTTATTTGTTTTATATGATCATATTTCTAAAACCTACTAAGAAAGTAAATCCATAAAATTAATGGTATTTGATAGAAAACAAACATTTAAATTATAATAATATTAGGTATGATATTTTTGAAATTTTTTTACACTTAGAGTCAATGTAAACTTTTACGTATCACAACTTTATACAAAAAGACACTTTTGAGTTCCGGAATTCCGGAATTCCGGAATTGAAATACTGAACATCGAAACCCAATTCCGGAATTGAAAAAGCGTCCGATATTCAAGCCCTAGTGTTATCCCCATCATAACACAAAATTCTCAAAAAAAAAAGTGTCCTAACCTAAAAAGTATACTAACGTAAACAAACGTAAGTCCGTGTTATTCACATTAAACCAACTAAAAACATTGAAACTGTTGAAATTCTTTTTTCATTTTGCTGCATTATATAGACGTGCGCGTAGTCGTTCGATCAAATGAAGACTGGCGCGTAATTGTTACTCTTTATGCGTTTTGTTACTCTTTTGATTCGGACACTTTTGAACGCGGACCCAACGTAACTTGGTAAGTCGATGGCTATCCCGTTCTAATTTGTGTGGCGAGCAAAATGTGGCATCGAAAATCACGTATAACTCCGCTGACGGACTTTCCGTGGCGCATTGGATACTGAGCTAATTGCCTTATGTGGTCCGTTTACACGTGGCGAGTAAGTTGAGGAGAGTCCTAGGCGTGGCAAGTTACCAAACCCGTCGTCATCGCCACCTAATTAAGAGCTAAGCTCTTGTCGGTGGAGTATTTGCCAATCCTGACTCTTCTCCGCTTGTGCCTTGAGTTCTTGATTATCTTGATACGACACTACATCAAACATTACTTTCACCTGTGCTAGATAACTCTGACATATGGTTCTATAAATGCTTTTACTATTCACTTACCTAAACGAAAAATATAGAATTCCATGGCATGCTACAGTGATAAACGTTACAATAGGATACGCCATATCGCCATCAGAAATCACTCCGACAATGCTGGCGGTCTTTCTTTTCGTAGCATGTTGTATTGTAATTCGACAGCCTAATGTGGTTCGTAATGCATTTACTGGTTTCCAGTCTTGATACGACCTTTTCTGCTGATTTACAAATCATTCCACTACAGCTTGAGTCATTGTCATGCGATGCTCATGCTGACTCGAAAGAAGAAAGTGTCAAGGGAGTAACAAAATTGTTGGATCATTAGCAACAGAGTCATAATGCACACTTTATTTCCATAGTTAGGAATATTAATTGGAATGCTAGAGGAAGAAAAGGGAGGCCTTTGCTCATCAGTGGCGTATAAAAATGCATTGTACGCCCATTGCCCGAATAAACGAAAAATTCAATCAAATGTAAAACTTCAGCACACGCTGAAGGCTGCAGGCTTAGTTAAGTAGGTAGTTAGGAAAACAAGCCTTCTGAATTTTCTCTCGTTACAAAAATAACAGGATTTTTATATAGTAGACTTTTAAGTAATTAAAAAGGACAAGATGTTAAATAAAGCATTAATTAAATGATACTAGCAAGTCTTTGATGTTCTTACTCTACCTACGCAGTTAATTAATAATTTTCCTCTTTTATTAGTGAAAAGCTTTTTTTTAATAAAATAATTTTCTTTCTTTTATGCCACCGGCACCACCGTCTCAGTGGCTAAGCCTTTTCGAAATTTCATAGTTTCTAAAAGTCAAAACTATACAGGGTATAAACTTATGCGGTACATATACTTTAGAGGTTGCTTCAGACCATCAAATTTGACAACTTTTACTATACCTAAGACAAAAATCAATCGAAAAAAATCTGCATTGTCTTACATTTAAGTCGAAACTAAAGCACCCCAAGTATGTAAGTTACGCATTTAACTGTAGACTGTAGTTTGCCATTGCTCGTGTCAAGTGGCAAGTTATCGTAAACGAGGCTAGACTAGATCGATCGTAGTCATCAGGCAGTCATTGGTAGCTCAGAACAATATTACGCCGCGCGCTAAACACTGCCGAATGAAGCCCTTGTCATTGCTCGTGTCAAGTGGCAAGTTATAGTGAACGAGGCTAGATCGTAATCATCAGGCAGTCATTGGTAGCCCAGAACAATATTACGCCGCGGGCTAAACACTGCCGAATGAAGCCTGTGTCATTGCTCGTATCAAGTGGCAAGTTATAGTGAACGAGGCTAGATCGTAGTCATCAGGCAGTCATTGGTAGCCCAGAACAATATTACGCCGTGAGCTAAACACTGCCGAATGAAGCGTGTGTCATTGCTCGTGTCAAGTGGCAAGTTATAATAAACGAGGCTCGATCGAAGTCATCAGGCAGTCATTGGTAGCTCAGAACAATATTACGCCGCGGGCTAAACACTGCCGAATGAAGCCTGTGTCATTGCTCGTATCAAGTGGCAAGTTATAGTGAACGAGGCTAGATCGTAGTCATCAGGCAGTCATTGGTAGCCCAGAACAATATTATGCCGCGGGCTAAACACTGCCGAATGAAGCCTGTGTCATTGCTCGTATCAAGTGGCAAGTTATAGTGAACGAGGCTAGATCGTAGTCATCAGGCAGTCATTGGTAGCCCAGAAAAATATTACGCCGCGGATTAAACACTGCCGAATGAAGCCTGTGTCATTGCTCGTGTCAAGTGGCAAGTTACCGTAAACGAGGCTAGATCGTAGTCATCAGGCAGTCATTGGTAGCTCAGAACAATATTACGCCGCGGATTAAACACTGCCGAATGAAGCCCGTGTCATTGCTCGTGTCAAATGGCAAGTTATAGTGAACGAGGCTAGATCGTAGTCATCAGGCAGTCATTGGTAGCCCAGAACAATATTACGCCGCGGGCTAAACACTGCCGAATGAAGGCTTTGTCATTATAAATGCGGATCCCTTACTAAGTCTGTTTTACTAGGAGGTTTCATGATCCATACTAATTAGGAAGGCAGGGAAGATTTCACCAGAGTAAAGTCAAATCAAATCATTAATTCAAAATAGTACTTTCTTAAGGATTTTTTGTGATTCTACCACCGCATCGGAAGGTTTTTTGATAGAGAAGCATCTAGAAAATCTACATCACATTTTTTAAACAAAATATACAAAGCAATAAAAAAATAAGTACATACAAAGCAAAGTAAAATACCGTCTTACCGGCGTCTACCCAATACAGACCTACATCGCGATATCTGAGGGCAAATCGTTTGACGTATCTTTCATACGAAATATGTCAAACGATCTGTCAGAAAACCTATTAAGAACGTATCCAGATTATTCTAGATCCAGAAATGGTGAAACAGGCTCTGAATTTCATAAAGTAGCTATTCCTGACCAGATTTTTTTCATTTACCTACTGTTTAGTTCTGGATATGGTCTTAGAACACACCTGCCTACCACCTCGGGAAATATAGTCGTGTGCTTGTGCTGAATATCCGATATAATATTTTTTTCTATACAGGGTCCTTCTTAATATGCTGACACTTTTTTAAGGGGATGACCAGACCATCAAACTGAACAACTTTCTCAATGGCACCAACCCAAGATCTAAATCGCGAAAAAAATCTGCTCATCCATACAAAACTGCAAACCCACTCGAGCCAAATGTATGGGACAGCAGATGTTTTTTTTTTTTGCGATTTCGATGTTGGTCCCATAGAGAAAGTTGTTCAGTTTCATGGTCTGATCATCCCCAGCATATTGAGAAGGACCCTGTATACCTATTTTGTTTAATTATAAAATAAAATTATAATTTGAAAGATTTGGCTGACTCGTACCTACCAATGAGTTTTTCAGAATTTATGAACGATTTGTAACATGGTAACACCACTGGCTTTTCGGTGAAGGAAAACATCGTGAGGAAACCTGCATGCTTCAATTTCGAGGCATGTATCGTACAAGTGGCGACGGGCTCACTCCCCGTCACACTGGACAGAGTTTCGGTACTAGTAAAACGTGGATGTTCTGAAGTTGCTGAATATCTCTGACTACCCCCTCGGGGAATATAGTCGTGAGCATATGCAAATGCATAATTTGATTGATTGATATGTCCTTAGTTTAGACAGAATTCGCCAATAAACCACACCAGGCCTCAGATGTGTATGTCAATGTCCATCGAGACGCAATGATGTGATCTCGATGACGTGCGTAGACCGCAGGTGGTATGTACCTGCCTACCTATATGCCATTATGCAGTGGACTAGGTTGATAATGAATGATAACATGGAATGATGAATGTTTTCGCTAAATACTAATCTACTGGGTTTCCTTTATCTGCCATAATTTTGGTTGTTTAAAACGAACCTTATCACCATTGACTTACCAATTACTGGACGTAAGGTCCGCGCTCAAAAGTGTCCGAACCAAAAGAGTTACAAAACGTATAAAGAGTTACAATTACGCGCCAGTCTTCGTTTCATCGACCGACTACGTGCACTGTCTATGCTATGGTGCCGTGCCACACTGTGCTGTAAAATTTTTAAAACAACACAAGCAAAATGATGAAAAAAGAGTTCCAATGTTTTGTTTGTTTATTTAGGTATATTACTAAAACGTACTAACGCTTAATTAAGTTACTCTGGGACACTTTTTTCAAGAATTTTGTATGAGCCGGCGTCCATTAGTTTCTAAGTCAATGCTTATCACAGATTATTTAATACATACAGAAAGTCGTGAGTTTATCACGACCGTAATCCCGTTCAGAGTGGTCAGAAACATTGCTACAACTACCAACTTTCTGTTTAAGAATGTAGTTCCCAGTTTACAACTACTGTAGCAATGCTCACATTTACGATTTAAGATTTAGGATGGAATGACGTGTCAAGTGGCAAGAGATGGCTAGCCCATAGAGAATTCACCGCTCCCCCTGGGTAGCCTTTCGCCCACATAAACACTAAGAAATCTTTGATCCCATAGTCGCCTCGTTCGTCACCCACGGGGAATTGAGGTGGTCCATTCTAAGCTGGAACCCCACGGCTAATACTACCTACTGTTCCCACTGCAGGGAACAGGCCTGCCCTCAAGGTGTATGGGCGTCAGTCCACCACGCGTGCCCAATACGGATTGGTAGACTTCACATACTTACAATTGGGTACTTGACTACATACAATATATTTTATTTTTTTCTTCTCATTAAATAAAAAAGGTTATAAAATAACACTTAACTCCAATTTTCATTGAGTTTTTAGCTTGAATACTATTTTTAATAACAAGATAAACATTAAAAAGTAATAAAATGTTGATGACGTCACAACTCTTTATGTAGTACAAATTTTCATACAAAGCGCACGTTTTGACGTCCGATAAAGAGTAGCTGAATTGACTAGTTGTCAAGTAGCCTATTAATTAAATGAAAAATTAACAAAAACGAAACGTTTATTTAAAAAAAAAACACTTAGGTTATTTTAAACCCCGTGTTGTTCCGAAAACCATTAAAAAAATTCGAATAAAAAAACATTTAAAAAACGCTTTCGTTTCAGCCAGTTTAGTATTTTAATCCGATTCCAATACTATTTATAACCATTCCAAAAACGGTAGTGATGCCCTCAGCTAATAAAAAAAAGAAACAATTGACCAAGCGCTTTCGGCTGCTTAATTAAAATCGTCCATTTTGTTTTTTTTCTTTCAGGAATGTGACCAAAGCGACGTGTGCGGGCATAATGCCGCCTACGCGCCAAAATTCACTTTTTTAATCTGTCCCCAAAAGTTAGAAAGTTATGTCAAGTGTTTTAAACATTTTAATTAATAAATTTGAATTAGTAAAGTTAGATTCGGTATTGAATGAAAGCTTTGTAAGTATGAATTTTTACTAAACCACGTGTGGAGTTAAGCCTTTTATGTTTTATAATGAGATAAAGTTTTGCCGTTAATGTTTTGTTCAAATTAGTTGATTGAAATTTTTAATATAGATAATTCATGTTTACTATACATAATATTTTTTGACAAAACTAATTATGTAGAGTCCTTCTTAATATACTGACTGTTATTTGTATTGAAATATTATTGTATTGTGTTATTTTTTGCCTGACATAAAAAAATATTTAATTTAATTTTTAAGGGGATGCATCAAACTAAACAACATTCAATGGTTGGAGAAACAACTTTTACTTAACTAATTACCTATGTAGAGTCCTTCTTAATATGCTGACTGTTTTTTAAAAGGATGATCGACTATCAAACTGAACAACTTTCGCTTTGAGCCCAACTTTGAAATCGAGGAAAAAAATCAGCTGTTCCAGACAAAACTGGAAACATTCTCTACCAAAATGTACGGGACAGCAGATTTTTGTTCGCGATTTCGGTATTGGTCCCACAGAGAAAGTTGTTCAGTTTGATGGTTAGATCATCCCCGTAAAGTCAGCATGTAAAGTTGGACCCAGTATAATTGCTAGTGTGTTTGTTAATTTATAATTATACGAGCTTTAACCCGCGACTTCGTCCGCATAAATTATATACCAGATTTTAAGTCAGATGATAAGCTATCAAACAAAAAAAGTTTCATCAAAATCGGTTCAGTAGTTTTTGCGTGATACTCGAACAAACAAACACCCAAACAAACAAACAAACAAACATACAAACAAACAAACAAACAGACAGACAAAAAATCCAAAAATTGGTGATTTGGAATCAGGGACACCTAAAAACCATATCGTAACTTTTTTTTTGTAAATATCTTCAATGTACAGACACACAGACACACTTCTGTTACAGTTTTATAATAGTTTAGAAGCGACGCAACAACATCAAAATAGGCCTTTAAAATTAATATGTTGGTAGGCCACAATTTGTCGTACTTATGAGTAGGGTCAAAACGGATTATTCAAACAAAAACGAACTCTAACCTCCGGCTTTTTTGTTTATTATTCCGTACCCTATTGCTATATTTGGCAATCATAATAATAAGTACCAAAAATAAGTCACTCAACCAGAAAAATATTAAAAATTGAGTAGTAGTAGGTATTGCATCTGCGCCCCCACCAAATACCCATAATCTTTACCCATCTGGTCCCGAAAAAATTATTAAATTTCTAACAATACAAATTGAATGCAGCGCCCTCTAGCGCACATGTCGTAATGAAAAATAAACAATACTCGAATGAGGATCTGCGTTGATTTAGGTTCTGAGCAAACAAGTGTAATAGTGGAGCCCTTAGATTAGAGAGGGATTTTGTAGGGTTGTCCAAAGTTGATAAAAATACGGGACATTTAAAAATTATTAGTCGGTTTTTAATATCTTTCTATCTGTAATAGTTATTACCTAGTATGTAGTTGTAGCTCTGGTGGTCTTGAGTGTATTCATTCATATTATGTATGGATCTGCATATCGATCGATACCTGTTTTGGGGTGACATTAATTAATAATGGTTGTTAGTTTGTTATATTATGTTCTTTTTGTTTTCAATCAAACATGTTTAATCAAAATTTCGTTGTCTCTTTCTTTAGTCTATCAGTTACAACTTTTTAAATTTAATTAATTGCATTTGATTTAACTGCGAGTGGCATCAACAAAGATTTCAGGGCGTCTGTAGCAACCCTAACATTTAAAATAAATAAATACTACAAGGTATTTGATTAACACATTCGCGGACAGTGAACGAGACACAATATAACTTTTATTGTTATCACTGCTATAGCCGGTCACTGTCCGCAAATGTGTTAAAATTAAAATCCTTCATAAAAGTTAGTAAGCAACTTAATTAACTTTAAGCAACTTATCTTAAACCATAACATTTCTCATTCATGTCTCGTAAACCGCCGAAATGCGGGACCTTAAACTCGGGACAGCCACTTCACTATCAAGGGGTGTTATGAAAGGGACAAAAAGGGGTCCTATTGTTGACCTTGCCCTGAGGTTGCTGCACTTAAAATATTGCATCACGGTGGGACACAATTTGTCATGGAAAACCGTTTTTGGGTGAAATTACTTCAAAATTCCATAAAAATATACACACGGATGGATAGTATTTAAAACAAGACATTAAATAACTGAAATATGTTTGTAAAATAGAATAAACATTCATAGTATCTTGCTGCAAGTTTATCTACCTTATCCTATTGCAACAAATGAAAAAAATTTCGGTCCCGAACTACTGACAGTACTGACACACATAAAAGGAACTTTTTTTTTTTTTAAATGACATTTACATAGCACAGGCTCTGGGAGCAATTACTGCTTTTTATAATCCCCGCAAGTTGATATTGCGACTGGCGGCCATCTTTGTGACGTAATTTTGACGTAGTCGACTGTGCACCACAGTACCGTTCGCAAGGTGAGCCCGTGCTTGATGACGTCACTCAGCGGTTATTGTGACAAGGTTCCATCGCAATATCAACTTGCGGGGATTATACTGCGGACTATTGGAGGGACCACGAAGGGTCTACCGGGTCAAAATGAATGAACTTAAGCAACCGACCTAGGGGCACCCAGAGGGGTACGGACCTCGGCATAGGACGTTGCTGGGGCTACGCGGCGGATTGGGTAGCGAGCGGGGATCGGTGAGAATAAAAGGAACTCCAAAAGGAATACGATAAGAATCAGGATTTCTATTTTCTAGTGGATAAACTCGTTCGTACTGAGCATACCTGCTGGACCATGGATCGCCTATTAACAAATTATCACCCTTTTCAGACCAACATTCTTCATTTTCGAGGCGTGTACTGTGTCCACTGTCCACTGTTTATTTAAAAGTGGCGACAGGTTCACTAACTGCCACAATAAAGTTTGATTGAGCACTGCTATATGATATCTGAATACGATATATTTAGAATACCTCTGACTAGGTAGCCCACCCGGGAATAAAGTTAATTGTAAGCATAATGCCTATTATAATCTTTCACACAATCCATCCACTTTTGTTTCTTTCTCTCCTTGTCGTGTGGGTAGCAGCCCAGGGCCTCTACCCGGATATTCGAACTTCACAATTGCGTGAACGTTTTCGTTCCAATGTCAACTCTATTAGGTAAGTACAATAAAGTTCGGACCGAAACGATCGCGATACATCGAAAATCGAAAGTCCGGTTACAGGGCCTGGTGTCAGAGTTTTTTCAGACCGCCTTCTGACGTGGTTTTTATGTAACGACCTCCTTCCTTTCCTAATAAAGCTAAAATCAGTTCAACATTATAAGTTCGACATTCGTATTGACGGTGTGTCCCAAACATAACTAGAGTGTACGTGTGGATACGTGACGTCATCAAGGTTTATGACTACGACGCCATCTTGTTACCGTGATCGCTGATGGCACTACATCATTCCGACTCCTCGAGCTCGAGGGAGTTTCACAGGATCCGCCATTTTGTGTTCAATTTATGCAGTTGATGGTTTGAAATTGGCCTCGATTCAGACTGTGCCACGACTTAACTTAACTAAATTTATTTCTGTCACTTTCTAAAATCAGATTAAGAAAAGAGACAGAAAACCAACAGCTGACTTTAGTCACAGCCCGGACACTGCAAACAAAAAATTGAAATTGACAAGATGACGTCAGCACATGCGAAACGGAGTCTAGGGCTGCCAGAGGGCTGCAATAACATGACTTTTTCGTAAATAAAACTCTTTGACACCCGTCTATTCAAAAAGAGTTTTTATCCTTCGTCCTAAGATTATTGTTCTCTTTGTTTCGAAAACATAAATTCTAGATGGTGACAATCTAGGCTACAGGTAACTGCCGCGGTAACCAGAGGGCGATAGAGGGGGTGAGGTAAAATGTTGGTGGGAGGAAGGGAGTGTCCATAGTGTATCTAGTAATAGATACTCTTTCTTATACTGTGCTTTAGTGCTGTCAAAGAGACGTTACACGCCCAAAAACGCTTTAAATAAGATGGCGTACATTATGATGGCATCTTATTTTGGGCGTGTAACGTCACTTTGACAGCACTAAAGTCAGCTGTTAGTTTTCTGTCTCTTTTCTTAATCTTATTTTAGAAAGTGACAGGAATAAATTTAGTAAGTCGTGGCACAGTCCGAATCGGTACCAGTGTTTCGTTAAAGTTTTAGACCACAGTAGGGCTTGTATGCGACGCACGACAAAGCATAAAAACGATAAAATCGCTAGTAAAACTGGATATCAGCATAAAAAGATGATAAAACACTTTGGAAACTTGTTTTCAGATAAGTAAAAGTAAGAGAGTAAGAAATGTTATTTAAAATGCTGAATAAAGTGCAATGTCACCTCTTGTTACATAGTACATTATAGCTCACTGAAAAAAGCTTTTTTTTCCTCACAAAAACACTGGCTACGCAATCTCGAAATCTAAAGCCATGTTAACAAAAAACAGTAGTTAATAATAAATGAATAAACCAAACAAAGTTAAGAGAGGTTCATTATAATTGTATATAACAAAAGCAGTCTAGCTCGTTTACTTAAGGCAGAGAGAAATGACATAGGCAAGAAAACACAATACTTTAGGATATTTAAAAAACCGCAAACTCATTATTATTAACCAGCATGCAATGGTTACAGATTATTCAACATTAAATGGATTCTGCACAATCTGTTATTAAAATAACGACTCTGACTAAAGTCAAAGTTGGCCTTCTGTAAATTTTCCTATATCCCAGTCATCTTCTAAATCTGCCTCATGTCAAATCAGCGAGATCGTATACAACAAGCTTTTTGCCCGCGACATCGTCGGCAGTCAGGCCCTATACCCGGACTTTCGATGTTCGATATATCGCCACTGTTTCGGTCCGCCCTTCATTGTAATAGAGTTGACACTGGAACGAAAACGTTCCCGCAATTACGAAGTTCGAATGTGCGGGTAGAGGCCCCGGCTCCAGTCATCGTGGCGATTATAATATACACTTAAACAGTTTTTAAGTCTATTCATAAGCTTTTAAACACATAAAGCTTAATCAAAATAAAATTGATTCAATAGTTATTTCGCGTGATGCTCAAGCAGTCATCAGATTTTTACAGTTTTATAATACCTAGTGTAGATACAGAATTGACAAACAAGATAGATAGGTACTTTTTCGGCGATTTAAAATAGAGTGTTACGATAATTATCAGGTGGAATTCTAAACTGCGCCTGTTTGTCAAGATTGTAGGGCGAAGTTTATTCCACGAACCGAGTATATCCCCAGGCCCTGTACCCGGACTTTCGATGTTCGATATATCACCACTGTTTCGGTCCGCACTTCATTGTAATAGGGTTGACATTGGAACAAAAACGTTCACGCAATTGCGAAGTTCGAATGTGCGGGTAGAGGCCCAGAGGTTTTTGACATTGGAAATGTCTTTTCGGTCGCTCCAGTATAGGCTCCGATTTCACGAAAAATCGCGATCCCCTACTTATATCTCTGAAAGTTGTGAAGATATGATATTCAAAAAAGGCTCAAAAGACGCGTATTCACAAGAGCTGTAAGATGCAAAAAGAATTATTCGAGAAAGTCACAAACGAAAAAAGTTATGGCCGAAATAGTGACAAAAAATCTATTTTTTCCGAATTTTTGATTATGGCGCTCGATATTTTGGGAACGAAGAATGATATCAAAAATTTAAGAAAATTTCTTCTGGACAATTTAGTCTATACTAATATTATAAAGAGGAAAGATTTGTACCTATTTTTGTATGTTTGTATGTTTGTAATGAATAGGCTCAAAAAGTACTGGGCCGATTTAAAAAATTCTTTCACCATTAGAAAGCTGCATTCACCCTGAGTAACATAGGCCATATTTATTGCTAGAAAAGATTAGACGTCCACCCGTGCGAAGCCGGGACGGGCCGCTAGTCAGCTATAATTTGAGCTTAAAACAAAGACGATCGGGTTAAGGGTTTGCCCTGGAGCCTAAACTTTTTGAGACAATATTTTTTCGAATTCCGTAGATTCATTTCCAATGTGCTGGATAGTCGTGTGAGGTACGAAATCTGAAGTGCTATTTTTGAAAATCATACGAGTGAATTGACAGTAGAAAGATGCATAATCTCCATAGTAATTTTGACATTTTCTACTGCCAAGTCGCTCGCTCGTATGATTTTCAAAAATAGCACTTCTGTGAATTTTTGCCCTTATCATCGCCTTACCAAAGTATTGTGCTCACGAAAAGAGAATTTCTTATAATGTTTGTCATATAAATGTTTTACGTGTATTTACTACGGGAGATTTGATTAAAACTCCTACGTTGTGTACGCAGTAAGAAAGTTTAATACGGTTTAGAGTTACGAATAACTTTGCTCTTTAATTTTACGAAAAATTCAATGAAAATGTCAAAGATTTTTTTGGTCTATACGACAAATAGGTTTAGGTGATTTTGTTTTTGACATTTAACGGGATCATCATCACTCACTATTAGACCTTTGCTAGGGCTAGGGCCTTCCCCGTGGTGATGGTACATATATCAGTTACGACAATTATGCATTTTCAATTTTGGCACATCAAATATGCATCTTTATTATATTTTTGACGTAAAAACGTTCCAGAAGTGCGATTTTTTAATCTCATTCGCCGAGTTCAGCAGTTGAAAATGTCTAAATTACTATGGAGATATGCATCTTTCTACTGCTGATTTGACTTTCGAAAATCATACTTCAGGAGTGCGATTTTTGAAAGCCAAATCAGCAGTAGAAAGATGCGTTTCTCCATAGTAATTTTGACATTTTCAACTGCTGACCTCACCGAATGAGATTCAAAAATCGCATTCCAGATAGACAGGTGAAGACAATACGGAGTGAAACGTGTAACGAGGGTTTCATTGTCTGAATACCCTCCCTTCAAAGGTGCCTACAGACAATGAAACCAAACAACTTTTCATATAAAACATGGGTAGAAAAACGAAAAGAAACTTTGGACCTCCCATAGAAAATAGATCGGCTGATCCGCGCACTTTTGTATAGGAGGTCCAACATATTTTTTTTCGACCCATGTTCCTTAATCAATCAATCAATCATATATTTATTTCAAGTAACAAGACTCATAATTTTAAAAGTAGGTATACACTTAATCTATTTTATCCTTAGGTAAAGTTGTTTGGTTTCATTGTGTGAATGCACCCTTGAAGGGTACGTTACGTTTCACCCAGAATACGTATGGACTTTTTGTTTGAAACTTTAGTAAGGTAGCGTACCTACACCGAAAAAGAGTTGATAATAGGTGTTGACGTTTATCAAGGAACTTGTTAATGAGCACATAAAGTATCACAATATTATAAGCAAAATGAGAACTAAAAGGGTACAAATGGCAACATTATCACTATTTAAAGAGATTTCTCCCAAGCACCCGGGGGAACTAAAAGAAACTTCTTCTTCTTATCGGGTGGGCACAGCCCTGGTGTCAGAGTTTTTTCAGAGTGCCTTACGGCCTCTGACGTGGTTTTTATGTAGGTAACGACTACTACCACCAGAGATAGTAGCCGGGACACGGGATTCATCTTTCTTCGTGATTTAGCCTGCAATGTCCTAAACAACTGGGGAAACACGCACAAAGTGACATATCACTAGTTGTCCCCCGTGGGAATCGAACCCATGATCTCCGTGTCGAGAGCCCAATGCTCTTAACCATTATACCACGGAGGCAGTCAAAGAAACTTATCTCCCAAAACGGAATTGTATCAAACAAATATCGACCATTCATTTTTTCAAGCCCCCTCTACAAAAGTTGTATAAAAGAAAAATGGCGGAGTAATCAAATTACGCATTATGTGGGCATTGTGATTTTATTACCTAATGAATAAGATAAAATTGATATGTTTCGGTTATTATGCCGAGTTATTACTGACAGGGGGACTTTTCCAGAAGGGTAGGTAGAGACTATAGATCTTCAATTTATTCTGTTTTACGGTTGCGTGAAATTGTTAAAAACTTTGTCTGCGTACAAATTATTTAGTTAAGTTTGTAGACTCGATTTGTTTAATAGGTACAAAAACCGGTCAAGTGCGAGTCGGGCTACTCGCGCACCGAGGATTCCGTACCACACCACCATACAACATATTAACTTACAAAAAAGATTCTCCGGGACCTGTAACACGAGACTGACCCACACTTGGCCGGTTTCTATTGTTTGTTGTTAAACTGTAGAGTTTGCTCTATAATCACACAAAGTTTGACGCTTGTATGTGTTACCGTTTTTACGATAGAGCGAGAAGAAAAAACGTTGACAAAAACTAGTTTCTTGTATGAGGTGAGGACCCCCCTTAATTTTTAACTTTTATTTTATTTTTATTTGTTAGCAAATCCGCCATAACAACGCACATTCTGTGAAAATTTCAACTAGGTACCTATCTAGTTATTACGGTTCAAAAGTTACAGCCTTAAATAGTTAGGACAGACGGACGGATCGACAGACAACGTAGGCTTAGTAATGGGGTCCCGTTTTCACCCTTTGAATACGGAACCCTAAAAAAAGTGTTTTCTCTGATTATCAAATACATAGCGCGAGTCCGACTCACACTTGGCCGTTGTTTTTTAAAGTCAACGCAGACGAAGTCGTTTATCTTTACTATATCTAAGTGCGACTTAAACTTTGGCGGTATTTATATTAATAGTATATCCACATATGTATGTACCTAGTATTATTTTATTACTAACAAAACATAGGGTCCTACAGATCCCAAACCCCATGCCTAAAGCCACGAGGGAACCCCAATGAATATAATATTATGCTATTGTAATAATAAAATAACAAATGGACCGACAAATCAGCTTTATTCAGAATATGCGTCTGTTTGATCAGGGCTATTGTGAAAAAAAAAAACAATTTTATGGAAAATTGTGGTATTTTTAAATGGAATTATTAATAACTGCCCACGGCATATTACGGCTGCTTGTATAAAAACATTCCGATTCTAATTGAGTTTTCTGGCCAACTCTTTTTAGCAATTTATAACAAACTAGCGGCCCGTCCCGGCTTCGCACGGGTGGACGTCTAATCTTTTCTAGCAATAAATATAGCCTATGTTACTCAGGGTGAATGCAGCTTTCTAATGGTGAAAGAATTTTTTAAATCGGCCCAGTACTTTTTGAGCCTATTCATTACAAACATACAAACATACAAAAATAGGTACAAATCTTTCCTCTTTATAATATTATGTAGATGTAGATGTAGATGTAGATGTAGATGTAGATGTAGATGTAGATGTAGATGTAGATTACTCTTATTGTTGAAAATATCCATTTAGTAACAATGACAATCTACCATTGACGTAGAATACTATGGTCGCCGGGTCTAGTACAAAATTCGCAAAAAAGTGTCCGAGACTAAACACACAAACCTAAGTATGTGTAGTATAAACCAACTAAAAACATTGAAAATGCTGAAACTCTTTTCCGCCTGCGCGTGTGCATAGTCGGTTGATAGTCGGCCGATCAAACGAAGACTTTCGCGTTAGGTTCTCTTTTGACGTTTTGGTGCTCATTTGGTTCGGACACTTTTGAGCGCAGACCCTACGTCCAGTAGTTGGTAAGTCAATGCAGTCTACCCTTCGATTTATTATGAATTCATGATTCTAATTTGTAGAAGGCCCGTGTCCTGTAAGAAGACTTATACGGGCTGATGATGATGATTAATGAATAATAATGGTATATTTTGGTATTTTAATAGTAAGGTATAATTTTATATTTATTTTATTTTATTTTATTTTATTATTTATATGTCTTACGTTCCGTAATCACGGGCAATTAAGTCCCGGACCTTTGGAAGGCGTGCATGGGGCCGAAGCCAACATGTAGAGGCCCGTTCAAAAGACAAGTTAATCTAAATGTAAGGGATACACAAATGGCGGATACCATCTCCGAGCGTACAACATAATACCCACGGGGATGGTCCCCGCCATTTGTGTAAAGACTATTGGAGTACGGCGCTATGGCCGCGATGGAAAAATAAGGTCTTGGGCTATGGAGGTGAAAGTTGGATGGATGGAGACTGGGCTATGGGAGGAGACTAACGGACGCCTGCCATGACAACTAGTCTCAAAATTGTAAATAAGGCAGGCGGTGACTCGCCGACTCATCGAGTGGGCCCCATAAAACGGCCGCACGCACAAAGTGCGACAATGGGGCAACATCTCATTGAGCGGCTGAAGGTTGTCGAGAGGTGCGGCTCCGGTTTCACCATCGCGGGGTTTACCCCCGTGAGCGGGTTTCCCCGTTATTACGCCATTACGTGCAATACACTTCCAACCTGGAGCATAGGTTCTGCTCTTGCGATTCCACTCTGGGCGGCCAATTAAGGCAAGCCAGAGGTAGGGGGGTGTGTTACTGTGTGTGTGGGTGTGGGGGTGTGTGTGTGGATGTGTGTGTGTGTGAGCGCATGTCTGTATGGTCCCCCTGGATAGGGGTCCGCGGTGTCGCCACTCACCGTCAGCTCGCCACAAGCTGCCCCCGCGGGGTTTATTTATATTATTATTATTTATTTTATTATTTTACAGTGCCCTACCCAGGGTTCATGTATTGTACTAATGAGCGCTTTTCTTTTCTTTTTTAATTTTAGTTCCTAAAAAAACTCGACAGATGACATGCTTATTGCTCCATAGTACTCCATAGAGACGTAGGTGAGATCCTGTCAAAATCATGTCAAGACTGTGCCTGACTTTTTTTTAAAAGCCAAGGCATCGAGCCCGTACAAACATGTTAGACGTAAACAGTTTCATTACAGACCGTAACGCCATCTATCGATCCACTAGAAAACCAAAAGAAAAACGCTCATTATTTTTTAATACCTAGTAAAACCACATGAAAGCAATAAAGATATTATGATTATGATTCCATACAAAAGACACCTGCTCGATATCATGACGATTAAGTTATTAAATAGTTGTCATTGCCGAAGCACCACTTTGTTATCAGCGCCCCCTATACTTACATTTTAGAAAGTCGAAACAGAATCAGTCTTACCTGAAAAAAAAGAAACATTACATTAGTCAATGAAAAACTTAAAAATGGTTCCATATAAAAGTGTGTTAAAACAAAACACCCTCATTCAAAGGGGTGGTTTTGAAAAAACTTTCGACATGGAGATGATGAAAACAATTTTGTTTTTTAATATTACCGGTGTTTTGAAACATCCTGTAGAAATTACCTCACGCTATTATCCCATGAGGATAGGCAGAGGCAGCTCATCTGCATTCAGATAGTGAATACCTCTTTTCATGCATCTTTCATGTCTAAGTGTCAATTCACACGTACCACAACCACACCACACCACAACGACGCCATGTGGTCGGGCGTATATTTTGTATTGAAATTGAATATTACAATTTACACGTACCACATTTTGCCGTTGTTATCGACCACCCGTGTAATACGACCACATCGCAACCACATCACGACGGCAACGCCACCACCGGCGGCGGCACCGCGGCCACATCGCCACGACATGCCGTCAAGCCGTTTTTCCTCTACGAAAGCCGGAGTATAACTCACATGACGACTTGGTTACCACATCGCAACGACAGCGACAACGCAACCACATCGACATTTTGTCGGTACCACAACGCAACTGCAAAAAGCCGCTGCGACACTATTCACCACAGCTTGACCACATTTTGTCGCTGCGACGTGGTGTGGTTGTGGTACGTGTGAATTGACCCTAAAAATTGCTTTGGAGCTAAACTATGATTTTAACAAAAGTTTCCATGCAATACAAAGAAAAGCTAACTAAAAATGTTCATTCAAAACCCACGCTTTATATATCGTAAGTTTCTTTCCCAGTAACAATAACCACACAATCAAGGAAACTTTCGCGTATCTCAAAACATAAGCTAAACGACGTAACACGTTATAAGAAAAAAAAAAGAAGCAAAGAAAAAAAAGTAGCGAAGCTTCGAAGCAATAACTGGCCGAACAATACCCACGTGAATGGGTCGACAAGGAACGAGCTGTGCTGGATGAGGTATTTGTTTTCCTGTTTAAATTTTTACCTGAATTCGTGTTTCACAAATTAAGGCCGGAACAGAACGACACTTAAGTGGAGATATCTTCTTAAGTAAAGATAGACAAGGATGCATGTATACGTTGTATGTATTTGCATCCTTTACTATCTATACTCAAGAAGAGATCTTCACTTGAGTGTCGTTCTGTAATACCGGCCTAAGATTTGATAGAGAACTTTATCTTTAATACTTGAGCACTGTCTATAAGAGTTGTCTAGGGCTTAAACCAAGGCCAGCACAGGGGGGGATGTTTATGAAATATGGCCGAGGATTCACAGGTGCTAAGATTTCTAATACTGAGGATGATGTAAATATTAACTTCCATCAAACTGATGTACCTAAGGAATCGAGAACAGGCAAAAGAAGAAGATAAAATCAAATCAATCTCGATTGTCGCTTTTATTTCAAATAAGTATCAACATGTCAACATGGGTACACAAATCTGAGTTCTGAGAGAGAGAGATACCTACTTCGTTTCTGAAAGCTAATAACTCCTAAATCAAGATACAGCATCGATGTTGCCGCGAAAATGCACCTTTTCAATGCTAACAGTATCATGTGTCATCAACATATCTGCGGATAGACGTCCAATGCTGGATATAGGCCTTTCCCGCAGATCGTCACAACGGCCGGTCCTGCGCTGCTCTCAACCAACGGGTTCCCGCCGCCTTCACCAGATCGTCGGTCCACCTTATCGGCTTACCCACGCTGCGCTTTCCTGAACGCGGCCCCATCGGCAATCTTTTCTGCGAACAATTTTCCCACCGCCCATTGCCACTTTAGTTTACCAATTCTTTGTAATAAAATCAATCGATTTCATATCAAACCTTTCAACTTATCGTATCCCAAACGTTACCCAATCCAGCCGGCACAGATCCGTGCCCGTAAAGTTTTGATAGCAGATGCTTGCCAATATTTGACGACGTCACCCAACGCCGTTCTTATTTAGTTTTCATTTTCCGCGCGAAAGAGCATAGCTATCTGCTATACAACCGATAACGTTATTTTAGGGTCCCGTAGGATCTTGCTTTGAAACAAAATCGGATTACTGAGAGCTTGCGCATTGCCGCAGCTCCGACAATATTGGTGTCGGTAATTTGATCAATGGTTGTTTTTTGTTTTTATTTTATTATTTTTGAATTAACGAACGGCCACGGACCACGGGCCACGGGCCACGGACCACGGCAATATCGGAATGGTGGCCAAAGAGAAGGAAGGAGGCATGGTACAATAATATACTGCGCCTGGTATTCTCTTCCGACCACGTGACTGACACAAGCCTACGTCATCATACCCTTTTACCATGTTAAACATGGTAAAAGGGTATGATGATGGTATGATGCCCGCTAAAGCGGGCATTTTTTTGTGATGTAGGCTTGTGTCACTCTGGGAATAGAAGACTTTGTTTTTTTAGACTATGGAAGGAGGTCAGTGGGTAGACCAACGATTCGTTGGTCAGACGACATTGTAAGGGTTGTGGGTCGGACATGGATCAGATTGGCACAGGACCGTGAGGAGTGGCGCAATGAAAGGGAGGCCTATGCCCAGCAGTGGGTTGATTTGATTGATTGATTGAATTTTGAATTAAAATGCTTAACTAGTTGGTAGACTTTGCTGGAAATATTTGATGGAATATTAAGTTCTTATTTGTGTAAATCTAAACTATTATAAAACTGTAACAGAATTGTGTCTGTACATTGAAGATATTTACAAAGAAAAAGTAACGATATGGTTTTTAGGTGTCCCTGATTCCAAATCACAAATTTTTGGATTTTTTGTCTGTCTGTTTGTTTGTTTGTTTGTTTGTTTGTTTGTATGTTTGTTTGTTTGGGTGTTTGTTTGTTCGAGTATCACACAAAAACTACTGAACCGATTTTGATGAAACTTTTTTTGTTTGATAGCTTATTATCTGACTTAAAATCTGGTATATAATTTATGCGGACGAAGTCGCGGGTAAAAGCTCGTAAATTATAAATTTCCAATTCTATATCTGTGTAATATTATATTCTTTTTTATTTTATTTAAAGTTGTTTTTGCATGCATCTTTGTTATCTTTTGAAAATAACGTATCTTTTAATCATTTTTGTTGGTAGCTGAAATAAATGTACTTTAACATTAGAATCAATAATTCTGAAGTTAAATATCAATTTATAGAGAAATTAAGCAACCTCTTCAACTTTTGACAAAAGGACATCAGCACTGGTAGCATGCACACCCGCGATAGCCGTGATACGGCTTTATCACGTCTTTTATCTCGTTCTTTCGCGCGCAAAAGAACGAGATAAAAGACGTGATAAAGCCGTATCACGGCTATCGCGGGTGTGCATGCTACCAGTGCAGGGCCTCAATTGCGCAATTTTATACGGTTTTGGTTTGGTTTTGGTTTAGTTTTGGTTTAGATTTGGTTTAGCTGAAGTAAAAAAGCTATCGCGATATTTTTTTCTGAACGGTTAAATCACACAATACAGACAATTCGATCGAACGGACATCAAACGTTACGCCAACTTATCTTCCGAAATAAAGCTAAATCGTTACCGTTAATATAATTTGCGCGATACGAATTGTGCATAACGTAACGTTTTTGGTTGTGGTTTTGTTTTGGTAGTATCGTTCAAACTTAGGGCGATTGAGGCCCAGGTATAGGTAGAGGTACGCACGGCGAAAGATCTACCTACCCATAGTTCGACCTTATTTCCATGAACATAGAGGTCAACTATGGGTAGGTTGCTCTGTCGCCGTGTGTACATAAAATCTTTTAAATAAGAAAATGTGTTTGATCACGGCTCAACTGCTGAACTGATTTTGATTAAATTGAGGATGGACATAGGTATAACGATTCTATACAGACGAAGTTGCGGTTTGTTATCTATAAAGAAATGCTTAAAAGTTCAGAACCCTAAATGTATTTTCAGATATAAAAACGTTATTTTTTATAGCAAGGATAATACTTTATTGTGAGCCTTGACTTTGATGGCACTCTTGTGCGGAATACGACAGGTTTTATGAGTATTTGTTGTGTTTCTTTTATATCAATTAAATAGAGTAAACTCTTATAGAGGTTCAAGAAAAAATCTCACTACAGGTGTAAAATATTCAAAGAATATCTATCTATCTATCTATACAACGTGTTAATGAAATAACGCAAAACTAGAAAGTAGTTTGTTTAGAATCGAGAGCAGAATCGAATTATCATAGTTTTAACATTTAGGTATTTTTTTTCCAAATATTAAATAATTTTGTTTGCAAAATTTAAAATTTACTGAACCCGATGACAACCCACTGCACGGTCACACTCACCCTACTTACTACCAAAACAAGATTATAAAAATGTGTCCATGAGAACTTAGCGCTTTTTTTCAGTGCTGAAATGATAACAAATCATTTTTGCCTCAAAACTTAAAATGCGAATAACTTTAAATTTTAAGTATCAAAATAATGAAATTATTTTTTCAATCTAATTATTTTGTTATAAATCAGCTGGGGTGTATGAGGTTTTGCGCTAATTCATTAACACGTTGTATATCTATCTATCTAATGTAATCCCCTAGAAATATTTAAAGGGGTGGTTTAGATAGACCGTTTAGACCATAGGTTCTCAAACTTATTTCGCCCATCGCCCACTTTAAGAAACAATTTTTTTCTAGAGCCCCCTAAATTGTTTTTACCACTGGTCACACGCGTGAAACAGCTATTGCAACATCTTTTTTAACGTACATTTTATTCAGAAGTATTTTTATTACCATAAAAAAATTTAATCAATGTAGGATGAAACTTATGCATTTTAAGGTCTTTGATCATATCAGGCTCGAGTTTACTTACAGTCGCCACGTTCAGTAATATGGACTCTATTTCTCTTTTAATTATTAGTTAGCAAGTATACAGTATTCAAGGGCACCGGCGCCGGTAGGATTTATATTTAGGGGGTTGCATCTGGTGGCTATAGCATCTGCCTTTCAGTAGGATCTCGTAGCCCAAAAAGGAACCTGAAGCAAGCGAGCGAAGCGAGCTTAAAATTTTTCAGTACGATTTCCTGCATTTGTCCAGAACATTGAGGTATTGTGCAGGAAGATACCTAGATTCGTTATGATCCTGATACCTATTCTACTTTTTTAAACTATATTTTTAAATTGCCCTGGCCCCCCTAGACCGCCTAAACACCCCCTAATTTTGCCTCCAGTGCCCACAAGGGGGCGTTATCGCCCACTTTGTGAAAGGGTGGTTTAGACCATAAAACTGAAGAACTTTCACTATAGAGCCAACACATCGAAATCGCCAAAAAAAAGAAAACAGTTCTCCCATACATTTAAGTCGAGTTGGTAATCGGTACTGCAGTTATTTGTATTAAACAGCAGACTTTTTTCCTCTGTTTCGAAATTGGCTCCATAGTGAAAGTTTTTCAGTGTATGTAATGGTCTGAGGCCCCTTAAGTATTACTAGGGCGTTTTGTTACGCTGTGTATAAAGGGGTGGTTAACTAGAGACCATAAAACTGAACAATTTTCACTATGGAGCTAACATCGAGACAGAATGGAATAATAAAACCGGTCAAGTGCGAGTCGGGCTACTCGCGCACCGAGGGTTCCGTACCACACCACCACAGAACACAACATTATTAACTTAGAAAAAAAAACTTTTTTTGTCTGGGACCTTTAGCGCAAGACCGACTCACACTTGGCCGGTTTTTAGTATTTGTTGTTATTCTGTAGAGTTGGCTCTATAATCACACTAAGTTGGACGCTTGTATGTATTACCGTTTTTACGATAGAGCGTGAAGAAAAAACGTTGATAAAAACTAGTTTCATGTTAAGAACCCCCCTTAATTTTTAACTTTTTATTATTTGTTAACAAATCCGCCGTAATAACGCATAATATGAGAAAATTTCAACTATCTAGCTATAACGGTTCAAAAGTTACAGCCCTAAATAGGTAGGACAGACGGACGGACGGACAACGTAGGCTTAGTAACAGGGTCCCGTTTGCACCCTTTGGGTACGGAACCCTAAAAAACATACCTACGCCAGACATTTTACATTGGCTCTACATGGAATGAGGATGATGGCCAAGCCTAATAACTTGTAATATATATTAATAGCGGCCCGTCCCGGCTTCGCACGGGTGGACGTCTAATCTTTTCTAGCAATAAATATAGCCTATGTTACTCAGGGTGAATGCAGCTTTCTAATGGTGAAAGAATTTTTTAAATCGGCTCTGTACTTTTTGAGCCTATTCATTACAAACATACAAACATACAAAAATAGGTACAAATCTTTCCTCTTTATAATATTAGTGTAGATAAAATAAAATAAAATAAAATAAAATAAAAAATAAAATAAAACTTTATTTGACCGAGATGAACACTAACTTTTTTAGAGTAAAAGGGATTTTAGTCTTGGCTACTTTTTAACATAAATTGTTTTTGATAGGATTAAGATTACTTATCTGATTTCACTGCAAGATGAAACCCGAAATTAAAACGTCGCTATAAACTAAAAAGTATATCGGTCTAAAAGTAAAAGAAACTAAGTATGTCTTTAAAACAATTTTATTGATAAAAACACTTCGCAGCTTCATTCAAAACAAATTTTAACCAACTTTAAAATAACTAAGATTATACTTTATAGTTTAAAGTTTTAAAGACTAAACTCCAACCGCAATTCTAAGAATTGACTGCGGAATTGAATTGAGAGTGTCTCCAGGCTTCAGCGACAATAGATTTCGAAGCTCCGGATTCTAGGAGTGCTATCCAGGAATCCTAGCCTTTTGAAATTGGACCTAGAGCACACAAGTCCCTCTTTATTAAGTTTTTCACTTGAGCCTTGTTGGATTTCTTGAGTTGTTTAGATTGAAATTGGTTTGTCACTTATTTTTTTAGTTTGAGTATTTTTACTAAAATTTTGTCGGTTAGCAAGATAAAACATTTACCAGTTATTAGACTTCCAAACTGTCCTAAGCTTTTAAACACAACACATTTTTTCTCAAAATCGATCCAATAGTTTTTGCGTAGTTTTGATTTTAGAAGGAAGAGGAAGTCCTAGAAACATTGTACTCATGCCTATTATGTCCCACTGGTGGGGTAGCCAGAGACAATAGATCATCACACATCTCAATCAATCAAATAGTAAACTTTCATTCTCCTAATTTTTTTTCTTTACAAATTTTGACGTGAAACCTTCTTTAATAGCGGCGTTGTGCACTTTTCGTTTCGTTGTGCGTTGGGATGTGTAAAAAATGTTAAGCTCGCGTTAGGACCGTGACGTCACGTGACAATTCGTAAGACGTAAGATCTCTTACATTTCACCTTTGCCGGCACTCCCGGAGTGCAACCCGTTGTTTTTTTTTAGATTTTCTTTATTTATTTCTCTCGCCTCTTATGTATCTTCATACATCCTCCTCGGTTCCAGGTAAATTTTATTTATATTTATTTATTAAAATTAGGCAACTGTAAAAATTTTACTTAGCCCTTATCTTTTTTAATATTAAGATTTCACTAAAATTTTAAAAGGCGATTCGTTAAAACTTAAAAGTAAAAGAAGATAAAATTCCAACTTATTAACGTACATCGATATCATTAAAATCCCAAACCAATAATGGTTTCGGTATACCGCTGCCATAACTTAACGAAATAATGATAACAATATCGGTGCTAAACGAATTTTGTAACAAATGTACCGTGAAAAGTTTAAAACTGTAACAATAAGCAATAATTTTAATCGCTTGTTTATTTTAACTACCGAATGTTGGTCACATAAAAATTTGTTTTAGGGGGAGAGCGGTCGGGTTTATGTTTTATTTATTGACTTTTATTATTACTTTATGCTAACAGCATGTTAGGTATTAAAAGTTCAATCCGGCTTCTAACAGGCATCATCATCATCACCCTATGCGGGGTCCTTCTTAATATGCTGACACTTTTTTAAAGGGATGATCAGACCATCAAATTGAACAACTTTTTTTATAGGACCAATATCGAAATCGCGAAAAAAAATCAGCTTTTTCACGATGTCGATGTTGGTGCCATAGAGAAAGTTGTTCAGTTTGATGATCTGATCATCCCGTTAAAAAGTGTCAGCATATTAAGAAGGATAGTGTCGGTGTATTGTCAGCTATGCTATATACGTCCGTCCCACTGCAGGACACAGGCCCAATATATGGGCATAGAAACGTTGAAACAATTTTATTGATTAATACACAAATACAGGTTTATTTCTTTAAACCGTAAACCCTTGAAACACAATTAATTAGACGCAACTTACAATCAATTAACCTTTATTCAAAACATTCGATTCTAGAATCTATAAAAAAAAATCTATAACGTATTTTCTAAACACTACATTACTAGTTCAAACCTAACTGACCTTCAAAACCGCACTTTTTTCAATAAATTCCTATCTAAATTACTATGTTAGAACTACCCCTTAAACGAAGTCACCTAGCGTGACAAAACAGCAGCTGTGAACTCCCCCTTAACAAATAGAATGTCAATTTTAACCACTAGTTAGACTAATAGCCCCCATAAGGGTGATAGCGTGATGGTAGACTAGTTGTTAGAAAAAAATGGAAAAATTGAAATGTAGAGACGATAAAAAATAAGGACACTTTTTTTTGTCGATAAAAAATTATCGACTTAAAAAATGTGTCCTGTATACAGGGTCGTTCTAAATAGAGCAGAATATTTTGAAGTGGATGATCAGACCATCAAACTAAACAACTTTCTCCATGGGACTAAAACGTTGCGAAAAAAAAACAGTCTCACATCTGGGTCGAATAGGTCTGTATTGCAGTAAAGGAAAAAAATATTTTTTCCCCCGATTTCTGGTCTGCCCCTTAAAATGTTAAGCACTGTTTGAGAAGAACCTTAGTTTTTTTTTTTTTACACAGGCACATACATTGTAATGATCCCAAGAAAGCACTATTTATAGGCTGTTTAATATGGAAACCATACAACGACGGCACAAACATATAAACATCCATGACCGAACCGGGATTCGAACCCAGGACCCTGGTTTGGCAGTCCGGCGTGGTAACCATTACACCAACCGGGTCGTCAAAGGTCGTCGAAGATCGTCGTTAGTTGTTTAGGAAGGTATATAATATACAACGTGTTAATGAATTAACGCAAAACTAGAAAGTAGTTTGTTTAGAATCGAGAGCAGAATCGAATTATCATGGTTTCAACATAGGTAATTTTTTTCAAAATATTATATAATTTGTTTGCAAAATTTAAAAATTTCTGAACTCGATGTCAACTCACCGCACGGGCACACTCACCCTACTTACTACCAAGACAAGATTATAAAAATGTATCCATGAGTACGTTAGCGCTTTCTTTCAGTGCTGAAATGATAACAAATCATTTTTGCCTCAAAACTTAAAATGCGAATAACTTTAAATTTTAACTATAAAAATAATGACATTATTGTTTCAATCTAATTATTTTGTTATAAATCAGTTGGGGTGTATGAGGTTCTGCGCTAATTTATTAACACGTTGTATTCTTATACTGTGATAGAAGTCTTGCTGTCACTATATTGACGACTTTTCTTCTGCGTTTTGCATCTAAAATAAATGTATTCTGTGTTCAAACCGCAAATTTACAGTAGTCATTAGAGCGTGAGAGCCGCAGAATGTGTTCGCTATATCATCGCGTAAAATATTCACGGCGAAGTCTCTTCCACTGTGTTTGTGCAAATTTATAGATTGCAGCGGTTCTATGATAGTCTTCCTTTTTTTCTTTTAAATGAAAGTCATAGGTGATGCAGACGGTCGACTTTGATGGCATGTTTTTTTAGGGTTCCGTACCCAAAGGGTGAAAACGGGACCCTATTACTAAGCCTACGTTATCCGTCCGTCCGTCCGTCCGTCCGTCCGTCCGTCTGTCCGTCCGTCTGTCCGTCTGTCCGTCTGTCCGTCCGTCCGTCCGTCCGTCCGTCCGTCCGTCCGTCCGTCTGTCCGTCCGTCCGTCCGTCTGTCCATGTGTCCGTCTGTCCGACTGTCCATGTGTCCGTCCGTCCGTCTGTCCTACCTATTTAGGGCTGTAACTTTTGAACCGTAATAGCAAGATAGTTGAAATTTTCTCAGATTATGCGTTATTACGACGGATTTGTTAACAAATAATAAAAATGTCATAAAGTTAAAAATTAAGGGGGGGTCCTCAACATGAAACTAGTTTTTATCAACGTTTTTTCTTCACGCTCTATCGTAAAAACGGTAATATATACAAGAGTCAATCAAACTTAGTGTGATTATAGAGCAAACTCTGCAGAATAACAACAAATACTAAAAACCGGCCAAGTGTGAGTCGGTCTTGCGCTAATGGTCCGGAATAAAAAAAAAAATTCTATGTAATAATAATAATGTTGTGTTCTGTGGTGGTGTGGTACGGAACCCTCGGTGCGCGAGTAGCCCGACTCGCACTTGACCGGTTTTATTATTTGAGAAGAGACTATAATATCTTTCTGGGTGGTCAGAAACACTGTTACAATCACTAAGTAAAATTTAAATAATTATTTTTTAATAAACATGTAGAAAACTGTTTGATGATTAAATATACATATCTGAGGGATAGGTGGAGCCGTTTGGAAAATATGAGGAAAAAGAAATTTGACTAAAATTAAACTCACAGTAGGTACTTAACATTTCATCGTCGGAGCCCTCACTGGGCACTACGCCACAGGCACGATGATGCACAAGATGAAACTCACCCTGGATCCCAGCTGCCGAGCGTGCGGAGAGGATGAGGAGACCATGGAGCACATTATCTGTGACTGTGATGTCTTGGCGGCAAAGCGCATGTGCCTCCTCGGTGATGGATATCCAAAACCGGGAGACCTTAGGCTTCTTCCCCTCAATGGTATTGCCTCCTTCATTGACCAAGTATTTGAAGGGTGAAGAAAGTAAAAAGTATTGGGGCTAACACAAAAGATCCCACTGGGTCGAAGTGTTGCTGGCTTGCCAGCCCCCACAACAAGATAAGATAAACATTTCATAATAATCCTTCTATCTGTATTATATAAAATTTTTTATGTATTTACTATAAGGACATATATCACAATTACAGGAAATAACATTAATTCGTCCTGAATATCGGGTTAAAAATGGTCCAATTTTAGTTTTCGGAGTCACCAGATTTAGCGAAAGCCCGCATTTTGTTCGTCAGATTTGCATTTAAATGTCGCGTCAAGCCCCATACTATGGCAAAATCACTGGAGCTGGACATCTGGTTTTTGTTATGAAAATTTTCGTAGTATGGAATTTATCTGAAAACCCTGTGCACTATCCTATCTGAAACATCTCAGATACTTTTTTCGGTCATCTCCCATGACCCCCAAACCTCTCAGATTTTCAAATTACGCCCTGAATATGACAGAATTTAAACCTTCTGGGCACCTGGTACAGTAGGCCTACCATGAGCTTACACTGTAGTAAACTACAGTAAAACTACTGCAGTAAACTACAGTTTTTGTATTGAATTTCATACAGCGCTCCTAGTGGTTACGTTGAGAACTAATTCTGTCATACAAAATTGGTGCCTACAGCAGTAACGTCCAATTAAAACTCATGGTACTTCAAATTAAAAATCCGTAAATGCGTTGCGACATGCTCTAGTGTGCGAAGTACAGAACATTATAAGAGGAGGGGTTAGAAATTCACGTTCACGACACGTTCCACGCCTACGTTGCACTTCTAACCCCTCTTTTAATGTTCTGTGGTGCGAAGTACCCATTTCCCACTGCAATGCGACCCGCCTTAATATGCGCTTTTCTGTATGGAACAATGTAAACTTGAAGTAAAACTGTCACATCAGGACTAAAAGTCGCATGTATGCAATCTTGCAACGTCAGTCAGTCTGCCCGTTTGTCACCGAAGGTATCATTTTAACGTGTGAATGAATGCAGATGGCAAATTACTTTGAAGTCCTTCTTGAATAGGGTCACCAGGCATCCGAATATGACAGAAATTATTACAATCAGGACAAGGTAAATAATCCGTCACTATTAAGTACAGCATTTTTCCTTTTGTTAGAATTTAAAAAAATATTATTTGAATATCGAATAAGTACAAACAGACACGGGATCCGGGATTTTTCTTTTGTCTGTACTTACGTTTAGAAAAAATTGCACCGTTACCTAAGTATCTTACTTACTTCGAAGTTATATTGATTTCTGTTGAACATAATGACACCGATATCTTGCACTTATAGAATAACTAGCGACCCGCCCCGGCTTCGCACGGGTGCAATGCTGATATAAACCTGCCTCTTGAATCACTCTATCTATTAAAAAAAACGCATCAAAATCCGTTACGTAGTTTTAAAGATCTAAGCATACATAGGGACAGACAGACAGCGGGAAGCGACTTTGTTTTATTTATACTATGTAGTGATTATTAACAGGATGAACGAAAGATTTTCGAATAAAAATGCTTCACCCTTCCGAGAAAAAATTCCATGTTTTCGTTAACAAACGGTAGATGAAAAACCATTTTGTGTCTCCTGCCAGCGATCAAAAATCAAGATGAAAAATCCGGAACCTCCGAAGTCTGATTTTTTTATCACAAATGTGGTTACCCTACTCTAAACAGTCCTTATTATAGATATCGATAATTACACGGCAGTTATTACCAACTAGAGACGTTTGTATGAAGGTGCGACATGCATTAGCAACAATTTTGTTTATTTATTACTAGGTGCTAATAACATACCGGCAAATTTCTAAACACAGGCGCAATCACCGATGCAGAAACGATTTATACAGGGTGTACTGTACAAATCGTTGAGGATGCTTCAGAAAATCAAACTCAACAACTTTCACTACGGAACCAAGATTGAAATCGCGAAAAAAGAAATCTTTTGTTCAATCTTCTTCTTATCGTGTGGGCAGAGCCCTGGTGTCAGAGTTTTTTCAGACCGCCTTACGGCCTGACGTGACGTGGTCTTTATGTAACAACTTCTACCACCAGAGATAGTAGCCAGGACCAACGGCTTAACGTGCCATCCGAAGCACGGAATCATTTTTCTTTTCAGACAATCAGGTGATTCAGCCTGCAATGTCCTAACCAACTGGGGAAAAACGCACAAAGTGACATATCACTAGGTGTCCCCCGTCGGAATCGAACCCACGACCTCCGTGTCGAGAGTCAGTACTCTTAACCATTAGACCATTTTGTTCAATGGAAAATGGTAATAGATACTGGACCAAAATGTATAAAACAGCTGTTTTTTTGCGATTTCAATGTCGGTCTCATAGTAAAAGTTGTTCAATTTGATGGTCTTGTTCTGTTTGATAGATAACGCATTTTATTTTACACCCTGTATAGTGCACAGGGTGTAACAAAACACGCTAGTAATACTTAAGGGGGTGCTTCAGACCATCAAACTGAACAACTTTCACTATGGAGCCAACACCGAAATCGCGAAAAAAAAATCCGCTCTTTCATACAAAACTGCATTACCGTCTCGACTCTAACGACAGCAGATTTTTTTTTATTTTTTCTCGATGTTGTCTCCATAGTGAAAGTTGTTCAGATTGATGGTCTGAAGCATCCCCTTAAGTATTACTAGGGTGTTTTGTAGAGTGGTGAAGAAGACAATGTAGCATTTTGGAAAGTGTTATTACAAGTCAAGACAACAACGAAATTAAACCTTATTCTGAATAACAAAAAGTTTATTAAACCACATGAGAAATTCCCTATACCAACTAATTAATTAATTTAATACCGCACTGGAAAAACCAATGGCATATTGCTACTACGAATAAAGAAATAAGTTCGTAGAATTGCTATAGATAGTGAAATAATAATATCACTACGATAAAAGTATTTTTCTTTCCAGGAAGTAGTTTTAAATTAATAGTGATGCGACATGCTTGAACTATTTTCTGGAAGTGATTTGACTCTTGAATTTGAGTGAATGCTCAGTTATGAATACGACAACTAATTTTGTAGTCGAGATTAGACTCCAATTTACCTACCGAACAATGACGCGTTTTCCAATGTTAGTAAAAAGGAAAATCAGTAGATAGCAAATATGTATTAGAAAAAAACCTGGCAACTTGAAAGAAAAAAAAACCTTTTGTCTTTGGTTTGTCGACTGACATTGAACATCTCTGGAATTTCCAATGGAAAAACTTTTCACTACCAATAAAAAAGCAATATCACCGAAAATGTTAGTTTGTTGTAAATAAACGAACAGTGATTACATAAAAAGTAGATCAATTAAAAGTATCAAAACGTCTCTAACATTGTAACGGCATCCTATAAATGAATTAACTTTCGTTCAAAATTATGAAATCAAGAATAAACGGAACACTATCTGACAGAAAATTTTTCCATTGTCACGGGACAATTTTTTTTAAGTGTTAGCTCTTGACTATCTGACTATCTAAGAAAAACGAAACCTGTACTATCAACATAGTTCACGCTGGACCCTTTTCGAACATTTTTCCTTTGCAAGTGACCATCACGGCTAGTCCCGCCCTTTATCTTGTTGACCAATAAGCAACTAAAAAAACATCTGTAAAACAGATGGTGTAGCGAAAGTTGGTTAGACAATTACAGTTCACAATCGATCCTGCTGACTACCTGCTCCAAGTGGGGCCTACTTGGATACTTGCTTTACAAGGATAGTCAGTTCCCGACATATCGAGCTTTGAAGACATGACAGAAATTATAACAAGTGCGAGTCGAACTCTCGCACCGAGGGTTCCGTATACACTGTACCGAAAATATTGCGATTTGACTAGAATCCTTAGCGTGAGCCGGACTCAACACTTGGCTAGTTTTGATTATTTGTTTTACGTTAAAGTATGCACTATTACACCGAGTTTAACGTTTATTTGTGTTACCGTTTTTACGAAATAGCAATTTAAAAAAAATCCAGCCCCATGAATTTTTACTTTTTGTAGCAGACCCTTTGGGTACGGGACCCTAACAACTAAATATTGAGTTCTTAGTACAGAAAATATTGTTTGAGTTTATTCCTATTATAGTTAGAATACAACCAACGTAAAAAGGGACGAAGCAAAAAAACTTTATGGTGCTACCGTGACGCTATTGGATGTCATACGCGAGGCAGCGGACGGGCGCTACAAGCAAAATTAGATCTTAGTGGGGTCCAGCGTGAACTATGCTGATTACGGTTTAGAATCTGAAATTTGAACTTTCATTGTTCATTGAACTATACCTGAATCCAACGAGCACATTTTGTGAATCGACTCGGTACTCGAGTCATTTAAATTCACATCACTATTAAACTATGGTTAAATGATCAATTTCCTGTTCTGACATCTAACATGGACGAACTTGAGACAAAGGGGCGTCACATTTAATTCTACGGTAACCAATTAAATGGCTATTTCCAATTGAATTGTTCAGTTCAATTGAATTTGTGAGCGGATATAATTGGCGTTTACAAGAATAGTCTATTGTCAAAGTTTGGTTGATTAATTTTAGAGCAACTTGATCAACAAGTTATATTGTCTTGTCTTATAATCAAAGCTGTGTTAGTAACATAGGGGGAGACCATAAATCACGTGACGCTGATTAGGAGCGGGGGGAGCGGGGTAGGGGTCTAATCAAAAGTCACCTGACTTTATAATTTTTTGAATTTTTACGGCGATTTTATAATTTACATTAATTCAGGTTAACAAAATTAGTTCTGCCAACAATAAAAAAAAAATTGTTTATTCCCCCTATTTTTTTAATTCGCAGACTCCATATTAAAATAATATGGCCTACCTATGTCACTCACGATTTTTAAGAATGTAACGCCACCTCATACGTTAAAATCCATCAAGCCGTTTAGGCTGTAGTGTAGCTGAAATTCCTTTTTATGAGTTTTATGACGGTACAGGAGTCCATGAATGGAAGAATAGTAAAATTGCGTATATTTCTCATGAGGTTCTAAGTTTCATATCTTTCTATACCTATTAATAAAATAAATAATTGTTTAATTAATTTATTCGCCTTTGAATTACTTGTTATAAAAGTCACATGATATTAGGGGAGGGGGTGGGAGTTTAATAAGAATGTCACCAAGAGGTATGCCTGTGCCCTGCAGTGGTTGGTTGGTACGTATGCAATAAGCTGTTGATGATGATGATGAAAAGAAACAATTCAAGTTTAAACAGACGAAAATACTCAAGAGTTAGGTACTATTCATTAAAACAGTTATCAACTAAAACTACAAAAGAAATCTTTCTCTGAAATAGGCTGTTTCAGATCCTAGAACAAACACAAAACCTATTTCATTCACTAACAATACCAAGCGATTGAAACCAAAATTGGAATTCGAAAACAGTACAAACAAAGACAATGTTCAGCGACACTATATCTATGGTTTTACAAACACACGGACAAATTTCAATATAAAACGATGACTGAGCAAATAAAAGTTGGTTTGTCTAAACCTTTATTGTAATGTAAATTTAGGGTTGCCAGGTTCATTACACCTCGTTTGTTTCGAGAAAAAAAATGAGAATGGGTTTGTCGTCGAAGATTTTTTTTTTGCTTTCATTTGCTGAAGATCCTCTCACAAGGCGCGCCACAAAACTCTATCCTCCTGCTTCCTGATCTAGTCGCTCCCCGCTACTTGTCGCAGGTCGTCTGTCCAGCGCCGGAGCATCCCACACTACATCTGCCAATTCTTGGTCTCCACTCTGGAATTCTGGCACTCAATTGCCAGCATTTATCACCATCCCATTGCCATTTAGACAATGTGGGTTTTGTATGTAAGGTTGGCGCCTTATTTTTCGCCGTTGTTTTTGGCGCGGCCAGCAACCGAACTTGAATATTTTATTTTAGAATAAAGTAACAAACAAAACTTATTAACATGCATATCCCTAAACTCAGTCCGGACGGAGATATAAAGGCTTGAAGTTGAAAATATTACCATTTCGGGCACTTCAAGCCTTTATATCTCAGTTCGGACTGAGTTCCGAGATATTTGTAATAACAAGTGTTGTTTTTAACTTTATTCTGAACTATAATATTCAAGTTTGATTGATGGCCGCGCTAAAAAAAGAAAAAAGGCGCCATTTTTAGGGATAGGCTTTTGCAGAGCTATGTGCCTACGTATTTTCTGAATTGATGAACTAGTCCCATCGACAGAGTCCTGGTTTCAACACTGGTCAAAGACTGGCAGGACTCAGTGATTGAACAGTGAACTCCTTCGTTTTGAAACATTGTAGTTTGTAGTAGGGCCGAAGAAAAATGGAATCAGTCTTTGGATGGGGCGATAATTGTGGATGAATCGAAAGGTATGGCGAGTCTTAGGCCCAGATCAGAGAATTTAGTATAGTACGATCGAAAAGAACTTTGGCGAATTTGGACCCAGCCATTTTTACGAAAACTAAAAGCCCTTCAGGACGGCGGTCATAATTATTATAAACAGTAAAAATTAAGGCATTTTTTAAAAAAACTTCCTCATCTCTAGAAGTCCGGGTTCAAAAGTAGAAATTACTAGTAAAATAGACAAATCATCCAAAAAGCCGTAGCAAAACGCAACCATGACAGCTATTTTCATCTAATATTATCACTGAGGTAGTTTTTGGACGTTACGGAACGTATTTGGCTTTATTGAACTGATAGTATGTGAGATTTCGTTTGATTCCATTATCATAATATTGTACGGTTATCGTGAATTTTCATTAAAACAAACACAATGAATGCGTAGAAGATATATGGGCTATCTAATAAGAAAGATTATGAGTTTCACACACTTGATACAAAAGGTATCATAAGGAGAAATACTTTTCCCCCAACTTCTACAGATTACAACCAATTTCCTTTTTTGTTAGTTTTGTTTCACTCTACACGTATTACTAAGTTTCATTAATGTATGGGATCTATATGTTTGGGTCTCATATTATATGGCCTTCCGCCAAACTTCTTTATGAATTTTTCAGTTACAATAAAGATAGTGGTCTGAAAGGACCCATGGAAAAAATGTGCTTGGGCGATTGAATCGCACGAAGTATGAAACGTCTAATGACTTCCTAGAAAGCTCTGTTCACAGATAAAAGTTTCAAATTAATTACAAGTTTAAACAACTCACTAGACTAACACTTTTCAGTTAGAATTTTAGCTAAACGTCCAGTAAATCTAAGTTCAAACTTGAACAACTTACTGCCTAGTTAACAGTTCTCAGAGATGGCCTAATGACTTCCATTCAGTCTAGATGTCTATAGTATATTCCAATAGGATAGGCTTAAGAAGTAAATAAAACACTACAGTTGCAGTTGAGAAGGTAGTCTGAGATATTCCAAACTATGCGACCTGTCCCGGCTTCGCTCGGTTACACAAATCTTCTTCGTGAATTAGTCTATCTATTAGGGAAAACCGTATCAAAATACCTACCTACAGGAGTTTATGAGATTAGATTTTTTGCTAATTGCATTGGGGAAAGTTGTTCAGAATCGTGAGTACAATCACCCTTTAAGAGCCTATGTCGAAAAATAATTTAAGCGAAACGGGCGTGTGATAGCTTATATTACTGCCAGATGCGAGAGAAAGAGATGGGGCGGCGCGCGCGCCTGGAACGAATCAAGCGAAAAAACAAACTCTATTTAATTGTGATTGTACTATTTATGTAAGTTCAATTCTGCTCTAATCAAAACTTAGATAATAGCAATCTCTTTTTTTTAAATCAAGTCTCATGTTTCTATTATTCACCGTTTAAAAGTTACAAGCGTTTATAGACAAAAACGGAGGCTACTTTGGCTTGTTTTTCTATCGAGAAAATTTGTGTTAATCGTGTTTTGGCTCTAATCAAAACTTCAATTATATGTTCAATTTACACATATCTGCAAATCATACTCCTACTGTTAGTACTTCATGATAAATGAAGCTTTGAAGAATCCATTTTTTTTCACATAGCATTAAAGTAATGGAACTCACTACACTTGCACCCTGTATATACAGGGTATAAACTTAAACGCGTCCCATACTTAAGGGAGTGCTTCAAAAATCAAACTGAAAACATTTTATTATGGGAACAAAGTTAAAAATAATAAAATATAAAACAGCTGTTCCATACATTTGGCTCGAGGAGCGACATTTTCTATGGAACATCTGCTTTTTTTCGCGCTTTCAATGTTGTCTCCACAGTGAAAATTGTTCAGTTTGATGGTCTAAATAAAGCATCCCTAAAATATGTAACGTATCTAATTTTACACCCTGTATTCCCCTTGCCGGTAGTCTGAAATATTCCAAATAAACCATATTCAGAATATCCCTATTTAACTTCACAAACAGAACTAAAACAGTTCATAATGTTTCTAGGACACTTTATTAGGTGAACAAGTTTCCTTTTCATTCATTTGTATTGAAACAAAGAGAGACAGATAGTTCTGTGACGATTGCAGTATACTAAAGTCCCCACGTCTTAGTAACGTATACAAAACACATACCGTAGTTAGAATTCCCAAATAGTCTGGTACCGTCAGCATATAAAATTATTACATACATAACTATTAAAAGTCACCTTTTATCTTTAGTAGGTACCTATTTATTTTGAATCGATAAATATGCCGTGTGGTTCCGTTTTAGAATGGACCACCACATTTCTTCCTGTGGGTATTGTACGAGCCGACTAAGGGATAAGGGTTTCATATGCAGTGTATTTGCAGGCGAAAGGCTAGCCAACTATCAACAGTTTACACGTGATTTCATCTTGAAGCCTTCAATATCATTGATATACAATATAATGGACGCCGGGTCTAGTACAAAGTTCTCGAAAAAATGCTTCCGAGACTGTACTCTTATATATTCCGTGCCGAGACTAACCTACACAAACCTAAGAACGTGTATATATACAGTGTGAAATTAATATCATTAGCATCCTTTTAAACTAAGAGTCTACCCATCGAACTGAACTACTTTTACAATATGGGGAAACCGAGCGGAGCAAAAAAAAAATCTGCTATTCCATACTAATCTGCAGTGCCTAGTCGACTCAAATGTATGCAACAGCAGATATTTTTTTCTGCTCCGATTTGTTTGCTCCCATAAGTTGCTCCTTAAAGTTGTTCAGTTTGATGGGTAGACTCTTACTTTAAAAGGATGCTAATGAATTGATATCAAATTAATAAATAAATAAATAAATAAACAAATAACGCTCACAGGCACATACATAGTAATGATCCCAAGAAAGCACTATTTATAGGCTGTTTATTATGGAAACCATACAACAACGGCACAAACATATAAACATCCATGACCGAACCGGGATTCGAACCCAGGACCCTGGTTTGGCAGTCCGGCGTGGTAACCATTACACCAACCGGGTCGTCAAATTCACCCTGTATACAGTGTATAGTAATATGAACCGACTAAAAATATTGAAAATGCTGAAATTCTTTTTCATCCCACTCCTCCCGCGTGCGCGTAGTCGGCCGATCAAATGAATACTGTCGCTATCGCGTAATTGGTTCTCTTCTCTTTATACGTCTTGGTGCTCTTTTTCGGATCCGGCGTCCAGTAGTCAGTAAGTCAATGTACAATATGCTAAAAGAGCCTTTTTACAACCGCATGCAAGACCTCTGGTAGTTGTAGCTATAATTCTGACTACCCAAAGAAATAGGTCTAAATAAAAGTACCTACCTACCTTTTTCTACCTTTACATACAGCTTACACTTGACCTATTTTCTCTCAAGTTAGGTGGAAAAGAGAAAACAGTGCTCCGGCGTATCATGAATATTTGAGCATTTTATAGACATAAACATCATTCTTGTAAATTGCTCGAGCGTTATATTGGATTCTGTTGTGGAACCTTTAAATGTATTAAATTCGGTCTAGCTACTACAGTTCTAATTTGTTATTTGTATGAGATACAAAGGGATGATATGGATACTATACAGGGTGTACAATAAAATGGGACAGCTACTTAAAGGGGTGCTTCAGACCATCAAACTGAACCACTTTCTCTATGGGACCAATATCGAAATCGCGAAAAAAAAATCTGCTGTCCCATACATTTCAGTCGAGTTATGTTTGCAGTTTTGTATGGGAGAGCGGATTTTTTTTTCGCGATTTCGATATTGGTCCCATAGAGAAAGTTGTTCAGTTTGATGGTCTGAAGCACCCCTTTGAGTAGCTGTCCCATTTTATTGTACACCCTGTATATAGCTTATTGAATGCGTAGACTAGAAACAAATAGATTTAACGTTTATTTCTCTAGCTATATCAACAGTTTTGGGGACAAAACGTTGAGACGGTCTGTTGAAACCTGGGCAAAGGCCTCCTTTTACTAAAGCGGGTCATACAGTAGGGTTGCCAACCGTCCTGTTTTCCCAGGACATGTCCTGCTTTTTAGGACTGTCCTAGAGTGTCCTGGATAGATTTTAAGTAGCATCGAGGGATTTTAGCGCTCTAAAGGACCTGTGTTTTAAAATTCGCTCGCCACTGCTGCCTAAATAGGACTAAAGTTATTTATTTTATTACCTAGGTATTATTTATTTTGTAATTTAACAATTAATTCTTTTGTTTCATCATTTCCTTTAGAATTTAATCACGGTGTGATCACGGATCCTTTTATTAAAAAAATTATATTGCTGATTATTGACTTTCATTGACCCGTTTTCATTTCGTTCAACTCGGTAACAAGACATTTCGGTTTAAAAACAGGACGTTTTTAAACCGAAATGTCTTGTTATTTCTTTGAAATCCCTAGTTTTAAAATTTTTGAGTTGTCAACCCTATTATACAGTATGGCCCACTGACTCCGTATGAATCATCATGATGAGTCACAGATAGAAGAGTAGTCATCGATGAAGTGTAAATAGACGAAACGTATTTTAAAATAACGGTGTCAACCTTTTACCGTATAGTAAGCCGTGTCTTAGAATGGACCACCCCAATTCTTCCCGTGGGTGTCGTACTAGGCGACTAAGGGATCAAAGGTTTCTTATGCAGTGTCTATGTGGGCGAAAGGATAGCGGGTCCCCTTTATACGTCATACCATCGTGATCATGAAACTTAAATTGCTAAATATGTGAGCTTTGCTACAACTACAATAGGTTGAATAGGAATAGGTTGTAGCATTGTTTCTGACCACCCCGAAAGGGATAATGATCGTGAGTTTATATAGGGTCCTTCTTAATATGCTGACACATTTTTAAGAGGATGATCAGACCGTCAAACTGAACAACTTTCTCTACGGCACCAACATCGAAACGGCGAAAAAGAAATCTGCTGTTCCATTTGGCTCTAGTAGGTTTGCAGTTTTGTAATCATAATCATTTATTTTGTAAAATAATTTACATGTCAAGTGTACTCCTTAACTACTACTGTATGGAAGAGTTGATGTTTTTTTCGCGATTTCGATGTTGGTCCCATAGAGAATGTTCTTCAGTTTGATGGTCCGGTCATCCCCTTAAAAAAGTGTCAGCATATTAAGAAGGACCCTGTATATGTATGTAGTAAACCTCACAAACACACATATCACGTCTCCATCTACCAGTATAATCTATAAGCTTACGGACATTTCCACCGATGCCTAGTAAGTAAATGCTTTATCTCCAGGTTCCCTATCTTGCTGACGGTACTAGGAAACCTATTAAGGTCTGTAATAGTGTGCGACGTTTGGCCACTAGCCTAATACGGTCGTGTTTAAACCCGCCAGATAATCTAGATCTTTTCTAGGCGTCCCGGTTTGCTCTGAAAGAGTTATTATGCTGAATAATTTGAATATACATACAGTGTCCTTCATAATATGCTGAAACTTTAAGGGGATAATCAGACCATCAAACTGAACAACTTTCTCTATGGGACCAATATCGAAATCGCGAAAAAAAATCAGCTGTCCCATAGATTTGAGTCGAGTTATGTTTGCAGTTTTGTATGGGACTGCAGATTTTTTTTCTCGAGATTTCGATATGGATCCCATAGAGAAAGTTGTTCAGTTTGACGGTCTGATCATTCCCTTAAAAAAGTGTCAGAATATTAAGAAGGACCCTGTATATATTTTATTTCCAGATTCGGTAGCCAGAGATATTGCACAGGGTGTAATAAAACGCCACAGTAATATTTTACGGGAAGGTTTAAGCCATTAAACTTAACTGGAACTAAACTGTGTCCAGTGTGAAAGGTAGTAATCCCATCGCCTTCTTGAATGGTCACTGAAAAATCAATATTTATAAAGAGTTCTGTGACTGACTGACTAACAGACAACGCACAGCCTAAACCGCTGAAGATAGAAACATGAAATGTTGAATATTATATTCTATAGAGAATGTAAGGGTGCACTAAGAAAGGATTTTTTATTCATCGTGTGGGCAGCAAGCAGCAAGCACTGGTGTCAGAGTTTTTTCAGATCGCCTTACGGCCTCTGACGTGGTTTTCATGTTACGACTGCTACTACCAGGGACTCAATCGTCCTAAGTTTGAACGATACTACCAAAACAAAACCACAACCAAAAACGTTACGTTATGCACAATTCGTATCGCGCAAATTATATTAACGGTAACGATTTAGCTTTTTTTCGGAAGATACGTTGGCGTAACGTTCGACCGCTGTCCAACGAACGTTTTTGATTTAGTTGGTGTCGGGAGAGGTGTATAGAGAGGTGTATGGAGAGGTGTATGAAGAGGTGTATGGAGAGGTGTATGGAGAGGTGTATGGAGGTGTATGGAGAGGTGTATGGAGAGGTGTATGGAGGTGTATGGAGAGGTGTATGGAGGTGTATGGAGAGGTGTATGGAGAGGTGTATGGAGAGGTGTATGGAGAGGTATGGAGAGGTGTATGGAGAGGTGTATGGAGGTGTATGGAGAGGTGTATGGAGAAGTATGGAGAGGTGTATGGAGAGGTATGGAGAGGTGTATGGAGAGGTGTATGAAGGTGTATGGAGAGGTGTATGGAGCTATGGAGAGGTGTATGGAGGTGAAGGAGGTGTATGGAGGTGTATGGAGGTGTATGGAGGTGTATGGAGAGGTGTATGGAGGTGTATGGAGGTGTATGGAGAGGTGTATGGAGGTGTATGGAGGTGTATGGAGAGGTGTATGGAAGTGTATGGAGGTGTATGGAGGTGTATGGAGGTGGTTGGAGGTGTATGGAGGTGTATGGAGAGGTGTATGGAGCTATGGAGAGGTGTATGGAGAGGTGTATGGAGCTATGGAGAGGTGTATGGAGAGGTGTATGGAGAGGTGTATGGAGAAGTATGGAGAGGTGTATGGAGAGGTGTATGGAGGTGTATGGAGAGGTGTATGGAGAGGTGTATGGAGAGGTGTATGGAGGTGTATGGAGAGGTGTATGGAGAGGTGTATTTAGAGGTGTATGGAGAAGTATGGAGAGGTGTATGGAGAGGTATGGAGAAGTGTATGAAGGTGTATGGAGAGGTGTATGGAGCTATGGAGAGGTGTATGGAGGTGTATGGAGAGGTGTATGGAGGTGTATGGAGGTGTATGGAGAGGTGTATGGAGGTGTATGGAGGTGTATGGAGGTGGTTGGAGGTGTATGGAGGTGTATGGAGAGGTGTATGGAGGTGTATGGAGCTATGGAGAGGTGTATGGAGAGGTGTATGGAGAGGTGTATGGAGAGGTGTATGGAGAGGTGTATGGAGAAGTATGGAGAGGTGTATGGAGAAGTATGGAGAGGTGTATGGAGAGGTGTATGGAGGTGTATGGAGAGGTGTATGGAACTATGGAGAGGTGTATGGAGGTGTATGGAGGTGTATGGAGGTGTATGGAGAGGTGTATGGAGGTGTATGGAGAGGTGTATGAAGGTGTATGGAGGTGTATGGAGGTGTTTGGAGGTGTATGTAGAGGTGTATGGAGGTGTATGGAGAGGTGTATGGAGGTGTATGGAGCTATGGAGAGGTGTATGGAGAGGTGTATGAAGGTGTATGGAGAGCTGTATGGAGCTATGGAGAGGTGTATGGAGGTGTATGGAGGTGCACGCACAATCGATCGTTTTGGTTTTGCTTTGGTAACGTCGACTATTTAACCGTTCAGAAAAAAATAGCGCGATAGCATTTTTACATCAGCTAAACCAAATCTAAACCAAAACTAAACCAAAGCCATAAACGTTCCGTCCGAATGGTAAAACCACGGTAAAACCGTATAAAACAGCGCAATCGAGGCCCTGAGATAGTAACCGGGACCAACGGCGTAACGTGCCATCCGAAGCACGGAATCATCTTATCATGTCAGACAATCTGGTGATTCAGCCTGCAAGCAAAGGGATCCCTGTAAAGGGGTAATCCCCTCGGATGAAGACGCAGTTCAAAAGCTCATCAGACAAAATAGGGTAAGGACGAGAGAGTGCATCTGTGTTGAGCGCGTACACTTAATGCACTTCAAAATATCCTGCGTACTTGGTTTTAGTATGGAAAGAAGCATTTAATTAGGATTAGTTAGTAAACATGCAAGTAACCTAGAGTTCACGTTACACTGGTCGGCTGAGTATAAATTTTTGCCAAGCCAGCAGGGCGGAAGACTTGACGAGCTACTTGCCTGGATGAGTTTAAATGAGTCTACTATCCACTTCGCTACTTACCTTTTATCTTAGGTTATTCTAGACTTGGGAAGTTGAGAATTTCTGACTTTATGTTGTGGAAGGGTAAATTAAAATCTACTTTATGACTGGAGTTTAAGAGCGAGTTTTCTTGCAACAAAATCTGAAAGTATTGCTATCGTATCGTACGCAAAACAAAGTTTTGTCTATTTTAAACTGGGAACCATACCACACCCCAGACACCTCATAGAAACGGACTCGCACTGATAAGAAGAGGCTAGAGCATGCATGCTGAGTGAATGCGAGTGAGAAAGGAATACACCACCTGTCGTCACAATTTGGACACTTAGCTGTAATTTCATACAAATGGGAAAAATTTGCAAGAAGAAATGAGATAAGCATGTGCGATACTGAGTGAGTGCTAGCAAGACAGGAATACCTACATTTTCCGCCACATTTCCTACCAAGCGGGGATGAGGTTTAAAATTGGTGGGGGCAGGGAGTGTCCCTACTGTACGTAGGTGTAAGTACTCTTTCTTATACAGTGACCATACTGCAAACATTGCCAGGATAACAATACCTATCGGTAACAAACTAAAGACTCAGACTTTACTCAACCAGCAAACCTCTTTACCAAATACAGTAAACAGAAAAACTGGCCAAGTGAGAGTCGGTCTCGACCATGATAGGGTTCCGTAGTCTATCTTGATATAAATCTTCAAAAGCAGTCGATGGCGTTATTTAATTCGTGTTAGATCCCTCTATACCTGTTGATACTTTCATTTCAGGCCATCAAACTGAACAACTTTTACTATGGAAGCTAAATTGAATTCGTAATTTAAAAAAAATACGAGTTGTCGCTGTAGAGAAGATACGGCCAGAAACTCTACAACATAATAACTATCACAATATACATTCTAAGGTTATATAAACGTACGAGCTTTTACCCGCGACTTCGTCCGCATAAAATATATACCAGATTTTAAGTCAGTCAGCTATCAAACAAAAAAAGTTTTATCAAAATCGGTTCAGTAGTTTTTGCGTGATACTCGACTCGAACAAACAAACACCCAAACAAACAGACAGACAAAAAATCCAAAAATTGGTGATTTCGAATCAGGGACATCGAAAAACTATATCGTAATCTTTTTTTTGTTAATATCTTCAATGTACAGACACACTTCTGTTACAGTTTTATAATAGTTTAGATACAATAATACATAGTTTATTTAATAAAATAATTGATACTATACTGCACTATAACTATAAGTTAGTGACACTCAGACCCAAGAATTTTGATCATTAAAATAATCATCCATATGCTTTTATACAGAGGACTTTTTGATCTGAGTTTTAATGTTTTCGGAAAGATTCAAAATGGCCTTGGGAATTTGACTACGGGACCCTAAAAAGCACACATCTTTTTCGTTTTCAATTCGTCGCCAAGACCTGTTTGCCAGCACAATGGGGTGAAATCCAAAGAAAAGAATATCAGTCGCCATTCGGTACTGCAATCAGGAACATGTGGGTTCAAACGCAGACATTTTTGCTGAACAATTTTTTGTTTCTGTTTTCATATTTCGTTTGCTTCTGTGATTGCTATTTGGACTTTTAAAAATTCTCGGCTATTCGTTTGCTTGGTAAAGCTTTTGTTTTGTCACTGTTTTAAATCAGAGATGGTTCAGTTTTATTGTTTTGACTGAATCAGCGCTAACTGTGGATTATTTTTGCCAACAGCTTGCATATTTAGAAATGTAGGATCTTTTTAAAAAAATTACTTGGGTCCAGCGGTAATTGGCGTAGGGGATCTTCGGTATTGGTTATTCTTACAGAAGTTAAATGAACGTCCGGTGTGGTCAATCTTTGGTGGGTGACCACTCCGTGCATTAAGATTATGGGGCGTGTTTTTGGGGAGATTATACAGGGTGAAATTGATATCACTAGCATCCTTTTAAACTAAGAGTCTACCCATCAAACTGAACAACCTTTACTATGGGAGCAAACCGATAGGAGCAAAAAAAATCAGCTCTTCCATACTAAACTGCAACGTCTACTCGACTGAAATGTATGCAACAGCTGTTTTCTTTGTTGCTCCGATTGAATTGCTCCCATAGTAAAAGTTGTTCAGTTTGATGGGTAGACTCTTAGTTTAAAAGGATGCTAATGATATCAATTTCACCCTGTAGTGTTAGAGGCCAATTGAGATGGATGGAAAGTATTCTGACGACTAAATTTCCTTCTCGAGGCGCCGTGGCGTTACCTTTTCTTTCCGCTCAACTGATATTTTATCTGTGAGTGAGGCTAGCATGCCACATACGATAAAGCGACAAAAATCGAGATGTGCCTTTATCTTTGTTATTTTTCGTATGCCAAAAAGAGCACGCATGATGTATTTCTCGTTTTATCACTTCGTTTGGTGGCATGCTAGACGTGCTGCTTTCTATCATCTATTACCCGTACCCGAGAAAACGGAGAGGAGTCAAATTGGTGTACGGGTCCATACTTTACGTCGGTATAAGTACTCTTTCTCCTGTGGTTAGACCATCTACCGTTGGAAAGTGACATCAACTTGCCTATCCAAAACTTTATAGGTACCTACCTATTATAAAGTTATTAAGTCTATACTGCCTCCGTGGTCTAATGGTTAAGAGCATTGGCTCTCGACACACTCTCAGCACAGAGGTCGTTCGATACCCACGGGGGACACCTAATGATAACTTTGTGCGTTTTTCCCCAGTTGGTCAGGACATTGCAGGAATCACCTGATTGTCTGAAAAGAAAAATGATTTCGTGCTTCGGATGGCACGTTAAGCCGTTGGTCCTGGCTACTATCTCTGGTGGTAGTAGTCGCTACATAAAAACCACGTCAGAGGCCGTAAGGCGGTCTGAAAAAACTCTGACACCAGTGCTCTGCCCACACGATAAGAAGAAGATTAAATCTATAAATAGAAAATCAATCTTATCCCAAAAGCAATAAAACTCACATCCCAGTAAATAGTTGACGTACTTGGCCCTAATCACAAGTGACGTGCGAATCAGGCATTAACGGCGCCGACGTTGATATTAAGCGAACCGATTTGTGGTCTGTCCTCCGCATTCCAATTAGCAAACCAACAAAGCTAGGTTTGTCAGGTTTTAGTTGTTGTCTGCCTTTACCTGGAGGAATTCTAGATTCCAAATTAGGCCTAGAATTAGAGCGTATTTTTGTTTTTGGGTCATGGAGCAAATTTGACAAACCTCAATACCAATTACTAGCGACCCACCCCAGCGTACTAGTATTTATTCTGTGCCCCAGCTTCGCCCGGGTAGGATCTACAAGATAAGTATACTTACACACGTAAACCTTTTGTAAGCAATTCTTAAAATTGCGTAAACTGTAAGTATTTATTTTTAATTTATTTATTCACTTCAATGGGTACATGTGTGTCTGTCTTAAAAATGACCAGGCCACGCTAAACTGTACAACTCGGGCGAATTAACTAGGCACCTGGCTCGCACGTGGCTTGGAATTTGACACCCCTCCTGCTACCCCCCCGCGGGACCCCGCCGTCGGTCGCCGTGCGAGGCCGTAGCATAGCATTTCAGTTACTGTTGCACGTGTCCCTGCGCTTTAGCATTTCCGAGTTATTCTTTCCGAGTTTTCAGAGTTTTTTATTCCGAGCCACGTGCGAGCCAGGTGCCAAGTTAGTTCGCCCGTGTTGTACATCTGTGATCGGCACGTTATCGTTATTATCAAAATCCGTTGCGTGGTTTAGAAGAACTAAGCGGAAAAACAGACAGACAGACGCGGATAGCAACTTTCTTTTATACCCCCTCGGGGAATATAGTCGTGAGCATATGCTTATGCACTAGCATAAACATTATGCGTTTAAACTATTAAACAAGAAATGTGATTGTTCGATAATTGATATTACGGTGATCTCAAGGATTGCTTTAGTAACAAAACACACTTTAGCCACCATAAAATGGCGAAGCTGGCAGGCCGGAGAGCAGGCAACCGACTCGCGACCGTCCGGTAACAGACCAGCAACGATTAAATCCTTTTAGTGGTGAGAAACTTTACTAAGTATCTTTCTTTTATAAAACGTGCTTTTGTCTAAAGGCTTCCGGAATAAATAAACAGCCGCACCTTATTCACACACACATCTGCATGCGGGATATGTGTATAGCCCAGTCATTTTATGGACTTTTGTTAGGAGAGGTGGGGAGTAATTATTAATGGGACTTTTAAACTGTAACCGGCACCATTTAGTGACAAAAATACTATCCTAAACCATATTTAAAAAATTTGTGTCCCAGAAGGCTTTTAAATTAATAATATTAATACCAATGCATTCATTTTAATTAGATTTAACAATATAAATAATTTTTGATCAATAAAATAGACATTGAAACTTTAAAAATGAGGTATTCATTAAAAAATACTAATGTATTTTTCAAAGCCTTCTAAGTAGACAAAAATATTAACACCATGTTTGAAGTATGTATAATGGTTAAAAAATCTGGTTTATTAGAACGAGACAAATGCTAAATTCTAAATTGGGGGCTGTTGCTGACGTATTTTTTTATTTTATTTTGGTAGATTTTCTAAGCTCATATTGGCTCTTAAATACTATAACGAAAAAAAATAACAATTATTAATTAGTCCCGACTCAAACCGTATTATTTATTATCTGTGGTTGGGCTATCGCAAGCAAGGGTCGTTGTAACACGGAGACCAGCGCTGGTCCTTTTGTGTTCGCCCCAAGCCACAGATTACCCCCAATAGATACCGCATAATGAACATTTTGTTCACGCTCGCATTTTTGGCGGTAGGTGCGGGTAGCGGGGCACGAAACGGTGCAACGTGATTGGCTATTTCAAGGTCGCACTACGTCTAGCTCGCTCACTCGCGTTGCTTACATCAGTGAAAAACCATAGATGTGTGGCGAGCGTAGGCGGCCCTGTATGCGGTATCTATTGGGGGTAATCTGTGCCCCAAGCTCACCCATATTTACGCATACCTCCGAACTTATGTTATTTTCTTTTCATTCTCGGGAATGCAGGTTTCCTCACGATGTTTTCCTTCACCGCCGAGCTAGTAAATGATAAATACAACCGTACATAAATTCCGAAGAACTTAGTGGTACAGGCCAGGAATCGAACCGCGGCCTCAGTTTTGAAGCGCTAGCTCTCTTCCGTATGGGCTATCGTCGCTCCACGACTCAAGCCGTAAAATGACTGGGCTAGTACGTGTACACACGCACACGACACAGTGAAGACTACAGCATCCAGGGTACAGACAGATCTGATTAAAGTTTGCACTGTGCGACTTGATTGAGCCAGTTCTCTACTTTCTTTATTTGAACCGCTGTGCTCTTCACGGCTACATAATGTTTAGGGTGACCATGTTTTGTAGTGATATTTAGGACATTTCCTTTCGGAACGGTGATCATAATAAAATCACAGATTACTATAATATACTTTTAAAGAAGGTTTTAGATCCCATGAACTCATTTAAATATTTGTGGATAGAATTTATTCTGAATACAAAAATACAATTTGTTTTGTCGTGCTTTATGTGCATGCCAAACTTAGGGCACAGAATTAATAATTATATATTATAAAAAAGTTCCATGACTGACTGTCAGACAATGCACAGCCTAAACCGCTGAAGATAGAAACATGAAATTTTGAATATTTCAGAGGATGTAGAGGTGCACTAAGAAAGGATTTTTCGAAAATCGACCCCTAAAGGGATTATCTACACGGACGAAGTTGCGGGTCAAAATAGCGTAAAGCTATAAATTACGATACATTTAGAATCTTCGTTGACAGTACGATACAATTTTAAAGAATTTTACTCTAAAATATTTGTCACCCTCCTAGATAAACCATACAAAAGATAAACACGCAAAGACTGAACTAATAATTATGTTTCACCATAAAGCACACCCCGTCTCTATCTCAAGAACATACTTAAAACGTCTCTCTGCTAAACGAAATCATAGACAACGTACACAAGAGTGAATCCAGGTCAAATTGCTAGTCGCTGACGGGTGCGGTGCAAACAAAATCGGTTTTAGTTTCACCGTCTATTGGTTCCTGAGGGAGTATTCTTGAAAGGAGTTATATTTATGTAGATAAAGTTAAGTTATTCTTTTGAATCATGAAGCTTTGTTGTATTCTGTTGTTACCTTTAAATGCGTTAAAAAAAATTAATCAACTTGTAAGTAATAATTATTTTTTTATTCGTTTTTTTTTTGTGGAAGTGTCGGCAGAGGGCGCCCTCGTAGGACGTATGCTGATCAAATCAGTTGCGTCCTACAAAAAGGGGAGGTGCGAAGTACTCGAAACCGTCGGGCATGTATGAAGAGATGTATGGATGTGCATGAGGCAAAAGAGGTATGTAAAGATCGTAGTAAGTGGCGCGCCCTGGTCTCTGCCTACCCCACTGGGAAAGAGGCGTGACGTTATAGATAGATAGATAGATTAGTTTTTTTTTTCCTTTTTTAAATCATCTTCATCATCAGCCTCTATCATTGTCACTGCTGGTTAGCGTTGCCGGTCGAATGGCGACAGTTTAATCAGGGTGTTAGGGTAAACAGTTGCATTACTTTAAGGGGTGATTGTAACCATGATACTGAACAACTTTCCCTAAGAAACATATAGGATATTCGCAAAAAAAAAAACGACTTTTCATACAAAACTTCGATCACCGATTGCATTTAGTATGTGAAGGCCAAACATTTTTTTACGTATTTCCTATAGGTTTCTCAGGGAAAGTTGTTCAGTATCATGGGTACAATCACAACTTAAAGTAATGCAACTGTTTACCCTAACACCCTGTATATCGATAGCAAGATAACCTATTGAACCCATTCGACCAACCAACCCAAATTGATTGAATGTTATTTTACTCATTGAAGTGAATAAATAAGTTTGAATAAAAAGACTACCTATCTATCGATAATATCGATACTATCGATAATTCGAATCGTGACATTACTATTGCGGATTACAATACTATCGATAGTACTATTGTTCAAAAATTGCAAACTAATAAGTTCTGTAAAACAATAGTATCATACCATCGATAGTACAAAACAATCGGTATTCGGTACTATTACTCGTACGATCGTATACTTCTTAAAAAACAATAGTTTAATATAATTTGTAAAAGTATTATTGTACAGAATCAAATAATTTCTAGAAACAAGAACCAAATATGTTTCAACTGATGTTTCTTAATCCCAAATATAATTTATGTCTTGGACTAAGATAATGCCACTAACGTTTGAAGAATGTTTAATTCTCGAAATTCAAGATTGAATTTCATATGACGAGAATTGTATTACGGGTTCGAAATTTATATCTCGAATAAAAACAGATTTTTTTCTCTCATTATGAATGAGAGATGAATGTTGATACAAGAAATTAGTTCTTGGCTCAAAAACTATTGGCTTAAAAAACATTTTATATTTCTAAGGAAGACATTTTCGAGTTTCCTTATATAGAAATGCGAAACTATCTTGACTCTTTCTGTCTGGTGTGCAAATACAGAAAATTTATCTTTGTATAAATTTATTGAACTATATGCTCAATAAAAACAAATCGTTACATGAAAAATAGGCAATAATAAAAATAAACGATCAAATACTACACAAAACACAGGTGTACAATTAATTAGGATTGAACGAATATCAATTATAAACGCTAATATAGTTCGTTCTTCAAACAAAAACGCACAAATCAAGCCATTTTCTTCATTAAACCGTGAAAATAAAGATTACGCACGGGACTTTATAAGTTGATTAAAGTGTCGATTACACACATTTACGGCTTCACACATTAAAGGTACTGCAAAGAACTCTAATGCTCCGGCCACACACACCGTCATGCGCGCGCGCCGCGCTTACTTGCCCAGTCTTATTTGCGCAAGTAAAGACGCGTTTATGGACGGCAAGACGGAAGCACGAGCAGTCCTACAAGCGCGGCTCGTACAATCGTTGACATGCTGAAGATTAGACTGCGCAGTTTTCGGTTTGCACGGTTTTACTTGTGTGTATGGACGGGCAATCAGGCCGCGCTCAGTCCGTGCTTCAGTCCGTCAAGTTTTTTTAACAGAACAATGTTTGTAAATACCCGATAATGGATGATATTTCTATTTTAAGCCGATAATCTATTTCATAAAACTGTTTTGTAGTTTGGCATAATATTTTATAGTGAATGTACTGTTTTTTGAAAATAAAATAAATCAATGTTTACGTCATCTATTCTATTGAATGTCAGTTTTTTTTTCAATCGGCAAGCAATACGATTATTTTTCAACAAAAAAAAATCTTTCGTCAGCTGCGATGTTAGAAAGATTTTACTTGATGGCTCTGAGAATACTGAGGTTTGCGCGGACTTGCGCGAAGGCTTACTTATACAGTGTGGACGGCACCTCCGTGTTCCGTCTTGCGTTCGAGTAAAACCTTGCGATTTTAACTGTGCAGGCAAGAAGGTGTGTGTGGCCGGAGCATAAGTTTGCGAAACGAATCAGTTTACGATTGCGCGTGCGGCGATCAGTCTTTTTAACGAATAAAAAAAAACTAGACGAACTCAATTTAACAATGATTTTAAACGCAAATCTAATCTCTATGCCAGTGTACATATGGACGATATCTTCATTAGTAACATCAATTGGGGAAAAAGTGTTCCAAGCTTGCAAAAACTATGGAGAATCCATGATGGAATGCCAAAACATTCTTCACCCATCAACAAAAGTCAGAGTTCCAGTAGACGTCCTCCTATATCCTCACATGACTTTGATCGGATTCCGTAAAACCGTAGAAGATAAGATAGCATGGAAATGCGGTGGTACACTGATCAGTGAGAATTGGATCTTAACAGCCGCTCATTGTATGGAAGACCCTATGTGTGGGCCAGCAACTATCATGAGAATCGGAACAGCGACCTTCGAATTCGATGAAGCTGAAGACTTGACACAGGAGAGACAAATTTCCGAAATAATTTCATATCCAGGATACGCGCCACCTTCTAAGTACCACGATATTGCATTGATGAAAGCTGATCACCCGTTTGTTTTGACAAGGAACATAAGGATTGCTTGCTTGAAAGTAAATGACAGCATTGAAGATTTCAATATAACAGCCATTGGATTTGGAACGACAGTTTCTGGTGCAAGGACTGGTAGTCAGACTCTGATGAATGTTGATGTTGATGTAGTGGACAATGCCGTTTGTAATCGATCTATGAGGTTTATGATCAGAAGGAAGATACTGGCCCAAGGTATTGTTGATAAGTTCTTTTACACTTATTTATAGTAAAATGGGTTTGCGTTTTGCATCAGTCCTACTGAATCATCATCATCTCAGCCGATGGACGTCCACTGCTGGACATAGGCCTCCCCCAAGGATCGCCATAACGACCGGTCCTGCGCTGCCCTCATCCAACGTTTTCCTGCCGCCTTCACCAGGTCGTCGGTCCACCGTGTGAGCCTACCCACGCTGCGCTTTCCGGTACGCGGTCGCCACTCGAGAACTTTTCGGCCCCACCGGCCATCGGTTCTGCGAGCAATGTGCCCCGCCCACTGCCACTTAAGTTTAGCAATTCTACTGGTCCTACTGAATAGCAGGGGATAAAAACGCCGAAGTTGGAACAGGCTTATTCAGTAGACGCGTATTTTCACTCTTGCCTAAAAACACCTATGTTTTATGTATCTGGGAATAAAGATTCTGAAAAGACGTTGCACTTCCTTCGGTGCAAGCTAGATAAAACCCGCACCGCTTGGTGCAAAATATGGGAACATCAACCACATTTTTGTCTACTCGCAAGTTCTTCCTTCTCCCGTGCTATCCGGAGAAACTAATATCGACCCTGTCTAAACACAAGGCCCTCCCAACTAATACATGAGCTGTATTGTAGCTTTGAAGTAGTATAGATAAAATCAGCTACTATACAGCGTGTGGTACTATACTGGGGCTGATATTAAACACCTTGAGATTTTGAAGGCACCATAATATGACACGAAATTGAAGCATGCAGGTTTCTGTCCAAGATTATTAAGCGTTTTACCAGGGGTTCTCCAGGGGATCGATAAATCGCGCGGTTTTCGCGAATAAAGGTAAAATTCAAAATGTGTTTCTTTAAAATAATAGAGTTTATCAAAAAGATGCCCTCGCATCTTTTGATTGAATATTTCAGTATTTACGAATTATTTTAAGGTTGTTGCAGAGGGGTCAATTTTTTACAAAACGTTGACGCACAATACGCGTAGACGGTATTAATATAAGTAACTTTGTATATATGGAAAAATAGTTTAGAAAATCTAGATGTCGCGTATCAAATAACCTTTGCAATTTATAGTATAATTACGATGATATGAAGCTTTGAAATTTTTCATACAAAATTTTCAAAGCTTTATATCTTCGTAATTATACTATAAATTGCAAATGTTATTTGATACGCGACATCTAGATTTTCTAAACTATTTTTCCATATATAAAAAGTTACTTTTATTAATTCCGTCTACGCGTATTGTGGGTCAAACGTTTGTACGTGTATGAAAAGAACTGAAACCACCTTAATCGAAAATCTGAAACTGTCACTTCTGACATAGCTGTATGGGCTCAACCTCTTAACCTTTAGAAAAATTGTATTCACAGTCTTGACATGATGTACACTTTGCTAAGAATAAGAAGCGATGTACATGCCATCTATTGAGTTTTTTAGGAAGTAAATTTAAAAAAAAATTATTTCTGCTTATTTCAGGTATAACAACTAATCAGCTCTGCGCAGGAGATTATGAAAATGGCGGCAGGGACACGTGTCAAGGAGATTCTGGAGGTCCATTGCAATATATGGACGGAAGGGTGGATTGCATAAAGAGTTTCCCTTTACACACTGTAGTAGGTGTGACGTCATTTGGGAGAGATTGCGGTAGGAAAATGGCACCTGGGGTTTACACACGAGTTTCCAGTTATATTGGTTGGATAGAGAGTATTGTTTGGCCAGAACAAACTGTTACGTAACAGTATATTATTTTAGGAACAAATTATTTTTTGATATGATAAATTAGTCGTAGATGTATGTAAATGTGATTTTAGATTATATTCTGTTATGGTAAAGTTATAATTTATTCTTCGTCTTATCGTGTGGGCAGAGCCCTAATTTCAGAGTTTTTCAGACGGCCGGACCTCGGAAATTTGGGTATTTGATTACATACAATATGTTTTATTTTCATCTTCTCAGTAAAAAAAAAGGTTAGAAAATAACGCTAAACTCACATTTTCGTTGAGTTTTTAGCTTGAATACAATTTTTAATAACAAGACAAACTTTAAAAAGTAATGAAATGTTAATGACGTCACAACTCATTATTTAGTACAAACGCTCATACAAAGCGCACGTTTTGACGTCCGATAAAGAGTAGCTGATTTGACTAGTTGTCAAGTAGCCTATACTAGGGACTACCACATATAGAAGCCGGGACCAACGGCTTAACGTGCCATCCGAAGCACGGAATCTTTTTTTTTTCAGACAATCAGGTCATTCAGCCGATCAAAATTATAATATAATAATGAATGATTATATTGAAAACAATGTCAGAGTGGTGGATAAGAGAAGGACGGAGGTCAGCAGGCAGACCACCAGCACGTTGGTCTGATGACGTTGGATCAGATTAGCACAGGACCGCAAAAGGGTGATTATATTACCAAAATAATCAGACCCGATTTGGCATACATTGCTTGCTTTGATCACTACACTTTTATATAGAAAGAACAAAACAGGCAATGTATGCCTATACATATGCCATCGGGCCCGGTTGATGTGGATAATTCAGGTTCCTTCTAAGGGCTCTTACAGACGAGCGACACTTTGCACTTTGCGGTGGGTCGCAGAGCGCCCCGCTCATACATTTTTCGGTCCTTCGGCGACACCCGGCGACTGCAAAGTGTCGCTCGTCTGTGAGAGCGCTAAGATTTGGGGTTCTATTTTAAACAAAATATAAAAATATTATACTTACACTTTTTTTGCCAAATAATCCAGTTTTTACTAAAAAATCTGACGATACTGAATTTCGGGAGTTTACCTATCTCTTACGATCCAGTAGTAAAGTGCCTAAATAAATTTAATGTAGCGCCTTCTATCCCCATAAACCACGACTTTTATCAAATGACCCATAATATTACCTTACGATTTCCCGACTTACCTCCATTTTTTATTCTTCTCAATGCCCCCGTAAAATGATAACAGGCTTACCTGAAACAAAAGGGGTTTTCATAAAAACCTTGCGTCAATGTTTCAGCCGCAAGGGACACAAGAAAAAATACATGCAAATGCCGCGTAGGGGATGCTTGAAGAATCGCAAGGGTCGCTGTTTGGTAGTGGAAGAAAAGCGTGATATAAACATTTATTATTGATTTGATACTAGAAAAAAAGCATATATTGAAACAAACAAGAACAAGAATAATATAACAATGATAGCAATTAACAAAAAATTAAAACCGCCTTCAAAAAAACTAAAAAGTTAAAAAATAATATTGCAGCCTATGACTTTTTCGTTCGCATCATAAGAACATTAATTTGTTTTATTGAAGTCGCTGTCAAGCCGGTACGATTCGCGACATGGCTTGCATTTTTTGGCTTGGCTTGACACCGACTTCTATAAAACAAATTAATGTTCTTATGATGCGAACGAAAAAGTCATAGGCTGCAATATTATTTTTTAACTTTTTAGTTTTTTTGAAGGCGGTTTAAATTTTTTGTTAAAATTTTGTTTATTTCACAATTTTCAGTGGTGAATTCATTAGTTCGATTTAATAGGAGTGTTTTAAATTAAGAAACGCACTAGTCGGCAGTACGATTTTCGAAGGTTCCCCTCGATTTCTCTGGGATGCCATCATCAGATCCTGGTTTCCTTATCATGGGACCACCCTTGTGATATCTCCTTTCCAACAAAAAAAGAATCATTACAATCGGTTCATAAACGAAGAAGTTATCCGCGAACACACATTAAAAAAAAAAAATATATACGGTCGAACTGAGAACCTACTCCTTTTTTTGAAGTCGGTTAAAAATAAGACAATTACAAAAAGAAAATACCCATATATTATCAGTGGTGGGCATGGTCACAGCCCGGACACTACATACAAAAATTGAAATTGACAAGATGACGTCAGCACAATTGCGAAACCAAAGAAATTGAACCTTAAGTCTTAGCCTTAAACCGAGTAACCAGAGGGCGATAGAGTGGGTGAGGTAAAAAAGTTGGAGCAGGAAGGGAGTGTCCGTACTGTATCTAGCAATAGATACTCTTTCTTATACTGTGGCATGTATTACGGTTTTAAAAATAAAATATTAATCCTGACAAGTAACAAGGTTACAGTTCGAAAATTGTTCGAAATAAAATTAACAACCAATAGAAAGAAAACAAAAAACAGATCTTAGCAACTACACGTAAAAAACAAAATTAAGAAAAAAAACAGAGTAGAAAAAAAGGAAAAGGCATTTGTCATACATTTCGTTTAGAAAAAGAACAAAAGTCACTATGCAAATTGTATGATGATTCAGTCTTAGGATTTATAAAGATTAGCTTGAATTTAATATAATAAAAAAAAAATGTTTTTCTAAAGAAAAAGAATAAAAAAAAGATGAAAAATTTAGATAAATCACACTATAGTTCTCGAACTAAATAGTGCTGAATGCTCATGCAATTTCTACTGGTTCTCTCTTCTGTTGATATGTCCCGTTGCCACTTCAGCTTGTAGACATAATTTTACTTCCGCTCAATCCAGCACTAAAGGCACACCCTCTGGATAGAATCCAGGTATTCTCACGTCTACTCGCTTATCCCGGAGAGGGATCGCACTGTTTATGTCTTGTAAGGCTATGGTTGTCTAGTTAAGCGATATTGTGTTTAGCCTCTTTTTGTTTAGAATTGTTTTTTTATTTAAATTCACGAGTGTGGTGACTGGTGACGTTTTACTAAGTATTTTAGGAACTAGGCATGTGTATCATTGAACAATTTTCTATTTTCTTTTTATTTCTGAACTTGGACATGAATTTTACAGGGTGTAAAATTTAATGCGTTACGTACATGTTTCAAGGAAGTACCTTTCACGGAGCCAACATGGATATAACACATAAAAAATATTGTGTTCCATAGAAAACTTCCAAGATGTGGTAGAGTTTAGGCTGTGGTTTAGGGGAGACCTTTGTCCAGCAGTGGGAAAAAACGGAGTAGAAAAAAAACATTAATGACTCTATAACTCGACCCAAATTTAAGGAAAAGCTGTTTTTTTAGAGATTTCGATTATGGCCCCGCCTCATCGTGAAAATTGTTCAAATCGATGGCCTGGACGACCCCCAGAAATACGTTTATTTAAGTTTACACCCTGTATTAAGGTTTCGGTCTACATTTATAATTGTGAAAAAAAAAGACGCACAACGAACAAAAAATCAAAGCCAAATCTCCAGACGACCCAAATAATTCACCAAGGCCGAAAGAAAGTGAGAAAAATAAGCCATTAAAGTTAGGATTAAGTTTAAAAGTCATCTTATTACACAAAAACACAATTTACAACTTACACGAAAATACGTAATATTCATTTAAACTTTTGCCCGGGGTCTTCTCAAGACGGATTATCGTTTGGCCCCGGGACGGTGTTCAGATTACGCTACTATTTGGGAAAACAGAATTAAGGGCAGCCACTTTCAAATCGACCTGTTTTTGGTTGAGTCTTAAGGCATGACCTTTTAATCCAGAAAAAATATATGTTGTTGTTTATGAACTGTTCTTGATTATTCTTAGGTTCAAAACACGATAGTTATCACTTAACTCGCTCATAAAACCATGCAAAGATATGATATGACTATTTGTCAAGTTTTACTTAAATATTATTAACACCATAAATTTAAAAAAAACACTGAAAAAATAGGAAATTACGTTGTCAACATTATTCGGAGTCTAGTTTTTACCCCAAACACCCAAGAGAAAAGATATCGATGAAAAATACGTTTTTTTGCGATCCTCCTTTCAATTGAAGTGGGATGGCTAATTGCAAACATATGCTTGTAAAAAAGAGACGCTTGTGCTGGGATAACCTGTCGTTAATAGAAGTTATCCTACATCCATAAACCTACTGACCTATGTGACTTGATAATTTGTGTGACATTGTCCAAGATATTTATTTATTTTATTTTATTTATTTACTTATAAAAACATTATAATTTAAGGATATTATGTGTAACGAAAATTATCATTAACCTTTAAACCACATCATACTCTACCCATCCAACTGAACAAGTTTTAATATGGGAGCAACATGTCAGCGCAAAAAAAAAATCAGCTGTTCCATAATAAACTGTAATGCCTACTCGACTCAAACGTATGGAACAGCAGATTTTTTTGTTCTGACAGGTTTGCTCCCATAGTAAAAGTTGTTCAGTTTGATGGGTAGAGTAAGATCATATTTCTTAAATGTGAAAATTTGTGTCAATAAATGTGAAAATTTGTGTCAATTTTTGGATGTACGCACGGCGACACATCAAGCTATACAAAACCAACATAAGCTGGCCGCGCGACGTTATACGTTACTCGACCTACGCGCGGCCAGCTTATGTTGGTTTTGTATAGCTTGATGTGTCGCCGTGTATACACACACAAATACATACATATGCTCACGCCTATGTCCCACTGGGGTACGCAGAGACAACTGATCGCCACAAGCTACGATTTCTAAATAAGTCTCTTCATAGATGCTTGTCAGTTCCATATACATTTTATTTGGCATCCGATTCCTGTGAATCAAACACGCATAAACGGATGAACGATTCGGATGACAGAAGTCTGGCGTACGGCCATGTATTTTGAGACCCAGACTTAGAGGTCCCATACATGAGTTTAACTTAGTAATATGTGTAGAGTGAACAAAACGAACAAAAAAGTAAATTGATTGTAACCGGTAGAAGTTGGGGGAAAGGTATTTCTCCTTATGATTCAAGTGCTGATTCCTTTTGTATCAAGTGTGTGAATCAAACTCATAATCTTTCTTATAAGATAGTCCACCCAATCTTCTACGCATTCATTGTGTTTATTTTAATGAAAATTCAGGATAACCTTACAACATTATGATACGGAAGAAAACGAAATCACACACACTATCAGTTAGAACCAAGCCAAATACGTTCCGTAACGACCAAAAAATACCACAATGATAATTATGAGATGAAAATAGCTATCGTAGTTGCGTTTTGCTAATGCTTTTTGGATGATTTGTCTATTTTACTAGTGATTTCTACTTTTGACTTCTGGAGATGAGGACGTTTATTTTTAAATGCCTTAATTTTTTCTGTTTATAATAATTATGACCGCCGCCGCCGTCCTGAATGGCTTTTAGTTTTCGTAAAAAATGGCTGGGTCCAAATCTGCCATTCTTCTTTGGCATACAAAAAGAATACGATTTTAAATTTGTCTGTCTGTTTGGGCATCACGTCGTTTTCAAAATCTTGCTTAAGTCCTAAAATCTTGACCATTAGATAACGAGGTCCCAGTAACTGTACATACAGACCGTCCCTCAAGCTTCAACAATCGGGTCCCCCTTTTTATCAGGGACAATTTTGTGCCCGTTTTTTATAATTGCCAATCTGCTCCGGGCCATATCTTGAGAGGTAAAAGAGGTCTAACACTGAAGCGATTAAGAATTTACTGAATTTAATTATATTTGTAGATAGGGCTTTAGGGGTCAAGGCTGTGTGTACTGATTGGTTTTATTGTTGTTGAGAAAGGTTCTGGAGGAAGCGAGAAAGTTGGAGCCGTTTAAAGTGGATGTCTATTGTCTCTGACTACCCATCTGGGAATGAAGCTTGAGTTTATGATTTAATAGCGGCGCCCGCGACTCCGTACGCGCGGACCACTGACTTTAAATACTCATATCTTTTGATTGAGTGAACCGATTGCGATGAAACAAGGCCTAAGTGATAATCCAAACTAAGCCTTATGCTATTGTGGAAACCCTATCCAAATCGGTTCAGCCATTTTTAAATGATGCGTGTACAATAAACAGACAAACAGACAGACAGAAAAACAGACAAAAATTCTAAAAAATGGTCGCAATGTATTACTTATCCTTAACGCTCCCAATATATTTTTTTGCAAATATCTTTAATGTACTTACATTCGCCTCGATTCGGACTGTGACACGACTTAACTAAACTAAATGTATTCCTGTCACTTTCTAAAATAAGATTAAGAAAAGAGACAGAAAACCAACAGCTGACTTTAGTGCTGTCAAAGTGACGTTAAATGCGCAAAATAAGATGCCATCATAATGTACGCCATCTTATTTAAGTCGTTTATGGGCGTGTAACGTCACTTTGACAGCACTAAAGTCAGCTGTTGGTTTTCTGTCTCTTTTCTTAATCTTATTTTAGAAAGTGACAGGAATACATTTAGTTTAGTTAAGTCGTGTCACAGTCCGAATCGAGGCCATTATACATCCACGCCAAGTTAACAATATTATTATACAGGGTGTTAAGGTAAACAGTTGCATTACTTTAACAACTTCCCCTTAGAAACCTATAAGAAATTCGCATTATTAAAAAAAACCTTTATGGGATATAAGCATCATATTATACCTACATGCAGTTATAGGATCTATAAGAAGGTACTTGAGAAAATTGTAAAGACATCCACTTATTCCCCCGGGTACCATGAACTAGGTCAAACATGAAGTGGGTCAACTTTTGACTAACATTTCAACTTTCAATACTTGCAAAACAATTAGTTTGAAACTTACATAAAACCAAAAAAGATTATGGATGCGGCATGTTATAAAACCAAGAATAAATTGTATTTTTTTTATTTTGTCCGTATTATACACGGTGTTAACGAATTGATAATCGAACAACATTTATGTTTCAACATGTCAAAAGACGTGGGATGGTAGTTGTTGAAACGTAATATAAGATTAATTGTTCAGTGGTAGTTGTCACCACAGAACATAGGTTAGAAGTGCAAAGTAGGCGTGAAACGCGTGCCACACGGTTATGCAATAATTTGCATAACACTGTAAGGCGCGCGGCGTGGTGCGAGCGAGAGGGGATAAGTAGTTGTAGCAGCGTGAGCGGGAAGACAAGTGGCGACAGTCGTCTCTGAACCAAAACCGCTACTTTGCATTTATAGCCCCTCTTATAACGTTCTGTGGTTGGTTGTTGCCATCAGTCATTCATCACGATCAATCCGCGTTTCCATCTCTTTCTATGAGGATAGTTTCAGATTTTTTTGTAATGATGTGTTGGGCGCTTTTGTATGTAGTTTCTAGAGGAGTCATTATCCATTGTTAGTACTGCTTGATTAATATACTGAGCAAGATGCCATTGAAAAAGGCCGAATGGCCCATTTTTCCAAGACACAGGTGTCTCGAATTAAATGAAATTATCAAATTTTCGCGCTCAGCGATTTCCTTAATACATTTTACTCGTCATCCTCTTATTTGTTCTCGTAATTTAATAGATTTTTCTTTTCCTTCAAAAGGAATCCTTAATGGGAAATTTCCTTGAAGAAATCCGTCTTAAGCTAATCCGCTTATCTTTTGCGGTAAACAAATTCTTTTAAAAATACTGTTTTTCTGAAAGACTTTAGAGAGAATTATTTTCTCAATTAACGGTGGTCTTTTAGCGTGTTTCAAGTCAAGACCAGGGATTGAAAACTGAGCTGGATTTATGTTTTAGTTTTTACTGTTCCGTACCTAAATCAAGTTGGTCTTCTTTGCTCAAAGGAAATGGAATCGTATTATTTTGACATCATAGTTGTTCTTTCGCTTGTAACAGGCTTAGTTTCAACGTAAAAGGACATAAAACCTATCTTCTCTACAGAGTGTAAGGAAAAGTATCATTAACTTTTAAACCACATACTCTACCCATCAAACTGAACAACTTTTACTATGGGAGCAAACCTGTCAGAACAAAAAATAAATCAGCTGTTTCATATGTTTGAGTCGTGTAGGCATTTCAGTTTGGTATGGAAGAGAAGATTTTTTTTTGCCCTGATACGTTTACTGCCGTAGTAAAAGTTGTTCAGTTTGATGGGTAGGGTATGTGGTTTAAAGGTTAATGATACTTTTCCTAACACCCTGTATTCATGGCCCTGACGGTTTTTTAAGAAGATGATCAAACTGAAAATCTTTCACTATAGCGAAATAACGAAAAAAATCTGCGGTTCCAAACGAAACTGCTCTCTCCTTACTCGACCCAAATGTATGGGACAGAAGATCATTTTTCGCGATTTCGATATTCACAATCGTAGCATATGGCGATATTGTCTCTGCCTAACCCAGTAGGAAATAGGCGTGATATTATGTCATCACCATCGTGTCAACCGATGACGTCCACTGCTGGATATAGGCCTCCCCCAAGGATCGCCACAACGACCGGTCCTGTGCTGCCCTCATTCAACGGGTTCCAGCCGCCTTCACCAGGTTGTAGGTCCACCTAGTCGGGGGGGGGGGGGGCAAATGCATGTAAAAATTATTAAGACCTCATCCACGTAGTGGTATGCACCCAATAGGGCGTCAATCATTTCAGTAATGACTGTAAAAATTTGAAGAGTCTGTGTTATTTGACCTTCTAGAGGTGAAATTTCCTCCCAAATTTCCAACAAAGCCTTTCCTTACAAATATGTGGAACTATCGACACCTATATTATAACGAGAGAAACTCGCGAGCCCAAATTCCAAAGATCGAGTGCTAATGAAATAACTTGGTTCAATCATCCGGTCATTGTCCGTTTTAGTCCTGCTACCGATTTTTTTAATTACCACGGTTTCACGGAATAAACTCTCGCATGCGTCTCGGTGCGAGTTCTTGATGACTTTATTTACTTTTTAGAGTATGCGCTGTGTGCAGCTTTCAAATGTTCTTCGGCACAGTTATGGTTTTTGTCAAGTTGTTTGCCGGCTATTATAAAAGATTATTAGCGCTTGTTAAGAATAACAAATTTGGGTTGCATGGGTTCTTTGTCACTGATTACGTGATTCGTCTTCTGAAGGTGATTGGAGGTTGGCTCTTGGCATTGACAGAGTTACTCTGCGCTAGCAATTCCTGTCTATCACTGGATATTCCCATTCCTCAGTCAAAACATCTTCTTTTTCTTCTTCTTTGGGTTCCCCTCCATTGCTGGAGGTTTGCAGTCAGCTCTGCATATCCCAACAAAACAAAAAAAAACAAAAACAATAAAACATCAAAACATCTTCGCACAAATCGCACATAAAATTATTTAAAAAGTTAAATGTTTGTTCAATTACAACAAGTCACCCGAAGGGCAATGGAGAGGGCTATGCTCGGAGTTTCCCTGCGAGATCGAATCAGAAATGAAGAGATCCGTAGAAGAACCGAGAGTAGCTGACATAGCCCAAAGAATTGCTAAACTTAAGTAGCAGTGGGCGGTATGCTGGATCGGACGGCGTCTTTGTTCACGCAGGGGTTCCGCCTAATCCAGTGTAAAATAAGGATTACAAGTTGGGTAGTATTTTCTCTACGCCATTTATTCTCATAATTCAATATTGTTTGTAACTTAGCAACTAAGAACCATAGAGTCCAAACCATAACACTCCGCGGCAAGGAAAACCGGAAGGTTTAAACAATTAATGCTTAATTACAAACAAATATATAAAAACATTGTAATAAATACAAAATTAGGTCATGAATCTAGTAGGGGGTCTTATAACACGTCCTGATCGAGATCTAGTCAGTAATTTGTCAGTTGCAAGTTCATCTGCTGAAACTTCGAGTGGATACAAGCGCTGCGCGGGCCTGATCCGTTCTCCAGAAGCGGTGCGAACTTTAGCTACCCTATTCACGAAATCTGCACCAGGGAAAACCTCAACAATGATACCAATGGGCCAGTTTATCCTTCTGCGATCTTCTGATTCGACCAAAACAATATCGCCTACCTTATGCTCGTGGCGAGACTGTCTTCCCTTACGTTGCACAAGAGTACTCAAGTATTCATCCCTAAAACGACGACGAAAACCATCCCGTAGCGTTTGACAATATTTAGCTCGGGAATTCAACGTTTTATCGTCAGTCTTGTCTAAATCTGAAACAGTCATTCGTGTTAAACAAAGAGTGGTTGTCGTCATTGTATTCCTACTGCCGGTTATCGGTCCCTGAATGGTCCAACCCAGTTTAGTTTTGACCGCTGTAAGGCCATTATCGATGTAAACAAAATCACCAGTCATTAATAAACCTGAAAGGTCAGCCCCTAATAGAAGTTGAATTTCGTCGGGAGAGTCAGTTAAATTAATATTAATGTTTTTGAATCTGGTCAAAATATTTGTCGATGACAATTTTGGCAGAGAATTACATATTTTTTGTTGTTCAATAGCCGAAATTTTCAAATTAAAATCACCTGACACACTTTTGACACAAAAGTCATAAATATTACACTCCTGTCTATTGCCTTCAATTCCACCAAATAGACAGTGACTGATAAACTCCTTTTTCGATCTTTTCAGTTGCAACTTTTCCGCAAGATCTTTTCGGATATACGATCTCTGCGCCCCACTATCGATAAGGGCACGTGCACGTACTACCCTTTTGTTGCTGTTAGAACAAACTTGAACAACAATTGTTTGCAGTAAAGTTGTTGACTTCATCTCGCAGTGAAGGTTGCTGGTATCATCCTGACTTGATTCTGGATCCGGCTCGCCTTCCTTGGGAGTTACATCCGGCACATCAGGGCACAGAAGTATGGAATGACGTTTCTTACAGAATAAGCACTTCGGAAAGCTTTTGCACCTTTTAGCCATATGGTTAGCTCTTAGGCAGATCAAACATGCTTTCTTTGCTCTAATCTTTGTTGCAGTGACATTTTAGCTGCTTTGTGACACTCAGCACTGCAGTGGGTGTCTTTGTCACACCAGATGCATAAATTCTGCTTATTCTGTTTCTCTGGTTTATTTCCTGTGACAAAACAGCAAGAAGGATTGTTCGGCTCCAATTGCATCGTACTCATACCTTGGTGAGCTAACTGAATCCGTTCCTCCGACTCAACTTCTTGTCGAAGAAAATCCACAAGCTTAGACAGATCGCTATTCTTCCCATCAGCTCTATACCGGTTCCACGCTCGAAGAACATCGTCAGGTAACGCGGACTCGACCATTGGGAATAAAATCGACGCGTACTTGTCTTTAGTGACGCCTAAAGTATCAAGTGCCTGTAAATGCGTCTGCAAACTGTCGTATAATGATGATAAGTCCTTTTTATTTGGTGACTGACCCTTTTCCCTCATCAAGGATAGAAGTCCTCTTACATAGGTTTCTATTAAAATGTCGTCACGTGCAAATCTGGATTTTAACGCATGAAGAGCTTTTTCATAATTCTCACCACAAGGCGGGTAGCTCTCAACTAATTGTCTCGCAATGGAGTTCGGCACCATAGATTGAAGAAGATATTGAAATTTGTCGGAACCTTCAATGTCTGGGTCCTCGTCAATTTTCTTAAATTGCCCCCAGAATAGTAGCCACTTCTTAGCCTCTCCGTCAAATTTCGATATTTCCAAAACTGGCATCTTCACCTTACGTTCATGTGAACGTTGCTTTACTTCGGATTTTGAAGATCGCGCAGATTTTAGTGAATCGTTATCCTCTTCGTGCATGCGAGCGAAGCGCGATTTTAATTTTATCCAGCGTGTTTTGTAAGCATGAGCTTTGTCTTGATCTAATTCGAAAGCTCCTTCATCAAATTCTTCGAGCTCTGTCCAAAGATCACGAACAGAATTTTCACATGCAAATAGCTCTTCGGCAGCATCAAGCAGTAAGTGATAGCAGGATTCGACTTCTGCTTGATCCTTATCTGCTAATGAACCTTCTAGATTGTTCGCTGCCGCAGTAAAAATTTTCCGTAGATGGGTTCTTTTGCGTTTGAAAGCTTCCATTTTCATATTATCCTCGGTCGCCAGAATATGCTGGATCGGACGGCGTCTTTGTTCACGCAGGGGTTCCGCCTAATCCAGTGTAAAATAAGGATTACAAGTTGGGTAGTATTTTCTCTACGCCATTTATTCTCATAATTCAATATTGTTTGTAACTTAGCAACTAAGAACCATAGAGTCCAAACCATAACAGGCGGGACATATTGCTCGCAGAACCGATATGGCCGATTGGGAAAAGTTCTCGAGTGGCGACCGCGAACCGGAAAGCGCAGCGTGGTTAGGCTCCCCACAAGATGGACCGACGACCTGGTGAAGGCGGCGGGAACCCGTTGGATGAGGGCAGCGCAGGACCGGTCGTTATGGCGATCCTTGTGGGAGGCCTATGTCCAGCAGGGACGTCCACCGGCTGAGATGATGATGATGACTAGTGACTTACACAAACTCGATACTCGACTCGAACAGAATTATCGGGTTCAATTACAACAAGTTACTAGTGACTTATATTACCAAAGGGCAATAGAGAGGGCTATGCTCGGGGTTTCCCTGTGAGAACGAATCAGAAATGAAGAAATCCGCAGAAGAACCAGAGTAGCTGACATAGCCCAAAGAATTGCTAAACTTAAGTGGCAGTGGGCGGGGCACATTGGTCGCAGAACCGATGGCCGATTGGAAAAAGTTCTCGAGTGGCGACCGCGTACCGGAAAGCGCAGCGTGGTTAGGCTCCCCACAAGGTGGACCGACGACCTGGTGAAGGCGGCGGGAACCCGTTGGATGAGGGCAGTGCAGGACCGGTCGTTATGGCGATCCTTGGGGGAGGCCTATGTCCAGCAGTGGACGTCCATCGGCTGAGATGATGATGATGACTAGTGACTTACTCAAACTCGATACTCGACTCGAATAGAATCGAGTTCCAATAGTACCGTCCATTATAAGGGTAGTACAGACTACACCAATCGGATATCTGAAAGTGTCGACTAAATTAAACTTTTTCAATCATCTGTGGCAGACATCTTTTTCAAGTGGCAGACACTTCCTTCGAGAATCAATCCACTTTTTTCCGGAGCAAAATTTCCCAATGGAAAAACTTTACTTTTTAATTGGTTTGAATTTGAAATTGTTCTTGGCTGGATGAAGGTGTAAAACAGAAAATGATTGTTTTAAGAGGTTATCTACAGGGTCCTTCTTATTGTGCTGACGCTTTTTTAAGGGGATGATAAGACCATAAACCTAAATAACTTTCCCTATAGGACTAACGGAATAACATTGAAATGCGAATAAGAATGAACTGTTCCATACAAAACTGTAAACCCAGTCGACCCAAATGTATGAGCACATGAGTAAATACTTCACAGGGACAAAGCTTCATACAATTGCGCTACGATAGGTACACTACTACAAGACGGATATTTATATTTAACATCATCGAAAATAAAACTACACAGAAAATATCCGCAACTTAGGCCTCATCATACCAGAAACAAATTATGTTTTAAATCCGTAAACATTTACTTTTCTTAATGCGAATAAATTGGTACCGATTCGGACTGTGCCACGACTTTTTTTTTTTTTAGCCTATTTCATCCCACTGCTGGGCAAAGGCCTCTCCCCTGCTCTTCCACTCGCGTCCAGGTCGACCCAGGAAAAGATGGCGTGATGACCTGGACAAATTTGACAACCAATGGCCAGAGATTGCCACGACTTAACTTAACTAAATTTATTCCTGTCACTTTCTAAAATAAGATTAAGAAAAGAGACAGAAAACCAATAGCTGACTTTAGTGCTGTCAAAGTGACGTTACACGCCCAAAATAAGATGCCATCATAATGTACGCCATCTTATTTAAAGCGTTTTTGGGCGTGTAACGTCACTTTGACAGCACTAAGGCGATTATCACACTAGCGACGCGTCCCGCCGCGGTGCGCGGAGCGGCATAGTCGCCTTCCCGCGCGTCGGCAGTGTGTTGTCCTAGGCGTGTTTTCTATATAAATTGAAATACTTGCATACAATGTTAAAATCTGCGGCCCCGCGCTACGCGACGGGGCGCGGTGCAGTGTGATAATCGCCTAAAGTCAGCTGTTGGTTTTCTGTCTCTTTTCTTAATCTTATTTTAGAAAGTGACAGGAATAAATTTTGTTAAGTTAAGTCGTGGCACAGTCCGAATCGAGGCCATTGACTTGAGTTGAGATCTAACTTCCATTCAAAATAGCAACGAAAATTTTGAATTACAGAAACAGAGATTTGAAACACTTACTCTCAATTATTCTTAGAACAGCTTTAGTAACGTCTAAGATAGTATATCTTTCTAATAAATAAAGCAGATTATATTTTCCACCCGAAGTATATGAATCTATACAGGGTGTAACAAAACACCCTCGTAATACTTAAGAGGGTGCTTCAGACCATTAATCTGAACAACTTTCACTATGGAGCCAATATCGAGAACAAATAAAAAAATCTGCCATCCCATACATTTGAGTCGAGACGGTACTGCTGTATGAAAGAGCGGATTTTTTTTTCGCGATTTCGAAGTTGGCTCCATAGTGAAAGTTGTTCAGTTTCATGGACTGAAGGTATCCCCTTAAGTATTACTAGGGTGTTTTGTTACACCCTGTATAAATATCGATATATTCTCATATGGAATGAAGTATCTATATTGTAGTGATCTATCTCTATAATATACTCTATACAATACATATACAATAGTACCGACATACTACTGTCCTTTTTGCAACATTAATAAGTGTTAGTTATTTGAAAATGATGTTATTAATGACGGTACACCAATTTTATTTATGTCAATGGTTGTCACATCTGATGTCAAACGCATTGCAATCAGTTCTTCAGTTTTCCGTGCGATCTTAGGTTGCGACTTGCGATAAATTGGTTGACCGACAAGACAGTTGACTTTATTTGTATAAGTGCTGCCATCTAGTGGATAACAATAATAAGAAATGTCATGGACGATTGTGTCCATGACATTGCATTAGTCTATGGTTTTTAGTTTTAATTTAAATTGTATTGTGGCAACATTTTTTAAGAACTGAGAATGATAAAAGGGATTGTTTAAAAAGGAAACGGTTAATAAAGAACTGGTGATCAAAGTGTGCACATCTATTATTCCGAATTCGTCCTTAATACTTCAGAAGTGTTCGTTTTATTTTGCTCCACGTGCCACGATGAGCAATCAACGTCCACGGCATCCTATCATTTCGAGTGATGAAGAAGAGCAACCACCTCCACTTCCAAAAAGCCGCGAATGCCGCAAAATCGACGACGCTTAAATAGTAACGAGCGAATTGATCGACTGGAACAACTGATTCAGCAAAATTTCTACTTCGACGCAACGAGATCAATCTGTAAACCCGATACCTCCTGTTCTACAAGGGGACAACTCACAGGATTCAAATAAGTCTACAGGTATGTCTAAAAATATCAATAAAATTTAACGTGTTTGCCATGCCATACCAGAATCTGGTAGTACAAACATTGGTGGTAGTGTTGGACCACAAGCGTGCCACAATCGACTGTTTATAACGGACAACTTGTCCCCAAGTCCTTGTTTATCCAGAATCGATCGATGAATCGGGACGGGACTAATTGTTCCCATCCGTCCACTTCAAATAATTTTTTTTTTTTTTTAAATAAATTTAAACCAGAAAATGTGCCTAAATGATATCATCCAAATCGGGCCATTTTTGAATGGCGTCATAAAAATATGGTAATAATAGATTGCATAAGCATATTACTTAAACTTTCTATTTCAACGATATGTTTTGTTTGTATTTTGTTTTGTTGTTTTGTTATGGAAAATTGACCTGTAGCCTGTACGGACGCACTTTTAAAGCCACGATAGGCTACATCGGCCACCTGAGAGCATATCAACGAAGCTCGCAAAGTCGACAGCCATAATCAGTCACTGTGGTCGAACATGGCCATGAAGCATCATCATCATCACCATCATATTTTGTTGTACAAACAAGTTTTCTTGAATTTCATGATGGATATTTTTGTTCCAAAATGTGAAAAATAGCATACGTCTAAAACTCTAAAGACTCATAGACAATACCTATTCCAACTTCCTAAAAGGCACCTATTTAGTGGAAAGTTCGTTTTTTTTTTTTAAATATTCCTTTACTGCGCTGTAATTACTTCGAGCTGTACATAATACTACTTTGAATATATTATAACACGATACGACTTTATTTGTAGCTATTATTGCAATCGGTTTGTATTTCTATCATATTAGTCTTTATTATAATGCGTAAGTATATAAAAGCTATCACATGCAAATCACAATTTAGCGAAACTCCCCATACATCTTGCATGTTGTTATCTAACGGTGAATCTAATGCTATGTCTTTCTGTTCACGCATGGTTGCATCGACTGGAGTCCTTGGAGATAATCTACGCCTGGGATGAAAAGACCCTTATCTACCACTTTGCTGGCAACCTGAAAGGCAACGCGCTCCTCTGCTTCGGACATTAACAAAACATCGAAATCTCGTGGGAGGAATGGATGAAGCTACTTTCTGACTACTTTCCTGCCAGCCGAGGATATGCTGCTAAGCTACATGACTTCGTCACCGTTACCAAACGCCGAGATGAGCGGGTAATCGATATTTATTATAAAAAAAAATTATACAGGGCAAATCTTGTGAGCTTACAGATAATATACTATGCGACGTAATAATAATATACACTCTAGGAGATCCATTGTTAAGGGCAGGGGCTTGTAGTGCAGATTGTACAGATACATGTGCTTTATTAAACTATTTGACTGATGCGGCTGTAGATGTTCCATCTTCTGAGTTAAACGAACTTTTATTGGTCTTAAAAGTTTTAGCTTCAAAGTAATTTTAGATCTTAATATTGTCTACACAGTGGTGTATGTTGCAAGTAAAAGTGACTTCAACTTATAAACTAGATGCACATGATACAGACTTTATCAAATATTTAGTCTTTCCTTAAACCTGCGTTGGTTTCATATGTATTTTATAGAAAAAATAGAAATATACTACATAGTAAATAAGCCGAGATGATAAAGATCATTGTCATATTTTTCATTAATTTGTATGTCTTTCAAATAACGAGAAGATGGCTCTTAAAAATCAGCAAAATATGACCCGGTCCCCAGGTATAGTACAGTTAAAGTATTTAGGGCACGTTATCTCGTTGGGTGAAATACAGATCCAGAGAAAGTGCAATTTTCCTGAACTGACTGACTAGCACGAACTATGGCATTTTATCGATTTAGCGAGTTATACAAAAAATATACATAATTATATATATTTGCTGAGAGAATACGACCACAAAAAAAAAAAAAAAAAAAGGTAAACAACGCAGATTTTTTAATTTGAATTTATTTTTGTCTCAATCTCAACTAAAGGAAATACTCATTTATTGGTCATTGTTGCCGCATTTCGTAAATTTAATTCGTTACAGCCGTGCCCAACACTTTTGCAGTACATACATGTAGTATCCATTATAGTTTTTTTTTGTAATCCGAATATTTGGTCAACTGCCTCGCGTTATTCGTTATACGATCGCGGTAAGGCATGTACTAGTTTACAATTCGAAAATTATTGCGAATTCATCCCTAATCGCTTAAGGCTAGGTATCCCTACTGCAAGCGTCTCGTTCTAACAAAAAAAACTTTTGCAATTAGGCATCCCGCTTCAATTTAAAGACAGAGCGCAAAAAAAAAAAAACATATTTTTCAGCAATATCTTTTCTCTTGGGGTTTTGGGGTAAATCCATCGGGTAGAATCACTGCTATAATTAATTACCTTTCAAATGATGGTATATTCAAAAGAAATGGTGTATGGTGATTCTTGTAAAACTGGTTATAAATTTGAAATCGAACTTACTTTGGTCCTCTTTTCTATCGAGAAAATTAAATAGAATAGTTTCAACGGGTAGATTCACTGCAGAAAGAACCTATCTATACTGTTATTTGAACTATATATTAATTTATGTATATTAAATGTAATAATTTGGTTATTAAAAACCGGTTTGAAAACAGACAAAATAGGTATCACCGGGGGGGTGATAAACAGGAGAAAAGGATGATGATGGAGGATAGATGATGATGGATGAGGATGAGGATGATGAGGAGGATTGGGAGCAGGTGGTTCCACAGGTAGAGAGAGAGGTATCCAATAAATAGAAAAAAAAATGTTTGTTTGAATTAGTTTATGGTTACAAACCAAGATTCGATAAAGACCTACCTACAGCACAACAAAATGTATCTAATTTGCCTAAACTGCGAGCTCAAGCCCAAAGTAACCTGTTAAATGCTCAGTAAAATCGAAAGTAAGATACGACAAAAATAGAATACCTAGTGACCTAGTTTAGCTTGTAAAGTATGCTGGTCCTTATAAAATTGGCTATTTGACAGTTTTCGGAAAGATATTTAAAAATATACGGAGGTTTATTTTATACTTCTTACAATAATCTTTTTCTTAAAAAAGCTATATTTATTCCGCAGAAAAATATTTTTCATTAAGTAATTTGAGATTTGCGCGAAAACAGCCGATCACGTGACATTTCGGACTGTGACGTCATATTTCCATAGCCTTAGTAAAGCTGACTACTAAGCTTCAACTAACATGACGTTCTATTTTTGAAATATGACGTCACATGATGCTCAATCATGACGCTTGCGTTTCAGCTTTTGTAATCCACAGATTAAAAAAAAAACTCTTAAATTATTTTCCAAAAATAAATTATTAATAATTTACTTTAATGCATACATGCATATGCTCACGACTATATTCCCCGAGGGGGTAGTCAGAGATATTCTGAAACTTCAGAACATCCACGTTTTACTAGTAGTACCGAAACTCAAATTTACTTCAATGCACAAAAAAAAATTGTCCGATCATTGTGAACCTATAAGCTTATCGATACAATTGTCAAATAGCCAGTTGCAAAAATCATTCGACGATGATCGCTATAGATATAATAATGTTATAGCTGCAGATAAAATAAAAAAATAAAATGTGTTGTTCAGACGATGATGATAATAGCAAAGAAGAAAATTTACATTGATTATGATTGTTATTAATATTGCAAGCTTACATTTAAATTTAATTCAAGGTTTTGTAAAAAAAAAAAAAAAAAAACTTTTACTGTAGAGGAAAAAAAGGGGTGTGTGAAATTATTTACCTAAGTAATTTATTTACTGAAAAGTTATAATATGTATTATGTTACTTAAAGATAAGTAACAAAAAAAAAATTAAGTATATAAATTATAATTGAAACAAAAAATTGTGTCCGCGCCATGGAGTGTCCGGTGGTAAATGAGAAACATTAATTAAAAAAAATATGTCTGCCTTGGTGTGTCCGGTGGTAAAATAAGAATCATGATGGTGATTTTGAGCGAGATTCTCAAGGTACCAATTGTGATTCTGAAACAGAAGGGTGTGTCCCATTATGTAATAATTACCAGGTGAGTCCGGTAACTGTTACGTAAAAATAAGAATAAATTATGTCCGCCTTGGTGTGTCCGGTGGTAAATAAAAATCATGATGGTGATTTTGAGCGAGATTCTCATGGTATCAATCGCGATTCTGAAACAGAAGGGTGTGTCCCATTATGTAATAATTACCAGGTGAGTCCGGTAACAATAACGTAAAAAAAAGAAGACAAAACATGCATGTAAATTATGATGTGTTATAATACTTATAATAATTGGGTATTTGACTACATACAATATATTTTATTTTTACCTTCTCAATAAAAAAAAGGGTTAGAAAATAACGCTTAACTCCCATTTTCATTGAGTTTTTAACTTGAATACTATTTTTAATAGCAAGATAAACTTAAAAAAGTAATAAAATGTTTATGACGTCACAACTCATTATTTAGTACAAATGTTCATACAAAGCGCACGTTTTGATGTCAATAAAGAGTAGCTGATTTGACTAGTTGTTAAATAGCCTATTTTTACGAGGTCGTAATCTTGAATCAGGAAGGCCGAGTCTAGATGAGAATTATTTCCAGTCCCTGTAACTTGTAGTATTGTGGAAGTTCAATTATAATGAGATTGAGTACAGTATTTTATTTGGTTTGATTGTTAAAGCTTTTATCCTAGACTAAAGTAAAAATTTTAAGGATTTTGTAATGTTGTAGTAACTAAGTGGTGAATGTCATACTCATAATAATTATAGTTGTCTTTAAATTACGAGGCCGTAATTTAATGTCAGGAAAGGCCGAGTGTTAGTTATTTGAAAATGATGTTATTAATGACGGTACACCAATTTTATTTATGTCAATGGTTGTCACATCTGATGTCAAACGCATTGCAATCAGTTCTTCAGTTTTCCGTGCGATCTTAGGTTGCGACTTGCGATAAATTGGTTGACCGACAAGACAGTTGACTTTATTTGTATAAGTGCTGCCATCTAGTGGATAACAATAATAAGAAATGTCATGGACGATTGTGTCCATGACATTGCATTAGTCTATGGTTTTTAGTTTTAATTTAAATTGTATTGTGGCAACATTTTTTAAGAACTGAGAATGATAAAAGGGATTGTTTAAAAAGGAAACGGTTAATAAAGAACTGGTGATCAAAGTGTGCACATCTATTATTCCGAATTCGTCCTTAATATAACATAAAACAATCCAACCCCACTGCATTTCAACCACTAATCCCCAACTAATAAATGTGCGACTAAAATAGGCAAACTATTCAATACAGAAACAATTTCACACACGCGGACCGAGTAATATGTATCTGATGTGATGCTTCGTACTCGGCCATTGAATTCGAATGCATAGGAAATAGTGGCTATTTATAGGGTTGGTACTTTAACAAAGATCACTATTACATATTAATGAAGAAAATATCATCATCATCTCAGCCGATGGACGTCCACTGCTGGACATAATATAGAGATAAGTGTACTTTTTGCAACCATCAGCAACAAGGTTGATTCAGTGTTTATGGGGTGTAGGGCATCTCTGTGATGGGGATGGACCAGGTCTGCCTGCATAACTCCAGTCGGTTTAGCAGTTACTGATGTTTAAAGGTCAATAAAAATTAACGATCAGCTGCAAGGGTGATCGTATGATATTGTTGCAGTATGCACTGTAGCTATACAGTACAAAAACTGTCAAGTTCTGTCAGTCGGTTTAGGAGATACAGCCAGTCAAAGTTCCGCGACCTTTGAACAACTGATGAACCATGTCAGTGTTTGTACTGTTCACATAGCTACAGTGCATACTACAACAATAACATATGATCAGCCTTGCAGCTGATCATTACTTTTTTACAGACCTGTAATCATCATTAACTCCTAAACCGACTGGAGTTATGCAGGCAGACCATCCCATCACAGAGAAGCTCTGCACCCCATAAACACTGAATCAGCCTTGGTGCTGATGGTTGCAAAAAGTACACTTATCTCTCGGAATAATAGGCCTCCCCCAAGGATCTCCACAACGACCGGTCCTGCGCTGCCCTCATCCAACGGGTTCCCGCCGCCTTCACCAGGTCATCGGTCCACCTTGTGGGGGCTCACGGCCTATCCACGAGGCGCGGGCGTAATTCTTCAAACGACGCTATGCTACGTACTATAAGGTTTATATTGTGTTACTTTGACTATCCGCTACCGCTACACGACTCTTCGGTATAATAAGCCGTGCTTAAGAAAATATCGCCACTAAAAGTCAACACTGCCAACCCTGCAAGTGCAATCCCTATAATGGGCCGGAGCGATTGCGCGGGATAACTATCAATTTAATTTATACGATCTCAACGCATGCGTCGGACGTATTAATGTTATAATTATAGATAATGATCATCGAAACTAAAGTGAAACAGTATAATGATGACGTATTCTCATTCAGTCAAGGAACCACGAGATAGTAGAGTTTAATATACTGAAACTGCATTGGAAAATGAACATTTCATTTAAAAAACTATTATATTAACTGAAAAGAGAAAAACAAGCTCTTATATTCACTAATCAGCTATAGTTCGAGCAAATATAATTTTAATGCTATTAGGTAGGTATCGCAAACGGGGACAAAGAAGAATTATAAAACATACCTTAGGTACCTCTTCCTTGGTTTGTCCCCGCCTGCATTACCTACCTAATAACATTAAAATTATATTTGCTCGAACTATAGCTGATTAGTGAATATATGAGCTTGTTTTTCTCTTTTCAGTTAATATAATAGTTTTTCCAAAATCCATCAAGCCGTTTAGGCTGCAGGCCGTGCCAAAGAAATAGACATACAAACATACATACATACATACGCTCGAAAAACATAACCCTCCTTCTGGCGCAGTCGGGTAAAAAGTAGCCAAGACTCACAATCTTTTTTTCTCTTAAAAAGTTATGAGATCTCATTTCAAGCCAAGTCTTGAGTAAGGTCATCAGTTTCATCTCGGTCTAATAAAGTTAGAAGGCTTGGCGGACATCTTCATCACATGTAGAGCTAATGCCTAAGTCTATTACATCTTCGTCTTTATTATTTTGTCATTTAGATTGACTCTACATGTGATGACGATTTTTGAACAAAGTGAAGCTCATCGTAGATCTAAGCTGCCGAGCGTGCGGAGAGGAGGAGACCATGGAACATATCCTCTATTACTGCGATGTCTTGGCGGCTAAACGCATGTGCCATCCCACACCACCAGATTACAGGTTTCTTCTCTTGAACGGTCGGTATTGCCTCATTTACACTATTTTTGAAGGATAAAGAAACTAAATATCTAGGGGTCAACACGAAAGATCAATTAGGTTTTTTTTTTTCAAATGTGTTTTATGGCTCTGGATACTATGTCCTTTAAAGCCATATCTACGTTTTCTTCTCCAAATTCTTAATTTTGATGGTGGATGAGGATGATAGATGACGATGAATGAGCCTCGAAACGTTGGTGTTCGACGTTTTGACGCTTCTTTGGAGTTTTTGGAGACAATCTAAAGACGCAGGAATCGCAGAAGTCCACAGGAAAGAGGTGAACCGACCGCTTTGCCGCGCTAAAAATGACGGAACACTTTTCCTGTTTACGCCCATACACCATCATATTTCACTGAACTGTATATATTGTTCACTTGCACGACACTTTGTTACGCAAAAAACACAGATTTTACGAACCAAAACTCAGTATAAACAATAAAAATTCGATGAAATATGAGGACTCCAAACGTAGCTGTTCAAATCCCGCCAAAAATTCCATCCCATTAGGTTGAAATGTTGTTGGCTTGCCAGCCATCATAATAAGTTAAGATGACAAAATTTTTCAATCTTTTATTCAGATTATTCCAATAGTTACAATATCGGTCAATACCAAACAATACGTAACCAAAGCAACACCGCATTCAAAGCCTAGTGTATGTAATCCTGAAATCCATAGGGATTAAATAGCTTTTATTCGATATTACGTTCCCAGTAAAAATATATCGAGCAATTCAATTTAAAGCCGTAGCAAATATCAATGCTTTTAGTTAATTTGTGGGATAACAATTATACAGGATCCAACATAATATGCTGGCGGTTTTTTAAGGGGATGATCAGACCATTACTTTCTCCGTGGGACCAATATTGAAACCGCGGAAAAAAAATAGATTTCCCATGCATTTGGGTCGAATAGGATCGCAGTTTTGTAGGGAACAACTGATTTTTTTTCGCGAGTAAGAAGTTGGTTCCATAGAGAAAGTGGTTAAGTTAGATTTTTATTCTATTTAGCAATCATATTACATTGCATTACAGCTTGATGGTCTGATTATCCTCGTAAAAACCGCCAGCATATTAAGAAGGGTCCTATATTTATCAGGGTGAATGTTAATTCAATTAATTTATGCATGTGTGCACCCCAGGGTGTCGTAAAAAGCTACTAATACCGGGCATTTTCAACATCTCTTATGCCTCGACCGTGTGTTCCCATCTAGCCAAGAAAGTGACCCGCCCATCTCCACTTCAACTTTGTGATCCGCTCACCAACATCATTGACAGTTCTTCGACGGATTTCTGCGTTGGGTACGCGGTCCACAAGTGATATGACCAGCATGGTACCTACGCTCCATGTTTAATCACCTCTGCCAATACACGTCCCATTGCAGGGTACAGGCCTACCATCAGAGAGGGTGTTTGGGCGTTAGTTCACCACGCGTGCCCAATGCGGTTTGGTAGACTTCACATACGCATCTGAATATCTTCTTTAATGTATGCAGCTTTCCTCATGATGTTTTCGTTAAAATGTTAAATAAGTGAAGACTCTGAAGGTGTCGACAAAATGTCGCTCGGTTGCTTAACTGGACGAAAGCAAAGCCCCGGATTCGGATTGAAAGGTTGCGGATTCCAGTCCTGTTCGATGCTAAATTTTTCAACCTTTTATTCAATTTAAACGAAGATGCATAAAGACGTAAAAGGAATCGTTAACTTTGGCGATTTAATTATTTAGTCAAAGTACTTGTTCAATTCACGTCTTAACTAATTTTCTACCAATATTTTCGAAGTAGAAAAGTTTAAAAAAGTTTCTTACAACTTTGTTTACTTCGTAATTAACTTAGTTCTAAATTCGCAAGTTAGATTTCCATTGGGGGAACACTTTCCAAATTATTTACTTTTCCCTTTTTAATGCAGTTTCTTTTAACGGTTAGTATTAGTAACCACGATTTGATAGAGAACGTTCTATCAGGTTACCGGGAGCCTATACAGGGTGTAACAAAACTAATGCTAAATTTTTCAACCTTTTATTCAATTTAAACGAAGATGCATAAAGACGTAAAAGGAATCGTTAACTTTGGCGATTTAATTATTTAGTCAAAGTACTTGTTCAATTCACGTCTTAACTAATTTTCTACCAATATTTTCGAAGTAGAAAAGTTTAAAAAAGTTTCTTACAACTTTGTTTACTTCGTAATTAACTTAGTTCTAAATTCGCAAGTTAGATTTCCATTGGGGGAACACTTTCCAAATTATTTACTTTTCCCTTTTTAATGCAGTTTCTTTTAACGGTTAGTATTAGTAACCACGATTTGATAGAGAACGTTCTATCAGGTTACCGGGAGCCTATACAGGGTGTAACAAAACACCCTAGTAATACTTAAGGGGGTGCTTCAGACCATCAAACTGAACAACTTTCACTACGGGGCCAATACCGAGAAAAAATAAAAAAAATCTGCTGTCCCATACAAAACTGCAGTACCCACTCGACTAAAATGTATGGGACGGCTGATTTTTTAATTTTTTTCTCGATGTTGGCCCCATAGTAAAAGTTGATCAGTTTGATGGTCTGAAGCACCCCCTTAAGTATTACTAGGGTATTTTGTTACATCCTGTAATGCCCACAAGTGAGTAGATTTGATTGATTATTAAATTTGTTTTTAGGCTAACAACACAATATTGTCAACAACAACTTGTTACGTTATAATAAACGTAACAAGATCGATCAGTGGACCAACCCGTCATCAGTTACACTCGGCGTTTGATTTATCGTACGTACGGGACGATTGGAAACCTTTGTTTGTACGTTTCGACGTTAGGAACGAATATGGTGCGTGTAGATGCCGCTTTATAAGTAACTGTAATAATACAACATACGCAAAATAAGCTTACGACCGTATTCCTGAATAAAAAAAGAAGTTATAAGTGGTACAAGAAAGGGTACAAATGGCGGTTTTATCACTAAACAGGCAACCATAGAATGGAAGAACTCTGAGCAGTGGTGTTTATGATCTCCTGAGAGTCAGGATTTATTTTATGTAAACTGGGATATTTTTTAACCACTTTCCTTTACTGGGCTGGCTCACATCATCAAACTGAATAATTTTTAGTATGGGAGCAAAAAATCTGGTGTCCATACTAAACTGCAATACCCACTTGACTCAAAATGTAGGAAACAGATAATTTTTTTACGATTTCATGTAGATTAGAAGGTAAATAAATAATATAAATAAATAACGCTCACAGGCACATACATTGTAATGATCCCAAGAAAGCACTATTTATAGGCTGTTTATTATGGAAACCATACAACAACGGCACAAACATATAAACATCCATGACCGAACCGGGATTCGAACCCGGGACCCTGGTTTGGCAGTCCGGCGTGGTAACCATTACACCAACCGGGTCGTCTATAGGTAGGGTAGGTAATGGTAGTAGCATTTTACCAGAATTCTTTAGATTTGGTTTTAAATGAATCTTTAACGTAACGTAGGTAGAATGCTACCTCAATAATGTCGGATTGTCCGGTAGCTGAAGAAAAATCTTAAATTCTTTGCGAATTTTTAAAGAAAACTTGTTTAAAACACAGTTTAAAAATTCGTAGGTTTAAAACAATAACTAGCCGTTAAACTTTGCATTTTCCACCGACTTTTCCCTCCCGAAAACATTTTCCTAAACTCAAAAGTGTGACATGAAAAATAAAAACAAAGCTCCGACACAAAAATCTCACCATTTTCTCCCGAAGAAAAATACAAAAATGCATTCTTATAAATGAAAAATCCTGGACAAATCCCGAATTTCGGAATCCCATCCGAACTGATGCCAATAATTCCGTCCTATTCCTCCACCAAAGTAGCTAAAAGGAAAATTGAACGATCTACGAATTCTACGAGGATTGTATCAAAAATATTTATTTTTAACACGACTTGAAAGAAGAAGTAAAGTAGAAGAGACTAAATTCTCAATTTTGTTTTCGAATCAGGGCTGCCACCTCAAAAAATCGATTGGGCGCTAAAACTGTGAAAAAAGCTAGAGCTAGATTCGGCGCTAAATTCTTATCTATCACATAAAAAGGCTTTTAAAATTTATCTAAATAGTCTTATGAACCTTTCCGAAACCCATTTATAAGTCAATTTAAAGTCAGTCAGTTCACACTTTCTGGAGACACTTTAGGCGAGCAAGGGAATGCAGTCAGGCGCGCGCACCCGTTGGATTTGACTATACAATGCAACGTGTTAATGAATTAACGCAAAACTAGAAAGTAGTTTGTTTAGAATCGAGAGCTGAATTGAATTATCATGGTTTCAACATAGGTAATTTTTTCAAAATATTAAATAATTTTTTCGCAAAATTTAAAATTTTCTGAACCCGATGTCAACCCACCGCACGGGCACACTCACCTTACTAACTACCAAAACAAGATTATTAAAATGTATCCATGAGTACGTTAGCGCTTTCATTCATTGCTGAAATGATAACAAATTATTTTTGCCTCATAACTTAAAATGTGAATAACTTTAAATTTTAACTATCAAAATAATGAAATTATTGTTTCAATCTAATTATTTTGTTATAAATCAGTTGGGGTGTATAAGGTTTTGCGCTAATTCATTAACACATTGTATAAAATTGTCTTTTCGTTGCACAAAAAACATAACATATTAAACGGGGCGCTTCAGACCATCAAACTGAACAACTTTCATTAATGGGCCCAATATTGAAATTGAAAAAAAAAATTGCTTTTCCATACATTTGATTTGTGTCACAATTGACGATTTTTAGCTGATTTTTTTCGCGATTTCCATTTAGTTGTTCAGTTTCATGGTCTGATCATCCACTTCAAAAAGTGTCAGCATATTAGGAAGGACCCTGTATGAAGAATGAAAAAGAAAAAGAAAGAATGTAGGCAGTGTGTTTACCTAATATGTAACGCATTAAAGTTTACACCCTGTATATTTCAGGGGGTACTTCAGACCATCAAACTGAACAGCTTACACTATGGAGCCAACATCGAAATCACGAAGAAAAATGGCCTGTTCCATAGAAAGTTAATGGCTACTCGACACAAATATTTTGTATGACCTACTTATCTACAGGGTGAAATTGATATCATAAGCATCCTTTTAAACTAAGATTCTACCCATCAAACTGAACAACTTTTACTATGGGAGCAAACCGATCGGAGCAACTAAAAAAGCAGCTGTTCCATTCTAAACTGCAGAGCCTACTCGACTCAAATGTATGCAACAGCAGATTTTTTTAGTTGCTCCGATCGTTTGCTCCCTTAGTAAAAGTTGTTCAGTTTGATGGGTAGACTCTTAGTTTAAAAGGGTGCTAATGATATCAATTTCACCCTGTATAAGCAGTATGCAGAATTTATGTTTCGCTCTTTTTATTATGGTGAAAGTTGTTCAGTTTGATGGTCTGTCTAAAGTCGGGAAACTATAATTATTAATGACAAAATAATCCTGTACAGTCCTGTACCTACTTTTGTTTTTGCAACCGACATGTGGCGCCCTCTACGTCGAACTCAATCAGCAGCCATCCCAATTTCCATCCCATAATTCCGTATTAAGACATATCCAGTCAAAGTGCATTTTTAATCTATGGCAGACCATTTTTGGGGAGTATTTTTTCCGGGAAATACGGGATTACCGCACAATGTCGAATCCCGGACCGGGATCGGTTCGGAAAGCGCAATCCCGGGCTGAAATAATTGGGGGATCATTTTGACCCCGTATTCATTTCAGTTTCATTTAAAAAAGCTTGATGGTACACGGAGTTACGAAAGTGGAAAGAAGATTTGTTTTCAAAGCTAATGATTTTAACTTTGGTTGTAGATTGTACAGCTAAGAATTTACTTTAATTATGTCATCTTGGCTTCCTATATTACTATTATATTACGATTACGCGACACTCCGTTTAGATGAGGTATAGCTAATATTACCACTATAATCTAGAGATTATGAGAAACAAATCGACACGAGTTCCATAACTATACGCCAACTATACGCTAACATTTTTTGGGGGCCTTGCTCCCATAGCTGGAGAAATTATCTCTTTTGCTTACATCAAATAGGTGACCGTATTATTTTTCTCTTTCTAAATGTATGTTAGGGGTTGCGTAGGGGGTTTGTTAAATTTGTAATTTAATGTCATTTCGTAAAGTTACGAGAAAACTGCTGAACCGATTTTCATGAAACAAAGGTCGCAAAAAAAACCGCATCGACATCGGTCCACCCATTTGAGCGCTACGTACGATGGCACAGACAGACAGACCGACAGACCGACAGACTGACAAACAGACCGACATAGGCGATAACACCACTATTTTTGCGTCGGGGGTTAAGAAGAAAAGTAAGATAGAAAGGAGAGTTAAATACCTAAGTACTTTCAAAATTTTCAGGCATGATTCAGACCTGTGTACCTGATTTAGAATATGATTACAAACTCACCTAGTATATATCCTGTAAGAAAAAAAAATCATTTATTTTGCTCGCGTTATGTTCGCTAACGAATTCATGTTTCTTCACTGTTTTTCTTGTAAGTTATAGGTAAGTATAACAATATTTTTGTAAATGAGTGGTAAGTCCAGGCTTCACATCAAATTTATTAGACAATCCTTATTTATGGACCCAATAACCTATTTTTTCCGAAAAAACCTTCGATACACTTCTTAGGACCAAACGACGTGTGGGTTAATATTGATCTTTTGTTTGGTAATTCGAGGGTTCCATAATTTTCTTTTTCTGATCATTTTCTCTATTCAAAGTTAAAGGCAAAATTATTTATTCTATTATAGGAACTTGAAGCTCACTTATTAAAAGTCAAATCTGTTTTTGAAGCTACCAAAAGAGTAAACTGTGAAATTCAAGGCCGCAAAAAGTAAAACAGTATTTCGGCAAATTCCTATCGAATTTGTTATTAAAACATTAAATTCTTATTATTATGAAAATAACGTAGAAATTCAACCTACTCGTACTTAAGTTATAAACTATATCCATTACAAGTTTCATTTAAAAACAACCATAATCGTCTTAAAATTGTTTATTATAATGTCAGAAAAAAATCACTTATTTTCTTGAACGAAATTTAAAAAGAAAACCATTATTATCGAATTAAAGAGCCACCTGTGGCTTCTGTCTACCCCGAGGCGATACAAGCGTGAGTAAGAGACTGGTTCGTTTTTTAAATTTAATAATAAGCACCTTCCATAATTGTTAAATGACATAATTATCTTTCTGCAGAATTTATATTTGTAAATATTTGTGATGACAGATTGAAAGCGTACATACATAAACTCACGACCATTATCCCTTTTGGTGTGGTCAGAAACTTTGCTACAACTACAATACAACTATCTTTTCATTAAAAGGAGTGGAATGCCTTGCCTGCGTCAGTGTTTCCGAGTACTTGCAGCCCGGATTCCTTTAAGGTACGAGTGAATAGGCATCTTCTGGGTAGGCTCGCTACATCTACGACCCCATCTTCGTCCTGAGGACTGAATTGAGGTCAAGAGCAAACCCATAGTTAATAAAAAAAAAAAAAAAAAAAACGTGTAGTTGTGGCGGATCACCGCAACTTGACACATTCTCATATTGTCACATTCTTATAGTTATAATGTCACATTCTCATAATGTGACGTTCGCATAATGTCACATTTGCATAACGTCACATTTGAAAAATGTCATATTCACATATCGTCACATTCGCATAACGTCACATTCGCATAACGTCACATCCGCAAAATGGCATTTCAGTCACCGTGTATACTGGCTAAGACCTGCTGTTATCACCTGTACTTTAAATGTGTTTGGCGAAAGTGGTGTAATGTGAATATGGTATGGTGATCTTGAGAATATGGTGTTTTGCGAACATGGTGTTTTGCGAATATGATATACTGCAAAAGAGTGATGCTTACAACAACTTGAAATATTTCTGAACCATTTAAACCATGGAACCCTAAAAAAAACCTTCATAACGCCCAAGCTAGACACGTCTCATGAGTTAATATTTCAACCCCGTTTCATCCCCAAACGTGACTTGACGGGGGTTGAGTACCGAAGTTGTCAGGATATATTGTATATTGACGTGCCGAGCTTAAGAAAGTCATGCTGCATTAAGGTTTGGGGGTGGCTAGGTATAACAGCAGTTATTTTAAAACAAAAATTGCAAAAAGAATTTTTTTTCGCGGTCTGCAGTGCGATTTTTTAATATCACATGTTTTTGAAAATTAATATAGAGATTTTGCATCATTCAAACTGCCTCCATGGTTTAATGGTTAAGAGCATTGGGCTCGTGTCACGGAGGTCGTGGGTTTGATTCCCACGACGGACACCTAGTGAAATGTTACTTTGTGCGTTTTTCCCCAGTTGGTTAGGACATTGCAGGCTGAATTACCTGATTATAAATATATGAATAAATATCTTGGACATTGTCACACAAATTATCTAGTCACATTTAAAGTACCAGAATCTAGCCTGGACTTGTATTATGATGACTAGACAACGATATACAATACATATATAGATACAAACATCCATGACTCGGGTACAAATATTCATATTCATCATACAATATTTGTCCCTTACGGGATTCGAACCCGTGACCCTCGGCACAGCAGGCAGGTTCACTACCGACTGAGCTACCGGGCCGTCATTGAACTACCGGGCCGTCTAATCTAATAAATGATTGTCTGAAAGAAAGATGATTCCGTGTTTCGGATGGCAAGTTAAGCCGTTGGTCCCGGCTACTATCTCTGGTGGTAGTAGTCGTTACATATAAAAACCACGTCAGATGCCGTAAGACGGTCTGAAAAAACTCTGACACCAGGGCTCTGCCCACACGATAAGAAGAAGATCATTCGATGATTTTGAATATCACGATTTAAAAATAGCAATTCTGAAGTGTTTGTTGCCTTAATATCTTGTATAGGAATAAAGTATGCCTAGATTACATAGGGTTGTCACTATCGAGTACCTATGAATTATACGTTTTTACCAGACCATCCAAATGAACAACTTTCTCTATTGGACCAACAACGAAATCGCGAGATCTGCCGTAGTTTACCTTGGATGTCAGGATAAATTGATCCATGATCAAAAGATCTCCTTTAGGTAAAGAATGTACAATATAAAAACTAATCAAAATCAAACAAACATTTATTATTTATATTAATTAAAAAAAAGAAAGTTTTAAACAAAATAATTCAAACCGAAATAATTAAACATTCAAATTAATAATTTCCACCAGCCAAAAGGAACCGTAATAAAAGTTAGTGTTAATGAAAACGATAGGCATTACATAAACGAATATTAGTTTCAACCCTTATTGAAGTGGCGTTGGGGGTGTAATTCAATGGAGGGGTAGAAATGCTAAATTGAAAATGAACAGCGACTGCTACAGGATGTTATGGCTGTAGGGTTGCCAGTTTGCCAACTAAGAATATTTTTAGTACGAAAGTTTCTCGATATTTTGAATAAATTAAATATTTTAAAACAATTTTTTTTTTCAATTTTAGCAGCGCTATGTGTAATGTTTTTTGTCCTTAATCGGACAAGTATACAGGGTCCTTCTTAACACGTTGAACGCAGGCGGGTCACAATAACAATAGATTTTCCATTGTTTGTCGGTCATTTGGCAGTCAAAGCCTTAATATTCTGACACATTTTTAAGGGGAGTATCGGATGATCAAACAGAACAACTTTCTCTACGGGACCCAAATCGAAATCGCGAAAAGAAAATCAGCTGTCCCATACATTTGGCGCGAGTTAGGTTTGCGGTTTGTATGGAGCAGTTGCTTTTTTTCCACGATTTCGATGTTGGTGCCATAGAGAAAGTTGTTCAGTTTAACGGTCTGATCATCCTCTTAAGGCTATTCTACCGTTGGCGCGCTCCATACAAACGTAGTATGGTGATATTTTCAATACTATCTAATTAAAGTCAATGAAATTTTTCAAAAACAATCAAGTAACTAATCTCTATGTCGGTATGAAGTCAGATTTTCGTTAAAATATACAATTTCAATGCTAGGATTAATTTAAGATTTGTATGGAAATATTTGTGGCACTGTAACTTTAAAACTATAAATTTTATCGAAAATCTGACTTCATACCGACATAGAAATTAGTTACTAGATTGTTTTTGAAAAATTTCATTGTCTTTAATTGGATAGTATTGAAAATATCACCATACTACGTTTGTATGGAGCGCGCCAACGGTAGAATAGCCTTAAAAAAGTGTCCGCATATTAAGAAGGTCTTTAAGTTATGTCTTCAATTTATCTATCTATAACGTCACGCGACAAAGAAACAACAACAAAAACATAATTAAAAAAGCCCTTTTTTAGGTTTTTTAAGCCTAAGGCTTAATTTGGGGTCATTACAATTTATGTGCCTGTGAGCGTTATTTATTTATTTTTAAATTATTTATATATAATTCAAAACAACAATCAACAACAATCACAACAATGCATAGGAATCATTCATTCTACAATTTATAGGAATTTAAAATGTTAAAAACAAAATAGAACGAAAGGATTTTGTAAATAGTACATTGTTCTCACATAGCCTTTAGTTGTAAATAAAAAAACCTTTGTCCTTTGCCACCTTACACGACAACCATAGATGCAGAAATATCATAATAATTCAATAATATGTAAGGAAAAAAATTTTTATACGTCAAAATAAGAACAGGAAATTGCCAACCGCTGACAACCCTAGAGTATAGAAAATACTTAAGTTCCGGTATTTCGGTTCCGGTATTTGTTTATACGATATTTTACCGGTATACCACCCGAGGAATGCACAGGAGACGAGATGCGGAACAGTTGAAACGAAAAACCGTAAACATGAAAAATTATGAATTTTATATGAAATCGCGTTTTTATGATGTGTTTGGTATTTGAAATAACATTTAGATCTTTGATAAGTTATATGTCAAGATTGACGTTCGAAGCTACTCAAATTTATCTCTACAAAATTTTACTGAAATCGGGTCGCAAGATGTGACAAAGTTAAAAGAATTCAGATTCAAATATATATTTATTGAATGGACAGACTAACACAGTTTCGAAATTAAAATATAAATAAATAAATAAATAATTTATTCATATAAAAACTTAAAACACAATAAAATACAGTTTGGGAACTTATTATTATAGATTTATGCTACTTAGGTGAAATTGTCCTAAGGCTAAGCATACCGGTGACCAAGCTAAGCTATCTAAGTATACAAATACAATGACGCTTGTGTATAGTTTATAGCTTTGATTAATTATATGTCAAGATAGAGCCTCACGCTTCTAACGTACTAAAACAGAAGAAGTCAACTTTCTTAGGTTGTTGGTATGCGTGAGCCGTCATACAACTTATCTCTGTGTGCGTGTCTAATAGGGACAGGGTTTATCAGCCTAGACTGGGTGATATTTTTTTCGACGCTTTCGTAGGTTCGACTGTCTATCATGTAACTTATCAAAGGTTTATAGTCATAAAATACATTCATTTCAGAAACTAATTAAAATCCTAAAATTTAAAAAAAAATAAACTATTCATTCCAAATCACGTTAGGCTGAATGTTCGATTACCCATACCCGAGAGACGAAAAAAAAAGCAAAGTAACATGGCTGCCAAAAGTTTTCAATAGAATCTAGGCCCGAGCCTGAATCCTGCAAAACTTGAAAGAGTTGCTTGCCAAATGTTATAATGAAGACCTTTTTAGCTTCATTGAGTTTTATTACTAGATTTTCAGCTGCAATGTACTTAAGCCATCTTATGGTGCAAGTAAACGTATGTGGTAGATTTTTTGTTTTGTTAGGTTGGTTATGCTGCAATTTGTTTCGTTAAGTTGTCTTTACTCGGAAGTCGGAAGTGGCAATATAAAAATCTAAAAATATTATTATCATCTTAGAAAAGCCGGGCTTGCACCAACATTAAGATTGAAAGTATTTTTAAAAGACCAAATGTTTTGTAGTCATAAAGGCTGAGGACTTCGAGTAAAGATTTTAATTTTGAGGGAACCTTCGGCGTTAATTCAAACTTAGATACCTGTGATGTCTACCTGTGTAGATGTAAATGTCTTGAACACAAAAATGTTGTCCTTTTAAAGGGACCAGCGGGCTTACGAGGTTAAAAGTATTTAGTGATAGCTCTTTCTCTCACACTGCCCATACAAATGACAGAAACAACATTATATTTAAACATGTTTAAGCCTACACATTTTTTGGTTGTAGGTAGTTGTGGCCAATTTTCTGATCATCCCGAAAATGGTAGTACGGGTACGATAGTTAAAGTCAAGACCTACTATCATTAAAATATTTAATAACAGAATTTAAATTTAATTATATTGTAGCAAACCAACTAGTAATTAATTTTAATAAACTGAATTAATTTATCAATTGAACCAAGCCATTGCTTTTATGTTCTAGTACCATTGTATAAATAATTAAATGGAGTAATTTACTCAGTTAATTATATCTAATTCCCGTGGGAGGCGATATCAAAATTAGGCAAATCGAACTAATACCGCATCGATAAATAAGACCGTTTATTACACCGAAGTGTAATGTAAAATAAGAGTTCGCAAGGATCAGGCCCTAGCTGTACCCGGACTTTCGATGTTCGATATATTGCCACTGTTTCGGTCCGCACTTCACTGTAATAGAGTTGACATTGGAACGAAAACGTTCACGCAATTGCGAAGTTCGAATGTGCGGGTAGAGGCCCTGCTTTAGTGCAAACTAATGCAGGTCCCTAAAAATAGGGCGAAATGGAGAGGAAAGGCGAGAAAGTCTGACGCTCCCACCTTATTGGATTAACAAGCCACGAAGAGAGAGGGACTATGCTAGAAAACGCATTCTCGAGCTTCTGTGGTGTACAAATACTTATTATTTGTTTCTTTTAGAGAGTGAACTGAACTCTAATTATCGTTTAAAATAAATTTTGTAATCTTATTACAAAATTTTAATTCAGCTGTGGAGCCTACGGATTACTTTTTTCACATACATTTGCGTAGTCCATTCCTTACACTAGTACGTACCCAATGATATTATATACCAAACTACGTACCTAAGTCAGTATACCCTATTGATGGCCTAAGGCCTGTATTAATAAACTATGAATTCATTGGCTCTCATTAATTATTTAAAATTGTCAAGCAATGTTAATCCCACACTTACTTTATTTTTAATTGACGTTACTTAAAGTAACGATAATCTGTTTAATTGTTTCATCCTTTAGATCGAGTGTGAAATGCACGCCTCGGTGTAATAGTCGGCCCTCCACCGCAGTGCGCCCATCAACAGTGAAATTTATTAACAAACTTGATTGCATTTCACCGAATCAAATTGATTGGAAATAACCTGACAAGTGGATTGGTTCTAGATTAGAATTTGCAAATTCGGTAACATGCTTTTCATTTATGAGCTTAAATTCAGACTCATTCTCATTCCGAACGAAATAAAATAAAAATTCTAATATGACAGCGCAGCGGTAAAATAATTGATTTAGACAACCCATACAAAAGTTCTGTGAACAAAACAAGGTATTAATGTATTACCCTAAATGTAGGGTAAAAATTATGAGGTACCCAAAGAGATAGAAAATACTTCATTAGATATCTATGGAGGTACCTAAAGGTCGACCAGAATCTCATGGCATAAAAAAAGTAAAAAAATACCTATAGATTTTCACATGGTAGTGTCAAAATGTCATTTGTCGTGGCAAAGGTTGTCGACGAATAACTGATCAAATATTACGAAAGTTTTGCATCGTGGCTGTATCGCGTTTGCATCTATGCTTTATCGCGTTTGCATCGATGCTGCATCGCGACTCAATTGATGCTTTTTGCAGCAATTCTGCGCTGCAAAAAGACGCAGAGTGTTAAGGCCCTAATCTAATTACCCCAGTGTGGCTTACTCTATAATTGATTTTCCTATTTGCCATAAGATTCTGGTCCACCTATACCGATATTTTTTAAGAACTAGGGAAACAAAAATAATATTTTACTTCAGTCTGTGTAGTTTTCTCCTACAGAAACTATTTATTATTGAATACAGATGCACCACGAATTTGAAAAATCGTTGATTGATCTTGTAAATAAATTAATGCAATAGAACATTTTTTACACCTTCAGGAAATTATGATTTTTCTTTTTTATACGTTTTCATTTCAGACGAGGCATGGTACAAAGTGAAAATAAAACTTGGCAACACCGCTAGTTCCCACTTTTTAAATTTTCAACGTGCATCTTAAAATTCGAACGTACGTTCCAGCCAGCATCTAGCAAGTAAACACTGAATAAAATTCCGCTGAGCATAGCATCTTCGAGTTTTGGAACGACGCTCGACAGTTTAGAAGAATAATGACGAGGTTGTTGCCATAGGTTTAAAACTATAAAGTTCCGAATTTAAAATGAGAGCCGCTTTGAGGTTATTTATGATTCACACATCGATTCTATTCGATATTTTATTGCGAAAGGTCTTTTAACATGCCGTAAAATGAAAGTTTAGCGTTTTATTTCGTCGTTAAATTGAAATTGTGAGGATATCTTGTTTTGATTGTCCGTTTCTTGGTAAACAGAGCAATATCTTTAGGTTTATTACACGTACAGAAGACTTTAAGGAAATATCTACCTACACCTACATATAGGTACCTACCTATATGATGAAAACAATAAAAAGTTATGTTTGTAGATTGTAGGGATGGGTAATATCGAATTTTCACAATATCAAATCGAAACCATATATTGATTTTGAATATCGGATTCTGAAACTATATATTGGATATCGGTCGATATCCAGTAACGCTGTATTAGTTGGTATTAGTATACCTTTAAGATTTAATATCGTACGAATCCAATATAACTATTGCTGTTTCACTCTCTCGCACGCTGTGGGTAACATCCTTTCACTCGGTTCTCCTCGGTTCAGTTCGGCATAGTTTTTTATTTATTATTGGATAAAGATGGGTAAGTTCGCATTGGAAAACATCGCATTATTAGCACTATTACCACTAGGGGGAGCTACATTGGTGATGGCTCTATGGAAGAAATCTCTGCTATTGACCACATAGTACTACACTATTTTTACTAGATGGCGGGTGTTGTATATAGAAAATCAACGGTCTGTAATTTGTTCTAAGATAACACAGTATGCAATTCGGTTCTGTAGATAGCCGCTAGCCCGTATAGCGATGCGATACGGTTTGATATCCTATATCTGTAAATCACGGATATCTTGATATCGAGGTGAATCGAATTTGTGCGCCAATATAGTGTTTCTCCAAATATATAGTTTCTGTACGCATCGATATCTGATTTTTAGATATTCATGTGATATACGTTTCAATAACTATATACGATATATATCGCCCATTCCTAGTAGATTGAATAGAAACAGAAAGAACGGTCTCCAAGTCCTTTGCAAAACCAGTAGTCCATTGTGTATTTTATTTATGTATTGTACTTATGTCCTCTATGGTGTTGAAAACTAGCGGACCAATTTTGATGCTGTTGTCACCAATGGAGCAAACGCGCATACATTAATATACAGGATGTTTGGATAAACAGTTGCATTACTTTAAGGGGTGATTGTGCCCACGATACTGAACAACATTTCCTAAGAAAGATACCTATAAAACAAAAAAAAATTGACTTTCAATACTAAATGCAATCAGCTGATCGAACGATTTGAATTATCCTTTGTTCCTTTGGGAAAGTTGCTCAGTATTATGAGTCAAATTAAAGGTATTAAAGTAATGTTATTGGCCTCGATTCGGACTGTACCACGACTTAACTTAACTAAATTTATTCCTGTCACTTTCTAAAATAAGATTAAGAAAAGAGACAGAAAACCAACAGCTGACTTTAGTGCTGTTAAAGTGACGTTAAACGCCCAAAAACGACTTAAATAAGATGGCGTACATTATGATGGCATCTTATTTTGCGCATTTAACGTCACTTTGACAGCACTAAAGTCAGCCGTTGGTTTTCTGTCTCTTTTCTTAATCTTATTTTAGAAAGTGACAGGAATACATTTAGTTTAGTTTGGTCGTGGTACACTCCGAATCGAGGCCAGTGTCTACCTTAACACCCTGTAGGTCAAATTCTCTTTGTTACCTTTCTTCCTTGATAAAAGTTAAAGGGATCAAGCCTACTTACCGTTGAAATTTTTGAACTAAAAAGTACCAAAAGCTAACTTTGTATTGGTGGAGGGAATTTAAAAACATTGACAATCAAGACCTATTCTCATAACCATTATCCACTCCAATAAAAATTAACTTCTCCATCAAAAAAGAGTTTTCCTAATACGACCCGGGAACAAATATTATCGTACAGTATAATTATGTCGAACAAACACTATAATAACCCCACAAACATTATTCATTGGCCCATCGACAAACTGGGTCAACTATTATATTTTACCCTAACAATGGCCTAAGAAAAGGCTTTTGTTATTTTCATAAATCGTTTTCTGTAACACAAATGTGGGTAGAAGCAATATCATAAGATATATACCTACATACTTATAGGATATACATTTACTTTGCTTCATATATCTCTTCATCATCATCATCAGCCTGCAAAGGGTGCACTGAGTACTATAACAGGGTGTAACAAAACACCCTAGTAATACTTAAGGGGGTGCTTCAGACCATCAAACTGAACAACTTTTACTATGGAGCCAACTTCGAAATCGCGGAAATAAAAACTGCTGTCCCATAATATGTAATATTTTATTTTAATTAATTGAATCAGGCGTTACTTTGCGGAAATCCATGACTAATAGGTAGATGACACGATTGTATCAAGACCTCCGCCAAAGAAAATATACACTACTCCGCCTCTAAATACCTAGTAGACAAAGTTGTATTACGTAATAAAATACAACCTGCTTACCAAATAATTTCTACTCTACACGTGTTTCGCTCCACCAAGGAGCATCCTCAGGAGTTAGACCGACGAACGTTCGATACAGAGTTGTTACTCCGCCGAGCGTCCGACACCGAGGATGCTCCTTGGTGGAGCGAAACACGTGTAGAGTAGAAATTATTTGGTAAGCAGGTTGTATTTTATTACGTAATACAACTTTGTCTACTAGGTATTTAGAGGCGGAGGTCTTGATACAATCGTGTCATCTACCTATTATATTTTATTTTATTTTATTTTACACATACATGGACATTTACTTTTGTATACAGGGTGTTAGGGTAAACAGTTGAATTACTTTAAGGGGTGATTGTACCTATGACACTGAACAATTTTCCCTGAGAAACCCATTTGAAATAGCGAAAAAAATCAGCTGTTTCATACAAAATGCAATCAGATCGAATTTTTGTATGAAAAGCCGATTTTTTAAATTTCCTTTATGTTTATTTGGGAAATTGTTCAGTATCATGGGTAAAATCACCCCTTAAAGTAATGCAACTGTTTAACCTAACATCCTGTATGATTGATTCGAGTGGACCGGTCCTGCGCTGCCCTCGTCCAACGTTTTCCCGCCGCCTTCACCAGGTCGTCGGTCCACCGTGTGAGGGGCCTACCCACGCTGCGCTTTCCGGTACGCCGCTCGAGAACTTTTCGGCCCCATCGGCCATCGGTTCTGCGAGCAATGTGCCCCGCCCACTGCCAATTTAGTTTAGCAATTCTTGCGACGACGATTGGGTTACCTACTTTTAATTCTTGAACCATAAAAAAACATATTTAGGTCATTCAAAAAAACCTATATACCTAACAATATAAACCTTAAAACTAGCCCCGTTAATATCCGTTACCGAGCTGAACATCGATATAGAATCTAGAGCAGTAGCGAAACTACACTGCATTGCCACTTAGAATTTTCTAACACATTGTTCTCTCACCTTCACTTATTAGATCTCGTCCCGTTTTCCGGAGCTTCTAGCCTCAGTAACGACTCGTTTTGTTTCCATTGCTGGTTAAGGAAAACTCTGTGTATGTAGATATTTTAGGTTTAGGTGTAAGCTAAATTAAACCATCTAACTGAAAAAGGGTGGAGTCCACGAGAATATTTGTTACATGGTGAAATTGATATCATTGGCATCCTATAAATTAAGAGTCTACCCATCAAACTGAACAACTTTTACTATGGGACCAAACCGATTGTAACAACCCCAAAAAAATTATCACAAATTAGGTACGCGCCCAAGCGCGCTACATACAAACGAAGTTTGATCCCATTTTCGATAGTAACCAATTAAAGTCAATAACGTTTTTTAAATACGATTTAGAAACTAATCTCCGTGTCTGCGGTTTGTGAGATTTCCTTTAAAATTTACAGTTTCAATGTTAGGACTAATTTAAGATTTGAATGGAAATCTGTGAGCCACGTTTGTAGTTTAGTTTCAAAGTTGGCGGTCTGAAAAAACTCTGACACCAGGGCTCTGCCCACACGATAAGAAGAAGAAAGTTACAGAAACTATATATTTTAACGAAAATCGGACAAACCACAGACAAGAGAAATTAATTTAAAATCGTGATTAAAAAATACACCATTTTTTTTTCTTTTAATTAAATTGGTTAATATCTAAACTATTATAAAACTGTAACAGAAGTGTGTCTGTACATTGAAGATATTTACAAAAAAAAGATTACGATATGATTTTTAAATGTCCCTGATTCCAAATCACAAATGTTTTGATTTTTTGTCTGTCTGTTTGTTTGTTTGTTTGTTTGTTTGTTTGTTTGTTTGTTCGTTTGTTTGTTTGTTTGTTTGTTTGGGTTTATGTTTGTTCGAGTATCACGCAAAAACTACTGAACCGATTTTGATGAAACTTTTTTTGTTTGATAGCTCATCATCTGACTTACAATCTGGTATATAATTTATGCGGACGAAGTCGCGGGAAAAAGCTCGTACAAAATAGAATTAAACTTCGCTTGATCCAAATAAGCTCACATGCTAACGAGTAGTATCCTCTTAAGGCTGCACCGAGCCTATTGTGCTGCCCCCAATTGTATTTTTTTATTTCTTAATTAAACAATATTTCCAAAAAACAAGAATGTCACATTGTATTACAATACAATGTATTAAGTTGTTTTATACTCATTTTTTTCCACATTTGATGACAAAATGCGTTAACCCAAAAATTTAAAGATTTAATTTTCCAGCCAGCAATGGACATCTAACTTCGCAATATACCTCCCCAAGGTAAAAGTCGCAGGTACAGTCGGCTCCTTCCGTCGCTGATTGTGTTTGCCAAGTACAGTCAATAGCAGTTAATTTTGTGCAGTTCGCTCCTAGAGTTACTTTATTTGTTGTACTTTTGTCATTGGAATTCTACACGTTCTGTGGAACGTAGTTTTGTAACGACGTAAGATTTTAATTGAAACTGACTATGTGTTACGATTTTGTCATGATAGCTCAGATGGTAGTTTGCTGAGTCGAGGGTCGCAGGTTTGAATGAAAGGGGCATATTTGGATGGATTTCTAGCAGATTTCGACTACAGCGCAGCGTTTACTAAACTTTATACAAGGTGTCTTAATATGCTGACACATTTTTAAGGGGATGATCAGACCATCAAACTGAACAACTTTCTCTATGGGACCAACATCGAAATCACGAAAAAGAAATCATAGAATATAAAAAAAATATATACTTAGTAGAATTACACGCGTAACTCGTTCATAGTTAAATGATCTAAGAGGCGTGGGTATGCATTTAGATCAATAAATTTCAAACTATATTTGCAGCAAAAAAATTGTCTCCGTTTTAAGTTTTAACAGTTAATAAAAGATTTATGTCGTTTTTAACATTCGCAAATGTCAGATCGTTATCTTAACTTTATCTAAACTAACGCCTAAACAAGTCATTAATTAATTCAACAAACCTGATTATTGGGAAATTGATAGTTACGTTTTTTACTACTGTGAGATTTTGATCGCCGACGAAAGTAATTTTTAGGGTTTCGCGATTGAATTGAAAAACGTTTATCTCCTACCACAAACTCCTAACTTTGTATTTGTGGTGAGACAAAAATGTATTTAATAATAATAATTAGAAATTATATATACAGGGTGAAATTGATATCATTAGCATCCTTTTAAACTAAGAGTCTACCCATCAAACTGAACAACTTTCACTATGGGAGCAAACCGATTAGAGCAAAAAAAATCAGCTTGCATACATTTTGAGTCGAGTAGGCATTGCAGTTTAGTATGGAACAGCTGATTATTTTTTTGTTCCGATTGGTTTGCTCCCATAGTGAAAGCTGTTCAATTTGATGGGTAGACTCTTAGTTTAAAAGGATGCTAATGGTATCAATTTCACCCTGTATATACAACGTGTTAATAAATTAGCGCAAAACCTCATACACCCAAACTGATTTATAACAAAATAATTAGATTGAAACAATAATTTCATTATTTTGATACTTAAAATTTAAAGTTATAAGCATTTTAAGTTTTGAGGCGAAAATGATTTGTTATCATTTCAGCACTGAAAGAAAGCGCTAACGTACTCATGCATACATTTTTATAATCCTGTTTTGGTAGTAAGTAGGGTGAGTGTGTCCGTGCGGTGGGTTGACATCGGGTTCAGAAAATTTGAAATTTTGCAAAAAAAATAATTAATATTTGGAAAAAAATTACCTATATTGAAACCATGATAATTCGACTGTGCTCTCGATTCTAAACAAACTACTTTCTAGTTTTGCGTTAATTCATTAACACGTTGTATTATATATATATATTTTTTTTACATTTATTTTGTATTAAGGCGCCGAATCCCACCATCCAGCCAGACCCTATCCAAATTTTGGTACATATGAGTACCTAACATCTAAATTCGAAAATGAAACAGAAGACTGCCCGGTAAGGCTAGCGTGCCACGCACGACAAAGCTAGAAAACAGTCATGCGTGTTCGTTTTGGCATGCGTGATGTAGCAAAGACAGGCATAAATATAGATTTTTCTCGATTTCTGGGGGTTGGCATGCTAGTTTCTCCAGCATTAATAATAAATGTGCTTGACTTCATTCGATAATGAAAATTTTTGATGATCTCAAGGATTGATTTTGTACAAAAACTTACACCTGAGCCACCACAAAATGGTGAAGCTTCGTGGCAAGCCGGAGAGCAGGCGACCGCCCAGTAACTCTTCGTGCACGTGCAAAGACCATTGACCTGACCTTGACACATAAAATAAGAAAAAAAAACGGACTGGAAATTGACCCGGTTTTCCAAGAAAGAAAAGTCAACTAAATTAAAGAAAAACTTCAAAAGAATTAATTCTTTGAAATGAAAAATCACAAAATAGCAAGAATATGCCTTCGGGGCCCGTTCCCCCCTTTGTGATCATCTTCAAAAAGAAGCATCATTTTCCTGTCCAGTTTCTTAATCCTACTGAACCCTCATACTGACATTAATTAAATTGAATACAAGTTTTTTTTTGTTAATAGATTTTTAATACACTTTCTTTTCCGTTTTGTTTTTTATTTGGACCTTGTTAATTAAAATAAATTATCTACAGTCGGTGAGTTTATCACCAATTTAATGTCATTATATCACTAATGTGTTACAAAAGTTGCAGTTCTGCTTTCTGTCACGTTTGTTGATTTACTTTGACCACCCGTTTTGGTTATCAGTGTTGATTACAGTTTATCTAAATTAAATCTGTTTTGCTTTTGAATAAGCAATTGAATTGTATTTATTGGTGGAGGCAAGTTAGTGGTCAACCGAGTAAATACCTTAAAAAAAAGGTAAACAACCTTAAAAATTTAAGAGGGCTATCACAGTCCAGTGGCGCCCTCATCACATTAAAAAAGATTTCTCAATAAAGAAAGCCTAAATTAAAAAAGTGCTCCACATCAAAACTACAAAAGCCTTCAAGCTATTTTCATAGAATACTTTTATAGGATCTAAACATTCCACTTTTAGACAATTTCGAATAAAAACAAAAGCGGCCGTTTTTTCTCTTTTTTCAAAATTTTTATGTTTAGACCTTTAAAAAACCTATAAAAGTATTATATGAAAATAGCTTGAAGGCTTTTGTAGTTTTGATGTTGAGCACTTTTTTAATTTAGGCTTTCTTTATTGAGAAATCTTTTTTAATGTGATGAGGGCGCCACTGGACTGTGATAGCCCTCTTACCATCCAAAACCATCTCATCAAAATTCCTTGATAATTCGTAGGTGCGAAAAGTGCGTAAAGTCATAGGTTCGAAGAACGGGGAATCAAAGTCACGATAAATCTAATTTTGCAGAGTAGAACATGGCAGTTTTGATATACGGAAATGGAATACCCACCAACCATCGAAAGACTGCCCTGACGGCCTCGAAATTATAATGTAATATTCTTTATATGTGGTAGGTACTTTCTAACTTTGTTCTTCGGCGAATCTCTTCATTGTTGATTCGATCTCGCAGGGAAACTCTATGCAAAATTCTGATTGAACTTCTAATGCCAATGCATGCATATGCTCACGACTATATTCCCCGAGGGGGTAATCAGAGATATTCTGAAACATCCACGTTTCACTAGTACCGAAACTCTGTCCAGTGTGACGGGATGGGAGCCCGTCGCCACTTGTAATTGTAATGGACAGTGGCCACAATACATGCCTCGAAATTGAAGCATGCAGGTTTCCTCACGATGTTTTCGTGTGTTCGTGTGTTTGTGAACTTCTAATGGATAATTCTAATCATCATCATCAGCTTTTGTCCATCCACTGCAGGGTTTATGGCCACTCTTCTTTATTCTCTCACTATTCTAATCTATGTGACGACGTCAGGTCAACGATTTTTTTTGTGGGAACGCAGCGAAGAACAACAAAAATCTTTGGTCTAAGAATATTCATCCATCTTTTTGACGCACTGACACCCTACAAAACACAGTTCTATTTACAAATTGAACGTAAAAACAAACAACCAGTCTTTTTAACGTAAACCGTTCCCGGTTCCCTAATCTTAACCGATTGTAAACAACGCAATTCAATATATCAACCTTTAACTAAACACTTGATATATTTATGGTCCAAACAGATTCCAATTCTTGAACAAGGGAATCCTAAGAAATCCCCAATACGGCCGATTCAAGCAAATCCAGTCTACATAACAAAACTAACTTGAACCTTAAACTGAGTTCTCTTCCTACATTGTTAAGGAATGTGAGAGGTTAACTTACACTGGACACTAAGCAGGTTTTCCATGTGTGTTCCGACAACATCCAAAGGTAATTGTGACCATGAATCAATCCTATCTTGGGATCTTTCTATCGATACAATACTGTACTTTACTTTTCGCTTTAGCATTTATACATTGCCTTATTTGTATCGAGAAAATTTTCCTTCTGTGATACTAAACGAGAAATGGATGCAGAAAATTGATTTTGATCGGTAAATTCTTGCTATTTTGGTAGAAGGAAAGACTTGTGTATAGGAAAACGATAGTTTCGGAGAAGCAAGGAATTCCAACCAATTTCGTTATAGGCCGATAGGTTGTAAATGTTCCTATGAATGTACCATAGTGATTTGTAGATCATATTAGGTGGGTTATAGTTGGGTAATGTGCTAATATAGACGTGATAAAGTAAGGGTAAAGGGGGAGTAAGATGTGGGAGAAATTGGGGTAAAGATTTGAATGATGCTTACGAAGGTAATGAACAAAAAAAAAACTTTTTTTATTAGTTCTTATGATTGGTCTGTCATGTCAAGGCTGAGAGTGGAACATGCTTACCTAGATGATGCCTAAACATGAAGATAACAAGGTTGAATATCCCCTGTAAGCTTATGACGAAGGTATACAGGGTGTAAGTTGCAGCCTAGCAACTACTGAAACGGTGAACTCAGACCATCAAACTGAACAACTTTCACTATGGAGCCTACCTCAAGAAACGCAAAAAAAAATCAACCGTCCCATACATTTTAGTCGGGTAGGTGCAGCAGTTTTGTAAGGGACAGCCGATTTTTTTTTTCCCATTTCCTGAGGTATGCTCCATAGTAAAAGTTGTCCAGTATGAGGGTCTGAGTTCACCGTTTCAGTATTTGCTATACATAGCTTACATAGCGCATATGCTTATGATCATATTCGTTATTATTATTTCATTACGTTTTGGTTCATATTGGATTAAAATTATTGTGAAATTGTGTAATTCAATTCCCTTTTGTTCTAGACCGATTAAACACAAAATTATTCAAACAGAATAAACGAATTATTGACAAAAGTTTATTTGTATGCATTTGCAATCCAAATCACTAATTGTTACACTGTATTTTATATGAATGAAGTATATTTCCCTATCAGGGTGCTTTAGAAAACGTGGCCCTTATACAACGAACAGACGATGCTTGAACAGTACTGCGACATAAACAAGATAGCGTCGGCACACTCGCCGTCCCGCTCACACGCGCGCACCGGCTGTATGTGCTTCTCGCTCGGCTCCCCTAAAGTTACCCTCGAAGCGCGGGGTGAGGTGCGGTATCTAAAGAAAGAGAGCATAGGCACAGCATAACTATATAGATAACAGTACGGCAACGGATGTACTTGCGCAGAGCAACAGAGGGGGCCTTGCGGGGAAGCAGGCGGCGAGGGTCAAATCATGAGATCTATATGAAGGTGTCGGGATTGCCTTGTATACCTATCTGCGCATGACAGCGTAAGTACACGGGCGCGGCGGCGGGGGCGGCGGCATCGCCCTCCATCAAGAGCGATGCCATACTGTGAAGCTAATAGTAATACTGTAGATACCCCTCTGGCAGGGAGTGGCCATTCTGTGGTATATGTAGGTTAGTTTCCTCACACGGCTCCAGTAATACAATAAAGGCAAGTCCAGCAATAGTAAGTTCAAACAGTGTCTGGTCCCTCGTTAAGGTACCGGGATAAATTCAATTTGGAGAACGCGGGCGCACTGCTACATTCTGACGACTGTTTGTTTGTTTGGTTAGGTACATGTGAAAACTGCTATTGTAAACCAACATGCTGTAATTTTGAGACTTTAGTGTGCACTGGCAAGTTAAAGTGGTGACGTTCTCAGTACCTGCATGGAATATATAAGTGGCAAGCTGAAAGATGAAATGTCGCGAGGATATTTAGTTTTGCAGACACCCAAATATTTAAGAATATAGCAGAGTCATCGTTATGATCTCAGCCAGTAGACGTCCGCTACTGAACATAGGGCTCCCCCAAGGATCGCCATAACGACTTGTCCTGCGCTGCCCTCATCCAACGGGTTCCCGCTGCCTTCACCAGGTCGTCGGTCTACCTATGCGGGGGCCTAGATACACACGCTGCGCTGTCCGGTACGCGGTCGCCACTCGAGAACTCTTCGGGCCCTATCGACCATCGGTTCTGCGAGCAATTTGCCCCGCCCATTACCACTTTAGTTTAGCATTACTTAGGTTAGTTAAGTTTAGTTTAGCATTGGTGGATTAAAATGGAGGTGGGCAGGACACGTGGCTAGAAGAACAGACGGAAGATGGAGCAAAGCCTTGACCGAGTGGTGGCCGAGATCAGGAAGTGGGATATCCAGCAGCCAAGTTTGCTGATGATATTGCGAAGGCAGCTGGAAAGACTTGGATGAGACTGGCACAAGACAGGTAGGAGTGGCATAATGGGGAGGAGGCTTCTACCCTGCAGTGGGTGGACAAAAGCTGCTGTTGATGATGCTTTAGTTTCCAAATGTATCATCATCATCATCATCTTATTTAAGAGCTACGCTATTGTCGGTGGAGTATTCGCCAATCCTGTCTACTTTCAGCTAGTGTCTTGAGTTCCTGATACGACACGACAAATGTATACAGGGTGTAAACTTAAATGCGTCACAAACTTAAGTGGGTGCATCAGACAATAAAACTGAACAACTTTCGCTATCCATTTGGGTCGAGTAGCTATTTATATTTTCAATGGAACGCGGCAGATTTTTTTCGCGATTTCAATGTTGATCCCGCAGTAAAAGTGGTTCAGTTTGATGGTCTGATAATCCCTTTTGAAAACCAGCATAACAATTATTAAGAAGGGTTCTATACATTAATTTAGCAGAGTAGCAAGCTTATCTCTGAAGAATTTTCTTCCATCAGACCCCACTTTCTTTGCTATGAATATGAGCTTAAATCTTTATAAGATTTTATGTAAAATCATTCCGTGTAAAAAAATAAGAATCACTAAGTTCTACAACAGCATAACACGTAAGTTTAAAACATGAACTATCATTGTCACAAGCAACCGATATCTTTCTTTCCAAGAACATTCCCAGCACAGCGCGTGTAAAAGCTTAGTGGTCGTGTGATTGTGAGGACTCGACAATCAAAAATAGACTCATTGTGATGCTTCGAAACGGTTTATAACGCAGTGTTTATACAACATTCTGAAACCTCCATTGAACGCATTGAAAACAGGTGTGGGAGTCCCTTTATGCTGCTTTTGAGGGACAAGCGATGAGCGATTGTAGCATATAGGGTCCTTCTTAATATGCTGACACTTTCTTAAGGGTATGATCAGACCGTCAAACTGAACAATATTGTCTATGGTACCAACATCGAAATGGCAAAAAAAAAATTCTGCTCTTCCATACAAAACTGCAAATCTATTGTATGGGACAGCTGATTGTATGGGAGCCAAAATGTATGGGACAGCTGATTTTTTTTTTCGCGATTTCGATGTTGGTCCCATAGAGAAAGTTGTTGAATTGAGTCTGATCATCCCCTTAAAAAAGTGTCAGCATATTAAGAAGGACCATGTATATAAGTCGCTCGTTGGCGCAGTGGAGTTGGAAACAATCACCGAAGATCACGAAAAGAGCAACGCCTGGGCATGGCTGGACCGTTATTAGTGGTAATTTAATTCCATGCCCACAAACGTTTGCTGATCCATCAGATTCAGGAGGAGTAAGACGAGAGAATGCATCTATGTTTAACGCACACATTAATCATCATCATCGGCCTATCATAGTCTACTGTTAAACATAGGCCTATCCCAAGGCGCGCCACAAAACTCTATCCTCCTTCATCCAGACGCTCCCCGCTACCTAAAGGAACAAGTTGGCCGCCGACCGCATGCAGCATGCTGCAACAGGGTGTCGCTCCGACACTACTGGTTTGTATGTATTTCTTCGTAATACCCCCGCGAAGCATCCGACACTGCGGCTGATGACACTGCTGTGCGGTCGAGCTCCACTGTCGCTCGACCGCAGACCAAAAAAAAATATCGTGAATTTAGGATAATTATCGCATGTCTGGCAGCACTCGACGACACCACTGGTCTGCGGTAGAGCGACAATGAAGCTCGACCGCACAGCAGTGTCGTCGACTGCAGTGTCGGATGCTTCGCAGAGTATTACATAGAAATACATACAAACAAGTCGTGTCGGAGCGACACGCTGTTGCAGCATGCTGCATGCGGTCGGCTGCCATCTTGTACCTTTACTCAGGTCTTCGGTCCAGCGGTCCGCAGGGCGTCCCACACTACGCCTACAAGTTTGTGGTCTCCACTATATTAAACTGTAGTCTTTGGTCTCCACTCTAGAACTCTAAAACCCCATCGGTTGTCAGTTCTTCGGCAGATATGACCAGCTCATTGCCATTGCAAATATTCTACTTCGGCTATGTTTAATCAATCAATCAATCGAGATATAATAGTAGCTTCCGCTATCGCAACATCTTATAATGAAAACCACAACCAACACCGTTTTGTACGCTTCATTGTAACCTGTAAAAGAAAGGTTTAACCCATTTTCCTTTGACAAGTTCCCCGTAAATCGCTTTATGCGATCGTACGTAAACAAAATGTTGGAAGACACATTGTTTGCTTGTTTGTTTGTCTAGAATTGTATAGACTTTGTTTAGTAATAATATTATAGGCGTATTGTTTGCGTTTGAAAAAGACATTGAATTTGATTAGCCTACAATAATATTTTATCGTTCCACTGTAGGGTAAAACCTCTCAGGAATAAGCCTACATACATAAACATACGACCATAATACCTTTCGGAGAGATCAAAAACTTTGCTACACTACAACTTTTGAAAAAAAAACCGGCCAAGTACGAGTCGGGACTTGGGCAATAAGTGTTCCGTTACAAGTTGTTTAACATGGTCATTCACGATATCCACCATAAATTGACACTTACTTAGTATGTGATCATGATCACATAGTAAATGAAGATCATTTTACACTGGTCTCACTGGTGTTAGTTTTTTGGGTATAGAAAAAAAACTATCCAAGTTAGAGCCACCGTGATAATTTTCCCGCCATCTACACGTTATTTCTGATGGTTCATGATTTATTTCAGATCTTATACGGCTATATTTTTTGAAATAGAAGTGGGGACAGCAATTTCTCTGATTTAATTGAAAATTTGGTTAAACAAAGTTTTAATACAAGGAAAAGTATATTTTTAGACTCGTATTTTCATAAGCTTTCAATTAATACCCCACACCATAGGGTCGAAAATTTTTTTTTTGTTTACCCTTTCTTCGTCCCCAACCTCCCCCCCCCCCCCCCCCAATATAATTTTTTTTTTTTTACTTCCTTTATGATATTGGACCAGCAATTTCTATATCTTTACCGAGTTTCAACTTCCTATGACATACGGTCTCTGAGAAAAATGCCTGTGACGGACGGACGGACGGACAAATTGCAAATTTTGGTACGGAACACTAAAAATGTAAACTGTAGGTATAGGACTACAATTTGATAATACTGTACTAATATAGTTTTTAAGTTTATGTATACTAACAATCTATGGACTTTGTCTGAAATAAAATTGTTTTGAAATTTGAAATTTAAAAAGATGATAGTAAAACTTTCCTTATTTACGTCATTGTGGGGATTGCCGTGATGTCTTCAGAAGCAAATGCAAATAGTTCTTTACCTGAAACAAAAAATAGAAAATTGTTAAAAATATGAAATACTAGCGGCCCGTCCCGGCTTCGCACGGGTGGACGTCTAATCTTTTCTAGCAATAAATATAGCCTATGTTACTCAGGGTGAATGCAGCTTTCTAATGGTGAAATAATTTTTTAAATCGGCCCAGTACTTTTTGAGCCTATTCATTACAAACATACAAAAATAGGTACAAATCTTTCCTCTTTATAATATTAGTGTAGATGTAGATGTAGATAGAGATCGCTAAATAAACGTTTAAGTTATAGCAGGATACTAATAGTTATACGATGCATGTATTGAAGAAGGGCCAAGTAAAAATTTTACGGGAAACGATGAGCATGTATGAAGAGACTTATGGATGTTCAAGAGGCGAGATATATGTGTCAGAATCGTAGCGATAGGCGATCTATTGTCTCTGTCTACCCCAGTGGGACATAGGCGTCAGCATATGTATGTACAGGGTGAAATTGATATCATTGGCATCCTTTTAAACTGAAAGTCTACCCATTCAACTGAACAACTTTTACTATGGGAGCAAACCGGCTCGGCGACAGCCCGGTAGCACAGTCGGTAGTGAACCTGCCTGCTGTGCCGAGGGTCGCGGGTTCGAATCCCGTAAGGGACAAATATTTGTATGATGAATATGAATATTTGTACCCGAGTCATGGATGTTTGTATCTATATATGTATTCTATATCGTTGTCTAGTCATCGTAATACAAGTCCAGGCTAGATTCTGGTACTTTAAATGTGGCTAGATAATTTGTGTGACATTGTCCAAGATATTTATTTATTTATTTATTTAAACCGATCAGAGCAACTAAAAAATCTGCTGTCCCATACTAAACTGCAATGCCTACTCGACTCAAATGTATGCAAAAGCAGATTTTTTTTTACTCCGATCGGTTTGCTCCTATATTAAAAGTTGTTCAGTTTGATGGGTATGCTCTTAGTTTAAAAGGAGGCCAATGATCATAGATTTATATATTACTAGCGTAAGGAGAGGCCCATCAGAATATTTTACAAAAATCTTCTTCATAGAAACAAAAATTTGCGCCATCTGTCATAACTCGTATACGAACTATATCGTGTCATATATTTGTAGTGCTCTAAAACTGACATTTTTCCTTGCATTTTAGAGGCAACGAACTGGGGACAATAGTCAAGCTCATAGGCCATGTCCTTACGCTAGTAATATATATGTCTTTGCCAATGATATAAATTTCACCCTGAATATAAGTTTCTGACTAAACCAAATCTAATATCGGTAGTCGTGAGTTACACATTTATAAATGTGGGCTCACTTCCCGTCATACTGGACAGAGCTTCGGTACTACTAATAGTGAAACGTAGATGTTCTGAGTTTTCAGAATATCTCTGACTATCCCTTCGCGGAATATAGTCGTGAGCATATGCATGCATTTATGTGGGTCTCAAAATATGCACTTTTCCTTACAACATGTTTTTTTATTTTTCCGATTTTTTTCATTCCATTCTATTTTTGAAAACCAGCTAAAGCAATGAAGCCATCTATTTCACCAAAATTAAGACCCAAAATTGTTAAATATTTCTATTAACAAAAGTACCTTCTAGTCATAACAATAGAGTTCAAAATTCATTCGGAAAGTATTTTTTCAGTCACGCAAGCGACATAACTTATCTAATTTAAGAACAGAGGCTATACAGGGTGATCTTGTTAATAAATAACACTGAAGCGTGCGTGTGGGCAGTATTTATTGTTGCCAGTTTTTTCGTGGAGTACAAGAAAAAATTGGGTAAATTGGACGGAGCAGATTTGGTGCAAATTTTGTCAGCGACAGATGCTGTACACAAAAATATGAAAAAAGGATCATCATCGTGTCACTTTGGCGTCTATCTGTCTGTCAGAGTGAAGTAAACTATTTTATCTCGGCAATCGCTACCGCATAACTCTGAGTATTATATTATATTGGTTAACGTAATTGCTGTTATAGGTTGCGAAAGGTAATATACTCGTAAATAACATAATTTATACAAATGGCTGTCAATGCGAATTTAGTGCCTGTGACACTCAGGCAGAGATTCAGATTTAAGCGTGATTCGAGTCTTTTTTGAGTAAAAAATGTATGGATTTTGATACACGGGAGTTCGAACTCAAACTTAAATTTTTTTTTTCTGAATCTTAGCCTCAGGGGTTAAACTTTAAATTGACACAAAGAATTGGCTATCACTTGTACCAGTCAGCCTGCCCAGTTGTCAGTCATACACGTCAGTGTCAAAAACAGATTTTTCTGATTACCGTACGGAACATCGAACTTCCGCTGGTCGATTAACGCTTGGTCGAATGACTTTATTAAAGCCGATCGAAAGAATCATAGATCGTTTAGCGCTTGGTCGAAAGAACTACTGAATTCTTTAACGCCGATCGAAAGAATCATAGATCGCTTAACGGTTTGTCGAAAGAACTATCGATTTTTCTGGCACATATAGGGTCCTTCTTAATATGCTGACACTTTTTTAAGGGGATGATCAGACCATCAAACTGAACAACTTCCTCTATGGGACCAACATCGAAATCGCGAAAAAAAATCATCACTTCCATACAAAACTGCAAACCTACGCAGAGCCAAACGTATGGGACAACTTATGGGATTTTTTCGCGATTTCGATGTTGATTCCATAGAGAAAGTTGTTCAGTTTCATAGTCTGGTCATCGCCTTAAAAAAGTGTCAGCATATTAAGAAGGACCCCGTATAGAATGAACCTTAAAGTGAATTTTTGTTAAGTTCAAAGGAACTCGGCCAATATCACGTCTAAGCATATCCAGCTCTCAAATTCTTAATTTAAGTTGCTAGGTTTTTATCTTCTTTCTATCTAGGGTCTATGCCAGCTCCATGTAATTCTGGATGGTCTGCCTCAAGGTATGGGTCTCGGTCGTGAATCACTTTTTAGACACGCAAAGGTGTTGATGTTTTCATGGCGAGAATAAAAAAACCTGTTTTTAGTGGCGTAAAATATTGGCCACAAATCGCGGCGACACATCGCGTGTTTTATTGATTGCAGTGTTTTTGCAGGGGTGGGGTTCGAATCCTGCGAGGGGTAAATATTTGTGTGATCATGTCTAAGATATTTTATAATATTCCGACCCATTTTAAAAGTCCCAAAAAATCACTAATTTTTCGCTGAAATCTTTTTCCTTGTTAAATAAGATGATTTATTAAGGCAAGAGCGAAAGAGACAGAAGATACACCTAAATCACAGAACTAATGAACCATCATAATGCGGGAACGAGACGGAATGGTATTCTAACTCAATTAATAGATATGTATCGAACTGTAATTTATTACTTTGGCTTAATTGTGTATTTGTCTTTAGGCATACTAGATTTTTCACCCGGCTTCGCCCGGGAAATGAGCTTCGTTTTTCCTATCGACCGCCATGGCAAGTACCTAACCAAGTAGTGATGTAGTCGAAATATACAGGGTGTAGGTACTGTGAGTGTACCAAATAAAACACCCTAATTATACTTAAAGGGGTGCTACAGACCATCAAATTGAACAACTTTCACTATGGAGCCAAATTCTAAATCGCGAAAAATACAGCTGTTTCATACAAAACTGCAGTGCCGATTCGACTCAAATGTATAGGATAGGAAGGACAGCAGTTTTATTTTTCGCGATTTCGATGAACAGTGAAAGTTTTTTAGTTTGATGATCTGAGGCACCCCTTAAGTTCTACTAGGATATTTTGTTACACTCTGAATACAGGGTGTTAGGGTAAACAGTTGCATTACTGTAAGGGCTGATTGCACCCATGATACTGAACAACTTTCTCAAAGAAACCTATAACAAAGAAAATATACACTACGCGAAATAGGAAATTCGCAAAAAAAATTGTGGACTTTCCATACCAAATGCTGATCTAACGTTTATTTATACAAACGTATGAAAAGTAGTTTTTTTTGGGAATTTCCTATTTGTTTCTTATGGAAAGTTGTTCAGTATCATGGGTAAAATCACCCCTTAAACTGCAACTGTTTATAACGCCCTGTACTATCGACTACTACAGGGTGAAATTGATATCATTAGCATCCTTTTAAACTAAGAGTCTACCCATCAAACTAAACAACTTTTACTATGGGAGCAAACCGATCGGAGTGAAAAAAAAATCTGCTGTTGCATACATTTGAGTCGAGTAGGCAGCAGCGGCGGGTGCAATTTAGTACGGAACAGCTGATTTTTTTTTTGCTCCTTTTGGTTTGCTCCCATAAGAAAAGTTGTTCAGTTTGATGGGTAGACTCTTAGTTTAAAAGGATGCTTATGATATCAATTTCACCTGTATTGGCTATGTGCACGACACTAGTGCCACCTAGCGCAGAACGGCCCCGTGAGTTACTTGTATATAAAATGTTAGGATAAAGTTTGTTATTTTATATTAAAATAAAGTAAAAACTAAATAAATTAGCAATATTGTCGATATTAAAAATATTATAATACCTAACTAGCTGACATTCCCATTGTTTGTTACGAAATTCTCATACAAACTTTCACCCTCGTTTTCACACCTTTGGGGGTTGAATTGTGAAAAATCTTTTTTTTTGTGTACACGTAGATGACAATAAAAACATCCCGGCCAAATTTTAAGTTATTAGTCTTTGTAGTTTTAGGTAGGTATTTGAGCGTTGAATGAGTGTCCGTATTTGCATAGATTCAAGCAAATCTGACACACCTTCACCGTGAGAAGTTCCAATTTCTGTCACAGCGTGCGCTGCGGTCGACTTGACAGTTCCCAACACCCACTTCACACATAGCCAAATATTATGAATGAAAATAGAAAACAAGCTGACGGAAATTTTTGAAGCTGTAAGTACCCCAACTTATTATTGGGGTTCGCAAGTCATAAAGCGGAATGATTTCAAACGGCTCAAATTTGAATGTGTCAAGTTTACGTTGCACCCATGTGCTTCGATTCAGCAGTCCGAGAAAAGTCTAGACGTTGTAAAGATTTGATTGTGACTTCAGTTTTTTGTTTGAGAATAAACTTTTCGAAATTGTCGACGTTTGTGAATTTATGATTTACGAGCTTTTACCCGCGACTTCGTCCGCATAAATTATATACCAGATTTTAAGTCAGATGATAAGCTATCAAACAAAGAAAGTTTTATCAAAATCGGTTCAGTAGTTTTTGCGTGATACTCGAACAAACAAACACCCAAACAAACAAACAAACATACAAACAAATATACAAAAAAAAAAAAAACAGACAGACAAAAAATCCAAAAATTGGTGATTTGGAATCAGGGACAGGTAAAAACCATGTCGTAATTTTTTTTTTTTTAATTAGTTTCGATGTACAGACACACTTCTGTTACAGTTTTATAATAGTTTAGATGTGACAAATGTGAGAATAAATTTTCTGGCTTATTGTCGATGTCGAAAAAAGATGTAAATGTTAGGGTAAACAGTTGCATAAGTTTAAGAGGTGATTGTACCCATGCCATGATTCTGCTAACCAATAGGAAAATCGCAAAAAAAATAGACTTTTCATACAAACATTCGATCAGCTGATTGCATTTAGTATGTGAAGTCCAAATATATTTTTCCTTATAGGTTGTATAGGTTGTAGGGAAAGATGTTCAGTATCATGGGTAAAAACACCCAAGTAATGCAACTGTTTACCCTAACACCCTGTATAATAGGTATATTGAGAATTAAAATTATCAAAACTATAATCAAAAATTATACATTAATGGTATCTTTCAAAGTTGCGGTTTGATACGGAACACTACTGGCGTAACATCGACTCGCGCTTTACCCTATTTATTTTTAAATGATGACGTTACACAGTACAATAATAACCTCTCTCACACAGATAATAAAGTCTATTTCACAAGCACCAGTTTAAAACAAAACTCGTTATTCGTATGTCCTTTTTACGAAATGCCAATAACACATGAACTGCGGCACATATATTATACGGGAACAATGGTTTATGGGAGGCCCTTGGTGCATAAATACGTCGTTTTGTCGACTCGATCAATTGTTACTTATACAATCACAAAGTCTCTTAAATCAAGCTATTATTATCCTTGTGTCCATATCATAAGGTACATGTCAGGAGATTTCTTTATTAGTTTGACTGCATGACAGCTGTGTTGGAAGGAAGTCTCGCAAATGTAGTCATTTTCATACTTATTGCATTGCTATAAGGACTGTGGCAGGGAACTTCTTGTGTTGTAGTAGACTTGTATAAGTCTTGACGGAAAATGTTTCGGTTTTCATCTTTTAGTTTTAGGGGTAAGGATACATAGGAAAGGATTGGGAAGAAAACTACAATTCTTTTTATTAGGGTTTAAAAATTGTCTATCCGTTCGTCATATCAAAATACTGGGTGTTTTTTAAACATTTTCCAAATTTTTAGGGTTAGTCCAGTCTATCAACCTGAAAAACTTTGCAAACATGAAATCGTTAAAATAAAACCGGTCAAGTGCGAGTCGGGCTACTCGCCCACCGAGGGTTTAGTACCACACCACCACAGAACACAACATTAGAAAACTTTTTTTTGTCCGGAACCTTTAGCGCAAGACCGACTCACATTTAGCCGGTTTTCAGTATTTGTTGTTATTCTGCTGTTGCTGTTCTGTTAGTTTGCTCTATAATCACACAAAGTTTGACGCTTGTATGCATTAGCATTTTTAAGATAGAGCTTGAAGAAAAAACGTTGATTAAAACTAGTTTCTTGTTGAGAACCCCCCTTAATTTTTAAGTTTTTGACATTTTTATAATACGCGGAATAACGCACATTCTGTGATTCAACTATGTAGCTCTTACAGTTCAAAAGTTACAGCCCTAAATTGGTCGGACAGACGGACGGACGGACAGACGGACAGACGGACGGACGGACAGACGGACAGACGGACAGACGGACAGACGGACAGACGGACAGACGGACAGACGGACAGACGGACAGACGGACAGACGGACAAACGGACAGACGGACAGACGGACAGACGGACAGACGGACAGACGGACAGACGGACAGACGGACAGACGGACAGATGGACAGACGGACGGACGGACGGACGGACGGAAAACGTAGGCTTAGTAATAGGGTTCCGTTTTCACCCTTTGGGTATGGAACCCTAAAAAAGAATAAAAAAACGATGAAAAATTAAGGATTTAAGGAACCCTAAAAAAGACAGTAGGCATTGCAGTATAGCATGGAACAGCCGATTTTATTTTTGCGATTTCAGGTTTTAGTTGTTCAGTGGAGGTGAAATAAAACACTTAAGATAAGACCATCAAACTGAACAACTTTCACTAAGGAACCAAAATCGAGAAAAAAACTGCAGTCCCATACGTTTTACTTGAGTAGGTAGGTGCTGCAGTTTTGTATGAACAAGCTTCATTTTTTCATATATTTCTCGAAGTTGGCTCCATAATGAAAGTTGTTCAGTTTGATTGTCCAAACTAAACTAAACCATCCATTTAAATATTACTAGCGTATTTTGTTACTTCCTGTATAAATGTGAAACACCACAAGCCTTTCGGTGAAGGAAAACATCGTGAGGAAACCTGCATGCTTCAATTTCGAGGCATGTATTGTACCTACTGTCCATTACAAGTGGCGACGGGCTCACTCCCCGACACACTGGACAAAGTTTCGGTACTACTAGTGAAACGTGGATGTTCTGATGTTTCAGAATAAATAAATAACGCTCACTGGCACATACATTGTAATGATCCCAAGGTAAGCCATAGGCTTTTTGTTATGGGAATCATACAATAACGGCACAAACAAATAACATCCATGACCGAACCGGGATTCGAACCCAGGACCCTGGTTTGGCAGTCCGGTGTGGCGACCATTACACCAACCGGGTCGTCAAATAGAATATCTCTGACTACCCCCTCGGGGAATATAGGCGTGAGCATATGCTTATGCTTAGGCTGTATAAATGTTCGCTAGAAGCTTGATTCTAGCTACAATTTTTTTCATGATAAAGCCCATATAGACGGAGATCCGACCGTAAAATTATGCACCTATTCCTTAGGCGAACGAAATGTAATTCTAGTGTATGTTTATACAGGGGTTAATTCAACGCCGCCAAGTTGCCTAAAAAAATCTTGCCGCAAGTGCCTTTTCCATTCTAATTTTTGGTATAACTTTTTCCACGTATTTGTTAGGGAAGTGAATGAGGTGCCATCGGAAGGAGACTGGTCTAAAGTACTTTAAAAACTAGGGTTGCCACCTCTCAATCTGCCGCAAGACTAGGGTTGCCAGATTCAAAAATGACATATTTGGACCTGGTAACCCTATAGTTGCGGCAGATTGAGAGGTGGCAACCCTAGTTTTTAAAGTACTCTAGACCAGTCTCTTTCCGATGGCACCTCATTCACTTCCCTAACAAATACGTGGAAAAAGTTATACCAAAAATTATAATGGAAAAGGCACTTGCGGCAAGATTTTTTTAGGCAACTTGGCGGCGTTGAATTAACCCCTGTATAAACATACACTAGAATTACATTTCGTTCGCCTAAGGAATAGGTGCATAATTTTACGGTCGGATCTCGGTGAAATTGGGGAAAGTAGGGGGGAGGGGGGGGAGGTATTTTACACGTATAATCACAGTAGCAAAGCGTCAGTATACCAATATACACTAAGCCTTATCCTTAAACCATGTGAACGTACGCGTAATATTTCGCACTCACCCCTACCCTTGAGTACCACATTTGCATAGAATTGTCTCAGACTGTATTCTTATTGTTTTTTTTTTTATATTCTTTTTTTTAAGTAAATGTCACGTATGGAAGCTATTCTTTAAGAACGTTTAAATTATGTTTGACATTGTCACTGGCTGGAATAAATGGTTCGATTTAAAAAAATGTTACCTTTTTTTAAAGGCCTTTGCCCTTCTATGGCATTCTACAGGCTAAAAATTATCTAGTTTTAAGGGTTCCGTAGTCAAACAAGAAACCCATAAAATTTCGTCTGTCGGTATGCCCCGAAACAATGACTCCTTAATTTTTGCACCCATCGAAACGAAAAGACATCCTCCAAATCGGGCCATTTTTGTACTACCAACTTTTTCTACAGCGTTATAAAAATATGGGAATAATAGTTCGCATACTCATATTACTAAAACTAATTATTTCAACGTTATATTTTATGGTACAAACGAGATATCTTGAATTGAATTTGGATATTTTAGTTACGAAATGTGAAAAAATGGCGAAAAAAACACAGAACAAGTAGTCACAAACTTTTTGAAAAAAGAAGGCCTTGACAATAAATTGATTGACATATTTTGACATTGACCACTTGACATTGACATAATTATACATTGACATAAGGCCCCTCACACAGGTGCGATTTCATCGAGCGATAATATCGCTGCGATTTTACAATTTTTATTTTCAGTACAGCATTGGCTTCTAATTTTTTGAACACGATTGGGTTTAATAGCAAAACTAACATTTAAACCAAGATCTGGTCCTAAAGCCAGGAATGTCTCCATATGAGGGAACTCTTTCTTTTTAGGAAAGCCTTTCTAGCGACAGTTACCAAAAGTATGAAACACATACACGTACACGTACACTTGACATGTAAATTATTTTACAAAATAAATGACTATGACTATATGACTATGTCTATCTCAGACTATACTTATTCATTCTCATTGGTGGGCGCTGGCGCTGATCGCAAAATCGCACCTGTGTGGTAGGAGTAGGACATGCGACGCGGTCACAAAGTCGCCGGGATATTATTGCTCGATAAAATCGCAACTGTGTGGGGGAGCCTTTAGAAAAATAAATAGGTAAATGGTGAAATAAAACAGTATTTGATTAAAAAACATAATTATTATTCATTTTCCACATCTTCTTTAACAATTATTTATCATCCAGATATATGCAGCTTGGAACCTCTTGAGGCTCAATATTTGTCTGGTATCGTGCCCAACCCATGTACCAGACTACCTTCAGTATGCACAACACCCCACAGTCCTTTTACCACTAACACTGCTACAATAATAACACAAATGCTATCTTCCTACGACTGTATCACACTTTAATTAATAAGTAGGTATAAAGCAGAAAAACACAGAAAAACTAAAGCGCAGCCGAATCGAACAAAAACATGACCCACTGACCAAAACATCAGATAATTCCACTGGATAATTTAGAGAAAGTACTCTTTGATTCAGAGCCATTTCAGAGCAAAATTCAGAGTGCGCTATCCATAAAGGAAGTAATGTGTAGTTTCACCTCCTTGAGGATTACCTCCTTGATGACGCTATCATTAACCAAGAAGTTTTACTACAGTAAAGATCGCTTTTTTATATTGCTAACTGCGCTATTTGTAATCACTTCGAGCTGTCATCATATTACTTTAAATATTTTGTAACACGAAACGACTTTATTTGTAGCTATTATAGCAATTGGTTTGTATTTTTATTATATTTGTCTATATTAAAATGCGTATATAAAAGCTATCACATGCATATGCATGCATATCACAAATTGGCCTGACGGCCCATACATTGATGAATGATGTCTTTTGGCATGAAGGCAGATAAAAGTAACGCAAAAATAGATATGTATCGGTAGTTAAGAAGAAACACAATTTTTTCAACCCTCCCATACAACGAAACGTTGGTTAAAAATATTTATTTTTCTGCAGAGGAGCTAACCTTAGGCATAGTGTAAATAAAATAAGTGATGAAGCTCAGTGGTCGCGGCTGGTCTATGCCCGCGTGGCGTGCGGGGTACGGCGGGGGACGGGCGTACCCTAACTCAATTCGCTGTTAGGATACGCGCGCAGACAGCGCGGGCCGGGACGCACTCCTCCCGGCCCCCGCACGCCCACACGATTGGCCTGCCGCGACCGCTGAGCTTCACCACTATTAGTTATTTACACTATGCCTTAGGTAAGGTTAGCTCTGTCCCACTGCTGGGCAAAGGTCTCCCCTAAACTCTTCAAAACATGCAAAAGCCAAAAGCCAAGCAAAAATACATAAGGTACAAAATAAGGCGGTCTTATCGCTAAAAAAGCGATTTCTTCCAGACAACGTACTATCGGGGACTTTTCCGCCTGACCACTTAAGAAAAAATTTGCATAATTTCGCCCAAAATTTATTGTTTGGAAATTATGATTAATTGGTCTATTCATCAATAGGGCGGGGTAAGACATCGCTTTTATTTTTTAGTATGCAAGCAAAAATGAGCCTAGTGGTGGTCAGGCGGAAAAGTCCGCGATAGTACACCACCGCTGATCATCCTGTTTGTAAAAAAATATATATAATTTTGTTTATTTTTCCCTCTTTTTCGTCGTAACTTCAATAATTGACCAACGCCACGGAAAATGGAATGGCGTCGAATCTCAAATAAGTGGAAAGATATCGTTGATGGGAACTTTTTACGGTCATTGGGCATTCGGTCATCGGGCACTCGGTCATCTTGGGCATTCGGGTTATCGGTGAGTTTGTTTACCTTCTTACCAAATATTATTGAGAAGAGCTTTTTTCTGTTGTCTTGAAACAGTGAAAAAAATATTCCTTAGGTACATTCCCAAGTTCCTATCCCTTTATACAGGTCCTTCTTAATATGCTGACACTTTTTAAGGGGATGATCAGACCATCAAACTGAACAACTTTCACTATGGGACCAACATTGAAATCGCGAAATAAAAATCTGCTGCCCATACATTTGGCTCGAGTCTGTTAGCAGTTTTGTATAGAACATCCGATTTTTTTTTTGCGCGATTTCAATGTTGGTCCCGTAGAGAAAGTTGTTTTTCTTTTTTTTTTTTTTTTTTTTTTTTAATACTTTATTGTACACACGGAAATATACATAAAAACAACATAATAGACAATTACAAAGGGCGAGCTTATCTCTAAAGAGATTTCTTCCAGCAAACCCGAATAAGTTATTTTGACGATATTGTTCATTTTGACGGTCTGACCATCCCTTTAAAAAAGTGTCTGCATATTAAGAAGGACCCTATATACAGGGTGAAATTGATATCATTGGCATCCTTTTAAACTAAGAGTCTACCCATCAAACTGAACAACTTTTACTATGGGAGCAAACCGATCGGAGCAACTAAAAAATCAGCTGTCCCATACTAAACTGCAATTTGACGGCCCGGTAGCACAGTCGGTAGTGAACCTGCCTGCTGTGCCGAGGGTCGCGGGTTCGAATCCCGTAAGGGACAAATATTTGTGTGATGAATATGAATATTTGTACCCGAGTCATGGATGTTTGTATTTATATATGTATTCTATATCGTTGTCTAGTCATCATAATACAAGTCCAGGCTAGATTCTGGTACTTTAAATGTGACTAGATAATTTGTGTGACATTGTCCAAGATATTAAAAAAAAAAAAAAAAAAATGCCTACTCGACTCAAATGTATGCAACAGCTGATTTTTTTTTGCTCCGATCGGTTTGCTCCCATAGTAAAAGTTGTTCAGTTTGATGAGTAGACTCTTAGTTTAAAAGGATGCTTATGATATCAATTTCACCCTGTATAATATGTATTTTTATTATCCCTTAATTTTTCGTGTAAAGTTGTGACGAGAATAATTATGTTTTCTCTGTGCTATATAAGACAGAGAGATATGTTTTTTCTATGTATATTATAATTTTTATTCCTACTTCTTCTTCTTCTTATCGTGTGGGCAGTGCCCTGACAGAGTTTTTTTAGACCGCCTTACGGCCTCTGACGTGGTTTTTATGTAACGACTACTACCACCAGCGATAGTAGCCGGGACCAACAGCTTAACGTGCCATCCGAAGCACGGAATCATCTTTCTTTTTCAGACAATCAGGTGATTCCTACTTTGAATGGACAACCCCATTTCGATTAGAAGCAAGGCGTAACTTTAGTTGTAGCAATGTTTCTTACCACCTCAAAAAAGATAATGGTCGACAATAAAAAATATCCCATTTAAGCTAAAAATGGGTAATTTTTTTAAAATCCAAAATTGGCACAGACGCAAAATCTGTTCAACATTTAAATTTGAGAAATGCGACTTGAGAGCGGATTTAGTGCAGCGCTGCACAATTTATGTTGAACTCTTGCATAAATTGCAAGTTCCTGTTAAATGTATCCATTACACGTTGACACTTTTTAAGCAGGAGTTTTGTCACCGCTACTTTTCCTTGCGATTTTTGTAAGAAAGTGCCCTTACTCGGACTCGATTATTGTATTTTACCGTGATCTTGTGATAAGGATACTTATACAGGGTGAAATTGATATCATTAGCATCCTTTTAAACCAAGAGTCTACCCATCAAACTGAACAACTTTTAGTATGGGAGCAAACCGATCGAAGCAAAAAAATCTGCTGTTGCATATATTTGAGTTGCGAACTCGCGCGTCGACATTGCAGTATTTGCAGTTTAGTATGGAACAGCAGATTTTTTATTTGCTCCGATCGGTTTGCTCCCATAGTGAAAGTTGTTCAGTTTGATGGGTAGAGTCTTAGTTTAAAAGGATGCCAATGATATCAATTTCCCCCTGTATACACATACAGATTATAATTGCAATATTTTTAAGGGGATAGTACTCATGATACTGAACCAACTTTCCCTAAGGAATCTAATATAAGGGAAATTAGCAAACAGCGTGTCATCTTTTCACACAAAATGTTCTTTCAGCTGATTGCATTTGCATCTAGTAGGTATGACAAGTCTGTCTTTTTTAGCTAATCTCCTACTGGTTCCTTGGGGTAAGTTGTTCAGTATTGTAAGTACCTCCCAAGGAACACGTAAGCTATATAGCAGCTGTACAGTAGCCACATAAAAGAAATTTCCTTTATGCAGCTACTGTGCTGCTGTTCAGTATTGTAAGTACCAGCTACCTTGCTACAATCATTACAACTCAACAATTTAGCAAAGATTTTTTTTTTACCCTAACTGGTAATACGGTGTTGAGTTTATTTACAGATATTACGGTATTTTAAATACAAATACAAATCATTCATTTGCCTTTAAATAGGATAGGTACAATAAATGTTAAAATTATGGTATAATTTTTGGGAACGCCTATGTAATGTAGCCATCATTAAGAATAGCATGCAAATATTCAATTATTCCCTACAATTAAATATTAAAGTCATCATAGTAAATTTTAAACTTGTCAATCAAGTTTAATGTTAGAATTCAATTATATTCATGTTTATGTCAAGAATTTGCGGTGATTTTTTACATAACAAAAGAAATAATGTCTGGGTACAAAATGTCAGTTTTAACATGTGATCATAATCTTCAGCCACTCTAAGCCCTGTTTACTCCATCTGCAAAAACCTAAAAAAGTAATCGTAAAATTGCACCAGCGGAGCCGCGGTGTTACCACACTTCGTGCTCTGGCCTGGATCCAAGCCGCGAGTGGCCGCAGATGACGAAGCGTCTCCTACTCGTTATCGCGCCTTAATTGTACAAACCGGCGACTAATTAGTCGCATGTCAGATGCGGCTAACGATCGATGAAAGAATTATCGTTTAATCAAATAAAACGTGCACATAAATCTGTAAATGTTGCCTTCAACCTTATAATTTGTTTTTTATTCAACAGAATAGGCATTTTGTGGAGCCATTGTGAATAAAAATACTTGGCATCTCTTACCTACCATCTTAAAGAAAGAGCAATTGCAAAAAAAAAAAAATTTTTTTATAAATGAATTTGAATATGAAACTGCACGCTTAAAAAGTTATATAACCAGATTACAAAATATAGGGTTTTACTTTATACTTAATGATTTTTAAACGAAGAGTCTTGTCTGACTATCTAAAACACCGTCAGCGTGTCAAGAAAGACCCTATAATTCATTATGGTTTCTCAAAATGTTATGTGCATTTTAAGCTTAGTTCGTTTCTGTAACTTTAATATCACCATCCAATATCAGCACATCCTGAATATCCTACCACCCTTATTTTCTTTAAAATTAGCGATAAACACTCTCCTTATCTCCAATTCGAACAGCTGTCACAAATAAACAAGTCGTTTCAATCGCAATAAAGTCGCAAGTCTACGCGTTCCTCGAATGTTCAACGCACCGGTGCTAAATTGTATTGATAATTGCAGCGCGCTTCCTTCTGGAGCGATGGTTGCAGATACAGTTGTCATGTTTCCGTTTAGAAACAGTGTGTTAGTTTAGTTTAATTTTGTATGCGTTTGGTTTGTCGTTGTTTCTATCTTACACAGATCGTTGAATCTGTGACATACTCAGGCCTTCGCGCCTAAGAAAAAATAATTATGCCATTAGAAATAACTGGAAAAGAGCGTGTCTGAATCGTCTATGATAGGGTTCTGTAGTCATGGTATAAAAAGCTTACCACAGAAACAATCTTCAAAAGCAATTGATAGCACATTTTAATTTCGTTCAACGCGTTGAACGTAATAAAATGACATGACACGATACCATTTTACAGGATTTAAAAAAAACGAGTGGTTGCGCTACAGCATCAACTATAATTTTCATTGAAAGTACTTTCTAAGAGCTATACTGTTGAATATTTTCAGATTTTTTACTCCAGCGGTTTGAATGTTTGGTCCCATACTAAAAATTGCTGAGATGCGTCACAGCACTGATTGAACTTGTCCAAGTTCTAACAGAATATACACTGAAAAAAATGCGAGCCTACTAAGACTCTTAATTAGCACCAAAATAATTGAAATGACGTTATGATTGTTTACTAAAAACAAAAGATGGTTAGTTGTAACAACAAGCCGAATTCGTGTTTAACAAAGTTTTCTTAGTCGGAGAAGTCATGATGTTGACAGGCTCATATGGAGTCGTGATGTTGGTTGAAGTAAACACATTTTTTTTTTCAGTGTAGCATGGCTAATTTCATCGAAAGTGTATGAAAGGGCAGATTTTTCGAACCTAAATAAAACAAAGGACAGTGGACCTACAGCTTTGGTGCCATAATAATAAATGTTTGGACGGGCAAGTCCTAAAAGAATATCTGTTTATTTTTACTTGGCCGGCACTTCCACATTTTGGACCAAATCGGATCATGTCTTTTGTACGCATACATAAGTAATGTATGTATATCCTGTTAAAAGTAAATTCCAATTAAATAACCCTTGTTAACTTAAGTCAAGCACTTGTTAAACACTTTGAAAAGGAACATTTACGACTGGTTTCTAGGATCTTGTCAGATCTAATTACAAAACTCCGCTGGGAATTTCATTTACCTAGTGAATTACAGTTGTTAATTTCAGGAGATAACTCAACACGTGTTTGCTGGAAGCTAGGGAATTAGTGGTGACTTTGGTTGTACTCAATATGCTAAGAGTTAGACTCGATCGTGGCGAATGGCTAAGAGTTAGACTTGATCGTGGTTACTACCCCAGGAAACGCGAAAGAAATCAGCTGTCCCATACATTTGGACTATTTGAGTCGGGTAGGTATTATCGCGAACTTTTCCGCCTGACCACCACTAGGCTCATTTTTGCTTGCATACTAAAAAATAAAATCGCTGTCTAGTCCCGCTCTATTGATGAATATACCAATTAATAATAGTTTCTCAACAATAAATTTTGGGCGAAATTATGTGATTTTTTTCTTAAGTGGTCAGGCGGAAAAGTCCCCGATAGTATGTACGTACAGCAGTTTCGTATGAAACAGATGATTTTTCCGCGTTTCCTGAGGTAGGCTCCATAGTGAAAGTTATTCAGTTTGATGTTTTTGGGTTCACCGTTTCAGTCTGCGGAGGGCTGTCGCTTACACCCTGTATTTATATTTGGTTTACTACAAGACAAGTCTAATAATTGTTTAGTTTTATTCTTCACTAGCTGTGCCTGTGTGTGTGTGTGTGTTGCAATACCCCTTTTTCCTGACACACACTTCAGACACACACTTCACGTTGGACTCAATCGACAGGCGTGCCAGGAAGCTCATAGGTGATCCAACCTCTGTGGCGAAGCTACAAAGTCTTGAGCATCGTCGCAAGGTAGCCTGTCTATCTGTTTTTTATAGGATACATTTCGGAGAGTGTGCGACGGAATTACACGATTTAATACCTCCGTCTCCCTTTCATCTGCGGGGGACGAGACGCAGGCTGGGTTTCCACCCTTATGTCGTTGACCTACCAGCAATTCGCACGAAGAAGTTTGCTTCTTCTTTTATAATGCGCACGGCTAAGGAGTGGAACGCACTGCCTGCGGACCTGTTCCCTGAGCAATACAACCTGGGCCTCTTCAAGGCAAGAGTGAATAGGCATCTTTCTAGGTAAGCATGCTACATCTTCGGCCTCATCATCACTCAACATCAGGTGAGATTGGGGTCAAATGTTTACCTATTGAACATAAAAAAAAAAAAAAAAACTAAAAAAACACTTCAGACAAAAACGAACATTTAAATGCGCTTACGAACGAAAAACATTTTCATTTTGATTTATATTCCATAAACTCAACACTATCAAAGTAATAAATATAAAAAAGAATACAAAAATTTGAAATCAAAGGTTTGAATGGTAAGCTTCAACTTCAAAAGAATTCCAGATTTCAGTTGAAAATTTTACTTTTAGTTCTTTGTAAAGTTTTTTGTATTGAAAAGCTTTTTGGAAACAATTTTAGAGAGAAATCCTTTTCTATTTACATAGAAGTGCAAAGTATCATAAGTTTAGTAAAAAAATATGCTTTTTTATATTTATACATTGTAAAAATTTTCCGAAAACTTGACAAGAGTAAATCGATGTTTTTAGAAAATTTCAACATTTTACTTTACCAGACCAATTACTTGCCATCTCACCCTTATTCGTTGCATGATTCTTCTGCCCTGCAGTGGGATACCATAGGCCACTTTTTTAAAAGGACAATAAATATCAAACAAAACCGACAATAATTATTTCATCATTATGTGGGTGGATGTTGATAAATATCGTAGTAGGTCTTATCAAAGGCTTCTGCTTACTCCAAATATAAAATAGGGATAGGGATGAGAATTTATACAGGTTTCATGTAATGTAATATCCATTTTAAACTAAAAAAATCATTTATCAAACTGAACAACTTTCACTATGGAGCCAACTTCGAAATAGCAAAAAAAAAATCTGCTGTCCCATACAAAGCTGCAGTACCGACTCGACTCAAATGTATGGGACAGCTGTTCTTATTAGAGTTCCGTACCCAAAGGGTGAAAACGGGACCCTATTACTAAGCCTACGTTGTCCGTCCGTCCGTCCGTCCGTCTGTCCGTCTGTCCGTCTGTCCTTCTGTCCGTCTGTCCGTCTGTCCGTTCGTCCGTCTGTCCTACCTATTTAGGGCTGTAACTTTTGAACCGTAATAGTTAGAAAGTTGAAATTTTCTCAGATTATGCGTTATTGCGGCGGATTTGTTAACAAAAAAAAAATAAAAAAGTTGAAAATTATGGGGGTTCTCAACAAGAAACTAGTTTTTATCAACGTTTTTTCTTCACGCTCTATCGTAAAAACGGTAATACAAGCAAGCGTCAGTGTGATTATAGAGCAAACTCTACAGAATAACAATAAATACTAAAAACCGGCCAAGTGTGAGTCGGTCTTGCGCTAAAGGTCCCGGACCAAAAAAGTTTTTTTTTCTAAGTTAATAATGTTGTGTTCTGTGGTGGTGTGGTACGGAACCCACGGTGCGCGAGTAGCCCGACTCGCACTTGACCGGTTTTATTTAAAGGATGATCAGACCATCCTGAACAACTTTCATAGTGAAAAGAAAAAATCAGCTGTCCCCAGACATTTCGATCGAGTAGGACTGCAGTTTATATGGAACAGCCGATTATTTCTCCGCGATTTCGACCTTTGTCCCAGAAAGTTGTTCAGTATTATGGTCTGATCATCCCTACCGTATATTATAATAAAGCAGTTACGCTTGACAATTCATTTGAAGCACAATAGGCTTTTATAAATCGTCCTAAAGTACAGAACGACAACTCTAAATGGACCCAAGTAAGTTTAGATAACATCAAAAGACAATACCGTCCTTACATAATTTATTATATCGCGAGCAAAAACCTTCGGAGGCTGCGGTTTGGTGAACTAGCGACACACGGTTTTTATGTTTGACGAACATCGATGTAAAATGCAGTATTTACCGCGCCTTAGGTAGGTGCGCGGCGAGACGGGGATCAGCCTGCGTAACATGAGAGAGGTGAGAGCGACACAGGTCACTTCTAAACGTCAAATTTACGGTTATCTCCATAGTATCTCACTCAAAGAACTTTGGCGAATTTGGACCCAGCCATTTTTACGAAAACTAAAAGCCCTTCAAGACGGCGGTCTTAATTATTATAAACAGAAATAATTAAGGCATTTTTTATTAATTTATAAAACTTCCTCATCTCTAGAAGTCCGGGTTCAAAAGTAGAAATTACTAGTAAAATAGACAAATCATCCAAAAAGCAGTAGCAAAACGCAACCATGACAGCTATTTTCATCTAATATTATCACTGAGGTAGTTTTTGGACGTTACGGAACGTATTTGGCTTTATTGAACTGATAGTGCGTGTGATTTCGTTTGATTCCATTATCATAATATTGTACGGTTATCGTGAATTTTCATTAAAACAAACACAATGAATGCGTAGAAGATTGAGTGGGCTATCTAATAAGAAAGAATAAGAGTTTCACACACTTGATTCAAAAGGTATCATAAGGAGAAATACCTTTCCCCCAACTTCTACAGATTACAACCAATTTCCTTTTTTGTTAGTTTTGTTTCACTCAACAAGTATTACTAAGTTTCATTCATGTATGGGTCCTATATGTCTGGGTCTCACATTATATGGCCTTCCGCCAAACTTCTTTGACGTTTAGAAGTGACCTGTGTCGCTCTCACCTCTGTCATGTTACGCAGGCTGGAGTGCAATTCACTAAGCGTCACATCGCTCACAAAAACATCGACGAGCTCACAAATGTAACATCCTTCTTGCATCCTACAGATCGTCTGAGTTTTTATATGAGTTTGACACATGACACAACCTTAGTGAATACCGAATTGTCAGCTCGGCGATTCGTAAGACGAGGTAATATGGCGTGCGGTCACAATTTAGTACGGTATTTTTGGAGATTATTTATAGAGGACTAGCGACCCGCCCCGGCTTCGCACGGGTGCAATGTTGATATAAACCTTCCTCATGAATCACTCTATCTCTTAGAAAAAACCGCATCAAAATCCGTTGCGTAGTTTTAGAGATCTAAGCATACATAGGGACAGACAGAAACGACTTTGTTTTATACTATGTAGTGAAGATTATGATAATAGTTAAAGTTGTACGCAGGCTAATTAATAGAGAGACACAAAATCGATTGCAATTAATGAAATTAAATCAAAATAAATTAAAAATCGTTTATTTGTCTCATTTTTACACAAACATAAACGTAGGTAATTCAAGACATTTAAAAATAAAAGTGTTGTTTTCTGTTGTTAGTATGATAATGATATTTCCCTAGAGTACCAACCAATACACAAACAATTAAATACATATTTGTAAATCTTTATGATCTAGTGAATTCTAGTGTAATGTAACACCGAACACGTCTTTACGCTGGTAAGATCAATCTAACAAAAATATGATTGACTAGCTTTTGCCCACGACTCCGTCTGCGTGGACATATAATAATTTTAATTTGTACCTATATTTTAAAAGTCATGCTGTATAATCTATCTTGTAAAATGTAGCGTCCTTATTATCTTTTATGCCTGTAATATTCACACACGATAATTATTATTGTTTATGAATAAATGAAAATAAAAATGAAAATGAAATGAAACATATAAAATAATATGTAGCCTATGTGTTACTCTGGGCTATGAACTATCTATATGCTAACTTTCATTGAAATCAGTCCAGCCGTTTTAGCGTAAAAGAGTAACTCGTTTATAATATTAAGTGGGATGTTTAAAACTCAAAAGTTATCCATCAATTAGAGAATCCCAAGATTTCTTGGGATTTCTCTATGATATAAAATCGCATGCTTCCTCCTACTACTTTAGCGAATGATCACCGACCAACAAAACCCTGTGTCCGACACGAGTAAACTAAGCATAAGCAACGCCCCTCGTCACGTGTCAGGCGTGGACCGCGGTTCCGAATATACCCCCAAAATACCCCATTTCACCCCGAAACGCCCAAAAATTGGTTCCAAACCCGCCTGAGCGTTAGATTAATTTGTTTACGGTTTTTTGGGTTTAATAGGAACTTTTTTATAAAATTTGAAGCCAGGAAAGGGGCGTGGTGGGTAAATTAGATTAGGATTTGTTCCCATGGTACTTGTAGGAGTTTTTGTAATTAAGGACCGGGGATTTTAATTTGACTTTGATGTCGGAATTCGAAGCTATAACTTTCCTTTTCAATGTTGTTCTTGTTTTGATGTACATTGCTACTAACTTGAGACTTATGCTTAAAAAACCGGTCAAGTGCGAGTCGGGCTACTCGCGCACCGAGGGTTCCGTACCACACCACCACAGAACACAACATTATTAACAAAGAAAAAAACTTTTTTGTCCGGGACCTTTAGCGCGAGACCGACTCACACTTGGCTGGTTTTTAGTATTTGTTGTTATTCTGTAGAGTTGGCTCTATAATCACACTAAGTTTGACGCTTGTATGTATTACCGTTTTTACTATAGAGCGTGAAGAAAAAACGTTGATAAAAACTAGTTTCTTGTTGAGATCCCCCCTTACATCTTAACTTTTTGACATTTTTATTATTTGTTAACAAATCCGCCGTAATAACGCATAATCTGAGAAAATTTCAACTATCTAGCTATTACGGTTCAAAAGTTACAGCCCTAAATAGGTAGGACAGACGGACGGACGGACGGACAGACGGACGGACAGACGGACGGACGGACAACGTTGGCTTAGTAATAGGGTCCCGTTTTCACCCTTTGGGTATGGAACCCTAAAAATTGCTATTTTTAATGTCACACGTTTTGGGGTTTACCTAGGTAGGTACTAGGTAAACGTAAATGTATTATAATCTATATGGGTAGGTACCCAAGTTAGTTAAATAATTTTCAGCGAATTCAGTTAGACTGTATAGTCGTACAGCATAATGCAATGCTATAATGCATTGTACAATCTTTTAAAATTTGATTTTAAAACAGCATAGCAATCTACGTCGAAGGAGTTCATTCTATTTTCATAAACAAGCAATTTTAATATTCATTCAGGATTTTCAGCGAGCAAAAGCGACGATCTAAAACAGAAAATGTGTATAAGAACCGGATCCGGAAACCCATTGTAGCTCTACTAAAAACACAAAAGACATTGATATTAGAATGAAATCTATGTTACTGGAAGAGACTATGAATATAGACTGTGAAATTGATATTATTAGCATCATTTTAAACTAAGAGTCGTTAGCTCTCTTCTGTATGGCCTATGGTCGCTTGATAATTAGTGATTATAATGTGCATCATGTGCATCTTGCCTATCCTAACTTACGGTGCTCAGACTTGGTCTTTGACTGAATATCAGATATCCAATCTCAAGATTTGCCAACGAGCCATGGACCGTAGCATTTTAGGTATAAAATTAACCGATCGGGTACGAAACACAGATCTGCGCTCCAGAACTGGTATAGCTGACATAGGCCTTAAAACAGCTCAGCTGAAGTAGGACTGCGCGGGACATATCTACCACATGCATCTGGAGAGGTGGACCAAGATGGCCACACAAAGGGTTCCACAAGGTGGTTGCCGACGTCGTGGGAGGCCCAGGAGAAGATGGAGCGATGACTTGAATGCCTGCCTGAAGGATTGGCCAGAAATTGCATTGCATAGGGAGGATTGGAGGCACAGATTACCCCCAATAGATACCGCATGATGAAAATTTTGTGCAGGCCCGAAGTCACCATTTTCGGCGGTAGGTGCGGGTAGCGGGGCACGAAACGATGCAACGTGATTGGCCATTTCAAGGTCGCACTACTTCGAGCTCGCTCACTCGCGTTGCTTATATCAGTGCAAAATGTGGCGCAAAATGTGAAGTGTGGCGCGCGTCGGCGGCCTTGTATGCGGTATCTTATGGGTATATCTGTGATTGGAGGAGAAGAGGGGAGGCCCAGTGCCCAGCAGTGGGACACAAAACAGGCTAAATAGAAATGTATATTCAGTCTCTTCTAGTCTAGACCTCTAGTTGAACTCAATGTAGCAGACATTATTATCTAGCACAGTTTGAGTGCAACGAATGATATTGCACAAGCACAATGCTGTTATAAACCATTAGGGGTTCTGCAACAGTACCGTTGGGACACGGATTTCTATTAGGACGTCGCTATTTGCGATTGTTGTGCGATTTTTAAGCCACGTTATCGCTTTCTACAACGGCTATGCGAGTTAGCGTAGCGGTGAGCAATCCCATACATTTGAGTTGAAATAAGAAATTACGTTTTCTTCTATATACAGGTGTAACAAAACACCCTAGTAATACTTAAGGGGTGCTTCAGACCATCAAACTGAACAACTTTCACTATGGGGCCAACATCGAGGAAAAAAAATCGGCTGTCCCATACATTTTAGGCGAGTCGGTACTGCAGTTTTGTATGGCACAGCTGATTTTTTTTTAATTTTTTCTCGATGTTGGCCCCATAGTGTAAGTTGTTCAGTTTGATGGTCTGAAGCACCTCCATAAGTATTAGGTACTAGGGTGTTTTGTTACACCCTGTACAACCCGAATCCACCCACAGCTGCAAAACAAACACGTTTTTATGATTGTTACAAGACTGCTGGATATATGCTTCCATATTTTGTGCAATGGTGAGATTGAATTAGAACAAAATCTGTCATTTCATGAACCGGTCATTTCACGAATCGGTCAATTGCAGACTCGGCAATTTTACGAATCGATCAATCAATAAATCGGTCAATTGCAGAATCGGTCATTTCACGAATCGTACATTTCTAGAATCGGTCATTTGTAGACTTTTCAATGACCGAACTTGAAGAACCTGAAAGTCGCAAGTCTGCGTCAAGCCTAACCGTAGTGAGAGATTCTGTTGCATCAGAGACCTCACTTAGCGCTTCTGTTTTGTCTCCGCTCCTTCCCGCCTTTTTAATGAGACTTTTTTACTTTCTTTTTTTATACGTGCCAAAGTCAACACCACCTGCAAACGGCTGGAGAAAATTGTTAAGGCTGGGGAAACAATTAAATTTTATGAAAAAATTAAGACAGAGTTTTCTTTTAAATTAAAATTACTGTACCTACTTGTCTATGTTATATTTACATAGGTATACCCGACAATACCTATCCCACCTTCCTGGTATACCCTCATTGTTAAGGTATACAACGACTACAACGTGTATAATGAATTAGCGCAAAACCTCAAACACCCCAACTGATTTATAACAAAATAATTCGATTGAAACAATAATTTCATTAATTTTATACTTAAAATTTAAAGTTATTCGCATTTTATGTTTTGAGGCAAGAATGATTTGTTATCATTTCAGCAATGAATGAAAACGTTAACGTACTCATGGATACATTTTAATAATCTTGTTTTGTTAGTAAGTAGGGTGGGTGTGCCCGTGCGGTGGGTTGACATCGGGTTCAGAAAATTTTAAATTTTGCAAACTAATTCTTTAATATTTTGAAAAAAATTACCTATGTTGAAACCATTATAATTCGATTCTGCTCTCGATTCTAAACAAACTACTTCCTAGTTTTGCGTTAATTCATTAACACGTTGTATAAGCGTTAGTCCACTACGCGTGCCCAAAACTGATTGGTGTACCAACTTCTTTTACATATACATATTCAGACGCCTTTCTCACACTCAGGTAGGAAGAGACAACGGAACGCCAACTGCTACGATCCTGACATACCTCTCTAGCTTCCTCCACATTCATTAATCCTTTCATGCTCATCGGTTTCGGGTAGATCTGACCTGGCCCTTTTTAAGTAGGTACGTCGCCAATTTAGTCCGTATATGTATGTACGTCTAGGCCGTCCCCTTCCAACATTTCCACTTACGCATGACTTCTTTTCTTGTTCTTAATTAAATTCAGGTTGTTTATACAGGGTGAAAGGGACAGCCCTAAGCAGACTGAAATGGTGAACTCAGATCATCAAACTGAACAATTTTCACTACGGAGCCTACCTCAGGAAACGCGAAAAAAAAATCTTATGTCCCATACATTTAAGTCGGGTAGGTAAAACAGTTTTGTATGGCACAGCAGATTTTTTTTCGCGTTCCCCGAGGTAGGCTCCATAGTAAAAGTTGTTCAGCTGGATGGTCTGAGTTCACCGTTTCAGTATTTGCTAGCCTGTCACTTACATCCTGTATATTCTAAAAAAACCTTAGAGTATATATAAGCAAGATATAGAGCGCGCCTAATTGAGTATGAATCGTAAGCACGGATATGAACAACAAAACGTTTCAATTTATCGTTCAACTAGCACCAAAATAAAACGCGTCCTTATTGTGTCAGTGAGCATTTTCAAGAGCAATATTTAACCATCTATATTTTTGCATATTATACGTCTGTCATCATCATCATCATCATCATCATCTCAGCCGATGGACGTCCACTGCTGGACATAGGCCTCCCCCAAGGATCGCCATAACGACCGGTCCTGCGCTGCCCTCATCCAACGTTTTCCCGCCACCTTCACCAGTCTATTACGTCTGTCTATGATGGAAATTAAAAAAAAATTTACTAGCGTTGTAACACTATGCAAGATTGATGATTTTAGGAACTATCGGTATAGTCCCGGTATCTTAATTGTATGAAAGCGCAACCCCGGATTGCCAAGTTGCAGGTTCAAGTCCAAAACAAAACAATTTTTAATTGACTTTACTTCACACAATAAAAGCTGAAGAAACAAGAATTCATTACCATCAACACCTTTGCATCCCACTCTCACCACAGGGCCTTCACACGAATAAAACAACCACAGACAACGCAATTCACAAACCACTTACCATTTTAACAGCAAAAAAACACGCGCGTTTTGCGTGTTTTATGTCTAAAACACGCAAAACTGATCCAAATTAAATTAAACCATCTCACAAACTTAATTAAAAATCAATCCACCCAATAAAGTGTCCGTGCACCACTATTACATGTTAATATCACGCTGGAGCCATTAGGGGGCTATTACGACCTATTTTATAGACACTGAATAAAACACTAGACGAAACGACTCGAAACGGCCGCTTGTCACACCGAAGCGTAATTTTGAATATCAGAGATATGAGGCTGAGATTCAGAGATATTTCGAACGCCCGTATGCCAACATCTATACAATTTCAACCTTACTCAAACTAAGCTCACGCTCGAAAGACGTCTCGGCCCGAATCTCAGCCAAAGAGTTGCCTTCTATCTCAGATATTTTGTTATAACTTTTCCCATTAATCTTGCCACATATGTGAATGTGTTTGATCTGTCTTGCACCGACAATAGCTTTAATCCTAAATGTATGCATGCATGATCTACCTAACCTATGAAGCCTAATTACACCTTATGAACCTGATCTTTAGAATAATGGTTATTCTGGAATATTGGAAAGGCTAGCAGTTAATTTTCATCATTAGACATGTCATTTTTCATCCTGATACCTTGAATATAGGTACTAAAAGTAAACCTTGCTGATGTGATAACTGTACGCTTAAGAATCTTCTGACCAACCTGAAAGGGATTATGGTCGTGGGTTTATTTAACTACATCATCATCACCATCATCTCAGCCGATGGACGTCCACTGCTGGACATAGGCCTCCCCCAAGGATCGCCATAATGACCGATCTTGCGCTGCCCTCATCCAACGGGTTCCCGCCGCTGTATTTTATTAGCTGACAGAAGATCTTTTAAAAAAAAAATTATGTTGTTATTTCAAAACTTGTTTTAAGCAAGTCACAACAAATTTTGATGTTCGCATCAGTGTAACAGACGACCGCATTAAAACGCTTTCCCATTAACCTGTGAACAAATCGCCGGCCCTCGACCCTTGCCATCACTAACCTGTCACTGCTACGTGTGAGCACCCCCTTAATAGCATAGCGTGAACTTACAGACCACATATTTAAGGACGTCGGAGTTAAATAATTGTGGTTTGGTGAGACCAGATTTTTTAGAAATTATACAGGTGTAAACATAAACGAATTACCTATTACGGTGCTTCAGCCTATGAAATTGAATTACTTTTACGATGGGAAGAATATCGAAATTGCGAAAAAAATAGGTTTTTCCATAGAAAATATCAATAGCTGCTCGACCAATGTATGCAAAATAACAGTACAGCAAAGAAAATTGGCAGATTTGGACCCTGCCATTTTTACGAAAACTAAAAGCCATTCAGGACGGCGGTCATAATTATTATAAGCAGAAAAAATTAAGGCATTTTTAAAAAAAACTTCCACATCTCCAGAAGTCCGGATTCAAAAGTAGAAATTACTACTAAAATAGACAATTAGTTCAAAAAAAGCCGTAGCAAAACACAACCACGACAGCTTTTTTCATCTAATATTATCACTAAGGTATTTTTGGTCGTTACGGAACGTATTTGGCTTGGTTGAATTGATAGTGTGTGCGATTTCGTTTTCTTCCATTATCATAATAATATACTATGGTTATCGTGAATTTTCATTAAAATAAACATAATGAATGCGTAGAAGATTGAGTGATCTAATAATAAAGATTATGAGTTTCACACACTTGATACAAAAGGTAGCATAAGGAGAAATACCTTTCCCCCAACTTCTACAGATTACAACCAATTTACATTTTTGTTAGTTTTGTTTCACTCTACACGTATTACTAAGTTTTATTCATGTATGGGACCTCTCTGTCTGGGTTCCGCCAAACTTCTTTTCTGAAGTATGAAAAAATCTGTACTAAAACCTTCAAACGACTAAAGGTAAACCTTACTTACAAATACACGCTTAAAAAGATCGTTAATATTTGCAGTAAATTTTCTGACCACCCCAAAAGAGATTATGGTCGCGAGTTTAAGTATGTAGGTGCGTTTAAAGTAGGAAAACGTCAAACAACGCCGCAGTACATTAATGTACTATTTAGGTGCTTTGCAAACTAGACTTAATTAAATTTGGGTTCCCGCAGCGTTCGTTGCCTAAATAAGTCCTTGACTTTCTTATAAAATGTCTGCTTGTCTTGCGTTTGACAAGATAAATAAATTGTGTGCCTCAAGCGATGCGACTTTCTTAAGATAATTCTTTGTCTCATAAGTTTATTAGGTTGAATAACTTCCAGAAGCAAAAGCTTTCACTATACAGATAAACTGTACACTTAAACGCGTTACATACTTTATGAGGTGCTTCAGACCATCAAACTGAAAAAAATGTACTACCTATCAGTATAAGAGATAAGAGGAATTTAGGTAACCATCAGCTGCAAGGCTGATTCAGTATTCATAGGGTGTAGAGCATTTCTGTGATGGGGATGGACCAGGTCTGCCTGCATAACTCCAGTCCGTTTAGGAGTTACACCCGTTCAAGAGATCCCCATCACAGAGATGCTCTATACTATACCCTATAAATACTGAATCAGCCTTACCAAAATTCCTCTTATCTCTTAGACTACAACGTGTTAATAAATTAGCGCAAAACCTCATACACCCCAACTGATTTATAACAAAATAATTAGATTGAAACAATAATTTCATTATTTTTATAGTTAAAATTTAAAGTTATTCGCATTTTAAGTTTTGAGGCAAAAATGATTTGTTATCTTTTCAGCACTGAAAAAAAGCGCTAACGTACTCATGGATACATTTTTTTAATCTTGTTTTGGTAGTAAGTAGGGTGAGTGTGCCCGTGCGGTGGGTTGACATCGGGTTCAGAAATTTTTAAATTTCGCAAACAAATTATTTAATATTGGCGCGCCCTGGTCTCTGCCTACCCCACTGGGAAAGAGGCGTGACGTTATAGATAGATAGATAGATTATTTAATATTTTGAAAAAAATTACCTATGTTGAAACCATGATAATTCGATTCTGCTCTCGATTCTAAACAAACTACTTTCTAGTTTTGCGTTAATTCATTAACACGTTGTATATGGGACCAACTTTGAAATCCCCATAAAATATGTAATACATTTATGTTTAAACCCACTATTACCTGTTTGTTCCATGCCTGTACCTTCTTCTTTGTCAGCGAGCTGTATAACATGACAATCCCTCATGCTGTAGTGTCAAGATCAGCCAGTCAGCAATGGTCGTATCGAGGCCCAGGGTGCGCCAGACCAACTCGTCAACTCACTCAATTTCCATGCACCTCTGGGCATAATTCTGTACCTGTACCCAGCCAGTGGATTGAAATTAAATGGACTGTTTTGTTGAAAGTAGCACATTAAGAAACAAAAATTGCAGGGTAATAGATTATAGTGGTATGGGTATGTGATGCGGAGAGACGGTGTCATGTTACGAGACGAGTGTTAAGTATGAATGTGAATGGCTGTGGTAGGAGAGGCAGGCCGAAGAAAAGTAGGATGGATTGTGTGTTAGAAAGGAGTGAGTGTTGAAATGACGGCTAAGAGAGATAAAATGCCAACCCCAAATAATGGGATAATGATGATGTTTTGATTGATTGACTGATATCTAGAGATCGGATATTCGGATGCATATTTACCTAAACTTCATTTTTCTCAAGAATAATGTGGACACGTCTTAATACATTTATTTTATGAAACAATCCCAGGATCGTTCGTAAATCCTGAGATTGTTCAAATATCATAGAACATGCTCATTTAAACAACTTGAACAACATAAACAACTCTGATAATTTGGTCAACTTATACAATGTTGTCGGAGTTGACAGAGTTGACCAAGCTATTCATGTTTTCCGAGATATTGATTATTTTTTCCGAGTTGTTCATGTCGTCCAAGTTGTTCTAACTACTGTTGACTACCTACGAGGACCAGTGTGACAAAACGGTGCGAGTGACCCAATTTTTTTAATTAACTTTATTGAGAAAGGCATATCCATATTCTGTTTTCGTGAGGAAAAAAGTGAAGTAAATATGCATCCGATTATCCGATCTCTACTGATATCCTTTATACTTTAAGCCGCAGCCCACCATACCTATGAAGGCTAATGGTGGAACGAGAAGGTTATGTCAAAGACATTTGGAATATATCCTGCCGGTCCCTAAGGGGCAGGGGCGTGAGTATAAAAGTGTGTACAAAAGAAGATTCTTTCGAAATCCTATCAAATTAATGTACCTAGTCTGTGTAGTGATTTTATCTAAAATGAACAAGACGTAAGTTAGGAAAGTACAGGTTATCACAAAAGTATAAATTGAGCATTATAAAAATCCTTTTGCAAAATGCTATCATCATATTTAAGTCGAATTTCGGAGACGATTTTAGAAATAAGCACGAATTAAATATCGTAATTTCACACAACTATAATTTAATATCCAATAAATAGTATAATAGCGCATTATCTTTATGGAATACAGCTACGAAAACGCTGGAATACGTGAAAATATCTTTTTCAATGGCTTCACGTTTAACCTCAGCGTTAAATAACTTATTTATTCCTGTCTCACAATTTTGGATAAATTAGATGGATACATAGATAAGATAAAAATATTTTTTTACTAGCCTATATCATCCCACTGCTGGGCAAAGGCCTCTCCCCTACATAAAAATATTATTTCCTAAATATTTAATTTTTATATTTATTTGTTGCCTTTCAAAACACAAATTCTACTTGCGAAATGTTCTTGAATCCAAATTAGAAATTGCCATGGGAACGAGAAGCCATTAAAACAATATAATTACAACTTCAACCCTAAATCTAAATATAAATGCATCCTCATTAAAATGATCCATTTATGGGGATCGAACCTGTACGATACGGTATACATACGGCAAGCCAAATCGACTCAAAAAAATGCTGTGAAGTTTTTCTTACTGACTGTACGCCATTACGAACTAGGCTTCGAAATAAATGAGATTTGACAAGAACTTTTGTTTACTTTTATGTTCACTATTATATTTATTACACTATCTGTGCCTGCAACTTCGTATACGTAGACAGGCAACTGAATTACGTTCTAATGTATATTTGAAAATCTGATTTCGAGCGATGTACTTAATAAACACAAAGTTCTATCTGAAGGTAAGTCACAGTGTAATAAAAACGAATAGTGGTAAAGCTCAGCAGTCGCGGCGGGTCTATCATCATAGGTCTATCTACCAGGCGATCATCATCATCTCAGACAATAGACATCCTCCACTGCTGGACATAGCCTCCCACAAGGATCGCCGTAATGACCGATCCTGCGCTGCCCTCATCCAACGGGTTCCCTCCGCCATCACCAAGTCGCGGTCCATCTTGTGGAAAGCCTACTTCCCACACTTTGCCTTCCGGTTCGTAGTTGCCACTCGAGAACTCTTTGGCCCCTTCAGCTGTCCGTTTTTTGAGCTATGGCCTGGCCATAGCGTTATTATAATGCAGTAGTTGCGCTCAGCGCGGTCGCGGCAGGTCTATGCCTTAGACAATTTAATAGTATGGACTCGTAACGCGTGTCATTCTCATATCAAAATTTTCTGCCACTTTTTGCGGGGGGCGAGGTAACATGAAATCCGCAACTTTGGATTTTATTCCCTATAACTTTAGATTCTAATTTTGAATGTTAAAAATCATGAAAAGTAGCCTCGTGTGAACCCCAAACGTTCTAAGTTCAAAATTATTGTTTCGCAATTATAGGCTGTCTCGTTTAGTGATAAGGTATAAAATTGAGTGTAAATGCACAGGATCAATTAGTCTCATACCGTGGCAGAGGGGAAATGCTACCGCAAGGCCAGTCCTTACTATTAAATTGTCTAAGGTCTATGCTCGCGCGGTGTGCAAGGAACAGGACACCGGTAAAGTCGGTACCGCGGCGCAGGTAAGTCGGTACTGGGACACGCTCCCCCCCCCCCCCCCTTCCTCCCCCCTGCGACACGGCCTCCGCTCACCGCGCACGATTAACCTGTCACGACCGCCGAACGCAACCACTAGTCTGGCGTTGCACAAATATAATTTTTAGGGGATGACTCTACGTCAAATAACACCCATAGAGAAAATAACGCGCTCCCCTGGGGTAGAGATGTTGTATCGAACTGTGCACAGATACTCAACTGGGCCTGACGTCATAATAGCGGTTAACCCTTCCCCTCACCCGTTTTTCACCCCCTTTGTTGGCGACAACATTTTCTATAGAAACAAGCCGATATGCCATCTCTTCTTACTCTATGATAACACCCCATTCTATAGCCAACAAAGCTAAAATAAAGTTCGCAACTAAAACATATCCGTGCTCACCCTTATAATAATAAGTATATTTCTCAAAGTCCGTGTTCGTAATTGGATACGTGGCTAAAATGAGACCGCCGAGCCGCCGTCTGATTGTTCTGGACCTTTTTTAATAACAACCTCGCTTCGTTCGACATCGAATCAGAGATATACTGGAAGTGACATCAAAAGTTGGTATATCCTTTTAGCAAACAACTGTCACAATTATTATTATCTTAAGTTCCACCTAAATGTGAAATGACCACTCACATAGCCCAGGGCTATCCTTGTTTGGGATTCAGAGGTTCTATTATGAACAGTCAAAGCCATTTTACTTTGTAATTTGTATGTTCATGCTTAGAGTACTACTTACTATTTACACTTTACAAATAAACTATTGTAAAATAGGCTAAATGGAAGCAAATATACTTTTTGTATTTATTTATTTAGAAAAGTGCATAAAACATAAGAGGGGGAAACTCCTAAGAAGGCGGAAATGGAGGAAGAGTCTTTCTTTATGAAGGCGGGTTTTCCTTTTTTCCTTTCCTTTGTGGTTTTGCACTTTTGCATTACAGCATAGCATAGCATAGCATATGCTCACGACTATATTCCCCGTGGGGGTAGTCAGAACATCCACGTTTCACTAGTAGTACCGAAACTCTGTCCAGTGTGACGGGGAGTGCCCGTCGCCACTTGTAATGGACAGTAGGTACGATACAGGATTGCAGTAGGAACAAACAGTGTAACTTACCTATATGTACAACATAGAAATATTATTTCTTTCTTTGCACACCGAATTAAATTTATTGTACTTTCTTACTTGTTTTTTTGTTTTTAAGTATTATATAGTGTTCTTCATCGGCACACCAACATTTAAATCAAATGACAGTTAAGGTACCACTGTTAGTACTATAATATAAGAAAATTGTAAAGCAGTCTGTGAGGCAGAAAACTCCAGTACAGACTGCTGATCTACTTACTCTGTAAATGCATGTGTTTTGGAAAATAAATGTTTTATGTTTATGTTTTTATAATTATGTTAAAATGTATTCAGAATGTAATAGTGTATACTTTGTTGGCAGTCCTTAAATAAATAAAATAAATAAATAAATAACCCCGCTCTTGCCTCATCTAGTAAAACAAACAGACATCCGTGTCTATAACAGTTTGCAGGCCTATACAAGGTTTTTATTGGCCGTGAGCTCCATCTCAGATAGTTGGATAGCGCCCTCAAATGCAAGATCACTTTGTACCATTTCTAGTTTCTGCTCCATACTAAACTATAGTTCTTTGTTATTATATTTCAGATCGTAAATTCCGCGGAGGCCTTCTGCTAGATTCCGTAGTTTTATAACAGAGCAAATAATTGTTCGTATACCTACTTCGTTTTATTACGCTGGTAACTTCTAGATTAAATTTATGGAATATTTTTTTGAATTCTGAGTGTAGAAATCCTATTGGTTGATATTTTTATGTTTTTAGTAAGATAAACTGATTGAAGAGTTTGAACTGAGTCACATATCTACAGGGTGTAACAAAACACCCTAGTAATACTTAAGGGGGTGCTTCAGACCATCAAACTGAACAACTTTCACTATGGGGCCAACATCGAGAAAAAATAAAAAAATCAGCTGTCCCATACATTTTAGTCGAGTCTGTACTGCAGTTTTGTATGGGACAGCAGATTTTTTTATTTTTTCTCGATATTGGCCCCATAGTGAAAGTTGTGAAAGTTGTGAAGCACCCCCTTAAGTATTACTAGGGTGTTTTGGTACACCCTGTATAGTAAAAAACATCCTAGCTAGTAATATTTTAAAGGGGTGATGGTTTACATTAAACTGAACAACTTTCACAAGGGTAGGGAGTATACATTAAGTAAAATCAGCGGTTTCATACAAAACTGCAGTACCTACTCGACTCAAATGTATGGGACAGCATATTTTTTTATTATTTTCAGCTTTGTCTCCAATTGTTCAGGTAGATGGTTCAAAACACCCCTTTAAATATTATTAGGGTATTTTGTGCTACCTTGAACTTGTATAACCATTATAAAAATTGAGATATATTTTTACATTCTAATTAATCACATTTTCCCGCTGAAAAAAGAGAAAAATCGTTCACCTCTCTGATTTTTTTTGTGGTCTGATTATCCCCTTAAAAAACATCAGCATATTAAGAAACACCCTGTATAAGTTTGTAATATAAAAATATTAAGTAAACGATGAGTCACCAAGATAGTATTAACAGCTCAGCTATAAGGAGGTAAGAGATTCGATTCCCGGTTATGGCTATGAACTTGAACGACAGAGACATACCTGTCAGTTATTATTTCTGAAAGTCACGTAGGGGGCCTTTCATATAGTACGTAATGTGGTTTTTGCCATACACAGAATGAAGATTGTGTGTCATTAAACATTTATAGGAAAACCAAGAATTTGCATATTTGTCGGCATTTTTATTGACTTTTTGCTGTTACTTTCAATATTTTAAACATAACTCAGAAATCTGAAAATCTGGCCGGGAAAGTTACCTACATGTATTTACAATTGATGACCAAAAAATTTATAGTTTTAATATATTTTTTATTTTGACAAAATATATTTAATAACGTGAACGAAAGGAGAGAAAGACTGCTTTTTCATTGGAAGTGATTGTAACAATAGAATAGAAGAGAAACATAATGGAAGATATCTTTATGAGGATAGTGCCCAACAGACAATATTAACTAGTCGAGTTTACAAAAATTGTATAATATATTAAATTTGACAAAAATGTATTACTTATAGCAGAGCTAGTTTTAATTTCAATTGTAATAGCAATTGACTTCAAATGCACAGGCACGTACACACGGCGGCAGATAAACATAGTTGACTTCTATATTCATGGACATACGAATTCATCTTTGACATCATACATGACGCTGTGAAGATGTCCTTACACAAACTAAAGTGATACTTACCTACCCATAGTTTCTGACACACCCCTCTTCCTCCATATTACATTCCACATAAAACAGAGTCCTTGACTGTATGTTACTTTAGTGGGCTATCTCATATGTTGTACAGGTAATGTCAACACGACCAGCGTTCCAAGACCTGTCCAGGTAAATATTCCTTTGGTTAGTGGAGGAAAAGAGTTATTGTGGAGGTCTTGTTTGGTTGGTCGACGAAAATGGGGGGTTGGAAACATTGGGTAACCTTTTGCGTTTGAAAACGTTGTGGTTTCTCGATTCTTTTTCGGGGTTAGAGCAACATTTTTGATATGTATTCAAGGTGTAACAAAACTACCAAGTAATATTTAATGAGGTTAGTAATTTTGAAAAATTTTTGATATGTATACAAGGTGTAACAAAACACCCAAGTGATGTTTAATGGGGTGGTTTAGACTGTTAAACTGGTTGTTTTGTTACACCTTGTATACGATCATGATATCGATAGACAAGTACATAAAGTCATGATCCTGTACCTCTGTCTGTGTTTTACGTTTTCACAGTTAAACTGCTGAACCGATTTTGATGAAACATGGTACTTAATAGAGATAGCTTGAACCGGGAGAAGACGATAGGCATACAAATTCCACGTAGACGAAGTCGCAGGTTACATGCTAGTGCATTAAAGCGTTAAAATACCACAACGTGAACTCACCCTTGACACTTCATACAGGTGGGCTCGCATGGCAAAGAAGAGGCTAGCACATGTATGCTGAGTGAATGAGAGAGGAATACACCACTGCTTACTGTCGTTCACCTCCCGCACAACCGAGAGGGGCGAGGTTAAAATTGGCGGGGGGCAGGGAGTGTCCATTTATTACGTAGGTATCTTTAACTGTGACGTGAATTTACGAAAAAGACCTCGTATATTTAACCCAAACTCATCTGTTACACTGTCCATTTAATCTTGACACTCGCATTCCTGCTTGCCTCCTCATATAAACATCCATAACTCGTTGCTTGGAGAGGCAGGGTAGGTCCTCTTATACTGGGCAGGACGGCAACTTTTTGGTGACTAGTGGCGGCTATCAAAACATATGGCTTTTGTATGAAAGAGGAAATATCTGTATGTTTTTCTATTTGCAAATTTTTCTATCGTACTGTTTCAACCACATGAATAAATACCCCTGCAGAACGAAAGCTTCAGACAAGCGCCGCTGTCGGTGCATTCACACAAAGCGTGCGTAAGAAGACATACGAACAGGTGCACACACTAAGCGGGGCTATGTGTGAGTGCACCGACAGTTAGTTTATTCATGTGGTTTCAACTTTACTTACGTCTATAGTCTAATCGTCCTCTTATAAAACCGTCAGCATATTAAGTTGAACCCTGTATACTATACGCCTGTAGTTAACTCAACATAAGAAGTTCCCTGATCAGACTCTTACGTCCTGAACTTAAGAAAGAAACCTGTTAAATTCACGTGTCTAAATATATTAACGAACTAGTTTCCACATCATTTGCTATAAATTTGCTTCGTCATCAGTTAATGCTGCAGTGAAAACTGGTCATAGGTACTTTCGATATCCATTTATAACTTTTTTTTATGTATCGTCATGTCTGACCTATTTTTTTGACAACCTTTAATAAGTAGATATCAACAACCTCAAAAAGGTAAACCATACTGGCTCTTCGGTAAGGTTCCTTTTAAGGAAAACATCGTGAAGAAACAACCATGCTTCGATTGTGTTCAGTCTCATAAAAAAATTGCGATGTGCTTACAAACTATAAAACTACTGGCACATGAGTATGTATGGCATGATTAAATTAAATGACTTAAATTAAATTAAATTAGTAAATACCCTAACACACAAAGCTTCAACACAATCGCGCTAGTGGACAATCTATGGGAGAAATTGGGCGGTTCACGTGATCATTTTGTGCGCTCCTAAAAGATTTGTCTTTGTGGGGCCAGGAGTCCACAAAATGATCGCGTGACGCGCTCGAACAATGTCTCGCATAGATTGGACCACTGTCTAGCGCGGTTGTGTCGATGCTTTTTCTGTGTGGGGTATTTACTCTTGTGCTATGACCGAGTATGAGTCTAGGTTTGAGCACTGGTTTGAAATGCAGATATTCAGAATAATTATGCTGTACGTATACAGGGTGTACAATAAAATGGGACAGCTACTTAAAGGGGTGCTTCAGACCATCAAACTGAACAACTTTCTCTATGGGACCAATATCGAAATCGCGAAAAAAAAATCCGCTCTCCCATACAAAACTGCAAACATAACTCGACTGAAATGTATGGGACAGCAGATTTTTTTTTCGCGATTTCGATATTGGTCCCATAGAGAAAGTTGTTCAGTTTGATGGTCTGAAGCACCTCTTTAAGTAGCTGTCCTATTTTAATTTACACCCTGTATTTAGAATAATTCTGGACTTCCCCCTCTGGAGTAACTAGTAAACATAAGCTTATGCTAGGTAAATATTCGGTGCGTTTGAACGCCGTCATTACCCTTACAAATAATGTCATCATAAAGATCCTGGACCTCATCTAGATTTTTATTACAGAAGACCTAAGAATTTACCACCGTTTCGCAAGTTATTACGGCTGTGCGGTTGCTAGAGAAGATGCTGCAAGAAACTGAAGAAGGATAAATAAATAAATAAATATAAATATAACGCTCACAGGCACATACATTGTAATGATCCCAAGTAAGCCTCAGGCTTTTTGTTATGGGAATCATACAACAACGGCACAAACATATAACATCCATGACCGAACCGGGATTCGAACCCAGGACCCTGGTTTGGCAGTCCGGCGTGGTAACCATTACACCAACCGGGTCGTCAAGGATATAAGTAACCAGAAAGTATCTCAAGCAAGGATTTTCGAATCATAAAGGATGCCACTCCTCGTTAAATGTCAAGATTCGCCTACAAAATGTCAAGATACGCCTACCAATCTCATGTTGGTTTAACCATAGTTTGTACAATCTACTTAAATATTTGACGAAATGCATGCTTGACGAAATACGTATAGACGAACTGCGTATTGGACGAAATGCGTATTGGACCAAATGCTACTAAGTCTTCGCTTCTATAGGTAACTATTATTATCTATAGGTACAATAACTATTATTATCTATTCATATGATGGCGGTCGGTAATGTTCGACCTTTTTTCTTACGTCTCCGTAGTTTGTGTCCCTTTCTATTACAACAATAAAAACTAAATAAAAACTTTTTTAAAATTTTTGTCGTTGGATTAGAAACGGACAAAGTAACGCCGAAAACGTGTCGAAAACATAGACCGAAATTTACGAAAGAAGAACGATCATTACCGACCACCAAGGAGTATTATCATGTTTCACCGCTTGTTAGGCAGTGTGCCCTCCAAGGTATGGACAATACCTATGCCAGCTTCCTGGTCTCAAGTTAAACTAAACCCTAACCAATCTTTACTATAAGAGACAACAATAAAATCTATTTATAACCATGTCCAGTCGTTAACTTAACCTAAACATTAACCATCATTAAATTTTGATCACCCACACACGACGGACAAACGACATTTTATTACATATATTTACTGAACGTCATAAAATTCGAACACACGCTGAATAACAAGTCCTTATACAGTCCATTTTACTGGTCACAACACTTTTAATAGTGTTATAATAAGGTTGATTATCGAATGTTTTGTGAGTAAATAGTTGGTTTTGAAATGTAGGTAGTTAAGAATTGATATCACGGGCCTTTGTAAATATGGCGACAATTTACTCTTTGACGGTTGCATACATAAAATCACGACCATACCTGTCGGGGTAGTCAGGAGCTTTGCTAAAACTACCAATATATTCATCTATTCTATTCTATTTGAGAAAGGAGACGTCGGAACCTCGTGGCAAATTCGAACGCGAACCGCGCGAACACCGCGACACGACCGCTCGTGGCCAAACATGCCACGTAACTCCTTAGCTGCGTTATTATTTATTACGAGCTTTTACCTGCGACTTCGTCCGCATAAATTATATACCAGATTTTAAGTCAGATGATAAGCTATCAAACAAAAAAAGTTTCATCAAAATCGGTTCAGTAGTTTTTGCGTGATACTCGATCAAACAAACACCCAAACAAACAAACAAACAAACGAACAAACAAACGAACAAACAAACAAACAAACAAACAGACAGACAAAAAATCCAAAAATTGGTGATTTGGAATCAGGGACATCTAAAAACCATACCTATCGTAATTTTTTTTTGTAAATATCTTCAATGTACAGACAAATTTCTGTTACAGTTTTATAATAGTTTAGATACAGAGTCCTTTTTAATATGCTGACTCTTTTTAAAGAGATGATCAGACTATCAAACTGAACAACTTTCTCTGTGGGACCATCATCGAAATCGCGTAAAAAAAAAATTCGGCTGTCCCATACATTTTTTTTTCGCGATTTCGATGTTGGTGCCATAGAGATAGTTGTTCAATTTGACGGTCTAATCATCCCCTTAAAAAGTGTCAGCATATTAAAAAGGACTCCACATTTGAAATAATACAATCTTGTGCTAGCTAACACTACGGATAGGTATTCTTCTTCTTCTTCTCTTCTTTTTCAATCTTTAATTTGATTTGGTATTCTAATATTTTTAATGTCGCCGTAAAGATAATTATTATGTTAACAATTCGACTTATTAACAACTTTACCATTGCTACATTTAACACCAAAATAATTCCCCACAAGAGACGAATTAAAAATCCGTGACAAACTAACTTTTTTAATAAAATTCCGTCGACAAAAATTAATTTTAAAATTTCAAACGTGGCAACACCTCGACGCTAGAATAGGAGCCGGGAAAAAAAGAAAATAATAAAACCCGGGATACGTAATGAATGCAGTGAATAGGTACCGGGATTCAATGTATTCTTTTGATATTTAAATCATTGACTAATGAAATGATCCCGCGGGATTTCGCCGGAGATATTTCCTGGTTAGATATTTATTGATTCGGTGGGAACTTTTGAATTTAGAATTACTAGGTATTCTCCTGCATTGTTCGTTACCATAGAGGAAAGAAGTATAGAGATAGTGCGACACACAAAATTCATGCTCTATTTGCGGCAGCCGGTGAGGGCGTGTGCAAGAATATTGCAGAGAGAGCGAGATAAGAAGATAGCGAAAACTATACGCGCGAGAAAGACAAAAAATATGCATAGCTTCGTGCATACTATTGTCTTCTCTTTTTCGCCTATAGGTTTGTCCTTCACCATAATATATATGACTGGCAATATCTATTGTCTTCTCTTTTTCACGTAAGTATAGGTTTGTCCTTATTTGCATTTGCTTAATATATTCTCGCGGGCGGGAAAACAATATTGTTTAAAATAATATTAAAAATGCTTTTTAACAATTAATTCAACTTGCTTACCTATAAAAAGGTATTCCTTTACATTTGTTTACATTTCTTGAACTGTTTGTGCAGTATCTCAGTACACACCACAGCATGTTTTATGAAGATTATTTTTTTTCAATCAAAGTGATACACGTGACCGCAGTGAGAGAGAGACTAAACGCCAGAGTAGGTACTATATCGCCACAGTTGAATGGGACAACGTCACGAAGCGCGATGTTCACTCTATACTTCCTTCCTCTATGTTCGTTACCTAAGTTCCGCAGTTTTTTATAAGACTATCTTTTACTTACGACTTCGTCCGCACACGGCTCCCATCATCAGAGCGATATAGATACTGGGTGATTTTTAAACATTTTCCAAACGGTTAATTCCCAGAGATCTTCGACCCCATCTTCGTCCTGAGGGCTGGATTGAAGTGAAGAGCAAACCCATACTTTTTTTTTGGCTTCTGCTATGAAGCGAAACCCATACTTAATTTTAAAATAAAACCTGTCAAGTGCGAGTCGGGCTACTCGCGCACCGAGGGTTCCGTACCACACCACCACATAACACAATATTATTAACTTAGAAAAAAACTTTTTTTGCCCGGGACCTTTAGCGCGAGACCGACTCACACTTGGCCGGTTTTTAGTATTTGTTGTTATTCTGTAGAGTTTGCTCTATAATCACACTAAGTTTGACGCTTGTATGTATTACCGTTTTTACTATAGAGCGTGAAGAAAAAACGTTGATAAAAACTAGTTTCTTGTTGAAAACCCCCTTAATTTTTTTATTATTTGTTAACAAATCCGCCGCAATAACGCATAATCTGAGAAAATTTCAGCTATCTACCTATAACGGTTCAAAAGTAACAGCCCTAAATAGGTAGGACAGACGGACGGACGGAAGGACAGACGGACAGAGGGACGGACGGACGGACGGACGGACAACGTAGGCTTAGTAATAGGGTCCCGTTTTCACCCTTTGGGTACGGAACCCTAAAAAGAGTATCTTTAGACAGTTCCTCTGAAGGGACTAATGGGACATTTTCTTACAGGGGTTTTTCAGACCATTAAAACTTACAACTTCTACTATGGGAGTAAATTTCAAAACGTTAAAAACAATCTGCTGTTTCATACATTTGGATCGAGAAGGCATTGCAGTTTAGTGTGGAACAACAGTTTTTTTTTTATTTTTAGTTTAGTCTTTCTCCCATACCTAAAAGTTGTTCAGTTTGATGTTGTGAATCACCCCTTAAGTGATTACAAAATGTCATGGTATATCAGTTTTATTTTAATTATAAGTTTATAATCCTCGCTCTCGACGACCTGGTGAAGGAAACGGGAACCCGTTGGATGAGGGCAGCACAGGACCGGTCGTTATGGCGATCCTTGGGGGAGGCCTATGTCCAGCAGTGGACGTCCATCGGCTGAGACGATGATGAATCCTCTCTCTAATAAGCAAGCGATATAAACACCGAAACGCCATATCGTTGTAACTAAAAGCTAAAGCGAATGAATGGAAACGAACCATTTCTCTCAAAAACCTACCCTGCCCTTTTTTGGTTAAGAATTTTGTCAAAAACGATCACTACAGGTAGTTATACGTACCCAGTTTACTTCGTCCGTGTGGTGTCGGCTGTCCGTGTGGTGTCGGTTGTCCGTGTGGTGTCGGCTAAGAATAGCACTATCCCATTTCCTCCCGTGGGTGTCGTAAAAGGCTACTAAGGGATCTACCGGAGGATGGGCAACAGCATCCTCTGAAGTACACACATTCAATCCATCTGCGATCGCCAACCCGCCTGCCAAGCGTGGCGATTATGGCAAATCCCCCCCTTTTGGGGGAGGCCTATGTCCAGCAGTGGACGTCTATCGGCTGATATGATGATGATGATGACCCAGTTTACTTGAAACATAAGCTTTCAATAATTGGTACGTATTTTACCCCACCCCACACGATAATGTAGAGGAAAATTTTTGTTGTTTGTTATCATATCAATTATCATTTATTGCACCTATTCCCCAAAATTAAGCTTCTTTGACTTAATTTATGTAATGGGGCCATTAATTGCTATCTCCGACATTACTTCAATAGGGGATCGGACCTAGGATCGGACAGTCCGGGACAATTAGTCAAATTAGCAACTTTTAATCGAACGTCAAAACGCGCGCGATGTATGAAAAATTGTACTAATACACGGTAGTAACTATTAAATAATCTGTGCTAATACCCACAACCACAAGTGACGTCATCAAAATTTAATTACTTTTTATAGTTCATCATGTTATTAAAAATAGTATTCTAGCTTTAAAAAAGCTAAAAATGTGAGTATAGTGTTATTTTCAAATGTTTTTGTTACTAAGAAGATAAAACTAAAATATATTTTATGCAGTCCGCTCCCCTATTATCTGCAAAGATGTATATACTTGCACCTATAGTTATTCAATTTGATTGATGCATGGTATTTAATATATTTTAGGTTAGGTTATATCAAATAAAATACTATTGTAAGATATTACGAAAACTATTTATTCAAGGTATCAAAACGCGTGAAAGAATATCTTTTTCTGACCTTTCCGTGTCCAAACCGTAACCTGCATCGCATTGATAAACTTCTCCATCCTTTGCCATGGTCATCAGCTTGTCAATTATTTCTTCCATCTGCATGTCCTGTTCAAAAATCTTCTTCTCTCTTTCTATAAGATCTTCGTCGAATTTCTTCCAATCCTCGGCTTTGTAAGTGTGTCTGATACCGAACTTGTCACGGAATGGTATTCGGAACGGTGCGGTCTGGTCGTTCTGGTTGGTTTTCAGATACGCGTAACTGTCTTTCCAGAACGTTTTGAAATAATTGGTATCGTCAAATCCTGGAGGACGCCTTACGATGTCAAAACCGTGTTCTTTTAGCAGTAGATCTACGCGATACGTGATAACGCCAATACTTTTCTTGGTTTTTTCTATCAGTTGAAATAATTCTGCGCGATGCATGTCAGGGTGGTGTGGTATATCACATCTTATGAGCCATTGAATCAATGTTTTTTTAGGGCTGTACTCAGTTGGACCTTTTTTAGACAGTTGGTTGACACTGTCAGTGATTACAAGAACGGTTTTAGAATTTAAAGTTGGTGCAACGTTTTGTAAGACGAATTGTTGTAATTGTATCAACTCATCAGAAAATTTTTGTTTTAATGTATAACACATATCTATGAAGCCGTCCCGGCTTGCCGCTATTATATGATTATCGGTAATCACTTTTGAGTTATTAACTACCTTCAACATCCCATTTTTCTTTACAAAACGTCTTTGATCAATGTAAACTATAGGACGTCCTTCTTCTCTATACTTCATTATAGTTTGCAAGTATTGAACTCTTTCATTGAATTGATGTTGTTTCTCAGCGATAATACTATTTTCTGTTCCTTGTAGGGGAAGCCAATGGAAGCCACGTAGCTTGAGATCGGCCTTCACGATTTCACTTGAGTACGGATTCTTTTTTGTGCCAAGTTCTTGCCCTATAGAAGCTACTGTTGGTATGGTTCTTTTGTTTATGTAGTAGTCATATATTATTTCACGTAATTGCTCGTAAGTTTTAGTAAATTCTTCTGCTTCATTTTGCTCATTCTCTTTCATCCAAATTTTATATGGTTTCGTTTTTTGCATTGATATGATTACGTCGTATCTTAAATATGGATCGGCTTTAGTGTAGTATTCTAGCCTCTTATTTTGCTCATCATATCTAAATTTGAGCTTGGTTTTACACTCCTCTTCACAAGCTTTAACTATATTTTTCGCTGCACGCATCTTTGCGGAAATGTCTTTTACATTTGATCCCATTTTGTGTGCTGCAATAAGATAGGTTCAAATTAATCTAGTTAAATTGAAATCAGCAGAAAAACATATCTGATGCATGTGTGAAGTCTACCAATCCGCATTGGGCACGACACGAGTGGTGGACTGACACCCATACACCCTCCCTGAGGCTACCCTCAGCCCTACGGCTGTGCCCTGTAGTGGGACGTATACAGGCTGATGATGAAATCGAAATCAAGGACATGCTTCCACATTTTGACACTTAACGAACTTCAATTGCCTGTAACTTTTGAAGTATTGATCCTGCAGTAAAAATAAATAGAACCTTAATGATTGCAAATGTTTTGTAGTTTAATTATATTACAGTAAAGTAAACCTAACGCTTATTCTTAAGATTTGTGTGATATACGCGAAAAAGATTTAAAACTGAAACTTTCAACTCCCGTTTCACTCCCCGCATTTGGTGACTTATAGTATTTTCTTCGGGATCGATAAAAATAACTAACTACCTATACCAATTTTCAAAACCACGTGAATTATTTGGACACATAGGTAGAGAATGGACAGATATTTGACTTTGCTCAAATCAATTTATTATAGGCCCTACAAACGGTTACGTTTATTGATGGTATTACACTCTAAAAACATAATTTAATTTACTATAGTAGTCGGACGAAAGATTAGGTAAAAATGCAAACGGAATTATGAAATAAATATAAAAAATGCGCGGTTTTGACCTTTTTTGCAAATATTCTTTTTTCCTATTAAATCGGCACATGTAAGTATACGAAAATAAAAATAAAAAACCAACCTATCTTACCAAGACAAGATGTGCGCCAATTGCGATTACGCGACACTCCGTTTAGATGAGGTATAGCTAATATTATCACTATAATCTAGAGATTATGAGAAATAAATCGACACGAGTTCCATAACTATACGCCAACTATACGCTAACATTTTTTGGGGGCCTTGCTCCCATAGCTGGAGAAATTATCTCTTTTGCCTGGCTTATCAATCCTTCATCATCATCATCAGCTTTTACCCACCCACTGCAGGTTGTACAATACCTATGCAATTTTTGCCAACCTATATTCAAATCAGCAACTCTTTACCGAATGTCAAAACGCGCGCTTTGTATAGACATTGTACCTACTAAAATCAGTAATATCATCATCTTCATTTCAAGCCTAAAAACGTCCACTGCTGGACATCTATATATAAAGTCATATTACTCATCATACTTCTTATAGTTTATTTAAAAAAAATGTACCTATTCAAACTAAAAATTACTGAAAATGTGAGTTTAGCGTTTCGTTAAGGGGTGATAAAAATAAAATGTAGTAGGTATAGTTAATGTAGGTAAATACCCTATTCAATATTTAAGCAGATAATTATGATAAAACTAAATGCGAATGAGAGGGCAACAATATCGAATAGCAACATATTGTAGTTCTATGGCAGGAACCAGTCTCTCACATAATATTTTGCTATTGTCCTACATTGTCATCTTTGTGAAATAATATTATGTGAGAGAAGAAATAAAGAAACATTATTATTAACAAACGCGCTCTTCCCTGACTCTGACACGGCAGCCATTTTGTTTACCGTTTCTCCAAACATCACAGTCAGTAAATAAATCGAATATGACATGACGCCTAAAAACAACTTATCAACAACTAAAATTGACTCTTAATAATTAAATAAACAAACAAAATTACCTGAATTTTGTTGATTGAATTGTTGAAAGCGCAATGAGACAACACGACGTGCCCCCACTATGGTTTAATAACGACTGAGTGAGATGAGATGAAATGAGAAGGGAAGGAAGGGGGCAGGGGGCGGGCGGCGCGGTCTGCCGCCACGCGGGGAGGAGTGAGAGGGACGGGAGGACGTGTTGTCCTTGCCTTGCCAACCGCTTTGGCCGACTTCACAAAAAAAGGATGTTATCAATTCTTGTTAGGTAGGTATTTAATTATTTCTTTGTGTAATTCGGTCCAGTCCGAATCCGAATGGGACTGTGATCTTGAGTGTAAATAAGTGTTATTTTATGTACACACGGCGACAGATTAACCTACCCATAGTTGAACTCTATGTTCATGGACATAAGGTCGAACTATGGGTAGGTTGATCTGTCGCCGTGCGTACACCTATAACCACAGAATAGGTAATAAATAGTATACATAAATAGTTCTACATCTATAACTAAGCACAGTAAGTTATAACCTATAGGATCCCACAGCAGGGCAAAGGCCTCCTTGAGAGGGAGTGGGCCATACTCCGCACGTGAAGTGCAATTTTTGAAAATCATACGAGCGACTTGGCAGTAGAAAGATGCATAATCTCCATAGTAATTTTGACACTTTCTACTGCCAAGTCGCTCGTATGATTTTCAAAAATAGCACTTCTGGTCGTGGACCCAGTGCGGATTGGTGGGGGCAAGTTAGTGGTCCACTTGCTGTCAGAGAATTTTCAAGCCGCCTTAATAACTATACCGCCATCTGACGAGATCCGGGTCCAACTGGTTCAGATAAGTTTATTCCGAGAGCGCAAATATACATGCTGCATACAAAAACGAAGTCTGGTGATATTTTCAATACTATCCAATTAAAGTCAATGACATTTTTCGGAAACAAGAAACTAATCTGTGTTTGTTTGTATGAAGTCCGATTTTCGTTAAAATATACAGTTTCAATGCTAGGATTAATTTAAGATTTGTATGAAGCTGTAACTTTAAAACTATCGGTAGTTCTAGTACATTTTAATTTAACGAAAATCAGACTTCATACAAACATAGACATTAGTTTCTAAATTGTTTCTGAATTTAATTTACTTTAATTGGTTAGTATTGAAAATATCACCAGACTTCGTTTGTATGGAGCGCGCTCCGAATTACATTCCCTTGGCGTTCTTTCCGAAGCACGGAGACGCTCGAGATAAACTACCACTTAATGGTCACCCATCCAAACACTGGCCGGACCTAACGTTTCCAGTAACGCAAACGAGCGCCGCCTTATACAGGGTGTAAAATTACGTTACGTATTAAGCAGGATGCTTCAGACCATCAAACTGAACAACTTTCAAGATCAAATCACGAAAAATAAATCTGCTGTTCTATACAGGATGTAACAAAACACACTAGTAATACTTAAGGGGGTGCTTCAGACCATCAATCTGAACAACTTTCACTATGGAGCCAACGTCGAGAAAAAATAAAAAAAATCTCCCGTCCCATACATTAGAGTTGAGACGGTACTGCAGTTTTGTATGAAAGAGCAAATTTTTTTTCGCGATTTCGATGTTGGCTCCGTAGTGAAAGTTGTTCAGTTTGATGGTCTGAAGCACCCCCTTAAGTATTACTAGGGTGTTTTGTTACACCCTGTAGAAAATGTCAAAGGCTACTCGACTATTCTTTTGTGATTTTGTTGTTGGCTTGGCTCCATAGTGAAAGTAGTTTAGTTAATATGTAACTTACACCCTGTATAATTAAATTAGGTTATTTCTATAAAGTGTAACTGATTAGAAGATAGTGTAAAATAGCTACGAACGAAATGTTATACTAGGGTGCTTCAGACCATCAAACTGAACAACTTTTACTATAGAGCCGATACCGAAATAAAAAAAATTTTTACAACTGTTCCATAGAAAAATGTCAATAAGTTCTCGACGAAAATGTTTGAAACAGCAGATTTTTTCCCGAACATTGGTCCCATTGTAAAAGTTGTTCAGATTGATAGTCTTAAGTCTGAACTAAAGCACCCTGTTTCGGCTTCAAAACGACCTCGATTCCACTAAAATGTATTTTACTTGTATCTGTTATTCGTATACAGGGTGTTAAGGAGAAACGCTTTCGAAAACGAAGACATTAGATACTGATTCTTGTTACATTGACACTAAAAATAGAAAAATTTTACAACGCGTGCTGGCCGCAAATTTCAAATTGTATTCAAATCAATTAAAATATTGATTTTAATAAAAAAATAGTTTTATTCGACTGTTTTCACACAACTGTTTTAAAATGAGATTTTTTCTAAATTTGAATGTTATATTTTTCGATTTTTTAATGGCATCGTAACAAGACTTAGACAATTTATATAGGGACGAGTTACGCGTGTCATTCTACTAAGAAACATTTCTTCCACTTTTTGCGGGGGGCGAGGTAACATGAAATCCGCAACTTTGGATTTTATTCCCCATAAGTTTAGATTCTAATTTTGAATGTTAAAAATCATGAAAAGTAGTCTGGTGTGAACCCCAAACGTTCTAAGTTCAACATTATTGTTTCGCTATTATAGGCTGTCTCGTTTAGTGATAAGGTATAGGTTATTGTTGTGAACTGTAATATTATGTGTGTGTTACTTTTGCAAATAAATTGTTTATCTATCTATCTATCTATAAAATTGGGTGTAAATGCGCAAGATTAATAATTGATCTAATACCGTGGCAGAGGGGAAATGCTACCGCAAGGCGAGTCCCTATTAAATTGTCTAAGTAACAAGAAGATAAGACCGCCTTATTTTGTGCCTCTTGTATTTTTATCTCTGTATTTTACTGTGTATGTTTTGGTGTGAAATTAAGTATATTGATTGATTGATTGATTGAATCACTAGCATTAGCAGTTGTCTTCCGTTTCCGGAAGCTTTTTTCTTACACATTGTATTTAGTACTTCGGTATTATCATGGAATGGTATGATGATGGTTGAATAAAGGAAATAAAATATTAAAGTCTTATATTTCGAAATCAGATTTAATCTATAATCAAAAAGCGTGAAAGAATATCATTTTCTGGCATTGTTGTATCCAAAGCCGAAACTTCATAGCAAATATCCATTTGTCCATCTTTCGCCATCATCATCAGCTTGTCAATTATTTCTTCCATCTGCATGTCCTGTTCATAGATCATCTTCTCTCTTTCTATCAGATCTTCTTCGTATTTTATCCAATCCTCACGTTTGTATGCATTTTGTATGTTTAACTTGGTACGAAATGGCATGTCCTTATTACTATACATATATGCGTAACTATGTCTCCAGAACATATTGAAATAATTAGTATCTTCACATCTTGATGGTCGCCTTACGATGTCAAACCCGTGTTCTTTTATCAATAGATCCATATGATATGTAATAACACCAACTTTGTTCTTTGTTTTTTCTATTAGTTCAAATAATTCTGCTCGATGCATGTTAGGTTGATGAGGTACATCATATCTAAGAAGCCACGTAACCAATTCACTTTTTGGGCTGTACTCGTTAGGTGCTGTAATCAAATTATTGCCATTGTCAGTGATAACAAGAACGGTTCTAGAATTAATAGTTGGTGCAACGTTTTGTAATATGAAATCCTGTAGATAAACCAACTTTTTGGAAAAGGGTTCTTTTGGGGAATACCGCCTATCAATGAAACCGTCACGGCTTGCCGCTATTATGAAAATATCGGATATCAATTTTGCACTGTCGACTTCTTTAACTTCTTTTACAGCACAATTTTTATTGACGAAATTTTTTTGATCGATGTAAATTATAGGTCGTCCTTCTTCTCTATACTTCATTATAGTTTGCAAGTAACGAACTCTTTCGTTGAACTGATTTTGTTTCTCAACGATCATATATTTTTTTGTTCCTGGCAGAGGAATCCAATGGAAACCTCGTAACTTGAGCTCGACTTTCACGACTTCATCTGATTGCGGATCCCTTTTTTTCCAGAGTTCTTGTCCTATGGAAGCTGTTGTGGGTATCCTTCTTTTATTTATGTAGTAGTCATATATTATTTCACGTAATCGCTCGTAAGTTCTAGCAAATTCATTTACTTCAGTGAGCTCATTCTCTGCAACCCAAACGTAAATTGATTTCAGTGTTTTTGCATTTTGTGTTACATCGCGTTGTAATAATGGATCAACGTTTGTGTAGAACTGTAGCCTGCAATGTTTCTGTGCGTATCCAAATTTTAGTTTAGTTTTAGATTCTTCTTCACAAGCGTCAACTATTTGTTTGGCTACACGCATTTTGGCAGCAATGTCTCGGTAGTTTGACCCCATTTTGTGTGCTGTAATAAGATAGGGTCAATCAATCTAGGTGAATCTAAATCATGTTCTTGTACCTACTTGTAGTTTAATAGTACCACAGAACACCGTCCATGCGACCTCATCCAATGCTGGCGCGGCGGCGGCTACCGCGGAAAACCTCAAGCGGCGCTTATATGTAAACCTCGGCGAGGGTTACATATTTGCGCCGTTTGGGGTTAAGACGTTGGGTCCGTGGGGGGCCAGAGGCGCGCCGATTATTCAAAGAATTATCGGTGCGCCTCGTCGAGGTCTCCGGTAACCAGAGGGCTGGCAGCTACCTCGGCCAGCGAATCAGCCTGGCCATACAAAGAGGCAACGCTGCCAGCCTCCTGGGCACCTTGCCGCCAAGCGGCGGCAATCTAGACGACATTTTTTATCTATAGAATAATTTTTGTTTCTTTCTTTGTTAATTCTTTAGGTTAAGGTTATTAGTATTTGTATCATTTCTATTGTCATTATTAATAAAAATTTCCCACCACAGAATAGATAGTATTTAGTTCTACACAGAGAATGGCCACTCCCTGCCCCTCTGTAACTTCAAATACCGCACCTCACATTGCACCTTCTGGGGACACTTTAGGGGAGTCGAGCAAGGGAATGCATTCAGACGTGCGCACTCGTAGACTACATAAAATAATATAACAATTTTATCTTTTCAGTGAAAAAACTTTGGATAATATAATAACGCTTGATTCATATTTTCTGTAATTCTTTAGCTTGAATACCTACTGTTTTTTTATAATACAATAAAGTAACGAAATGTATAGTTTTATACAAAGCACGCGAGGTGTTTCGGCCGGGACAAAATACTTCAAGGACAATTTGCGCAAAGTGCGCTTGTGCAGACGCCATTTTGTCAAATTCAAAATATTGTAAGTATGAATTCGGCGGATTTGTGCTTAAAGTTTATGAATGCTTCGCGCGCAAAATTACACCACATTTTGTTCACCTACCTACCTATTCCACATTACTTTTACCTATTCATTCATTCCACATAAATAAACTTTGACATACTGAAGGATGTAAGAAAAAGTATCATTAACCTTTAAGCCACATACTCTACCCATCAAACTGAACAATTTTTACTATGGGAGTAAACCGACTGGAGCAAAAAAAAAACAACGGGTTGCACTCCGGGAGTGCCGGCAGAAGTGAAAACTTGAACATTAACGTTGTGCATTTTTGATATTTTGGAATGGTTAGGGAATAATTTCGCAGAAATTGCTTTAATTATCAGTATAAAAGTACTATCATTTATGTAGTAAAATACAATATTCATTTATTGCGCTATCTTACACAAACATGACAACTTATTTTATCGTATCTTACTTATAACACAATCATGATAACTTACAATAAAAATTTTACACTTCAGAACTATTACAATTGGGTATTTGACTACATACAGAATTACAGATACAATATATTTTATTGTATCTTCTTAATAAAAATATAGTTAGAAAATAGCGCTAAATTTCTATTTTCATTGAGTTTTTAGCCTGAATACTATTTTTAACGACAAGGTAAACTTTAAAAAGTAATGAAATGTTGATGACGTCACAACTCATTATTTAGTACAAATGTTCATACAAAGCGCACGTTTGGACGTCCGATAAAGAGTAGCTGATTATTTTGACTTGTTGCAGTGATCTGACTGCAGAACACAACACGTATGAGTGAGTGGAAAAGACAATTACCATCAGTCGCCCACCTCAGAAAGCTTGTTGCCCCCATTAGAAAAATGGAAAGTAGAGAAGAAATAATTAACAGGTAAACACTGGCACTGGTGGCACTGGATTCAACATCATCTTGTGAAATTTTAGCCAAAGCTCAGAGCCAATACTGCAAAACCACAACTGTTGTTGTTCATGACATAATCGCGTTCTTTCCCGTTTATAACATGTTCTACAACCTCCTTAAAAATCCCAAGCCAAATTTTGGTTACGTGGAGCCTTAGGAAAATGAACCCCTAGGAAAAGGAGCCTTTGGATCCGACCTTGCCACGAGAAAAGTGAGTCTTGCAACTAGGGTAGCTATGAGCTAGGTGGGCGGCTGCCCCCCTCAGGGAAAATCTCTAGCTACGCCAATGACCATCACCTGGAATTTCTGTGTTTCTGTGTAGAATGACTTTGGGGGTAATGCATTCGTTACTCTCTTCATATATACGAAGTTGTTGGGTGAGGAACTGATTTTGTTCGAGCTGTACATTTTCTAAATTTTGAGAAGCCTTGCTTTGCACAACATTCTCTTGGTCTTCATTACTGTCCAATTTCTTTGTTTTCCTGCGAAAAAACAAAGAACTCGTAAAATAAAATAATAACAATATGAATCATATATATTATAATAAATTATAATATTTAAAATATGAAATTAAATTACATTTGCAAATCATCCAATTTCTTTTGGGACAATTCTATAAAATTTTTGTATTTTTCTTTCAAACATTTTGTGCGTTGATAATATGCTCTTTGCTTATCACGATTTCTTTTTCTTTTTTCTTGCAAATAATCCAATTTCTTTTGTTTTCTTTCATCTTCTTTTTTCTTTTCATCATCAGAGAAGTAAGGCGTAAAGTGCAGCTCACGAAGATCAAGATGAATCCAATTATGTGTATCATTTGCTTTAAAATGACAGAAGCGAGTGTCTTCATTTTTTGAAATTACGTTAAAATAGTGGTAATGCACACAAATATTTTGATTGTAAATTTTTGAAAACAAGTATAAACAATCCAAATCTCCATATTCATTGTTACTTGAGAGTATGTTATATGCTTCCTGTGGATTGTGGCAGGAGTTTAAATAAGGTGAACCACGTAACTGTCTTCTCAAATCACAAGTCAACATTTGAAGTTGCAGAACACGTATGAGTGAGTGGAATAGACAATTACCATCACCTGGAATATCTGTGTTTCTGTGTAGAATGACTTTGGGGGTAATACATTCGTTACTCTCTTCATATATACGAAGTTGTTGGGTGAGGAATTGATTTTGTTCGAGCTGTACATTTTCTAAATTTTGAGAAGCCTTGCTTTGCACAACATTCTCTTGGTCTTCATTACTGTCAAATTTCTTTGTTTTCCTGCGAAAAGAATAAAAAAAATAATAATAATACCAATATGAATTAGGGTAAACAGTTGCATTACTTTAAGGGGTGATTGTACCCATGATACTGAACAACTCTCCCTAAGAAACCTATAGGAAATTCGCAATTTCTTTTTTTTATTTTTCATACAAAAGTTCGATCAGCTGATTGCATTTAGTATGGGAAGTCCAAAAACATTTTTAAGAATTTCCTTTCCTTTTCTTAGGGAAAGATGTTCAGAATCATGGGTAGAAAGAATTACCTCTTAAAGTAATGCAACTGTTTACCCTAACACCCTGTATATTACAATAAGACAGTATTAAAAATATGAAATTAAATTACATTTGCAAATCATCCAATTTCTTTTGGGACAATTCTATAAATTTTTTGTATTTTTCTTTTAAACACTTTGTGCGTTGATAATATGCCCTTTGCTTATCACGATTTCTTTCTCTTTTTTCTTGCAAATAATCAAATTTCTTTTGGGAAAATTCTTCAAAATTTTTGTTAGTCCATTGATAATATGCCTTTTGATTCTCACGATGTCTTTTTCTTTTTTCTTCTTCTTTTTCTTCTTTCGAATCTTTTTCTTTTCTTTCTCTGAAAAACGAAGATTATTTCATTTATTTTCATTTGAAATGATTTGTTTGAAGCCGGGTTTTCATCTAGTATATTCAGAAAGTACTTACTCATTTTCTTTCACTATTTCTTCGTCACTTTTTTCATAAATAGCATTATTAGATGCACTTTGTTCAATTTCCATATTTTAAACACTTTATTACACGAATTTAACAAGTATACAGCAGTCGCCATCCGTGGATGCGCGTAGCAGGCTGTAGTACTAAAGTTGTTCTTGCTCGGTCACTGAAAAGAGCGCTCCGAACTAGTATACAGGGTGAAATTTATATCATTATAGCATCCTCTTAAACTAAGAGTCTACCCATCAAACTGAACAACTTTTACTATGGGAGCAAACCGATCGGAGCAACTAAAAAATCAGCCGTCCCATACTAAACTGTAATGCCTACTCGACTCAAATGTATGCAACAGCCGATTTTTTTTTTGCTCCGATCGGTTTGCTCCCATAGTAAACGTTGTTCAGGATGCCAATGATATCAATCACCCTGTAATTGTGCAAACGAACTAGTTCGGTCTTTTAGTTCAGTAGTTCAGTACAGTACGCAATTATTTCTACGACAATTTCTCTCTTTTAGTTCTATTAGTTCAGTACAGTACAGACAATGATTTTTACAACAATAACATAATACGATCTTAGTCACAGACAGGTATGGCGCGAATAATTTTTGTTTTGTTCTTCGTTATTTGTAAATAGCTCTGAGGGTCTACCCGCACATTCGAACTTCGCAATTACGTGAACATTTTTGTTCCAATTTCAACTCTATTCCAATGAAGTGCGGACCGAAACAGTGGCGATATAGCGAGCATCGAAAGTGCGGGTACAGGCCCTGTATATCACTAAATCGTAAGACAAGATACGACACGAGTTGACAACGGAACGTAATGTATGCGAGTGCTTCGCACTATCTCACTCGCTCCTGAGCGTCTTTCATAAGGTGGAGAGAGTGAAAGCTATATTAGACTCTTAGTAGTTCGATAGAACTAGATCAGTTGCAATTCATTCCCTTATCGTCTCCCTTTCACTCGCTCCTGGGCGTCTTTCTAGGATAGAGAGAGTGAAAGCTATCTTAGTAGTTCGATCGAACTAGATTAGTTGCAATTCATTCCCTTATCGACTACCTTAATCTGTATTTTTTTTAACTCGGTACTCGTTCGATGAACTAAATGAACTAGACCGATTGGGTTTGATGCCGGCTCTTCATTCTCGCCGAGAACGGGCGAGACAGGCCGAGAACGAGAGTGTGGATGCCCTTCATTGTTCTCGTGGCGTCGTAAGCCATAGTAATTTTCCTTGAAAGTTCTCGCCGAGAGTTCTCGGCGAGAGTGTAGTGCGGGGTTGAGGAATAGTTCGTTCTAGTTCAGTGCTGGAAATTAGTTCTTTTAGTTCTTTAGTTCATAAACTACACAAGCCTATGTAGTACAAACACACACGCACAATCGCGCAAGCGCCATGCGCCGCTTAAACGAAATAGCAGGAACAGGCATACATTTTCGCCGCGCGGTAGAAAGAGAGGGGCATATGTCTGACCAATTTTCAATCAGGCCACGTGACGTCACGGTCCTGACGCGAGTTTAACATTTTTTACCCATCCCAAAAAGTGCACAACGCCGCTAATGAAGTTTTCACTTCAAAAAAATCTGCTGTCTCATACATTTGATTCGAGTGGGTATTGCAGTTTAGTATGGAGCTCTAAGTTTTTTTTGCTCGGATCGGTTTGCTCCCATAGTAAAAGTTGTTCAGTTTGATGGGTAGAGTATGTGGCTTAAAAGTTAATGTCACTTTTCCTTACACACTGTATAACCAACTTCAACCCGTTCCAGCGCATTCCGGGACTTAGTAAGTTCATCGGGATATACCGATACCGTAGGTACCTACCAATTTTCAAAACTAGGCGATTTATTTGGTAAGATAGGTACTTACAGAATTAAATATAAGGACAGATAGCTCATTTGTAGACCTAATTGGCTAAGCCTATCAATCCTAGTCCGAGATCCGACCGTAAAATTATGCACCTATTTCTTAGGCGATCGAAACGTCATTCTAGTGTATGTTTACACAGGGGTTAATTCAACGCCGCCAAGTTGCCTAGAAAAATCTTGCCGCAAGTACTTTTTGCATTGTGATTTTTGGTATAACTTTTTCCACCGGTCTGTTAGGGAAGTAAATGATGTGCCATCGGAAGGAGACCGATCTAAAGAACTGGAAAAACTAGGGTTGCCACCTATCAATTTGCCGCAACTCTAGGGTTGCCAGGTTCAAATATGACTCATAATGGAAAAAGTACTTGCGGCAAGATTTTTCTAGGCAACATGGCGGCGTTGAATTAACCCCTGTGTAGAAATACACTAGAATCACATTTCGATCGCCTAAGAAATAGGTGCATAAATTTACGGTAGGATCTCGGTCTATCCTCACTAATATATACCTGCAACTACTGGGTGTTAGGGTGAACAGTTGTATTACTTTAAGGGGTGAATGTACCCATGATACTGAACAACTTTCCCTAAGAAACCTATAAAAAAAATCGCAATTTTTTTTTCGACTTTTCATACAAAAGTTCGAGTACGAACGAGTACATCTAGCATTTAGGTCCAAATTTTTTTTTTATGAATTTCCTTTTTCTTGGGGGAAGTTTTCAGTATCATTGGTACAATCACCCCTTAAAGTAAATGCAACTGTCTACCTAACACCCTGTATAATACAATAGGTACAATTTATAACTACGGGGTTAAATTTATATTATAATAAAGCATCCAATAAACTAAGAGTCAACCCATCAACGTTAAACATCTTTTACTGTACGGGAACCGATGGTAGCAAATAAATTAAACCGGTCAAGTGCGAGTCGGGCTACTCGCGCACCGAGAGTTCCGTACCACACCACACACATAAATATAATAAACAACATGATTATTAACTTACAAAAAAAGTTTTGTTTTCTTCGAAACCTTTATCGCGAGACCGACTCACACTTGGCCGGTTTTTATTGTTTGTTGTTATACTGTAGAGTTAGAATATCTAATGGACACCCAATTATGGAGGTCCGGGTTCGAATCCGCACGGACAACATGCCATGTACCAATGAGTTTTTCTAACTCATGTACGTAATACCGACTGCTCTCAAACGGTGAAGGAAAACATCGTGAAGAAACCTGCATACACTGAAGAAGAAATTCTGATGTGTATGTCAAGTCTACCAATCCGCATTGGGCACGCGTGGTGGACTAATGCCCCTACACCCTCCCTGAGGGTAGGCTTGTGCCCTGCAGTGGGACGTTTATAGGCTGATGATGATGACTGTAGAGTTTGGTCTAGGTATAATCAATTAATCACACCAAGTTTGACGCTTGTATCTATAGCCGTTTTTACGATAAAGCGAGAAGAAAAAACATACAGACACACAGACCAACTAGATTCTTGTATGAAGACCCCCCTTTATTTTTAACTTTTTGAAATTTGTATTACTTGTTAGCAAATCCAAAATAACGCTTATTCTGTGAAAATGTTAACTATCTAGCTTTACGATTCAAAAGTTACAGTCCTAAATAGTTAGGACAGACGGATGGACGGATAGCGAAGGCTTATAAATAGGGTCCCGTTTTCACCCTTTGGGTACGGAACCCTAAAGATCAGCTGTCTCATACATTTGAGTCGAATAGCCATTGCCGTTGGAACAGCCGTTTTTTTTTTCTTTTTGCTTCGATCGGTTTTCTCTTATAGTAAAAGTTGTTCAGTTTGATGGGTAGACTCTTAGTCTAAAAGGATGCCAATGATATCAATTTCACCCTGTAGTGTACGATGTACTGTAGATAGGTAGGGTTTAAACCAAATTAGATAAAATCGATACATACATTCGAATCGAAAATAAACGCGCTATTGCCGGACTCATTACATGTTCAGAAGCCGTAGCATGCTACACGTGATACGGCTGTATCACGTCTTTTATCTCGTTCGTTCGCGAGCAAATAGAAAGATAAAAGAGAGCGAAAGTGTGATAGCGCTGTATCACGGTGCCATGCTAGCCATGCTAGAGGGCAATTGCGGTAAAAAATAAATCGCAAATGAACCATAATTGGACCGCGTGTGAACCACAACCTTTAACAGATTCGGTATCGCGCTATTCATTTGAAAGTTAGAGCCGTTTTTACACTTCGCTCAGACGTTAAAGGCTATACAGGGTGTAACAAAACACCCTAGTAATACTTAAGGAGTTGCTTCAGACCATCAAACTGAACAACTTTCACTATGGAGCCAACACTGAGAAAAAATAACATAAAATCAGAGATCCCATACAAAACTGCAGTACCGACTCGACTAAAATGTATGGAACAGCAGATTTTTTTGACTTTTTCTCGTTGTTGGCCCCATAGTGAAAGTTGTTCAGTTTGATGGTCTGAAGCACCCCCTTAAGTATTACTAGAGTGTTTTGTTACACCCTGTAATTATGTGACATAGTAAATAAGTAAATTTTAGAGCGATACGGAATTAACACAGTTGAATAGTAATTGGTTGGATTAGAACTGAAATAAGATTGAACTTCGATGTTCTAAATTAGCGCGATCGCCCCCCAGTTGCCGGACACTGACGCGGCCGCCATTTTGTTTAGGTATTTTCCCAAACAATCACAGTGAGTATTTAGTATTTACTCATTCGAATATGATTTGTCTGACGCGGCAACATGTCAACAACTAAAATTGCTTACGAATAATTTAGAAAACTAATTAAATTACCTGAATTTTGTTGATTTAAATCGTTTCGGGCGCGATGAGACGAAACGACGTGCCCCTACTGTGGTGTAATTACGACTGAAGAGTGAAGAGGGGGCCGCGGGGGACGGCGGCGGCGGCGAGGCGAGCGGGGAAGGGTAAGGCGGAGGGGCGGGGGACACGTTGTTCCTGTCCCAGCTTTACCGACTTCACGAAAAAAGAGATTATCGATTCTAATTTAAGTAATTTCTTTGTAATAAATCGATCTAATCCGGATGAGATATATGATCATAATCATAAGTAGCATTTCAAACAAACAGAGAAGACAGAAAAATTCGAATAAAAAAGGTGGATTTGGAGTCAGGGATAACTACCTAAAAACCATATCGTAATCTTTTTCTTATAAATATCTTCAGTTTTATAATAATTACGCATAGTTTTATAGCATTTACCCGTTTTAAGTCAGATCATAACATAAGCTATCAAACAAAAAAAGTTTCATCAAAATTGGTTCAGTAGTTTTTGCGTGATGCTCGAACAAACAAACACACAAACAAACAGACTGACAAAAAATCCAAAAATTGGTGATTCGGAATCAGGGACATCTAAAAACCATATCGTAATCTTTTTCTTGTAGCCTCAGACACACTTCTGGCCCTGTACTCGGACTTTCGATGTTCGATATATCGCCACTGTTTCGGACCGCACTTCATTGTAATAGAGTTGACATTGGAACGAAAATGTTCACGCAATTGCGATGTTCAAATGTGCGGGTAGAGGCCCTGTTACAGTTTTATAATAGTTTATTTAGATTAGGTAGACGTATAGATTAGATGATACGAATCTAATGATATCAATTTCACCCTGTAGATAAGTGTTATTTATGTAAAGGTTTATTTTGATCCTGTCGTGTCGGTACTGCAACTTGCAGTGATTAGTGTATTGTATTGTATTGTATTGTGATTGTGAAGTACAGAGTACTATGAAAATATTAATTTATTCTGTTTCCGAATGGAAACACGTTTCTAATTAAAAACTAGAGCAGGCATCTTCAGTTGGTTTACTTTCGCTAAGTATTTTGCAATTTTTCTACTTGGTCAAGAAAGGTACAATTTTTCTAGATAAAAGTATAAAATAATTTTATAATTTTTAAGAGGACAGATGGTCTGCAAGAAAGGTTTTTGGCGAATTTGGACCCAGCCATTTTTACAAAAACTAATGGACGGCGGTCATAATTATTATAAACAGAAAAAATTAAGGCATTTTTTAAAAAAACTTCCTCGTCTCTAGAAGTCCGGGTTCAAAAGTAGAAATTACTAGTAAAATAGACAAATCATCCAAAAAGCAGTAGCAAAACGCAACCATGACAGCTATTTTCTAATATTATCACTGAGGTAGTAGTTTTTTGACGTTACGGAATGTATTTGGCTTTATTGAACTGATAGTGCGTGTGATTTCGTTTGATTCCATTATCATAATATTGTACGGTTATCGTGAATTTTCATTAAAACAAACACAATGAATGCGTAGAAGATTGAGTACGCTACTTAATAAGAAAGATTATGAGTTTCACACACTTGATACAAAAGGTATCATAAGGAGAAATACCTTTCCCCCAACTTCTACAGATTACAACCAATTTCCTTTTTTCAATTCGACCGTATACAACGTGTTAATGAATTAACGCAAAACTAGAAAGTAGTTTGTTTAGAATCGAGAGCAGAATCGAATTATCGTGGTTTCAAAATAGGTAATTTTTTTCAAAATATTAAATAATTTGTTAGCGAAATTTAAAATTTTCCGAACCGGATGTCAACCCACCGCACGGGTACACTCACCCTACTTACTACCAGAAGAAGATTATAAAAATGTATCCATGAGTACGTTAGCACTTTCTTTTAGTGCTGAAATGATAACAAATCATTTTTACCTCAAAACTTAAAATGCGAATAACTTTAAATTTTAACTATCAAAATAATGAAATTATTGTATCAATGTAATTATTTTGTTATAAATCAGTTGGGGTGTATGAGGTTTTGCGCTAATTCATTAACACGTTGTATATATATATATATATGTATATATATATATATATTTTTTTTATGTTTGTTCGCGGATAACTTCGTCGTTTATGAACCGATTTTGATGATTCTTTTTTTGTTGCAAAGGAGATATTCCATGTGTGGTACCATGATAAGGAAACCAGGATCTGATGATGGATCCCAGAGAAATCGAGGGGAACCTTCGAAAATTGTAGTGCCGACTAGTGCGTTTGTAAATTTAAAGCACTACTATTAAATCGAACTAATGAATTCACCACTGAAAACTGTGAAATAAACAAAATTTTAACAAAAAATTATTGTTAGTTTTGTTTCACTCTACACGTATTACTAAGTTTCATTCATGTATGGGACCTATATGTCTGGGTCTCACATTATATGGCCTTCCGCCAAACTTGTTTGAAGAATAGGTACTTACAGTTTACAGTACGATCAGGAAAATAATTAACCTATAATAATTAACCTCGGCAATCTTCGTTTGCGCCGAGTCCCCGACAAAACCCGAAGTCGTTTAGTAATCAAAGGGTGCAAAGTCGGATAGCAGCGAAAACAATTAGCCAATCGTTGCAAGGCATTGAAGGTGGAACATCCTGATTGGTCAATGTAATTTCGCGCGCTATTAAAATTTATCAACTGCGCAGGTACATCGGGGGAACTTATAAATCTGGTGCTACTGTAACAGTAGGTCTGGTCTATTGTTGACTGCCTCCGTGGTCTATGGTTATAAGCATTGGGCTCTCGACACGGAGGTCGTGGGTTCGATTCCCACGGGGGACACCGTGATATGTCACTTTGTGCGTTTTTCCCCAGTTGGTTAGAACATTGCAGGTTGCTGGCAGGTTGAATCACCTGATTGTCTGAAATGAAAGATGATTCCGTGCTTCGGATGGCACGTTAAGCCGTTGGTCCCGGCTACTATCTCTAGTGTCTCTAGTCGTTACATAAAAACCATGTCAGATGCCGTAAGGCGGTCTGAAAAAACTCTGACACCAGGGCTCTGCCCACACGGTAGGAAGAAGATTGTTGTCGCGCTGTTCCCGATATAGGACCGATTTTACCTAGTAAAAATGGACGAAATCACGGTTTCATAATCCCCTGTTTCCTACTCCAAAACTAAACCGTTTTTAATAATTTATTCAAGAATAATATGCGAAAGTTTTTGGTTATGTCTTGTTACTTACCGAAGTTTATAAAGTTATTCAGTTCTCGTAGGTATAACTGTTTTGTATTTACCTGAAACAAAAACAAATAGGTGAGTATATTAGGTAATAATAAAACCGGTCAAGTGCGAGTCGGGCTGCTCGCGCACCGAGGGTTCGGTACCACACCACCACAGAACACAGCATTAATAACTTAGAAAAAAAACTTTTTTTTGTTTGGGACTTTTAGCGCAAGACCGACTAACACTTGGCCGGTTTTTAGTATTTGTTGTTATTCTGTAGAGTTTGCTCTATAATCACACTAAATTTGACGCTTGTATGTATTACCGTTTTTACGATAGAGCGTAAAAAAAACGTTGATAAAAACTAGTTCCTTGTATGAGGACCCCCCTTAATTTTTAACTTTTTAACATTTTTATTACTTGTTAACAAATCCGCCGTAATAATGCATAATCTGAGAATTTCAACTATCTAGCTATTACGGTTCAAAAGTTACAGCCCTAAATAGGTAGGACAGACGGACGGACAACGTAGGCTTAGTACATAATAAGGTCCCGTTTTCACCTTTTGGGTACGGAACCCTAAAAACAGATGGTCCGCAACTGTGGTGAGTGGTGACCTTGATTAGTCGTAAGTTTGCCATCTGCGGCCGTAGCATGGCAGATATAGCGCTATCGCGCCTTTAGCTCTCTTTGTACTTACGCCCGAACGAACGTGATAAAAGTCATGATTATAGCCTTATTGCGGGCGCCATACTACGGCCGCGCTGCATCGTTTGTATGGCAACAATTGCAGCGCGATATAACGCTATCGCGCCTTAGCTTTCTTTCTACTTGCCCGCGAACGAACGAGACAAAAGGTGCGATATAGCCTTATCGCGCGCATCATAGTTTTCTCTAATTAAAACGTACCCAACTACTGTTTCCAGAAAGTGAAACCGTAGTGAAACCCAATGACATTCAAAGCAGGATTTAAAACGGAAATGTATGAAAAAATATGTAACCAGGATATCTGGAATCATGTCAGATGCAAATTTGAAACGTGAGCCCTGACATTAGCACTGACTAGGTTAGGATAAGGCTAGGAATCTGGGTGTTAAGAGGAGCGATTAGCGGGTTCTGAAAGCAACTAACACAGGATAAAATGACAATTTTACACTATGTAATGCAATATTGTATTTTAATTGTACTTTGTACATTTTGTTTTGTTTAAAAGATGTGTGTTGTAGAGTTTATGGCCGCATCTTCTCTCAACGGAACACCTTCCGACGCGGTGGTAGAGTCAAAAAATTACGTCAAAAAGCTATCTATATGATATTATTTTGAATAAAAAATTTTTAATTTTTTTTTTAATTTTTTGAATGCGAAAACTTTAATCTCATCATCAAGTTTGACATGGAGCCAAGTCCCTACTCGACTCAAACAAATGTATGGAACAGCTGATAGCATGGTTAATGTTTCCGCGGTGAGTAAAACCACAGAACATTATAAGAGGGGTTAGAAATGCAAAGTAGCGCTTTTGCTTCGGAGACGACTATCGCCACTTGTGTTCCCGCTCACGCTGCTACAATTACATATGCCCTCTCGCTCGCACCAAGCCGCGCGCCTTATGGTGTTATGCAAATAACAGTGTGACAATAACAGTTTTGCGCCTACTTTGCACTCCTAACCCCTCTTTTAATGTTTTGTTAGTAAAACCATGTATCCTGTTTATTCCTGTATAATTACATTTTTAACAGGAGCATGCACTGAACGCGGCTAATGCTCACTAACTGAAAAAAATCATCGACACCACGATAGAGTCAACATTTTAAGAATACAATAGAAACACTCAAGTAAAACTGTGTAACGACAATTCAACGATTGCACACAACATGCCTAGCTTTTGGCATTATTGTGCGAGCGAGAGCGAATGCGAGCCACATACAAGCCAAGGTTAACAGAACATTAAAAGAGGGGTTAGAAGTGCAAAGTAGGCGTGAAACGCTAGCCACACGGTTATGCAATAATTTGCATAACACCGAAGGCGCGTGGCGTGGTGCGAGCGAGAGGGCATAAGTACTTCAAGTACTTGTAGCAGCATGAGCGGGAAGACAAGTGGCGACAGTCGTCTTCGAAGCAAAAGCGCTAGTTTGCATTTCTAACCCCTCTTGTAAAGTTCTGTGCTACCAGGGCCTCAATCGCCCTAAGTTTGAACGACACTACCAAAACAAAACCACAACTAAAAACGTTACGTTATGCACAATTCGTATCGCGCAAATTATATTAACGGTAACGATTTAGCTTTATTTTGGAAGATACGTTGGCGTAACGTTTGATGTCCGTTCGATCGAATTTTCTGTATTGTGCGATTTAACCGTTCAGAAAAAAATATCGTGATAGCTTTTTTACTTCAGCTAAACCAAATCGAAACCAAAACTATACCAAAACCAAAACCAAACCAAAACCGTATAAAATTGCGCAATTGAGGCCCAGGAACTAGTAAGTCGATAGGTCAATAAATAAATACCACCGCTTTCTAACCAATATGGTAGCGCCCTAAAAGAACGCTCCTATGTATGAGATCGAATTTAAATTTCAAAGGGTTAGAATTCAAAGTAGGACGTTTTTTTTTAATCCGTTCTGTTTGTTAGTTCATTTGCCGCTTTTAGATGAAAATGTAAGTACACTAATCGAGTCCGTTCAGAAGGAAATCTGGTATGACTGTCTTCTTCATCATCATCATCAGCCTATAAATGTCCCACTGCAGGAGTGCAAGTCTCAAAGCGTCATACCGCTGTCAAAAACATCGATGAGCTCGCAAATGTAACATCCTTCTTGCATCCTTCAGATCGTCTCGTTCTTAGGTAACGAGTAACCAGTGCGAGGTAACCAGAGGGCGATAGGGTGAGGTAAAAAGTTGGTGGGAGGAAGGGAGTGTCCGTACTGTATCTAGTAATAGATACTCTTTCTTATACTGTGGCACAGGCCTACCTTGGAGGGTGTATGGGCGTTAGTCCACCACGCGTGCGTAACTGTCAACTTATCACAAACACAAGTGACATGGGTTAATATTAGAACACATTCAAATTGAATTTTAGCCGAAAATTATGACGAAATTTCCTAGGGGAGTTTAATCTTTGACTAACGTTGTAATGTAACTAAGTTTTAACTGTTTTAGTTGCTTAAGTAAACTATCATAGTAACGTAAGTTTCATAGCATATGCTCACGACTATATTCCCCGAGGTGGTAGGCAGTAATTATGTTCTAGTATCATCATCATCAGCCTTTATAGTACAACGTGTTAATGAATTAACGCAAAACTAGAAAATAGGTTGTTTGGAATCGAGAGTAGAGTCGATTAATCAAGGTTTCAACATAGGTAAGGTCCAAGGTAAGGTACCTGTTGAAAATAAATATAATACCAGAAGGGTCAGAGAAGGTAAATTAATTCAACCATCGGCTAAAAATTACTATGGTAAAAGAACCACCAAGTACTTAACTCCGAAAATATTTAACAGTATTGACTGGCTAAGGCAAAACCGGAAACTTTGTAAAATATCCTTAAAAGTTAAACTAAAAAGAACTATTCTTGAATCACTTTAACTTGATAGTACCTAATTAAATACAAATTGTAAACAATCGCTGTTAGTAGGTGTCTGGATATATATGTGATATCACAAACTTACTGTTATGGGTTTGTGATATTATCTATATACTTTATCATAATACTTTAATTTATATTAACCATATTGTATGGGTAAGATTAAGGACTCATTTTTTTTTAAATTGAGTGTAATGTCTTTCGCCAACAAACTGTTCTGCAGTTTGGCGAAATGTAATGTAATTTGTAACGTTTGTAATTCTGAAAATTTAAAATAAATGAAAAAATAAAATAAAATAAAAATAAAATTAGATGAAAACTGTTTGAAGAGAATGATCAGACCGTCAAACTAAACAACTTACTATGGGACCAACTACGAAATAGCGAAACTGTTTTATACATTTACATTTTCTCAAAAACAGCAGATTTTTTTTTTCGCTTTTTCAATATTGGTACCATTAGTAGCAGGGTTCGAAAAAATCAGATTTTTATAATAAATATCAAAAATCCGATTTTTTTATATATATCGGATATATATCCAGGCTAAGAAAAAGAAGCGAATTTCATTCTTTAAGGGAATTAAACACTTAAAAATGTGAAAGGAATTTGTAAATTAATGTACATCGCTGCATAAAGCAGCGATCACATTACCCAACATTTAGAGCCGATTTCGGCATGTACACACGGCGACAGATAACCTACCCATAGTTCGACCTTATGTCCATGAACATAGAGGTCAACTATGGGTAGGTTGATCTGTCGTCGTGTGTACTTACATTGCTTGCTTTAATCGCTACACTTTAAAATAGAGACAATAAATCCGGCAATGTATGCCGAAATCGGCCTTAAATGTTGGGTATGTAATCGCTGCTTTAAGGCAGGTTTATACGATGACAATTTTGCGGTGCGAATTCTGCGGCGCCTCCAAAAAAGCACCGTATAAACACTTTTCGCTCGAATTTTTCAAAGCATTCGAACGTTCGCAAGGATCTAGCACGCGTCTATTTTTCGGTGCTTATGACCTCCGCCCGGGTCCCTCGCAACCCCCGCGCCAATTTTTTGACTCGTGTAAACACGTCGTGCTAATCGTTAGCACGGTTTTCTCTAGCAAATCCATACGCATGCGAACAAATTGGCGTTGAAAATTAGCACCGTGTAAACGACCGCGTGTCGTACTTTTTTTTTCGTGCGAAATAATTGTCGTCTAAACCTGGGGGTCAATCGCGCTAATTTTGAACGATACTACCAAAACAAAACCACAACCAAAAACGTTACGTTATGCACAATTCGTATCGCGCAAATTATATTAACGGTAACGATTTAGCTTCATTTCGGAAGATACGTTGGCGTAACGTTTGATGTCCGTTCGATCGAATTTTCTGTATTGTGCGATTTAACCGTTCAGAAAAAAATAACGCGATACATCAGCTAAACCAAATCTAAACCAAAACTAAACCAAAACCAAAAACGTTCCGTCCGAACGGTAAACCGTATAAAATAGCGTAATTGAGACCCTGCCTTTAGTCGGTGACTAACGTCACGAGACGCCCTCCCCCTTCGTCTCGAGACCCCGGCAATCGTCGTGAGGCCGACCGCTCGCAGCGGACGCGCGCGGGAGGGTGGGAGGTGAGGGGGAACTTCATCGGCCACACGGCCCATATTCGCTCACTTCAATTCAGTCAGTCGTTCTTTGCCCACCGCGCGATTACGTCACGTCACCTTGTATCGCTCCCGGTATTTTCATTATGAACCTACAAAATTATGGTAAGTTGACACGTATTTTGCTTACAATAATTATATACTGTTAAAATGTAGTTGTAGTCATTATGATTGTTTGAGATAAGTAGTTATAGATCGATGTTAAATGAAAGTGTGTCGACAAAATGGCTGCCAAGTACAAAACGTCAGCTTCGCGATCTATAAGCCCTTTCGGGATAGAGATATTTACTTCCTTGTGAATTAAGTTAAACAGGCTAGGCTTTTTCATTTTTTTTTTAAATCTATGAATGATGGCGTTACAATCGTGACAATTTAGCTGCCAGATCGAAAGTGTTTTCTTCGACCAGAATCTCATGAAATGAAAATAAATAAAACCGGTCAAGTGCGAGTCCGGCTACTCGCGCACCGAGGGTTCCGTACCACACCACCACAGAACACAACATTATTAACTTAGAAAAAAAACTTTTTTGTCCGGGACCTTTAGCGCGAGACCGACTCACACTTGGCCAGTTTTTAGTATTTGCTGTTATTCTGTAGAGTTTTCTCTATAATCACACTAAGTTTGACGCTTGTATGTATTACCGTTTTAACTATAGAGCGTGAAGAAAAAACGTTGATAAAAACTAGTTTCTTGTTGAAAACCCCCCTTAATTTTTAACTTTCTGCCATTTTTATTATTTGTTAACAAATCCGCCGCAATAACGCATAATCTGAGAAAATTTCTACTATCTAGCTATTACGGTTCAAAAGTTACAGCCCTAAATAGGTAGGACAGACGGACGGACGGACGGACAACGTAGGCTCAGTAATAGGGTCCCGTTTTCACCCTTTGGGTACGGAACCTTAAAAAAGTAAAAAAATATAGATTTTCACATGGTAGTCACGGACCTCAGGTCCGTGACTTTGAATTGATAATTTTTTTTGTGCAATGTTCGTTTAATGTACAACAAACGAACATTTTCGGTGCTGTTGTGGATTACTACGCGTTTTCTTCAAGTTGGCCGCTCCCACCATATCATACCGTTAGCAACGCAACCACGTAGGTACGCGTACGGCACGTCCGTCCCGGTCGCTAATATAATACCTGCAGGTCTAGCATGATTTCTCTACACGCGCGCGACGCGCCTTCGCTGCATACAAAATAACCTGTTCCCGCGCTTTTCGGAGAGCGAAAGCCGCGCTTGCCGCGACTTGTAGTATGGCAATAAGCCGAGTCGCGCCCAAGTAGAGAAATCATGCTAGAGGGTCTGGTATCGATCGACGCATCGTAAATATTCGTAAGCGGTATTAATAAATGTCTATTATTTTAAGTTTAAGAGTATTAAGTGGGTCACGAAGGGTCAGAGTGAAAATTACCGGGCCATGGCAGAACAATGTTTGGGAAACACTGGTATAGCCTATATCAGTGTTTCCCAAACATTGTTTTGCCATGGCCCGGTAATTTTCACACTGTCCCTTCGTGACCCACTTGATACTTTTAAACCAAGCTTCCATTAGGAAAAATAATACACATTTCGCTGCGATCGATATAAAACGCGTCGATCGATAGCAGATATTATTTTAAAAACTAGGCGGGAATGTTGCGACCCGGTATTTTATTTTGATGGCCCGGTACCGGGTCGCGACCCGGCTTATGGGAAACGCTGGGCTATATTATTTTTCACACCACCCGCTCGAAAATGGAACATTATATGTCATGTAACTCGAACCTAAAGCAAGTCATTATAGCCCTGGGCCTAGCCGGGCCAAAGCCGGGCAATAATATTGTACTGAATTTCATTATAACCCGCTGGTCAATAATGAGATTTGAATATGGAACCGCATCCACAGATTATTTAATGTTTACTACGATCTTTACTTAAAATTCGTATGGAAACTTATCATGGAGACAGGCACCAAAAAGAACTTAATTCGAAATTCGAACTGGCCACCACGAGTATTGAACACAAAAAAAGAAAAAAAGGCGCGAATACTGCAAATCTCTGTACCTATTGCTACCAGTGCTACGAACAAAGTAAAAAAAAATATTACATTTTTAACCGACTTCAAAAAAGGAGGAGGTTTCTCAATTCGACCGTATATATTTTTTCTTTCCACAACTGGAGTGCGATTTTTGAATCTCATTGGCTGAGTTCAGCAGTTGAAAATGTCAAAATTACTATGGAGATCTTTCTGCTGCTGATTTGACTTAAAAAAATGGCACTCCTGAAGTATGATTTTTGAAATTCAAATCAGCAGTAGAAAGTTGCATATCTCCATAGTAATTTTGACATTTTCAACTGCTGAACTCAGCGAATGAGTTTCAAAAATCGGTCTCCTGGTCTAATTTTTCAAATATCTACTTTCACTTTGAATTTAATAAAATAGTGTTTTCTAAATACTATTATACTATTGAACTCTAATACTTTGTTATAAACTCTAATAAAAGAATTGGTTTCTAACCATAGAGAATTTACACGCTCCCCTGGGCTTCTAACAGTATTGCTTTTTATTTTCTCGCGGAGGGTGTGAAAAGTAGAGTATGGTCCTCGGGGATAAACGTGTTTTCATCTTGGGCGAGCTTGAACCCCTTGCTTCACTCAGGATTCTAGTCTTAACTCCCTCGCTTCGCTCGGGAGTTAACTCTAAACTCCCTCGCTACGCTCGGGAGTTAACCCTAGAATCCCTCGTTGCGCTCGGGATTCAATATCGCGCCCGTGATGAAAGACACTGCTTTATCCCCTTGGTACATAATCTACTATAATATGGCTTCTGCGAATTTAAAAACAATTATTTTTGTTAAAAATTACAATATGGGTATCAAATGAAAGCTAGTGAACAGAAGATTCCAAATATTTATATATTACGAGCTTTTACCCGCGACTTCGTCCGCATAAATTATATACCAGATTTTAAGTCAGATGATAAGCTATCAAACAAAAAAAGTTTCATCAAAATCGGTTCAGTAGTTTTTGCGTGATACTCGAACAAACAAACACCCAAACAAACAAACAAATAAACAAACAAACAAACAGACAGACAAAAAATCCAAAAATTGGTGATTTGGAATCAGGACAGGTAAAAACCATGTCGTAATTTTTTTTGTAAATATCTTCAATGTACAGACACACTTCGGTTACAGTTTTATAATAGTTTAGATAGTACTTATATGCTACCATTTCGACACAAGACTAAAAAGTATCAAATAAACTAAATAGGAAAAATAAGAAACCCGACTGCATAAAAAATCTATTAACTGATTATTGCAGTGCACAAACCAATAATAGGAAGGTATATTTTATAATTCTTCTTTGTCCCCGTTAGCGATACCTACCTACCTACCTAATAACATTCAAATTATATTTGCTCAAAGAAATTTTTTATAGCTGATTATGATTAGTGATTATACAGGGTAAAATTGATATCATTAGCATCCTTTTAAACTAAGAGTCTACCCATCAAACTGAACAACTTTCACTATGGGAGCAAACCAATCGGAGCAAAAAAAATATCAGCTGTTGCATACGTATGGAATCCGATCCGATCGATCTGATCGGTTTGCTCCCATAGTAAAAGTTGTTCAGTTTGATGGGTAGACCCTTAGTTTAAAAGGATGCTAATGATATCAATTTCACCCTGTAGATCTTGTTTTTCTCTTTTCAATTAATAGTTTTTTTATGCAGTCGGGTTTTAAGAAATATAATAATAGCATAGAGAATGCCATCTACCGAATTTTTTATTTACTAGTCTTCTAAAACTCCTCATTGTAATACTCTACGTGTTTTTTGTTGCAGTTGAAGTTAAAGTGGAGTTCGATACGAATGAAGAGGTCAGAGATGACTCCAAATCTGTGGCAGTAAAGGACATTGCAACAAAGATGGAAATTGCAAAAAGAATTATTGAAGCTTGTACGGTAGAATCAACAGAGGATCTGAAGCCCGCAAAATTCTACTTAAATATCAAAGACACGCAGGACCGACTACGCTTTTTTACGAAAGCCGATCCATATTTACTCTACAAAGCACGCAAATCGTGGAAATTAGAGAAAACTTTTAAAGAGTGGACTTATGAACTGCCTAGCAGCGGCGACCTGAGTGAAATACTCTGTAAAATCCGCATTTTATTGTACGATTTTTACATAAATAAGAGAAAAATTCCATCAAAAGCCGAAATAACAGATGCTGCTCGCGAAAAAATTAAACCCGATTATGCCGTCGAAAACATTTTCAAAACAGGATTCACCTGGCTTCCTTTGCCAAGGACAAAATACAGTATAGCCGTAGAAAGACAACAGCAATTCCACAAAAGAACCCGCTACTTAGAAGCAATAATTCGTCAAAGACAACTAGGCAGAGAGTTTATTTACATCGAACAAAAGAAATTCGTCAATATCAAAAACCAATTTCAAGAATATTACGATGTAGGAAACAAAGGATCACATCTCTATCTCATGGCTGCTAGCAGGGATGGATTTCTAAACAGAGGCATCTTAAAAGCATGTACTGCACCTAACAATCCACAATTCTTGGAGCAATTCTTTATCAATCAAGTCCTACCGTACATAAAACCATCAACAACCATAGTTATAAACGATGTACCTAATCAAGTGGACAAAAAGATAATCGAATATAGTTCTAGGAGTGAAATAATTGATTGGCTCCAAAAGAATAATGTTCCACATGACCCCAAGGTGCACAAAGCAGAATTATATGCCCTAGTACAGAAAACCAGGAGACCTGATACAGTTGATGACAGTTTCGATCAATGGGTCAAAGGATACGGGTTTGAAGTACTACACCGGCCTCCAGATACGAATGAAACGAACTTTTTTCAGAGAATATGGAATGACTCTGAAGCTAGAATAGCGGAATTGAAACTAAAAATCCATATAATGTCAACATTGTTGTGTAACGTAACAGAAGTAATAAGGTCTTATAATATGGAAGACTGGTTTGATTTAGAAAATGATCTTATTCAAAGAGAAAAAATCTTATATGAGAAGGACAGGCAGATGGAAGAAATAGTTGATAAGCTTATGATGATGGCAAAAGATGGTCAAATTAGTAGAAAAGATATAGGTTTTGATTTCCATTGTGATAAGCCGATCGATGATATGCTTTCTAATATTATAATTGATTAAGTTCAAAGAAATAAAGCGCTTTTAATTAAGCGACTGTTTTTTAAATTATACTACGGTAGGTAGGTATACCTCCTTATTTTACTGTGTTATATTATTACAAGTGGCGACGGGCTCACTCCCCGTCACACTGACAGTGTTTCGGTACTACTAGTGAAACGTGATGTTCTGAGGTTCAGAATATCTCTGACTACCCCCTCGGGGAATATAGTCGTGAGCTTATGCTATGTTTATACACTATTACTTTTACTTTAATGGGTGATTGTACTCATGATACTGTACAACTTTCCCAAAGGACCTTCGTTTGCAGTTTTGTATGGAAAAGCGACATTTTTTTCGCGATTTCAGTGTTGATCCAATAGTAAAATTTGTTCAGTTTGATGATCTGAACGACTCTGAATCTGAAGCACCCATTTAAGTAAGTGTCCATTTAATTTTACACCCTGTATAACCACAGATAATAATTTTGAAAGTTACTTTCGTGACCATTTTTTATGTTGACTTTACTAGGGATAGCCACCCAATACGAATATACAGGGTGTAAAAGTTAACACAATGCAGTATAGGTATATCATCTCAGCCGATGGACGTCCACTGCTGGACATAGGCCTCCCCCAAGGATCGCCATAACGACCGGTCCTGCGCTGCCCTCATCCAACGTTTTCCCGCCGCCTTCACCAGGTCGTCGGTCTACCGTGTGAGGGGCCTACCCACGTTGCGCTTTGTCGCCACTCGAGAACTTTTCGGCCCTACCGGCCATCGGTTCTGCGAGCAATGTGCCCCGCCCACTGCCACTTAAGTTTAGCAATTCTTTGGGCTATGTCAGTTACTCTGGTTCTTCTGCGGATCTCTTCATTTCTGATTCGATCTCGCAGGGAAACTCCGAGCATAGCCCTCTCCATTGCCCTTTGGGTGACTTTCAGCCTTTTTATAGGTAGATATCGTACAAACAAATTCCATGAGCAGCATATTTATAGGCAAGGATCTAGTGAACCATCTCAATGGATTCTACAACGATTTTATCATAATCAAAATTAAAAACATTCAAGCTATATTAAACACTTATTCCTTATCCAATAAAGTTTATATTGCCTCGCAGCCACACGGAGCAAAGTTGCATAGCCATAATGTTGATTGCTTCGCCCATAATGGTCCTAACGATTGCCCTGGTATGGAAACACCTGGCCAGTTTCAACTTCACGTTGAACCTTTATTATTATTAAACATAGAGCTTATTATTGAATATTTTGATTTTATAATACGGGCGTTAATTAAAAATATTCTTGGATTATTTTTTCGTTTTGTTTGGATCCCGATTTCTTCCAAAGTCAGAATATTCTTACACTGACAGGGTGTAAAATTAAAGGACATCTGGCACATAATACCCAAAAATGTATAACCGTCCTTCTATTTTTATTATGGACTATGGAACACTAGAAACTAACTGCAGGCATTAGTTTATTTTATAATGATTTATTAGTTTTTATCATTTTTATATAAAAAAAAACATTGTGCTTGCAACACCTCCTACCTCCTCCTACTAAACAACATTGACAGCCATGTTGGGGTTGCTGTTTTTTTATAATTTATTAATAATCAATGATTAAATAACTCGTTAAATAAAAATAAATGATACTATCTGAGTCGTTTTCATAAAACCTCATAATTTATTACACATTTGACTTCAGTCAAAACTTCTATACATTTTAAGGTATTTTTTCAAGGGAGAGCGGCGGTTGTCCTTTATCTACAGACCATCAAACTGAACAACTATAGTTGGGACAAACTCTGAGATCGCGACAAAAAAATCAGTTCCATACATTTGCCTCAGACAGCCTTTGACTTTTTCTATGGGACAGTCTATGTTTTTCTTTCGCGATTTCAATATTGGTCCCATAGTCATTGTTTAGTTTGTTGGTCTGAAGCACCCCATAGAGTAGGTATGTAACACATTTAATTTTACACCATGTATACTTACATAAAATGTTAACCCCCCCACACACCCCAACACACAAAATATAGGTATATATGTATTAGGTATATAATATAACAAATATACGATTTTTACTATATTCAAACAAACATCACACTGTTAAGCAAAAAGTTAAGCTCAAGTATCAGGGAAGGAACCTGAGGCCTGAATTACAGGTGCCTTTTAACTAAAGTTACTTTGTTCAGACCCAGGGGCTCAATTATATTTTATGTTAAACTTAACCTTAAGACCCAACTGTTTGTTACTGATCTATTGTACACTTTGGCTAAGTTATGTTATTATTTTTCAATAAATTTATTCTTATTATTCTTATTAAAGTGAACATACTACAAGAACAACCTAAAAGGGGGGTAAGGTCGGTAGTTATAGTAAAGTCTCTAACTACCCCGAAAGGGATGAAGGTCGTAAGTTAGCCCACTGCATAGTGCATACAAAGTTTTGTCCTATTTTGAATACTAACCAACCGTGGCTCTAAAATTTCCATACAAATCTTAAATTAATCCTAGCATTGAAACTACAGGGTGAAATTGATACCATTCGCATCTTTTTAAACTAAGAGTCTACCCATCAAACTGGGCAACTTTTACTATGGGAGCAAACCGATCGGAGCAAAAAAAAATCTGCTGTTGCATACTAAACTGCAATCCGTGCAATCCTACTCGACTGAAATGTATGCAACAGCAGATTTTTCGTTGCTCCTGTCGGCTTGCTACCATATTAAAAGTTGTTCAGTTTGATGGGTACACTCTTAGTTTAAAAGGATGCTAATGATATCAATTTTACTCTGTATACATTTTAACGGAAATCTGACAAAATTCAGACAAAGATTCGTTTCTACAGGGTGTAACAAAACACCCTATAGTAATACTTAAGGGGGTGCTTCAGACCATCAAACTGAACAACTGTCACTATGGAGTCAACATCGAGAAATAATAAAAAAACACCTGTCCCATACATTTCAGTTGAGTCGGTACGAAGTTTTGTATGGGACAGCTGATTTTTTTTTATTATTTCTCGATGTTGGCTCCATAGTGAAAGTTGTTCAGTTTTATGGTCTGAAGCACCCCCTTAAATATGACTAGGGTGTTTTGTTACACTCTGTAGATCGTGTTTAAAAAGTTTCATTGACGTTGAACATACGACTAAACTTCTTTCATATGCAGCGCGCCCGGGAGCCCTTTTAGTTACAATATCATCTTAAAATAAAAGTAATAATAATAAAAAGGCCTACATACTTACGCGTATTTATATATGATGTGTGTATGTATATATATATATATATATATATATTATAGGAATATATATTATATATACTTATCTATGTATTGCATTTAGATGTATTTATAATAGGTTTATTCTTGTTTTTTTATTTACTGATATTTCTGGTCATTTATCTGAAAACACCGCCTACCTTTCTTCGTACACCGTTTCCTCTACCCTAAGGTTGTCTGGAAGAAATCGCTTCTTAGCGATAAGACCGCCTTATTTTGTGCCTTTTTGTATTTTTTTCTCTGTATTTTACTCTTATGTCTTGGTGTAAAATAAAGTACATTTGTTTGTTTGTTTGTTTGTTACTTTTAATAGTTAAATCTAGGTGTTATCTAGGTTAGATAATTCTAAACTTTAACAATCTGAATGAAGTATGAAATTACTTTGACCTTACGTGGATTAAACTAACTATAATTACCATTTTAGTTCAACGTGACTATGACTACGTGGGAAACTATAATGATCTATAGATCCTAGAGCCAACACATTGTACTTACCTGTACTTATGTTAGGTACACGTTTAAACGTTTTGCATGCAGGTATACCTATGGAATTTACAGCTGTCCGACTGTCAAAACATAGGTTCCAACTTGGAATTTAAACCTGTTTTAAATCAAAAGTTGGTAGTACCACAGTATAAGAAAGAGTATCTATTACTAGATACAGTACGGACACTCCCTTCCTCCCACCAACTTTTTACCTCACCCCCTCTATCGCCCTCTGGTTACCGCACTCTGGTTACTCGTTACTTACGAAGAAGACTTAAGGTTCAATTTCTTTGGTTTCGCATGTGGTGACGTCATCTTGTCAATTTCAAATTTTTGTATGCAGTGTCCGGGCTGTGGTAGTACCAACATTTACAGGGTGAAATTGTTGTCATTGGCATCCTTTTAAACTAAGAGTCTACCCATCAAACTGAACAACTTTTATTATGGGAGCAACCGGATCGTAGCAAAAAAATTTGCTGTTCCATACTAAACTACAATGTCTGCTCGACTCTTTTTTTTGCTACGATCGGATTGCTCCCATAGTAAAAGTTGTTCAGTTTGATGGGTAGAGTATGTGGTTTAAAGATTAATGATACTTTTCCTTACACCCCTTATCAAGGTCCTTCTTTTAAGGCGTTGATCAGACCATCAAACTGAACAACTTAATCCAAGGGAACATGGAGCAACATAGAAACCGCGCAAAAAAAAAATCTGCTGTCCTATAATAATCCTATAAAGGTCTTATACATTTGAATCGAGTAGGTTTGCAGTTTTATATGAAACAGCTGTATTCTTTTCGCGCATTTGATATTGGGCCCATATAGAAATTGGTGCAGTCTGGCCCTGTACCCGGACTTTCGATGTTCGATATATCGCCACTGTTTCGGTCCGCACTTCATTTTAAAGAGTTGAATTTGGAACGAAAATGTTTACGCAATTGCGAAGTTCGAATGTAGAGGCACTGAATAGTCTGATGGTCTGTTCGTAAACTTCGTAACCTTAAAAACCACCAGTATTAAGAAAGTAGGTTAGGTACTGACTCACCCTATTAACGTATTAACCAACTATTTTCCTAAATTAACCTTTTTTTTTACATAGGTAATTAGGTAGTTACGTACTTTGAAAATGGATCTTCAATTTATACTTGTAAATCCAACTAAACATAAATTATTAATGAATTCAATTAACTCAAGGCGTAGGATCAATTCAATACACGAAATAAAAGCAAAATGACTGGACGGAGTTCAAAAACACCTCAATTTTGATTCTCTATCAGAACCATTTTATCTTGGCACCTGCACATCCATTGATTTAATACAAAGAACCTTTTCATCAGGGCTCTTATTATGTTGGACTAGGTGCGTGTTATACAAATTAGGTTGGAAGAAAAAGGATGCGTGTACTGCGCCGGCGACGATTAAAGAGCGGGATAGACATATCTCGTTTTATTAAGGAAAGACAGAGACATTATGATATTATTAATCGTATTGAAAACGTGTTCTTATACGATGCTATGAATGAGTTATCTAATATAATAAATGCGTACAATTATGAGCTTTATTCACTTGGCATAGGAGATAAACAACTGATTGTTTTTGTGGCTGTAGTCATTTTGCAGTTTATTGATAAATTTGTTAACGGAATATTAAATCTCAATTTCACATTCCCGTCTATACAAGTGAAATCATTGGTATCCTTTTAAACTAAGAGTCTACCCATCAAACTGAACAACTTTCACTATGGGAGCAAACCGATCGGAGCAAAAAAAATCTGCTGTTGCATACATTTGAGTCGAGTAGGCATTGCAGTTTAGTATGGGACAGCAGATTTTTTTTTGCTCCGATCGATTTGCTCCCATACTGTCGTCCAAGCTCCCATAGTAAAAGTTGTTCAGTTTGATGGGTAGACTCTTAGTTCAAAAGGATGCCAATGATATCAATTTCACCCTGTACTGTATACAAGTGAAATCATTGGTATCCTTTTAAACTGACACCCATCAAACTGAAAATTTTGAATTTTTGATTATAGGAGCAAACCGATCCATGCAAATAAAAAATCGATTGATTTGAGTCGAGTCGAGTAGACAAATTTTATATGGAACATTTTTTTTTTGCCTTTTCAACGTTGGTTCCATAAAGAAAGTTGTTCAATTTGATGGTCTGATCATCCCCTTAAAAACCTACGATTGTTTGGGGATGATCAGACCATCAAACTGAACTGCTTTACATACAAAGCTGCACAGTTACTCGATCCAAATGTACGGAACAGGCAGGCACAGGTGATATTTTTTCCCGTTTTTGACGTTTGTTACGTTGTTCAATTTAATGGTCTCACTGATCATCCCCTTAAAAACAGTCAGCAACTCAGCATATTAAGAAGGACCATTTGATATGTAATAAAAATTAAATATACTTGTACCAGTTGCCTTATTAAGATACTAAAAAAAAACCGGTCAAGTGCGAGTCGGGCTACTCGCGCACCGAGGGTTCCGTACCACACCACCACAGAACACAACATTATTAACAAGAAAAAAAAAACTTTTTTTGTCCGGGGCCTTTAGCGCAAGACCGACTCACACTTGGACGGTTTTTAGTATTTGTTGTTATTCTGTAGAGTTTGCTCTATAATCACACTAAGTTTGACGCTTGTATGTACTACCGTTTTTACGATAGAAATACCGTTTTTACGAAATCGGCTCTAAATGTTGGGTAATGTGATCGCTGCTTTAGGTATACCTTTACCATTTAAATGTAATAAAAAAAGTAAAACAACATGTAATTAGGTACCTACTATACCTAAGTTTTGTCTAAAATGTTACCAATCGTGCTGTGCACATTGTTTTGCATCATGTCTAGAATTAAAACCATTTTCTGTACTTTTTTATATTGTTTACGACTGTGATCTGTTTATGTGCCTAATAAATAAATTAAATTAAATTAAAACCAGGGGCTGGAAATGACCTATACCTACTTAGTTTAGGCACAGATTAATAATATAATAAGTTACTACGTTTAGGTGTGGCATGACGTGTGCACTTGTCAAGTATTAGGTGACTAAGTCTTTCGCCTACAAAAACACCGCATCAAAAATCATAGTCACTCCTCGTCCTCCTACGTCCTCCACGCCCTCTTACGATATCCACGAGAAGCAATAGGCAAGGGTTTCAATTCCAAATAAATAACAAAAAATATCTGTAAAAATAAACAAATTAAAATAAATCTATTTCGATATTGAAGTTGAAATAACAAATAATCCTAATAAAACATAACCGACAGAAATACAGACTAACAAATGGGCATCGTTACGGCATATCTTTTATAAATGATAGGACCCATTAAAATATAAGTGTATCCTTAACATACATATTTTAATACCATCTTTATAAATTGGAAGTAAGTATAAAATAAAACAATTTTTATTAATAAGAAACAAGCATTTATTCAAAAGTAATCACATCTCAAGTTTAGAAAAAATTGGTAATTATTATTCTAAGAAAATATCTCTTCCTTTTCGTCCTTTTGGTGGAATCCACTGGCCCATTAGATGAAGAATGCAATTCAATTATGTATTTGAGGACTATAGCTCTTTACCCCGAAACAAGTCCTTACACTGTCCATGTGGTGTACAAAATATTGGTTTGCATTTACATTGCATCCTTGCTTTATTACTGTCCACCGACACATCCTATGTAGCCAGAGATGTACGCAGAATGCGAGATATCAGTGACAGTAAAATGCTCTAATCTCCATATTAATCCGAGTCGCTGAAACTCGGTACATCAGAATCCTCGTCACTCTGAGATTTGTACATGTTCTTCATTTCCTCCATCATAGAATCCATATTCCTGTCCACTTTGCGTTCAGCATTCATCAAGCTCTCCTCTTCTTTACAAATATACCTATCATACGCAAACAAACGTCTTTGGAAATCCTCAAGATCACCTGAACGCACATTTTGAAAGGGCATATCTGATTATTGCGTAACCTCTCAATTACTGACCACTCTGTCGCGAAGCCACTCTTAATTTTCCCCTCAGCTAAAAACGTCGGTGACAATTCTCTCACAGTGTCCGGTAAACGAAGCACTTCATGCCCATGTAACTTTAGCATCGAATCTACTTTGTATATTTTCCTCAGGTCAGTGTATTTCTCCACAAGAGAGTAAAGTTCAACTTTTGACATGTTTCTGTTGAAAGGAACATCGTGGTAAGTCAGCCAGTCCATCAGTTCTACCTTTAAGCTGTCTATTGTGGGTAGAGTGACAATTTCTTTACTATTGTGCTCTATAGGGTTCAATACGATCACAGACGGCGACGGCAGTAAGAAAAGAAAAGTGTCCTTTATCCAATCCATGAAACTTTCCTCTCCAAAACTGTTCGACATTTTAACACCGACTACTTCATTCTGAAACATGGCGTATGTGAAAAAGCAAACGTTTTCTGCGTTAATTAATGTTTTAGCGTAATTAACGTTGTCCTTGAGATTTTGAAAGGAGCCAGTCTTAACCAGAAAAGCTTCGTCGATGTAAACGATAGGTTTATTTTCAGAACGGCTTCGTATGATGTTCTTTAGGTAATAGTGTCTTTCAAATGTGACTGTAGGCCTTTCCATGATTACCATGCCATAGTTTTCCACCTTCTTCCAAACGTAGTCCATTCTTACTAGCATTTTTCTGAAACTCCTAATGTCCATATAATCTGGTAATATACCTTGTATATGAAGGACATGGAACAATTGTCGGGTAGTTGGCATTTTGCTTTCGTTCAGATAAAAGTTTAAAAGCTCATAATGTACGTCGGATCGATTCACTTTTTTCTCTTCCAGTGTAAACGTTGCATCGTTACGCAATCTTTCTAGAACTTCTGGATGCAATCCGGAATAGAAAGATGCTCTTTTCATGTAGTTGTGTATCACTATCTTGCTTCCACCTATTCTTTTTTCTTGCTCACACTTCTGCAGGACTCGCGTTAGAAGCCGCAACGTTTCTTTATTGCTGTATTTTTGTGCTGTTTCATTTCGTGGCTGTTTCGAAGATGTCGACGCCATTTTGTTTTAACTTTAAACGCGTTGAGAATACACAAACACTATCACAATACAGGTAAATTAATGTAATTCTCCATTTAAAAATAAACAAGCAAAATTTTTTTCAAATTATTGGCGTTGAAACAAACGGGTTATCGAAACAACGAACGGAGATAAACTGAACGAATGAACGGTAGTGAATAGCAAGACAGTTTGCTGCATGAGAGCGAAAGAGACAGGAGTATAGACCGCGCAGCAGGCTGCTCGCGCTCGGCGCGCGTTCCAAGTTGAAAGTTATGCGATAAATTAATGTGCGCTATTATGTCTGTCTACGTATCACGTCACGTCACGTTTTATATTATTATTGTACCGATTTTTTTCATGTTTTAAATATTTTCGTTAAAGCAAGCATGATTCGACTATTTCTTTTTTTATTTTCACTGTGTTGTAACTTAAATAGCAAATAATAATATTAGTATTACCTACATGTACTATTTTATTAGCTACGTATTTATAAACATAATAAGATAGATTACGAAATACATAGTTAATATTATAGTACTACAAAAGGTAAAAGAATTTGATAAATAATTATGTATGCTTAGGTCTATTAATACACCTGTAACGTACACACGGCGACACATCAAGATACCCAAAACCAAAAAATAAGCTGGCCGCGCGACGTTATACATTACTATGCCGACGCGCGGCCACCTTATTTTGGTTTTGGGTAGCTTGATGTGTCGCCGTGTGTACCTAATATCCAAAGAATTTTTTTATTTGAAGCACACACAATTTTTTTATTTTTATTTCAACGAAAGAAAAAGATAAAAAAATTAGGTTGTATGTTTTTAACATAACAAATAAATGAGAAGTAGGTAATTTAGAAGAGAAATTTAAAATAAGAATTTAATAAGAATAAAATCAACAAATAAAAGTTCCACTTGCAAATAAAAACAAACTATGTAGGTACCTAACTACCTACCTACCTATGCAAAATTACAAACATTCGTGATAAAAGCGCGCACACTTAATTCGCCAGTACTAATAATAGCATCATAACAACAAAAAAACGGGACGGCAACAACGCAGAGTGGCTCCGGCCATTCACAACGGCAACAGCGCGTTTTCTCCACTCTTTCCCGCACCATCGTCAACTCAATAAAGAACTTTAGCTCACGGACACACGTCTTAAAATCCGATAACAAATTAGGTTCGGTATACATTACTTTGAGAGCGTGTCGGTGCCGTGGCGATGGCGCGTTGCGGAGAGGTAATGGACACTCGATCATAAGGATCCGGGTTCGAATCCGCACAGTCCATATGCAATTTTTTTTTCAATTAAAATTTAGTTTGCTCTTGACCTCAATCCAGTCCTCAGGACAAAGATGGGGTCGAAGATGTAGCAAGCTTACCCAGAAGAAGCCTATTGACTCGTACTTTAAAGTAATTCGGGTTGTAAGTGCTCGGAAATACTGATGCAGGCAGGGCATTCCACTCCTTGGTTGTGCGCATTATAAAAGATTCAGAAAGGCGCTTGGTGCGGATATGTTGGATGTCAACCAAGAAGGGGTGATATCCCGCGGTGCGTCTGGAAGTCCGATAGTAGAAAGGGGAAGGTGGGATGAGCTCATGCAGCTCTTGGGCACACTCACCGAAGTACAATCTTTAGAAGACCGACAAGCAGGCCACTCTGCTACTAGGCTATGAATAGGCATTTTTACCCGATTGCGCCAGAAGGAGGGTTATGTTCTTATGTTTAACTAATTATTGTTTCTAACTTATGTACGTAATACAATACCGACTGTTGTCAAACGGTGAAGGAAAATATCGTGAGAAAACCTGATATTTAACATTTTTAAATTATTAAATTGTCTTTGGCTTTGAAATTCTTTTTTGGCTGGATTGAAAACTTCATAAATGACCTATTTCAAAACCAATAAAAAGCTCATTTGAAAGTCCCGAAGACGCGTGACAGATTTTGATCCTTACTACAACTGGTTAAAGATGATTTTAAAATGTAAAATTCTAACCAAATTCAATATCGGAAGATCGATTAGGATTCCTTAATCTAGTAATACCTTCTGGGTACTTCGTCATGGGAATTCGATCTCTATTTTCAAAACATTTAATGTCTATTTCACCTTGACGTCTGTCTGTACCCAATCTTCATACCAGTTTTATTCTATTCGTGAAATTACTTTTTGCGGTTGTATGGCAAAAGGTGGTAAGTCGTAAAATTACGATTTAAAATTTCCTAATTCAGATAAAAACATAAATGTGTTTACAAATTCGGAGCGCGCTCTATACAAACGGAGTCTGGTTATATTTTCAATACTAACCAATTAAAGTCAATGAAATTTTTCAGGAAGAATTTAACTAATCTCTATGCTTGTATGTTATCAGATTTTCGTTAAAATATACAGTTTCAATGCTAGGATTTAATTAAGATTTGTATGGAAATCTTTGAGGCACTGTAACTTTAAAACTATACATTTTATTGAAAATTAGACAACATACAAGCATAGCATAGAGATTAGTTTCGAGATTGTTTCTGAAAAAAATTTTTTTAGAGACTTTAATTGGTTAGTGTTGAAAATATAACCAGACTTCGTTTATATGAAGCGCGCTCCAAACGTAACAAAGAATAAGTTAGTAAGTGTCAATTCACACGTACCACAACCACACCACAGCCACAACCACACCACAACGACGCCATGTGGTCGGGCGTATATTTTGTATTGAAAATGAATATTACAATTTACACGTACCACATTTTGCCGTTGTTATCGACCACCTGTGTAATACGACCACATCGCAACCACATCGCGACGGCAAAACGCCACCACCGGCGGCGGCACCGCGTCCACGTCGCGGTGTTTCCTCTACGAAAGCCGGAGTATAACTGCACATGACCACGTGGTTACCACATCGCAACGACAGCGACAACGCAACCACATCGACATTTTGTCGGTAGGTACCACAACGCAACTGCAAAAAGCCGCTGCCGCTGCGACACTATTCACACGTAACCACAGCTTGACCACATTTTGTCGCTGCGACGTGGTGTGGTTGTGGTACGTGTGAATTGACCCTTAGTATTGTATGAAAACTGTAGGTAGGTAGGTACCAACTTTCTAAACGATATTAGACAAAATAAATCATACTAACCACCCGGTCACAGAAAAACAACCCGGCTATTAGATTTGGGAAGAAAATATCGTTCCGCCATATTTAATAACGTTATTTTATATTGGGAATCTTGTTTGGTTAAACCAATTTTAGGATGTTTTGGTGTTTATAGCATAAGCATATGCTCACGACTATATTTCCTTAGGGTAGTCAGAGATATCTGAAACCTCAGAACATCCGCGTTTTACTTCTTCTTATCGTGTGCCCTGGTGTCAGAGTTTTTTCAGACCGCCTTACGGCCTCTGACGTGGTTTTTATGTTACGACTACTACCACCAGAGATAGTAGCCGGGACCAACGGCTTAACGTGCCATCCGAAGCATGGAAACATTTTTCTTTTCAGATAATCAGGTGATTAAGCCTGCAATGTCCTAACCAACTGGGGGAAAACGCACAAACTGACATATTACCCGTGGGAATCGAACCCACGACGTCCGTATCGAGAGCCAATGCTCTTAACCATAAGACCACTGAGGCAGGTGCGTTTACTGAAATACTGAAACATCAGCAAATCTGAAATCCCAAAAAAGAAATCCACCTGTAATTACTAAACTGCAATGCCTCAAATTTTGCAAAAAACAGCAATTTGTTTTTGATTTCAGCTTTGCTGACATAGTAAAAGTTGTTCAGTTTGATGGTCTGAACCACCCCTGAAAATTTGAAAGTGTTTTAAAAAATCCAGTATTAACTCTGTTTATTACAAATTTGTATATTTTGTAACACGATTCAAGTCTTTATTCAACTGGAAGCGAACAGTGCATTTTCCACTAAACTTCAAGAGTAACACACCAACTAAATCAACTTACGAAACTGGCCTGACCCATCGTAACGCATTTAACTAACTCTGCGGAAGCTGTCCAAACATCTTCGAATGTCCCCGGACCGGTAGCTGCCACAATTTGGTTTGACGTTGACGAAATGGGATCACAGTTGGTATGGAAGAGGGATAATGGTCGGGGAAATCTACGGATTTTTGTATGGAGTACGTTGCATTAACAACGTTGCACTTTTGGTGATAATTTGGAATATAGTAGTATGGAGGTGCTACTGGGAATGTTCCTCCATTGAAAAGGGAAGATCTTCCACCAGGCTATGTGTGAAGCCTGGGGACCGGCCGTGGTCCAACAGTTCTTAGTTGGACCTTGTATATGTATCGAATCTCTGTGATTATTTCTCTTGCGCGATTCATGTCTCGCATTCGATTGTGAACCTTATGTGTAGTAGGTTACGAGTTACGTATTTAGGAGGAACGTTGTCTTTTGTATGGAGCATATTTCCAAGAGCGACGGTATCGCCATCTGTTGGCATCTTTGCTATAACTTGTGGGTGTGGTTGACATCTGTAACAAGTCCCCACAGTAGATAGAAATTCTCAATAATCCCCGATTTTTTATTGTGTATTACTGAATAACTAAGACATTTACAAACATTAAATTTAGGTATGAACAAAAAATGGAAAAACTTGTGATTCTATACAGGACGGCTTCGTTCAATACGTTTTACTTATAACAATAATAATCCCCCGTTAATATCGTAAATTTGAGTAGATATTTTATATTTTGTAAGATTTCAAAAATTATAACCTCAAAACTTAATAATTTAACGTTTGATTGTACACATTAAATTTGCCTTGTGATAATTAATCTCTTTTGCTGGTACTCTGGAAGAAATATCTTTAGAAATAAGCTTGCCCTTTGTACATTTATATCGATTTTAAGTTTAAGGTATTTCTCACGGTCCTCAGCCTATATAACCACGAAATCACGACAAAAGCAAAGAAAATATACATTTAAAAAAGTGTTATAAACTAGTTCAAAAACAATTTACTAAAGTGTCTTTAATGCAATCTCAAACCTTATTTTTTCCAGACTATAAATGCTTCTGATATTTTACGCTATTATAATTATATAAAAGAGAAGTGTGTCTGTACATTGAAGATAATTATTTACAAAAATTATGGTGTTAGGTGACACTGACTCCAGGGCCCTATTTAATAAAAGAGACAATTGACAGTGACAATTCAAGAGTACATTGCTGAGAATGCTAGGACACATGAATCACTGCAAGTTTAGTGTCATTAGTAACCAGAAATGTACTTGTCATTGTCAATTGTCGCGTTTATTAAACAGGAACCTCATCGAATCTGTTTGCCTGTCTTTTTGTTTGTTCGCAAAAACTACTGGACCGATTTTGATGACATTTTTTACCAGTATACCCAATATATCCTGATCATCATCATCATCTTAGGTAATAGACGTCCACTGCTTGAAAAAGCCCCAACGACCGGACCTGCTCCTGCGTCATGATTTTGCTTTGCCCTCATCCGACAAAGTGTCCGCCACCTTCACCTCACCAGGTCGTCGAACCACCTTCTAAGGTCATATGAGATGATACTTCTATGACATCGAAAAGTACTTACATAGCATTGAACAATACAGAGTTAGTAACAATAATCCGTATTGATATCTGTACTTAATCTAATGCATGTGTTAATTTCTAATACGACGTGACGTGAACATCCCTTACTACAAAAAGACGATGACATGTCTGCAACACGATCTAAAACCAAAAACAAGCGAAGCAAGCTCGAGATTCCACTGTAATATAATGACTTAATGAGGTAACTGCAATACGAGATAAGAACCAGGAGCGAGCGAAGTGAGCTCGAGATTTCACTGCAATATAATGAGATAACTGCAATACGAGATAAGAACCAAGAGCGAGCGAAGTGAGCTCGAGATTTCACTGCAATATAATGAGATAACTGCAATACGAGATAAGAACCAAGAGCGAGCGAAGTGAGCTCGAGATTTCACTGCAATATAATGAGATGACTGCAATACGATCTAAAATCAGAAATGAGCGAAGAGAGCACAAGATTTTTTTGCAATATTGTCGAGTCGTTTTTTTTTAATCATGCATCCCTAGATCCGGGGCTGTTACCTATGTTATACAGGATCCGATTTTTTAACTCTTTCGCGGATACTGACCGCCTATAGCAGTGATAACAATAAAAGTTCTATTGTGTCTCGTTCAGTGTCCGCGGATGTGTTAATGTTAAGGAGATGATCAGACCATCAAACTGAACAACTTACTCTATCCACCACGATTGAGCCACGATTAATTAGAATAGAATACAACAAACTAAAAACGTGTTCGCACAATATACTATTACATGGGCAATGGCGTAACAAAACACCCTAGCAATACTTAAGGTGGTGCTTCAGACAATTAAACTGAACAACTTTCAATATGGAGCCAACATCGAAATCGCGAAAAAAAAACGCTCTTTCATACAAAACTGCAGTATGGGGCGGCAGATTTCTTTTATTTTTTCTCGACGTTGGCTCCATAGTGAAAGTTGTTCAGATTGATAGTCTGAAGCACCTTCTTAAGTATTACAGGGGTGTTTTGTTACACCCTGTATAGTTTACTCAAAGGAAATGACTTGAATTACGACGACGGTCCAAAATAGAGGTTAAATCTGTTATCAGTTCTTCGCCAAAAATTACCTGTTCTTGCTACTCCAGCTTGCCAATTTTGGAAGCCATGTCGACCACTTTATCTCTGACGTGTTAAATTCGAGAATCAATAGTACCGTGTCTCACATGGGACCAAGAGTTCCACCCTAATTTGTTAACTTAATCACTGAGACAAGCAGATGGGACTTGATCTTACTTAACTAAGCACGTCACAGAAAAGAGATATACAGTAAAGCAACTTCATGCAAGCGATCGACGCACGCATACCACAGTTAGGGTTGCCAGATGGGAATATTAAAATATCAAAAAGGCGGGATTTTGGGATTACTTTCGGGACAAATAAATATTACTACCTAAATCAAAATTTTACTATTTATTATTGAATGATAACAAAGATACTTAACTTTTTTGGCAAATTAAGATAATCATGCATGAGCATAGGTAACTTATGTGTATGCACATTATATTGCAAATGCACTAACTTTAACTTTAATTTCACTGATTCGACCAGTTTTTATCCTTAAGAAGTACTCAGAAAAGTTTTAAAATTCAAACGGGCTACATCAAAGTTCAGTCTTATTATTACTCTGCTTGGATGAAGTGATTTTGAAACCGGGCTATGATTTTAAATGTTTGTTTTGTGAAGAACTTTACGAGAGGCTGTTTGTCAGGACATTTTGTATTTTGTCGGGATTCTGGACAACATATGAAATGTCGGGACAATCCAGACGAATCCCGAACATCTGGCAACCCTAACCACAGTACTGAGCGGCACGTAGACGTAGTACGCAGCCGGCCAAGGCACTTCGGGGCGCAACAGTACAGCGGCCGTAGTATGGCAGCGTAATACAGCGCCTTCGCACTCTTTCTATTTGCGCGCGAATGAACGAGATAAAAGGCGTGATAATAGCCGTATCACGCGCAACATGCTGCGGCTTCTGCAAGGCTATCAAGGCAGCGTGATATAGCGCTATCACACTTTCGCTCTCAAACTATTTGCGCGCGAACGAACGAGATAAAAGGCGTCATTTATAGCTGGCCATGTATGTGCGTGTGTCGAGCAGCCCAAGCATAAAGTTGCATTACTGTATATATCTTTTCTGTGGCACAGTACTCAACTCTATAAGTACTATAACTTTGTCAAGTACACGATTATTTTGGAAATTTAATTTATAATTGTTTTTGCGAATTCTCCGGAGTTAAAGTTATTATTAATCTAGAAGTTTTCAAATTGATGTAGAGTGTTTAATCTCGGATGGATTTTGGAGTTTGTACCTTTGAAGTATTCTAATAGAATTCATATTCTATAGGGTCCTTCTACAGGGTGAAATTGATATCATTGGCATCCTTTTAAACTAAGAGTCTACCCATCAAACTGAACAACTTTTACTATGGGAGCAAACCGATCAGAGCAACTAAAAAATCAGCTGTCCCATACTAAACTGCAATGCCTACTCGACTGAAATATATGCAACAGCAGATTTTTTTTTGCTCCTATCGGTTTGCTCCCATAGTAACAGTTGTTCAGTTTGATGGGTAGACTCTTAGTTTCAAAGGATGCTAATGACATCAATTTCACCCTGTATACAGGGTGTAACAAAACACCCTAGTAATACTTAAGGGGGTGCGTCAGACCATCAAACTGAACAACTTTCACTATGGAGCCAACATTGAAATCGCGAAAAAAAATCAGCTCTTTCATACAAAGCTGCAGTAACGTCTCGACTCAAATGTATGGGACGAGAGATATTTTTTATTTTTTCTCGACGTAGGCTCCATAGTGAAAGTTGGTAAGATTGACGGTCTGAAGCACCCCCTTAGGTATTACTAGGGTGTTTTGTTACACCCTGTAGTAGGTAGGGTTAGGGGTGTGGGTCCTTCTATTATAAGAAGCATATTATATGCAAGCAAGCATTATGCTTCTCAGCATATTAATGCTGACACTTTTTAAGGGGATGATCAGACCGTCAAACTGAACAACTTTCTCTATGGCACGGAAATCGCGAAAAAAAAAACAGCTCTTCCATACAAAACTGCAAACCTTGAGCCAAATGTATGGGACAGCTGATTTTTTCTTCGCGATTTCGATATTAGAGAAAGTTGTTCAGTTTGATGGTCTGATCGTCCCCTTAAAAAGTGTCAGCATATTAAGAAGGACCCTGTATAAAGTACACAACATAATACATATACAGGGTGTAAGTGACAGCCTAGCAAATACTGAAACGGTGAACTCAGACCATCAAACTGAACAACTTTCACTATGGAGCCTACCTCAGGAAACGCGAAAAAGAATCAGTTGTCCCATACATTTTAGTTGGGTTGGTACAGCAGTTTTGAATGGACAAGCTGATTTTTTTCGCGTTTCCTGAGTTAGGCTCCATATTGAAAATTGTTCAGTTTGATGGTCTGAGTTCACCGTTTCAGTATTTGCTAGGCTGTCACTTACACCCTGTTTATAGCTACACACAAACACATACATACAGTTGAGATTCGATTACCTATCGGACCGTTCGAACGTCGTTAGAGGCGATTACTGTTTCGTGAGCACGACTAGCATACACATACCGCAAATTGTATACCTATGTAGACAAACATAATTTGCCATCACACTGCATCACGCTTTTAACGTTAACAAAAGAGTTGATAAAGTTGAGTCTGTAAACTCATTGTTAAGAGGATAGGCGGGTACCGTTTTTTCCATACAAACGTATTCCCCTGTTTCCTCCCTGGTTAGTGACACTAGAACAAAACATTTTTTACCATACAATCTATGTTACCTCTGCTATTTCCCTACGTTTGCTGACACTTTTTTAAGGGGATGATCAGACCTTCATACTGAACAACTTTCTCTATAAGACCAACATGAGACAGCGAAAAAAAAACAACTGTCCCATACATTTGACTCGAGAAGGTTTGCAGTTTTGTATGAAACAGATGACTTTTTTCGAGATTGCCATAGAGAAAGTTGTTCAGTTTGACGGTCTGATCATCCCCTTAAAAAAATGTCAGTATATTAAGAAGGACCCTACAAACATTTATTTGCAACTCGATCAGTGTCAGAAAAACTATCCATAGAATGACTACGGAACCCTCTCATGGGCGAGTCCGACACGATCTTGGCCGGTTTTAAACACCATTACCATGTCTGGACAGTTCCATACATTTTAGATTTAGTATAGTCTTGGCACAAACAGATGTCGCTACTGGCCTGAACGAGAGATAAATCTTAATTAAACGTTATTAGATCACTATTATTTGAGTTTTGTTCCACGGAAATAAATTACATAGTTTAATTTTCTTAAAAATTTTAATAACAAATGTGTTTAACACTTATTTTAAAGTAATTAAACATTGCTGTAGTACCATTACTCACCACCGGCGCTGTACTTGCGCGAGTTTTCATATGAGAAGGTGGCAACTTTCTTAGTATGGGCGTTGACCCTCTGATGTGTATAATTTATTTACTCTATGCCATTACTAAACTTACTCCAAAACGTTAATTAATCATACTGTAATCACATTTAAGCATAAGCCTAAACAAATAATCTTAAAACATACGCTACTGCTACTATAAATTATACGTTATCATAACGGAACCAAAAACATGTGACGTCACACACCTTTTGTCTTCAAATATTATTTCAGTACACTGCCGGCCATTATTATTCTATACATATTGAATGAAGGTAAAACAACAATTATGTAGGAAAACAAATTATTTTTGTAACATTGTTTGTTCAAGTGAAACTTTTTATGTGAGGGCTTTGAAATTCCGAACAAAAAAGGCCGCTTTTTGTGTGATGGAAATTCGAAATTTTAATTTGACAGCTACGGAAGTTTCACTTCTGCCGGGCGTCCCGTGAAGGCCACGGTCTTTTTTTGTTCTTTATCGAGAGTTTCACATAATATTCGTATTGGTATGGTAATACTCCTCAAAATAATTATCATCAACAGCTTCTATTTTCCCCACTGAGCACACTTGCGATTAAGTTTAAGGTCAAGTCTCGTGGTAATAACAGTCCCAATTCGTCAAGCGTATTGTTTTGATTCGTCAAGTATTCAAACATTATATATTGGTCAAAGCATTAATTGGCCAAGTTTATTAGGGCTAGTGCCATCTGTCCCCATTCTCAGCTGCCCCCGTCCCAACTGACCCCGATGATATCAACTCTAACCCGTTTATTAAAGGTTCTAATTCGTCACAGTCTGCCTTGTTTTAAATACTAATAATCTACTTTTACTAATCGACCAATATTCCTTTTTGAATCTTTTTGTTTCATACCAAAAATAGCAAAACGGATCACTTATAGAATCACCTTGGTGTTTGTCCGTCCGTCCGTCTGTGATGAGATTTTTTTCACTAAATATTATCTTCTTTTAGACCACATTTATCTACTTTCACTCTGCGGTAAGTACCCAGAAATGAGATGAATGAAATGAAATAATGTATTTGCTATGCAATGAAAGTCATTCAGAGTCACACCGCACGCGCACGTATGTGTATTTCAACAGAATTTATTCTAGATACATGCTTTTCCTGCCACAGAATCGAGGATAAACTGGTAACAAACAAAAAATAAACTCAATTTATCCAATACATCACGTCCTCAAGTGTACAAACATATGTACCTACGAAATTTACAATCACAGAATATCTCGCTGGATTTTATTTGAATAATTTAAGAGGCAACGTCTCGAGCTCGCGGCTTGATCTTATCGCTTAAATTGCGCACACACCCCCCTTAAGGTCGTCGAAGGAACGTGTGGTTTGGATGTGGTATTTTGATTTTGAATGGTGACTTATATGTTACGACATATTTGGTAACAAAATTATAATTGTATTTGCTAAAGGTTTGTTACAGGAAAACGCTTAAAATATAGCTAGAAGTTAACGTTACTGACTAGTCAAGAAGGTACTATGGTCCTGAATTTGAATAAAGTCCACATTTTCTCCCCCTATACCTGTACCTATTCAGAGCGAATAAAGATATTAAGATAAAGATATCTGATAAGATATTTTATACTATTCTATCACAATATTAGAAGTGCACAAAAATGAAGAAAAAATTTAATTTGGAAATAATCAACGAAGTCTATAAAAAGAGTAAATAAAATACCTATAGCCAACACACACTTTTGTAAGTCACATCCCTCTACTTGCATTTATACAGCATAAATAAAATAAAAACGCTTTTAGTGATAGGACCGCTATTTGCACCCTTTTTGTTTGCTTTTAAATATTGTTCTAATAATTAGTGTGCAAATATTGTATTGTATTAATAATTATGTGCTAGCCTATTCTTGTCAGTGTGAGGACGTTTGTATGAAGTGTCTGGGGTGTCGTTTTTCAAACCTAAAAACACATACATATATAAACTCACGACCGTAATCCGTTTTGGGGTGGTTAGAAACATTGCTACATCTACCAACCTACCAGCAGATTTTCATCGCGATTTCGTTTCTTATTTTATTTTTTTATTAGTGATGCGTTTGCTCTTGACCTCAATCCAGTCCTCAGGACGAAGATGGGCTCGAAGATGTAGCGAGCTTACCCAGAAGATGCCTATTCACTCGTACTTTAAAGGAATTCTGGTTGTAAGTGCTCGGAAATACTGACGCAGGCAAGGCATTCCACTCCCAGGCTGTGCGCATTATAAAAGATTTTAGTCCCATAGAGAAAGTTGTTGTCTAGTTTGATGGCCTGTCATCCCTTTTAACAATCCTGCATTATTTAAAAAGGACCCTGGATACCGCATCCAATAACTTCTCGTCTCGCATCCAAGTACAAATGTAGCTATACTAATAAAAAACCACAGCAGAGGTGTTGAAGCAAATGATTGTGTTTAACAAGTATTGCAGGGAACGCCACGGGGCGAGATTGTATTCCTCGATAAGAGGGATACTATTTCTTCTTATTTTGGAATATTTTTTTGTTTGACTGTATTTTATTTGATGGAATACGAAATTGATATACAGGGTGTTCGCACTACTAGAGTAAACAGTTGTTGGGGGTGATTGCACCATTTGCACCCATGATACTGAAAAATCCTATAGAAAATTGGGAATTTTGTGGAGATAATGTCGTCCTTTGTATGTTTCTCTTTCATGATTACTCGATATTAGCTGTTCATGATTATTCGACACTTTTCGTAGGTAGGTAAGCAGATATATTTATTTTAAAAAATAATCAATGTTTGAAAAGTATACTATAAAATATTGTTCAACAATTATTAATTTCGCGTTCCTTTCTGAACACATAAATTATATTAAGTTCATGAATTATGATAGGGCTGCCATCACCAAAATCGCTGTTACCGGACAAAGACTTCAAAAACCCCGGACATTTAAGTAAAATCTGAAATTTTCCCCGGACAACCAATAATTTTTTTTATTTTAAAAACAATAAAGTAAAAGATAACATTTTAATTTTATCTTTTTTTCTTGTTATCTTTTATAATAAGTAGTTCTGAGCGATTAAAAGTTTATTGCAATAAAGACCTAAAAAATTGAGCGAGCGAAGCGAGCTCGATATTTTGCAATACGACCTGGTAGTTTCAATACAATATAGAGCCAGGAGCGAGCGAAGCGAGCTCGAGATTTCACTATATTATATGGCATTGCCAATTTGCAATATGAGTTGCAATATGATAGTCCTGGAGCAAGCAAGATTATCTGCAAAGTATTTCTAGGTGCCGTTGCGATACAATCACAAACAAGAACGAGCGATACTATACTGCAATATGGTGAGCTAAACACGATTTATAATTAGGGGCGAGCGAAGCGAGCTCAAAATTTTGTTACATTATAACATTTAACCTATTTTGAAATACATTTTGACGCGAATGAATGGTCGCGCTTCTTTAATTAATGGCATATTCAGTTACCATTTAATTTTTTTTTTAACCATTACCTATAAAATAATCGTGTTTTACCTTTTGTGACGAGCCCGCCCGGACGCCCCCGGACGCCCTTCAAACTAGGACAAATCCGGGGAAACCCGAACGGATGGCAGCCCTAATTATGATGAATAATATAATAAATAAGTTCATAATAGCTTCTTCATACATCTCTATGCTTCTTCACGATCCAGTATACCTACAACTACCTTATAACACAGAATGGTATAGCTACAGAATAAGGTACATTTTATTTACAAACATTCAGTCCCTAAACATAAATACAAACTTCGTTTGTCTATAGATCTTTTAACACATACATAGACCCTAAAACTTTAATTCCATCCTAGATTAGGATCTAGTCTTATTTTGCGACAGAATTTCCCTAAAGCCTCCTACATTACCCAAGTCCATGCATAGAAATGATGTAGTCAGCGTGTTGCCTTTACCTGAAAGAAGAGAGGAAAATTAGAAAAAAAAAGTAAAAAAAAAGTTGGAAAAAAAAAGTAAAAAATGGCGGGACAATTTTACAGATGACATTAGAGAAAATTGAGGTAATTTAGGTCTAATAACGTTGTATAAAAAGTTTGTAAAATTGCCCGCTAGTTTTAAAATAGAGTTTTGTATTTTTATTTTTTATGATTAAGTACATAATATAATGTTTTAGACATTCTTTAGGGCAACAAGCTATGAATATACTTAGTTATACAGTCGATATAAAAATTTGTTATAATGTGCATTACTTTGAATATCTAATTATATGTCAAGATAGAAACTCACGCTTCTAACGAACTGACACAAATGGGCTAACTTTCTTAAGTTGGTGTGCGTTTGGCGTCATACAACTTATTTCTCTGTGCGTGCATAGCGATAGGGTTTATCGGCCATGACTGGCCGCAATTTTTTTCGGCGTGTTCGTAGCTTCGACTAGCTATCTTGACATAATAACTTATCTCTTATATTTGTATGATGAATATGAATATTTGTACCCGAGTCATGGATGTTTGTATTTATATACGTGTTCTATATCGTTGTCTAGTCACCATAATACGAGTCCAGGCTAGATTCTGGTACTTTAAATGTGACTAGATAATTTGTGTGACATTGTCCAAGATATTTATTTATTTATTTTATTTTTTATTTTTATCAAAGGCATTACTATAATTTTATTACTAATATTAATTTACGTCGGGACAATGGAAACAAATATTACAGTAGGTATGTTATCAAGCGTCTTATGTAGGTATTTTGGGTGCCACTAATATGTCATAAAAAGTATTTTTATAAGGAAATGTCTTATTAATCTATCATCATCCCCATCAGTTTATTCCGCAGGTACTGCGCACAGCAGCACAGACATTACGTGTATGATTAAACCCTCAAGGAGGCCGGGGCGTTAGTTCATTCAATACTAACATAAGTGGTCCCACGAAGTGAACGGACGACCTTGCGAAGGCGAGGAGACGCAACTTGATGCAAACAGTGCAAACTGCACGAAATTGATCATTAAAAGTACAGCTTGATTGTCTGACGGCCCGATACCTCAATTTGGTAGTGAACCTGTCGGCTGATCAGAGGGTTGTGGGTTTCATTCCCGCAAAGGGCAAATATTTGTATGGCGTATATATATATTGAACTGTGTCCTTGATATATTTATTCTAATTACAAGCATTTTCCCGCGACTTCGTCCGCATAAATTATGTACTTACCAGATTTTAAGTTAGATCATAAGCTATCAAACAAAAAAAGTTTTATCAATATCGGTTCAATAGTTTTTGCGTGATGCTCGAACAAACAAACAAACAGACGGACAAAAAATCCAAAAATTGGTGATTTGGAATCAGGGACATCTAAAAACCATATTGTAATCTTTTTTTTTGTAAATATCTTCAATGTACAGACACACTTCTGTTCATCATCATCATCATCATCTCAGCCGATGGACGTCCACTGCTGGACATAGGCCTCCCCCAAGGATCGCCATAACGACCGGTCCTGCGCTGCCCTCATCCAACGTTTTCCCGCCGCCTTCACCAGGTCGTCGGTCCACCGTGTGAGGGGCCTACCCACGCTGCGCTTTCCGGTACGCGGTCGCCACTCGAGAACTTTTCGGCCCCACCGGCCATTGGTTCTGCGAGCAATGTGCCCCGCCCACTGCCACTTAAGTTTAGCAACTCTTTGGGCTATGTCAGTTACTCTGGTTCTTCTGCGGATCTCTTCATTTCTGATTCGATCTCGCAGGGAAACTCCGAGCATACGAAACTTCTGTTACAGCTTTATAATAGTTTCGTTGTCTAGTCATCATAATACAAATCCGTAGGTGTTACAAATTCAAATTCTATATACCTACATAATACATATTCATAATAGAAATTCTGGAAAATGTGACTAGATAATTAGTGTGAAAATGTCAAAGCTTGCGGTGGAGTAGCTAAATACATACATTAGGTACTTATAATTGATGCAGACTGTACACACGGCGACAGATCAACCTACCCATAGTTCGACCTTATGTCCATGAATATAGAGGTCAACTATGGGTAGGTTGATCTGTCCCCGTGTGTAAATTATTAAATGTCTTCTTAAAAACATTTCTAAATTTAAAAAAACATTAAAATTTAACTGTAGAGAAATTAAAAATACACCTTTTCTTTTTAATAACGTGTAACGCGACCTTAAAAGGCTATTTTTCACACACCCACATTGCCTCTAAAATCTTTACTTATTTGTTATAGTCACGCAACTGCTTTCGGAAGTGTGTACGATAAATTACCTCGTTACAATCTATTAGGGGGCGTTTAAAAATAATCTTCGGGGTAGAGATGGGAACCTTAATAGGCAGTCATTTGTCATAGAAATAGTATGTGGTTTTAACTGTACTTATACAGGGTGTCACGTTGTAAATTATTGAAATGAAAGATACGATAAAATAAAATACAGGCTGTTTCTTAATATGTTGACGGTTTTTTCAGGGGATAATCAGAACTTCCAAACGGTGGGGTGTCAGAATTCTAGAGTGGAGACCGCGAACTGGTAGGCGTAGTGTGGGACGCCCTGCTGCCCGCTGGGCAGACGACCTAAAAAAGGTAGCGGGGAGCGACTGGATGAGGAAGACCGAGGACAGAGTTTTGTGGCGCGCCTTGGGAGAGGCCTATGTTCAGCAGTGGACGATGATAGGCTGATGATGATGTTGATGATGAATCAGAACTTCAAACTGGACCACTTTCTCAATACGACCAAAAACAAAATCGCTAAGAAAATTAGCCGCCCAATAGAAAACAGCAACCCTACTCGAAATGTATAGGACAGCATTTTGTTCGCAATTTCGATTGGAGGCAAGTTAGTGGTAAATGCCTATCAGAGAATTTGTAACCTGACTGGCATAATGAATTAGTTAGTTAGATAGTTATAAATAAAAAGTCTATAATCCATTATTTGTCGAAGTTTATGTATTTATGTAGGTAAAATTGGTAATAAAACAAACATCAATTTCTATTCAATTCAGTTTGTTGAATTTCTGAACGAATTTTTAAAAACATAGGAGTATTTATTTTTATTTTTTCTCTCTTATTTTTTCCTTTCAAAATTATCTTCGGGTTTTAGCAAATAAGGCTAGATTAACGTATGTGGCGCGTGAGCTCCCAAAACCTAAAGACCCTGGGGCTGGGGGATTCTTATTAATCCCACAGGGGTCGTAACCTGGCTCTATTCAAAATTCAAAAGGCCTCTCTGAATGAGCTATAGTTAGTCAGAATTGTTGGTGACAACCCTACTGTACTTAGGACACAAAATGTTATATACATTAGTTAGGGCTGCACATAAGGAGATAAGGAGTGTTCTGATTTTAGTTTCAAGTATTGAAAATGTATTTTCATATAAAACTGGCTACCTGCGTACCTGCTATAATAAAATTATTATTAACAAGAGTACAAAAACGCTTCACATACAAACTCAAGACCATGTTGGCTACAAAATTGATATGAAAATACATTCTAAATAAAACAACACACACACACACAGACAGAAAACGAAAAGAAACATTACTTGAATTATTAAAGTGTGACGAGAGATTAGAAATTGCATTACCAAAGACCATCAAACAACTTTCTCAAATCCATCAAATCTGAAATCGACACTGAAATCTTAAAAAAATACCAGAAAATAGTGTAACATATTTTTTATTTATTCTTCATTGATATAATTATCTCATTTAGTCCGAACCACCCCTATCGGTCCAGCAGGGATGGTACACCCTGTATATTATCATAGGCTTCTGTCAAATTTATGTGATAGGCAAACCCAGTACCTTTATAATGATCGAATAAGTCACAAATATAGCTGTCAACCCTACTATGACTCGGGCACAAATTGTTTCTTACATCAATAAGTTTTAGGGTTGGTACATGTGAGAAAGGGACATTTCTGAAGACATTCTGTTTGACTATTTTAGTAAATAAATCAATATATTACTTACAATAATTTATAATTTACAATTACCATTACCAATTAACACAACAATTTTTTTTGCCGACATGTTAATTATGTATTTCATAAAGATAACTGTAAATAAAATAGGTAGATACCGACGTATCTTAATCGACCCCACAGACAAACAAACAATTAACAGTAAACGCAAAAGTCATTTTAAAAAAACACATGTTTTGAATTTAACATTTGTCCCTACAAGCTAATGTAACCCAAGGTTTATCTAAAGACTTAACCGTCCCCTAATTAAGGTGCTGCATTACAAGTACACTTCCCATACAAAATGATTTACACGAACCCGTGTAACTAGACGCTTCGAATATTTGAATATGGAAGCCTGGTGATGGATTTACTGAAAGTCACAGTAGGTACATTTTTAAAAGCGAAAGTGCATAATTGATAACCCTGGGTCTTCGAGTGCTAGTTTTAACTTAACATTTATGTGGTTTGTACATAGGGATGCAAACTTAAGTGCATAACCGAAAAGGCGCGTAAAATACGGATAATTTATACAGGGTGTTAGGCGCATCGTGTGCCAAATCGAATGGGATGATTGGAGGGGTCTTTAGGTACCTCAGAAAAAAAAATAAAAAATCCTGGCCCAAAGATTTTTTTTTAACTGACTTTCAATGGTTTTGGGTGAAAATTGCCAAAAATCTACATTCAAATTTTTTTTAAAAAAAACCTGTTGGGTATAACTAACTTTTTTTGTTAAACCTTTAATCTGTGATAGTGTGCGCTTCTATCGAACCCAAAATTACTCGCCAGTGACATCTACTTTTTTTTTTACAGCCCCCCAAAGTTTTTTTTTTACGTTAAAATAAATGTGATAGTCAACTTTCGATCTCAATAAAAAAAAAACTAAAAGTGATCATGCTCTTCCAATTTTTTCAAAACATCTCTGGACTGTCCCCATTCTAATGGTATGCAATACGTTATGAAATAAAATGAGTAACATCGCAAATTTTTTTTTTTCTGTAATAATTCGCAATTTTCTAATATTCAATAGGTGACGTAAAAACTAGTATTTCCGGTAATTACACTCACAGTCAGGTAAAAAAATTAAATTTTGAAGGGTTTACTTGAAGTAACCGCCTCCCGTTCTTTGTTTGATACAGGTAAAATTTGCTTTCTCACTCTAACGTAGTGAAATCTATCTTGTATCCCTTTCTCCCGGGGGCTGTTTTTTTGAATAGACCCAGGGGGATTTGTAATACTCATTACTCAGTCAGTATTACAAATCCCCCTGGGTCTATTAAAAAAAACAGCCCCCGGGAGAAAGGGATACAAGATAGATTTCACTACGTTAGAGTGAGAAAGCAAATTTTACCTGTATCAAACAAAGAACGGGAGGCGGTTACTTCAAGTAAACCCTTCAAAATTTAATTTTTTTACCTGACTGTGAGTGTAATTACCGGAAATACTAGTTTTTACGTCACCTATTGAATATTAGAAAATTGCGAATTATTACAGAAAAAAAAAATTTGCGATGTTACTCATTTTATTTCATAACGTATTGCATACCATTAGAATGGGGACAGTCCAGAGATGTTTTGAAAAAATTGGAAGAGCATGATCACTTTTAGTTTTTTTTTTATTGAGATCGAAAGTTGACTATCACATTTATTTTAACGTAAAAAAAAAACTTTGGGGGGCTGTAAAAAAAAAAGTAGATGTCACTGGCGAGTAATTTTGGGTTCGATAGAAGCGCACACTATCACAGATTAAAGGTTTAACAAAAAAAGTTAGTTATACCCAACAGGTTTTTTTAAAAAAAAATTTTAATGTAGATTTTTGGCAATTTTCACCCAAAACCATTGAAAGTCAGTTAAAAAAAAATCTTTGGGCCAGGATTTTTTTTTTTTTTCTGAGGTACCTAAAGACCCCTCCAATCATCCCATTCGATTTGGCACACGATGCGCCTAACACCCTGTATATGGATTACGGTAAAATTACCGGCGACCTTGGGCGGTATAGGGGATCGAAAAATTAGTCATATTAGCAACATTTTATCTTATGTCAAAACGTGCGCGATGTAAGCTGGATGTAAGTATGAAAAATTAAACTAAATACCCACAAGTGACGTCATCAACATTTGTTCATCAATCATCATGTAATTAAAAATAGTATTGCAGCTGAAACAAAAACGAAAAATGTGAGTATAGCGTGGTTTTAAAATGTTTTTTTTTACTAAAATATATTTTATGTAGTCCGCTCCCCTATTCAAGACTGGAGCGGTACAAAAATTTGAGATTTGCTATCAACAGGGACACCTAAAAACCATACCGTAACATTTTTTTTAATTACGACTATATTTCTCTATTGTTAGTATCATAATCGAATGTTTATGTTCTAGTCTTATATTAATGTTCTCTGCGGTAGCAATTTATCGCCTTTAGTATTTCGAGTGTTGTTTCCATAGTATAATTAGAGAGGTAGGATTACTTCGTAGAAACACAACATTTACTGCTGCTAGTATTATTTCAAATTACAGTTGGTTTGCTTTAAATACCGAGTTATAAACGAAAAGTTACAACTAACTCTTTAGTATGTGTACAGTATCAAAATCAAAACAAAATGGACTGACGTGTGATCCGCTCCCAACAGAAACACTGCAAAAACCTTTCCCCGTAATAGCCTCAACAGATGGAGAACAGAAAGCATCATCACCGTATGTTCCTAGATATTTTATTTACGTTGGAACTATATGCTATGCAATGACAAGGCCATACCACGCATTTTTCTCACACATAGGTGCACACAAAATGATACATTTAGCGATTTTAGCGCAACCGTGCTATCTCGAGTTGGGCATCATTATCATGGTTTTCATACTAGCGACTTCTCATCATGTTCTTACCTTAGCTTTAAAAACGCAGTGACAATTCTATTGAAACAAAATCAGCTTTGGAACAATATCACGCTGCGCCATTTTTAATTATAATACAATAATCGTCTCTTCGAAAAAAACTGCAAAACCTTGCTGAAATTAGTTACCCATTCACACTTACCATGGTTTCTCCAAATTTCTTTTCATAAGAAGCCCCAGAAACCAGAAATGTTCTTAGAATCCACAGAGCAGCAAAATCGAAGGCAAATACTACCGTCCAGTTATCCTACTATCCTATTCTTACTGCTAGTATTCCCCTGGTCTGTATATAGATCATGTTGTACTCACCGTGATGAGTCCCATTCGGGTCGTAAGCGAGCCCTGCGTTTTTCTTTTCAATTTACGATCTCGCTCTACCCCCGAAATTCTGTAATTAATGACCTACTATCATTCTAGCTCTTCGCCTATTAAGGAATAAAGAGTTGGGAATAAATCCGGTACCGTAGTGTTTTTTGACGAACTTTTTAATTTGGTCCGCTTTTCAGTTCGTTTGACGGTTTGCAGAATTATATTAGACTAGATTTTGCGTTTGGTTGGACGGATGGATTGGATTTGCATAGTTGATTGCACTGGTGATTTTGAATTTTCTGGTGTAGTTTTATCAATAGATTTTAGGTAAAATTTTAGGTACATTGGCATAGCAAGGCTTTAACTATAGGGTCCTTCTTAATATGCTGACACTTTTTTAAGGGGATGATCAGACCGTCGAACTGAACAACTTTCTATATGGGACCAATATCGAAATCGCGAAAAAAAAAAACAGTTCCTCCATACTAAACTACAAAATTACTCGAGACAAAATGTATGGGACAGCAGATTTTTTTTGTTCGCGATTTCGATGGTGGCCCCATAGAGAAAGTTGTTCAGTTTGATGGTCTGATCATCCCCTTAAAAAAGTGTTAGCTTATTCGGAAGGACCCTGTATACAGGGTCCGATCATCATACTGAACAACTTTCTCTATAGGAAAAAAATCGAAATCGCGAAAAAAAAATTATTCAGTTTGACGGTCTGATCATCCCCTTAAAAAAGTATAATATTATATCTAAACTATTATAAAACTGTAACAGAAGTGTGTCTGTACATTGAAGATATTAACAAAAAAAAATTACGTCATGGTTTTTACCTGTCCCTGATTCCAAATCGCCAAATTTTGGATTGTTTGTCTGTCTGTTTGTTTGTTTATTTTATTTGTTTGTTTGTTTATTTATTTATCACAAAAAAAGAACAATAATATAACACCTTTTAATTGGAACCGAGCATTTGTTTGTTTGTTTGTTTGTTTGGGTGTTTGTTTGTTCGAGTATCACGCAAAAACTACTGAACCTATTTTGATGAAAATTTTTTTGTTTGATAGCTTATTATCTGACTTAAAATCTGGTATATAATTTATGCGGACGAAGTCGCGGGTTAACACTAGTATAATATATAAATTATTATATATATAATATTCAGAAGGACCGTCATGTCGTAGTAATGAATGATCACAGGGTCTGTGTAGACGATGTCAAAAATGTTGGTGGCCGTAGTAAAGTTATTGTCAAGACCGAAATTTAAAATGGTCATGAATTTATAGTATACCAGTTGTTGCTGAAAGAAAGATGATTCCGTGCTTCGGATGGCACGTTAAGCCGTTGGTCCCGGCTACTATCTCTGGTGGTAGTAGTCGTTACATAAAAACCACGTCAGAGGCCGTAAGGCGGTCTGAATAAACTCTTACACCAGGCTTAGTGATGCCTGTCCATTGAAGCTGTGCGAGCTGTGTAGCTAGGGTTGCCAACCTTAGTGCAAGGATTAGCGGGAAATTTGCAATCATGGTGCGGGACCTGGCTCACAAAAGCGGGACCCAGCTGGTGTAAGGCGAAAAACAATGAGGCAAAGAACAAAAATAAAAATGTGTTGCGTTTACTCTGTATGATTTTACAAACATAAAAGTTACTACCAAGGGGTGCAAGGAAAGAGCAGTTTGAAGAAATCTGAGTTCGTCAGGTGCACCCTGGACAGTCAGCTTCGATACTGCCATTGCTGCGAACCTTTCCAAACAGCATGTGTAATTGTCATGCGATATGGCTCATGCTGACACGAAATTAGAATTAAAAGAAGAAGAATACATGAACCTACCATGAACATCCTACACACCTTGTACATACTTATGAACTTTGGCATTTAAAAATGATCGCCTAAATTAGAAAAGAAACTTAATAAAGTTTTAAATCACTTCCACTGAGTCAACTGAGCTCACAAATACTTCTGCTGGACAGGTTAGCCAGAAAACGGGACAACAGGCGTCCCGCACACATCTATCGCGGGACGCATCCTCTCAGGGTCTAGAAACGGGACGTCCCGCCTCTCGCGGGACGGTTGGCAACCCTATGTGTAGCTGTGTTTTTTTAACCAATCAGGAGCTCGGGCGAGGCGCGGCCGATCTCGCCCGAGCTCCAAACACAGCTACACAGCTCGCACAGAGCTTCAATGGACAGGCACCCTTACTGCCTACACGATAAGAAGAAGCTGTTGCCCGTGACTTCGTCTGCGTTGACTCAAAAGTATCCTATGTGTTAATCCAGTAGGTACTCTGTCTGAGTGCCAAAAAAGATCCTCAATCCTTAGTATGGGAAGTATACGCCTACATTTTTATACGTATACATGGCGTATAGTTATGGAACTCATGTCGATTTCTTTCTCATAATCACAAGATTTTTTTATTTTATAGTGGTAACATTAGCTATACCTCATCTAAACGGAGTGTCGTGTAATTGCAGTTGGCGCACATCTTGTCTTGGTAAGATTATGTTGGTTTTTAATTTTTATTTTCGTATTAACATCTAAGTTGTTCCTATACCGTCCTGTTGTCCTTGTGGTGTCGGCTAAGAATAGCACCATCCCATTTCCTCCCGTGAGTGTCGTAAAAGGCGACTAAGGGATCTACCGGAGGATGGGCAGCAGCATCCTCTGAGTACACACATTCAATTCAACTGCGATCGCCAACCCGCCTGCCAAGCGTGGCGATTATGGCAAATCCCCCCATTTTTGGGGGAGGCTTATGTCCAGCAGTGGACGTCAATCGGCTGATATGATGATGATGACGATGATGTTCCTATACACGCATTGCTTTACTTTACATGTGCCGTTTTTTATAAGAAAAAAGAATTTTAGCAAAAAAAGGCAAAACGGCGCATTTTTTATATTTATTTCACAATTCCGTTTGCATTTTTTATTTTTACCTAATTCTTTCGTCCGATTATTAAAGTAAATTAAATTATGTTTTTAGAGTGTACTTAATACCATCAATAAACGTAACCGTTTGTGGGCCTACAATAAATTGACTCCTTTCACCCAAATTCGGTAGTTCATGCATGATTGTTGATTGAGTCACAAATATGCAAACATAACCACAAACTGTTATAAAATTATAGCAGTATAAAGAAAATTCCTAATTTCACATGAAAACCTCGTCTCACTAGTCTAGACTTGTAGCGAAATAATTAATTTTATTTCGTCTTCTAGAAATAAATGACAAAGCAAGTTTAACGTTAAGAGTTTTTATGAAAAAACTTAACTTGCACTGAAATTGCTAAATTGATCCTTTGACATTTTGACAGCTTCGGCTTTAAAATTAATTTATGAATTTCTTGAGTGACAGTATGAAATTTAATAAAAATGTGATATCCATTCGAATGATCTACACATATAATAAAACTTTAATCTTTGCGTGTCTGTACCAAGATAATTTGGGCAAAAAATAATTAAATAAACGCATTAAATAAAATTATCATAATATTACGTATTATGGGCTAACAGCGCCTACTTATCTTTATTTACCAATTCCTTTACCCTAAGGTTGTATGGAAGAAAATGTTTTTAAGAGTGCCAAATTTTGCACCTTCTGTATTTCCTGTCTGTATTTACGCTCTATAATATAAATATAAACTATTATAAAACTGTAACAGAAGTGTGTCTGTACATTGATATTTACAAAAAAAAGATTACGATATGATTTTTAGATGTCCCTGATTCCAAATCACAAATTTTTGGATTTTTTGTCTGTCTGTTTGTTTCTTTGTTCGTTTGTTTGGGTGTTTGTTTGTTCGAGTATCACGCAAAAACTACTGAACCGATTTTGATGAAACTTTTTTTGTTTGATAGCTTATCATCTGACTTAAAATGTGGTAAGTATATAATTTATGCGAACGAAGTCGCGGGTAAAAGCTCGTAATAAAAAAAATTTTACGTGTATTAATAAAGTAGGTATAATGCATTGATTGATAAACCATATTAATCTTATTTTTGTTACTTTGTTTGAGCTTGCATCACGTAAAAACTACTTACTCAATTTAAATAAGTCATGTTAAACAAGTCCTCTGTAAAAAAGGTTACTATAAACTCGATGATTATTTGAATGACCAAAATGTCTGGTCTTGACAATTTTACACTATGTAATACAATATTGTATTTTAATTGTACTTTGTACATTTTGTTTTGTTTAAAAGATGTGTGTTGTAGAGTTTCTGGCCGCATCTTCTCTCAGGAACACCTTCCGACGCGGTGAAGGAGTCAAAAAATGACATCAAAAAGCTATCTATATGATATTATTTTGAATAAAAAATTTTGAATTTTGAATTTTGAATAGAGTTTCCAGATAGGATTTCACTGGAAGTACCTAAAATTTTACTTTCTATTTAATTACAATCGGCTCGCGCAATCAAAAGATTGCATACTTTTAGTTTTATAAGTGGTATACAGTGGTTTGCGTACGAAGTCGCAGGCATTGCTAGTGTTAAAATAAATGTTATTAAATTACTTTTACAAGCTCTGGTTCCAAGCATAGACTTATCATAAGAAAACGTTTCATTACTTGCGTTATTACGTCAAGTTTTATTTCACTTTAATAACCATATAATAACAAATCACTTGTGCCATAATTTGAGTATTTCATTTAGCTAACCGTTAAGAGGGCTATCACATTCCAGTGGCGCCCTCATCACATTAAAAAAGATTTCTCAATAAAGAGAGCCTAAATTAAAAAAGTGCTCAACATCAAAACTACAAAAGCCTTCAAGCTATTTTCATAGAATACTTTTATAGGTTCTAAACATTCCACTTTTAGACAATTTCGAATAAAAACGAAAGCGGCCGTTTTTTTTCTTTTTTCAAAATTTGTATGTTTAGACCTTTAAAAAACCTATAAAAGTATTGTATAAGAATAGCTTGAAGGCTTTTGTAGTTTTGATGTTGAGCACTTTTTTAATTTAGGCTTTCTTTATTGAGAAATCTTTTTTAATGTGATGAGGGCGCCACTGGACTGTAATAGCCCTCTTAATCTGAAAATAAAAACACTCAAAGACCTTATCATGTTCGCAATAAATTTTTTGCGTAAATTGAATAAGGTGAGGCGGGGCTATTCCGGCAGCGGGGCTATTCCGGCATTTGGCTATAACTTTTGTTCTATAAGCTTTTAGTCAGTCGCGACACCTGGTACAGGTAGAGAAAAAGCTTGTTTTTTCGATAAAATATAGATGGGGCGGCTAACGCAGGAATTGTTTGATTGGGAAGCCATATTGACGGGATACCATTTTTTTCGCTTGCGTTACCAAAAACGCTTCGCAAATTTATTAATTTTTTTAGTGGTTTTTGTGTTTTATTTGAAGATTAATCAAGTTAAGTAATATGAATAAGAACTGTAGATTCTTTTCTGCTAACTTATTTTGTCCTACGCTTATTTATTACTGTGTTATTGAGTCTGACATAATAACCCCCCAAAACTATGATGGAGGGGCAATTCTGGCAGAAAACACTGGCGGAATAGCCCCACTGTTTTTGTATGAAGTAGCAAAATGCTAGTGATGTCCACAGTATAGGCATAAACGTCGATATTAATTTCAGTACCTTTAATCCTACCATATCTCGCATGTACATTTTTAGGTAAAATCAAGACAAAACATGTAATCTAGTTTAAAATAAGTATATTGTCATACGAGTATGTATCTTGTATTATTATAGATGATGTAACATTTAAAGATAAAAAGAATAACGTATTTACTCAGAAATCAAAACTTTGAAATGCGGTTGAAGACGTGAAAAAACAAAAATAACTGCATGGAGCGGCACAGATACTCAGGATAGATACCCAGAACTACAATAAATACCTAACCTTTATTAAAAAGAAGAGAGTTAATAGGAAATCAATTTTAATATGACGTTTTTTTATCATAAATTTAGGATTACTCGTACTCAAAAAATGTTTTATTAAATTAAGCACTTATACTTACTTTAATCACTCTCATCCAATTTTTAAGAAATTTTTGCTAGGTTCCGTTTATCGACTTTTACGTGTCCCAGCCCTAGCATGTATGGAGAGCTGCCAGAATAGCCCCACAATTTTTTTTAAGTGTTTTTACTCGAAAATGAAGCATCCCAGCTTGTCATAAAGTTCATTTTCGCATATGTCGTATCGTCAATATTGTATTGCTTTGACTTTCAGCGTCATAGCTCCATAGATGGCGGAGATATTGTCGACTGCCGGAATTACCCCGCTGCGGGGTAATTATGGCCACATGGTATTTTTACGAGAATTTCGCTTCTTTTGCCAGTGTAAATATGCGTTTTTAAAACAAAAATAAAGGGGAAATCAAAATAGATAAAATACCCTTTAATATGCAATAGTCAACTTTACTGTAACTTTATAACAAAGGGAAATAATGAGGTTTAAACTTTTCACTTTGATTTTTTGTGTCAGAATAGCCCCGCCTCACCTTACCTAGTCAGTTGTCACTGTAAAGCAGTATGTCAGGGTGTAAGTGACAGCCTAGCAAATACTGAAACGGTGAACTGACACCATCAAACTGAACAACTTTCACTATGGAGCCTACCTCAGTTAACGCGAAAAAAATTCAGCTGTCCTATACAAAACTGCTGTACCTACCCGACTAAAATGTATGGGATAGCAGATTTTTGTCAAAGTCAGTTTGACGGTCTGAGTTCACCGTTTCAGTATTTGCTAGGCTGTCACTTACACGCTGTATACCTAAATTAATAAATAATTTAATATAGTATATAGAAAATAAAAAGATTAAGAGAAATAGAGTCTGTAAAAAGTGGAAGTTTTTCTAAAAGTTACCACTTTAGCCATAAGACCGCTTTATTTTTTACATCTGTATTTCATCCTACGCTTTGTCAGTATATTGTTGTACCGTTTAAATAATTTTCCTAGTTAAATGTGTATTAATTATTAAACTGTAGTTACATAAATACTCGAGAACCGTACCTACCTAAATGCTGTAAATAAAGTAGATCTCGTCAGTTTGTTCAAATTCGCGCATCCGAATTTAGAATTCAAAAAATTTCTGCAAAAATTTTATTTTGCTTCCATTATACTCACAAAAACTAGTTTCGAGAAAAACATATTTCCGAAAAAAAAAATATGTTTTTTCATTCACGTGTAGGGAAAATAGTTTTTCCACAGAAAGGTTTTTAAATAGACTCTAGCTATCTCTTTTCAAGGTTGAAAACTGTTTATTACTTGCGACACAGGCAGTATTGCTGTGGTCTTCGATGTGGGAATATACAGGAATTTTACTGGATGAGGCATCTTCTTTAAATCGATATTACTGAAACTACCTAAGTATAATATCTACCATAGTCTAAAAAAAACAAGGTCTTCTATTCCCAGAGTGACACAAGCCTACGTCACAAAAAAATGGCGACGAATGATGACGTAGGCTTGTGTCAGTCACGTGATCGGAAGAGAATACCAGGCGCAGTATATTATTGTATCATGATATCTACTAATATATCTTATATTAAAATTGAAGATATAATTATCCTGAATAATGAGCGAGTGAAATCGTGAGCTAAGCTAGAGTATAAATAAAAAAGACAATGCGGGTTTTGTGCTATAAACAACGGCGAAAAATAAGGCGCCAACCTTCCATACAAAACCCGCACTGTCTTTTTTATTTATACTCTAGCTTAGCTCACGATTTCACTCGCTCAGAATTTAGGATAATCATATCTTAGATTTTAATCTAATATTACTAGTAGATACATAGGTACTTTCAGTAACGTCTGTTAAAGACATGCATTTTTATAAAATCTTTATTTTTAATGAGTTCTAATACATGATATTAATCAGAACAATATCTCTCAATTTTACAGTAAAATGGAGTGATATTCTACAGTAAATCTAAACTATTATAAAACTGTAACAGAAGTGTGTCTGTACATTGAAGATATTTACAAAAAGAAGATTAAGATATGGTTTTTAGGTGTCCATGATCCCAAATCACCAATTTTTGGATTTTTTGTCTGTCTGTTTGTTTGTTTGTGTGTTTGTTTGTGTGTTTGTTTGTGTGTTTGTTTGTTTGTTTGATCGAGCATCACGCAAAAACTACTGAACAGATTTTGATGAAACTTTTTTTTTTATAGCTTATGATCTGACTTAAAATCTGGTATATAATTTATGCGGACGAAGTCGCGGGAAAATGCTCGTTGTATATAATTTTATTATTTTTTAGCGAGTCAATTTGATTCTTAACTCTTTGACATTAGCACCCTTTTTAATATCCAACTCTGACAGCGGAGGAGGGAAAAGGTGCCCTTTTCGCGACCCGACATTTTGGCGGGCACCATATTTTGTCCTACATACCTTAGTGTATAGGCCGCTTTATAAATGGGCCCAGTCTACGATGGGCTTTATTAAAAGGTTATTATGTTTGAGGGGTTTTGATGGAATTTTAAAAAAATCTTTAAGTACAGTCGCGAGCATAAATAAGTAAAGATTGTTTTTCTGCGTTTTTCTAGGGGTTCGCTAGAAAGCGCCACTGTCCTTGCGAATAAAAAAATTTCAAATGTTGTTTCATTATAGTAATAAAGAGGGGAACGAATGGAAAGATGATCAAGAATATGCCAACGCATTTTTTAATGTATAGGTAATATAATTTATAATTTTTTTCTAACACCAACCCGTTCTTTGTTATATTTCCTCCACCCTAAGGTTGTCTGGAAGAAATCGCTTTTTAGCGATAAGACCGCCTAATTTGTACCAGAATAAGTTTTGTTTCCTATTGTGTAATGTAATTTGTATTTGGTGTAAATAAAGTATATTTCATTCATAATATTTCATAACTTTTTCGTCTGACATGGCTTTATGGACCCGATCCCTTGACATTTAAAAAGGAGAGGCTGTCTTTGCATGAATTGGCACACTTCTCAATAGAGAACTTTTTTCGTCTGTCATGGCTTTATTAGACAGCCTCTCCTTTTTAAATGTCAAGGGATCGGGTCCATAAAGCCATGACAGACGAAATAAGTTATGAAATATTATGAATGAAATATACTTTATTTATAAACATACCATCTGTTGAGTTTGTTAGGAAGTAAGAAAAGCGCCCATTACATAAAAATCTATGGTTGTTCATCATCATCATCATCGGTTTGTATAGGTACGTCTCACTGATAAGAGAAACTCAAATAAGAGTGCCATTGCAATTTTGATGGAAGTATGAAAATTTTCTACTTACAGATAAACTCACAACCATGCTGGTCTACTCTATACTCACGACGTAAGGTGTTCGTCAGAAACTTCGTTACAACAACCAAAAACCTTATAAAGGTGCAATTATTATAGAAAGTGACACTTTTAGTTGATTTAATGTTTCTGCATGAAGTGTTGACAGGTGGTCAGCTCGCCCACGTAGAAACTGAAAAATAAAGCTTATCCCTACGTCACCTCATACGACACCCACCCACGCCATGAAATAGGTTGGTCTATTCCAAGCACAGCCCACGCGACAAACTTCTGTCAGACTTATACTATGAATTAACATCATAAATCATAATCATCAGCCCGAATCCACCCACTACTGGATATAGGGTCCTTCTTAATATGCTGACACTTTTTTAGGGTTCCGTACCCAAAGGGTGAAAACGGGACCCTATTACTAAGCCTACGTTGTCCGTCCGTCCGTCCGTCTGTCCTACCTATTTAGGGCTGTAACTTTTGAACCGCAATAGCTAGATAGTTGAAATTTTCTCAGATTATGCGTTATTACGGCGGATTTGTTAACAAATAATAAAAATGTCAAAAAGTTAGAAGTTAAGGGGGGTTCTCAACAAGAAACTAGTTTTTATCAACGTTTTTTCTTCACGCTCTATCGTAAAAACGGTAATACATACAAGCATCAAACTTCGTGTGATTATAGAACAAACTCTACAGAATAACAAAAAATACTAAAAACCGTCCAAGTGTGAGTCGGTCTCGCGCTAAAGGTCCCGGACCAAAAAAGTTTTTTTTACTCAGATAATAATGTTGTGTTCTGTGGTGGTGTGGAACGGAACCCTCGGTGCGCGAGTAGCCCGACTCGCACTTGACCGGTTTTTATTAAGGGGATGTTCAGACCGATAAACTGAACAACTTTCTCTATGGCACCAACATCGAAATCACGAAAAAAAAATCTACTGTTCCATACAAAACTGCAAACCTACTCGCGCCAAATGTATGGGACAGAAAATTAAAAACCTGCAAACAATAACAAAACAAACGAACCCGGACCCTAACCATCGACAGTTGCCTCTCCGCAACTCTCCACCGGCTCTCTAAACTTAGGTATTGAGGTATTAATATTTATCACCTAGGCTTCCTAGGAACTCTAAGATTGCATCCGATCAGAGTTCAGCACTTTGATATTCACTCGATTCAATGATTCTCAGATGTTCACTGGAGAATTTGTGCAATAATACGTTTATAGCTTGTTAATAATTAGGTCTTGGACTACTTCCTAGAATTATGTCCTGGCAAATAATATGAGTATTACCTAGAACTAGATAATAAGCCGTGCCATAAAATTATTTTATACAGGGTCCTTCTTAATATGTTGACACTTTTTTACTAAGGGGATGATCAGACCGTCAAACTGAACAACTTTTTCCATGGCACAAACATCGAAATCGCGAAAAAAAAATCTTCTGTCCCATACATTTGGCTCAAGTAGGTTCATCAAACTGAACTAAATCCACTAAAATGGGACTATAATTGAAACAGCGAAAAAAATTAGATGTTCCATAGAAAACGACAAAGGCTGGCCCTCTATCATATGGAACAGCTGTTTTTTCCGCAATTTGAATCTTTGTACCATGGTAACTGTTGTTCTGTTTATTGGTTTGAAGCACCCCCTTAACACATGCGCGGACAGTGAACGAGTGAACGAGACACAATACAACTTTTATTGGTATAACTGCTATAGCTGGTCACTGTCCGCGAATGTGTTAAGGGGCGTCCGCCCGGTTTTGAGTAACTTTGTAACCATTTTATACATTAACTATGACACTTTTTAAGCAGAAAACATACATACATACATACATATTCTCACGCCTGTCTCCCACTGGGGTAGGCAGAGACAACGGAACGCCACCTGCTACGATCCTGACATACCTCTCTAGCTTCCTCCACATTCATAAGACCTTTCATGCATGCTCGTCGGTTTCGGGTAGATCTGACCTGGCCCTTCTTAAGCACGTCGCCAATTTGGTCCGTATATGTACGTCTAGGCCGTCCCCTTCCAACATTTCCACTTACGCTTGCCTTATAAATTAAAAACAAAACAGCAATACAATACAATACATTAAAAATTAAGCAGAAAACAAAACTGAACAATCTACAGGATATGAGAAGTGATGTGGTTTTTCTCGAAATCTATTTTAATTAATAAAACTGAAGGAAAACGACTCCAAAGTCACCTCTTTTTTTCCAATTGTACCTAACCGTTTTACTCTTACATTGTTGATCCGAAGAATATGAAAATTTACAATATTCTTCACAATACAATATAAAATAATGTGGTTTTCTTATTGTTTTAAAATTCATAAAAAATCATACAGGTTTTCAAAGAAAACGGAAAATTCTGACCGGAGCCGCGCAATTGAAGCGGGATGGCTAATTGCAAAAGTTTGCTTGTAAGAAAGAGAGCCTTGCACTAGGGAGGAGTATAAAACAAAAAACACACAGCAATTGTAAGCAGTTTTTACCACGTGGTAAACATTTATGAAATTAAGCTACCATTAGAAACAGAATATATCAAGCCCAGCTCTTGTTTTTGAAAAATAACGCAAGCCGATAACAATAACCGGGTCGATTTTGATTGCGGAATCTTTCCTCTATCTAGGTCTTTATTAACATTCGGTTTTTTGTCGACGCCTCCTTGAGCCTAGTAATGAATTATTCAGGACGTCGGCCAACGTTTTTCTGTGTGACCTCCCGGACTAAGTGTGCGTTGTGCTGGCGGAGACAGAAGCTTTCTTTATATTTTGATTACGTAGTTACTTACTCTATAATACCTCGCCCTCCGGTGAAAACCTCGCAAATGCACGTAATAAGGAAAAAAAGATTTCAAGTAAAAACATAAAACGCCGAATTTGTACTTTACGAGGTTTTCACTGCAGGGCAATTTAACACATTGACTTTCCTACCTATCTGAAATTAACAAGCAAGGTTTACTTTATTAAACCCATCTAGAGCTCGTGACCAAAGGTTGAACCTAAGTTGCCTGCATGGACCAACATTTTCCCATTACTCTTTTCTCACCGTATCGTATGAAATAACTGGCATGGCGCCCATACTGCGTTTTCCGGAGAATGTTGTCTTACTCTCAGGAATGCGGCTTCCGGAAAATATGATTTTGAAGTCAGGTCCAGCTTTCAGTGATGATAGGTGGCAACCTTTAGCTATATTATAGTTCACTTATGACTTAAACCATAGCTACACTAATGTTGCCTTTGGTTTTTAATTCATTCATCATTGACCAACCTAACCATTAAATTTCTTTTTTATTCATAATGGGTTTGCGCTTGGCTTCAGCTCACCTGATGGAAAGTGTAGATGAAGCCGAGAATGTAGCACGCTCGCCCAGAAAAAGCCTATTTAATCTTCTTTTAAAAATATCCTGATTGTATTTGTTTGGGAAAACAGACGCAGGAAGATCATGTGTGGATTGTAAGGATAAGCAAAATATAAAATTAAGTAAATATAAATATAATGATCGTGGTGCTGCCAGAGAAACGCACATTCCTCAAGGTCTAAAGACTGTATTTTCAGGCGGAACAGTTAACGTGGCGGCCGGAGAGCGGCAAAACGCTGCGAATTACGACAAAAGTCTTATCTTTTTGTTATTTTCCCAACGGAAATTGTTTAATTTGACCTTTTTCAATTTTGTTTTTATCGGTTATTGATTCGATTAGATTTCTATACTTCGATTCTTTAGATTTCGATACTGATTGATCTCAGAAATATCGCGGGGATGTCGCGGCAGAATCAAAACGATATCATATCATTAGGATATCGTTTCGTCACTTAGACAATCTATATAGGGACTCGCCTTGCGGTAGTATTTCCCCTCTGCCACGGTATAAGAACAATTGATCTTGTGCATTTACACCCAATTTTATACCTTATCACTAAACGAGACAGCCTATAATAGCGAAACAATAATTTTGAACTTAGAACGTTTGGGGTTCACAAGAGACTACTTTTCATGATTTTTAACATTCAAAATTAGAACCAATCTAAACTTCTGGGGAATATAATCCAAAGTTGCGGATTTCATGTTACCTCAAAAGTGGCAGAAAAGTTTCTTAGAAGAATGACACGCATAACTCGTCCCTATTAAATTGTCTAAGTTTCGTCAACACCTACGCTCAAAAATATTGAATGATATCAGAATTATCTGATACGAGTCTTAATGACATTTTGAAAAAAAGCCATTCGATAGCTACTCTCCGTCTTATGTACAACATTTTTCTTTTCTCTCCTGCAACCTTTCATCATCATCAGCCTTTATACAGGCCTACCCTCAAGGAGGATGTATGGGCGTCAGTCCACCACGCGTGCCCAATGCGGATTGGTAGAGTTGACATACGCATCCGAATTTCTTCTTCAGCGTATTCAGGTTTTCTCACGATGTTTTCTTTCGCTATTTGTACGTTATACAGGGTGTACAATAAAATGGGACAGTTACTTAAATGGGTGCTTCAGACCATCAAACTGAACAACTTTCTCTATGGGACCAATATCGAAATAACGAAAAAAAAATCCGCTCTCCCATACAAAACTGCAAACATAACTCGACTGAAATGTATGGGACAGCAGATTTTTTTTTCGCGATTTCGATATTGGTCCCATAGAGAAAGTTGTTCAGTTTGATGGTCTGAAGCACCCCTTTAAGTAACTGTCCCATTTTTATTTTACACCCTGTATAAGTAAGAAAAACTCATTGGTACATGGACATGTTGTCCTTGCGGACCCCACTTTTACAACATAATTATTCATCCACTGTTTTTTCATAAACTGTTTAATGGGTGGAATAAAAAAAGCTATTTCTTCCTTGATTTAACATAACTCACAATCCACATAAGAAATCCCCTGAAAGGATTCTGCCATCAACGTCATAAGCTTGTTAATGGCTTGGTTTATGTGCCTTCGTAAAAGGAACGATAGTGATCATGTAATAGTAAAATAATTAATATTAATCGTTCTGATGTCGAATCAACGGTGTAGCAAAGAAACAAATGGAAAAAAGTTATTGATTTTGCTAGGGGATTAATGTTTTCTCTTAGTAAACACTGGGCACTGTTTTAGAGGTTTTAAAGCCTTGATGTTTGCCCGTGGTTAATAATTAGTAAACATAGTATAAAACAAACTCGCTTCCCGTTGTCTGTCTGTCCCATAGAGTACGAAGAGATGGCATATCGGCTTGTTTCTATAGAAAATGTTGTCGCCAACAAAGGGGGTGAAAAACGGGTGAGGGGAGGGTTAACATTTAAATACGCTATACTTCCCGCTAGATGTGTATGATATGACGTCAGGCCCAGTTGAGTATCTGTTCACAGTTCGATACAACATCTCTACCCCAGGGGAGCGCGTTATTTTCTCTATGGTCTGTCCCTATGCATGCTTAGATCTTTTAAAATACGCAACGGATTTTGATGCGTTTTTTTTAATAGATAGAGTGATTCAAGAGGAAGGTTTATATCAGCATTGCTTCGGTGCGAAGCCGGGACGGGTCGCTAGTAATAAGTAAATACTTAGCAACATCCCATTTCCTCCCGTGAGTGTCGTAAAAGGCGAGTAAGGGATCTACCGGAGGATGGGCAGCAGCATCCTCTGAGTACACACATTCAATACAACTGCGATCGCCGACCCGCCTGCCAAGCGTGGCGATTACTGAAAATCCCTCCGTTTTGGGGGAGGCCTATGTCTAGCAGTGGATGTATATCGGCTGATATAATGATGATGACTTACTGACCAGCATCACGTTCCTTGACCATAAACGTCGAGATCCGAAATGGAACTGAGTATTAGGACGTCGCGTCGTGGACCAAATAAGTATAATGTGACCCTCCTTTATTGACTTAGGTATTGCCCTCGTTGAATGTTTTTAAGTCGAAGGCAAAGCTCATTTACTTGCTTCATGCTTCTTATTTTCCTTTCTTTAAAAAAAAAAATATTCCATAGTATTCTTTTATGTATGAAGGTATACAGGGTAATTTTTTATCTATGCGGATAACTTCACCATTGTATTCAGCTCATCAAAATGAACAACTTTAAGTATGGAGCCAACTTAGAAATCACAAAAAAAATCTGCTGTTTCATACAAAACTGCAGTACCTATTCGACTCAAATCAAAGATATACAGCTGATTTTATTTTCGTGACTTCGGAGTTGGCTCCATACTGAAAGTTGTTCAGTTTGACGGGTTTGATTACGTGGTGAAGTTATCCGCGCTGATAAAAAAATACCCTGTATTGGCTATGTGCGAAGTGGGTGTTGGGAACTGTCAAGTCGATCGCAGCGCACGCTGTGGCAGAAATTTGAACTACTGACGGTGAAGCCCTGTCAGATTTGCTTGAATCTATGCAAATCCGCACACTAACTTTACACGAAATCTCCAAAACTGTCAAGACTGCTAACTTAAAATTTGGCATGGAAGTCTCTATTGGCATCTAGATGCTCACTTAAAAAAGGCTTGTCGCATTTTAAATCCCCAAAGGTGTTAAAACTGAGGTAAAAGTTTGTATGGGAATTCCGATACAAATTAGATTTTGTGCGGGGCTTCGTCCGCATCCGCTCCCGTCATCGTACCGGAATAAAATATAAGCTAGCTTTTAACACTAATAATAAGCTTTTAAATATAAAAAGTTTTATCAAAATCGGTCCAGTAGTTTTGGCAGAATCCTCGAACAAACACAGTCCTTTACAGTTAATAGTGTAGATAATTCACGGCATAGTTTATGCGCTACGCCGCGCTAGTGTGGCGCTAGTGTCGTGCACATAGCCAATACTTTCAAACACAAAACGAACAATATGACATAATATGTCTAATAAAGCCTTCTTTCACTAGTTCGATGTGAAGAAATGCATTTTACCGACTTCAAACAACCTCTGGGGGTATAAATATGAAACGGGAACGTACAATTTGATGCAACTCTTATTACGAATGTAGCCAACAGGGAAATTACTGTAACTTTAGTAACACGAACGCTGAAATTTTGATACTTCTACAAGACTTTACTTAACTGAAATTTTGAAATGTACCTGAAATTCAACCGGAATGCGGTTTTCAGAACAAGGTGCATTTCTTGCGGATTGGTGGTCGGTGGACTTCACATAATGCATGTATTTATGAAGACGGTTTTTAATGAGAGGATCTTCTCTATGAGACTAACAGAGAAAGCAGAGAAATTAGGTATGAAAAAAAAAATTGTCCTTATTTTATATTTTTACGGATAGAAGACATCATTTTAAGAAACTAATTTTTTTTTTTGCAATTCATCGAGTTTATCAATATAAGTTATTAAAATTTATAACGGTTATCTCTAAATGGTAAAAGTGGTCGCAAGAAAATCATTCGAACTCCATGAAAAAAAAACAATTGCTTAATTTAAAAAAATAAAAATCACCTGCCTTCTCTTTCTAACTATACGCTGGAAACAGAAACGGCAACATCAAATGTTAAATTCTGACATTGTGATTATTTTTCTTAATGGACAGGTTTACAGTGACGTCACGGTCGGACCGAAAACCGACGATATTTTATAAAAAATATGTGTAATCCATTCATTTTAAAATCTCTGACATAAAAAATATTGTTATTGAGACATTATCTTGAAATGGTTTTCGATTCAGCCTTCCAAAAAAAAGCTTGACATACCGAATTGCGGAAAAAAAAGTCCCACACATTTGGGTCGAGTGTTTGCAGTTTTGTATGGAACAGACAATGGGAACAGATGAGTTTTTAACTAACATGGTTACCATTTATGATAGTAGTAGCTTATCTATGTTAAGGCTGCCTGTCCATTGACGCGAGCTGGCTGGCGGAGCGGGGAAGCGGAGTTTTATTAACCAATCAGGATTGCATAAAATCTCGGCCGAGACTCGGCCGAGCTCCTGATTGGTTAATATTTTCCTCGCTACACCGCTCCGCCAGCCAGCTCGCGTCAATGGACAGGCAGCCTTATGATTGGATCAATAGATCTTTCCTTAATGTCAAATGAATTCAATTTCCCTGTAATTAATTTTCTTTAAAACAACATTTAAATGAAAAGACGCGCATGGCATGTGTGTTACGAATGCCTACAATAAGGCCTACGATTAAACAAACAAAACCGAAATGCCTTGTAACAAAAGTGAAGCAATTGTAAGAGCAATTAAGGCTACAATACTTATCTGAAGCATGAACTAAATTGCTTTCTTTAGCTGCGCCTTAATGCCTCGTTTCGATGCCAGTTGGCTGGTAGAGTAAGTCGGTTTAATTAGATTACAACTTTATACTCGTACTGGCTTGCGTTGGTTTCTTGTACAGAATGAGTAATTTTGGAGTACATTGGTGAGGTCTATCAAGCAGTATTTTGGCCGAGACGAATGTAATCAATGATACCATAGAAAAGAGACTCAGTAGAAATATCAAGATCTAGCGTGAGCGTGACCAAAAAGAAAACTAATTAAATTAAAATCAACCTTATCTTCATAAGTCTTATCACTGACTCTTCTTTAAATTGTCATAGTGACTTATGCACTTTTTGAGAACTAAATCTATGAACAGATATTATATGTCTCATCGACCATATCAGTAGCACGCGGGCTGAACTTGCATGCTTCTTCTACTAAGACAAGCCGGGTTCTTTGTTCTTGTGAATGAAAGAATGCTTGCTTTGAGTCAGCGCGATCGATATCAAGTTATGCCATCGACTTGACAAAAGAAGCGTTGAGTCTAGTAGGCAAGTAACTCGACTAGCGCAATCTAAACGCGGCACCGATGCGTTAGTCCACAACCAGGAGGCGTGTCCACGGTCCGTTGTCTACGAAAATTACACTGTTATGCTCCGCGCACCCTTAACTGAGTATTGTTCATACGACTTATTATAGTGCATCAATACATCGCAGTCTTAGTAAAATACTTACAAAGGTTTATGAGCGCTGACCTTGAATTCTCAGAAATCAATTTTGGGGCTATTTGGGGGTATTGGTAAAGCGCCTTAGGAAAGCCGGTCTAACCTAACCTAACATAACCTAACCAAATCAATAATACAAAACAGTTAGATTGTAACAGAGACAGGCGGATGTTAGCCAGGATTGAGGTGATAAGTTAGATAATTAAAGGAGTTGGCATAGCTCTGAAAAATAGCAAGCTGAAGTGGCAAAGGGCTGCTCCTATCCGTCGAAGAACTGACAAACGATTAGAGTGGAGACCACGAAGATGGCAGGCGTAGAGTGAGACGCCCGGACATGGGCCGAAGATCTGAGACAGATAGTGGGGAGCATCTGGATGAGGATAAAGAGAGGCCTAAGTTCAGAGACGATGATTGTCACAAAATAAAAGTGAGCCTTGCAACTAGGCTCATATTATTATGATAGTGAGCAGTTACAGGAGACCGATTGCGCTAATTTAAAACATCGAAGTTCTATTCTTATCCAATTCCAGTTCTAATCACATTGCAATCCAATTACTATTCAACTGTGCTGAATTCCGCATCGCGATAAACTCTATACAACTGACTCTATGCCTTTAACGTCTGAGCGATCTGTCAAAACAGCTCTAACGGCCGTCATGAGCTGTACCGCGATTAGCGCAATACCAATTGTGTCAAAAGTTATGGTTCGTACGTAATCCAATCACGGTTCCATCACTGAATATTTACCGCGATTGCAGCCCTGGTGTGTTTCTAACAACCCCAAAAGAGACTAGTTGTGAGTCCTACTTCTTCAGTGTGGATTTCGGAACAGGTCCCGATAATAACATTAATCTATTAGGTACCGGCTAGATTCTGGTACTTTAAATGTGACTAGATAATTTTTGTGACAATGTCCAAGATATAACAAGTAATTTTGCAGTAAAAAAAAAAAATCTATGGTCCCCTCCACCGCCGCGGGGCGAGGGACAACCGCGATTCCCGCCCATTCTATGACTATGATTAAGTTCTAATACCAACTAAAATAATGCACCCTGCCTTCTCGTATTTCCTATTAACCAACGGCATTATCTTTTCGCGTACTCTATAACCGGTTAGTGCACCCCGCGCGACCGTTCCAACACGGACCGGGTTCCGTTCCGTTGGTACCTCGGATAGCCATGAGGGTTTACCGTTCAACGGTTATACGTTGACCGCAGTTAAATGTTAAGCCCTAGGCTTTAACTATGCAAAAATGTGAAAGATAAATAAGTAAAGATAACTAAAGAAACGTGGTTCTAAAACTACCAATCCATTGGACGCAAAATGTTCAATTCGCAAAATCTCAATACCTCAAACAATGGTTACTTTGAGAGCGGACGTTTTGAGAATTGAACATTATTCGAATTGGAAATTGACAACTTGCGAATTTGATATTTTGCATGGACGTTTTGAGAATCAAGACATTATGCACCTAACTAAATTCTACCATGAGTGCATGGGAGCCTGCTAATGAGTCCACTGAATCGTCACTGAACCGTTCGCAAATTAAAAAAAAAATGTTTTATTATATCTTACTTATAATAAAACAATTTTTTTTTTACCAACATACATTTTGCAAATTCGGTTCGGTATCGCGCTTATCATATTTTGACGGCAAGATGAGTCGTAACTCGTTCACCATTGACTCGCTGGTTACCATTGTCAATAAAAAAGTCTAGTCAAGTTTAGCGAGATACCGAATTCCGCACAGCTGATTCGTCACTGAATCAGAACCAAGACTGAATCTCAATTAAACCAGCACTGAGTTTTCAGGTGAAAAACCGATCTAGCTAGTCGTTTTCGGGAAAAAACCAGGTCGCCCTTGGCACAATATAAGATAGAGTATCCAAAACCAATTTTAATCTTAGGAAGTGTAGCGTAAAATGTAGGCAATGATGTATTCCTGTCTCATTCACACTCATTTAGTATCGCACATACTTTACGTCTTATAATTTTTTCCCATTTGTATGAAATGAGAGCTAAGTGTCCAAAGTGTGCCCTAGTGCTTGTTTTGATAAATAATAATTTAATTTTGTGGACACAAAAGCCAATCACTACGAATGTAAATAAGTAGTTTTATAGTGACCATTGGCCTCGATTCGGAGTGTACCACGACTAAACTAAACTAAATGTATTCCTGTCACTTTCTAAAATAAGATTAAGAAAAGAGACAGAAAACCAACAGCTGACTTTAGTGCTGTCAAAGTGACGTTAAACGCCCAAAAACGACTTAAATAAGATGGCGTACATTATGATGGCGACTTATTTTGCGCATTTAACGTCACTTTGACAGCACTAAAGTCAGCTGTTGGTTTTCTGTCTCTTTTCTTAATCTTATTTTAGAAAGTGACAGGAATACATTTAGTTTAGTTTAGTCGTGGTACACTCCGAATCGAGGCCATTATAAGACTATAAAACGACAAAGCGCTCACTCAACAATGTTAATTTGACCAATCTCGTAAAAAACAAAATAGAGCAATAACAATTGAAGCTAAAATTTCTCACATAACGTCTGCATAACGTCAAATTGTTCACAAAAACTACCATTTCTGGAAATTTAACTACTAATTTGACTTCTCGATTCGCCTATTTAGGTCCCCTGAGGTCATTACTATACGGTACACTGGTTTTAACTTTTGCCACACAAAAATGTACCTTAACACCATTGAAAGAGGGGGAAAAGTTGAATGGCAAATTTTTTAATATTTTGACAGACAAAAGTGGTCTTTGAAGTCAAAGAAATACGATTTCATTCGTATTCAGTGATGTAAATTACGAATGTTATTCCGGTAGTATTCGGAATTTTTAGGGTTCCGCGATGAAAGCTTTAATCGTTTGTAGTTTTTGAATGGGTCAGTGATCCACAAGAGCAGTCATTTCCAGCTAGTTTAGCCTTACATTGAAATAAAATACAGGTACACTGGTACATATATATATTTTTAAATTTCGCTAGCAAAGTATTCACTAAGTATAGAATAAATTGAAAATCAATATGTTTCAGTTGTTTCAACTACGTGTTTTTCAGCTTATCTTCATCATGTCTAACGCGATAATGTGAACACTAGATTATTAGTCCCATCTACGAATGAGAGATACGATTAAAATGCTAAAAAATCAAAATCCAGCAAGTCGTAAAATACTAATAGCCTTCTGAAATAAATTATATTCCAAAAAAAGAAACCAAAAACAATATTTATTTTTTCATCAGCGCAATGAAAATCTTTGTTATGGTTGGAAAAAAAAAAACAAAAAGAAACAGGTTAGTATTTTGGTTTATTATACAACTATTGTAAAGAGCTATTTCTTACAAATGTAAAGAAAAACAAATTGGTACAGTCGCCATCAGATATATCGTAGCATATAAGGTGTCCAAATATTTCTGAGCAGTGCTAATTTTCATTAAATTCTTTACAGTAAATGTTACCAATTATATCTAAACGTGTATTTTGTCATAAATATCTGAACAGCAAATATTCAATAATTTCTTTACTATGTTATTTAAAATTAAAATGTAAAACAACGGAGTAAGGTTTTTTCCGAAGCTGTTCAGATGTTTATGACCATCCTGACTGCGTCGATATATTTGATGTTCTAGGCGTTCCTATATTTTTGATTAGTTATGAATAAAGAAATTATTGAAAATTAGAACTGCTTAGAAATATTTGACCACCTTATTTGCTACGATATATCTGCTGGTGACTGTACCTACATGTAGAATTTCGTGCTACGGAACCATTCATTTAAATCCTAACACTTTCTTAACCGACTTTTTGTGAGAGTGTAATTTGAGTATGATTCAAATTGTCAAGCCAAGAAGCAATCGCCGGCGCATGACAAATGTTATGTTTTCTGTCTTATTATAAGGAATAACGGACACAGGCTGCAGATTCGAAAAAAAAATACTTTCATGAAAATTATGGAACTTAACCATAATAAATTGTTAACCCAGGTTGGATGAGGGCAGCGCAGGACCGGTCTTTATGGTGATCCTTGGGGGAGGCCTATGTCCAGCAGTGGACGTCCATCGGCTGCGATGATGATGATGATGAACCCAGGTTGACGCAGGGGCCTATATACCATAGTACTCTTTGTTTTAGTCTTTTTAATCGACAAAAAAAAAGAAGAATGTGATTATTTAATCATCATCACCCATCTAATAGAGGCACACGACTCTTGTAAGAGAGGAAGCTGATAAATATTAAATTTTGAATAAATTCATTTTGCGTACACCAAGCGCATTTCGACTCTGAAGTGGAGGTGGGCGGGACACTTGGCCAGGCGGAATGATGGCAGATGGACGAGGGCAGTGACAGAGTGGCGGCCGTGGGAGGGGGAACGGTCAGTGGGCAGACCAGCGGCCAGGTGGTCGGACGACATTTGCAAAGTAGCCGGGAAACAGTGGATGAGACTAGCGTGGGACCGTTCTAGTTGGCGTGAAAATGAAGAGGTCTATACCCAGCAGTGGGGACTACCGGGCTGATGATGATGATGACACGTACAATAATTTTGCATACAAAACTTTTGCTAGCTTTTTGTGCGCTCTTGAAAACAAATCTACACTGAAAAAAATGATGAACCAAACTAGTGTTAAATATAATCAAACTTTAGTGACTTCCAAACTGTTTTGTAGCATATAAACAATCTTTCGGCTATAAATAACAACACGTTTTGCTATTTATCACCAAATGTTTGATTATGTGCTACAAAACAGTTTGGAAGTCACTAAAGTTTGGTTATATTTAACACTAGTTTGGTTGATCATTTTTGCAGTGTAAATGTTTCTTGCATCAGCTTTAATTTAAGACATTTATTTTTCTTTCTCGAAAAGAACCAGGAAAGGGCCAATATCAATGAACGTCTACCCTTGAAAGTTACGGCAACTGGTAATTGAGCGAGGCAATCTCTCGTAAGAAATCGTTCTGTGGCCGGTCTTCTTTACCGCCGGCCGGCCCCATTACTTTTGAATCAGTGTTTCGATTTGACGCCTCCATTGACCGTTGAGCTTTAGCTTTATTATCTGTTGTGTTGCGTTTTTGTGTCATTTACTCATTTGACATTTTGAGTATTGCTTCAGAGCAAGAAAATAGGCTTATATTAAATAGTTTTCGCTATGCTCTGAAACCGCGGGCGTACCATTAAAACGTGGGAAAAAATACTACGCCAAAATCGGCGTACATATTCGAGTCAATCTTCTAGCAACTAGTGTTGCCAACAGTACTATTTCAAAATCACCAGGTCTTGAAAATAGGGCTCACAATAGCTTTGTATCCATCTAAGCTACCTTTCCAAACATTTGGAAATCACTCGGGATGCCAATACGAAAGAGAAAAAGCATACGAAGATATGTATACTAAAGTGAGATAGATAGACTCCTCGAGTGATTTTTACCCGTTTTGAAAGGGACCCGAATCATCGACCATTCCCATTATTCTATATTAAAATTTGAGAAGTTGACAACATTATTTTTTGATACTCCGATATTGTGTTGAAAATTCAGTTGACCCCTAACTAGCTTCAATGTTATGGAGGCTATGGACCACCGCTTCTAATCGTTAATTACGTACCCTGTGGAGGTAAAATAACTTACATGGAAAATCTTGATTCATCCAATAGCTCTGTTTATAATCTGGAACTTACCTGAAAAAGAAAAATAATAGTTAGTTAATTACCTACTTATAATTAAACTTATACACTGGACGAACTAGCATTTTCTCTTCACTGAAAAAAATGCGAGCCACTTAAGAAGTATTTCTCTTATAATTAAGAGAAAATATTTCAAATATTATTGATTTTGAACACAGCCATGTTGTGCTATTTCGAATCAACTTAAAGATTGAAAAATTCAGTCTCGGGCGGGACTTGAACCCGCACCCTTCTTTTTAAGAGAAAATACTTCTTAGGTGGCTTGCATTTTTTTCAATTATTTTGGTGCTAATGCACTAAAATGACGTTATTATTGTTTACTAAAAACAAAAGATGGTAGTTGTAACAACAAGCCGAATTCGTTTAACAAAGTAGAGAAGTCATGATGTTGACAGGCTCATATGGATTCATGATGTATGATTATCATAAACAAGATCTTGGTTGAAGTAAACAATTTTTTTTCAGTGTTGGCTTTGTACGCAAAAAATTCAAAAAGGAAATAATAGAATCAATAGAAATAATAATAATCAATAATAAAATATTAAAACTGCTCACGTTTGCCTATCGCTCTATGAATTGATTTTTAGGGTTCCGTACCCAAAGGGTGAAAACGGGACCCTATTACTAAGCCTACGTTGTCCGTCCGTCCGTCCGTCCGTCCGTCCGTCTGTCCGTCTGTCCTACCTATTTAGGGCTGTAACTTTTGAAGCGTAATAGCTAGATAGTTGAAAGTTTCTCAGATTATGCGTTATAACGGCGGATTTGTTAACAAATAATAAAAATGTCAGGAAGTTACAAATTAAGGGGGGTTTTCAACAAGAAACTAGTTTTTATCAACGTTTTTTCTTCACGGTCTATAGTAAAAACGGTAATACATACAAGCGTCAAACTTAGTGTGATTATAGAGCAAACTCTACAGAATAACAACAAATACTAAAAACCGACCAAGTGTGAGTCGGTCTTGCGCTAAAGGTCTCGGACAAAAAAAGTTTTTTTTTCTAAGTTAATAATGTTGTGTTCTGTGGTGGTGTGGTACGGAACACTCGGTGCGCGAGTGGCCCGACCGGTTTTATTTTAACTCTTATACTTGGGTTATGGCATAGCATAATATGCTATAGGTTAGGTTTATCTCTGACTACCACCTCGGGCAATATAGTCGTGAGCATATGGATGCATGCAGAAAAATAATTGCACCCTACGGTGTGCTTTGACTAAAGTATCAAAGTAGTCAAAGAAGACGGTGTGTGGTGTGGTGTGTGTGACGGAATATGACCCACAGACCCACTCCCTAATTCATGAGAAGGTTTTGCCCAGCAGTGGGATCCAACACTCTCAAACATACATTACTTACTAAGGTTTGTGATATAATAAAGGTAATTATTATTCTTATTCGCTATAAAGGAACCTTTATGAAAAAGGGAAATGTTGACATTTTTCATTCCCAAATTCTCGTGAGAAAAAACTATTTCATTTTGTTTTTATGTTTGAACCCCGGCACATACGATACCCTCACGTATACTTTGAATGATGGAGTACTAAAAAGAAATAAACCACCGGACGGACCGACCAATAAATTCTATATGAACCTGTGATTTTTTACCGACGAACACTTTTTGAATTCCAAATAATCTTGGTCCACGTACAGGTTAGTGTTGAGGACTTGAGGGTATAAAAAGGACCCAGAAGGTAAAGTTTTATAGGCAATAAGGTAGGAAATAAGGAACAAAGATTCTATTCGTTATACTATCTGCAGAACGATAGCTAAGTCTAAATCTATAAGTCTAAGATAGATTCTGAAGTTGTGATTGAGACCAAAATACGGATACGTAATCGTGAGGGGCTGGGTTCGAATCCGCTCGGACGACATGCCATGTACCAATGAGTTTTAGGGTTCCGCACCCAAAGGGTGAAAACGGGACCCTATTACTAAGCCTACGTTGTCCGTCCGTCCATCCGTCCGTCCGTCCGTCCGTCCATCCGTTTGTCCGTCTGTATGTCCGTCCGTCCGTCCGTCCGTCCGTCTGTCCTACCTATTTAGGACTGTAACTTTTGAAACGTAATAGCTAGATAGTTGAAATTTTCTCAGATTATTACGGCGGATTTGTTAACAAATAATAAAAATTTCAAAAAGTTAAAAATTAAGGGGGGTTCTCAACAAGAAACTAGTTTTTATCAACGTTTTTTCTTCACGCTCTATCGTAAAATCGGTAATACGTACAAGCGTCAAACTTAGTGTGATTATAGAGCAAACTTTACAGAATAACAACAAATACTGAAAACCGGCCAAGTGTGAGTCGGTCTCGCGCTAAAGGTCCCGGACAAAAAAAGTTTTTTTCTTAGTAATGTTGTGTTCTGTAGTCGTGTGGTACGGAACCCTCGGTGCGCGAGTAGCCCCACTCGCACTTGACCGCTTTTTTTTAGCTTATGTACGTATTACCAACTGCTCTTGAAAACATCGGCAGGAAACCTGCATACGCTGAAGAAAAAATTCTGAAGCGTATTTGAAGTCTAACAATCTGCATTGGGCACGCGTGGTGGACTAACGTCCATACACCCTTGAGGGTAGGCCTGTGTCCTGCAGTGGGACATTATACTGATAGATTTTTAAAAAGAGAAGGAAATGTTAAAATTTTTCGTTCTAAGTTCGTTGTTCTATGGCGTTTTTAAATCTAGTATGAAATATAATGGGCTGACCACGCAGGTGACAGCGAAATAGAAGCCTTTAATAAACCGTAACAGGCAGGCAGAGCGAGACAAATAGAGCTATTTATATTTCCTCATATCATATTTGTGGTTTAAAATATGAGCGAACAGCGATGTCAAACGGCGAAGGAAAACATCGGAACCCTCATGGTACAATAATATACTGCGCCTCTTCCGATCACGTGACTGACCATGTGACTGACACAAGCCTACGTCATCATACCCTTTTACCATGTTTAGCGGCCATTTTTTTGTGACGTAGGCTTGTGTCACTCTGGGAATAGAAGACCTTGTTTTTTTAGACTATGGGAACCCTGCATACGCTAAAGAAGAAAGGACATCCAGCACATAATACCAAAAAAATGTATAACCGTACTTCTATTTTTATTATGGACTATGGAATACTAGAAACTAACTGCAGGCATTAGTTTATTTTATAATGATTTATTAGTTTTTATCATTTTTATATAAAAAAAAACATTGTGCTTGCATCACCTCCTACTAAACAACATTGACAGCCATTTTGGGGTTGCTGCTTTTTTCTAAAACCCCATAATTTATTACACATTTGACTTTAGTCAAAACTTCTATACATTGTAAGGTATTTTTTCAAGGGAGAGCGGCGGTTGTCCTTTGATGCGTATGTGAAGTCTACCAATATACCTACATTGGGTAGCACGCGTGGTAAACTAATACACCTTCCCTATGGGCACAGGATAAGAATGAGTAAGTATTTATTAAACACAGTCTATGGCTAGTCGCTTCCATCCACCAGATTAGACCGCACCACTCGTTTTTCTAGGAGCTAGTCAATAGTAAGCAGAGGTTTAATTCTCTCTCACTCAGTAGTGCACGTGCATTCCTCTTCTTATCAGTGCGAGTCCGCTTGTATGGAGTGTCCATGGTGTGCTATAGTATAGAGTAAGCCTGTAGCCCTGTAGTGGGGACTACAAAAATGAGAGAACACTCTGAACCATGGATTTTAAAACAATAGATGCAAATCCTCCTTACCAGCATTTAAACACGAAAATTGACCGTGGCGGTCGGTAATGATCGTCCTTCTTGCGTACGTATCCGTCGTCGATGTTTCCAACTTTACGTTTGTCCCTTTCTATCAATTTTTGTCGTTCGATTAGAAAAGGACAAAGTTGACATCCATTACCGACCGCCAAAGAGTTTTTCAAAATTTTCATGTTTCATCACTTGTAAGGCAGTCTGTTCTCCAGGTATAGACAATACCTATGCCACCTTCCTGGCTGCTCTCAACTCACGTAGTCGTAAGAATAAAGGAGCAAATTGGTAGCCGACCGCATGAGGCGTGCGGTCGCGACGTGTCGCCGCGACACGTCGCTGCGGTCGTGAATGGGAAGCCGACCGCACGCCGCAACTGCACGCCGCAGCTACAGACAGTATTGCCAACTTAGGGTATTTTTTGGGGTAATAATTTTCAGTAGGGTTTGAAGATTTAGGATGATGGTTTATATCTACTATGCCGTAACTTGAGCTCTAATAAAGGGTGAATAGAAAAGATTTTCGTAAAAACGAATAAGTAGAAAAAATTTCCGTAAAAAGTAAAAACATGTTTTTTTTATTTGTTTCCCAAAATTATCATCTCGTATTTATTATATCTAGTAATATTTAAACACTGTTTTACCAAATACCAAACGCCAGTATGATTTATTGTTGGAATTTAACGGAAAATGTGGTTGAAAATAGAAATTTCATTAAATTAAAGAAATATCGTGGAATTTGTATGAATTATCGTGTTATACCCGACTTTTATGTTCTATCGCATGCCATTCAAAAATATCGTGAATCTAAGATAATTATCGCATGCTGGCAGCACTCGGCGACACTACTGGTCTGCGGTCGAGCGTCAGTGAAGCTCGACCGCACCGCAGTGAAGTCGAGCAGCGTGTCGCCGGCTGCGCAGGGTATTTCATAGAATTACATACAAACCAGTAGTGTCGTCGCGACATGCGGTTGCGGCGTGCGGCGTGCGGTCGCCTGTCAACCGCCACCTTTAAGATAATCTGTTCAAGTGGAGTTACATAGAAGGGTCGGACCTCAGGTGTGAACGCCGTATTGCTCCTCAGACAATGGACCATCTTGCTCTTTCTGACCAAACGCCTACACAAGAACGGAGCTTATGGACGCTGTCAGTAGTATTAGGACGGCCGCACATTATCAGAAATTTCTGTCAGAAGCCCACCAATCAGAGTCGACGGACGGTCCGACGAAATTCCATACGTCGATTTTAATTGGTGCGCGGTATTTTTCTGTCAGAAATTTCTGATAATGTGCGGCCGTCCTTATCCGTGTGGCAAGATTCTGATCTGGAAAAGCCAACTATCCTGTAGAATGTCATCTCATCTACTCAATACGAGCACTCTGTTCACAACTGCCTCCGTGGTCTAATGGTTAAGAGCATTGGCTCTCGACACGGAGGTCGTGGGTTCGATTCTCACGGGGGACACCTAGTGATATGTCACTTTGTGCGTTTTTCCCCAGTTGGTTAGGACATTGCAGGCTGAATCACCTGATTGTCCGAAAAGAAAAATGATTCCGTGCTTCGGATGACACGTTAAGCCGTTGGTCCTGGCTACTATCTCTGATGGTAGTAGTCGTTACATAAAAACCACGTCAGAGGCCGTAAGGCGGTCTGAAAAACTCTGACACCAGGGCTCTGCCCACACGATAAAGAAGAAGAATAGGAGCAGAAAAATAGTTTAAGCCGATTCCCGTTCCCGCTACCGCTTGTAACTCAACCAATATTTACGATCATTAAAAACGGAATTAAAAATAAAATGTACACACCATTTTATCCCAGTTTTAAGAGGATTAATTGCGTATTTCGCGATTAATTTGTACATTTGCAGAAACAAGGGAAATTAATCCTTATTGCGCGGGCTTAAGGGTTTATGTTGAGAGGGTTTTAACGATTGACAGGCAGGTATAATTAGCCCTGACAATTTATTTTCGACGTTAATATAAAAAAAACGTTTGATGTTTTTTATGTTTATTTTTCATTTTGAAGAGTTAGTAAAGTTAATTTGAATTAAAAATATAATTTTGAACGATAGATATCCTATACAGCAGGGTTTCCCAACCTTTTTTGCGTCACGCCTCCCCTGGTATAGTAAGGAATATTTTGCACGCCCCCCCACTATTAAAATAACGGAAAATGCTGGAAAGGTGCTATCTGAGACCTGCTGAGCCTGAACATGTCAGTAACAACAAACGAATGGGTAAATTAGTAACTGAATGAATGAGTTAATTATTAAAATGAATTAATGAGTGGAATTTACGTGGTTAACTGGATTTTTCTGTCCAAAATGTAAACGCATTGTGCCCCCCCTACGATATCACTACGCCCCCCTAGGGGGGCGCGCCCCACTGGTTGGGAAGTCCTGCTATACAGGATGTAAACTTTTCGTTACGTACTTTAGGGGATGCTTCAGACAAAGAAACTGAATAACTTTAACTACGAGGCCGATAGATATAGAAAAAAAAAATGTTTTTTCTTTTAATTAATTTTTTTTTTGTCGGAGCTTATACCCCTGAGATTATGTTAGCCCAAAATTATTACATAGAAAACTTATGGCTACTTAAGCTAAATGTATGAGATATTTTGTTTTTGCAAATTCGATCTTGGTCCCATAGAGAAAGTTGTTCAGTTTGATGGTCTAACTAAAGCACGCAGCAATTTTAAACCATGTTTTTATTTACGACACTTCATACAATAAATTACTCTTTGACGTTTCTTCAAATGGGTCAAAACAAAAACCTTTATCTACAGCGACTAATTATGTTTTTTTAGAATTTTTTTCAACAAAACACCATTGTTTAAAACTTATATACAAATAAAAACATAACCCTGTAAACGAATGTGGGTCACAATGCCCCCAGACGCGTCAAACACACGTACGTCGGAAAAATATTCGAAAAAAAAACACCTTTTCCGACCTAACACTCACGCCTGGCGGCAAATCTCTTTAACCGACTTGGAAAAAGGAGAAAAACATGCATTTATGTGTGCGCAGTTTTGCCTGTGCACCGATTATTTAAAAACGTGAATTCTGTTTCCCTTGACAAATATTTTTTCGACTGACTTTCGACTTTATTAACCGTAGACTCGGGGTCGTTTTGAAGCCGGTACAGGGTGCTTCAGACCATCAAACTGAACAACTTTTACTAGTTTTTTTCTGCAGGGTGTAAAATTAAATGGGACACTTACTTAAAGGGGTGATTCAGACCATCAAACTGAACATCTTTCTCTATGGGACCAATATCAAAATTGCGAAAAAAAAATCTGCTGTTTCAATATCATACATTTCAGTCGAGTTATGTTTGCAGTTTTGTATGGGGCAGCGGAATTTGTTTTCGCGATTTCAGTGTTGGTCCCATAATAAAAGTTGTTCAGGTTGGTGGTCTGAAGCACCCCTTTAAGTAAGTGTCCCATTTAATTGTACACCCTGTATAATGGCTCACTACCTGATAAATATTTTAGCAAAAATTAACTTTACAATTTTTTTAATAGCTTGCGAATAAAATTTAAGTATGGAATCCAAACTTAAGTACTGCACTTCAATTTAGAACAAAAGCAATCAACATAAACAAGTCAGTAAAAATGTTTATACTCCAATAAAAGCGCGTTGCAAATCGATCCACTATTCCTCATACAGATAGACAATATTTTTTACTTTTTAGGATTTTTTGGGTTACGCAATCAAAATACAATAACCATGGCAACAATTTGTTCAGTTCACCTGAGGCTCTGCTTTCTGAGCTTTAATTATCAGTACCAGAACGTAACAACGAATTTCCAAAAGACGAATCCTGGCTAGATCGATTTTTGACCCAAAAATCTCCTTGGTCCAAAGGTCTTTCTTAATTGACGGTTTTTGAAGGTTGATCAGACTTGAACTATAAAACTGAAAAACTGCCTGTATGGGACCAACATTGAAACTGCAAAAAAGTCTGGGTATACTTGCGTCCAGCAGTGCAGTTTTGTATGGAACAGCAAAATTGTTTTTCGTGATTGCAACTTTCATCTCTTAGAGAACGTTGTTCAGTTTGATGTCCTGTTCCTCTAGTATGGTTCCTCTACTCCTCTATTCGCGCACGACACGTCTTCACTGCATACAAAAGGACCTCTTCTCACAAGAAGAGGTCCTATCATCAATCATCTAATCATTCAAAATAAATAAATAAAATATACAGAGTGAAATTGATATCATTAGCATCTTTTTAAACTAAGAATCTACCCATCAAACTGAACAACATTTATTATAGGAGCAAACCAATCGGAGCAAAAAGAAAATCAGATGTTGCATACATTTGAGTCGAGAACGCACTGCAGTTTATTATGGAACAGTAGATTTTTTTTGCTCCGATTGGTTTGCTCCCATAGTAAAAGTTGTTCAGTTTGATGGGAAGACTGTTAGTTTTAAAGGATGCCAATGATATCAATTTCATCCTGTAGAGGTCATCCTATTAACAAAATCGTCAGCATATTAAGAAAGACCCTGTATAAAGAAGAAGAAGAAGTGAAGTGAAGTGTGTTCTGTGTTCTAAAGTTTCAGAATATCTCTGACTACCCCCTCGGGGAATATAGTCGTGAGCATATGCTTATGCTTACTGTATAAAGAAGTTTAATCGAAATTGAATGTAAAGAACACTCAACACGTGAACTGATTCGCACATGACTAAAGTTTTTACTTTTTATTTATATGCACGATAACCACTGGCAGCTGTACCGTGAATGTTAAACGGAATATTGAAAACTGACAGCATGTTCATAAAATATGTCGGCCGCACTCGGAGGGTTGAATTCCAACTTTTTTACTGAATTCGCGAATTTAATTCGTGAATTATGTCAAAAGACATTTTTATAAAATTGTTGATGTGTTCTGTTTTTTTTTAACATTATTGACATTTAAATTATACAAAATGTAAAATTAAATACGTTAAATATTAAACAGGCTGTTTCAAACCATGAAATTGAACAACTTTCAATATTGGACCAACAGAAAAAATCTGCTGTTTCATAGAAAACGTCAATGAACTCGACCTAACTGTATAGAACAGGTGTTTTTGAAGTCAAAACTTCTTTAGCGACGTTGTGCACTTTTTGGGATGGGTAAAAAATGAAAAACTCTCCTCAGGACCGTGACGTCACCCTGATCGAAAATTCGTAAGACAAACTTGCGTCGTGGCGTGACGTAAGTAAGACGTAAGATCTCTTAGTTTTCACTTCTGCCGGCACTCCCGGAGTGCAAACCGTTGTTTTTTTTTCGCGATTTCGATGTTGGCCTCGTAGTGAAAGTTGATCAGTTTGATGGTCTGTAGCACCCCTTTCAATATGTAACGCATTTAAAACACCCTGTATATTGCGACTGTATTTTGTTACGGAGTATTCAGAAATGGTATTATAATTACCAAGAACTATTAAACAGGCGGCGCGGGGGCGTAGCAAAGCTTTTTTTTTTGATTTTTTTTAAGGTCATCATTCGAAGACAAAAAAAATAATTTGTGGATCCCCGAAAACGGTCGGCGGCGTCCAGGTCGACCCAGGAAGAGGTGGCCAGAGGTTGCCCAAAAGAGGAACGAGTGGAAGAGCAATGGAGAGGCCTTTGCCCAACATTGGGATGGAGTAGGCTAATAAATAAAAATATATTTTAATTTCACCCTTTCTTTATGCCATCCACATCGAACCCGCCGCGCCGCATCGATGTATGTAGGCGATATCGTAGACTTTTGGTGTGGTGTCTAACCTTAAGAATTACATCAAAAATGTAAAACAGTAAACTTTCAAAAACGTACTCTTCCACTACAATCCAATCCCGAAACTGCAAAGCGTGAACTCGAAAGATAAATCTCAGCATTTCTGCTCGCTTGGGAAAAAAGAAAAAGTTAAAAAAAAAACGAAAAGCGAACCAGAGCGACAATCCAGTAAGCCCGATGTGGTCATATCTCAAAAACTTTGGCGGGAAGCCAGGGGTTGTACCTACGTAAGCATAGGCATTTGTCGTAGGTTCGATACCCTGCGATATCTACATTTCTAAAAAACTATACAGGGTGTAACAAAACACCCTAGTAATACTTCAGACCATCAATCTGAACAAATTTCACTACGGAGCCAACGTCGAGAAAAAATAGAAAAAATCTGCCGTCCCATACATTTGAGTCGAGACGGTACTGCAGTTTTGTATGAGAAAGAGCTGATTTTTTTTCTCGATTTCGATGTTGGCTCCATAGTGAAAGTTGTTCAGTTTGATGGTCTGCAGCACCCCCGTATTACTAGGGTGTTTTGTTACACCCTGTGCAAACAAATGATTTTATAACTAGTGTAAAATTTTATGCGTAACATGGGGTGCTTCAGACCATCAAACTAAACAACTTTCGCTATGGGACCTACATGAACTAGCGAGAAAAAAAATCTGTTGTTTTATACCCCTTTAATTTAAACACCCTGCAAGGGTGTTTAGTTATATCCTGTATAATAAAATAACGTCCTTTTTTTGAAGTCTATTAAAAAGTCGGCATTTCATAAAAACAAACTACAACTCTGTGACATATCTCACGTAGTAGAGTCAGCAAAATAGGCCGCCTACCAGCTAACTAGGTTACGAGTGTTGCTCTGGCTGTACTTTACAGTGAAGCCTAGGCAGACCTAGTGCTTATATTTATGTTGCTAAGCTAGGCACAGAATTGTTCTAGACCATTTAAAAATGTTTATGGTTTGACTGAAAATGGAAAGAAAGAAAATGCAAGAAACTGTTATATTTAGGAAATAAAGATGAGAGGGGAACCTAAAGAAACTTTTAAACAAAACTGTATTAAGAGATATGGAGACCAACACAAGCTCTCTTTTTGCAGTTCGAGAAAGGCGCACTTCGCTATAATTTGTTTAAAGGTCAGAATTTCAAACAAAATAACTTACATCAAATATATAAAAAAAATATTTTGTATAAATAATTTAAAATTGAAAAAAAAATATCGTCACGACTTGTGAAAAATCACCATTCATATCACCACAGGACATAAATTTAACAGTAGTGAGAACCTACGCCAGAACGCGGAGATGAAAAGTGCCTGTCTACAAAAGTAGTGTGAGAGAGATAATAAATGAGGAAAAAAATCATCCGAATCGTATTTTTCAACACCACAGATCAATAATAATTTACTACGTAACCAAAACGTGCCAAAACGTAGAATGAGAACAATCATCTCAAACTCAGTTGTAGAAACGATTATTAAAAGATAATCCTCCATTAAATTTCTTGCTAGCTTTTATTATGTAAACAAAACAAAATTTTACAGCATGAAAGGACACTGGGCAAAAATGTATGGCCACTGGTCCAAGAGCCCCCCGCTACATTAAACCTCCTTTCAAACGTAGTATGTCACTTAGGTGGGGGCTCTTGGACCACTTCTGCCCAGTATCCTTTAATGGAGGATTGTCTTTAATGAGCGTTTCTGAAACTGAGTGTTAACCAAATAGGTCCAAAAGAATGAAGTTTCTACACTCTTGTGCACTCTGCAATACATCAATAATTACAAATAAATAATACACGATCTAGATTCATAGGTAGCACTCTTAGATTTGTCGTTCAGACAATACGGCAGTATCCATAACTTGCGTGCTCTAAGCGCGTGTCCTATTCGAATTCTTATAAAGCAAACTACCGCTCTTTCCCTACCGCTTGTTTAATGTTTTATGACAATACCTTGTTTACTTACATATGTTATGTAATCAGATATTACATACTGCCCAGAACATCAAAGTTAATTTGTGTGCTTTGACGCGTGAAATTCGCAAAGGAAAGGGATGGTTCAAACATTAACCTATAGATTGTTACTCACTAACTAACCGTGACTTTAGTGATTTGATAATAACATTATTTTGTTGTCATTTTATGTTCATTGTTGTTGAGTTCGCTACGGGTTGATGGTTTACTGTTGATTGGCATGTCTTAGGGGCTCTTGGGGTTGAGGAGTTTAGATAGTGACATTTGAAGGCTTTTTTGCTATATTGTTCTCTGACTTAGTTGACAATATCGATTGTGGCTAGGCTGCATTGAGTAAATAAAAAAATAACTGGCCAAGTGCGTGTCGGACCACGCGCAGGGTTCCGTAGTTGCCCGTCACAATATAATATGGACTTAGAAGGAGACTTTTTGCTTTATACGGTTTAACGGCTAATAAAGTCTAAAAAGTAAATTTTATTAGTTGATCGACTATTACTCGTAAACTTGTAAAGCCTACTTAGCGGTGATAGTTTTCCTTTTAAATTCGTTATATATGCTAGCCATGAATTTTTTCACATCTCCAACTACAACCGTTTAGCTGGGAGAGGGAGGGGACACTAGACTCTAACCAAAATTTTCCCTTTAAAGCTTAATATTTCGCTAACGGATCCCTAAATCGAAAAATGGTTTTGCCAAAACCATAATATTTTTAAAAGACCTATCCAACGATACCCCACAACATGGAATAGACGAGAAAAAAAATGTCATGTACACTAAAATAATTTTTTTTCTAGATTTTATTTTACCACTTTCTCGGCGTGATTAATATGTATACCCATGCCAAATTATAGCTTTCCAGTACTAAGCGTCACTGAGCTAAGCCGCGGCAGACGGACGGACGGACGGACAGACGGACGGACATGGCGAAACTATAATGGTTCCTTGTTGACTTCGGAACCCTAAAAATCGCAATCTCTTGTCTTCCACGATGCCGGATACACTGAAAATTAATCTGCCAAATGAACTGAATAAATTTTTTTCTCCGCGACACAAAGGTACAACTTCTGATAACCCATCATCACTGAGGTCACCCCATTATAGTAACTTTATGGGTCACCCTCTACGGGTTTTTTAATTTTTTCGATATCTCATTTCCTTTTTCGAGATACGAATTTTTTTCTGACCGACTCCAGGCGAAAAACTACCGAATTTTTTCGATTTAAAAAAAAGCTATTTCAAATTTTTTTTTTTGCTTTATGTAGCCCTCGGTCTCGTCATCTTTTGACACCCCGACCAGCCACGTAGTCCCTAAAATTACGACACCAGCACGGCTAGCATGCCACCCAAGACAAAGCGTTTAAACGAGAAAAACGTCATGCGCGCTCCCTCCGGCATACGTAAAATGATAAAGATGGAGGCACATCTCGATTTTTATCGTTTTCTCAGGGGTGGCATGCAAGGCCTACAGGGCGTTTTTTTTTTTTTTTTTTTTTTTTTTTTTTATTTCTCTTATCAAAAAAAATATTATAACATTTTAGAATACTGGCTAGCATCTTGTCGCACTTTGCTGAAAATCGGGCCTATACTCAAGCGACAAACAACATTGTTGCTATGCTATACTATTATCTGTATACTTACACCTTGATTTTTTTTAGTAATTAATAGAGTTGTGTATAGATATTAAAATAGTGGAGTATAGTCGAATGGACTATTAATAAAATAAAAACAAATTAACTTTCTCTTTGTCCGACCAGAATTCGAAAAAATATTTGTTTTTCATTTTGAACATAAATATAAAATACGAGAAACAAAATCGGCACCAAATATTAAACGGGTTCGAACAAATACTTGAAATAGGTGAGGTTGGGTTCGGAACAGCTTTCAATATCGGTTCATATACAGGATGCATCACTACATAGTATAAAACAAAGTCGCTTCCCGCTGTCTGTACCTATGTATGCGTAGATCTTTAAAACTACGCAACGGATTTTGATGCTTTTTTTAAAATAGATAATATGATTCAAGAGGAAGGTTTATATGTATAAAATACATCAGCATTGCACCCGTGCGAAGCCGGGGCGGGTCGCTAGTTATTTATATTTTAACCGACTTCACAAAAGGAACGTTCTCTAGTAAAACAGACTTAACTAATCAATGAAGTTATTTACACCTTATTAATCTCAGATTTTCGTATTCAGTGAAGGACTGGTGGTTTTAACCTACCTGAAGTGTATACAAAATCCGGAAAAATCTGTACTATCTAAGGAAAATTCAGAAAAAATTTAAAAATCGCCTTTTCTGTCGAATATTACAGCAGATAATTTCGAAAATTTGTAGACCTATCACCACTTTACGCGATATTTCATCTTGAAATCTTCAATATGCTAATAGTGACTTGTTAACAACTTCATGCTAGACACCTGCTGGTTGTAACAATGTTTCTCACCACCCGAAAGGAATTTATAACCTTTAGTTTATGTATGTTTGCATGTCAGTAACTGCTAAAACTTTTTACGTAGTTTTAAGAACATCGTTTAAAAATAATACAAATTTACATTTCTATATTAAAATACATCATCCATTTTGGTTCAGAAAGGGCCGGTTAAAAAATACTATGTTCTGTTAGTACTTGTCCGTCTAAACATTTATTATTATAACACCATTGTCCTTGGCTTTATTTGAGTTGTAAAAATCTGCTTTTTCATGCAGCAGCTTTGGTGCCATAATAATAAATGTTTAGACGGACAAAGTTCTAACAACGTGTAGCACTTTTTCGAGGCCGGCACTTGCACTCTTGGACCTTCGCTACGGGTCCAATATAATGAAAACTAGATTATGTCCTCGACATTAAGTATATTTATTAAACAAACAGTCAATAATTTTGAAAACTTCACATGTGATTTTTAGAACACCATGTAAACATAAAGCAAGGTACACACGTGACGCATCCAATATTGTTTGCGAAGATAGATTGGAGATAGAATAAAAGAGTGTGCGATTTCCCCGGAGTCGAGCTCGAATCTCGTATACTGTACCATATAAATGAATTTTGGCGATGGTACAGTCAGGTTCAATAATATTTACGTTCGAAATGCATGGGGAAATGCAACGCAGACATATATAAGTATGGTTGAAATAGTTTATTATCTCTGTGGAGATAAACCATAAAATTTTATAAGATGATGTCGAAAACAGAAATAAAGAAAACTAATATCTACGGTTTAATTTATTTGAAAAAAAACCTAATTTACAAAATGTCCGAATCAGCAATGCAACCGTTCAATTAATGACAGTGCATATTTTAAATTAAACCATTTGACTTAGGCAAGGAAACACAATTCTTTCAATGTCCATATTGGCTGAAATGTCTCAAATTATGATGTTTTCTGGTAAAGAAACCTTGCATTTTATATCAATTATATTTATTCATTTTATAGCCAATTTTGTGTCCCATTGCTGGACAAAGGCCTTTCCTCTTTTCATCCAGTCCTCTCTCTAGGATTGCAGGAGAAGATTTCTCCAGTCCTCTTGCGTCATAGAGATGCAACGCGAACCATTCAGGAAGTAGGCCAGTCATTTTACGGAGTTTTGTTAGGCGGGGTATGGAGTAATTATTAATTGGACTTTTAAACTGTTACCGGCACCATTTAGTGACAAAAATACTATCCTAAACCATATTTAAAAAAAAATGCTACGCAACATCGAAATCAAATTTGTGTGTCCCAGAAGGCTTTTAAATTAATAATATTAACTCATTTGAATTAGATTTAACAATATACATTATTTTTGAGCAATAAAATAGGCATTAAAATTCAAAAAATGAGGTATTTATTAGAAAATACGAATGTATTTTTCAAAACCTTCTAAGTGGACAAAAATATTTACACCATGTTTGAAGAATGTATAATGGTAAAGTCTTAAATATGTGCACAAAACATATTTAAAGCTTTTTTTAGAACGAGATAATATCTAAATTTTAAAATTGGAACTGTTGCTGACATGTTTTTTTTTATTTTGGTACATTTCTAAGCTCAAATTGGTTCTTTAATACTATACCGAAAAAAAATATCAATTACTAATTAGTCCCGGCTCAAACCGTAAAATGACTGGGCTAAAGGTATTCAAGTCATCGCTCCATCTTCTCATGGGTCTCCCTCGACGTCGGCAACCATCTTGTAAAGTAGAACACATTCTGTGGCCACCTTGGTCCCAAAAATATATTATCACAAAACATTTCCCTATTCATCCTTACGTTACCATATTCACGTAGCGGACTGTACAAAGTCGGTTGGCGATATTGTCAGGTGAATTCATGTACAAAGCTTTTTTGTACAAGCAAAATATTGCGGAAGGATAACTTGTTAAACACACCGCAGTGCGGATTATAAATCTGAAGGATTTTGAGAGCAAAAATACTAGGTCCTGAAAAAATTGGCCTTTACATTCGGTTTTTCGTAAACAAAATAGGATGTCATATTATGTTGAGATCCTAATCTAATCTAATGTTGCGATGACCTAATCTAATGTTGAGATGACTCTAGTTTGATTTTATAAATAATGTACTATGTTTGTGCTTTTATATGGGTTCATAGTGACCTGAAATAAATACAATTTCATTTCATTTCATTTCATTTCATTTCATTTCATTATAAATAAATAAATAAATAACGCTCACAGGCACATACATTGTAATGATCCCAAGAAAGCACTATTAATAGGCTGTTTATTATGGAAACCATACAACAACGGCACAAACATGTAAACATCCATGACCGAACCGGGATTCGAACCCAGGACCCTGGTTTGGCAGTCCGGCGTGGTAACCATTACACCAACCGGGTCGTCGAATTATGTTTCTTTATTTACAGGAAAGCATAAAACATTATACAGGATGTAACAAAAAACCCTAGTAATACTTAAGGGGGTGCTTCAGACCATCAATCTGAACAACTTTCACTATAGAGCCAACGTCGAGAAAAAATAAAAAAAAATTGCCGTCCCGTACATTTGAGTCGAGACGGTACTGCAGTTTTGTATGAAAGAGCTGATTTTTTTTTCGCGATTTTGATGTTGGCTTCATAGTGAAAGTTGTTCAGTTTGATGGTCTGAAGAACCCCCTTAAGTATTGCTAGGGTATTTTGTTACACCCTGTAAGAGGGGATAGAAATGCAAAGTTGCGCTTTTGCTTCTGAGACGGCTGTCGCCACTTGTCTTCCCGCTCACGCTGCTACAATACAATTACTCATGCCCTCTCGCTCGCACCACGCCGCGCGCCTTATGGTGTTATGCAAATCATTGCATAACCTGTGGCGACACGTTCCACGCCAGCTTTGCACTTTTGACCCCTTTTATAATGTTCTGTGCACGACAGAATGAGTAATTAATTTGCTTCAGATCATCAAACTGAACTACTTTTATTAAAGACCGAATATGGAATCGCAAAAAAACAGTTTTTCCATACATTTGAGTGGAGTACCCATTGACATGCATTGAGGTTTTACATGGAAGAAGCAATTTTCCGAAGTGAAAGTGGTACGGTTTGATGGTCTGAACTCCGTAATCAAATTGTACGACACCTACAGGAATGGAGTTATAGTAATTATGTTCTAAGTTAGGAACCACTCAGCAAAATAGGTAAGTTTCTTAACAAAGTTACTCATATATCTCTTAAAAAGCACATCCATTGTAACCACTCGTTGTAAGAGACGGTCAGCAAAAACGAAACGACAGATAGAGCCCATAAATCGAAACCGTTAACACCTTTTTGTACTTACACTGCTGTCGGTACTAACTTATTGAGATGTCAAATGCGTGGCTTTTGTTTTTGGTTCCAGAGTATCTCTAGAAAATGTTAATGCGGTTGTTAGCCGACTTTGAACAGGAGGTAAATAAAAGGCAATAGTTGGTTTAAAAACATTTCGTAAAATGGTTTGAGAATCGGGTGGAACTATCCGGGACCAACTGCTTAACGTGCCTTCCGAAGCACGGGGACAACTTCCACTTAAACGGTCACCAATCTAATAAGGATGCTTCAGACCATTGACATACAAAATAATGGACGCTGGGTCTAGTACAAAATTCTCGAAAAAAGTGTCCGAGACTAACCTACACAAACCTAAGTACCGAACAGTAGTAAAGTAGTAAACCAATTAAAAATGCTCTTTTGGTTCGTCGGACACTTTTGAGCGCGGACCCGATGTCCAGTAGTTGGTAAGTCAATGCTTCAGAAAATCAAACTGAATAACTTGCACTATGGAGCCAACCTCAAAATCACGAAAAAAAAATCTGCTGTTCCATACATTTGGATCGAGTGGTGGATTGACGTTTTCTATGGAATGTTTTCTCGATTTCTATATTGGCTCCATATAGTGCAAGTTCAGTTTGATGGTCTGAGGGATCCTCTTAGATATCTAACGCATTTAATTTTACACCCTGTGCAAGTTGTACTTATAAGATCGACCAAAATCTCATGGCATAAAAAAAGAAAATATATAGATTTCACATGGTAGTTTCAAAATGCCATCCGTCCAGTCAAAGTAGGCTGCACAGACCATAAAGTTATTATACCTGTGCAGAAGGAGCCTTTTTGCAACGATAAAACACGCGATTGTCCATCGTGTGACAGAATCTCTAATAACGCATAATTGTAGCGATGCACACACATATTTGTATTGATCCACACGCGCGTGTGCATTGTGGCAAAGGCTGTCGACGAATAACTGATCAAATATTACGAAAGTTTTGCATCGTGGCTGTATCGCGTTTGCATCTATTTATTTATCACGTTTGCATCGGTGCTGCATCGCGACTCAATCGATGTATTTTGCAGCACTTCTGCGCTGCAGTGTGTAAAGGGCCCTAATCTAATTACCCCAGTGTTGCTTACTCTAAAAAGTGATTTATATATTTGCCATCATATTCTGGTTCATAGCTATGTTCACTCTAAGCATATTTTATTAATAAAAACACAAAGAAACAAAACCAGCGATATGGAAAAGTCATACGCTACAATATCACTGCACTTTTCCCCCGTCTTCTTTGCCAAGTGTTAACTACAAAGCACGAAGGAAAACATGAAAAATAGATTCAGACATTTCAAAAGCGCGTGCGAGAACTCTTTTTGATTTATGCAAGCCAGCTCGCGATGAAAAGCATCGTTTTTGCCGGCAAAATTGTTATTGCTTTTTGCGGAATTAGGTATCACTTTTAGCGATACACTTTTGGTGGCAAAATAACGCTTTGGAAGTGTTATTTTTGTTGATTGAAATGAGATTTAAAAATGCCATGACATAGTACTATATTTAATTTTTACGAGTATATTCCTTGATGAGATAGTCGGGGATATTACACTGAAAAAAAATGCTTTGTTAAATATAACCGAACTTTAGTGACTTACAAACTGTTTTGTAGTACATAATCAAACATTTGGTTATAACTAGCGAAAAGGTTGGTTATTTATAATCAAATGTTTGTTTATTTGCTACAAAACAGTTTGGAAGTCACTAAGTTCGTTTATATTTAGCATATGCTCACGACTATATTCCCCGAGGGGGTAGTCAGAGATATTCTGAAACCTCAGAACATCCACGTTTCACTAGTAGTACCGAAACTCTGTCCAGTGTGACGGGGAGTGAGCCCGTCGCCACTTATAATGGACAGTAGGTACAATACATGCCTCGAAATTGAAGCATGCAGGTTTCCTCACGATGTTTTTCTTGACCGAAAAGCCAGTGGTGTTACAAATAGTACATAAATTCCGAAAAACTCATTGGTACGACTCGGCCTGGACGGGGATCGAACCATCGCCTCCTGCACGGCAGGCAAGGTTACTCGCTACTGGACCACCACGGCTTTTTATACGGTTATATTTAACAAAGCATTTTTTTCAGTGTATACGAATATCACAACACGCACTGTCCACTTTTAACTAGCAAGTTCCCAAATTCTGTCCAGGGTGGCAGCAAGTGAGTTCATCATCAGCCTATCATCGTCCACTGCTGAACATAGGCCTCTCCCAAGGCGCGCCACAAGGCTCTGTCCTCGGCCTTCCTCATCCAGTCGCTCCCCACTACCTTTCACTCGTCAGTCCAGCGGGCAGCGGGGCGTCCCACACTACGCCTCCCAGTTCCTGGTCTCCACTATAGAACTCTGATACCCCACCGGTTGTCAGTTCTTCAGCAGATATGACCAGCCCATTGCCACTTCAGCACACTTGCAAAATTTTTATCGATGTCAACCACTTTAGTTCTCTGACGTATCACTTCATTTCTGATGGGATCACAAAGCATAGTTCACTCCATAGCTCGCTGAGCGACCTTGAAATGATGAACTCGTCCTATCGTCAGGGTCCACGTTTCCGCACCATAGGTCAATCACTGGCAGGAAGCAAATGAGCTCGTTGTCACCTTTTTAAACTTGCAACGTATCGTGCGAAATGGGGTAGTCTGTCTTTCCTAAATCGACCTTTCACGGCTATACATAATATGCTCACACACATGTCCTACTGGGGTAGGCAGAGACAACTGCTACGATTCTCAAACACATCTATCGCCTCTTCAACATCCGTAAAGGTGGCGGTTGACAGGCGACCGCACGCCGCACGCCGCAACCGCATGTCGCGACGACACTACTGGTTTGTATGTAATTCTATGAAATACCCTGCGCAGCCGGCGACACGCTGCTCGACTTCACTGCGGTGCGGTCGAGCTTCACTGACGCTCAACCGCAGACCAGAAGTGTCGCCGAGTGCTGCCAGCATGCGATAATTATCTTAGATTCACTATATTTTTGAGTGGCATGCCATAGAACATAAAAGTCGGGTATAACACGATAATTCATACAAATTCCACGATATTTCTTTAAATTAATGAAATTTCTATTTTCAACCACATTTTCCGTTAAATTCCAACAATAAATCATACTGGCGTTTGGTATTTGGTAAAACAGTGTTTAAATATTACTAGATATAATCAATACGAGATGATAATTTTGGGAAAAAAACATGTTTTTACTTTTTACGGAAATTTTTTCTACTTATTCGTTTTTACGAAAATCTTTTCTATTCACCCTTTATTAGAGCTCAAGTTACGGCATAGTAGATATAAAGCATCATCCTAAATCTTAAAACAATACTGAAAATTATCACCCCAAAAAATACCCTAAGTTGGCAATACTGTCTGTAGCTGCGGCGTGCAGTTGCGGCGTGCGGTCGGCTTCCCATTCACGACCGCAGCGACGTGTCGCGGCGACACGTCGCGACCGCACGCCTCATGCGGTCGGCTACCAATTTGCTCCTTAAGTCTCTTCGAACAAGCATCCGGAACATTTTATTTAGTCATTTTTTTGTGAGCATGATATGATTAGCGTTTGTATTAAACTAAGGGCCGTTTCATACAAGCTATTCTTGAGCGTAGCGTAGGCGTGGAACGATATCGCCGCAGAGACATCGCAGCGATGCGTCGGTTGCTGCGGTGCAGTTGCGACATCGCCTACGCTGCCTACGCCTAAAAATAAATAAATATTAATAAATATGATTGACCAAAGCTTGTGTGATAGTGATAGGTCTCTAAGAGGCGACCCATTTAACTATCCCATTCACACTTCCCATATAAAATGGCTTTATTGCATAAAATGTTATACGAAATTCGCTGAAAATGCTTTTCAAAGTATCGACAGTTGTTACAAAGGGCCAAACGATATTCATCTTTGTTAATGCAAAGAGAGAAAAATTTCAGTGTATGTCCGATTCAAAGCGAACCGAATGGAAATTCCAATTATTCTTTTTATTTCTATTACCACTACTATTGACGATGTAGTGGTGTAGTTTTCGACTATCATCAAAGTTAAGTAATACGCGTCCCATGCTGATATTTGAATGGGTCACCACTTTAGTTGATTTTCATCCCGAAAATCTCCGTGCTTTGTAAGAAACGAAGTATTTGGTCCTCTGACGATGATTTCATACTCAATTTCGACTTCAGCGATTGCTTGGGTACTATAGCAGATAAGTAAGTGAATTATAGCCTGTAGAATCCCACAGCAGGGCAAAGGTCTCTTACGAATAATGGTGCGAGGTAGTGGGCCATACTGCGGGCCCAGCCAGGTATAAATAAAACATGCACTCTCCTCCCAATCCTCCTGAATCTGATGAAACGGAAAACTGCTTCGATCAGATGTGGGTTCGAAATAGTTCATGCAGTAACTCTAACCGCTTGGTATTGACGATGCTCTATAACTGTTCAGATTGATAGTCTCTTAAGAAACCCGTCTATGTTAGTGCTATTCGTAGCCGGGTACCAGTGCAATTCTATCTGTTAATCGGCATCACCAAAAAAAAATTAATATTTCTGGAAAAATCTAAACCGTTTCTTGAAATTTCGCGTTTAACACACTTGGTAGGGGATAACTGCAGATAGCTCATGCAATGTTTTTTTTTTCGTTCTACTTACTAGTTACTATGTAACTGACTATTGTCCTGTTCCAGTTTCAATAATTATTCTTGTCCTGGACCGGTAGATAATAGACAGAAAATTGTGGCCAATTGGCCATCCTACAATATACAGAGAAAAGTTAACTGTTAGTCTTATAATCATCCTCATCCTCACTAAAAAACAGATGAAGTATTCGATGAGGTAGTGGAGCTTAGATATTTCGATCACTTACATACACCCCTATTTTTATTTTTATTACTTGCCAAAAAAAATTTACTTTTTCCCTGAGGAACATGGGTCCAAAAACGTGAAAAATGTTTGTACCTTCCATACAAAATGACCCTTTCGTTTTTCGTAACCAGTTTCTAATTCTCGATTGAAATATTCCATTAGGTAATTAAAAGATGCATTGGCATCTTTTTGGTCATCGTTTCCCTCTTTATCATTTTAAATAAACATATGTAATTAATTGAATCAGGCGTTACTTTGCGGAATTCCATGACTAATAGGTAGATGACACGATTGTATCAAGACCTCCGCCTCTAAATACCTAGTAGACAAAGTTGTATTACGTAATAAAATACAACCTGCTTACCAAATAATTTCTACTCTACACGTGTTTCGCTCCACCAAGGAGCATCCTCAGGAGTTAGACCGACGAACGTTCGATACAGAGTTGTTACTCCGCCGAGCGTCCGACACCGAGTGACCTGTGCGCGCCGTCTGTCGCCTATTTATACCCGTTTGACTGCGCCCCCCACCTATCGGTTGGTGAAAGTTTGTAATGGCCGTTTGTTGTGACTGACCTCGGGCGTTTGGTTGGAAAATTCTTAATAACGGTGATGAGGATACATTTATCTGCTCGTTAAGAATATTTCCGACCCTATTTTGCCTAATAATTTCCAACTGTTCCAACACATCTAGTCGCAGCCCTTTATTCGACGTATGTATGACGTCATACGAATGTCCGTTACCCACTTGGTGTCCGGTATCTAAGAGATGTTTTGCAAAATGAGATCTTTCTGGGCGATTGTTCCTATATGCTGCCATGTGCTCTCTGTATCGTATGTTAAAGCTACGTCCCGTTTGGCCGACGTAAACACAATCGCATTCATTGCAGTTTAATTGGTACACGCCAGACCTCCTACCTACCTCCGTTTTTTCCTTGCCATTGCATACTACCCTACGAATGGTGTTGTTTGTACGGAATGCTACGTGCACTCCGTTGTTTCTTAATATTTTTGCGATCTTTTCTGATATTGTTCCTACATATGTAATACTTGACCGATAGTGGTGTACTATCCTTTCAGCGGGCACAGCATATAAAAGCAAGGTCGTGTTTTGACGATCCTTCTTGGCTATTATATTATCTACCATTTTAGTCGCATAGCCGTTTGCTAGAGCGATGGAGTAGAAAGTGTGAAGCTCCTTTGTGTATGCATGTTCGCTTAGGGGAACAGTCATTAATCTATTGACATATGCGTGAAAAGCCGCTAGTTTGTGTTGCCATGGGTGACAGGAGGAAGCTGGTATTACTGTGTCCGTGTGGAACTTTATTTAATTGTGATTGTACTATTTGTAGTGTACAGCAATAAAGAGTAGTTAATGTGGAAAGCGCCGGTAGCGCCGTCTATCGGCAGGTGCGGTCTGTGGTCAATATCTATCGTTCATTCGCTCGGTATTCGTGCACCGACCGCCGTGCTGTGCGGACGTGTGCTAGTCACATTCACTAGTGAAGACTATATCTGTGTTTCATTATATACATCAACCTCAACCAACCCTTAGTAGAAAGGTGTATTCCACACGGACACAGTAATACCAGCTTCCTCCTGTCACCCATGGCAACACAAACTAGCGGCTTTTCACGCATATGTCAATAGATTAATGACTGTTCCCCTAAGCGAACATGCATACACAAAGGAGCTTCACACCATCTACTCCATCGCTCTAGCAAACGGCTATGCGACTAAAATGGTAGATAATATAATAGCCAAGAAGGATCGTCAAAACACGACCTTGCTTTTATATGCTGTGCCCGCTGAAAGGATAGTACACCACTATCGGTCAAGTATTACATATGTAGGAACAATATCAGAAAAGATCGCAAAAATATTAAGAAACAACGGAGTGCACGTAGCATTCCGTACAAACAACACCATTCGTAGGGTAGTATGCAATGGCAAGGAAAAAACGGAGGTAGGTAGGAGGTCTGGCGTGTACCAATTAAACTGCAATGAATGCGATTGTGTTTACGTCGGCCAAACGGGACGTAGCTTTAACATACGATACAGAGAGCACATGGCAGCATATAGGAACAATCGCCCAGAAAGATCTCATTTTGCAAAACATCTCTTAGATACCGGACACCAAGTGGGTAACGGACATTCGTATGACGTCATACATACGTCGAATAAAGGGCTGCGACTAGATGTGTTGGAACAGTTGGAAATTATTAGGCAAAATAGGGTCGGAAATATTCTTAACGAGCAGATAAATGTATCCTCATCACCGTTATTAAGAATTTTCCAACCAAACGCCCGAGGTCAGTCACAACAAACGGCCATTACAAACTTTCACCAACCGATAGGTGGGGGGCGCAGTCAAACGGGTATAAATAGGCGACAGACGGCGCGCACAGGTCACGGACAGCTTGCCACGCCAGAGAGAGCACACGCGTTCGCACCTCCTCGCGCGTACCCGCGCACCCCAGATTTTTACCAGCGAAGCGCCGGCTGCCCGAGTGCAGTATAAACCGGCGCCGACGCTCCCGCGAACGAGCCGCAGTGGCCCCCCCACTGAATCCAAACAGCCCTTTTCAGGGCTACACGTAGTTTTTCCCAAAGTACCCTCGGGTTCTTTGAGTATTGTGCCACCCGCAGTGACCCGCACAGTCAGTCACAACGCAACCCACCTACATCTTTTTGGTTTTTATTGGGCCACCCGCCAAATAAAAATTAAAAAGAATGTCGTCACCATCGCGACATAACCACCAAGGACTTGTCACGAAGAATACACGAAGGTCGAAGCAGCTCTCCCGGGTCCCACAGGCGGAACAGGATGTAATCCGCAAAGGAATCCGGAGCTGGTTCAAAAAGGTAGCCGCCCAATCCAGATCGCAGCCCTCGTCGGGATCGTCCTCGCCAGTCGTTGACGCCGCACAAGAAGCCTTCGAAACCCCCGCCAACCTTGTGGCGGAAAGCAGAGACCCGCGCCTACGCCTCGGTCGTCTCAATGTCCCCCGCCCAATCGGACCCGCGTTCGATCCTGTGGCCACCCCCGCGTACGCGCGCCGGACCTCACCCGAGGCACTCCGCGCGGCGTCTGCGCCCCCGGGGGCGCACGCGACGCACGCGACAGCGCGACCGCACGCGCCCGCGAACGCGCCCAAACCCGAGGCCCCGCGAATGCCCGCACCCGCGCAACAGCACCCGCCCGCGCGGAAGGGTACCGCCGCACCCCCTGCTCGCCAGCAACCCAGCACCCTCCCGGCCAGACACGTGCCGGTGCAGAGAACGTCCTCGCGACCGACTTTCGCGCCGCCACTCGTCCTACCACCCGAAATCACGCCGCCGCGCTTCATGCCGCAGCGAAGCACACCTCCCTCGGCCGCGCTCCACGCCGGACCGACACCCGCACCGCAACCCATGTCTATGCCTTCTCTGGAGCCCATGGACACCGCTTCGGCGACGAGCCCGCCTGCCGCGTCATACGCGTCAGCCGCTGGCACGCCGCGAACACCGCCGCCCTCTACGCCCCCCGCGTCGAGGACCGGCACCCCGCCGCCGCCCCCCACGAAGAAGACGCGCTACCCGCCACTCGTCGTGGAGAAGCTCCCGAATTGGACACACCACATTCGGAAGCTAAAAGAGATGCTGGGCCATGCCCCTAATGTGAGACCCCACGGAAAAGGCGTGCGATTCCTGCCCAAGGAGGACCAGGAGTACCGCCTTATCCAGCGTTACTTATCGAAGCTAGAAAAGGAAGAAAAGATCTCCTGGTTCTCCTACTCCCTACCGGCAGAGAAGAACATAAAGATCGCAGTCAGAGGCCTCCCGGCGAACACCGCGCCGGAAGAAATTGTGGAGGAGCTCCGCAGTCTGGGCTACGACCCAGAGTTCGCGCGACATATCGCCGCGCGCCAGGGACGCCCAGGCTGCATATTCCATGTGCAGCTCCGTAGAACCCCGGACCTCCTACCCGGCATCTACAACATAGGGGAGTTGTTAGGTATGCCGGGTGTGAAGATAGAAGCCTGGCGGGGCAAACAGGGCCCCGCGCAATGCCATAGATGTCAGCAGTTCCGGCATTCCTCCCACCGCTGCCACCGCAAGCTCGCCTGCGTCCGCTGCGGGGGAGAACATCCGGCAAAGGACTGCCCGAGGCCGCTGGACCAGCCGGCCACGTGCGCAAACTGCGAGGGCCCTCACCCCGCAAACAACGCAACCTGCCCCGTCTACAAGAGGGAGACCAGGAACAGGAAGGCCGGCACAGTCCCTGTGTCGACCTCCCACATCCGGTCTGAGAGGGGGAAAACAGAGAAAATCCCCCCCGCCCCGGAGGGAGAACTGACCGCCGGCCAGCCTGAGAAGGCCCCAGCGGTCGTGCCCCCGGCAAAAGGCCCCCCAAGAAGGAAGACCAAGAAGAGGACAGCTCAACCCCTTCCTCCCCCCGAAAACCCAACAACCACGCCCACCAACACCGAGCTGGCATGGACAGTCACGCGCGCCCTCCTGAATATCATGGATGACGTCGAGGGCGGTCGCTGCCCGAAGCGAAGAATCGTGGAGGCGCTGAAGCTGCTTGAGCCGCTGCGTCGCACCTCCCTCGACCTACCAGCCTGAAGACCTAGGTAGGTCCTCACCCCACTATGGCGGCCGCTCACCCCCACGACTCCACGTCGAGTCGTCAGGGACGTGGGCCCCGCCGCAGAAACACCCCCCGGACTGACTCCACTGCCGGCTCGCAGGTCGCTTATCGGGCCTCCCCCCACGGGGTCTCACTCGATGGGCTTGACCTCGCCGGCGGCTGTAAACACCATGGACCTACCACAGGCGCCTAGGCGCCCCCCCAGTGACCCGGTCGTAGCAGCGACCGGCGGCTGACACTACAGGCAGGAGGCCATAGCCTCGGAACTGTCTCCCCGCGACCCCCCTTCGGGGGGCCGCGAGAAGAAAACCTCGATTGCGATTGCACAGGTCACTCGGTGTCGGACGCTCGGCGGAGTAACAACTCTGTATCGAACGTTCGTCGGTCTAACTCCTGAGGATGCTCCTTGGTGGAGCGAAACACGTGTAGAGTAGAAATTATTTGGTAAGCAGGTTGTATTTTATTACGTAATACAACTTTGTCTACTAGGTATTTAGAGGCGGAGGTCTTGATACAATCGTGTCATCTACCTATTAGTCATGGAATTCCGCAAAGTAACGCCTGATTCAATTAATTACATACGAACAGCTAGCATAGCTGACCAGGCACATTTATACATCAAACTTATGAGGCTACATCGGGTGGCCGCGCAAAACGTTTGGTTCAATCAAGAATGCAAACGCCTAAATGTCATACCGAATTATATAAATATCCGTTCCAACACGTATAGCCGCGCAGCTAATAAGGCAATACGAAAGGCCCAAATAGTGTGGTTAGATACGGAATCTCGCCATTGGTTTACGGTCAGAGACAACCTAAAGCTACATCTTAAGGCACTACACACCGAATTGACCTTTAATTTGCATAGGGTTGAATTTGATTTGTTGGACCAAAAGGCCAGAGATCTAGCATCACAAGTAGTACATGCGAAATACCTACAACAACAGCGGAAATTGAACGTCTTGGTACATAATAGTCGAGGTAGGCACAGCGATACTAATACAGGCGTCACCGAAAACGGTCATTCATTTTACCCACGAGTCAAAAATTTGACTGATGTACAACTTTCCGAACGCGAAATGACGTTTCTGGAAAATGGAATTAAATATAATATAAGACCAAAACTATGCCAGAAATCTTTAGAGGGTCTGGCCGTTGATACAGAGGTAGCAATCGTATTAGGTAAGAGTAGCGGTGACGTAGATAAAGCCACCATTAGGACTTATGTGGCAAATGAGATAGGAAAAACCAGTATCGATCAGCAAAGTCACAATGGCGTAGCTGGTCAACAGTCAGGAGCAATGAGGTCGATACGAATTAAGATCCACGACAATAATCTAATAGTTACGAAGGCCGATAAAGGGAACAGTATCGTAATACTACACCACAATGACTATATTAGTAAGGTCGATGACGTGTTACAGAGTGGAGACTTCAGCGCTCTTGACTCAGATCCAACAAATAAATACAACGCAGAGGTGAAGTTAGCGGTAAATGGATCAGCATACACGTTCGCAAACGATTTTCAAAAACGTGCAATACCACCGATGAATCCACAGGCCCCTGTGTTGTACGGTCTACCAAAAATACACAAAGACAATGTTCCCATTAGACCTGTCGTATCATATATAGGCTGTCCGGCATATGAGTTAGCAAAGCGACTAAATTCAATTATTAAAGACAAATCCGCATTTAAGCCAAAGTACGGATTACAGAACACAAAACATCTAATAGATCAGATTAAAGATGTTTCATTACCTACTCAATCAATCTTGCTTTCACTGGACGTAGACAGCTTATTTACAAATGTTCCTTATGAGGAATGTTTGTCTATATTAGGTGATCATCTCGGGAAACAACGTCTTCATCCAGAGGAAGCAAGGGAAATTATACATTTAACGTCTATATGTATGAAACAAAACTATTTCCGTTTCAATAACCGATATTACAGACAAAAAGAGGGGTTAGCTATGGGATCTCCTTTAAGTCCATTAATGGCAGAGATCTTCATGGATAACTTCGAGAATAGTAATATCATAGGCAACAATAACATCCTATATTATTATAGATATGTTGATGACATACTCATGTGCTGGACCGGAACAGAACAGGAACTTCAAACTTTCGTAGAATACCTAAATAACTGCCATCCAAAGATACGGTTTAAAATTGAGCTGGAACAGAATCATTCCATCAACTTTTTAGATTTAACCATCAAACGGGAACATAGTCGACACGTATTCGAAATATATCGTAAACCTACCCACACGGACACAGTAATACCAGCTTCCTCCTGTCACCCATGGCAACACAAACTAGCGGCTTTTCACGCATATGTCAATAGATTAATGACTGTTCCCCTAAGCGAACATGCATACACAAAGGAGCTTCACACCATCTACTCCATCGCTCTAGCAAACGGCTATGCGACTAAAATGGTAGATAATATAATAGCCAAGAAGGATCGTCAAAACACGACCTTGCTTTTATATGCTGTGCCCGCTGAAAGGATAGTACACCACTATCGGTCAAGTATTACATATGTAGGAACAATATCAGAAAAGATCGCAAAAATATTAAGAAACAACGGAGTGCACGTAGCATTCCGTACAAACAACACCATTCGTAGGGTAGTATGCAATGGCAAGGAAAAAACGGAGGTAGGTAGGAGGTCTGGCGTGTACCAATTAAACTGCAATGAATGCGATTGTGTTTACGTCGGCCAAACGGGACGTAGCTTTAACATACGATACAGAGAGCACATGGCAGCATATAGGAACAATCGCCCAGAAAGATCTCATTTTGCAAAACATCTCTTAGATACCGGACACCAAGTGGGTAACGGACATTCGTATGACGTCATACATACGTCGAATAAAGGGCTGCGACTAGATGTGTTGGAACAGTTGGAAATTATTAGGCAAAATAGGGTCGGAAATATTCTTAACGAGCAGATAAATGTATCCTCATCACCGTTATTAAGAATTTTCCAACCAAACGCCCGAGGTCAGTCACAACAAACGGCCATTACAAACTTTCACCAACCGATAGGTGGGGGGCGCAGTCAAACGGGTATAAATAGGCGACAGACGGCGCGCACAGGTCACTCGGTGTCGGACGCTCGGCGGAGTAACAACTCTGTATCGAACGTTCGTCGGTCTAACTCCTGAGGATGCTCCTTGGTGGAGCGAAACACGTGTAGAGTAGAAATTATTTGGTAAGCAGGTTGTATTTTATTACGTAATACAACTTTGTCTACTAGGTATTTAGAGGCGGAGGTCTTGATACAATCGTGTCATCTACCTATTAAATAAACATATATTATTTTTAAGACGGTAGCACCATCTATCGATGCCATAGAAAACTACAAGGCAATAAATAGGGGTGTAAAAAAATAAATTTATTCTAAAAGTATAATATTTAATATTGGGCAGAATACCTAACTGTATGGTAAAAACATAAAAATGTTTTAGTGCATAAAATTCCATTAGGATGCACAAACAAAAAATTGCATTTGATGAATATTTTTACCTGACCGTTTATTTTTTTTAAAAGAAAATAAAAATCGTTGTCGAATGGACTCTAAAAACGATTTATCTAACTGTTTAGTGTTTACATAGCGAATAGAATTTCGTTCCAGTAATACATCAAAAGCTTTGACAATTTAGGTTGGTAGGTTTTTTTTTGTTTTTTGTATATTGTTTGATCACGGCTTAAGTACGACGACGAAACGACACGACGACGACGAAACGACACGACGACGAAACGACGTATGAAATGAGATGAAATTGACAACATTTCATTTTTTTAATCATCTTTTTTTAATGAAAAATATATAAATAGGTAAAAAATAAGAGATATGTATTTTTCCGATAAAATTTTTGCCCGATATTTCTATTTTTAATATACTTTTGAATTTTCAGAAAAACGTTGGATTTATGGCTACAATACCTGGGCCGCAATAAAAATTAAAAACTGACAAATATTATAGAAAAGCCAGCAGGCAAAGGAATAAAATCTCATTCAACCTCTATTTTATTTTTCAGTATTTTTCAAATAACTAGAAATAATGGATAGAAAAATCTGATAATTTTGATATAGGTAAGCTTTGAATCGCATAATCTCCAAATGGTTTTCTAATTTTGGTACCTTTCTTAAATGAAATGTCAAATTCTAATAAAAACTTCTATTTTGCTTCTACAGTTAAAGATCCTACCTACGATGAATCGTATGAAAGGCGTTATAGATTAACATTACCTATTTATTACAGAAAGTTGGTAGATGTGGCAATGTTTCTTACCACACCGGAAGGGATTATGGTCGTGAGTTTATGTATATTATATTATTTATTACAGTCTAGTGACTCGTCCAGGCTTCGCACGGATACATAAACCTTCATCATCAATCAGTCTATTAAATGAAACCCGTATCAAAATCCCTAAAGTAGTCCCTGACATTAGTCTATCTACAGGGTGAAATTGAAATCATTGGCATCCTTTTTATTAAACTTTTATTATATTCCTTTTTATACCTTTACCTTTTTATTCTACCCTTCAAACTGAACAACTGTTATGGGAGCAAACGGATAAAAGCAAAAGAAATCAGCTGTTTCATATAGTTGAGTAGTGTAGACATTACAGTTAAGTATGGAACAGCAGAATTTTTTTTTCTTAATAATTGATACAAGCTGTAGGTAATATACATGGTGTAAGTGACAGCCTAGCAAATGCTGAAACGGTGAACTCAGACCATCAAACTGAACAACTTTCACTACGGAGCCTACATCAGGAAACGCGAAAAAAAAATCTGCTGTCCCATACATTTTAGTCGGGTAGCAGTTTTGTACCAACGTTTTAACAAGATAAGAAAAAAAGAATTGTTTAAACTCCAAAAGCAATTTATTACGATCGCTACCCACGTCCTTAACCTAAATGCAAAGTGGAAAACAAGTAAGTACTCCAGAAAAATAAGTCAATGGCGGCTTGTGCTCCTGCGTTCGGAAAAACAAAGTTTTTTCCTCATTGTCACGGCTACTTCTGTCCGATCCTTTACAACGACCGTCTGTTACACCGATACGAACATAGGTTACTCATTATTATCATCATCAGCCTATATACGTCCTGTGCAAGGCCGTAGGCCTACCCTTCAAGGAAGGTACGACTTTTTCCTTCACCGTTTCTAATTATATTGTCAAATATTGGCTTCTGATCACGTATTCTCCTGTAATTCAGAACAGAAATCAAACGAAATGGTTCACTGACAAACGAACACATGTTTATTAAACAAGTCAGTCCAGGCAGTCAGGACGATCGATGTCTCAGGACAGGTTATTCAATAGTTTAAATAATTCTCAACGTCATCTCTCTGGCTCCTTCTAGAATGCTCTAAGCTAGGCTAGGCTAGGCTATGAGGATATCCGATATGAATAGGCTATATCAAAACTATTCAAAAAAGACAATCTTCATTTTATCAGATATCAAAATAAGCGCTTTGTATGTACAATTGTACTAAATGCAGACTTGTGATTGTGACGTTGTTCGTGATTCCAGTACTTTTTTAACTGACTTCTAAGAAGATTATATGTTTTAGTCTATCTCTGCTGTGTCTTTGTCTATTATAGTTATATTAAAGAATTACTGGAAATGTGAGTTTAGCGTTATTATAAAATTTTTATTTTACTAGGACGATAAAAGTAAAACATTTGATGTAGTCAAACATGCTATTACGATACGGTGTGACAGACGCTTTCGTCCCTTCCTGCCCACGTCAAATAAACAGTTCAGTGGCAACTCTTATCATTGTCCTAGATAATATCTGTAGGAGACAGCCCCGTTTTATACTGAACGTTGACGATTACGCCCCCTTTTGTGGCATAAAACGCTTTGGTTTTTTTTCGAGAGAAGAAAACAACGGAATAATAACAGGTATTTTCTTGAAAATGTTTATCATTCCTGACAATGTCTTTAAGACTATATTAAAAAGAAAAAGGGAAGGGAGATAAATACCGTATTTTTTTTTTGCTGAATGTTTAAGTTGTTTGGATGATCAAGCTGTGCAACTATTATTTTATGGGAGCAAAATTTAAATCGCGTATTAAACATTATAATATAAAATATACCTATAAATTCTCACATAATTATACAAGGTGTAACAAAACACCCTAGTAACATTTAAAAGGGTGGTTAAGACCATGAAACTCAAAAATTTTTACTACGGAGACAACGTTGAAAAAATAAACATCTGTCCCATACATTTGAGGCGAGTAGGTACTGCAGTTTTGTATGAAACAGCCGATTTTTATTATTTTTCCTCGATGTTGGCCCCATACTGAAAATTGTTTAGTTTGATGGTCTTAACCACCCTTTTAAATGTTACCAGGGTGTTTTGTTACACCCTAATTAGTACCTAAGTCAAAGTCATACAATCAACTAAACGAAATCACTTTCAATAACAATGTGTCTGTTGCGGGTCTGCTGGAAGAAATCTCTTTAGAGATAAGCTCGCCCTTTTTACATGTCTACTTTAATTGATTTTTCTGTAATATTTTGTGTACAATAAAGTGCTAAAAATAAATAAATTGTGTAGTCTATTTTCCCCCGAAAATAATGTACAAAATTATAATCCCCCAATCAATCTCTAATTAAAGACAAGCCCTTTGTAATGTAAAATCTGGGGGACAATACAATATCTAATTAACCCTTAAGATCCCGTCTTGAGGGTCCCAGATATGGCTTCCGAAGGGTTTTACGGGGGTCCATCAAAACCAGAGATGTGAGGGTTTACCTGTCATAAACATTTCAACAAAGTTAAGCTTTGCGTTTCTTTGACAAGATTTTGTGATTTATTTCCGAATGGTGAAGAACGAGATTTGTTGTTTAAATAGTTTTGTTGTATTTTAATCATTTTGTAGAAATATGACAGAGTTTTTGATTATGATAAAGAGCTCGAAACTTTAGGTTTTATTAACTAGGTAAGTCTTAGTATAAAAAAAATTTTATGGTTTGAAAAAATTCATTAAGAAATTTATACTAATATAAATTTTAGTATAAATTTTTATTTATTTTAATAATAAATTAATTTAACTAAAGATAAGATATAATAATAATTACCAATTCGAGAATAATCAGCCTTTTTTTAAAAACAGCCGCCAATATTTATTGATATTTACCTGAAACAAATAAAGGTGGAGTTTTTAGTATTAATTAGCTTCGTCACAAATATACAGCGTGTTAATAAGACATTTGTCTTCATCCACAAAAAAGAAAAGTTGAAGTTGTTGAGTTTTAATCTAACCTGTATATTTATACAGGTTAGATTAGGGTCGCATTACTTTAAGGGGTGATTGTTCCCATGATACTGAACAACTTTCCCTAAGAAACCTATTGGAAATTCGCAAAAAAAAAATCGACTTTCCATTTTAAATGCAATCAGCTGATCGAACGTTTGTATGAAAAGTCGATTTTTTTTCCTATAGTTTTATTAGGGAAAGTTGATCAGTATCATGTTTACCCTAACACCCTGTATACATTATCGTACTTTTAATATCACACTTGGAAAGTGCCACGGAGTTATAAAATCCAACATCATTCGAAACCTAATTTTTATTTATATCCCTTCTCCTCGAAGCATTTATCTTATCCCCGCAGAATGTCTTAGGAAAAATCCGAGGATGATAAATAGATTTAAAACCCATTTGAAGGCAGGAAAAAGGCACAAACTTATAAAATCATTTTTTTCTGTATCAAAGAAAATTGCGAGTTCAACTTGGTTTTCAACGGATTTCCGCCTTCAATGCAGGGACGTACCGTCAGGAAAAGAGAATCCTACTAATATTATAAACGAGAAAGATTGTATGGATGGATGGATGTTTGTTACTCTTTCACGTTAAAACGGCTGGACCGATTTCGATGAAACTTGGCATATATATAGTTCATAGCTCAGAATAACACATAGGCTTCCTTTTTTTTATATGTGCACGCAGACGGAGTCGCGGGCAAAAGCTAGTATAATATAAATTGTAAGTACATTGAATTTTCTAACAAAAATAATCGATCCGATTCTATTTCCTTTCGATTTTATGTTAGATTTTCAAGTCCTTTTACAACATAACCAACTAATAGAGAAACAACGTTAATTGCGTTTTTTTTACAATATAACTAACTAATAGAGAAACAACGTTCATTGCGTTTATTGTTAACTAAAATTGTAAAAACATAAAAATGTATAACCACATTGTTGTGTTTTTTAATTTAACTAACAGAAAATTTGAATTAAAAGTGGATAAGGCAAGGTGGGCTTCAACAAAACATACACTAGGTACCAGGATTTTTGTGTTTGATGTGAATAAAATAAGTAGATTTCATTCGTTTATTCACTCAGTTCAAAGGCTAAGAACACAGTCAAAAATAATCCAAAACCAGTGATTTTTGTACCCATGTCCATACAGCGATAAGTGGGTCGAAAAAAAGCATGGCCCACACTTTAAAAATACTGGAGTAAAAAATCTGAAGTACACCAAAGGCATACCTATCCTAATCTTATCAAGCGTGATTTTAGGTTATTTAAATCTAAAAAAAAAACACGTTTATCGAACAACTTTTCTGCTACCACTCCATAACTTAGTAAGCCGTACCTCAGTCATTCATCTTCCACAAATTCCACAGTCATTTGTTAAGGGCTGAGTCTACAGTCCTACTCGCCGAGATTCTGAGTTAATCCTTCCTTACCCCGTGTTGTGGGCCCTTAAGTTATGACGTAGTCACATGAGGGTAGATTATGGTCTAAATTAATTAGAAATTTAGAAAGCGTTATAATCTAAATAAGTTACAGATTGTAGGATCCAATGCAGGGGAAAGGACTCCTATCACAAATAAGGGTGAAATGGGACATACTCCACCACGTGGGCCCAGTGCGTATTGAATAAATAAATACTGTATGTAGCACTCTTTCTTATGCCCTTTCCACACGAGGGCAGGGCAGTGAGGGCAGGACAGTACTGCTCTCGTGTGAACAGGCGCGCCGAAGCAGGACAGTACTGTCATGGCAGTAACCAGAGCAGGGCAGTGAATAGACGGCCGGTCTATTTTTCGCTTCCCCCTCCACCTATTTCTCTCGAGTGCCTCGTAGCTGCCCCCGTCTAAACGCGAGGGCAGTGCAGTGCAGGAAGATATTTTATAATTTTTGGACATCCTGATTGGTTTTTTAATTATAAAGGCACCCTTTCGAATTGAGAATGCACTACAGCTTAACATAAAACTTATAAAGGTTTAAAAAGAAAATAAGATTTTTATAAAAACGTGAAATTATTGAATATAAATATAAACTTGTGTAGGACTCTCAGATTTAGAGGCAGGCTAAATAGGAATAAATACCGAATATTACTGTGAAAGTTATCAAAACGAAACTCAAATTATATTAATTAGCACGTGGATTGAGCTGTCCCGTCTAGCTGCCCAAAGTGTGAACGGCAACTGTCTTCCCAACTGCCCTGCCCCACTGCCCTGCCCTCAATGCCCTGCCCTCGTGTGAAAGTAAGCCACCGGTGATCAGTGACCACGAAAAGTGGTCGGTGGCCACAATTTGTAACCCGCGCAAAGCGTATAACGCCTAGCGAGTCCCTATAAAATGTATGAAAAAGCGTGTGAACTGCTTGCCGCTGGCCACCTGTGGCTGTGGCTGGTAGCTTGTTTTCGCTGAGCCTTTATACATAAAATGATTAGCACATCTTAAGTTTCCTCACACAGAAGATCAATACCAGAATTAATTTGGTCAAATGATTTCAATCTTACATCCCACTCAACCATACACATTTCCACTGAAGTGTAAACGGAATACAATAATTCTAATCAATATACCTCTTCGAAATGGACACTGAAAATCTTGTACAACACCTGAACCTTATTGGCATATAAATAGAGTCCAAGTTCCTCGGTGGAAATTGACTTAGTTCTGTCAAGTGGCAAAGGGATTACCGGTTGTCATGGAAACTCGTAGTCGCCTGGACTTGGCTCAATTAGTCATTGGGCCGAAGCTAAGGAAATAATGGATTAGTTTAGCTTTGAGTAGTGTCCAAGCAATTAATTATTCACTTTTAGATTTGGTTCACTACTCTATGTTTTTAGATAAAAATCATGATCATTGATCACGCACGTCCCACTGTCTCTCAAATGAATGAATGAATTCTCAACTCAACTCGAAAATTGTTATTTAAAATTATATCATATATTAAGTAGATAGCTTTCTGACGTCATTATGTTAAGGGCATATGTCGAAAAATAATTTAAGCGAAACGGGCGTGTGATTGCTTATATTACTGCCAGATGCGAGAGAAAGAGATGGGGCGGCGCGCGCGCCTGGAACGAATCAAGCAAAAAAACAAACTTTATTTAATTGTGATTGTACTATTTACGTAAGTTCAATTCTGCTCTAATCAAAACTTAGATAATAGCAATCTCTTTTTTTTAAATCAAGTCTCATGTTTCTATTATTCACAGTTTAGCAGTTACAAGCGTTTATAGACAAAAACGGAGGCTACTTTGGCTTGTTTTTCTATCGAGAAAATTTGTCTTAATCGTGTTTTGGCTCTAATCAAAACATCAATTATATGTTCAATTTACACATATCCGCAAATCATACTCCTACTGTTAGTACTTCATGATATATGGAGCTTTGAAGAATCCTATTTTTTTTACATAGCCCCTTAACTCTACCACCACGTTGCAAGGTGTTCCCTTGTAGAGAAGGTGCGCCCAGAAACTCTACAATACACATATAAAACAATAGATTTCGACATCATAGCACAGAATAAATACTAGTACTACCCGTATAGTAGATTTCGACAGGGATCAGACTGGTAAGCCGATCTGGGGTTGTTTTAAGGGTTTTCGGAAGGGGTTTCAAACCACCTGTAATGTTATCAACAACAAGTCGAATATTAATACTTATCCGTCCATAACTTTGAAAAGTCTTTCCTGCATCTTTTATACGAATTTAGTCTATACTAATAAAACAATAAGGGTTTATATTGTTTCCATCGTTAGTCGATCGGTTACTACTCACTACTGTGAGCGAGTCTTGCCAACTTATAACCTTTACGAGTATTTCAACTCATCAGCCTCACATTTAAGAATTTAGCACACCTGCCCTAAAATGGACATTATGTAGACTTTCTTTTTTGGACAAAACTTTCCCTCACGAAAAGGGTAAGCCCGTTAAATGTAAACAAACGAAAAACGTTTTCCGATACCTGACATGGGCCAAAAATGTCTGACACCTGGATAATGTAGTTTTAATTATTTATGATCAGAAATAACTCACAAATAATGTAAGTACGATAAAGTTGAAAAGATTGTAAAAGAAAACTGCTCATTATATTATAACGCTTCGCTAGTATCACGCAAAACTCAGTTCAATTCCGAACGTAGAAATATTTTATTTTTATACAATAATAGAAATGTTACTTGAGCTCTTTCTGCTTAGCATTTATAGTCAACTAGCCTCTTTTCCGAGGATTTACCAATATTTGTGGCAATTGTTTTATTTCCAGGACAAAATGTAGCCTAGGTCCATGTTTTTAGAACGGTCATAAAGGAGTCAATTTATTGTAGGCCCACAAACGGTTACGTTTATTGATGGTATTACACTCTAAATACATAATTTAATTTACTATAGTAATCGGACGAACGATGAGGTAAAATGCAAACGGAATTATGAAATAAATATAAAAAATGCACCGTTTTGACTTTGTTTGCTAAGATTCTTTTTTCCTATTAAAACGGCACATAAAGCAATGCGCGTATAGGATCTTTGATGTTAATACGAAAATAAAAATAAAAAACCAGCATACCTTACCAAGGCAAGATGTGCGCCAACTGTGATTACGCGACACTGCGTTTAGATGAGGTATAACTAATATTACCACTATAATCTAGAGATTATGAGAAACAAATCGACATGAGTTCAATTCCAGTTGCTGTTGATGTACCTTAGTAAATAAAAATAATAAATAATAATTAAGCTGAAATCAGCTCATATGTGCTAATGCTAATGTGTCCGATAATGACTGTTATAAAAGTGCAGGTTTTAAAAATCTTCCTACTCGTATTGTATCTACTGCATTCACGTATCTCAGTTTCACAGCAAACTCTAATAGAACCCATCAACGGAGGCGAGGATTGCAACCAACACAAAATTGCAATAACCACTGGGCGAAGTTAACGACATTTGTCAGCCGAACCAGCCAACATTTTTCATTACTGACCAAAGTTTTAGTTTGGAACTATCCTTCGCGTTATTGCGAAAGTGCTAAGGGAAATATTAGCGGCAAAGATTAAGCGGGCAGATGGTGAACTCGTTTGGAATTGGGGTAAAAGTGGGTCAGGAACAATTCGATTTAAAAGAAATGCACATTTTTGGATGTGTTGTGCTGAATATTATTTTACTACGCATATGCTCACGACTATATTCCCCGAGGGGTAGTCAGAGATATTCTGAAACTTCAGAACATCCACGTTTCACTAGTAGTACCGAAACTCAGTCCAGTGTGACGGGGGGTGGAGCCCGTCGCTCTCGCGTCGCCACTTGTAATGGACAGTAGGTATAATACATGCCTCGAAATTGAAGCATGCAGGTTTCCTGACGATGTTTTCCTTCACCGAAAAGCCAGTGGTGTTACAAATCGTACATAAATTCCGAAAAACTCATTGGTACGAGTCGGCCTGGACAGGGATCGAACCATCGCACCATCGCCACCTACACGGCAGGCAAGGTTACTCGCCACTGGACCACCACGGCTATATACTTAATTTACTAATTATTTTACTAAAACGCTATTAATTAAGATTAGAGTCACGAAATATTTCTCAGACATGTGCCTCGTTAAAAGTATACAACAAACTCATTAGCTAGCCACAGTGACAGTGAGTGTATGTCCTCCCTTTTCCTTTTTCTATAAATGTATGTACATAATGTAACAGGAAAGTAAAATATACCTGCAAGACACTGTTTAAATACCGAGTCTGTGATGGACAATTGGACAGTGACCTAAAATGATTATCATAAAATAATTTGTGCTATTTTCTATCAAAATGATATTGTAAGGATTTTCTTTTACGATATTATCTGTTCGGTATTTTTTGCGATAGGATCGGACTTTTGTTTATCTCTGGAACATAATAAATTTTCATATTATTAGCCTTGTTTTTCTGATAAACAGTCTCATTTTTTTAAACAATTGACTCTGTTTATCGTTCCCTAAGGCTATATAGGCTAGTATTATAAAAATATATAATGTATTTGGGAAAATTTGATAGGTAGGTACTAGGTACTTAGGTACTCACTCATTTATCTTTATTTTAAATGTCGTTATTGTCGAATTACCTACATAGTTGTCCACGTTAAACTTACAACTGGTAGTAATTGAAATACAGGATGAAAGTGACAACCTAGCAAATACTGAAGGAAACATTTTAGTCGGGTAAAGCAGTTTTTTATGGGACAGCAGATTTTTTTCGCGTTGCCTGAGGTAGGCTCCATAGTGAAAGTTGTTCAGTTTGATGGTTTGAGTTCACTGTTTCAGTATTTGCTAGGCTGTCACTTACACCCTGTATGGTCTATACAGGGTGTAATACAGTCATGTAATACAGCCATCGACAGTTCAATAATTTGTTTTGTGTCAAAAAGTTAAATTCAACTTCTAAACGAAATATCTCTATATATAGGACAGTAAAGTATTAAAGAGAAAAATATGTTTTTTTACCTTTTCTGTAAAGTTACATTTTCTGAATTAGATCGTGTTTCACCGGACACACAAAATTGTATTGCCACATTCGATATTCGTCTATCGATCAGCCATATCAGTTTCAGCTACATAATTTTTAAGTTAGGCAGAAATCAAACGGCTTTATTCGAACCTTCCCATCTGTTTCAAACTTGATCTTTGCCAACCAGTACGTGATATAAGATGTGATAACTATTCGGTAAGAGTGCGAAACTATAGTTCTCGAGATATCATCAGTATTATAGTAAGAAGAATAATGTTATTGATCTTAGGAGCTTTCTTTGAGTTTGTCGGGAATGTTAGTTCTTTCAAGGGTTCTATATGTCTCTAATGATGAGGGTTCCGTACCCAAAGGGTGAAAACGGGACCCTATTACTAAGCCTACGTTGTCCGTCCGTCCGTCCGTCCGTCCGTCCGTCCGTCTGTCCGTCCGTCCGTCCGTCTGTCCTACCTATTTAGGGCTGTAACTTTTGAACCGTAATAGCTAGATAGTTGAAATTTCAGATTATACGTTATTACGGCGAATTTGTTAACAAATAATAAAAATGTCAAAAAATTAAAAATTAAGGGGGGTTCTCAACAAGAAACTAGTTTTTATTAACGTTTTTTCTTCACGCTCTATCCTAAAAACGGTAATACATACAAGCATCAAACTTAGTGTGATTATAAAACAAACTCTACAGAATAACATCAAATACTAAAAACCGGCGAAGTGTGAGTCGGTCTCGCGCTAAAGGTCCCTGACAAAAAAAGTTTTTTTTCTAAGTTAATAATGTTGTGTTCTGCGGTGGTGTGGTACGGAACCCTCGGTGCGCGAGTAGCCCGACTCGCACTTGACCGGTTTTATTTTTTCATGTAGAGATCTTTTCTATCTCATTGCCATAAAAACTATCTTTCGACTTTATGTAGGTACAGAAGTTTGAGAATATTTGATGATGTGACAAAAAAGAAACAATTTTCGTTCAGAAACTTTGGTAACCACTGTACCTTCCTTTCTTTCTTCTACCGACTAATTAAAGTTCTGTATCATACAGGGTGTTAGTGTACACTTGTACAGGGTGTAACAAAACACCCTAGTAATACTTAAGGGGGCTACAGACCATTCTGATTTGTTTTATCGATGTTCCATAGTGAAAGTGGTTCAGTTTGATGATCTGAAGGACCCCGTCAAGTTTTTTATTTATAATTAATGGACTCTTGCTTGTGCGTTAGCACTGCATTTTCGCCAGTGTCAAGTAGTTTATTGGGTTGAATCTATCCCAAACTCAGGGATTGTTTTTGGACAAGAGATTGAGGAATGCGAAGCCTCGTTGCAGGCAAAAACGCGACGCGCGAAACTACGCAAGACGAGTTCTCGGGTCAGTTCCTGCAACGTGACTCCCCGTTAAGTTCTATTAAGGTGTTTTGTTACACTCTGTAGACAGTTACATTACTTTAAAGAGTGATTGGACTTATAATACTAAACAACTCAACCCAAGAAACGTAGGAAATTTTGCAAAAAAAAAAAATTGACTTGCCTTACTAAACGCAATCAACTGATCGAACGATTGTATAAAATTAGAATTTTATTTTATGCGAATTTCGTAAGTAAGTAATGCAACTGTCTATACTGACACCCTGGATAAACCCTGTTGATACGAATACAATGTTTTTCTAAATCGATTTAAGCATGGAAAGAAGTCTCTCTACCTGCCGCATCGCATAAAGTTTGGGCACTCAATTGGGAATTGTTTGACCTTCCTCAGTTGCTAACAATTTCCAAACAGACGTTTTCAAAAACGAAAAGATATCGTTGAACTGTCATACCCAAAGTCCTTCAAAAAGCACAAAGAATCGTCCAAATCTCTCAAGGACCGGATCCCTATTCATATAATATTACGTACGGTATTGCGTCCGTTACGTTTACGTAACGTAACAAAAGTCACGGTCAGGGAAACCCTCGGGGGTGTAAGAAGCGATGTTGAAGGAAAAACAATTTTAGGGTTGGACGCATAATCATAATGGTGGGTTTGAGTTATATTTTATGGGTAAAAATGTGTTTGGTAAAAAATATTGTTGAGGGATAGGTCTTGGAGTATTGTAGAATTTCGGTCACCCTGTTGAGTTATGGGTAATGGAGTATTGTCAAATCTCTGTCAAGCTCATAGAGTAAGAAGAGATGGCATATCGGCTTGTTTCTATAGAAAATGTTGTCGCCAACGAAGGGGGTGAAAAACGGGTGAGGGGAGGGTTAACATTTAAAATACGCTACTTCCCGCTAGATGTGTATGATATGACGTCAGGCCCAGTTGAGTATTTGTGCACAGTTCGATACAACATCTCTACCCCAGGGGAGCGCGTTATTTTCTCTATGGTCAAGCTGGTGATAGAAGGTAAGCCCTGTAGTGGGATCTTGTTATAACTTCTTAGTCTTACACATAAACTTACAATTTCCGTGTGGTCAGTGACTGTGTCACAGTATAAGACAACTGCCTCCGGGACACCTAGTGATATGTCACTTTGTGCGTTTTTCACCAGATGGTTAGAACATTGCAAGCTGATAATCACCTGATTGTCAGAAAATAAAAATGATTCCGTGCTTCGGATGGCACGTTAAGCCGTTGGTCCCGGCTACTATCTCTGGTGGTAGTAGTCGTTACATAAAAACCACGTCAGAGGCCGTAAGGCGGTCTGAAAAAAGTCTGACACCAGGGCTCTGCCCACACGATAAGAAAAAGAATAAGACAGTAATCTATCTTCATACAATGGTGCCAAACGCGGCTTACGCCTCAAAGCACGCACACACTGACAATATATCCGCGTAGCCCCGTCTGGCGCATTCTTGTCAGTCTGACATATTTTCAGTGTGTGCGTTCTACGAGGCGTACGTACTGGCGAGCACCCATACAAGCCGCGTTTGGTACCATTGTATGAAGATAGATTACTGTCTTATACTGTGACTGTGGCCAATATTTTGAAAATTTTTACAATACCCTTTTTTGAAAATTTTTGTCGAAAACACTGCTTTTCAAGATGATCAACAATGAGCAGAGCTTCTATGGATCTAAGCCTAGCCAGTATTACACTTAGAAACATCGAGTTAATATCCTCAAACCTCAAATGTTAAGTAAAATTTGAGGGATGGGCCTTCACGATCTTCCTTCAGGGTCTGACAATGACCAGCTCAATAGAAATCATTTTGAAGGGATCTATTATGATTTATTATTTAAATATTCTAGATTAGCTTAATAAATCTGTCAAGTGCGAGTCGGGCTACTGGCGCACGGAAACCGAGGGTTCCGTACCAACACAACATAATTAGGGTTAAAAAAATATTTTTTTTACTCCGGGACCTTTTGCACGAGACCGACTCACACTTGGCCGGTTTTTATTATTTGTTGTTAATACTGTAGAGTTTGCTCTATAATCACACCAAGTTTGACGCTTGTAAGTTTTACCGTTTTTACCATAGAGCGAGAAGAAAATAATAACGTTGATAAAAACTAGTTCCTTGTATGAGGACCCCCCCTTAATTTTTACCTTTTTGTCATTTTTATTATTGGTTAGCAAATCCGCCGTAATAACGCAAATTCTGTGAAAATTTCAGCTATACGCTATGCGTGCTAATTTCTCTTACGGTTCAAAAGTTACAGCCCTAAATAGGTAGGACAGACGGACGGACGGACAACGTAGGCTTAGTAATAGGGTCCCGTTTTCACCCTTTGGGTACGGAACCCTAAAAAGACATTACAAATCGACGACCCGGTTGGTGTAATGGTCGCCACACCGGACTGCCAAACCAGGGTCTTGGGTTCGAATCCCGGTTCGGTCATGGATGTTATATGTTTGTGCCGTTATTGTATGATTCCCATAACAAAAAGCCTAAGGCTTACTTGGGATCATTACAATGTATGTGCCTGAGCGCGTTATTTATAAAAAAAAAAAAATCTAAAATCATGACATTCATGACTCATTATTATTTTCCTTTCCAGAAAAACTATATTTCCAAAACCATCCTTGGTTCATAAACCTTGCTACTTATTCTAATAGAGTTCACTTTTAACATTAAACTGCAAATTATGATAGACGGCAAACCGTTCACCCTAAAAAACAAAGAAAAAGATGCCTTATTCATCTTTATTTACGAACCAAAAAGTAAAAACCTAAAATTTAGTAGTTCACCATAAATTTTCCAATAAAAAGGAGATTTTAAAGAGTCCAGGGTATTGGAAGCGAGTGCGGTGCGAAGATTGTGCGGAATGACGTCATAGCCGGGGCTCCGGGCTATTTTGTCCGGATATTTTGTGAGAATTTTCCAAATATGTTGTTAAATAGAAATTGCGTGTTTCGTTGTTTTCAATTTTCCCTTGAATCAGGAAGTTCTCATTTTTCCTGGAATATGGAAGTTTTCAATTTTACCTGGAATTCTTTTAGGAATCTATTTTATGATGTTACTTCAAAGTTATTAAATCAAATAGGTACTTAGTGATGATTGAATCGGTATTCTTTTCAGGGTTGTCAAAAACCAAGCAGCAACCAAAGAGAATGGAATCACTACGTTACAAGAGTCGGGACTACCATACTGAAAACTGGTCGTGACCGATATCAACAATGTCTGAAAAGCTAATGTGCAAAGGAATTTAATGGCGTCAGTGCACGTTTCATATAACATTTTTTTGTTAGAGAGTTGCGCGAGCCTGACAGCAACTACCTAATATTATGTACTACCTAATACTATGCAACTACTATAATTATGTAGATTAGATACAAACCATGATCGGGTACAAAATATTCATATTCTTATTAGCCCTTTTCTAGATATAATAACCTAAATATAAATAAAAAGGTTGTTGATAAATCTCTGATTAATTTTGGTGGGTGATTGTGCTTAAAAAAGTCGCATTGCAACGGATGCCGGGTATAGCTAGTACATGTATAAATAAGTTTAATACTCTCTGTAACTGTGCCTATTGTAATAAAATAAAAAATTAATCAGATATACAAGCCGCCCCAATAAGGGGTGGTAATGGTAATAAATTAAAAATTCATTTCAGTCTTCAGAACTTGTCTTAAGAAAATGCTATCTGCCTGTAGATAAATTGTTATACAAAGGCTCCGTTATTTTCGTCCGTTGTCCGTCTTATATGAATAGGGTGACCAAATATTAATAATTTGTGGAACATTTTCATATTTTTGAAGTCATTATCATTATTATTTTAAAACGCATGTTTTGTAAATAGTAGTTATAAATTAGATACTTTAGTGTGGATAGATTTTATTTATATACCTACGTACATAATAATACGGCTCACGCCCGAATTTACTTTAAGGGTGATCAGAACTACAAAAGTTACCAACTAGCTTTTGAGGAAACAAATTAATCTTCTCACAGATGCAAATGCAAAAGACTTCAGCTGTAATATGAGATACAGATAGATACCTGACATACAGGTCCACTTGCCATAGTTGCCAGTCTCACAAAGCCAGTAAAGTTTTTTTCTTTTTCATCGTTAAAATTGTGAAGTCGATTAAAATTTTTTGTAAAAATGATTATTTCCAGATTTTCTTTATTAATAATATTTTTAGCTAAAAATTGGAAGGCGAGTGTAAAGTCCGAGATGTTAGAAAGGATCGAGGGGGAAGCAGATTAAGAAAAAAATAATTTTTATGGCATTGTATGCCTCCTAAAGTCCAAGGAAAAATCCAAGATGGCCACCTCGTCCACGTGTATCTATCGTACAATATTTCTTGCCAACACATGTTCTGGGCGGGAAACTGTAAATTATCTCCGGTACGCCCCCTGTCAGGCATGTTTGTGTAAGATGGTCCTTCGAGCCGGATTCTATTTATTTATACCTCCTTTTCGCCGTGAGATATTAATTTTAATATTGAAAAGAATGTAACTGTTCTTTGTGGTTTATGGCAATGGGCTTAAAGTTGTTTTTTCGCCAAGATATATATGTCGCAGCTATCTTAACTGCCATTTGATTAAAAGGCTAGCCAGTTCATTGAATGGCGACAGTCAATTGAATGACTAAAGGACAACTGGCTCAGTCGTTGAATGTAACGTTCAACGACTTTCCTAAACGTCATATTAAATTTGAATCACCTGGCTGATTTTACGTCCGCCATGTTCAAAGGGCTAGCTTACAATCAGCCAACTAGTTGAACGTTGAGTGACGCATGTTCAATCAACGTTCCTTAGTCATTCAATTGACTGTCGCCATTCGATGAACGGCCTAGCCTTTCAATCAAATGGCAGATTTAAGCAGATGGCTGCGACATATACATATGTGGACTCGACTATGTTGTTCGCATACAGCCTTTATCGAAATTAAACCTACAGAACCGTTCGGGCTTGCCAATTAAGAAGGAAATTAAAACTTCGTATTATTTTCACCGAATGTCAGGTTGACATACTTTTCGAAAATACTTGCGTAACAATTTCTTTTGTAGTGAATATTTTCGAAAACAACGAATCCCGAACGAACCTGAAGATCTTCCTAAATTTTTAGGGGACGAGAACACTTTTTCTATGCGACTAACAAACAATGAAGTCGGGTAATATCAGCAGTCCGAGTAAGTTTGCAATTTTGTATGGAATAGCAGATTTATTGGCATTTTCGATCTCAGTCCCATGTAGGAAAACTTATTTAATTTGATATTCGTATACAGGTTATAAACTTAAATTGCGATACATAGTTTTAGAGGAGCTACAGAACAGAACTGAACAACTGTCACTATGGGACCAAAAATATTCCCGAAAAAAAATCAACAGGTTGAGTCACCATTGACGTTTTCTACAGAACAGATTATTTTTTTCGCGGTTTCAATTTTGGTCCGATAGTAAAAGTTGTTTAGATTGATGGTCTGAAGCACCCCTTTGAGTACGCACGAATTTTAGTTTACACTCTGTAATTTTATTGTGTTTATTCACGGTCTGATGCCATCGTTTTTAGGGTTCCATACCCAAAGGGTGAAAACGGGACCCTATTACTAAGCCTACGTTGTCCGTCCGTCCGTCCGTCCGTCCGTCCGTCCGTCCGTCCGTCCGTCCGTCCGTCCGTCCGTCCGTCTGTCCGTCTGTCCGTCTATCCGTCTGTCCGTCTGTCCGTCTGTCCGTCTGTCCGTCTGTCCGTCAGTCCGTCAGTCCGTCTGTCCTACCTATTTAGGGCTGTAACTTTTGAACCGTAATAGCTAGATAGTTGAAATTTTCTCAGATTATGCGTTATTACGGCGGATTTGTTAACAAATAATAAAAATGACAAAAAGTAAAAAATTAAGGGAGGTTCTCAACAAGAAACTAGTTTTTATCAACGTTTTTTCTTCTCGCTCTATGGTAAAAACGGTAATACATACGAGCGTCAAACTTGGTGTGATTATAGAACAAACTCTACAGTATAACAACAAATAATAAAAACCGGCCAAGTGTGAGTCGGTCTCGTGCTAAAGGTCCGGGAGTAGAAACAATTTTTTGTGGTGGTGTGGTACGGAATCCTCGGCCTCTAATATTTGTGAATATTTTCGAAAACAACGAATCCCGAACGAACCTGAAGATCTTCCTAAATTTTTAGGGGACGAGAACACTTTTTCTATGCGACTAACAAACAATGAAGTCGGGTAATATCAGCAGTCCGAGTAAGTTTGCAATTTTGTATGGAATAGCAGATTTATTGGCATTTTCGATCTCAGTCCCATGTAGGAAAACTTATTTAATTTGATATTCGTATACAGGTTATAAACTTAAATTGCGATACATAGTTTTAGAGGAGCTACAGAACAGAACTGAACAACTGTCACTATGGGACCAAAAATATTCCCGAAAAAAAATCAACAGGTTGAGTCACCATTGACGTTTTCTACAGAACAGATTATTTTTTTCGCGGTTTCAATTTTGGTCCGATAGTAAAAGTTGTTTAGATTGATGGTCTGAAGCACCCCTTTGAGTACGCACGAATTTTAGTTTACACTCTATAATTTTATTGTGTTTATTCACGGTCTGATGCCATCGTTTTTAGGGTTCCATACCCAAAGGGTGAAAACGGGACCCTATTACTAAGCCTACGTTGTCCGTCCGTCCGTCCGTCCGTCCGTCCGTCCGTCCGTCCGTCCGTCCGTCCGTCCGTCCGTCCGTCTGTCCGTCTGTCCGTCTGTCCGTCTGTCCGTCTGTCCGTCTGTCCGTCTGTCCGTCTGTCCGTCTGTCCGTCAGTCCGTCAGTCCGTCTGTCCTACCTATTTAGGGCTGTAACTTTTGAACCGTAATAGCTAGATAGTTGAAATTTTCTCAGATTATGCGTTATTACGGCGGATTTGTTAACAAATAATAAAAATGACAAAAAGTAAAAAATTAAGGGGGGTTCTCAACAAGAAACTAGTTTTTATCAACGTTTTTTCTTCTCGCTCTATGGTAAAAACGGTAATACATACGAGCGTCAAACTTGGTGTGATTATAGAACAAACTCTACAGTATAACAACAAATAATAAAAATCGGCCAAGTGTGAGTCGGTCTCGTGCTAAAGGTCCGGGAGTAAAAAACATTTTTTTTTAACTTTAATATGTTGTGGTGGTGTGGTACGGAACCCTCGGCCTCGGTGCGCGAGTAGCCCGACTCGCACTTGACCGATTTTTTATTGTGTTTATTTGTCTAGTGTTTCGATACATTTAAGTTAGTTGTAATTAACGCGATCCGAACGCCCGAAGCTATCCAAACTTTGCCGGAAAAGGTCAGCATAAAGTGGCCAACTAATCAAAAGGGCAACAGAGAGCTCCGCCAAAATGTATTTGTTTGTCTAAATGACTTACTAAGTTTTTACTGCGGTTTTGTTCAACATAAAACTTTTTTTTTTCGTTCGTTTTCTTTTGCAGTGTTTTTATTTTGTTGAATTTCGTCGCCAATGTGTTACAAAACAGTTTAGTAAAAATTTTAAGAAGTGGTTTCGATAAGACCATCAATCTGAACAACTTTTGCTATAGAGACAAAGTCGAAAAAAGTAGACAAAAACATATGTCCCCCTTTACATTTGTTAGTGCAGCAGTTTTGTATGAAACAGCAGATTTTTTATTTTTTTCTCGAGATGTTGGCTCCTCAGTGAATGTTGTTCAGATTGATGGTGTAACTAAACTAAACCACTTTAAATATGCATGCATATGCTCACGACTATATTCCCCGAGGGGGTACTCAGGAGATATTCTGAAACTTCAGAACATCCACGTTTCACTAGTAGTACCGAAACTCTGTCCAGTGTGACTGGGAGTGAGCCCGTCGCCACTTGTAACAGTAGGTACAATACATGCCTCGAAATTGAAGCATGCAGGTTTCCTCACGATGTTTTCCTTCACCGAAAAGCCAGTGGTGTTACAAATCGTACATAAATTCCGAAAAAAAATTATTGGTACGAGTCGGCCTGGACGGGGATCGAACCATCGCCTCCTGCACGGCAGGCAAGGTTACTCGCCACTGGACCACCACGGCTTTTTTTACTTGAGTTGGCTTTAAATATAATATTATATTATAAGGGTGTTTTGGAACACCCTGTATATCTATCTTCAGTCACGGATCTGTTTTATATGTATAGGTTGAGCTGATTATACATATAAGTAGGTAAAAGGACTAGAGCTAGCTCAAGAGATTTCTTCCAGCAGCTATGACGGACGGAGTAGGTATAAAAGTCTGGCATCGATCCTGATTCCTGACTTATGTATGACAGACTATTAAAATTACAAGATTACAACACCTTAAGGCGCCACCAGCTGTGGCATTATCCTCTTAAGTCCTTAGCAGCCTTTTCAATTAAAGAAATAGCGAATTAGCCACTCTTTCTAGAGCTTAATAAAACTGACTTAATTTCTCACGTACCTTTAACTGCCGTCTCGTGCTGGAGCTGTTTTAGGGTTCCGTATACGAAAGGTTTTAATAAAACATCAAAAATGCATCAATTATCATCTCATCACAGCAGTATCCCATTTCCTCCCGTGTGTGTCGTAAAAGGCGACTAAGGGATCTACCGAAAGATGGGCAGCAGCATCCTCTGAGTACACATATTCAATCCAACTGCGATCGCCAGCCCGCCTGCCAAGCGTGGCGATTATGGCAAATCCCCACGTAGACGTCTATCGGCTGGTATGATGATGATGATGATGATGATGATGATAAAAAATGCATTCTAACGAAACCTTCTACTAAATGAGCGAAAAATACGAGTCTATTCAAACAGCTAATAATATGCATGTTGCTGGCAATCAAATCTGACAGTTTTGTTCGGCTTTCCGTCGTTTTTGATCATCTTGGTGGCATTTGTTTGCAAGTTAAGCAGCCTGGAAACTTGAGTCGATTAGTTGACGGAACATTATATGAATAAACAGAAATAAAAAAAACAAATTTACCAACATTCGGTTCGCTCGCTTTTTAGTATAGTGCCATTGATGAAGTATGTTGCGGATGCGATGATAATGTTTTTGTTTTAACGAAGCCTACGAAGCTGGATTAGGACATTTTCTAAATTGTTTTTTTTTCTCGAATAAATGGTTTTCTATCATTCTAATGTGGGTAGACTCTTCATAGCTTCAGAATTAAAGGTTTCCATATCCTACTGTATTGCGAATACTATACAATGAAGTGTCTGAAAGATACAGAACCCTTCGATGCGATTCTGAATCGCACTTAGCTGGATTTTTCTCGAATTTTTCCTCTTCAGATCCTCTTTGATAATAAAACTAAATGAGACCGTCTTTTTGTTCATTAAAATATATCTTAATTGAATCTATTACTGTCATTATATCTTTTTTCTTTACAAAATTTTAAGGAAAAATTAAATTTATATTTTGTAATTATTTTCGAGAGGAATTTTTTCTTTAAAAAGGAAAATACGTTTTATCAAAGATAGGTTGAAGGTTATTTAATTACTTTGATTTTCCCTATTAAAAATGTTTTTAATTAATTTTTCATTAGGCGGATGGAAGTTCGACCCGTGTTCAATATTTACACTATTTCTTTGCAATTGCAATTGTTTTCTTTTAATTTTTTATAAACATGTCTATACAGGGTGGAACAAAACACCCTAGTAATACTTAAGGGTGCTTCAGACCACCAAACTGAGCAGCATCCAGAAAAAATAAAAAAAAACTGCTATCCCATACAAAACTGCAGTACCGACCGACTCGACTAAAATGTACGGGGACAGCTGAAATTTTTATTTTTTCTCGATGTTACCGAAAGTGAAAGTGAAAGTTGTTCAGTTTGATGGTCTGAAGCACCCCCTTAAATATTACTAGGGTGTTTTGTTACACCCTGTACATACATAAACTCAGGACTGTTTCACATCGTAGTGGACAGAGACTTCATAATCTGTGCTGTAATACCAACAATATTTTTAAGTGGAAACACTGAACACCATTTCAAAACATTGTTAAGATTAACTAACTTGATTTGCTCAATCAGCAAAGATTGATTGAGTTCATTTGTTTTGACAGACATACATAATTGGCAAGTTAATGTAACCCATCATTATAGTAATCTATCTGGCTTCGGTGTAACAACCAAAATGAAATGTGATCCACTAGCCCAGTCATTTTACGGACTTTTGTTAGGAGAGGTGGGAAGTAATTACTAATTGGACTTTTAATCTGCAACCGGTACTATTTAGTGACAAAAGACTATCTGAAAAAAAATTAAAAAAAAATCGCTAAGCAACATAGAAATCAAAATTGTGAGTCCCAGAAGGCCTTTAAATTAATAATATTAATACTATACACTCATTTGAATAAGATTTTACAATGTAAATTATTTTTAGCCATAAAATAGGCATTGAAATAAAAAAAAAAAAAGGTTTTTATTAGAAAATACGAATGTATTTTTCAAAACCTTCTAAGTAGACAAAAATATTTACACCATGTTTGAAGTATGTATAAGATAATGCCTTAAATATGTGCAAAAATAAATTACCATCAGGTTTTTTCCATAACGAGATAATACCAAAATTTTAAATTTGGAACTGTTGCTGACGAGATTATTTTTTAATTTTGGTACATTTCTGAGCTCAAATTGGCTCTTAAATATTGTACCGAAAAGAAATACCAATTAGTAATTAGTCCCGGCTCAAACCGTAAAATGATTGGGCTACACTTTAGAACTCTGTCACAATCACATTTTACTAACGTGCTATAAGGCTTCTGTGCAACATAATAGCAAATAGTTTGATGTGACATAGTTCTACGGTCACCAGAGACTCTGCTCTTCATGACCGTGAGTATACGGTATGTGTTATTATTATCGAATGTAATAAATATTACAGTCGTACTTACATAGTATGTAGTATGCAATAGCCCAATGTTTCTGATACGGATTTGGTTTTTCCTGTTCAAAGCTTGAATTGATTTTGAATTTAGATTTTTTTTCCTTCTTGCAAGTTTCTTCTTGCTGCTGGTGTAAAAAAAAAACCTAACTGTCAGTAAGGTCTAATCTTAACTATAACTATAACTATTGTAAAACTGTAACAGAAGTGTGTTTGTAGAGTCTGTAGGTACATTACAGATATTAAAAATAAAAAGTTACAATACGGTTTTTAGGTGTCCCTGATTGTAAATAAGAAATTTTCGATTTGTTGTCTATTTGTCTGTTTGTTTGTTTTAGAATCACGCAAAAACTACTGAACCGATTTTGATCAAACTTTTTATTTTATTTATTAGGTTCAGGTTTTCGTTTTGAAAGCTTATAATTTGACTTAAAATCTGGTATAGGTACTATAATTTGTGCGGACGAAGTCGCTGTTATAAGCCCGTTTTATACATATAAAAGCTAACCTACTAGTCCTACTACAAGCAATGATACTACAAGTAACTTGATTTGCGTACGATTTTAAACGCCTATTTTGAACTTTAAAGTCTTCGGGCACACCCCTGCCCGCGGCGCTATACCGTGCGAAAGCCGCTATCTCACAAAATATCTCAGGTGCAAAAGGTTACATTCAATTAAGTAATAAAATAATAAACCTTACTACTATAATAATTAAATTCAATTTCCCGCTGTTAATCTCTGGCCTTTCAAATTTCGATTCTAATTAGGAATGTAATATAGTTGGTTTTTGAATGTGGTAGAATATGCGGTAGTACATTTTTGACCTTTGGCTTACGGTTGCAAAAGCTAGTATGATGGTTAAACATAGATGGACTTGCATAATTAATATTTTACTGTTTAATGGTAAACAGGTATTCGATTTTATTGAGAAATTCTCAATAAACAGGTTGTTAGGTTAAAAAGTTGCTTACTTTAAGAGGTACGCCAGTAACCTTAGACATAAAAATCGCGTTAGGTCGCAATAAATTGCACGGAGCTGATTTTTTGGGATGTTGTTAGGGTAGATACCAGTAGCATAACACCAATTTTGCAGCTTCGAAAGACTTGCGCTAACCTTAAGTTTTTTTCCCTGATAACAAAGGAACTAATCACTGTACAGGGTTAAATTTATGCTTAAATTAAAGCTATATAACTGCTTTCCAAATTAATTTCTTATAATTTACCTCGTAGAATGAGTATTTTAGCCGATATCCTGTTCGGAAGACGGCTAAAACTGCAATTTTGAACTTTTTGGGAAAAATTGCCAATGTTTAACGTGCTGTATCTCAAGACTTACTTAACTTACAGAACTGCAATTGAATTAAATTTGTAGAAAATTTTGTCAGCTTTAGACACGTCTTGAACAATTTTTATGTGAAATGCACCATTTAGAAGTTATAAGTCAAAACCTGAAAAAAGTCCGAAAAATTCGAGGTTTTTCGAGCACCACATGGTTAGCACAGGTATTTCGAAGCTGCAAATTTGGTTTTATATTACTGGTATCTACCCTAACAACCTCCCAAAAAAGCAGCTCCGTACAATTTATTGCGACCTGATATGTTTAAAATTACTGGCGTAAGGTGATTGTACTCATGATACTGAAAAACTTTCCCAAAAATACCTGTAGGAAATTCGCAATAATTTTTTTCGACTTATCATACTAAACTTCGATCAACTGATTGCATTAAGTTTCGTTATTATGGGAACTCCAAAAAAATATATTACGCATTTTCTTTGGGAAAGTTGTACAGTATCATGGCTACAATCACCCCTTAAAGTAATGCAACTGTTTACCCTAACACCCTGTAGACCATTATCACAATATAAGGCGACGTCGCATCGCAAATATCTGCCAGCGCTCGATGACTTATTACGATGACATAATGTTTTATTATTGTACACACGGCGACACATCAAGCTACCCAAAACCAAAATAAGCTGGCCGCGCGTCGGCATAGTAATGTATAACGTCGCGCGGCCAGCTTATTTTGGTTTTGGGTAACTTGATGTGTCAGTGAACAGTTATTTCTGGGAGCCTTAAGAAAGAGTATCTAGTACTACATACACTACGGACATTCCCTACCCCCCACCAATATGAACCTCACCCCCGCTTGGAAGGAAGCGTGGCGGAAAATGTAGGCAATGACGTATTCCTGTCGCGCTCGCACTCACTTAGTATCGCACATGCTTACATTTTTTCCCATTTGTATGAAATGACAGCTAAGTGCCTAAGGTGTGGTACTTGTGGTAGGGACTGACAGGGAGTAACCATTCTGTATCTAGCACTATTATAACCTTTGATTAAATTAAAATAGTGGAAGATACGTTACGTTCTTACATTACGTACACGAACAATGGAAAAATTTCTACCACAGATAAATAAATAAATAACGCTCACAGGCACATACATTGTAATGATCCCAAGTAAGCCTCAGGCTTTTTGTTATGGGAATCATACAACAACGGCACAAACATGCATAATTACTAATTACTCACACAAACGAATGTTAATATTATACATCAACAATCAAAGAGACTGAATTACGCGAACAGGTGGCTTGCGATCAAGACAATGTATCGCCGTAATCTCAATCATGCATGCGTGTCATGCGAATGTCGCTCGGATTGCGACTGAGTCAAATAAGGCGACGGGGGCTCAATTTATGCGGTCCATGCGCTAGAAGCTAGTACCGTATCTTCCGCAATTTTAATTTAATCAAAGACATATTCTGTGGCTTAAGTACACAACCGCACTAAAAGGAGAATGATCAAAACTTTGCATCCAGATAGCATTTAGTTCCCAAGGAATTCTTCTTAGATGCGGGATTCTAATTTACATTTAAATGCAAAGAAAGTAAAACGAACAAACTTAGCGGTTGGGCTTAGAAGAAATCACGATTTACCTACGTGCTTCGCGATAGTTCTCGTTAGGGTCGACTTATTGTGACAGGCGAAGCGGAAAGCGAAGTGGAACAGAGACGTGGTCGTTCACTCAAGGCTCATAAAAAGGTTGAAAGTCACCCAAGTGGCAATGGAGAGGGCTATGCTCGGAGTTTCCCTGCGAGATCGAATCAGAAATAAAGAGATCCGCAGAAGACCCAGAGTAACTGACATAGCCCAAAGAATTACTAAACTTAAGTGGCAGTGGGCGGGGCACATTGCTCGCAGAACCGATGGCCGGTGCAGCGTGGGTAGGCCCCTCACACGGTGGACCGACGACCTGGTGATGGCGGATGGAAAACGTTGGATGAGGGCAGCGCAGGACCGGTCGTTATGGCGATCCTTGGCGGAAGCCTATGTCCAGCAGTGGACGACGAAAGCGGGAAAAAATTAAACTGTATATTTAACGTACCTTTAAAAACAGGAAGATTGACACAAACTCTATTTTTACATAATTTCAATCACTCCGTTCAATTCAGTACTAAACCGAATAAATTGATGATCAGATCATCATACAGAACAATTTTTTTTTTATGGGATAAAATAAAAATGAAAATTGTTTTTGACAATTTTTCCATACAAAACTGCAATCCCACTTCCTACTGCTCTACCCAAAGGCATGAGATAGCTGATTTCTTTTTGCGTTTTCGATCTTGGTCGAGTTGTTCATGATTGATGGTCTAATCACCTCCTTAAAATACTGTATTAATATTAGAAAGACACTGTATTCTATTGACCTATCGTAGGTATAATAGCTAAATACTACTAACTGACTGTCTCATCAGAAAACTTTAAAGACTTCTCTTAAAAAAATTGGAATCATTTTATGAAATTTTAGATTGGTTACCATAGCATACCATATACCATATACGTAGGTTAATGGTTTTTACCAGCAATTTCGCTTTCCGCTAAAATTAAACGAAATCAAAATCGCTCCGCTCAAGCACTAAGGTCCAACTTACACAACAAAGATGCAACGAAGCTTTTAAGTTCGCCCGTCTGTTTTACTACTTTTTGAAAACTTTTATCATCGCTACTGTTTGAATACTATTCTTATTTTGCTCTAGTTTGAACGTCTTCACTTGTTAGTGAAATGTCCTTTAAGGAAAGAGTAGGAAAAGAAGAATGGCAGATTTGGACCCAGTCATTTTTTACGAAACCTAAAAGCCATTCAGGACGGGGTCATAATTGTCATGAACAGAAAAAATTAAGACATTTTAAAAAAAACTTCCACATCTCCAGAAGTCCGGATTCAAAAGTAGAAATTACTAGTAAAATAGACAAATCATCCAAAAACAGTAGGAAAACGCAACCACGACAGCAATTTTCATCTAAAAATATAATATTGAATTGATAGTTCGTGATTTCGTTTTCTTCCATTATCATTATACTATAGTGAATTTGCATTAATATAAACACAATGAATCCGTAGAAGATTGAGTTGACTATCTAATAAGAAATATTATGAGTTTCACACACTTGATAAAAAAGGTATCATAAGGAGAAATACCTTTCCCCCAACTTCTACAAGTTACAAATAATTTACTTTTTTGTTAGTTTTGTTTCACTCTACACGTATTAATAAGTTTCTTTCATGTATAGACCTCTAAGTCTGGGTCTCAAATTACATGGCCGTCCGTCAAACTTCTTTATTTGATGGTGGTTTACCGGCGAGGTGGGCAAAAATTGTTACACACTGGATCCCAGAAAAAGGTCATCTATGTCCTGGTCGACCTAAGAAGAGGTAGCGTGATGATCTGGATACTTTTGCCGACAAGTAGCCAGCGCTTTCCCAGATCGTTGGAAGATTAAAGGGGAGGCCTTTGCCTAAATGTGGGATGATAAAGACTTGTTTTTTGATGTCAAACATCTATTAGCGCCTTGGGGGTAAAACCGACTCGTATGTAGTGACGAAAAATTATGGCATGACCTAAGAGCAAGGATCTACCATACAACAATTTGTTACCAGTTCAGTCGACGTGTAGTAATGTTACTACATTGCGCTACACAATGTAGTAACATTACTACACGTCGACCGAACTGGTAACAAATGGTTGTATGGGAGCTCCTTTATTCGAAAGCACAGAGACCGCATCAATTTACGATTGTAGTTATTTTCTTTTGTCTTATGACGTACCTTTAATAGTAGAAGGAGACGGATCTATAGATCTTTGTTTATGCTACTGTCCACTTTTTACTTGTCACTTTTTTGCTGTGAAAAGTGACCGTAAACATTAAGGGCAGTTGTCACTTTGGTCTAATTGGTCTCTTTGTCCATTCTACTTGACACCAACACACTCAAACACAAACTTCAAAAAAAGTAGACATTCTTGCAATGGTATGGCTCCCTCTATGCCTTCAGAATAAAGTAGATCCTTGCTCTTAGGGCATGACGCTCTCAAGACACGTCTGAAACCTGCGAAAATTCTAAAACAGCGCGCTAAATCGGTAGATAGTGCAGTATTGACAGCTGCGATTTATGATATAAACTACGAACGTAGCGCAATGTTTCGAAAAAAGCGCGCGGAATCGGTAGAGTGCAGTATTTCGTTGTTTCACATCGCCGGACGTCCCGCGACGGCCATTTTTTTAAACTATGAAACTGAAATAAAAAGTAATAAAATCCCTAGAGCGAGTCAATAAGAAACAAATCAGAGTTTTAATACGAAACTCGTATAAAATGCATCCGTCAAATACCTCGGGGGGCAAGCACAATAAACTAGTTGTGGTTTTCATTCTGCTGTTGTTATTAATGTACAGCTATGTTAGAGGATTGGATGAAGCAATCGCTGCTTAGTAGGGTGACCATGAAGACATTTGTTTAGTTCGGACAGTCCTGCAATGCAATTCACTAAGCGCAAACATCGCCACAGACTTAGATTCGTCGTTGAAACATCGGCAAGCTGACAATTCGGTATTCACTACGGTTATGTCATGTGTCAAACTGATATAAAAAATCCGATGATCTGAAGGATGCAAGAAGGATGTATTTGTGAGCTCGTCGATGTTTATGACAGCGTTTGTAACTAATGACTATTTTGTGTTTTAGAGTATTTACGATATTCTATATGAAATTTTATTCTAGTCTATTTGATGCTGGGGTTGAAATTATTGGGGTCTCAAAATTTTAAAATAGATGTTTAAATAAAGTTCGTAGAAAATGGCGCGCCCTAGTCTTTGCCAACCTGCTGATAATATTGCGAAGGCAGCTGGAGAGACTTGGATGAGACTGGCACAATAAAGGAAAGAATGGCACAATGAGGAGCAGACTTATACCCTGCAGAGGTAGAACAAAGGCTGATGATGATGATGTCTTTGAAGCGTGACTTTAAAGACAGATAAATAATAAAACATTTTGTAGTATTATTATTGTATCTCTGGAAGATATTTTACGGGTCGTAACCCAGACCTTTGGCGTAGGACCCGACCTTTCCAACACGTAGAGGCCCCTTTGAGACACTTATTGACACGTATTATTATTATTATTGGTTGAGGGCCTCAAAACACGTGTGCCAGTGCCACTACGACCACCGCAAAAAATTCTCATATATTCCTAAACTATTCCTAAAATCCAATTTCGACAAAACTAAAGGTCACCCCACACTAGAGTCACGCGCGCCGCGGTCACGGCTCCGCTTCATTACCGCGATGCTATTTTCAATCATAACTATAAACTAGTATTGTTCGTATAACTGCACATTTTTCGAGGGGGTTTAGAAATGGGAATTTAAAACTTTTTAACTATGGAACAATATTATTATGTTACCTTCATAGAAAATGGCGCTTAAGGGTTGAACCTCATCTGGCAGCACGGAATCGAATTTTTTCACGCTCTATCCTTTTCTATCGCTCAGGAACGTCACGTGCTAGATCGAGAAAGATACCGGGAACGCGACAGCACAAAGCAGCACCGGCAGTGCAGCGACCTTTCTCGCTCTAGCAAATAACGTTCCTGAGCGAAGGAAAAGGATAGAGCGTGAAAAAATTCGATTCCGTGCTGCCAGATGAGGTTGAGGGCGTAACATAGTATTAACTAACTGATACCAGCTACTTCACATAAACAAGTACGATCGAAGTAGTATATAGTACGATCACATAAACAAAATATTACTTAAAAATTTCCCAGTACAGTCATAATTGAAATTGAAATTGAAAAAAGTTTTATTGTGCAAATAGAATGTACTGTGTAATACGATACCGATATTGCTAACTATATAGGATGTAACAAAACACCCTAGTAATACTTAAGGGGATGCTTCAGACCATCAACTGAACAACTTTCACTATGGAGCCAACTCCGAGAAAAATAAAAAATAAATCATCTGTACCATACATTTGAGTGGAGCCGGTAGGTACTGCAGTTTTGTATGAAACAGCAGGTTTGATTTTTATTTCGCAATTTCGAAGTTGGCTCTATAGTGAAAGTTGTTGAGTTTGATGGTCTGAATCACCCCTTAAGTATTAGGGTGTTTTGTTACACCCTGTATAATCAGAAACATCGCACAATAACCCTACAGACTTGTTTACCTACGCCTTGCACAAATGCAATCAAATAAACATTTAAAAACTTCAACGAAACAATTCGCCAAACAATGCAAAACACTTAAACGATTTAACATCATTTATCCTTTGTTCTGAAACTCAATTATCATGCCATTATCATTGTGATCACTCGGCATCATTCTTGATCCAATCATGATCGAGTTGATCACGATCGGTGAGCCAATCGGGGCTTAAGTCCGTCAAAAGGAGCTCCTTAATGGTTATACCTTTGATGTTCTATTCTATACGATTGGACATTGGATGCGGTATTTGTTCTCTGTTTTGGTACATACGTTTCATTCTTGTGTACTTATAAATTAGTTTTGTGTGAAAAAATAATATTTAATATTAACGAGCTTTTACCCGCTACTTCGTCCAGATAAATTATATACCAGATTTTAAGTCAGATCATAAGCTATCAAACAAAAAAAGTGTCATCAAAATCGGTTCAGTAGTTTTTGCGTGATGCTCGATCAAAAAACAAACAAACAAAAAAAACAAACCGACGGACAAAAAATCCAAAAAATGGTGATTTGGAATCAGGGACACCGAAAAACCTAATAATAATCTTTTTTGAAAATATCTTCAATGTTTTGTAATGTTTTATAATAGTTTAGATTAGATTCGATAATAGTCAGCGCGGATTACAATCGTTTTCAAAGCGTTTGATCTCCTAGGATACAAAAAGTCCTTTCTTAGTGAACTACAATCTCTCACGAATAAATATTCCTTTCATGTTTCTATCTTTAGTGTCTTCCAAGATCAAGAAAGATCCGACCTTTGAACGGCTGTATCTCCTAAACCGACTGACAGACCATTTCAGTTTTTTGACTGTTCGCATAGCTACAGTGTATATTACAATAATACCCGCATATGCATTTTTAGCAACCGTGTACCAGACCTTTGAACGGCTACGGCTGTAACTCCTAAACCGACTGGATTTATGCAGCCAGACCTGGTCCATTCCCATCACAGAGATGCTCTTGACCCTATGAATACTGAGTCAGCCTTGAAGCTGATAATAACAAAAAGTACGTCTATCTCTCGCAATTTACTGGTAGCGTCCATAACCTCCGTTCGCTGACTATTTTGCTTGTTTATAATGCCGATGCCGTATCTAATCACTTGTGTTCCTACAACATCAGTGACTCAAAGTGAATTCGATACTTTCGCTAATGAAGGTATTGCAGATGTTCGCAAGGACGTTCAACCACCCGTTTATTAGTATTCATCTTCTGCTTTCTTTTTGTCTTTTAAACAAGTGTACCTAAAGATTTCGACTTGAAAAGACATTGCCCACGAGACATAGTGTATTCATTTCGGGTCGTTTCGCAGCTGGCGAGTATGTATGATTAAAGAACAAAATAAAAATCGTATGATAGCTGAAATTATACACAGGACAGACAGGAGGAATATCCAATGAAATAGATATTATCCTTTTTCTGCAGTGAGATTTCTTATAAAATTCAAATTCAAATTCAAATTTTCCGGTTTTGTATGGGAAACGGGATTGGGCAATGTCTTTTAGATATCAACTCAATTATCAAATAGTTCACTGTTTTGCTTATTTATAATGCCGTATCTAACCACCTGCGTTCTTCGAACATCGGCGACTCTCAAAGTGAATTCGATACGGGCGTTAATGGAGGTGTTGCAATGATGTTCGCAAGGACGTTCAACCATCCGTTTATTAGTGTTAAACTTTTGCTTTCTTTTTGTCTTTTAAACAAGTGGATACGTCAACAGCTTTGCAAGTGGTTCCTGATCAGCTTCCCTTTAATCTATTTGGAATAAAGACAATTTATAGAAATTCGAACAATTATTTTTTACTATGACATGGGGTCTAAACCAAAAAAAGTTGTACTATGGTTGTAGAACTATACAGGGTGTAACAAAACACCCTAGTAATACTTGAGGGGATGCTTCAGACCATCAAACTGAACAACTTTCACTATGGGGCAACATTGAAAACGCGAAAAAAAAATCTGCTCTTTCATACAAAGTTACTTCTCGACTCAAATGTACGGGAAGGCAATTTTTTTTTATTTTTTCTCGATGTTGGCTCCATAGTGAAAGTTGTTCAGATTGATGGTCTGAAGCACCCCCTTAAGTCTAGGGTGTTTTGTTACACCCTGTATATTATTATTACCTATTCTGTGCTATGGTGTTGAAAATACAGGTCGTTAAATTAAATAGGTTACAATATCTTAGGGGGTGCTTGAGGTGCTTCAGACCATTAAACTGAACAACTTTCACTATCGAGCCAGCTACGAAATGGCAAAAAAAATCTGCTGTTCCATACATTATTTTGGGTCCTCGACATTTTGTATGGAATAGCTGTAGTTTTTTGCGATTTCGATGTTGGTCTCATAGTGAAAATTGTTCAGATTGATAGTCTGAAGCACCTCGTTTTATATGCAACGAATTTAATTTGACCTTAAAAGGACATCCGGCTCATAATACCAAAAAATGTATAACCGTACTTCTATTTTTATTATGGACTATGGAACACTAGAAACTAACTGCAGGCATTAGTTTATTTTATAATGATTTATTACTTTTTAATATTTTTATATAAAAAAAAAACATTGTGCTTGCATCACCTCCTACTGGCTCCTACTAAACAACATTGACAGCCATTTTGGGGTTGCTGCTTTTTTATAATTTATTAATAATAGATGACGTTAAATAAAAATAAATTATACTATCTGAGTCGTTTTTATACATGTATGCATATGCTCACGACTATATTCCCCGAGGGGGTAGTCAGAGATATTCTGAAACCTCAGAACATCCACGTTCGTCCGTCGTTTTTATAAAACCCCACAATTTATAACACATTTGACTTCGGTCAAAACTTCTATACATTTTAAGGTATTTTTTCAAGGGAGAGCGGCGGTTGTCCTTTGGCCTAGTAACAGACCTTTCGTAGGTTAATTTTTCCATATTATTTATTGCATAATCACATGGTATACACTTTCAATAGGATAAAATCCTTTGTCGCTAAATTCTTATTTTTATTGCCTTTCCTGTACCAACACCAAAACCTGACCTATAAAATCTTAAAAATAAGAACCACAAGCAAAATATTCAGAATTCCCAACAAAGCAAAGTTAAAGGCAAGAGAAAAATGCAGTGTATCGTGCCAAGGCAAATTTTACGTTCACAGCACAATGAATTCAAGAATATTATTGTGGAAATTCAAAATTTAATAGGAGTTTTGATAAAAAGTGACCGGTTATTTGAATATTTATTGATTTATCGCTTTTAACATTCTTGTGCTTTTGCGAAAATTGTTGGCGATGAATTGAAATTGCTGATGTTTTGTTTTATAAAAGCTTTTTCATCGTATACTTCGATAGATTGAGAATTAGCATCATTAGGAATTATTGCTGGCATCATTAGAAAATATTGAAGAAGGTATGCTATGCTTAGGCTGAGATCATGACCTTATTTTTAGGGTTCCGTACCCAAAGGGTGATAACGGGACCCTATTACTAAGCCTACGTTGTCCGTCCGTCCGTCCGTCCGTCTGATGGTCCTACCTATTTAGGGCTGTAACTGTTGAACCGTAATAGCTAGATCGTTGAAATTTTCTCAGATTATGCGTTATTACGGAGGATTTGTTAATAAATAATAAAAATGTCAAATAGTTAAAAATTAAGGGGGTTCTCAACAAGAAACTAGTTTTTATCAACGTTTTTTCTTCGCCCTCTATCGTAAAAACGGTAATACATACAAGCGTCATACTTAGTGTGATTATAGAACAAACTCTACAGAATAACAACAAATACTAAAAACCGGCCAAGTGCGAGTCGGTCTTGCGCTAAAGGTTCCGGACAAAAAAAGTTTATTTGTCTAACTTAATAATTTGTGTTCCGTGGTGGTGTGGCACGGAACCCTCGGTCCGTGAGTAGCCCGACTCGCACTGAACCGGTTTTTTTATTTTATTTATGCGTATGGCAAATTTAGGTTGTAGGCATAGTTCATAAGTCAACATCCAGCGTCTGAAGCCATCGAAGGGCCCCAGGTGTCAAGTATGTCAGGTCCTCACGAACATGGTAAGCTCGAAGGGGGCACCGTTGAATTATGTGCTGCATCGTCTGGTCTTCGATCCCCCAGCCACATAAAGGAAACCCCGTCCAGCCCCATTTGTGTCGGTGATAGTTGCACCTGCCGTAGCCGGTCCTGTTGAGGCGACACCATTTCTTACGCGGTAGGTGGAATCCCTTAGGCTTGACAGTGGGGTCCAAGTTTTCTTCAGGCGTTCCAGCAGTTTTGCTCAGACCTTATTAGAAAGAGCGGACTTAACACATGTGAAACTGGAACGCATCCGTTTCTGTGTTCGCGATTTCGATGTTGCATGATGGTGGTGGCATGACTGGTTGATAGGAGAAAGTAGTTCAGGATGATGGTCTGATCAACCCTTTAAAATGCATCTGCATATTAAGAAAGACCCTGTACAGGGTATAACAAAAGACCCTAGTAATATTTAATGGGGACCTTCAAAATGAACAACTTTCACTATGGAGCCAACTTTGAAATGAAATAAAAAGATATACAAAACATACATACAAAAAACACAACAAAACATACATGTCATACAAAACTTAAGTACCGGACAGACTCGACACCAAAATGTGTGGAGCAAATGATTTTTTAAATTTAATTTCGATGTTGGGTCCACAGTGAAAGTTGTTTAGTTGGAAGATCTAAATCGACCCATTAAATAAAACTAGGATCTTTTGTTGCACCCTGTATATTCGTAGAAAAGATTACCGCTATGTATTTACAAAATAAGGTCTAGTCTACACCGCAATACAGTGTAGAGTGAAATATCTTTGAATCTATTAACTTAACTAAAGCCCCTTAACACGAAACAGCTGCAAACGCGTGTCCCGGCGCTTGTAACACCTGCGCCCGGGCCGCATATAAAGTGACGTTTTGTGTGGCAGGGCTCCGAACAGAAAAACCGTGGAGCCGAAGATTTTAAAAAAATTTGGAAAAGCCTACGATTATGTAAATTAGGTGTCGTGGAAAGTTTTAAGCGTGGAAATTAATGATAAATATGGATACATAAGCCTTTTTTCTAGAGGGGTAAGCAGAGACTATAGATCTTCACTTTGGGCGGTCCTGACATACTTCTTTTGCTTCCTCCATCATACATCTTGTCATACATTCCCGTTGATTTCGACCACTTTTAACCGGGTATTTTCTTACCCCCAATCAATCTTCTCATACTAGGCTTGTCACAAACAATAATTCCTTTCAAACTTGCCATATCCATATCTGTTTCGGAAATAGATTTTATTTAATTTAATTTTGAAAATTACTAAAAATTTTTTGTTACACTACTTTTTTTAATAAGGAACACGAAACTCTACAAAAATGTCCTGTCATGCCTTTAACCGTTTCTGTTTAAGGTTCCGTAGTCAAACAAGGAAACCTTCTAAATGTTTCCTTGTGTGACTACGGAATCTTAAAAAGAATCGGTTAAAGGCATGACTGGACGATGGACGTCCCCACAACTCGAAAAACAATCTAAAAGATCGAGTGTCGTTGCATAGGTCTTATAAAATGGAACAAAACATCAATCGAAACTGAGTAATTTTAATGTTTCTATCTCGAGATATTTACTCAAAGCAAAAGGAGTACCACTTCAATCCATAATCAAGAATATTTTCAATACAACAAATACAAATCTTGAATCTAAAAATACAAAATGAAATCGTCTCCACAATTCTGCTCGGAGTGCAACAATTTGCACACTAAACATTTCCTTGGCTTGTTTACGTGTTTTTCTCGAATGCACACACATTTTTCATGAATTTCAACCGCTGCAATACGGTGCAGGTTAAATTAAGTGTGGAATTCGACGATTTCTTTATTTACACGAATCGTTGGAGAATATGTTTTGATGCAGACAACACTGATTTCTTCAGTTGAGTTTGCGATTGAAACTTTTCTCTATGTCATTTTTCTAGATATAAAAAAAAAACACAACCTCGTTTTAGAAAGGACAAACAATGATGATCAGACCATCAAACTAAACAACTTTCTCAATGAGACTTATGTCAAAATTGAGAAAAAACATTAGCTGGATCTTTACAAAACCGCAAAACGTATTTGGTAAGTCAGATCATCGCCATCTTCTTCTTCTTATCGTGTGGGCAGAGCCCTGGTGTCAGAGTTTTTTCAGACCGCCTTACGGCCTCTGACGTGGTTTTTACGAAACGACTACTACCAGAGATAGTAGCCGGAACCAACGGCTTAACGTGCCATCTGAAGCACGGAATCATTTTTCTTTTCAGACAATCAGGTGATTCAGCCTGCAATGTCCTAACCAACTGGGGAAAACGCACAAAGTGACATATCACTAGGTGTCCCCCGTGGGAATCGAACCCACGACCTCCGTGTCGAGAGCCAAAGCTCTTAACCATTAGACCACGGAGGCAGTCATCGCCATAAAATATATGCTTTGTACATTAGTTTAAAGAAAAAAAATATTCACACTATGAACAAGTTGCTATTCATAATCATCATTTCAGCCGACGGACGATTACTGCTGGACATAGGCCCCCAAATTGCTAATTATTTTTTCTCGAATAATCTTGACCAAGATCAATAGAAATATTCTTTATTTACACACCAAAAATAGACGGATACAATTTATAACAAGAATGAGAAGGGTACAAAGGGCGGTCTTATCACTTAAAGCTATTTCTTCCATACAGCCATTGGATGGAAGCACTATTTACAGAGACAAATGCTACAAAGAAATAAGGTAACATAAGGTTTATTTATTTTTATTTTCAAACGAATTGTGGCAAAGTCTAAAAGCTAGTCGAATTTAAACCATTTCAAAAAGATTCAAACCCCTTCATGCAAATGTAAAGCCCTTTGACTATTAAAAAAAAGTAAAGGGGAGAATAAAAGATGGTCATTTATCAAAAGTACTTTTTGCGGCAAGTTGGCTACTTCTTATCTTTTATGAACTGGATTCAGTGAGTCATTCCCTTTTCATAGCGCTTGTAAACGTCGCGGTGATTTAAAAAGATCTTGACGTTTTGGTTAATGTCTGGGTGTTTAAAAAATGTTTATTCACTGTTTTCTTTAAAGATTTTTTTAGGGTTCGATTTGTCCACAATAAAATAAAAAAGAGAAAAAGGCTGTGGTGGTCTAGTGGCGAGAAACAAAGCTCGCCGTGGAGAAGGCGATGGTTCGATCCTCTTTCCAGGCCGACTCGTACCAATGAGTTCTCACTCCCTGTCATATGACAGAGACTTGCACTGCTAGTGAAATGTGAATATTAATGATCCTCATCATCATCATATCAGCCAACGGACGTCCACTGCTGAACATAGGCCTCCCCCAAGGATCGCCATAACGCCAATATTAATGATGCTTTATTTAAAACTAGCTGTTGCCCGCGACTTCGTCTGCGTTTCCCGGATAAAAAGTACCCTACGTGTTAATCCAGGCCATGTTCTATCTGTATGCCAAATTTCATCAAAATCCGTTCAGCAGTTTTTGCGAAAGCGGAACAAACATCCATCCATACTTACAAACTTTCGCGTTTATAATATTAGTAGGATTATGTCTAACTTGGGAAAAATATTCATGAGCATTTTATAATGCCATGCTAAGCAGCAAATGCGAAGAGTTCTCGAAGGTGGACAAATGACCTGGTGAGGGCGGCAGGATCCCCGTTGGATGACGATTCTTGGGAGAGGACTGTGTCCAGCAGTGGACGTGTATCAGCTGAGAATAGCGTTGCCAGGCGTCCAGATAAAGCCGGACATGGGTTAGGCTTTTTGGATGTGTGTCCGGCCAAATTAGACTGTGTCCGGCCTGTCCGGCTTTTGTTAGGCTTTTACATTTGACCAGTCTACTCCATTTTGAAGGAAACTGAGCTTTTGAAGCACGTATCTGGAAACCATACATGTTAATCATTTTTGTTTCAATTACATTAAAGTTTATCTAATTAATTAGTTTAGAAGAAGTTCTGTTTTGTTTAATTTTGTTTTCCATTGCAAAATTGCAATATTAGAAAGTAAGTAATGAAATCATAAAGAGAACTGATTAAATTTAATTAGAATTTAAAAAGATTTTATGTAGTAAGTTAATAGTAAAACAAAAAATCCTCAATAATTAAGGGTGTCCGGCCTTTTCACTCCAAATGTCCGGCTAAACTGGCTGGTCTGTCCGGCTATTCGGTTCTAAGACCTGGCAACCCTAGCTGAGAAGATAATGATGATGATATTTTGGATCGACAAAATGCTTTTTACTGCAATTTTTCCGTCTGTGTTGCAGTTTTACGTTTCAACAATCTGTTCTGACAGTTTAAAAACGTTATAAAATTGTCAAACAGTAAAAATCCAGACTCACCCAAGTCTCAAGTGTCCGAGAAAAATAAGATTCAGAAGATTTTCAACAAATAAAGTAACTCATATTCTACCTGCATGCCGAGTGCCTCTCGAAAGCATTTGAAAATGTATAAAAGTGGAGAATATCGTAAAACTACGGCGCACTCCCACGGTCGGTCGAACCGAGTAGGTCTCAACATATCGGATTACTGCCGACTTTGAGAGTGTTCCTTCTGATTTTATTTTTAGTCTTTGCTTTGATTTTGAGGTATTGTCTTTTGAGTTTCAATTTTAATAATACGAAATACGTTTCTTTTTTTCTACAAAAGACATTGCCTACGTGACTAAATGTATTCATTTCAATTCGTTTCACAAATAACGAATGAGTATGATCAAAGAACACATAAAAATCGTATGGTAGCTGAAATTATACACAGGTTAGGAGAAATATCGTGCTTCCCAAGGAAATGGAAATTATCCTTTTCTATAGTGGCATTTCTTATAATTCAAATTTACCAGTTTTGAGGTGGAACGTGATTGGGCGTTTTCCATTGAATTTGAATTTAATAAGAAATGCTACGATAGAAAAGGATAATTTCCATTTCCTTAGGAAATATGATATTCCTCCTATTATGTGTATAATTTTAGCTACCATACATTTTGCATGTATTCTTTGACCATACACATTCGCCAGCTGCGAAACGACGGAAACGAATACACTTCGTCACGTGGGCAATGTCTTTTATCAGTTTTGTAGGCGAAACGGGATTGTCCGTTTTCCTTTACACCATTATCCAAGAAAACCAAAATTTTAATGTAAATGTTTTGTTTTACAGTACATTTTGTAATTCAAAACAACAATAAAAACCCCCAAAAAATGTCCCCTAAAACTCCCAACACGCTCTTCATTCAGCAATATGTCAAATGAAGGAAGCAATCTGTCACCGGAGTCGATCTCAAATCCAATGGAGCTCTTTAATTTCCTATCGCACTCGTCAGTGCGTGAATAGGGATGTGTAGATGATAATGATACCCTTTTCGGGACATTAAAATTAAAACTTTGTCCCGAAACTGGGAACACCTCGATTTGGAATAGAACTAAGAATACTTCGCTACTGAGTGTGGAATGCTGGTTCGTCTTATAGGAAAATAGGTTGGAACCTAAATTCAACCACTGTTTTGACTAAATAACCAAAAAACCAATACAGGGTACATTATTTGTACCATCGGTACCAGATTTCACATAGAGGATCTTTGGTTTTGCAGGCCTACTTTACAACTATTATACGTTTGTACAAATTTGTACCATAAAATTTGTAGTCTTTGGAAATTCTTTCACATTGTTAAACATAGCGCCAAAATCCTTTACTTGTTAACAAAAAACAAAAAGTTGCACAAGAGCACACGAGCACGTTGTTTTGTATATAAGAAAGGAAATAAATAAACATAATAAATAATAAATAAATACACAATTATTTGTACCTATATGAACAATTTTATGGAAAAACAAGAAGCTACATCATTAATAGAAGATGATTCATTAGATTTGTTCACAAATCCGACCCAAATCGTATCAATACTTTTTAAACACGGGACAATACATAAAACGCGGGACATCACGCCCGACCCTACGCCCGGACATTAGGGTACCGCATGACAAATTGTCTGAGCCGAAGACAGGAGGATATTAGACATGGGATGGATGTGGCCGGAACCGCGGGACGAAACTTTACGTGGCTCTTGCGGTTTTGTTCGGTTTTGCGGGATGTATTCGATTGATTGATTATTTTGTGTATGTGTGAGTTTTGTTAATAATGTGGTTTTGGAGTTGGAACTTTATTATGTGAAGCATTTGGGTTGTATTTGTATCCTGTTTGATAATGATGATCGAAGGTTAATTTATTATAATTTATTGAACAGACAAAAAATAATATAAACCACCCCTGTACATGCAGCGTGTTTTGTTACACTCTGTGTATTCTACAGGCAATGTACTGAAATAAAACATAATATATATATTTTTTTGTTTTTGTTTAAGAAAGAACTTTTTGAAAGTCAATCCCTAAAGATGTGCAACGGGTGTAGAAGTTTCCCGTCTTTCAAGGGGGCAAAAGCTAGTTCGTGTAATAAGTGCGTACGCTAAATACATAACTGGTGGATGGTGGTGGTATAGATATAGAATGTCATTCATCATCATCATCTCAGCCGATGGACGTCCACTGCTGGACATAGGCCTCCCCCAAGGATCGCCATAACGATCGGTCCCGCGCTGCCCTCATCCAACGGGTTCCCGCCGCCTTCACCAGGTCGTCGGTCCACCGTGTGCGGGGCCTAACCACGCTGCGCTTTCCGGTACGCGGTCGGCCATCGGTTCTGCGAGCAATGTACCCCGCCCACTGCCACTTAAGTTTAGCGATTCTTTAGGCTATGTCAGTTACTCTGGTTCTTCTGCGGATCTCTTCATTTCTGATTCGATCTCGCAGGGAATCTCCGAGCATAACCCTCTCCATTGCCCTTTGGGTGACTTTCAGCCTTTTTAGGAGGCCTTGAGTGAACGACCACTTCTCTGTTCCATGTCACCACTGGCAACACACACTGATCGAAGACTTTCGTTTTAAGACACTGCGGTATTTGGGACGTGAAGATACTACGTAGCTTCCCGAACGCTGAATGTCATTGGTCTATGCCATAGACCATAGACTCTATGGTAATGGTGTTCCTGGTGGCCTTCTCTTATATTTTAGCGAGATATGAAGATAAATGCGCCACGTGGTGCCGACTAAGAATATTGCACCTCCAAGCCCATCCCGTGGGTGTCGTAAAAGGCGACTAAAGGGATTAACCGGAGGATGGGCAGCAGTGTTCTTCAAGTATATTAACACCCAACTGCGATCGCCAACCCGCCTGCCAAGCGTGGCGATTATGGCAAAATGTCCCTTTTGGGGGAGGCCTATGTCCAGCAGTGGACGTATAAACAAAGGCTGAAATGATGATGATGATAAAATGAAAAGGCAAACATTTCCCAACAACTTTTAAATTTAACAAAATGAATAACGAGCGTTGAAGTCACAGTTCTTGATAGTTGAAAATGGGTGTCTACGATTCGCAAGATGTCGGCGATTAATAAGAAAACTAAAAATAAAGGTTGTCTGTCGGTCCAGCTGCGGCTGACTAATAGTTTAGTTCGAATCCGGCGATTCTGTTAGTTCTTGTTACCGTTTTTGTTCGATTTAAACGAATCATTTGTTACACGTAATGTAGCTTTTTTTTTCGAGGACGCGAATACCGTATCTTTCGAAATCTTCTTCCTTTCTGTGACACGGATGGTTTAGCAGATGCCATAGCAAGAGATGGCCAGCTTTTTGCACATAAAACCCTCGAAGAAAAACCTTATCGCTTACTTACCACGTACAATAGCGACACACAAAAGAAATGGGTTTATTTTATTCTTAGCCAAAACCATAGCGTAATAGCGGCGGGTCTAGGCGGTCTATGCTCGCGCGGGGTGCGGGGGGCGATGCACGGGCAGTATTGGTACTGCGCGCATGTACATTGGTACTGGGACGCGCTCCCCCCAGTTTAATTACACTATGCCAAAACCACACGGTAAACCCCTTTTAAGAGGGAGGTTACACGTTCAGTATTTCGTCATTCTGGTCCATCAGTCTGGTCATGTTTATTTGATTTGAAGGGAAACTGATATACTGAAGCACCATGTTAGTCGGGTCAATCTCGAGTCAGTTTCCCTTCAAATCAAATATACATGACCAGACTGATGGACCAGACTGATGAAATACTGACCATGTAACCTCCCTCTAAGGGTGCTATCAGAGTCTACAATTAAATGCCTTACATATTAAACGGGATGCTTGAGACCAACAAACTGAACAACTTTAACTATGGAGCCAAAATCGAAAAACCAAAAAAGAAATTGTTCCATCCCTTTGATATGTAACGCTTTAAAAGACAGTGCGGGTTTTGTATGTAAGGTTGGAACCTTATTTTTTGGCGTTGTTTTTGGCGCGGCCAGCAACCAAACTTGAATATTTTATTTCAGAATAAAGTAACAAACAAAACTTATTAACATGTATATCCCTAAACTCAGTCCGGACGGAGATATAAAGGCTTAAAGTTGAAAATATTGCCATTACGCGCACTTCAAGCCTTTATATCTCAGTCCGGACTGAGTTCCGAGATATTTGTAATAACAAGTGTTGTTTTTAACTTTATTCTGAACTATAATATTCAAGTTTGATTGATGGCCATTGGCCGCGTTAATAAAAGAATAAAACCGGTCAAGTGCGAGTCGGGCTACTCGCGCACCGAGGGTTCCGTACCACACCATCACAGAACAAAACATTATTAACTTAAAAAAAATCTTTTTTGTCCGGGACCTTTAGCGCGAGACCGACTCACACTTAGCCGGTTTTTACTATTTGTTGTTATTTTGTAGAATTTGCTCTATAATCACACTAAGTTTGACGCTTTTATGTATTACTGTTTTTACGATAGAGCGTGAAGAAAAAACGTTGATAAAAACTAGTTTCTTGTTGAGAACCCCTCTTAATTTTTTACTTTTTGACATTTTTATTATTTGTTAACAAATCTGCCGTAATAACGCATAATCTGAGAAAATTTCAACTATCTAGCTATTACGGTTCAAAAGTTAAAGCCCTAAATTGGTAGGACAGACGGACGGACGGACGGACAGACGGACAGACGGACAGACGGACAGACGGACGGACGGACGGTCGGACAACGTAGGCTTAGTAATAGGGTCCCGTTTTCACCCCTTAGGTACGGAACCCTAAAAAAGGCGCCAGTTATAGGCATAGGCTTTTTACACCCTGTACAAGCAAAGATAACTGTTAGCCTATTCAGGTTTCAAGATGAAATTACTGCCTCAATTTACAAACTTCAATTTACTCACAAAGTCACAAATATCAGGAAGCGAATAGCAGTACACCCACTTCTAAACGATATATGTGTTTCATTTGACACAATATGTACCTCTCAGACATTTGGAGGACCCTGGAGGACCTCTGAGGGCCCTCGAGGACGAGCAGGTGATCAGGGGATTCGTGTGTAAGTGGAAAATGGGGGAAATATTTGAGGGTGAAATAAGGCTGTTAGGCTGTGTTTTCGAAGCTAAAATGTGGCTGCGCTGCGGATTGTTCTATTTTTGCAATTAGTACGTAGAAAGATAAGGTACTAGAAGGAAGTGTCTTGTCATATTCACTCAATAAGAGATGTATATAGCAAATTCGCTCTAGTTAAAATAGGAGATCGCTACCTTATTATCGGCGAATATAACCACTGTTTTGTACTACGACGGCTGTTTGACTCCGGAGTCGGTCATCTATCTTCATATAAATTGTATAGGATTTGGAGCAAACCAACAGCAATATATAATACAGTAGAGTGTATTTTATGAGTATCGCTATCTCATACCCGGTTACACTAATGTTCCGTCTACCAGCGTAAGCTAAAAAAATTGTCTACAACCAGCGCGAATTAACTAGGCACCTGGCTCGCACGTGGCTCGGAATTTGACACCCCTCCTGGTACCCCCCGCGGGACACCGCCGTCGCTGTGCGAGGCCGTAGCATAGCATTTCAGTTACCGTTGCACGTGTCCCTGCACTTTAGCATTATCATTATTGTTGCCGAGTTTTCCGAGTTTTTTATTCCGAGCCACGTGCGAGCCAGGTGCCAAGTTCATTCGCCCATGTTGTATGAATTAATATCATTTTTGACAAGTTGTTAAAAGAGAAAGGTAATGTAATAGCCTCGAACCAAAAAATTACCTCTTCCAGACGTCGTAGCATGTTTCCCGTGATACGGCTATTACACACCTTTATCACGCTGCCATACTACGGCCGCTGACACAGAATAGGTGATAATTCCTACTATCCTACTTAATATTATAAACGCGAAAGTTTGTAAGTATGGATGTTTGTTCCGCTTTCACGCAAAAACTGCTGAACGGATTTTGATGAAATTTACCATACAGATAGACCATGGCCTAGATTAACACATAGGGTACTTTTTGTCCGGGTAACGCAGACGAAGTCGCGGGCAACAGCTAGTAGTATATATAGTTCTACATACCGCTGATATACTTAAAATGGAAGCTGCAGTCTACTGTACATGTTTTCACAAACAAATAAAGCATTTCAGACAATCACGTTGTCAATTGAATTAATGAGGGGGTCGTCTTTTTGCTGCGAATCGCTTTGTAGATGGAACTTTAACCGCCGCGTTTTTTTAGTCGCACGTGTGAATCTGTCACTGACGTTTAGGAGCGCGCGTGTTCTGGAATCTGGTATTTTGTCTACACATATAAATTGATATGTGTGTCTTTTTGTCAGGTAAATTTAAAGTGGGATTTGGCTGTGCATGTCTCCTGCAAGTCAGATGAATGACCAATAATGGGCCAAAACCCCTACCAGTTGGTCACCAACGAAACGAAATTGTCGTCGAGGCAGTCGTAGGCGAAGATAGCGGGAAGTAATTCATGGCTTCCTTAAGAACAGGCATATTGAAGCGCAGAGCAGGAGAGAACGGAGAGAACGGAGGAAGGCCTTTGCTCAGCAGTGGGACATCCATGGCTGATAATAATAATAATTTCTTCTTTCTTTGTTCGCTTATAACTCAAGAGTTCAGGATGTTAGAGGGTAAATAGTTGCATTACTTTAAGGGGTGATTGTACCCATGATACTGAACAACTTTCCCTAAGAAACCTATAGAACATGCTCCAAAAAAAAATTGGACTTTCCATGCTAAATGCAATCAGCTGATCAAACATTTGTATGAAAAGTCGTTTTTTTTTGCGATTTTCCTAAAGGGTCTGTGGGAGAGTCAGTTTCGACGCGGATGAAGTCGCTGGCAAAAGCTAGTTCATTCATATTAACTTAATAATATACAAAAGACATTATCACGTTTGAATCCCAAAATCTTTGTACTATAATCATTTAGGAGTTATTTAAAAGCAGATTTAACAAGGAAAGCCGCTAGCGAACAGAAGTAAACTATGCCATTCTTAACCAAAGCATTCCTGTTAAAAATAACTGGCCGGAGATCGGGAGTGCCAATAAATCCTAGTCACGCTTCACCACTCATTATTTATCTGTGGAAATATCTGAAGAAAAGATCACAGAGAAATTGCTTGCTTGAATCACACTTCTTCTTCTTATCGTGTGGGCAGAGCCCTGGTGTCAGAGTTTTTTCAGACCGCCTTTCGGCCTCTGACGTGGTTTTTAAGTAACGACTACTACCACTAGAGATAGTAGCCGGGACCAACGGCTTAACGTGCCATCCGAAGCACGGAATCACTTTTCTTTTCAGACAATCAGGTGATTCAGCCTGCAATGTCCTAACCAACTGGGGAAAAACGCACAAAGTGACATATCATTAGGTGTCCCCCGTGGGAATCGAACCCACGACCTCCGTATCGAGAACCAATGCTCTTAACCATTAGACGACGGAGGCAGTCAATCACACTTCGATTCATCATCATCATCACACCTATAAAATTTAGGGTGTAAGGAAAATTATCATTATCCTAGAGGAACTGACAGCTGAGAGAGCGAGATGTACCTAGCGGCGCCACTGTATAATAGAAAGAGATACGTGACGCGAGGCAATAGAACCGTTTTTGGGAACTTGTCGGCACAATCGACAGGGTAAATATTCGTGCTCTGTGAATAATTAGTGACCTAAAGTGAAATCGTAGATTATTTTGTGAAATATATTAACACTGTTTCATTAAATTACTTACGATTTCACGTTAGATTCACAATTATGATGATGATGATGATGATGATGATGATTGCTCCTGACCGATTTCGGCCACGGCGACTGCTTCAACTCCGTTGTTTGCGTTGATGAGCTCTCATGTGGCTTACATAGCCAATCTTCTTGGAGAAGATCCTCGCACATAGCGGGCACGTGAGCACGTCGTTTTCATAGTGATACTGAATAGCCGCTGGTGGTCGGACTTTCAGTTCATCACGTTTGGCATCCAGTTGTGAACACCTACTAGCTTCAAAATCATAGATCTGACTGTTTACACGAGCTCTCCATGCTGGACGAATGGCTGCCAAATCTTCCCACTGCGTGGGTTCTATGCCACACCTTTTCATATGGCGCTTTTGCACATCTTTATACCTGAGGAGTTGCCCGCCATGCTTACGCTTACCCTCTTTCAACTCAGAGTAAAAGATGCGCTTTGCGACGCGCTCCTCTGCCATACGCGACAGGTGACCGCACCACCGAAGCTGACGCCTCATGAGGTAAGCTTCAATGCCGCCTACATTTGCTCGTCGCAGCACTTCGGTGTTACGAACATAATCCGACCATCGGATTTTCATGATTTTACGCAGACACCTTAGGTGGAAGCGGTCTAGAGTACGGATATGATGGCGATACAAGGTCCACGTCTCAGCGGAGTACAGGAGGTTTGGCAGCACGATTGCCATGTAGACAGCAATCTTTGTAACAAGTTTCAGGTTATGTGAGCGGAAGACCTTGGTGTCTAACTTGCCGAATGCTGTTGCTGCAGCACTGATCCTATTATTAACTTCAGCATCAAGGTCACACTTTGATGTAATAGTACTCCCCAGGTAGCGGAATTTGTCAACCTGCTTCAGCACATCCTCACCGAGTCTAATGGTCAGTGTCTCGTGGCCTTGTGAGTCTAAGGACAAAACTTCTGTCTTTTGGACGCTTTTCACAATTATACTCAGAACTCGAAGTTTTAGGGTGCCGTTAAGTGCCGATAAATTCACAAAAAACGGTTTCATTTGACAACTCATGTCAGTTACTCTATTCAGACAGGTATAATAACTTTATGATTTAAACCACATACTCTACCAATCAAACTGAACAACTTTTATTATGGGAGCAAACCGATCAGAACAAAAAAAAATCGACTGTAAACGCATACACGACTCAAATTAATGTATGGGACATCAGATTTTTTTGTTCTGACAGGTTTGCTCACTCACATAGTAAAAGTTGTTCATTTTGATTGGTAGAGTAGGTGGTTTAAAGGTTAATGATACTTTTCCTTACACCCCGTAGAAACTGCAGATTTTTTTTATGTCACCTAAAAATCTCTTTTGTGATGTTTTATTTAAGTAGCGTCAATTCATGTATCTGCTAAACAAATAATTACAAATACAATACAATACCTGAAGTAAACTAAAAAAAACCGAAACCCGTAGCGAAACAGTTTCCATTCTTAGTTCGTAACTGGTCACGAAAATTTTTTAAAAATTATTCTTTACTAGCGACCCGCTCTGGCTTCGCACGGGTGCAATACCCGCTCTGGCTTCGCACGGGTGCAATACCTGCTCTGGCTTCGCACGGGTGCAATACCCGCTCTGGCTTCGCACGGGTGCAATACCCGCTCTGGCTTCGCACGGGTGCAATACCCGCTCTGGCTTCGCACGGATGCAATACCCGCTCTGGCTTCGCACGGGTGCAATGCTGATTTATATCAGCTTTCTCTTGAATTACTCTGTCTATTAAAAAAAACCGCATCAAAATCCGTTGCGTAGATTTCAAGATCTAAGCATACATAGGGACAGACAGACAGACAGACAGCGGGAAGCGACTTTGTTTTATACTATGTAGTGATATAAACCAAAACCAGTTACGAAACTTAGTTACGTATGCGGCCGAAAACATAAGATGTAATCAAATTAACGCTAAAACTTACAATTATTTTTCGTCTTTTCATACAAATTCTGAACTGGAACTGGAACTTACCTGAAAAACAAAACAAAAATGTCATTAGTTTAAGAAAACTAGGTCGATTCCACTGCATTTTATTCGGATGTCATATGTCATATTCCACACTTAGGAAATGTTAAGACTTACAGACATAAATGCACTTTACTGTACCAAAGTTTCTAACCACCCCGAATGGAATCATAGTCATTAGTAATGTAAGTATGTAAGTACACTTTCAAAGGACATTGCTCACGTGACGAAGTGTATTCGTTTTAAATCGTTTCACAAATAACGAATGAGTATGATCAAAGATCACATACAAATCGTATGATAGCTGAAATTAATACACAGGATAGGGGGAATATCGTGTTTCCCAAGGAAATGGAAAATATCGTTTTCTATTTTATAAAATTCAAATTCAAAAGACAATGCGGGTTTTGTATGTACGGTTGGCGCCTTATTTTTCGCCGTTGTTTTTGGCGCGGCCAGCAACAAAACTTGAATATTTTATTTCAGAATAAAGTAACAAACAAAACTTATTAACATGTTTATCCCTAAATTCAGTCCGGACGGAGATATAAAGGCTTGAAGTTGAAAATATTACCATTACGTGCACTTCAATCCTTTATATCTCAGTTCGGACTGAGATCCGAGATATTTGTAATAACAAGTATTGTTTTAAACTTTATTCTGCACTATAATATTCAAGTTTGATTAATGGCCGCGCTGAAAAAAATAAAAAGGCGCCATTTTTTGGCATAGGCTTTTACCAGTTTTTAGGCGAAACGGTATTGGGCATTCTCCTTTACAATATTAGAGTCTATAAAGACAAAAGTCAAAACTACGTCCAAAAAACTTGTCGAACTGTAACTGAAAATTTCGCTGTTCAACTGATTTATATTCACCCTGACTTACGCAACTCATGAATTTCCACATTTTTGACAGTCGGACGGATATTTTCGGTGTCGACTGTACATAAATCTAGTGACGTTTCGGTCGCTCGCGAGTTTTTTCGACACAAAAGCGTCATAATTTGGTGAAATATTGCCCTGTTCTTTTTCGGGGATGAAAAGCTTGTGGGCGGTGTTTCGTCAGACATTTTTTTCGAAGCATAAGTTGTTTAGATCAAAAAGCAAGAGAAAAGTTTGGCCTATTAATGAGACTTTTAGCAATTAATCCCTTTTGAGCGAAGTACCTAAAATGCACGATGCCACTGCTGCGTAACTACCTAAAACGCGAGATACCTGAAACTCGAAGTACCTAAAATCCACGATGCCTAAAAACTAAATTTGCCTACAATGCACTTTGACAACATGCCGTATAGTTGCTCAGAACGTGCCTATGTCTTGAGGCAACTAAGGGAAAAGATTCTTGGTATAGTCAAAAAACGATTTCAAGTGATATTATAATTGTTCTTTCTTATCGTGTGGGCAGAGCCCTGGTGTCAGAGATTTTTCAGACCGTCTTACGGTCTCTGACCTGGTTTTTACGTAACGACTACTACCACCAGAGATAGTAGGCGGGACCAACAGCTCAACGTGCCATCCGAAGCACGGAATCATTTTTCTTTACAGACAATCAGGTGATTCAGCCTGTAATGTCCTAACCAACTGGGAAAAAACGCACAAAGTGACAAATCACTAGGTGTCCCCCGTAGGAATCGAACCCACGACCTCCGTGTCGAGAACCCAATGCTCTTAACCATTAGACCACGGAGTACTCGCAATGTGTCCGAATCGAAGCATGTAGCCTCTGCCTACCTCCTAGGACAGTGACTATCTATAAAAAAACATCTAAACTTCATTTCCATTTGTCTATTAACGTCTAAACACTATCGTATTAACATTCGCCATACAAAAACACCTCTAACTATCACACAAAGAGGTCGATATCAATAGAAATGAAGCAGAAACAATGGGACCCGTAATTCAGAGGTTGATCACCAATAGAATTGCAAACCAAGGGGTCCGTACGACTGACCGACTGATTAGGGTGGAAATGTAGCGAGAGGGTTGTTTTACAGGAAAAAGTTCGAGATAGGAAATTCGGTTGTTTTTTTCGGGTTGCATCGATAAATAACCAATCTGAAATAATAAAAATTGAAATCAGTTTCGTAAAATGATGTCTAACCTCCCGTAAATAAAACCGGTCAAGTGCGAGTCGAGCTACTCGCGCACCGAGGGTTCCATACCACACCAACACAGAACCGGTTTTTAGTATTTGTTGTTATTCTGTACAGTTTGCTCTATAATCACACTAAGTTTGACGCTTGTATGTATTACCGTTTTTACGATAGAGCGTGAAGAAAACACGTTGATAAAAACTAGTTTCTTGTTGAGAACCCACCTTAATTATTAATTTTTTGACATTTTTATTATTTTTTAACAAATCCACCGTAATAATGCATAATCTGAGAAAATTTCAACTATCTAGCTATTACGGTTCAAAAATTACAGCCCTAAATAGGTAGGACAGACGGACGGACGGACGGACAGACGGACAGACGGACAGACGGACAGACGGACAGACGGACGGACGGACAACGTACGCTTAGTAATAGGGTCCCGTTTTCACCCTTTGGGTACGGAACCCTAAAAAAGATAAGAAAATGTAGGGAGTGACTTTTTTATAGGAATTTTTTTAAAGAAAGGAAATTCGACTGTCAAGTTTTTTTTTGCAGGGCTGAATCGATATCCAATTAGAGATAAAAATTTAAATCAGTTCCTTAAAATGATTACTACTTACTACCAATAACAATTTAAAGAAAAGTGTTTTTTTTAGACAGTTCCTTAAATTATATTATTATTTTCGTTAGTTGTTCTGAAGTTTCAGAATATATCTGACTACCCCCTCGGGGAATATAGTCGTGAGCATATGCTATGCATGCATTTTCGTTAGATTTTGATTAGATTGGACGATTAGACAGTAACTTTCTTTTATTTTTCTCGGTGTTGGCTCCATAGTGAAAGTTGTTCAGTTTGATGGTCTGAAGCACCCCCTAATGTATTACTAGGGTATTTTGTTACACCCTGTATTTAATCTATGATTCTATTTACCACGTATTTCAGTAGCGACATCTGTAATTAACTTTACGTATCAAATGTGTCAGGGACACAGGAAACAAAACCACTTTTAATCCCAAAAACGAAACAAATTCGCAAAAGCTACTTCATTCTATATTTCAACCGTATACACCCCAGTCCTTAACCCCCTAACTGCCCGTTAACCGACAGTAACCGTACTACGCCCAAACTAGCATTTTTATACCTCATGGCAACATTAACACGTCGTTTGCGGGTTAAATGTGCGGTTTATCGTTCTATGTTGAGCTTCTCACATACATATATACATTAATTATTAGTTATATTGTTTTACTGTAGTTTTTGGTGTATAGTTCCGTAGTTATACCATTTTTTACTGTAGTATTTAGGGTTCCGAAGTCAACAAGGAACCCTTATAGTTTCGCCATGTCCGTCCGTCTGTCCGTCCGTCGCCCGTCCGTCTTTCCGTCCGTCTGTCCGCGGCTTAGCAAAAGAGACGCTATGTACTAGAAAGCTATAATTTGGCATGGGTATACATATTAATCACGCAGACAAAATGGTAAAATAAAATATTGAAAAATATTTTTTTAGGATAAGTAAGTACCTCCCCTACACGTGTAGTTGGGATGACATTTTTTTATCCTCGTCTATCCCATGGTCTGGGGTATCGTTGGATAGGTCTTTTAAAAATACTGTGGGTTTGGAAAAACCATTTTTCGATTAAGGGATCCGTTTAAACACTTTGCTAAAGTAGTCAAGTGTTTCTTAAACCACCCTTGCAACAAATGTATACGAGAGCTGATATTTTTTTGTATTCTATGTTTGTCTCATTGATAAAGTTGTTTAATTTGATTGTCTGATCATTAGTGATGTGAACCGATTACAATTTTCAGAACCGGTATCTTTCAATTACTTTTGAGAAAAAAACGGTTTTTACCGATTACGGTTAGGTTTTTTTCATCTCATTAAGAAATAATGATTATACACTAAAATGAGCCTAGAATAAGTAAGAATAGACCGTAAATTGCGGCTTTTGTGAAGCAATTGACGTTTATTGACTGAGATGATGATGACTTAACACTAAAATAAATACCTAATCCAATGACTAAAACTCAGGATACACAACAATTATTTATTATGTAATGATATTATGTTGAGTATTAACTGACATAAGTCAGGCCAAAATGAGGTATTTTGGCTGTTTATTTTAATAAAGTTGCTTTATTTGTTCGTTTAAATAATTAATTTCAGGATATTTTATCGAATGTCTCTCATTTTTAAAGATTTTAAATCATTTTTATACAAAATTTTAATAAAGTGACAAATTTAATATTAATGAATGTAATCGATTTTTTAAATAAAAACCGTTGTTTTTCGGTTTTTCACAAAACCGGTTCTTTAAAGGTTTTCTTGAAACCGGTTCACATCACTACTGACCATCTTGGTGGACTTGCGACCATATGCACTCCTTGATAGTAGGCCCGGCCGGTGCCCTGCAGTGGGACGTATACGTATACACTACAGGCTGATGATATTAAGAAGGGCCCTTTTTGAGTCATAACAAAAAGACCCTGAAGCGAGCCATGTTCAAAAGATCTAATTTTCTTATTTAGGACTTTGAAGAAATTACTTCAATTTCCTTGTAAAGTGAATTTACATACGTAGATTGAATTGTCAGCGAACTTTCTTACAAGGAGGCCTTATGCTAATTTTGAAGAAATCGCCAACTTTTTTCGTCTCCTACTTTTGCTTATTAATTTCATTAGTACTTCATTTGTAAATTTTTTGGTAAACAAACTTTTTTTTGCTTAATTTGTTAGGTGTTTGATGTCTTAATTTCATAAAAAAATATTCCTGCTATTCTTTTAATAACTACGAAATTGTGTGACGATAATTTGATATTTGACTCAATAATCACGCAAAAACGGCTGAACGGATTTGGATGAAATTTCGCAAACAGATAAAATATGTTCTGTTTTGACACATAGGATACTTTTTTTTAAGAGAACGTAGACGAAGTCGCGGAAAAAAGCTAGTACATAATAAATATATTGTGCATTGTCACGCAGGTTATCTAGTAGGTACCAGAGTCAAGTCCAGATTTGTAAATATAATGTTCTATTCTAGGTATTACAATAATATTTAAATAATTTCTTCGTTCACCGTTTCCTCTACCTTAAGGTTGTCTGGAAGAAATCGCTTCTTAGCGATAAGACCGCTTTATTTTGTGCCTCTTCTATCTTTTTTCTCTGTATTTTAGGTACTGTTTATGTTTTGGTGTAAAATAAAGTATATTTGATTAGATTTGATTTTAATAAAATTTGAGACCTGGCGTGAATATTTTTTGAGATATCTTACAATTATTTGTAGACAAAAAAAAAGGGAACGTAAGAAAGCTAATCATCGAGAATCGTTGCAAAGCTACTTCCAATTTTGTTTCTGTAATACAAACCCATCTGAACATTTCAAGACATTTCTAATTAGCCCGAAATAGACAAATAACAAATAATTTCGCGAACAAAACAAATTAAAATTCAAACAATTTTCCTTCTCATTTACCATCCTAACTCTAAGGCATCTCATTGAGACAAAACGTCATTAATCTTGCCGTCTCGCTCCTTCATTATAACTTGTTCCCAGTCCGTGATTTATTCGAAGAGTTTTACCGGAATTTAGTTAGTTGGCGACCCCTGGCTAAGCTCGCAGACATAAGGATTACTAGAAAGGTCATTAAAATTTTTAATAATTATGTTCTTTGTCCGTCCATTATTCATAATTCGGTGTCAAACATCTAGACTGTTATAAAAATTTCAAACTGGACAAGTTCTGGGTTTTTTGGAATTCAGTCTAGACTGAAATGCTTTTATACAGAGTGTGACAAAACACCCTAGTAATAATATATATAATAATTATATATATATATAAGCGTTGGTTTAGTTAGAATATCAAACTAGACAACTTTCACTATGGAGCCACCCTCAGGAAACTTGAAAAAATACATTTGAGATGAGTAGGTACAGCTGTTTTGTATGGTTTATGTTTTGTTTTCCGCGTTTCCTGATTGTGGCTCCATAGTCCAATGTTGTTCAGTTTGATGGTCTGAATCTTTGTGATCTGTGGTCTGAATTCACAGTTTCAGTATTTGCCAGGCTGTCATTTACACCCTGTAATTATAACAACAAATTTTCTAGTAAATTCTGCTACTATTTATAGTTGTCACATATTTATACTACCAGATAATTTTCTCACTGTATTTAAACGTGATTGTTTAAATAAAACCGGTCAAGTGCGAGTCGGGCTACTCGCGCACCGAGGGTTCCGTACCACACCACCACAGAACACAACATTATTAACTTAGCATTTTTTTTTTATCCGGGACCTTTAGCGCTAGACCGACTCACACTTGCCGGTTTTTAGTATTTGTTGTTATTCTGTAGAGACTGCTCTATAATCACACTAAGTTTGACGCTTGTATGTATTACCGTTTTTACTATAGAGCGTGAAGAAAAAACGTTGATAAAAACTAGTTTCTTGTTGAAACCCCCCCTTAATTTTTATTTTTCTGCCATTTTTATTATTTGTTAACAAATCCGCCGCAATAACGCATAATCTGAGAAAATTTCAACTATCTAGCTATTACGGTTCAAAAGTTACAGCCCTAAATAGGTAGGACAGACGGACGGACGGACGGACGGACGGACGGACGGACGGACGGACAACGTAGGCTTAGTAATAGGGTCCCGTTTTCACCCTTTGGGTACGGAACCCTAAAAACAATTTTTAAATTTCAGGGTCACTTCTATTATCTCTACATGCCTGAACAAGACTTGTACAAGAACCTGATTAGTGTTGTCCTTGCTCCGTCTGTGCTTGAAAAAGGTTGACAACAGCTGAACCCTAATGTCAGATTAAAGACTTATCCCTTAGTAGTTCTACAAGCTTTTTAATGGGACAAAGGTCGAAATTAAGTCGAGCGGACTAATTTAATACGTAGGACGACTTCTAATAGTAAATTTTTGTAAGTGGAAAATTCAAAGAAAATGTTGACACGAAAATAATATAGCGTTCGTGGCGCAATGCGGAGAGTATGGGCACTCAATCATGAGGGGCTAGGTTCGAATCCGCACGGACGACTTGTCATGTACCAATGAGGTTTTCTAACTTATGTACGAAAAATCGACTAAACGGTGAAGTAAAATGTTGTAAGAAAACCTACATACGCTGAAGAAGATATTCTGATGAGTATGTGAAATTGTGAAGTCTACCAATCCGCATTGGGCCCGCGTGGTGGACTAACGCCAAAACGCAACGTAGGTATACAGGGTGTAAGTGGCATCCTAACAAATACTGAAACGGTGAACTGAACTTAGACCATCAAACTAAACAACATTCACTATGGAGCCTACCTTAGGAAAAGCGAACAACAATCTGCTGTCCCATACATTTTAGTCGGGTAGGTATACATCAGTTTTGTATGTGACAGCTGATTTTTTTTCGCGTTTCCTGACGTAGGCTCCATAGTGTAAGTTGTTCAGTTTGATGGTCTGAGTTCACTGTTTCAGTATTTGCTAGGCTGTCACTTACACCCTGTATAAGCTCTGATGATGAAAAATTACATAAAACTAGCATAAAACTATAACAGCAGTGTGACCGTCCGTACATAGAAGATATTTAAAAATAACTAAAAAGGTTTACAGTAATATGGTGTTTAGGTGTCCCTGACTCCAAATAACACATTTTTAATTTTTTTTGTTTAAACAAAAATATACTTAATGTATTTTATCAACGTCATGTAAATTTTTTAAATTTACATACAAATTGTAATTGACAATCTACAAAATGCAAATTACACAAAAAAAATTAAATCTTTCATAGTTTTATCTAAAATAAAATCTCCTAACAACTCTTACCTTTAAACTAAGTTCAACAAAATAAAACGGATCAAAAAACTGATATAACAGACTAAATTAGATTTTACATACAAAATTAGTTCTATAAAAAACATAACCTTTTATGCGCCTTCGTAACAAGATGACATTTTCAGCAATTTACTAAAACAACAATTTACGTAACCCATTACGGTGCGCTTCATACACATTTTAAAAACCTCGTATGTGCCACTTACATGGTTTTTCTGCAGCCTCATAAAAGCTTGTTAAAATTAGACGTGGTAGTCATTTTAACCAAAAGAAAAAAAAAATTATTTAAAAAATAAAAAAACCCGACTGCGTAAAAACTGAAAAGAAAAAAACAAGTTCAGTAGTCTAGAATTCAGTTAAGTTGAATTGAATAACTACACCTTGAAATAGTTTTTTGATCGATACACACATAAAACAAAAAATATTGAACTCTAATGTGGAACATCGTGGCTTTAACAGTCGGGACCCATTATTGGGAAAATTAGGTCTAGAATTTTTAATGGGTCCCGACTGTTAAACCCACGATGTTCCACATTAGAGTTCAATATTTTTTGTTTTATGTGTGTATCGATCAAAAAACTATTTCAAGGTGTAGTTATTCAATTCAACTTAACTGAATTCTAGACTACTGAACTTGTTTTTTTCTTTTCAGTTTTTACGCAGTCGGGTTTTTTTATTTTTTAAATAATTTTTTTTATTTTACACTTTTTAGTAACGATTATAATTTATAAGGTGGTAAATTTCGCGATTTAAAGAGGAATTTAATATCGTGGGTATTATTAAGTAGCTTGCGGTGGTCTAAACTACTGATTATTAATCCATCTATAGACCTAACTCGCCTCAAAGTTACATAGCATAGGCTTGACATTTCGCAAAAATGCGTGAACTTAAATCAACCACAGCTTGGTCCAAAGTAGTTCCCTGTCGTTACTGATCTTAAACTACTTAACTTATCGTTCTATTTTGTCCTGTACTCGAAATGCATCGAATTCTGTCGTCGATTCGATTCTGACTCCTACTCCAGGGACATTGTTTTTAATAGCTTTGTCGTCAAATTCCAAATAAACAGCTTGTTATAGGGTCCTTCTTAATATGCTGATACTTTTTTAAGGGGATGATCAGACCATCAAACTGATCAACATTCTCTATGGCACCAACATCAAAATCGCGAAAAAAATATCAGCTGTCCCACACAGAACTGCAATCCTACTCGAAACTCCAAATGTATAGGATAGCTAATTTTTTTTTCGCGATTTCGATATTGGTCCCATAGAGAAAGTTGTTCAGTTTTGACGGTCTGATTATCCCCTTAAAAAAAAGTGTCAGTATATTAAGGAGGACACATCAAAAACCGGTTTGAAAACAGACAAAATAGGTTCCACCCCCCCCTTAAGGTACACATAATAGGTGGGCAGATTGATTCCGGAGACCAAGTCCACCAGGTTCCAGGGGGGACGCTTCGGAGCTTCGCTCCTACGCGTAGCTCGGCCTTCGGCCTCGCAAAAATTACACGGGGAAAGGGACACGAGAGGTGACGCAGATGTTCAGGCAGTATAAATGAAATATTGTGGGTAACATTTATTAATAACGAGCTTTTACCCGCGACTTCGTCCGCATAAATTATACACCAGATTTTAAGTCAGATGATAAGCTATCAAACAGAAAAAGTTTCATCAAAATCGGTTCAGTAGTTTTTGTATGATACTCGAACAAACAAACACCCAAACAAACAAACAAACAAACATACAAACAAACAAACAAACAGACAGACAAAAAATCCAAAAATTTGTGATTTGGAATCAGGGACAGGTAAAAACCATGTCGTAATTTTTTTTTTGTAAATATTCAATGTACAGACACATTTCTGTTACAGTTTTATAATAGTTTAGACAATTACCTCTAAATAAAATCACTACGTACAATCAGCTTAAAACTATACGAACAAGAAATACCTACTAACCAATCTTTTGACTTAATGAACCGATTGCGATGAAATAAAATCTATATGTTAATCCAAACTTAGCTCTATGCACTTGTGAAAACTTCATTCAAATAAGTTTAGTCGTTATTAAGTAAGTATTGAAAATTTAACTGAGAATGATTGCTAACCAACTTTAAATCGTTATAGATCCTAAATGGTCATTCGAAATGAAAAATATTAAGAGAAACCTAAAGATGATTTTTAAATACCTATTCAATGATACCCCACTTAACATAGTGGGACAATTTTTTTTAATTTTTTTTTTACATTATGACGTCTGGTTGTCGCCATACCTAATTGTAATTACTGTCATGTCTTTAGTGACACTCGCAGGATTAAGACAAATCGATTGACGTAAGAATCATCAAAATCGGCCCACGCGTTTGGTCTCTAGTGTGCCACAAAGGAACAAACTTACATACATACATACATAGATACATACATACATATATAGGCTGATAAACACATTACCCTTCCTTTGCGTCGCGCAGTCGGGTAAAAAGCGACCAAGTGCGAGTTGGGATTCTGTCAATTAGTGTTCCTTACACGGAGAGAAATCATATTCACTTTTACTAAAATTTTATAATATGTTTGAGAGCTATTTGCTTCAGCAGACCTTACTATATTTTATTTAAGTCTAATTATGATAGATTTTTAATCTTAACTTTTATTTCAAATGTTGAAACTTTTGGCTGTAACATGTTAATAAAAATCAATAATATTTAAAATTGGAAAAGGTTTTGTCATCTATATCGCAAGTATTCCAGTTCTAAAACTGGACTTGCGAATTAGTCGTTTGAAAAACTCCGGTAGATGGCGCCACGACTCTTAAAGACATCACGGAAGAATTTGGTCTACTGATGTAATGTCGCAGTAGCTTAATTGGACGGAAGCACAAGTTTGGCAGGTTGCGGGTTCAAAGTCTCAAAGACGCTTTTCATTGAAATAGCACAACATGGTTGTAACATGTACATAATAAATAATATTTGAAATTAAATTGTAATTAGAACGACATGATATTATTACTCTCTTTCTGTTTATGTTAACGCTTGATATTTCATTTTTTTATTACACCCCCAAAACAGCCATCCAAAGCGAAATGGGAAGTATAACTCGGTAACTCCAATGTCATCTTCATACAATATTAGCGTAAATTAAATTGAAGCTTTTTTCGTAGTAGATTGCTCCTGTCGGAGACAGTGTTAAATTGCCAGGGTTATATCTGACATCCGGCCGTTAACCCTCCTAGGGCCTTGAGTACCCTAAGTAGGGTTTACAAGGAGTCGAAGTTTTAAATCCGGCTTTCATTAAATCCGGTGTTTTGAAAATATGCGTCATTGGTTACAAATACTGGTGTACTTTAAAAAGGGAAATCAAATTGTCTCGAGGCGTCGTTATTATGAATGAGTAAAAATATTTCTGTTCAATAATATCAAAATAAGTAAAAACCATTTGATCTTATATTTGTAAGCTAATTAAAAGACAAAAGCAAATGCATTCTGATTAAATAAAAAATAATAGAACAGACAGTAGACCATAACTTATAGTTATACGGAGATAAAAAAAGGTAACAATATTACCTGTAGTTACGCAATAAAATAACGTTGACTTTAACTTTATTAATATGGCAGCTTTGTTCTTGTAATTCTAGTTTAGGAAAATGAATGTTAGTCACAAATACCAGAATTTGACTTATTAGAGCAAGAAGTGACACTGCACGTCACAACGCTTTCCAGTTCAATGTGGCGATATAACCACACCTCGCTTAGTAAATCGCTATCGCCATCTTTTTCACCCGTCCGCTCTCCTCCTATGTGACGCATGACGTTTGTTTGTCGTGTCACATCTAGAAAGTAGAATATAATAACTCAATGATTATAACAACGAATTTTCTAGCAAAGTCTAAAAAAGGAATAGTTGTCACAATTACACTATTCTAGTAAAAGCGACTAGATTTTTCTCTTGTGTAGATTGTTTCTCCATCATCATCATCACAGCCTAAAGTACGTCCCACTGCAGTTCACAGGCCTACCCTCAGGGTGTATGGGCGTCAGTCCACCACGAGTGCCCAACGCGCATTGGTAGACTGTTTCTCTATACAAACTGTTAATGTTTAACAACTAAATCTAATCAGGCTTACAAGTTATTCCAGAGAAACTAAGTTTCTTCCCGTTCCGGCATTAACTAGCCAGACCTCTATTTTCCGGGTTTAGCCGGACGCGTCCGGGTTTTGTATCAACCCTAACTTGGGAAGTGATAAGGCTTTAATTAAGTTTTGAATTCGGAGTTGTAAGCGTTATGTTACTGCTTGTGACTTGAGAGGCATCTTTTGTATAAACCTATATCTACGTAATCTATAGCTAATTATACAGGGTGTTAACTTAAATGCGTTATATCTTAAGGAGGTGCTTCCGATCATCAAACTAAAAACTTAACTACAGCAACAACAGCAACATCGAGAAAAAAAACGCTTTTTCAAACAATACTATAGAAGGCTTACTCGACTCAAAAATGTATGAAAATGGGACAACAGAATTTTTTTTCCGACGTCTCCACAGTGAAATTGTTCAGTTTTATGGTCAAACTAGAGACCACCCCTTTCAATATAATATTACTTATTTTCGCGGTTTCCTTTGGTTAAGAGTTGTTTCAATTTGATGACCAACCCTTAAAAAACCAGTATATTAAGAAGGACCCTGTAGTGTTATTACTACTCGATATTTTTCTCCATATTGAAACTATACGTGTTAATGAATTAGCGCAAAACCTCATATACCCCAACTAATTCATAACAAAATAATTAGATTGAAACAATAATTACATTATTTTGATACTTAAAGTTTAAAGTTATTCGCATTTTAAGTTTTAAGGCAAAAATGATTTGTTATCATTTCTGCACTGAAAGAAAGCGCTAAAGTACTCATGGATACATTTTAATAATCTTGTTTTGGTAGTAAGTAGGGTGAGTGTGCCCGTGCAGTGGGATGACATCGGGTTCAGTAAATTTCAAATTTTGCAAACAAATTATTTAATATTTTGAAAAAAATTACCTATGTTGAAACCATGATAATACGATTCTGCTCTCGATTTTAAACAAACTACTTTCTAGTTTTGCGTTATTTCATTAACACGTTGCATAATTAGCTTGCCTAGTGTGGGACTAGACTACTCTCTCAATGTACTAACTGCTGTCCACTTTGCGCTCCTTTTTATTTAACTATTGTTTCTGTACTGATTTTCTATAGTGCAAATGAAAAAAATATATATTTTATTTTATGTAAATCATGTGAAAATAAAACAGCGCCTAACAACATTAAACAACGTTAACACAACGTAGTCCCAGTTGCCAGAACGTATTTGGTTAGGGCGTTACAATCAGCGTTTCTGTGCGCACATAATAATATTTCACGCACAAACACCGTCCTTGGGGTGGATGTCCACGTAGAAATATTACTGATGGCCTGCTGCAAAACTGTGTAACTCACTAATTCTAATATTATAGGTTCCTTCTTAATATTCTGACACTTTTTGAAGGGGTTGATCAGACCGTGAAACTGAACAATTTTCTCTATGGGACCAAAATCGAAATCGCGAAAAAAATCAGCTCTTCCATACTAAACAGCAAACCTCGAGACGAATGTATGGGACAGCTGATTTTTTCGCGATTTCGATGTTGTTGTTCTGTTTGATGGTCTGATCATCCCCTTCAAAAAGTGTCAGCATATTAAGAAGGACCCTATATTATTTCCAAAATAGATGACTCTAAACTTTATGGTTTTGCAGTCATTTAATGTTTCAACATCTAAAAAAAATCTATCGTGTGTTTCAACATACGATAGATTTTTTATGCTTTCACACGGATTCTTGTTGACGAAACCGTACGACAAAAAATAAACAATTGAAGGACAAGATGGAAACCGCTTTATAAGTAGATGACACTCCACTTTTAAGAATAACTAAATACAGACATACCTATCTATCAAAACATGATTTAATTCCCATACGATATAAAAAAAACTTATCGATATATTTTAAAGAAACGAGGTGTACTTAATTGTTGAACAATCAAACGTTATTTGGTTCTCGATTCAGAAAAAGTGGAAAAATAAATAAATATTTTACTTAAAAATTGTACATAGATCTACGAAATTACTTGACATGAAACTAAACCTGAATGATTGTTTTTATTAAAGTAAATCTTCAGCTGGTGAATAGTTGAATACCAACAAAGTAGCAGGTTTAGTCCAAGACAAAAAAAATGTATCTTTGCATAAACCACAAAAACATAAATTCACAACTTACACCGTTTCTGTCCAGACCTGACAAAACAGTGTTGCTACGAAATAAACGTTTTGTTATCTAAATAGGCGGTAATGCTGCGTGGGTATACCCTTAAACGGATGAGGAAATGTCCTGATGATGTACAGCATCACTATGTAAATGCGAGGTTCCAAATTATATGCGTGTGATGTTATGACATGCCGTTAATGCCTTTGAAGATGTTTAATATGTTCACGACTATACAGGATGTAACAAAACACCCTAGTAATACTTAAGGGAGTGCTTCAGACAATCAAACTGAACAACTTTCACTATGTAGTCAACACTGAGAAAAACTAAAAAAATCTTCCGGTACCTACTGCAGTTTTGTATGGGACGGCAGATTTTTTATTCTTTCTCGGTGTTGGCTCCATAGTGAAAGTTGTTCAGTTTGCTACTTTGAAGCACCCATTTAAGTATTACTAACTACGGTGTTTTGTTACAACTGTATACAGGGTCCTTCTTAATATGCCGACAGTGTTTTAAGGGAATGACCAGACTACCAAAATGAACAACTTTCTCTATGTAACCAACATTGAAATCGCGAATAAAAAGAGCTGTCCCATACATCGAGTAGGTTTGCAGTTTTGTATGGACGAGCTGATTATTTTTTCGCTATTTCGATGTTGGTGCCATAGAGAGTTGTTCAGTTTGACGGTCTGATCAAAAAGGGTATAACCTCATTTATTCTCTTTTGTGGTTCAAAGCTCATGTATTATTAAGAAACGTTATTTTGGCCTTAGTTACAAATTATGTAAAAGGGTTTCACTTAACATAATTAGTTAACACGTTTTGATAAACTCATTAATTATAATAATAACAATAACTCGCAGCTTGGTTAATTTGATAGAGTGCCATGCTGTATATTTGAGGCGGTTGTCAAGTCATGTTACTGGCGTATTTCAAGACTGGTGGCTTGCTTTATCGTTTTGGATACATTTTTAAATTAATATTTATAAAAAATCCGGTCAAGTGCGAGTCTGGCTACTCGCCTTAGATCAAAGTAAAATGAATGGATAGGCCCAAAGCGCTTTAAGTTGAAGCACGCAAAACTAGGGCACTTCAATACAAATTAGGGTACTTGGTCTGTCATCTCAGTACATTTTCGAAGTAAAACTGTCAATTGTTTTGCCTCATTTTTCTGGTTTGAAATGTTCGCGTAAGGTCTGTCCATTCTTGTTTACTAATGTCATGCACCGATGGGAGACCGTATCACACCACGACAGAACACATTATTAACTTAGAAAAAACACTTTTTTTCCGGGACCTTTAGCGCGAGACCCACTCACACTTGGCCGGTTTTTAGTATTTGTTGTTATTCTGTAGAGTTTGCTCTATAATCACACTAAGTTTGACGCTTGTATGTATTACCGTTTTTACTATAGAGCGTGAAGAAAAAACGTTGATAAAAACTAGTTTCTGAAAACCCCCTTAATTTTTAACTTTCTGCCATTTTTATTATTTGTTAACGAATCCGCCGCAGTAACGCATAATCTGAAATTTCAACTATCTAGCTATTACGGTTCAAAAGTAACAGCCTAAATAGGTAGGACGGACGGACGGACGGACGGACGGACGGACGGACGGACAGACGGACAGACGGACAGACGGACAGACGGACAGACGGACGGACGGACGGACGGACGGACAACGTAGGCTTAGTAATAGGGTCCCGTTTTCACCCTTTGGGTACGAAACCCTAAAAATGGTTCCTATACAGGGTGATATTGATAACTATCATTAGCATCCTCTTAAACTAAGTGTCTACCCATCAAACAGAATAACTTTTAATATGGGAGCAAAACTGCCTCCGTGGTCTAATGGTTAAGAGCATTGGCTCTCGATACGGAGGTCGTGGGTTCGATTCCCACGGGGGACACCTAGTGATATGTCACTTTGTGCATTTTTCCCCAGTTGGTTAGGACATTGCAGGCTGAATCACCTGATTGTCTGAAAAGAAAAGTGATTCCGTGCTTCGGATGGCACGTTAAGCCGTTGGTCCCGGCTACTATCTCTAGTGGTAGTAGTCGTTACATAAAAACCACGTCAGAGGCCGAAAGGCGGTCTGAAAAAACTCTGACACCAGGGCTCTGCCCACACGATAAGAATATGGGAGCAAACCGATCATAGCAAAAAAATATCTGCTTTTGCATACATACATTTCAGTCGAGTAGTCATTGCAGTTTAGTATGGAACAGCAAATTTTTTGCTTCTCCGAACGGTTTGCTCCCATATTGTTCAGTTTGATGGGTGGACTATTCGTTTAAAAGGATGCTTATGATATCAATGTCACCCTGTATTTCTTGATTCCTTTCCTACGCACTTAAAACGTCAGCCAACAAAATTACTTATCAAAATTGAATTATTATCTGTCTGTTACATTGTTATGTATAAACTGGCATCCTTTATTAATTGATAAGGTACGATGTATAATTCAATTGATTTTATTTTGTGTACCTAAACAAAATGTAAAATTTCAATTAATCTTTGTTTACAATAGAGAAAAACATAATAAAAATTCGAAACTGAACAAAACACAGTCTAGAATTTCACTTTAGAAATTTTATTTAAAAAAATTACAATAAATCCCTAGAACAAAGGTTTTTTACCGCCCCTACAATAACGAATGACTCCGCGTTTCGTTCACTCACTCTTTCATTCACTCACTCTAATCTAATTAATTTGTGTAACCTTTAAACGAATGAATCGACAATGATTTGCGTAAATTTTTATCTTCAATCTTTATTCGTTAAAATACATCCCTGTTTTTTATTAACTTATGTTTAATAGTGATTGATCATTAATTAAAAGCATTAAAATATAATATAAAAATAATAAAAGTCGATCAAAAACAGAGATTGAATGAAATTTTATTTAAATAATAGAAACAGGGTGTAAGTGACAGTCTAGCAAATACTGAAACTGTGAACTCAGACCATCAAACTGAACAACTTTCACTATGGAGCCTATCTCAGGAAACGCGAATAAAAAATCTGCTGTCCCATACAAAACTGCTGCTACCTACCCGACTAAAACGTATGAGACAGCTGATTTTGTTTAGAGTTTCCTGAGGTAGGCTCTATCTATAGTGAAAGTTGCTCAGTTTGATGGTCTGAGTTCACCGTTTCAGTATTTGCTAGACTGTCACTTACACCCTGTATATTAGGATCCTTTTTTTATACTGACGGTTTTTTAAAGGGATGTTCAGACCATCAAACTAAACCACTTTCTCTATGGGATCAGCGTCAAATTCGGGAAAAAAATCGGCTGTTCCATACAAAACCGTAATCCTACCAGACCCAAATGTCTGTGTGACAGCTGATTTTATTTTCGCGATTCCATTGTTGGTCCCATACAGAATTGATATTTAGTTTGATGGTCTGATTATCGTAAAGTCGTATTGGCTATGTGCACGACACTAGCGCCACACTAACGCGGCGGCGAATTATCTACACTATTATACCTACTAAAGGACTGTGTTTGTTCGAGGATTCTGCCAAAACTACTGGACCGATTTTGATAAAACTTTTTATATTTAAAAGCTTATTATTAGTGTTAAAAGATAGCTTATATTTTATTCCAGTACGATGACGGGAGCGGATGCGGACTCTAATTTGTATCTCGGAAAATCTAATTTGTATCGGAATTCCCATACAAACTTTTACCTCAGTTTTAACACCTTTGGGGGTTTAAAATGCGACAAGCCTTTTTTAAGTGAGCATCTAGATGCCAATAGAAACTTCCATGCCAAATTTAAAGTTAGTAGTCTTGACAGTTTTGGAGATTTGCGGATTTGCACAGATTCAAGCAAATCTGACACAGCTTCACCGTCAGTAGTTCAAATTTCTGCCACAGCGTGCGCTGCGATCGACATGACAGTTACCAACACCCACTTCGCACATAGCCAATAGTTCTTTTTTGTAAGAAATGTGGTTTCTTTTGCAGGATTTAATTTGTTTCATCATCATCATCTCAGCCGATGGACGTCCGCTGCTGGACATAGGCCTCCCCCAAGGATCGCCATAGCGACCGGTCCTGCGCTGCCCTCATCCAACGGGTTCCCGCCGCCTTCACTAATTTGTTTAAATAAAATAAATAACTTAATTTGAATTGTTGATGGCAGCTTTTGCCCGCCGGTGGGGCCACCGTGCATTGGCCGAATAAATGCCTCTAAAATATTTAAACCTTTGTTTACCATTCCATTTTGTTTTTGACAGAATTCGCAGAAAACAATTTTCATTTGAACAACTAAAAAAAAACATAACATACCTATGGTTTTGATATTTTTTAAAAGCGACCATTTTCCAAAGGGATTTTTTTTTTAATATTGTATTGAAGACAGCCTTACCGCAAAATGTTATTCGGAAAAAAAGATTTTTCAATAAGCTCAGATGTCCGACAAAGACGCAGTTAAATCCGCAACCGAACGGATATTCGAACCCAATGCCTTTGGTTTAGCCGACGTACCGACCGACCGACGTACCTACGACCTACCGACACGTCAATAATAATAACATAGAATATCAACACACAAACAAACGGAACGACATTTGTAACACTTAGAAGGAATTAAGAACAAATCCCATAAAGATGTGCGCGAGAAGCCCGTCGGATCAAAATCTCTAATGGGATGGTGCAAGCAACGAACGGGTTAAAAAATACAGGGGGTAAAATTAAATACGTTACATATCTTAAGGGGTGCTTCAGACAATAAAACTGAACAAGTTTTAGCACAAAGCCGCAAATCGCGAAAAAAAAACAGCTGTTTCATAGAAAACGTCCACGGCTGCTCTACCCAAATATACAGGGTGAAATTGATATCATTGGCATCCTTTTAAACAAAGAGTACTATGGGATATTTTACTATGGGAGCAAACCGATCGGAGCAACTAAAAAATCTGCTGTCCCATACTAAACTGCAATGCCTACTCGACTCAAATGTATGCAACAGCAGATTTTTTTTTTCAGCACCATCTTGCATCCGTAAGTAACAACGAATCCCAAAAATGCGCAAGAGTAATAAATTACGTTTCCATATCCAAAAGGTGCAAACAGGACCCAATTACTATCTAAGCCTCCGCCGTCCGTCCGTCTGTCCGTCAGTAAGCCCGTCGCCACTTATAAATGCCTCGAAATTGGAGCACGAGGTTTCTTCACGATGTTTTCCTTCACCGAAAAGCCAGTAGTGCTACAAATCGTACAAAAAATCCGTAAAACTCATTGGTACGAGTCAGTCTGGACGGCGACCGTACCATCAACTCTTCCATGGGAGGCATGGTTACTCGCCACTAGACCACTGTCTTGTCTGTTTTTTTCTCGAATATTAGACCTAAGATGTTTTTATATGTAGATGCGTTACCCGCGCTCCAAAATTGCAATAAATAAGCAAGGTAATTGCCCGGCTTTCTCTTAGTCACGCGCCGTCTTGCGTACGGGCTACATGCCATTTTAAGGGGCTATGTAAAAAAATAGGATTCTTCAAAGCTCCATATATCATGAAGTACTAACAGTAGGAGTATGATTTGCGGATATGTGTAAATTGAACATATAATTGAAGTTTTGATTAGAGCCAAAACACGATTAAGACAAATTTTCTCGATAGGAAAACAAGCCAAAGTAGCCTCCGTTTTTGTCTATAAACGCTTGTAACTGCTAAACGGTGAATAATAGAAACATGAGACTTGATTTGATTTAAAAAAAAAATTAAACCGCCTTCAAAAAAACTAAAAAGTTAAAAAATAATATTGCAGCCGATGACTTTTTCGTTCGCATCATAAGAACATTAATTTGTTTTATTGAAGTCGCTGTCAAGCCGGTACGATTCGCGACAGGGCTTGCATTTTTTGGCTTGGCTTGACACCGACTTCTATAAAACAAATTAATGTTCTTATGATACGAACGAAAAAGTCATCGGCTGCAATATTATTTTTTAACTTTTTAGTTTTTTTGAAGGCGGTTTAAATTTTTTGTTAAAATTTTGTTTATTTCACAATTTTCAGTGGTGAATTCATTAGTTTGATTTAATAGTAGTGCTCTAAATTAACAAACGCACTAGTCGGCACTACGATTTTCGAAGGTTCCCCTCGATTTCTCTGGGATCCATCATCAGATCCTGGTTTAAAAAAAATATATATATATATTTTTTTCGAATTTAGGGTCGAATTGAGAAACCTCCTCCTTTTTTTGAAGTCAGTTAAAAAAGATATTATTATTATCTTAGTTTTGATTAGAGCAGAATTGAACTTACATAAATAGTAAAATCACAATTAAATAAAGTTTGTTTTTTCGCTTGATTCGTTCCAGGCGCGCGCGCCGCCCCATCTCTTTCTCTCGCATCTGGCAGTAATATAAGCTATCACACGCCCGTTTCGCTTAAATTATTTTTCGACATAGGCCCTTAAAGTGCAGTGATGTAAGCGTATGACGCGTCTATTTGTAAACGTCATTGTATTAGACAAATTCTCATAGCTTAGACCAAAAACAGAAGCAGGAATTCGACAGTGAGTAGACAATAATCCAATTTATCTGCCTAGTTGGTAGAGTCGTAAATTCGTTTCAAACTTCCTTCATATTCTTGGTATTTCAACTCGTTTCTCTTTGCCCTACTTATAGAAGAAGTGATGGTTTATATCAAGGGTTCAATGTGGTTTAAAATATATACATACTTCATACATACTTCATTCTTAATATACTGACTTTTTTAAGGGGATGATCAGACCGTCAAACTGAACAACTTTCACTATGGCACCAATATCGAATACGCGGAAAAAAAATCAGCTGTTCCATACTAAACTGCAAACTTACTTATGAAATAATAAATAAATAATAAAAAAAAGTAATCCCATAAAAAATACCGGCCTAAACCTTAATGCATTACATTTAAAAACCTTAATGCATTATATTACTGTATTCTTAACCGTTAACGATGCGTAATAGAATGCATTAAGGCCATTTCTGAGACTTTTTGTATGAAGTGTCCACGGTGCGCTACTACTATCCTGTCTTGCTCTTAATTTGATCATAAAATAAAATAAAACAACTACAGTAAGTCCACTAACCCTATTTATCTTACTCAAACATCTCCAAAACCTTATTATTCGTCCATTCAACCCGTTCTAATGAAGTCCACTAATCGACTGACAATTTAAAAAAACAACTGCCACAGATAAAATGTCAGATGGAGTGACAATTGTTGATCTTTGATGTACATTTCGAGAATGCTTGTAGTGTCAATTGGATCTCTTCAGATGTGTGGTTCTCAACCTGGAGGATTTTTTTACGAAGATTAATTTTTTACTTTTATTGTGAGTTGTGATATTGATTGCACTTATAAAACATTACCGTGACTGATTGAGACTGACAGAAAACGCAAAGCCTAAACCGCTGAAGATAGAAACATGTAATTTGAATTTCAATATTCTACAGAAGATGTAGGGTAGGGGGTGCTCTAAGAAAGGATTTTTCTATAATCAACCCCTAAAGGAAAAAAAATAAAGCAAAGGGTTAAACATAAATCACGCGGACGAAAACTAACGGTCAAAGTGAAACTTTGTTCGCTACAACTAATACGCGCCTAAAAAGATAGTTGCTAGTAACCATTCCATTTAACATGATTCGAGTATTCGCATTTCTTCGATTACTTCAATTCAATTCATTTATTGCTTTCATGTACAGTATTAAAGGTCTTATAATGTGATTAGGTATGAGTACATGAACCCTGTAGAATAGGAACTACGACGCAAGCGTTGATTCGTAAATTAAAGTATGGGGTGAGTGATGCAAATAAGAAAAGGGCATTGCTCATAACACATCTTTCGGATGAGTCGTACCGGCTTTTGCGAGATCTAGCGCATCCGACCGATCTGACGACGAAAACGTACGACGAGTTGGTAGCATTACTAAATGACCATTTTAAGCCAAAGGAGGGTTCATACGCGGATAAAGCAAAATTTTATGGAGCCACGCGTAGCCCAGGCGAATCGTTGGAGGACTGGGCGGCGCGACTTCGAGGTCTAGCAAGCTATTGTGACTTCGGCATCGCGTTGGAAAAAAATCTTACAGATAAGTTCGTCCTTGGTCTGGGTGGCGGTGCCGCGCGGGATAAATTGTTCGAGAGAAACCCGTCATCGATGACGTTGTCAACGGCGATGGACGTAGCTCGACAAGCTGAGAGCGCACGGGAGGCGAGTGCCGCGATGGCAGCCACAATTAAGCAGGAGCCGATATTTCGTGTTTCGAGCGAGGGTGGTGGCTGCGGCCGACGCGCAAATGGCGCGGGCGGCGGCGGCAAGCGCGCCCCAGCGGCGCCCGGCGGCGGCGGTGGCGATGCCCTTTGGTGCTCTGTGTGCGGGATGAAGAGCCATAACGCACAAACGTGCCGCTTCAGGAATTACAAGTGTCAAAGGTGCGGCGAGAGAGGGCACTTAAAGAAGATGTGCGGCGAAGGAGCTTCACGAGTTAATAATATTGAAGATGAGGGTGCTACTGAAGACCCGTGTTGCGATTGTCAAAACTTTAATTTGAGGTATGCCGCTAATAACAATAAGCCGATTGAATTGAAATTAGTCCTTGGAAATAAAAATGTTTCAATGGAGCTGGATACAGGGTCGGGTTCTTCGGTCATATCAGAGAAAATGTATAATGATTTATTTTCGGAGTATAAGCTAAAAAAATCGAATGTCCGAATGTGTCTGTATAACGGGCATAAAATTGAGCCTTTAGGGTGGTTCACAGTGCGGGCCGATTTTAATAAACAAAGTAAAGATATAAAAATCTTTGTGTTGCGGAATGGAGGTCCACCACTACTGGGGCGCGATTTTATGTCCGCTTTTAATTTTGTACTTACCACAGAATTAAATAACATATGTAACAGCGGTGATGGTGATGATGAGCTTAATAAATTGTTCGAACAATATTCAGATCTTTGGGGAGATGAGTTAGGTACATTTAATCATTTTAAAGTAAGCTTACATCTGAAAGAAAACTCGACACCGAAGTTTTTTAAACCGCGTTCCGTTCCTTTTGCCCTAAAGGCCAAGGTAGAAGGCGAAATTGAGCGGCTAAAGGGGTTAGGCATCTTAGTTCCTGTCAATTATTCAAGGTATGCCACTCCAATTGTGCCTGTAGTCAAGGAAAATGGCAAGGTCCGAATTGCTGGCGATTTTTCAGTCACCTTGAATAAAGATTTAATAGTCGACAAGTACCCAATGCCACGGATCGAAGAAGTTTTTGCAAAAATAGGCGGTGGTGAGCATTACAGTAAAATCGATTTGAAAAACGCCTATAACCAGTTCGTTTTAGATGATCCGTCGCAGGAGTTAACTACAATAAACACTTCAAAGGGCTTGTTTAAATATACCCGCATGGTATACGGGTTGGCTAACGCGCCGGCAATATTCCAGAAGTCTATGGAAACTCTCCTTTCTGGAATTGAGGGCGTAAGCTGTTGGCTTGATGATATTTGTATAACGGGACCAGATAGAAAGACACACTTAAGTAGGCTACGGGAAGTATTTAGGAGACTGAGCGATGCGGGCCTTCGTCTGCAAAATGAAAAATGTGAATTTTTTCGAAAATCGGTTACCTATCTAGGATACCTGATTGACAAGGACGGTCTCCGAACATCTCCTGAAAAGGTTCGGGCCATTCTCAACGCACCGGAACCAACAAACGTTACGGAAGTAAAAAGATTCCTAGGTGTCGTTAATTATTATAGAAACTTCATTCCAAACGCGTCGTCAATAATGGGTCCAATACATGAACTACTACGTTCTGATATTAAATGGGAGTGGGGGACACGTCAGCAGCAGGCGTTTCATCGAGTAAAACGCGAGTTGGCTTCTGAACGTGTCCTCGCACATTTTGAGCCGACAGCCCAGCTGGTGCTGTCGGTGGACGCGGGCCCGGCGGGGCTTGGAGCTGTGCTCTCACAACGTGATGCAGAGGGGCACGAACGCCCGCTCGCTTACGCTTCCAGATCACTGGGGGCCAGTGAGCGTAATTATAGTCAAATCCAGAAGGAGGCTACGGCTATTATATTCGGTGTGAAGAAATTCCATCAGTATTTATATGGTCGGAGTGACCCGTTCATATTGAAAACTGATCATAGGCCGCTAGTTTCCATATTTAACAAGGATACGGGAATATCAGTAACTACAGCGCTGCGTTTACAAAGATATGCTTTAATTCTGTCAGCTTATAACTATGTTGTCCAGTACGTTTCCAGTGAGAATAATCTGGTAGCAGATTTTTTTTCGCGCGCTCCCTTACTGGAAACGGAGACTAGTAGTGAACAAGAAGGCAAAATGTTTACTGCGCTGAAGTTTTTAGAGACAGGTGCGGTAGCGGCGAAAGAGATTGAAATAGCCACGCAGAATGATGCAATTTTAAAAACTGTAATTAAATATGTACAAAATGGGTGGCCACGTAAAATAAATTGTCAAGCCATTAAACCTTATTTTCTGTGCAGAGCCGATCTACAGTTTGAAAATAGTTGTCTATTGCGTGGCTATAAAGTTATCATTCCCATTTCGCTACGAGAACGGATGCTAAGTGAATTGCACCGTACTCACTTAGGCATTGTTAAAACAAAATCAAACGCCCGCAGTAGAATGTGGTGGCCAGGCATTGACGGTGATATAGAGAAAAAAATCGGTGCATGCGAGACATGCATAGGTATGCGACCGGCGCCACCGCGGGAACATCCCGCACCTTGGCCGCGTCCCACAGGTCCGTGGCAGCGCATACATATAGACTATATGTCGATTGGACAGAGGGTCTATTTAGTTATTATAGACGCCTTCAGCAAGTGGCTGGATTGCATACATATGGATATTGGAACTACGACGCAAGCGTTGATTCGTAAATTAAAGTATGTTTTTTCAAATTTTGGAATCCCAAACGTGTTGGTATCCGATAATGATGTTAAGATAAACTCCGCTGAATTTTTGGAATTTTGTTCTAATAATGGTATCAAGTACATCACGTCACCTGTGTATCATCCATGCAGTAACGGCCAAGCTGAGAATTCTGTTAAATGCTGTAAAAAAATGATAAAATGTATTGTAAAGGACAATGATTCGTTTATTGTGTGTCACGAAAAACTTTTAGAGTATTTATTTGTGTATAGAAACACTGTGCACTGTTCTACTGGTCAGACACCAGCTAGTTTGATGTTCGGTAGGAATCTAAGATCAAGGTTAGACTTAATATTACCTTCTGATAAAACTAAATCACAACTAAATAATACGTTTCCCTGTAATCGACATTTTAAAGTCGGTGACAGTGTCTGGGTCCGGTGGTACAGTGCCAGAAAGGAATGTTGGAAATTAGGAGTAATTAAAGAGCTGGTGGGCCAAAGGATGTTCAAGATATTTATTACAGAGTATAAGGTTTATTGTATTCGACATGTAGACCAAATACTGAGGGATAAAGGATCAGCTGATGATGGAAATGATCAGCCAGTAGGTAGCTCCGGCGTTCCCTTCTCTCCGCCTTTTCAGAGACCGTTTCTCTCTTCTCCACCTATCCAAGGTGCTGTTGGCCGTCCGAGATGTTCTCTTAATAGTGGCGACCAAGCGGTAGCTGAAAATTTGGAGGGGAGGGAGGATGAAAATGTTGAGCGAGGGACCGCTTCAAATGTAAGGGCTGATTTAACGCCTGTACCTGCGGCTGCGTCGCCGCCGCCCTCGCGACAGTTGCGGCCCAGGAAAAATGTCAATTATAAGATTTGATTTTCTGTAACATTTTCCTCTAGTGTTTAGTTGTTAGCAGTGTTTTAGCAGTGATGTTTTTTGTATAGTGTTTAGTTATGTTTAGCAGTGGTGTTTGTTTCTTTTGTTACCCGGTCTTATAATTGATTGGGAGGAATGATATGTATTAGTATCTCTTTGTAGAGAGAGCATAGTTCTCTATGCTACGATGTCAATGACTTTTCGCTGTCATGGATTAAAACCAACTAGACATGGTTCTTAGTTTTATTTCTCACTCGTAAAACATACCAATAGGGCATTGCAAATTGTAGGCATGCAAGTTATACAACAATATCAACAATTAACATAAAACAAATAATTACATAGAAACATTGAAATTATAAAATTTGGTATAAATTTAAAATAGAAAATAAAAAATTAATGAATATTAATTACATTACATTACATTACAATTAAAGCAAGCTTTTTCCACAGCCCGGACACTGCATACAAAAATTTGAAATTGACAAGATGACGTCAGCACATGCGAAACCAATGAAAATGAACCTTAAGTCTTCTTCGTAGGTAACGAGTAACCAGTGCGAGGTAACCAGAGGGCGATAGCTGGGTTGAGGTAAAAAGTTGGTGGGAGTGTCCGTACTGTATCTAGTAATAGATACTCTTTCTTATACTGTGCTTTTTCCCTAGGCCCGCGCCGTACGTCGCCTCTGCGATTTGGCCTTTACCTTAAGCCTGCGATCAATTGCAGGTCTAAAGCTTGCTTTACAATAAAGAACTGGATTTTCAATTTCGTCGTATCAAGAACTCAAGGCACATCGGAAAAGAGACTGATAAGCGAATGCTCCACAAAAGCGTAGCTCTTAATTGCATGTTTACTGTCAACGAGATAGCAAGATACTAAAACCATATAGTGCACTTATTTATTCGTTTAAGTGCACTCTCTTGGCACATCCTTTTTTGTAGCGTTGCTTGTGTATCTTAGTATTTCATTAGAGATCTAAGTCGCATTCCTATAAATCAACTCTAAAACTTTGAGAACCATATCGGGGCACTCAATCGCCACACGCGCTGTGATTGGAAGAAATTGGTCGTTTGTCTCTTCACTAATCGACAGGGTTCGTCAACCTTTCGAGTGACAAAAAATATACTTTTAGGTAGCCATAAGTGGTTATTGACGTATAGTAAATTAACACTTAATCTGTAAAGTTTTAGGATTTATTGTCGTTTGTCACTAAATGGTTTTTTAAGCTAATATGGTATTTCAATTAAGTATGTAATTCAATTTCATATGATTAATATTGAAACAGTTCGTAAAAAAATAATCTTCGTAATTATATTATAAATTGCAAATGTTATTTGATACGCGACATCTAGATTTTCTAAACAATTTTTCCATATACACAAAGTTACTTATATTAATACCGTCTATGCGTATTGTGCGTCAAAGTTTTGTATAAAATTGACCCCTCTGCAACCACCTTAATATTGCTACAAATTTTTTGCTCCGATTTTAGGGTTTCAGGATTGAGAGAAAAACATGAACCAATCACATGTCATTCAAAGAATAACTATAGTAGGTAGGTACCTAATATAATAAATCTTTATGATCTATTATTATGGCTTTCTGAAACTGTAGGCGGAGTCTTAACACGTTCATTCCAATTTAAGAAGTCTCCTAACATAATCCTTATATCAATTTATTACGGTTGTTAATGTTTTGATTTAAGGGCAAAGAGGAAGTTAGGATTTTGTTACCACGTTCGTTTTACTATGGCATTTATTGGGCATAGAGGTTTTATGACAGTTTTATAGGATTGTAATAATAATGTATAGAAACAACTTAAAAAGGGCATTTTGTTAAAAACATACATAAACTCACGACTATAATTCCTAACGTGGTGGTCAGAAATATGCCACGACTATCTTTTTTTTTTTTATATTAAGGATGGGTTTGCTCTTGACCTCAATCCAGTCCTCAGGACGAAGATGGGGTCGAAGATGTAGCGAGCTTACCCAGAAGAAGCCTATTACTAGCTAAGCCTACGTACTTTAAAGGAATTCGAGTTGTAAGCGCTCGGAAACACTGACGCAGGCAGGGCATTCCACTCCTTGGCTGTGCGCATTATAAAAGATCTTTTTGGAAGTGATAGGTAGTCTTTCACCCACGGGAACAAATAACTTATCCCTTAGTAGTATCGTATGACAACCATACCACTGGAAGCAATGGAGGCGAAAACCAGGCCGTAGAATAATAATCATGATTTTGTAAAAACCGGCCAAGTGCGAGTCGGACTCGCGCACGGAGGGTTCCGTACCGCTAAACAATATTACCAAAAAATCGTTTTTTTCTCGAGATCCTTAGCGACACACATTTGGTTTTTATTATTATTTGTTATTTTATTTACTATGCACTACCACCAAGTTTGATCATTTTGTTGTATTCGATTTAAGACTCTATCTCGAAATCTCTTTATAGATAGAGCAAAAACATAGAAACGTTAGAAAAATACGTTTCTTGTACATCTTTTTCTTTATACAACGTGTTAATAAATTAGCGCAAAACCTCATACACCCCAACTGATTTATAACAAAATAATTAGATTGAAATAATAATTTCATTATTTTGATAATTAAAATTTAAAGTTATTCGCATTTTAAGTTTTGAGGCAAAAATGATTTGTTATCTTTTCAGCACTGAAAGAAAGCGCTAACGTACTCATGGATACATTTTTGTAATCTTGTTTTGGTAGTAAGTAGGGTGAGTGTGCCCGTGCGGTGAGTTGACATCGGGTTCAGAAATTTTAAAATTTTGCAAACAAATTATTTAATATTTTGAAAAAAATTACCTATGTTGAAACCATGATAATTCGATTCTGCTCTTGATTCTAAACAAACTACTTTCTAGTTTTGCGTTAATTCATTAACACGTTGTATATTTTGTTCTATTTTTTGTCCGCCGTTATTAACTCATATTCTGTGAAAATGTCAACCGTCTAGCTATTACGGTTCAAAATATACAGCCCTTTATATTTATAGGTAAGACGGACGGACGGACGGTCGGACAGCGTAGGCTTAGTAATAAGGTCCCGTTGGTTTTGGTACGGAACCCTACAAGGCTACAATACGAGTCGTGCCCAAAACGTATTCGAAAGAATGTAAAAGATGGGATCAAATATCTTAACGATGTGAAGAAAAAACCTTGTAGAAACAAAGTGATACTTAACACACTCCTACACTGTTTTTAAACCGTTGTTTAAAACTTAAGAGGGCTATCGCAGTCCAGTGGCGCCCTCATCACATTAAAAAAGATTTCTCAATAAAGAAAGCCTAAATTAAAAAAGTGCTCAACAGATAAACTACAAAAGCCTTCAAGCCATTGTCCTACAATACTTTTATAGGTTCTAAACATTCCACTTTTAGACAATTTCGAATAAAAACAAAAACGGCCGTTTATTTTTATTTTTTCATAATTTGTATGTTTAGACCTTAAAAAAACCTATAAAAGTATTCTATGAAAATAGCTTGAAGGCTTTTGTAGTTCATCTGTTCAGCACTTTTAAAATTTTGGCTTTCTTTATTGAGAAATCTTTTTTAATGTGATGAGGGCGCCACTGGACTGCGATAGCCCTCTTAAAAGAAACTTTCGCCTACGCGATATCACTTCTAAAATTAAGTAAAATTTGTGTCCATGTAAATAACACGGATTGTAAAAAATTATGATCTAGAATTTAGTCTTATGCAAATACGGTAATTAAAAATTATTCCGAATGGAGAATTCATGTTAAAACTAAATCATTTAGTGTTGGGGCGATGGTATCGATAAACTCCTACTTGTATTATAATTAACGTCAACAAAAAAAAACTTTCGAAGACTATCCCGTTACCAAAATATGAATGCATAACCTGTAAGAGCCCGGCTACATGTTCAGTATTTCGTCATTCTGGTCCATCAGTCTGGTCATGTTTATTTGATTTGAAGGGAAACTGATATACTGAAGCACCATTTTAGTCGGGTCAATCTCTAGTCAGTTTCCCTTCAAATCAAATACTTATACATGACCAGACTGATGGACCAGACTGATGGACCAGACTGATGGACCAGACTGATGGACCAGACTGATGGACCAGACTGATGAAATACTGACCGTGTAACCTCCCTCTAACTGGTTACTGCTGATTACAGTCAAGAGCACGTCAAGCTTGACACTTTGGACTTTGTATCGTTCTTATTTAGTGCGCCATAAGCGTTACAATTGAACTGCAACTGAAAAGCTTGATGTGCTCTTGACTGTACATAATCGAATATTGAGTAAAAACATGATAATTGGAATGTAACTTTTATGGAATTTAAGTTATTATTAGAGACAGGATTTGTGATACTTACTCCACCGACAAGACCTCGTAAATATACAGGGTGTAAGTGACAGCCTAGCAAATACTGAAACGGTGAACTCAGACCATCAAACTGGACAACTTTCACTATGGAGCCTACAGCCTACCTTAGGAAACGCGAGAAAAAATCAGCTGTCCCGTACATTTTAGTCGCGTAGGTACAGTAGTTTTGTATAGGACAGCTGATTGGTTTTCACGTTTCCTGAGGTAGGCTCCATAGTGAAAGTTGTTCAGTTTGATGGTCTGAGTTCACCGTTTCAGTATTTGCTAGGCTGTCACTTACACCCTGTATAACGATGTTGATGAATTTACTATTGATTGTTTAATATTGTTAATACAATGTAGTTGTTATTTTGTTTTATTTGATACCGTAGACGTAGAAGATATTAAATTTTATTTAAGCCCACTTTTGTTCTCGACATACAGTGTCTGATTCTGATTGAAATTAATACCTATGCTTATACAAACAATATAAAAGCCAAAAAGTTCAATCGAAAAGTTAATTTGAACGTGGGAGAGAATTCATATTTAAAAAATGTGTATTCAGAATCTGAAAACAGATTTTAAATTAAACCGCATATTTAAAATTTAACATCACACCACGCTCAGGTTCCATGAAATATTTACTCTCTTAATAATTCGCTGAATTTTGAGAACGTTAAACAATAAAATAATTGAATTCCATTTAAATTTCACACGTCATATCCACAACTTATTCTATTATTTACACATATAATTATTCAACTGTTCTTAAACTACAAACATACTTAAGTACAACCACTGTAGGTACCTAATTGATAAGTATTAAGAAAAGACGAATATCGATAATCGATGACGAGTTAAGTAATTATTCTAATCACATCACTAGCAACCCGAAATTTACCAGACCACTATGCTAATATTACTGGATCGATTTGCATGAAACAAATCTGCTGGCCACCAATTATTGTTATTGGTGATTAAATTAAATAAATGACTCCACTCGTGAGGTCTTCTCTACTTTGTAGGGTTTAAGAAAAAAAAAACTTGTCAAGTGTGATCGGAATAATGTTAAAAGGGTTCCACCCTATTTATCAGTTTTGTTTAAAACACCTTAGTTTTCGGGGTTGTCATTCAGAATTACGAAAGTAGGATAGGTGTTAGGTTTTCAGAACATTTCCGACTACCCCTCGGGGAACATAGTCGTGAGCATATGCTATTATGAAGGTTACCGCCATATTTCTAGACATATATCTAAAACAGTATAAACAGGTTTAAGAAAAATGCATTTATATCTAAACTATTATAAAACTGTAACAGAAGTGTGTCTGTACATTGAAGATATTTACAAAAAAAAGATTACGATATGATGTTTAGATGTCCCTGATTCCAAATCACCAAATTTTTGGATTTTTTGTCTGTCTGTTTGTTTGTTTGTTTGTTTGTTTGTTAGTTCGTTTGTTTGTTTGTTTGTTTGGGTGTTTGTTTGTTCGAGTATCACGCAAAAACTACTGAACCGATTTAGATGAAACTTTTTTGTTTGATAGCTTATCATCCGACTTAAAATCTGGTATATTATTTATGCGGACGAAGTCGCGGGTAAAAGCTCGTATTTAATAAAAATGCATTTATATCATTAATAAACACAAATAGTCAATAGTCTAACAAATTCATAAAATCACGTCAGATTTTTTTTTTCGGTTTCATAGTATTATTTATTTCATCATCATTATCAGCTTTTTGTCCACCCAAGGCAGGGTATAAGCCTCCTCCGCATTATATAACTCGTTCCTCTCTTGTTCCAATCTCATCCAAGTATTTTTTTAGCAATGCAATTAACTAAGCGCAAACATGGTCACACTCCTACTCACAACCTTAAATTCGTCGTTGAAACATCTGCGACCTGACAATTCGGTATTCACTATGGTTATATCATGTGTCAAACTCATATAAAAACTCCGACGATCTGAAGGATGCAAGAAGAATGTTTACAATTGTGAGCTCGTCGATGTTTTTGACAGCGATGTTGACGCTTAATTGCACTCCAGTTCCATTCATCGATCTATAAAAATTCTTTAGCAGAAAGAGAGATCATGGATTTTTTCATAAATACATTTTTGTATGCGGAACCCTAATAAAACTAAGAATAAGGAGGCGTGGCGAGATCGAACACCGATACGATTTATAGCTTGTGATAGAAAATAATTGATTTCAAAATTAACTGATATTTTTATGACTGGAAAATTTGTGTTCTAAATACAGATTTGGCTATTATAGTTTAGCAAAGTGGTCTTTAAAAAAAATTAACAGGACGATAGCCTAGTTTAGTGAACCGGACATCAAAGCAAGGGGTCGCGAGTTCGAATCCCGCAACACTGAAAAAAAATAGTTTACTTCAACCAAGATCTTGTTTATGATAATCATACATCATGAATCCATATGAGCCTGTCAACATCATGACTTCTCTGACTAAGAGAACTTTGTTAAACGAATTCGGCTTGTTGTTAAAACTACCATCTTTTGTTTTAAGTAAACAATAATAACGTAATTTCAATTATTTTAGTTAGCTCGCATTTTTTTCAGTGAAGGGACAAATATTTATGTGATGAGTTATGACTCATCACTGATGAGTCATAATATTTAATTTGATCAAATAAATAGGTGTTAAGGGTAAGTTTAGGTATAGGTATTATTCTCTAGTTTTAATACTAGTATAGACTAGACTCTGATACTTTGATAACGACAAAATAATTTGTGTGATAGTATCAAAGAAATAGTAACTTCCATACAAATCTATTATAAACGCGAAATTACAATAGCTTGAAGATTTCTCATACTAAATTAATCGTAACTTTGAAACAAGGACTTTTAATGCAAATCTGACAAACCACAGACACAGATAATAAATTCTAAATATGCCTTTTTAAGCTTCCTGGTTTCTAGATTTAGTTTTAAAAAAGTCGATGGTTTTTTGTTTATTCTTTTTTCAAAAAAACTTATTTTTTCTCCAAAATCCATAAGGAGTTAGTAGCCGAAGATCCAAAGTTGCTGTATGGCATTTTATTAATACCAATAAAAAATAAAATTAAAAAAAATTCAAACTAGGTTTGTATGGAGCCCGCTCACGAGAAACTTCTTAGTGCACATACATTCTGATAAGCATCATTTATTTCTTTAGACAAAGACTGTTATCTTTTCGGCCTTTACCTTATCTTTGGACAAGAAACAAGCTTATCTTTTATCTTTTCTTTTAAGATAAGTAACACGGGATATGCATCGAGTGTTGCACAATGCGCTTTTATGCGAATTAAGTGCTTTCTTATCGGATGACGTTTTTTTGAGTGTTGATTTTTAAGTTTATTTTGGGTTTTTTTTAGTCGGCGGGTTGTGAAATAAATGCTTAGGTATGGAAGTTATTTCTTTAAGCTTTTGTTATACAACGTGTTAAGGAATAAACGCAAAACCAGAAAGTAGTTTGTTTAGAATCGAGAGCAGAATCGAATTATCATGGTTTCAACATAGGTAATTTTTTTCAAAAAAATATTAAATAATTTTCTGGGATCAGGGATCCAGGGCGTTACAATTCTTGCTCACCTTTCCTGGTGAGTATAACGCCCTGGATCCCAGAAAACGGTCGTCGACGTCCGGGTCGTCTTGGAAGAGGTGGCGGGACGATCTGGATTCTTTCGACAGAGATGGTTGGAGGACTAAAGGAGAGGCCTTTGCCCAGCAGTGGGATGAAATAGGCTAGGAAAAAAAAATTGTTTGTAAAATTTACAACTTCCTGAACCCGATGTCCACCTACCGCACGGGCATACTCAACTTACTTACTACCAAAACAAGATTATTAAAATGTATCTATGAGTACGTTAGCGCTTTCATTCATTGCTGAAATGATAACAAATCATTTTTGCATCAAAACTTAAAATGCGAATAACTTTTTTAACTATCAAAATAATGAAATTATTGTTTCAATCGAATTATTTTGTTATAAATCAGTTGGGGTGTATGAGGTTTTGCGCTTATTGATTAACACGTTGTATATGATACTTAAATAAAGTACGAAAAAGTAAAACATTATTTTTTCCTGATACGACGCGACTCCGATCATTTCCTTCGGCTATACTAAATAGTATGAGCATGAAGGTATCTAACCACAAAAGTAAAGAGGCGGGAATCGAACCAGCGACCTTATATCATAGTGTTGTAGCAGTCAGATCCAATGGCATAAATTACAGAATTAATTATAGGCGACTCTATGGTACGATAGTGAACGTAGATCTATGATATGTTAGAGAGTAGGCGAGTGATATTAATATTAAAATTAAGGTAGAGGCTTAGATAAAACTAAAAATGGGAAGATGCGGATAGATCATGATATGGATAAGTCAATATCAATTGTTTTTAGGGTTCCGTACCCCAAAGGGTGCTAACGAGACCCTATAAAGAGCTGTACCTTTATCTTTATTGATAGCTAGACGATTGACATTTTTACAGAATATAATGTATGTTATGAAGCCGTGGTATTCCAGTGGCGAGAAACTTTGCCTGCCGTGCAGGAGGCGATGGTTCGATCCCCCTCCAGGCCGACTCGTACCAATGAGCTTTTCGGAATTTATGTACGATTTGTACCACAGGCTTTTCGGTGAAGGAACACATCGTGAGGAAACATGCATGCTTCAATTTAGAGACATGCATTGTACCCACTGTCCATTAGAAGTGGCGACGGGCTCACTCCCCATCACACTGGATAGAGTTACGGTACTGCTGAACGTGGATGTTCTGAGGTTTCAGAATAGCACTGACTACCCCCTCTCGGGGAATATAGTCGGGAGCATGTGTGTGTTATTATGACGGATTTGCTAGAAAAAAAAAATAAAAAAAAATAAACAAATTGCCTCTCACATAAGAAACGTATTTTTCTTCAAAGTTTTTCGTTTCTGCTCTATCGTAAAAACGGTAAACATACAAGAGTCAAGCTTTGTGTGATTAAAGAGCATGTATACTCTAAAGAAAAAGAACAAAAATGTGTGTTCGGCTCGCATTAAATCCTTAGTCGGAGAAATTGTTTTTGGTGTTAGAAATGTTGGTACAGAACCAACAGGTACGCGAGTCCGACTCGCACTTGGCCGGTTTTTTTGAACTTGAATTTTAGAAGCGAAAGGTCCTTCCTTTAAGCATTTCCCAGCTCGATGTTTTAGAGAATTATTACTATGAGCTTTATAATGAATATGCATGTGTTTCGAGCCTCCAGCGAGTCTAATAATATTATATTTACGACTGTTTGTTTAAGTGGGTAGATACGTGCTACGAACTAACGTTAGTGAGGATGTAAACTGAGTTTGGAATGAATCTTTTGCTCATAGTTAACCTAACGCAGTTGTACTAAATATACAGATATTAATTACACGCGTTAGGTCAAAACTCTATCCTAACTACACGCTAATTACACGCATTAATAAATAACGCTCATCACATACATTGTAATGATCCCAAAGTAATCCTTGGGCTTTTTGTTATGGGTACCATACAACAACGGCACAAACATATAACATCCATGACCGAACTGGGATTCGAACCCAGGATCCTGGTTTGGCAGTCCGGCGTGGTAACCATAACGCCAACCGGGTCGTATACGCATTAGGTCAAAACTCTATCCTAACTACACGCTAATTACACGCATTAGGTCAAAACTCTATCCTAATTACGCCTACGTCGCTTTGAGACTAAAATGCATTCAGACAATTTTTTTTGGGATAGGATGGAATTGACAATTAGTATTTAAAGATGACTAAGGGATAAGGTTGCTTCCTATGCAAAAACCCATGCAAAGAAATGGAGTGATCTAATATTAGCTTGAACCATACTATTTTCAACAATAGGTAATCATCATAATCATTTTCTTATTTGAGAGCTACACTCTTGTCGGTGGAGTATTCGCCAATCCTGTCTCATAATTATACTAAACTACATCAACCTTTTCTTCTTCTTCTTTCTCAATTCGGTATATGACAAATTCTCTTAGAATCAATTAGAATGTATAAGAATTTCTCCTCTGCCTTGTATAAGTCAAAAAGGAAAGAATAACTGACGCACTTAGGAATTTAATTTAGTGTCATTCAATACATCGAGTGGGAGGCATTGTGCTCGAGATCGTTCGATTCTGTACTCTCTTTTTACGAAGGAGGGTAGGTTTATTGATAGTCAAGTCAAGCTCTTTGTTATCTTAACAATTGAAAGCTTTCGTATTTTAAAAGGAGATATCAAGGTTTTATTGGAGTTCCGTTATAAAAAGGTAGGAAAGTAATATCATAGACTTAGTGAGGATCATATTTATATGTTTTTAAGAGGCAATCAATTCGTCTATTTTTAGGGTTCCGTAGTCAAACAAGGAAACCTTATTTCGAGTGCCACAAAGGAACAAACATGAAACATACCTACATTATAGGCTGATAAACGCATTAACCTCCTTTGAGTCACGCAGACGGGTAATATTGGAGTAATTGAGGCGGGGCATATAGACAGACAATGAACCGATTGTTGTTACCTATCGAATCGAAAGGCTTGAAGACAGATAACAGTAACCCAAAAATAGAAAAGTTGTAGTTAAGAAACAATTTTTTTCGAAAACCTAGTTACTTAGTCACCTCATACGACACCCACGCAAGTAGAAATGGTCGGGTCTTTTCAAAAGAACCACGTGGTAAAGAAAGTATCAACTCACCTATAAAACGTAATACTTCCATTTCGATGAACAAAATTTATCACCCTATGCAAAGAAACGAATGTAAAGGTATAAAGCAGTTGCTTTATCAATATCACCTTTAATGCCATCGGCATAAAGTACACACGTATCTCCCGGTGCGCACAAAGTCGAGTAATTCATTTATGTTTACCGAACATGACTTACAGGCGACAATTTGACAGCGTTATAGATCGCGCTTCCTTTGTTACACACTGTATTAGCGAATGGAAGACAACAAATTTTTTGAAAAAAAAAAAATTGTCATTTTGGGAATTTGTCATTTTGAGACTAAGTGGTTTTTATGGTAAGCGGACATTTTGAAAAGTGGTCATTTCGGGAAGAGGTCATATTCTCAATATGCCATGTGGCCATTTTGAGAAGCTGTCGCTTTGAGAAGTGGTTATATTGAGAAGTGGTCCGTTTGAGAGGACATTTTGAGAAGTTTAAGTTTTTAGAAGTTACCATTTTGAGAAGTGTTCCTTATGATAAAAAGACATTTTGAAAAACGGTCGTTTCGGGAGGTTGTCATTTGAAGATTGGTCCTTTTGAGAAACGGTCATTTTGAGAAGCGGCCATTCATAGCAGTTTTGAGAAGTAGCTATTTCGAGATGTGGTCACTTCAAGAAATTGTCATATTGATAATGTGTCGTAGATTTAATTTGACTTTAAACTCATATCATCGTCATGACTTATCTATAAGACCATTGTATTGTATTGTATAAATTTAAAATGATCCAACCAACAGTATAACCAAGACGCAAGAAACGTCAGGGGAAGCGGGGCTAAAGCGGAGATCTCTTGATAAATAGTACAGTATTACAACCATATTGGGTTACAAACGCGACCTTTTGTCACCGTATTAGAACCCCGATGGTTATTGAATGGTACCCAATTCACTCACCTTCACTCGATCCCTATTCTAGATTACGTATATTGGCCCATTACTTAAATTCGACGCCATTTTGGAATGTTTGGTTTATGGAATAGTTTGCACAGTGTACGATACATCATTTTGTGTAAGAAAATACGTTTTATGGGCTGACTAATAAATTTCGCTTTCCTTAACTCCCTAGTGTTTTACACGCACCGTAATAATAATACAAGGTAAATATGGGCGATTGTTACTGATATTCTAATGGTTTGATAGTACTAATATTAACAGTCGAATAAAAAACTATCGATCGCTAGTTCGCAAATTCGAATAAAACCGCTAGTTCATTCTTTCACTTTACCATACAAAATTGGGCTGTTTCGCCGTATAATAAAGTCTACTTTTAATTGATCTAGTAAATAGTTACTGATTTAGAGTTCTTATTAGAGCACAATAAAAACTACGAATATTCGAATACAAACTAATAATGTTTGTTAAGTTCGATGGTTGAATGATTCAATTTGCCACACGAAATTGGATATTTTTTCTCAGTGAATAGAGTTTAGTTTTAGATGATGTTACGGATATTAGAATAAATAAACTGGTAATAATGAAATTATCGCTTACTTTTTGCTTTTTTTTTTCCAAATTCGAATGAGATGTAGTAAGGTTATTCGAAAAATTTCATTCACAATCGCCCATCTTTAATACAGGGTGTAAGTGTCAGTTTCATCACTTAAAGGTGATTGTACTCGTGATACTTATGCCTGTAGCATTTGTTATCCTGTATAATTTATCAACCGTTAGGAGAAAAAAATATTGTTTAGATTCATTGCACAAAAAATTTAATTAGGCGTATATAGCCTGCTAAACTGTTATTTACATTATGATGCTTATACCTAGGCTCTAATGTACACTAATAAGTAATAAGATATATTGACAATAAAGATATTAAAACCGCCAGATTAAAGTGGGATAGGGCCGGCCATGTATGTCGAATTCACCAGGAGAGGTGGGCAAGAATTGTCACGCCCTGGATCCCTGAAAACGGTCGTCAGCATCCAGGTCGTCCTAGGAAGAGGTAGTGGGATGATCTGGATGCTTTCGATGACGCGTGGCCAGAGCATGCCCACGACAGAGTTGGTTGGTGGATTATGCCCAGCAGTGGGATGAAATAGGCTAGTAATATATACTGAACAACTCGGTAGTGCTATCCGTGTGACAAAATAATGAACTGGAAAAATATAGAATGACATGTCATCGTCTTCATAAAAAAAGGTGCAATCCCTTTGGCGCTCAGAAACTTAAAAAACATTATTTTGTTTGTTTTTCTGTTGTAGTTTAAGATGATTTATTATTCAAAGACCCGACGCTCAAAGTTGCTGAACTTTGAAAGTCGTTATAATCACCATAGCACCACTACGAACTTCTGAAATTTCTTTAGATCTTTTCCAAAGATTTTGTGCTACAACTCGAAAACTATATTCTTACTCGTCGCATATTTCGCGTGTTCTGATAGCGTAGGTGGCGCGTTGCAGAGAGGTATGGACACTCAATCATGAGGGGTCCGGGTTCAAATCCGCACGGACGATATAACACGCTAATAAGCTTTTTAACTTATTTACGTAATACCGACTGCGGAAGTACCTTCTCAAAAGGTGAAGGAAAATATCGTGAGGAAACCTGCATACGTTGAAGAAGAGATTCTGATGCGTATGTGAAAGCCACCAAATGACATTGTGCACGCGTGGTGGACTAACGCCCATACACTCTCCTTGAGGGTAGACCTGTGCCCCTCTCGGTAAGAATGCTAATTTTAAAAGTATGACAACTCCAAAGCTCTGTACAAAATATTTAATTCGATAAAGCAATAAATAATATTTCTAAAACGGTACACAATCGAGTTCTAATAAGCACAATAAGTTCGTATTAAATAAGCATTAGTCGCCTTTGACAAGTAGCCCGACCATTATAATTTGACATTCGTATTCTCCCGAAATTATCAATATAACAAGGGCTATAAGACGGGATGGCAGATCGGGATAAATTGGGCGTTTTTCTACACAATACGAACGCCCCCGTACATGAAATACGAGAGGGAATTTTATTTAATATCGTGTTATTGATTTATGAGTGAGCGCTGTCCCATATTGGGCCTGTTTCCCCTAAATTGTGTTTAGTGACATGTGCCGCTATGAATTTTGTCGTTTTTCATTTTCGTTCTCAGTGAAAGTTGTTTAGGAAAATTCGCATTTGAATGTTGGCGGCTTCCTTTTTTTTTGCTTATTATTTTTTCCGCGTAAAGAGTTGTTATTCAATTTCACGGTAAATAAAGTTCTGACGCTGTTTATTTTTGTTCCTTTTTTGTTTGTTATTGTTCTTAAACATAATAAGAATGATGAGCTAAATAATATTTTGTAGGTACAGTCAGCCAAAAAAGTGGAATACCACCATTCATTTTCACGTATTAAAACAATAATTTGAATCTAGACTAGAACAATTTCAAGCGATAGTTTCGTAAAAATTATTCGACTACAACACGGAGAAAAATATCGAATGGTAAAAGTATAATGTGATTTATTTTAGCAGACTTTACTAGAAAGTAGCAAATATTACTAGAACATTTTAGTTATAAATTTATAATCTTGTTAGATTTAACGAAAAGATATGATAAGATTTTCTTTATTTGCACACCAAAAATAAAAATAAAATCTTCTTATAACCAACATATTTTCTATTAAAATCTGCTAATAGTTGTCACATAATATTCTACTAGATATTTTTCTCTGTGTATCTTGGCCGACGGAAAAATTAAAAACAAGGTACCTGTATTTTTATAAATAACCATAGGGAAAAAACAATGTAGGTCTGTATTTAAAAAATAAATCGGTCAAGTGCGAGTCGGGCTACTCGCGCACAGAGGGTTCCGTACCACACCACCACAGAACACAACATTATTAACTAAGAAAAAAAAACTTTTTTTGTCCGGGACCTTTAGCGCAAGACCGACTCACACTTGGCCCTTTTTTAGTATTTGTTATTATTCTATAGAGTTTGCTCTATAATCACACTAAGTTTGACGCTTGTATGTATTACCGTCTTTACGATAGAGCGTGAAGAAAAAACGTTGATAAAAACTAGTTTCTTGTTGAGAACCCCCCTTGATTTTTAACTTTTTGACATTTTTATTATTTGTTAACAAATCCGCCGTAATAACGCATAATCTGAGAAAATTTCAACTATCAAGCTATTACGGTTCAAAAGTTACAGCCCTAAATAGGTAGGACAGACGGACGGACGGACAGACGGACAGACGGACAGACGGACGGACGGACGGACAACGTAGGCTTAGTAATAAGCGGCAAAACACTTTTTTCGCAATTAACTCTAGATTGGACATTTCAAAAAGTTCTAAGTATGCAATGTCATGATCAATAGTACATTACGATACGTGTGACCTAAGTAGTCCATTATTGCACGGCGTGAATTATCGCCCGAGCGCAGCGAGGGCGATAAACGCCGTGTAATAATGGACTTACTTAGGTCACGAGTATCGTATACTATTTTATAGCTCGTGTGACCTAAACCCGCCAACTTTTGTGTATGTGTGTGTGTGTGTGAAATGTATTGACATTCTCTTTCATGTTGAAGTTTTTAATTCTACGAAAACGTATACTAACGAAAAGGGCAGAAAGGGGGACCGGGGGCGAAGCCCCCGGCGGGGTGGAGGGGCGGAGCCCCCCCGGAGGCACGGGGGGCGGAGCCCCCCGTAGGACATAACCATGACTTTAAAATCTTCGTTCATATATCGCAACCACAATCAATAGATACTCACCTCTAATCACATCTACCGTCACATCATCATCAGCCCCTACTCACCCCCTACGCACGTACGCACTAGGTGGCACGTAATCACATCTACCGTCACATCATCATCAGCCCCTACTCACCCCCTACGCACGTACCCCTAATTACCCCCACGAACTAGGGGGTACACCCCCTAATCACCCCCACGAGCCCTAGCTCGCCCTAGGGTACACCCCCTAATCATCAGCACGAGATAGGGGGTACACCCCCTAATCACCAGCACGAGCTAGGGGTACACCCCCTAATCACCCCCACGAGCTAGGGTGTACACCCCTAATCAGCAGCACGAGCTAGGGGGTACACCCCCTAATCACCCCAACGAGCTAGGGGGTACACCCCTAATCACCCCCCACGAGCTAGGGGGTACACCCACTAATCACCAGCCCGGGCTAGGGGGTACACCCCCTAATCACCCCCACAAGCTAGGGAGTACACCCCCTAACCACCCCACGAGCTAGGGGGTACACCCCCTAATCACCCCAACGAGCTAGGGGGTACACCCCCTAAACACCCCACGAGCTAGGAGTACACCCCTAATCACCTCCACAAGCTAGGGGGTACACCCCCTAATCACACCCACGAGCTAGGGGGTGCACCCCCTAATCACCACTACACACCCCTTACGCATTAGGGGGTGTACCCTCTTATCACCCCTATGCATCCCCAATCACCCTCTACGCACTAGGGGGCGCATTCCTTACTCGCACCCTACTACCAACATACTATAAGGTGTGAGCAGGGGGTGCGGGTGTAAGTAGGGCGTACGTAATATAATTAAAGTAGGGGGGGTAACTTGGAGTCAGTTGGGGATTTCGCGATTTCAATGTTGGTCACATTGATTGAAAGCACATTTAAAAGTACCTACCTTCTTTTGTTTATTATGCATCTGTGCAATAAAGTAGATTCATTTTCGAATGGTGTAATGTAATCCGTGTAATAATGGACTACTTAGAAACGAAAAACCGTGACCTAAGTGCGGGTTTAGGTCACGGAATGCTATAAAAGAACCTTCTTTTGTATATTATGCATCTGTGCAATAAAGTGGATTCATTTTCGAACGGTGTAATCCGTGTAATAATGGACTACTTAGGTAACGCAAAACCGTAACCTAAGTGCGGGTTTAGGTCACGGAGTGCTATAAAGGAATTTAAAGTCCGTTAAATTTATTCAAATATGAAAGCAAATGAACCAGTTTAGTTCCTTTAAGAGCCGAGTCAAACAATTAAAACGGAAATTAACGTCAATAATGTTATTACAAAATGCCTTTGTAAAGATCAACTACCAGATATTGTATTAAGGGCAAGATATGCGCTTACATTTACAAAAATTATAAAGCTAGGACAAAAATCTCTATTTAATCAGTAGGTTCCCACTGCAAAGACTACTAGAATTTGTTTGCTAATTAAATCTAGTGAAATCTACCAGAATTCTATTTATGACTACAAATTTTCTAGTAAACTAAAATTAATAGTCACTACATGAAGATATCCGCAGAAGAACCAGAGTAGCTGACATAGCTCAAAGAATCGCTAAACTAAAGTGGCATTGGGCGGGGCACATTGCTCGCAGAACCGATGGCCTATGGGGCCGAAAAGTTCTCGAGTGGCGACCGCGTATCGGAAAGCGCAGCGTGGGTATGCCCCTCACACGGTGGACCGACGACCTGGTTAAGGCGGTGGGAAAACGTTGGATGAGGGCAGCGCAGGACCTGTCGTTATGGCGATCCTTGGGGTAGACCTATGTCCGGCAGTGGACGTCCATCGGCTGAGATGATGATGGTGACTGTATTAAGTAACTAGAAATTTTTCTCCGTGTAGTTTTCCATAATTTTTGCTAAGAAATAATAAAACATCTTTTCTATTTTTAAACTGAAAAACCGCCTTCAAAAAAACTAAAAAGTTAAAAAATAATATTGCAGCCTATGACTTTTTCGTTCGCATCATAAGAACATTAATTTGTTTTATTGAAGTCGCTGTCAAGCCGGTACGATTCGCGACATGGCTTGCATTTTTTGGCTTGGCTTGACACCGACTTCTATAAAACAAATTAATGTTCTTATGATGCGAACGAAAAAGTCATAGGCTGCAATATTATTTTTTAACTTTTTAGTTTTTTTGAAGGCGGTTTTAATTTTTTGTTAAAATTTTGTTTATTTCACAATTTTCAGTGGTGAATTCATTAGTTCGATTTAATAGGAGTGTTTTAAATTAAGAAACGCACTAGTCGGCAGTACGATTTTCGAAGGTTCCCCTCGATTTCTCTGGGATGCCATCATCAGATCCTGGTTTCCTTATCATGGGACCACCCTTGGGATATCTCCTTTCCAACAAAAAAAGAATCATTACAATCGGTTCATAAACGAAGAAGTTATCCGCGAACACACATTAAAAAAAAATTTTTTGATACAACTCGAAAACTATATTCTTACTCGTCGCATATTTCACGTGTTCTGATAGCGTAGGTGGCGCGTTGCAGAGAGGTATGGACACTCAATCATGAGGGGTCCGGGTTCGAATCCGCACGGACGATATAACACGCTAATAAGCTTTTTAACTTATTTACGTAATACCGACTGTGGAAGTACCTTCTCAAAAGGTGAAGGAAAATATCGTGAGGAAACCTGCATACGTTGAAGAAGAGATTCTGATGCGTATGTGAAAGCCACCAAATGACATTGTGCACGCGTGGTGGACTAACGCCCATACACTCTCCTTGAGGGTAAACCTGTGCCCCTCTCGGTAAGAATGCTAATTTTAAAAGTATGACAACTCCAAAGCTCTGTACAAAATATTTAATTCGATAAAGCAATAAATAATATTTCTAAAACAGTACACAATCGAGTTCTAATAAGCACAATAAGTTCGTATTAAATAAGCATTAGTCGCCTTTGACAAGTAGCCCGACCATTATAATTTGACATTCGTATTCTCCCGAAATTATCAATATAACAAGGGCTATAAGACGGGATGGCAGATCGGGATAAATTGGGCGTTTTTCTACACAATACGAACGCCCCCGTACATGAAATACGAGAGGGAATTTTATTTAATATCGTGTTATTGATTTATGAGTGAGCGCTGTCCCATATTGGGCCTGTTTCCCCTAAATTGTGTTTAGTGACATGTGCCGCTATGAATTTTGTCGTTTTTCATTTTCGTTCTCAGTGAAAGTTGTTTAGGAAAATTCGCATTTGAATGTTGGCGGCTTCCTTTTTTTTTGCTTATTATTTTTTCCGCGTAAAGAGTTGTTATTCAATTTCACGGTAAATAAAGTTCTGACGCTGTTTATTTTTGTTCCTTTTTTGTTTGTTATTGTTCTTAAACATAATGATAGGATTAAACGAACTTACCTGAAGTGAAGTTCTATCCTAATTATATGAAGTACTTGGTCCTCGATATAATTAAAATGTAGTATCGCTAATCTTGCGTGTATCCGCGTCCTTTAAATCTGTGGAAAAAACAAAAAACGTCTCCCGCGCGCCCTCTACCTGTCAATTTCATTAGTTCAGAGCTAACTGGTAGTAACTGGGTATGCGGGGGGTGGGAAGTAGGTATATATCGAGGACCAAGTACTTCATATAATTAGGATAGAACTTCACTTCAGGTAAGTTCGTTTAATCCTATCATTATATTCGTACTTGGTCCTCGATATAATTAAAATGTAGATGTTTAGAGGAAACAACATCTTAAACAAAAATAAACTCTTTCGTTGTGAACTTAGATTCACAGCTAAGAACAAAACCTTGCAAGTTATAGGTACAGTAGTACCCTATCATACAAAATGAGATAAGTAAATCTGAATCACAATCATACCAACGCTAGTTAAATCCAGACATTAGTAAGTAATTTTTTAACTGATATTAATTATAATTAAACTAGGTATGTGAGTACCTAAAACTTCATCTCCCAACTTAATCTGATCTCTGTCAGACTCCAAGCTGTTGAGGTTCTAGTAGTCTAGTAGAACGATACAGGTACCTACTGCTTTTAAAAAGCAGGACCCCTCCTGCAGCCAATATAGTGGAGTGCAACGAAAACACTCCACTGTATCTCTCATGACATTTCTAATCCACTGGCTACTAATACACTCTGAGTGGTTTTCTGATGTGGTATATTAATATTGTCATGGATAATTTTGTAAAATTTCACTGGTCTAAGTTAACTAGTGACATTAAAGTATTTATTGAAAGAGAATTTTATTTAACGGGTCATATTTCAAGATGAATGACCATGCGCAGACGTCTTTCAAACAGTATGTTATAACAATCCTCTAACCTGATTCATATCATTATTTCATGAGAAATAAAAATAATTCGGTGGAGGTATATACCTATTAAACTGGATTCTTTAATCTGAAGATTAAGTAATAAGTAAATTAAAAGTAACACCTAACGTCATGGGTACCTAAATCTAAGCTATTGAGTGGGTATCACTGTTAAGCATCAAAATAAAACATGATGCGAGTCCCATATACTAACATATTATGATTTAGAAGGGTATAATTTGAAAAACCTTTAACTTAAAACCGCGTTTTACTCTTTCATCAGAACAATGCCGATATGAGTGTTAATAATTATTATCCATTATGAGATGTAGATTAGGTGATGCATTGTCTCAGAATCATCGTTATCAATAACAGAAGTACCTATGTAAAATACAATACTCGAGCAGAGAACTCTAGTTTGATCAACAAAATCGCCTCTACTGACGTATACTATATAATTTTATCAGTATTTTATATAAAGTGGCTTTGATAAAATTTTCCCAACATCATAATGACATTTACCCTATGAAAAAGTTGCCTGTGTAAAATCTCATGAGAACGTTGAAGAGAGAGAGCATTCAAATTTAACTTTTTCTGAGACTTTCAAGTGCTTTCTGCAGTGGGTACCAAAGCTTCTCAGCCTGATTCTCTCGAATCCGATTGGGACACTAAAGAACATGCCTAGTGCCTAGAAGAAAAATGTTGTCTACTTAACTCTCTAGATTCCATGTGAAAGGGTCAAAAGGAAAGTAATGAAACATAATTCACACCGAACCAAACTAGAGTTAATCATACCCAAAACTTTAGTGAGAAAAATCTCATTCGATAAGTAGGTATTTACCTATGATTATGAATTATGAATTATTAATTAGGTATTTGGGTCTCTCCAGGGACAAGATCTGTATGTATTTACCTATAATTAGGTATGTGATTCTCTCCTTTGTCTCTCCAGGGACAAGGCCTCCTTAAGAAATTAAGTTTAATGTGGGCTGATGTCAGCTTCGTACCACAGTACCACTGTCAGATCTATTTGGATTTAGCTATACCTACTCTTTAAAATAATTTACTAAACTCTATCTCCACAATACATTTTGAAAAAGATATCACCGTAGTGTTATTGATTCCTTAAAGCAAAGAATGCTACCAATGGCTTAGTTCGTTTTCATGAAATTATTTATCTAGTCCTGACTAATTGATTAGGAACCTATTTTTATGGTTAGACCTATGTAGCAGGCTTCTGCGTTCTGAAATAATATTAAATAAAAGTTGTTTCAATGTACCTACTATACTCTTTTGATTAAACGAAACCTTTGAATTTTTAACCCATTTAACTCAGTATAGTTCTGCACATGTAGGTACATATTACTCCAGCTTCTTTGTGTAAATAAAGCGCTATGAAACTGCCACACAACTGATACCAAATTGTATAACCACTTAATAATCATAAAATCTTTCAATGATCATGATCATGATTCTATGGTCAGATATTGGTTAGTTAGATTGAGCAGTGGATGATAAACAATATTTTACATTTAATAGACCTTAGAGATTCCCAAGAATCTTTAGCCTTAAGTATTATTTAAGCATTTTTGGTAAGAGAGTACCATTGAGGTATTTACCTATACATTATCATGGTATCAGGTATTAGTCCTAAGGACAGGACAGGCCCAATTATGGATTTTTACTGTTTTGTAAACACAGTCAGCGCAGACTAAGCCAGCCAAGCTACTCTATTGAGTAGGCCATCCCATTCAAATAATGCACCATTATTTAAGTAATTGGGATCTTAGAATACTTTTTATAATCCATATTTATTGTTATTGAATAGTTTTAAATTTCAAGGTACATAATTAAGTTCCTTGCGACCAAAGTTTACACAAAAACGTGTTTACACTCCACTAGTGTGAAATACCTACTAACCTACTTGAAAAGAAAAGAAAAACCTACACCTACCTACTTATATTTATTATTTAATTTATTTAATAATAAGTTACGAAATTACATGTTACTGTTGAATTACTTTACCGCTCTATGAATTGTGAATAAGTTGTAAAAGAATTATTTTTGAGTTGGTTTGCATTTAGACTCAATACTAAGGTGTAAAAGCTTTTTCATAATTTTAAGCTTTAATTATTTTCATTCCAGACTTGCTTAACATGTTAATAACATTTTCTACCAAAGAAAGCTTGATCATTAGTGATAGAGCCAATTTTACCTAAAAGAGTGTCATTAGTTATATTAGTACAGTTATAAAACTATTTAAGTCCAGCGGTAAACTATACCTACCTCAAAGGGTATTTTATTAGATCATCATTAGTGATGTTGCCAAAATTGTAAATCTAATTTTTGATGATTAGTACAATAAATGATTACATATATAGTATTTGAGTCTAGCGACCAACTTTATTATAAAGGGTATTGCACCCGTCCCCATCTGGTGGATGTTGAAGGGTAACTGAGACCGAGTTGGTGTTGCCATAATAGCTTGTGACCTCTGTAATTTCTTCCTGTCCTGTGACGAGAAGTTTGAGGCTGGATTTACTTTGGGTTTCATACCGTTTGAAACTTTCCTTATTGTTAGAAAATTCCACTGTCATCCAGCTTTGTGTAAAGGAATTCAGTAGTTCCTAAATTTCTTTTAAGGCCTAGGTGTTACCTATATTTATGTTAACAAAAGATGCCATAAGGCCCATAAGCTGTTGTCTAAACTTTATGTACCTGGAAATGCATTCTGCATAAGCTTGGAGAGTCTGTCAGCAACCTTAATTGGTGTAATTGCAAGGATTATTGTGTTGAAGGCTATTGCTGTAGTTAACCTCCATACCTACCGCTGACATTCTTGTAATAAAATAACTCATCTTTAGCCTTACCAGGATGTTTCAAAATACCAGGAAATTCCAAATTTATTTTGTATTTATAGGTAACCTATTTACTTATTTATAAATGTTTCAGATAGTGCAACTTTTATCTTTGTGTTCATACTATTGTCTGTAACATTGACAACCTGAGAGTAGATATTCTGCCACATTTTGAGGTTGTCTTCTAACGTAACCAAAGGTAGTATTGTATTATCTGTGCCTAAGGTGAGTAGCACCGCTTGACCTGAGGCTAAATGAATTGTGTGAGTGTGCCTTCTTTGCAGTTATTAAATAAATACTGAATAATAAAATTATGATCTGATAGTTCGGGGACTAGCTCAACATCTATCTCAGGATATATGTCAGGATCAACACCCATAGCTATAATGTACTTACAGAGTAAAAGCTTTTTACCAACTGGCCTCATACATGTTAGTAGGTACCTGGCACATATAGGCAACCCCCACTGTTCAGAGTTATGTTGTCCCAACAAGAAACCACCATGAGTAGGTCAATGAGGCATCAATGGCCAATTTATAATAAGGCAAACAGACAAACAAAAACAATTAAACTTTCCAACGGAAAGATGCATATAAGTGTCACCAATATAAGTGTCACTGATCACAGCACAGACAGAAACTTAAGTCCGAAGCTGAGGACAGTACAACTTTCTCAATGGGAATTGGTATGGTAAGAAAGAATAAACATTCATAGACAAATAACCCATCGAGTATGTCCTCTCGAACACAAAAGCCACTTGGTCACTGGGTACCGGAGCCAGCATCAGCTATCTTTCCCAACGGGAAGGTCATCATTATCATCGAAACTCGAACATTCAAGGACAAAAGGCACAGAGTTGGCATGGCCTTTCCCAACGGGCGAGTACTTGTTTGAACTCAAACATGCGTGGGTAACCGGTACAGGCGCTGAAATTACTTTCGTTCCCAACGGGAACGTGTCCGTTCGAAACTCGAACAAACATTGAGCACAAGAGCTGGTAAGGTTCTTCGGTCAGAGTGTCATCTTAGGTTCCCAACGGGAAAAGAAGTACTTGGTCGAAACTCGAACATGCATTGTGTAAAGATCACAAGGGCCAGCATTGGCGTCGGCTGACTATCCCCAACGGGGCATAGCCTTTGAACGTAACAATGCGTGAGCCGGGCACGGGTACCGGCGCGCCGGCCGGCGTTCGTACTTATATTTCCCAACGGGAAAGCGCATCTCCGAAACTCGAATATGCGTGGACACATAGCATAGTGTCGGGCTGGGAGAGGATCTAAACCCCTATATTATGTAAAGTTTTGTAACACAATTAGTAGAAATGAAAAGAAAAAATTCGGTACGTACTTAGTCGTCATTTACCATATTTTCCTTTGGCAAACACTCCTCCAACTTATATATCTTTTACTTCCATCTTTCCTGCTTGTTATAAGACTTCTTTCTTTCCATTATATACACAAAATAACAATTTATTACACAATATATCTTAAAAATTGATTTTATCATGGACCGCGATTACGCGCGCGAAAAACAATGAAATTGACAGGTAGAGGGCGCGCGGGAGACGTTTTTTGTTTTTTCCACAGATTTAAAGGACGCGGATACACGCAAGATTAGCGATACTACATTTTAATTATATCGAGGACCAAGTACGAATATAATAAGAATGATGAGCTAAATAATATTTTGTAGGTACAGTCAGCCAAAAAAGTGGAATACCACCATTCATTTTCACGTATTAAAACAATAATTTGAATCTAGACTAGAACAATTTCAAGCGATAGTTTCGTAAAAATTATTCGACTACAACACGGAGAAAAATATCGAATGGTAAAAGTATAATGTGATTTATTTTAGCAGACTTTACTAGAAAATAGCAAAAATTACTAGAACATTTTAGTTTTTGTAATTTTGTTAGATTTAACGAAAAGATACGATAACATTTTCTTTATTTGCACACCAAAAAAAAAATCTTCTTATAACCAACATATTTTCTATTAAAATCTGCTAATAGTTGTCACATAATATTCTACTAGATATTTTTCTCTGTGTATCTTGGCCGACGGAAAAATTAGAAACAAGGTACCTGTATTTTTATAAATAACCATAGGGAAAAAACAATGTAGGTCTGTATTTAAAAAAAAAATCGGTCAAGTGCGAGTCGGGCTACTCGCGCACAGAGGGTTCCGTACCACACCACCACAGAACACAACATTATTAACTTAGAAAAAAAAAACTTTTTTGTCCGGGACCTTTAGCGCAAGACCGACTCACAATTGGCCGGTTTTTAGTATTTGTTATTATTCTATAGAGTTTGCTCTATAATCACACTAAGTTTGACGCTTGTATGTATTACCGTTTTTACGATAGAGCGTGAAGAAAAAACGTTGAAAAAAACTAGTTTCTTGTTGAGAACCCCCCTTGATTTTTAACTTTTTGACATTTTTATTATTTGTTAACAAATCCGCCGTAATAACGCATAATCTGAGAAAATTTCAACTATCAAGCTATTACGGTTCAAAAGTTACAGCCCTAAATAGGTAGGACAGACGGACGGACGGACAGACGGACAGACGGACAGACGGACAGACGGACGGACGGACGGACAACGTAGGCTTAGTAATAGGGTCCCGTTTTCACCCTTTGGGTACGGAACCCTAAAAAGCGGCAAAACACTTTTTTCGCAGTTAACTCTAGATTGGACATTTCAAAAAGTTCTAAGTATGCAATGTCATGATCAAAGGAATTTAAAGTCAGTTAAATTTATTCAAATATGAAAGCAAATGAACCAGTTTAGTTCCTTTAAGAGCCGAGTCAAACAATTAAAACGGAAATTAACGTCAATAATGTTATTACAAAACGCCTTTGTAAAGATCAACTACCAGATATTGTATTAAGGGCAAGATATGCGCTTACATTTACAAAAATTATAAAGCTAGGACAAAAATCTCTATTTAATCTGTAGGTTCCCACTGCAAAGACTACTAGAATTTGTTTGCTAATTAAATCTAGTGAAATCTACCAGAATTCTATTTATAACTACAAATTTTCTAGTAAAGTCGACTAAAATAAATAGTTGTCACTGCATGAAGATATCCGCAGAACCAGAGTAGCTGACATAGCCCAAACAATTGCTAAACTAAAGTGGTAGTGGGCGGGGCACATTGCTCGCAGAACCGATGGCCGATGGGGCCGAAACGCCCGAAAAGTTCTCGAGTGGCGACCGCGTACCGGAAAGCGCAGCGTGGGTAGGCCCACGGTGGACCGACGACCTGGTGAAGGCGGCAGGAACCCGTTGGATGAGGGCAGCGCAGGACCGGTCGTTATGGCGATCCTTGGGGTAGGCCTATGTCCAGCAGTGGACGTTCATCGGCTGCGATGATGATGGTGACTGTATTAAGTAACTAGAAATTTTTCTCCGTGTAGTTTTCCATAATTTTTGCTAAGAAATAATAAAACATCTTTTCTATTTTTAAACTGAAAAACCGCCTTCAAAAAAACTAAAAAGTTAAAAAATAATATTGCAGCCTATGACTTTTTCGTTCGCATCATAAGAACATTAATTTGTTTTATTGAAGTCGCTGTCAAGCCGGTACGATTCGCGACATGGCTTGCATTTTTTGGCTTGGCTTGACACCGACTTCTATAAAACAAATTAATGTTCTTATGATGCGAACGAAAAAGTCATAGGCTGCAATATTATTTTTTAACTTTTTAGTTTTTTTGAAGGCGGTTTTAATTTTTTGTTAAAATTTTGTTTATTTCACAATTTTCAGTGGTGAATTCATTAGTTCGATTTAATAGGAGTGTTTTAAATTAAGAAACGCACTAGTCGGCAGTACGATTTTCGAAGGTTCCCCTCGATTTCTCTGGGATGCCATCATCAGATCCTGGTTTCCTTATCATGGGACCACCCTTGGGATATCTCCTTTCCAACAAAAAAAGAATCATTACAATCGGTTCATAAACGAAGAAGTTATCCGCGAACACACATTAAAAAAAAAAAAATAAAAAAATATACGGTCGAACTGAGAACCTACTCCTTTTTTTGAAGTCGGTTAAAAATAGCTGAGAAGAAGATTTATTTTTCATTAACTCTCATTGCTATTTGTTCAGTAAATCGTTTGGAAATATTACGTTTCATTTAAAAAGCGTTTACTCTTAACACAAAATAACAAAACAGCGATCAGTAATTAATATAAAATTCTCAATTCGAGAGGTAATTTAATTCGAAAGGGCATTTCGGTTAACTTAACCCTAATCCTTTTGTTAACATTATAGACTAAGAGATAGACATACAATTTTGTAATGTGGACTGAAAGAGTGATATAGTGAAAAGGATTGAAAAGGGAATGCGGAGATGATTTGGTCATGTGGAAAGTAGATTGAAGACTGACGTATGAAATATATAAAGCGAGTCTGAGTGGAACAGTCGAAAGGTGAGGCGTAAGTATGCAGACCAAATTGGCAGCGTGCTTAAGAAGGGCCAGTAGCCGTAGTATGGCGGCGGCATCATAAATCGCTATTGCGCCATGGGTCTCTTTCTATTTGCGCGTGAACGAACGAGATAAAAGTCGTGATATAGACGTATCACGCGCAACATGCTACGGCTTCAGATCAAATCGAAACCGACGAGCGTGTATGAAACGACTCACATGACTGTGTAAAGCCGGGTCCGCTGCGCCATGTTATATGTTAGCAAAACACGTTAGCAAACCGTTTCCCCTCCCCCGCAGGCGAACGCGGGTGATGTTATCCATTTGCATCGGAAAACATCACCCGCGTTCGCCTGCGGGGGAGGGGAAAGTTAGAAAACAATGTTAGCAAGCACGATAACATGGCGCAACGGACCCCGCTTAATAGGCAAAAGAGGTGTAAACACACCTCTTTTGATTCTTTTAAGTCAGGTAATATAATTTACTATACATTAAATCCTTCCGTTACGAAATTACGTTTTATGATGATAGCTCTTTGTCTACGACTTTCAGATGTTCCAGTCAGTTGCTAATGGTTACGCTAAGACCTAATCGATAATTTGCTTTCTCTTTTGTAGTATTTTGATTTGTAAAAACGAGTTTTTGCCACAAAAGTATAAAAGAACGAGCTTTTACCCGCGACTTCGTCCGCATAAATTATATGCCAGATTTTAAGTCAGATGATAAGCTATCAAACAAAAAAAGTTTCATCAAAATCGGTTCAGTAGTTTTTGCGTGATACTCGAACAAACAAACACCCAAACAAACAAACAAACAAACAAATAAACAAACAAACAAACAAATAAACAAACAAACAAACAAACAAACAAACAGACAGACAAAAAATCCAAAAATTTGTGATTTGGAATCAGGGACAGGTAAAAACCATGCAGTAATTTGCATAAGCATTGTTAAATGTAATTTGTAAACTTTTGTATGCCTTCTGGCGGAACACAATGGAACCAACAATTTTGTAACATCTTTATAACCTGTGATTCACAAATAAATAAATTGAAATTGAAATTGAAATTGAAGTAATTTTTTTTTTGTAAATATCTTCAATGTACAGACACACTTCTGTTACAGTTTTATAATAGTCTAGATATGCTTTGTTTTGTATCAACACTAATCATAGCAGTGGAGCACAAAGAAAAAAATAGAAGAAGGTACTCTAATTTCATTGAATTTACTTTCAAAGTTTATTCCATTAGCAAAACATTCGCAAAGATTTATACCTTTCAGGGTGCATTTGCTACCATTACCAATTATGTGTATAAGAATAATAAATAGCACAAGTTTTATTTATTTTACTACATTTTCAGGAACTTATGTAGTGATTTGCATTTACTTGGGATTTCGGTAAAGGAAAACACAGTGAGGAAACGTGTTTAGATGCTTACGCTGAAAACGAAAATTCTGATTATATTGTCTACTCACTATTCATTTTCACACATATTTTTGAAGTGAGGCGGCAAGTGCGGCGTTGTGCACTTTTTGGGATGGGACCGTGACGTCACTCTGATCGAAAATTCGTAAGACAGAAATTGGTAAGACGATGACGCAAGATTTTATGTTTATCTCGCGTCAGGACCGTGACGTCACGTGACATTCGTAAGACATAAGATCTCTTAGTATTCACTTCTGCCGGCACTCCCGGAGTGCAACCCGTTGTTTTTAGTGTTCCGTACCAAAATTGGAAAAACGGAACACTTATGGAATCAGCTCGGTGTCTGTCCGTCCGTCTGTCACAGGCATTTTTCTCAGAGACCTTAAGACATAGGAAGTTGAAACTCGGTACAGATATAGCAATTGGTGGTCCAATGTCATAAATGAAGTAAAAAAAACTAAAAAGTTAAAAAATAATATTGCAGCCGATGACTTTTTCGTTCGCATCAATAAATAAAAATAAATAAATAATAATAAAAATGTTTATTATTTCTCAATATTTTTAACATAAATTTAATTGAGATCAACCCTTCGAGCATGATAAATGCTTGTATTGGGAGGAACTCGCAACTTCCCACGGTTACAAATCACTTAGGTATATTGAGACAAGCCAAAATAAGTAACAGTTTCAAATAAAGTAGGTAATAATAATAAATAAGTAAGCAGGCATATTTTATGATTAAGACTAGACCAAGAGTCCGCCCACCACTCCCGTACAGGCCCTCAACAGCCCATCCGACAGATCGCTATACATATCTCGCACGTATGAAAGAGATGTCAAACGAGCCGCCAGACAAGCTATCAAGAACCTATCCAAAAGTGGTGAAACATGCCTCAAAACTAGCTGAATAGTTAATTTTGTGTATGTGTGAGTGTGTGTGTGTGTGTGTGTATGTGTGGGGGGTGTTTATGTGCTTGTGTAAATGCTTGTTTAAGTATTTGCAAATATATCAGAGTAATCTTTTTAATAGGGTTTCCACATCATCATAAGTTTGAGATTTGAGCCATTCAGTTAAAGCTTTTTTACATGAGTATAGTGGCATGGGATATATTTTTATTTTACGATTAATTAAATTATACACATAGGCAGATTGAGTTGTGTACTGCCGACTTGCATAAGCGGAACGAACAGGAGGTGCATGAGCTACTATGTCATTTCTTCTTTTGTTTTGATCAGATTCACGGTAAGGCAATGACTTATGTAGATAGAGAATCATATTTAGAATGTATAGCTTTCTGACAGATAGGAGATCACATGTTTTGTAAAGAATCTCTGTTTAGAATCTGAAAGGCTTGAAATACATGACCTTTAGGAGGGATCTCTGTGCTCGTTCTAGGTCGAGAAATTTAGTTGTAGTTGCACCACCCCATACCGGAATACAGTACGTCATCACAGATTGTGCCAGAGTAACATAAATTTTGTTAAGTAATTGTTTTTCCATCACGTGTCTTAGCGTTTTGAAAATCCAGATTAATTTTCTTATTCTACTCATTATCAGTTCGAGATGAGTATGCCATGACAATCTCTGATCGACCATAACCCCGAGGTACTTGACACAATCTACCTTCTGAATAAGCGGGCAGTTGCATCCTCGAAAAGTGGGATCGGGACAGCCATGAATCCTAATATTAAAGTCATCACCTGGTTGAGTACTCCGATATGAGGTGAAACAGATGTAATTTGTTTTTGACGTATTTAGGGTTAAAAGATTGGAATCCAGCCAACCAGCCACTTTAGCAAGACCCGATTCAGTGGCCTGTTTAACAGTCTCCCAGGATTTTCCAGTAAACACAATGGCAGTATCATCCGCATATGAGAAAATGCGCCCACCACAGTCCCTTAACCCACACAATTGATTTATGTAGATCAGGAACAGTGTGGGGCCGAGCACGCTGCCCTGCGGGACACCATATGCTACATTTACTTCATTACTACTATATGTATCAATTTTTACTGATTGTGTTCTGTCCTGAAGATAGTTTTCAAAAAGAGAAAGAGCTGTGCCTCTAATGCCAATGCTTTCAAGCCTGCGCACTAAAATGGGGACAGAAACGGTGTCAAAGGCTTTTTTTAAATCTAAAAAGACCGTTAGACATTTGTTACCCTTGTCTACCTCTTTAACAATAACAGAAGTCAATGCAGAGATGGCGTCCTGAGTTGAACGACCTCTTCTGAAACCGTATTGGGAGTTTGACAAGATGTTTTGTTTTGTTAGATAACTGATAAGCCTATTGTTCAGTAGTTTTTCTAAAATTTTGGAGATTGAGGGCAGAACTGATATAGGTCTGTAATTATTGACATCGCTTCTGTCACCACTCTTGTACACAGGGGTAATAATGGATCGTTTGAGTACTCTGGGAAATATTCCTGTAGTAAAGCTTAAGTTGGCTAGTTGTGTTATTAGCGGAATTATGAAGTCTCTAGAGAGTTTTAAGAACTTAGTGGAAATCTCGTCCCATCCAGGGGCACTATTTGAGTCCAGACTCATTAGTATCCGTCCAACCTCATCAGAGTCGGTCTCAAGAAGTACAAACGAAGACACGTGGTGCTGTAACGCAAAAGTAGAGCCATTGTCCATGGAATTTCCCCGATTTAAAATATCTTCAGCAAGAGTTTTTCCAACATCAGCAAAGAAATGATTAACACGATTAACAGATTCCAGAGGTTGCGGCATTACATACAGAAGGTTGTTATTTGTAGTTTTAGGTGCCCTGAACTGAGTAATAGTATTAATTGTAGTCCAGAGACTTTTCGGATTTTTTATTGAATTTGTTATTTGTTCTCTGATATGTTGTCTTTTTAGTTTTTTAATTAAGTTGGTGCAGAAATTACGGAAACGTTTGAATGCAATTTTTAGTATAAGGTTATGGGGATCCTTTTTTAATTTGATTTGCATGCTATTTCTAAGTCTTATACACCGCATAACCCCATCAGTCATCCAAGGCTTCAAAATTCGCTTACTACCAGTCACCAATTTAATCGCAGTGTTTGATAGAACAGCCGCCTTGACCACTTCTATCAGTGAACTTGCAAAGATGCCTCAAGATGATCAATAAGAACATTAATTTGTTTTATCGAAGTCGCTGTCAAGCCGATTCGCGACAGGGCTTGCATTAGATTTTTGGCTTGGCTTGACACCGACTTCTATAAAACAAATTAATGTTCTTATTGATGCGAACGAAAAAGTCATCGGCTGCAATATTATTTTTTAACTTTTTAGTTTTTTTGAAGGCGGTAAGTATTAATTTTTTGTTAAAATTTTGTTTATTTCACAATTTTCAGTGGCAAATTCATTAGTTCGATTTATCCGTAGTGCTTCAAATTAACAAACGCACTAGTCGGCACTACGATTTTCGAAGGTTCCCCTCGATTTCTCTGGGATCCATCATCAGATCCTAGTTTCCTTATCATGGGACCTCACTTGGGATATCTCCTTTCCAACAAAAAAAGAATCATCAAAATCGGTTCATAAACGACGAAGTTATCCGCGAACACACATTAAAAAAAAAAAAAATATACGGTCGAACTGAGAACCTACTCCTTTTTTTGAAGTCGGTTAAAAAAGCTAAATTTTTATATTGAGGGGCAATTTCGGTAGTAAGAAAGGGCAAAAAAAAAAAAATTTTTTTCTGCCCTGTGGGGTGGAGTATCAATTGAAAGCTTATAAAAATACGAGTCTAAAAATATACTTTTCAAATTTTTAATAAAATCTTTGTTTAACAAAATTTTCAATTCAATCCGAGAAATTGCTGTCCCCACCTCACCCAGTACGACCAGTGTAAAATGATCTTCAGTTACTATGTGACCACATACTAAGTAAGTGTCAATTTATAGTAGTTTCCTCAATGACCCATGTTAAACAACTGGTAGTACGGAACACTAATTGTCCGAGTCCCGACTCGCCGGTTTTTTTTTATCCTTAACATCTCGAATACACCGTGTGGTTACCGGTAAGAATCCGACCACTTCTTTGGTCGTAGCTCTCTCTCATTCCGCCATTTCCAGGAGGGTAAGGTGAGATGTCCTGCCCTTACACTAAATTCGACATCTCCTACGATACCTTTATCCAGTAGTAATAAAGTTGTTGATTGTTGAACAATTTGACGTACCTGTAACAAAGAAAATAAACTTTATCAGATTCAACAAAACATGAGTAATTTTGCGAAATAAACTATAATTCATCATCATCATCATCTCAGCCGATGGACGTCCAGTCCACTGCTGGACATAGGCCGCCCCCAAGGATCGCCACAACGTACGGTCCTGCGCTGCCCTCATCCAACAGGTTCCCGCCGCCTTCACCAGGTAGACGGTCCACCTCATGGGGTGCTTAATCACGCTGCGCTTTCCGGTACGCGGTCGCTACTCGAGAACTCTCCATTCCCATTGGCCATCGGTTCAGCGAGCAATGTGCAAACTATAATTTGATTATTAATTTTCTAATTTATAATTTGTGTAAAGAATTTTGGCGGCCGGCCATATAATTTGAGACCCAGACTTAGAGGTCCCAATACATGAATGAAACTTAGTAATACGTGTAGAATGAAACAAAACTAACAAAAAAGTAAATTGGTTGTATCCTGTAGAAGTTGGGGGAAAGGTATTTCTCCTTATAATACCTTTTGTATTAGGTGTGTGAAACTCATATCATTCTTATTAGATAATCCACTCAATCTTCTACGCATTCATTGTGTTTATTTTAATGAAAATTCACGATAACCGTACAATATTACTACAATGGAAGAAAACGAAATCACACACACAATCGTCCAAAAAACGTCCAAAAAATACCTCAATGATAATATTAGACGAAAATAGCTGTCGTGGTTGCGTTTTGCTACTGCTTTTTGGATGATTATTCTATTTTACTAGTAATTTCTACTTTTGAATCCGGACTTGTGGAGATGTGGAAGTTTTTTTTTAAAAATGCCTTTTTTTTCTGTTTATAATAATTATGACCGCCGTCCTGAAGGGCTTATATAGTTTCCGTAAAAATGGCTGGGTCCAAATTCGCCAAACGTCTTTAGACTATTTTCATTACCTACTTGGATAAATTATACTCATGATACTTAACAATTTACTTCCCCAAGGAACGTTCGATCAGCTGATTGCATTTAGTATGACAAGATAAATTTTTATGCAAATTACCTGTAAGTTCCTTGGGAATGTTCTTCATGCAGTATCATGAATACGATCACCCTTTAAAGTTATGAAGTTAAGACATCAAGAAGAAGAATCAAATTAAAGATTGAAAAATTAAGTCTCGGGCGGGACTTGAACCCACACCCTTCCAAACCAGGGAAGTGCGTTATCCAATTTCGCTACCGAGTCCACTAGCCAGAGAACGAATATACAGGATCCAACTTAATATGCTAACCGTTTTTTAAGAGGATGATCGGACCATCAATCTGTTTTTTTTTTTGTATGGTTTTTAAGAGAATGATCAGCCCCAATCTGAACAACTTTCTCAATTTTCGCATAGAAATAGTAAAAAAAATGTTTTCTCCGATTTCGAGCTTTTCCATACAAAACTGTAAACATACTCAATCCAAATGTAAGGGACAGCTGTTGCCCTCTATTTCGCAATTTCGATGCAAGTCCAGTAGAGGAAGCGGTTCAGTTTGATGGTCTGATCATTCCAGTACAACATAGTTAAGAATGTTAAATACAGGGTGTTAGGGTAAACAGTTGCACTACTTTAAGGGGTGATTGTACCCATGATACTATGGAGGTGCTATTTGGGAATGTTCCTCCATTGAAAAGGGAAGATCTTCCACCAGACTATGTGTGAAGCCTGGGGACCGGCCGTGGTCCAACAGTTCTTAGTTGGACCTTGTATATACACCACTAATTTTTAATTACTAACGTAACTTTAAGGGTGTGTTCAGACCATGAATCTTAACAACTTTCCCTAAGGAACATGGGTCGAAAAACGAAAAAAATTTTTGATCCTCCCATACAAAATCGATCGGCCGATCCGCAATTTTGTATGGAAGGTCAAAAAAAATTATCGTTTTTCGACCCATGTTCCTTAGGGAAAGTTGTTAAGTTTCATGGTCTGAACACACCCTTAAAGTTACGTTAGTAATTAAAAATTAGTGGTGTATATCGAATCTCTGTGATTATTTCTCTTGCGCGATTTATGTCTTGCATTCGATTGTGAACCTTATTTGTAGCAGGTTACGAGTTACGTATTTACGATGAACGTTGTCTTTGTATGGAGCATATTTCCGCGAGCGACGGTATCGCCATCTGTTGGCATCTTTGCTATAACTTGTGGGTGCTGACCATCTGTAGTTGTTCCCCACAATACTAAACAACTTTCCCAAAGAAACGTATAGGAAATTCACAAAAAAAAAAACGACTTTCCATACTAAATAAAATCGGCTAATCAAACGTGTTTGTTAGTATAAGTAGATTTTTTTTTGCGAAATTTCTGTATGTTTCTTACGGAAAGTTGTTGTTCAGTATCATGGGTACAATCACCCCTAAAAGTAATGCAACTGTTTACCCACCCTGTAATGTTAGTCAAACTCAGCAGTAAGACCGAAACCCAAAGATCTAAACAATAAACAAGGACGCATCGTTCCCACCACTCCCTCCCCCTCCCTCAGGACAGGACGCCATACAACCTCCGATACAAAAACCAAACGATCCGATACGCATATGAATCTTTGTTTCAGACTCCGTTTTATTTTGTACCAATATTTTGTTACGAGGTAAGAAATGCAATGTTTCTGTTCCCAAATCAAATGTTTCTTGTAACAGAACTTATTGATCGCGTCGTACTTTTGTCACGTATCGTTGACGTATCGAATTGTACGTAAACCGTAGGACACTTGTATTACACTTTTTAATAATTTTTGTCAATAACAGTCAGTAAATAACAACAAAAATACATTATTTACATTACAATCTAAACTATTATAAAACTGTAACAGAAATTTGTCTGTACATTGAAGATATTTACAAAAAAAAAATTACGAAATGGTTTTTTCCTGTCCCAGATTCCAAATCACAAATTTTTTGATTTTTTGTCTGTCTGTTTGTTTGTTTGTTTGTTTGTTTGTTTGTTTGTTTGGGTGTTTGTTTGTTCGAGTATCACGCAAAAACTACTGAACGGATTTTGATGAAACTTTTTTTATTTGATAGCTTATCATCTGACTTAAAATCTGGTATATAATTTATGCGGACGAAGTCGCGGGTTAAAGCTCGTAGGACATAAAATTAAATGCTCTTCATAAATATTTAAGGGATTTGTTTAGACTTTAAGAGAGATTATTCAAGATTATTCAACCTTCACTACGGACACGGAATATAGAGGGTGTAAGTGACAGCCTAGCAAATACTGAAACAGTGAACTCAGACCATCAAACTGAACAACTTTCACTTTGGAGCCTACCTCAGGAAACGCGATAAAAAATCAGCTGTCCCATACATTTTGGTCGGGTAGGTACAGCAGTTTTGTATGGGACAGCTGATTTTCTTTCGCTATTCCAGAGGTAGACTTTATAGTGAAAGTTATTCAGTTTGATGGTCTGAGTTCACCGTTTCAGTATTTGCTAGGCTGTCACTTACACCGTTACACCCTACGAAGCGGAGTTACCATCGAAATCACATTTTTTTGCGTTTTCAATGTCGGCTCCATATTGAAAGTTGTTCATTGAGATGGTCTGAAGCACCCCCTAAACTATGTAGCGCATTTAAAGCACCCACTATTAAATTCTCGAAAGACTGAACTACAAAACATACACGTTGATACCTCAGGACCATTTTCGCATATTTACTCTCGACCTTTCGCTATAAATGTTTACATATTTAGTTACAGGCAAACATTACAAGAGGCATGCCGAGTTCGAATTCAGAGTTGTATTTTTATTAGAATCTAGGTCAATTGTCGAAAGATCTGAACGATTTGGACGAATGTTGTGGTTTCAGATTCTATTCGCTTAAGGGTTGAAAGATTCTAAGGTCATGGAGAAAAACACATTTAATGGTATAACTCTGTTTGTATAATTCAATTTGTTTTTTTTAAGTACCAGAATCGAGCCCAGACTTATACAGACAGGGTGAAATTGATATCATTAGCATCCTTTTAAACTAAGAGTCGACCCATCAAACTGAACAACTTTTACTATGGGAGCAAACCGATCGGAGCAACTAAAAAATCTGCTGTTGCATACATTTGGGTCGAGTAGGCACTGCAGTGTAGTATGGAACAGACTCCGATCGGTTTGCTCCCATAGTAACAGTTGTTCAGCTTGATGGGTAGACTCTTAGCTTAGAAGGATGCTAATGATATCAATTTCACCCTGTATAATGAATTTATGATGATGACAACCAATATAAAGTACATGTACAGGGTGTTACAGAACAGAAGTAAAAATAAACATTTCAAACTTTTAAGGGGGTTGTTGAGACCATCAAACTGAACAACTTTGACTATGGGACCAACAACGAAATCGCGAAAAAAAATACCGTTTGTCGCATACATTTAGCTCGAGCAGATCTGTAGTTTAGTATGGAACATCGCAAACGCATCGAATCATGGCGTTTAATGGCAAATCTATCCATTTTGGGGGAGGCCTATGTCCAGCAGTGGACGTCTATTGGCTGATATGATGATGATGGAACATCCGATTTTTTTTCGCGATTTCGGTATTGGTCCCATAGAGAAAGTTGTTCAGTTTGATGGTCTTAACCACCCCCATAAATGTTAATTAGTATTTTTGTAACACCTTGTATAATAGATGTAAAAACATCCATGACTCGGGTACAAATATTCATATTCATAATACAAATATTTACCCCTAGCGAGATTTGAACCCGCGACCCTCGGAATTAGGATTAGCAGACAGGATCAACGGTGATGGAAACATGGCTGAAGAAGAAATTCTGATGCGTATGTGAATCCGCATAGGATACGCTTGGTGGACCAACGCCCATACACCTTTCTTGAGGGTAGGCTTGTGCCCTGCATTTCGACGCATATGGGCTATATAAAATTACGACATGGTTTTTACCTATCCCTGATTCCAAATCACGATTTTTTGGATTTTTTGTTTGTCCGTTTGTTTGTTTGTTGTTTGTATGTTTGTTTGTTTGTTTGGGTGTTTGTTTGTTCGAGTATCACGCAAAAACTACTGAACCGATTTTGATGAAACATTTTTCTTTGATAGCTTATTGGCCTCGATTCGGAGTGTACCACGACTAAACTAAACTAAATGTATTCCTGTCACTTTCTAAAATAAGATTAAGAAAAGAGACAGAAAACCAACAGCTGACTTTAGTGCTGTCAAAGTGACGTTAAACGCCCAAAAACGACTTAAATAAGATGGCGTACATTATGATGGCATCTTATTTTGCGCATTTAACGTCACTTTGACAGCACTAAAGTCAGCTGTTGGTTTTCTGTCTCTTTTCTTAATCTTATTTTAGAAAGTGACAGGAATACATTTAGTTTAGTTTAGTCGTGGTACACTCCGAATCGAGGCCACTATCTGACTTAAAATCTGGTATATTATTTATGCGGACGAAGTCGCGGTTAAAAGCTCGTAACATCTAAAGTTATCAAATAAACACACATATTGATTCCAAAATGTATGCTTCTGTATCACAAACATTTACCAACGTATGTTCATCTTTAAAACATTATGGAATAACTAAACGGACCGCAAATAGGTCACGCGCATTAGAATCCGACCGAAACTCGATCTCATTCCGAACACCCATCGACTATTGATGAAATCCATCTAGTTAGAATACTAACAACGTATTTAGTACGCATCATTATGATCTGTGCAGGGAATTGGAGAGGATTGTTTGCAATCAAAAAGCATACCTATGCTACGAATAAGAATAACTATGGAAGAATAACTCTAAACAAAAGCAACAAAATTTTTGGCACCCTTTGAAAAATGACATTTTGTATGAGTTTTGGCGGCAAGGTGTAGTTTTTAAGGAACAAATTTCGAAAACTGTGTACTTTTTTTGGGGTCACTTTTTGAGCTTGATTTACATTTCTATACATTCTTATTCGTAGTACCTATGTAGATCGAATGTATGGATGACACCCAGCCTGAGAAATGATCCGATGTTTTGAGGTTTGGCGCAAGCCCGATTCAAGCTTCATAATTATTCTATAAAGGGTGTAAGGAAAAGAATCATTAACCTTTAAACCACCTACTCTACCCATCAAACTGAACAACTTTTACTAGGGGAGCAAACCTGTAAGAACAAAAAAAAATCTGCTGTCTCATATTAAACTGCAATATATTACTCGATTCAAAATTTCAAACGTATTGTACAGCAGATTTTTTTTTTTCTGGCAGGTTTGTTCCCATAAGCTGTTCAGTTTGATGGGTAGGGTATGTTGTTTAAAGGTTAATGATACTTTTTCTTACACTCTGTATACAGCCTCTATCTATAAATAGTCCAACTTGGGTACAACTTAATATGCTGACGGTTTATTCAGGGGATTATCAGACCATCAAACTGAACAACTTTCTCTATGGGACCAGGGTTGAAAGAGCGAAAAAAATGTTTGAGTAGGACTGCAGTTTTGTGTGACAGATGATTGTTTTTCCGCTATTTCGCCTTTGATCCCATAGAGAAAGTAGTTTAATTTGAGGATCTGACCATCCCCTTACAAAAGTGTCAACATATTAAAAAGGTCCATATATGACGTCACACTAATAGGACACAGGCCTACCCTCAGAGACGTATGGGCGTTAGACCACCACGCGTGCCCCCAGATTAATATACGCATCAGAATTTCTTCTTCAGCGAATGTAGGTTTCCTCACGATGTTTTCCTTCACAGTGCAAGCGGCTCGTGGCTATTAGCCTTCCGTACTTCGATCCCAGCCTGTGACACTCGTATTAATGAGTCATATCATACCGATAGACGTCCACTGCCGGACATAGGCTTCCCACAAAATGGGGGGATTTGCCATAATCGCCACGCTTGGCAGGCGGGTTGGCGATCGCAGTTGGATTGAATGTGTGTACTCAGAGGATGCTGCTGCCCATCCTCCGGTAGATCCCTTAGTCGCCTTTTACGACATCCACGGGAGGAAATGGGATGGTGCTAGTCTCAGATGACACCACATGGACTATTAATTAGTATTTTCTATCAATCAACCCCTTAAAGCCTTGCAAAAGTACTATTTATTATTCAATCAGTTCCAGTCAGAGGCATTGGGATGGGCGTAACTAACTTACTTTTAGTTCTGTGGTTTACTATTAGAATGAGTTATCTAAAACATCAACTTACATCCTCCTTCTATTGACAGTAAAGTAATTATTTGCTAAAAGTCTGGCTCCGAAGATAAATTCCGACTAGACAGATGTGGCAATCAAAATCGACTTAAGCAAAAACGCAATCTGAACTATAAAAAGATGGTTTCCAATATCATGCCTTCCATTTGTAAGTAAGAAGCGTTTGAATCTAGAACACGTTTTCAATATCGCAGCTCTGGTCGGCCATTTTGTGATAACCAGAATACGTGAGATGGCGGCGGTAAATTAGTTTGGTGTGATTTGGTGATGTAGTATTGAAATGGGTTTTAAATTATGTAATTATGTATGGCAAGGGATTGGAACTCTAGCCAAGGAAACTTATTTAAAGGAGAATACATAAAAATAAAATGACGACCCGTCCTTTTACAGTTCAGTGGCGTCGTCATCTCAATATTAAAGATTTCTCAATAATGAAAACCCAAAAAGAAAAAATGTTACTCCAGCTTACTACAAAAGCCTAAAAGCTATTTCTACTTCTACAGAATACTTTTATAGGTTCTAAACATTCCACTTTTCGAAATAATCTTTTTCTCATGTAATCTCAAAAAACTTTCAAATAATGATAAATTATCTATTGCAACAAACAACATGGACATAAATTAAAAAATAATCACAAAAATCACACTAACTTCGTAAACGCACGTTCACCTATCCCAATATTGACCCAACACCTGAAACTTTACCCCCCAGAGCATAATACTAATCTATTAATACTCCATAGTAATGTTCACTCCAGAAGTCAATCAACCCCAAAAGTTGTGCAACAAATGTTGTTCTTATAATCCGAAATGGTTCCCAAATCATATCAGATCGTGAACTTCACGTGGTCTACATTATGGCAGTTTAGAGGTGAGATAAGGTATGTTTTGAGAATCAGTTACGTGAGTTAAATCATTGTGGTGATACGACTCTTTAGAGGTTTCTTCGAGTAATTGTTAGAGGATGTTGTCTGAGAACAACTGGCTGACACCGCTGACATACGAGGCAAATATGTTGTTTCACAAATTAATGATACAGAACTAGGTTAGTGAATGTAAACTATTACACATTTAATATCTATTTCGCAAAGACGCTTCACAGGCTACGAATAAGAATGTATAGAAATGTAAATCAAGCTCGAAAAGTGATCCCAAAAAAAGTACACAGTGTTCGAAATTTGTTCCTTAAAAACTACACCTTGCCGCCAAAACTCATACAAAATGTCATTTTTCAAAGGGTGCCAAAAATTATGTTGCTTTTGTTTAGAGTTATTCTTCCATAGTTATTCTTATTCGTAGTTCACAGGGCTCTCCTCTCTTAGCTGTAATTATTATGTCGTTAGGTATATTTTTTTATAATAATGTATTATAACATCTAGTTCAGATTGACTACACTATAAACATAATTGTAAACTGTTGACTTGACTACAACTAAAATGAATTAGACACAATGCCACAAAAACTGATTCGACTCATAAACTAAAGAATAATAAACGTTACATCTCTAAAACCATGTTTGACTTGTTAATTTGATATCCGAAGCCTCAAGGAGGATTAATTCGCTAACTTTTAGGCCACCATTTCTGATGATGGTTATGTTTCCGTGGTATATTTATATAGACTTATGTTGTAATAATGTTATTATATTTGTTTACTTTAACTCAAGAAATATTTGTGGTTGCTTTCAGTTGGCCGGAATGGATTTGTGCCCTCCATTGATATTTTATTTCAGATTTATCTTTTACGGCTTATTTGGTTTTATTTACGTTTTTCTTTTTAACTCACCCAAATAAGGTTTCCTTGTTTGAACGAAAGTAAAAAACTTTCGATCATTCTGTCTGTCTGTCTGTATACCTCGCCTCAACTAAAACCTCATTTTTGAGACCTATGAACTAAATATTTAGGTGTTCATACAGAGTCCAACTTTATAAGCTGACGATTTTTTAAGAGGATGATCAGTTTGATCAGTCAATGTTGGCATTCAAATCGCGGAAAAAATATCACTATTTCCATACATTTGGGTAATGGGTAGAGTAGGAATGTTGTTTGTATTCAGCGTTTGTTTTCGCGTATTCTGTTTGTTCAGTTTGATGGTCTGATCATCCACTTAAAAAACCGTCAGCATATTAATAAGGACCCTATATTGCGTGGTGATAGGACCTCGCACTCCCCGTTTTGAAAAACAGCCATCATACCCAAAAGTCGTACCTCTTTTTTAATTTACTCGATGAAATTTCAAACTTTATAAAGGGGGATGCTGGATTTAGGCACAGAGGAGTGAACATCAAATTAGATTAATTAAGAATTGATAAAATATTCATTCATAATATCTCGCACGATTGATCAATTACTAGAACTTCGAAACTGTTTTATTATCGAAGATAAAGACATTGTTTTTGTATAATTTCTTTCTTCCTTTAAGTATCTCCTAACCGATCCCAGGATCATTATGAATTTATTTATTTATTATATTACAAATCCTGAAAACAGGTAAAACTACAAATAAAATATAGGTAATTGCGCATAGTAGAATTGCAAACCACGTTCTTTCTATAAACCTTTTCCTTTTCCATTTTAATAATTGGATATTTCCATTGAATACTATTATTTCCATATAGTTTCATATGTGTTCACTGGTGGCCTAAGTTTCTATGAAAACCAGGCATTCTCCTTTACACAATTAATTTTCAAAATGACACATTTTTCACGGATAACTAACCACACCGTTAACAACCCACAAAAATCCCTGTAAAGTGCACAAATTAACATAACTAAGAAACTAACTTTCAGCTATATTTTCAGAGCTTGTCTTAATCACAATTTATTAGAAAAACCCTCAAACCAATATCAACTTTAAACCTTAGCTCTAAGACTCAAAATCGTTTAAACTTCCGAAGGTCATAATAGAAAATTTATACCTACCCCCATAAGTTAAATGCCGTACCGAATGAGATATGACTTCAATCTTTATTCATGGAGGTACCTAGTCGCGACCATTTGTTGTAGAAATGCAGTGAAATTTGTCGAAATTTTTAAAATACTACTTTGTAAATATACAGGGTGTAAAATTAAATATGTTACATATCGTATGGGGTGCTTCATACCACCAAACTGAACGACTTTCAATAGAGAACCACAATCGAAATCACGAAAAAAGAATCTACTGTACCATAACACTTGGTTCGACGTTTTGTTTGGAACTGCACACTTTTATACAGGGTGTAAGTGTAGAAAATTGCATTACTTCATGGTGATTGTAGTCATGATACTGAAAAACTTCCCAAAAGGAACCTATAGGTCATACCATACCTGCTGACATTAGGGACCTCCCCTCCAAAAGCATAACACGGTTCATGAAGTCCGTGCCGTGGGCCTAGGAAATGACCTTTAAGGGTGACAGCTACAATAGATCTGTACGGGTCACGGCAGCTCTTGGTCATTGACCAAGTCCTCGCAGCCAAATAATAATACAATATAGGTCAACATAATGCAACCGTTGATCGAAAGGTTACAAAAAAAGTTTTTTTTTCTAAGATAATAATGTTATGTTCTGTGGTGGTGTGGTACGGAACCCTCGGTGCGCGAGTAGCCCGACTCGCACTTGACCGGTTTACACCCTGTATAAACTTAAGGCTAAGTATAACCAAAACAATGATACAATAAAAACGTTAACACATATCCAAAGCAATCAAATCACATCAATTATTAATACGTACCTAATCACGGAGCGTTAAGATCTCCCCCCTCTCCCCCCATAATTACACTCCCCAACAATGGACGGGAGCAAATGGTTCGAAAAATTACCGACCATTCCAGAGGCGTGACTAACTTGTGGTTTTATTATTAAGAGTGCTCGATATATTGTATTGCTCATTTTAAGTTTCACACGCCGCGTGGTTATGACTAGACTTGTTTATTTTTGCGTTAAAAGCGTGTTGAATTTACATTGTTGCAGTACTATGAACGTTTAAACTTTAAGTGTAACTAAAACTAAAGATGAAATATTAAACAAACAAATGCACGTTCTTAAAATGAAGGGAAAACATCAGATCATTCGAAAAAAAATACAATACATATACACTTATTTAAACTCACGAACATAATCCTTTTCTGGATGTTCAGTGACCATTGTAAAAAAAAAAACTACTTCATCAACTCAACAATTTCAACTCTGTCCAAAGAAAAAAATTGCTACCAAATAAGGTTTTTTAACAGACTTTAAAAAAAGAAAGTGGATTTATGTTCGTCTGTATGCATTTTTTTACGTGTGTTCACAGATATTTTCATCATTTAAAGTGCAATTGTATAGCAAAGCTCACTGTTAGAAATTAAGATTTCTGAATGACTTGTCAAGTGGCGAGAGCTCGCTAGCGAAACATAATAACACATTCTGGTCGGTTTCAGTTACTTTTGACCTGGAATTTCCAAATATCATATCTCATTTGAATTGTTTTATAATACTGAATAATTTTAACAGCTCACTTGTCACCTAAACCTCTAAATTAACCCCTTTCAAATGCCCTTTTCACTACAAATTCATTTCCAATGATAATTTTCTCTCACGCAAGTGCCATTTTATTACCTGGGTTCAGCTCTATCTAATTTCAATTCACGACTTCAAACCACAAATGCAAATTAGGTAGAGATTTGAATTTCAGAATACGAGTGAACCATAATGTTCTATTTTGTTAATGAATTTTCAGTTGCTCGCTATTTTATCGAGCGGTTTAATAATAGTGACTTGAGATGTGATTTTTAATTAAAAGATATCGCTTTTTACAGATAAGATTAACTTATTTGTATCTATTTTTCTCTACACATATTTTAATTAATCAAAATATGAAATATATATTTTTTTTCATAATGCTAGTGAGATTTTTTTATTCCTATGACCGGATTGACTTGGTGATAGAAAAAAAATCGGATGTGTATGTGAAGGATCAGGTCAGTTACGTCCTTTTCCCTGAACGTCCATCGCCCGAATTCCTTGTTCGACCATTTCCCCGAACGGACATTTCTCCGAACGGACATTGCCTAGTACGTCCATTTACTTGTAAGGACATTTCCCCTTACGTCCCTTTGAAGTCTACCAATCCGCATTGGGCACACGTGGTGGACTAATGCCCATACACCGTCCCTGAGGGTAAGCCTATGCCCTGCAGTGGGACGTATAAAGGCTGACGATGATGATGATGATTAGGATCCTAGTACAAGTTTTATCTTTGTTGTCATCAAAACTAAACGCTATTTTGTAAACATAAGCTCCATTTTTAAAAGAAATAAAATAATTTTGCCAAAATCGTTTCCTACACAAAAAAAACCGAATAGTCCAGGAGTCAAACCTCATAATTAGATTAATTATAAATTTTTTCATTCCCTTCATTAATTTATCCTTAACATAATTAGAAGTGACATTTAATGTCACCTCTGTCAAGAGTTTTTATGTTATTCATTATTTACGATCAGTGGTTTTCAGGTTAAAACTTTTTTCGTGTTTCCCGCATTTTTAAGTGCTACCTTTTCCTGTTTGTATTTCACAATTAGGTACGTTGAAAGATAAAGACATAAGTTTACGTTAAAAATACTTCTAATTGATAGAAGATATTATTATTAATAGAGATAGAAAGAGTTCAATTAATTCAATGTGTTATACAAATAAAAGACAATCCTGATTCCATGAAGTCTGATTCTAAATCTCAATTTTTTTATATCACCTAGGCGACTATATCTCTGGGGTCAATCTGTCCAGCCAGCGAGGTTGAAGGGCGAGTGTGGTGGGCACTTGACCCCGGAGACCAGGTCCACCAGGATTGAAGGCGATACGGCCCGCCCAAACCATTACTGATTGAGGGGTAAAGTCTAACGTCAGGGTTCTTTGTCACTTTTAAGACAGCCTCTATCTTAGGGATGTCACTTATTTAACGCAGGTGTTAAAATTATCACAAATCATTGGCAGTCAAACAAAACTGATTTAAATTTAAACAAAAATTAAGTACAGTAGCATTGCAATGAGCTGCTTATAAGCAGCCAACCAGCTCCTTTATGCTTACGAATTTATTCCCCGAAGGAGACAAATAAATTACACCGCAATGTAAATTCAAATTTGAAATACAGATACCTACTTCGATCGCGTCGAGATGGCATGTCATTGAGATTGAATTGCAGGTAATAAAATATCATAATTAATATTGTTATTACCTACGTCCTGACATACTTAAAGATCGTTCAACTGAGATCACATCATTCTAAAATGACGTCATATCTACAGGGTGCGGCGTTCCCGTGCGACTAAACAGCGTGCACTAAATTTACAATGCAGCCGAGGTCGCGGTATGTGACGAGGTTGCGAAATGGCGTGTAGGCTGCGGGACTATGTTTCGAAATTTAAATTTGAATTCAGAACGAGAGGAGTAAATAGATATTGAAAGTTGCCAGGATTTTAAAATAGTTCAGCTAATTCATACCATGTCTGGACACTTCCATACATTTTAGATTTAGTATAAGTCTTGGCGCAAACAGATGTCGCTACTGGCCTGATCGAGAGATAAATCTTAATTAAACGTTATTAGATCACTATTATTTGAGTTTTGTTCCACGGAAATAAATTATTATATGTATAGATTAATTTTCTTAAAAATGTTAGTAACAAATGTGTTTAACACTTATTTTAACGTAATTAAACTTTGCTGTAGTACCGGTTACTCACCACCACCGTCGCAGTACTTGCGCGAGTTTTCATAAACGAAGGTGGCAACTTTCTTAGTATGGGCATTGACCCTCTGTTGTGTATAATTTATTTACTCTATGTTCATACAAAACTGCTGTATCTAGAAATCTAGAGTACCTACCAGACTCAAATGTATGGGACAGCTAATATTTGTTCGCGTTTCCTGAGGTAGGCTTCATAGTGAAAGTTGTTCAGTTTGATGGTCTGACTGAGTTCACCATTTCAGTCTGTGGAGGGCAGTCCCTTACACCCTGTATAGGTATCTCTGACTGCTAACCCCCTTGAGACATACAGGGTGTAACGTCGAGAAAAAATAAAAAAAATCTGCCGTCCCATACATTTGAGTCGAGACTCGAGACGATACTGCAGTTTTGTATGAAAGAGCGGATTTTTTTTTCGCGATTTCCATGGTGGCTCCATAGTGAAAGTTGTTCAGTTTGATGGTCTGAAGCATCCCCTTAAGTATTACTAGGGTGTTTTGTTACATCCTGTATAGGGTTTTTCTTAATATATGCTGATTTGATCATCTCCATAAAAACCGTCAGCATTATTCAGAAAGACCCTTTACAGTCGTTAGCATATGATAATGCATAAAATTAGTTTAGCAACAACAGCATCTAATAGATACCAATCTAACACCTTATAACATAAATAACCTGTACAACCCGATGACATAATACTTAACACAATATCCATATCATGTAAGTTGCGCAAGCGCATGCAAGTGAAAGGAAGAGGTCGGCACCTTTACCCTTCGACCCGCATTCAATCATGTATAAACCAGTCAGTTTGTTTGATTTTCAATCCTAACTGATGGACATGAGGGTGTAATTTTGTTGGGCAATGCAGGGCAAAGGTGCTGAAAAGTGGATTTTTAGGGTTCCTTACCCGAAGGGTGAAAACGGGACCCTATTACTAAGCCTACGTTGTCCGTCCGTCCGACCGTCTGCCCTACCTATTTAGGGCTGTAACTTTTGAACCGTAATAACTAGATATTTAAAATTTTCTCAGATTATGCGTTATTACGGCGGATTTGTTAACAAATAATAAAAATGTCAAAAAGTTAAAAATTAAGGGGGGTTCTCAACAAGAAACTAGTTTTTATCAACGTGTTTTCTTCACGCTCTATCGTAAAAACGGTAATACATACAAGCGTTAAACTTAGTGTGCTTATAGAGCAAACTCTACAGAATAACAACAAACACTAAAAACCGGCCAAGTGTGAGTCGGTCTTGCGCTAAAGGTCCTGGACAAAAAAGATTTTTTTTCTAAGTTAATAATGTTGTGTTCTGTGGTGGTGTGATACGGAACCCTCGGTGCGCAAGTAGCCCGACTCGCACTTGACCGGTTTTATTTTTGTTGTTTGATTGGTAGAGTATGAGGTTTAAAGGTTAATGATACTTTTCCTTACACCCTGTATACTTAACTTACATATTTTTTACAGTGTTATTAACACCTGTACACCTGTAATATTCCGAAATTACTTTGAATCCAGTTTCTTTTTTAACAGCAAAATATTTCTTCTAAAAGAAATATAAGAAAAGAACGTAACGGAAAATATATCTCTAGCATACAATAGCTGTCATGATAAATTAGAGCACTTAAAATATGACTGCAAATTGTTCATGCTTGTCTTAACCTGTATGCAACATGACAGGTATGAAATAAAAAGTAATGGTTCGGTAATGTATGACCTATTGCTAAATCTTTAAAATAGTATGATGGATGTTTGAAATTTTTTGTCTTTTGGCTGTGGCGAAATTCTTCGCGGAACAGCATAATAATATGCTCACGACTATATCCCCCCAGAGGGTAGTCAGAGGTATTATAAATATAAATATAGGTACTTTATTAACGAAATCGACAAGTGCGTAGCACCCTCAACCGACGGTAGTGCATGAAGATGAAGAAATGTGATGAAAGTGGATGAGGCGAGAGAAGTATGTCAGAATCGTAGTGTGTGGCGGGCCGTAGTCTCTGCCTACCCCTGTGGGATAGTGGCGTGAGTATATGAATTGTATGTGTTTCGTAGTCAACCCATCGTCACATTCGACGGTGACAAATAACTAGTCGCTGTTACTAAAATACTGTTAATATACAGGGTGTCCCAGAAATGGTGAATCAAACTGCTATGGGAGATAGCTTGACTAATGTCCTATCCATAAAAAATATAAAAAAAATAAAACGCACATGCATGACCATAAAAAAAAGAATATCCAAAAAAACGGGAAAATCATCAAATTTTTCTAAGTTTCCAGCTCTAATTATCGCGTTTTGGGATAAATTGTTATTTTTTTCTGCCATTATTAATGGTTAGAGGTTGCTTCGACTGATTGTTAACATTTTTCAAAAAAAAATGTCTGCACTTCGAGCACAGACCACTTAGTTTAATTGTTTTTTCTGAACCGAAAAATTTTCTTGCTATTTTAACCAGCTGTAGTATAAAAAAAATGTATGTGACTTGTGCGGCAAACTACTTCAAAAAGTTGCCTATTTAATGACGATTTTAAAATGGTACGAATCACTGAATTTTCTTTACAAAATTAGGAGATATTAATTTTCTTGTGTGCTAGGGTGAAATTTGTGCAATTTATTCTTTACTTTTTAATTCATTTTCCACTTCTAATCCGTTGCTTCTAAGGTTAGAATTGGCTAAAAAAGTTGTTTCAATACCCGGTAGTAATGGCACGGTTTTTTAGAATCCCGGTTTTTTAAAATCCCGGTGTTTTAAAATCCCGGTTTTTTAAAATCCCGGTTTTTTAAGAATCCCGGTTTTTTGGGAATCCCGGTTTTTTAAATTCCCGGTTTTTTGGGAATCCCGGTTTTTTTGGAAAAACCGGGAATTTAAAAAACCGGGATTCTTAAAAAACCGGGATTTTAAAAAACCGGGATTTTAAAACACCGGGATTTTGAAAAACCGGGATTCTAAAAAACCGTGCCTTTACTACCGGGTATTGAAACAACTTTTTTAGCCAATTCTAACCTTAGAAGCAACGGATTAGAAGTGGAAAATGAATTAAAAAGTAAAGAATAAATTGCACAAATTTCACCCTAGCACACAAGAAAATTAATATCTCCCAATTTTGTAAAGTAAATTCAGTGATTCGTACCATTTTAAAATCGTCATTAAATAGGCAACTTTTTGAAGTAGTTTGCCGCACAAGTCACATACATTTTTTTTATACTACAGCTGGTTAAAATAGCAAGAAAATTTTTCGGTTCAGAAAAAACAATTAAACTAAGTGGTCTGTGCTCGAAGTGCAGACATTTTTTTTTGAAAAATGTTAACAATCAGTCGAAGCAACCTCTAACCATTAATAATGGCAGAAAAAAATAACAATTTATCCCAAAACGCGATAATTAGAGCTGGAAACTTAGAAAAATTTGATGATTTTCCCGTTTTTTTGGATATTCTTTTTTTTATGGTCATGCATGTGCGTTTTATTTTTTTTATATTTTTTATGGATAGGACATTAGTCAAGCTACCTCCCATAGCAGTTTGATTCACCATTTCTGGGACACCCTGTATTATGTTATGACAACTGTTCATTTTGGTAGTGCTAGATTTGTCGTTATGAGTCTTATCCACCAGAATTGTACTTAAAACAACAAATTTTCTAGCAAACAGTAGCAAGAAGACAGATATAACTAAATCTACCAATATTTAGTTCTATTATGTTCTTGAACTAATTTTTGTTATTTGTTGACTAAGTTAATATAGTAACACGTGCGATTGAGACACGGATACACCATTGCCTAAAGAAGTTTGGCGGAAGGCCATGTAATGTGAGACCCAGACTTAGAGCCAATACATGAATGAAACTTAGTAATATGTGTAGAGTGAATCAAAACTAGCAAAAATGTAAATTGGTTGTAATCTGTAGAAGTTGGAGGAAAGGTTTTCTCCTTATGATACCTTTTGTATCAAGTGTATGAAACTCATAATCTTTCTTGTTAGATAGTGCACTCAATCTTCTACGCATTCATATTAGAAAATTCACGATAACCGTACCATATTATGATAATGGAAGAAAACGAAATCACACACACTATCAGTTCAACCAAGCCAAATACGTTCCGTAACGACCAAAAATACCTCAGTGATAACATCAGATGAAAAAAAATAGCTGTCGTGGTTTCGTTTTGCTACTACTTTTGGACGATTTGTCTATTTTACTAGTAATTTCTACTTTTGAATCCGGACGTCTGGAGATGTGGAAGTTTTTTTAAAAAATGCCTGAATTTTTTCTGTTTATAATAATTATGACCGCTGTCCTGAATAGCTTTTAGTTTTCGTAAAAATGGCTGGGTCCAAATCTGCCGTTGTTCTTTTCTGCCACGCTTCCTACTATACTTATAGGAGGTGAGGTAAAAATTGGTTGGGGCGGGAGTTTCCTTATTAATATGTAGTTACTCTTTATTATGCTATGTTATGTAGTACCAGATACTCTTTCATATACTGTGCCTATGTCAAGGCATTCCACTTATGGTCAAGATCATACGAGTCGATTGACAAATCTGACAATACATCAAAATCATCACGACATTTGTTGTCCTAACCTCTGACCCACACGACATGTTTTACATGTGGCTCTACAGGCTGATTTACGTACGACCTACAATTTAAAAAACACAACCATCCTTCTGGCGCAGTCGGAATTACTCGGAATGATACTTAAGTAGTCAGACCACCTCCGTGGTCTAATAGTTAAGGGCATTGGGCTCTTGACACGGAGGTCGTGGGTTCGATTCACATGGGGGACACCTAGTGATATGTAACTTTGCGTGTTCCCCAGTTCGTTAGGACATTGCAGGCTGAATCACCTGATTGTCTGAAAAAAAATGAATCCGTGTTTCGGATGGCACGTTTAGCCATTGGTCCCGGCTACTATCTCTGGTGGTAGTAGTTGTTACATAAAAACCACGTCAGAGGCCGTAACCCGTAAGGCGGTTTGAATAAACTCTGACACCAGGGCTTGCTGTCCACACGATAAGAACTAGTGAGACCCCGTCTGTGCGTGATAACAATTGTTTATTTGTTGTGTCTAGTATATTATATGGCTAAGTTGAGCAATCCATGGCAGAACTTATATATGTACCTGTAGGGGAAGCAAGATGATGAAATGAAATTAAATCATTGAAATAAATTAATGTAGGACGGGTGCAATACGAATTCTAAGTTCAATAAACTCGATTTGTAATGGTGGGTAGGTGGGTTTATAGGTACTTAATCTAATAGTCTACGGCTATAACGTGTAAAAACGATCAATAATATTAGCAATTTTCATTTTATCTAATGACCCAGAAGCTGTATTTGATTTCGTTATTAATAAAAATTTCACAACTTTATTATGACCTAAATAGACTTAAATCGATAAAAAATCACCATGTACATACAAAATATATGATGATACATACACATAATTGTATTTCTAAATCACAGTGGTCATGATTCCCACGTTTCGAATTATGAAATCGATTCTCCGAGTTCAGAGGTTCAATTTCGATTTCGTAATCGAATGCAGCCGATTTGTTTCTACGCAATCGATTCGCAATTCTCAATTTTTAAGTCTCGATTCTTTAATCATTATGAAAGGTCAATGAGATTTGAGTTAGTGATTTGTTTCTTAACTTTGTTAATCTGATATCATTGGCATATTCGTTTAATTATAACAAGTCTTTCAATAGACCACAAATGGTGGGTGTTGGTGAAATTTTGTATGTGAAGACCACGAATCCGCATGGCAAGCATGGTAGACTAACGCCCAAAAACGCTCCTTGAGGGTGGGCCTGTGCCCTGCAGTGGGAAGTATGCTGATGATGATGTTGGTATATGTCGTATGAGGCAATCAAGGGTACTATTTTGGGGGCGATAGTTTTGTATGAAAGAGCAGATTTTTTTTCGCGATTTCGAAGTTGGCTCCATAGTGAAAGTTGTTCAGTTTCATGAGCTGAAGCATCCCCTTAAGTATTACTAGGGTGTTTTGTTACACCCTGTATAGTGGGCCTGTGCCTGTAATTTTTAAGCCACACGGACACTCTTTCTCCTTATTGAACGCGACTCATAAAGAAATGACGTTTTAGTGACTATTCTGGAAAGTCTGATAAACTACCTAGAAAGCTCCGAAGAAACCTTATCTCTTAGTCGTATTCGTATCTCTCAACACCGACGCGAGTTCCTATTTTAAATACCAACGCTAATGGACAAGACAACAAAACATCACTAATGGAGTGTTAACACACAACAACATCTTAGAAGACAAAGATGTCAAGAAATTTAATATCTGTGCTACTAGATGACAATGCACTTTGTAGTCATGAGATACTTGTCAAGTTGATCACATTCCTTAGTGCAGTATTATTACGGGAAGCTATTATGTGACAATCTTTGAAACATTATACAGGGACCTTATTAAATCTTAGACAATTTATATAAGGACGAGTTCCGCGTGTCATTCTACTAAGAAACATTTCTGCCACTTTTTCCGGGGGCGAGGTAACATGAAACCCGCAGCTTTGATTTTATTCCCCATAAGTTTAGATTCTAATTTTGAATGTAAAAATCATGAAAAGTAGTCTCATGTAAACCCCGAACGTTCTAATTTTAAGTTCAAAATTATTGTTTCGCTATTATAGGCTGTCTCGTTTAGTGATAAGGTATAAAATTGGGTATAAATGCACAAGATCAATTGTTCTTATACCGTATGATCAGACTTTCAGAGCGTCGTCGGTGGCGCGTTGCGGAGAGGTATGGACACTCAATCATGGGGTCAGGGTTCGAATCCGCACGGACGACATGCCATGTACCAATGAGTATTTCTAACTTAGGTACGTAATACTGCCGACTGCTCTCAAACGATGAAGGAAAAAATCGTGAGGAAACCTGCATGAAGCTGAAGAAGAAATTCTGATGCGTATGTATAGGTTTCTTAGGGAAAGTTGTTCAGTATTATGGGTACAATCACCCCTTCTTCTTCTTATCGCGTGGGCAGAGCCCTGGTGTCAAGAGTTTTTTCAGACCGCCTTACGGCCTCTGACGTGGTTTTTATGTAACAAATACTACCACCAGAGATAGTAGCCGGGACCAACGACTAAACGTGCCATCCGAAGCACGGAATCATCTTTCTTTTCAGACAATCAGGTTCAGCCTGCAATGTCCTAACCAACTGGGGAAAAACGCACAAAGTGACATATCACTAGGTGTCCCCCGTGGGAATCGAACCCACGACCTCCGTGCCGAGAGCCCAATGCTCTTAACCATTACAGCACGGAGGCAGTTAAACCCCCTTAAAGTAATGCAACTGTTTACCCTAATACCTTTTATATGCTTTAAATGGAAATCGTTGAACCACAGTAACATTTAAATTATACATTTTAACGAAAATCTAACAAACTACAGATACAGATATTAATTTCTAGATCGTGGTTTATGAAATTCATTGAATTAAATTGGTTATTATTCAAAACAGAATTAAACTACGTACGTTTGAATGGAGCGCACTAACGGATATATTCTCTGAAATACCATATTTCAAACCTATGTATAGAATTGCAAGAGTGCAGTATTTCACCTCAATTATTATCCTGTCATTATGTATTAAATTCACAGAAACAACTAACTACATTTTGAGGTTAAATAAATGTGAAAACTTTTAAGGCTTAGGCTATTCTACCGTTGGCGCGCTCCATACAAACGTAGTCTGGTGATATTTTCAATACTATCTAATTAAAGTCAATGAAATTTTTCAAAAACAATCAAGTAACTAATCTCTATGTCGGTATGAAGTCAGATTTTCGTTAAAATATACAGTTTCAATGCTAGGATTAATTTAAGATTTGTATGGAAATATTTGTGGCACTGTAACTTTAAAACTATAAATTTCATCGAAAATCTGACTTCATACCGACATAGAAATTAGTTACTAGATTGTTCTTGAAAAATTTCAATTACTTTAATTGGATAGTATTGAAAATATCACCATACTACGTTTGTATGGAGCGCGCCAACGGTAGAATAGCCTTAAGGTTGTTTGACTTGTCAATTTGGTGGTGAACTAGTGAGATAGGTAGCTTGCCTTTTGCCCACTAAAACGCCCAAAAAACCTATAATATCCATTTAATGATATGACCTTGACATGCAAGGCAAGTTATTTACTATTACCAAGGTATAGTAAATTTATGCTATTACCACTAGTTATAAAACCACCCACATACCATTGTTAACTCAACAACACGCTTGAGCATTTAGATAACATATGGCTCTATAGTCTATAGGTTACGAAATCTTGTCTTTGAAACAATGTCAGCATTGAGGTTACCGAGAAAGCTGTCAGGGTTATGGAAATCTATTGATCTTAGCTGATAGAACTATGAAGGCTGGCTTCGGTATATGCTATGTACACGACCTTAGAGTCATCGGAACCAGTGAATTGAATGGTCTTCCTCCGTCATTGACGTAGAATACTATGGACGCCGGGTCTAGTACAAAATTCTCGAAGAAAGTGTCCGAGACTAAACTACACAAACCTAAGTACGTGTGTAGTCATCATCATCAGCCTATAAACGTCCCACTGCAGGGCACAGGCCTACCCTCAAGGAGGGTGTATGGGCATTAGTCCACCACGCATGCCCAATGCGGGTTGGTAGACTTCACATACACATCAGAATTTCTTCTTCAGTGTATGCAGGTTTCCTCACGATGTTTTCCTTCACCGTTTGAGAGCAGTCGGTTTTACGTACATAAGTTAGAAAAACTCATTGGTACATGGCATGTTGTCCGTGCGGATTCGAACCCGGACCCCCATAATTGGGAGTCCATACCTCTCCGCAACGCGCCACCGACGCTTATACGACTAATGTACTAATGTACTAATGTAGTAATGTAAACCAACTAAAAACATAGAAAATGCTGAAATTATTTTCCATCCCAAACCCCCATCGGGGTACGGGGATCAAACAAAGTCTGCAGCCGTAACTGATCCTCTTTTTACGTTTTGGTACTGTTTTGGTTAGGACACTTATGAGCGCGGACCCTACGTCCAGTAGTTGGTAAGTCAATGGCCTCCGTTGTCTATTGGTTAAGAGCATTGGGTTCTTGACACGGAGATCGTGGATTCAATTCCCACAGGGGGCACCTAGTGAAATGTTACTTTGTGCGTTTTTCCCCAGTTGGTTAGGACATTGCAGGCTGAATCACCTGATTGTCTGAAAAGAAAGATAATTCCGTGCTTCGAATGACACGTTAAGCTGTTGGTCACGGTTACTCGAATCAGAATCAGAACTTTATTTGTAAAAACATAAAATGGTTCTAATGTTCTACCACACAGGGCAAATGTGCGTTCACTGGGCAAAGGGCGTACAAAATATTAATAATTTGGATTTTATACAATTTTAAAATGTCATGCAAAATATAATTATTTATAAAAAGAAAAAAAATATATAAAAAATGTCATGCGAAATCCAAAAATGTTCTAAATACCTAGTCGCTGATAAGTGGTCAATGTTTTAAAATGTTAGTTTATGTACCCCCAGTGTATGGTAGTAGTATTTCTTAGTTTGTTTGTCTAGCTAATGTCAAATAATTTATGCTTAAAAAAATCCTTGATTAAATAGAAACATTTATCTGAAATCCATTTTGTTATTTTTGTTTTGAAATATTTTGTTTCAGAATATCTCTGACTACCTCAGGGAATATAGTCGTGAGCATATGCTTATGCTGATAAATATTTTGTAGGGCATTCTTCATTCTTCTATCATTCTTTGTAGGTGATTGATTATGATGAATGTACTTTTTTTTTAATATACAACGTGTTAATGAATTAGCGCAAAACCTCATACACCCCAAATGATTTATAACAAAATAATTAGATTGAAACAATAATTTCATTATTTTGATAGGTAGTTAAAATTTAAAGTTATTCACATTTTAAGTTTTGAGGCAAAAATGATTTGTTATCATTTCAGCACTGAAAGAAAGCGCTAACGTACTCATGGATACATTTTAATAATCTTGTTTTGGTAGTAAGTAGGGTGAGTGTGCCCGTGCGGTGGGTTGACATCGGGTTCAGAAAATTTAAAATTTTGCAAAAAAAATACTTAATATTTTGAAAAAAATTACCTATGTTGTAACCATGATAATTCGACTCTGCTCTTGATTCTAAACAAACTACTTTTTAGTTTTGCGTTAATTCATTAACACGCTGTATAAAGATGGGTTTGCTCTTGACCTCAGGACAAAGATTGGGTCGAAGATGTAGCTAGCTTACCCAGAAGAAGCCTATTCACTGTTTCATCTTATATTCTTTTCATTTTCGAATTCTAGTCTAGGTTATATTGTATTCAGTAATTCTGACGGCTTAATAATCTGTTTCTATGATGAAAAGCTTAGGCTTTCGTTTTATGTCATTGTTGCTTTCAAGTCTGGTGTTATTATGAATGTTTCTTTTGTATTTTTGTGTAATAAAGACTTTTGTTCAAATATCATAAAACCTTAGACAGTATCATGAAATGTGAGCTGATTGTCTATACAGGGTATAACAAAACACCCTAGTAATATATTTAGTTGTATAATATTTGGTTTAGTTAAGACCATCAAACTGAACAACTTTCTATACGGAGCCAACATCGAGAAAAAACAAAAGAAATCTGCTGTTTTATAAAAAACTGCAGTACCAAACCAACTGGAGTCAATTTTTTAGGGTTCCGTACCCAAAGGGTGAAAACGGGACCCTATTACTAAGCCTACGTTGTCCGTCCGTCCGTCCGTCCGTCCGTCCTACCTATTTAAAGGTGGCGGTTGACAGGCGACCGCACGCCGCACGCCGCAACCGCATGTCGCGACGACACTACTGGTTTGTATGTAATTCTATGAAATACCCTGCGCAGCCGGCGACACGCTGCTCGACTTCACTGCGGTGCGGTCGAGCTTCACTGACGCTCGACCGCAGACCAGTAGTGTCGCCGAGTGCTGCCAGCATCCGATAATTATCTTAGATTCACGATATTTTTGAATGGCATGCGATAGAACATTAAAGTCGGGTATAACACGATAATTCATACAAATTCCACGATATTTCTTTAATTTAATGAAATTTCTATTTTCAACCACATTTTCCGTTAAATTCCAACAATAAATCATACTGGCGTTTGGTATTTGGTAAAACAGTGTTTAAATATTACTAGATATAATAAATACGAGATGATAATTTTGGGAAACAAATAATAAAACATGTTTTTACTTTTTTACGGAAATTTTTTTTACTTATTCGTTTTTACGAAAATCTTTTCTATTCACCCTTTATTAGAGCTCAAGTTACGGCATAGTAGATATAAAGCATCATCCTAAATCTTAAAACCCTACTGAAAATTATTACCCCAAAAAATACCCTAAGTTGGCAATACGCGTATACGTATACGTAGCTGCGGCGTGCAGTTGCGGCGTGCTGTCGGCTTCCCATTCACGACCGCAGCGACGTGTCGCGGCGACACGTCGCCGCGACGTGTCGCCGCGACACGTCGCGACCGCACGCCTCATGCGGTTGGCTACCAATTTGCTCCTTAAGGCTGTAACTTTTGAACCGTAATAGCTAGATAGTTGAAATTTTCTCAAATTATGCGTTATTGCGGCGGATTTGTTAACGAATAATAAAAATGTCAAAAAGTTAAAAATTAAGGGGGGTTCTCAACAAGAAACTTGTTTTTATCAAAGTTTTTTCTTCACGCTCTATCGTAAAAACGGTAATATATACAAGCGTCAAACTTGGTGAGATTATAGAGCATACTCCACAGAATAACAACAAATACTAAAAACTGGCCAAGTGTGAGTCGCTCTCGCGCTAAAGGTCCCGGACAAAAAAAGTTTTTTTTCTAAGTTAATAATGTTGTGTTCTGTAGTGGTGTGGTACGGAACCCTCGGTGCGCGAGTAGCCCGACTCGCACTTGACTGCTTTTATTTAGTGTTTGTTCAGATTGATGATCTGAATAACTATACCTTTAAATATAACTAGGGTGTTTTGTTACATAAATACAGGGTGTTACGGTATACAATTGCATACCCATGATACTGAACAACTTTCCCTAAGAAACGTATCTTAGGCAATTCGCAATTTTTTTTTCGAAATTTCATACAAAAGTTCGATCAGCTGATTTCATTTAGTATGGGAAGACCAACATTTTTTTAACGAATTTTCTTTAGGTTCTTAGGGTAAGTTGTTCAGTATCATGGGTACAATCTTTTTGACGACCCGGTTGGTGTAATGGTTACCACGCCGGACTGCCAAACCAGGGTCCTGGGTTCGAATCCCGGTTCGGTCATGGATGTTTACATGTTTGTGCCGTTGTTGTATGGTTTCCATAACAAACAGCCTATTAATAGTGCTTTCTTGGGATCATTACAATGTATGTGCCTGTGAAAAAAAAAAAAAAAAAAAAAAAAATCATCCCTTACAGTAATGCAACTGTTTAATGCTGATGGAAATAACATCGAAATCGAGAGTAAGATTGCAGTTTTGTATGAAATAGCAGATTTTTCTGTGGACTTCTTTTGTAAATAGGCAATCCCTGAAGTCTAAATCATCATCATCACTTAAATATTCAACCCAAAGTCATCAACCCGTTATCTAACCCGTACAGGTAACATCAACATACCGTTACAGGTTAAGAGTCACGAAAAGCAAACAGCGGTACGTGTTTTAACCCTTCCACGAACGATATAATATCACTTGAGCATGCGGCGATCGTTTAAGAGATTCCGCGTGTGGAAGTCTCGACGGGTTTTTATAGTCTAGAACGAGTCTAGATTTATCTACAGACTGAGCTTAGGTTTACAAGTACTTCGGATTTAGATCTTGATGGATTGTGAGCGGGGAATAAGTCAAACTTTTTGGATAACCATGGCTTAGAATCTAAGCCAAGATATTAATTTATTCATCTAAGCCTAAGATGAATAAATTAATATCTTGGACATTTTCACAGATATGTTTTAGTCCCATTTAAAGTTCCTGTGCCTCTTCCCGGATATTCGAACTTCGCAATTGCGTGAACATTTTCGTTCCAATGTCAACTCTATTACAATGAAGTGCGGACACGGTCGCGATATAAAGAAAATCGAAAGTCCGGGTACAGGACCTGAATATAATCCTGACTTACTATTATCACAGAGTACTATAATTACTACGTATTATGATGACTACAGGGTGTTAGGGTAAACAGTAAAGTTGCATTACTTCAAAGGGTGTTATACCCATGATACTGAACAACTTTCCCTAAGAAATCTATAGGAAATTAACAAAAAATTGTTTGGACTTGTCATACTATACGCAATCAGCTGATCGAACATTTGTATGAAAAGTTGGAAAAAAAAATTGCGAATTTCTTATAAGTTTCTTAAGGGAAAGTTGTTCAGTGTCATGGGTACAATAATCCCTTAAAGTAATGCAACTGTTTACCCTAACAGATAACAATAAAAAACCTTGACTACTTACGTACATACGGCGACACATCACGTTAGGTACGCACCCTTTATACGCATAACTACACTACGTACTTACATAACACAAAATAGTGCGGTAGAGAGCCTGCATAGACGCGGCAGCCGGCGCGGGCGCAGTGCTGTGAGACGAAACAACAACAACGTACCGCACCCTCTCGCACGATTCGCAGCGTTCAACTTCTAATAGTTCAAAGTCCAGACAGGGTAACCTGACCTGTCGCCGTGTGTACAAACAGGTACGTACACTCATGACCATAATCCCTTTCTAGTGGCAGAAATTTCTTAGTATCAAATATAATAATAATTAAAAATAAGTTTTTTTGTTGTTTTTTTTCCATCTTAACAAAATATTAACTTTTTCGTTGCTGTCAGCTTCTGCAATCGGTGTTATTAATGTTACCTATTATACAACGTGTTAATGAATTAGCGCAAAACCTCATACACCCCAACTGATTTATAACAAAATAATTAGATTGCAACAATAATTTCATTATTTTAATACTTAAAATTTAAAGTTATTCACATTTTAAGTTTTGAGGCAAAAATGATTTGTTATCATTTCAGCACTGAAAGAAAGCGCTAACGTACTCATGGGTACATTTTTATTATCTTGTTTTGGTAGTAAGTAGGGTGAGTGTGCCCGTGCGGTGGGTTATCATCGGGTTCAGAAAATTTGAAATTTTGCAAAAAAATTATTTCATATTTTGAAAAAAATTACCTATGTTGAAACTATGATAATTCGATTCTGCTTTCGATTCTAAACAAACTACTTTCTAGTTTTGCGTTAATTCATTAACACGTTGTATATTAAGTAAAATAAAATAAAAATATCCCACTGCTGAACAAAGGCTGATCGAGTTCTACATTTAAACTTCCAAAGCTTATCAGTATCACAATTCAATTAATTCTCACAAAAGTGCGACCTCTAAAACTTAGAAAGCGCATCAATAACACATTGTTTTGACCACAGATGTTATCAACCTGACCCCAATACTTGAAGCTTTAGAATTTCATTACTTAAAGGTCAACTGCATTAGCGGGTACGCACTTAAACTGTGGACTTGGTGAGTTGGTAAGATTTTGGTAAAATGTTGGTAAAATAAGAATAATTTTGAATAAAGCTTTGTCTACCTGTCTATGGTAATGAATCCAGTGCAGCCACGGTTAAGTTCAATAGGATCCTCATCATCATCATATCAGCCGATAGACGTCCACTGCTGGACATAAGCCTTCCCCAAAAAGCGGGGATTTGCCATAATCGCCACGCTTGGCAGGCGGGTTGGCGATCGCAGTTGGATTGAATGTGTGTACTCAGAGGATGCTGCTGCCCATCCTCCGGTAGATCCCTTAGTCGCATTTTACGACACCCACGGGAGAAAATGGGATAGGAATGGGAGTTCAATAGGATACCCTATTCTAATTTATCCAAAGGTAACCAATATAACTTTGTTAAGAATTTTGTATAACATTTTGCAAAATGAATTTTTTTTTTTTTTTTTTTTTTTTATGTTCGACAGGTAAACATTTGACCCCAATCTCACCTGATGTTGAGTGATGATGAGGCCGAAGATGTAGCATGCTTACCTAGAAAGATGCCTATTCACTCTTGCCTTGAAGAGGCCCAGGTTGTATTGCTCAGGGAACAGGTCCGCAGGCAGTGCGTTCCACTCCTTAGCCGTGCGCATTATAAAAGAAGAAGCAAACTTCTTCGTTCGAATTGCTGGTAGGTCAACGACATAAGGGTGGAAACCCAGCCTGCGTCTCGTCCCCCGCAGATGAAAGGGAGACGGAGGTATTAAATCGTGTAATTCCGTCGCACACTCTCCGAAATGTATCCTATAAAAAACAGATAGACAGGCTACCTTGCGACGATGCTGAAGACTTTGTAGCTTCGCCACAGAGGTTGGATCACCTATGAGCTTCCTGGCACGCCTGTCGATTGAGTCCAACGCGGCCAGCTGGTATTGGGCAGACCCGTCCCAAAGATGGCAGCAGTACTCCATACACGATCGGACTTGTGCTTGATAAAGTTGTAGAAGCTGTCCCGGAGTGAAGTACCGTCTGATCTGATAGTGCTTCAAACCATAAGAATGAACTTTTTTCGAGTTTTCGATGTTGTCCGATCCCAACAAGACCCAAGTCATCGTCATAGGGAGTCCTTGGTTTGTTTCAAGGATTCCTCTTGACCAGTTACCACCTGTATTATTTGATGGCGCACGCATACCTTACAGTACCTCCGTCAAAAACTTGGGCATTATGTTTGATAACACGCTCTCTTGGGCCCCTCAGGTCGCTGAAGTTAGTAGGAAGATGTTTGCTGCTTACGGTTCTCTGAAGCGACTACGTAATTTTCTACCCACTAGCACGAAAATTGCGCTTGCACAATCCCTCCTATTACCCATCCTAGACTACGCTGACTCCTGCTACCTTGACCTGACTGTGGAGCTACTTAATAAACTCGAGCGACTTCAAAACCTGTGCATTCGTTTTATTTTTGGTCTGCGTAAGTACGACCATGTGTCAGAATTCCGCGCTCGACTTAAGTGGCTCCCAGTCAAACGTCGTAGGGAAGCTCATATCCTTAACCTTCTCTACTCCATCCTCTTCAATCCCATTACTCCTAATTACCTCAAGGAACGCTTTGTTTTCTCTTCCTCCACCACTGGCCGTCATCTGCGTTCCTCTGAAAACCTCTCCCTCCATATGCCCATCCACTCCACTAACTTCTACACCCATTCCTTCTCCGTTCATGCCGTTCGGCTTTGGAACTTGTTGCCAGAGGCAATCCGACGTGCACCTTCCTTGAATGTTTTTAAGTCGAAAGTTAAGTCGCATTTCCTTGATCACTGACCCTCTCCGATTTTTTCTCCGAATGTAAGTAGGTACTTAAATCTTTTCCTATGTCAATAGTTCATGTTTTCCTATCGTGTTTAGTTGAGTAGTACGCGTATTTATATATGATGTGTGTATGTATATATATATATATATATATATTATAGGAATATATATTATATATACTTATCTATGTATTGCATTTAGATGTATTTATAATAGGTTTATTCTTGTTTTTTTATTTACTGATATTTCTGGTCATTTATCTGAAAACACCGCCTACCTTTCTTCGTACACCGTTTCCTCTACCCTAAGGTTGTCTGGAAGAAATCGCTTCTTAGCGATAAGACCGCCTTATTTTGTGCCTTTTTGTATTTTTTTTTTTTCTCTGTATTTTACTCTTATGTCTTGGTGTAAAATAAAGTATATTTGTTGTTGTTGTTGTTGTTGTCTCCATGGTCAAAGTTGTTCAGTTTGATGGTCGGAAGCACCCTCAAAAGTGCGTAACGGCTTAAAATATATTTAAGCGGGTAAATATTATACCCGCCATTTCGTCTGGTGGAATTTGTATGCCAATACCCGTCTTCGGGACGTAAACTATCCCCGTGCCTTCATCAAGATCGGTTCAGCGTTTAGCTGTGAAGATTGTATTCATCATCATCATCATCATCTCAGCCGATGGACGTCCACTGCTAGACATAGGCCTCCCCCAAGGATCGCTATAACGTCCGGTCCTGCGCTGCCCTCATCCAACGCTTTCCCGCCGCCTTCACCGGTCGTCGGTCCACCGTGTGGGGGGCCTACCCACGCTGCGCTTTTCGGTACGCGGTCGCCACTCGAGAACTTTTCGGCCCCACCGGCCATCGGTTCTGCGAGCAATGTGCCACTTAAGTTTAGCAATTCTGGATCGAAGATTGTATTATTTTCGGGAAATTGGAACACAAGAAATATAAATTGGATGAAAATTATGAAAATGGATTCCTTTCAGAAACACTCTAAACCACTCCAACATTTATAACCCGCTGCAACTACGTATCATAAACATACATAGATTAAAAAAATTAACTTAATAAATAATTCTCAACTCCAAACTCTATCTATCCAATAATTTACGATACAAAACTGAACAATGGATCACAGATAGTATTTAATATGAACAAGTTAGTAACAAAACAAGGACGTTTAACACCCAACACGTGCATATTTAACCTTTTGTATGAAAAGCTTAATATAATGGATGATGATGATGTACTTCAGCGAATGCTTATTCACAATAGCAGTCAAATACATTGAGATATCATGTAATACCATAGATTAATAGTTGCTTTGTAACAGATGCATCACTACCTTAGAAAACTATTATTTCTCTCGTTTTAATTACCTACAGCCAGACGGTACGCGCAAAAATGTACCTAGTGCACCTTGCCACAGCGTTGATTATTTTATTTACTGAGTGAAGTGTGGCGACATTGCGAATCTGACAGCTTTATTTAGTGCAGTGTGTCTTCTCTAGTTCGTAAGTACATAGCTCAATGGTCACATATACAGGATATTTCTGAATGCATAAATGTGTGCACTAAACACAGATGCACTCTCTCGTCCTTACCTCCTAAATCTGATCGAACTCCGATCAGAAATAGGGTCGGATTCAGTCTATGGATAGGTATCTGCTGCGAGAAGTGGGTTTTCCGGGAGACTTGCCCAGCAGTGGGAACAAGTCTAGCTCATCCGTGGCATCTTCTCCAATTTAACCCCTTTATTTGGGTTTTTATTCCTGCAACTGGATAATCGTTCAACTACAGCACGAGGAATTGTCATGCGATATGGCTCACGCTGACACAAAAGAAAAACTGGATTTTATGAAAGAAGTAAGAACGAATTTATCCAAAATTCATTTCCTAAAGCATAAAAACCTGTCTTCATTCATAGCTGAAGATACTGAAGAACGTATATATTACGTTAGTAAGAAAAGCGACGACAAAAGATTTCCTTTGAAAAGGTTTATTGCATGTTTCTTAAATCTCGCTCCAGTTGCTTTTCAAAAACCTGTAGCTTATTCTCACTACTCGATTCCCAACAAAGATTTATGAACAAAATCCAACAGACTTATTTAACGAAATCTTTCCCTCCAAAATATGCACATGACATCAAAACGCGCGCCAAATAAATCGTGACAGTCACTGCACAGTTCAAATTTCAAATTTAGAAAAAAAGAACGCTCCGGATGCGTTCGGAATGCCGCGCCACATAGGGTTGCCATGTTTAAAATACAGTTTCTCGACAAAATTCCTTTTCAAGAAATTTCTTATACGATGTATTGTTTAGTTATGCAAATGTATTTGCTTTTCAGTGCAGTCTGCAACATTTTCTTTAAAAATCAATGGTTATAGTTTACTAGCTTTTGCAAATGCAATCGACTACGAATTTTAGTTTTCAGGATAAATGTACCCTTATTTTATCACTATGGACTTTCTCCTTGCCTAATTGCATGTATTTTTTTGTGGATAGGTAGCTAGTTTTTAGTTAGATAAGTAAATTAGAATAAAACGGAGAGTACCTATTAAAATAAATATGGCTGCACGCAGCAGCGAGGGACGATTGCTTTTCTTTCGATTTTTATTTCTAATTTAGGTAAGTTAAAGATACATAATTTTTATGTAGGAAGTAAATATAAGATGCTATATATATTTTATATGAGTTAAAGTAGACTTTAGTTAATAAGATGGTTTTCTATGAAATAACTTGTCGCTGTCGCGGTCGCTACCGCGTGCCGCGGTGTTCCAAAGTGAACCTTAAGGGTGAGGCCAAACGAGATAATTTTGTGTGTTGTATTTTGAGTCCGTTTCATATAAAGGCTGAGGACATAGATTCCCGGATTTTATATGAAACGGACTCAAAATACGCGACTCACAACTCACAAAATTACGCTCTTTGGCTTCACCCTAATAAGGATAACAAAAAAATATATACGGTCGAATTGAGAAGCCTCCTCCTTTTTTGAAGTCGGTTAAAAATATGAAATGATATTCGATGTACCTCTTTGAAGTTGTCTTGTCATGATGAACCGTGAGGCGTCGTCCTAATAGAACGCGAATGCGCGAGCATCGCAGGTTTGCGCGAATTTTACTCGTACGTACGCGCGATCAAACATATTGAACTCGAATAGGTGTCCTAACTGACAATTGCACGCGATTCAAATGTTTGTACGCGAACACGCGATGGTCGCATCGCTTACTCGCGCGATGATCGCGCATTCGCGTTCTAGTAGGACAATGCCTTACGGAATAAATATTTGCGACGACGAGATGTCAGGAAAAATAATATCACGTCAGGGCAACCCTACCGCACTCCCGATTTGAGAATCGAGACGTGTCCCGAATTGGGATGCGTTCGAAAATCGCAATAAAAATCTGAGTTCTGGCCAGTGTGTGGAGATTGCGCGGACGTTTCCGATTTTATGGTTCTTGATTTGAAAAATTATAAATGAGATTCTTTTTGCTTTTTGAAAAGTGGCCAGTATAAAATTGAGCGCGTGAAGTTTTTATTAGACGTACTGTTAAATCGACTCCGATCGTTCTAAAGTGCTTTGAGATTCTGATCATGGATTTCTTCTATACAATATACGCTTTCCAGTAGCAGGGCTAGCACGTTGCACGTGATACGGCGATATCACGCCTTTTATCTCGTTCGTTCGCGCTATAGAAAGGAGTGGAAGCGTGATAGCGCTATAGCACGCTGGCATACTAGCCAGGCAGAAGCAGAAGGCGTAGCAAGCACGGTATAGCATGTTGCACGTGATACGGCTATATCGCGCAAATAGAAAGAGAGCGAAGGATTGATAGCGCTATATCACGCTGCCATGCTAGCCATGCTGGATATAGAAAGAAATGTCTTTGTTGCTGCACGTTGAAGATGTTTGATAATTGTAGTCGAATTTCTGACCACCCTGAAAGAGATTATGGTCGTGAGCTTATTTGTATGTGTGTCTATTTTAAATTTCATGCGAATCTAAGTAGAAATAATCACACTCCACTAGTAGGTATTATAAACGCGAAAGTTTGTATATCTGTCTGTATATTTGTTACCCTTTCACAGCCAAACCACTGAACCGATTTTGATCAAATATTGCAGGGAGTTAGCTTGAATCCTGAAAAAGGATACAAACATAACACCGGCTCTTCATTCTCGCCGAGAACGGGCGAGACAGGCCGAGAATGAGAGTGTGGATGCCCTTCATTATTCTCGTGGCGTCGTAAGCCATAGTAATTTTCCTTGAAAGTTCTCGCCGAGGGTTCTCGGCGAGAATTCTCGGCGAGAGTGAAGTGCCGGCTTAAAAATTCATAACGGACGAAGTCATTTAAACAAAACACTGTCGCTTTCTAAAAGTGGTCTTATTCATGATGAGGAAGATACGCATATAGCATACAAAATGTATGTAAAACAATACACTAAGCAAATAGTGATAAATTATGCAAACATTGAATCTATTACGCATAAATGTTTCACGTAAAGCATTGACAATGAGGAGGTAACCGCAGACAGACAGACATGACTAACTGTAAACAACATGCTAATTCACTTCTTTATGTAGGTACCTATTGAAGAAAAAAAAACCTTTGTTTGTTTGATTGTATTTGAATCCGATGATGATGGTGGATTTCTCTTCGATTTCGACGACGGCGTCTTGAGCTTTATACATTTTATAATACACTAAAAATATACAAGATGAACCTCATACACCCCAACTGATTTATAACAAAATAATTAGATTGAAACAATAATGTCATTATTTTGATAGTTAAAATTTAAAGTTATTCGCATTTTAAGTTTTGAGGCAAAAATGAGATGTTATCATTTCAGCAATGAATGAAAGCGTTAACGTACCCATGGATACATTTTAATAATCTTGTTTTGGTAGTAAGTAGGGTGAGCGTGCCCGTGCGGTGGGTTGACATCGGGTTCAGTAGATTTAAAATTTTACAAACAAATTATTTAATATAAAAAAAAAACCTATATTGAAACCATGATAATTCGATTCAGCTCTCGATTCTAAACAAACTACTTTCCAGTTTTGCGTTAATTCATTAACACTTTGTATAAGCCTTTGCCCAGCAGTGGGATGAAATAGGCTAAGAAAAAAAAAATAGGCTGTGATGATGATGAAAGGATCTTAACAACTCGTTTCTAGCGAAATGAAATTTATAATATTAAGAGAAACGCAGCCAGAGCCACAGGTAAACAGTAGTATTGCATACATATTTAGTGATAAGTTTTTCCAATGAGTAAGTAACCGCAGAGGTAAATAATGTACTGTTAGTATACAAGTGTTTAGTACACAACTTTCTATAGTTCTGTTCAAATGTTGTAAAGCATATGAATCATTTCTTTGTCTTTTTGTCTGTTGATTTTCCTTGTATGAGTGTATCACTTTGTATAATAATGTTAAATATAACTTGAAAATTATATTATTGTACATTATTGACGAAGCTTGTTGCTAATTTCATAATTAATTGTAATGCAATTTATCTTTTATTATTTTTACATTGCGTAATAATTTTAAGGCGTAATCCATGAACATGCATGCCCATGCATAGCATGCCTAATAGGGGATCGGACAGTCCGGGACAATTAGTCAAATTAGCAACTTTTAATCGAACGTCAAAACGCGCGCGATGTTCGAAAAATTGTACTAAATAAATACCCACAACCACAAGTGACGTCATCAAAATGTAATTACTTTTTATAGTTTATCATGTTATTAAAAATAGTATTTTAGCTTAAGAAAAACTAAAAATGTGAGTATAGCGTTATTTTTCAAATATTTGTTTTACTAAGAAGATAAAACTAAAATATATTTTATGCAGTCCGCTCCCCTATTGCCAACTTTGTCTACTAGGTATTTAGAACCGGAGGTCTCGAAAGTCTCGATACAATCGTGTTATCTACCTTTTGTAATTTGTCAATTTGTTTCGATAATAAAGATTTTTATAATACTAGGTTCTTGCAGAACAATAAAAAAAATTACGCTCAGACACCCGCTCAGACACATACAGTGTAATGATCCCAAGTAAGCCTCAGGCTTTTTGTTATGGGAATCATACAACAACGGCACAAACATACAACATCCATGACCGAACTGGGATTCGAACCCAGGACCTTGGTTTGGCAGTCGGATATATGTGGAATGGTTTGATTGCTTCATTCAAAATGTCTGTCGTAGAAGGTGCCAAGAAAATCCCAAACGGGGATTTTTTGGTATCGTAATATTAACTTACTATAAGACAATGTAGGTAAATTGAATTGACAAAAAATATCGTATGTTCCAAACAAAGCTGTGAAACTACTCGACCCGAATGTATGGGACAGTTTATACTTTTTTCGTAATTTCGATGTAGGTCCCATAAAAAAAGTGGTTCAGTTTAATGGTCTGATCATGCCATTAAAAAGTTTCAGCTTATTTTGTTGGACCTACATACATACACACATACACTCACGACCATAATCCCTTTCAGTGTGGTCAAAAACCTATCCGCAAACAAGGCAGTCTACAAAACTATCAGCTGTCTTGCATGCAGTTGTAAAAAGGCTCACTTTCAGCTTATCTTCTTCTTCGGGTTCCTCTCCATTACTGGAGGTTGGCAGTCAGCTCTGCATATCCCTGTCTATCTCTCGCCAAACGAAACAGCTCTTCGACGCTGGCGATGCCTGTCCACTCTTTCAGGTCAGCGAGCTATGACAATCTTGGCCTACCGACGCTTCTTTTGCGCTCTACTTTGCCCATTATTATAGCGTATTATTGGACCTTACAAATACAAACTCAATCCCCTTAATCCCTTACAGGGTTGTCAAAAACTTAAGGTAGGTAACCAAAACGGTATCTTTGTGTTCAATAAGAAAGGTGTCGTATGAGGTAACTAAGGGAAAAGGTTCCTTTGTATTAAAGGTGAAAGACCGTTCTATCTTCCAAAATCTAACACAAATACTTTAACTGACGTGTGAACAAAACCTGACTATTAACACTCTCGTGAACACTATCAAACTAACGCTAAACACTTATTTAACACTTCCACTGACATTTTAGTGTTTAAACACTAATTGGTCCAGTTTATTTACCGCAAATTTACGCGATGTCTATTTATTTTCTTTGTTCATTGTTCGATTATGAAAAACAAGTTTTTATTCTGATTTTAACATTGGAATTTATCATCATCAGCTACAAGTCCACTGTTGGACCTGTGCGTCTATGGGGCCTTTCGGACCATTGTCAAAATAACATACCTAATCACTAAGAAATATTGAAGTAGATTATTATTGTATTTTATTGCGTTTGTAAAAATTTTTCCGCCAAATATTTTTCGACACATCGGGTGCCATCGGTTAAAAAACGTTCAGAAAACACATGATTTTAAAATTTTGGAACGTGGTTCGAAAGACCCCATTGAAAAAGAGCACTTGGGCGATTCACACCTTCGTCCAAACCGATGGTGTGAAACGCCCGGCCCCAGATAGCGGCAGATTTATTAATTACAGAAAATTTCAAACTCTATTCGTTTCATTCTATATTAATTATTACAGGTTAAAATGGCGAAGGCGTTTAATATTTAAACGAAAAACATTTTTAGAAATAGTTTTGGTTTTCAATTTCGAATTTAAAATGTGATTTAAAATCCTGAAATGTTCGTGTCAAAGTGAATTTGGTTTAGCCGAACTGGTCAACGAGAACAGATTTAGCATATTTAATTAACACAGAGTGGATAAAACTGATCCCTGTCGCTAGGGTTGCCAACCATAGTGCACGGATTAGCGGAAAAGGACAACCGCCACATTCCCTTTACAAAATAACAGAAAATGTATAGAAGTTTTGACTGTAGTAAACTTCTTAATAAATTATGGGGGTTTATAAAAATTACTCAAATTTTATAATTTTTTTTTTATTTATTGAGTTATTTAGTAATTTATTACTAATAAATTATAAAAAGCAGCAACCCCAAAATGGCTGCCAATGTTATTTGATATGAGATACAAGCACAATGTTTTTTTATATAATATAAAAATGATAAAAACTAATAAAGCATTATAAAATAAACTAATGCCTGCAATTAGTTTCTAGTGTTCCATAGTCAAAACAGAGGTACGGTTATAATTTTTTTGGTATTATTTGCCGGACGTCCTTTGCAATCAAAATGAGGGACGCGGCTAAAAAAATCGGGACCCAGCTTTCAAAGTATAGGAAGGAAGGTGAGAAATACAATTACAAATTAAATTTAGCTTTCACATTTTAAAAAGTTTTATTGATTATTATACAGGGTCCTTCTTAATATGCTGACACTTTTTTAAGAGGATGATCAGACCATCAAACTGAACAACTTTCTCTATGACACCAACATCGAAATCGCGAAAAAAAAACAGCTCTTCCATACAAAACTGCAAACCTAGTCGAGCCAAATGTATGGGACAGCTGATTTTATTTTCGCGATTTCGATGTTGGTCCCATAGAGAAAGTTGTTCAGTTTCATGGTCTGACCATCCCTTTAAAAAAGTGTCAGCATATTAAGAAAGACCCTGTATTTTACTTTGGCTTATTAATCAACATACTTAAAAAAGTTGAAGCAATAATAAAAAGGAAAACTCCATGGTATGTCATCTACTCGATAGAAGAAGATGCATGGCAAAAAGATAAAAAATATCGTAATAATTATGCCACCGGCTCATTTTTGTTTCTAATTAAAACAATAATTCTTCTGCCTGAAACTTAAGTCATACGTTCCATGAAACGGGACAGTTGGCGTCCCGCACAATCTTTCGCGGGACGCATCCAGGACGTCCCGCCTCTCGCAGGACGGTTGGCAACCCTACCTTTCGCCTAACTTAACATAGAGGTAAAGTATCTCAAATATTAAAATTAGCAGATTTTACTCAATTTAAAGTACGAGTATCTTCTAGTAGTAGGCATCTTCTGGGTTAGCTCGCTACATGTTCGACCCCATCTTCGTCCTGAGGACTGGATTGAGGTCAAGAGCAAGCCCATAGTTAATAAAAAAAATAACCATTTAAAAAGACAAAAAAAATTGCTAGTGCCTGGGAATAGAACCGACGGAAGTGCTAAAAAATTTCCACACATTTTTAGAAAACCAATCATTGATATCTCATATACTGGGTATAACAAAACACCCTAGTAAAACTCAAAGTTGTTCAGTTTGATGGTCCGAAACCCAAAGTATTACTAAGGTATTTTGCTACAGCCTGTATAACAGAACTAGATAAACAATCAACGCTCCAAAAATGGCGGAGTCAAAAGAATAGGTTCGTTACAAAATTGTATTGTTACCTGATAAAAATAAACAAATAAAAAAATAAAAAAAGAGCTCCTAAAAAGTTTTTTTGCCAACTAGCTGACAGTAAATATACCAAATACGACTAAGTTTATAATGCAAATACAACGTATTAGTGCCAAAACAAATTGGTCACAATTTTATTAAATGAAGCTTTAAAAGAAAACCACAATAAAAAAATACAGGGTCATTCTTAATATGCTGACAATTTTTTAAGGGGATGATCAGACCATCAAACTGAACAACTTTCTCTATGGGACCAACATCGAAACCGCGAAAAAAAAAACAGCTATCCCGATGAATTCTATCACTACTAAATAACAGGTAGATCATAGGTGGAGGGTGCAGTAGCATACATATCACCCATACATTTGGCTCGAGTAGATTTGCAGTTTTGTATGGAAGAGCAGATTTTTTTTTCGCGATTTCGATGTTGGTGCCATAGAGAAAGTTGTTTTTAGTTTGGCTTAGGACGGCATGGACTAGTGCACCAAAACGTCAAATTTACCAAACGGACTAGTTCCCCAAATCGTCTAGTCTCAACATGTCTAGTGTCCTAATACGACTAGTAGCCCATCAGGTCTAGCGTGTGAGATTGTCTGATCATCCCCTTAAAAAAGTGTCAGCATATTAAGAAGGACCCTATACATATGTACACACGGCGATACATCAAGTTACCAAAACCAAAATAAGCTGGCCGCGCGACGTTATACATTACTATGCCGACGCGCGGCCAGCTTATTTTGGTTTTGGGTAGCTTGATGTGTCGCCGTGTGTACTATCAAATAATGCACCAAACACTTATAAACCCCCTGAGTCCTGACTTCAAACTTTTAAGAATCAGATTAAAACTATAAACTAATGTTGACGTTTACATCTATTCAAAGAAACTACAACAAAAGAACAAACGTTCGAAATTCGAAATTTTAAACATGGAAACTGTCACTGGACTGCGGAGCTTTCACGAAGTTCGCTAAACTATGCCAGGTGAAGCAAAAGTCGACTCGGATTATTCCTTTCCAGATGTCAACTTTACCTGCTGAAATAGTGGACGAAATATAACCTGACCTGAAGCCAAGAATCATGACAGTGCTTGTTGAATCCAAGAATTGCATTACAAACATTTTTGAATTTTTTGAAGCCAGAATCGATGACCTATATGACGTGTTTCTCATCTCATTTCCTCTTTCCATGGATGGTGTTGTCATATGGAGTGGACCAAAATGATCGACTTTCTCAGAAATGCCCCAAGCCAGGTGCTTGCTGCCTTTGTGGGCATATTTTCCCCCGAAGCCCCAAAGGAACTACAATACGGGCGAATTAACTTGGCACCTGGCTCGCACGTGGCTCGGAATTCGACACCCCTCCTGCTGCCCCTCGCGAGACCCCGCTGTCACCGTGCGAGGCCGTAGCATAGCATCTTAGTAACGCTGCACGTGTCCCGCGCTTTAGCTTTTTTGAGTTATTCTTTCCGAGTTTGCCGAGTTTTTTATTCCGAGCCACGTGCGAGCCAGGAGCCAAGTTAATTCGCCCGGGTTGTATGTAATTGTTTTTATCCGTTCACTTAATATTAAAGCATTTTCAGATGAATTTTGCGCCTATCAGTGGGTCTGTGACACTATAAACAAGTGCGAAAGGTTTGGATAGTCCGTACATGATAGTTCAGTATGCCTATAGGATGCCAGCACGGCTAGCATGCCACTCACGAAAAAGCGTTTAAACTAGAAAAACGTCGTGCGCGCTCTTTCTGGCATACGTAAAAAAAAGAGGATGGAGGCACATCTCGATTTTTATCGTTTTCTTGGGGGTGGCATGCGAGGCCTACAGGTCCCGAAAAAACGAGAAATATCGATATTTGTTAATTTATGCATGCCAAAATGAGCGCGCATGCAGGTTTTCTCGTTTTATCGCGATTTCGTGCGTGACATGCTAGCCCAGCAGGGATTATATGGACTGCGGATACGACAGGGTAAGATGGTAAATATTTTTGTTTCTATTCAAATCATTGACTTAGAATACTATGGGCGCCGGGTCTAACTCTAGTACAAAATTCTCAAAAAAGTGTCCGAGACTAAACTACACAAACCTATGGTGTAGTTAATATAAACCAACTAAAAACATTGAAAAAGCTGAAATTCTTTTCCATCCTACTCCCCCATAGGGGCACGGCGCGCCAGATTGTAATGTAATAGGTTCTCCTTTTACGTTTTGGTGCTCTTTTGGTTCGAAGTGTTGAGCGCGGACCCTACATCCAGAAGTTGGTAAGTCAATGTATCTCATACACAATATTTTAAGGCCAGTAGATCATTATGTTCCATTATGTTACTGATTAATTTTATAACTATACTAAATCTAGATCACAAGAATGTAGATCTATCGTCTAGCCAGGTCTCCTATAGAAGTGTTGACAGTCAGACAAACATGTCCAGCTGTCTTCGTGAATGCACCTCACACGTGCAAAGAGACGTGCTCGCTTCGTAAACTTTAACAAATTCGTTTATGAACAAACACAATTCTGTTTGCTATTGAGCTCACTTCTTTTGTTAAAGTAGTGAAGTGATCGCCTGGAGCTCCTTGGCATTAACATATCGTCCGATCTGAATTTCGGACGGTACATTGAGTCCATGGCGAAAACCGCAGCGAAAAAACTGGGCGTCCTCTCGAAGGTCAGACGGTACTTTACTCCGGGACAGCTTCTACAACTTTATCAAGCACAAGTCCGATCGTGTATGGAGTACTGCTGCCATCTCTGGGACGGGTCTGCCCAATACCAGCTGGCCGCGCTGGACTCAATCGACAGGCGTGCCAGGAAGCTCATAGGTGATCCAACCTCGGTGGCGAAGCTACAAAGTCTTGAGCATCGTCGCAAGGTAGCCTGTCTGTCTGTTTTTTATAGGATACATTTCGGAGAGTGTGCGACTGAATTACACGATCTGATACCACCGTCTCCCTTTCATCTGCGGGGGACGAGACGCAGACTGGGTTTCCACCCCTATGTCGTTGACCTACCAGCAATTCGCACGAAGAAGTTTGCTTCTTCTTTTATAATGCGCACGGCTAAGGAGTGGAATGCCCTGCCTGCGGACCTGTTCCCTGAGCAATACAACCTGGGCCTCTTCAAGGCGAGAGTGAATAGGCATCTTTCTAGGTAAGCATGCTACATCTTCGGCCTCATCATCACTCAACATCAGGTGAGATTGGGGTCAAATGCTTACCTATCACACATAAAAAAAAAAAAAAAAAAAAAAGTAGTGTAACACACATACGTGCATACTAACGAGCAAATTTTCCTTACTTTGCTGTAAACAATGGGAAACTTGCACAGTTTTATATTTTTAGGTTATCATAAAGATTTAAGGCTTACATAAATATACAAAAAACAAAAATCGTAAAATATGCACAAATCATTTTTGCAAATCAAGTTGACTTTTCAAATTCCGCGCCAAAACGTTCACATTGACGTGACGTCACTCCTTATTCATTTTAACATTTTTAACGCGTGAAGCTCATTACAAATTAGACGAGTACAGCAACATTATTATGTTGCTGTACTCTTCTAACTAATTGACAACCTTAAGGAATGACGTCACTTTGCGCTGACTGTGTTTTAAATTACGTTCCGATCCACGTAACTTATAATTGAAATATTTCGTAAAAAAATAAAACTTCAGAAGAAATCTTTCAGTAATGTTCTATTCACAACTATTACTGTTGAATTATTAAGATAATTTCTCATTATAATTTTGGTGCAAGTTCCCCATTACCTTTGATTATATTATGTCAAGATAGACAGTCGCAGCTAACAACGCATAGAAAAAAACTGCAACCAGCACTGGCCTCTAAATCCTATCCATATACACACACATAATATATATACACATATACACATGCATAATTTGTAACATACATACATAATTTGTATGACGTTGTTGTAACACACATACGTGTATAATTTGTATGACGCCTCACGCACACGACCCACACTACCTAAGAAACTTGGCCCCTTTGCTTTTGTTTTATACGGTAGAAGCGTGAGGCTCATTCTAGACTTATACTTTTTCTAAGCCAAACCTACCTTTTTATTAAAATTAACAGCGTTTGATATGAAAAGTTTTAAATATCGCAAAATTTATTATAAAAACTTTTATTTTTATTTTTATCGTTGGATTAGAAAGGGACAAAGTAACGTCGAAAACAACGACGGGAATTTACGAAAGAAGAACGATCATTACCGACCACCAAGGAGTATTATCACGTTGCGCCGCTTGCTAGGCAGTGTGTCCTCCAAGGTATAGACAATACCTACGCCAGCTTCCTGAATGTATGGATTGAAACCGGCTGAATAATTTTGATCAAGTAGTGTTGCGTTCAATATGTAACGCATTTAAATTTTCTCAAACATGCTTGGAAATGTGAGCATTATTTTGACAACCTTCTTCGAGATAAATCGAAATTGCTGTACTGGCCAAATACATGCGCGCAGCGGCCGGCAATGTTTGTATGAAAATCCATATCTGTCGTGTTTAGCGACCAAATAAATTACATAGTAAACTCATATCTGTCGTGTAATTTAAAAATGAAACGATCTTTTTCTCCGAAACATGGCGACCAAGGAGGTAACTCATCAAAGGTTTTATTTAAATTTCGAACTGACTTGCATATAAAAAGCTGTTTATTGAAAAAATAAACTAATTGTTGTTCGTTGTTCGTCATTGATTTTGAAAAGAGTTTTAATTTCTGCGAATTATTTGAGAAAATTGACTGTTTTAATTTCCGCGCATTATTTGAGAAAAGTACTATACAAGCCTTGGCCACAACTAGGCATTGATGGACTTACGTATGTGTGCCTCGGCTTCGCCTCGGCCCACATTTACACGTTCGTCCATCAATGCCTCTGTTGCTGGCCGCTGCAGTAATGTACTATTACACTCTGTATAAGTCTCGAAATTAAAGATTGTAAGTCTTTTATATCAATGCAATTCCATATGCATTTAACCTCCTGAAAGTCCGCAAGATTTTAACCCCTTACACTAATCCACGCTAAAGCTGAGTACACACTAGGGCGCACTTACGTAGATAAGGCACGACCCACACTCAAACTTTAATTAATTGACCCCCACATACTCCTAAAGAGGGGAAAAAACTGTTGTACGTGACCTAAGGAGAGGATAGGTTAGATGAGGTTACAGTCACGGAGATATAGGTTGTATTGACGGCTTTAATTTACTATAAATAATGAAAAGTAAATGGGTTTTCAAAATACGTAAACATTTTTAGTAAGTAGACGCTTAATTCATTATTATCGAAATAATAAAAATAATGTAACGAAAGTGGTTTTCCAAAATACGTAAAAACATTTTTAGTAAGTAGACAGGATGTCAACTTAATTGCGTTTCATATTTCAGCGGTTTGACCTGAAATATAAAACGCCGTTTGAGGGCAACACCCTTAAAAATGAAACTCAATTTTCGACATCCTGTACAATAAAATTAAAAAACATCCACAGTCTTTCGTTTGTTGTATGCGCGGTTCCCATTTGAGCCTGCCACGAGGCTGCGCAATCTCTTCTCAGCTGTGTTTTTGCTCGAAAACAATTCTTGAAATTGGGATACCTAGATACTTCCACAAACTACTTGACACTAAAGTTATTTTTTTTAGGGTTGCTCCCATAGTAAAAGTTGTTCAGTTTGATCATCTGTACCACCCAAGAAAGGGGTGGGTGGGGTGGGTGGGAGTTCTTGGGTGGGTCATAATAAAATGATTTTTATTATCACCCGGTACATTGTTCTGAACACAAACTTAATACAGGGTGTTATAAAAGTAAAAATAAACATTTCAAACTTTTATGGGGGTTCTTGAGACCATCAAACTGAACAACTTTCACTATGGGACCAACATCGAAATCGGGGTGGCCCTTAAATGTTTATTTGTATTTTTGTAACACCTTGTATAATAACATACATGAAAGAACTGGGATTCGAACCCAGACCTCTGTTTTGCCAGTCAGCAGCGTAGCGTGTGTTTTATTGTGTATGCAGATAAAAATATTTTCTTGTCAATGTAAATGTAGTAAAAGATTCAACTCACCAAAAAAAAATTACATACCGATTTTGATTCGATATCAAAAGATTATGGACACAATCATGTCCTTAACATAACAGCATAACAGTATCGGGAATTCGAGATATTTTGATGTTAAAATGGACATAAAAACAAACATATCGATTACGAAACACGACCTCAAACAGAAATAATTTATACACACACCCTGACAATAATTGCCTGACGATAAATAATGCACACATGCAAATTTACAGGGTGATTTAAAAATGCCACCTTCCACATGAATGTTCATTTGTCACGATCAAGATGCGTTATTCTGCAACTTTTGCGTTCAATAATAGATTTATTTATTTTGTTTGAGTGAATGATTTTCCGAAAGCCATTAAAAAAGAAATAAATGTTCAAAGATAGATAGATATCGATAGATGGCGTTGAGATGAGAGGATGGATGAACCTTTTACAGATAATAAAATACAAATAAAATAATAAAAAATCATGTTTTCAAGTCAGCAGAAAAATATGAACAGATACTTCGGCAACGGATTTGTGTATGTGACATTTTTTGTTGACTTTTTAGCCTAAATTTCCTATTTCGCATTCAACGCACTTCAACTCCATCTACCGCGGTATTTTGAACTACGTTTTAGTAGCTGTCAGAAAACTCCTCATTACCGGAAAGGTTTCTTACCCGATTGCGCGACGTAAAGGAGGGTGATGTGTTTATCAGCCTGTGGTATATATGCTTTGTGGCACTCTAGAGAACAAACGCGTGGGTTAATTTGTCCTAATCTTGAGAGTATCACCAAATACATGACAAACCGCCTATCAACACCACTTCGCGGTTTTGTGTATGTCTTTGGATAGCATCGATCCAGAAGGGGTGTCGTAAAAGTCAACTAATTCCTTCAGGCGTCTTTTCTTGGCGCCCAAACCATGTGCCTGCCGGTTATAGCCACAACATCTTTCTAAATAAATTAAATAAGACAAAAAAATAGAAAATTCGTACTTGAGCTATTGATTGTAAGTTTAATAATAGTAAAGAAGTTTCTAAAGTCAGTGAAGAGTAAAATCCAAGTGAAGTATTGCAAGAAAATAATGAATAAAAACTTTGTTTGGAAACAAAGTTTTCGAAAGAACATAAGTTTTTGAGAAAAAACTATTTTTTTCATAAAACATTGAAATTCGAAATCGGTTTTCTAAGAAAGTTTAATAAAAATATCATTCTTATTTTTTATTCATTTTAAATTCTTAAAAAAAAATGTTAGACTATTACCACACTATAAGAAAGAGTATCTAGTACTATATACAGTACGGACACTCCCTGCCACCAATTTTAACCTCATCCCCGCTTGATAGGAAGCGCGGCGGAAAGTGTAGGCAATAGGGTATTCCTGTCTCGCTCGCACTCGCCCAGTATCGCACATGCTTACCCCTTCTTGTACAATTTTCCCATTTGTATGAAATGACGGCTAAGTGTAAAAGGTGTGCTGTTACTATGAACTAACAATGAAATGTTATTTATTAGTTAGGTACTCTGAAATCAATTTAATATGTACGATTTTGAATAGCTTGGCAAATTTCAGGTTCCTACGAAGCCACGTCTAAAGCAAGAAAGAAAATTTTTATTTTTTATCAAAAAAACACACTGACACAATGGGTTTAGAGAAAACTGCCAGTGACAGACGGACAAACGTACGTACGGACTGAGAAACACCGAGGCGATTCCGAAAGTATTTCGCTTGCCAATTTTGGTGTAGACCACTAAATGAAAATGTAATTAAAACAAAGTAACACACAAATTTCCGAAAATGAAGGAAAATTACACGAAAACAGTACAACGTTAATTCAGAATCAAATTAACGGAAAACAAAAGCAAGCCATGTTTACTGCTTTTACAACAATAAGTCGAGATTCTCGTTTTATTAATTTACGAAAATAGTACGTAGTTAATTTTGTTGAAGTCCTGTTAAGGTCCTCTGACGGTAATGATTTTCCACTTTGTTTTTTCTACTTCAATACCACTACAAAAAGAAAAGTACTGTATAAAAATCCCATAGACGCCTCGAGGACATTGACGGGATGCAATCTTGGCCTGACTGAATAGGCTATTTTGATTAACTATTCAAATCTGCAAACTTTTTATTTGACGTCAAAATGCACGCTTTGGAACCTTTGTATGAACAATAAAATTGTATTAAATTAAAAACTGCACTGTGACGTCATTTTTTTTTCATATCTTTTTAAAATTTATCCTGTTATTAAAAAAATAGTACTCAAAGTAAAGAATTTCAGAAAATATGAGTTAAGTGTTATTTTCAAAACGTTTTTTTACTGACACGATAAAAATAAAAATATATTACCTATTAGTCAAATATTCTAGCTTCATCATTTCTATAACCTTCCGAAGCGGTGGAGATTCATAAAAAATAATTTAACGTCAGTATTGATGCAATATTCCTACTTATAATAAACGATTTTGAAATTTCTAATAATTATTATAAGCCCATACCACACGGCCCAATGGCTCTTAAAATACAAAAGTTTAAAGTGGAATAAAATAAAATTTCAAAATCGAACAAGCGGAATAACCCAGCTGACTAATGGTCACGTCCACGCGACAACAACCCAGTGACAGACAGACACACAAACACGTGTGATTAACGACCGAACCGCTACACTGTTTTGAACTAAAAGATTCTACTGATAAGGTCCAGTATCGGTTATCGGAACCGGTTTTTGGAATGGAGTTGTGATCGTTATGACAGTTGTAATTTTTTAGCTATTGTTGAAATTATATCATAAAATATTTTGTGAATAATTGAATAAATAAAAAAATATACGATTCGAAACCAGGAGCGTTCGTTTTAAAAGCAGGTCAAATTATATAAAATAATGTCGAACTTTTTCAAATGAGGAAAAATATTGTTACTGCAATTGATTGGCATATCTAACTGCGCAAGTTTTGTTTTGTTTGGATATTTGCCTGTGCCTAGCCTGTGTCAGATTTAATAATAACGAGCATTAACCCGCGACTTCGTCTGCATATACAACGTGTTAATGAATTAGCGCAAAACCTCATACACCCCAACTGATTTATAACAAAATAATTAGATTGCAACAATAATTTAATTATTTGATAGTTAACATTTAAAGTTATTCGCATTTTAAGTTTTGAGGCAAAAATGATTTGTTATCATTTCAGCACTGAAAGAAAGCGCTAACGTACTCATGGATGCATTTTTATAATCTTGTTTTGGTAGTAAGTAGGGTGAGTGTGCCCGTGCGGTGGGTTGTCATCGGGTTCAGTAAATTTAAAATTTTGTAAAAAAATTATTTAATATTTTGAAAAAAATTACCTATGTTGAAACCATGATAATTCGATTCTGCTCTCGATTCTAAACAAACTACTTTCTAGTTTTGCGTTAATTCATTAACACGTTGTATTATATACCAGACTTTAAGTCAGATCATAAGCTATCAAACAAAAAAAAAATGTCATCAAAATCGGTTCAGTAGTTTATGCGTGATGCTGGATCAAGCAAACAAACAAACACACAAACAAACAAACACACAAACAAACAAACACACAAACAAACAAACAAACAGACAGACAAACATTCCAAAAATTTGTGATTTGGAATCAGGGACACCTAAAAACCATATCGTAATATTTTTTTTGTAAATATCTTCAATGTACAGACACTTCTGTTACAGTTTTATAACAGTTTAGAAATGAGAAATTTAGAAATAGCTGTACAATACATTTTTGAACTTTTTTACTTTATTTTTAACGAGGTAAGTAAAAGATAGGTAATTTAAGAAGACAAAGATATGTACCACTTATTATGTTTTAAGTGTTTACTGTAACTTGTAATTGATACAAATAAACTTTTTTTACTTTACTTTTCTTTACTTTAATTAAATCAGAGCAATATTGTTAAATCTAAGTATAGTGAAAAATAATTAAATAGTCAATCGAAGATCAAAAGTTTTGCTTTTTCTTCCATCGCTTACGAAAAGATTCTTTCTAAAAAGTCTCAACAATCAACAATGTTAGATCTAGTATTTTATTTCAGTTTCAGAATGCACAACAGAAAGTTATAGTTTATTCAGTCTGGCTGCAGGTAGACACGATGACGTAAGATGCAATGAATCACAATGCAACAAAATGCAGGCTCCATACGTAGTGCATGCATGATGTCATTTCTCTAGTGGGACTTGTATGCATAGAACGGGTTGAATTTAGTACTGACAGAATTCATCTGGCATGAATATTACACATATTTATGACATAAATCTTCCATTAAATTGTATATTATAATTGGTGTGAACTTAAGAGGGCTATTCGAGCTCTGTGGCGCCCTCGTCACAATAATAAAGATTTCTCATAAAGAAAGCCTAAATTAAAAAAGTGCCCAATAGATAAACTACAAAAGCCTTCAAGCCTCCGTGGTCTAATGGTTAAGACCATTGGCTCTCGACACGGAGGTCGTGGGTTCGACTCCCACGGGGGACACCTTGTGATATGTCACTTTGTGCGTTTTTCCCCAGTTGGTTAGGACATTGCAGGCTGAATCACCTGATTGTCCGAAAAGAAAAATGATTCCGTGCTTCGGATGGCACGTTAAGCCGTTAGTCCCGGCTACTATCTCTGGTGGTAGTAGTCGTTACATAAAAAAGCACGTCAGAGGCCGTGTAAGGCGGTCTGAAAAAACTCTGACACCAGGGCTCTGCCCACACGATAAAGAAAGAAGCCTTCAAGCCATTGTTATACAATACTTTTATAGGTTCTAAAGATTACACTTTTAGATAATTTCGAATAAAAACAAAAGCGGCCGTATTTTTTCTTTTTTCAAAATTTGTATGTTCAGACAAAGTTTAGACCTTTAAAAAACCTATAAAAGTATTCTATGAAAATAGCTTGAAGGCTTTAGTAGTTTATCTATTGGGCACTTTTTTAATTTAGGCTTTCTTTATTGAAAAATCTTTATTATTGTGACGAGGGCGCCACTGAGCTCGAATAGCCCTCTTAAATGAATTACAGGAAATAAGACGATCAAACTGAACAACTTTCACAATGGGAACAACATTGAAACTGCGAAAAATGTTACGAATACAGTTACTATTATTAATTATGAGTATAAGAAGTGTGTCAGAGTCGTAGTATCTGCCTACCCATGTGGGACAAGGGCGTGGGCATATGTATCATCTATATTAGTATAGAACTGTAACAGTAGTGTGTCTGTACATTGAAGATATATTTAAATATTAACGGCTACAATATGGTGTTTCGATGTTTACGACTCCAAATCACCGATTTTTGTTTTTTTCGTCTGTTTTTTTTTCGGTCACGCTAAAACTACTAGACCGATTTAGATGAAATTTTTGGCGTTTAAACGTTTATGATTAGACTTAAAAACTGATATAGTATATATTTTATCTCGGTACGGTGACGGGAGCCAGTGCGGACGAAGTTGCAGGCCAAGGCGAGTGTAAAATATAACCTTTCTCAGTAATCTAGAATTAAACATTTTAACGGATTCTTACCGCGTACCCGTACCCTTTCTCAGTACTTTTAAAGCACACAATTATTCATACGTACAAAGAGTTTTTATTTGTGGGTGGGTGTAACAGTTAAATCATTAGGCAGAGCAATATTTTAAAAAGGCAAAACCTCAAGCACTGGCATATTGCATGTCATCATTTATTCTGAGGTTTCAAATTTTCGGGACGATGGTTCGAGTCATAAGATGTTTAATTTTGTGGAAATTCAGTAACAATATTATAATCAAAAGGAGGATAGGTTTATCTTATTATGGGGGCTGGTAAGCAAGCATCACTTCGTTTCATCCCAATGCTTAGACTAATTATATCCGGACCGGCGGCCTTGCGGTAGCATTTCCCCTCTGCCACGGTATAAGAGCAATGATCATGCACATTCAACATTCAATTTTATAACTTATCACTAAACTAGACAGCCTATTATTGCGAAACAATAATTTCGAACTTAGAACGTTTGGGGTTTACACGAGACTACTTTTCATGATTTTGAACATTCAAAATTAGAATCTAAAGTCATAGGGAATAAAATCCAAAGTTGGGGATAACATGTTACCTCGCCCCCCGCAAAAAGTGGCAGAAAGTTTGTTAGTAGAATGACACGTGGTTACGCGTCCCGATATAATTAGTCTAAGTCCCAATGGGATCTTTTGTGTTGACCCCTAACATACAGGTACTTTTTAATAATGCTGACACTTTTTTAAGGGGATGATCAGACCATCAAACTGGACAACTTTCTATATGGGACCAACATCGAAATCGCGAAAAAAAATCAGCTGTCCCATACATTTGGCTCGAGTAGATTTGCAGTTTTGTATGGAAGAGCAGATTTTTTTCTGGTGCCATAGAGAAAGTTGTTTAGTTTGAGGGTCTGATCATGCCCTTAAAAAAGTGTCAGCATATTAAGAAGGACCCTATATTTATTTCTTCACCTTTTATAAAGACATGGTGAATGAGGGACGCAATACCGTTCAGGAGTAGAATCCTGCTAAAAGGCTGAGGATAGAGCTGAGTGGCACGCCTTTAGAGAGGCCTATGTTCCTGTTGAAGATGAGATGATGATGATGACAGTTAAGTGAAAGCAAATGAAAATGAAGCAAAATAAAAATGGCAAAGAAAAGAATAGAAACAACTAATTTCTTTTCAGTTTCAGATTCATTATTTTCCCTTAAGAGCCTACCGAGCCTATTGTGCTGCCCTCAATCGTATTTTTTTAATTCTAAACAATTAAACAACATTTCTAAAAAACAAGAATGTCACATTGTAGTCTTGATTGGCTTTCAATTTATCGAAACATTACGGATTATTATGTTTTATGCGTGTACCTATTATCGTTAAAACCGACAAAAGTGGCCACTTTTGGCGGTTTTAACGATAATAGCTACAAGCATTATAAAAACAAATCCGCAGTGACCCGATAAATTGAAAATCAGCAATGACTACAATGTGACATTCTTGTTTTTTGGAAATATTGTTTAATTGTTAAGAAATAAAAAAAATACGATTGGGGGCAGCACAATAGGCTCGGTGCAGCCTTAAGTAATATAATACTCGCCCCGCTTCAGTTATAAACTTGTACCACACCACAGGTCCGGCATGAGATGGAGATTAATAGCCGTAAGGCCGCCTCCAGTAAGTCACCTAATGCGATTATCTTGTACCTAAAACAATGGGGCACTCAAAATTTTTGTTTGTAATTATTTTCTTATGGTTCGAATGGAAAGTTTGAAATATTTGGTGAAACTGACGTTAGGATTGATTACGTCAAACATATAAAAAATCACGACTATAATCCCTCTCGAGGCGTCCAGAAACACTGCTACAACTACAATTTCATGATGTAAACTTTAATGTAATATTGTAATTGTAATTTATTTAATTTCATTAAATTTATTCGTGAACTTAACATAGTTGTAGGATATAATTTGTTACTTACTATTAACAAAATATGGATAAATAAATGTGTGTATTATTTATTTGCGTATGGCTTTTTTATTTCCTCCAATGAAAAAGAATAATAAATTTACAAATCTATATCTAAATTTTGGAGCCAAATTTTGGCTTCCGGCGTTAGTTTCCACATATCCCCCAAACCCCCCTCAAAACTTCTTTTAGGACACTCCTCTACGATGTGCCTGACCGTCTAATGTGAATAAATGTGTGTCATACTTATGAAACGTTTACGCCGCACAGTGGCGCACTCAACATAAAATTTAAGATTTTTCAATCAAGAAAACCTAAAATCAAAATGTTATAAATTAAATGCTTATAGAATACTTTTTATTATTTTGATAGAATTATTTTACGGGTTCTAAATATTCCACTTTTAGAAAATCAACATAAAATATATATCAACCATAAACCTAAATGGTACTATTTAGGTCTATATATTTTATGTGGTGTTAGTGGTTGTTTAGTTTAATTGTCTGAATGCAGGGTGTATAAAATTTGGTTAGTAATTAAAGACCATCCCGAACAACTTGAAGTTTTGAAATTTTGTTATTATGCGCAGTAACTATAGAGCTCCCGCTAAACTCTCAATGGACTTTTGGAGAAAAATTGCATTATTTTTGAAACAAATATTGTGGAAATTTAAATAAATGAAAAAAAAAAAAACTTTCATACATTGAAATGTAGGATCGTTCGCGAAATGGCTACCGATGCGTAAAAGGCCCAATTCGCGAAATGGCTAATTCGTGAAATGGCCAATTCGGGAAATGGCCAATTCGGAAAATGCCTAATTCGGAAAATGCCTAATTCGCGTAATGGCTAACTTTACTTAGAATTTTTTTCACTCATTGGGTCGAGTAATCACTAATCATTGACGTTTTCTATGCAACAACCAGATATTTTCCTTTGTTAGTAATTAAAAACTGGTGGTGTAAGTATAAGATCATCCCGAATAGCTTTCATACATTGAAATGCTTAGGGTCGAGTGTAGTCATTGACGTTTTCTGTGGAACAACCATTTTTTTCCTCCGACAGTCTTTTGCGTCAGATATGTCCAGCCCAATCCCATAATATGAATATCATGGTTCATTGATCACTAAAAGAACTGACCCAATTTATTCCGATGACATTCATTTTCTTGGTTGATTTCCTCCCAGGAAGGCCCGTGAATGGATTCATTTTCGTCCTTAAAACGTAAGGTATAAGAGTTCTGTCATGAGATTTATTGTGGAATTAAATGTGGTTAAAGTCATGTTGAAATTTTTTGACGGCTGATTGAACATTAACACGAGTTTACTGGCGTATCAAATGCGTCGAAACTATTAAATTGTCAGTTGAATTGATGATCTAAAGAGGCGCTTCATTCAAATTTTCATATACAGTGACCAACTTATTATGTTGGTAATGTTGGTCCCTCGAATCCCCCAAAATCAGCATTAATATCCTGAATTTTTTTAAGGGGACGATCAGACTATCAAACTGAACAACTTGCTCTATGGGACCAACGTCAAAATCAGGGAAAAATATCTGCTGCTTCTGTTCCATACATAACTTGCACCAGCAATTCGCACGAAGAAGTTTGCTTCTTCTTTTATAATGCGCACGGCTAAGGAGTGGAATGCCCTGCCTGCGGACCTGTTCCCTGAGCAATACAACCTGGGCCTCTTCAAGGCGAGAGTGAATAGGCATCTTTCTAGGTAAGCATGCTACATCTTCGGCCTCATCATCACTCAACATCAGGTGAGATTGGGGTCAAATGTTTACCTATGACACATAAATATAAAAAACAAAAAAAAACTGAAATTCTTCTGGACCCAAATGTGTACGACGACATTTTTTTAAATGCGATTTCGATGTTAGTCCCATAGAGAAAGATGTCTCGATTTATGGTCTGATTAGCCCCTTAAAAAACCGTCAGCATGCTAGCAGCACCACACATCACATAGTAAATAGATGTCGCTATCTCTTTCACCCGACAGCGCTCCTCCTTCCCGCATGTGGCATATTATGATATGACGGACGTTTGCTTGTCATGTCATCTCTCGACGTTTATTAACTAGGACATAAACTTACTGAATATAATTCTTCTATTCGACAAAATAAAACAGCAACATACCTGAAACAAAATAAAAAAAATAATTATTAAAAAATTTACGAACTCTCTCTATATAGGATCCTTCTTAATATGCTGACACTTTTTTAAGGGGATGATCAGACCGTCAAACTGAACAACTTCCTCTATGGGACCAACATCGAAATCGCGAAAAAAAAATCATCACTTCCATACAAAACTGCAAACCTACTCGGAGCCAAACGTATGGGACAACTGTTTTTTTTTTCGCGATTTCGATGTTGATTCCATAGAGAACGTTGTTCAGTTTCATAGTCTGGTCATCGCCTTAAAAAAGTGTCAGCATATTAAGAAGGACCCTGTATTTCACATACGCATCGGAATTTCTTTTTCAGCGTATGCAGGTTTCCTCGACATTCGACATTTAAAAGTACATTATACTTCATCGTTACATCCTCGAGATTTATACTTACAAATGTAGTACACTCTTCATCGTACTAGGCATCGCACGATGAAGAGTGTACTACATTTGTAAGTATAAATCTCGAGGATGTAACGACTCATATAATTATGGTCAAACTTCACACAGGTAAGTTTGTTTAACCATCAATTCTTTAATTAGTGCGATCCATAACGAACTCTCATTCAAATCAAAATCTGTCATTAGTACGAAGATAAAGTATTTAGAAATTCAAACCTTCCAGTACAAAGTTTTATAAACTCTGGATTATATTTCAGTATCAAATGCAGGCACAAAGTAATAAAGCGAAACTGTTGTGGTATTTCAGCCTGCAATAGCTCCTAAATATTGCAGTTTCAATCTAGGATGGACTGGGATTAAGCCGGGTCATGGATTCGATGCCCGGAAGTGTTGACTTTGTGCTAATAAAACGACTGCACCTTTGAAATATTCAGTTCCGCTGTTTTTTAGTCGGATTTTATTTTTATTAGTCAAAACGTAGCAATTAACTATTGGAATTCTTTCGCTTTGTGAAATCTTTTATTAAAGGCACGAATTTTATTGTTCCGCTGGGAATTTAAAGAGAATTGTCAAAGAAAAACGTACAGAGTTCGCTTCTGAGTGGTTAAGAAGTTTGTCGCGACAGGTGGTGGGGATTAGTCGATTACTGACATCCGCGCAAGACAGACGTGTGGTCCTTGAAGCCACATTGGAGAGCAGTATAAAATTAAAAGCAGTATATATTTTTGATGTACCATAACAATACAAATATCATGATAATGATGGACACCATAAATTATCTTCATTAGTGAAATCGTGTTGTGTTAAGTAATTTAATTTCGAAACACTAAATCATTGTTATTGTGACCGAAAATGATTCCAAACCAATAATTATTGTAAAGCGTCGGTTAAACGCGATAGTATCAAGCTATGACGTCAGGAATTGTAGTCGAGCCAGAATAACGTCATCAAGGCTATAAAGAGTTATTTATGGCCCCGCGACGATATTCCGTTCGGTTGACTTTGCTTAACTGCTCATATTATTTAACTAGTTCGCGTTTAAATTTAATTTTCTTTGAACTCGTTTGGTTTGACACGAATCGTTTCTTTTCCTTCCAAATAAACTACGAATTTGTACCTACACATAGCGTCAAAAAAAAAAACATCTTTTGAAAATTCCACTTCAAACTACTTTAAAACCTACTTGGAGAAAAAGTCCGGGTATTACTATGAGGTATCATTTTGATAGTTTTAAATAATTTTACGAAAAAATGAAATTCATTTTTCATGCGCAGATTTTCTCCACCACTCTCATATCTTTCTTTCATCCTAACCTGAAGGTTTAGCTTTAGATGCAATTATCACCCATTTTGGTGAGTTTAAAAAAAAAACCTGTCTATACTAATCATTTTATAGGGTGTCACAAAATCTTTTATCCCGTCACCTGAACTTTAGCACAAAAATATAAGTTGAAGAGTCATGTAGCTCAGTTCAGCTGGACATAGGCGTCAGCATTATGTTTATAATATGTATGTTGTAACGTGCTCTAATCGCTACATCGTAAGCCATCATCAAAACCGCAGCACCATCCTATTTTAAAGCAAAACCGAGATAAAATTAGCCACCATTAACTTTACTTCAGTTAAAAACGTCAGTAAAACTGAACGTATAATAAATCCGGTAAGCTGTACTAACACGCAATGTTTTTCAAAAACAAGCCTGCCTCAGCCAGTGTAGCTAATTATAAAAGTATTAAAATGTTCCTCAGAATAGGTAAGTAAGTACTCGACGATTAGCTGCCTCTTACACCGCTACGTAATACTACCATAAAGGTATCATATAGAGGAACTGACAGCTGAGAGAGCGAGATGTACCTAGCGGCGCCACTGTATAATAGAAAGAGATACGTGACGCGAGGCAATAGAACCGTTTTTGGGAACTTGTCAGCACAATCGACTGGGTAAATATTCGTGCTCTGTGAATAATTAGTGAATCTTAAGTGAAGTCGTAGATTATTTTGTGAAATATACTAACACTATTTCATTAAATTACCTACGATTTCACGTTAGATTCACAATTATACACAGAACTCGAAGTTTTAGGGTGCCGATAAGTGCCGACAAATGCACAAAAAACGGTTTCATTTGAAAACTCATGTCAGTAACTCTATTCCGACAGGTATAATAACTTTATGAATACTACTAATTCGAGAAAGTGACGTTTTGCGAAAGGGACATTTCGAGAAAGGGACGTTGTTTTCCGAAGGGACGTTTTGCGAACGGGATTTTTACGACATTATCCGCCTAAGTCAACTCAAACAAAATTACTTCTGACTGTTACTTAGCGCATAAACTCTAATGACACCATTTTGCGAAAGTGACGATTTGAAAACGTAAATTTTTGATTTTGATAATAGACATTTTGCGAAAAAATCTGTGACATTTGCGAGTGTGACATGACACGCCTGAACCCACCAAATATGTTAGTAATCAATTCGATCCATTTCCAAAACAATAAAAAGTCTTTGGGAGCGTTTAGGATACGTAAATAGGATGTATTGAGACCATTTTTAAAATTGTTGTCTAAAAAAATCGGAATCTTAAAATCTTTTTTTTTTGGTTTGTTATAAAATATTTGAAATAACCGAGGAAATAGCAAAAAAAAAACGATTTATTTTAAAATCGAAGCCCGTAAAAGTTTAGCACATACATAATATCAGGTATCAGGCGAACAAATTACGCAACTGTGTCAACAGTCAGGTGGAAACGTACGAAAAAAACACATTTTACGAGCGTGCTCCACTTTCCAGGGCCAATCGTAAAATATATCCGAACCGAACATAAGTACTACGCACCGATATTTGAATTTTTCAGTCATCCGCTTTTTACGTTTAAATACTTTTACTACGTATATTTTTTAATTTAAAAAATCCGTCGACGTGCGTGACGTGAACACCACTGCATCCGTCCGCTAGCACCTGCCGCTGACGGGGGCGGGGCTTAATTTAATCTAATGAAAATAGGTATACTTACCTACAAATAATACAGAAGTGTTACACGAAAAATGATTTAAGAATAATTTGTTTTATACATTACTAGGTTTTGCTCGCGATATCGCCCGCACTGGGCCCCGTCATCATAGCGAGGTAAAATAAATACCAGTTTTTAAGTCTCATCGCAAGCTTTTCAACAAAAAAGTTTCATCAAAATCGGTTCAGTCGTTTTTGCGTGATGGTCAAACAAATAAAGAAACAGACAGACAGACAAAAAATCTACAATCTGTAATTTGGAATCATACACCTAAAAACCATAATCGTAAACTTTTTTTTTAAATATCTTCAATGTAGGTACATACATACTTCTGTTACAGTTCTATGATAGCGTAGAATTAGATACACATGCGTTTTCATATTTACATGGTCAACCAACGTATCAAAACTGAGCACCTTCCGAATAGAAAATTTCTGAAAAACTCCTCTTGTCCTCAACAACCTATAACTCAACAACCTATAACTCAACACATTGTAGTTCCGCAGACATTACCAATTAATCTTATCCGAACGTCCAGGAAAATAATCCCAAAGAAAAACAGACATTCGCACTGACAGTTAGATATCGGATCTGACCCTGAGCACTCCCCAGTGGTTACTTTTAGTAGTTCTGCGAGTTTGGCTAAAGGACTTATAGCGTCCTACACGTTATAAGTACCGAGTATAAAGAGAACAGATCGTTTACGAGACGATCTAATCACAAAAATACGCGGAAAAACATTCGGCATTAGCATAGGTTGTCACTTGTCAGAAAATGTCTTAAAGTGTGCCGTTGTGAGTGTGTGAAGATTAGAAATATTAGAATTAGTAAATACGAGCTTTTACCCTAGACTTCGTCAGCACAAATTATATACCAGATTTCAGGTCAAGTCATAGCTGTCAAACAAAAAAGGGTTCGTCAAAATCGGTAGTAGTTTTTGCGTGATGCTCGAACAAACTAACAGACAGACGACTGTACAGACACACTTCTGATACAGGTTTTACAATAGTTTAGTATTCCAAAACCATAGCAGGTTTTGAATCTCTATCATCATCCATTCTCGTTCTTGAACAAAAACATTAAGAGGCTCCCCATAGGTGAACGCTAGCTCGGGCCATATTTTACTGGTTTTTAGAAGCTATCTTCTCGTTGTTTGAAAGACATACAAATAATTGAAAAGTGTAGCAATATTCTTCAACATCTCGGCTTTATTTGCTATAGATCATATTTCTTATTTTTCTATAAAATACATATGAAACCTGTGTTCAAAGGAAAGCCTAAATATTGGAAAAAAATCTGTATTATGAGCATCTACTTTATAAGTTGAAGTCACATTTACTTGAGACACACACCTTTGTGTAGACAAAATTAAGATCTAAAATTGCTATTTAGCAATTTTTTTTTAGACCATTATTTAATGAGTTAATTAGATAATTGTTAAATTTGGGGCCTATTCTTATGATTTTTGAATGTGATTTCCTTGGATTAGAAGGTTCCACTGGGACATAATGAAGGACAAGCTAGTCAAAAATAGGTATACCTACTAAAATGACGTAGTTTAGTAGAGGTGAGGTGGCTCTGAAAGAGTCAAGGTCGTTCGGTCAGGGAAACCCCTTAAATTTAGCTACCACGAATAAAATGGTTTACCCCGTCCACTCGGGAATTCTCTAACTACGCAACGCAACTCCCTGACATATTTACAGTAAAAACTCGTAGGGTAATTACGTTTACGATATTATGTCAAAAAGATCTACTATCAGTTTAAAATAACAATGTGCATGACCTTGAAGGGCCGTTGGATAACTTCACTCGGTTGACAAAGGAATGTAGACTATGCAAAGGAAACAATCATTTGAATGACTCGAGTGAAGTTCGTGTGATTGAGTGACGTCACATTTGCGAGCGAGGTTATGCACATTGTTATTTTAAACTGATAGTACCTACCTGTTTAATCGTATTTATCAATATCGTGCGTAGGTAGGTACATACGTAGTGGACATTCTATATTCTACCTATTTTGTGTTCCTAACGTCAAAGGTCAATAACATAGGAATATTTTTATATTAGGTATTCATTCCCTAAGCCCTAAGGTTCCTAAAATATGAGTCAAGGAAAGTAAAGGATATTATTATACAAACATATTATGTTTCCAAGAAATTCTTCTCAATATTCTCTTCATTGAAGGTAAGGTCAATTTTCTTAGAAAATGGAAATGTTAGAAATTATAATTTTGGTAGATATTTGCCATAACGGTGACGGCCGGCGCGGTAGTATCTCAAATTAGTGCCATATCTAGCGTTGCGTCCACAACGTACCAAATGTGTCAATTGATTACGTTTAATAAAAAATTGTAGTTTAAATTGTCAAGTTAAAATTGTCGCATTCAATACGTCCACACGTATGACTAACTGTCGTATCCGACATTTTTGTCAAAACAGAGTTAGGGACATACGATATGATTTCGATGGGCAAATAAGCACCACTAATCGTCGTATTTGTATCAGTTGCCGTTATGTATGTAATGCCACATGCACAGCTGTCGTATGTACTACTGATAACGAATATTTTACGTTGCTTATACGTTGCCCCGTAAAATGTTACATACGACAGTTAATTGCGAGTGACGAACTAATGCCCACATAATCTTTCAGGGTCTATCTATGCCCAAGCTTAAGGCTGCACCGAGCCTATTGTGCTGCACCCAATCGGTTTTCGAAAAAAAGAATGTCACATTGTAGTCATTGCTGATTTTCAATTTATCAGGTCACTACGATACGTTGTTTTTATAATGTTTGTTCTTTAAAAACTTCGTTCTTTAGAACCGCCAAAAGTGGCCACTTTTGGCGGTTTTAACGATATTAGCTACAAGCATAAAACATAATAATTTTCGATAAATTGAAAGCCAATCAGGACTACAATGTAACATTCTTGTTTTTTGGAAATGTTTCTGAATTGTTAAGAAATAAAAAAATACGATTGGGGGCGGCTTGGTAGGCTCTTAAGAAGTTTTAATTACCTACGTAGGTAGGCAAACCTAGCAGTGTTCATAAAAACTGTAATTTTATTAATAGTTAGGTTTCCTGAAATTGTTCACACGCGACAACAACGAGCGACAAAAATTTAATTAGTGTGTAATGGATATTAAAATTATTTAACGCTAAAATCAAAATTCAATATCAACATTAGTCCTTCCCTAAAATACAATCAATAACTCGCGTTAAAAGTTAAACCTCATTCTAGCCTCATTAACAATGAAAATGCTAAAAAATTAACATCAGTAATATCTGAAATGAATTAATAATGAACTAATTATCCATATTATTCAAAATTACTCGATGGTTTAAAATTTTAAATAAAGCATACCGTGGGAAAGCCGCAATCACCGAGGATGCCGCCATTTTAAAATTAATCTACCAAATATGTACATAATTGTATTTGTAGGAGAAATCGCGGGTTCCGGGCGATTGTTCCTTCTCCTACAGTGGTTTGGTTTGGTGGCGAATGATAACACCTGAATCTTCTTGCTGAATGATTTATTTAAGTTCTTGAAACAGTAAAATGAATTTATCTGATAATTGATATGAAAGTCTGACCGGCCGCCGTTGATGGCGTCGGAAGAGAGTCCTGAAGATCTGATACATTACACTGAATTTATTTCTGAATATAATAAAGTCTGACCGGCCGCCATTGATGGCGTCGGAAGAGAGTCCTGAAGATCTGATACATTGCACTGAATTTCTTTCTGAATATAATAAAGTCTGACCGTCCGCCATGCGTGGCGTCGGAAGAGAGAGAGATGTTGCCAGTAATCGCTACTGAATACATGAATAATATAGTACAAATTAAAGTTAACTGACTGGCAACATTCATTATCATTGAGTTTATTGATTACATTGATAGTTCTGATCCATCTCAATAGATGGCGTGAGTCGTAGCTTTCGTAGAAATTGAAATAATGAAAACATGTTAATTTTGCGTTAACATTCCTGGCCGGGGGCCAAAGATGAAATCTGATTGAACCCTGAAATACTGATTTCTTAATTAACAGAGTAGAAATGTCCTTAACAAATATTATATTCTAACTAAATATAATTATGAAATATACAATTCTTATCATAGGTCCCTATCACTATCTACAATAGGCAATTTACACAACCCGATAGTAGGTCCGACTAACTCGCCATGCTGAGTTTTTAATTTAACTGACCTGATTACTGAATCCTGACCTGAATACAATTCAATTACTCTACCCCTTCTCCATTGTAATGGGGGTGTATTAACATCAATGATAAGAACTAAATCATTTAATTTTAGATTATCAGACTGATTAAACCATTTGTTTCTAATTTGAAGTGTAGATAAATATTCTGAATGCCAACGTGACCAAATCGTTTGGTACATTTTTTGAATAGTTTGATATCTAGATAATCGTGATATTTTAGTGTCCTTCCAGTGAGACTCGGGTAGGGCAACTAAAGGTTGACCTATAATGAAATGACCTGGTGTGAGAACCTCCAAATCACTTGGATCCTCTGACATTGGGACAAGAGGTCTGGAGTTCATTATTGACTCTATTTTAGCAAATAGAGTAGAGAGCTCTTCGAAAGTTAGTATAGTCTCACCTATTTCTCGTCTGAGTAGGTTCTTGGCGCTCTTGACAGCTGCCTCGAACAAACCTCCCATGTGGGGTGAGGCTGGTGGGTTGAATTCCCAATGAATGTTCTGACGACGGAACTCGTCCTTGAGTATGATCTCGTTTGATAATAGAAACTGATTTACCTCCTTTAGGTAGTTGTTGGCTCCCACGAAGTTGGTGCCTCGGTCTGACCTGATGAGTGATGGAAGTCCTCTACGACTAACAAATCTTGTAAAGGCTGCAATGAAACCTTCGACTGACAAACTTGATACCACCTCTAAGTGGACTGCCTTTGATGCTAAGCACACAAAAACACATAAGTACGCTTTGACTGATTTAGCGTTTCTGAGTAAGCTGGATTTTACCAAATACGGCCCTGCGAAGTCCGTCGCGGTCCCTGAGAATGGCCGCGCAGCAATAACCCTGTCTGCTGGTAAATCTGACATGAATGGAGGTTGAATTGAGGGTCTGAATCTGAAACATACAATACATTTTCTGATGACACGCGACACTTGTCGTCGCACTGATGTGATCCAGTATTCTCTTCTTAGAATAGCGATTAACGCATTGGTTGCTGCATGACAATAGCTTTTATGATAATATTCAATGAGTAACTGAACGAATTGATTATCCTTTGGTAGTAAATATGGATGACGTGAGCCATATTTAAGCTCTGAACGCTTAAGTCGTCCTCCGACTCTTATTATTCCTTATAGCTGCTGATGCCTTCGAATTGGGGTGAGTAGCCTCCCAATCGTCTGCTAACTGAAGTAATGTCCTGATTGAGATAAATGGACTGGACCTGAGACCATATGTGTTTGTGTTTAACTCGTAAACTTCTAACTTCTGAGATGGATCTTTTCTCCATAATATGAGCTGATACTTCCTGTCTTCGGGGTGTATCCAGGTCATCCTGAACATCATCTTGATATCAGTGGTAAATACGACTGGATGCCGTCTGAAATTCAGTAATATTTTTGTTATGTCATTCTGAAGTGGAGGTCCTGAGTGAAGACATTGGTTAAGAGATACATTATTGGATGATTTGCCGCTACCATCAAATACGACTCTGAGTTTATCTGTACCCCTTTTGAATATTCCATGATGAGCTATAAAGTAATGTTCTGAATCAAACTGAAATCGGGACTTAGACATATGTCCTAACCTTTCATATTCATCCATGAATTCAATATATTTCTGAGCAAACAATTTATTTCTATTCAATTTGCCTTCTAACGCCTTAAATCGTTGAATAGCAATGGCCTTTGTTTCACCTAACAGTGATCTGTCTGATAAGAATGGAAGTTGTACCATATATTTACCATCTGGAGTCCTGACCGTAGTTTTCTCATAAAATTCCTCACACTCTTTATAATGTGGGTTTACTACCTTATCTGATGAAGGTGGTTCTTCTGACTTCCAAAATCGTTCCACCGCCTCTTCTAGGCGTGTCATTCGTAGTCCATACTGCTGAACTGAAGTTGGATGTGCTACTTTGTCTGATGAGTGTTGATGATGATGGGTAATATCTGAGGTCTGATGATGATTCTTTGATGAAACTGGTCCCATTATCACATGACCAAAGCAGGTGCCATACGCTGCTATTCCTGAAGTTAGAGGTATTTTCGTACCATCATAGACATAATTTAATATGTCAGCTCCTACTATTAACTCAATTTCCTGAGACTGATTGAATGAGTGATCAGCTAAGCGAATCTGATTTGTTTTCATAAAGTTATTAAATTTATTATCATTAATTGAAGGCAATTCTGAAGTTAATGAATACATAATGACTGCATCGGTACTGATTATAGGTAGGTCTTTATAAATTGGTTTGATAACTATCTTAGTAGTTTGACCTGGTTGGCTGACTATGTGATTGCCTATGCCATGTATTTTACATGAACTAAACTGTCGATGTAGATTTAATTTACTGACTAATGATTCTTTTATGACTGAAACACTAGCACCTGTGTCTAGCAATGCTCGTGCCTGAATATACTGACCATATTTATTTCTGATACATACCAGAGCAGTGGGGCACACACCACCTGCTGGTGAAGTTACATCGACAGTGGAACACCATCATTGTGAAGGATGGCCATAACGTAGGTCCTCGTACTGAATGTTAGCCTGACGTACTCTCTGACCTGGGCGCCTGACACCAGCGTGGAACTGATACCGAGGACTCTCAGTCTTTACTGATGGTGGTTCTGATGATTGATCATCCCGGGTGGCTGATGATGATGGATGTGAGACTGCTACCGGATGCGGTGAGGGTCCCTGTGACTGAGTCGGTCCCTGATCTCTGTGAACCAGGGAAGCTCTTTCTGAACGGTGCGGTACTTGATCCCCACTCTGATTATAGGGTTGAGAAGGTCTCCTATATGCCTGACGTTGAGCAGTAGCCTGATGAGGGTTTGCATCATCAAAACACAGTAGCGTGTTATGTGCCTCTGAATTACAGTGCTTGCACCATGACGCGTGAGTGCACTCCTGAGTCTGATGAAGTCGCAAACACTTCTGACAGCGCTTCTCCTTTGAAGCCCACACCCTCCGCTGATAGGGATGTAGCTTGATAAACTCACCGCACTTGTACAGTGAGTGATTGTCCTGATTACAGTATGAGCATAAGATAACCTGATACTGAGATTTTCCTGAATTATCCCGAGCGTGATGCACCGCCAACGCACGTGGGTGAGACTGTCCTGAAGGCCGCCTCGTTGAATGTGTTGGTCTGATCGGTGACGTTGGAGCCTGACGTGGTGATCTCCTGTCTGAAATCACACTCTGAAGCCTACACTGCTCATCCAGCAGTTCCAGTAACTGATTAAAGGTAGGGAGTTGGTTGGGATCCTTCCCGAACCTTTCCTCGTACGTTTGCCTGATTCTGATTGGTAACTTCTGAAGCGTGATAAAAACTAATAAGTAGGACCATTGATCGATGGGTAATTTCAATTTTCCCAAAGCCTGATAACACTCTCTGAGCGGGTCGTAGAAGTCGCGACGCAGATCTGAATTTGCGGTGACGGGCGGTAAATTAATCAGACTGGTTAAGTAGCAGTCTGTTAATAACCTAGCGTTGTCATAACGCTTCCTGAGTAACTCCATGGCGACCGGATAACTAGTCGCATCCATGGACAGGTGACTGATGATGGAGAGCGCCTCCCCAGAAAGAGATGCTCTCAAGTAATAATACTCCTCACTATCTGATAGCTGGGACCTACTGTCTACCAACGACTGAAATAGGTCATGAAAACCCAGCCACTCCATCTTATTCCCGCTGAACTTGGGTAACTCGATGAGAGGGAGCTTTGCTCTAGAGGTACTTGCCTGAGGGTCCTGAATTGACTGAACATCGTCCGCTTCCTCCTGAATTATGGAAAGTATGTTATTTACCTTCGAGAACTGCTCGAGAAGGAAATTGAATTCGGGCTGATCGTCATCTCCAAACTCGCTTTCAAATTGGAGAATGGTCTCAAAGGCAGCGACGCAGTCCGGGTAGTATTTGCTGAAATGCTTTCTAGCTACTGAAGCGGCGATATGTGACTTTGAAGTCTTAGTAGTTTCGTAGAAGTCATTTAACATACGCACCTTTGCTTTGAACTGGGCCTTGGCCGTGATTAAAGCTTTAGATTGCGGCATGATTAACTGATATTGAGTATATTAACTGAAATCTACTTGAAATCTATTTGTAATTCAAACCAAATTGAACAAAAGGGAATGTAAACAAACAAATAATCTGAACTGACAGTCGACGATGACTTTAACTTTTTATATTGAACTTTTTTCGGCTTGGCACCTTGGTCGATGTCTTAATCGAGCAAAATATCGCTAGACCATGCTAGGCTGAGAAAAGTTGTCTATGGAGTGAATGTTGCTAGGTTGAAACTTACCAAAAATTAATGTATAATCGATAAACTGAATTGATAAACAAAGATGGCGTACACACAATTGCACAATGAAAATGAATAAAATTCTAACCTGAAATATGTAATAATGTCTCTAATGCCGCAGACACGAAATGAAATGTTCACCTTTGCTGTGATGACCTGATGCTGTCCACTTGATGACACAGACCGTTCCTTCGGATAAACGATCGCGCACTGACTGAACTAAAAGTTATTATGAACGCACAATATTGTTTGTATACTGATATTGTCCTACGCACTGAAACTAACTGAAATGATGAATGATTCCGCTGCGGCCCGCGCGGCTAGTCTTCCTGAATTCCTGGATCAGCAACGTCTTGATCCTAGTATCCTGGTCCTGAATAGTTTCGATTCGAATTTCTGATCTGATTGTCTTCGGATTTTCCGGTATAAAGCACTCTTTGCTTCGGATCCTGATGTTCTGATATTCCTGATGATCTGATTATCTGACGTCACTAGGGTTTCGTATCTTCCCTGTGGATGAATCTGATCTGATGTAAATACGTCTTGGAGAATACGTAAAAATGGCCTCCGTGCTGAAATTGACTCGGATGGCCGTGCGACTCACTGATTTGAGTTGGAATCCTCACTGAAAAGTCGTTAATGTCTGAAGCTGGGTCTGATTCTAGCGGATTTCTGAGTGGATTCCGACTAGATTGCGCTGATGAATCGCCGGTTGGCGTTTCTGTCCCCTCGTGGGCCACCAAAATGTGGGAGAAATCGCGGGTTCGGGGCGATTGTTCCTTCTCCTACAGTGGTTTGGTTTGGTGGCGAATGATAACACCTGAATCTTCTTGCTGAATGATTTATTTAAGTTCTTGAAACAGTAAAATGAATTTATCTGATAATTGATATGAAAGTCTGACCGGCCGCCGTTGATGGCGTCGGAAGAGAGTCCTGAAGATCTGATACATTACACTGAATTTATTTCTGAATATAATAAAGTCTGACCGGCCGCCATTGATGGCGTCGGAAGAGAGTCCTGAAGATCTGATACATTGCACTGAATTTCTTTCTGAATATAATAAAGTCTGACCGTCCGCCATGCGTGGCGTCGGAAGAGAGAGAGATGTTGCCAGTAATCGCTACTGAATACATGAATAATATAGTACAAATTAAAGTTAACTGACTGGCAACATTCATTATCATTGAGTTTATTGATTACATTGATAGTTCTGATCCATCTCAATAGATGGCGTGAGTCGTAGCTTTCGTAGAAATTGAAATAATGAAAACATGTTAATTTTGCGTTAACAGTATTCATTCGCAATTTAGCTGTATTTATAACCCAAAAAGAGGGGTGTTATAAGTTTGACGCCTGTCAGTATGTCTGTAGCATCGTAGCTCAAAAACGGGTGGATCGATCCAGAAAATCTGCAGTTATGCGAATGTGACAATTTGCAAATGTGACGTTTTGAGAATATGACATTTTGCTATGAGACTTATTGAAAGTGTGACATTTTGAGAGTCCAGAAAATCGGGAGTTATGCGAGTGTAACGTTATAAGAATATGACATTTCGTGGGTATGACATTTATATAGAAAAACGTCAGTTATATGAGTGTGACGTTTTTAGATTATGACATTTTGCGATGTGACTTATTGCAAATGTGACATTTTGCAAGTGTGCCATTATGCTTCTGATCCAGAAAAGCTTCAGTTACATGCGCGTGACGTTTGTTGAGAATATTAAATTTTAACGATGTGACTTTTTGAGAATGAGTCATTTTGCGAGTGTGACATTATGGAAATGATCCAGAAAATCGGTATTTACAGATACACAAGGAGACACCGAAGTGTCACCAAAAGGATATATATATATATTTGTCTGGAAAGCTAAATTACATTAGTACAATCTTTAATTAAAAAAAAAAACATTTTTAGTATTTTAATATTTTGTAGTACTTATTCCAGGTATAGCTTCAAGTGTGTAACTCAAAAGATTGAAACCCACTGTCAATAAGAACGAGTGGTCACGACAAGACTATCGTGTTTAGAAACTCATTAAAACTTTCCGCGCAGTATAGAGATTAAACATAATCTTAGAAATTCAGACGGTGGATCTAATTTAGCGGTCGGTCTCACACGGAATGATTTAGTGACTGGCCGGAGTTCACGCACCGGCGGGTTTACGCGGATGTAAAACCGAGTTAGAAAAGGCTTAGACGCAGAACGTCCAAATGGAAAAATGTCTGCAATCGCTGAACGTCTACTTCTCAGAAATATCAATTTTTTTTATTTGTAGTCTAGCAATGAGACGCTTTTTGGCGGCGTAGTGTAGTTTTGGTATTGGAAATCATTAACATAGTACCGCTTGCGGCCGTAGTATGACGCCATAATCTTAGCAATTCAGACATTGGATCTAATTTAGCAGTCGGTCTCACACGGAATGATTTAGTGACTGGCCGGAGTTCACGCACCGGCGGGTTTACGCGGATATAAAACAGAGTTGGAAAAGACCTTAGACGCAGAATGTCCAAATGGCAAAATGTCCGCAGTCGCTAAATGTCTACTTTCTCTTATTTATTTGTATTGCAGCAATGAGACGTTCGTTGGCGGCGTAGTGTAGTTTTGGTATTGTAAACGATCAACAAATTACCGCCTGATCTACTTTCGTCCATTCTGTCTGTCTGAATGCCCCGCCTCAATTAGTGCCTCATTTTTGAATCGAGATTTGGCATGAAGTTCAACATATAGGGCCAAGATCGAAATCAAGTAAAAAAATCTACATTTCTATACAAAACTGCAATAGTACTCGACCCAAATGTTTGGGCCTGCAGATTTTTTTTTCTGTTTCAATGTTGGTCCCATAGAGAAAGTTGTTCAGTTTGGTAGTCTGATCCCCTTAAAAAAACCATCAGCATTCTAAGAAAAACCTGTGAATTCTTCAACAAAAGTCTTATAAGGTCACTTCCAGTTCATTTAGTTCCATGTAGGTTGCTCGTGGAACATTCGAAATTTCAGCCCTTTTTTTCATTCGATACTTGTTTCATCGTACCCTATATCGAACTGGGACTACGTGTACAGTCTACATCAAAGGTCCAGGATCAATATCATCCAATTTCAGGTTCTATTGCTGACCTAAAAGCCAATTTAACTATCTGCTTTTTATTTCCTGACTTTTGCGAAACGATTTCGTATGGGATAAAAAATTTCAGAACATGAAGTTAGTGATTCAAATCGTCTCATCATCATCATCCTCCAGACGAACATACTACAAGTATAAGGTTTAGACTACTACGGAAGTACGGAAGCGACAAGGCCTGCCGCATTTGCGGCATTTGGTGCTGTATGGCGGTTGGTGCAGGAGCCTGTTTGTCCCTGTGTCTTTTAGCTCGCTTATTTCGGCCAGAGATTCGAACCAGGCCCTGTACCCGGACTTTCGATGTTCAATATATCGCCACTCGGAACGAAAACGTTCACGCAATTGCGAAGTTCGAATGTGCGGGTAGAGGTCCAGACTTCATCGTGGTTTGTAAGACCGTATGTCATATTCACATAGGAACCCAGGGTAGGTAACATCCTTTGTATAATGTAAAGGAAACAAATTTTATGTTTCTATCTTCAGGGGTTTAATCGGTTCGTTATCTGCCATGTATCCTTAGATTAACCTTCCACTGATACCTTCCTAATTTGTGTTCCATTTAATAAGTAAAACTCATTATTTTTAGGGTTCCGTACCCAAAGGGCGAAAACGGGACCCTATTACTAAGCCTACGTTGTCCGTCCGTCCGTCCGTCCGTCCGTCCGTCCGTCCGTCCGTCCGTCCGTCCGTCCGTCCGTCCGTCCGTCTGTCCGTCTGTCCGTCTGTCCGTCTGTCCGTCTGTCCGTCCGTCCGTCCGTCTGTCCTACCTATTAAGGGCTGTAACTTTTGAACCGTAATAGCTAGATAGTTGAAATTTTCTCAGATTATGCGTTATTACGGCGGATTTGTTAACAAATAATTAAAATGTCAAAAAGTTAAAAATTAAGGGGGGTTCTCAACATGAAACAATTTTTTATCAACGTTTTTACTTCACGCTCTATCGTAAAAACGGTAATACATACAAGCGTCAAACTTAGTGTGATTATAGAACAAACTTTACAGAATAACAACAAATACTAAAAACTGGGCAAGTGTGAGTCGGTCTTGCTCTAAAGATCCCGGACAATAAAAGTTTTTTTTTCTAAGTAAATAATGTTGTGTTCTGTGGTGGTGTGGTACGGAACCCTCGATGCGCGAGTAGCCCGACTCGCACTTGACCGGTTTTATTTTTTATATTTTTTTTACAAAGCAAACGTTGCGTTGTTAATATACATACTCTGTTACATTTTCCCCATGAAAATAAATCAGTGTAAAAATTTTATACCACATCAAACTCAATATTATTTTGCTTATAAATAAACATGACTGTATATTACACCGAAGCAATTGAAAACAGAATTGGCTATTACGTCTCAAGGCGTATTTTCGTCTTAAGGGGATACGTCACACGTCGTCGCTGACTGGGTAACAATTTAAAGCATAAAAAATTAGTAATATAAGAAAAAAACCGGCGAAGTACGAGTCGGGACTTGGGTAATTAGTGTTCCGTACTACCAGTTGTTTAACATGGGTTATTGATAAATCCACTATAAATTGACACTTACTTAGTATGTGGTCACATAGTAACTGAAGATCATTTTACACTGGTCTCATTGGTGTTAGTTTCTTGGGTGTAGAAAAAAAAACTATCCAAATTAGAGCCACCCTGATAATTTTCCCGCCATCTACACGTTATTTCTGATGTTCCTGATTTTTTTTAGATCTTATACGGCTATATTTTTTGAAATAGAGGTAGGGACAGCCATTTCTTGGATTGAATTGAAAATTTTGTTAAACAAAGTTTTTATAAAAAAATTGAAAAGTATATTTTTAGACTCGTATTTTCATAAGCTTTCATTTGATACCCCACACCATAGGGTATAATAAACTGTTTTGTTATATACCCTTTATTACTCTAAAAATTGCCCCCCAATATAAAAATTTAGCCTTTTTTACTTCATTTATGATATTAGACCACTAATTGCTATATCGGTAGCGAGTTTCAACTTCCTATGTCTTACGGTCTCTGAGAAAAATGCCTGTGACAGACGGACGGACGGACGAACGGAGAGACACCGAGCTGATTCCATAAGTGTTCCGTTTTTGCAATTTTGGTACGGAATACTTAAAAAAATTGTCGGTGCTACAACTTGAGGCATTTCGAGGCATGTATCGTACCTACTGTCCATAACAAGTGGCGACGGGCTCACTCCCCGTCACACTGGACGGAGTTTCGGTACTACTAGTGAAACGTGGATGTTCTGAAGTTTCAGAATATCTCTGACTACCCCCTCGGGGAATATAGTCGTGAGCATATGCTTATGCTTATGCTTTAATAGAATTTCAGGTTACAAAGCTTTAAATAGTTGAACTTCTATTGAAACATGAAGCGAAACGATCCCCCTTAAATCGCAAGTTTCATCAGATTTCACTTTACCACGCGTTTAAGGTCGAATATCACGCGAGAAATGTATCAAATTTTCGTTCGCACATCATAAACACACATTAAAGGGTGTATATTACACCGACGTACAATAATGGGGTAGGTAATGACTTCAGAAAGAATGAAAGTTTGAAAATTAACACGAAATTGAAGACATTAATATCTATTTAGAGTTGAGTACTATGTGTACATACTTAAACTGACGAGTGTAATGTGGTTAGAAACATAAGAATTTAGTTTATAGAGCTGGGTCAGCTGCTGAACACGCGGCACACTTGAAGCACTCCACATACTCCTGCTTGGAAGCGGACCACATATTTGTCCCGTTCCCCGTGGAGACAGCCGGCCCCTGGTGTGCAGAAGCAAAGGTCTTTGCTAAAGAATTGAGCCGACGGCTCCGGGACAGGGGCTGCGACCCCCCGCTCCGGTTCGTTTATGGAGGTGATACTTGGGAATGTTCCTCCATTGAAAAGGGAAGTACTTCCGCCAGGCTAGGTGTGATGCCTGGGGGACCGGCCGTGGTCCGACAGTTCTTAGTTGGACCTTGTATATATATCGAATCTCTGTGATTATTTCTCTTGCGCGATTTATGTCTTGCATTCGATTATGAACCTTATGTCTAGTAGGTTACGAGTTACGTATTTAGGATGAACGTTGTCTTTGTATGGAGCATATTTCCGTGAGCGACGGTATCGCCATCTGTTGGCATCTTTGCTATAACTTGTGGGTGCTGGACATCTGTTGTAGTTCCCCACACGTTTCTGGTCCAACACATAGCACTGGCAACACAACGCGGTAACGCCGCCAGTATTTTAGGTTCCTTCAGACCGGAAACCAACCGTGGCGGGCTCCTGGAATAGCATAGGTTCATCTTTCATCTCTTCTTTCTTTATTTATTTATTATTTATTTTAATACTTTATTGTACACACGGAAATATACATGAAAACAATATAATAGACAATTACAAAGAATTATTCTTTCTTATTTTTTCCTTTTTTAACCTTTGTCGCCTATATTAAATATATCATTCATTAGTTATGAGTTCTTCTTGCATATTATTATTATAGTTTAGACTTAGTTTAGATAATTATTTAGTTTGCTTATAATTATGTATCCCTTCTTAAAGTGAATAAAGACGAATTTTTAATTTAGTTTAGGTTTTAAATCATCATCATCATCAGCTTTTATACACCACTGCAGGGTATAAGCCTACCGGTAACACAATCATCTCCATGTTACGTCGCCAGTTGCTCAGTTGTTCAGTTTGATGGTCTGATCATCCTCTTAAAACACCGTCAGCATATTAATTTGAACCCTGTATGAATGAAAACGTATCAAAAGCTAATTACGGATTTAACTTGTTTAAACAGCCCCAAATTTAAAATTTTGGGTTTATCTCGTTCTAAAAAATCAGTTCGTAAATTGGTTTTTGTACATTTTTAAGGCTTAGCTTACATACTTCAAACATGGTGTTAACATTTTTGTCTACTTAGAAGGCTTTGAAAAATACACTAGTATTTTCTAATGAATACTTTGTTTTTAAAATTTCAATGCCTATTTTATTGCTCAAAAATAATTTATATTGTTAAATCTAATTAAAATTAGTGCATTGGTAATAATATTAATTAGTTAAAAGCCTTCTGGGAGATACAATTTTGATTTCTATGTTGCGTAGAAACTTTGTTTTTAATATCTCTTCAGATCGTCTTTTTGTCACTAAATAGTACCGGTTACAGTTTAAGAGTCCCATTAACCCTTCAAGCACCAACCTATAAAAAGCCTTAAGATAAAAAAACCTTTTTTTTTCAATAAGGTATAATTTAGCCTTTAGCTTTAGCCTAGTTTTTCGATCCTTAAGGATCGACCGGCGCTCCAGAGGTTAATAATTACTCCCCACCCCTCTTAACAAAACTCCGTAAAATGACTGGGCTACAAGAGAAAAAACGCGTTCAGTAGAGGCAACACCTTAAACTTTTCATTATAACTTTATTTAGTCTGAAGTTGTTCCGCAGTGGCTTCCAAGCTGCTAACTTCATTTAAATCTTATCACAACTAGATAAGAATCTGAATAGCTTAACTAACTTTCAGTTTTCATTCACGGCTAATTTATGAAGGAGCCCGTTAGAATCTATTATCGAGATTTACTTAGTTTAAGCTGCTTGTAAGTTTTTAAAAGTTAAAAATGTTGTAAGTGCTTTTAGAAGCTTGTTCACAACTACTGTAGGTACTTTACTGTAATTTATAGAACTTTGCGGCTCTATAAATTATAATTAGTTGATTTATCGATTGGCTTTTTATACAAAACCCTGTAGTATATAGGGTACTTCTTAATATGCTGACACTTTTTAAGGGGATGATCAGACCGTCAAACTGAACAACTTTCTCTATGGGACCATAATCGAAATCGCTGTCCCATACATTTGGTTTGAGTAGGTTTGCAGTTTTGTATGGGACAGCTGATTTTTTTTTCGCGATTTCGATGTTGTATATGATGAGTAAACTAGACTCCCTTTCTGGAGGCACACTATGTCAATCGTGGACGCCGACATCCTCGCGATCACGGAGACAAACCTGGACAACGGAGTGACCGACGCGGAGGTGCGTTGTGAAGGATGGAATGTTGTGCGACGCGACCGTCCCACCCCGTGGGGAGGAGTACTGCTTGCAGCACGTGAACCTCTTGCCCTCCACCGTCACACAGACTTCGAGACAGAGCATGGCGAGGATATGTGGGTTTCCTTCACGTTTGACAATATTAAGGTGTTTATTTGTGTTGTGTACATTCCACCAAAATCTGCTGATGCCACCTATATGCGTTGGTTTACTAAAGTGGAATCATTAGTCACAGAGCTGCAAGGAACAATATTGCTTCTTGGGGACTTAAACTTAAATAGTGCTTCTGTTAACATTTTGAGTTATTATGGTTACTTCCTTAAGGTGTGTGGAATGTCAGAGAGGAATGATGTGATGAATGCTTTTGGAGGTAGGCTGGACATAGTGTTGGCGCCGGAACGAATTGGCTCGGTAAATGTGCGGCTTGCAGAGGGAGGCAGTCTCGTCCCACGCACTGATGCTTACCACCCCCCGTTGGATATAGCCGTGCTAACTAAGGATTTAGTGCGGAACAAATGTGCGGAGCTAATCGATTCGAGCAATGTTGAGCACAAGCAGGATTGGAACTTTGCAAAGGGTAATTTTGAGCTCATGTACAGCCTTATTGAGGAAGCATCCTGGGCTGCTGTATATAGTGCTAATGATGCGAACTCGGCAGTCACGGCCTTCTATGACACTCTTTATAAAATCTTTGACCTTTGTGTGCCCAAAAAAGCGCGACCCAAAGGAAAATCTAGGCCTTATCCTGTATGGTTCACCTCCGATCTTATTAGGGACATCCGACGCAAGGCTGTTCTTCACCGTAAGTGGAAAGCTACCCAGTCTCTCTGCGTTTACAACCTATTTAGGCAGCTTCGTGCTGATATTAAACTTCGCCTGAAACAGGCGTACGATGAGTACTTGGTCCGTGTCACATCAAACATTAGAAACAATCCGCGTGTTTTCTGGCGGCATGTTGATAGCCTGCGAGATACTGGAGGTTTTGTGTCTCGTGTTAAGTGTGGGGAGGATGAAGTGGTGGGAAGTGAGGCGGCCAACGCTTTTGCAGACTACTTCTCCAGTGTATTTCTATCGGATGTCCCTGACCTTAATCCTAGTAGCATAAATTTGAATGATGAGATGAGTTCAGCTAACTATGTTGATATAATTGAGATCACAACTCAGGACATTGAGTATGGTTTAAAAAAACTCAAACCTCGTAGCTCGGTTGGTCCTGACTGTGTTCCAGCATATATACTAAAAGGGTGTAAAGACCTGTTCATTCTCCCTCTTCGCCATATTTTTAATCTTATTCTCGTTTCGGGGAAATACCCAAGCCAGTGGAAACTCTCCCGTGTTACTCCTGTTCCAAAAAACAGCGACACCTCTAGGGTTGAAAATTACAGGCCCATAGCTATACTATCCTCGCTAGCAAAGCTGTTCGAAATGATAGTCCACAGGGAAATCTCGAGGCAAGTGAGTCCATTTTTGTCTGAATCTCAGCACGGTTTTCGAGCTGGTCGATCGGTAGACTCGAACCTACTAATCTTAGTTGATACAGTCTCTCAATATATGGATCAGGGTACTCAAGTTGATGTTGTGTATTTCGACTTTCGCAAGGCATTTGATCGTGTTGACAACGACGCTCTTCTTCGAAAACTTTGTGCCCTCGGCTTCACACCGCGGCTGCTTAACCTCTTTGCGGATTACCTACATGACCGGCAGCAGTTCGTACGCCATGGCTGCTTCGTTTCGCGCTCGTATCACACGCGATCTGGGGTGAGCCAAGGATCAATACTTGGCCCACTCTTATTCGTTCTAATGATCAACGATCTAGATAAAGTGCTAAAGCAATCCATGTGCCTGCTGTATGCGGATGACCTTAAGTTAGTCTTAGGTGTGAAGGATGCAACTGATTGTGTCCGACTTCAAGAGGACATTGATGCTGTCTATGAGTGGAGTCTCACAAATAAACTTAATTTTAACATCGAAAAGTGCTGCACTATGTCTTTTACCCGGTCACTGTCCCCGTTACGGACCGATTATACCCTGGGTAGAGATGCTCTACGCCGCGTTGACTCTGTTAAGGATCTTGGTGTTATTTTTGACCCTAAGCTAACATTCCATGAACATATTCAAGCACTCGCTGCCAACTGTTATCGGAGACTTGGTTTCGTCATCCGCAATTCTAGAGAGTTTCATGACACGAAAGCTATACAGCTTCTCTATACGGCCCTGGTGAGAAGCAAGATTGAGGCAGGGTCTATAGTCTGGAATCCATCAGAAGACAAATATACTCTGCTCCTGGAAAAGGTTCAGAAAGCCTTCCTCCGCTATTTGTACAAGAAAAAGTACTGCTATTACCCTTTCATGTACCCTACGAACTTTCTCCTTGGAGTACTTGGTTTTAACGCCCTGGAAACAAGGAGAAATTTTGAACTGCTGAAGACAGCCTGCCGCAATCTGCGAGGTGACATGAAATGTCCCCAGCTTAAAGGCATTGTGCGATTGTTTGTACCGAACAGGTACTTAAGTGCGCGCAGCCACCGCTTGCTGGCCATACCACAGTTCCGTACTGAGGCGCATCGCAATTCGCCTCTAGTGCGAGCTCTGCGTGTTCTTACCGAGCTGCTCGAGTCGTCGCCGCACTGCGATCTGTTCGCTGACAGGTTGTCTGACCTACTCCGAGAGTGTATGATGTTTTGTGAGAGTGTAACTAGAGCCAGCTCTATAACGGGCCAATGAACAGTCTGTCTGTGTGTTGTTTTTGCCTGTCTTTGTTAATTTATGTTTTCTTTTAAGTACCTACCTATAAGTTACATTGTGAAAAGGTTTTAACTGTAATGCAATGTAATACATTTGTTAAATAAATAAATAAATAATAAATAAATGAGTAGGATTACAGTTTTGCATGAAAAATCAGTTTTTTTGCGATTTAATTGTTGGTCCCATTTAAATGGTCTGATCATAACCTTAAAAAACCATCAGCATATTAATAAGGACCCTATATTGTTGAGTATTTTTTCTCCGTGTAATAGACATTAAACTATCACGGTTATTTTATATGCATGATATTAAATTTTCATAAAACTAATTTAACGGAAACACACGGTAACTTTTATAAAGCAAATTGCTTTCTATTCCAGGTATTGTATGTACGCGGTTTTGACATTTCCTATTACAGCTTAATTGAATCTTTTGTAATAGTAGTTGCGATTATATTAAAAATTGATGCAAAATTAACTAACTATAACTACCTACTACTCTCCTCTACTTTATTAACTATATTTTATAAGGTCCTTCTTAATATTCTGACGGTTTTTTAAGGGAATTATCAGACCTTCAAACTGAATAATTTTCTCTACATGACCAAAATAAAACGCAAAAAGAATTTTGCTGGTCCATACTACTCCATACTAAACAGCAAATCTACTTGAGTTAAATATATGGGACAGCAAATGTTTATTCGCGATTTCGATTTTGTTCCTTTCGAGAAAGTTGTTCAGTTTGATGGTCTGATCACCCTCTTACAAAACCGCGTTTCTTTACTGAATGCCTAAGCTCCATCCATTGAGCCAAGAATTAATTGTATGTGCATGTATACAGGGTGAAATTGATATCATTAGTATCCTTTTAAACTAAGAGTCTACCCATCAAACTGAACAACTTTTACTATGGGAGCAAACCGATCGGAGCAAAAAAATCAGCTGTTCCATACGAAACTGCAACGCTTACTCGACTCAAATGTATGTAACAGCAGATTTTCTTTTTGCTCCGATCGGTTTGCTACCATAGTAAAAGTTGTTCAGTTTGATGGGTAGACTCTTAGTTTAAAAGGATGCTAATGATATAAATTTCACCCTGTAGATTATTTTTGTGTGTTAAACCGAGATAAGATTCTTATGTAACATGGTTTTCGTCAGCGAAAGGCTAGCGAGCTAGTTATTTTATCCTAAAATCCCAACTTGTTTAAAATTGGCGAAAATTTAAGTTTGTAGTAAGATTTTTGACAACCCTGAAGAGGGATCGAGTTAATAATTTATAAGCCGGATACCCGATATTCCCATAGAATCTTCCACCCCTGTTTTCACACCTTTAGTGGTTGAATTTTAAAACATCCCTTCCTTAGCAAGTACTTTGTAGATAAGAAATATTTACGAGTCAAATGTCTGGTTTATACATGGAAAAAAATATCTAGTCGCTTTATAACAAAACCATAACAAAATCATTAGTAATATTATTATTACATAATCTTAAGAATTGCTATCGAGCCTTTTCGGGAAGAACATCGTAAGCGCCCAAAATTTCAAAATGTGATTTTTACGTAACCTCTAGAACAGATGTTTAAAAATTTGCAGCTGTTAGTTAAAAACTATTACTCTAAATAATAGAATATATCACACAACATTTTTTCAAAATATCAAGTAAATACCATTCACGATGTCTAAGATATAAATAGAAAAAACCTCGACCTGTAAAAAAACTTAATTGTCGCTTACGATGTTCTTCCCAAAAATGCTCGATATTGTAATGTGACTGTAGGTAAGTTTTTAGTTCTAGTTTGTTATCAGTCATTGAGTGGCATTCAGTTACCCTGAAGGTGTTAAAACAAACCATTGGCGAACCAAAAACACCAAACGCAGTAATCGAAGCTTCGGGCGAAAAATTGTGAATAAAGCAAAAACGGAATCAATTAAAACTTCCCTCCAACATTTGGATTCGCGCCAAAATTTTTCCCGCCTTGTTGTAACGCGTCTAACAGGGGGACGCTTTTCTTTCTTTCTCGTGGTTTTCGAAAACATTTTAGAATCTCAGCTAGAGCCCGTGAAGCAAAAAGAAACATTATCCCTTAGTCGTTGTATGCCTCATCATCTGGTTTTAAGCTACCTATTAAAATTATACAGGGTCCCGGAATATACAGGGTGTTAGTGACAGCCTAGTAAATACTGAAACGGTGAACTCAGACCATCAAGATGAACAACTTTCACTATGGAGCCTACAGGAAACGCGAAAAAAATCAGCTGTCCCATAAATGTTAGTCGGGTAGGTACAGCAGTTTTGTATGGGACAGCTGATTTCTTTCGCGTTTCCTAAGGTAGGCTCCATTGTGAACGTTGCCCAGTTTGATAGTCTGAGTTCACCGTTTCAGTATTTTCTAGGCTGTCACTTACACCCTGTATAAAAGTACACAGGGTTTTATTTGAAATACTTTATATGTAAAAAAAAACACAGTTTGATGTATGCATCAAACTTTTTTCTACCATGGGACCAATATTAAAATCGCGAAAAAAGATTGGTTGTTTCATATGAAATGGCTAATCTATTTAAGTGCATGATTCAGATGATTTTCTTTTTTCACTATTTCAATGCTGGTCCCATAGTGAAAGCTGTTTAGTTTGATGGTCTAAACTCAAAACTAAAGCAACGCAACGCAACGCATTAAATTTTACACCCATTATTTGCAACTGTTAACCATGGACACCCATGTATAAAGCTTTAATTGAAGGTCCCAATAAAAACCAAAATTTTAACAGAATTTTTAAAAACTCCCGCAGGCAATGAACCATCATATCCATTTAACCGTAAATTTTACAGCCATATTTTTCATAAAAATATTCCACCAAAACACCGTAAATTCCCCACGAAATAATATAATGCCGGATGTGTCCGGTTACAATTATTAGGGACGCCGCAAACGAGATCCGGATACGGTTATGGCTTTCGCGACGGCCGACAGACAAATTTACGGTTTTTGAGGAATATTTAAAAATATATTGTGTAAATGGAATTTTTATTGAAGAAAATTTTATAGGACTGCATTCGGTGGCCAACTTTATACGTTTATAAAATATTTTTTAATGAAGTTTTAAAGTGATTTAAAACATGACTTTTTACTTATCCGGAATTCCGGCCGTATATTTCGTTTTTAACATTTTAAAACAGTCAGGGTTAATATTATTTGTGATAAGTCTGCTAATATAAATAGGGTCCAATTTAATATGCTGACGGTCAGGGGATGATGGGACCATCAAACTGAACAACTTCCTCTATGGGACCAACTTCGAAATCGCGAAAAAAAAACAACTGCTCCATACAAAATTGCAAACCTACTCGACCCAGATGTATGGGATAGCAGATTTTTTTTTTAGTTTAATGGATTATCATTAAAATTTATGATTCTATTCAAAGGTATATTATTGCAATTTTCGAAAAGTTGAATATTTTAGGCTGTACAAGCGGAAATTCTTAGTTTTCTCCTACGAATGTTTTCTCGTAATTCTCGGAAAGAATGCTTTCGAGTGTAAACTCTGGATACTGTCACTGTCAATCGTGAAAAAAGTGAAAAAAGCAGTGAAAACAATTTCCATGTAAGATTAATCTTTCAGGCGACGTCAACGGGTCCTTTCACCCCTCACGTACGTGTACTGGGGTCTTTTTTGGGTGTGGTTTAAGTCATAAGTAGAGATCGTATATTCGGATGCATATTTACCTAAAATTCATTTTTGGCTATAAAATTATGAAAGCGGCTAAGTACTTAAACTTATTATTTTTAAATATTTATCGGGATGCCATGAAAATGCGGGATTGAATAACTAATAGGATGTATAGAAACAACTTTTTAAAATTATTTAATTTAGAAGAAAAAAAATTTTTTTTGGTAAAATAAATCGCGGGATTTCAGGGAGTCAGGGAATGCATAACTACTCGTATATATAGTATGAAAGCGACTTCTTAAAATTATAAAATTATACAGAAAACATTTTTTTTTCTTTACAAGAGTGCACTCCATAATAGCCAACACCATAACTTTAGGTAAATATGCATCCGATTATCCGATCTCTAGTCATGAGCTTCTGGGGTTTTGGACAAGGTACCAAAATTCGAAACCCATTTGGAGATTATGTCTTGTGATTCAAAGCATAAATAAGATTTTTCTATCCAGTTTTTTTCAAGTTTTTTGAAAAATATTAAAAAAATCAAAGCTAGGATTAATTACATATTTTTATTCTTACTAGGATTAATTACTTTGCCTCGCTGCCTTTTCTTTTGACTTTGAACGTTTTTTTTTCAAGTTATTTGAAAAATACAAAAAAAGTTCAAAGTTGGATGAATAAGATGGATTCCTTTTCTTTTGACTTTGACCGTTTTTTTTATCTACAGACTAAGTTGTTATGGTTATGATTATACATAGCCATGAATCCGAACTTTTCAGAAAACTTCTTAAATTAAATTAAACATAGAAATATCATCATGAAAATTTTTATCGGAAATATATGGTATCTTGTAGTTTTCCCACACTTCGAAACTTTGTTGTCCTCCATCTGTCACCAGCTGTTGGGCTTTATTTCTTCATTTGTCCATCATTTTAGTTTTTAGGGACCCGCTGAATCCTTTAACTTGTACCACAACCTAATCTAGGGGAGTCGTTTAAGTATTCAGACTCCACCTGGAAGTGACTCCATGGAGGACCCTCGTGGAGGACCTATTGTGACGACCAGACAGACAGCTTTAGGTATTGTATATAGATAGATGTGCTTATGTAAGCTTCATATAGGTAGGAGTGTTTTGTCTGGTTGGGGTTTAAAAGTTACATACATTATGGGCTATAAACTGCTGGCGCTTGAGAGGTGGTCAGTGATTTTGCTATAAGGATAGCTGATTTTTTTGTTGCTCCGATCGGTTTGCTCCCATAGTAAAAGTTTATTCAGTTTGATGGGTAGACTCTTAGTTTAAAAGGATGCTAATGATATCAGTTCTAACAAACCGATCGGATCAGAGCAAAAAAGAAATCGGCTGTTCCATGCTAAACGGCACCCGTCGCCGCTGCCTACTCGATTCAAATTTATGTAACAGCTGATTTTTTTTTGTTCCGATCGTATTGCTCCCATAGTAAAAGTTGTTCAGTTTGGTGGGTAGAATCTTAGTTTAAAAGGATGCTAATGATATCAATTTCACCCTGTATATGAGTTTAATTTTCAAGATTATTTAGGGTTTCACAATTTAATTAAAGCCGAAAAAGTTGGGTTTTCTACAATTATAATTCAATACGTATAAAGATTTACGGAACAACTGACTTTTTTAGATGTTTCTGTGTTAGTCCTTTAGAGAAAGTTGTTTAGTTTGATAGCCCTTAAAATATTGTGGACTCTTTCAGCAGAAGACTAGCTTAGGACTCTTTATTATCTTTGACTTTATACAGAACATCGAAACTATAAGAGATAGAAAATATGTTCTAAGGAACCATGTCGTTGATGTTAAAAATAAAAAATAAACAAATAAAAAAAACTCGTATACTTCAAGAGAATCCAACTTGGTCATTTGAAAAAAAAAACCTTTCGCTATTTTTTTATTACGATTTTTTTTATATCTAAGAGCCCGGTTACACGTTCAGTATTTCGTCATTCTGGTCCATCAGTCTGGTCATGTTTATTTGTTTTGAAGGGAAACTGATATACTGAAGCACCATGTTAGTCGGATCAATCTCGAGTCAGTTTCCCTTCAAATCAAATATACATGACCAGACTGATGGACCAGACTGATGAAATACTGACCGTGTAACCTGTGTCTAACAATGCAGTTTTTCTTATCTCTAAAATCGGCGATATGGTTTTTCTACCTCTTATAATTTCAGAGGTACTATACTGACCCATCTCGATATGCCACCCTATAATTTGACTTTGACTAACTTTTTACCTTTTGAAATCACTGTTTGAAATAGATTGACTAGGTTTTTCTGTCAATAAACTACTGTTTAGGAAGAAAACACATTAGCAGTGGTAGCTGTTGGTGAACTACTTATTTAAACACGTAGCTCTGTTGGTTGTTGTTGTTTTAAGTTTATTTGGATCATAATGTTACATGGTCGAAACTGTGACCACGCTTCGGGCAATTCTCGGACTCTAAATAAACTGTTACAATTTGCGTCATAATAATATATTCCTAGTACCTACGTGTTAAAGTTCAAAACGGTATACAAGTCATAAATGTTTATCTATAGTTTCATTTCACATACGTTTTCACCTAAAAAGACTCTTATTCAAACGTTATAAGTTCAAAAATGGTTTGACTTACGGGAGTTCTTGTGATGAACAAAACACCTACGTAGAACATTTTTGAACAGGCATGAGTTGACAGATTTGAATCAGAGAGCGAACAGATAAGAAAAGGTAATGCTTTTATGTGTAAAAAAACACTTGGTAAAAGCCACACCTAGTTTCAAGACGTTTTTTGTGATGTCGCCGAAAACAGCGATGCTGTTTATGCTGATTCATCTTTCTAAACACTCTTATATAGGGTGTAAACAAATGAACTCAAATCCTGATACAGAAGAAACATTACAGACTCAGGGTAAAACCTCATCTGGCAGCACGGAATCACATTTTTTTACGCTCTAGCTTTATCTGTCGCTCAGGAACGTCATTTGCTAGAGCGAGAAAGATAGACGGAATGCTACAGCATGCGGCAGCACCGGCAGTGCTGTGACCTTCCTCGCTCTAGCAAATGACGTTGCTGAGCGACAGAAAAAGATAGAGCGTGAAAAAATGCGATTCCGTGCTGCCAGATGAGGTTCATGAGGAGATGAGGAGATCTTCTAAGGACAACAAATTCACGTACGTGACACGCACTCAGGCGTATCTCCGCACCTGTTCCGTGTTAGTTTAAAAATTTGAATTAAAATTATTTGTAAATAATGAAATATTTCATTAAAAGATGCATGCGTGTTTAAGATAACAAAGATGGAAAAGAAGATAAAAAGATGCTACTTCTATCATCTTTTTTATTTTTATTTGGGTGATTACTCGCGAAGTCCGTGGCGCCATCTAGAGATACTTTAGAAAAACACAGATATATAATAATATACATTATTTTTCTAATATCAGCAAAAATATTTTTTATTTCGAATATGTCAGTCAAGCCTAATTTTCCTACATGTCTTTTAAAGTATTACAGTTTCTACGCAGAATTTTCCGTCCATCAAGACGAATCAAACTATAGTGTATTATCTCACTAATAGAGTAAACACAACTATACCATAAATCAGAGAAGGAATGGCACCTTAAACCTTCCGCTATGTGCCCACAAAAGGGACGTATACCCTTCCGCTTAGTAAATAAGGGAGGATAGGGTAGGAGTCAAAATTGTGAAGCATCTACCCTTAGCATTCTCACCATTGTCAAAGTTCACTCAATTTCGGGGAAATGACAGTTCGGGGTGCATTCTATCATTTACGGTAGTGTTCGTGAAATATTTTGAGTAAAGTGTATTTCCATCGAAGTCTAAGGCTGGCTTGCACCAAAAAGTATTTAGGCTTAAAAATGTTTAAATATGAAGCTGTCACTGTCATTAGTGTGAGCAGTGTGAAGGACAGAACTATCACTAAATACGTTTAAGCTTAAATACGTGTTGGTGCAAGCCGGGCTTAAAGTATTGAACTAACCTTAAAACTAAAATAAAAACTATACTTACAAAATATATCAGGAATCGGCGTCTCGACAGAATTTTCAATGTTTATATTAATATTTACTACAGGGTGAAATTTATATCATTAGCATCCTTTTAAACTAAGAGTCTACTATGGGATCAAACCGATCGGAGTAACGAAAAAATCTGCTCTTCCATACATTTGAGACGAGTAGGCATTGCAGTTTAGTATGGGACAGCTGATTTTTTTCTTGCTCCGATCGGTTTGCTCCCATAGTGTAAGTTGTTCAGTTTAATGGGTAGACTCTTAGTTTAAAAGGATGCTAATGATATCAATTTCACCCTGTATACTCGTACCACAGAGTACTATAACAACCGTACTTACTTGTAGGTGTAGGTTAGTCCCGGACATTTTTTTCGAGGATTTTGTACTAGACCCGGCATCCATTATTTTGTATGTCAATGCTTGAAGCCAAATTTTATGATGCAAAACAGCTTGTGAGAGACATATCTGCGCGCCTTATAGAGTCCACTGGTGATAAGAGGGCTGGCAGTTACCTTCGTCAGCGTATAAGCTTGGCGATTCAAAGGGGGAATGCTGCCAGCGTTCTAGGGACCGTCCCGCAGGGAGAGGCTTTGGAGGAGGTTTATAGATTGTAGGTATAGAAATTGACGAAACTTGTTGCAGATATATGGGATGTATTTATTGACGAAGCCTGTTGTGGATGTGAATGTTGTACCTATTGCCTTTGACGAAGCCTGTCGTGGATACGCACTTTGTACATTTCGTTTTAAATAAAGGTTTTATTTGAAACAAAGTAGGTAGGTGTCAGAAGGGAATGAAGCAGAATAAACTACAAATACCACATATAAACCGACACGAGTTTTTTTCCGTATATTTCCACCAACTTTAGCAATCAACTCGTACTGCCGTACAAAAATAATCCGACTAAATTTTTTTCATATTTTCAGCTAGCTAGTTTGGTTTGAAATGTTTTCGTAGTTCGTTTTATTTAGCAGAACGCGAACGCTGAAAAAAAGTTATTGGTTGCTTTTTTAAACCGTTAAGCCCTTATACTAGAAACAATACATAAACAATTGTTATCATGCACAGACGTTCCGCTGGGGTCTACTATCTAGCAGACGAAGTAAGTTAAGCTAACTTAGTTCAGATAAAGTGGATTCGTGTTTAGACTCTTTTAGATTGCGGGAGGCAATCGATAGCGTCTAATAAAACTGGCCTATGAACTGAAGTGAAGGAAGTGAAATCAGGAAAGCATTGAAGAGAATGAAGGGAGGATTTTACCTAACATTGGGACAAATTAATGTTCTTATGATGCGAACGAAAAAGTCTTCGGCTGCAATATAATTTTTTAGCTTTTTAGTTTTTTTGAAGGCGGTTTTAATTTTTTGTTAAATTTTTTTTTATTTCACAATTTTCAGTGGTGAATTCATTAGTTCGATTTAATAGTAGTGCTTTAGATTAACAAACGCACTAGTCGGCACTACGATTTTCGAAGGTTCCCCTCGATTTCTCTGGGATGCCATCATCAGATCCTGGTTTCCTTATCATGGTACCACACCTGGGTCCTTTCCAACAAAAAAAGAATCATCAAAATCGGTTCATAAATGACGAAGTTATGCGCGAACAAACAAAAAAAAAATATATATATACGGTCGAATTGAGAAACCTCCTCCTTTTTTGAAGTCGGTTAAAAATAATTTAAAACAGAATCTCTAGAATGCTGTCTTGTTGTTTGTTGACCTGGTAATCCAGGCCACCATACCATACCAGTCATTATAACAGCATACCTATATTTAAATATGAAAAGGTGTTTCTAATTGAACAGAGTCTCTTCATTAAGCCAGGTCAGAGGCACATTGAGGCGGCTTGAAAATACTCTGACAGCAAGATTGAGTGCTTATTCCTGAGAGGAGACCACAGTAGTTAGTTCTACAAGGGTAATTTTGTAATCACTTTCAGCACATTGAACAACTTTTACAATGGGAACAATCTGAAACAGCTACCTACTCGGAAGCTCATAGCTGATCCAACCTCGGTGGCGAAGCTACAAAGTCTTGAAGCATCGTCGCAAGGTAGCCTGTCTGTCTGTTTTTTATAGGATACATTTCGGAGAGTGAGCGATGGAATTACACGATCTAATACCTCCTCCGTCTCCCTTTCATCTGCGGGGAACGAGACGCAGACTGGGTTTCCACCCTTAACCAGCACTTCGCACGAAGAAGTTTGCTTCTTCTTTTATAATGCGCCCGGCTAAGGAGTGGAACGCACTGCCTGCGGACCTGTTCCCTGAGCAATACAACCTGGACCTCTTCAAGGCAAGAGTGAATAGGCATCTTTCTAGGTAAACATGCCACATCTTTGGCCTCATCATCACTCAACATCAGGTGAGATTGGGGTCAAATGTTTGCCAATCAAATATAAAAAAAAAAACTCGACTGAAATGTAGGAAAAATGGCTGGTTTTATACGATATCACGTTGGCTCCTATATAACTAAACCACCCTGTGCATTTTGAAAGTGTTTAAAAAATCATTCACCAATTCCAAGCTGATCATCGAACCTCATTAGTACACAGGGTGTAACAAAACACCCTAGTAATACTTAAGGGGGTGCTTCAGACCATCAAACTGAACAACTTTCACTATGGGGCCAACATCCAGAAAAAATAATAAAAATCAGCTGTCCCATACAAAAGTGCAGTACCGACTCGACTAAAATGTATGGGACAGCAGATTTTTTTAATTTTTTCTCGATCTTCTTATCGTGTGGGCAGAGCGCCTTACGGCCTCTGACGTGGTTTTTATGTAACGACTACTACCACGAGAGATAGTAGCCGGGACCAACGGCTTAACGTGCCATCCGAAGCACGGAATCATTTTTCTTTTCAGACAATCAGGTGATTCAGCCTGCAATGTCCTAACCAACTGGGAAAAACGCACAAAGTGACATATCACTAGGTGTCCCCCGTGGGAATCGAACCCACGACCTCCGTGTCGAGAGCCAAAGCTCTTAACCATTAGACCACGGACGCATTTTTTCTCGATGTTGGCCCCATAGTGAAAGTTGTTCAGTTTGATGGTCTGAAGCACCCCCTTAAGTATTACTAGGGTGTTTTGTTACACCCTGTATAATACTTTGTATATGACTTGCTTTTTAATATCAGTGTTCAGTGTGACATTTATTAAACAATATCAGCACAAGACCGCATTTTCGAGCCATATCGTAAGCGCTATATTTCACCAAATCGTAAACCATACACCATTTTTGCACAACCACCTCTACATTTGCCAACACTGGCAAGTGAAAGCGCTAAAAGCTCTATTCACACATAAGTTAGCTAGAAACCGGGAATCGATCCCGCACTATATCGTATAGCTACAATTAAGGCTGCCAACTGGAAAATAGAGTTCTACTGAGAAGTTCTTCTGAGGGACTCTTAGTGAAAATCTTAGTGTTTTACCTTCGTTTTAAGACCACTGAAGATTTGGTCAAATTGTTACTATTTATGAGTATTAAAAATTCAAAATTTTTTATTCAAAATAATACCATATAGATAGCTTTTTGACGTCATTTTTTGACTCTACCACCGCGTCGGAAGGTGTTCCGTTGAGAGAAGATGCGGCCATAAACTCTACAACACACATCTTTTAAACAAAACAAAATGTACAAAGTACAATTAAAATACAATATTGCATTACATAGTGTAAAATTGTCAAGACCAGTAATGGATATGCAATGGATATTATACAGGGTCCTTCTTAATATGCTGACACTTTTTTAAGAGGATGATTAGACCATCTGAACAATTTTCTTCATGGGAACAACATCGAAATCGCGAAAAAAAAATCAACTGTCCCATACATTTCGCTCGAATAGGTTAGCAATTTTGTATGGACGAGCAGATTTTTTTTTCGCGATTTCGATGTTGGTGCCATAGAGAAAGTTGTTCAGTTTGACGGTCTGATCATCCCCTTAAAATAGTGTCAGCATATTAAGAAGGACCCTATATACAGGGTGAAATTGATATCATTGGCATCCTTTTAAACTAAGAGTTTACCCATCAAACTGAACAACTTTCACTATGGGAGCAAACCAATCGGAGCAACTAAAAAATCAGCTGTCCCATACTAAACTGCAATGCTTACTCGACTCAAATGTATGCAACAGCTGTTTTTTTTTTTTGCTCCGATCGGTTTACTCCCATAGTAAAAGTTGTTCAGTTTGATGTTTAGACTCTTAGTTTAAAAGGATGCCAATGATATCAATTCCACCCTGTATAATTATATTATAAATTGCATATGTTATTTGTGACGCGGCATCTAAATTTTCTGAACTATTTTTCCACTATATCCTTCGTTTCGACAGTTTTGGCCGTGTTTGTCTGGCTTACAAAAGCACCAACTTAGACGAGTTTCGAAAAGGGGGACAAGTCTCATCATCATCATCATCATCAAACCCGAATTCAGAGTTTTGTCCCGGGTGGAAAACAATGTAAACATAAGAAATCGCTGTAACCACTGTAGTACACAAATTTTCGGATTGGGGTGTAAAAGACATTGCCCAATCCCGTTTCCCATACAAAACTGGTAAATTTGAATTTGAATGTTATAAGAAATCCCACTGCAGAAAAGGCAGCAATCCCAATTCATTGGGAAGCACGATATTCCTCCTATCCTGTGTATAATTTCAGCTGTCATACGATTTGTATTTCTTCTTTAATCATACACATTCGCCAGCTGCGAAACGACCCGAAACGAATACACTATGTCACGTGTTATAAGACAAAGTCGCGAACTTAAAGGTAGTACCGAACTACTGATACAAAAATGGTGTAAATTGATACCAAAAATGATTGTTAAAAAAACTAAAAAGTTAAAAAATAATATTGCAGCCGATGACTTTTTCGTTCGCATCATAAGAACATTAATTTGTTTTATAGAAGTCGCTGTCAAGCCGGTACGATTCGCGACAGGGCTTGCATTTTTTGGCTTGGCTTGACACCGACTTCTATAAAACAAATTAATGTTCTTATGATGCGAACGAAAAAGTCATCGGCTGCAATATTATTTTTTAACTTTTTAGTTTTTTTGAAGGCGGTTTTAATTTTTTGTTAAAATTTTGTTTATTTCACAATTTTCAGTGGTGAATTCATTAGTTCGATTTAATAGTAGTGTTTTAAATTAACAAACGCACTAGTCGGCACTACAATTTTCGAAGGTTCCCCTCGATTTCTCTGGGATCCATCATCAGATCCTGGTTTCCTTATCATGGTACCACACATGGAATATCTCTTTTGCAACAAAAAAAGAATCATCAAAATCGGTTCATAAACGACGAAGTTATCCGCGAACAAACATAAAAAAAATATATATATAGATATATATACACGCTGAATTTTTAGTGGTCTTACACCGACAGCCATATTACTCCATTAAACGTTTAATATTGATCCGCAATGTTAAATTTGTAATATGTGAACATTACTACAGTTTTTATCAAAAATAAAAAGTACAAAAAAATATTAAATCATCCTGTTAATATTGTTCACAGATTACTGATATGTAGCAAGCTACAGATGCGACAGTGAAATTTGCACTTAGTTCCATTGTTTCCGTTGTGGCGTTCTGTCGTCAAACTAATGTATATAGAACTTGTAGTTATAGGTATGTATACACTGATTCCAGGATGCAAAAATAGGGATATTTGACCAAGGAACAAACTATTCAACGATATTATTATGTCATACGACGGAGAAGAATTGAGGCTTCTCAAGGATTCTAAACTCAAGCTAAAATACCAGGAAAATCACAAGATATAAACTTCTGACGCAACAACACGGCATGAGGCTGCTGTTGTTGTAAGTTCAATATGGCGTTGTATCTCGTCCTCATTGGACGATGATACAATGTATCATCGTCCAATGAGGACGATGGGAAACAGCGCCACAACGGAAACAATGGAACTAAGCTGTCATAGGCCTGATATTGTTTACAACTCACCTCACTAAAGAAGCCGCCTACCAATAACGCGCAGTCCACGTGGACCTCAAAGAAACCGCCAAATTGTAATTAGCCAATAATCGATTAGCATGCCGTTTCGGCCACGCCCGCGCCCCTTTCTCCACGAAATTCAGTTCAGTCGGCCGCCCGGTGTTTTCGTAAACGCATCGCACGCGCACGCGCTATTTATTATTGTTATTGTGTTTTTGTTTACTTTGTGGTTTGGCTAAGTGATCGGTGCAATGAGTGAGTGATAGACATTATCAGTATTCGAATATCGAGTATTTAGAGATGGTGCGTTTGTATGCAATCAGTGGTGATAATTTACGGGAAGCGAGAAAGTTGTACGAGTTGCCTGCGCACTTACAAATGTTGCGCTACCGTGGCATACCTAATCCACAAGTTCCTGGATTGCAACTTATTTTGGCAGCAACTCAGCGCCTCATTGCCCATGGCGCTTTTCAAGTCCCAAGTCATGCTCAAGGCCGCGGTAGGTAATTACTTAATTTGAGTTTGTTAGGTACGTAGCGTAATAAATGGCTGAGCGGTATTCACGATGATAGTACAATCCAAGGTCAATGGCCGAGCGGTGTCATTGATACACAGGTCGACGCCTGCCATATCATACACCCTACAGGATGTTGTCTGAGTTACCTAATAATTTAAATTTTAATTTTTATTTTAAAAAATAATCTACAATATTACAAGTTTTATTTTGCGAATGGATAGTAACCATCGGTTACATTAACATGGCTTTCGATGTAAGACCACAAAAAAATCAGCGTGTATATATACGGTTGAATTGAGAAACCTCCTCCTTTTTTTGAAGTCGGTTAAAAATAAAGTTACTTTAATAATACCGGTGCAAATCTGACTCTGTGACTTTTCGTGGTATTGTTATCAGGTTCTTGTTTCAAACTCTCAACTAACTACATAGCATAGCACAAAAGCATAGTTTCAAAAATAGTTAACTGGCAACTGTTGACGATTTCTGAAACAACGAAGCTTCACGTTTTAAAACTGTAACAGCAGAAACTCTGAGTCAAAACGTTCGTTTTCAAAACTGTTCGATAACAGGGGTTGTCAACTTTTGTTAAATTAATTATTTTGGAGTCCAGTGTCCATAAAATAGATAATACAGGGTCCTTCTTGATAGAAATTCTGACGGCTTTTTTAAGGGGATGATCAGACCATCAAACCGAAGAACTTTCTCTATGGGACCAAGACGAAATTGAAAAAAAAACAGCTATCCTTTCTATTACGTTTGGGTCCCGACCACAGGTCCCGACCCAAACCAAAGAGTACCCGTACTACAGACCCGTACTCAAGTAGGTTGGCTGTTTTGTACGGAACAACATAAAGAAAAGGCAATAGGCAATTTTTTTGGACCTGGATCTTTGGCCTCCACATTTATGAAGTCATTCAAAAATCCAATAGTCAATTTTACTAAATTAAAAAAGTATTTTACAACTTTTGATATTTGGCTTTCACTTTTATCAAGTCAACTCAAAAATAAAACAGTTTTCACATTTTTTTATTAGCCTATTTCATCCCACTGCTGGGCAAAGGCCTCTCCCCTGGTCTTCCCTGCAGTTTTCACATAGGTAGTTAAAAATATCTCTTATAAACTTAACATAGCATAGGTATCTAATATTGTTCAGATAACGAAGGATTGGCGTTAATTTGTTTACATCTTGTATAACAGTGTTGACAACCCTATAAACCTACGGGGCTACAGAACTGAAAAGGTCATGTCAAAGCTGCGCTACTCAAAAGTGACGAAAACAATGACGCCAGCACGTACAGTTTTGGAGTTAGAATCAAAATGTTGTCTTATAGGACCTAGCAGGACAGAGGTTAATTTTGACAGCAAATGCACCATCCTATGTGCTAAAGGTAAAGGTGAGTCTTGCTACAACTGCGGGCTGAAAAAGATAATTGGTAATTATAGCAGAGTTTAAGACCAACTGGTAGAGAGTTTTTTCTTCAGAATTAGAAAAAGTAAACAATACAATCGACAATGATTGAATGGTAAATTAAACAATTAAAAACTAAACTATAAGTAATTATGTTCAGTCGAAGAGCCCGCCTCGAGTCGATCCCGGTTGAAATGTGCCCATCAAGCTCGTTTGAACAAGGAACGACCCGGAGCGGGAGTCTCGGCCCCTCTCCCTCTAACGACGGCCAATGGCTTTGATGAAGCTTTTGGCGTCGGTGCGAGTTCATGTATGGATGTATTTATTCATCTGCCTCATCAACCTCCCACTGCATGACACATATCTTCATTTACGAATATTTTTAGAGGGGGAGCCACCTATGCGGATTAGTATTTTCAATCCACTCAGACTCAGTTGTATAAATACGATCCTTCAATAATTACGTGCTTAGTTGAGTCAATTAACTCTTTTTAATTATGTTCACATGAATATTTTCCAGATTATCCTCTGGTCTTAAGCTTATTTTCCTACTGACCCAATTACTAACCTTCAATGCAACATCCAAAGCTGCCTCCTATAAGGTAACACCAAATTGTTAGTCCTACAAACAGACATACATTCTCCTAATGAAAGCGTATGATTGTAAGAACAGGTGACAGGTGGAAGGTGTAAACAGGCTTGCTGTATCATCACGCTAGTTGCTAAAGGGAGGTGAGTAATGTGCATTGTGTTATTAGAATTGGGTTCCTTTGTGGATGCTTGTTTCGCATGGTATTCTAATGTAATTGAGTTCTTTGTTGAAAGGGGAAGGAAAGTGTGGTTCGGGCTTAGAATGTACCACTCCATTGGGTTAAGGCGGGGTTTCCCGTTTTTTGTCTGTTTTCCATTTGGGTCCTTTAACCATATGGCTATGTCAAGTCAACCCATTTAAGAAAAAAATATTTATGGAAAATTTATTAAAATATTTTTGGAAATACAAGTATTACAACAGAAACGATCCCTCGACTGATAATTTGAATATCCGCCAGAAATTCAAGCACATAACATAATAAGCAATATTTTTTTTCCTTTCGAAAAAGATACAGAAAACTCAATTACAAACAAACTATCCATAATAACAGAAACTTTCAATAACTATTCCATTTAATTACAAACTTCCTACCAACTTATCATCTGATTAAAAAACATTACCCTCCTTCTGGCGCAGTCGGGTAATTACACCATTAATTAAAACTTAGGCTTTCTAACTAAAACTGGACGAAAGTGAGATGTATTGTCAAAGAAAAATAGTAAGGTCATAGTAGATAATGGAACTTTTTATTTGTTCGTCTGTTCTGCTACGTAATGATTTAACAGGCTAGTTTGTTCTGGATTATTGTGGTACAGGTTACAAGCTAGTAGCGATCCGGCATGTGTTACTTTTAGTGATCACAGTGCTAAAACGTGGCAGTTATAATACAGTGTTACTTCGGAGACAGTGCGCATTTTTCTTCTATGCAATCAGTATCGTTAACACATTAAAGGAAAAAAAAATTTGTTTGTTTGTTATTTTTTTCAATTTATCCACCGAAAAGCGACTTGGGAGAAGCCTACCACACCCCCAGTGTACGTATTTCTTACGTTTAACACCGCTCTGGAATGTGGCTGCAATTTAAGTTCACTGCTGCATTGCATAGTAAGTAATTTGCTGATAAGCTGATGCCGATAATTTTAAAGAAAATCTCTAAACGCTTATTACTTGCACCAAACCAATGGAGAACAAACAAGAAAGTTATGTATGTGAATAGAGTTTACCTGGACTAATGTTATCACGACGGTTTGAGTGACTTTACTGATTTGGTCGTCACCCGGCCATTAACTTTTATTTCTTATCAAGAATGTATTTACGGTTTTTTCATTAGCTCATGAAATTTCTAACTTTTATTAAAAAGAAAATAGATTGGAGAGTAAATAGTTGTGAAGAAAATAGCTTGAATAAGAATTTAGTAACGAAGCGTCCACATGTCGAATGCTTATGAAAATGGAGAAAAGAGTCGTTGCTCGAATTTTCAAACGAAACTTGCAAACATTTTTTTTTCGTCCGTTTACTTTCTTGTTACTAACAGAACAATCTCCAAAGTATATGTATATGTAAATGGAGTGTGGTGCAATTTTTTGTTCTTTCTTTTTATTTCCCCGTAACACTGGACAGAGTTTAGGTACTACTAGTGAAACGTGGATGTTCTGAAGATTCAGAATTTCTCTGACTACCCCCTCGGGGAATATAGTCGTGAGCATATGCTTAGGCTATGCTTATGCTTCTGTTTATTTAAATGATTTGTCTATTGTAATAATATTCTACACCTTTCCCCATAAGGTTGAAGGACATCCTGGTGAAGACGGTGGGAACCCGTTGGATGAGGGCAGCGCAGGACCGGTTGTTGTGGCGATCCTTGGGGGAGGCCTATGTCCAGCAGTGGACGTCCATCGGCTCAGACGATGACCTCTACATTTAAATATCTACTTAAGTATGAACCAACCAATTATCAATTCACAAATCATAAACATTTCGAAACGAATACCGCATTAAGCCTCTCGATCTGCCTCATTTAATAACGTCCATAGCAAACCGTATTTGCTCAAACCATCAAATATAAAAGCAAAAGGTAACCTAAACATATAAATATCATTTCAAATTCCACGTTCGGATACCTTTTCGCTCTTTTCGCTTATGAAAGAGGGTAACTTAACCACGGAATTAGATAGAATAGATGACGTAAGCTTTGCGTCAATAGGTACAGGGTTGGTGCTTAGCTTCTACTTATAACATAACATAAATATTCTTATAGTCCTGCTAATTCAGGTTGCTCCTAGACTATACCCATTGTATAAATACTGTCCTGTCCTCCTCTGGTGGTAGCAGTCGTTACATAAAAACCACGTCAGAGGCCGTAAGGCGGTCTGAAAAAACTTTGACACCAGGGCTCTGCGCACACGATAAGAAGAAGATAAATCACGTCATTCCTGTCCCGATACCTGCATGCGAACGGGGGGCGTACGCCCGGTTTTGAGTAACTTTGTAACCATTTTATACATTAACTATGGCAGTTTTTAAGCAAAAAACAAAACTGAACAATCTACAGGATATGAGAAGTGATGTGGGTTTTCTCGAAATCTATTTTAATTAATAAAACTGAAGAAAAACGAATCCAAAGTCACCCCTTTTTTCCAGTTGTAACCGTTTTACTCTTACATTGTTGATCAGAAGAATATGAAAATTTACAATATTCTTCACAATACAATATAGAATGATGTGGTTTTCTTATTTTTTGAAAATTCTTAAAGAATCATACAGGTTTTCAAAGAAAACGGAAAATTCTGACCGGAGCCACGAAATTGAAGCGGGATGGCTAATTGCAAAAGTTTGCTTGTAAGATAGAGAGCCTTGCACCAGGGAGGGAGAGCCTTAAGGACACTACCGGTAGGGCTGTCTTTGTGGCAAATTACTGAGCTGGACAAATATGGAATCAGTTCCATGCCATCAGCTGTACAGAAGAAAAAGTTGGTTCCCCATTTTCCCTGAGAAAAATGGCAGTTAAATCTACCAGAATTTAACTTAGCACAAAAATTATCGGAATCCGGTGATCATGATGCCTACCCCAGTGGGAGACAGGCGTGAGATTATGTATGTAAATATGATGATCAGAAATATAAGATAATACATGCATAAACTCACGACCGTAATCCCTTTCGGGGCGGTTAGAAGCTTTGCTATAACTACCAACTACATCTTTAAGCGTGCAGTTGTAAGGCTCACTTTTAGGAAAGACAGGTTTCACGATGGAGTGACGTGTCAAGTGGTGACAGAAAACACTTCAAATCATTATTCCTTTCATTCTAAACTAGTATAAATATATTTAAAAATATTCACTATGTACGCTTAATACCCGATTTTAGAAATAGCGTTATATCTATTAGTTTTAAGTCTGTGGTCTTAACAAAAATCCCTGGTGAGATGGAGCCATATTTGAAGGCACCTTTATGCAAATACGTTTCATCTTACATCTTCATATCGGTACTAAGAGCCACTGAATGTTGCCAGCTCTAGTTTTCAGAGAGAGGGTTTTGATATTTTATTGTGCGTAAAATGTAATATTCGTAATGTAAATAGTAAACCGTCGATAAAGAATAATGACCCATATTGACACAATAATTCGTTTGGTGTTGCCAAAGTCAATAAGGGTTATTATTCATCTATTGAAATATATCAAGCTAATTTCAATGAAGCATGTTGCAGATCTCTGATTGTTAATCAATGTTAAGACGAAGCATGTTGCTGATTACTGCATGCATATACTCGCGACTATATTCAAAACATCAAAGATTCACTAGTAGTATTGAATCTCTGTCCATCGTGACGTGTGCTGATACTGTTAAAAAATGTTTTGACGAAGAATGTTATTTAATCACTGTTAATTAATAGTTTGACGAAGCATTCTGCTAATTACTGACTGTTAATTAATAGTTTGACAAAACATTTTGCTGATCTGTGACTGTTAAAAAATGTTTCGACGAAGTATGTTAATTAATGACTGTTAATTAATAGTTTGACGAAGCATTCTGCTAATTACTGACTGTTAATTAATAGTTGAACGAAGCATGTTGCATATCACTGACTGTTATTAATGTTTGACGAAACATTTTGCAGATCTCTGACTGTTAATTAATGTTTAAACGAAGCATGTTGCAGATCTCTGACTGTTAAATTGATGATCTGAAGAAGCATGTTGCTAATTTGTTTATTTGATTGACGAAACATATGCTGACTGCTTGTTTTATAGTCAATTTTGAAACGATTATCGATTTTAACAAGTAATTTATCATCATCATCCGAAAATGCACTTTCCATGCCTATGTTCTCTATTAATCCACTGCAAATTGAAGTTATTCACAAAGACCTGTTTCCAATACAACTACATAACTATCTACATCCCAACCCTGTCACCAGCATAATCAGAAACTAGAGCGTAACTTAATGACCTATTGTATGGCAAGCAAACTTAATTACATCCACAATACGTCCTGTCCGGCACACTATTCACAGATAAATGGGGACTCCCCGAGGAATGAAAGCAAAGGGTACTGTATAGGAAAGGGTGCAATCTAATTTCACAAAAAAAGGGTATCTTAAACCCTTTTTGGGGTATACTGTTGGAGAGGATGGTGAATACCTATTGAAAAGATTGTAATGAGATATCACTGCGGTAACTGCCTCCGTGGTGTAATGGTTAAGAGTATTGGCTGTCGATACGGAGGTCGTGGGTTCGATTCCCACGGGGAACACCTAGTGATATGTCACTTTGTGATATGTCACTTTTTTCCCCAGTTGGTTAGGACATTGCAGGCTGAATCACCTGATTCTCCGAAAAGAAAAAGGATTCCGTGCTTCGGATGGCACGTTAAGCCGTTGGTCCCGGCTACTATCTCTGGTGGTAGTAGTCGTTACATAAAAACCACGTCAGAGGCCGTAAGGCGGTCTGAAAAAACTCAGACACCAGGGCTCTGCCCACACGATAAGAAGACTGCGGTATCGCTTATGAAGTGGTACCCAAGATTGCAGCAGTTTGCGTTGCGGATTTCAATTCTATGAAGTGGAAAAAAAAATATTTCATAATTTTCTAAAGGACACTCTTGTTTGCGGGAAAAAAGGCCTTTGCTGTTGTTGCTTATCATCATTATCATATCAGCCGATAGACGTCCGCTGCTGGACATAGGTCTCCCCCACGGATCACAACGACCGGTCATGCGCTGCCCTCATCTAACGGGCTTTGCCACCTTCACCAGGTCGTCGGTCCACCTTGTTCACCCACGCTGCGCTCTCCGGTACGCGGTCGCCACTCGAGAACTCTTCGCCCCCAACTGCCATCGGTTCTACTAGCAATGTTCTCCGCCCATTGCAACTTTAATTTAGCAATTCTTTGGGCTATGTCGGTTACTCTTGATCTTCTGCGGAGCTGTTGCTTATGTTAACCATTCGTCATATCAGTGTGTCACATGCTAGTCTATAGTCGATGCGCGGCCAAGCGTGTCCTGTCGTTCTGAATGGTATCCGTTGAGTTGCTTTTTCAGAAAAACCACTGGCTATGAATCCCTTCGCGCTTTCTTTCTTCCAATGTGAGAAAATTCTATTGGGGAAATAATTTCCCCTTTAGACCCTTTTATCGGGGGATTTATTGGGGCCCCTTTTATAAACGAGTCACTTCGGAGCTTAAAACGTTTGAAATTGCTGTATACAGATTTACAGTTTCCGGCTCTTGCGGGTAGTTTTTTTATTGCGTGAATTTGTCAGGGTTTTTTAAGTAGGGATTGAATTTTGATCTTAAACTTGAAGTGGAAGAAAGTTAGCATCAAACAGATATCGAAAAACAATTTTTATTTGAAAATGTTTGCAGTGCCTTTTTTCATTCACAAATGGAACATGTGCTATCAAAAGTACAACATATAACACATGCTCACGATTATTTCACCGAGGTATTCAGAGATATACAGGGTGTAAACATGAATGCGTTACATACCTACTTAAGTGGGAGCTCTAGTCTAGACAATGAATCTGAACAACTTTAACTGTGGGACCAATAATGAAATGGCGGAAAAAAAATCATATGTTTCACACATTTGGGTCGAGAAGTGATTGACGTTTTCTGTGGAACAGCTATTTTTTTTTTGCCATTTCGATGTTGACTTCGTAATAAAAGTTGTTCAATTGAATGATCTAATGACCCATTATTACCGACAAGTAGGTCCGGTCGTTGAGAAATAATACTTAACCGAACCGGGATTCGAATCTAAAACCAATAACAGACCAGCTAGATAACCCCTAATACTAACTAAGCAAGCAATACTAAAGCCTTTATCAGGTAAAATGATTAAATAAATCGCACACTGTCACCACAATGCCAGCTTAAAACCGCAACAATAAGGGGGTTAGCAGAGATCATATATCAAGCAGTATATCATAGAGAACAGAATTATCTAGGAAATAATTTAGTTGTGACGGAAACGCACTAACTACCTGCTGAATTAATGTTTGTTTCGCTTGTTGGGAACGGTTACAGTAAACATAGAGCGGTAGTTAAACTGGAAATTGATTTAACTACTGAAAACTACTGCAAAGCAATAGCTCGAAGAGTGGTAGGTAAATCGTGAAAGATTATATGAAACAACTCATTTTATTAAGACAATATTCTTAATTCAAATGAAAAATTGTTGTTAATGTTTCTCCCTGCGGTTGTAAGTCAAAAAAAACTATTCCATTATACATACACAAGCTCACACCATTTTCCCAAGTCGGCGAAGACTACCATTAGATTAATTTAAAGAAAGTCCTTCATAGGTCGTAGGCACAGATTACCCCCAATAGATACCGCATACAGGGCCGCCGACGCTCGCCACACATCTATGATTTTGCACTGATACAAGCAACGCGAGTGAGCGAGCTAGAAGTAGTGCGACCTTGAGTTGGCCAAACACGTTGCACCGTTTCGTGCCCCGCTACCTGTACCTACCGCCAAAAATTGTGACTTTTGGCGTGTACAATATTTTCATCATGCGGTAATATATTGGGGGTAATCTGTGGTCGTAGGGCTGTAGAGCACATCATTAAATTCATTAATCTATTTAAAACACGTAAAGCAATAAATAAATTAAGATTAAAGTATGTTTTTTTACCCTCAAGGAGGGTGGGCATTAGTCCACCTCGCGTGCCCAATGCGGATTGGTACACTTCTACACATCAGAATTTCTTTTCCAATCTTCAATTATGCAATTCCAGTGTTCTTACCGGCCCACGCTTACTGTGTCGCTATTGTAATTACACAGACTGAATAAAGGGCACGCCAGACGTGGCACAGTTCCGAATAGACTAATCAATCAGTGCCTATGCCATTTCACTGGCTCGTCTGTTTACGGTTTATAAACTTATACAGTCACAATACGAGCATAGAAATGTTATAATGAGATTTTAAACAGAATTATAGGTACGAATGGTAGGTAATACAAAAATGAAGATAGAGTCCTTCTTAATATGCTGACGGTTGTTTAAAGGGATGATAAGGGGTTGCCAACTTTTTTTAGACCAAATATAGTATTTCGAGCCTTAGTGCCCGAAAAAATATAGTAGATCGGGGAAAAATAAGAAAAAATATAGTATTCTTCGAATTTGTTAATTAAAATTTTTAAAAGATATTTTTTTGCAACTTTTTGGTTTGAATACCAATTTCTTATTTTTAAGAAACAAAATAAAAACACCTGTCCCACACATTTGGGTAGTGCATATAGGAGTAGGATTGCAGATTTAAATAGAACAGAAGATTTTTTCTCGATTTCGACTTTGGTCACATAGAGAAAGTTGTTCAGTTTGATGGTCTGACCATACCCTCAAAAAACCGTCAGCATACTAAGAAGGACTGTATGTATAACATTGTATGACAGTATAATGTGGTATAGCGAAATTTTGCCACATCAACTCGATTATAAACTTAAAAGATTACATAAACTTTTTGATTATAAAATGCAATATGCTTCCTCAAACCAGAATCACAATATATTTTATATCCGTTGCAAACTTTATGTATGACAATGCACAAAATAAAATTAGAATGCAAGCTTCGTCAAAACTCAATCAACTAGACTAAAGGCCCTGCCCTGCACAACCCTGACTCAAAAGTCCCTAAAATACTAGCCTCCCTGGATGATGGTGATGTGTAAATTTCTTTTGGTCCCATAAATAAAGTTGTACGGCTACTATCTCTGGTGGTAGTAGTCGTTACATAAAAACCACGTCAGAGGCCGAAAGGCGGTCTGAAAAAACTCTGACACCAGGGCTCTGCCCACACGATAAGAAGAAGAAGAAGAATAAAGTTGTTAAGTTTCTTGGGTCTAAACCACACCCTTAACCGTTCGCAACCCGGCTATAATATAACAATAGACAAACAATTAATTTCCATCAGCTAGCTAATATCTAAGAGCACATCAACGAAGCTCTCAAAATCAACAGTCAAATTATTCGCTGTGATCGAACACGGTCATGAAGCATCATCCGATAAACAATGGGTAGTTTAATAATAATTATCGCGTCGATGGGAGTTTAAGGCCGCGTTCAGACGACCCGCACCCGCCCCGCACCCGCCCCGGACCTGCCGAACCTGCCGAACCTGCCGAACCGGGCCCGCAACCGCCCCGCGCTCACCCCGCGTCCTAAAATTCATTTCTTGCAATTTGAGTCTTATGACACCATAATAAATCTCGTATTGTATTTTATGGGACCACCCGCACCCGCCCTGCACCCGCCACACGACCGCTCGTCAAAATACAATACGGGATATATTATCGTGTCATAATACTCAATGCATTATAGGATGCGGGGTGAGCGCGGGGCGGGTGCGGGCCGGGTCCGGGGCGGGTGTGGGTCGTCTGAACGCGGCCTAAGGGTTTAAATATGTAACGCAATGAGTAATAATTAAGTTTACATCCTGTCATGAAGCAATAGCAGGGTATGTATTATTAAGATCCGACGGTAAAATTATGCACCTATTTGTTTTGTGAACGAAATGTGATTTAAGTGAAAGGTTACACAGGGGTTCATACAACGCCGCCGAGTTGCCTAGCAAAGTGTTGCCGCATGTACCTTTACCAGTATGATTATTGGTAAATTTTTTCCACCTGTTTGGGAAGTAAATGAAGTGCCATCGGAAAGAAACCGATCTAAAGAACTGGAAAAACTAGGGTAACCTCTCAGTCTGCCGCAACTCTAGGGTTGCCATTGCCAGGTTCAAAGAGTAGAATTGCGGCAGATTAGTAGTAGTAAAATTGCACTTAGCTATCGGAGTCCAGTGGCGCCCTCGCCACAATAATAAAATGTTTAGAACCTATAAAAGTATTGTATAACAATGGCTTGAAGGCTTTTTAGAAAGCCTAAATTAAAAAAGTGCTCAACAGATAAACTTGTTGAGCACTTTTTTAATTTAGGCTTTCTTTATTGAGAAACCTTTATTATTGTGACGAGGGCGCCACTGGACTCCGATAGCCCTCTTAAATCACATTTCATTCACCAAACAAATAGGTGCATAATTTTATATTCATTTATTACGTAACAATGTCACAAATTACAATAATCAAATTACAAAAAAAAAATCCAAACAATCTATTTTAAATTCGGCAACATGCCTCGTCCAAAGGAGTACAGTCAAAAAAATCCACGTCAAGCTTCGTCACAAGGAATTACAGGAAAAAAAAAAAAAACCAATAATGCATAAATAATGCATAATGCATAATCCGCGAGTTTCCAACTAGTCAAATTAACAACTCTTTATCAAACGTCAAAACGCGTGCTTTGTATGAAATATTGTACTAAAATTTGCAGAGTGACGTCATTGTTTTTCGTCGTCGTTTTGATACTTTTTATAGTTTATCCAGTTATTAAAAATAGTATTCAAGCAACAGAATTAGTGAAAATGTGAGTTTAGCGTTATTTTGAAATGGTTTATTTACTGAGCAGTTAAAACTAAAATATATTTAATGTAGTCAACTCCCCAATTGCATAATTGCATAATTTTATGGTTGGATCTTAGTATATACGTACATAATACTGGTAGAGTACATAATTCCTGGGAAATGATGCAGAAACTGCACTGTTTTGATATACGATCTGTTCGGGTGGGTCTAGCTAGACTGTAACTTAGACATGCCTAGACTTGAATTAGTACTTAGTATTCATCTCTGAACACAATATCATGTTCTATGTAGATTGTTATTACTGTTAGAGATAAGATAACTTTATTTATGTACAGTCACCAGCAGATATATCGTAGCAAACAAGGTGGTCAAATATTTCTAAGCAGTTCTAATTTTCAATAATTTCTTTACTCATAGTCAATCAAAAATATAGGAACGCCTAGAACATCAAATATATCGACGCAGTCATGGTGGCCATAAACATCTGAACAGTTTCGGATAAAAAAACCTTACTCCGTTGTTTTACATGTTAATTTTAAATAACATTGTAAAGAATTTATTGAAAAGTCGCTGTTCACATATTTATGACAAAATACACGTTTAGATATAATTGGTAACATATACTGTAAATAATTTAATGAAAATTAGCACTGCTCAGAAATATTTGGACACCTTGTATGCTACGATATATCTGATGGCGACTGTACGTACTACATTTTATTTATTTGTTTTAATAATTTACAACACTCTGTTGCATTATTTTTCTTGTGGTGCCATCTCTTATCGGAGGTTGGCTATTATGGCATTGCCTGGCATGTGTTACATTATACAGGGTGTAAACTTAAATGCGTTACATTTAAGGTGCTTTAGACCATCAAACTGAACAACTATGATTCACAATAAAGAATATTTCTATTTCTATTTCTATTTAAAACTTTCACTATAGAGCCAACATTGATTGGCTGTTCCGTAGAAAATTTCAATAGCTACTCGACCAAAATGTATAGCGGTTTTTTTACGATTTAAAATTTGGTCTCATAGTAAAAGTTGTTCAGTTTGATGGGCTGAAGCACCCCATAAAGTATGTAGAGTTCTTTTTTTTTAACCTTCGCCGCATTGTTGGAAAAAGGTCTACTCCAAAAGCCTTTTGAACTAGAGCATGGACTATCGGCGGTTTTCACAATACCGGTATTATTTCGATATCGATATTTCTAAATACCGGTTTTCCGGTTTTTCGATATTTTTTCGATATTCTCGTAATCATTTGAAAAAGATGGATATTTTAGAAATAAAAGTACATTTTAACTACACTGCGTCAAAATATAATCTTTTGAAAATTCTACTTTAAATTACTTTTAAACCTGCTTAGACAAAAGTCTGGGTATGCGTATGGAGTCAGGAAACTCTTCAGGTGAGCGGCGGGAACTCGGAGCTTGAAGGCCTTGAAATCAGAAGATCTTTCCGATCTGAATCTTTCTAGTTCAAGCACCTTCACCGGCAGAGACCCACCGCCCTGAACATGAAACCTGGTGCAGAGGTGACGCAGCATGTCGTCCGAAATCCTCTCTCTGTCCAGGTGGGTGATGTACACTGGAGCCGTCAGCGTGGCCGCCTTGATGCAGGAAGCGGCAGCCGGTGCAGTACCGCGTATGTTGGGGCTGTCGCGCCCGGAACCCCTTAGTGGACGCAGGGCGCGCGACATAGGCGCAACACCTTGTACATCTCCTTCGTGAGCCTGGATGTGGTTGGCTTCATGTGGGTCATGGGAGGATGCTGCTCAGTTCAGCTCGTTGCAGGGATGGCGCGAGCGCGCGGCATGGTGGGAGCATCGGCCCGCTGGTGAACTGGGTCCGCTGCAGGTGACGAGAGGTGTCGGGTGGCGCGGCAGCGCTGCGCCACACGGTTTCGTTTCGCTTATTTGGCGAAGGCGAAAACGCTGGCGCAGCACTCACTGCCTGTAATGTGGTCACTTCGTTCCGAGGCCTCCAACTTGCCTCGAATATCGGTGATGTCGGCCCTCAACAGCTGGATGTCCTTGAGCAACCGGGTGACGTCGACGTGATCGAAGGTCACCGGCGACAGCTTGTTGAGGTTCCCCATCACGTACGTGGGAATATCGTCAGGGTCAACACCATCAACACCCCGAATATTTCTCGGAGGTCCTGTTTGCCGCGCCCGTCTTTCTTCCTGCGGGGCTAGTACACCAACCTGCGATAGCGACATTTAACATCCATCTGTCAAATTTAGTCTTTTATCTCGTTCTTTCGCGCGCAAAAAGAAAGAGAGTGGAAGCGTGTAAGCACTATATCACGCTATCGCGGGTTGGCGAACTAGTCCCGCTGGTGACGAGGTGCTCGGGTCATGTCGCGGCGGTCTCGTGCAGCACCACCATGGCGGCGTGGATCTAGTCCTCCATGTAGCTCGACGTTCAGATCTGCTCCAGACTAAGCTCTTCTATCACGTCCAGCTTGTTTTGCACGAAGGCGAACAGCTTGCACATCACAGTGGTGTCGCTGCGCTTGGCGGGAATCGCCATTACCTACGTTTGTTTGACCTAGGTCAATAAATTAACGTTGCATCGGCTGCGATCCCATCGCTGTTATGCGTTCGTCCGCACGCGTTTTAGTCGTAACTTATTGTTACAAAAATATGAATCGGAGTTATTTGATAAAATACATTTTAATTTCAAATTAGAGATTGAAAAAATTAAGAAATTGAACGAGACTTGAACCCGCACTTTTCCAAACCTTGGGGAATTGCGTTATCCAATAGAAACGCAAAATCGAGGTGCGAATTTTTTCAATCTATTGCGTCTTCAGGGACGTGAGCGGAAGAGTCCGGTTTCAAGAGACTAAATTTTTCAATCTTTATTTGATTCGAAATAGCACAAAATGGCTGTAACATGTTTAAAAGGTTAAGGTTAAGGTTTCCCATAAAGTCCTGCTATCGAAGCTCTACGGCTTAGGTATCCGAGGAACTGCTTATGACTGGTTTCAATCGTATTTAAAGAACAGAAAGCTGTACGTGGAGATAGATTTTTATAACAAAGAAAATAACATGTTGGAAAAGGTGCAATCGATTACCAGAATCACAAACTCCTCTATTCCGCAGGAAAGCGTAATCGGTTGCACCCTGTTTTTGGCCTATATAAATGACCTACCTAAACTAGTGGATCCCCTTTGCATACTCTTCGCAGATGACATTTCCCTGCTCTTCAAAGCAACAAACGAAAACCAAATAATCCCCCCTATAGATGACACATTCACAATAATTAAAAATTGGTTAGAAGATCATAACCTCGAAATAAATCTGACTAAAACAAAATTAATACAATTCAGGACCTACAAAAAGCAACCATTTGATATAAACCCAGTAAAACAAACTCTCGGTATCGACGAAGTTAGTGAATTTAATTTATTAGGAATAACTATTGATACACACCTCAATTGGAAAAATCACGTTGGCCGTATAAAAGCCAAATTTTCAAAATTTATATATGCACTAAGTGTCCTCAAGTCTAATACGAATGTTGAATCAGCGTTAACAGCATACTACGCATATGGATATGCATGGTTGCGATACGGAGTATTAATATGGGGCGACAGTACTGACGCAAATGGTCTCTTTATTATGCAGAAGAAATGCATCCGAATTATTGCAAACATACGTCGCAGGCAAAGCTGTAGACCACACTTCGTAAAACAAAACGTACTTACACTCCCGTCTATTTACATTCTTGAATCAGCAATGTTTGTTAGGAAACATTTACAATTGTTTAAAAAGAAACCCCCCCTACGATATAATACACGCTCTAAAAACCAATTAATGCTGCCCAAATCAAATTTAAAAATGTTTGATAACAGCCCAAATTATAGATTGACATCCATATATAATAAAATCCCAGAAAGCCTAAAAACTGAAAGTAAAGACAATATTTTTCAACAAAAGCTAACGTCCGTACTAGTTGAAAAGTGCTATTATACAGTAAAGGAATTTTTTGACGACAAGAAATTTTGACATCATTTAAACTAATATTATATTATTCTAATTTAATCTTATATCAAATTGACATTATTTTTATTTTTTAAATATTATCATAGTTTGAATGTATTGAACCTGACTGTTTTGCGAACATTTTTATGTTAGTACCTAATTTAACCATACTTTAAGATGACATTGTACTATTACCTATTATTCATTATCTTACCAATGCTATTATTTTTTCCTACTATATTATTTCAATTTGACGTAGATTATTAATCAATTATTATTGTCGCCTTTTATTCTATTTTATTATATTGTATTCTTAAATTAATTAAATTCAATTACATCTATTTTAACAATTATAATGGACAATTGCTGTGCCCTAACAGGGTCCCTGAGATGTACTATACCTATCTTTAAGACCTGTAAATTTTACCTCAAGGATGCAATAAAGATTACAATTACAATAAAATTAATAATATTTGACATTTTAATTTAATTTACTTAAATATCGAAAAACCGGTATTTGTCGCTCCAATACCGAATTTTTCAATATCGCATATTTGGTCCGATATTCCGGTTTTTCGGTAGTATCGAAAACCGGTGTCCATGCTCTACTTTTGACCCTTCTTTATACCCTACCTGCCTGCCATTTTTGTTCGTGAGCATTCAGATCATCAGTTTAGTATTAGTATTACCAAAAGTTAATTCCTAATAGTTTAACTTTGGGTAAATTACCTTTAAGACATTAGTTTTAATTCAAATAGCAGTACAAAATTCGTGCTACAAAAATAAAGTCCACTAAACACGTTGTGAACACTGCCAACGCCTGCAATTTTTAATAAGCAATTAAAAATTTCATAGCGGAGGTCTTAAACCAACAAAAAGAAAACTTTGCAATGTAAACGAAAATTTCGTAAACATTGTGTCTCCGGTTAAACCGAGTTTTGCTTAAACTGACACACTGGCGTAGAGAATGACGAACTAAAGAATGCTCTTTAAAAAAGTTCGTTGAAAAACCCGTTTTCGCTAATAGGCCGAGAAATTAGTCAAAATAAATAAGAAACGCTGTCTGACATTGTTCGGAAAATTTTCACTAGTCCTAACTAAACTAAGACTAGACAACGAGATTAACATAACATCCATAACCAAACCGGAGATTTTGTAGTCCGATTTGATAAGATAACCATAAACCGAGAAAAATCGAGATGGAATCTTGTTTAATCTGTGTTAATTTTCACCCGACTGCCCCAAAAGCAGGGTTTCTGCCGTTTGCATTAGCATTTCAGCCAATGTCAAGTGATCTCGTCATTGTCCAATGTCATAACGAACTTCATGTGTATATTGTCACTAAACCTTATGTATTAACGAAGAATCGGGTCAGTAGCTAACAAACTAAACCACGGACAACAAAACACTGGCCTTTTAGAAAACATTCTTCAAAAGCGTGACATACCTACAACTCAATAACACATGACACATCTTGACAACACTTCACTTTCCAGTCCCATTTTGACACCTGTCAAAACGTCAACAAGCGCGTCATTCGCTCTTGTTTCTAAACGGCAATGTGTCATGTTTCTCTTTAGGCAACAATTTAACGTTTTTGAACAATACAAATCCTTTAAACGACGTCTTAACCCGTTCGAGTTTTGTCTTAATTAATCATCCAATTACAAGTTTCTAGTTAAAATCGTTAACGAGGACTGACGGAGTTTAAGTTAAGAGCAAGGAAAGACGGTCTTTTGACTTTGCATAAATAAAAACAATGGTTTAAGAAAGTTTTTTTGTAAACTCTAGACTTGACTGTTGATAAGGCACGACTTCTTTAAGAATGTATTGTAATGAAAAATACAGGTAGAGTTAGAGGAAGAAAGAGTTACTGCGCGAAGGTAAATATTAGAGTCGCGTCGAATCAGGTCGTCCACTGCTGGACATAGGCCTCCCCCAAGGATCGCCACAACGACCGGTCCTGTGCTGCACTTATCCAGCGGGTTCCCGCCGCCTTCACCAGGTCGTCGGTCCTTATAACTCGGTCGGTCTACACACGCCGTGATTTCCGGTTCGCGGTCGCCACTACTCGCCACCACTCGAGAACTTTTCGGCCCCATCGGCCATCGGTTCTGCGAGCAATGTGCTCCGCTCACTGCCACTTTTGATTCTTTGGGCTATGTCAGCTACTCTGGTTCTTCTGCGGATCTCGTCATTTCCGATTCGATCTCGCAGGGTTGCCCTCTGGGTGACTTCCAGCCTTTTTATGAGGCCTTGAGTGAAGGACCACGTCTCTGTTCCGTATGTCATTTTATTATCCAATAATACATAATCTATGTTAGACATCGGCATTGGTTGCATTTTATTTATCAGGTAGGCTGTATCAGGGACGCAGCCGTGGAGTACGTGAAACGTCTTTTACCGAGTAATGACTTCTATCTATCCTCTAATCTAAATAATGGTAATAAAATAACACCAGTAGGTGTTATAATTCCAAAGTAATAAGCGATCTTGTCATAACATATTTCGCTACACATCGTTTTTGCAAGTGACCCCGAAACTAAAGACGTTCCATGTAAAAAAAGCTATGCAAGCTTCTCAAGTCTAGATCTTAGAATTGTTTTTAGATGTTTATAATAAAAAAGTTGCTGCAAAGTATTTTTTTTCCCGAAAATGTTTAATTCCTCCCGCTGCCTTCTTTTTCTTAACCCATTTTCATTTCTCGAAGAACATCTTACAAATTAAATAAGCCAAAATTGGTGCCCGGAATCCATAAACAGGATGAGCCAAGTAAATACTTAAGCGTAACAGTCTGCCTACCCTAATTAAATGAGAGATAATTATTTAGGATAATTATTTCCTGCTAGAATTAGTTTTTGTTTCTAGGTGGTTTAAGCGATAATTATAAAGGCGTTAGTTATTTATTCACACTTTAATTCACGACTGTATTCGCTCAGGGTGTGGTCAAAAACTTTGTTACAGCTACCAACCATAACTTGAGTTCAAGATGAGATCATTCTTTTATTTTCAGTGCCATTTATTTATGTACTTCGCAATTACGTATCATAACTAACTTACAAAATGAAAATAAAGAATATATTTTTGAAATATGTTCTTAACATTATTCAAGTAACAAGACATTAATTTTCTTATTGATTTTACTTATTCGTATGTTGGCTCCATTTTGAAAGCTGTGGACTGAAACACCCCCTAAAAATATGTAACGTACTAAGGTTAACACCTGTATAATCAGATAAACATCATATGGTAGAATTAAAAAAACCGCTTCGAAATCGGTTCACCCGTTTAGGAGCTACGATGCCACGAACAGACCGACATAGGCGTCAAACTTATAACAACCCTCTTTTTGTCGGGGGTTAAAAATAGTATTGCGCTGACCTCAAAATGGGACGAAGGCTAAAGAAATGATGACGTTCAAAAGAATAATGTTATCTATCACAAAATCCATTACTAAACTCTTAACAGAACAAACTTTTTTAACAAGTATAAATAAATTGTAACCCATCTCACAAGTTTGAAAGTTTTTCATTTCGAGTAGCCCGCGCCTGCCCTGTATCGAACTTTACAACTTTACAACTTTTCAAGTTGTCGCATCTGTGCTGAACTGATTTCAAATTGAAACTCGCGTGGGATAAAGTTTGTCGACTATCAGACTATTGCCCGTTACGGACACGGTTCTAAACTATAGTTCTGTTTCTATTGTACATATACAGGGTGAAATTGATATCATTAGCATCCTTTTAAACTAAGAGTCTACCCATCAAGCTGAACAACTTTTACTATGGGAGTAAACAAATCGGAGCAAAAAAAAATTCAGCTGTTGCATACATTTTGTGTCGCATAGGCATTGCAGTTTAGTATGGAACAGCTGATTTTTTGTTGCTCCGATCGGTTTGCTCCCATAGTGAAAGTTGTTCAGTTTGATGGGTAGACTCTTAGTTTAAAAGGATGCTAATGATATCAATTTCACCCTGTATAGGAGGCGTTTGTGGCTGTGGCGCGTCGCGGAGAGGTATGGTCACTCAATCATGAAGGTACGGGTTCAAATCCGCACGAACGACATGTACAAATAAATTTTCCTAACTATACCGAATGCTCTCAAACAGTGAAGGAAAACATCGTGAGGAATCCTGAAATAGACCGAGATCCGACCGTAAAATTATGCACCTATTTCTTCATCATCATCTTATTTAAGAGCTACGCTCTTGTCGGTGGAGTATTCAACCTGTTTCTTAGGCGAACGAAATGTGATTCTAGTGTATGTTAGACAGGGGTTAATTAAACGCCGTAGTTTTCCTAAAGTCAGATTTATCTAATTTTTTTTAAATTATATTATTTCTGTATCGAATCCAGCGACTTCTGCGTTTAGATACAGGATGCATTATTTTCAATAACGAATACGAAATAGAGAAATGATTGTTCCTTAAAAATAAGAACTTGGTATTCAAACCAAAAAGTAGCAAAAAAATATGAATTTGAAAAAAAAAATTCTAAAAATACTATATTTTTCCCCGATCTACTATATTTTTTCGGGCACTAAGGCTCGAAATACTATATTTGGTCGAAAAAAAGTTGGCAATCCTAATGTGCCTGGGCCCTGCAGTGGGAAGTTTGTAGGCTGATAAATTGAAGATGATATGGGCGCGATGTTATAGTATTAGGAACACTATTGATATGCCTTTCGTTGATACCTACAGTAATAATTAGGCACATCCTTTATTTCCCAAAACAGCAATATTATGTCAACGTAAAACTCAACTTTAAAACTCCGCAAATAAAGTCCCATGTCGTGTATCCAAGTCACGTTACAGATTTATCGTCAAAGCGAATGTTCTGGTACTTCGTTTAGATTTCATACTTTGTTCGATTTCACAGTTGGGCGGCATTGTCTATAAGTTTTAACCGACTTGGCGATGCGGAAGGTTTTATTGCGTACTTGATTTTAAATTATCGTCTGCGTAAAGGTAAAACCACAGATTATTTAATATGGTAAAACCACATAAGTGGCATGTTTTTCTAAGATAAGTTAATTGGGTATACAGTAGAGTTCCGAAAATTATGTTTGTATACAGGGTGTAACAAAACACCCTAGTAATACTTAAGGGAGTGCTTCAGACCACCAAACTGAACAATTTTCACTACGGGGCCAACATCGAGAAAAAATAAAAAAAAACTGCTGTCCCATACAAAACTGCAGTACCGACTCCGACTCGACTAAAATGTATGGGACAGCAGATTTTTTTTATTTTTTCCCTATGTTGGCCCCATAGTGAAAGTTGTTCAGTTTGATGGTCTGAAGCACCCCCTTAAATATTACTAGGGTGTTTTGTTACACCCTGTATACTGTAAAACCCATTAATTGATGTACCTATTTCTTAGTTTAGAAGTTAGCTTATAAAAATACCTGGAAAAACAACGGCTTCTGGAAAATTTTACCATAAAAAAATACAACGTGTTAGAAACCTCATACACCCCAACTGATTTATAACAAAATAATTAGATTGAAACAATAATTCCATTATGTTGATAGTTAAATTTACAGTTATTCGCATTTTAAGATTTGAGTCAAAAATTATTTGTTATCATTTCAGGAATGAATGAAAGCGCTAACGTATCTTGTTTTGGTAGTAAGTTGGGTGAGTGTGCCCGTGCGGTGGGTTGACATCGGGTTCAGTAAATTATAAATTTTACAAACAAATTATTTAATATTTTGAAAAAAAAATACCTATGTTGAAACCATGATAATTCGATTCTCCTCTCGATTCTAAACAAACCACTTTCTAGTTTTGCGTTAATTCATTAACACGTTGTATATTGAAAACGAAACAAACAATTCTCACCTTTAAGAAACAAGGAAGGACTAATGTAACCCTTTACAATTAGCAATTAAATTTGAAACCATCAGTAAAACTCTTGTCAGAACTCATAATCCCTACGCCATAAGTATGAAAGCAGCTTGAACCATGGGACATCTTAAAGTGTACCAACTACAAAAGTTTATTCCCCTTAAATATCCCATAACATAGCACTTTCGCCTTGGTAATAAGAAAGAAATTCGTTTGATTTAAGTGACTCTATCTAAAAAGCTATAAACCTGAATGGTCAGTGATAAAATCTGAAACAGGCAATAATCGAGGTTTTGTAACGACACGGGAATCGAATGGCATCGGTTTGCAGTTCATAATTATTGAAGCTGCTACAGTAAATAGGTGTAAGTCAAAACTTATAGCTTTCGCTCGCCAAAAAACGGTTTTCGCAGTGGCTGTGGCAGTCTGGAAAAAACCTAACCCTCCTTCTGGTGCAATTCAAATAAGCATTTGTTTAATTTAAACATACTTTCTTACAAATTCACAATATGACACGTTGATACCTCTATCTGGGGGCACGGCAGTGCCCCCGCTAAGTAGAGTAAAAAAGCGGCACGGTCGTACCATATTCTTTTCTGACAGGTATTGCCTTTCAATGTCAAACAAAACTATGGACAAAGCGATCTAGCCCAAACAGACTTGTCAGACGTTAATATATTCTGATCAGTTTCAACTACTACTGAACTGACCTTAAGTTTTCTAACAATCTCCATTTTCAGTATTGAAATATTATGTCTGCCTTTACCAAAAATATTTCAAAGACTACATCAATATCTCTATTTTAGTTCCGATATTATTGTCTGCTTTTACCAACAATATTTTAAAGATTAAATCAATATCTCAATAAATCTTTTTTACACTTACACCATTTCACCACACATCTCTCAAACAATGGGTTCTCATCATCATCATCATCATCATCAGCCTATCATCGTCCACTGCTGAACATAGGCCTCTCCCAAGGCGCGCCACAAAACTCTATCCTCGGCCTTCCTCATCCAGTCGCTCTCCGCTACTTTTTTTTAGGTCGTCTCTCCAGCGGGCAGCAGGGCGTCCGACACTACGCCTACCAGTTCGCGGTCTCCACTCTAGAACTCTGACACCCCACCGGTTGTCAGTTCTTCGGCAGATATGACCAGCCCATTGCCACTTCAGCTTGCTAATTTTCTGAGCTATGTCAACCACTTTAGTTCTCTGACGTATCACTTCATTTCTAATGTGATCTCTCAGAGAAACACCGAGCATAGCTCTCTCCATAGCTCGCTGAGCGACCTTGAATTGATGAACTAGTCCTATCGTCAGGATCCATGTTTCCGCACCATATGTCATTACTGGCAGGACGCACTGATTGAACACCCTCGTCTTGAGGCATTGTGGTATAGCCGAGGAGAATATATGACGGAGTTTCCCGAAAGCAGCCCATCCCAGTTGGATGCGCCTAGCGGCCTCCTTTTCGAAGTTGTTTCTACCTAGTCTTATAGTCTGTCCAAGGTAGACATAGTCTTGCACAACTTCTATCGCCGCCTCGCCGACGTATACCGCCTCTGGCTCGACATGAGAATTTAGCATGACTTTCGTCTTGTCTAAGTTCATGCCGAGACCGACCCGTCGGGAAGCGGCATTAAGGTCGCTAAGCATGCCACTGAGGTCCTGCATCGATTCCGCCATGACGACAATGTCATCCGCAAAGCGCAGATGTGAGATGTACTCGCCGTTCACACATATGCCTCGTCCTTTCCAATTAAGCGTCTTGAACACGTCTTCCAGCGCATTGGTGAACAGTTTCGGGGAAATAACATCCCCCTGTCTCACTCCTCTTAGCAGTTGGATCGGCTTCGTCTGCTGATCATGTACTTGAACGGACATAGTGGCGGCGTCATACAGACATCTGAGCACCTCTATATATCGCCAGTCTATCTGGCATCGCTGCAAGGATTCCAGAACAGCCCAGGTCTCGATCGAGTCGAAGGCTTTCTCATAGTCCACAAAGGCTAGACACAGAGGCTGATTATACTCTTCAGTTTTCTCTATAATCTGCCTTACCGTGTGGATGTGGTCTATGGTACTGTATCCTTTTCGAAACCCGGCCTGCTCCGGGGGCTGAAACTCGTCGAATTTTCGAGCGAGACGGTTCGTAATAACCCTCGAGAACAGTTTATAGACATGGCTCAGAAGTGAGATCGGTCTGTAGTTCTTGAGGAGGGTTTTATCTCCTTTCTTGAAGAACAAGACCACAACACTTCCGCTCCACGCCTCCGGTGTTATGCCATTGTGAATGACGGAATTAAAGAGCTTTCCTAGGGCCTTCAGGACAGGAGTACCTCCAGCCTTTAGAAGCTCTGTTGTTATTCCGTCTTCACCCGGAGCTTTGTTATTTTTTAGTTGTTTGAGGGCTTTCCTAATCTCGCTCGAGTCAACGTCCGGGATATCGTCCGTGTAGTGGCGTACTAGTGGGGCTCTGGGGTCGGTGTTACGAGCTACAGGCTTTGGAGCGTGTGTTGCATACAGACTTCCATAGAACTTCTCGACTTCTGTGAGGAGGTCCGGCTTAGAGGCAACGATCTTCCCATCCGCGGTTTTGAGTTTCGACAGGTGGCTTCTCCCGAGCTGCTGAGCGAACACTTTCGACCCCCGGTTCTGCTCAATCGCCTTCTCTATGGAGCGTGTGTTGAAGCTTCGGAGGTCGCGTCGTATCAGCTTTTTTATTTGTTTATTGAGAGCCCGATGTTCTGCCGAAAACTCTTGCGCAGATAGAATTTCACGTCTATGCCTCATTAGCTCCAGGGTCTCGCTTGAGAGTTTGGATTCTTTTGCCACACGCTGCGTGCGGAAATGCCTGTAGCCCACTTCACGGAGAGCTTTCACTAGTTGGTTTGTAGCCTCGCCAACGTCCTCGGTGGTTTCCAACGAATCAAATCTGTTCTGGAGGTCAAGTTGGAAGCTGTCACTTCCAGCTACAGTTTGGTGCAATGTGGGACGGAGAGTCGATTTCATCAGACGTCTTCTTTCGAGCTTGTAGTTAATATTCAGAGTGCCCCGAACAAGTCGGTGATCACTTCCGGTGTTAAACCTATTGATCACTGATACATCTCTGAATATGTGCCGTTTATCAGTCATGATAAAATCGATCTCATTTTTCGTCCGGCCGTCAGGGCTTCGCCAGGTCCACCTCCTTTGGGGCTGCTTCTTGAAGAATGAGTTCATCAAGTATAGCCCTTGCCTCTCTAGGAAGCCGACTAGCATATGCCCTCTCTGGTTCCTGTTACCAATACCGTGCGGACCCACTTTCGACTCATCGTTCTTCTGTACTCCCACTTTGGAATTGAAATCCCCCATCACAACCGTGAAATGAGTCTTTGCGGTATCGTTGATAGCTCTAGAGATATCCTCGTATACCGATTCGACTTCTTCGTCAGAGCCCGTCGTAGTCGGCGCGTATACCTGTACAACCTTCAAGCTGTACCTTTTGGTGAGTTTCAGTACGAGGTACGCTACCCGATTCGACACACTACTGATCTCCACTACGTTGTTGATGAGGGCTTTGTTGACGAGAAATCCTACGCCACCCTGGGACAGCCTTTCGCCTTCTCGGAAGTAGAACAAGTGGCCAGATTCCAGGGTCATCGTATCCTCCCCCTGTCTTCGGACCTCTGACAACCCAAGAATGTGCCACTTAATCTTAGTTAGTTCTACCTCGAGTTCCGTAATCTTTTCGTCCTCCATCAGTGTTCGTCCGTTATACGTAGCCAGTAAAAGTCGTTGTTGTTGGCAGCCTCTCGTAACCCGGGGATTCTTAGCACCCCCCGCCCTACCGTTACCTAGACCGCTGCCGTAGCCTGGAATAGTAGAGCCGCCGGGAACTAGGGGCCGGGGCCATGTGGGACTAAATTCCATATTTGGGAGGTAAAAATGCCATAATCACCACGCTTGGCAGAGCGGGTTGGTGATCGCAGGGCTATACCACTTGCACCGGTGATGCTGCTGCCCATCATCGGTCGAGGAATTTTGGTGTAGCCTGTTTTGGATGGATATACCGCCATCAATCGGTCGCCAGAGCCTCGTCGGTTAGTCGGCAGGGTGCACCACGAGCAGGTGAGGTTGGCAGTTGGGTTGTCGCCATAGTCTACCGCGTTTACCCCTTACACCCCAATGGGTTCTAATACCCATAAATGTGTTGGTATTAATAAATACGTCAAGTTCGATTCGACTCACGTTTACGATTGCCCGTTAAAATGTTTTGACTTGACTTTAAACAATTACTCGTAAAATGTAAAGTGTTAATTTCAATTTAGTAGTTATAGACCGCCAGGTAAGTCAGTACTCGCCTGCAGAGTTACAGGGGAGCGGGGAATGCGCCTGCCGCCCGATCCCCGCGCATGTCGCTACACTCGCCCTGCACCCCTGTAATGCCGCAGGCGAAGACTGATTTATCTGGTCGCCCTGTGTAACATTGCTATGCGAGTTTCGGTATCGCTTTGAGGAGAGGCCTAGCTAGACACTCAATCTTGAGGGTCGTGGTTCGGTTCTGCACGTCCTGCATCCTGCATACACCGAAAAGGAAATTCTGATTTGGGAAGTCCACCAAACCGCCGATGCCAAATGGAATTTTGAGACTATGATCTCTCAAGATGTACGATTAGTTGCAATACAATATTCTATTAGGTTGGCAGAGACCACGTAAAAATAAATGACCTGATACAATCAAAATTTACAAAAAGAGCTGTACAAATTAACAGCAAATAAAAAAGCCTACTTTATATAAAATTACAGCATAAATAAAACACTTAACCGCCAAAAAAATTTACCCGAAAGAGGTCCATCTGTTCTCTTTAGGCCTTGCATTTAGGTGGTGGGCCGAATTAATAGCGGGCATGCGTCCACGTCACTAAGAGGGGGGGAGGGTCAAAGGTTCTAATAGGCATTTAATAGGAATTCAATTTCTATGACATCAAAAGAAGCGTCGATAAGACCTGGATGCGATCGTCGCAGGACCGATAAAGGCTAAATAGGGAGAAGGCTTTTATTCCTTGCAGCTCCAGCTGTTGATGATGATAACCTCAAGACCGTATTCTCATTCAGAGTGGTAAGAAACGTTGCTAAAGTCGCAGTTGCGGAGGGTTCGCGCCAGCGTCAATAACATCCTGAACATGGTTTTAAGTAGATACTATGACAGTAGCTTCATTAAGCACTGGACCAGTCTACACTGAAGAGTGTGTCCTAACATAGTTATTTATATTATATATCGATGTTAAAGTCTGAAATAAATAATTTTTATTTATTTTTAAATCTACGATCTAAACTTGTAAAAATGCTATTGTAGCAAGGTTCATTTTTAGAACATAGATCGCAAAGTTGGTGGTGTAGTGTGTGCGAAGCCCCACATATAAAAATAGGTTTAATTATTATATTTCTTTGAAATATCCTGCAGGCATGCATTATACGTCTTAACCTCAACCTAATCGTTTCATTGAACAACTACCAACACGTAGGTCGACGACGATCAACGACAACCTTGCACTGGGCCCACTATTTTATTTTGATGATGATAAAATGCCCAATTCCCATCGCTACAATCTCAATATCAACACGTAATGCAACCAAATCTATTGTATATCACATTGTAAGAAATGCCTTCATAGTACGGTGGCCGATTGACCTCTCAGACAGAGATGTACGAGCACATATACTTTATTCACGGACCTACGATCCGGATCCGGTACCGCACCGGATCCCGGATACGTGATGAATCGATTGTAATTAACAGCGTGTTTTATTCGCCACGTTTTCGGTGGTTTTGGACGGTTATAAATACGTTAGAATTAGTCTTTTTCACTTAATTGCTAAAGATGCGTGCAAAATGCGGATTGGTAGACTTCACATACGCATCATAATTTCTTCTTCAGCGTATGCAGGTTTCCTCACGATTGAGAGCAGTCGGTACTAACGTAAATATAAGTTAGAAAAACTCATTGGCATATAGCGTGTCATCCTTGCGGATTCGAACTTGGATTCCCACGATTAAGTGTCCTATCCACAATTAACTTTATACTTTCTTCAGCCAAATCTAAAACTGATTCACGACTTATTACACCCATTCAAAACCCTCAATCAACCTAAACTCCACCATTAAGACTCGACCGTTACTAAAAATCCCTAGACCATTAGAGTAACTACTTAAGTATCAAAATCCCTTGCACATCAAACTAAAATCCTGAAAGAATACTGAAAAATGTTACAGGAGTGATGTAGTGGCGCATTAGATCGCACAAACTCGAATTTGAATGAGACAAATGACGCGCGTTTGTGAGACCCCAGCGGTTGTGGACTCTTTGATAAGCGGTAGCGACCAGCGGGTTGCAGCCATTAGGGCTATTGTGTAAGTTACCAAATATATCGTTTAAAAGATCGGTAACGTATTACGACTGCACTAGGAAATGTTTTAAGTAATAATTGGTTTCTATGATCATCATAATTATCAATTTTTTTTTTCTAGCCTATTTCATCCCACTGCAGGGCAAAGGCCTCCCCTTTAATCCTCCAACCATCTCTGTCTTGGGCATGCTCTGGTCACGCGTCATCGAAAGAATCCAGATCGTCCCGCCACCTCTTCCTAGGACGACCCGGACGTCGACCGTTTTCAGGGATCCAGGGCGTTACAATTCTTGCCCACCTTTCTTGGTGCATTCGACAGACATGGCCGGCCCAATCCCACTTTAATCTGGCGGTTTTCTCCCCAACATCGGCTATTCGTGTTTTGGAGCGCAGTGTAGTGTTTCTGACACGATCCGTTCTTTTAACACCCAGTATACTACGCTCCATTGCCCTCTGACAAACCTTGAGTTTGGACTTTTGAGACTTAGTGAGAGACCAGGTCTGGGCACCGTAGGTTAGGATAGGCAGGATACACATGTCGATGAGTCTTCGCTTCAGGGATTGTTTGAAATAAATTAACTAATATTAAGCCAGAATCACCAAAGAACTGCCAAAAACAGCATGTCGATTTAATACCGATTGGATCTGGTTACACAATAAAAACCCAGGTGAAGTATGTCAAAACTGCCGCTCAAATGGGGGATCTAAATTATCTGCCTTCCTAAAAAGGCGTGGGTTTATTTATCTATCTAATTCATTAAATGAGCAATTACATTCTAATTGGTTTCTCGGAAACTGCTATAACGTTTGGATAAAACTGATGTTTTACTTTCCATATCTAGATAGGTGTCATCCTTGAGAAAGTCCGTTTCCACAAGGTTTTCAGATACACAAAATAGAAGCCTAGCAAAGCTCATTCACGCAGGTCCTGATACATTTATATAGACAGTAATGTTTACCGTCTTGCCTGTCCAAATCAAATTGGGAGTATTTCGTGAATTACGATTTCCACTAATTCGTGCAATATATTTAGTCTGTTGTGTTAACATATTAGCAACTAAACTGTCTTGCACGCGTGGTGGACTAACGCCCATACACATACCCTCTCTGAGGGTAGGCCTGTACTATGCAGTGGGACGTAATGGACGTGTATAGTCTGATGATGATATATCTGTTATCGAAAAATCTCTTAAGTTCCAGACACACATATTCTCGCGCTTGTCTCCCACTGGGGTAGGCAGAGAGAACGGAACGCCACCTGCTACGATCCTGACATCCTGATCCTTCAGTTCCATGAAAATTACAATAATAATTATGAGCGACAAATCCGCTTTCCGCTCCATCTAAATCAGCAACCTAAATCTAAAAGCAAGCCAGATACTTGTTTGTTTCAAGTCTAAGTCGAAACTAGGCTATATTTTAAGAGCATCAAAGTCTAAACTTCTTGGCATCAAGCCTCAAACTGGATCCCTTGTAAACAAATTCATGAGACATTAAACACACATTTTCATGGAAATTTCGGGCCAAAAAAGGTCAGTCTTTTTTTTTATAAATTTTGTCATTGGTAAATCTGAAGTAAAAGTATGGAAAAATTTATACTTACTTATTACGCGATTTTACGTACTTCACGTTTCTGAAACCGATTTGTTTAACTATGTATTATTGCATACGATACGGTCAACCTTAACTTAAGAAATTAAATTGTAATATCTAAGTATAAAATTTTGTAGAATTTAGAGTGTTTGGCCGCACCTTCACAACAAGTTGGCATAGGTAACGATTCGGACTGTGCCACGTCTTAACTAAATTTGTTCCTGTCACTTTCTAAAATAAGATTAAGAAAAGAGACAGAAAACCAGCAGCTGACTTTAGTGCTGTCAAAGTGACGTTGACGTTACACGCCCAAAATAAGATGCCATCATAATGTGCGCCATCTTATTTAAAGCGTTTTTGGGCGCGTAACGTCACTTTGACAGCACTAAAGTCAGCTGTTGGTTTTCTGTCTCTTTTCTTAATCTTATTTTAGAAAGTGACAGGAATAAATTTAGTTAAGTTAAGTCGTGGCACAGTCCGAATCGAGGCCATTGTGTATGTATCTATCTGAAACTTAGATAGATATCTAAGTTTCAGTGAACTGATCAACTTTAACAATGGTAACAAAATTAAAATCACGGAAAAATATCTGCTGTTCCATACAATAGCCAGTGGCGTTTTCTATGAAGAAGCACCTCTGATAACACATTATGTAACGTATTTAAGTCTACACCTCGGGAAAAAGAGGCCAGAAAATTAGCAAGCTGAAGTGGCAATGGGCCGGTCATATCTGCCGAAGAACTGACAACCGGTGGGGTGTCAGAGTTCTAGAGTGGAGACCGCGAACTGGTAGGCGTAGTGTGGGACGCCCTGCTGCCCGCTGGATAGACGATCTAAAAAAGGTAGCGGGGAGCGACTGGATGAGGAAGGCCGAGGACAGAGTTTTGTGGCACGCCTTGGGAGAGGCCGATGTGCAGCAGTGGACGATGATAGGCTGATGATGATGATTTCGAATCCATGCCACACGTGCGTGTGTTTTTTTAAAACTTTAATTGAACTTGATGATGATTAATGATATTTACGTTTAAATATAAACAAACAACGCTACATTTCTGATTCATTATTTAAATAAACAGTAAACATGAGGAAAGTTTATTTAATTTCTACGGAACCTTTTAACGATTGACAACGATCAAACGGTCTCTCTCTGTCAACATCGCATGTTTATACATAGTTTAACTCACATTTAAAGACTCCATAAATAACCTTTATTACTAAGGAATAAGTACGAAACTAGCTTGGTTTTAGAGAATTTATAATTAGGAACTAATGTTCTACTACAATCCACGATAAAAGACTCATAATTAAACTCTTATGTTCTAAGCAGTAAGTACGAATATTGATAGTTTTAAGGGACTCATTTGTGTGTATGTTTCTTGTAACTCATCGACGCTTTGTTTATTTACTTAGAAGCCAATGTTGGGCTTATTCTAAACATTTACATTTGGATTCTTGTAAATAGATAAGTACTTGATACTTGGTATGAAATTTGAAGTGTGTACATACAAACACGCAAACTATAATATAAACTCACGCCTTTCCATTTCGGTATGTTCAGAACTACTTTGAAATAGCAGTAAATAGGTTGAAATAGGTTCACAATTCAAAAGTAAATAGTAAAATATAACGTAAAATAATGAATGATTTCAATTAATTCACATAATTTTAGAATTTATATTAAAATATGATTAGGTACAGCCCGAATCTGCTTTTTATTTTGCATTTACCGTTTTTTGGAGCATCATAAAATATACAATTTAATTAATTCGAAATATTTTAAAAATTATAATATTTTTAATATAGAAAAAAAAATAAGAAACATTTCTAACTAAAGATTTTGAACTGCCACTCCCCATTTAATTAATTAATTCATTAATTAATTAGTAAATTGTATAAAATATTTATTATATTGTATCGTTAGCGTCATTGAATCTTTTTTGTATGAAAACTCGAAAAACCGTAATTGAATTGAAATTGAAATTATTGAAATTGAAATTATATTTATTCGTAAACATAGGTGGATACAATGTAGATCTTATGGTCATAAATATAGAGCTCTATGTTTTGCTACAAGGAGCGTACCTACGAAAATTTTGGATTTGATTGAATCGCATATTTTTGTATGAAAATGCGTTAAGGGCCTTGTTTTACGTGGAACTGGATAAGTTTTCATACAAACAACTGTTTTGACGCATATAAGATGTGTGTGTCATGTGTGTGTGTGAATACTGTGCTTTCACTACCTAATAGCATAGAAGTAGGTGTACTTAATAGATATTTCGAAAAAGACAATGGGAATCCTTATAAAAACCATTTTTCTGTTTAAGGACAAGTGCGTAGCACCCTTAAGGCTACTCCTCCCATCTGCAAGGCTCTCTTTCTTACAAGCAAACTTTTGCAATTAGCCATCCCGCTTCAATTGCGCGGCTCCGGTCAGAATTTTCAGTTTTCTTTGAAAACCTGTATGATTTTATATGAATTTTCAAAAAATAAGAAAACCACATCATTTTATATTGTATTGTGAAGAATATTGTAAATTTTCATATTCTTCTTATCAACAATGTAAGAGTAAAACGGTTACAACTGGAAAAAAAGAGGTGACTTTGGAGTCGTTTTTCTTCAGTTTTATTAATTAAAATAGATTTCAAGAAAAACCACATCACTTCTCATATCCTGTAGATTGTTCAGTTTTGTTTTCTGCTTAAAAAGTGCCATAGTTAATGTATAAAATGGTTACAAAGTTACTCAAAAACCGGGCGGACGCCCCTTGTGCATGAAAAGATGTATGAATGTCAATGAGGCTAAAGAGGTATGTCAGAGTCGTAGCGTGTGGCGGTCCGTGGTCTCTGCCTACCCCCTTGGGACAATGGAGTGAGCTTATGTATGTATGTATGTTTTCTGTTTAAAATGTCAAGTAAACTAAGTAATACTTTCACTTTCAATAACTCACAAACGAACGCAATGACTGCCTTACAATTTCCAACCAATTCTATTTTTATTATACCTATAAACGTATAAAATAGTATGAAATTCCATTACAAAACGTCCGATCTCATTCGTGCGCTCCCACGGCCGACAATTGAATGAAAACACTCGTTTCACTCAGCTTCAATTTGCAACGGTTATAGTTTTGAAGTCGTCCCGTTATAATAACTATTTGACTAGACTCGTTTAGAATCGCTTTGTAAAAGGTATAGCCAAGACTAGCTATTACCCGTGGATCAGTTTCTTTTAAAAACGGCTAAGTGCGAGTTGGACTCGCGCAACAAGTGTTCCGTACCAAGAAATAAAAAAAAAGTATTTTTTTTTATTAACTATGGGTTTGCTCTTGACCTCAATCCAGTCCCCAGGACGAAGATGGGGTCGTAGATGTAGCGAGCTTACCCAGAAGATGCCTATTCACTCGTACTTTAAACAAACTCGGGTTGTAAGTACTCGGAAATACTGACGCAGGCAGGACATTCCACTCCTTGGCTGTGCGCATTATAAAAGATTCAGAAAGGCGCTTGGTGCGGAATTGCGGATATGTGGGATGTCAACCAAGAAGGGGTGATATCCCGCGGTGCGTCTGGAAGTCCGATAGTAGAAAGGGGAAGGTGGGATGAGCTCATGCAGCTCTTGGGCACACTCACCGAAGTACAATCTGTAGAAGACCGACAAGCAGGCCACTCTGCGGCGGTGGGCTAGGCTATGAAGCTTAGTCTCCACCAGCTTACTGTCGCCAATGAGCCTCCTGGCTCTGCGTACTTGGCTGAGCCATCCCATAGGTGGCAGCAGTACTTCATACAGGATCGGACCTAAGCTTTATACAATACTAAGAGCTGTCCAGGAGTGAAGTACCACTTCACCTTGTTTAAGATGCCCAGCTTTTTGGCCGCAGTTTGAGCCTTAGACTCGATGTCAGCGCCGAAGTTGAGTTTCGTGGTCAAGCTCATACCCAGAAGCCCAAGACTGTCAGAAACAGGGACAGATGTACCCCGGAAAGTAGGAGTCAGATTAAACGGACTCCTTTTTGCGGTGAACAGACAAGCCTGTGTTTTGGTGGCGTTGAAGTTGACTAAATTATTGTCACCCCACTAGGAGACAAGACTTAAAGTCAAGTTTGTACGCTCCACCATGGCCTCCCTCTGCGAGCGTATTTTATCCCCGCTGGCCCCTGCGCCGGATACATATCTCTCCATGACAGTACTGTCATCTGCATACCCAACAATACCTGACACAAGGAGGTCATTGATATGCAGCAGGAAAAGAGTCGTGGAGAGAACAGACCCTTGAGGAACTCCAGCATCAACTGCCATAAGGTCAGAAGAGCAGCTGTCAATGACAACTCTAATCGACAGTTCTCTCAAGAAATCAGATATCCAGCTGCAAAGATCAGCGGGGATGCCATAAGCGGGGAGCTTGCTCAGCAAACTTGCGTGTCATACCCTGTCAAAGGCCTTCGAGATGTCAAGTGATACAGCCAGTGCTTCACCGTGTTTCTCGATGGCCTCGCCCCAGCAGTGCGTGACATACACAAGAAGATCCCCAGTCGATCGCCCCCGGCGGAAGCCATATTCCGGTATCTTTAGCGTGAGCCCGACACACACTTGGCTGGTTTTTATTATTTCTTGTGTTACTTCAAGTATGCTCTACAGGGTGAAATTGATATCATTAGCATCCTTTTAAACTAAGATTCTATCCATCAAACTGAACAACTTTCGTACTATGGTAGCAAATGGACAGTAGGTACAATACATGCCTCGAAATTGAAGCATGCAGGTTTCCTCACGATGATTTCCTTCACCGAAAAGCCAGTGGTGTTACAAATCGTACATAAATTCCGAAAAACTCTTTGGTACAAGTCGGCCTGGACGGGGATCGAACCATCGCCTCCTGCACGGCAGGCAAGGTTACTCGCCACTGGACCACCACGGCTGGTGTAGGCTATGAAAAAAAAGTGTACCCCCTCGAAATACTTACAAAACCCCCGAAGTAGTAACTATATTAATTAATATGTGCTTATACGTCCAACAATACCCTAGACATCAGCAAGCATTAATTGTAGTTCGCAAATTTCTTCACCATTATCTTATGCAGGGTGAAATTGATATCATTAGCATCCTTTTAAACTAAGAGTCTACCCATCAAACTGAACAACTTTTACTATGGGAGCAAACCAATCGGAGCAACTAAAAAATCTGCTGTTCCATACTAAACTGCAGAGCTTAGTCGACTCAAATGTATGCAAAAGCAGATTTTTTAGTTGCTCCGATTGGTTTGCTCCCATAGTAAAAGTTGTTTAGTTTGATGGGTAGACTCTTAGTTTAAAAGGATGCTAATGATATCAATTTCACCCTGTATAAGTCCTTCCAACTCAATTATATGCCATCGATCCCACAGAAGACCGCGAATCCGCGAAATTTCCCTCCTCAATACAAAGACAAATTCCTTTCCAATTTCCTAACCGAGCTGCAACAAATCACCTACTTTGTCGCCACCTATCGGTATCAAAGCTAAACTAAAAAGCCAGCGACTGAAACGAATAACTTAAACCATTCCATTTCCTTGAGATTCCTAGCGAAGATCTGCATAACTTAAACTGCGATACTCCAGCCCGGAGCTTAGCACCATTTTACATGTAAATTTCACTTACAAGCGTTTGCACGGCGTGCATTACCAGTTTATTACGTTATCTAGTTAATGCCTCGCTAAGACGTAAAGCATCGTATAATGTCCAATCTAAATTTACGCGAGGGATTCCAGGTGTAAGTCGTAAGTTGTTTTTGGGAATACGGTTAGCCAGTTGAACGAATAAAGAGATATTTCGTTTTTAAAGTCATTTATTCTAGTCGAAAGGGTATAAATAGTCAAAATTGTGAACTAATACGCTTTGAAACAAAGTAGATTAGGTTCCCTATACAAATCTGCATAAAAAGTTATTGCCCCCTCTGTACCATGTTCGCTTTCAACCGCAAACGTGTATCGTTTTACTATACGCGTCATATCGCTACAAGATATTTTTGTAGTATCGTGGTAAAAATAATTGGTCAAAAAAATTGCATGCGAAATCGAGAAAAAAAATTGTCAAACCGGTATTAGAACACAGTTTTTCATTGGCTCACACATTCATGAAATGATACCGGGCCAGGCCTGCGATTTTTGAAAGTCACAAGATCAAAATCATGACCGAATGACGCAGAATCTACATAGTAATTTTCATATTTTCTACTGCTGATTTGAACGTGAGATTTCCCAAAATGGCACTGCTAGACCAAACCACTAGCAATTTCCCAAAAGTAGTACCTTTTGAACGTGCAAACCGCTTTCAAACCCGTGTAAAAGAGGTAATCTTTTAGTTCAGCTATCTATACGACTGTGTGTCTCATAAAACCGCTGTAGCTTGCAGGGCTATTTACCAGTAAGTCTCAGTGGAAATCGCAGCACCGACGAAGTGGCGGAATAGTTAGCGTCGTGCATTTGAATAACTTTCAAATTATGCCGGACGGCCATCTCTTCTCTTGGAGCATTGTTCAGTCCGCACTTTAGGCTTCACCTCGTTTTACGGTTAACTAGAGGTTTAAATACGTGATGCGCATTTTATAAGGCTTTTAAGTTTTTGTGGATTATGTTTTGTATTGTTTTGTTTTTTATACTTGGTTAGAACATGCTAATTTGATCGAAAGTGGTTTTGGTGTGCACTAAGGCTCTGTTCTAGGAATACGTAGTGTTTCAAAATATTATTGGTTATTAACATGCTATAAGCCTTGGATAAGTTATAATATCAAGATATACAGTCGAAGCTACGAACGCGTAGAAAATAATTTCAACCAGTACTGTCCTCTAATCTAAACCCTATACATATACACGCACACAGACATAATTTGTATGACGCCTCACGCACATCAACCTCAGAAAGTTGGCCCCTTTTGTTTTATACGGTAGAAGTAGGGTAGAAGTGACATATGACTTTTTCTAAGGTTATAGCCATGTTGTGTTGTTTCAATACACATTGAAGTTAGATAAATTTAAGTAGGTACCTACGGACGGGACTTGAACCCACAATCTGCCAATCTGGGGCTGTTATCATCATCAGCCTATAATCGTCCACTGCTGAACATAGGTCTCTCTCTCCTAAAGCGCACCACAAAACGGTATCCTCGGCATTCCTCATCAAGCAGTTCCCCGCTAAGTCGTTTTCCAGCGGGCCGCAAGGCGTCCTAAGACTCCTACGCTACGCCCCAGCCAGTTAGTGCTCTTAAAAAAGCTCTAGGTTAGAATTATCAAACCTAAATACAGTAATAGAAAGAGGCCAAAAATTAGATCGAACATTACAAGATTAAAATTTAAACTATACTCGTTTCCATTATAGGAGAAAATGATGCAGAGTCAGCAAAGACTTTTTATGCAGATTTGCTAGGAATCAGTTATAAAGAACACAGGGACAGCCCATACTCCATTACTTTAAGAAACATTATATTATATACTTAAAGGGCTATTCGAGTCCAATGGCGCCCTCGTCACAATAATAAAGATTTCTCAATAAAGAAAGCCTAAATTAAAAAAGTGCCCACTTGACAAACTACAAAAGCCTACAAGCTATTTTCATAGAATACTTTTATTGGTTTTTTAAAGGTCTAAACATAAAAATTTTGAAAAAAGAAAAAAAAACGGCCGCTTTTGTTTTTATTCGAAATTGTCTAAAAGTGAAATGTGTAGAACCTATAAAAGTATTGTATAACAGTGGATGGAGGCTTTTGTAGTTTATCTGTTGAGTACTTTTTTAGTTTAGGCTTTCTTTATTGAGAAATCATTATTATTTTGACGAGGGCACCACTGGACTGTGATAGCCCCAAGAAGCTTGAAATTTTCGGAAAATTTCAAGCTTCTTGGATAGCCCTCTTAAGGAAAAAAACTTCTTAAAAAGTGAAGAAAATCGTTCCATTATCTATGTGCATTCTGAACAGTTTATTTTACTAAATCACAGAGACAAAAGGAAGAAGGAAAAAATCGCTGACTAATTCGAGCAATCAGTCTCTTCGCGATAAAAAGGCTTTTATGACCGTGGTGACTTACAGGGGTGGCTGTCACACCGTAGCGTAAGAGTTTGCAACTGAAATAATGATGATGATGATGAACTACAAAAAATATTTTAGTTTGTTAAAATTGAAGAAATACAACGTTTCCGAATTATTGTTTCTGTACTTTTGCAGTTTTATTTTTTATTTTACACACACGTAACGTAACATATGCTCACGACTTTATTCCCCGAGGGGGTAGCAAGAGATATTCAGAAAGCTCAGAACATCTATGTTTCACTATTAGTACCGAAGCTCTGTCAGTGTCACGGGTAGTGAGACTAGTGAGCCCATATCGCCGTCGTGATTTTTATTATTATTTATTTAAATAATTTTGTTATGTTTTAATATTGTCAAACATAATACATTTTTTTTTCGGCACCGTTTTGTGCAATTTGTTTGAGCACGCATCATTTAAAAACAAATGAACCAATCAGGACGGAGTTTGTATAAAAAGATAGGCTTTAGTTTGGATTACCATTTAGATTATATTCCATCGCAATCAGCAATCAAAAGATATGAGAATTAAAATTTTTCATGTACTTTTCAGTGGTTCGCTTCGCACGTAGGAAGTCGCGGGCGCCAGTTGTTCATAAGATTCTAAAAACACTTTGATACGAGTCTAATCCCAATAAAATTATAATTCAAAAGTGAATATCGGTGTAAAATAAATCCAAAACGCAGAAGAATCGAGGAGGAATCTCTTAAAATGTAACGTCTTACAAAAGGCCACCTCAGGCAAGTAATTGCCAGAGTTCCTTAATTAGGACCTCCGAGCTGAGATTGGGGACCATCGACTTCCAAACTTGTCAAGTCCTTTGTAATGATACAAAGTACAAAGTTTTTGAGTTACGAGTGATTAAGACGTGAACTTTTTGAGGAGCATTGTAGAGTTCTTTTTAATGAGTCCTGGGAATTAGATGTCATGGAAATTAGATCTTAGCGTGATATAAATAGAGTGAAAAATATAATAGGTAAGTACATTTTTTTTCAACTTTGCAGCACTTTCCGTTTCAGTATCACTTTCCGTTTCAGTATCACTTACTTGTTGTAGCCATTGGATCGATAGGTCAGTATTTCTAACGAAATAAATTACAATTACAGAAGCTATACCTACTTATAACAAATGTACAATTTTATTGTTATCTATCTTGTTAGGGCTGACATAACCTCAGGGTTAAAAGCTCCAATTAAAATACATAAAAAAAACAGAATTTAAAAAAAATCTACCTTGTTAGCAGCGATTGCTAATAGTTAAGATGCCTTAATTAGCGAGGAACATTTTATTAGTAGTCACATAAAGTGGTAGCCGGTGCAATGCCGCAAATCTTGTAGGATTCAGTCAGCTTTTTAAAAGATTCCAGACACAGTAGGCTACATTGTTTGATCCACACATAAAAGAAGTAATGCCTAAGTTAGAATTTAAAAGTTACATACCTCCATCTTCCGGAATATTGAGCAATTTCTTCGCCCCTGGACTCGGTCCCCGCACCGCCGACAGCGCCCTCTGTAGCGTCTCACTCATCTGCTTACCCCGGACACACCCCACATTCCCCAACAGCACTAACATCACTAAACACTGCACGACACAACACACTCTCACTCTCCTCCAACTCGAATCCTGTTTCCTCATTTCCATCGAAGGCCATTTTCTCATTCCCATCGCAGGCCATTTCCTCATTACCGTATCTTGATACGACGCCATATTGAACGTTTTCATTACTAGCTACATTTTAACGAGGCATCGCGGCGACATCTGGAAAGAAAAAGAAAAATGTTTATTGGAACACGGTAATGAGGTAGTCGGGAGTTTTTATCAATATTTTCTTCTTGAAGGAAATGAATGGGGTAATATGATTTCTGAATAAATCTGACAGGGTTTCAACGTTTATATTTTTGCTAAATTGAATCAGCTGTTTGTTGCCTAGAAATCGGCTGGATAGATTTTATTCAAAGGTAAGGTAGGTTATTGGATTCTGTCAATTAGCAGTATTATTGGTTATAGCATTCTGGTAGTTATTAATTGGAAGTCACGTTGCAAGTTTGGCAACGAGCGAGCGGTTGTGTAATTCGGATGATTCGCGTTTCAGCTTGCTACGAGGCTCCGCCATATAATGCCTTATAATGTATGTGCCTGTGAGCGTTATTTATTTATTTATATTTTCTCGAATGTGTTTCTGCTCAAAAAACAATCCATGAGATTGGGATATACAATATACATCATCATCAGCCTATATAAACGTCCCGCTGCAGGGCAAAGAAAGGCCTACCCTCAGGGAGGGTGTCGTATGTATCTGGGCATTAGTCCACCACGCGTGCCCAATGCGGATTGGTAGACTTCACATACACATCAGAATTTCTTCTTTAGTGCATGCAGGTTTCGAACCCGGACCCCTAAAATTGGGTGTCCATACCTCTCCGCAACGCGCTACCGACGCTCTAAAAGTTTATGGGAATATTACCGTTGTGGGGAACTACTACAGATGTCCAGCACCCACAAGTTATAGCAAAGATGCCAACAGATGGCGATACCGTCGCTCACGGAAATATGCTCCATACAAAGACAACGTTCATCGTAAATACGCAACTCGTAACCTACTACACATAAGGTTCACAATCGAATGCGAGACATAAATCGCGCAAGAGAAATAATCACAGAGATTCGATACATTATATAGAAGGTCCAACTAAGAACTGTTGGACCACGGCCGGTCCCCAGGCATCACACCTAGCCTGGCGGAAGTTCTTCCCTTCCGACAATATCAGTGCTAGGCACAAGCAAAACGCCATTAATTAAAAAATAAAAATCTAGCTTTTGACAGCCCTCTTGTTGGGGGTTAAACTAACGAACGTGAGACTAAATAACTACAAACTATCTTAAGAGGTCGCTGTACCAAGTCTAAATAACAAAAACAATTCTAAACAAAATACACTTCTAAACGATCCGAAAACAAACATGTTGATGTGAAGTTATCTCCGCCATTATAAATTCACGAGAAGGTAGTGCTACCAGATCAAAAATCTATTTAGCGCTAAAGCTGTGCAAAAAGCGCTAGATTTAGCGCTACATTATTCTCTTTAAAGTCATAATAGTCTAAATAATTTAATTGAGTCAGTCTGAAGTCTAGATACTTTTACTAGAAGATAATGTGGACAGATAAGTGTAGGTGCGACAGGATGACTAATAAGTTAGGTACGAAAGAGCGCTACAATTACTTATATAATCTACTTTTTTGTTCTTTGGAAATAATACACTATCAAGATTCATTCATTCATCAACTTTCCGCAACATTTTCTAGATTTTCAAGCATGGAAAGGCTTATAAGTTGTAGCCTGTAGGATCCCACTGCAGGGCAAAGGCCTTAAGAATAATGGTGACACTATAATGAGTAGACTATACTCCCTCATGCGGGCCCAGTGCGGATTGGTGGAGGCAAGTTAGTAGGCGTCTAACCTGACTTAACTAATACATAGTTACAACGACATCTGATGGAACTATCCGGCACTAACTGCTTAGCGTGCAAAAGCAGGGGGACGCTCGTGATGAAATACTTTTTTAAAGGTCACCTATACAAAGTCTGACCACACTTAACTTGCTTAACTTTGGTCGATAATGGCCTCGATTCGGAGTGTACCACGACTAAACTAAACTAAATGTATTCCTGTCAAATGCGCAAAATAAGATGCCATCATAATGTACGCCATCTTATTTAAGTCGTTTTTGGGCGTTTAACGTCACTTTGACAGCACTAAAGTCAGCTGTTGGTTTTCTGTCTCTTTTCTTAATCTTATTTTAGAAAGTGACAGGAATACATTTAGTTTAGTTTAGTCGTGGTACACTCCGAATCGAGGCCAATACAATACTGAAGCTCCCCTAGGCCAATGAACGATTCATTGCTAGATTAGGCTATATTTAATACTAGCTGTTGCCCGCGACTTCGTCTCCGTTACCTGGATAAAAAGTACCCTATTTGTTAATCCAGGCCATGGTCTATCTGTATGCTAAATTTCATCAAAATCCGTTCAGCAGTTTTTGCGTGAAAGCGGAACAAACATCCATCCATACTTACAAACTTTCGCGTTTATAATATTAGTAGGATTAAATAAACGACACAAATTTTCATAGATACTGAGCTACATAACCATGCGAAAAAAGCGCTAGAATTAGCGCTACAAGGGCTAAAATAGCAGCACCGCAAGAAGGATTGAATCTTTAATATCTCCAAGAGTTTTTGCTGATCATACATTTACACCATACATAATCCATAAGCCTCGTGCGAGGAGTTAAGGAGTTATCATTTATTCAGCATTGTATTCTCATCTGGCGCATAAACCTGTTGTTTGAGAGGAAATTAAGCTCAAATGAGAATCGGATTTGCGTATTCGGATAAGCTGATCTATTTTGTTATTAATGAGATATTAAACGATTAATTTTTTTAATATACATGAATATGAACTTTTACTGTGAAGCACTCCATTTTTAGGGTACCGTACCCATAGGGTGAAAACGGGACCCTATTACTAAGCCTACGTTGGCCGTCCGTCCGTCCGTCCGTCCGTCCGTCTGTCCGTCCGTCCGTCTGTCCTACCTATTTAGGACTGTAACTTTTGAACCGTAATAGCTAGATAGTTGAAATTTTCTCAGATTATGCGTTATTACGGCGGATTTGTTAACAAATAATAAAAATTTCAAAAAGTTAAAAATTAAGGGGGGTTCTCAACAAGAAACTACTATTTATCAACATTTTTTCTTCACGCTCTATCGTAAAAACGGTAATACATACAAGCGTCGAACTTGGTGTGATTATAGAGCAAACTCTACAGAATAACAACAAATACTAAAAACCGGCCAAGTGTGAGTCGGTCTCGCGCTAAAGGTCCCGGACAAAAAAAGTTTTTTTTTCTAAGTTAATAATGTCGTGTTCTGTGGTGGTATGGTACGGAACCCTCGGTGCACGAGTATCCCGACTCGCACTTGACCGGTTTTATTGTAAATGTCAAATGGGTTTTGAGCATTGACGTATCAACTAAAGACCGGCAATATCAGTTACAGTTACACAAAATGGCACCACTTTTTAAGCAAATTCAAGCAAAAAGGAAATAGCGGAGTCTTCCAGCTGGAGGTCTGGCGAAAAAATGGTTCAAGACGGTATCTGTATACTATTGAAATTTCACTTATTCTAATGGGCGGTTGTCATAAGTGTGTGCTTAATATTAATCTACCCCCTATACTACAGGGTGAAATTGATATCATTGGCATCCTTTTAAACTAAGAGTCTACCCATCAAACTGAACAACTTTTACTATGGGAGCAAACCGATCGGAGCAACTTAAAAATCAGCTGTTGCATACATTTGAGTCGAGTAAGAATTGTATAGTTTAGTATGGGACAGCAGATTGTTTAGTTGCTCCGGTCGGTTTGCTCCCATAGTAAAAGTTGTTCAGTTTGATGGGTAGACTCTTAGTTTAAAAGGATGCCAATGATATCAATTTCACCCTGTATATCTATGGTTTATAGAATATCGTAATCTCGAGGATTGGGTTATGAACTTATACGTATGACATTGAGTCATGAAACTCCGTACAGACGACATGTCATAATATACCAATGAGTTTTTCTAACTTATACAGGGTGTTAGGGTCAACAGTTGCATTACTTTAAGGGGTGATTGTACCCATGATACTGAACTGAACAATTTTCCCTAAGAAACCTATAGAAAATTCGTAATAATTTTTTTCGAGATTTCATACAAACTTTCGATCAGCTGATTGCATTTAGCATGGAAAGTTAAAATTTTTATTTTATTTCCTATAGGTTTCTTAGAGAATGTTGTTCAGTATGATGGGTACTAAAACCCCTTTAAGTAATGCAATTGCTTACCCTAACACCCTGTATACGTAAAACTGCTCTCAAACGGTTAAGGAAAACATCTTGAGGAAACCTGCATAAACAGAAGAAGAAATTCTGATACGTATGTGAAGTCTACCAACCCGCATTGGACACGCGTGGTGGACTGACGCCAATACTCCTGTCCCTGAGGGTAGACCTGTGCCCTGCAGTGGGACGGATATAGGCTGATGATTCCTGCGTGCTTGACTGTTTCTCTAATAAAACGGTCCCTGTGGTCGAAATTGTTTATGACCTATAAATAGTACAAAAGAAATATATGTATAGACTGATGATTTCTGCGTATTTCTAATAAAACGGTCCCAGTAGGCCTCGCATCGCATGCCACCCCGATAAAAATCGAGATGTGCCTCCATATTTATTATTTTACGTATGCCAGAAAGAGCGCGCATAACGTTTTTCTCGTTTCAGAGCCTATGTCGGAAAATAATTTTAGCGAAACGGGCGTGTGATAGCTTATATTACTGCCAGATGCGAGAGAAAGAGATGGGGCGGCGCGCGCGCCTGGATCGAACAAGCGAAAAAACAAACTTTATTTAATTGTGATTGTACTATTTATGTAAGTTCAATTCTGCTCTAATCAAAACTTAGATAATAGCAATCTCTTTTTTTTTAATTTGTCTCATGTTTCTATTATTCACCGTTTAGCAGTTACAAGCGTTTATAGACAAAAACGGAGGCTACTTTGGCTTGTTTTTCTATCGAGAAAATTTGTCCTAATCGTGTTTTGGCTCTAATCAAAACTTCAATTATATGTTCAATTTACACATATCCGCAAATCATACTCCTACTGTTAGTACTTCATGATATATGGAGCTTTGAAGAATCCTATTTTTTTACATAGCCCCTTAAACGCTTTGTCGTGGGTGGCATGCTAGCCGTGCTATGATCGAAATTGTTTATGACCTATAAATAGTACAAAACAAAGTCGCTATCCGCATCTGTCCTCATCATTTCTGTTTCCCTGCTTCTTCTAAACCACGCTGCGTATTTTGATAAGGTTTTCACTGTCATTTAGATAAGGTTCTTCCGGAAGGTTTATGTGTATAATATGTTTACTTAAATTATTATTACCCGGACGAAGCTGGAGCGGGTTAGCGACCGTAAGCGTAAGTAAGAAATTCGTTTTTGTATACAGGGTGTAACAAAACACACTTGTAATACTTAAGGGGGTGCTTCAGACCATCAAACTGAACAAGTTTCAATATGGAGCCAACATCGAAATAACGAAAAAAAATCTGCCGTTTCATACAAAACTGCAGTACCGTCTCGACTCAATCAAATGTATGGGACGGCAGATTATTTTTATTTTTCTCGACGTTTTGGCTCCATAGTGAAAGTTGTTCAGATTGATGGTCTGAAGCGCCCCCTTAAGTATTACTAGGGTGTTTTGTTACACCCTGTATGTACGTTATCTTTATTTCTGAGTTCAATATTATCATCATCAGCCTATAAACGTCCCACTGCAGGGCACAGGCCTACCCTCAAGGAGGGTGTATTGGCATTAGTCCACCACGCGTGCCCAATGCGGGTTGGTAGACTTCACATACACATCAGAATTTCTTCTTCAGTGTATGCAGGTTTCCTCACGATGTTTTCCTTCACCGTTTGAGAGCAGTCGGTTTTACGTACATAAGTTAGAAAAACTCATTGGTACATGGCATGTTGTCCGTGCGGATTCGAACCCGGACCCCCATAATTGGCAGTCCATACTTCTCCTCAACGCGCCACCGTCGCTCATTCAATATTATGAAGATTCTTAAATGTAATTTTAATGGTAAAACTCTCCAGTCACTCTCCCCAAAGCTAGTGTATTTCTTATAATTACGTGCCTTCGTTAGTCTTAGTAAGGGATCATCCATATACTACGCAAAACAATGTTTAATGGGACGACTTATTTTCGTCTTTTACTATTCATACCAACCATTACAAACCATTTTCATTTTCCATAACATTTTTGGGGAAGGGGATTTTTTAAGTGATAAAAAATACGGCGTAGTAAATGAAGGACCCCTAATTAAGTATGCAAATGAGTAGTGCGGGATTAAGTATCAAGTATTCAGTTTTGGTTCCTTGTACATGTTTACGTTTGTGGAACTATATAGTTAATTATAGATCTACAGATCTTGGTTTTAACGATCGTTTACTTTTATTTAGGTACATACATAATACAGGGTGAAATTGATGTCATTAGCATCCTTTTAAAGTAAGAGTCTAACCATCAAACTGAACAACTTTTACTATGGGAGCAAACCGATCGGAGCAAAAAAAAGTCAACTGTTCCATACTAAACTGCAACGGCTACTCGACTCAAATGTATGCAACAGCTGATTTTTTTTTGTGCTCCGATCGGTTCGCTCCCATAGTAAAAGTTGTTCAGTTTGATGGGTAGACTCTTAGTTTAAAAGGATGCTAATGATATCAATTTCAACCTGTATACTTACATAAATTTACGTTCGTAAATTAAGTGGTCAGAAACTTTGCTACAACTAACAACCAAACTTTTTAGTCCGACACGCTCTTGGCCGGTTTTGACATGGTATCAACTTCAGTGTCATCCCCTCACTTTGTATGAAAGAGCAGTTGTGAAAAGAGATGAGAGATTGCAATATTGTTTCAATGTTTCTGACCATCCTGAAAGTGATTTTGGTCGTGAGTTTATGTATGTTTGTTTCGAAGTTGTAGCGCTCGGAGCGAAATGGTTTTCGTCTTTACTTTATAGTAGAAAAAATTAAAACCGCCTTCAAAAAAACTAAAAAAAAAAAAAAAAAAATATTGCAGCTGATGACTTTTTCGTTCGCATCATAAGAACATTAATTTGTTTTATCGAAGCCGCTGTCAAGCCGTTTTTGGCTTGGCTTAGAGCATGGACTTTCGGCGGTTTTCACAATACCGGTATTATTTCGATATCGGTATTTCTAAATACCGGTTTTCCGGTTTTTCGATATTTTTTCGATATTCTTGTAATCATTTTGAGAAAGATGGATATTTTTGAAATAAAAGTACATTTTAACACATTCGGCGTCAAAAAAATCGCACCTTTTGAAAATTCTACTTCAGACTACTTTTAAACCTACATGGGCAAAAGTCTGGGTATGACTATGAGGCTATAATGACTAAGTATAATCTTTTGAAAGCTAATTTAATTTACTTTTAGGAAAAAATTTATACATTTGGATTTTTTTAACATGGTGTAAGAAAAAACAAAATTAATCGTAAAATGAGAAAAATTAAGTCTTTTGTCACTCGTGTTTACTTGCACGTTTATTGCCACAGTGAAAACGTCAAAAATGCTTCTAAACCAAAAATTTGGAAAAACCTAGTGTTACCTCTCCTTACACTAAATACTGCTTCCATTCAGTCATGCATGAACCTTACAAGCATCGATGGCATTCTGGAGGTCTTGGAGGATGGCATGGGCATGATCACGGGTCCAAACTCATGAGTTTGGTCAAATCATCCCAAAGCTGTTCAATCAGATTCAGGTCTGGACTTCTCGCCGGCCATCGCTTATCAGGGTCCAAACCATTTGTGAACACACGATGCTTCGTGGGAGCGAGCGTTTTCTTGCATAAATGTGAACCCCTGCCTCACAAAACTTGCATAGTAAAGGACGACAATTTTCATCCAAAACCTCGGCAATGTACCGAGGAGCCCGAGGTGTAATCGACGACCCTTGATTACGAGCACCTCCAGTCCTGAAAACGCACACGTGTTCGGTTTTGCCATCTATTGAGTCGCCGCCCCGGAACATGAGCGAGCCACCTACGTGTTTTCAGTTAGCCATAGCGAGCTCAATATTTTCTATCTATACGAGCTTTATCTATCACACACTACCTAGGGTTTTTAGTCCTCGCTTCCCTAAAACGTCTAAACACGACTCCAGTGGGCCATACGTCGGGAGCCAGGAAACTCTTCAGGTGAGCGGTGGGAACTCGGAGCTTGAAGGCCTTGAAATTCGAAGATCTTTCCGGTCCGAATCTTTCCAGCTCCGGCACCTTCACTGGCAGAGGCCCGTCGCTCCGAATATGGAACATGGTGCACGGTGACGCAGGATGTCGTCCAAAGTCTCCTCTCTGTCCAAGTGGGAGATGTACACAAGAAGCGGTAGCCGGTGCGGTACCGCGTATACATGCTTGGAGCTACGATGGATACGGTTTTTCCTCTTCACAAGGATGAAACCGACATCGTCGGTGCCGGGCACTTTAGGCGGTTCTCAAGCGGGCGCCGTTGGCTGCGCGCCCAGAGCCCTTTGTTTGTTTTTGTTAGTAGACATAGGGCGCGCGACGTAGGTGCAACACCTCCTTGTACGTCTCCTTTGTGAGCCTAGATGTGGTTAGCTTAACGTGGGTCATGAAAGGATGCTGCTCAGTTCGGATCGTCGCAGGGTTGGGGTGAGCGCGCCGCATGGTGGGGGCGTCGGCCCGCGGGCAAACTGGATCCGTTGCAAGTGACGAGAGGTGCCGGGTGGCGCAGCAGCGCTGCGCCGCACGGTCTCGTTTCACTTAGTTGGCGAAGGTGAAAACGCTGGTGTAGCACTCGCTGCCTGTTATGCGGTAACCTCATGTCGCAACACGGCGTAAATTTTTTTCCGAGGCCTCCAACTTGCCTTGAAAATCAGTCATGTCGGCTGGGTGACGTCGACGTGATCGAAGGTCACAGGCAACAGCTTGTGGAAGTCCCGCACCACGTACGTAGGGAGGGATATCGTCAGGGTCAACACCTTCAACACCCTGAAGATGTCCCGGAGGTCCTGTTTGCCTCACCCGTCCTTCATCCTGGTGACGAGGCGCACGGGTTCGGTCGCGGCGGTCTCGTGCAGCACCACCTTGGCGGCGTGGATCTCGTCCTCCGTGTAGCTCGACGTGCAGATCTGCTCCAGACTAAGCTCGTCCATCACATCCAACTTGTTTTGCATGAAGGCGAGCAGCTCTCACATCACAGTGGTGTCGCTACGTTTGGCGGGACTCGCCATTACCAACGTTTGACCAAGGTCAATAAATTAACGTTGCATCGGCTGCAAGTTTGAGTCGCAACTAATTGTTACTAAAATATTAATCGGAATTATTTTATAAAATACCTACTTACATTTTAATTTCAAGTTAAAGATTGAAAATAAAGTCTCGGGCGGGACTTTAACCCACACTCTTCCAAACCGGGGAATTGCGATATCCAATTTCGCCACCGAGCCCACTAGAGACTAGACCTCTACCCAGAAAGGAAATTTTCGAAGCCCCGCCCGGATCTTAATTTTTTTTATCTTCAATTTGATTAGAAATAGCACAACATGGATCTAACATGTTTAAAATCAATAATATTTTATATTTAAATTTAATTTAATTTAATATCGAAAAACCGGTAGGTATTCGTCGCTCCAATACCGAATTTTTCAATATCGCATATTTGGTCCGGTATCCCGGTTTTTCGGTAATATCGAAAACCGGTGTCCATGCTCTAGCTTGGCTTGACACCGACTTCGATAAAACAAATTAATGTTCTTATTATGCGAACGAAAAAGTCATCAGCTGCAATATTTTTTTTTAACTTTTTAGTTTTTTTGAAGGCGGTTTTAATTTTTTGTTAAAATTTTGTTTATTTCACAATTTTCAGTGGTTTTATTAGTTCGATTTAATAGTAGCGCTTTAAAATCTTTAAATTTGCAAACGCACTAGTCGGCACTACGATTTTCGAAGGTTCCCCTTGATTTATCTGGGATCCATCATCAGATCCTGGTTTCCTTATCTTGGGACCACCCTCGGGATACCTATCTCCTTTCCAACAAAAAAAGAATCATCAAAATCGGTTCATAAACGACGAAGTTATCCGCGAACACACATAAAAAAAAATATATATATATACCGTCGAATTGAGAAACCTCCTCCTTTTTTGAAGTCGGTTAAAAAGGATGGAAACGCAGTTCTCACTATATGATTTTATTGATGATTCCATGTCCGGTACCTATCGGTAGGTACTTACATCACAATCGATATTCAACCAAGAGGGTCTTTTCTTGGCTGTGACATTTTGGGGTTCATGTTTTATTTATGTCTTCGAAAGATAGGTTGGAAGAGAAAAACGCGGTAGCATATCATAAATGTACATTTTGCAATGGAATTGACGCCGAAATACTACCACAAAATACTCAACGATTATTTGTACTATCTAAAGAACAGTGGGCGTTTAGGTACATTATCTTTTGCTTTATAAATGTTTGGACGTTATCTATGTTGCTATTGATTTGTCTTGCTTATCTTCTATTCAAATTGCTGTAATAAATAAATACCCTTTAATTAAACTCTGCAAATGTAAAGTACTTTGTAATGCACAATGGGCCTAACGAGGTTATATTTAAGAGCGTATGTACTAAGTACGACAAAAATGCAATAAATTATTGACATGTCAGATGCATTATCTTGTTAGTCATGGATGTATATTTGTGTTGCCTAGTCATCATAATACAAGTCTAGACTACATTTCTGTTACTTCGATTGACACTAAATATTATGAATTTATTGTTATTTATAGACCAGTCAGTATTGTAATAACAACTGTAAAATAAATCAACAAATTTCAAGATCAACCTAAACTAAGCATACCTTGAAACGATCAAAAAAGTAAATCCAAATGCAATCCAAAACACAACACAAACACTTGATTTCGATCGCACAATTCTATTCCGAATTCAAAACAAAATCACTATCACAACAATACGGTTAACAAAACACTGGCAATTATAATTAGAACTGATTTTTAATTAAAAACAAACGCGAAACGTCGCATCCCGCAAACGGAACGGGACTAAACTAACCTAAAAATCTTGATGCATGCTTTCGTCATACCGAGACGTAAAAATTTGACCGCCAATAAACGTTCATTTCAAAGAATCTTGGACTTCGGAACCATATTACAGTTAAACAATCACATTTTAAACTCTATGTCTTTGGCATTGAATCGAAAAGGTATAAAACGAGATGAAAAGATAACTTTGTAAATGGAGAAAAGGAACGCACCGCTTTTGTATCGGCTCTACCTGCTTGGTCCTTTTTTTGTTTGGAAACATGTGGGCTTGACTATTAATTTGTTTATTGACACTTAGTGCTTTCTGTTAAGGTCTTTATTGGAGTGGCAAGTGAAATTGCAAATGCTCATCTTTTTCTATTATATGCAGTTGGTGAAACATGAATCGATGAGTACGTTGAATGCATAGTTCCTGCATTCTGCTTTCTTAGAAAGATGAAACAGAAGGCGTTTTTGGTTAAACAATATAAATGATAACCAGAAAAACATTTGAACTTCACGTATACAGGGTCCAACTTAATATGCCGACGGTTTTTTAAGAGCATCAAACTGAAAAGTTTTCTCTATAGAACCAACACGAAAATAAAACTCTACTCTCTTCTACTGTACTCTTATTGAGTACAGTAGAAGAGAGTAGAGTTTTTTCTATTTGACCGGTTTTGCAGATTCTTTCACATAAAATCTCCTATCTTCTATGTCGGTTCCATGGGATCAGCTGGGCTAGCATGTGATACGGCCGTTTATATCTCGTTCGTTCGTGCGCAAATTTCTATTAGCGTTCGTTCGCGCGCAAATAGAAAGAGAGCGAACGCGTAATAGCGCTTTATCACGCTGGCATACTACGACGGCTGCCAGCGTGATATAACGCTATCGCGCCGTCGCTCTCTTTCTATTTGCGCGCGAACGAACGAGATAAAAGGCATGGTATGGCCTTATCACGCGTATCATACTACGGCTTCTGCATATCATAATTATAGGGTCCTTTTTAATATGCTGACTCTTTTTAAGGGCATGATCAGACCGTCAAACTGGACAACTTTCTCTATAGGACAAACATCGAAAACGCGAAAAAAAAATCAGCTCTTCCAAACCTACTCGAGCCAAATGTATGGATTGCAGATTTTTTTTCGCGATTTCGATGTTGGTCCCGTAGAGAAAGTTGTTCAGTTTGATGGTCTGATCATCCCCTTAAAAAGTGTCGGCATATCATATTAAGAAGGACTCTGCATATCGCGTACGTATTTGACGCCCTAACCTAACCTAAGAATGGCAACCTTTTTTAGGATCCTTAAACTTTGACTTTTTTTCTAGAATTTGAGTTAAAAGTGGCTAAAAAACTTTCAATTAAAAAAGTAAACTAAATTTAGTACCCAACAATGTTATCTCATACAAAACAGCGACAATGTCAGTTACCCACGGCCAACGCCAACGGGTCACCACACGACAAAGTTTAATAGGGGTAAAACTAATTCGACTTCGAACCCCCAACTACCCTGATATTGCTATTTTGCACGTGCATAGCGAAATTTGTTGGCAATTTTGGTTTGTTCGTCGTGTATAATGGAGTAGCAGAATTATAGTTTGTCGGCGTGATTTAGACTTTGTATTAAGTTAAAATATAGATTATTCTTTAACACTTTGGCTGCTAAGCTCAAAACAATGATACTCGCGCAGTGCTAACACTGTGGAATGCGATACAATCCTGACTCACCGGGCGAGTCGTGCGCACTGCGGCCTGCTGAGACGTAGATCTTCAGCACCCAAAGTGTTAAGAGGTTACCGAGCCTTGAGTGCTGCGCTCAATTTCGTATTTTTGACGTCGAAACGTCTTTCATTTCGGTTAGTAGAGACACTTACAAAAACCAAAATAGAAGTCTTTGACAAAAACCTAAGGAAACAAATGTTTTGTTCGTTTTCGAATCGAACATTAAATTTCATCCAAAATATATTCCGTAGCATCCCATTAAAGAATTGATAATTAGTTAAAGATTTGTTTTTTACTAAACAAAAAATTCTAACCTCTCACTATCTCCCCTCTTAAACCCTCAAACAGCGTAGACTTGTAAACTTAACCTTTTTACTATTTGCCCCCTTATCAGCTACTTATCATAAACAAATACACCGCATTTCCATTACCGATCCACTAGAGTACCCCAATTTGACTACTAAATTCTCTGCGAGGTTCCGTACATTTGCATTTCGAGTTTACGGTTCTGTTTGCGTGGTACTCGAAAAAGCAACTTCTTAATCCGTACTGCGCTCCTGGTGGAATGGACGCCTGTTACACCGTATCGTACGCGAACGGAGATAAATAAAGTGAATTGATGATGACTGGCCCTCCGATGGACCAAGGCAATATCGGAAGGGTGACCAAGAGTAGGAAGGAGGTCAGTGGGTAGACCACAGATGCGTTGGTCAGACGACATTGTAAGGGTTGCTGGTCAGAGACGGATCGGATTGGCACAGGACTGTCAGGAGTGGTGCTATAAAAAGGAGAGATATCCCCAGCAGTGGGTCGATGTGGGCTGATTTTATTGCTGATGATTCTTCTTGTAGTAGCATCTGCTACCGGAGATTGGCTATCATTAGGGCTGTTCTGGAGACTGCAGCCCTGAACAGTGAGGTGAGTTCATATCGAACCATTCACACAGGTTCTTAAGCCAGGAAGTCCTCCTTGTCCTTATGTAAAAGACTAATAAACGATTTTTAATTTAATTTTTAATTTACTTCTACCTTATTATTTGTCGTCTACTGATCTACTGGTGAATTAGAAATTTTTTGCACCGTATTGATCGTGAACGGTGATAAATGGAGTGAATTGATGATGATTTTATCATAGCCGATATTGACCAAAGCGACTGTTTAGTGTTTACACAGAAAATAATTCAGATACGCAAAATATTGTTAAGTGTATGAGTATCTCTCGTCCTAGCCTCCAGAACTGAGTCTGATGGAATGGGTAACCGATACGATCAGAGGTGGGGTCAGGTACAGTGGCTTTAAACAACGGTCACACGGTCTTCTACATAATTATCGTGTGGGCAGCAAGCTCAGGTGTTAGACTTTTTTCAAACCGCCATACGGCCTCTGAAGTGGTTTTTATGTAGCGACTAAGTACTACCATCAGAGATAGTAGCTGGGACCAACAGTTTAACGTGCACGAAGCACGAAATCTTCTTTCTTTTCAGACAGTCAGGTGATTCAGCCTGCAATGTCCAACCAACTGGGGAAAAACGCACAAATTTGTAACCTGAGTAACATTTCACTAGGTGTACACCCCGTCGAACCCTTGACCTCCGTGTCAAGAGCCCAATGCTCTTAATCATTAGAGTCTAATGGTCTAATGATTAGACCATGGAGGCAGTTACAGAGCAGCAGGGAAGTTGACGAATTAGGAATTAGACGCCTTTTACGACACCTGTCGTCAGTTTAAGTCGTTGATCGTTTTCGATACCGGTGTTCCACCATGCTAAAGAGCGCCTCTAATAGGCAAATATTTGAAGATAGATCGCTTCGTTACGACACGGTGTAAGAAACCAGAACAAATGGGAACTAACGGTACCAACTCAGCATTACTGTTTCGACGCTATACCACAGTCTCGTTTGAATTATGGACGATTTAACTGTTCCCAACCAAGACAGGGTGTTGTGAATACAGTACAAATTTATTCTCGATCTATTGCTCGTGGTCCATTTCTAGGACGGCCAGTGTTTAATTGCAAAAGCTATCTAGTATGGGTGTAAAAGCTATCCCATACATATGGGACGAGTAGTCAACGTTTTCTATGGATCAACAAAACATTTTTTTTTGCTATTTCGATGATGAGTTCATAGTGAAAGTTGATCTTTGATGGTCTGTACCTGCAGCACTTTAAAATGTAACACATTTTACACCCTATAAAATGTGTTACATTTACACTACTTCTATGTTACATGTGTTACAATTTCTGGGACCAACATCAAAATCGCGAAAACAAAATCATCTGCCCCATACAAAACTGCAAGCCTACTCGAGCCAAATGTATGGGACAGCAGATTTTTTTTCGCGATTTCGATGTTGGTCCCATAGAGAAAGAGTTGTTCAGTTTGACGGACTGATCATCCCCTTAAAAAAGTGCCAGCATATTAAGAAAGACTCTGTATTTGTTTTTGAATGAAAAATAAAAAATAAAACTGATTTAAAAAAAAACTGTATATCAAACTTAATGTTGTTCTATTATAATCTGTACAAATATTTGTGTACATTTACTAATAATTATTTTTTTATGAAAATGTTGTTTGTGATTTTTTGGCTCTTTCATATATTAAAATATAGAAACCCCATCGTATAACCACTGACACGAAAAGAAGAAGAATAAGCCACCCATAATAAACTCTGCCTACCCCAACAGCAAGATATGCGTGATATGCAAATAACTTGCACCCCGACGTGTCTTGTTCACAACTCGTTATAATATGAATGCAGTTCCAAGACAAAAGACGAACGAATACCTCCTTTGCATAATTGCATACGAATAATGTACTGTCGGGGAGTTAGGTAGGTAAGGTACTTATTTTACATACGTGTTTAGGTATGATCACGCCCGTATTCCTATTTCAATGTGGTCAGAAACTTTGCTAAAATCACCTTAAGTTTGTAATTGTTATTATAAGAAAAAAATCATGGTGACAAGAAGTTCTGATGCGTATGTGAAGGTTACCAATCTGCATTGGGTACTCGTGGTGAACTAACGCCCATACACCTCCCTGAGGGTAGGCCTGTGTCCTGCAGTGGGACGGTTATAGGCTGATGATGTTGATGACTGCGAAAAATTGGTGGGACCACGAAGGGTCAACCGAACCAGTAAAAAAACATAAGCAACCTTCACTAGGACCAGGGTAAGGACCTCGGCATTGGGCGTTGCTGGGACTACGCTGCGCATAGGGTAGTGCGGATCAGTGAGAAGCTGATGATGATGCAAGATAATTAAAGTATACTAACAACTAGTATTAAAACTTGTTACTTAAAAGGATACACGTAAGACATGGATTCCACTAATTTCCCGCTGCAGCAGGACAAAGCGGCAAAACATGAGCTTAATTTGTCGCCTAAACTTTGGCCTAGAAGCCAGACTACCTAGACTAGACCAGACAAATTAGATAACGTTGAACCTAGATGCAGAGTTAAACTAGATACGTCATACAAAAACTATCTTCTATCTATCTATCTATCTATCTATAACGTCACGCCTCTTTCCCAGTGGGGTAGGCAGAGACCAGGGCGCGCCACTTACTACGATCTTTACATACCTCTTTTGCCTCATGCACATCCATACATCTCTTCATACATGCCCGTCGGTTTCGAGTACTCCGCACCTCCCCTTTTTGTAGGACGCAACTGATTTCATCAGCATACGTCCTACGAGGGCGCCCTCTGCCGACACTTCCACTCACATTAGCAACATCCTCTCCACATGACCAAACCAACGAAGCATACCTTTCTCTATTCTTGTCACAACATCTTCTTTCAATTTACATCGATCTCTGATTAAATTCATTACGGATTCCAAATTTCCAAGACAGATTAGAGTCATTCGCTCACTGGACTTCATTGTCTAGTGTTGTGAGTGGTTTCCGCTGTTGATACTGGTTTACAGGAGGAACAATTACAATTGTAGTAATGGGAATATGGGCAATAAAAAACTGACGATCGGATTTGTTCTAGCCTGTTGTCCACTGCTAAATATTGGACAGTGACAGGCCTTTCCTAAGGCACGCCATAAAACTTTTTCCCAGGCCTTCCTCATTCCACTCACTTCCCGCTAACTGCTTCAAGTTACCATCGGTCCATCGGTCCGGAGGGCGTCCCTACGGAATACTCAAAACAAAATACTTTGCATATTTACAAGGAAGACGCTCTCATAATTAACTGACGGATTTTAAGAAGGTGATCCAACAAACTAGACAACTGTACACAACAACAACAACTGAAAAGAAAACGATAGGTAAATGAAAAACTTTAAGAACTAACATCGAAATCGCGAAAAAATAGTCTGCTGCACTGTACAAAACTTTAAACCTACAAAAGTTATTTCGTAGCCATTTTCGCCATTTCAATGTCAGTTCCTTAGATAATGTTATTCAGTTTGATGGTTTGAACTCGTAAATCATAATAAATGTTATGAAAAAAAAAGAAATCACACGTTTTTCTGTCAATTTTCAGAACAACGGATTATTTCGAATGCTAGAACCACGCTCGTTCAAAATAGCAAACTATGGATGTAGTTTGTCACATGCCACTTCCATGAACTCCATATCTGTAGTATGTCTAACTCACGCGGTTGCACTAATGAAACAACACTAGCTTAACTGAATAACTAATTCTAGTGCCTAATATTTGTCAAAGTCTACTTGTTACCTAGATATTTTGCAACTTGTCACCTAGACTGACAGATACGAAATGTTCTTGGAACCAGAACTCAGGTAGAGTACTGGTTCCTGCATCATTTTGTTTTTGTCTACAAGGTCCTTCTTAATATGCTGACACTTTTTAGGGGAGGATGAGACCACCAATCTGAACAACTTTCTGTATGGGACCAACATCGAAATAGCGAAAAAAAAATCAGCTGTCCCATACATTGCCTCGAGTAGGTTTGCTGTTTTGTATGGGACAGCTGATTTTTTTTTCGTGTTTGATGTTGGTGCCATAGAGAAAGTTGTTCAGTTTAGAGGGTCTGATCTTCCCCTTAAAAAAGTGTCAGAATATTAAGAAGGACCCTTATACAGGGTGAAATTGATATCATTGGCATCCTTTTAATCTAATCTAAAATCCTACCCATCAAACTGAACAACTTTTACTCTGGGAGCAAACCGATCGGAGCAAAAAAAAAATCTGCTGTTGCATACATTTGAGTCGAATAGGCGCCGCAGTTTAGTATGGGACAGCAGATTTTTTAGTTGCTCCGATCTGTTTGCTCCCATAGTAAAAGTTGTTCAGTTTGATGGGTAGGATTTTAGATTAGATTAAAAGGATGCCAATGATATCAATTTCACCCTGTATAAGGGTCATTCTTAATATTCTGACACTTTTTTAAGGGGAAGATCAGACCCTCTAAACTGAACAACTTTCTATCTAATAATTTCACCCTGTATATCGTCACGTTTCTTTCTATCCCAGTTGGGTAGATAGAGACTATGCCATACTATGATCGAAAGAGGTTTACACTTTTTTTTAAACTTTATTTAGTCATTGAAAGATTTACAGCATTGATTACATAGTAAACACATTATTAAATAACTTTAAGCTAATTAATAATCTCCACCTGTAAAACTATACTGATCAGTCCATGATCTAGATAACATTGAAATTGATGTAGGTAACCTAACTTAACCACAGAATATTTGTACAAAATACAATCCTGAGTATTAGTGCTATGCACCATCTGTAAATAGTTTCTCTGAGAGATTACATAAGCCTTATGCATGGATGTAGACAATACCTATGCCAGCATCCTGGCCTAATTAGAGCATGGACACCGGTTTTCGATATTACCGAAAAACCGGGATACCGGACCAAATATGCGATATTGAAAAATTCGGTATTGGAGCGACGAATACCGGTTTTTCGATATTAAATTAAATTAAATTAAAATGTAAAATATTATTGATTTTAAACATGTTACTGCCATGCTGTGCTATTTCGAATCAAATTAAAGATATAACAATTAAGTCTCGGGTGGGACTTCGAAAATTCCGTTCTCTGGGTAGTTCAAGTCCCGCCCGAGACTTTATTTTTCAATCTTTAATTTTAAATTAAAATGCAGGTATTTTATAAAATAAATCAGATTCATATTTGTAGTTAATTTATTGACCTAGGTCAAACGTAGGTAATGGCGAATCCCGCCAAGTGTAGCGACACCACTGTGATGTAAGAGCTGCTCGCCTTCGTGCAAAACAAGTTGGATGTGATGGACGAGCTTAGTCTGGAGCTGATCTGCACGACGAGCTACGCGGAGGATGAAATCCACGCCGCCAAGGTGGTGCTGCACGAGACCGCCGCGACCGAACCCGTGCGCCTCGTCGTGTTGAAGGTGTTGACCCTGACGATATCCCTCCCTACGTACATGGTGCGGGACCTAAAACAAGCTGTTGCTGTGACCTTTGATCACGTCGACGTCACCCAGCTGCTCAAGGATATCCAGCTGTTGAGGGCCGATATCACTAATATTCAAGGCAAGTTGGAGGCCTCGGAACGAATCTGCGCCGAGTTGCGACATGAGGTGACCGCATTACAGGCAGTGCCAGCACCAGCGTTTTCACCTTCACCAACTAAGGGAAGCGAAACCGTGCGGCGCATCGTTGCCGCGCCACCTCTCGTCACCTCGCGGTGCGGCGCTCGCCCCATCCATGCGACGAGCCGCACTGAGCAGCATCCTCCCATTACCCACGTGAAGCTAACCACATCCAGGCTCACGAAGGAGACGTACAAGGAGGTGTTGTGCCTACGTCGCGCGCCCTGCGTCTACTAACAATAATAAAAAAAGGGCTCTGGCCGCGCAGCCAACGGCGCCCGCTCGAGAGCCGCCTAAAGTGGGCACCGACGATGACGGTTTCACCCTTGTGAAGAGGAAAAACTGGATCCGTCGTAGCCCCTACATACGCGGTACCGCACCGGCTGCCGCTTCCTGTGTACATCTCCCACCTGGACAGAGAGACGACTTTGGACGACGTCTTACGTCACCTCTGGACCAGGTTCCATGTTCGGTGCGACGGGCCTCTGCCGGTGAAGGTGCGGGAGCTGGAAAGATTTGGACCGGAAATATCTTCGAATTTCAAGGCCTTCAAGCTCCGAGTTCCCACCGCTCACCTGAAGAGTTTCCTAGCTCCCGACGTATGGCCCACTGGAGTCGTGTTTAGACGTTTTAGGAGCGAGGACTAAAAACCCTAGGGAGTGTGTGATAGATAAAGCTTGTATAGATAGATAGAAAACATTGAGCTGACAACACGGAAGTGGCTAACTGAAAACACGGAGGTGGCTCGCTCATGTTCCGGGGCGGCGACTCAATAGATGGCAAAACAGAACTCGTGTGCTTTTTCAGGACTGGAGGTGCTCGTAGTCAAGGATCGTCGATTGCTCCTCGGTACATTGCCGAGGTCTTGGATGAAAATTGTCGTCCTATATGCAAGTTTTGTGAGGCAGGGGTTCACATTTATGCAAGAAAACGCTCTCTCCCACGAAGCATCGTGATTTCCCAAATGGTTTGGACCCTGATAAGCGGTGGCCGGCGAGAAGTCCTGACCTGAATCCGATTGAACACCTTCGGGACGATTTGAAACCATGGTTTCAAACTCGCGTCCAAACTGATGAGTTTGGGCCCGTGATCACGCCCATGCCACCCTCCAAGACCTTCAGGATGCCATCGATGCTGAATGGAACATGTCGAAAGAAGGTAACATAACATTTTGTAAGGTTCATGCATGACTGAATGGAAGCAGTAATTGTTAAGTAAAACTAGGCTTTTCCTTATTTTTAGAAGAATTTTTTTATGTTTTCACTGTGTCAATAAACGTGCAAGTAAACACAAGTGACAAAAGACTTGATTTCTCCCTTTTTTACGATTAATTTTGTTTTTTTTTACTACACCATGCTTAAAAAAACCAAATGTATACATTTTTACCTAAAATTAAATTAAATCGGCTTTCAAAAGATTATAAGTAGTCATTATAGCCTCATAGTCATACCCTGACTTTTGTCCAAGCAGGTTTTAAAGTAGGTAGTTTGAAGTAGAATTTTCAAAAGGTGTGAATTTTTTTGACGCCGAGTGTGTTAAAATGTACTTTTATTTCTAAAATATCCATCTTTCTCAAAATTATTACAAGAATATCGAAAAAATATCGAAAAACCGGAAAACCGGTATTTAGAAATACCGATATCGAAATAATACCGGTATTGTGAAAACCGCCGATAGTCCATGCTCTAGGCCTAATGTCATAGAGGGGATGAGTGATACGTCAGAGAACTAAAGTAATTGACATAGCTCTGAAAATTTGCAAGCTGAAAGCAATGGGCTGTCCATGTCTGCCAAAGAACTGATAAACTAAGAGTAAGAATTCTAGAATGGAGACCAGGAACAGGCGTAGTGCGAGACGCTCTGGCGCTGGACCGACGACCTGAGAAAGGTAGGGTGGAGCGACTGGATGAGGAATTCCGAGGACAGAGTTTTGTAGCGCGCCTTGGGAGAGGCCTATGTTCGACAGCGGACGACGATAGGCTGATGATGATGATGACTATTCTTTTCTTTATTTACACGTCGCAATAACATTCAAAATTGCACAGATTTATATAGCAAGACTTGACACACCCCGTATAAGTTAGAGCCAAGTAGTAAACAAGTCTGGACTGCGGGTTTACTCGTGTTTACCTCCTGAATATTTATGATACAGGGGTGTCACATTTGGTCGCTACCAGGGGACTTGAATGTGAGTGGTACAAATAAAAGTGACAAGCGGATAACAGTGGAGCTTCTAGCAAAGACATTTTGTTTAAAAATGAAAAGTAATCTTAACAATTTTAAGTTCCTTAATTTTTTAGTAACTGGCTTCACTTCTTGTTTCCCTTTGTTGGTGTGTTGTTTTACTATAATAACAAAATTTTAACATAATCTGTAATTGGCTATATTACATACACAAATTGTTATTTTTATAATTATTACTGTAATGTTATTGGTTTCGTCAATAAATAAATAAAGCGTTCTGCAACCGAGTTTGTGTTTAAATCCAAGTTTCTGCCCACTCCAAAAATTCATGCTGCCGCTTAGTCTGTCTTCATATCAAAGATTCAAGTTTTCTTCACAAAAATAGTACACGAGTGCAGATACCTTTCGAAGACTACTGCTTTATACTGCAGAGATGGTATAAGGCATGTTAAAATGACTAGAAAATATTCAAAACTTCCTCTGTCAAAGATAACAGCCTTGCTCGCGGTGAAAACCAAATTAATCTCTGCAGTATGAGGTATTTGCCTCACAGTGGAATCTCACAGACCGTATAAATACAAATAAGTATACTTTGGGAGTATATTTAAGAGCGTTTGAACGCCTTCTTTATCTGTCCGAACATTTTCATCATGTTTATAAGAAAAGACATAAAATTTTAAAGCGCTGATATAAGGCTCCTGGACATTTATAACAGCACTACAAAATGATTAGGTTTTTCTCAAAAACAAAATGAAAATGTTTCAAACGCTCTTAAACATATTTAACTCTTATGACTTGAACCAAACATTCCTTTACTTAATCCCCTAAGTACACATTAATTTGCATTTTACAACGATATTCAATTAGCTATCGATTGTAGGCAACATCTTGCAAATATTTCCTATTCCATTCCATTTAATATAATATGTATAGACTATATGATGATGATGATGATCAATTCAGATAAGAAAATCATCGATCTTGAGTTATCATAACAAAACGACGTCAAATAAATTAATTAGTATTTCATTTTATAACTAAAAAATCACAGAGATTAGATGAGATTTTTTTGCGAAATGTCTCACTGGATAGGTGTAAGTAGCTGGGTGGAGTGTTTGTGCGTAGGGATGAAAATTCAACGTAGACGAAGTCAGGGTTGCAGCTAGTATTTAATAGTTATAGACGTAGACATATATTATATTTATTAATAATTTTCATTATAAGTCATACTACGTCTGTCGTATACCTACTTTTATGGACAAGAAGACTAGACCGTGTCAAAATAATCATCATAAAATTTTTGAATTCGTTTCGATACAAAGATGTTACTGAAATAGTAAACTAACATACATACAGGGTTCTTCTTAATATACTGGCGTTTTTTTAAGTGACTTTTTTAAACTGAACAACTTTCTCTATGGTACCAACATGGAAATCGCGAAAAAAAAAAACAGCTGACCGGTACATTTGGCTCGAGTAGGTTTGCAGTTTTGTATGGAACATCTGATTTTTTTTCGCGATTACGATATTGGTCCCATAGAGAAAGTTGTTCAGTTTGACGGTCTGATCGTTCTCTTGATAAAGTGTCAGCATATTAAGAAGGACCCTGTATAATATGCTCACGCCTATGTTCCACTGGGGTAGGTAGAGACAATAGATCGCCACATGCTACGATTCTGAAACACAACACATCTCTCGGCTCTTCAACATCCATAAGTCTCTACATATGGTAGGGTAGATCTAGGGTACATTTTTTTACCTTTCTACTAAATAGTAAACTGTCTGACCAAAAAGTTAAACGAAGCAGTTTTGCACCTACTATGAACCTGACACTCTTCCACATTTATAAACTGCATACATTTGAGAATGCAATTCATAACATCACATTTCACAAAACTAAGCGTTTATAGTCTAAATAATACAATGCAATTTCCAAGAGATGCTCCCGAAATAACATAAGAGAATAATTTAAACTCTCGCGTTCATTTCACAGAAATAATACAGTCGGATCTTGTTCAAACAAGAATACAATTTAGGTAAGTAACAAATTAAACAGAACTATAAGGCTCTGAACGAAACACGATTTTAGGTTGCGATTTTTAATAAACAGTAAAAATGGGTCCAGAAATATCCCATAACCTTTTTTTTTATTAACTATGGGTTTGCTCTTGACCTCAATCCAGTCCTCAGGACGAAGATGGGGTCGTAGATGTAGCGAGCTTACCCAGAAGATGCCTATTCACTCGTACTTTAAAGGAACTCGGGTTGTAAGTGCTCGGAAATACTGACGCAGGTAAGGCATTCCACTCCTTGGCTGTGCACATTATAAAAGATGCAGATAGGCGCTTGGTGCGGATATGTGGGATGTCAACCAAGAAGGGGTGATATCCCGCGGTGCGTCTGGAAGTCCGATAATAGAAAGGGGAAGGTGGGATGAGCTCATGCAGCTCTTGACGCCCTAAAATACTATAGCACGGGCAGCATAGTGGGCGCATTTTATCGTATTTTATTAAATAAAAGGAGCGATAAAACGCGGCGCCTTGCTGCTCGTGCGGTCTTCTAAACATTCGTTTGTATTGTAGACAAGCTCTAACTAGGCGATATCCCCAAAATAGTTAAATAAATAATGCTCACAGACACATACATTATTATGACCTTAAATTTAAGCTTCTAGCACATGTATATTAAATAGTTAATAGTAGGTAGTTACTACCTACTAGGCTTTTTATTATCTAACAACGAACGGCAACATAATTACCTATCTAAAATCTATGAGCGAACCGGGATGTAAAAGTTGATGGAGGTAATCAAAAGAAAAATTTTTTACATTTCATCGGAAAATCTGTGATATCGAAAAGTGAAATATGGATACTCTGGATACTCAGAATTTAAAAATTTTCCGCCACTCTTCTTTCTTTGGGAAATGTAAGACGAAAGCAAATGCATTAATGTGCATAAAAATAATTAATGGTTGCGTTTCTATCGAATTGAATTCTATTCGAAGCCTAAAGTTAAAATACTGTTTAATTCTATGTTCAATTGGCGCTTGTTTCAAATAAACATTATTCAATGATTAGTATTTAAATTCGAGTTCGAATTCGCACGAACGAAATGCCATGGACAAACGGCGACACATCAGGTTACGCACCCTATATACCCATAAATACACTACGTACAAAACACAAAATAGTGCGGTAGAGAGCCTGTATAGACGCGGCTGCCGATGCCGGCGCGGGCGCACCGTGCTGTGAGACGAAACAACAACAACATACCGCACCCTCTCGCACGATTCGCAGCGTTCAACTTCTAATAGTTCAAAGTCCAAACAGGGTAACCTGACCTGTCGCCTTGTGTTCATGAGTCTTTCCAACTTATTGCATAATACCGACTGCTCTCAAACGGTGAAGGAAAACTTCGTGAGGAAACCTGCATACGCTGAAGAATAAATTCTGATGCTGAAGTCTACCAATCCGTATCAGACACGCGTGGTGGACTTTAGACCATACAATCCTTGAGGGTAAGCCTGTGGACTGCAGTGGGACGTTTACTGGCTGATGATCATGATGAAAGATTCTGAAAAATCAACATAAATTATCTAGTCTTTCTTTGTTCTGTCTGGCATGCACTTTTTAAATGCACTGCTGTACAATCATGTTGAACAAGAGTTCCTAAAGAAACTCAACCCCCCAACTTGATAAACAAAACAAAAGGCACATCGGGGCGACCTAACAGTTTGCTAAGGGCTAAGTTCAAGCAGGTTAAACTCTTAACTTAACGCAAACTTGAAACCGCATCAAGTACTGACCACCGATGTAAAGTTAACATGGAAGAGAGAGATTAAAGTAAAGATCTCCAGTGAAAGCTGGTGATATGAAACTTTGTAGTTTACCAAGAGTCTGAGAAGAGAGACAAATTACAATCAGGATATTTTTCGAAGAAGAAAGGGTTTTTCTTTTTCATCTACACTTTCCATCGGGTGACCCGCTGAAACCAAGCACGCTGCGAATAATAAAACCGGCCAGGTGCGAGTCAGACTCGCGCACGGAGGGTTCCGTTCCACCGTACAATTTTACAAAAAAAAATGTTTTTTCCTGGAAGCGCAAGCCCGACACATACTTAACCGGTTTTTGTTATTTGTTGTTTTACCTTAGAGGATGCACTATAATCAAAATCATCCCAAGTGATACCAATAAAAACCGGCGAAGTTTGTGTAGAACTCACGCTAAAGGTCCCGGAAAAAACAGTTTTTTTTAGGGTTCCGTACCCAAAGTGTAAAAACGGGACCCTATTACTAAGCCTACGTTGTTCATCCGTCCGTCCGTCTGTCCTACCTATTTAGGGCTGTAACTTTTGACCCGTAATAGCTAGATAGTTGGAATTTTCTCAGATTATGCGTTATTACGGCGGATTTGTTAATAAATAATACAAATTTCAAAAAGTTAAAAATTAAGGGGGGTTCTCAACAAGAAACTAGTTTTTATCAACGTTTTTTCTTCACGCTCTACCTTAAAATCGGTAACACATACAAGCTTCAAACTTAGTGTGATTATAGAGAAAAATCTACAGAATAACAACAAATACTCGTCAAAATGTCAATCGTCTGTCTATTATAGTTCATTTCATAAAGACATACAGACGGCGAGCGGACAGTATAGTCTTATTAGTAGGATATCGTTGGACCCTAGGGGTACGTAACCCTAATAACATGAAGCGAGGTAATTAAAGATGTTTTTAGGCAAAAAAGGATATTTAAATACATGATTCATAACTTTACATCCATGTAAAACTATCGCTGCAACTTATAATTGTCCAATTGATTTAGAAAGTCGTACTTCTGACCAAGTTTGCGTGAAACAAGGCTTTGACGCTTTTGGTCTCAACTTACCAACGTAAGTTTAGCTTTTCCTGACGATGGGAAAACAAACAATAAAGTTCGGAATTAAAATAAGCATGATTTCTTGATAGGTACCTAACTTGTTCTTTTTCAATTAATTTCATTTTGCAGTTTGCATTTTCACTCAAAGAAGTTATTAGAGAACACTTTTTTCTTTCAAATATTATTGATTTTAAACATGTTACAGCCATGTTGTGCTATTTCGAATCAAATTAAAGATTGAAAAATTCAGTCTCGGGCTGGACTTGAACCCGCACCCTTCCAAACCGGGGAAGTGCGTTATCCAATTTCGCTAACGAGCCCACTAGCCAGAGAACGAATTTTTCAATCTGTTGCGTCTTGAGGGGACGTGAGCGACAACTGACTACTGACTTGATTTGTTACTTTTTTCTTTGGTCAGAAAAAGGATGCAGTGACAATGAAAGAGAACTTAAAGGTATGTTGAGACGATTTGGTCATAAAAGAATGGATGAGAGGAAATCAGGAGGAAGAGGGAATGGATGGTTGAAAAGTACAATTTCTAAGACAACCATAAATTAAATGAGAAAGTTAGAATAGGACAACCTAGACGTACTTACGAACACTGAAAATATAAGGGTTCCTTTCCTTGTTTGACCACGGAACCCTAAAAAGGGTCGGGTTTCCTTAGTCTTGTGTTTATTTATGATACTATATGAGCTTCTCCTTTGCACATTGTGTCTACAAAATTTTGATAATTTTGAACCTACTGTAGGTAATCCGTAGTTGCAGAAATGTTTCTGTTTGCCCCGAAAGGAATAATGGTCGTGGGTTTATGTACGTGATTGACAAAAATCCTTGACTACAAAATGACATTTCAATTTTCAACACGTTTAAAACTCAAAAATTAGAATTCCGTATTTCTAAAATAACTCGACGAAATCAAAATTCGTCCCCTATCGTACATGGTCCCGACTACTGAATATTTATCAACCCCCGGAAACGGAACACAGCTGCGGACAATCTGAATTTGACGTGTTTTTATATATGTATATTTTATGTATTTAAACAATTTGATATTTTGACATTATTATTTATATTATAGAGTATATATAGAGTTAGCCGTGTGGTTCCAGCTTAGAATGGACCACCTCAATTCTTCCCGTGGGTGTCGTACGAGGCGACTATGGGATTCTAGGTTTCTTAAGCAGTGTTTATGTGGGTGAAAGGCTAGGCACCTCTCACACCCGTATTCTTAATTGTTTCCATACTCGAGTCCAGGACGTTTTTGACATTTATGTCGTACAAATTATGTCCCGCCATTTGTACCCTTTTGTTTGCTTTTATTATTGTTATTTTATGTTTTTGGTGTGCAAATAAAGAGTATTGTATTATATTGTATTGTGTATGTCAAAAACGTCCTCCACTCGAGTGAGGAAATGTCAAGAAAAAAACTAAGAATATGGGTGTAAGTCTTACCACTTGACATAGATTCCATCCCGAAACTTAAATTGCTAGACGTGAGTATTGGTACAACTATATTCTTAAAAACTGCCTTCGTATCTAATGGTTAAGAGCATTGGCTCTCGACACGGAGGTCGTAGGTTCGATTCCCACGGGGGACACCTAGTGATATGTCACTTTGTACGTTTTTCCCCAGTTGCTTAGGACATTGCAGGCTGAATCACCTGATTGTCCGAAAAGAAGAATGACTCCGTGCTTCGGATGGCACGATAAGCCGTTGGTCCCGGCTACTATCTCTGGTGGTAGTAGTCGTTACATAAAAACCACGTCAGAGGCCGTAAGGCGGTCTGAAAAAACTCTAGACGCCAGGGCTCTGCCCACACGATAAGAAGAAGATTCTTAAACAGAATGTTGTTAGTTGTTGCAATGCTTCTGACCACCCCGAAAGGGATTACGGTGTCGTGAGTTCATGTAAGTATGTATAAGTAAATATGAACTCAATGCTATATTTAATTTTTAGGTGGCAGAATGTTTGCCTTAACTATGAACCTTATGTGAAAACAAGGATTGATTTTTAGCAAATTTTTGTTTCACGACTAGGTTGTTCTCAGTCATCATCATCATCAGGCAGGGCACAGGCCTACCCTCAAGGAGGGTGTATGTCTGTCAGTCCACCACGCGTGCCCATTGCGGATTTGTACTTTGTGCAGGTTTCTAGGTGACTTTAATCCAAATCACATATTATTGGATTTTTGTCTGTCTGTTTATTTATTCGAGCATCACGCAAAAACTGCTGAACCGATTTCAATGAAACTTTTTTTGGTTGAAAGCTTATGATTTGACTTAAAATCTGGTATACAACGTGTTAATGAATTAGCGCAAAACCTCAAACACCCCAACTGATTTATAACAAAATAATTTGATTGAAACAATAATTTCATTATTTTGATAGTTAAAATTTAAAGTTATTCGCCTTTTAAGTTTTGAGTCAAAAATGATTTGTTATCATTTCAGCACTGAAAGAAAGCGCTAACGTACTCATGGATATATTTTTATAATCTTGTTTTGGTAGTAAGTAGGTTGAGTGTGCCCGTGCAGTGGGTTGACATCGGGTTCAAAAAAAATTAAATTTTGCAAACAAATTATTTAATATTTTGAAAAAAAAAATCCTATGTTGAAACCATGATAATTTGACTCTGCTCTTGATTCTAAACAAACTACTTTCTACTTTTGCGTTAATTCATTAACACGTTGTATAATTTGTGCGGAGAAAGTCTAGTTATCCTACAAAGTTTTAAACCAATATAGCTTTAAAAAAAAAGAGCTAGAATCTAAAAGGTACAAATTTGCCTGTTGTCGGGTTAAATTTAGTACATCCATAAGTCTTTGTTAGCTACGATAAAACGATCCGTACTACAAGCGAAGGCTTATAGATTTAGTAATTTTTAACCTTACTACGTGATCTTAAGGGTTGGTTAAAGGGACTTGTAAAGTGTGGAAGGTTGTAGCGAAAAAGTTTATTGGGGTCGGTATTTCAGAGGCTGATCAGAGACTCTTAAATTTAACAGCGCTGATAGGGGAATTTAGTTTTTGAGAAAAGTTCCACATGCTTTGTTTTAGTATCAAAATTTGGTAAAAATGCTTTTAGATGCTTCATTCACGCTTGGGTGGCTTCTAACAAAGAAAACATTATTTTGTTGACTCTACTTATTTTTTCAGCTTATAATATTATGTTTATTTTGCATTGAGAAAAATGAGAAAATTGATACTATATCAGTACTGCTGCTGAGAAAATTGATACCATATCAGTACTGCTGCTATGAAAATTGAACAACGATTACACCTTCCAGGGGGAGCGTGTGAATTCTCTATGATTACACCATACCATAGAGTAAATAAATTATACACAACAGAGGGTCAATGCCCATACTAAGAATGTTGCCACCTTCTTATATGAAAACTCGCGCAAGTACAGCGACGGTGGTGAGTAACCGGTACTACAGCAATGTTTAATTACGTTACAATAAATGTTAGATACATTCGTTATTAAAATTTTTAAGAAAATTAATCTATATAATTTACTAGCGACCCACCCCGGCTTCGCACGGGTGCAATGCTGATACTATGCATGTATTATATACATATAAACCTTCCTCTTGAATCACTCTATCTATTAAACAAAACCGCATCAAAATCCGTTGCGTAGTTTTAAAGATCTAAGCATACATAGGGACAGACAGCGGGGAGCGACTATACAAACTTTGTTTGACTATGTAGTGATTTCCGTGGAACAAAACTCAAATAATAGTGATCTAATAACGTTTAATTAAGATTTATCTCTCGTTCAGGCCAGTAACGACATCTGTTTGCGCCAAGACTATACTAAATCTAAAATGTATGGAACTGACTGTCCAGACATGAAAAATGAAAAAATTAAAAAATATTTATTATCAAGTAAAGAACAATTACACATGAAATGAAATTCCGGTGGACCTCACAACAGGCGGATTTCGCCTGGCCCGTGGGTTCAGCATTAGCCAAGCCTAAGAAAGTTGTACAGTAAGCGGCTTTAAAAAGATTTACATAAATTATGAATTTGCGATAGAACACAGTTTATGAAACCAGTAACGACGACATTAAGAGTAATAAACTATTACATTAGATCATGAGAAAATACCTACTTGATTACAAACAGACACGTATAGATTGATAGATTCTAATGAAATGCTTACAATTACAAGCTTTTTTACAATATTAAGTAAGACGAAGTGAAAGACCGATATTGACTATGAAAAAGGGCGTGTTTGTGAGTGTGTGTATGTGAGTATGTATGTAATACGAAGTGTGTGTATGTGAGTATGTATGTAAAATGAACATACATACAAAGTCTGAAATAATTTATTTTTATTTTATTAATTAATGTACATTATAAATATTACGAATATACATAAATATACAAGATCTAACTTAACATATGACGGTTTTTTTAAGGGGATGATCAAACCATCAAACTAGACCACTTTCTTAAGGTCGAACTCGGGAGAAAAAATCATGTGCAAAAAAGGCATATATGTGTTGTACTTTGATAAGTATTATATATGTTACGAGCTTTTACCCGCGACTTCGTCCGCATAAATTATATACCAGATTTTAAGTCAGATGATAAGCTATCAAACAAAAAAGTTTCATCAAAATCGGTTCAGTAGTTCTTGCATGATACACGAACAAACAAACACCCAAACAAACATACAAACAAACAAACAGACAGACAAAAAATCCAAAAATTGGTGATTTGGAATCAGGGACAGGTAAAAACCATGTCGTGATTTTTTTTTGTAAAAATCTTCAATGTACAGACATATTTCTGTTACAGTTTTATAATAGTTTAGATATGTCAAGATAGACAGTCGAAGCTACGAATGCTCAGAGGAAGGATCTCTTTATTCTAAAGCATCAATTTACGATTGTAGTTAGTCTCTTTTATCTTATGACGTTCTTTTAATAGTAGAAGGAGACGGAACTATAAATGTTTGTTTATGCGGCTGTCCACTTCTTTTTGTGCTAGCGTGTGTGAAAAGTGACCGTTAACATAAAGGAAAATGTCAATTGGTCATCTTTTGTCCATACTAATTGACACCACACACTCAAACACAAACCTCAAAAAAGTGGACAGTCTTGCAATGGTATGGCTCCCTCTATGCCTCTTTAGGTATAATCTCTTTGTACGAATGTGTCGAAAAAAATATCACCGAACTCTATGGGGTGATAAACCGTGTCGGTATACACGAACACAGAGATAAGTTGTATGATGCCTCACGCACACCAACCAAAGAAAGTTGGGCACTTTTGATTTATACGGTAGAAGCGTGAGGCTCTATCTAGACATACTTTATTAAGGTGTTGTACCTACCCAGGTTGTAGCGACGGGCTCAGTCCCCGTCACACAGGACAAAGTTTCTGTACTACTCGAGTTTTCAGAATATCTCTGACTACCTACTCGGGGAACATAGCATTATGCATTCAAACCATCAAACTGAACAACTTTCACTATGGGACTATCATCGAAATCGCGAAAAATACTCATACTTAATTCGTCACAAATACTCACAATATTGTTAACAGCAACTTAGCACCCAAAAAGCCTGTGATTTTTATACTGCAATAAATAAAATCTTTAAAAGAAAAGTATATTATCCTACTTCCTACTAATATTATAAACGCGACAGTTTGTAAGCATGGATGGATGGATGTTTGTTACTCTTTCACGCTAAAACGGCTGGACCGATTTCGATGAAACTTGGCATGCAGATAGTTAATAGCCCAGATTAACACATAGGCTAAATATTATATATCCACGCAGACGAAGTCGCGGGCAACAGCTAGTTAATAATAATACTGTTCACCTTCCCGAAGTACATTTTTATCTCGACTCCAGCAGACGTCTCCTGGCTGGCAAGATCGATCAACGTCATTCCGACCACACTCCTCGTTCAATCAAACCCTGACTTCGCTCAGGTGAGAGTTATTATGCGACAGTATTTTTATTTTATGTCGTTTTGGCTATATGCTTCCTTTTGTGTGCGAAAGGGTTTAAGGTGCCTTAGGTTGATGTCGAAAAGGAAAACCCCCTAACCCGCCTAAAAACTGGTAAATTTGAAGCAATACCACAGAATAGGTAATAGTATATATGGCAATGCTACAATAGAAAAGGATAATTTCCATTTCCTTGGGAAGTATGAAATTCCTTCTATTTTGTGTATAATTTTAGCTATCATACTATTCGTATGTGTTCTTTGATCATACTCATTCGTTAGTTGTGAAACGATTTGAAACGAATACGATTCGTCATGTGGGCAATGTTTTTTAGTAGAAACGCGGTATCCCAGCCCACCCTCATATTTTCCATGAAAAACAATTAATGTGCAACAGTATTTTATACAATATTTTTTAATGAATTCACTAGATAAACTAATGGTGAATATTGCGAGTAAAATTCCATAAATTATAAACGATTGCAAGTTATTCTAAATTGAGAAAATGATATGTATTTTTTCGCCATTTTTTTATCGAATGAAGTAATTCCAATTGTGTATTCAATTTATGATTTCACTAAACTACCAGAGCATGCTGTGTATTTTTTCGCTTCGATGTATTTTTTTTGGTAATTCCGTAGTTTGAGAAAAATAGGAGATCCCTTCGCAGGTATTTTCTTTGCGTATATCGCCTTAACATAAATTAAAGTTAATAGACGAAAAAATTCATCTAAAATGACTACATAATAATTATTTAGTGCGAGAATACGTTAATTTATCCAAAGTTAAAATAAACCAGCCAATCTCCCAACTAAAATTATCCCTAAAATTAATTTACAACCAACCAAATTAATACTAGAAACGCAATACAGAATTAACTCGCTCGTTAATAATTTGATTATCAAACTGCACACTAGATTAACTTCGCTACATCAGCGACAATTAACACTGTCTACAAATCTCTGCCTATCCCTCTGTGGGTACGGCGTGAAGATGGAAGATAATGGCCTCTTCACGGACGGTAAATTTTCAAGTGTAATAAGTTGTGAACAATGGGGCCTTAATATGAGGTCGCGGTGATATGTGAGTTTTAAGTTTGGTTTTATTACTTGCTGTTGCTATTCTACGGACTTTACCACGGAATTTTCAAGCGATCAGACCGCCTTATTTGTGCCTTCTTTCTTTTCTGTCTGAACTTACTTATTTAGATGTTACTATAAAGGCACCAGGAGAGGTGGCAAAAATTTTAACGCCCTGGATCCCAGAAAAATGCTAAATAAATATCATTGTTTGCATACCTTGTATTCAGTGTAAATTAAATATCTAAACTATTATAAAACTGTAACAGAAGTGTATCTGTACATTGAAGAATTTTGCAAAAAAAAGATTAAGATATGATTTTTAGGTGTCCCTGATTCCAAATCACCAAATTTGGATTTTTTGTCTGTCTGTTTGTTTGTGTGTTTGTTTGAACGAGCATCACGCAAAAACTACTAAACCGATTTTGATGAAACTTTGTTTATTTGATAGCTTATAATCTGACTTAAAATCTGGTATATAATTTATCCGGACGAAGGCGCGGGTAAATGCTTTGTGTGTTTGTTCGAGCATCACGCAAAAACTAATGAACCGATTTTGATGAAACTTTTTTTGTTTGATAGCTTATCATCTGACTTAAAATCTGGTATATAATTTATGCGGACGAAGTCGCGGGTAAAAGCTCGTTATTCATATATTTCTGATGATACCTCTAATTTTCGAATTGTAACCTTTCTATGCGGACACCATGGTATTTTCTGTTTTTTTATTGTGAAAATACACTTTTTTAATTTTTTATTTATCCATTCAATATTTTACCGTGTGTTGAGTAGTGCCGTAGGGAGTTTGCCGTAGAGTTGAGATATTGTGCGCCTGAGTTGTCTCCTGTTCTAACACGCCTGTATCGCCTCTCTCTCAGAACAAGAACGGTGCCTAAATCCTAGAAGCTTGCGAATGTGCAACCGGTACCCAAGAAGGGCAGTCGTGCCGACCCCTGCAACTACCGCCCTATCGCCATTACTTCCATTCTCTGTAAAGTCATGGAAAGAGTACTTAACAGTAAGTTGCTGTCATACCTAGAAGACAATGATCTACTCAGTGATCGCCAATATGGCTTCCGCCGGGGGCGATCGACTGGGGATCTTCTTGTGTATGTCACGCACTGCTGGGGCGAGGCCATCGAGAAGCACGGTGAAGCACTGGCTGTATCACTTGACATCTCGAAGGCCTTTGACAGGCTAGTTTGCTGAGCAAGCTTCCCGCTTATGGCATCCCCGCTGATCTTTGCAGCTGGATATCTGATTTCTTGAGAGAACGGTCGATTAGAGTTGTCATTGACAGCTGCTCTTCTGACCTTATGGCAATTGATGCTGGAGTTCCTCAAGGGTCTGTTCTCTCCGCGACACTTTTCCTGCTGCACATCAATGACCTCCTTGTGTCAGGTATTGTTGGGTATGCAGATGACAGTACTGTCATGGAGAGATATGTATCTGGCGCAGGGGCCAGCGGGGATAAAATACGCTCTCAGAGGGAGGCCATGGTTGAGCGAACAAACTTGACTTTAAGTCTTGTCTCCCAGTGGGGTGACAATAATTTAGTCAACTTCAACGCCACCAAAACACAGGCTTGTCTGTTCACCGCAAAAAGGAGTCCGTTTAATCTGACTCCTACTTTCCGGGGTACATCTGTCCCTGTTTCCGACAGTCTTGGGCTTCTGGGTATAAGCTTGACCACGAAACTCAACTTCGGCGCTGACATCGAGTCTAAGGCTCAAACTGCGGCCAAAAAGCTGGGCATCTTAAACAAGGTGAAGCGGTACTTCACTCCTGGACAGCTCTTAGTATTGTATAAAGCTCAGGTCCGATCATGTATGGAGTACTGCTGCCACCTGTGGGATGGCTCAGCCAAGTATCAACTTGCCACACTCGACTCGGTTGAACGCAGAGCCAGGAGGCTCATTGGCGATAGTAAGCTGGTGGAGGCCAAGCTTCATAGCCTAGCCCACCGCCGCAGAGTGGCCTGCTTGTCGGTCTTCTACAGATTGTACTTCGGTGAGTGTGCCCAAGAGCTACATGAGCTCATCCCACCTTCCCCTTTCTACTATCGGACTTCCAGACGCACCGCGGGATATCACCCCTTCTTGGTTGACATCCCACATATCCGCACCAAGCGCCTTTTGAATCTTTTATAATGCGCACAGCCAAGGAGTGGAATGCCTTACCTGCGTCAGTATTTCCGAGTACTTACAACCCGGATTCCTTTAAAGTACGAGTGAATAGGCATCTTCTGGGTAAGCTCGCTACATCTACGACCCCATCTTCGTCCTGAGGACTGGATTGAGGTCAAGAGCAAAACCATAGTTAATAAAAAAAAAAAAAAAAACCCTCTATTTTGTATACCTATTTAATTCTACACATTTCGTAACCTATCCACAAGTAAAATTTAAAAATCCTAAAATCAAATAATTTTAACCAAACAACCAATGGGTTTTTGATTAGCTATCATCTTATTTTGAAAAACATAAAACAAACAACGAAAACAAACTTTGAAAAATATTTTTTTTAATTAAAATCGAAACCTGCAATACTGCAAAACATTTTAATAAAAATAATTAAATAATCTGACTAGATAATAAATGTTCCCTATTAAGCGAAGAGTCGGTGGCGTGCATTAAAATAATAATTGTACGAAGATAATTGACAAGGCCGCATGCGTCTGCGCAGCCCGACAACCTGCTGACAGTCGGCTTGGCATCTTAAGTTTTAGGGTTCCGTGGACTGGAGAACCCATTTGCGTACACTTTTCTGGCTTTTATAAAAAATTCCCTTGGTAAATCACCGTTTTTTGTGGCACCTACCAAATATGGAATCAAAATCAATATACCTAATAGTGAGATGAAGAATATGATCCTTTCTCTTTTCACAACTGCAGTTCCATACAACGTAAGGGTAACACATGGAATTTATATTTCATGTCAAAAGAGTAGGTATTGGTTTGTAAATGCAAGTCAGTTTTGAAGTTGTTTTGACTTCGTTACTTTATTGACGATACCATAGTATAAAAATAAGAAAGATATCTATTACGCTATTACTACATAACGCTACTCCTGGAAACCTGTATTATTTTCGACAAAAAAAAAAGACTTGTTAATAAAATTGGTTGGTTTCTGTCGAAAAAAATTATAATCTTAAATTTTAGTCAAATTAATATCTAATTTGATTAAATTTGAAGATAAGTAAAATTTTGGTATCGGACTGGACTTGAAACCACATCCTGCCAATCCGCGATGAGCTTTCATCCAATTAAGCACCCGATACTAAACCAGTACCTAGGTAGGTACCGGTAGGACTACGTAACATACGTTGAATTTTTAGATTTAATTCTTCAAGCGACCTAATTTCATTCTTAAAGAAACAGTTTTCAAGACTGAGTAGGCATTTATGCGGAACCTTTTTACCCAAGACCGACTCGAACTTGACCAGTTTAAAGTAAATGTCAGTGCAATAATCATAAGTAGATTTTAATCCTTTTTTTAAAGGGTAATGTTTGTTTTTGATGTTGATATGTGGATGAAGATAATTCATTGGCTCTTACCCGTCGTCGGCATATGAAGGGTTAAGAATTTAACTTTTAAATAAACAAGTTTTTTTTTTAGTAGATTAAATTTATAGCCAGATTTTTATAGCGAGTTATTTTATGTTTAAAACGACTTATGAATTTTGAATTGGCAAGGTGTCTGGTTCATAGCAGTTGGCAATAAATTGTCTGTACCTGCCCTAATGGGACATAAGCGTGAGTATATTTTGTAAGATTTTTAAAAGAAAAAGTTAAAGCATGTCCCAATATTTTTTGTATATTTCAGCCCGTAGAATAGCGTCCCTTCGTATTTATCTTTTTTGCACATAGTCTAGGAAAAATACGGTATGAGATTGCATTAAAGACACTTCAGTAAATTGTGTTTGAACTAATATTACTGTTAGTTTACTTATACCACTTTTGTCGAGATTTTGAGGTTGTGGACCCTAAGAAATACCTTAAAATCGATATTTTCTCAAACATGCTTGGAAATGTGAGCATTATTTTGACAACCTTCTTCGAGATAAATCGAAATTGCTGTACTGGCCAAATACATGCGCGCAGCGGCCGGCAATGTTGTATGAAAATCCATATCTGTCGTGTTTAGCGGCCAAATAAATTACATAGTAAACTCATATCTGTCGTGTAATTTAAAAATGGAACGATCTTTTATTCCGAAACATGGCGACCAAGGAGGTAACTCATCAAAGGTTTTATTTAAATTTCGAACTGGATTGCAAAATTTTGAATGTTTTTTTTTTTAAAGCTGCTGTAGTGGCTGTTTATTGAAAAAAATAACAAATTGTTGTTCGTTGTTCGTCATTGATTTTGAAAAGAGTTTTAATTTCCGTGAATTATTTGAGAAAATTTAGTGTTTTAATTTCCGCGCATTATTTGAGAAAAGTACTATACAAGCCTTGGCCACAACTAGGCATTGATGGACTTACGTATGTGTGCCTCGGCTTCGCCTCGGCCCACATTTACACGTTCGTCCATCAATGCCTCTGTTGCTGGCCGCTGCAGTAATGTACTATAAATGTACAAAGGGCTTATTTCTGAAGATATTTCTTCCAGCATACTCGCAAGATAGATTAAATTATAAACTTATAATATCTCAGGAAAGGAAAGGGTAAGATCTAAGTCAGGAACTTAGCCGTTATTTAGTCACTTCATATCTTGTACACTGCTGAATCAGTTTCGATAGAAATTGGAACAGATTTTAGCGCCCCGAGCGAGGCGATTAAATATCCGCCTCAATGGATCATACAGGATAATGTATCAGTGTTCACACGGGCGATCGAACGCTGCGATTTCCATACGAAACGAAGCACTGAGGCGGGAATTTCATCGCCCGTCTGGTAAACTATTGGGCCTCTATACTGTATTGCAGTACCCAGACATCTTATATAAGATCCTTTTCTTATTATTCTGACTGTTTTTTAAAAGGATGATCAACCATCAAAGTGAACAACTTTCTCGATAGGAGCCAAACAAAAATGGCGATAAAGGTTTCTGTCACATACAATTTGATCAGCATACGTCCTACGAGGGCGCCCTCTGCTGACACTTCCACTCACATTAGCAACATATATCTCTTTCGTACATCTGCTGTCACTCATCCTCTCCACGTGACCAACCAACGAACCATACCTTTCTCTATTCTTGTCACAACATCTTCTTTCAATTTACATCGATCTCTTATTACACAATTTCTCACTCTACAGGGTGATATCATCATACCTATCAAACTGAACAACTTTCACTATGGGAGCAAACCAATTGGAGCAAAAAAAAAATCATCTGTTGCATACATTTGAGTCGAGTAGGCAAAGGCATTGCAGTTTAGTATGGAGCAGCTGATTATTTTTTTGCTCTGATCGGTTTGCTCCCATAGTGAAAGTTGTTCAGTTTGATTGGTAGACTCTTAGTTTAAAAGTATGCTAATGATATCAATTTCACCCTGTATTCTCAGCGTGACACCACACATACTTCGCAAGGAACGCATTTCAACAGCAAACTCGAGTAGATTTGCACTTTTTGTATGTGACAGCAATCATTTCCTAAATTAACTTAACCCAAAGTCCCAAAAGTTTTTTTTCACCCCTGCTACTGGGGTTTTTATTACCCCTGTAGATTCTCGCGGTTTCGATTATGGTCTCATAGAGAAAATTGTTCAGATTTTAAAAAACCGTTTGCATCCATGTAGGTATGGAGAACGAAATGAGAGTAGGCACTGAGTTATATGAGTTTAATTGAAAATGGGCAATGGAGATTCCACGGACTTGAAGCAGCTCTCGCGATGTTAAACTTAATTAAAGTTACCATCACCTAACCTAAATCTTGAACGGTATTTTAGGAAAGTCTAAAACTCTGATAAAATCTTAATTGTACCCCCTGAAGACCTGTCAACGTCGCCCGTTGGCTTCACGCCAGCGGTCCAGATCACAATTATTGGTGTACATTCTACTTCGCTCTTATTTTCTGCACCCTGTAGGTTAGGAAAGTCATGGAATTAACTATACCGTATCCGAAATTAACGGATATAAGAAGAATTTAAACTTACATGAAGAGGTAAGCATGTGCGATACTGAGTGAATGCGTGAGAGACAGGAATACATCATTTCCTCTACACACTCTTTCGTATAAATGCAGTGATTTAATATAATTAATCAAAGTTAAGATTTTAAATTTAGTGGCGTACGTGACTTGAACCCGCAACTGACCTATTTGAGCAGCTACATCTACAGCACACTTTAACAGAGCCACCAAATTCTGCAATCTGGATACAGTTGGTGAACACTGAACAGTATACATACTGACATATTTTGAGTTGTTTTCGGACTATGTGTTTTTTTCTTTTTGAAAAACTTACCTGCCCTCAAAACTTGTAAAATTTACCCGCAAGCGCAGTTTAAAGTTATGACTAAATTGGACTGACTATAAATAAACCTAGCTCTATAGTCATAATTTTACGATATCAATTAGATCCAAACAGATCTCCTAAAAAAACAAGTTTGTCACTCACGATTTGCAGGTTTTTACAGGAGTGCGATTTTTGAAACTCATTCGGTGAGCTCAGCAGTTGAAAATGTCAAAATTACTATGGAGATATGCACCTTTTTACTGCTGATTTGACTTGAAAAAATCGCACTCCTGAATTATGATTTTTGAAAGTCAAATCAGCAGTAGAAACGTAACGTAGTGCATATCTCCACAATAATTTTGACATTTTCAACGGCTGAGCTCACCGAATGAGTTTCAAAAATCACACTCCTGGTATAACTTTGGAGATATTATTTTCTTCTATCGTTATTACGTTATCTTATGCAATATTGAAATCTAAAAAATTATATCCTCTAGTAAAGAATACAATTCTATGTCATCTTTATTACCAACTACCTTCGTAGCTAGAGTGTCTTTGAAATAATAACCATATTGTTTATATCCGAATCCGAAATCGGATGAAATATGGCATCCCTAGAAATTTCTGAACCTTGTAGATTACTTGCTGTGTTCTTGGCAGTGTTTTGGTTGTCATGTAACAGGAAAACTGTTATTATTTCGCGTTTTGTTTATTGAAAGTCTCTTTGTGTTTACGAGGTTTTGTTTGGATGAGGATTTTGCAATTCTAAGTCATTTTACATTTCTCGTACTTTCTTAGGCGTGAAATGTCTGGATTTTTCTTTCTTTTGCCGTGAGCGACAGGGTGAGGAAAATTGTAAACGCACTTTTCTGTGCGCAGCGTTTTGTTTATATTATTGATCTTTTTGGGATTTCAGATTTGCTCCCATATAAAATTTGTTCGCAGGATATTTTTTAAAGGTTATTCTCATACGTATTTTTAATCTTTGCCTTTATTCTCTACCTCTCTTCCCTTAAATATAATCATGGATTGCTAAAAATCGCTATCCAATACAACGTGTGGTATGGTAACATGTCAGTGTGGTGTCGGCTAAGAATAGCACAAGCCCATTTCCTCCCCTGGGTGTCGTAAAAGGCGACTAAGGGATCTACCGGAGGATGGGCAGCATCCTATGAGTACACACATTCAATCCAACTGCGATCGCCAACCCGCCTGCCAAGCGTAGCGATTATGGCAAATCCCCCATTATGGTGGGAGGCTAATGTCCAGCAGTGGACGTCTATCGGCTGATATGATAAAGATGAATACAACGTGTTAAAACTATACTAATTAATAATTTATTAAATGTGCTAATTGGTGCCGAGTGCCGTGGTTAGATTAGTTGGGGAAACGTGATGGAACTTTAATCATTAGTCTAACGGAATTAGGAAGCGTACTGTCTAGTGTCTAATTGATATCTATGGCTGCGTCTGGCAGTGCTATAGGTTTGAGCTTATTTTTAGTACTTATTTTTATTGTTTTATGGAGGTTCTACTTGGGAATGTTCCTCCATTGAAAAGGGAAGTACTTCCGCCAGGCTAGGTGTGATGCCTGGGGACCGGCCGTGGTCCAACAGTTCTTAGTTGGACCTTGTATATATATCGGATCTCTGTGATTATTTCTCTTGCGCGATTTATGTCTTGCATTCGATTGTGAACCTTATTTGTAGTAGGTTACGAGTTACGTATTTACGATGAACGTTGTCTTTGTATGGAGCATATTTCCGCGAGCGACGGTATCGCCATCTGTTGGCATCTTTGCTATAACTTGTGGGTGCTGACCATCTGTAGTAGTTCCCACAGTTTTGAAGAAGGATATTGATGACTATTGCTATTATATGCTAAAGCTGGTCTATTGTACTCGCCAATATTTTTTACACATCCCTCAAAACTTATAATACAGTGTAAGAAAGATTATGGTATTTTACTATTTACATACAATTATACTTATGTCATTGTTAACATAAGGGGTTCTTCTTTTCGTTCTGGAGTAAGTATGCAGATTTCCTCGAGATGTTTTTCCTTTACGGTCACAGAGTCACATGAAAAGTATAAACCAGATGACAAGTTTTTTTTGCAAGCGCGGGCGCAACTGTAGTTGCAATAGATATAAGCGTCAAACTTGGTGTGATATAGTGCATAATCTAAAGTAACATAACAAATAATAAAAACCGGTCAAGTTTGTGTCGGGCTCGCGCTAAGGGTTCCAAAGATAACACTTTTTTTATAATATTGTATATTGGTGGTACGGAGCCGTGCGCGAGTCCGACTTGCACTTGGCCAGTTTTTTTACATTACAAGTTGTTAGCAGATGCTTCGTCTATTAAATAAACTTAAACATTCAGAAATTACTAATCAGCAAGATGCTTCGTCAAAACGAACAATGAAACACAAAACATTCAAGTTCCCTCAATAACCATCCTGCCATTTACCCTCAAATTTTAATTCCCCAGTTACCCAGCTACCCAGTTAAGGGAACCACACCTAGACTCGACCGAGTTGGGCCCCAGCCAAATATATTTGGCACGGACACTAAGCAAATTACTATTTACATTTTATATGTACGTCTGCTCGTGTAGGACCTATTTAGTCGGGGCTTAGTGAATTTTGTATCGTAAAAGTGGAAGCAGTTGGTCTCGGATACTATCTTTGGCTAGCTAACTGCACAGTATAAGACAGTAATCCATCTTCATCCAATGGTACCAAACGCGGCTTGTATGTGTGCTCGCCTGGCTCGCCAGTACGCAGCGTGACCACTTTTTTTTCAAAGAATCTACCAAAATTACTGCTAAAATCTACCAAAATCTACCAAACCCTGTTTCAAAATCTACTTAAATTCTACTAACTGATATTTATGTCGTAAAATTTAATATAAAACACGTTTTTGAACAAAATATTATCATTTTTATCTAAACGTTCATCATTACTCATGTTATTTTCGCATTTTTGTGTAATTTTTTATCGGTTTTCATCTATTTGTAACATGCATGCTTTAATTTCCAAATAAATCGTAACAAATATTAATTAGTCGTCCCTATGCAAGCTTAAATTTGGTACAGTTTCTGTGTCTTATAAACCCTCTTTTGTAAAAAACAACATTTCGCGATAAAATTAATTTTGCTGTACACAACTTAAGGTTTACTAGAAGTTCCGGAAAGCCCCTTGTAATCGTTTTCTCACGTATTTGTATATTCAGCTTTGAGTTTTTATGCCTGAATCCTTGTATTTCTGATAAAATTTTCGAATATCGAATATCTACCAAAATCTACTAAACAATTTCCCACTACTAAATTATCATTCGCTTTGCCCTAAATCTACCAAAAAAGTAGAAATCTACTAAAAGTGGTCACATTGCCAGTACGTACGCCGATATCTCAGGCAGCCAAGGCAGCGCCAGACGGGGCGACGTGGAAATATTGTCAGTGTGTGCGTGCTACGAAGCGTACGCCGCGTTTGGTACCGTTGTATGAAGATGTATTACTGTCTTATACTGTGCTAGCGGGGAGGGAATAGACGAGGAAGGTCGATGATGATGTGCGCCGCCTTTGGACCTCTCCAAAGAATAGGATATCCTACCAGAAAGACAGTTTCAAAAGCTCACAACAGATGGCACACTGTTACATGCGCAGCGTGCGGGCAATACTAACGTTCACGTACGAGATTGAACGCCAGTTTGGTAGAAACATCGCTGTGTGCAACTGCCTCCGTGGTCTAATGGTTAAGAGCATTGGCTCTCGATAAGGAGGTCGTGGGTTCGATTCCCACGGGGGACACCTAGTGATATGTCACTTTGTGCGTTTTTCCCCAGTTGGTTAGGACATTTCAGGCTGAATCACCTGATTGTCCGAAAAGAAAAATGATTCCGTGCTTCGGATGGCACGTTAAGCCGTTGGTCCCGGCTACTATCTCTGGTGGTAGTAGTCGTTACATAAAAACTACGTCAGAGGCCGTAAGGCGGTCTGAAAAAACTCTGACACCAGGGCTCTGCCCACACGATAAGAAGAAGAAGAAACATCGCTGTGGCCGTGAGTTTATACAGGGTAAAATACCCTAGTAATACTTAAGGGGGTGCTTCAGACCATCAAACTGAACAACTTTCACTATGTAGCCAACTTCGAAATCGCTAAAAAAAAATCAGCTGTCCCATACAAAACTGCAATACCGACTCGACTAAAATGTATGGGACAGCAGATTTTTTTTCGGGATTTCGAAGTTGGCTCCATAGTGAAAGTTGTTCAGTTTGATGGTTTGAAGCACCTCCTTAAGTATTACTAGGGTTTTTTGTTACACCCTGTATGAAGCTTATTCTGCAGCGTTTGATTATAGACTGGCATACCTACTCGTAGAGTGTCACCCTTTAATGTAATGCAAATATTTACGCTAACACCCTGTACATCCTTCTTTCCCCAATTTAATCGATGAAGCATCAGAAAGTAAATAATATGGTAAGAATACAATTTTTGAAAATAAACATAATTTAAAATCTTCATCCCTTACTCTTCTCTAGCTAAACTCGGACTGTCGATTTCGTTATATCATGTCTGGTCAGTTCCATATATTTTAGATTTAATATAGTCTTGGCGCAAACAGATGTCGCTTCTGGCCTGAACGACAGATAAATCTTAATTAAACGTTATTAGATCACTATTATTTGAGTTTTGTTCCACGGATATAAATTATATAGATTAATTTTCTTAAAAATTTTAATAACAAATGTGTTTAACACGTTTTTTAACGTAATTAAACATTGCTGTAGTACCGTTACTCACCACAGTCGCTGTACTTGCGCGAGTTTTCAACTAAGAAGGTGGCAACTTTCTTACTATGGGCATTGACCCTCTGTTGTGTATAATTTATTTACTCAATGGTTTTTTTATTTATAATTAAATGGACTCTTGCATGTGAGTTAGCACTACATTTCCGCCAGTGTCAAGTATTTTATGGGAGAATCTATCCCAATCTCAGGCGGTGTCCTATTGCCATCGCACGCGCGATGGTGCGATGCGATCTCATCGCGCGATGAAACCGATCGCGCGATCAAAAAACGTGTAATCCGTGAGCCGACCGCATGGTTACCTACGTGACATGACATCACCATGAAATGCATGGCACACGGTCGAAAAAGTTGGACTAAGCGAAGATCAATTGAATTATGCACCCAAAATTGGCCGGAAGTACGAAAAAATTCCGAATTTCCGGTCAAATTTTTAAGCCTCATTTACGTCATATGACATCATTATGAAACTGCTGGCATCATAAAGCCCTTCATTCGTAGAGAGGGGAAACATAAGTCTGTCAGTTCCCAGTTGGCCGGAAGTACTTGGCAGACTGCATCAAAAATCACCATTTTTGACCTTTACCTACGTCATATGACATCTCTATGAAATACATTGTAAATGGTAGGTAACGATGGTGTCTTTAAGAATACATAAGTCTGCCAGGGCCAATCTGGCCGGAACCCCTTTAAAATCAATCGTTTAACAGTTAGGTGTGAACGAACAAATCATGTCAGATGAGCATGATTTAACAAACCAAGGCTATGAATATCGACTTACCAAAGCTGTAGTATCATGTGAAAGAACTGTTAACAGTTCCATACCCCAATTTAGGGTAACCGAGGGTAATAATGTCCATTATGTAAGTTAATAACATCGATTTTTTTAGTTTGCCGGCGGTTGTCCGTCCAATATTGAAACTAAATGTGCCGAGAAAAAGGACGTAACAAAATCACATTAACACAATAAAGTAAAATTAAAAAAAATAGAATGAAAATAAAACGGCCAGTCATTGTAAATGGTAGGTAACGATGGTGTGTTTAAGAATACATAAGTCTGCCAGGGCCAATCTGGCCGAAACTCCTTTAAAACTGATCTGTTTAACTGTTAGGTACAAACATACCAAGGCTATTGTTGTCGTTGTCGATATTCCATCGCACGATCAATTGAATTATGCACCCAGAATCGGCCGGAAATACTAAAAATTTCCAAACTACCGGTAATATTTTTAAGCCTTATTTACGTCATATGACATCATTATGAAACTGGTGGCAACGTATAGCCCTTCATTCGTAGAGAGGGGAAACATAAGTCTGCCAGTTCCAGGATGGCCGGAAGTACTTGGCAGACTACATCAAAAATCACCATCCGGGATCTTTTCCTACGTAATATGACAACTCTATGAAATACATTGTAAATGGTGTGTTTAAGAATACATAAGTCTGTCAGGGCGAATCTGGCCAAAACCCCTTTAAAACTGATCTGTTTAACTGTTAAGTACAAACATACCAAGGTTTTTGTTGTCACTGTCGTTATTCCATCGCATGATCAATTGAATTATGCGCCCAGAATTGACCGGAAGTAAGAAAAATTTCCGAACTTCCAGTAAAATTTCTAAGCCTTATATATTTACATTATCATAATAATTATATGACATCGTTATGGAACTGATGGAAACATATAGCCCTTCATTTGTAGAGACCGGAAACATAAGTCTGTCAGTTCCGAGATGGCCGGAAGTACCGTACAAGGCAGAATGCACCAAAAATCACAATTTTTGACCTTTTCCTACATGACGAGGATGTGCCGGCATTACAAATTTCGTCACCACGTCACCGTTCACCGCGCACGACAAAACTCTAGAACTGAGCCACCGATATCGGCGCGGTGGACACACGATCGCCGTCACGTCATCTTAAACTCAGCCCGAAATAACCTCGTTCTCGATGACGGTCCGGTGACGGAGGCCGTGGAAAAACAGCCTAAGGCAGCGAAACTTGAGATTGATTAGGGTTATCGCCTCCTTGGTCGCCAATAAAGGTAATGGCCGTCAGATAACGACATCAATAAAAATTTTAACAAAAAATTAAAACCGCCTTCAAAAAAACTAAAAAGTTAAAAAATAATATTGCAGCCGATGACTTTTTCGTTCGCATCATAAGAACATTAATTTGTTTTATAGAAGTCGCTGTCAAGCCGATTCGCGACAGGGCTTGCAGTTGTTTTTTTGGCTTGGCTTGACACCGACTTCTATAAAACAAATTAATGTTCTTATGATGCGAACGAAAAAGTCATCGGCTGCAATATTATTTTTTAACTTTTTAGTTTTTTTGAAGGCGGTTTTAATTTTTTGTTAAAATTTTGTTTATTTCACAATTTTCAGTGGTGAATTCATTAGTTCGATTTAACAGTAGTGCTTCAAATTAACAAACGCACTATTCAGCACTACGATTTTCGAAGGTTCCCCTCGATATCTCTGGGATCCATCATCAGATCCTGGTTTCCTTATCATGGGACCACCCTTGGGATATCTCCTTTCCAAAAAAAAAAGAATCATCAAAATCGGTTCATAAACGACGAAGTTATCCGCGAACACACATTAAAAAAAAAAAAAAATATATACGGTCGAACTGAGAACCTACTCCTTTTTTTGAAGTCGGTTAAAAAATATCGACAAGGTTGGCCCTGACAGACTTATGTATTCTTAAACACACCACCTATCATTTACAATGTACCTATTTCATTGAGAAGGTCCCAGATGGTGATATTTGATACAGTCTGCCAAGTATTTCCGGCCATCTGGGAACTGACAGACTTATGTATTCTTAAACACACCATCGTTACCTACTATTTACAATGTATTTCATTGAGATGTCATATGATGTTGGAAAAAGTCCCGCATGGTGATTTTTGATGCAGTCTGTCAAGTACTTCCGGCCATCCTGGAACTGGCAGACTTATGTTTCCCCTCTCTACGCATGAAGGGCTATATGTTGCCACCAGTTTCATAATGATGTCATATGACGTAAATAAGGCTTAAAAATTACACCGGTAGTTCGGAAATTTTTAGTATTTCCGGCCGATTCTGGGTGCATAATTCAATTGATCGTGCGATGGAATATCGACAACGACAACAATAGCCTTGGTATGTTTGTACCTAACAGTTAAACAGATCAGTTTTAAAGGAGTTTCGGCCAGATTGGCCCTGGCAGACTTATGTATTCTTAAACACACCATCGTTACCTACCATTTACAATGACTGGCCGTTTTATTTTCATTCTATTTTTTTTAATTTTACTTTATTGTGTTAATGTGATTTTGTTACGTCCTTTTTCTCGGCACATTTAGTTTCAATATTGGACGGACAACCGCCGGCAAACTAAAAAAATCGATGTTATTAACTTACATAATGGACATTATTACCCTCGGTTACCCTAAATTGGGGTATGGAACTGTTAACAGTTCTTTCACATGATACTACAGCTTTGGTAAGTCGATATTCATAGCCTTGGTTTGTTAAATCATGCTCATCTGACATGATTTGTTCGTTCACACCTAACTGTTAAACGATTGATTTTAAAGGGGTTCCGGCCAGATTGGCCCTGGCAGACTTATGTATTCTTAAAGACACCATCGTTACCTACCATTTACAATGTATTTCATAGAGATGTCATATGACGTAGGTAAAGGTCAAAAATGGTGATTTTTGATGCAGTCTGCCAAGTACTTCCGGCCAACTGGGAACTGACAGACTTATGTTTCCCCTCTCTACGAATGAAGGGCTTTATGATGCCAGCAGTTTCATAATGATGTCATATGACGTAAATGAGGCTTAAAAATTTGACCGGAAATTCGGAATTTTTTCGTACTTCCGGCCAATTTTGGGTGCATAATTCAATTGATCTTCGCTTAGTCCAACTTTTTCGACCGTGTGCCATGCATTTCATGGTGATGTCATGTCACGTAGGTAACCATGCGGCCGGCTCACGGATTAGTGTGTCCTAATTTGGTGCGATGCGATCGATGCGATCGATCACCCTCCCTTGCTTCGTGTACCTGCACTCAGCGGGACCCCGTGTCCTAGAACGATGCGAGTATGTATGGGATTTAGTTCCGAATTTGTTCTATCGAATTCAATTAGAAATAAAAAAAAAACCGTCAAAATGGAAGAATTAGATCCAGAGCCACCAACGGTCTAGGGCCTAAACGTATTATAATTATAGGAAAGCTGGATTCAGTCTAGCTCGAAAAAAGACGCCAAAGTACATAATTTAGCCTCGGTCTTATGACTCAAAGCGGTCACTGATTTTTTTTACAGCGGTAAGACAATCGCGAAAAAATGGGGTCTGGGCCTAAATATATAGGAAACGAACTAGACGCATTTTAAGAAAGAGCCCTCTTAGGAGAACACCACAGCAGATTTAGTTATTCTCAAATCGGTCACCGTTCAAAATCAGACTGGGGTTGAAAATAAAAAAAAATTGGTCTTAGGCCTAAACATATAGGAAATGTGAAACCAACTTGGATCGAAAGAACACACTTTACCCATCACGAAAAACCCGGTCTTACATGGCGGATCGGTCACCTTTCCAGAATCAGACCACTTTTATAATATAACAAAAATGACAGATATCTCGACAATGGTAAGTGATAGAAAAAATAGGTTGTGTAGCATAGAATTGTAGATAAAGTTATGTACTACAAGTTTTGTTATAACTTTGTTCACGATTTGATGCATACGAAACGAGATATTTGCAAAAAATTATTAATTAAAATAGTAATAGACAGATATCTCGAAAACGGTTCATGATAGAAAAAGTTTGTCTGAAAAACAATTGTAGACAATATTATGTTTTACAAGTTTTGTTCTAACTTTGTTCACGATTTGAAGCATACGAAAAGAGATATTTGCAAAAAATTATTAATTAAAATAGTAATAGACAGATATCTCGACAACGGTTCATGATAGAAAAAGTTTTTGAAAAATAAAATTGTAGATAATGTTATGTTCTACAAGTTTTGTAAAAACTTTGTTCACGATTTGATGCATACGAAACGAGATATTTGCAAAAACGAATTAATTAAATAGTAATAGACAGATATCTCGAAAATTATTGATGATAGGAAAAGTTTGTGTAGCATACAATTGTAGATAATGTTATGTACTACAAGTTTTGTTATAACTTTGTTCACGATTTGAAGCATACGAAAAGAGATATTTGCAAAAATGAATAAATTAAAATAGTAATAGACAGATATCTAGAAAATTGTTGATGATTGAAAAAGTTTCTTAAAAATACAATTACAGACAATGTTATGTTCTACAAGTTTTGTTATAACTTTGTTCACGATTTGATGCATACGAAAAGAGATATTTGCAAAAACGAATTAATTAAACTAGTAATAGACAGATATCTCGACAACGGTTGATGATAGAAAAAGTTTCTTGAAGATACAATTATAGACAATGTTATTTTCTACATGTTTTGTTTTAACTTTGTTCACGATTTGAAGCATATGAAAAGAGATATTTGCAAAAACGAATTAATTAAATAGTAATAGACAGATATCTCGAAAAAAAATTATGATAGGTTTAGTTTGTGTAGCATACAATTGTAGATAATGTTATGTACTACAAGTTTTGTTATAACTTTGTTCACGATTTCATCCATACGAAACGAGATATTTGCAAAAAATAATTAATTAAAATAGTAATAGACAGATATCTCGACAACGGTTCATGATAGAAAAAGTTTGTTTGAAAAACAATTGTAGACAATATTATTTTTTACAAGTTTTGTAATAACTATGTTCACGATTTGATGCATACGAAACGAGATATTTGCAAAAAATTATTAATTAAAATAGTAATAGACAGATATCTCGACAACGGTTCATGATAGAAAAAGTTTGTCTGAAAAACAATTGTAGACAATGTTATGTTTTACAAGTTTTGTAATAACTTTGTTCACGATTTGATACATACGAAAAGAGATATTTGCAAAAACGAATTAATTAAAATAGTAATAGACTGATATCTCGAAAATTATTGATGATAGGAAAAGTTTGTGTAGCATACAATTGTAGATAATGTTATGTACTACAAGTTTTGTTATAACTTTGTTCACGATTTGAAGCATACGAAAAGAGATATTTGCAAAAATGAATAAGTTAAAATAGTAATAGACAGATATCTAGAAAATTGTTGATGATTGAAAAAGTTTCTTAAAAATACAATTACAGACAATGTTATGTTCTACAAGTTTTGTTATAACTTTGTTCACGATTTGATGCATACGAAAAGAGATATTTGCAAAAACGAATTAATTAAACTAGTAATAGACAGATATCTCGACAACGGTTGATGATAGAAAAAGTTTCTTGAATATACAATTATAGACAATGTTATTTTCTACATGTTTTGTTTTAACTTTGTTCACGATTTGATGCATATGAAAAGAGATATTTGCAAAAACGAATTAATTAAATAGTAATAGACAGATATCTCGAAAAAAATTTATAATAGGAATAGTTTGTGTAGCGTACAATTGCAGATAATGTTATGTACTACAAGTTTTGTTATAACTTTGTTCACGATTTCATCCATACGAAACGAGATATTTGCAAAAAATAATTAATTAAAATAGTAATAGACAGATATCTCGACAACGGTTCATGATAGAAAAAGTTCTTAAAAAATAAAATTGTAGATAATGTTATGTTCTACAAGTTTTGTAAAAACTTTGTTCACGATTTGATGCATACGAAACGAGATATTTGCAAAAAATTATTAATTAAAATAGTAATAGACAGATATCTCGACAACGGTTCATAATAGAAAAAGTTTGTCTGAAAAACAATTGTAGACAATATTATGTTTTACAAGTTTTGTAATAACTTTGTTCACGATTTGATGCATACGAAACGAGATATTTGCAAAAAATTACTAATTAAAATAGTAATAGACAGATATCTCGACAACGGTTCATGATAGAAAAAGTTTGTCTGAAAAACAATTGTAGACAATGTTATGTTTTACAAGTTTTGTAATAACTTTGTTCACGATTTGATACATACGAAAAGAGATATTTGCAAAAACGAATTAATTAAAATAGTAATAGACAGATATCTCGAAAATTGTTGATGATAGGAAAAGTTTGTGTAGCATACAATTGTAGATAATGTTATGTTCTACAAGTTTTGTTATAACTTTGTTCACGATTTGAAGCATACGAAAAGAGATATTTGCAAAAATGAATAAATTAAAATAGTAATAGACAGATATCTAGAAAATTGTTGATGATAGAAAAAGTTTCTTAATAATACAGACAATGTTATGTTCTACATGTTTTGTTTTAACTTTGTTCACGATTTGATGCATACGAAAAGAGATATTTGCAAAAACGATTTAATTAAAATAGTAATAGACAGATATCTCGACAACGGTTGATGATAGAAAAAGTTTTTTGAAGATACAATTATAGACAATGTTATGTTCTACATGTTTTGATTTAACTTTGTTCACGATTTGATGCATATGAAAAGAGATATTTGCAAAAACGAATTAATTAAATAGTAATAGACAGATATCTCGAAAAAAATTTATAATAGGAATAGTTTGTGTAGCGTACAATTGTAGATAATGTTATGTACTACAAGTTTTGTTTTAACTTTGTTCACGATTTCATCCATACGAAACGAGATATTTGCAAAAAATAATTAATTAAAATAGTAATAGACAGATATCTCGACAATGGTTCAAGATAGAAAAAGTTTTTGAAAAATAAAATTGTAGATAATGTTATGTTCTACAAGTTTTGTAACAACTTTGTTCACGATTTGATGCATACGAAACGAGATATTTGCAAAAAATTATTAATTAAAATAGTAATAGACAGATATCTCGACAACGGTTCATGATAGAAAAAGTTTGTCTGAAAAACAATTGTAGACAATGTTATGTTTTACAAGTTTTGTAATAACTTTGTTCACGATTTGATACATACGAAAAGAGATATTTGCAAAAACGAATTAATTAAAATAGTAATAGACAGATATCTCGAAAATTATTGATAATAGGAATAGTATGTGTAGCATATAATTGTAGACAATGTGATGTACTACAAGTTTTGTTTCAACTTTGCTCACGATGCATCAAGCATACGAAACAAGATATTTGCAAAAACGAATTAATTAAAATAGTAATAGACAGATATCTCAACAACGGTTGATGTTAGAAAAAGTTTCCTACAGATACAATTGTAGACAATGTTATGTTCTACAAGTTTTGTAATAACTTTATTCACGATTTGATGCATACGAAACGAGATATTTGCAAAAAATTATAAATTAAAATAGTAATAGACAGATATCTCGACAACGATTGATGATAGAAAAAGTTTGTCCATGATACAATTGTAGACAATATTCTACTTATGTTCTTACTTGTACAACAGTGGTTGATTATTTTAATAAAACAACTTGAGTTTAATTATTAAGGCCAAAGGTTTTATTTCTCACCCTTATCAAACTTCGATAAAACAAAATATTAATTTTCTTATAGATTCGAACGTAAAAGTCAAACTGAAATATTATTTTTAACTTTTTTACTTTGAAGTCGGTTTTTATTTTTTTTGTTATTGAAACTCGAATTCTAGTCGTAAAGACCAAAAAAAATCTTTGCCTATGCCATTCTCCCATTTTGACGGAACACATTTTATTTCTAATTGGATTCGATAGAACAAATTCTAATCAAATTAAAGATTGAAAAATTCAGTCTCGAGCGGGACTTGAACCCGCACCCTTCCAAACCGGGGAAGTGCGTTATCCAATGGCTGTAATATGTTTGAAATCAATAATATTTGAAATTAGAACAAATTCTATAGAACAAGTTCTAGGACACGGGGTCCCGCTGAGTGTAGGTACACCCTTGCCTCGTCGCGCTCCTCGGTCGCGCGATCGAAATTAGGACAGTCAATACAGATTCCTATGTTTGATCGCACGATCGCACGATCGTGCGTCGAAAATAGAACAATTCGATCGCATCGCATGATCGCGCGATCGAAATTAGGACAGTCAGTACTGATTCCTATGTTTGATCGCACGATCGCACGATCATTTTCATCGGACGGACGCATGATCGCGCGTGCGATGGCAATAGGACAGCGCCTCAGGGATTGTTTTTGGACAAGAACAAGAAGAGATTGAGGAATGTGGAGCCTCGTGGCAGGCACAAACGCGACGCGCGAAACAACGCGAGACGTGTACTCGGGTCAGTTCCTGCAACGTGACACTACTCTATGGTTATATTGAAATTCGAAAGAGTGAGTCCTCTCCCCTCTCCTTTCTGTTCTTGCCATACAAAATAACGACTATTGGAGACGTCTTTTCAGCGAAAATCACTCCGTACCACAATCTTTTCAACCACAATCCAAGCAACATTCAAACGTTAATCCCCACGACTGCGAATTTAATCCAAGCCCGAAACGATAAGATCTAAATAGGGTTCCGTAGCTTCTCCGGCTTCGAATCGGATTCTGGATGGAAGCCAAATGTGTTGTAATGCTGCCTCGTTGATCGGTTTGATGGAAGGTTCGTTGGATTGCATAATAGTTGAATAAGAGATGTGCATTTGTTTATGCGACGCGTGGTTTATGCTCACGACTTTGTTCAATTGAATTGTTATTCGAAGTAGCATATGCTCACGACTATATTCCCCGAGGGGGTAGTAGGAGATATTCTGAATATTCAGAACTTCACTTCACTTGTAGTACCGAAACTCTGTCCAGTGTGACGGGGAGTGAGCCCGTCGCCACTTGTAATGGACTGTAGGTACAAGTCCAATACATGCCTCGAAATTGAAGCATGCAGGTTTCCTCACGATGGTTTCCTTCACCGAAAAGCCAGTGGTGTTACAAATCGTATATAAGTTCCGAAAAACTCATTGGTACGAGTCGGCCTGGACGGGAATCGAACTATGTTATTCGAAGTGGTAGTCAGAATATCATAATAATGGAGCCTACTCCGAGAAAAAACAGCAGATGTTTTTCGCGATTTCGAAGTTGGCTCCTTAGTAAAAGTTGTTCAGTTTGATGGTTTGGCCCCTTAACACTTTCGCTGCTAAGCTAAAAAACGTGACCCTCGCGCAGTGCTAAAATTGACCCCCCTCGTAGGTCGTGCGCACAGTTGTAACCGTGAAACGATCAAATGGCTCACCTCATGGATCACCCGCATAGGCGTAAGGTTAAGTTGACTCACGCTGTAGGTCATGAGCAGAGGCGACATGCAATGAACTTGACCCCCTCGTAAGTCGTGCGCACAGTCGTCGGAACGTTGAAACGATAAATGTGGCTCGCGTCGTGGGTCACCCGCGCAGATGTAAGGTTTACGGTGACTCGCGAGGTAGGAAATGCAATTGAACCGACTAGTTCCGTGGTTTCTTCAGCACTGCGGCCCATTTGTCGCCGACCTACGACGTAGGTCGTCAGCAGTGAAAGTGTTAAGTATTACTAGGGTGGTTTGGTAATAAAAGCAAATAAAAAGATACACAACTAGACCCTTAAGCAATTAGATTCGCAGCGGCGCAACTAACTATAAAATAAGTATAACCTGTCCGTCAATTAGCAAGACACATGAATTAGCTCTAACCTTAATGCATGATCCATTACTGCGCCATTTATACTTCAATCAATAAATCTTTCGATTTGCTGCGGAAATGTAACATAGGCTAAGAGCTGACTGCAGAAAAAAATTTTAGTAACTTACTAACATCATTTTTTTTTTCTGCACTCATGATCAGGATCGGGAAAGGTGTGCACACTATGCCTGCCTCACATCTATGCTCTCTCTCTCTATCTCGGGTTTGCTGGAAGAAATCTCTTTAGAGATAAGCTCGCCCTTTGTAATTGTCTATTATGTTGTTTTCATGTATATTTCCGTGTGTCCAATAAAGTGTTAAAATAAAATAAAATAAATAAATAAAATAAAGGTGGTATTCTCTCGTTTCGGAGGCTAAGACCCACTTTGGGTCGCTAAGTTAACTGAGTTAGTTAGTAAGTTACAGCCTGTAAGATCTAGTGACAAATCGACTCTCGCTGAAGGATAGAGAATGAGGTATTGCCCACATAACAGATGTTTTTATCGTCGAGGGTTGTCCTCTTAGAAAAGTATTCTAGGAACATGAAAGACCTCGTTCACCTCGTTGAACTCTGACTGAGATGATAATGACATTATATGAAAGTCATAACGATTAAATAAATAAAATTATTTTTTTCCCACTTATTTTCCATATTCTTTTTCCTTGACCTCCTTACGATACAACAACTAATTCTTCCCTCGAACTGAACAAAATTAAGCTGATTATAGTAAATCCTAAAAAAAAAACGGGTTGCATTCCGGGAGTGCCGGCAGAAGAGAAAACTAAGAGATCTTACGTCTTACGAATTGTCACGTGACGTCACGGTTCTGACACGAGTTTAATATTTTTTACCCATCCCAAAATTTTAAATCACGTCTTACGAATTTTCGGTCAGGTCACGTGACGTCACGGTCCTGATGCGAGTTTAACATTTTTTACCCATCCCAAAAAGTGCACAACGCCGTTAAAGAAGTTTTCACTTCAAAAAAACTGGTTAAAATTTAAAAAGGTAAGTATAGAAAAATTTATGTTATTGAATTGCAAAATTAAAATAACAGTATATCTAATTGTTCAATCCAATTTTGATGTTTTCTTGAAGCATTTTATATGTTTAAAGTTTTAGGGTGCTGTCTCTTGGACTATGATTGAAGTTGGAAGCATTGAAATGGTTTCTGATAGACTAATAGATAAGTTGAATCAGATTAAGAAGCTATTTTAAATAGCTGTGTCTTACTAAGTTAAGTGAAATCCAACATTACTGAATAAAAACTTGAAAAAAATTGCAAGTAGGTAGAGGTATAGGTATGGTATGGACCACTCCACAAACAAATGCGAACAAAGGAAGTCAAGAGATGTGAATTAAAGAAAAATTTATTTGTTACAAATGTATTTGTTGTCCAAAATTAGCCGAAACTATTTTAAGGGCATGAGGACCTCTAGCATGATTTCTCTAATTTATTCATACTACTCGTCGCGGCAAGCGCGATTGAAAAGCGCGGGATGGGATAATTTTCTATGCAGCGAAGGCGCGTCGCGCGCGTGTAGAGAAATCATACTAGTGCTGCAGACCATCAAACTGAACAAATTTCTCCAGCCAACCACCAATGACCAATGGGCCTAAAAATCTGTTGCGTACTGACGATTTCTCATCATTTCAGCCGAAAGACATCCCCTGCTGGACATAGGCCTACCCAAGGATCGCCATAACGACTGGTCCTGCGCTGCCCTCAAACAACGGGTTCCTGCCGCCTTCACCAGGTCGTCAGTCCAACTTCTAGGGGGTCTACCCACGATGCGCTTTCCGGTACGCAGTCGCCACTCGAAAATTCATCGGTTGTTCTATTTGACGGTCTGATCAAACCCTTAAAAAAGTGTCAGCATATTATCTTATCTTATCATATCTTGTTGTGGGGGCTGGCAAGCCAGCAACACTTCGACCCAGTGGGATCTTTTGTGTTAGCCCCAATACTTTTTGCTTTCTTCACCCTTCAAATACATGGTCAATGAAGGAGGCAATACCATTGAGGGGAAGAAGCCTAAGATCTCCCGGTTTCGGATATCCATCTCCGAGGAGGCACATGCGTTTTGCCGCCAAGACATCTCAGCATATTAAGAAGAAACTATATTTATTCCAACGAAGGGAAGGAGCACAATGACGACTTCAAGTATCTGGGTCATATGGTTACGGCTGACCTCAGGGATGATACTGACATCGACAGGGAACGAAGGGCCTTATCGGTCAGGGCAAATATGATTGCTCGCAGGTTTGTACGGTGCTCGAGGGATGTCAAAATAACATTGTTTAGAGTCTACTGTACTTCCCTCTACACCTGCAGCCTATGGAGACAGTACAAGCTACGGGCCTATGGGGCCCTTCGGGTCCAATACAATAACGCGTTCCGGGTGTTGGTGGGGCTGCCCCGATACTGTAGTGCATCAGGAATGTTTGCAGAGGCGCGTGTCGACTGCTTTTATGCCACTATGCGCAAGAGATGCGCATCCCTGGTGCACAGGGTTCGGGCCAGCCCCAACAGCATCCTGAAGATGATAGGGGATAGGGTTGACTGCCCCTATGTGCTTCACTGCTGTGGACTACATGTTCCCAGCAGCTAATTACCTACATGTATGTATAATTACTAACAATAGAATAGATTAAGTGTGTACCTACTAATAAAATTATGAGTCTTGTTACTTGAAATTAATATATGATTGATTGATTGATTGATTGAATGAATCGAATATACCTATAAACTAGCTTACTACTATCTTCACCCATCGGTTTCAACTACTAAAATCAGTTCTCACTACAATACAATCAAGAAGCAACCCTTGTTAAGTATAACCTCTATAATCCGATATGATTTGCTAACAACTTCGCCAAATTGCTTCCTCGCCAATTAACAATGTAAGCGATACTACAGGTGCGGTGGGAGGTAAGGCAGGAGCTATACTGAGAGTAATAAATATATATTTTTTTCATTTATTTCAATTTTCACAATATTTGTGTGGTTTTTGTGTGTTTTTGTGGTTTTTATTGTTTAATTAATATGCTGACACCTTTTTAAGGGGATCATCAGACCATCATACTCAACAAAATAAAATCGGAGCGAAATGTATTTGACAGATGATTTTTTTTCGCGATTTTTTTTATCGATGTTGGTCCCATAGAGAAAGTTTGTTCAGTTTGATGGATGGCTTGATTATCCCCTTGAAAAAGAGTCAGCATATTAAGATGTACCCTGTATAATACAACTTACATTTCCAAAAAATCAAATCTGTCAGGACACCATCATCTCATCCGATAGCCACTGCTGCCGTTTGCAGAACGGCAAAATTGTGCCTAATGGCGATGTAAGCTTACTTTCTTCCTTAGTCGTGTGTTGGTCTCCAGGTGAGGGTGTGTACCAAATGAGTTTTTCGGAATGTATGTACGAATTGTAACACAACTGGCTTGTCGGTGAAGGCCTGAGGAGTGAGGCATGAATTGCACCCACTGTCCAATTTAAGTGGCGACGGGCTCACTCCCTGTCACACTAGACAGAGTTTCGGTACTACTAGTGAAATGTGGATGTTCTGAGTTTTTAGAATATCTCTGACTATCCCCTCGTGAAATATTATCGTGAGTATCTTCTTCTTCTTGTGGTGCCATCTTCTATCGGAGGTTGGCTATCATCAGGGCTATTATTATTAAATAATAGCCTTCGGTACTGTGTATCCTCAACCTAGTTAACCCTACCAAAAACCAACCTTGAGACCGACCAATAAAATTCACTATTCAATCGACAAAGTACTTCCCAACAAACCAATCTTTTAAAAAATATTCCAAAGAAAAATCCACTTAAACTCCCTCCGGATCATCTAACAATTTACCCCGATCACCCATACAGCATTAAGGTTGAAATTCGCATAGCAAGCTAGTTTTATCGTTATCATGTTAAATTTGATCTATTTAAGAATTCCTCTAAGATAACACCTATGGCTGTACATCAAATGTCAAAATCGCATGATTCGTGTGAAATAATAAAGTGATCAATTCTAAGTACGCGGATGTTTGCAAGGAAACTTATTAGCTATGCCAACATTGACAATTGGTAAACTGTGACGTCACTTGTGAGTGAAGTAGGGTAATGAATTTGCCTTCCTGACTACCCCGACATGCTTACATACTCGTACGAACGTATTTACAACACACAGAGAAAATTTTCAGCGTGCGGAGACGTCGCTATTCTCTTAGAAAAAGTATATATCGAGAATGAGCCTCACGCTTCTACCGTATAAAACATAACAAAAAAATTAAAACCGCCTTCAAAAAACTAAAAAGTTAAAAAATAATATTGCAGCCGATGACTTAGTCGCTGTCAAGCAGGTACGATTCGCGACAGGGCTTGCATTTTTTGGCTTGGCTTGACACCGAGTTCTATAAAACAAATTAATGTAAGAATGATGCGAACGAAAAAGTCATCGGCTGCAATATTATTTTTTAACTTTTTAGTTTTTTGAAGGCGGTTTTAATTTTTTTGTTAAAATTTTGTTTATTTCACAATTTTCAGTGGTAAATTTATTAGTTCGATTTAATAGTAGTGCTTTAAATTAACAAACGCACTAGTCGGCACTACGATTTTCGAAGGTTCCCCTCGATATCTCTGGGATCCATCATCAGATCCTGGTTTCCTTATCATGGGACCTCACTTGGGATATCTCCTTTCCAACAAAAAAAGAATCATCGAAATCGGTTCATAAACGACGAAGTTATCCGCGAACACACATAAAAAAAAAATATATACGGTCGAATTGAGAAACCTCCTCCTTTTTTGAAGTCGGTTAATAAAAAGGGGCCAACTTTCTTAGATTCGTGTGCGTAAGGCGTCATACAAATTATGTATGTGTGCGTGTATATGGATAGGGTTTAGAGGCCAATGCTGTATGCAATTTTTTTCGACGCGTTCGTAGCTTCAACTGTCTATCTTGACATATAACTTATCAAAGGCTATTTAGTCTAAAAATATGGCGTCCATCTTAATGTATAATATTTTGAAAAACAACTGGTTTTTTTTTTTTTTTTTTTTATTAACTATGGGTTTGCTCTTGACCTCAATCCAGTCCTCAGGACGAAGATGGGGTCGTAGATGTAGCGAGCTTACCCAGAAGATGCCTATTCACTCGTACTTTAAAGGAATTCGGGTTGTAAGTACTCGGAAATACTGACGCAGGTAAGGCATTCCACTCCTTGGCTGTGCGCATTATAAAAGATTCAGAAAGGCGCTTGGTGCGGATATGTGGGATGTCAACCAAGAAGGGGTGATATCCCGCGGTGCGTCTGGAAGTCCGATAGTAGAAAGGGGAAGGTGGGATGAGCTCATGCAGCTCTAGGGCACACTCACCGAAGTACAATCTGTAGAAGACCGACAAGCAGGCCACTCTGCGGCGGTGGGCTAGGCTATGAAGCTTGGCCTCCACCAGCTTACTATCGCCAATGAGCCTCCTGGCTCTGCTGCTCTCAGTTGATACTTGGCTGAGCCATCCCACAGGTGGCAGCAGTACTCCATACATGATCGGACCTGAGCTTTATACAATACTAAGAGCTGTCCAGGAGTGAAGTACCGCTTCACCTTGTTTAAGATGCCCAGCTTTTTGGCCGCAGTTTGAGCCTTAGACTCGATGTCAGCGCCGAAGTTGAGTTTTGTGGTCAAGCTTATACCCAGAAGCCCAAGACTTTCGGAAACAGGGACAGATGTACCCCGGAAAGTAGGAGTCAGATTAAACGGACTCCTTTTTGCGGTGAACAGACAAGCCTGTGTTTTGGTGGCGTTGAAGTTGACTAAATTATTGTCACCCCACTGGGAGACAACACTTAAAGTCAAGTTTGTCCGCTCAACCATGGCCTCCCTCTGCGAGCGTATTTTATCCCCGCCGCTTTTTAGTACCCCGGAACACTAAATTCCGTCGTGCGGAACCAAATCTGGGTACATGCTTTTGTAGATATACTTAGGTCCAACAAGCACACTGGTGGGTCAGTCCACTAGTTATAATATCAAAGCGCTAATCAGAAACCGTTTGAACCTTTGTATAAATTAAAATAGCGGAAGATAAGTGACGTTCTTGCATTACGTACTCAAACAATGGATCTGCTTTTCATGTACGAGTGAAAAGTGATTTGTTGTTTTTTTCTTTTTGAATGATTTGTACAACGAGTAAAAGCACACGAAGGCATTGTGGTGGAACCTTTATTCGGCCCAAAATAAAAAAAAGTATCTCAATCGAACAATGCCGCCGCTCGTATTGAGATTGCAACATTTGCAACTAACGCAACTACTCAATAAAGTTAATCCTCCATTAAATATCTTGCTGTCACTTTGTGTCTTATTGACGTAGTTAAATCTAGCAAGAGATTTAATGGAGGATTAACTCTAATGAGCGTTTCCGCAACTGAGTGTAAGTAAATTAGGCGACGGGGGCTCAATTTCTCCGGTCCTTGGACTATAGTCTAGTCTAATCACCTATCTTCGCTATTTTATTTAATCAAAGGTTTCAAAACAAATCAGCTGTAAACTTAAGGCGCGCCGACACTGCACTGTAACTAGAAACCAATCATAAAACGCTTGTAAAGCCGCGACCACACGCGAGACTAACCGCGTGCCCCGTGGTGATCTTCGCTGATTTTACGACCACAGTTTACGTTCTACGTCCGTTAATATGGTTTTTAACGGTGTTTATGTTGAATTAATATTAAAATTATATACTTATGTTGTGCAAGACGTCGTTATACTTAAAGTGTAAAGTACAAGCTAATATTGGTTTGTAGAATGGATTATACAGGGTGTAAAATTAAAACTAGCTCTTCCATACATTTAGGTCGAGTAGAAATTTATATTTTCTATACAAAGTAACAAAACACCCTAGAAATATTGAAAGGGGTGGTTTATACCAACAAACTGAACAACTTTTACTACGACGGACGGGAGTAATGTCGAAAGTGCAAAAAATATCAGCTGTCTCATACATTTGAATCAAGTACCTAATATTTGCATTTTTGTGTGGAGTTTTTTTTTTCGATTTCATTGTTCGTCTCATAGAGAAAGTTGTACAGTATGGTCTGATCATCCCCTTAAGAACCCGTCAGCGCGTCAGAATATTAAGAAGGACCCTGTATAAAATGGGACTCATTTTAAGCTAGGTAAATTGAAAACCGCCTTTAAAATTTGTAATGGTAGTTAAGTCTCTGTGCACTCTAGAAAGGATTTCGGTCGTGAATGTATCTAACATAGAAGATGAATTACAAAGTAATATAGAATTAATAAATCAAATGGGTTACAATATTTAACATTGTAACTAAACTAAACAAGAACTAAAACATAAATAATCCTAAAACGAGTTACAAAGTTTTACAACTAAAATTTTAGTACCAAACACACCTAAACATTTTAACAGGAACACCGCAATAACCGAATTACACGCTATTTCTAAAGCAATAAGTCTTATATTACCATAAATCTGTCAACGGGTTTAATAAGGCGATACCGGCGGGGCGCGTAATTCTGAAATACGATGATGCCTCGTCAGAGATGAAGTGGAGTTTACAAAATCTAAGAATAATTATACAAAGTTCAGAATTGAACATTGAAGCGTAGGAAGTATAATTTATGTTGTGCTATAATCATACCTGTGTAATTAGGCCATAATATTACTATGAAGGATAACATTTACATTGAAATCGCTAGAAAAATCTGCGGAATTTTCTACACTATTATAAAACTACTAGAGTTTACCCGACTTCCTCCGCAACAAATTATATACCAGATTTTAAGTCAAATCATAACCTATCAAACAAAAAAGTTTCATCAAATTTGATTCAGTAGTTTTTGCGTGATGCTGTTACAAACAAACAAACAGACAGAAAAAAATTCTAAAAAAGGTTGATTTGGAGTCAGGGATACCTAAAAACCATATCGTAATCTTTTTCTTGTATATCTATTATCTAGTTTTATCTTCAATTTACAGACACTTCTGTTGCAGTTTTATAATAGCTTAGATAACAGAAGTGTGTAGGTACACTGGAGAAATATAGAAAAAAAATTGATATGATGTTTAGGATTCTAAATCAGCGATGCAAACCTAAGACATTCTTTGATTTTCTATGTAAGTTTTAAGAAGAATGCATTATCAAAACATTAATCTGTAAGGGTTTCTAGGGAGGCGGGGGGCGCCTTCTGTTAGTTAGGGTATTGACCTATCATTGCAACTCCTTTACAACCGACACCCACAACGGCTATTAATGTCAGTAAAGTGAGAATAATAGTTTTCCCGAAGGAATCTCACATCTTAAAAAATACTTGAACAAAAGTAGACAAAAGAAAGAGATGATTATTTTACGTTTCGTAGTGAAAAAGGTTTTAGAGTATACAGTAGATACGGCAAGACAGGCCATTCGCAATACACTGCATAATGATAAACTCCTTTTTTTAAAAGTCGGGTACGAACAGTATCCCTTAGTCGCCTCAAACGCAACTTACCTTCGCCCACGAGAAGAAAAGGTGGTACATTCTAAGCCGGAACAATACGGCTGAAAGTAAAAATCCATGAAAAATCCTACCTCAATATTTCCTACTCAACGCACTGCGCGTTAAAAATACGCCATTATAACAAATGGCTTCCTCGCGCTCCGTTGGTTTCACGTGAGCCGATCGAGTGTGTTCATAATTATGACATGTATTTTAGTATCCACAATATACTCCGGTTTAATTAGAGCATAAACCTGCAGTACATTTTGTCAAGCTGTAACGACTTTAAGCCAAGATTGAGCTTAGGGGTGTAAGCTTCTGGCATAATCCCGATTGACTTTTTATTCAAAGTCGCGTCGCACGAACGAAACTTTCAGAAACTCTGCAAAAAAATTCAACGAAAGTGTTTATATCTTTTCGATGCTGACTGTATCTGTAAAACAGGAAAAAAAAGAGTAGGTACGTATCTATCTACAAACAGAGACACGTCTAGTTACACATAACCAGTAAAAGCTGGCCACGCGTAGGTTGAATCACGTATATACATACAGAGTGGAAAAAAAGGCCGTGGTTGGAGGAAAAGTACCCTTAATATTTATGATGGCAAATTTTACTGAAAGGAAACATTCCTTTATTTTCAAAAATAATTAAAACTGCATTTAAAGATTTTTGAAAACTTACTATCTATATGAGTAAGTTTAACAATGAAAAAAAACATTTTTTCATGTTCTTTCTTTAATTTAAGATACTATGTTGTTTAAAAGAAATTGATCCTTATTTATTTATTTATATTTATTAGGATCAACAACAGCATATTGAACTTAGCTAAATTACAAGAATTATACATTATGAATGACTCTTTCGGTTGGTATCATAAAATACAGGATGTCACCGGTTCGATTCCCGGCCCAAGCAGATGATTTTTCAAAAATCTTTAAATGCAGTTTTAATTATTTTTGAAAATAAAGGAATGTTTCCTTTCAGTAAAATTTGCCATCATAAATATTAAGGGTACTTTCCCTCCAACCACGGCCTATTTTTTCCACCCTCTATAATGTCGCGTGGCCACCTTATGCTGGTTATGTATAGCTTGGCTTAATTCGAGGTTAGGCGTCTAACACTTAGTTGGAGAAACGCTCATTAGAGTTAATCCTCCATTAAATCTGTTGCCAGCTTTAACTACGTCAACAAGACAAAAAGTGACAGCAAGAGATTTAATGGAGGATTTCTCCAACTGAGTGATACACCGGTGTGGCTGCCGGTTATAGCCACTGCATCTGACCCCACCTCTGATCGTACGTATCGGTCTCTCGTTCCATCATACATAGGAGGGTAAGGACGAGAGAGTGCATCTGTGTTTAGCGCGTACACTTCATCATCATTATCAGCTTGTCATCGTCCACTGCTGAACATAGGCATCTCCCAAGGCGCGCCACAAAACTCTGTCCTCGGCCTTCCTCATCCAGTCGCTCCCCGCTCCTTTTGTTAGGTCTTCTGTCAAGCGGGCAGCAGGGCGTCCCATACTACGCCTGCCAGTTCGCGGTTTCCACTCTAGAACTCTGACACCCCACCGGTTGTCAGTTCTTCGGCAGATATGAACAGCCCATTGCTACTTCAGCTTGCTAATATTCTGAACTTTAGTTCTATGACGTATCACTTCATTTCTGACGTGATCTCTCAGAGTAACACCGAGCATAGCTCTCTCCATAGCTCGCTGAGCGACCTTGAATTGATGAACTAGTCCTATCGTCTGGGTCCATGTTTCCGCACCATATGTCACTTCATTACTGGCAGGACGCACTGATTGAACACCTTCGTTTTGAAGCATTGTGGTAGAGCCGAGGAAAATATATGACGGAGCGCACACTTATGCACTTCAAAATATCCTACGTAACTAACTGCTTTTCTATAAAGATTAGCAGTCGCCATAGTCGAAATCGACTAGGAATCCATCATCATTTATCAGACAGATGATGTAAACGAAAACAAACCGCAAATTTCACCACAGAACCGTTCTATATTCCAAAAATAATCAGGTCAAAGCTTTTTTAACGATTGTATAAATATTTACTCGTGTAATTTAGGTTAATACGCGTGTGTTTAGGAAAGGGTAGGACAAACAGTTTAGACGTTTTAGTAAGTGATATTCTGTTGATGAGTCATAGAGATTAACCGACTTTGGAAGAAGGAGGTAATAGTTTGGCGACGTACTTAAAAAGGGCCAGGTCAGCAGATCTGCCCGAAACCGATGAGCATGCATGAAAGGACTAACGAATGTGGAGGAAGCTAGAGATGTTTGTCAGGATCGTAGCAGGTGGCGTTTCGTTGTCTCTGCCTACCCCAGTGGGAGACAGGCGTGAGAATATGTATGTATGTATGTAGGTAATCGTTTTAAGCTCTATATTGAATTAATACAGTCCTTAACAGCGGGTGTTCTAAGGGGAAGATCATACCATAAAACTAACAACTTTATACAGAGTGTGTCAGACAGTTTTGTTACTCTGGCCGGTGATTTTAATTGTACTCGTGATAGTGAAAAACGTTCTCCAAGGAATCTAAGGGAAAAGCCTATGCCTAAACCTGACGCCTTTTTTCTTTTCCTTGCGCGGCCGTCAATCAAACTTGAATATTATAGTTCAGAATAAAGTTAAAAACAACACTTGTTATTACAAATATCTTGGAACTCAGTCTGAACTGAGATATAAAGGTTTGAAGTGCTCGTAATGGTCATATTTTCAACTTCACTGAATAGGCATCTTTCTAGGTAAGCATGCTACATCTTCGGCCTCATCATCACTCAACATCAGGTGAGATTGGGGTCAAATGCTTACCTATCACACATAAAAAAAAAAAAAAAAAAAATATACATGTTAATAAGTTTTATTTGTTACTTTATTCTGAAATAAAATATTCAAGTTTGATTCAACAACGGCGATAAATAAGGCGCCAACCTTACATACAAAACCCGCATTGTCTTTTACAAAAGAAAAAATATCTACTTTTCATACAAACGTCCGATCAGCAGATTTCATTTAGCATGGCAAGTAAAATTTTCGTTGTTGCTTATTTCCTATAGATTCCGTGGGAAAAGTATTAGCGAAGAAAAATAGTCTGTTCCGTACAACACTGAAAACTTACTAAATGTCTATGCGCCACAATGCTTCCCACCAGTGGGGACAATTATAGGTTTTTATCCCGAAAATTAGCCAGTCATTTTACGGTTTCAGCCGGGACTAATTATTAATTGGTTTTTTTTTCGCTATAATATTGAAGAGCCAATTTGAGCTTACAAATGTACTAAAATTAAAAAAAAATCACGTCAGCAACAGTTCCAATTTTAAAATTTAGATTTTACCTCGTTCTAAAAAACCAGATGGTAAATTTTTTTTGCACATATTTAAGGCTTTACTATACATACTTCAAACATCATGTAAATATTTCTTTCTAATTGAAAAAAAAAAAAAAAAGTTTTTAAAAATACTTTCGTATTTTTGAATAAATACCTCATTTTTTAAATTTCAATGCCTATTTTATTTCTCTAAAATAATTTCTATTGTTAAATCTAATTCAAATGAACGCATTAGTATTAATGTTTTTAATTTAAAAGCCTTCTCGGACACACAATTTTGATTTCTATGTAACGTAGCAATTTTTTTTAAATATGTATAGTATTTTTGTCACTAAATTGGTGCCGGTTACAGTTTAAAAGTCCAATTAATAATTACTCCCTACCCCGCCCTACAAAACTCCGTAAAATGACTGGCCTAAATGTATTATCACAGCATTCTATCTTTCACAGCAACATGAGTCATTATTATTTTTTATTCATACAGATAGACATTTCACATTTTCCCTCAAAAAGCAGACAAATCCGCGGGCACCAGCTACCTAATAAAACATCGTAACCAACTCAGCGCCCACAAGAGCCAATACTTGAAACAATCGTTAATTAATTCTTGTACAATTGATTTAAACCTTCAACGAAATTAACTCTTGCCTTGAATAATTAGAAACAACCCCTTTTAGGAGATGCCTCGAAATGTACCGTGATCACGTTTTACGGTAGACTTTGAGATCTCTTAGATAGGTACGGCATTATACGGCAGGCTGTAAGTGCCAGCCTAGCAAATACTAAAACGGTGAACTCAGACCATCAAACTGAACAACTTTCAGTATGGATGGACACTCAGGAAACGCGAAAAAAAAATCAGCTGTCCCATACAAAACTGCTGTACCTACGCGACTAAAATGTAATCAAAAAATCAGCTAAAAAAAGCGAAAACAAATCGCGAAAATCGCAAAAACAAGAGGTAGGCTCCATAGTGAAAGTTGTTCAGTTCGATGGTCAGATCATCCCTTTAAAATTGTTTTAGCTAATTTTATTAGACCTTATACAGGTTGTAAGTGACAGCCTAGCAAATACTAAAACGGTGAACTCAGACCATCAAACTGAACAACTTTCAGTATGGAGCCTACCTCAGGAAACGCGAAAAAAAATCAGCTGTCCCATACAAAACTGCTGTACCTACGCGACTAAAATGTAATCAAAAAATCAGCTAAAAAAGCGAAAACAAATCGCGAAAATCGCAAAAATCGCAAAAACAAGACAGCTGATTTTTTTTCGCGTCTCCTGAGGTAGGCTCCATAGTGAAAGTTGTTCAGTTCGATGGTCTGAGTTCACCGTTTTAGTATTTGCTAGGCTGTCACTTACAACCTGTATAAGGTCTAATAAAATTAGCTAAAACAATTTTAAAGGGATGATCTGACCATCAAACTGAACAACTTTCTCTGTGGGACCAATATCGGCAAACATAACTCGGCTCAAATGTATCAGACAGCAGATTTTTGTTTTCGCGATTTCGATATTGGTCCCATAGAGAAAGTTGTTCAGTTTGATTGTCTGGCTGGATGGATCCTCTACATATAGTTTTAGATAAACAAAAATAAAATAATTTTGTTAGACCTTATATTTTACTTCGAGAGCGGTGGCGCGTTGCGGAGATGTATTGGACAGTGGACACTCAATCATGAGGGATCGAGTTCGAATGCGCACGGACGACATGCCATGTAACTATGACTTTTTCTTGCTTATGTACGTAGGTAATACCGACTGCTCTCAAATGAAGGAAAATATCGTCAGGAAACCTGCAAACGCTGAAGAAATTCTGATGCGTATGTGAAGTCTACCATCTGTATTGGGCACACGTGGTGAACTAACGCCCATACACCCTCTTTGAGGGCAATGATATTAGTTACCGTTTTACTAATATAATTGTTTGTTATCCGTGTGCTCTTGGCTAAGAATATCACCACCCCATTTCCTCCCATGGGTGTCGTAAAAGGCGACTAAGGGATCTACCGGAGGATGGGCAGCAGCATCCTCTGCGTACATTCAATCCAACTGCGATCGCCAACCCGCCTGTCAAGCGCGGCGATTATGGCAAATTCCCCCATTTTGGGAGAGACCTATGTCTACCATCTATCGGCTGATATGATGATGATGATTTTTTGAAGATAAGCCTGTGCCCTGCAGTGAGACGTTTATAGGCTGATGATAAGCTCTTGCACAGCATATTTTGTATTTATTTGCAATCGTTAGGAAAAAATACCCACTTCTAAACTTTACGTAAGTCTATGTCCATTTTAATTACAAGCAGTTTTCTTACACTGAAACGGTGATTTATATGTTTAAAGAGTAACTGAGAAGATATATTTCTTTTTAATTTATTCCTTTTTTAATTCCCATTTAAGGGTTTAAGGGCTGTTCAGTGAAAATGTGGGCAGTGGTGGGTAAAAATCCACAATTCGGCTGTTTGTTCAGGAGACAGACTTTCGCCGGTGCTAAAAATAGTTAAGCGTCCGTCCGGTTTAGAGTAACTTTGTAACCATTTTATACATTAACCGTGGCACTTTTTAAGCAGAAAACAAAACTGAACAATCTACAGGATATGAGAAGTGATGTGGTTTTTCTCGAAATCTATTTTAATTAATAAAACTGAAGAAAAACGAATCCAAAGTCACCCCTTTTTTCCAGTTGCAGCCGTTTTACTCTTACATTGTTGATCAGAAGAATATGAAAATTTACAATATTCTTCACAATACAATATAGAATGATGTGGTTTTCTTATTTTTTGAAAATTCATAAAAAATCAAAATGCAAAAGTTTGCTTGTAAGAAAGAGACCCTTGCACCAGGGAGGGAGAGCCGTAAACCACACCAGCAGCACAGGGATCGGCGGTTCAATCCCAGCCTTCATCAAACTCTTACAAATTAATTTTAAGAACTTATATGTAGGCGGCGCAGGACCGGTCGTTATGGCGATCTTTGGGGGAGGCCTATGTCCGGCAGTGGACGTCCATCGGCTGAGATGAACATGATGATTTTCAACACTCTTATGATATTTTAGGAGAAAGAAATCATGTTTTAAGAAGATCGTGAAGCAATGAAGAAAATACTATCTCCATACAAGAAGCGAAAACATTTTTATCTACTCCGTAAATATTAACAGAAATCTACGGATTTGATTTCATTTGATTCAGTGTACTACATAATTATTAGGTACATTATACATATACTAAGTTTATTCGTTTGGACTTTACTTTAAACTATTAAAGTAACTTCATTTTTTTAAATAAACGATTTGTTTATAAAATCGCATACATTGACATACAAAATAATGGACGCCGGGTCTAGTAAAAATTTTTCAAAACAGTGTCCGAGACTAACCTACACAAATCTAAGTACGTCTATAGTAATATAAACCAACTAAAAACATTGAAAATGCTGAATTTCTTTTTAATTTATTTTGCTTGCGTAGTTTTTACCCCATCGCATCGCGGCAAGACGCGCGCCCGCGTGCGCGTAGTCGACCGATCAAACGAAGACTGCCGCGTAATTGGTGCCTTTTTAGCTTTTGGCGCTCTTTTGGTTCGGACACTTTCGAGCTCGGACCCGACGTCCAGTAGTTGGTAAGTCAATGATCGCATAAAATGATTTTCTGAAGTTATGATGCTAGGAAGAGATAGATATAGAAACTATATCAAAAAAACATAACTTATCGACAACTTGCTAAAAACAAGTCTCAGAAACATCATAACATAACTTATCGACAACTTGCTAAAAACAAGTCTCAGAAACATCATTATAATCCAGCAGTTTATTTTATTTTATAAAAGAACGTTTAACAAAGAAACATCGTTAGTTGCAACAAGCGCATGCACATTATCTAAGCTCTCTTGTGCTCTATCCGACCAAGTTGAAAATAGAGAAAAAACTGTGACCGCCTTTACTTGAGGTGTACTCTTATTTTAGTTGGGGTTACGTAGCGTAGTAGAGGGATTTGTTTCTTAGAGTAATGGTTTATCGATTGATATTGTTCTGCATTTTCTTGTAGCATTGTGTTTTGAGACAAATAAAAAATACTTTATGTTTATTGTAAATGGCAATGGTTTTTTGTACACTACAGGGTGAATTTGATATCATTGGCATCCTTTTAAACTAAGAGTCTACCCATCAAACTGAACAACTTTTACTATGGGAGCAAACCGATCGGAGCAAAAAAAAATCTGCTGTTGCATACATTTGAGTCGAGTAGGCATTGCAGTTTAGTATGGGATAGCTGATTTTTTAGTTGCTCCGATCGGTTTGCTCCCATAGTAAAAGTTGTTCAGTTTGATGGGTAGACTCTTAGTTTAAAAGGATGCCAATGATATCAAGTTCACCATGTATATTGTAAAAGAGGCTGTTAGCATCTTGAATTAACATAAAATAAAAATAAAAATAAAACGCTTATTTATTTATGTATTATTTTAATATTAAAAACTGTCTCCTTTTCAAATATAGTCTGTTTTTATTATTTTATAAATGCATATTGTTTGAAGAAGTAGTTGATTGAATTAAATTTAACTTCATATTTTTTTTGTTAATTAATTGTGAACTTAACAGTAACAAAACTAGTTTTATAGTTTATTTTATAAAAATAATAAATTTCTGTATCGTTATTATCAACTTATCCCTTAGTCGCCACGTACGACACGACATCCACGAAAGAAAATGTGGTGGTCCATTCTAAGCTGAAACCACTAGAGGACCACAGCTATTTGCGTGGTGAGTTATATCGGCAGTATAATATTTGTTTTTAAACCAGCATTTAGCAAACCCCTCTTAAAACAAATCAAAAATGTTCATTGATAATTTTATCGACTAACGCCACGTCACTATAAAATGCATCAAGGCGTGTGCGGTGTGCATGACACGAGAGCGGTTCAAGATTCTTTACCGACTCCCTTTGTCTACCTTCGATAATCGATAATTTAAAAGCACGTCACTAGATAATGCTACAGGCTGAGCACGACATCCCATAAGGTTTATTGTCTAGGTTTTTAGGGTTCTGTAGGAATATGTTTCGCAGTGAGACGTATTTATTACCCGACTGCGCGACGCAAAGGAAGGGTAATGTGTTTATTTGTTATGCTAACGCTTTTTCACATTAAACTTTGAGTTAAGTAACAACGTTGAGTTTATAGAGAAGTAAATTTAAAAAAAACACAGTTTAAAGATGTTGCTCGGGAAATAATTCAATATCACTGATTCCTTCCAAATCACATAACATTTTATGAGGGGTTAGAAATGCTAAGTAGCGCTTTTGCTTCGGAGACGGCTGTCGCCACTTGTCTTCCCGCTCACGTTGCTACAACTACTCATTCTCGCTCGCACCTCGCGCCTTATGGTGTTATGAAAATAATTTCTGTGGCGACACGTTCCACGCCTACTTTGCACTTCTAACCCCTCTTATGATGTTCTGTGTTCCGAACCTACTTCAAATCCCGCAAATGGAAAATATTTGTATGAAGAATTCGAACATTTTGTACCCAAATCAGTCTTGGAATTTCATTTATTCATTTAATTTAATTTAATTTATTTATTAGGGTTACCAACAGATGAATCACATTACAAACTCAAGATACTACATAAAATTAGGCAAACATGGTGTTCATCTACTTACAGGCTACCACAGCTAGTATAAAACACAAGGACAAGATACCTTCATCGTTGCCTTTACGTCGTCTGATGAACCGGAGTCAAAGAAAATATACACTCCGGAGTAGCCGATATTACTCAAGTGGCAATGGGGCGCATTACTCACAGTACCGATGGCCGATGGGGCAGAAGAGTTCTCGAGTGGCGACCGCTTACCGGAATACATAGCGTGGGTAGGCCCACCACAAGGTAGACCGACGACCTGGTGAAGGCGGCGGGAACCCGTTGGATGAGGGCAGCGCAGGACCGGTCGTTGTGACGATCCTTGGGGGAGCTATGTCCAGCAGTAGACGTCTATCGGCTGATATGATCGTTGCCATTACCTAATCATATCGAATATGTACTGAACCCTTTTACTTCGTGCCTAGACGGTCTTACCTATGTTTTTCTATTATGCTATCTAGGTATAGATAATCTTAGATGCACCTTGATATGTCTGGAGCTGATGTGATAAACGATCTAGAAGATTAGATCTATTTCGTGTAACGACAAAGGCTTCTTTGAGACTTTTAGTCATCTTTTAGTTAATATTGCGTAGGTGAAGTTCACATACAAGTCTCAGATAGAAACATTAAGTACCCACCCTTTGCTGTGCTGAGTGGCTAAAAGTACATGCATATTTAAAGACTCGTAGATAAAACATAAAGAGTGTGATATTGATGTTATACTACCAATCTGACTGAACAACTTGCACTATGGAGCCGAAATCGAAAAAGCTAAAAAAAATCAACGGGTGCACTCCGGGAGTGCCGGCAGAAGTGAAAACTAAGATATCATACGTCTTACGAATGTCACTTGCTCTTACGTCATCGTCTAACCAATTTTGTCTTACTAATTTTCGATCAATCATTCTCGATCAGGGTAAATGACGTAACGGTCCTGACGCGAGTTTAAAATTTTTTACCCATACCAAAAAGTGCACAACGCCGCTAAAGTTTTCACTTCAAAAAACTGCTTTAATTAATTTAATTTATTAATTTTAATACCAAAAACATCGTATCTTCTAATACAGGGCGTAAGAAAAGAGGATTTTAATATTTAAAGGGGTGTTTTATACAATCAAACTGATCAACTTTCACTATGGATCCAATATTTAAAATATATATAAAAAAATCTGCTTACATTAAAGTCGATTCAGTCGGTCGGTCGGTACTACAGTTTTGTAAGAAACAACAGAATTTTTCATTTTATCTCGATCTTGGCTTAGTGAAAGTTTTTCGGCCAAGTTAGTTTGATGGCCAAAGCCACCCCTATATCACTAGCCTCTTTTGTTACACCCTGTATAAGGGTACGTCTTTTCGGCTCTGGCAGCGAGTTAACGATATGAACGGCGAGGGAATGGGTGTAGAAGTAATCTACAAAAATCGATTAATAACATCGATAACCTGAAATCGATTAAAAACAACACTATAAACTACATCGTCCAAGCGTGTAAGCGACACCGATCTTCGCTTCACCACTACTACCATCTATTTTCAACCCTCACCACTCTTATGATTTAAACTTTAAGGTCGAAATTCCCTTAACGGAGCTACTTTTAAACTTTGTTTAAAATTAAGTATTGTTCGACTCAAGTAATTAACTAGTGTGGTTCTAGTGTTGTCATTAGAAGTCCCGCGTTTCAAACAATTATCAACTATATGCAGTAAGAATTAGAGGTGGTGTTAAGTGACTTTTTGTATTTTCTAAGAGGTAGTAGAGTTCGATTTCGGATATTAATTAAGTTAACCACTGATATGTTTTGTTTGAAGTTCTGATGGTACTCGTTATGGTTAGTATTTGGACTATGAGTAGTTAGATTTTGTATTCAGATTCTAGATTGCAACTCAATTTGAAGATCAGTTTTATACGGCCCGATTGATATTGAACCTGCCTGCTGATCCGAGGGCTGCGGGTACGAATCCCGTAAGGAACAAATATTTGTATGATGAATATGAATATTTGTAGGGTCATGGATGTTGGTAGCCAATTTAATATCATCATCATCATCTCAGCCGATGGACGTCCACTGCTGGACATAGGCCTCCCCCAAGGATCGCCATAACGACCGGTCCTGCGCTGCCCTCATCCAACGTTTTCCCGGTGCCTTCACCAGGTCGTCGGTCCACAGTGTGAGGGGCCTACCCACGCTGCGCTTTCCGGTACCCGGTCGCCACTCGAAAACATTTCGGCCCCACCGGCCATCGGTTCTGCGAGCAATGTGCAACGCCCCGTTTTTTTGCGGATCTCTTCATTTCTGATTCGATCTTGCAGGGAAACAGTTTCAGTTCTTTATTGCCTTAAAATGCATGTATACATAAGATGGAATGATGGAATGTTACAATGGAATTTTTACCCAAGGGCAAACTCCGAGCATAGCCCTCTCCATTGCCCTTTGGGTGACTTTCAGCCTTTTTATGAGGCCTTGAGTGAGCGACCACGTCTCTGTTCCATATGTCATCACTGGCAACACACACCGATCGAAGACTTTCATTTTAAGACACTGCGGTATTTGGGACGTGAAGATACTACGTAGCTTCCCGAACGCTGCCCAGCCGAGTTGGATTCGACGGTTGCTCTCTTTCTCGAAGTTGGACTTACCTAACTGAATAGTTTGTCCCAGGTAATTACAGTTTTTTAAGGGGATGATCAGACCATCAAACTGAACAACTTTCTCTATGGGACATATAATACGCGGAAAAAAAAAACTGCTCACATTTGGCTCGAGTATCTTTGCAGTTTTGTATGGAACAGCCGATATTTTTTTCGCTATTTCGATGTTTATGCCATAGAGAAAAGTGTTCAGTTTGACGGTCTGATCATTCCCTTAAAAAAGTGTCAGCGTATAAAGAAGGACCCTATACAACGTGTTAATGAATTAACGCAAAACTAGAAAGTAGTTTGTTTAGAATCGAGAGCAGCATCGAATTATCATGGTTTCAATATAGGTAATTTTTTTCAAAAAATTTAAAATTTACTGAACCCAACGTCAACCCTCCGCACAGGCACACTCACCCGACTTACTACCAAAACAAGATTATTAAAATGTATCCATGAGTACGTTAGCGCTTTCATTCATTGCTGAAATGATAACAAATCATTTTTGCCTCAAAACTTAAAATGCGAATAACTTTTAATTTTTACTATCAAAATAATGAAATTATGGTTTCAATCTAATTGTTTTGTTATAAATCAGTTGGGGTGTATGAGGTTTTGCGCTAATTCATTAACACGTTGTATATAATAATAATAATAATATGTATGTATGTTTGTATGTCTATTTCTTTGGCACGTCCTACAGCCTAAACGGCTTGATGGATTTTGACGTACGAGGTGTCGATAGATTTGTAAAAATTGTGAGAGTGACATAGGGTATATTATTTTAATAAGGCGGTTGCGAATTAAAAAAAGAGTGGGTATAAAAAATTTTTTTTGTTAAAAATTACAATATAGGTATCAAATGAAAGCCTGTAAACAGACGATTCCAAAAATATATATATTATAGTACTTTTATGCTACCATTTCGACATAAGACTAAAAAGTATGAAATAAACTAAATTATTAAGAAAAACAAAAAACCCGACTGCATAAAAAACTATTATATTAACTGAAAAGAGAAAAACAAGCTCTTATATTCACTAATCAGCTAAGTATAACAACTTGGTTCGAGCAAATATAATTTGAATGTTATTAGGTAGGTATTACAGGCGGGGACAAACCAAATACCCTTAGACTAATTATATCGGGACGCGTAACCACGAGTCATTCTACTAACAAACTTTCTGCCACTTTTTGCGGGGGGCGAGGTAACATGTTATCCGCAACTTTGGATTTTATTCCCTATGACTTTAGATTCTAATTTTGAATGTTCAAAATCATGAAAAGTAGTCTTGTGTAAACTCCAAATGTTCTAAGTTCAAAATTATTGTTTCGCTATTATAGGCTGTCTCGTTTAGTGATAAAGTATAAAATTGGGTGTAAATGCGCAAGATTAATTGATCTAATACCGTGGCAGAGGGGAAATGCTACCGCAAGGCCGGTCCGGATATAATTAGTCTAAGTATATACCTAAGGAATGTTTTATAATTCTTCTTTTTTCATTTTGGACACCTAAAAACCATAAGACAATGAATGTCTTAGTTGGTGAAGTAGGGTTGGTTAGTTGGATCAAACTTACTGCATTTATTTTGGTTAAACCTTGTTCTGATTGCTGTGATTCTGCAACGTACCTGAAACAAAACAAAGAAATTTAAATAACTAGTTCCTGGGGGGATCGAGCATTGCTCGTCATTTTTCAAGTTAATTTAGGCAGGTTTCATTCCTGAGAAAATCTATTTTACCACAAAAATACTAGCGTATTGCCTCAGATACCTAATTAACATACAGTAACATAATTTTAAGTAGACTATGGCCTCGATTCGGACTGTGCCACGACTTAACTTAACTACATTTATACCTGTCACTTTATAAAATAAGATTAAGAAAAGAGACAGAAAAACACCAGCTGACTTTAGTGCTGTCAAAGTGACGTTACACGCCCAAAATAAGATGCCATCATAATGTACGCCATCTTATTTAAAGCGTTTTTGGGCGTGTAACGCCTCTTTGACAGCACTAAAGTCAGCTGTTGGTTTTCTGTCTCTTTTCTTAATCTTATTTAGAAAGTGACAGTTTTCTTTATTTTAGAAAGTGACAGGAATAAATTTAGTTAAGTTAAGTCGTGGCACAGTCCGAATCGAGGCCAATGTCCAATTTGCAAAATCCCCAAAAGTCCAAATCGCGGAATGATTTTACGGAAATTAATCAGTGATATTCTCAAAACGGATATCGGTAAATTCGCTCGATAAATCAGAATCAGTTTAGCCGATACAGCACTAGCCCCAATCAGACCAGTTCCGACCTGTTTAGTGGTCATTAGGTAAATTAATTGCAAACTATTGCGATTTAATTTGCAGCGTTTTAATTGCGTCTAGTTCATTGTCAAAATTAGCAGCGAATTCATTATTGAAATTTATTGCAAGCAGAAAGGATTGAAATAGGAAAATGTTAGAATCAGCAGTTATAAAAGTCATTGGACGGATGCGACAGACGCGATTGTGTTCTTTTATGGGTTTTCCCTTGAGATATCTGCGGCCGTAGTATGACAGCGTGATACAGCGCTATCGCGCCTTCGATCTCTTTCTATTTGCGCCCGAACGAATGAAATAAAAGGCGTATATAGCCTTATCACGCGCAACATGCTACGGCTTCTGGAATCCTAAAAAAGGAATGTAGTTATTCCCAACTTAAAATAAGACAAGTGCGTATAGTTCTTAAATAAGATGATAATGATGGCATTTAGGCACTACATAGGTACTCTACTACGTTTAAATCTGTGAAGATGCTAACACTGCACATTTGGAAAGACAAAACAGTTTGTAGTTGTAACTAAAGTTTCTAACCAGTCCAAAACATCGTGAGTATTCTCAATGAAAATCTAGATACTTCAAAAAACCTTCAAGAATAATAAATTAATATGACTATGACTGCATGCTTTAGTTGTTGCAAAGTCTCTAACCACCCCGAAACGGACGTGAGTATGCTTAGTTATGGATGTAAAGCGTAATACAAAATATTTCGTTCATTCTTCAAAAAACTTTGCATCGGATACAAAGCGCGGTGAACTTTCTCCTAACTTGGTTGATACAACAACCTACATTTAACAAGTATAACCTAATAACTTATGACGTCTGTTCATTTGCGCCCGTCAAACTTAACCTGTTAACACGGAAACGAAGGCAAAATATAACGAGATACAGACACGGACTCAGGGAAGCTACGAAGATGTGGCCCCGATAAATTTATTGATATGAGACGAGTGAGGGAACTTATTCTTAGTAGTATTAAATAGACCGAATGCTACAGTAACAGGAAATTCGTTTTTTTTATTGTAGCAGTAAAACCCAGCAGTAGTCAAATTCTGCTACAATTCACTATCCACGCGGCGTGAAGTGTCTTAAAACTATAGTTAAGATGAAAATGTACTTGTAATGTACAAAACTTTTAAAGCGTCAGTTGTTGTCTTGTTGTAAGGTTGTTTTAGGTTTTAAGTCGAAAGACGCGTCAAATGGTGATAGGTGAAAAGCCTTTGGTCGTTTGAAATATATATGTGGTCCATAATTCATCAGGGCCCCTAAGACACTGACTACGTCCCTGCAACTTTGTAGGCTGTATTTAGAGTTAGAAAGTTACATGCTCAGTTCGTGAGGTAAATAACTTGAAAATTTAATACGCAGTCGGTTTATTAGTCAAGTGTGAGTTGTTCTTTCGTTTTTCATAATCAAAGGTGGTTGAAAGTTAAGAATTTGTAGAGTTTCTATAATTTTCTAAAAATCAAGTCTATATCTAATTGGTCTAACTTGAGTCGTTCGAAACGGTCATCATCATCATCCTACGTCCTACTGCAGGGCTACCCTCAAGGAGTATGTATGGGCGTTAGTCCACCACTTGTGCACAATGCGGATCGGTAGACGTCACATAAATAAATAAATAAAAATAAAAATAAAAAAGCCTTTTTATTTCTTGCTTTACACAAAAAACATACATAACACAGAAAAAAATAATTTCATTTCATTCCCTTACATATCTAAATAACTTAAAAATACTGACGTCACATACGCATTAGAATCTCTTCTTCATCTTATGCAGGTTTCCTCACGATGTTTTCCTATACCGATTGAGAGCAGTCGATATTACGTACATAAGTTAGAAAAACTCATTGTTACATGACATTTCGTCCTGGCGGATTTGAACCTAGACCCCCCACGATTGAGCGTCCATACCTGTCCGCAACGAGACGCTCTCAATACGGTAGAAAACCGTAATGTATAAATAATAAATAACGCTCACAGGCACATACATTGTAATGATCCCAAGAAAGCACTATTAATAGGCTGTTTATTATGGAAACCATACAACAACGGCACAAACATGTAAACATCCATGACCGAACCGGGATTCGAACCCAGGACCCTGGTTTGGCAGTCCGGCGTGGTAACCATTACACCAACCGGGTCGTCGTGTATGTATGAATATTTACAACGATTAGAGCCTTACTAAGTGACGTATTGAACCCTACGGAACTCCTGACTGATATATCCGGCGCACACTGGGCCATCAGCAAACCCCTAATTCTGGTTGGCAAAACTACTGAGTCTCAAAAGTTGGGTGCCGAACTAATTACCCAAGTACTGAGACTAGACAAACTCAATAAAATGCCATAGACTCGAAAAAAACAAGACTGTGTCGGAGTCACCATGATAGGGTTCCGTATAGTCATTGCATAAAGAGTTTTATCTTGATATAGCATAGATTACTGAAAGAAATCTTCAAAAGCAATCGGTAGCGCGATTTAACTTTCTTTGGGCCATCTAATGACAGGAAAGGATACCATTTAATTGGGTTCTGATTTTTAATTTATGTTTTTGACACTGGTTGCGCTACAGCGTCCGTTATAATTTTCATAGAAAGAACTTTCTAAGACCTGTATCGCAGAATATTTTCAGGGTTTTTACTCCAGTATTATAAAAGTTAGACGAAGCCCTATTTTTGACTTTGAGCGTAGATATCTCTACATAGGAGCATTTTAACGACTGAGTTTCTGTGGGTCTTTATTCCATTTTACAAGACCTATCCAACGACACCTCACTCCATTTAGTAGAGAAAATTTTGTTTCTTCTTAAATACATTTTTGATTTTGGGTTACTTTTATCCGTCTTCATGCCAAATTTCAATTCGATAAGTACAAAAATGAGGGAGTAATTGAGGCGGGGTACAGATAGAATAGACAAAAGAATGCAAGGGTTTCTTGTTTGACTTCGGAACCCTAAAAATCGCAACGAAAGGAGAATAGGTAAGGTCCATTTATATTGAAAATGTAAAATAGAAATCCACCTATTTCACCGACAGTCTAAAATTTTAGCCTCCAGCGTTCGTTTGTGTGAAAATATAAAATTTAATAGAGATCTATATCGGCCATTTTGGAAGCGCGTTGGTCAAACATTTTGGGCGCGAATATGCAAAGTGGCGTTCTGCATTTGATGCGCGCTCGTGCCGCTTCAACACGGCCGCCTGTTACACCGACGCGTAATGTCTTCAACATACCATTTTGAGTAATGAATGATTGCTATGAGTTTGACTTGCCATCGTGACGAGATGAAGAAAAATGCCGAGCTTTAGAGAAAATGTCTCTTCGTACACCTTTTCAATTTATGTGGTGGTCAGAAACATTGTTACAACTGCAAACTATTTAAAAAATGAAGACTTAAAATACGGGAATGAGATGGATGCCTACTCCAAAGAGTGGCGGGATGTCGCAACGAATAGGAGATGTGGAAGGATTCAGGGCAGACTTTTGCCTAGAAGTGAGACAAAAAGGGTAAGAAAAAAAAATCTATAATTAGCATAAGGAAACGCAACAATCTCTTGATTATTTCTCACATTATTCTATCCAGAAATTTTGCGTCCACTATCAGATTATCACGCCTACGCCTCGGCCTCTGTTACCTATAAGACTATTTAAACCGTATCTTGCTGATCGTTTTTGCAATGGGTTTGCATATTATGTGAACCCACGTCCCAATTTAAAAGAGACCTTAAAGCGGGCGTAGCTTATAATAATATAATAGTGTAATACTATTATATGGACAAATATGTTAGAATATCTCTGACTTCCCCCTCGGGGAATATAGTCGTGAGCATATGCTATGCTATGCTATGCTATATGGTAGACTCAGACAGATTTCTCAAAAACGTTTTAAGTTTCGCTTAAGGTTCCTGTTCATTTGAAGTTTCTCATATCAGAAAGGTTTTAAACGCAAAACAAAATTTTCTAACTACACTAAGAACAATGTTACGCTACAGTGTGACACGAATCCATAGCGTTTCACTTTAATATTCATGTACAGCTTATCCCGGCAAACGGAACATGCTGTATATCAGCCCCACCTTACAGATGTGTTGAGAGCGCTAGTATATGTTTTATCGTATTTCAGCTGCTTATACATCGTGTTCTTTATAGTTTCAAGTTTAATAAAGCAAATGTTTGTAATGTTTCAATGTGCTATGATCTATGAAGTATGTTGCACATATTGAATCTCAATCTAATTATATGGTTACATAGCTGTGGGTAGGGCACATTGCTCGCAGAACCAATGGCCGATGGGGCCGAAAAGTTCTCGAGTGGCGACCGCGTATCAGAAAGCGCAGCGTGGATAGGCCCCCCCCACAAGGTGGACCGACGACCTGGTGAAGGCGGCGGGAACCCGTTGGATGAGGGCAGCGCAGGACAGGTCGTTATGACGATCCTTGGGGGAGGCCTATGTCCAGCAGTGGACGTCCATCGGCTGAGATGATGATAGCTGTTGCTTGCGTCTTCGTCCGCGTGGATACCGGATACAACTTTGATTTTAAACGATTACGTTTTCTATTGTTCTGAAAAGTCAATTGAAAGTTTAAAGTTGATACACGTACACGCAGGGAATACGGTTTTCTCATACAAAATTGAACAAAATTGGCACCCCTGATTAGGGGTTAAAAACAAAATCAGATATTTCATTAAATAAAAAGAACATAGCCGAAGTTTCAGGTTTATATACACAGGGAATACGATTGTCCATCCAAACGGGTTGTAAAACCACATTTCACACCCCGAGGGGTCGATTTTCGAAAATTCAATCTAAATGCACCCCTACGTGCTCAGTAGAATTTCTTTCTATCTTCAGTGGTTTAGGTTGTGCGTTTTCAGTCAGTAAAGAAACTCAACTTCGGCGCTGACATCGAGTCAAAGGCTCAAACTGCGGCCAAAAAGCTGGGCATCTTAAACAAGGTGAAGCGGTACTTCACTCATGGACAGCTCTTAGTATTGTAAAAAGCTCAGGTCCGATCATGTATGGAGTACTGCTGCCACCTGTGGGATGGCTTAGCCAAGTATCAACTTGCCGCACTCGACTCGGTTGAACGCAGAGCCAGGAGGCTCATTGGCGATAATAAGCTGGTGGAGGACAAGCTTCATAGCCTAGCCCACCGCCGCAGAGTGGCCTGCTTGTCGGTCTTCTACAGATTGTACTTCGGTGAGTGTGCCCAAGAGCTGCATGAGCTCATCCCACCTTCCCCTTTCTACTATCGGACTTCCAGACGCACCGCGGGATATCACCCCTTCTTGGTTGACACCCCACATATCCGCACCAAGCGCCTTTCTGAATCTTTTATAATGCGCACAGCCAAGGAGTGGAATGCCTTACCTGCGTCAGTATTTCCGAGTACTTACAACCCGAATTCCTTTAAAGTACGAGTGAATAGGCATCTCCTGGGTAAGCTCGCTACATCTACGACCCCATCTTCGTCCTGAGGACTGGATTGAGGTCAAGAGCAATAGTTAATTAAAAAAAAAAAAAGGTGTTCCATGCTAACCCGTAACCAATGCAACACAAAATGTCTCAAAGATTATGAAAAAAGCGCAATTTTCAAACGCAAAAACTAAAATTCACAAACGCTGATTCACCAATGGTTATTTCCCTTGACACAGAAGCCTATGAAAAGCTATGAATCACCGGTTCCTTTGAACATTAAAAATGCAAAAATGCAATGCGTCCTGAGTCATGTAATTCATAATGGGGGTAAAAACAATTGGAATCGGACAGGTGAATTGAGATGGATGGTCGAAAAACTACAGTGATTCAGTTAAATTAGTATGGTTGAGTGAGGCATTCTTTGACAGTGAATTGTATGTATTCATGGAAGAATGTTTTTCTTTTTATATACATCATCATACGTTTAAAAGCATCGCGTTTATTAGTGACTCAAATTGATGACGGATGATCAGAATTTTTTGTGTCAAGTTTCGCGTAATTATAGCGTAGCCTATCAGCTATTACTTGTTGCCAATTTGTCAAGTAAGCAGGATTTACAACGTGTTAATGAATTAGCGCAAAACCTCATATACCCCAAATGATATACAGGGTGTACGTGACAGCTACTCAAAGGGGTGCTTCAGACCATCAAACTGAACAACTTTCTCTATGGGACCAATATCGAAATCGCGAAAAAAAAATCCGATCTCCCATACAAAACTGCAAACATAACTCGACTGAAATGTATGGGACAGCAGATTTTTTTTTGGCGATTTCGATATTGGTCCCATAGAGAAAGTTGTTCAGTTTGATGGTCTGAAGCACCCCTTTAAGTAGCTGTCCCATTTTATTGTACACCCTGTATAGGGTGATTTTTAATAGGTCTGTATGACTTAAAGGGGAAAGAGTACAGCCCATTAGAAGTCTAAAACTGTATGGAACCCCTGGTCGAAAATCACTGGTTTCGGAAATAATGGACACTAACTTTTTAAACTTGTTAAACTTATGGAAGTTACCTCCTTGGTTGTATTATTGCGTAATGTAAAGTCGTTCCATTTTTGAATAACAAGACGTATAAGAGTTTTCATAGTAATTTATCTGTATTTTCATACAATTAATGTATTTTCATACAATTAATGTATTTTCATACAATTTTAGGACCTGGGGTTCCATACAGTTTTAGACTTCTAATGGGCTGTACTCTTTCCCCTTTAAGCCATACAGAGCTATTAAAAATCACCCTGTATAACGAAATAATTAGATTGAAACAATTATTTCATTATTTTGATACTTAAAATTTTAAGTTATTCGCATTTTAAGTTTTGAGGCAAAAATGATTATGAAAGCGCTAACGTACTCATGGATACATTTTACTAATCTTGTTTTGGTAGTAAGTAGGGTGAGTGTGCCCATGCGGTGGGTTGACATCGGAGTCAGAAAATTTTAAATTTTACAAACAAATTATTTAATATTTTGAAAAAAATGTTGAAACCATTATAGTTCGATTCTGCTCTTGATTCTAACAACTACTTTCTAGTTTTGCGTTAATTCATTAACACATTGTATTATAATCATCATCAACATACAGGGTGTACAATAAAATGGGACAGCTGCTTAAAGAGGTGCTTCAGACCATCAAACTGAACAACTTTCTCTATGGGACCAATATCGAAATCGCAAAAAAAAAAATCTGCTGTCCCATACATTTCAGTCGAGTTATGTTTGCACTTTTGTATGGGAGAGCGGAATTTTTTTTCGCGATTTCGATATTGGTCCCATAGAGAAAGTTGTTCAGTTTGATGGTCTGAAGCACCCCTTTAAGTAGCTGTCCCATTTTATTGTACACCCTGTATAATACGTCACACTACAGGGCACAGGCCTACCCTCAGGGAGGGTGTACCAACGTCAGTCCAACACGCGTACCCAATTCGGATTGGTAGACTTCACATACGCATCTGAATTTCTTCTTCAGCATACAGGGTCCTTCTTAATATGTTGACACTTTTTTAAAGGGATGATCAGACCGTCAAACTGAACATCTTTCTCTATGGGACCAACATCGAAATCGCGAAAAAAATCAGCTGTCCCATACATTTGGCCACCTTACCTTTGCCCGCCTTTTGGCCTTTATCTTTTGGCCGCCTTATTTGTACCATTATTGTTTTTTATTCCTATGCTGTATCTGTGTTTGGTGTAAATAAAAGTATATTTCTTTCATTCATTCATTCATTTGGTGCGAGTAGGTTTGCAATTTTGTATGGGACAGCAGATTTTTTTTTTCGTGATTTCGATGTCGGTCCCATGGAGAAAGTTGTTCAGTTTGACGGTCTGATCATCTCCTTAAAAAAGTGTCAGCATATTAAGAAGGATCCTGTATCTACTATCAAATATGCACCAAACCGGTTGGTCGCAAACATTATTAAGATTGAATAAAGCTTTTCACACAACCACCATTATTATGTACACCACACTCAATTCTCAAAACGGCGGAATTGCAAAGTTTTATTGCCTCTTTCTTTTAGGCTCTCAAACGTGGCGGACGGTTCAGAAACAAAAGCAAAACGCTTTTAATTGGCACATCCGTGGATCGTGTTACTCTTTGACAGTTCTCCCTGATGACTGGCCTAATGGGTTAAGACTGCATTCTGAATAGCAGTATAGCAAAGCTTTATACGACACTTTAGTTTTTTAGGGCACTTATAATAAAACCGGTCAAGTGCGAGTCGGGCTACTCGCGCACCGAGGGTTCCATACCACACCACCACAGAACACAACATTATTAACATAGAAAAAAAAACCTTTTTTGTCCGGGACCTTTAGCGCAAGACCGACTCACCCTTGGCCGGTTTTTAGTATTTGCAACAAAATTTCTAGGTATAACTATTGACAAACACTTGAATTGGAAGGAACATATAGACTCTACCTGTAAAAAACTAGAACGCTACGTATATGCTCTGCAAAGACTAAGGCAAACCGTTTCTCGCGAGGCCGCACTGGCCGCCTATCATGGATATGTTTCGTCCATAATTAATTATGGATTGAAAATTTGGGGTAATTCTGTTGATGTAGAGAGAGTATTTATACTGCAGAAAAAATGTATAAGAGTTTTATGTAATGCATGGTTTTTAGACAGCTGTAAACCACTTTTCCGTAATTTAAAGATCCTACCTCTCCCTAGTATGTACATAAAACAGATATGTCTTTACGTTAAATCGAATCCGGAATCCTTCAGAAAACGATCAGAGGTTACTGTTCGTCAACTTAGATCAAACTATGTAAATTTATTGTATCAGCCATCATGTCAGACTTACATATATAGAAAAAATGCATACAATATGAGCATATTGATTTTCAACAAATTGCCTGAGCACATTAAAATTCTAGAAGGAAATATGTTCAAGAAGACCTTGACAAGCTGGCTTTTAGATAATTGTTTCTATAGCGTCAAAGAATATTTAGATAAAATTTAGAAACTGTGCCAGTCTATTTATTGCTTGACATCGAATGGATTGAATTTACTATTATATTTTGACTATTTTTGTTTGTCCTAATTTCATGTGTTGTGTTGTTCAGCTGTTTAATATTTTGATTGATTAAGATGTCTGTGATAAATTCATTTTGTATAAATTAGTAGTTTTAGCTTGACATCATGTATTATTTGTGTGGATAAATTGTGAAATTTTAATGTAATAATTTGTAAATCTTATTTTATCTTGACATGCTTAAAATTTGCACGCCTGCGAGCAGGCTGGATACACTTGTACTAAATAATATCGATGACAAGATCTATTGTAAAAAAAACTGTATTCATGCAAATAAATGATTTCTATTCTATTCTATTCTTTGTTATTATTCTGTAGAGTTTGCTCTATAATCAAGTTTGACGCTTGGATGTATTACCGTTTTTACGATAGAGCGTGAAGAAAATACGTTGATAAAAACTAGTTTCTTGTTGAGAACCCCCCTTAATTTTTAACTTTTTGAAATTTTTATTATTTGTTAACAAATACGCCGTAATAACGCATAATCTGAGAAAATTTCAACTATTTAGCTATTACGGTTCAAAAGTAACAGCCCTAAATAGGTAGGACAGACGGACAGAGGGACAGACGGACAGACGGACAGACGGACAGACGGACAGACGGACAGACGGACGGACGGACAACGTAGGCTTATAGTAATAAGGTCCCGTTTTCACCCTTTTGGGTACGGAACCTTAAAAAGGACAGTGGATCAGGCGCGTAGCAATGAGTTTTAAGAGGATAGGTGGGCTGAAATGGTAATTTGGAGAATAGGTCACTTTTCCGACTGTATACGTATTTGTTCGATCCGCCCCACTCATACACCCCACCAATTAGAGTGCGGAAGAGACAACTGGAGCTCAGATCGATTTTATCGACCTAAAATCGACGAAATCATCATTTCGTATTCCCCTGTTTCCTCCTTCAAAACTAAACGGATTTTAATAATTCTTTCAAGAATAATATGAGAAAGACTTTGTCTATGTCTGAATGTTTTTTTTTTTTTTGTTTATATTCGTCAAATTTGTTTCCTGGATGTCTGAAAACGGGCGGTAAAATTGGTAATTTTCGAAGGTCCCTAGTTCTTACAGTAATTAATTAAAACAAAGAAGCAAAACATAGGGACATAGCAAAGGTAACATAGATTGTATGGTAAACAATTGTTTGCTCTAGTTTCATGAATCCAGGGAGGAAACAGGGGAATACGTCTGTATGGAAAAAAACCGTACCCGCCTATCCATTTAAGGAACTTGTGTATGACTAGCGGCGCCCGCGACTACGTACGCGCGGACTACTGAATTTAAATACTCATATCTTTTGATTGAGTAAACCGATTGCGATAAACAAAGCTTAAATGTTAATCCGAATTCCGAACTAAGTCCTACACTTTTGTGAAAACCCCATCAAAATCGATTCAGCCGTTTTTAAATGATGTGTGCACAAACAAACAGACAAACACCTAAATTACAAAAATGGTCTCAATGCATTCAATATATACTTACACCCAATAATATTTTTTTGTAAATATCTTTACTGTACATTCACGTCAAGTTTAGAATTTTATTATATGCATAGATTTATACCACTGGGATTTCTGTTTAGAGAATAGTTGCAGAACGCCCCAGCGCGATGCACGCAAATGAAGTTAGATCCTATTTTCACACTAACCAATTTAAGAGTTTCCTTCTCAGTCACAATGCGCAATCTAGTGAACCGAAAAAAACGTTCAATAGAATCTAACGTATCTGCATTGAATAAAGAATTTTCCTGTTAAAGTCGACTTTGTTCGAATCTATCACGGTTTCAGTTTTCAATTGAAATATTTTCAGAAACAGCGGGCAAAGCAGAAAGCTCAGCAAAAATTTTACTCAAACGAAATAAAAGCTGAATTTTGTTAAACTATTCTGTTTTATTTGTAGATTAGGGTTGGAACCAATTTGTTTATAGCATTTGAAATATTTCCTACAGAAACGTATTTAAAAGCAAAATTCAAAATTTTTTATTCAAAATAATATCATATACTTAGATACTTTTTGACGTCATTTTTTGGCTCTATCACCGCGTCGGAAGGTGTTCCCTTGAGAGAAGATGCGGCCAGAAACTCTACAACACACATCTTTTAAACAAAACAAAATGTACAAAGTACAATTAAAATACAATATTGCATTACATAGTGTAAAATTTTCAAGACCAGACATTTTGGTCATTCAAATAATCATCGAGTTTATAGTAACCTTTTTTACAGAGGACTTGTTTAACATGGGACTTAAACTTTTTAAACTTTTTAAAGCTAAATTTATACGCTCTCTCACTTTGCTCATACTGATGAAAGTGACAGCATAAGCAAATTATTTAAGAGCGTAGCGCTCGAGCGTGCTGAATACAAACGAAGTTAGATCTTATTTTCAATCCTAGTTCATTTACCAATAAATTTCAATGAAATTTTTTATCACGATCTTTTAATGCGTTAATACTTTAGGGGTTTCTTTAGTTTAGACCATCAAACTTCAACTTTCAATATGGGAGCAATATTAAAATCGAATAAAAAAAGCTGTTCCATACATTTGGGTCGAGTCAGCCGTTGATGTCTTCTATGGAACTGCACTGAAATTTTTTTCGCTGTTTCGATGTGATTAAGTTGTTCAATTTGATAGTCTGATACCCTTAAAATTAATTCATAAAAAATTTTTGGCCCTTTTTTTCACCTTATATTGTGAAAAGAAAGAGTTTCGGTACTACTATTGAAACGTGGATGTTTTGAGTTTTAAAATATCCCTGACTACTCCCCCGGGGACTATTAGTCTTGAGCATATGCGGAAAAAAATTCCTGTCTTTGTGGAAAAAAATAGTAGCATAATTATTATAACAGTATAAATTGAAAAAAGATTACAAAGAACAGTGACCTTTTTTATATATAGTTTTTAAATACGTATTTTACAAAAAACAAGTAGCTACTCAATAAATAAAGAAAAAAATTTACACTATGAAAATAATAAATAAATCAAAAACAAATTAACAAAATTGTAACAACCCTAATATAGGCCCACGCTAGCTTAAATACCTAAGGGCTTATGAATTTAGCGCGGTTATTGTTTCAATGTTATTAACACTTTGGTAAATAAACCTGCATCTGACGTTGTTTTAGAAAACAATATTATCGTTGTTAAGAATAAATAGTTACTGAAACATTTTAAATTATACTTACACATCATGAGCAGAGCAGCCTTTATATTCCGAGAGATAAGTGTACTTTTTGCAACCATCAGCAGCAAGGCTGATTCAGTGTTTATGGGGTGTAGAGCTTCTCTGTGATGGGGATGGACCAGATCTGCCTGCATAACTCCAGTCGGTTTAGGAGTTACTGATGTTTAAAGGTCAGTAAAAAATTAATGATCAGCTGCAAGGCTGATCGTATGTTATTGTTGTAGTATGCACTGTAGCTATGTGAACAGTACAAAAACTGACATGGTTCATCAGTCGGTTTAGGAGATACAGCCAGTCAAAGGCCGGAACTTTGACTGGCTGTATCTCCTAAACTGACTGACAGAACTTGACAGTTTTTGTACTGTTCACATAGCTACAGTGCATACTACAAAAATATCATACAATCAGCCTTGCAGCTGATCGTTAATTTTTTACTGACCTTTAAACATCAGTAACTCCTAAATCGACTGGAGTTATGCAGGCAGACCTGGTCCATCCTCATCACAGAGATGCTCTACACCTCATAAACACTGAATCAGCCTTGCTGCTGATGGTTGCAAAAAGTACACTTATCTCTTATACTATTATGGGTACGTTCGACTGCTGGGACTATGCTGAATGTTTATTATCACGATATTTTCCTTCACCGTTTGACGCAGTCGGTACGTAGGTACATAATGTTAGAAAACTCATTGGTACATGGCATGTTGTCCGTGCGGATTCGAACCCGGATCTTCATGATTGAGTGACCATATCCCCCGCGACGTACCACAGACGTCATCTGGCAGCACCGCATCGCCTTTTTCTGTCGCTCCATCCTTTTCTGTCACTCAGGATCGTCATTTGCTAGAGCAAATAAGATAGACGAACGCGCTGGAGACACAGAAAAAGGCGATGCGTACTAACTTTATACAGGGTGAAATTGATATCATTAGCATCCTTTTAAACTAAAGAGTCTACCCATCAAACTGAACAGCATTAACTATGGGAGCAAACCGATCGGAGCAACAAAAAAATCTGCAGTTCCATACTAAACTGCAATGCCTACCCGTCACAAATGTATGCAACAGCAGATTTTTTTTTTGCTCCGATCGATTTGCTCTCATAGTAAAAGTTGTTCATATGCAATGAATTGCATAACACCATAAGGCGCGCGGCGTGGTGCGAGCGAGATGGCATGAGTAATAGTAGCAGCGTGAGCAGGAAGACAAGTGGCGACAGCCGTCTCCGAAGCAAAAGCGCTACTTTGCATTTCTAACCCCTCTTATAATATTCTGTGGTTTTTTCTGACGCTTTACCAAAATTCATCATAAAGAAAGTAATAAACGTTGATTTGTATCGATAGTTAAAATTTGTCAAAAATGGACTTACTGTGCTATATCATGTGGCAGCCGAGTTGTTCTTAATTAATTAAAGCTAAAGCTATAATCATAACAGACAAGGGAGACTGCAATTATAAACAAGGAAAGAAAAAGCCAGTATCTTTAACTAGTTCAATTAAAATCACAACCCATCTTTGTTTATAATTGGGAAGAAATCGCCGAGTCAGTGAAAAAAATTAAAATACAGCTAAATATTTGGGTAGCCTAAATCCAGCTCAGTCTAAATGTAAATACTAAACTTCAGTTTGTTCAAGACCTAACAGCTCACAATTTGAATTCGACGAAGTTGCAAATTAACAAAAAACTGGTCAAGGACGTGTCGGGGAAACGTACGAGGGTTCCGTACGTTCTCTTTTATGTTAGATTTATTCAGGTCGGGTTGTGATCCCTTGCCTAACTTACGGATGTGACTAGAATGAGTTTTATTTGTTTACCCTTCAACTTAAGTACGGTAAAGTTATATTCATAAGAAAATAAAAGAAACAAAACTTTTATTGTACAGTTAGCCTCAAAAAGATGTTAACACGATGTGTTCCATGTAGTAGGTACTAAAAGTACATCCTTTTAAAGCAATAAGAAACATTCAAAATTATTAGTTTAAAAAGTAAGTTATTGGTTAACAAAAGACGAGTTTGTTTTAAAAAAGAATCTGGCTTAACAAATGACATCTAACGAAACTATTTGGGACCAACTGCTAAACGTCCTTACCGAACTACGGATATCATACTGGTACAACAACAGTTAACAATTTGGGTCCAAATTAAAAGACAGTTTTTTTTAGTTTCGAACAGGATTTGAACCTGCACATAATTTGAATTGAAACATCAAAACATTGTCATGTTAACCAATAATGTTTCAGATTAGGGTTTGGGCCTGGGTATTGAGTTTTATTTTTGACAGCAAAAAGTTCTGCTGCTGCAAGCTCAAAATAAGCATTCACAGAAAACGATCATTCGACTTTACCACAATCCTTTTGAATTATAGCTTTAAAGCCTTTGACTGTGGAACCCTAAAAATGTAAAGCTTTCAAACTAAACCGACAGTGGAGAGAGCAATTAAAACAACCATCGCACTTAGCTAGACAGAGCAAAGTCAACGTTTGCTTCTATTTTGGTTTAAAAATAAAATGTGTTGTCTCTTTCGCACCACTAAATCTTCTGAACGAAACGATTTGCTATCCCTTTCGTACTGGACTCGTTAAAATGATTCTAACTTGTTGACATTGGTAGTGCAGATGCAGGGTATTTTAATTTAGCTTGAAATACATTCGCTTAATTTAAACAAAACAAACAAAATGTACAACGATTGATGATGAATCGGACTATAAAACTTTCCTGATGTTTTAATTGGATCTAGTACAACAACGACACAAGTGCACATAACAAGTGCAAGTGTATACAAAAGAAATTTTATAGTAAAGGTAGATTGGATTCCTAGTCTATTTCAACTACGTTGTGTCTGCTAATCTTTAAAGAAAAGCAGTCAAGTACGCAGGATATTTTGAAGTGCATATGATTGTGTACGCGCTAAACACAGATGCACTCTCTCGTCTTTACCCTCCTATGGAAACGAAAACTGATACGATTAGAGGTCAGATGTAGTGGCTATACTTTAGTAAGAATGTCATACATGACACTCCGTTAGAAATTGAAGCATTGAAAGAAAAAAAAATGTTTTCTGCCTATCAAAAAAAAATTGTGCAGTTATGTCATTGTTGCACCAGATTTACATATATTTTTCCCATATTATTGTTTTTTTTTCTAGCCTGTTTCATCCCATTGCTGGGCAAAGGCCTCCCCTTTAATCCTCCAACCATCTCTATCCTAGGCAAGCTCTGGTCACCTGTCGTGAAAAGCATCACCACCTCTTAGGACGACCCGGGCGCCGAAGACCATTTTCTGGGATCTAGGGCGTAACAATTTTTGCACACCTCTCCTGGTGCATTCGACAGACAAGGCCGGCCCATTCCCACTTTAGTGTAGCTGTTTTCTCCCCGACGTCGGCGATTTCCATTTTGGAGCGCAGTGTAGTGTTCCTGACACGATCTGTTCTTTATACTGCGCTCCGTCGCTCTCTGACAAACCTTGAGTTTGGACTTATGCACCGTAGGTTAGGATAGGCAGGATACACAATGTCAATGAGTCTTCGTTTCAGGGATAGCTGAAGTTCACCCTTCATTAACTCCTTCTTGAACCATTTAGATCTTCCAGGCATCGCAAAAAAAAAGTGTAGTTATGTCATTGTTGCACCAGATTTACTAAAATGTTATTGGATATAAATAAAATTTCTCTCTTCTCTTAAGTAACTTCCTTAACCCTTTCGGAGAGGTCAGAACTAGCTACAACTAACCCTTTTAATGCATCCATTAGTAATAAGGCTCAATTAACAGATTCAGGGTTTAAGTTTAAGGATAGAATGACGTATGGGTGACAGTGATAGGTACCTTACCCACAAAGTAGTTACCCAAAACCTATAGCGGTTTTCCAATTCATCAAATTCTCATCCTTCTCATCAACGTTAATGGCCTCCTCATCACACACGAGGATAAGAGGGCAAGCCCATTGGAATAAAAAAGAAACATATTTATTTCTAGTTTTGTTTCACATGTTATTTAAATCTATCAAATCAACCAACCAACCATTGATTTTTCAGAAACGATTCGTGTTTTCATTCATGTATACAGGGTGAAATTGATATCATTAGCATCCTTTTAAACTAAAGAGTCTACCCATCAAACTGAACAGCATTAACTATGGGAGCAAACCGATCGGAGCAACAAAAAAATCTGCAGTTCCATACTAAACTGCAATGCCTACCCGTCACAAATGTATGCAACAGCAGATTTTTTTTTTGCTCCGATCGATTTGCTCTCATAGTAAAAGTTGTTCAGATTGATGGGTAGACTCTTAGTTTAAAAGGATGCTAATGATATCAATTTCACCCTGTATACATGAATGAAAACACGAATCGTTTCTGAAAAATCAATGGTTGGTTGGTTGATTTGATAGATTTAAATAACATGTGAAACAAAACTAGAAATAAATATGTTTCTTTTTTATTCCAATGGGCTTGCCCTCTTATCCTCGTGTGTGATGAGGAGGCCATTAACGTTGATGAGAAGGATGAGAATTTGATGAATTGGAAAACCGCTATAGGTTTTGGGTAACTACTTTGTGGGTAAGGTACCTATCACTGTCACCCATACGTCATTCTATCCTTAAACTTAAACCCTGAATCTGTTAATTGAGCCTTATTACTAATGGATGCATTAAAAGGGTTAGTTGTAGCTAGTTCTGACCTCTCCGAAAGGGTTAAGGAAGTTACTTAAGAGAAGAGAGAAATTTTATTTATATCCAATAACATTTTAGTAAATCTGGTGCAACAATGACATAACTACACTTTTTTTTTGCGATGCCTGGAAGATCTAAATGGTTCAAGAAGGAGTTAATGAAGGGTGAACTTCAGCTATCCCTGAAACGAAGACTCATTGACATTGTGTATCCTGCCTATCCTAACCTACGGTGCATAAGTCCAAACTCAAGGTTTGTCAGAGAGCGACGGAGCGCAGTATAAAGAACAGATCGTGTCAGGAACACTACACTGCGCTCCAAAATGGAAATCGCCGACGTCGGGGAGAAAACAGCTACACTAAAGTGGGAATGGGCCGGCCTTGTCTGTCGAATGCACCAGGAGAGGTGTGCAAAAATTGTTACGCCCTAGATCCCAGAAAATGGTCTTCGGCGCCCGGGTCGTCCTAAGAGGTGGTGATGCTTTTCACGACAGGTGACCAGAGCTTGCCTAGGATAGAGATGGTTGGAGGATTAAAGGGGAGGCCTTTGCCCAGCAATGGGATGAAACAGGCTAGAAAAAAAAACAATAATATGGGAAAAATATATGTAAATCTGGTGCAACAATGACATAACTGCACAATTTTTTTTTGTTAGGCAGAAAACATTTTTTTTTCTTTCAATGCTTCAATTTCTAACGGAGTGTCATGTATGACATTCTTACTAAAGTATAGCCACTACATCTGACCTCTAATCGTATCAGTTTTCGTTTCCATAGGAGGGTAAAGACGAGAGAGTGCATCTGTGTTTAGCGCGTACACAATCATATGCACTTCAAAATATCCTGCGTACTTGACTGCTTTTCTTTAAAGATTAGCAGACACAACGTAGTTGAAATAGACTAGGAATCCAATCTACCTTTACTATAAAATTTCTTTTGTATACACTTGCACTTGTTATGTGCACTTGTGTCGTTGTTGTACTAGATCCAATTAAAACATCAGGAAAGTTTTATAGTCCGATTCATCATCAATCGTTGTACATTTTGTTTGTTTTGTTTAAATTAAGCGAATGTATTTCAAGCTAAATTAAAATACCCTGCATCTGCACTACCAATGTCAACAAGTTAGAATCATTTTAACGAGTCCAGTACGAAAGGGATAGCAAATCGTTTCGTTCAGAAGATTTAGTGGTGCGAAAGAGACAACACATTTTATTTTTAAACCAAAATAGAAGCAAACGTTGACTTTGCTCTGTCTAGCTAAGTGCGATGGTTGTTTTAATTGCTCTCTCCACTGTCGGTTTAGTTTGAAAGCTTCACATTTTTAGGGTTCCACAGTCAAAGACTTTAAAGCTATAATACAAAAGGATTGTGGTAAAGTCGAATGATCGTTTTCTGTGAATGCTTATTTTGAGCTTGCAGCAGCAGAACTTTTTGGTGTCAAAAATAAAACTCAATACCCAGGCCCGAACCCTAATCTGAAACATTATTGCTTAACATGACAATGTTTTGATGTTTCAATTCAAATGATGAGCAGGTTCAAATCCTGTTCGAAACTATAAAAAATCTGTTTTTTAATTTGGACCCAAATTGTTAACTGTTGTGGTACCTGTATGATATCCGTAGTTCGGTATGGACGTTAAGCAGTTGGTCCCAAATAGTTTCGTTAGATGTCATTTGTTAAGCCAGATTCTTTTTTAAAACAAACTCGTCTTTTGTTAACCAATAATTTACTTTTTAAACTAATATTTTGAATGTTTCTTATTGCTTTAAAAGGATGTACTTTTAGTACCTACTACATGGAACACATCGTGTTAACATCTTTTTGAGGCTAACTGTACAATAAAAGTTTTGTTTCTTTTATTTTCTTATGAATATAACTTTACCGTACTTAAGTTGAAGGGTAAACAAATAAAACTCATTCTAGTCACATCAGTAAGTTAGGCAAGGGATCACAACCCGACCTGAATAAATCTAACATAAAAGAGAACGTACGGAACCCTCGTACGTTTCCCCGACACGTCCTTGACCAGTTTTTTGTTAATTTGCAACTTCGTCGAATTCAAATTGTGAGCTGTTAGGTCTTGAACAAACTGAAGTTTAGTATTTACATTTAGACTGAGCTGGATTTAGGCTACCCAAATATTTAGCTGTATTTTAATTTTTTTCACTGACTCGGCGAATTCTGCCCAATTATAAACAAAGATGGGTTGTGATTTTAATTGAACTAGTTAAAGATACTGGCTTTTTCTTTCCCTGTTTATATGTAATTGTAGTCTCCATCGTCTGTTATAATTATAGCTTTAGCTTTAATTTATTAAGAACAACTCGGCTGCCACATGATATAGCACAGTAAGTCCATTTTTGACAAATTTTAAGTGTCAATACAAATCAACGCTTATTACTTTCTTTATGATGAATTTGGTAAAATTTCAAAAAAAACTTACGTAATTTTACACACTAAAATAACTTAATTGAATTGAGTAGGTACAGCAGTTTTGTATGAAACAGCAATTTTTTTTTATTGTTTAATGTTGTTGTATACAGGGTGAAATTGATATCATTAGCATCCTTTAAACTAAGAGTCTACCCATAAATCTGAACAACTTTTACTATGGGAGCAAACCGATCGGAGCAAAAAAAAAGTCAGCTGTTCCATACTAAACTGCAGTGCCTACTCAACTCAAATGTATGCAACAGCAGATTTTTTTTTTGCTCCGATTGGTTTGCTCCCATAGTAAAAGTTGTTCAGTTTGATGGGTAGACTCTTAGTTTAAAAGGATGCCTATGATATCAATTTCACCCTGTATAGGGTCCTTCTTAATATGCTGACGCTTTTTTAAGGGGATGATCAGACAGCCAAACTGAACAACTTTCTCTATGGCACCAACATCGAAATGGCGAAAAAGAAAATGCTGTTCCATACAAAACTGCAAACATACTCGAACAAAATGTATGGGAAAGTTGATTTTTTACCCGATTTCGATGTTGGTCCCATAGAGAAAGTTGTTCAGTGTCTGGTCTGATGGTCTGATCATCCTCTTAAAAAACTGTCAACATATTAAGTTGGATCCTGTATAGTGAAAATTGTTCAGTTTGATGCCTAAACGACTCCTATAAATATTACTAAGTTGTTTTGTTACACCCTGTATAAATACTTAATTATAGGTCTGTACTGAACCTAAAAACAGAACTCGACTATAAGTAAACTAAATTAGTCTAAACTCACACGCCATTATTATCAATTAGAAGCACGACCATAAATTAATATTAACTATTTTGTGCCCGGGAGACATGTATGAAATGAAACGTTGCGTCAAATAGATGATGGTTGGGACTGCGAGTGAAATATAGACGTGGAATTAATATGATTTATGTATTAATTAAACAGTTTGCGGTTAGTGGCTCTCAAAGTTTTAGTTGTATCATTCGTGTTGTCCGTTATCACAGATTACCCCCAATAGATACCGCATGATGAAAAATGTGTACAGCCCCGAACCACAGTATAAGACAGTAACCCATCTTTTTTTATTTATTCTATTTTCTCAGATTAGGGAAACATACAGCTATAATAAATAATACATTCAGCTTAAAACATTTAAAAAAATACATAAGCCAAAACAGTTTCCACCTATAGATAACATACGTATGTGTTGCTCAAACGGTAGAATTTAACAAATGATCAAAACATAAAACATACAAAAAGAAAAGACAAACCTAAACAAAGAATGAATGAAAAATAACTACAGAAACAATGATATTACCACGATATTACAATAAAAAAAACATAATATTTCTTTGAAAAAATATGAATTTACGATACAACACATCTTTTTTTTTAAAATAAGTTACAAACATTCAATCATGGTACTTATTTATCGAAATCGACATGCAAGACTTCAGTACAATTACAAATTAACATTTAAAACATATAACGACTATCAGGTTACCTTTTTAACCTCAGAAGCAAACCTGTAAATTTTTTTTTTCTTTTTTTTTTTCTTCATACAATGGTACCAAACGAGGCTTGTATGTGTGCTCGCCAGTACCACCCAGTACGTACGACGATATCTAAGGCAGCTAAGGCAGCGCCATAAGGGGCTACGCGGAGATATTGGCAATTTGTGAGTGCTACGAGGCGTACGCCGCGATTGGTACCATTGTATGAAGATGGATTACTGTCTTAAGGTGGCGGTTGACAGGCGACCGCACGCCGCACGCCGCAACCGCATGTCGCGACGACACTACTGGTTTGTATGTAATTCTATGAAATACCCTGCATAGCCGGCGACACGCTGCTCGACTTCACTGCGGTGCGGTCGAGCTTCACTGACGCTCGACCGCAGACCAGTAGTGTCGCCGAGTGCTGCCAGCATGCGATAATTATCTTAGATTCACGATATTTTTGAGTGGCATGCGATAGAACATAAAAGTCGGGTATAACACGATAATTCATACAAATTCCACGATATTTCATTAATTTAATGAAATTTCTATTTTCAACCACATTTTCCGTTAAATTCCAACAATAAATCATATAATACTGGCGTTTGGTATTTGGTAAAACAGTGTTTAAATATTACTAGATATAATAAATACGAGATGATAATTTTGGGAAACAAATAAAAAAAACCTTTTTTTACTTTTTACGGAAATTTTTTCTACTTATTCTTTTTTACGAAAATCTTTTCTATTCACCCTTTATTACAGCTCAAGTTACGTTAAAGTAGATATAAAGCATCATCCTAAATCTTAAAACCCTACTGAAAATTATTACCCCAAAAAATACCCTAAGTTGGCAATACTGTCTGTAGCTGCGGCAAAGAAAATATACACTACCGCGAAGCTGCGGCGTGCAGTTGCGGCGTGCGGTCGGTTTCCCATTCACGACCGCAGCGACGTGTCGCGGCGACGTGTCGCCGCGACACGTCGCGACCGCACGCCTCATGCGGTCGGCTTCCAATTTGCTCCTTTATGCTGTGCCCGAAGTCACCATTTTTGGCGGTAGGTGCGGGTAGCGGGGCACGAAACAATGCAACATGATTGGCCATTTCAAGGTCGCACTACTCCGTAGCTTATATCAGTGCAAAATCATAGATGTATGGCGCGTGTTGGCGGCCTTATATACGGTATCTATTCGGGGTAATCTGTGTTCTGTCCCGTATCAACTAACTTCTAAAAGACATCATCCATTTTGGTCCAAAATGTGAAACTGCCGGCTAAAAAACTAATGATGTTCGTTGTCAAAACCTTTTTCAAATGATGTAGATTTGATCTATTAGATTTGTGTCCACGGATAAAATAATAGTTACTACGGGCGTGTATTTGAACGCGTTGTAATTGGCATCGTCAACATCATGTAATGCCTACTATTGCCTACAACCTTGTGGCGGCCGGGTATAGGCATTTTTGTCTTTTTAAATCATTTTTTACTTAAGATAGCAAGGAAGAGAGATTTTTTCTGTGTTGGGCACGCACATCAAATCACAAAATCAGTCAGGGTACCCCAGACTATTTATTTAAGTACTTAAAGAAAAAAATATGAATAAGAATAAATAACGCTCAATAATACAATGTAGCAGGGGAGAGGCCTTTGCCCAGCAGTGGGATGAAATAGGCTAATAAAAAAAAATAAAAAAAATACAATGTATTGATCCCAAAAGTAAGCTAATAGGCTTTTTATTATGGAAACCATACAACGAACATATCCGTGATCATCCGTGACCGAAACGGGTGTCGAACTCCAAGACCTCTGGTTTGGCAGCTGGTAACCATTACACCAATTGTGTAGTCATATTCTGCGTACTCTGGCTTTTGTAATTTGATCGAAATCTAATATGAGCGTACCATGATACCATCGTACTAATAAATCAAATTGTACAGTCCTGCGTACTACTAGCAAAGAAAATATACACTACAACTACTGGTCATACGCGTATCGCAGTTTGAGAGCCACTGTTTTTAAGTACACACGTAATGAATTAGTTGTACAGTGTCTTTATTAATATCTGTAATTAAGATCTCGTGTATTCTAGTAGAAGTTATTACCCATTACGCTAAAGTGTAAACTAAAAAATATTTTATAATAATAATAAAAAGGTCAAGTGCGTAGCACCCTTAACCGCCGGAAGTGCATGAAGAGATGTATGAAAGGTGAATGAGGCGAGAGAAGTATGCCAGAATCGTAGTATGTGGCAAGCCGTAGTCTCTGCCTACCCCTGTGGGATAATGGCGTGAGTATATGTATGTACGTAATGCTTATTAGCATGAGGCTGACTGCCTTAGCTCAGCCAATTTAGCTTCGCTCATCTACCTCGCATAGCTTTGTTGGACGCGAAATAGTGTCATACCTCCGCTACGAATCATCACACAGCTTAGCTATATCACACATCTCTGGTGAACAACCAACCTAAGCAAGGCAGACAACTCTTCAAGTATAAATATGTGTAGAAGCATATGAAAAGGTGTTGCATAGAGGCAGACAACTCTTCAAGTATAAATATGTGTAGAAGCATATGAAAAGGTGTTGCATAGCGCCCGCCCACGCACAGATAGGATTTAGTAGCCAATCGTTCAGAATGGAAAGCTCGTGTAAATAGCCAAATCGATGATTTTGAAACGAGTTGTTCACAGTTAGATGCCAAACGGGATGAATTGAAAGCCCGACCACCAGCAGCTATACAATTTCACTATGAGTACGACGTGCTCACGAGCCCGCTATGTGCGAGGATCTTCTACAGGGTGAAATTGATATCAAACTAAAAGCATCCTTTTAAACTATGAGTCTACCCATCAAACTGAACTTTTAATATGGGAGCAAACTAATCAGAGCAAAAAAAAACCGCTGTTCCATACTAAACTGCAATGCCTCCTCGACTCACATGAGTCAAATGTATGCAACAGATGTTTTTTTTTGCTCCGATCGGTTTGCTCCCATAGTGAAAGTTGTTCAGTTTGATCGATAGACTCTTAGTTTAAAAGGATTCCAATTATATTTTGTTTAAGAATATTTGCAATATGAGAGCTCATCAACGCCAACAACTAAGTTGAAGCAAAATCGGTCGATATTCAAAATTTATAACCCGATAGAGCTTTTAAACAAACTTAACTTAAATTTCAAAACCAAACTATATTTACACTCATTTCTACTCTTGTTCCCATTACAGCAAAGTTTAAAATTGCATAGACTACTAATACCCTTAAAATTGTAGTAAAACCCCATATATGAATCAAACAATGATTAATCAGAAGAGAAAATAAAAAATTTGGACCCTCATCACGTCATATAAATGGCGGTGAAAGAATTATGGGGTTTCATACAATAGCGCGGTTCACGATTGACCATTGTGTGTGGATTTTCGAAATAATTGCGTATTAAATTTCATATTTGATCGGGGTTCGGTAATATGCTGCACTAAATACCTACATAAACTCACGACCGTAATCCCTTTCGGGGTTGTCAGAAGCCTTGCTACAACTACCAACTGTATTTTTAAGCTGTTGTTGTGTGACTTAGGCGCGTTTTTTACAAAAGAAGAGACCGGGCTTAATTAATAGTTACACCACTATCTGACGGAACTATCTGGGACCAACAGCTTAACGTGCCTTCCGAAGCACAGAGACGCTCGAGATGAAATACCACTAAACGGTCACCCATCCAAAGAATGACCGGACCTAACGTTGCTTAACTTCTGCAATATTGGTGATAGAGCTATACAGGATGTAAGGAAAAGTATCATTAACCTTTAAACCATGAAACTGAACAACTTTTATAATGGGAACAAACCGATCGGAGCAAAAAAAATTTTTTTGCCTCTATCGGTTTGCTTCTCCAGTAAAAGTAGTTTAGTTTGATGGGTAGAGTATGTGGTTTAAAGGTTAATTATACTTTCCTTACACCCTGTATAAGAACTTCTGTAAATATATTGGAACATGTTCAACCCTAAACAAGAAATTCTTTAAAAACAAAGTCTAGCGTAAGATCTCTATATAATCCAGTCATGTTTCAACACTTGAATAGTAAAACTACAGGGTGTTCACAAATCCTCTAAGCCAGTTCGGTTCCTTGAGTGACATACGTCCGATGCGTGGACTAAATTCTCTCGAAAACGGTTGTGGACATAGTGGAGTTCAAACAGCGTTTTAATTTGACAAAACAACGTATCGAAAGTTGCGAGAATCGTAAGTAACGTGATGGTGATGGATTTTAATCTGGAGCGGCACTGGAGGGACGAGTGGAGGAGCAAAACTGGTGGAACGCCTGAGGAAAACCTGGACCCCACTGTCAAGCCTACGAGATTCTACCTGCCGCGCAAGGACTGGTATCGCCTCAACAGGCTAAGGACCGGCCACGGCAGGTGCAACTACCTCCGACACAAATGGGGCTGGACGGAGTCTCCTTTATGTGACTGCGGGATCGAAGACCAGACGATGCAGCACTTTATACAACGGTGCCCCCTTCGAGCTTACCCGGGTCGTCCTGAGGACCTGACGCACCTGACACCTGAGGCCCATCGATGGTTTCAGATGCTGGATGTAGACTTATAAGTTTTATAACTTATGCCTACAAACAAAATCGCCATACGCTTAAATAAATGAAATATGGTACGATGGTAGGTACATTGGTCGCAAAACAGAATGGCCGATGGATTCGAAGAGTTCTCGCAGACGCAGAGTGAGTAGGCCCCCCAACAAGGTAGACCGATAAACTGGTGAAGATGTTTTCTGTCATCACATCAGACCTCACTATCATACTCTTCGACATGATTGATTATTTGTGGTTGGGCTATTGCAAGCAAGGGTCGTTGTAACACTGAGACCAGCGCTGGTCCTTTGTGTTCGCCCCAAGCTTACCCATATTTTACGCATACCTCCGAACTTATGGTAGTAATGCAGGTTTCCTTGCGATGTTTTCCTTCACCGCCGAGCTAATAAATGATAAATACAACTGTTGGTACATAAAAACTATATATAATAGAACTTAGTGGTACAGGCCAAGAATCGAACCGCGGCCTCATGATTGAGGCGCTAGCACAACCTTTGGGTTCCTTTGGGTTGGCACGAATGCTATACCTACCTACTTCAGCATAATATGCTTACGACTATATTCCCCGAGGGGTCGGAGGTCGGGGTCGGGGGGGAGGATGTAGTCAGAGACATACCTACCTACTTGGAATAACAAAATGCTTTATGCTTTATTGAGTTACTGACTATTCTTCTCCGTGGTAAGTGTTTTTGCTATCACAAGCGAACGCACTGATATTACCTATTTTTGGCTCAAAAGCCAAATTCACTCCTAATAGTAACCTAACTTTGGGTGCCCTTTCGACTTGTTCGTTCTTCGGAGTCCCCAGTTTGGAGATCTCTCGTGCGCGGAGAGAGAAGGTTGCAGTGGCGGTAAGGTTTCCTATTCGTCGGTAAACCGCAGAGTAAAATGTACAAAAGGGTATTGACACACCAACAAAAACGCTCTCGCCTCACGCTCCGCTCATCACTCTACCCTCTCCAACGCGAACCGTAGACTTCGTACATTTCTAAACGAAGCACGCTTCTCACATAAGGTCCGCATTCTTACATTCCTCGTTTCATTTGCAACTTGTTTTTGAAAAACACTGGTATTAGGGGGGCACGTCACACAGGTGTTGTCTGCGAATTGGTTGTAGTTTTTGGAAGAGAAGCTACGTACTAAATGTGAGCATTGCTACATATACTTGCTTGCTGTTTAAATAATAAATAAAATAAATAAATACCTGGGACAGTGTCACACAAATTATCTAGTCACATTTAAAGTACCAGAATCCAGCCTAGACTTGTATTTCAAATATTATATTATTGTATTTTTTTAGATCTCTTCTTCTTCTTCTTATCGTGTGGGCAGAGCCCTGGTGACAGAGTTTTTTCAGACCGCCTTTCGGCCTCTGACGTGGTTTTTATGTAACGACTACTACCACCAGAGGAGGACAGGACAGGATTTATAAAATGGGTATAGTCTAGGAGCAACCTGAATTAGCAGGACTATAAGAATATTTATGTTATGTTATAAGTAGAAGCTAAGCACCAACCCTGTACCTATTGACCAGAGATAGTAGCCGGGACCAACGGCTTAACGTGCCCTCCGAAGCACGGAATCACTTTTCTTTTCAGACAATCAGGTGATTCAGCCTGCAATGTCCTAACCAACTGGGGAAAAACGCACAAAGTGACATATCACTAGGTGTCCCCCGTGTGAATCGAACTCACGATCTCCGTATCGAGAGCCAATGCTCTTAACCATTAGACCACGGAGGCAGAGATTTTTTTAGACTTGTATTATAATTACTAGACAACGATATACAATACATACATAGATACAAACATCCATGACTCGGGAACAAATATTCATATTCATCATACAAATATTTGCCCCTTACGGGATCCGAACCCGCAACCCTCGGCACAGCAGGCAGGTTCACTACCGACTGAGCTGCCTGGCCGTCATACAGGGTGTCAGGAAAGTATCATTAACCTTTAAACCACATACTCTACCCATCAAACTGAACAACTTTGATTATGGGAGCAAACCAGACAGAACGAAAAAAAATCATCTGTTCCATACTAAACTGCAATACTCAAACATATGGAACTAATGACTTTTTTGTTCTGGCAGGTTTGGTCCCGTAGTAAAAGTTGTTCAGTTTGATGGCTAGAGTATGTGGTTTAAAGGCTAATGATTCTTTTCCTTACACCCGTATAGTTGTAGTTGCAGCGAAGCTTCAGGCACAGCCCGGACACTGCATACAAAAAATTTAATTTGACAAGATGACGTCAGCACATGCGAAACCAAAGAAATTGAACCTTATGTCTTCTTCTTAGGTAACGAGTAACCAGTGCGAAGTAACCAGAGGGCGATAGAGGGGGTGAGGTAAAAAGTTGGTGGGAGGAAGGGAGTGTCCGTACCGTATCTAGTAATAGATACTCTTTCTTATATTGTGCTTCAGGCCAGGCTACAAAAGATTTTGCCTTGTTTTTTGTCGGCGAAAGATTAGTCACATAGAATCAAATTAAAGATTGAAAAATTAAGTCTCGGGCGGGACTTGAACCCGCACCCTTCCAAACCGGGGAAATGCGTTATCCAATTTCGCTACCGAGTCCACTAGCCAGAGAACGAAATTAGCACAACATGGCTGTAACATGTTTAAAAATCCATAATATTTGAAATTAGTCACATAGAGTCCAACTTAATATGCCGGCGGTTTTTTCAGGAGATGATCAGTCAGACCATCAAAATGATTAACTTTCGCTTTGGAACCTACATGAAAAGCGCGAAAAAAAATCTGTCCGGCTGTCCCATTCATTTGTGTGGAATAGGATTGCAGTTTTGTATGGAACATGTTTGCCCAAAAAAATCTGCTGTTGATTTTATACATTTGAGTCGAGTAGGCATTGCAGTTTAGTATGGGACAGCTGATTTTTTAGTTGCTCCGATCGGTTTGCTCCCATAGTAAAAGTTGTTCAGTTTGATGGGTAGACTCTTAGTTTAAAAGGATGCCAATGATATCAATTTCACCCTGTATAGGGTCTTTCTTAATATGCTGAAAGTTTTTTAACGGGATGATCAGATGATCAAACTGAACAACTTCATACACAATTTGTTTTCTGTGCCAAAATTGGCGACACGGAACAGTTCTGTATCTGTCCGTCTATCCGTCTGTCACAGCTTTTTCGATCGCGTTTTTTTAGAAATCCGTACGTAGATATTGGAAGCTGAAACTTTGCAGACGTGTATCAATTAATGACCCAATTACATAAATGCCGTTAACATTTTATTTAAGGGGGCACTTTTGGATGTCAGATAACCACATTGACTAACTGGTTGACCTCCAAAAATATTGAACACTACTTCGGTAAAACCTGTGCTATATTTATGTAAGAAAGAACAACAAAGTAGGATGTTACATCCTCGGCTTCATCTACACTTTCCATCAGGTGAGCTAAAGTCAAGCGCAAACCCAATATGAAAAAAAATAGTACATTACGATACGTGTGACCTAAGTAGTCCATTATTGCACGGCGTGAATTATCGCCCGAGCGCAGCGAGGAACTTAGGTCACGAGTATCGTATACTATTTTATAGCTCGTGTGACCTAAACCCGCCAACTTTTTATTAATGTATTGAAATTCTCTTTCATGTTGAACTTTTTAATTCTATGAACCCGTATACCAATGAAAAGGGCACGAAAGGGGTCCGGGCGCTCCGCGGGCTCCGCCCCCCGTGCCCCCCGTAGGACACAAACATAACTTTAAAAGCTTCGTTCATATATCGCAACCACAATCAATAGGTAATACTCACGTCTAATCACATCTACCGTCACATCATCATCAGCCCCTACTCACCCTCTACGCACGTACGCACTAGGTGGTGCACTCCCTAATCACCTCCACGAACTTTTAGGTACACCTCCTAATCACCCCCACGAGCTAGGGGGTACACCCCCTAATGACCCCCACGAGCTAGGGTGTACACCCCTTAATCATCCCCACGACCTAGGGGGTATACCCCTAATCACCCCCACGAGCTAGGGGGTACACTCCCTAACCACCCCACGGGCTAGGGGGTAAACCCCTAATCACCCCAACGAGATTGGGGGTCCACCCCCTAATCACCCCCACGAGCTAGGGGGTACACCCCCTAACCACCCCACGAACCCCCTAGTCACCCCAACGAGCTAGGGGGTACACCCCCCAATCACCCCCTATGCACTAGGAGGCGCATCCCTTACTCGCACCCTACTACCAACATATACCAACAACTATAACCAACAGGTACGATAAAATATAATTAAAGTAGGGGGGGGGGGGGGGGGGGGGGGTAGCTTGGAGTCAGTTGGGGATTTCGCCATTTCAATGTTGGTCACATTGATTGAAAGCACATTTAAAAGTACCTTCTTTTGTTTATTATGCATCTGTGCAATAAAGTAGATTCATTTTCGAAAGGTAAGATGAACTCCACAATGGTCAAAAGTTGCAATTTGTCAGAATTAACCCTCTTCGACTAATATGCTTGTAAATCAGGCTGCGCACAATGCACTGACCATTGTATATTTTAACTACTGTGAAGTCCATCCACCTTAGGTGCTTAGGAATAAGGTGTGAGCAGGGGGTGCGGGTGTAAGTAGGGCGTACGTAGGCGCGTATAGGTACGATAAAATATAATTAAAGTAGGGGGTAACTTGGAGTCAGTTGGGGATTTCGCGATTTCAATGTTGGTCACATTGATTGAAAGCACATTTAAAAGTACCTTCTTTTGTTTATTATGCATCTGTGCAATAAAGTAGATTCATTTTCGAATGGTGTAATGAAATCCGTGTAATAATGGACTACTTAGTAACGAAAAACCGTGACCTAAGTGCGGGTTTAGGTCACGGAATGCTATAAAAGTACCTTCTTTTGTTTATTATGCATCTGTGCAATAAAGTGGATTCATTTTCGAACGGTGTAATCCGTGTAATAATGGACTACTTAGGTAACGCAAAACCGTGACCTAAGTGCGGGTTTAGGTCACGGAGTGCTATAAAAAGATTTTAACAAAATTCGTTTGAAATAAAACTGGTGACTAAACCGCTGGAATGTGCATCTTTAAGCACCCAGTACTTTTTATGGGCGAATTTGCACCTTAATGTAAATTCGTGGCATTAAATATTTTATTGCCTTAAAGAAAACACAAAGGTATGAACATTTATTATCAAACAAATTGTTTGGCGAGTTTCAAAGCGCAAGTTTAAATGTTTTTGATACAAAATAAAGAAAATTTTATTTGTAATCCAGTAAGGTAGTTTATTAAATGAGGCATTAAATTGTTTTTTTTTAATTCTGAGAAGAAATAAAGGTACACAGAGGAATGATTAGGATAATATAGAAGTGTCATAAACACATTAATAATTATGGAAGCTATGATGACACATTTTGATATAAATACGCGTTGGATTTTTAATAGATATTTATAAAACTTCAACTGCTTAATAAATTTACGGAAAACCTGAAAAAAAACAATATGCGATAACTACTGATAAGTATATCCTTATGAAAATCGCAATCAGAATTTAAAATGAAGAGGCCTATACCCAGCAGTGGGGTTTACCAGGCTGATGATGATGATAAAAATTAAAAGCATCGGTTATAAGATAATTTGAAACTATATTTGCTAATTAGGTTACGTCTGTCGCTTTATTCTATTATCCACTGCATTTATTTGTTTCACACACACACGTTAAATCAAATTAATTGAAATAAGCATAATTAATTCGTAACAAAATATTTTACCACAATAATTTTTTATACTTAAAAAAATAAAATTATATACATTTGATTAAATTTTATTCATACCATAACACACACAAGTACTCAACACCTTAGAAAAAAAAAAATTTGACGTGGTGTGATTTTGACATCCTTGCGTGACAAAGTAGCGCCCTCGTTTTTCCCAGACAATTTTTTACCAAGCTGTAGTTATGAAAGAATTAAAAAATAAATATTCTAAGCCAAACAGTGAGCCTGAAACTAGTGACGACTTTGCAGTATTTACTACCTAACTTTGCACAGAAATACATTATGCACTATAAAATTTAGTACCTAGTTACAATACATTCACACAAACTTACGACCGTGCCTAGTTCCAGCACGTTAAAATTTAATTCTCTCTTTACATGCGACATTCCATCTACGGACAATTCTGTCATAAACTTAAAAACACAATGCGCCATCTAGTACCCTTTCTTAACTCTGTGTCCAGAGCAATAAACCCGCGTACGTTTTTGAACAAAATGTTTTTTTTTTTAGGTTTTTTTTAGTATCAAATAACATGCGAGAACGATAAAAAATTATACTTTGTAAAAGAAATGGCATCGATGTTCAGTAATTTAATTTGCCTTTTAATAGGTATTAAGGCTATTATTATTTTAGGTTATTATTATTTTATTTTATTAGGTGAAAAATGATTCCGTGCTTCGGATGGCACGTTAAGCCGTTGGTCCCGGCTACTATCTCTGGTGGTAGTAGTCGTTACATAAAAACCACGTCAGAGGCCGTAAGGCGGTCTGAAAAAACTCTGACACCAGGGCTCTGACCACACGATAAGAAGAAGAAGATAGGTATTGTGTTCGAAAATTTACATACATACTTTTTACATAGAAATTCAGATGTAATGCGTTACATACTAACTTTCACTATGGGAACAATAATGAAATCACGAAAAAAATTGGGTTTTCTAATAGCTATAATGTATACTCGATACAAATGTATGGAACAGAGGAACTGCTGTTTTTTTCGCGATTTCTATATTGGTCCCGTAGTTAAAGTTGTTCAGTTTGATGGTCTGAACTACCCCTATACAAGGTGTTAACTTAAATACGTTACATACGCATCGTAAACGCTGGGCAGGGCCATATTTTGCTGGTGTTTAGAAGCTATCTTCTCGTTATTTGAAAGACATACAAATTCATGAAAAAAATTGCAATGATCTTCAACAACTCTTTATTTGTTAAGAAGTATACTTCTTATTTTTCTATAAAATACATATGAAACCTGTGTTCAAAGGAAAGCCTAAATATTTGAAAAAGTCTGTATTATGTGCATCTACTTTATAAGTTGAAGTCACTTTTACTTGCGACACACACATCCACCATTGTATAGACAATATCAAGACCTAAACTTGCTATGAAGTAAATTTTTTGTAAGACTCATATTTAATAAATGGTGCGATTTCTTATGATTTTCGAATTTGATTTCCTTGGATAAGAAGGCACCACAGTGACATAATGAAGGACAAGCAAGTCAAAAATAGGTAAATATACCTACTAAAATGGTGTAGTTTAGTAGAGGTGAGGCGGCTCTAAAAGAGTCGTCGTTCGGTCAAGGATACGTCTTAAGTTTACACCTTGTATAGGGCTTAAGGGGAATTTCCATAAAATATAAGTATATTTTATTCCATTTAATAGAATACGCTAGGATCTTTGACTACTTATACATATAAGGACTGGCCTTGCGGTAGCATTTCCCCTCTGCCACGGTATAAGACAAATTGATCATGTGCATTTACACTCAATTTTATACCTTATTACTAAACGAGACAGCCTATAATGGCGAAACAACAATTTTGAACTTAGAACAGTTGGGGTTCACACGAGACTACTTTTCACGATTTTTGACATTCAAAATTAGAATCTAAAGTTATGGGGAATAAAATCCAAAGTTGCGGATTTCGTGTTCCCTCGCCCCCCGCAAAAAGTGGCAGAAATGTTTGTTAGTAGAATAACACGCGTAACTAGTCCCTATATAAGTAGTCAAAGGCTAGGATCTTATACAATAACGGAACTATATTTTTTATCTAATCAATACAAAACATTGGCTTCGCTCAAATATGAAAAACGGGAGCCAACGAACCAATATTCCGATAAAAATATCAAATTTCAACGCAACGTAACCAAGGGGATGAAACTATTGGATTACTATACCACTACTATTGTTTTGAAAAGGTTTTTTCGAGTTAGAATTCGCGTGAGAATCGTTCGACTAATAAGTGTGGAAATATGAAGATGGCGAAAGAAAAGAAGATAGCCAAAAGATGGCCAGTTGCGGTTCCTGGTTTAAAATATATGGTGGGTCGGACGAGATGACTAAGGAATAAGGTTTCTTTTACAGTATTTTTGTGGGTGAAAGGCTAGCTATTTACCACCTACACCACGCCCGAAATACCTAGCAAATTTTTTTTTTCTTATTTACATTTTGCACCATCAAAAAGTGGTTAGTAGATATAGAAAAGCTTATGTCCTGAAAGGGTATGGACGTGAGTTTATGTTTATTTGTTTGTATTTCGATAAAAGATTTATTTCTCATCATGTTACTCTACACAGGGTGTAACAAAATACCCTAGTAATACTTAAGGTGCTTCAGTTCAGACTGAACAACACTGAACACTGTACTTCAATCTGAACAACGTTCACTATGGAGCCAACGTCGAGAAAAAATAAAAAAATATGCCATCCCATACATTTGAGTCAAGACGATACTGCAGTTTTGTATGAATGAGCGGATTTTTTTTTTCTCGATTTCGATGTTGGCTCCATAGTGAAAGTTGTTCAGTTTGATGGTCTGCAGGACCCCGTTAAGTATTACTAGGGTGTTTTGTTACACCCTGTACAGACGTCTCATAAAACAGTTAAGATAATATTCATTTAGGTCATTTATTATTCTGTTAAATTAAATTAGTTTAGTAGCTTAGAGCTTAGCTCACGTCCATTTTGTATGTAGTAGTTGTGTACTTGTTTTACAATACAGGAATTCTCGAACGAGATACATTCGAGTTTCAATAGTAAGAGCTCGCATGGAAATCTGAGCATTATCGGCTTATACGTATAAAGTAAACCGTCCTATAAGTCCTAACCCACCTACCATCGAACCTGATCTATTGAATACTGAATCACAGAACCACTACCATATGGACTTCCGTCAAATCCCAAAAAAATAAATATTTTTTATTCGGTTTGCACGCATAATGTCATCAATTCATCATCATCATATCAGCCGATATACGTCCACTGCTGGACATAGGCCTCCCCCAAAACGGGGGGATTTGCCATAATCGCCACGCTTGTCAGGCGGGTTGGCGATCGCAGTTGGATTGAATGTGTGTACTCAGAGGATGCTGCTGCCCATCCTCCGGTAGATCCCTTAGTCGCCTTTTACGACACCCATATGGGAGGAAATGGGGTGGTGCTATTCTTAGCCGACACCACACGGACATAATGTGAGAAACGCAAAATGACAGATACGCAAAATGCCAGTTATCGCGTCATGCCAGATACGCAAAATGCCAGGAACACAAAATGCCAGATACGCAACTACGCATAAAGCCAGGAACGCAAAATGTCCGGAACGCAAAATGCCAAGAATGCGGAATGCCAGATACGCATAATGCCAGGAACGCAAATTGTGTTTAAATTTTCCGCAATGGGCGGTTTTTTGTCTGCTAGTTCAAACGTAAAATAGTATAAAGTTTGCTCGTATGGTTTTAGACACAATATAAATGATCTAGTCTTCTTCTTATCGTGGGGGCAGAGCCCTGGTGTCAGAGTTTTTTCGACCACGTCACCTGATTGTCTGAAAAGAAAAATGATTCCGTACTTCGGATGGCACGTTAAGCCGTTGGTCCCGGCTACTATCTCTGGTGGTAGTAGTCGTTACATAAAAACCACGTCAGAGGCCGTAAGGCGGTCTGAAAAAACTCTGACACCAGGGCTCTGCCCACACGATAAGAAGAAGAAGACTAGTACCGAAACATTATTCGATACACATAACATAGAGTACATGATTTAATGCACATACATACAATACAACTCACGCTCGACTATAATCCCTTTCGGGGTCGTCAGAACCTTTGCTAAAACTATCATCATCATCACCAACTTAGGGCACAGCCCTCTTCTGATGAATAATCGTGAAGGTTATTGCTACAACACGCAGGGCAGGCTCAATGCGGAGGCAAGATGATGTACGAGTATTTTCAAACCGCCTCAACAGACCTCTGTCCGGTTTAATAAATACGTCGCCATCTAACGCTACCTACTGTTTAACGTGCCTTCCGAAGCCTGGAGGTGCTCGAGAAGTACCTAATACTAAAACGGTCACCCATGCAAAAGCGGACCTGTCCGGGCATTGCTTAACTTTGGTGATAGTTTCAGATACTAAACAACTAGCACTTTTTCAAAATCCTTCTTAAAAAGTAAAATCTTCAGAACAAAAATTTTAACCCCAAGTCAAAAAGCAGAAACTCAGCTCAGCAGTGTCTCAAAATTTTAAAACTCGTTTCATATTTATAAAGGATATATTTCAAGTTAAGCCCTGTATACGGTTGAGCGGTAACGTATTATCGTCTAAGCTGACTTTATGATGTATTCGAAGCATACTGTATTGTTAGGAAGTTCCTGATAGATGGAAGTATGGTGTTTTCTCTTAAGGGAATATAAATCGAAGCGCGCTCCATACAAACGAAGTCTAGTAATATTTTCAATACTAAACAATTAATCTCAATTATTTTTTTCAGAAACAATCCAGAAACTAATCTCTATGTTTGTATGAAGTCAGATTTTCGTCAAAATGTAAATTTTTAAGTTACAGACTTACAGTGCCTCAAAGATTTTCATACAAATCTTAAATTAATCCTAGGACTAAAACTGTATATTTTAACGAAAATCTGACTTTATACAAACATAGAGATTAGTTTCTAGATTTTTTCTGAAAAATTTCATTGAATTTAATTGGATAGTATGGAAAATATCACCAGACTTCGTTTGTATGCAGCGCGCATTTTCGCATTCGGAATAAACTTATATTCTCCTCGGCCACGCCATAGAATGATTAAGCTATAACCTATGAGTCCTATTTCTACTACCACAGAATAGATAAAGTTCTACATACCATGTATGTACCATGGTACAAAATGAAGAGATCCGTAGAGGAACCAGAGTAGCCGACATAGCCCAAAACAACGAGCATTTTTGTTTTGGTTTTCTAAGGGATCGATAGATGGCGATACGGTCTATGCGAATAAAGGTGAAAATTTCAAAAATGTGTTTCTTTAAAATATTAAAGAGGGAAAAGATGTTCAACAAAATGCGAACACATCTTTTGATTGAATATTTCATTATTTACGAATAATTTTAACCGAAAATATGTAAATGTTTACGTCTGACATGGTTGTATGGGCTCGATCCCTTGGCCTTTAAAAACAGGCACAGTCTTGACATGATTTTGACAGGATCTCGCGTAGGTACGTCTCTATCATGCTATGTGTTGAGTTTTTTATGAACTAAATTTAAAAAAGAAAAGAAAAACGTTCATGGCCGGTTATAATAAAGTACTCTTTGGTTCATGGCCACTTACTCAATAGAGTTTATCCATATGAAAAATTTTTACCGCGGCTTTGCCTGTCTTCTATTAATATTCATCTCATATCGGATAAAAGTTTCCTATCTTACATCCCAAATCACTCTGAAATTGGTATTAGTAGAAGACGTATGAGACGGAAACATTTCAGCGATTCGCGAATATTCGTAACAATATGAAATTGTTAAACCGATGTCTCCGTATCGCCTTAAAAAAAGGTTTAAAAGTACTTAATAAAAATTCTACAAAAACCCAACGTTGTAAGTAAATCCTCACACAATAATAAAAAGCTTTAATATTCCCGGGGATCCCGGGAACTTTTGATCCCGGGATAAGCTCTTGTGGAGCATGTTCCCGGGGAATTTCGCTAAGATATTCCCGTTGACAAAAATATAATATTTATATTGTTATGAAATGAAAGGGGTTGTGGACTTGTGTGGATTGATTTTTACTTTTCATTTCATTTCATTTCATTTATTCATATAGACAACAATTAATACATCACATACATACATTTCACACCTTAGACAATAGTGATAATAAAGAGTGACTTAGATGAACGTTATTTTTTTAAATATTACTTTTAGACATCCGTTTTGAAATTGGAAAGACGGAATACCCATTACCTACGTTTGTGGATTCATTTCTGTCTTAGTTATTGCAAATTAATTAATTTGAAATTTGAAAGATAAGGTTTTCCCTAAATTTAGTCATTCCCGAAAACACACTTTCTACATACGAAATTATGGCGTCCCCTAAGGATCGCGTGATTCAGCCTGCATATCCTAACTAACTGGGGAAAAACGCACAAAGTGACATATCACTAGGTGTCTCCCGTGGGAATCGAACTCACGACCTCCGTATCGAGAGCCCAATGCTCTTAACCATTAGACCACGGAGGCAGCTAGTGAAACATGGATGTTCTGAGGTTTCAAAATATCTCTGACTACCCTCCGGGAATATAGTCGTGAGCATATGCTTATGCTTATAAAAAATTAAACAAATTAATTTGTAGAATCAGTTATTTGTAGAATCAATCATTTTTAGAATCGGTCATATTTAAATAAAGTATGATTATTGAAGAATCAGTAATTTTTAGAATGGCACATTTCAATCGGTCATTTCATTTCTAGAATTGTCCCTTTGTAAACTAAACCACTATTATTGTTAGATCAAACCGAGCTGACATTCTTACAATCTGGAATAACGTTCAAATGACCCAATGGAGTCGGATCCAATCTCTATCAACACAAACCATTGTGGAAGCACGTCCAAGTATCTAATATAACTGACACAATAATATTTAGAACAATACTCGGTAGGTATTCAACGTGTCTGTGCTGATTCTATGGCATGTGTTCCATAGAAGGAGATAAGCGATTCGTTATATTATCGCTCCAGAATGCGGGATTTACATGGATCGGCGAAAATAACAATTTGACCTGCGATGACAATTTGACAATGACAATTCAGAGTACATTGCTGAGAACGCTAGGACACATGAAGCACTGCAAGTTTAGCGTCATTAGTAACCAGCAATGTACTCTGAATTGTCATTGTCGCAAGGGGCGTTCGCCCGGTTTTGAGTAACTTTGTAACCATTTTATTCATTAACTATGGCACTTTTTAAGCAGAAAACAAAACTGAACAATCTACAGGATATGAGAAGTGATGTGGTTTTTCTCGAAATCTATTTTAATTAATAAAACTGAAGAAAAACGACTCCAAAGTCACCTCTTTTTTTCCAATTGTAACCGTTTTACTCTTACATTGTTGATCAGAAGAATATGAAAATTTACAATATTCTTCACAATACAATATAAAATGACGTGGTTTTCTTATTTTTTTTAAATTCATAAAAAAACATACAGGTTTTCAAAGAAAACGGAAAATTCTGACCGGAGCCGCGCAATTGAAGCGGGATGGCTAATTGCAAAAGTTTGCTTGTAAGAAAGAGAGCCTTGCAGATGGGAGGAGTAGCCTTAAACAGGCCCCAGGCCGTAGGTAACCAAAAATATGTTTTTCTTTGACAGTATAGTCCTCTCTCACATTCACATGCACTTACCCAGTATCTGAGATGCTTACTTCTAGCAAGTGACAGCGAAATTTTCAGGGTGTGACAAGTTAGTGGGCGACTGTCCCGCGGGGTACAGACGTTAGGGGAGGCGAGGTAGCACGTGCGACTGCCTTTGAGCGGCGTGCGCTTCCCTTTCCCCCAACAGCACTCGCCCCTCGCTTACACCTAGACTCTAGAATCTAGAGTCTAGATTCTAGAGTACCTCGCCTTAGAGAACTATAGAAACGATGTGTCGTCACTGTTTTCAGTGCGTAATGGCTCGAATTCTTGTGTCAAGTCGGACAGAAGCCAAGATTTAAACTTAATACCGCGCGGCCCGGTAGCACAGTCGGTAGTGAATCTGCCTGCCGTGCCGAGGGTCGCGGGTTCGAATCCCGTAAGAGCAAATATTTGTATGATGAATATGAATATTTGTACCCGAGTCATGGATGTTTGTATTTATATATATATTCTATATCGTTGTCTAGTCATCATAATCCAAGTCCAGGCTAGATTCTGGTACTTTAAATGTGACTAGATAATTTGTGTGACATTGTTCAAGATATTTATTATTATTATTATTTATTATTAATAGCTTCTACTATTTGGTGTAACATGTACCTTATTTCAAACAGGGTGTCACGGGGTGAGCCAGGGGTGTTCTGAAGTCCAAACACAAAGGTAATGCCTTTCAAAACGCACTCAGCTATGCAGCGCTACTCGTAACCGAAATTGTTGGTTACTACTGGTTCTCGATCGAGTTTTTAGTTAGGGAAAATAGTGTTCGAAAAGTTTTTGTCAGGTGGTATAAATGGACTGCAATTCGCGCTTGCCTACACTGGAGTGTGTCCCGATCCTTTAGTCGTAATCATTTGCTTGATTCCGTGCTTCGGATGGCACGTTAAGCCGTTGGTCCCGGCTATAATCTCTGGTAGTAGTAGTCGCTACATAAAAACCACGTCAGAGGCCGTAAGGCGGTCTGAAAAAACTCTGACACCAGGGCTCTGCCCACACGACAAGAAGAAGAAGATTTGCTGTGTCATTTTATATAAATAAATAAATAAATATCTTGGACAATGTCACACAAATTATCTAGTCACATTTAAAGTACCAGAATCTAGTCTGCACTTGTATTATGATGATTAGACAACGATATAGAATACTCAGTGTCTCTAATACTTAGTGTTAGAAAAATATATAACATAAAATTATGTTTTTTTTAGAAATAATTCAGGCACCGAAGGTTTCCTTTGGAATCATTGGAAGGAAACTTGCATAGATTAAAAATGTATACCTATAAGTTTCAGGAACAATCGATTCAAGCTTTTTGGCTTTTGGCTTATAAAAACTGACCCCAGAATAGACGAAGGCTTAAGTGCGAAAATAGCGTGACTTTACCATGTGAAAGGAGTAATCTGACAATTGGTCATATTCATCTTAGATTAACACCCAAAAAGGAAGACGCCATCACATATGTGTGTCTGCTAGACCACGAAGTCCTAAGTCCACTGGACTAGTAGGATTTACTTTGCGTTATTTTATAACTGGGAAAAATCATCGTTATCATCTTACTAACTTCTAATCCCCTAAATGGGTAGCGGTGTCTGTCTGTTTCCTCCACTTTGCTCTATCCTGAACATCGTCGGTGGAGACCTTGAATTGCAACCAATCCATGTCCTTTTTAACAGAATCCGACCATCTGAGTTTTGGCCTGCCTACGCCACGTTGACCAGCATGGGTAGCATGACAACCCGCGATAGCCGTGATACGGCTTTATCACGTCTTTAATCTCGTTCGTTCGCGCGTGAACGAGATAAAAGACATGATAAAGCCGTATCACGGCTATCGCGGGTTGTCATGCTACCCATGCTGGTAGAGTAAAGACCATAGTTATAATGTTGTCTTTACTCAGTTGGTTATAATTATAAATGAACAAACCATCTAAGCCGATTTTATTTAAGTTCATCAGCTATGTCGCGGACTCCAAGACTACCTAAGTAGACTAAGCTTATTTTACGTTGATCTAAGTCTAACACGAACTCGTTGCGTATTCTCGTACAAAATGTATGACCAAATAGCTTCCTCCTTTTTTAGTTTTATCTATGTCGTTAAATATTAAACCCACACGTGTACTAAAAAGTTATTATCTAAGTACGTCTATAAAACTGCAATCGTCTGTCTATTTGTAAATAACCGTTGGGAATAAAGAGATACTTGTATGGAATTCTTAAACGTAATGTGCGCTGTTAAGACACGACTAGACAATAAAAACTGAAATCATTTAAGAGGATTATGGGAATAAAAAGCGTAGAGTTTTTCTAAATATTCAACATCTGCCTCATATGGTACTAAACTGCAATGTATGGGACAGCAGTTTTTTTTTGCGATTTCAGGTTTGGTTCCATAATAAAAGTTCTTTAGTTTGATTTTCTGAACCACCCTTGAAAATTTGTGAAGTGATTTAAAATTGCCCAGTATAATTATGATATACAGGGTGTTAGGGTAAAGACTTGTATTACTTTAAGGGGTGATTGCACCCATGACATGATATTGAACAACTTTCCCAAAGAAACCGAAATACTAAATGCAAACAGCTGATGGAACGTTTTTATGAAAGAAATATTTTTTTGCGAATTTCCCTTATGCTTCTTTGGGAAAGTTGTTCAGTATCATAAGTACAATCGCCCGTTATAGTAATGCAACTGTCTACCCTAACACCCTGTATAATATCTATCATAGATACGTCTGTCAACATGTCAAGTCGTATCTTTTTAGGTTCAAGACAGATTACCGGGCTCGCTGGACTTCATTGTCTATGTGATTGGTCGCCGCTGTTGATACTGTTACAGTGTGGTAGAAATGTGTGGTGGCCTAACGCCCAAAAAAAAAAATACCCGATCAGACGAATAGTGACGTCACTACATCGCTTAAGGCTGCACTGAGCCTATTGTGCTGCCCACAACCGTATTTTTTTTTATTTCTTAACAATTAAACAATATTTCCAAAAAACAAGAATGTCACATTGTAGTCATTGCTGATTTTCAGTTTATCGGGTCACTGCGGATTTGTTTTTATAATGTTTGTAGCTAATTAGCAAAAGTGGCCACTTTTGGTGCTTTTAACGATAATAGCTAAAAGCATAAAACATAATAATCCGTTATGTTTCAATAAATGGAAAGCCAATCAGGACTACAATGGTATCGATTCGGACTGTGCTACGACTTAACTAAATTTATTCCTGTCACTTTCTAAAATAAGATTAAAAAAAGAGACAGAAAACCAACAGCTGACTTTAGTGCCGTCAAAGTGACGTTAAATGCGCAAAATAAGATGGCATCATAATGTACGCCATCTTATTTAAGTCGTTTTTGGGCGTTTAACGTCACTTTGACTGCACTAAAGTCAGCTGTTGGTTTTCTGTCTCTTTTCTTAATCTTATTTTAGAAAGTGACAGGACTAAATTTAGTTTAGTTAAGTAGTGGCACACACCGAATCGAGGCCAATGTGACATTCTTGTTGTTTGGAAATGTTGTTTAATTGGCTACTTGACAACTAGTCAAATCAGCTACTCTTTATCGGACGTCAAAACATGCGCTTTGTATGAAGATTTGTACTAAATATTGAGTTGTGACGTCATCAACATTTTCATTACTTTTTATAGTTTATCTTGTTATTAAAAATAGTATTTAAGCTAAAAACTCAATGAAAATGGGAGTTTAGCGTTATTTTCTAACCCTTTTTTTATTGAGTAGATAAAAATAAAATATATTGAATGTAGTCAAATACCCAATTGTTTAGAAATACAAAAAAAATACGGTTGAGAGCAGCACAATAGGCTCCCTCTTAACCAACTAATAAGACCAAAGATAATGTATATTTTCTTTGCCAAAGACTTAGCCCAAGTCCATAAACTATACCCAACATCTCATAAAACTGACCGTAAAACAGTAACACGCTTACTAACAAATAATAGACCTTATTGACAATAGAAAATGTATGAAAAAGGTAGGAAACCTGAGTCGTTAATACCTTGAGACATTGATGTGGGGTCAGTGAACTTGTTAAGGGTAGCAAGACAATGTTTGTAACTTTTTTTTTTTACTTTTTCCCATTTATCGAATTTTTTAGTTAAGACTCCATATTAAAGTTTACTTTAGGTTACACAATTATAAATAAACTAAATTATTAAGAATATTAAAAAAGGAAAAAAAAAGAAGAAAATAAGAAAGAAAGAAAGAGATATTATTATTTTTCAGATTCTTTTTTACACTTTTTTACACTATGTTCCGTAACTGTATTTCATTTCAACTTACATTTAATTATTTTATTCTTTCACTTCACTTCTTTGGTTGCTGCGTCTGACTGCCACCAAAAAGGTTTCATCTGAAAACCAACACCCTGCTCTCGGGCAAGGTCTATGTTGAGCTGGGACCTGTTTGCTGCTGTAGCATACAATAAATTACATGTTGTTCTAATTTCTATTCTATGTCTCGTTGTATTCTTGTTTTTAAAATTGTTGTGAACTGTAATATTATATGTGTGTTACTTTTGCAAATAAATTGTTTATCTATCTATCTATCATCTATCTATATTTGAGATATCTTTAACTAGATTATGCTCACGACTTTGTCCGCACCGACTAAACCGACTTCCGTCATCATAGCGAGATAAAATAACATAGCATTATAGCATATGCTCACGACTATATTCCACGAGGGGGTAGTCAAAGATATTCTGAAACTCCAGAACATCCACGTTTCACCAGAACCGAAGTAAAACCGGAAATAAAATATAAGGTGCAAAATTAAATTGTTAAAGTGTGGTTCAGATCGTAGTTTTTTCCCATTTGTATGAAATGATAGCGAATTGTCCAAAGACGGAACACTAAAAGGGTCAAACAAAGAACCTCCCCTTAACAGAGAAGCCTGTCAGAAGGTAGGTAATCCTATACTGTATAGCACACAGCTATATAGCACACAGTAAGTAGCCTGTCACATCCGTCCGGTATATTCCTGTTTTGATACATCGATACGGTATGGGCTTTACTTGAATAAATGAATACTATTATTATTTTATTTTCTCTGTTTATTGATACACATAAACCCATAATACCTAAGCAGGGGGCGGATCGCGATAAATAAATCTCCACACAACGCCATTATGCACATGCGAGTTACAACTTTGTACAATATTCGATATTTCGCTAATCATTTAACAGCTCATGACAGTTTTGTTTTGATAAAATGTTCGTCTTTCCCAAGGATTTTAGAATCATAAAGGATGCCACTCGAGAACTTTTCGGCCCCACCGGCCATCGGTTCTGCGAGCAATGTGCCCCGCCCACTGCCACTTAAGTTTTGCAATTCTTTGGGCTATGTCAGTTACTCTGGTTCTTCGGCGGATCTCTTCATTTCTGATTCGATCTCGCAGGGAAACTACGAGCATAGCCCTCTCCATTGCCCGAAAAGTCTCTCGAAAAGTTCTCGAGTGGCGACCGCGTACCGGAAAGCGCACGTGGGTAGGCCCCTCACACGGTGGACTGACGACCTGGTGAAGGCGGCGGGAAAACGTTGGATGAGGGCAGCGCAGGACCGGTCGTTATGGCGATCCTTGGGGGAGGCCTATGTCCAGCAGTGGACGTCCATCGGCTGAGATGATGATGATGAAAGGATGCCACTCCTCCTTACAAGCATGGAAACAAGAAAATTGGCCATGGCGGTCAATAATGTTCGACCTTCTTTCGAACGTCTCCGTAGTCGATATTTCCAACGTTTTTGTGTCCCTTTCTATCAGAACAAAAATTAAATTAAATCTTTCTTTTTAATTTTTGTCATTGGATTAGAGCTGGACAAAGTAACGTCAAAAACATAGATGGGAATTTACGAAAGAACGATCATTACAGACCACCAAGGATTATTATCATGTTTCACCGCTTGTTAGGCAGTGTGCCCTCCAAGGTATAGATAATACCTACGCCAGCTTCCTGGTCTTTCCGATCATCATTTCCATTGTAAACTTAAATGTCATGCATATGCATATGCTCACGACTATATTCCCCGAGGGGGTAGTCAGAGATATTCTGAAACCTCAGAACATCCACGTTTCACTAGTAGTGCCGAAACTATGTCCAGTGTGACGGGGAGTGAGCCCGTCGCCACTTTTTAATGGGCAGTGGGTACAATACATGCTTCGAAATTGAAGCATGCAGGTTTCCTCACGATGTTTTCCTTCACCGAAAAGCCAGTGGTGTTACAAATCGTACATAAATTCCGAAAAACTCATTGTCCAAGTACGAGTCGGTCTGGACGGGGATCGAACCATCGCCTCCTGCACGGCAGACAAGGTTACTCGCCACTGGACCACCACGGCTTAAAATGTATTTAAATGTCATATATGTCTGAAAAACATTTGATATACTGTATTCCGTTCAATGTATAATTACTACCGTAACTGTTACGATTTGCAAGCTTAAGCGTCATTCCTCTACAACTGCACAAATTTGATTGGCAGCAAAGATTCTGACAACCCCAATAATAAGAATCCCCTCTCTACCTTCATGAAACCGTAAATAACTTTAAAAGAAAGATTGATAATAAAACGATGAACATTCCAAAATAATTTCCCTGCAACGAAAAGCAAAATGACCAGGAAAGAAAACACAATAAATGCGAAGAAAACTAACTCCAAAGCGATAGTGCATATTTACTGGAGGAAATTCTGCAATTCATAATTAGTATTCCTATCTACGAGTGGGGAAACATACGGGTGGGTTTTGCGTACGGGGTAGCTGCGACTATTTGAACGCCATATGCACCGTTCGGGAAGCTACGTAGTATCTTCACGTCTCAAATACTTCAGTGTCTCAAGACGAATGATTTTGAGCAGTGTGTGTTGCCAGTGATGACATATGGATCAGACACGTGTTCGCTCACTCAAAGCCAAATAAAAAGCCTGAAAGTCACCCAAAAGGCAATGGAGAGGGCTATGCTCGGATTTTTCCTGCGAGATCGAATCAGAAATAGATATCCGTAGAAGAACCAGAGTAGCTGTCATAGCCAAAAGAATTACAGAATACTAAACTGACAATAGGCGAGCTACATTGCTCGCAGAACCGATGGCCGATGATAGGGCCGAATAGTTCCCGAGTGACGACCACGTACTGGAGAGCCCAGCGTGGATAGACAAGGTGGACCGCCGACCTGGTGAATGTGGCGGGAAACTGTTGTATGAGGGCAGCGCAGGACCGGTCGTTGTGGCGATCCTTGGGGGAGGCCTATGTCCAGCAGTAGACGTCTATCGGCTAACATGATGATGATAGGCAATGACGAATAGTGTTTTAACGCCCGAGATTGTGTTTTTAATGACAGCCCGGTAGCACATTCGGCAGTGAACCTGCCTGCTGTGCCGAGGGTCGCGGGTTCGAATCCCGTAAGGTACAAATATTTGTATGATGAATATGAATATTTGTACCCGAGTCATGGATGTTTGTATTTGTATGTATTCTATATCGTTGTCTAGTCATCGTAATACAAGTCCAGGCTAGATTCTGGTACTTTAAATGTGGCTAGATAATTTGTGTGACATTGTCCAAGATATTTATTTATTTATTTATTTATAATGCCGCGAGCACGTCCGCAATATTATCCCGTATACTTACAAACCCAAAGCGGTCAAATGAAGTTTCCAACCATCTCTGGCTGCAATTTGCTCACTTTTCTGTACCAACTTGGACGAAGTTCTTTGCTTTGAAAGCGTTACTTTGTAGCGTAGTCTTTCTGAACGTTTAATATTTTAATACGACTGTTTCATTTATCTTTTAGTTTGGAGTAAATAGTTTTTTGCGTTTTTTGGACATTTTATGCTGAATGGATTTCTTTGTTTCAACAGCTCACTTCTTCTTCATATCGTGTGGGCAGAGCCCTGGTGTCAGAGTTTTTTCAGACCGCCTTACGGCTTCTGACGTGGTTTCTATGTAACGACTACTAACACCAGAGATAGTAGCCGGGACCAACAGTGCTTCCAACAGCTCACTGAAATAAGCCTATTTCAAGCTCCCCCTTGGATTCGTGCTTGACACTTACCAAATAAACATAAAAGCTGCATTATATTGGCATATCGTTAAATGAAAGCTTGGCCAGTACCTGAAAAAGAGAAAAGGCACATTTATAATTCTCTTCTAGAATAAACAATAAATATCTAGTCATTCAGAAATTGTTGAAAATACATATTTCTAGCAGGCATTAATCATGCAGGCAATACTGCCTCCGTGGTCTAGTGGTTATAAGAGCATTGGCTCTCGATACGGAGGTCGTGGGTTCGATTCCCACGGGGGACACCTAGTGTTATGTCACTTTGTGCGTTTTTCCCCAGTTGGTTAGGACATTGCAGGCTGAATCACCTGATTGTCCGAAAATAAAAATTTATTCCGTGCTTCGGATGGCACGCTAAGCCGTTGGTCCCGGCTCCTATCTCTGGTGGTAGTAGTCGTTACATAAAAACCACGTCAGAGGCCGTAAGGCGGTCTGAAAAAACTCTGACAACAGGGCTCTGCCCACACGATAATATAAAACCCTACTATACAGGATGTAAAATTAAATGCGTAACGTATCAAACAGGGTGCTTCAGGCCATCAAATATAACAATTTACACTATGAAGCCATCATCGAAATCGCGACAAAAACTACTGTTGAGTCGAATATCCGCTGACGGTTTCACGAACAGCTGAATTTTTTCGCGATTTCTATATTGACCCCTTTATGAAAGTTGTTCAGTTTGATGGTCTGGACTCCAGACTCTGGAGCACCTCCTTTAATATGTAACGTATTTAATTTTACACCTTGTATATTTAAAAAGGAAACATAACATTTGTCGTCATAACTTTATATTTTTCATGCAAGTCTCGCGATAAAATACATTGACTTCGAACCCAAACCCGTCAATTAGCTGCCATCCAAATCAATCGATCGAGGAATAAGATAGACATGCTAAAACTTGAGAAATATCGACGGACGATTTCACCGTAAACAACATCGGAGACGACCATCGGAGATTTGCGAGAAAAAACTGGTAAAGTGCGATCCGATGTGGAATTAGTGTTCCGTACAAAAATAATGTACAAAAATTTTAAGGGTATGTTTGGCCACTTCCTGATAAAATATGTCTGATAGTCTACGCAATAGAGAAATAGTCCAGAATCCTACCATTTATTTGCCATTATATAAATATTAGATAGGCTATACTTATCAGGAAGTAGTGAAGCAGGCAATAGGTCTGTGAAACAAAGGTCCAGAATCTAAATGAAAAAAATAAACAATATCTTTTATAATTTTTTTTATATTGGAAATAAACAGTAATTTATGTATACCTGCTGTTCATTCACATGCCTATATTTGATAGTTTACACAATAATATTAATAAGTACACAAAATAATTCATTTCTTTTCTTTTGTTAACCCCCAAAAAAATACAAATTACCAAGCTTTGTTATCGGTTCGTTAATTCATTTTTAGGACTAGTTAAGTTTGGAAAGTCACAATGTTTCGGTGAAAATAGCATAACAGTAAACCAGACGTTGAACATAATAACATCATTCCATTTTGTCCCGTTTGTCAAATTTTCGTACGGAACACTAAAAAAAACTTTTTCTCAAAGAAATCACAAATAAACGATCTACCTTAACAGGCCCGTTGTTACACCGTAGCGAATTTTAATGGCTATTTTCTCTCGTTAAAAACTTAATCAAGATGTGATCGCTTAGTTTTATTATAAGACGGTGAATTTATTAATGATCGAGTATTATCGCTCGCTTTAAAAAGATTTATGGAATGTTCTTATCGATGAGTTCAATTAGGTACAAAATGTAAAGATTATCAAGAAAATTACCAGGTACATTTTAAATGCATTTTAAAATATATTTGAATGTATCAGGACTGAAAGAGCCGAGCCTCCTGATCAGGAGGCTCGGCTCTTTCTTCCCTATCTATACAGAATACAGTCTATCCTATCTAGTTTCAATTATTTGAGTCTTTTGTGCCGCCATTATTTTGTACCCTATTATTTGCTTTATTATGTATACAGGGTGGGTATATCATTAGCATCCTTTTAAACTAAGAGTCTACCCATCAAACTGAACAACTTTTATTATGGGAGCAAACCGATCGGAGCAACAAAAAAATCTGCTGTTCCATACTAAACTGCAGTGCCTACTCGACTCAAATGTGAGCAATAGCAGATTTTTTAGTTGCTCCGATCGGTTTGCTCCCATAGTAAAAGTTGTGTAGTTTGATAGGTAGACTCTTAGTTTAAAGGGATGCTAATGATATCAATTTCACCCTGTATTTTTCGGTGCGCAATTAAGGGTATTTTATTGTTTAAACAGTGTTGGTAGTTGTAGCAAAGCTGATGTCCAACCCGAAAAGGAATACTTACACCTCAATATTAAAGTTTTACTGTTAAAGAATGCGCTGCATTTAGAGTCTAGCAACATTGTTTAATATTATACAAAGTTACAATGTCTAGAATTTCCAACTACCTTACGTACTAGTTCTGAATTGTTCATTACTATATTACCTTGTTCGTTATGTGCTAAAAGTTTTTTTCAGTGAATTTCTTACATAAATACACAGACTCATGATTCCCAAGTCTAATAGTAAAAGCACATAATCCCTAACATCTAAGCCCTAATCTCAAAGGGTTAACCGTAACCATTTTTAAAGTGGCAGGTAAGTGGTCAATTTGCTATCGATATCGCACGCAGTTTTATTTTCAAAATAATTAAAGTAAATAATTATAGTTAATTAAGTACTATACTAATCCAGTATTTTTTCCAGGAAATTTTTTGAAGGATCCCTGTCTCTTCTCACGAAATGGGGGCCCAGACCAAGTAATTTTTCAAAATATCACTTTATTGTTATTTAGCGTTAACTTGTCAAATAACAATAACTTTTAGGTAAAAAGGTAGGTAGGTAGGTTTTTGGAAAAAAAAAGTCTTCAAAATAATAAAGTAATGATGACTATATTACAGGACGGTGTAACAGAAACCGTGTTTAAAAAGCCATCGGAACCCGATACTCTCGATTCCTTAATCTCGACCCGTCCATCGAATCCTGAATCGATTAAAAAAAGAATGCTAAATTCGCATCGGCATCGTTCCCTCCCAAATTTACTGGACTACCTCCCAAGATAAGTTTTGAGAAATAAACTGTACTGCCAAAGCGTCTGTTCATTTTATCATCATCATCATCCGCCTATACAGGGTCCTTCTTAATATGCTGACACTTTTGGAAGATGATCAGACCATGATACTGATCAACTTTCTCTATGGGACCAACATCGAAATCGCGAAAAAAAATCTGCTGTCCCATACATTTGGCTCGATTAGGTTTGCAGTTTTGTATGGGACATCTGATTTTTTTTTTCGCGATTTCGACTTTGGTCCCATAGAGAAAGTTGTTCAGTTTGACGGTCTGATCATCCTCTTAAAAAAGTGTCAGCATATTAAGTTGGACCCTATAGAGACAGTTGCTTTACTTTAGAGGGTGATTGTACTCATGATACTGTGCAACTTTCCTCTAGGAACCTACATACATATACAGGGTGTAACAAAACACACTATGACCCCCTACGCATCTCCAACTCACCCCTACGCACCCTTACCCCCTATATGCACCCCCTACTCACCCCAACGTACCCCCTGCACAATACTACGCACCTACTACTCATCTCCTACGCACCCCCAACGTACCCCCTACACACCCCTACGCACCCCCTACGCACCCGTATTCACCCCCTCTATGCACCCCCTACTCACCACTTACGCGCCCCCTACTTACCCCCTTCGTACCCCCTATGCACCCCCCTAGGCTCCCCCTACTCAGCCCCTACGCACCCCCTACGCAACCCCTACTTGCCCCCTCTACGTACCACTTTCGCACCCCTACTCACCCTTACGTACCCCCTACTCACCCCGTTATCATACCTTACGTACCCCCTACGTACCCAGTACAAACGCCGTACGCACCCCTTACGCACCCCCTACACACCCCCTACGAACCCAGTACATACGCCGTACGCACCCCAACGCACCCCCCACACAACCCCTACACCATCTGTATACAAAATTTCATCAAAATCCGTTCAGCAGTTTTTGCGTGAAAGCGGAACAAACATACATCCATCCATCCACCTTTTTGAATAACATTTATAGTTTTTTTTATTTTAATTGCAATTAGTCTACGCAATAAAATATAAATTAATACAGATCATTTTTTAAGTGTAAACTTAAACTCGTTATTTTTAATAACATCAGAAACAGTGTCTTCGTAGACACTGTTTTTTCTGTGGTAGTCCACAGAATAGATATCCAACCAGAAAAACAGTTTTATAAAAGCTCGCGGCGACGCGGTCAGTACACTACACTCCTACACGCGCAGAGCCTATAATTGCGGAACAAAAGCTTCAAACTAGTCTTGTATTTAAATGATGTTTAACAAATCAAAATTTGAATTAAATAGTATAAAAAGTAATGGAATAATAAAATCCAAAGGACAACCGCCGCTCTCCCTTGAAAAAATACCTTAAAATGTATAGAAGTTTTGACTGAAGTTAAATGTGTAATAAATTATGGGGTTTTATAAAAACGACTCAGATAGTATCATTTATTTTTATTTAACGAGTTATTTAATCATTTATTATTAATAAATTATAAAAAAGCAGCAACCCAAAATCGCTGTCAATATTGTTTAGTAGGAGGTGTTGCAAGCACAATGTTTTTTTTTTAATACAAAAATGATAAAAACTAATAAATAATTATAAAATAAACGAATGCCTGCAGTTAGTTTCTAGTGTTCCATAGTCCATAATAAAAATAGAAAGAGGGTTATACATTTTTTTGGTATTATGTGCCGGATGTCCTTTCGGGTTTCATGCTTCCTCGTCCCCGTAAAAAGTGACAGAAGAATGTTTGTTAGTAGAATTACACGCCTAACTCGTCCATAACTAATTGGTCTAAGTGTGGTTGTCTAGAAGAAATCACTTTTAGTGATAAGGCCGCTCTTTCTTGTTCGTGTCGTATTGTTTTTTTTTTTGTATATTTTGGTGTGCAAATAAAGAACATTGATCTAATCTTATCTTCTCTAAGCCAAGGGTATATCGGCCGCCCCGGGAGCTTGAATGAAGCTGTTTTTCTGGTTGCATATCTATTCGGTGCTACTACGCTCGCTCGAAAGTAAAAAGATGGAATCTTTAAAATGAACTGGTCGATCCGTCGGTACATAATTTGAGGCACTAATAATTATTACGGTGTATAATTATTGAGCACTCATCAATAGCAGGTTTTATAAATTTGATATTATGTTATTTTTTACAACGTGTCAACATATACACGTGTAGACCGCGAAACCTGTGGAAGACTTTAAAATTGCAGAATTAATGTATTAATACGTCTAGTTTTGTTTCCCAGAAATAGCTTTTTAGCGATAAGACCGCTTTATTTTCCGCTTTGTTTTGGTGCAAAAAAATTACAATGTTATATATTGATTTTGTTTTTTTTATTTCATGTAAGTTACATTCAAGTACCAGTTTGCATAAAAAGAAATTAATAGTTTTGTAAGTAATTTAAAATACATGTTCGCGACATCGAGCTACCGGATTCGCGCGTCGACGCGGGCCGCTACGGTTTTCCCTCGCGAGTTCAGACACCCAACGTGATCAGTGCAAATTCCAATTAGATTATTGTTTTTTTAGTGTTTATTTGTAGATTATTGCTTGTGGAATGCACTGGTCATGTTGGGGGTGACGTATTTGTACAGTTCGTTATAGTTTTGTATAGTTTTTTACGTGTTTAGAGTCGTAGTTTTAAGTTTTCTTCATTATAGTTTTCTGTTATTGTTTTATAAGTTATAGGTATAGTTATAGGTTTTCCTAATAAAGTTCATCGTTTTTGATAGTTAGAATAGGTTAGAATAAGTTTTTGCATTGTTTAGAGTTGTTTTTTAGGCGTTTCATTTCTGATATTTTCATACCCTTATTTCTCAAGATAGGTGATGGGTGGATCCTATCTAACAGCTTAGGTACACAATAGTAGGTGATCCTTACCTTTTTCACACACAACATATAGACTAGAGTAGTTAGATAGAAAAATATAGCAGTTTTAAAGTTCAGTTTACACCTTGCACTTTGACCCCGTATTTTACATAATAGATATATAGATAGAAACATAGAAATAGGTAGGCTAGGTGAGGATAACCCAGGTGCACTTAGTCAGAACCCTAGGTCATAGATAGAGTGCCTAGAATAGTCTAGAAATAGAATAGTTTGCAATAGCGCGGTAAAAATTGTGATATTTTCCCGCTTTTTTCTGACTAGGAAACCTGGGTATCATACCTAGTATAGATTGTTATATGTCAAAATACGGGTAATTGTAAGCTCTTTCTGTAGAACATCGTAGCTTTGAACTACCCCTTATAGTTTTTAAGATATAGCCAAAAATGTCAGAACTTTGTAATAAAAATGTACAACCAATTTGAACAATAAAAGCGGCTCTCCTTACGGTATTGCGCTAGGTAGGACATAGGCGCGCAAAACAGCGCAGATCAATCAGTCGCAACAAGTCCTCCAGCGCAACATCGGAAGAAAAGCTAGCGAAGAAAACTGAAGAACCTCTTTCATTGAAGAACCCTGCTCCCTGCTCCATCAAGATCAGCTGCCTCAGCCTGCTCTCTGCGGTCTACGATCTGCGTCCCACTCTCACAGTACCGCCGTAATCAGGGCGTCATCCGGCGATAGTTAATAGTTAGTTAAATGTGCTAGACCAGGCGTTTTCATATCGAAGGTGGTCGACCACATTTTTTGGTCCTTCGAGCCGGATCACGTCCTGAGCGTACTGTGAGACCTGGGTGAAGACTGCAAGAGCTGCTGTATAGAAGATGCCGGTGACAAGAAGCATGAAGTCAGCGCCGCGTCAAGCCGGACCCCCGTCCCGTGAGGAGGAGTCCACGTCACGTCCTGCTGCATCCGCGTCGGGCACCCCGTCCGGCTCCGAGCCGACGGCGTCGTCCGCGACGACCACGGAGTCGCGTACGGCAACCACAGCCCCGGATACATCAGCCACGTCGACTGACGCCACCAGGGCGTTGAAGAGCCCCGTTCCAGAGAAGCCTGAACGGACACCGGCACGATCCAGAGCATCGAGTAGAAGACGGGAGCTGGCGGAGGCCCGGCTGGAGCTCGCCAGGGCTCGAGTCGAGTTGGCCGAGGCCAAAGTCAGCGTCCTAGAAGAGGAAACTTCAGACGAAGAGGACTCAATAGATGAAACGGTCCGTGAAGAAAGAACGTCGGAATGGGTCGACAGAAGCACTCTCGCCCTCACGATGGAGCCTCACAACGTGCCTGAACATAGTTCGGAACCACCACCCGCCGTGCCGCCGCCACCACCGCCGCGTGACGACGAGCCCGGGTGCCGCGTGGACGCCGAAGCACGAGGCCCCATTCATAGTCATCCGACGAAGACCTCGGAGGAGAGGCCCTACTGCCTGGGCCTCCCCGGGGGCAACCGCCAACTTGTCGTGTTGCAGGAGCCGCCGCCACGACAAGAGAGACTGATTATAGAAGATAGAAGAGCGGCCCTGGCGCAGGGGCCCTGGAACCATACCACCGGGGAGCCACGCCAGCCTGTAGCGCCGCACCATTCGCCTACGCTACAGGAAATACGGAAGACTATAGAAAATAGAAGATGGGAAACGGCGCAGAGGCCCCCCGGTGGGGACGTCGCCGGAGACCCACACCTTGACGCGCCGCGCCAGCCGCCTACGCGTCAAGATAGCAAGCCGAACGAGTTGGCGATCCAAGAGCTCGCCAGTGCCATCACTCTCGCCGCGCGGTCGGCGGCGCAGCCCGCAATAGCATCGAGGGTTCCTGACCTACCCTTCTTCAGCGGCCAGTCGGCGGAGTGGCTACCATTCAAAATAGCGGTGGAAGAGGCAACAACACAGCTGACGGAGCAAGAGACCATAGCGAGACTGCGGAAGAGCCTGCGCGGGCCAGCGCGGGACGCCGCCCACTGCCTATTTGTGGGCCACACGTCGACGAGAGAGGTAATGCAGCTTCTTGAGGCCAGGTTCGGACGACCCGACGCGCTCGTCATGGCTGAAATGAAGAAACTGAGGGAGCTGCCGCGCCTCACAGAAAATCCGAAGGATGTCTGCGTCTTCGCGTCGCGTGTGGCGAACATCACCGCGACGATAAAGGCGCTGGGGCGGTCGCACTATCTGTACAACCCAGAGATAGTGCGGGCCGTCATAGAAAAGTTCCCGCCTACGCTACGGTTCCGGTATTACGACTTCGCTCCGGAGCAGCCTGCCTTCCAGCCTGACTTGGTAACGTTGACCAAATTTTTAGATCTCGCCGCCGAACGGTGCGGTAACTTTGCTCCCCTCGAACATGTGCCGTTCGACCGGCGGGAGCAAACACATCGAGGACCAGCGCGCACCTACCACGCCGGCGCCGACGGACAACGAGCGAAGCCAGAGCCCTGTCCGGTCTGCAAGAAAGGCGAACATAAGGTAAACAATTGTGAAGTGTTCAAGAAAGAAAGTGTGTCGGCGCGCTGGGACATTGCCAAGGAGAAGCGCCTGTGTTTTAAGTGTCTACGTGTTCGCCGCAATCAACACATGTGTAAGGCACGCAAGTGTGAGACGAGCGGGTGTCAACATAGCCACCACCCGCTACTACATAGCACGCCGCAATCGAAGCCGCCGCCCTTCGATCCGCCGCCCGAGCAAGAGGAAATAGTGTCGTCTGCAAGGAACAAGACGAAAACGGCGCTGTTGAAAATAGTTCCTGTCATCGTTAGCGGCCCTAGGTCACAAGTTGAGACCTACGCACTGTTGGACGACGGCTCTACGTGCACCATAGTAGAAAGAGACATCGCTAACAAGGTGGGTGCAACAGGGACAGCATCACCGTTTACGATAGAGGGCGTGGCGGGCGCGCGGATCGACGCAAGCGAGTCGACGCGCGTGCGCGTGAAAATTGGCGGCAAATATAGTATAGAAGAATTCGACGTAACTGCGCGAACGATGGATAAGCTTCATTTATCGCCGCAGCGGGTCCCGCCGGAGCTCATCTCCGGCCTCGATCACCTCAAAGACATAGCCAAGGAGGTAACATATGAAGGCAAGCCGACGGTGCTCATCGGACAGGACAACTGGCAGCTGTTGTTAACTCACGCCGTGCGACGCGGTGCGGACGATCAACCCGTCGCCTCCCTGACCGACCTGGGTTGGGTCCTCCACGGCGTGAGACATCGACCACGTGAGAAGATAGTTCACCGCATCAGCTACTTGTCAGCACCTCGGCTCGACTCCATAGATGAGATAGAAGAAGTTTCGACCGACCCACTGTGCGACGAGCCGCGACGAAGCTACGACGATAGAGAGAAGCGTACGCTATCGAATTTGGACGAGACTACGCATTCACCGGCGGGAGGAGGCAACGAGAGCATCGAGACCGAACTCCAGAGGCGCCGTGACGACTTCACGCCGCACAATAGTGACTCCAGTGACCTCCGCCGCCTCGAACATAGAGATGTGAACGACACGACTAAGGAACAACCGGCGGGAGGCATCGAGACAGAGCGCCGGGAGCGACGTGATAACTTCACGCCGCCTGATAGTGACCTCCACCGCTTCGAACATATAGTCAAAGACGTCGCGACCGACGCGACGCGAGATACGTCGGGCAACAACGAGTCGACGCATCGTGAGTTCATCGGGCCGCCTCTCCTACACCTAACGGAGAGCGAGTGGCTACTACAAGTTGAAGACAGCGAACCAGGTGACGTCGACCATAGTCAAGAACGCCTGCATGTACCGAGGCCAACGTCGCGCCTCACCGAAGCCCTACCCGACGTCACACGGTTCTCCGACTTCAGTCGACTGCTACGAGCGACCACACCGCCACGATGTACTGCGGCCAACGGACGAACTACGAAACATAGTATAGACAGCGATTCGACGCGTAAGAAGATAGAAAATCGCCCGCGTCGAGTAGTGCGTAGCCGCTACACCTACGGCTACTGTAGTGAAGAAGACACTCTTCGTGCTTCACGTCAAGTGGCTTTCATAGTTTGTCGAGGAAAGCTGCTCTGGTCGGACCAGGGCACCAACCTGCGCGGCGCGGACATCGAGCTTCGCCGCGCGATCGACGGGGCGACGCAAGAAGAGGCGTCGCTGCGCGCCATCCGGTGGCGCTTCATACCGCCGAGCGCCCCATTCATGGGGGGCGCATGGGAGCGTATGGTGCGGAGCATCAAAACCGCACTGTACACCACACTCAACGAGCGCGCACCGAAGGAAGAGGTGCTCGCTACCCTGCTCGTCGAGGCGGAACACACCGTGAACAGCCGCCCCCTCACACACCTGTCGACGGCCCCGGACGACGAGGAAGCCCTCACGCCCAACCACTTCCTCCTGGGCGGGCCATCACGCGTCCCACAACCCGGGACGATCACCGACGGCGACATCAGCGGGCGCAGGGAGTTGCGAGTCAGTCAGCGGCTAGCCGACCACTTCTGGGCGCGCTGGGTGCGCGAGTACCTCCCCGAGCTGCAACACCGGCGGGAGCCCCGCGCCACGGGTGGCGCGATCCAGCTGGGCGATCTGGTCCTCATCGCAGACGGGACCCTGCCTCGCAACATCTGGCCGCGAGGCGTCGTGATCGCCACCTTCCCCGGTCCCGACGGCGAGGTACGAGCAGTCGACGTGCGCACCAACAAGGGAGTCCTGCGGCGGCCCACGAAGAAGCTGGTGATCCTGCCCACTGCCAACGAGTCGCCCTGATGATCTACGGGTCTACCTGCCTGCCGCTCACTCGAGAAGTTCCAGCTACGAGAGCTGCGGCGGGAGATAATGTTCGCGACATCGAGCTACCGGATTCGCGCGTCGACGCGGGCCGCTACGGTTTTCCCTCGCGAGTTCAGACACCCAACGTGATCAGTGCAAATTCCAATTAGATTATTGTTTTTTTAGTGTTTATTTGTAGATTATTGCTTGTGGAATGCACTGGTCATGTTGGGGGTGACGTATTTGTACAGTTCGTTATAGTTTTGTATAGTTTTTTACGTGTTTAGAGTCGTAGTTTTAAGTTTTCTTCATTATAGTTTTCTGTTATTGTTTTATAAGTTATAGGTATAGTTATAGGTTTTCCTAATAAAGTTCATCGTTTTTGATAGTTAGAATAGGTTAGAATAAGTTTTTGCATTGTTTAGAGTTGTTTTTTAGGCGTTTCATTTCTGATATTTTCATACCCTTATTTCTCAAGATAGGTGATGGGTGGATCCTATCTAACAGCTTAGGTACACAATAGTAGGTGATCCTTACCTTTTTCACACACAACATATAGACTAGAGTAGTTAGATAGAAAAATATAGCAGTTTTAAAGTTCAGTTTACACCTTGCACTTTGACCCCGTATTTTACATAATAGATATATAGATAGAAACATAGAAATAGGTAGGCTAGGTGAGGATAACCCAGGTGCACTTAGTCAGAACCCTAGGTCATAGATAGAGTGCCTAGAATAGTCTAGAAATAGAATAGTTTGCAATAGCGCGGTAAAAATTGTGATATTTTCCCGCTTTTTTCTGACTAGGAAACCTGGGTATCATACCTAGTATAGATTGTTATATGTCAAAATACGGGTAATTGTAAGCTCTTTCTGTAGAACATCGTAGCTTTGAACTACCCCTTATAGTTTTTAAGATATAGCCAAAAATGTCAGAACTTTGTAATAAAAATGTACAACCAATTTGAACAATAAAAGCGGCTCTCCTTACGGTATTGCGCTAGGTAGGACATAGGCGCGCAAAACAGCGCAGATCAATCAGTCGCAACAAGTCCTCCAGCGCAACATCGGAAGAAAAGCTAGCGAAGAAAACTGAAGAACCTCTTTCATTGAAGAACCCTGCTCCCTGCTCCATCAAGATCAGCTGCCTCAGCCTGCTCTCTGCGGTCTACGATCTGCGTCCCACTCTCACAGTACCGCCGTAATCAGGGCGTCATCCGGCGATAGTTAATAGTTAGTTAAATGTGCTAGACCAGGCGTTTTCATATCGAAGGTGGTCGACCACAATACATACATACATAAGCTCACACCACTGTCCGAAGGGGGTAGGCAGAGACCACGGACCGCCACACGCTGCGACTCTGACACACCTCTCATCATGCACTTCCATCGATTGAGGGTGCTACGCACTTGTCCTTTTCGGAAAAGATCATTGATTTGATCGTGGTATGTTTTTCTCGGACGGCCTCTCCCAACACAACACTTCCGCTCACCTATGCTTGATAAATTTCATTCGCAAGTCTTCTTTTATACATACATACATACATACATACATATTCTCACGCCTGTCTCCCACTGGGGTAGGCAGAGACAACGGAACGCCACCTGCTACGATCCTGACATACCTCTCTAGCTTCCTCCACATTCATAAGACCTTTCATGCATGCTCGTCGGTTTCGGGTAGATCTGACCTGGCCCTTCTTAAGCACGTCGCCAATTTGGTCCGTATATGTACGTCTAGGCCGTCCCCTTCCAACATTTCCACTTACGCTTGCCTTATAAATTGCTCTCGTCAATCTGCTCTCATCCATTCTTTCCACATGACCAAACCATCGCAACATACCTTTCTCTATTTTTGTCACTACATCCTCTTTCAGACCACAGCGTTCTCTAATAAAACTATTTTTCAATTTATCCATCACATTTACACCACACATACTTCTCAATGAGCGCATTTCCACTGCGTTAATCCTACTTTCATGCGTCTTCTGCCATACCCAAGATTCACTTCCATACATCAATGTCGGGACTAACACTCCATTATGAACTGCCATCCGTGCCTTTTTGGACACGTGTTGGCTTTTATTTATTCTCTAAATTAAAATATTATGGTGTAAATCAAAATGAATGTTCTTTAAATTAGTACAAAGAATTATACGAACCTGAATGATAACTGACGACGAAACCAATTTACATACTTACCGAATCAATATTTTTTTGCAATTTCAAAAAGATACTTAGCTATCGATTCTATGAGATTTTTAGCAATCGCATTCAATTATTAGCACCTTATATTATGGCCCATGGGCCAATAACCCCACCTTGTAATGGGCCTATAGCCCCATAGGCCACTAACCCCACCTTGTAATGAACCCATAGCCCCATAGGCCACTAACCCCAACTTATTTTATTCGTCTATTGAACGCCATACAGCCATCTCATAAAACACTAAAGTATAATTTCTTCCATAGCAAACGTAAAGCAATGAAAGGAACGATCCTCTGTCTCAGAAAGTAGTAAATCGAGCCGTCAAATAAAAACCGCACGCGCATACAATATAACATAAAGTACGCACACAATGACATTTTGTAATCGACGGACATAGGGATGGATTAAGGATTAGGGGGCCTTAGTATTATTTCAAACTAGTGTTTTGACGTGCTAAAGAAAGTAAATAATGGAATGTATGGGCTATAAATGAAAAAAAAAACTATTTTAGGTACAAAAAATCATAAACATTTGCGCAGAAAAATTTGATCGTAATCTTAAAGTTTATCTGTTTTTATGTAGGCATGTATTTGTTTATATTATAAGCTTGGCCTATGTTATGTATTAATACACATTGCATGTAATAATCTCATATTTTCTGTTACATACAACGTGTTAATGAATTAACGCAAAACTAGAAAGTAGTTTGTTTAGAATCGAGAGCAGAATCGAATTATCATGGTTTCAACATAGGTAATTTTTTTCAAAATATTAAATAATTTGTTTGCAAAATTTAAAATTTTCTGAACCCGATGTCAACCCACCGCACGGGCACACTCACCCTACTTACTACCAAAACAAGATTTTAAAAATGTATCCATGAGCACGTTAGCGCTTTCTTTCAGTGCTGAAATGATAACAAATCATTTTTGCCTCAAAACTTAAAATGCGAATAACTTTAAATTTTAACTATCAAAATAATGAAATTATTGTTTCAATCTTATTATTTTGTTATAAATCAGTTGGGGTGTATGAGGTTTTGCGCTAATTCATTAACACGTTGTATATTGTATCATATAATTATAATGTTGGTTAATAACATGACATAAACTTTAGTTAGTTTTATAATAGTAATAATTAGTTTATAATGTATGTTTTTTGAATAAAGTTTTATATTTTGTTAAATGTATATTTTGCTTCTAAATGTTTAAAATATTATAATACCTACCTAATTATACGCTCTAAAATTTTCGTATGCTCCAAGTAGCAGAACATAGAGCTAGATTTATAACCATAAGACCTACAATGTATCCACCTATATTTACGAATAAATATCATTTCATTACATTTTATTTCAAAATATAAAAGATACAATGGCGATTTGAAAAGATTCATATTCAAGCTACCGTTATCCAAAAATACCTTTTTATCACAATATTTTCTTTTATCCCCAATACATTTCAATCATACGATTATTTAAAAGGGTCCCGAAATAAGATTTCCCTTAATCTGCCCCTGGCAATCTCAATCGTCCCGATGGTCCGATATAAAATATAGTTAAGACAAAACAAAAGGAATACTCAATCGGATTAATGTCCAGGGTTCGATTCCCTTTAAATACAATGTACGAATTATTTATGTTAACTTAAATACAGTGAAGGAAAATGCCATGTCTTATTGAATGACTGTTTGTCTTTCCTTATTTATTCTCTTGGTTGTGAGCGAATTATTTGTAGCTTTCGCTTCAGTTTATTGAAGAAAGGCCCGATAAAGGGCGTACGTAGACGATTTTCTTTGTATGAAACATGTTTATTCAAAGATGATTTCTTATTCAAAATATAAATAGACTGTTACCGCTGACCGCGTTCCTTTGACCCAAATTTAATTCTCACGTTTACGGTAAGCAGTTAAATATTATTCCAAATTAATCAAAACAATGTGTATTTTTTGAAATTACGAAAGAAATATACAGAGTGGTCCAAAAGGTGACGTCCAAAATTGCTTCAATGGTTGTATCCGAAATTACCCTCATGTATATTTCGCGATTATTCGTAGCTTAGAAGATATTATGATTTTTTTAATGAGTATCTGAAACAACCACCGGAGAGTTGGAAAATGCGCAAATAGGCTTAAAAAAATCATAATTTTTTTCATACTAAGAAATTTTTGATCTTGTTTTTTGCAACATAATCTTGTTGAATCAACCTTTCATAGGTAAAATAATCAACTACAGAACATTCATAAAAATTACCGGAAAAGGGGTCGAAAGTGAAAAGTCTATTTGTATTTCGTGAACGGCAAACGACCGCTACCTAGGTACCGCAAGCCGCGAACGTTTGACCCAAACATAACTCTGTTAAGACAGTAACGTAATTCCAAGAAACTTTAATAACGTTTTGTGTATCTGACAATACGATACTGAAGCCTTCAGGCGTTTCAGTTCTTCAGAGATGTACGTTTGTAATAGCATTTAATTTAATATTATTTAGCTTTTCCTTTCAAAGCAAACAAGCGGTCGAGGCATTCGCAAATGCTCAAGACAATACATAATATACCGGGTGTTTTAAATACGTTACGATATGAAAGGGGCTACTTAAGACCTTTAAACTGACCAACTTTCACAAAGGACCCAACCATAAATTTATTATACCTGTCGGAATAGAGTAACTGACATGAGATGTCAAATGAAACCGTTTTTTGTGCATTTGTCGGCACTTATCGGCACCCTAAAACTTCGAGTTCTATGTATAATTGTGAATCTAAAGTGAAATCGTAGGTAATTTAATGAAATAGTGTTAGTATATTTCACAAAATAATCTATGACTTCACTTTAGATTCACTAATTATTCACAGAGCACGAATATTTACCCAGTCGATTGTGCACAAGTTCCCAAAAACGGTTTTATTACCTCGCGTCACGTATCTCTTTCTATTTATACAGTGGCGCCGCTACATAGGTACATCTCGCTCTCTCAGCTGTCAGTTTCTCTATATGATACCTTTATGGACCCAACACAACCCAACATCAACTTTTTGACATTGGAAATCAATGACGTTTTACAAATAGACGCGTCATACGCTAACATTAAAGTGATATGTAGCCCGTACACTAGACGGCGGATAACTATGTAAAAGCCGGGCAATTACCTTACTTTTTTGTTGCCATTTTGGAGCGCGGGCAACGTATCTACTTATAAAAACATCTTAGTTGGAAATGTCTTTTCGTTCGCTCCAGTATAGGCTCCGATTTCACGAAAAAGTGCGATCCCCTTATATCCCGGAGAGTTGTGAAGATATGATATTCAAAAAAAGGCTTAATAGACGCGTATTCACGAGAGCTGTAAGGTGCAAAAAGAATTATTCGAGAAAGTCAAAAACGAAAAAAGTTATGGTCGAAATAGTGAAAAAAAAAACAGAATTTTATATTTTGGCGCTCGATATTTTGAAAACGAAGAATGATATCAAAAATTTGAGTAAAACTCCTCTGGACAATATAGTATAAGAGATAAGTGTACTTTTTTCAACCATCAGCAGCAAGGCTGATTCAGTGTTTATGCTCTACAGAGCATCTCGGTGATGGGGATGGACCAGGTCTGCCTGCATAACTCCAGTCGGTTTAGGAGTTACTGATGATTAAGAGTCTGTAAAAAATTAACGATCAGCTGCATGGCTGATCTTATGATATTGTTGTAGTATGCACTGTAGCTATGTGAACAGTACAAAAACTGTCAAGTTCTGTCAGTCGCTTTAGGAAATACAGCCAGTCAAAGTTCCGACCTTTGAACGGCTGTATCTCCTAAACCGACTGATGAACCATGTCAGTTTTTGTACTGTTCACATAGCTACAGTGCATACTACAACATTAACATACGATCAGCCTTGCAGCTGATCATTAATTTTTTACAGACCTTTAATCATCAGTAACTCCTAAACCGACTGAAGTTATGCAGGCAGACCTGGTCCATCCCCATCACAGAGATGCTCTACACCCCATAAACACTGAATCAGCCTTGCTGCTGATGGTTGCAAAAAGTACACTTATCTCTCGGAATAATAGGGGATCGGATAGTCCGGGACAATTAGTCAAATTAGCAACTTTTAATCGAACGTCAAAACGCGCGCGATGTATGAAAAATTGTATTAAATACCCACAAGTGACGTCATCAACATTTCATTACTTTTTATAGTTCATCATGTTATTAAAAATAGTACTCTAGCTTAAAAAAAAGCTGAAAATGTGAGTATAGCGTTATTTTCAAATGTTTTTGTTACTAAGAAGATAAAACTAAAATATATTTTATGCAGTCCGCTCCCCTACTTAGTCACCTACAATTTGAGCCTAAAACAAAGAAGATCGGGTTGGTTAATTTGCCCCGATAGCCTAACCTTTTTGAGACAATATTTTTTTCGAACTCCGTAGATTCATTTCCAATGTGCGCGCGAAATCTGTGAATTTTTATTCTCTCTTGAATTCTTTTTTTTTTTTATAAAAACGAAAGGTACTACAATTTAAATATTTTGTTAACACCTTTTAAACTTCAAAGTAATTTAGTACAATCAGTATCGTGTTTCGAAAAAAAAAAGAAAACAACATCAGGCGACTCTTTGACATCCGACAACAAACAAATTCATCGATTTCAGAGATTTTGATTGAGATTTTTTGGGTCCCGCAGGACATACTGTAAAAACTTAGTGTTCATTAGTGTTTCTCTGAGAGATCACGACAGGAATGAGGTTATACGTTAGAGACCTAAAGTGAAAATTAGCAAGAAAAAATTACAGATCTGAAAATTAGCAAGCTGAAGTGGCAAAAGCAGCTGAAGAACTGACCGATGGGGAGTTAGAGTTCTAGAATGGAGACCTCGAATCGTGAGGCGTAGTGTGGGACGCCCAGCGCTGGGCCTGAGACAGGTAGCGGGTGCGACTGGATGAGGAAAGCCGAGGATAGAGTATAGTCACAGCCCGGACAGTGCACACAAAAATTTGAAATTGACAAGATGACGTCAGCACATGCAAAACCAAAGAAATTGAACCTTAAGTCTTCTTCGTAGGTAACGAGTAACCAGTGCGTGGTAACCAGAGGGCGATAGAGGGGGTGAGGTAAAAAGTTGGTGGGAGGAAGGGTGTCCGTACACTGTATCTTTTAATAGATACTCTTTCTTATACTGTGGTATAGTGGTGGGCGATGGGAGAGGTCTATTATTCAGCAGTGGACGATTATAGGCTGATGATGATGTCAATTGAAGTCCAAGCTTTGCAAAATTGCGTTGCATTTCGACTTCTGATTTTACTATAACAAAAGAGTTTAAAAAAAATAAAAAAACAGGGTCCAAACTTAATTTCTGACGGTTTTTTAAGAGAAAAAACTTTCAATGAAAAGGACCAATATCGAAATCGCAAAAAGTTTATTCTCTCTCTCCCATATTCTCTCTAAAAACTCTAACGTAAACTACAATTAATAGCACCTACTGCACAGTGTTCACTAATTTAATTTTTTTATCGTCAAAGGAACCCTCGATGCGTGAGCGCGTCACTCTTAGCCCGCTTTTATTTGGAATGCGAAAACTCGTCATCGTTCGGAAATTACCCGTTTCGACGTTTCAAAGTAAATTCGTTTTTAGTTTTCGATCAAACGTTCGTCCGTCCGTTTCATAATTGACTTACTTGTCAATCGCTATAGAAGATAAATAAACATGTTGTCGCAAAATAAGCTATAAACATAGATATAGTAACTAGATGAAACCATACCGTGGCCGCACATGAAACAGCAATAGTGTGACTTTTGCATACAAAAAGTCGGTTTGTTTGGCAAGATGTCATCAACATTCCATAGGTTTGACAGTGGTTTCACATCTTGCCAAACAAAAAAACCGGCCACGGTGACCGAAACAAAAAATTATGTTTCTGTCTTTTTTGTTTACATAAGTTTATATAACTAGCTTTCCCACTCTCTCATTTCTTGGCTCCATCTTTCAGCGTAAGCGAAAAGTTTTTAATCTAAGGCTATAAAGTTAAGTGTCATTTGACAATAATTTAAAGGAGACATTGCCCACGTGACATAGTATATTCGTTTCGGGTCGTTTCGCAGCTGGCAAATGTGTATTGATTAAAGAAGAAACACAAATCGTATGAAAGCTGAAATTATACACAGGATAGGAGGAATATCGTGCTTCCAATGAAATGGAAATTATCCTTTTCTGCAGTGGGATTTCTTATAAAATTCAAATTCAAATTTACCCGTTTTGTATCGGAAACGGGATTGGGAAAGGTCTTTTGACGTGGCCCTTTTTTCCCAGTAGGCAGATTAAATTAAAAAATAATTTCTTTAAGAGTTTTCAGATAGAAGTAGAACTAAACTTGGAGTATGTTTTTATTTCATCGCCATCAGTTTACTCAAAAAGAAAATTAAATATGTCATCCAAGCCATTTTGGGGTCCAAGGCGTTTTGAGTTAGGACCGGACTCGGAAACTAGAATGGTTGCTTGATTTATCAGCCAATGGAGGTCCACAGCTGGACATAGGCCTCTCCCAAGGAAAGCCCATTAAAGAAAGAAAATTTTTACCTACCCACCTACTTTTTTACCTTGACTATAAGAAATAAAAAATGGTTCTTAAAAGTCACCCTGTCTTCACAAAAACATAAATATCTCGAAAACTAGAATCCCTAGGACACTTTTGGCTTGGACGCCCACATATTAGTAGTGTTGCAACAGAACTCTGCTTCCGCTTCCGCAACTGCAGAAGTTCCGCATTTTTTTTTCACTTCCGTTTCTGCTTCTGGTTCCGCAAACTTTATAACAGAACTCTGAACGGAAGCGGGGAGAAAGCGATGAGGAGCGATGCGATGAGGAGAAATCCAATCGCGATGATATCCCCCGAAGACTGGATGAATATTCAAAAATTTGTGCAATTGATGCAGCCATTTGAAGAAATAACAAGAAATCTAAGTAGTTCTCAAATCAGTATTTCATCAGTCATACCATTAATTCAAGTTCTTAAGACCACATTACAACAAGACATTTAATTTAGACATTTAATTTTGACTACTAAAATACAAATTTAATAAAAAAAGTTTTAAATGTACAATTGTGCTTTTTTTTTCATAGTCTTAACGCTTCCGTTTCCGCTTCCGTTTCCGTTTCCGCTTCCGTTAAGATTTACTTTTGACATCTGTTTCCGTTATGCCAGTTCCGTTGCATCACTACATATTAGGTATGTCAACTTTAAGTTTTTAATAATGGTACATATTCACACGTCAGGAACACCACAATACGCCAAAAAACACAAATAGTCGATGTTGGAGAGAAAACTGCCAAGTTGAAAAGGGATTGGGCCTTGGATTGGGATATCTGTCGATTGCACCCGGAAAGATGGGCCAAAATCTTAACACCATGGATACCGGAGAATGGACGTCACCGTCAGAGTCGACCCCGAAAGAGATGGAGAGGAGACGACCTGGATGTCTTCGACCGAAGAGTGGATGGAACTAGCTCAGGACAGGGATGCATGGAGAATAAAGGGAGCCTTTGCCCAGCAGTGTGATGAAATAGGCTAAGAAAAAATAAAACTGGTCAAGTGCGAGTCGGGCTACTCGCGCACCGAGGGTTCCGTACCACCACCACAGAACACAACATTATTAACTTAGAAAAAAAAACTTTTTTTGTCTGGAACGTTTAGCGCGAGACCGACTCATACTTGGCCGATTTTTAGTATTTGTTGTTATTCTGTAGACTTTGCTCTATAATCACGCTAAGTTTGATGCTTGTATGTATTACCGTTTTTACGATAGAGCATGAAGAAAAAACGTTGATATGAACTAGTTTCTTGTTGAGAACCCCCCTTAATTTTTAACTTTTTGTCACTTTTATTATTTGTTAACAAATCCTCCGTAATAACACATAAACTGAGAAAATTTCAACTATCTAGCTATTACGGTTCAAAAATTTACAGTTCTAAATAGGTAGGACAGACGGACGGACGGACAACGTAGGCTTAGTAATAGGGTCCCGTTTTCACCCTTTGGGTACGGAACCCTAAAAAACATGTTTAGTGGACTACGCGTATGACGGCGAATGCGCCACTAATTGATGTCTAAAAGAAAACTGCATACCCTCATACCTAATTCAATTCAAGTCAATAAAATTAGCAGTAAAACTGCACCTACAGGATTATGACGTCATATCTTCACGCCGTTAATGTGACGTCACGGGTCTCCATCAAGCAATTTAGTGCCGCACTAAAAGGTGTTCGCCCATTTGCAGTATTACCGTGGAATAGTTTTATACTGCGGTTTTAATAGTGTATGAGTTTAAACGCCGCGATACATGCGCGTAATAAAAACTATATTAAATACGACGAATGAAAAGGTTACTACTATGCGTTGCCGAACTATCTACAGTTTTACTATAGCATATATAAATTAATAAAGAGCGCCATTGACTTACCAACTACTGGACGTCGGATCCGCGCTTAAAAGTATCTGAACCAAATGAGCACCAAAACGTATATAGGGTTATTTTAAATTAGTTGGCGAAATTGAACCAGGGCACTTTTTAATGATAACAGATAGCATAATTGGTATTGATGAATAACAAAATTATTATTATCGTGCGTAGGTACGCGCAGTGTGTACAGTATGCGTGGCGCGGGCGGACATTGACCTCAAAATCATTAATCAGGGTCATTATCAAATTTTACTTAGTAACAGATACGTTTCTTGTGTTTCGCCAACTAATTAAAATTTTAAAGAGAATCAATTACAGTATATGACCAGGAAAATAATACCGCTCGTCAATCTTCGTTTGCGCAGAGCAGGCCCGAGTCCCCGACATAACCCGAAGTCTTTTACTAATCAAAGGGTGCAAAGTCGGATAGCAGCGAAAAGGGCGCGAAAACAAATAAGCCAATAGCGTAAACGGATTGAAGGTGGCGCATCCTGATTGGTGAATATAATTTCGCGCGGTATTATTTGTCAACTGCGCAGGTAGACTTATAAATCAGTGCTTGAGAACCCGCGATAGCCGTGATACGGCTTTATCACGTCTTTTATCTCGTTCTTTTGCGCGCGAACAAACGAGATAAAAGACGTGATAAAGCCGTATCACGGCTATCGCGGGTTGGCATGCTACCAGCACTGGTAAGGAGTCTCGGCCCCCTCTGCCTGCGCGCGGTACCCTTTTTGAACGTTGCTTTAGGGTACGCGCCGGCCGGCAGCAGTGTCAAAAGAAGTTGTTCTTGCGAACACGCACGTACCACAAAGGGTTGAACAGTTTGTAAAATTAATGTTTTTGTAGAAATAAGTAGTTTGACGTATTTTTAGCGCAATTTGAAACTCGTCCACTGTACCTGGATTCCGCATATGTATTTTTGCGAGTGGTGCCAATCTGAAGCACACTATAACACTGCCATAAAGTATATAACACATTTAAGTTAACACCCTGTTGTATTAATATGCATAGCATGGCGCGCTCCATGTTTCTCTTCGCTACTCTTATTTTGTGCAAAAATGTGTACCAGCCATCAATTGCAAACTTCAGGATCTTTACAATTTTAAACTAAACAAACTTTAAACTTTCCCCAACCATTGTTCAACTTAATTATTAAGCTTATCTCACCTAACTTGAAGCTAAACAACTGCACCGGGTTCTAAGTTAGAAATTATAACGTCTAAAGTTGTTTACTTGTATCTCGGGCTTGTTTAAAACTGACTCGGCTTTGTTCTGGAATAAAGAGAATAAATAAGAGAGCCATTAAGGCTCGGACTGAGTGATTCACCCTTACTCTTGGAAGTTAGAAAGAATGGATTTAAAGCGAGTTTTGTTCGAGTTTTTGTTGACGAGATTTGTCAACCAGCAGGCCCTGTACCTGGACTTTTGATTTTTGATATTTATCAAGACCGTTTCGGTCCGAACTTCATTGTAATAGAGTTGATATTGGAATGAAAACGTTCACGCAATTGTGAAGATTGAATGTCCGGGTGCCCTGAATTCTGCGTGAGAAGTCGAAAGGTTCGTATCCGGTGAGATGTAGTGTTTGTTGTCTCATTTCATGTCTAATCTACACTCCCCAATCCACTATTTCTCTTACAAGCTACAATATCAGTTTGGTGCATAAATCCCCCTTCATCTTACTCTTTTTACGTCTTCCCCGAAAGTCTACTTAATGTCTTATTCTTTAAACGCTACATGTTCCTATAGACTTAAAATGTTTCTCCATCACTGACACTATCTAGAAAAATTTACAAAAATGAACACAAAACGCCAGAAAATCTACTACGTCCATCCACAGTCCAATACATCCCATACGCTCTGCACGCCGAAGTCAGTCAAGTCACAAATAAGGTACCAGAAGGCCGGTTCCATGCAACGACCTACAACGATCTCGGATCAAGTCGGGAGAACCAGTACTCCAGTCCAATACTATCTATAAATTTTGTGGCCGTACTATGTGTGCTCGCCTGTTTCCCTCGTTTGTATGAAGCTGACCTTCTGGTTTGTTTATTTTGTGGTCAAGTCGTGGTGCTCGCTAACTCACTTTATTCCTCTTTAACATCACCCTCAGAGAGGGTGTATGGGCGTCAGTCCACCACGCGTACCCAATGCGGATTGGTAGACTTCACATACGCATTAGAATTTCTTCTTCAGCATATGCAAGTTTCCTCACGATTTCCTTCACCGTTTGAGAGCTGTCGGTATTACGTATATAAGTTTTGTACTTTATTCCTCCATCATCATCTCAGCCGATGGACGTCCACTGCTGGACATAGGCCTCCCCCAAGGATCGCCATAACGTCCGGTCCTGCGCTGCCCTCATCCAACGTTTTCCTACCGCCTTCACCCGGTCGTCGGTCCACCGTGTGATGGGCCTACCCACGCTGCGCTTTCCGGTACGCGGTCGCCACTCGAGAACTTTTCGGCCCCATCGGCCATCGGTTCTGCGAGCATGTGCCCCGCCCACTGCCACTTAAGTTTAGCAATTCTTTGGGCTATGTCAGTTACCGGTCCGCAGAAGAACCAGAGTAACTTTATTCCCTAAACACACTAAATACTCGCTCCAATTTTTTCTAAAAGACCAATGGTAAGAGCTAAGAGTGAAATAATTATGATCTAGCTCCGCAGCCCTGAGTTACCTAATGGGATTGGCTGGAACTATGCTACTGAAGAACTTAGTTAAGTCCTCTCTGAAAATGACCTTAACCTTGAAAGTTAAGGTAACCTTGACAAAGTACTGGTGATTTAACAGGCCGTAGCTGTTTGGTGGTTAGCAGAATCGCCTTATCGATTAGACTCGTAGATAATATTAGATTGATAGCGTAGTTACACTACGAAAACACGTAGCATGTTGTAGCGTAGTTGTACTGCGTATTAGGAAATTTCTAAGTAATATTGTTTTTCTGCGCCCTAAGACCCCTGGTTTCCATGACAGCCCTTAGTCTGTTTGTACCGACACCTACGGTATGTACTACTAGCTAGAAGTACTAGATACTCTTTCTTATACTGTGCCTGCCTCCGGCATGGTTTAAAAATGTTCAACGCACTAGGATTCTCTTTGTCGAATATTAAACTATGCAAGACTCTTATAAACTAACTACAAAGTACGCGATTCAGGTATAAAAGTGCTATTAAATAAAAATTCCAGCTCAAAGCAATTTCATCCTGTGATGAACTCAAGATATTAAAAATCGAGCCACAATGTTGAGACCTAGACTAATCTAAGTCTAGAGCCCTAGAAGTCTAGTTTATAGGACCTTTTCTTAACAATAAGGTGCCTTTCTTACGAGTTATTAAAGAATTGAAATTGGCTCTTTGTTTGTTGAGTGAGTATTGTTGTTTTTGAAGATCTTTGTGAACACAAACTACAAAAAACTGTGGAAAAAAATTTAAAAATAGAATATACAGGTTAAAACGTATAAGAGCTTTCGATTTAGATCTTATTATTTAATCTGGACTACTGGACTACTATAACTACCATGTCTGGACAGTTCCATACATTTTAGATTTAGTATAGTCTTGGCGCAAACAGATGTCGCTACTGGCCCGTTATTAGATCACTATTATTTGAGTTTTGTTCCACGGAAATAAATTATACAGATTAATTTTCTTAAAAATGTTAATAACAAATGTGTTTAACACTTATTTTACTTTACGTAATTAAACATTCCTGTAGTACCGGTTACTCACCACCGGCGCTGTACTTGCGCTAGGAAGGTGGCAAATTTCTTAGTATGGGCATTGACCTTCTGTTGTGTATAATTTATTGACTCTATGATAACGACGGAGTCAAAATTTAAATGTATTGTGTGCACAGTCCATAAAATATAGACTTCGCTTAGGCTGAAGTTCACAGACAGGCTTTTTCTGGGTGAGTGCGTTACATTCTCGGCTTCATCTACACCAGGCATGTCAAACTCAAAGTCGTTGGTGGGCCAAATGCTTAATGATAGTAGAATCAGTGGGCCGCAATGAACTTAGAGAAATTGTATCGGTCATAGAAAAGTACTGTTAATCGTTTATATAATAATAGAAAAAAAAATCTGTTCCCAGGAATGTGTCTTTAATTAGAAGTTGAGTATTTCGGATTAGGGGCAATTCTATGTGCAGAAATCATCAACAAAATTTCTTTTAAATCAAGGCCGTAGCTAGAACTGAATTTAAGGTCCCCTACCTTAAATGGAAAGACTAAGGTAGGGGATGGAAAGACTAAGGTAGGGCGCAAGGAAAAGGCTACTGTTATTGAAACTTCCAAATTAATTTGATGAAATAATTTTTCTGTAGAAGGTACTTATTACATTTTCGGGATCCTTGTTTCTGGTCTGTATACCATGCAAAAAAGTGAGCAAGCTCGAAATTTTGCACATCATGATTTAAAACAGTACAGTGGTATTACATAATAATGAAAATCTAAGTACTTGTAAAAGTCTGAACTGAACGCTTTCGGGCGGCATCATGAAGCTATTCTTAAAATTGGATCGGGCCGCAAGAAAGAGCAGTGGTGCGGGCCGCATGATTGACATGCCTGATCTACACTATGGGCCCTTTTAGCGCAATGTGGTTATTAGGAATCTGAATACCCCTCTGCCAGCATTATGCTGTATTGATTATATTCTTCCGGTTCGTTGACATGATTAAACAATTGGCAAAGGTCTCCCTTTAATCCTTTATGCATGCCTGTCAAGCACCGGCTCCATCCACCATTCAGGTCGTGTTTACATCTTTTCCGAGGTCAACCTGGATGCCGACAACCATCCTACGGAATCCAGGGTGTTACAACTTTGGTCCATTTTTCCAGGTACATTTTGATATTCATGGGCCAATGCCACTTCAATTTCATGGCTTCCTAATAGTAAGCCACGGTGGTATTTTAGCACTGACCATTTCTGTTTTTTGGTGTCGTGAACAAACATACACCAAGAAATAATATTAATTACTTTGACCTACATAACTGAAAAAACTACCATACACTTTTAAACTCACGGAGTTTAAACTTCTTTCGAAGATACATTTTGCGGCTAAAAAACAAGGAGAAAAAAGCGCACAGCATTAACCAAAAGCTCCAAAATACTTAGTATTCGTACGGCGTTCCTATCCAAGTATCTTGTATCTATAAAATCGGCAATACTTTTAAACATTTTCCAAATAAAACGCTATACTAGCGAGACGCGGATCTATTCAGTGTCACTGAAAATACACGACGCAAAATGCAACTGCTATTTGAGTAAGCCAGTTTGCTTGAGAACTGGCTTTGGTCTAAGTTTTAGACGCTGTGGGGGAAAATGGAAAATCCTTAGGCTCATTTCACACTGAAATGGTAGCTACTGGCAGCAGCTTTTTGCCTGCAGCCTGCCACGAAGCTCCATCATTTTGTGGTGGCTCAAGTGTGTTTTTGTATAAAAATATCCTTGAGATCACCCACATATCGATAACCTAACAACGTCAAGTACATTTGCTATTTATACTGGAGATTGACCAAATCAATGACACCACAATAGTGCCAGCATTTTAAGATTCGAATTAGAGTTACTTATGGATTCTGAAGTGAGAGATGTTTGTCAGAATCGTAGCATGCGGCGGTCTATTGTCTCTGCCAACCCCAGTGAAGGGACATAGGCGTGAGCATAATATATGTGTGTAAACAAAACATTTCATATATTAAGTTTGTTTGTTTCACGGGTGACAACGTTTTAATAAGGAAAGGTCGCAAAAACAAATATTTATACGGAACCCTAAAAACCGTCTGCACTGGAAAGAGGTCGTTAAAAATTTTTTTAATTAAAAATTCTAACTCTGCATTATGACGAACAGACTGCGTGGGGATTTTTTTTTTAATTATTCCCGGACTCTTTTTAACAGACTTCGAAAAGGAAGGTAAATAATTCAGCTGTTTTTTGTTTCAAGACATGTATTGTACCCACTGTCCATTACAAGCGACGGGCTCACTCCTGAAGTTTCAGAATATCTCTGACTACCCCCTCGGGGAATATAGTCGTGAGCATATGCTTATGCCATGGTCTAAAAAACAAGGTCTTCTATTCCGAGAGTGTCACAAGCCTACGTCACAAAAAAATGGCCGCTAAACATGCTAAAAGGGTATGATGACGTAGGCTTGTGTCAGTCACGTGGTCGGAAGAGAATACCAGGCGCAGTATATTATTGTACCATGGCTTATGCTTACAAAAGTACAAAATTTGTAAGCATAAGATTGTTTTTATTTTAATTTTGAATTTTTTCTTTATCTTTATTCAAATGTATATTCTGTTTTGGTGTGCAATAAAGTACAATTGAATTGAATTTACCAAAACCCTTTTTACCTTTCAGAAAAAAATCAGCAAAAATAATAGCAATATCCAATTTGCGCAAACAAACTAAAATCAACGAGCAAACATTTCAATTTAGCGCAAAAATCACCAAAGACGGGGTTCAATCAGTATGGGTACGGAACCCTAATGCTATTGCAAGGGTTCTGTAGAGAATCATCGAAACACGACGGTAAACAATGTTAGGACGAGGTAGTTTGTTTGGTACAAGTTAGAAGAAAATTCATAAAAATATAGGACCGTGTAAAATTTAGGACGTGGGATAGCCTATCAAAAAGTACTAGTATAGGACTAACATTAGTTAAAATTAAAAAATAAACTGTAGTTTTGTATGGATCTATGGAACAGCTGATTTTTTTGGTCATATATTTCAGTAGAGTCGATTTACAAATCGACTCGACTGAAATGTATGGGACATTTTTTTTCGCTAATTTCGATGTTAGTCCCATAGGAAAAGATCTTCAGTTTGATGGTCAGATCATGGCGTCAGCATATTAAGAAAGACCATGTAGGAATAAAATTCATAAGTTCATTTCATTTCATTCATTCACGACCGTATTTCAATTCTGGGTGGTCAAGCTTTTAAGATATTTGTAGTAAGGTTGACGGTTTTAAAGTATGGTCTGTCGAGGCAAGATGTGATAGTAAGTTATAGCCTGTGGGATCCCACTGCAGGGAAAAGGTCTCCTCTCACGAATAATGGTGAAAGAGAGTGGGACATACTCCACCATGTGGGCCCAGTGCGGATTGGTGGAGGCAAGTTAGTGGTCCACTTGCTGTCAAAGAATTTTAAAGCCAAATTGTTAAAATCAAATCGACATGACTTTTTTGACTTACACTTGTCACCTTCAAGAAATATCGCATATTGGGTTAAAAAACATAATTACGTTCCATACATTTTCTCACAGCCCTTATCTAGTACTCCCATTTTCTTGAAGCTATTTAAAATAAACAATGTACCTTATTTTGTACCTTACGAGATCCTCAATACAAAGAAACAGCCTTCAATTGCATCTCGGATCCCTGAAGCAAAACAAAGTAAGCCAATTTCACTTAAATTCCAGTAGGAAATAAAGGGGGTTTAAACTCAACAATTAATTACTGCAATACTGTTCCACTACTTCCTCTTTTTAACTGTCGACGCAAAAAAGAGGGGTGTTATAAAGTATGACAAGTCTGTCTGTGTTTTTTTTTCGTTCATAGGCCTCGTCATGATTTCAGGCAAGTCTGAGTCATAGGTCAAACGAAAGCCGCTTGAAAAAAAAACGGTTATGTAATTCTATACTATTAAACGAAATATACTTATAAATCTTGTTGTAGGGGCTGGCAGCAACACTTCGACTCAGTGGCATCTTTTGTTTTAGCCCCAATACTTTTTGCTTTCTTCCCTTCAAATTATATATGGTCAATGAAGGAGGCAATTAATTGAGGGGTAGAAACCTAAGATTTTCCGGTTTTGGATATCCATCTACATTAGGCTATATTGAAATTAATTAGTTTCTAGAAAACGGCTCCGAAAATGACAATTAGGCTTTTTTTGCGGCAAGCAATCAATCTAAGGGGATAAGCATAATATAAGCAATGCGCCCACGACTATATTCCCCGAGGGAGTAGTCAGACATCTTGAAAACTCAGAAAATCCACATATAAGAAAATGCTTAGTGGAAATTCGTTTTTCGACAGCAGAGTACGCTGGGTGTCCGAGTTTTTACCAAAAAATGACTTACTACGTTCTCCCATTGGACAGACATCTTTTATTACGATCACCAACGAAACTTATGCAAACAGCGAAGCTATGTAATGAAGTACAACAGTTAATGGGAACGAAGCGAGAAATTCATTCTACAATACTGAAATACTTGCCTTAATGAGGGTAGTTCTCTGAAGCCCTTTGCGCTGAGCGAATGAGCGAGCGAGCGAATAAGCGAAGTATATTTGGCTAGAAATCGATTGGGCTACGTAAACGTTTTCTTGGAAACTGTACCGTCTCGTTGTAAATAGGTAGTGTCATTTGGAATTGAACTGCCCATCTACAGGGTGAAATTGATATCATTGGCATCCTTTTAAACTAAGGCGGTGTCCTATTGCCATCGCACGCGCGATGGTGCGATGCGATGTGATCGTACTGATGGGTAATTCTCCGAAATTTTTCAAGTTTTCAAATTTTTCTATGGAAAAATTTCAACGATTTGTAAAATTTCGGAGAATTACCCATCAGTACGATCACATCGCATCGCACCATCGCGCGTGCGATGGCAATAGGACACCGCCTAAGAGTCTACCCATCAAACTGAACAACTTTTACTATGGGAGCAAACCAATCGGAGCAACTAAAAAATCAGCTGTCCCATACTAAACTGCAATGCCTATTCGACTCAAATGTATGCAACAGCTGATTTTGTTTTTGCTCCGATCGGTTTGCTCCCATAGTAAAAGTTGTTCAGTTTGATGGGTAGACTCTTAGTTTAAAAGGATTCCAATTTTCCAATGATATCAATTTCACCCTGTATATGTATAGGGTGGTAAAATTTAATGCGTTATACAGGGTCCTTCTTAATATGCTGACACTTTTTCAAGAAGATGATCATACCATCAAACTGAATAACTTTATCCATGGGACCACCATAGAAAACGCGAAAAAAAAAATCGGCTCTTCCATACAAACCTGCAAACGAGCCAAATGTAAGGGACAGCTGATTTTTTTTTGCGGTTTCGATGTTGGTGCCATAGAGAAAGTTGTTCAGTTTGATGGTCTGATCATCCCATTAAAAAACCTTAGCATATTAAGAAGGACCCTGTATATCAAAGGGGTTGTTTAGAACTTCAAACTGAACAACTTTTACTATGGAGCAAACATCGAAAGAACGAAAAAATAATCAGCTGTTTCATGAAAAAGTCAATGTCTACTTGACCCAAATGTATGAAACAGCAGATGGTAGTATTATTTCGCGCGACTTGACTCTTTTCCATACTTGTCGCAGCAAGAGAGGGCGGCGGAGAGAGCATTATACTAGATAGGCTGGTTTGTCTACAGGGTGTATCATAAGTGGGTAGTAATAATTAAAAGGGGTAAATTTAGGTTAGACCATCAGATAGAACGACTTTCAACAAAACTGCAGCATCTTCCCGTTCTTATAAATATATGGAACGGCTTTTTTTTTCTTCGCTATTTCGAAATTCGCTCCATTTAGAAAGATGTTTATTTTGATGTCTGATCAATGATCATCCTCTAAAAAACCGTCAGCGTAATATTTTTTTTTTCTAGCCTATTTCATCCCACTGCTGGGCAAAGGCCTCCCCTGTTGATGACAGCGTAATATACAGAATGTAATCTTAAATGCGTAAAGTACAGTAGTTTTTGGGGGTGCTTCCGACCGTCAAACTGAACAACTTTCACTATGGGGCCAACTAAGAAGGCGCGTAAAAAATGTGCTGTTTCATACATTTGGGTCGAGTCATTGATTCTTTCTATGGAACAGCAGATTTTTTTTTTCCACGATTTTGATGTTGGTTCTATTTTCAGTTCGATGCTCTGAAGTTCCCTCTTTAATATCTAACGCATTTAACTTAACATCCTGTATATTATCGCAGACCAAAATATACCAAATCTCAAACGCATCCAACCTTCCATAACAACAGTGCATCCAATCTGAAATAACTTTAACCCCTTTGATGCTGTTCGCACAATACTACGAGATACAACGTATGTCTGACAATGGTATCTGACATGTTACACATGCTCTCTGATCTTAGCTTAGTTCAGACGAAACTTTGTATCTAGATTTCATATCTACACTGCTATAAAACTGTAATAGAAGTGTGTCTGTACATTGAAGATACCACAAAAAGAAATTATTGTATGGTGTTTAGAGTACCTACCTCTAACCTGACTTCAAATCACAGATTCTGTCTGTTTGTTTATTTTTTTGTTGATTTTGATGAACTTTGTGTTTAAAAGATTATTATTAGACTTAAAAAATGGTATATAATTTATCTATGATGACGGGAAAAGGTGTGGACGAAGACTTGACTGAGCCTCGAACTGCGGAAAAGCTTGTAGATTATATTAGGTAGAGGTAAGCCCCCTGGGCGAATGTACTGTATCCATTACACGCTTCTTACACCCTGTAGGGTGTAAGAAGCGTGTAATGGATACAATTGCATTCAATCTTACAATAGGAAACAAACAATTGGAAATTAGCAAAAAAAATTGGACTTGCCATCAGCTGATCAAACGTTTTATGAAAAGATGAAATTCTATTTTTTTATTTGCCTTATTAAAAGCCTCTTTTGAGCAAAGTGCGTTATTATTATTATTTGGGGTTTTGGGCCTTGACAGGCTTGCTAAGCCTGTGCCACGTAGACCATCGCTGGTCCTTTGTGAAACGCCCTTTTTATAGTTCCTTACCAATCCCCACTGCGGCCAAAAATCGCAGTAGATTCTTGATCGGGATAGTTTGTATCTCATCTGGTGTCAGCGCCTGCCTACTCAGATGAGTGCTGCGTTTGGACATCAGGGGGTCACAGTCACATAGGAGGTGCAGAGGAGTTTCCATCTCCTCCTTGCAGAATCTGCAGCCGTTAGCAAAGTTTACTTAAAAAGTGCATTAGCAAAGTTTACTTAAAAGGACAGAACAAAAATAGTCTGATTTATTTCTTATGATTTTGTAAATGTTCGTTCTTTATTTATTATGAAGAAGACACTGTCTGCTTCAATTTTGCAGTGCCCTCTCAGGGTGCATGAGCTGTACTATAATATACTTATAAGACCTATGTAACTACCTCATGTAAAGCAATAAAGATTATGATTATGATTATAGTTAAACAATCATTATACAATGACTTCAATGACTAAATAACCCTGTTATGAGCGTGTCCGACACGTTCTTAGCGAGTTTTTCTTGCAAGTCGTTACCACCACAGGAATCCACCATAAAACTGAAATAGTAAGACAAGTTGGAATCCCACAAAATCCTCACAAACAATGAACTAATCAACCGCGACGGGACAAATTGGTCCCTACCCTCGACCTGGCTGATAACTATTACACGGGGACCCTGGATTATGGTCAAATCCCATATAAGATTGATAGCGGTTAAAGGCCATGTGAGTAACACAAAGAGAACAGAAGGGAAACATATAAAAAATCACAATGGAACCAAATTAAAAACGGGTCCTTGTTTAGAAATTTCCAAATATGTAGTACATACACCAATTGACGACCATAATGCCTGATGGGGTAGTCAGAAGCTTTGCTACAACAAACAACCATCTTTTTAAACATGCAGACAATTACAGACTACTGCATACAATTTCAACTGAAAGTGAGCATTGGCACAAACCAAAGCTTGTAATTGAATTTTATTTTTCCAATCTTCGGAGATTGGTATATGTATATGGTATGACGTAAAAAAACAGATGTATGATGGCCATAATGGGCAGAATGGCAGACTGATAAAAGCAGTGACAGAGTGGCGGCCGTTAGAGGGGCAAAGGTCAGCTGGCAGACCAGCAGCCATATGATGGTGGGATGACATCTGTAGAGTCGCCTGCAAACAGTGGATGAGACTAGCGTGAGACCGTTCTAGTTGGAGTGCAATTGAAGAGGCCTATACCCAGCAGTGGGGTATACCGGGCTGATGATGATAATGAAAGAAAATCTGTAAGTTACATGACCCTAGAATTAGAAACACATCAGACTATGATTTTAGAGCAGTCGTGTAAATAGAAGGTCTTCTGTGTCCACGTTGGGGTTTGTCCGCCAATGAAATTAATGTTTACCTTTATATTGCGCGTATAAGTGGTGAATGTATGAAGTGGACCTTTTGCAGTGTTTGTATCTACATAATGTCCAAGGTCATAAATGGGGGAGCGGACAGGAGTAATTGAAATTAACCATCCGCCCCCAGTTGTAAACATTACTATTGATCAGTTATAAATCTTCGCGTTATCAGTAACACAGACACCATTTTGTTTTCTGTGGTGACGTGTCTAGAAAGAGTCTGGTCAGAAATCTATCCCTCAGAACAGAGAACAAACCAGAAGTCGCTTTGTCCCATTTTTTCATCGAAACTAGGATTACTAACGAGCTTAGGTAGATTTTTAAGTGAAAAAGTGCCAAATGTTGCATAATGGGTTCTCCTAGATTTTGAACACAATGGTATGAAATGAAAATACATAAATACATAGCTCATGCCATAGTACTTAGGGGGGTAGGCAGAGACCACGGACCGCCACACGCTACGACTCGAGGAGACGAGATAATAGTCTATCAGGATCGTAGCAGGTGACATTCAGTCCCTGCCTACCCCAACAGGAGACAAGCAGGCGTGAGAATATGTATCTAGACTATTATAAAACTGTAACAGAAGTGTGTCTGTACATTGAAGATATTAACAAAAAAAAGTTACGATATGGTTTTTAGGTGTCCCTGATTCCAAATCACCAATTTTTGGATTTTTTGTCTGGCTGTTTGTGTGTTTGTTTGTTTGATCGAACATCACGCGAAAACTACTGAACCGATTTTGATGAAACTTTTTTTGTTTGATACCTTATTATCTGACTTAAAATCTGGCATATAATTTGTGCGGACGAAGTCACGGGTAAAAGCACGTGTATGTATAAAACTATTCAATTTCATGTAGGAATAAACAAAATTAATGAGGGACACAAGAGTAAAGTTGTAGGTCTAACGTAGGATATCAATGTCGGGCAATAATCCCGTATCGTTGTCCGACCGGCTTAGCCATGTTAATGTTCCGTGGACGGCGTTACGCAAGAGTGCACTACACGGAGGTTTTTTGAGGCTCTATTCCATTGACGTAAATACTATGGACTCCGGCTCTAGTACAAAATTCTCGAAAAAAGTGTCCGAGACTAAATACACAAACCTAAGTTCGTGTAGTAATATAAATCAACTAAAAACATTGAAAATGGTGAAATTCTTTTCCATCCCACTTCCCCATTGCGGCATGGCGCGCGTCGAGCGCCCGCGCGTGCGCGTAGTCGACCGATCAAACGAAGACTGTCGCATAATTGGTTCTCTTTTTACGTTTTGGTGCTCTTTTGGTTCGGACACTTTTGAGCGCGGATGCTACGTCCAGTAGTTGATAAGTCAATGCTTTATCCACAGTCTTTACATAAATACATACCATTTGTATATCTCAGGAATAATATTGACGACCCGGTTGGTGTAATGGTTACCACGCCAGACTGCCAAACCAGGCCCTGTACCCGCACTTTCGATGTTCACTATATCACCACTGTGTCGGTCCACACTTATTTGGAATAGAGTTGACTTTGGAACGAAAATGTTCACGCAATTGCGAAGTTCGAATCCCGGAGTAGACCCTCAGAATCCCGGTTCGGTCATGGATGTTAGGTTTGTGCCGTTGTTGTATGGTTTTCATAATCGAATTAAAAAGCCAATTGTGCTTGCTTGGGATCAGTACAACGTATGTGCCTATGAGCGTTATACTATACTTATTTATTATTTAATATAAATGCTTCGGGGACCGCTATTTAAATATAAAATAAAATTTCGTTGTTTTTCCCTAGCACTAGGCAACTACAATCCCTGACGCATTAATTAATCGAATTTCAAAGAAACACATTAATTGAACAAGTCAGTTCAAAGAATTCAATTGGATGAATACCTTCGAAACTCTCTTTTAAAGCCTATTTTCGTGAAAATACCTAGACCGATTTCTACGAAACATAGCTAGAACCATCTTGCAAAGAATAGCTTTGTATTACAAAAACCCCAACCGTTCACCGCTACGAAATTATATGACTTGTTTTCATGTGCAATAATAGAGTATACTTGATTGAAATCGGACAATCCATTTCGCCGCATTTGAAGCTCTCAAATAAAGCCTATTATAGTGAAAATAGCTAGACCGATTTTCACGAAACATAGCTACAACAAAGTATATATAATTTGGCTGGAGCCTTAGAACCATCTTGCAAAATAGCTTTCACTTATAAAAAACGCAACCGCTATGAAATCGATGTACGATTTGTGTTCATGTTCATTACACTATAATTGATTGATCGAAATCGGACAACCCATTTCGCCGCTAGGCTTACCTTATAGTACCCCTCTTTTTACACACTGCGCCAGAAGGAGGGTAATGTTTTTGCATTATATTCTTGCCACCTTCCTGCATGTCACATCTTAGCATCTACGCAAAACTTTTTGTCGATAATACTAAACTCAGCTAATAGTTCGTAAAGTCACATGAATCGAGCCAATTTGACACTTAACACGTTTCCGTAAGAGCGGTGTTAAAGGACGACTAAAGTGAATACAAATTTTAACACGTAGCTTACTAAACTGCTTATTATCACGCTGAAACCTTTAGGGTGTGAGCAGACACGTGTCGTTGGAAACTTTTGTTGGCTTTTTAATAAATTTTCGAAGTTTGACGGAAGAGTGGATTAACAAAGTTGGCGCGCGTTAGTTTTTTGATTTTGTACAAAAATAAAATCATTCAAATCATAATCATCATCAAACCTTAAAAATTTACTGTGATGTTTACAGCTTTTCAGCTACAGACCTGAAACAAATGAAATAAATCACGTTAGTCGAATTGCTACACAAATACAGTATTATAGAATATAGTTTACCCGCGACTTCGTCCGCAAATTCATCAAAATCGGTTCAGTAGTTTTTTCGTGATACTGTTTCAAACAAACAGACAAACAGAGACACAAAAATTCATACCCTGTATTTGTATTGCTCTATATTGCCCTAACGCTGTCCAATGAAAAGGGTAACAAGTGTATAATATTAATTTTTAAATAAGCTACAATATCTAGAACATCTTTGAGTACCTATTCCTTCGGGGAATATCGTCGTCGGCATTTAAAAAAAAAGGTCTTGCACAATGCATAGCTTAATGTAGCGTAATCAAACAGAAAATACATTATTTACTCTTCTCTGATAATATACTCACAATAATTATGTCATAAACATAGCAGTAACATAAACATAGTTAATAATTTGACTAAGAACACAGTCTACATCTAACGATCAATTAATTAAACCCTTACACAAAACACCACTGAAATAACTACCCTAAAATCTATCCCAAAGTCTCAAAATACGATTAAATTCAAATCCCGAAAGCCAACTAAACACTAGATCCAGACTTGCTAGTGACGTGGAGTAACGACCCAGTCCCGGGAATCCATCAAGTCCGGGATCAGATCCCGCGGGATCGCATTATCGCCCGCGGACTGCAGTGCCCCGGGATTAACGGGCGTTTCGACGCAAATGGTATGTATCGGTTGCCTAAATTGAATTTGTTAACAAGTTTTTGGGTGTGATGGTGTGAATGGAATTGGGGTCGTTCGGGTTTTTTGGGGCTTGAAATGGGGTGTAAGTTTAACTTTTTATGTAAATTGAAAGTGTATTTTGTTGACTCCTTTAATTGCCATGCCTTTTAAAGCCATGTGAAACAGGACTGTTGAATTTATTGGTTTGAAAATATTCTTGAGAGCAAAATGACAGCGAAGCCCTTACTTTATATCCATAATCGCCTGGTCACACCTTGGAGCCTTGGTTGTCACTTCATAGAAATGGGAAAAAGTGACAAGAAGAGTGACAAGAAGCATGAGTGTATTCTGAGTGAGTGCGAGTGAGACAGGAATACACCAAAACGCCTGCAGTTCCTGCCATGATTCCTACCAAGAGGGGGCGAGGTAAAAATTCAGTTGTAACTTGTTCTGTAACTTTGTACTGGATGTAGTCCCAATACTCTTTTTCTTATACTGTGACCTTGTGCCCACGATCTTTGGTTTAATCAATCAATCAATCAAAATTATTCATTTGCCTTTCCACTAATTAATGAAACTCCTCGACGAATAGCAGGTAATCCAATATAATAATTTTATGTCTATGTACACTTTACGTGTTCAAAAGTAAAATAAAATTCATTCTATTACAAGCAACCTTTTCGCGTAATTTCATAATAAAACCAATAACAACTTTATCTATCTGAAATAAAGCACTTTGCAAGAATAGGATCAGTTGATTCAGTTATAAAAACCATTGTAACAATATCCCTTCAAATTACACTAACACATTTACTATTTACTTTTATCTCTGTCTATCACTAGAGGCCAGACGAATGAGGGAACGGGAAAAAAAACAAATAGGAAAGTTTTAATTAAGCATACTTTCGGACACGTGTAGACTGCAAAACGAAAACGAAGCCTTAGACTTGATGTTGTATACAAATTACGTGAGCTGAAACATGTTCATTAATGCGGTCTGATCATAATTATGTTTTGATACACGTTTTTGTACATCACGACTTAGTAATATTTCTAATTAGGTTATGTTATTGTGTAGGTTGTCCGTGTGGTGCCGGCTAAGAATAGCACCACCCCATTTCCTCCCGTGGTTGTCGTAAAAGGCGACTAAGGGATCTAACGGAGGATGGGCAGCAGCATCCTCTGAGTACACACATTCAATCCAACTGCGATCGCCAACCCGCCTACCAAGCGTGGCGATTATGGCAAATCCCCCCATTTTGGGGGAGGCTTATGTCCAGCAGTGGACGTCTATCGGCTGATATGATGATGATAGAGATCAATTAGGATCATAAATGGATTACACAGGCGCACATCCGTGAAACAATATTTTAAGAAATGTCAAATAATGACAGTTATATGCCTATACATATATAACAGTTTATTAGAGGTACAAACGGAGAAAGATGCCTATATCAAAAATATGGACATACATAAATACAATTTGAGAAATAAAGAGAAACTACAACATCCTAGGACGAGACTAGACAAAGTGATGAAACAGGGAAAATTTATAAAAATAAAAATGTATAACAATCTACCATTAGAAATAACCAAACTCTCCGTCCCTGAATTCAAAAACAAAATTAAAAAATTTCTGCATGATCACCCATTTTACGGTTTAAACGAGTACATGGACATGAATCTCACCGTAGACCTATTCTTAAATAATGATTAATGATTTAAGTGACAAACCTTGGGGCTATTTAATGTTGTGTGACTTGAAACAAATGATTTATTACTAACTAGTTGTTTATTTTGTATTAAACATGAAATCAAGTTATAGTATACTGACATTGAATTTTATATAATTATGTATATTGTTAATCGAAATTTCTTTCTATTTCACAATCAATTTAATATTTTATTTGTTAATTTTTTCTTTTTTCTTTTTTCTTATTGTAAATGTAAATGAGTTTAAGTATAAATTTTATTATGATTATGTAAACTTGACGTACCTAGTGTAGCATTCTCTGTTACAAGGCCAATAAAATTCTGATTTCTGATTTCTGATTTCTGATTGTGTAGGTATTTACAATTAAGTGTCTAAGGTGCCTGCTGTGTCGCGAGTTCGAATATGGGCAAATATTTTATATGATGAATATTTGTAACTTAGTCATGTTTTTATCTAAATTATGTATACTATATCGTTTTCTAGTTATCATAACAAGTTCAGGCTCGATTCAGGTACTTTAAATGTGACTATTTGTGTGACAATGTCCAAGATATTTAAAGCTAAGGTACAAGGTTTTTAGTCGAAGATATTGATTTATTTAAGGAAAGTCGAATGAAATTTAAAACATAGCCCATAAGCTCAGCAGTGAATGCGGCGCTGCCCAAAAGTGGGATAGGATTTATCGGAAATCGTGAAACGGGGTATTAAAATTTGCCGAAATTCACGCCGGATAAAATCGCGGTGGCTCCATGCCTTTAGGTATAATCTCTTTGCTTAGGTTTTTATATTAGTCATATCCTACCCTAAGATCTTACCTTACAACAATTTCAAAACGACAATCGGTAACCTTTTTGGTAATTATACCTACAATAATACAATAGGCTACTTGACAACTAGTCAAATCAGCTACTTTTTATCGGACGTCAAAACGTGCGTTTTGTATGAACATTTACTTTTGTACTAAATAATGAGTTGTGATGTCATCAACAGTTCATTACTTTTTAAAGTGTATCTTGTTATTAAAAATAGTATTCAAGCTAAAAACTCAATGAAAATAGGAGTTTAGCGTTATTTTCTAACCTTTTTTTTATTGAAAAGTTAAAAATAAATTATTTTGGATGTAGTCAAATACCCAATTAGTGAGTACCTACTATAATAAGTTTATCAAACTGACCTCTAACGAGAATTCCCTTGAAAATCTTGCATGACGAAAATGTTTATCTAGGAACAAATTCTATCGACAAACTATCACAACCACACCAAACAGCACTAATGTCTAGAAACAGAAAATCTAAATAGATTCAAACTGAATCTAAATGGAACTGCAAGTCGCTTTTATCCCGTAAATTTGTCATTAACACGGGATTGGAATCCCACGGGACTGTATTATCGCGTCACTATAAGACGGGGAACTTAAGAGGGGAAAAGTCAATTATGAAATGGAGTATTTCAATTAAATTAAGATGTTTGTTAGTTTTGACACCGGGGGAATTTGTGTTCAATTGTGTTAGGGAAGTGCGTGGGGTGGTGGATGTTTTTGGATGTCTTTGAAAAAGGGAGAACAAGGGTGAATCTTCTGATTTGAACGCCCAAACACACTGGTTTTTAATTACTAACAATATTTTAAGAGTGTATTCAGACAATTGAACTAAACAACTTCCCTTTTGAGCGAAGTATCTAAAATACAGGATGCCACTGTTGTGTAATATGGTAACGTAGCCAAAAGGCTAGTTTCAGAGTTTAGCGGTAACACTTTGGTTTACCGCGACATAAACGCATATTGCTTGGGTCAGCGATACCTACTCATTATAAATATCGATGAACGCCTTCAATAAACCTCTTTTTACCACCATCTACGAGCCTCTCAATTACCTCCTGCTCTCATCATATTTCATGGCGACCTATGGCCAGCGAGCTAAGGACTTCTGAAGAATGAAGATCAAGTCCAATCAGAAAAATGAAGACGAAAATTAGAAGAGAAATTCTGAAGAAAGAATAACCATCCCAGAAGAAAGAAAAATAATTAAAAAAGACCAGCATAAATAAAGCAATAAACTGAAGAAAGAAAATACTTATATCCTCCGTGAAATCCTTTTGGAACTTGTAACTGTTTTATAGGTTCACTAGAAAGTGGAACCTCGGTAAGGCCAACGCACAATTGTGGTTAGGGCGTGCGCAGAAGCACAGCCGAGTTAATGTCCTTGATCATAGTCGACCTTCACAGGTGTCCGTGAAAGGCTTAACGATTTATGGAATTGTCAGGAGTAAATCTCCAAGTGCGTTATGGCATAAAAGTTTTTTTTATTTTGTTTATTTTACCTAAGGGTAAAGGTACCAATACCGTAATACTAATATGTATCTACTTGTTAATAATTATGAAAGTGTGTAATATGAAAAAAAAATGTTGTGAAATGAATAATTTGTTTATTAATAAAACATTATAAAATATTAGAATTGTCTTATAAACGATGTTTGAGATAAAAATTTTATTTAATAACTTGTAATGAAATGACCTGTAATAAATTTTTATTTGTATAATAACATGAATTATGTTTGTAATTGTCAATTAAGTTATGTACCTACTCTGTCAATTAGCAGGTTTATTTTGTAATATGGTAATCACAAAAAAAAAAAATATTTTCTTTTTTAATTACTTTTGTAAACAAGTAACATGCGTTAAAAAATTTTTTTTTCTCTCTGCGACCCCGGGGGTGAAGGGACTTTTCGGGGGAGGTGTAATATGGTAACGTAGCCAAAAGGCTAGTTTCAGAGTTTAGCGGTATCACTTTGGTTTACCGCGACATAAACGCATATTGCTTGGGTCAGCGATACCTACTCATTATAAATATCGATGAACGCCTTCAATAAACCTCTTTTTACCACCATCTACGAGCCTCTCAATTACCTCCTGCTCTCATCATATTTCAGATGCATAACTACCTAAAACGCGAGATACCTGAAACTCGAAGTACCTAAAATGCACGATGCCTAAAAACTAAATTTGCCTACAATTTACTTTGACAACAATGTTTAAAGCCTATGAATCGAAATGCCTACTTTCCCTATGGAATATGGGCCGAAAAACGAACAAAAATTTTGAACCGTCCATAGAAAACAATGTCACTATTCATTATTTAATTAAAAAAACATACAAAGCGCGGGTTTTGACGTTCGATTCTTTGCTGATTTGTCTAGTTGGAAATTCGCGGATTGGAATTTTAACAAAACAAAACACATTTTAAAACAGTTAATTTGATTTATTTACTCTAAAGAGATTGCATACTAGAATATTTTAAAGCACTGGCTTAACTCTCATTAAAAAATATACAACGTGTTAATGAATTAGCGCAAAACCTCATACACCCCAACTGATTTATAACAAAATAATTAGATTGAAACAATAATTTCATTATTTTGATAGTTAAAATTTAAAGTTATTCGCATTTTAAGTTTTGAGGCAAAAATGATTTGTTATCATTTCAGTACTGAAAGAAAGCGCTAACGTACTCATGTGTACATTTTTATAATCTTGTTTTGGTAGCAAGTAGGGTGAGTGTGCCCGTGCGGTTGGTTGACATCGGGATCAGAAAATTTTAAATTTTGCAAAAAAATTATTTAATAATTTGAAAAAAAAATCCTATGTTGAAACCATGATAATTCGATTCTGCTATCGATTCTAAACAAAGTACTTTCTAGTTTTGCGTTAATTCATTAACACGTTGTATTTATAGCCATTTATTACATTAAAGAAAACAACTTAATTTTGTTCTTTGCCTTCTAATGGCCGCCCAAACATTTTTTGATCGTAAACGGCCAGTCTATTTTGAGAAAGGAAGGATAAAATCTTTTTTCGAAACAGTACATTGGGAAATAATTTTGATTTAAGACCTACGCATAAAGGTATCATATAGAGGAACTGACAGCTGAGAGAGCGAGATGTACCTAGCGGCGCCACTGTAGGTATAATAGAAAAAGATGCGTGACGCGAGGCAATAGAACCGTTTTTGGGAACTTGTCAGCACAATCGACTGGGTAAACATTCGTGCTCTGTGAATAATTAGTGAATCTAAAGTGAAGTTGTAGATTATTTTGTGAAATATACTAACACTATTTCATTAAATTACCTACGATTTCACGTTAGATTCACAATTATACACAGAACTCGAAGTTTTAGGGTGCAGATAAGTGCCGACAAATGCACAAAAAACGGTTTCATTTGACAACTCATGTCAGTTACTCTATTCCGACAGATATAATAACTTTATGGACCTACGTATGAAAAATGCTTGCACGATTCAAGAATCTACAGGTAGAGCGTGTTAGAACATTACGCAAAAACTACTGAACCGATTTTGATGAAACTTTTTTTGTTTCATAGCTTACTAGCGACCCGCCCCGGCTTCGCACGGGTGCAATGCTGATATAAATCGTCCTCTTGAATCACTCTATCAATTTTAAAAAAACGCATCAAAATCTAAGCCTACATAGGGACACACAGACAGACAGCTGGAACTGGAAGCGACTTTGTTTTATACTACGTTTACTTTTTAATTGTCAGGCCGCGAACTTTTCAATCCGCCTAGCCTAAGTATTTAGTGATGATTTTACTTAAAATCTGGTACTTACCTATTATAATTTGTGCGGACGAAGTCACAGGTAAACTCAAAATCAAAATCAAATCAAGTATACTAAACAACCTACCAACCTACTAAACTCTAGTAAGTAATTCATAAAATTAATCTAAAACAGAAAATACCTATAATTAAAAAAACTACAAGCAATTTACAAAAAAAAAGTTTTAATTTTGGTGAAATATTAATAAAGATGTAATTCGTATTTGATTTGTAAAGAGATTCAATTTACCGTATACCTAATACAATTGTATGTGAAATGTGAATCCAATAAACGTGTATCTCATAACAAATCTCATTATTAAAATCTCGCAACGAAAACTCAATTTATTTCCATTTTTTTCCTCTCCACTTCCCACCAAATTAGGCGAAGGAACCATATCAAGATGCCAATATTAAAAAATTAACTTAACATTATTGCCTTCCGAGAGTATCTGATACAATAAAATATCGTTAAAACACGCTCCAATATTCCTAAGAGATTTCACGAAAATCTTTTAACATTTGCGTTTATTGATATTAATTTTCTTAAATGTTTGTTTAGGATTTTTTTATTGGACAAGGTGTAATTTATGAACTCAGGGAAATGAGCGTTTTTCTTTTAGTTTTCTAGTGGATCATAATCATAATCATAATCATAATTTATTCGTAATATTCATTACATGTCACAAAAAATAGTAATAATACAATTAACAAAGTTATAATTATAAATGTCAAGAAATAATAATCAATTCAATTATAATAATAATAATGTCAAATTGTTCAAGAGTAATAATGTCAAATATAAAAATAATCAATTTGTGGTTACTTTAAGTAACATATATTCATTATGACTGTAGAAGGACTGCTCGACAAGCCATTTACGCAGCTTGTATTTAAAATTAACAAAGCTCGGGGCATCCCGTATTTCAACAGGCAGCCTGTTGTACACAGGGGGACCCATCGCATGTATCGTTCTGGTTGCTTTCTCCAATGAATGTGGGATTGAACTAAGCAGTTTTCTACTTCTCGTATTGTACGTGTGACGTTCCCCTAGCTTCTGGTACTTGTCGAGGTTCGCTCTTACATACGTGGCAACCTGATATATAAGCAGACACGGCAGTGTCATTATTTCGAATGACACAAAAAATGGGCGTGCAGATACGTCTGAAGGCACGCGTGCAATAACTCGAATGGCACGTTTTTGCATACGGAATATTCTCTCCCAGTCGGCTGCCCGTCCCCAAAACTCGAGACCATATTGTAGGAGAGACTGAACGCTTGCAAAATAGCAAGTACGTACTGCATCTACAGACAGGGTAGAGGCCAAACGGCCCAGTGCGAAACAGGCTCTGCCCAACTTTTGGCACAGTTTGTCAACATGATCGCACCATGTCACTGCCTGGTCAAGTTGGAACCCCAAGAAGGCTGCAGACTTGACCTGCTCAATTACAACTCCGTCAATATTAACAAGCAACGGATCGATAGATGGCGTTACGGTTTGTGCGAATAAATGTCAACATTTTAAAAAGTGTTTCTTTAAAATAATAAAGAGGGAGAAGATGATCAAAAAGATGCCACCACGCATCTTTTGATTGAATATTTCATTATTTACGAATCAATTTAAACGAAAATATGAAACTGTTTACGTCTAACAGGGTTGTACGGGCTCGATCCGGCCTTTAAAAAAAAGTCAGGCACAGTCTTGACATGATTTTGACAGGATCTCGCCTACGTCTCTATGGAGCGATAAGCATGTCATCTGTCGAGTTTATTAGAAACTAAATTTAAAAAAGAAAAGAAAAACGCTCATTCAATAAATTAGCATTCCCACATTTTTGACTTATTAATTAAGAGGATAGGCGGGCTGAAATGGTAATTTGGAGAATAGGTCCCTTTTCCGACTGTATTTGTACGTATTTGTCCGATCCGCCCCACCCATACACGAGTACTAGAGTGCGAAAGGGGCAACTGTAGCTCGGACCGATTTTTTCCCCTGTTTCCTCCTCCAAAACTAAACCGATTTTAATAATTCTTTGAAGAATAATATGAGAAAGACTTTGGCTATGTCTGTTTGTATTGCTTTTTTTGTTTATATTCGTCTTTGTTTGCTGAATGTCTGAAAACGGGCGGTAAAATTGGTCATTTTCAAAAGTCCCTAACTCTTACAGTAATTAATTAAAGCAAAAAAGCAAAACATAGGGACATAGCAGAGGTAACATAGACTGTATTGTATGGTTTTTTTGTTGTTGCTCTAGTTTAATTATCAGTGATCGGAATAGGTAGAGTCGATTAGGTTAAAGGCGTAAATATTTGTGTGATGAATATTAATATTTGTATTCGATTCATGGGTGTTTGTATCTATACAGGGCGTAACATTGTATGCGTTCTATATTAAACGGGGTGCACGCCCTTTATAGATGCCCTACACCTATGAATCGAATAGAAATATTAATATTCATCACACAAATATTTACGCCTTTAACCTAATCGACTCTACCTATTCCGATCACTTAATTATCCAGGGAGGAAAGAGGGGAATACGTTTATATGGAAAAAACCGTACCCGCCTATCCTCTTAAAGAGATAATTTTTCTTATACACTGTTTTAGTACCTACTTTTACCATAAAAGTGAAACTTTCTACAATTGAAACCTTAAAGCGAGTTTGATGTGATATGTAAGTTTCTAACCACTCCGAAAGCGAATACAGTCGTGAGTTTATTTCCATTTGAAAGTAAAGATAATTTGCAACAAAGTATAATTTAAAGAAACAGTATAATATACATCTGAAGTAATTTAACGAAACGAAAGCACTAAGTCGGAGGCATTTGAGGGTAATCTCTCCAAAAAGTCACTTACTCAAACTCTTATGAGAAGACAATAAAGTCGAAAACGGCATGGTTTGGAGGACTTTTAGTAAGGATAATAGTTGTTACTAAAACCGGTTTCATTGTGATAGAGATGAATTCGTGATGCAATGTAAAGATTGTTTGGTACAAGTCACAAAAGTATAGCGATTCATTAATGAGATGCAAACGTACAGGGTGAAATTGAAAAACAAGTGAAAAGTTTGGATACGAGCACACACCTACCTAGTAAACCTACCAATATACCCACTTTTGTATGGAGACGTTTCCGGTACAAAAAATGTCGCTCGATGTTGCGGAACGAATTTTAGTGAATTACGCGGTTAAATAGGATAACTAAAGGTACTATACTAGGCCAGTATAGAAAACTGCACTAAACATAAACATTGCAGCCTGCAATTGCAGTCTGCCTCGGAATAGAACCTTAAGGCCAGGGTATCCGAGTGCAAGCGTCTCTTTCTTGCAAGCATAAGTTTGCAATTAGCCATCCCGCTCCAATTGAAAGCAGTATCGCAAAAAAACGTGTTTTTCATCAATATCTTTGCTCATGGGTGTTTCTAAGCTCCAAATTTTATTTTTTTAACTTCGGGACACTAGAAAATTTAGATCTCTAATAAATTATTCGATTTTTATAGAACCGTATCATATTAAATCTTTCCAAAATTATTTAAAACTCTATATTCTTCTATACAACGTGTTAATGAATTAACGCAAAACTAGAAAGTAGTTTGTTTAGAATCGAGAGCAGAATCGAATTATCATGGTTTCAACATAGGTAATTTTATTCAAAATATTAAATAATTTCTTTGTAAAATTTTAAATTTACTGAACCCGATTTCAACCCACCGCACGGGCACACTGGGTGAGTGCACGCTCACCCTACTTACTACCAAAACAAGATTATCGCCTTCATTCATTGCTGAAATGATAACAAATAATTTTTGCCTCAAAGCTTAAAATGCGAATAACTAACTATAAGAATAATGAAATTATTGTTTCAATATAATTATTTTGTTATATCAGTTGGGGTGTATGGTGTTTTGAGTTAATTCATTAACACGTAACACTCGATAGTAAAATTATTACTATCGTGTTTTTGTTACACCGAGACATTAGATAATGGATCAAATATTTATATGGTATTTTTAAAAATTGAATAAGCGGGTTAGTTTTGTGAATAAATCCGACGGAATATGTCCAATGGAAAATGACAATTGGAAACTCTTGCCTTAATGGTCTAATCACATTGAAAGAGCAGCCGCCGGCCCACAGTGTAACCTAAGTAAATTGCACTCAATATACACAATTTCAGATGAGATAACAGAATGGTTGTTGCGCGGTTGCCAGAAGTACGATTTTTGAATCTCATTCGCTGAGTTCAGCAGTTGAAAATGTCAAAATTACTGTGGAGATATGCATCTTTCTACTGCTGATTTGACTTTCAAAAATCATTCTTCAGGAGTGCAATTTTTGAAAGTCAAATCAGCAGTAGAAAGATGCGTATCTCCACAGTAATTTTGACATTTTCAACTGCTGAACTCAGCGAATGAGATTCAAAAATCGCACTCCTGAGCCGAGCTGATATTCAATTCCGTCTATTGAAATTGTATTTTAAATTAAAGAAAATCAATTGGCTAGGTATTTTTTAAAGTGCGTGTTAGATGGTAGTACTTATTAGTTTTATGGTCAGATCACGCCACTGACACTGCCAAAGAAAATGTACTCTCAAAGTAAGTTGAAACTTAAAGCACGAAGTCAATAGTCAAGTATCCTAATCGCTTCATCTTAACACTTGTATCACAACAAACAGAGAACACGAACACAAATATTGGCGTGATCTAGTGGAAACCATGCCGGGCTAGCACGGACTTCAATAAAACACTATCTCGATTGTTTCGCATTTCTACCTTTTACGGAGCTATTTCGACTCGTTATTTTGTGGATTTGTTCGGGATATCGGTTTTGTCGTAAACAGTAAATCAAAGCATCTTGACCACAGAATAAATAATAATACTTTTACTACTTTTGGGGCCGGTAATGTCTGAAAACAACCGGTGGAGTGTCAGAGTTCTAGGGTGGAGACCGCGAACTGGTAGGCATAGTGTGGGACGCCCTGCTGCCCGCTGGAGAGACGACCTAAAATAGGTAACGGCGAACGACTGGATGAGGAAGGCCGAGGACAGAGTTTTGTGGCGCGCCTTGGGAGAGGCATATGTTCAGCAGTGCACGATGATAGGCTAATGATGAATGTCTGAAAAAAAAATAGTTTTTCTAACTTATGCATATGCTCACGACTATATTCCCCGAGGTACTCAGAGATATTCTGAAAACTCAGAATATCAAAGATTCACAAGTATCACCGAAACTGTGTCCAGTGTGACGGGGAGTGAGCTAGGCGCCACTTATAATGGACTGTGTGGGGTTTTTAACACCGACTGCTCTCAAACGGTGACGGAAACCGTCTTGAGGAAACCAGCATACGCTGAAGAAGAAATTCTGACGCCTATGTGAAGTCTACCAATTAGCGTTGGGCAAGTGTGGTAAACTGACGCCCATACTCCCTGAGGATAGGCCCAGTTTCCTACAGCAGAAGTATGTAGGCTGATGATGATGATGATGACAAAATTTGGAGCCAGTAATGTCTGTCAGACGTATCCCGAATTTTAGGCAGTAGCAATCACGCCTTGGATCCCCAAAACGATCGCCGTCCAGCTCAACCCAGGGCCTCAATTGCGCAATTTTATACGGTTTTGGATTGGTTTTGGTTTAGTTTTGGTTTAGATTTGGGTTAGCTGAAGTAAAAAAGCTGTCGCGATATTTTTTTCTGAACGGTTAAATCGCACAATACAGAAAATTCGATCGAACGGACATCAAACGTTACGCCAACGTATCTTCCGAAATAAAGCTAAATCGTTACCGTTTATATAATTTGCACGATACGAATTGTGCATAACGTAACGTTTTTGGTTGTGATTTGTTTTGGTAGTATCGTTCAAACTTACGGCGATTGAGGCCCAGGAAGAGGTGACGGAATGACCTGGATAAAAATGACCAGTGGATAGAAGTTTCCCAAAATTGGTAAGGAAGAGTGAAGGAGAGGCCTTTTCCCAGCAGTGGGATGAAGGATCTAATCGCTTTTGACATCCGTCTGGGTTGGTGCTATTCTAAGGCCTCGTTCAAGGAGACGATGCACTTCACGCGTCACTTCAAGCGGCGCGGCCTGCCGGAAAAACAAACATATGAAGATGTATGAGAGCGTTCACGGAGAAGCGTTTTTGCATGCTTTTGTTTGATTTGAGGCGTCGCATGTGGCGGCAGCCGCGGCAGGTGACGCGGCGGCTGACGCGGCGGTTGACGCGGCAGCTGACGCGGCGGCTGACGCGGCAGCTGACGCGGCGGGTGCAGCGGCGGGCAACACGGCTATAGTTGTAAACGGGCGATTTTAAACCGGTTTAAAACGAAACGGGCGGTTTAAAACGAATTCCTACGGATAAGACCAAGTAGCTTATACAACGTGTTAATGAATTAACGCAAAACTAGAAAGTAGTTTGTTTAGAATCGAGAGCAGAATCGAATTATCATGGTTTCAACATAGGTAATTTTTTTCAAAATATTAATTCATTTGTGTCTAAAATTTTAAATTTAATGAACCCAACGCCAACCCTCCGCACAGGCACACTCACCCGACTTACTACCAAAACAAGATTATTAAAATGTATCCATGAGTACGTTAGCGCTTTCATTCATTGCTGAAATGATAACAAATCATTTTTGCCTCAAAACTTAAAATGCGAATAACTTTTAATTTTACTATCAAAATAATGAAATTATTGTTTCTATCTAATTATTTTGTTATAAACCAGTTGGGGTGTATGAGGTTTTGCGTTAATTCATTAACACGTTGTATAAAGACTGACAGGATGCAAAAAAAGCTGCGGTAGCCGCGGCGGGCGACGCGGCGGGTGTAGCAGCGGCTGCCGCGGCGTGTGTAGCGGCAGCTGCCGCGGCGCGTGTAGCGGCAGCTGCCGCGGACGGAACCATGAACGGAGAATACGCTTGAAGTGCCGCGTGACGTGCCGCGTGAAGTGTCGCGTGAAGTGCATCGTCTCCTTGAACGAGGCCTAATACCTAAAGCGATAGCAAATATGTGACATAAAAACATTATTTTTTAACCGACTTCAAAAAAGGAGGAGGTTTCTCAGTTCGACCGTATATATATATTTTTTTAATGTGTGTTCGCGGATAACTTTGTCGTTTATGAACCGATTTTGATGATTCTTTTTTTGTTGGAAAGGAGATGTCCCGAGGGTGCCATGATAAGGAAACCAGGATGATGATGGCATCCCAGAGAAATCGAGGGGAACCTTCGAAAATCGTAGTGCCGACTAGTGCGTTTGTTAATTTAAAGCACTCCTATTAAATCGAACTAATGAAGTCACCACTGAAAATTGTGAAATAAACAAAATTTTAACAAAAAATTAAAACCGCCTTCAAAAAAACTAAAAAGTTAAAAAATAATATTGCAGCCTATGACTTTTTCGTTCACATCATAAGAACATTAATTTGTTTTATAGAAGTCGGTGTCAAGCCAAGCCAAAAAATGCAAGCCCGGTCGCGAATCGTACCGGCTTGACAGCGACTTCAATAAAACAAATTAATTTTCTTATGATTCGAACGAAAAAGTCATACATAGGCTGCAATATTATTTTTTAACTTAGTTTTTTTGAAGGCGGTTTTAATTCATTTGAATGGAAGTGTCGGTAGAGGGCGAGTTACGTACTCTGATCAAATCGGTAATGACTTACAGAAAGGCGCGGTGTGGAGTACTCGAAACCGGCGGGCATGTATGAAGAGATGTATGACGAATGATGTGAGAGAGGTAAGTAAGGATTGTGGCAAATGGCCTTGGTCTCTGCCTACCCTCCCTCAGGGAAAGACGCGTGACGATAACGTCACTATAACGTATCTACAGGGTGTTAACTAAAATCCGTTACATACTTAAGAGGGTGCTTCAGACCATCAAACTGAACAACTTTTACTATGGGACCAACTTTTAAATCGCGAAAAAAAATCAGCTGTCCCATACTTTTTGGGCGAGTAGGATTGCAGTTTTGTATGGACGAGCTGATTTTCTTTTTCGCGTTTTCGTTATTGGTGTCATAGAGAAAGTTATTCAGTTTGACGGTCTGATAATCCCCTTAAAAAAGGGGCAGCATATTAAGAAGGACCCTATAGATATAGAAAAACATTCTTTACTACATTTAAGTACCTAACGGTAAGTTAAGTACGAAACCGTCCATTTAAAGATAAACCATAAAATTATTTGTACAAATATTTTACTTAAAAGCTTTGAAACTTCGTGATCTAGTAGAAGTGCGTTTATCTAAACAACGAAACGAAGGCTGCGCCGGCGCCGGTGTCAGTGACACCATAAGTGGGGTGCGGCTATAGGAGTCGAGCGTAGCGGGTAGCGTCGCGAGAAGAGGTAGCGAGATGCGATACCATAGACAACATCAGAATTGTCAAGTGAACATTTAAAAAACTAAACTAGGTACGGGGCAGGATCTCAGGATAGTATAATCAGTACAGTACAGATGGTACTTGAGCGCTCGAACACGTGAATTAAGACGAAAATAGTGCACAGTGCCTTGTGCACAAGGTTCAGTGAAATCTAGGACAGCACTCAAGAGCTGTGGGGGAAGCTATTGCAAGTTTACGACCGCCTGCCGAACTGTTACCTTTGTCAATTATTATTTGTCTTGTATTGTTCTGATACAATAAACGAGTTATCTATGGCCCTACATTTGATAGTGGCGTCGTTAAAAACGCAAAGTTTGGGTCATAAACCAATTTATTATTTCAATAAGGATACGCAGGACGCACCACATGTTTCGTTTGTCGATAAACGCGCACAGTCCGTCCGCAAACTCTCGTCTACCTACAGCAAGTACATTTTTGCTCGAGGTGAAAATTTTTCAGTATAAACTAGTTGATACAACTATGCTATTTCGATTATTATAATGAATTTCATTATTACTCTCTCAACCGCGCTTTCTTGCACAATGGAAACTTTATTCTCAAACTAAAATTTACGTAGTATTATTTTATTGCATCGATAATACCTACATCCATCACAGTTACGCACATCACCAGTACAGTTCCATAAAGCCTGTAAGTACGAGCGAGAGGTTCGATAATGATTTATGACCCAAACTTTGCGTTTGTAAGAGCGCGAGTATAAAGTATACGTGAAGTTTCAAAAAACAAGTAGAATGATGCCCATAAACCATTTCCCGAAAGTTCGATAGCTCACTTGGCAGTGAACCTGCCTGCTAATCCGAGGGTTGCGGGATCGAATCTCGTATAGAGCAAATATTTGTAAGACTATGCATATTTTCGTATCCAAGTAAATTATTTATCGGTGTCTAGTCGTCATAAGCTCTACAACACACATCTTTTAAACAAAACAAAATGTACAAATTTCAATTAAAATACAATATTGCATTACATAGTGTAAAACTGTCAAGACCAGACATTTTTTAAACCTGCATATTGGTTACCGCTTCCGCTTATGCGCTAAAACCAAACCCAAACCCTCAGCAGACGTCTCAGAGCGGGTTCAGAAACCAACCGGTTTACAAACACCGCCTTAAAAATCATGCCTTACGTGGAGTTCCCTGACGGAGTCCTTATCACAAAGACTTAAGTGCCAAAATGGTTTGATTCGCGGGACTTTTAGAAAAAACTGTTACAGTCTTATCATGCCTTACACGAATGCCCTTGAGGGAATCCTTATGACGAAGGATTAGGTTTGAAAATGATTTGTTTTGAGAGCTTTTAGAAAATGGTCAAGTTCCACATAACATAAAGCCGTATGTTCTGATTTATGTTAATTGTTTATTGTTGATTTTATGAAAAGTAAGTTGGTTGGTTTCATATTAATGTTGATGGGTATAGATCAGTGATATGATATACTTGACGTAAAGTCACTGACCGTAACTAGTTTTAAACAGATTTTGGGTTCTCTTCTTCTCTTGAACTAATTTCAAATTGTATTAAATAATTTTTGTATGCGGATAAATTGATGATCCTAGGAATCGAATGAAAGTAATTTAAGTTAGTCTGTGGGATCCCACTGTAGGGCAACAACCTCCTCTCAGGAATAAGGGTGACAAGCAGTAGATCAGAAAGCACCCAGGACGATTTGAACGCCATCATTGTCTTTTCTTTCTTATCGTGTGGTGCCCTGGTGTCAGAGTTTTTTCAGACCGCCTTACGGCCTCTGACGTGGTTTTTTATGTAACGACTACTACCCCCAGAGATATTAGCCGGGCTTAACGTGCCATCCGAAGCACGGAATCATTTTTCTTTTCAGACAATCAGGTGATTCAACCTGCAAAATCCTAACCTAACCAAAACGCAACCACGACAGCTATTTTCATCTAAAATTATCATCACTGAGGTATTTTTGGTCGTTACGGAACGTATTGGCTTGGTTGAACTGATAGTGATAGTGTGTGTGATTTCGTTTTCTTCCATTATCATAATATGGTACGGTTATCGTCAATTTTCATTAAAATAAACACAATGAATGCGTAGAAGATTGAGTTGACTATCTAATAAGAAAGATTATGACTTTCATACACTTGATACAAAAGGTATCATAATACCTTTCCCCTAACTTCTACAGAGTACAACCAATTTACATTTTTGTTAGTTTTGTTTCACTGTACACGTATTACTAAGTTTCATTTGTCATAGTGGTAGAATATTAAGTATAATTACCAATAAATTAATGTATAATTCGAGTTGTCACCATCGACTAGCTCTAAAAGACAAGTATCCAGAGCCGTAAAAGATATTACGATCAACAACAACCAACTGTTCTGGACAATCATGTTTTGTGACTAATTATTGGTAATTATAATCGATGTGAGATATAAGTTATGTTAATATTATGTGTTTGAATTATAATGAATATCCATAATAATTGTAATAATAATATTAAGTAGGTATATTAGATTGTTAATCTCACACGTTTTGTCGTTGGATGTGGTTGGTTTTGCCGCCATTCGGCCATTGACAGTTTGATTGTAAAAGACCTAGGTAAAAGACGTGTCTGGTCATTATCATTAGAGGGGATGATTCCTTTACTACTGGTCCGACTAGGACGTCACGCTGCCCAAAGTTAAGTATAACTTGTGTGTTACTGTAATTACTGTTAATTTAAATGTCTTTTGTGTAATCGTGTCGAATCGAAAGTAAATTAAAGATAATAAGTAGACTGATTCTCATGTTTCATTATAAATAATCACCGTTATCCATTTATTCTATAACACATTCATGTATGGGACCTCTATGTCTGGGTCTCAAATTATATGGCCTTCCGCCAAACTTCTTTCATGTTTCTATCTTCAGTGGTTTAGGCTGTGTGTTGTCTGTCAGTCAGTCAGTCACGGAACTCTTTCATAATCTTCTATTATAGATAATGGAGGTATGAACCTATGTCCCGAATATTCTTCAACCAATAATTCAATAAAGATAAGTTTTCCATTAAACATTTAAATTCTAAAACCTTTCCAAAACAACCAATGCAGTAATTTTCTTACACACTTCGTATTAATAGGTACCACGTTTTACCACGAACCATGAACGGCTAAGAGCCTCTAAAAATCTAAACTGTTCTAAACTATAGCTTTTAAACCTTTTACAAATTCCTGGAAAGTATAACATTAGAAGTGTTGCCAGTATAAAACTATCAGTATCCATTTGAGCAAGAATTACTGAAGTGGTACGTGATATACATGCTTCTACAGGGTGTAAGGAAGGGTAAACAGTTGTCGTACTTTAAGGGGTGATTGTACCCATGATACTGAACAACTTGCCCTAAAAAATAATCCACTTTTCGTACAAACCTTAGATCAGCTGATTGCAGTTTGTAGAATAATATTTTTTTGCGAATTTCATATGGGTTTCTTAGGGAAAGTTGTTCAGTATCATGGGTACATTCACCCCTTAGGTATGCAACTATTTACCCTAACACCCTGTACATCGAGGCGTGTAGGTATTATTGTAAACCGCAAAAATGTTGGTCCACCGTCCATTTAAAGTGGCGATGGGCTCACTACATGTCACTATTTACCAGTCACACTGGGCCATAGACCAAGATTTTTTTTCTCTCTACGGTTTGGGCCATAGACCAAGACAAATGTTTTCTCTCTCTACGGTTTGGGCACTGCTAGTGAAATGTGGATATTTTTTTGTCATACACATAACATACAAAATCTCGCAAATGTCTCTCATTTAGGCTCGAGCTACGAATAAGAATAACTATAGAAGAATAACTCTAAACAAAGTCAACATAATTTTTGGCACCTCTCGAAAAATGACAAGTGGTATGAGTTTTGGCGGCAAGGTATTTAGAACACTGTGTACTTTTTTTGGTGCCATTTTTGAGCTATATTTACATTTCCGCTCGAGACAAACTCGCGTGGCTAGGATCACGGTCGGACACGTTTCGTTTGGCGCGCGGTTTAGGTGGCCAATTGGCTCCGTCAATTTGTGTTGGTTTCGGGCACAGTGTTTTTGTACAAAAACAAATCCTTGAGATCACCAATTCCATACAATGTCAAGCAGTTTTTCTAATTAAACTAGCAAAAAATGGACGCCAAAATTTTAAAATTAGAGTAGAATAGAAGAAAACAGAATAAAATAGCAACACCACAGTCCCAGTTAGAAAGTCCCGCTACCCAAGATAATCATACGCCTCAAGCTAGAACGGGCCGGGAACAAGGTATGTTATCTCCGGCGTGCCCTTCTAGTAGTAGATTGCATTCGTGATCTGTGTCAAATATTAATATTGTATTGCTTTGGGCTGAGGCTGAGATATTGGACGCGGATATGTTGACTTGTTGGACAAAAGGAAAGGAACTTTGATGAGCTATTGAGAGGTCAATAGGAACGCGTCCTTATCAAATATAACTATATTAATTACGAAGTAACTATCCTATCCTACTAGTATTATAAACGCGATAGTTTGTAAGTACGGATGGATGTTTGTTCCACTTTCACGCAAAAACTGCTGAACGGATTTTGATGAAATTTGGCATACAGATAGACCATGGCCTGGATTATCACATAGGGTACTTTTTATCCGGGTAACGCAGACGAAGTCGCGGGCCACAGCTAGTATCTAAATATAGGTAATCTAAATAGTATGTTATACAAGTAGAAATTGAAATAATTCGTCAAGCTACGGATTGATCTCCATCATCATAATATCTTTATTGCTTTCATGTCGTTTTACAAGGTCTTAAAAAATTATGAGTACACACATGAACCCTGGTAGGGCACTGCAAAATAATTATACTACCTTAAAACTATTAGAATACCAAAGTATACAAACATTATTACAAAACAACAAATTTGGCATCAGAAGATCTATCACACATCGGTCCCACCTGTCTAAGATCCAACTTTATTCCTCTCGGATATTTTAAGTGATACCAAGAAATTGTACCAATTGTATTCTGGGATCAAATCTGAAATTGTCAAAACAAAATCAGCTTTTTCACTGAAAAGTAACTGCGGCTAAAATGTAAAAATACAAAATGTCTTGCTGCTATTTACAAGGTTGCTTCCATGTTTCTGAAGGCACGTTAAGCTGTTGATTCCGAATATTTTCATCATTATTCGTGAGAGGAGGCATTTACCCTACAGGCCATCAAAATCATCATAGCCCATATAAGTTCCACTTAAGGGCATAGACCTACCCTCAGGGAGTATGGGCGTTACGTTAGTTCATCACACGTGCCCAATGCGTATTGGTAAACGTCACGCATCGAAATTTAATCTTCAGTGTATGCAGGTTTCCCGAAGATGATTTCCTTCGATGTTTGAGACAGGCCTTAACTTACTTTATACAGGGAGTTACAAAAGTAAAAATAAACATTTCAATCTTTTATGGGGGTTGTTGAGACTATCACACTGAACAACTTTCACTACGAGACCAACATCGAAATCGCGAAAAAATATATATTTTTGTCCCATAGATTTAGCTCGAGTAGATCTGTAGTTTAGTATGGAACATCGCAAACGCATCGCATCTTGGCGATTATGGCAAACCTCCCCATTTTGGGAGAGGCGTATGTTCAGCAGTGGACGTCTATCGGCTGATATGATGATGATGATAATATGTTTAAATATGTTTTTTCGCGATTTCGATATTAGTCCCATAGTGAAAGTTGTTCAGTGTGATGGTCTTAACCACCCCCTTAAATGTTGTATTTTCGTAACACCTGTATACAAAGATGATTATTTTGTTTTTGCTGTATTCGGGCCCCGAATTTCGGGACAAATAAAGTATGTATTCCTCGTCCATTTATACAAAGAAATCCTCAAATAAATTCTTCCTCATCTATTCATGTTTTCAAACAAAGAATTCCCAATGGATCCCGTCTAGAATCCGCTCCAGTGAATTCAAGTACTTGTTTCGGTAACATTGTTTCCTTTACAGTTACTATCGGAAAGTACAATCGGTTGGAGATTATCTTTGTCGGTGAGCTACGGAATGCAAAGCAATAGAGGCTATTATTGCGTCACGCGGAAACCAGCTTGTTTGATGGTAGCATGAGCGGACGTTGGTTGGTTTTAGTCAAGAAAGAATTAATAGGGTAGACCACTACGGTTTTGTCCATACAAACGCATGGTCTAAAAAAAAACAAGGTCTTCTATTCCCAGAGTGACACAAGCCTACGTCACAAAAAAATGGCCGCAAACATGCTAAAAGGGTATTATGACGTAGACTTGTGTCAGTCACATGGTCAGTCACGTGATCGGAAGAGAATACCAGGCGCAGTATATTATTGTACCATGATACAAACGTATTCCCCCTTTTTCTCCCTGGATAACGACACTATGTCACTTTTCTGCCATGTCCCTATGTTTTGTTTTTTTGCATTTATTGATAACTGTAAGAACTATAAGGATCTTCAAAAATTACAAATTTTACCGCCCGCTTTCAGACATCAGTTTTCTTTTGTATTCAATGACGAGGGTGACATATTCAAATCTTGAATAAACCCTCTATAATCAATAAAGAAAAAAAAAATATTTTTGAAAGACTTACGAAAGAAGAAGATTTAGTTTTAGAGGAGTAAACAGGGGAATACGAAATGCAGATTTCGTAGATTTTTTGTCTATAAAATCGGTCCGAGCTGCAGTTGTCTCTTTTGCACTCTAGTCGGCAGGGTGTATGGGTGGGGCGGATCGGACAAATACGTATACAGTCGGAAAAGTGTCCTATTCTCCAAATTAGCATTTCAGCCCGCCTATCCTCTTAAGAAGTGTGTGCTTTAAGGGAAAGGCATCCGAGATATTTGTTAACTGAACAACCTTCACTAGATGCTATGGGACGTGAAAACCCTTAACAGGCTTGTAAGATTAGTTTGGGTTCCAGGGCATACCGGTGTCCAGGGTATAATGAGAATGCTGACGAGCTGGCGAGGGCTGGCTCAGAACGAAAGATGGTTGGACCAGAACCAAGTGTTGGAATCCCGGCATGCAGTATAAATAAATAAATATCTTGGACAATGTCACACAAATTATCTAGTCACATTTAAAGGACCTGAATCTAGCCTGAACTTGTATTATGATGACTAGACAACGATATAGAATACATATATAGATACAAACATCCATGACTCGGGTACAAATATTCATATTCATCATACAAATATTTGTCCCTTACGGGATTCGAACCCGCGACCCTCAGCACAGCAGGCAGGTTCACTACTGACTGTGCAACCGGGCCGTCAAGTATAAGAATGGCCATTAAGGAATGGGCTGATAAAACACACAGGCTGGAGTAGTCTGGGCTTACAGGTAACACTCTAAGAAAATCAGCAATATGACAACCCGTGTTTCAAAGTTCATACTGAACAACAAAAGGAGCAAGGCTCGAGCCATCGTCGGAGCCCTCACTGGGCACTACGCCACAGGCACGATGATGCACAAAATGAAGCTCAACCTAAATCCCAGCTGCCGAGCGTGCGGAGAGGAGGAGACTATGGAACATATCCTTTGCGATTTATGGTCTGAAGCATCCCTTAAGTATGTAACGTATTTAAAGAAGAATGGCAGATTTGAACCCTGATAAATATGCACTATTTGGGACACCTAGGCCCTGGATTACCGGGATAGCACAGGAATGAAAACACGACACGTCTGTTCGGTACGAGATCTATTCAAAGAGAAAGACTTCCATCTATCTTCCATTACAATGACATAAAATAATAAAACGCCTGTCAAACTACACTTAACAATATTACCCACATACATCACAGACCCAGCCATTTTTTACGAAAACTAAAAGCCATTCAGGACGGCGGTCATAATTATTATAAACAGAAAAAATTAAGGCATTTTTTATAAACAAACTTCCACATCTCCAGAAGTCCGGATTCAAAAGTAGAATTACTAGTAAAATAGGCAAATCATCCAAAAAGTATTCAGTATTCAGTATTTATTTTTAAGTAATAGTAAAACGCAACCACGACAGCTATTTTCATCTAATATTATCACTGAAGTATTTTTTGGTCGTTAATTTGGCTTGGTTGAACTGATAGTGTGTGTGATTTCGTTTTCTTCCATTATCATAATATTATACGGTTATCGTAAATTTTCATGAAAATAAACACAATGAATGCGTAGAAGATTGAGTGGACTATCTAATAAGAAAGATTATGATTTTCACTTTAATTTTTTTTTTATTTAATTTTTTTTAACTTCCACAGGTTACAACCAATTTACTTTTTTGTTAGTTTTGTTTCACTCTACACGTATTACTAAATTTCATTCATGTATGTTGTATGGTACCTCTAAGTCTGGGTCTCAAATTACATGGCCGTCCGCCAAACTTCTTTACACCCTGTATATCTCCGAAACGATTATCTGTACCGAACTTAAATCTACATAACAAAGAATGTGAATTACAAATCATATTTTCAAGATCTTTTCTCTTCTTACATTGGAGCTAAGTTTTCTCAAGAATATTTAAAACATTTTTCATACAAAATTATGCCTATGGGCGGTTCTAACTTGACCTACTCGACTTTACTTCAAGTTTATACTCTCATGCCTCGTTTAAACTTACTTGAATTGCCTCAAAAGTTTAGGATTTTATTTTTGGACGAGCTTTTACCAGCGACTTCGTCCGCATAAATTATATACCAGATTTTAAGTCAGATGATAAGCTGTCAAACAAAAAGTTTCATCAAAATCGGTTCAGTAGTTTTAGCGTGATACTCGAACAAACAAACACCCAAAAAAACAAACAAACAAACAAACAAACAGACAGACAAAAAATTCAAAAATTGGTGATTTGTAATCAGGGACGGGTAAAAACCATGTTGTAATTTTTTTTTTGTAAATATCTTCAATGTACAGACACACTTCTGTTACAGTTATATAATAGTTTAGATTTTGGCATACCTTGGACACTTCACTTAGCTGGGAGATATTGACAAGAAGAGGTAAGCATGTACGATACTGAGAGAGTGCGAGCGAGACAAGAATACTCTATTAGTTTGCTAGTATTTCTAGAGTGTTATTACGTAAGATCGCAAAAGAAAGCAAAAATTCATATCAAACGCAACATATCATACTTTTGCTACTTTTTCTTTACAATTTTGGAAGAAACTACTCTTAAGTAAGATTAATATAGGGGAAGGGGGTTCATCTTAGTCTTATTTTGTCTTACGTTGGGGGCAGGGTGAGTAAGAAAGTGCTTAAAATATTCATACGCAATAAATTAACAGTCCCTATGTAAGTTCACTGGCTTGCTATAAAACAATGCTAGTATAGTAACTTACCCCTTGTAAACTAGGCACCAAGCTTAGTTAAGTTACCCTCATGACCTTCAATACTTGATACTTGAAGATTTCTCTCGGTACTTGGTAACTTGAAGACTAAACTTGAAACCCTGAAGATTGCGTCTTCATTTTGTAATTTCAACTTCATTATGTTTCAAGTATATGCAAGAATACTTTTAAGTTTCTGTATTCAATTATTTACTTTTTTATTACTTTTAAATTTTTGAATTTTTAGCAATATACAGGGTGAAATTGATATCATTAGCATCCTTTTAAACTAAGAGTCTACCCATCAAACTGAACAACTTTTACTATGAGAGCAAACCGATCGGAGCAACAAATAAATAAATCAACTGTTGCATACATTTGAGTCGATTAGGCATTGTAGTTTAGTATGGAACAGCTGATTTCTTTTTTGCTTCGATCGGTTTGCTCCCATAGTCATAGTTGTTCAGTTTGATAGGTAGACTCTTAGTTTAAAAGGATGCAAATGATATCAATTTCACCCTGTATTCACTGTATAGTATCAATTATTTTATGTTAATATTTTTATTGCCTCAAAAATACAACAATAATAACCACAAATGATTCACTATTCCAAGCACATCGATCAACATATCCCATCCGGAAGCTTAACTCCTCAATCTTGAGACCCGTCGCGTGATCGTATCCCGTTTACATTTCTGACAGACGTCGAGACACGTCCCGAGATTGATATGTAGATAGGGATACATTTTTTTCATTGGATTTACGAGAAAATGTACCTACAGTTTAAATAAAAACCGGTCAAGTGCGAGTAAGGCTACTCGCGCACCGTTCGTTCCGTTCCGTTCCATTCGTACCACACCACCACAGAACACAACATTATTAACTTCGAAAAAAAACTTTTTTTGTCCGGGACCTTTAGCGCGAGGCCTACTCACACTTGGCCGGTTTTTAGTATTTGTTGTTATTCTGTAGAGTTTGCTCTATAATCACACTAAGTTAGACGCTTGTATGTATTACCGTTTTTACTATAACAGCGTGAAGAAAAAACGTTGATAAAAACTAGTTTCTTGTTGAGAACCCCCCTTAATTTTCAACTTTCTGACATTTTTATTATTTGTTAACAAATCCGCCGTAATAACTCATAAATTGAGAAAATTTCAACTATCTAGCTATTACGGTTCAAAAGTTACAGCCTAAATAGGTAGGACAGACGGACGGGCGGACGGACGGACAGACGGACAGACGGACAGACGGACAGACGGACAGACGGACAGACGGACAGACGGACGGACGGACGGACGGACGGACAACGTAGGCTAGTAATAGGGTCCCGTTTTCACCCTTTGGGTGCGGAACCCTAAAAATAAGTATTAAGTACCTACCTGGGCGGACCGAGCTATGTTCGACGTCTTCCAGTTTAATCTGGATAGGTTTCATCAATGAGAAAATTGCTGCATTGAGCAATGGATGCATAATAAGTACCTAGCTTGGCAGCCAGGTAGCATGTTTATTTTCAGCCTACTGCAATCTCAACATAGATCGCGTTGGAAAAACAATTATTAGAAAATATTGTTGTATGAAAACTGAATTTCTCTTCATATTATACTCTCAAATTAAAACCTGATAGGGTAAGTGTCAATTCACACGTACCACAACCACACCACAGCCACACCACAACGACGCCATGTGGTCGGGCGTATATTTTGTATTGAAATGAATATTACAATTTACACGTACCACATTTTGCCGTTGTTATCGACCACCTGTGTAATACGACCACATCGCGACGGCAACGCCACCACCCGCGGCGGCACCGCGGCCACATCGCCACGACATGCCGTCAAGCCGTGTTTCCTCTACGAAAGCCGGAGTATTAACTGCACATGACCACGTGGTTACCACATCGCAACGACAGCGACAACGCAACCACATCGACATTTTGTCGGTACCACAACGCAACTGCAAAAAGCCGCTGCGACTCTATTCACACGTAACCACAGCTTAACCACATTTTGTCGCTGCGACGTGGTGTGGTTGTGGTACGTGTGAATTAACCCTTAGGTAAACAAGTGCCGAAAGTACCCTATTAGGATTCTAGAATCATAATTTGGTATGAAGCAAGGTCACACAGCTCAAGTAAAGGAATAAATCCGAAAATCGTAAATTTTTAGTTATGTCATACAATTTTTTTTTTTCTGTTACGTAAGTATGTAAATATTTGTTCCTACATTTTCAGTAGCAGCGACCGTGATGTAGAAGGATGAATGGGAACAAAACATTTTTCCACTGCAAAGTCCTGTCCTTCATAATTATGTTTATCCGGAACCCTGAGCGAGCGAGTGCGACTCGCACATAGCCGCGTTTTTATTAGAGATCGAAGGAACTAAAACTCAGCTTAAACTTCAGAGTAAACTCCAACAAAATTGTCACAAACTATTAACAAACCGCTAACATCACGACTTAACAAATGGAGCCTCGATAGCAACTTCACGCCCACCTTAAGGCGGCATTAGCCCGCCCCCGCGAGGGTGCCATTACATATTCAAATAAGTTAAGGCGATAGTCTGATGAATGTTACATAGATTATTAGTCGGATAGATGAGACATTGCTTTGATTTTCGGAGTCAATGCCTACTTGGTTAAGTTTGTTTATAATTTATTATGTTCTTGCATGATGGATCATTTAATAACGGCAGGTCAGGAGTCACGTTGCAGGGACTGACCCGAGCACACGTCTCGCGTGGTTTCGCGCGTCGCGTTTTTGCCTGCCACGAGGCCCACGAGGCTCCGCAATCCTCAGTCTCTTCTTGTTCTTGTCCAAAAACAATCCCTGAGATTGGGATAGATTCTCCCATAAAATACTTGACACTGGCGGAAATGCAGTGCTAACGCACAAGCAAGAGTCAATTTAACTATTAAAAAAAAAAAAAAACTGCTGGTCAAATCCAGTCTCTCTTCTGTCATATCTTCTTTCAAATCCGTGGGTAGGTAATATTAATCCTCGAGCACGTATATGTGCTTTGCACTGGACTGGACCTACGTGGCTTAGTGCGTCCCCGCTCCCTCACCTTTCGAATGAATTAATAAATTATCTTAGTATATAATTTACGTATTTCTAACTAGGTACAGCGACTATCTATTTACAAAAGAATTAAGGCCATGAGTGTTCGCTAAATGAATGTCACTATAATTACACCAAGTTTGACGGTTCTTCTTCTTCTTATTGGGCAGAGCCCTGGTGTCAGAGTTTTTTCAGACCGCCTTACGGCCTCTGACGTGGTTTTTATGTAACAACTACTACCACCAGAGATAGTAGCCGGGATCAACGGCTTAACGTGCCATCCGAAGTACGGAATCATTTTTCTTTTCAGACAATCAAGTGATTCAGCCTGCAATGTTTGACGCTTGTATGAATTATAATTTTTACGATGGAGTAAGAAAAAAACGTTGTAAAAACTAATTTCCTGTTTGGGACGGTAGTTTTAGTCTTTATTTTGTGGTATGCGGATAGCAAATAATTGAAAAAATGTTATTATGTCATTTTGCCACATTGCCGCTCAAAAACCGATATGATCAGAGTTGGAGTGGAATGCAATGACTATAGCTACAACCGGCAGTCACAATTGTTATAGAAACTAGAGATATTGTCCTCTTACCTTTAACAATTGATAGGCATGATATGTCTCACTCTTCATTCAAATGCACCTTCTGTATAATTTTACGATAAATTTATTCTTTGCCTATTTGTATACGTAAGTCTGATACGTTGTCAATGTTAATAGGAATTAGGTGTGCATAGCATGGCTGTTGGAGGGATTAGCATATTCTGGCATGCATGAATAAAACCTTTTCAAGGTCTGGAGGAGATGGGTCAGTGAGCGATCACTTTATTTTTTAATGGAACCGGATTCTTTGGTGCGTAAAAAAGTTGAGATTAAGAAAGGTTTTTGAACCGGAAAATAGAAGTGCAGTGAATGAAAGAAAGTGAACGAAATGAAATTGGTAATGATACAATAATAATAATAATAATAACCCCGCGGGGGCAGCTTGTGGCGAGCTGACGGTGAGTGGCGACACCGCGTACCCCTATCCAGGGGGACCATACAGACATGCGCTCACACACACACACACCCACACACACACACACCCACACACACACACCCCCACACCCACACACACAGTAACACACCCCCCTACCTCTGGCTTGCCTTAATTGGCCGTCCAGAGTGGAATCGCAAGAGCAGAACCTATGCTCCAGGTTGGAAGTGTATTGCACGTAATGGCGTAATAACGGGGAAACCCGCTCACGGGGGTAAACCCCGCGATGGTGAAACCGGAGCCGCACCTCTCGACAACCTTCAGCCGCTCAATGAGATGTTGCCCCATTGTCGCACTTTGTGCGTGCGGCCGTTTTATGGGGCCCACTCGACGAGTCGGCGAGTCACCGCCTGCCCTATTTACAATTTTGAGACTAGTTGTCATGGCAGGCGTCCGTTAGTCTCCTCCCATAGCCCAGTATCCATCCATCCAACTTTCACCTCCATAGCCCAAGACCTTATTTTTCCATCGCGGCCATAGCGCCGTACTCCAATAGTCTTTACACATGGCGGGGACCATCCCCGTGTGTATCATGTTGTACGCTCGGAGATGGTATCCGCCATTTGTGTATCCCTTACATTTAGATTAACTTGTCTTTTGAACGGGCCTCTACATGTTGGCTTCGGCCCCATGCACGCCTTCCAAAGGTCCGGGACTTAATTGCCCGTGATTACGGAACGTAAGACATACAATAATAATAATAGTTGGTGATTGGCGACACCACGGACCCGATTCTCCAGAGGGCCCGGATTGATTTGGCCCTCACCTCCTGTCTTGCCTTAACCGGCCGGCCAGGAGTGGAGTCGCAAGAGCGGAACCTATGCTCCAGGTTGGAAGTGTAAAATGTCATAACGCCGGGACCTGCTGACTGGTGCGCTTAGCACCGGGAACCGGCGCCCGCAGACTCACCTCTCTACAACCTTAGCCACTCACTAGATGTTGCCGCCTTGTCGCTCCTTGCGAGCGGCCGTTTTGGGGGGCCCATCAAATGAGTTGGCAAGTCACCGTCTGCCATTTTTGACAAACCAGAGACATTTGTTACGGCAGGCGTCCCGAGTCTCTCCGCAATAACCCAGATTTCCCGGCCCACCAAGTTCACCCCCATAACCCGAGTAGTTTTATTTTGTCCTTCCTACAATAGTCTCTGCACCGAACGTGATAAGTCTTCTGGTGCATTTTCATAATGCATTCAGAGATAGACCACGGTTGGTGCATCCCATTGCATTTAGATAAAAGTGTCTCTAAGGGGCCTCTACGTGTTGGACCTGTGTCCCCACGCAAGCCTTCCAAAGGTCCGGGCTTCGGCCCGAGAAATACCAACAAGAGATACATAATAATAATAATAATAACGCTCACAGGCACATACATTGTAATGATCCCAAGAAAGCACTATTAATAGGCTGTTAATACAATGTAGGTCTTATGGTTATAAATATAGAACCTCTATGTTCTATTAATAGAAGTAAAAATTAGAAGCAAATGCTGAACTGTAGATATCAGATATAGTCACATCAGTCCTGTGTACTTTGTCATTTCAGCTTATAAAAGTCCTGTATAAATATCAGGTGCTGCCTCTTTTGTGCACTCTTGTGAAGATTCAGGCAAATACAGTAAATGTCGGACATTGCAACATCTATCAGTCTTGACAACAACATATGAAGTAGTTCTAATAAGCCTATTATTTACCTAAGATCATCATCATTCTCTTGCCCATTTCCCGTTATTTGGGGTCGGCGCAATATGTCATCCTCTTCCATTCATCTCTCTTAGCCGTCGTCTCAACACTCACCCCTTTTTTACACATATCATCGTTCACACAATCCATCCATCTTTTCTTCGGCCTGCCTCTCCTACCACTGCCATCCACATTCATATATAACACTCGTCTCGTAACATGACACTCATCCCTCCGCATTACATGCCCATACCACGATAATCTATTACCCTGCAATTTTTCCGTCATAGGTGCTACTTTCAAACTTCCTCTAATATACTCATTCCTAATCTTGTCCATTCTAGTTACACCACACATCCATCTCAACATTCGCATCTCAGCTGCATGCAGTCGTTTCTCATCCGTCCCTTTTGTGGCCCAACATTCTGATCCATACATAACGACAGGTCTTATTATACTCTTATATATTTTTCCCTTCAATTTGAGGGGGATTCGGGAGTCGCAAATCGTTCCCGTAACGTAATTATTTACCTAAGATTCTGGAAGTATTTCCTTGCAGAGAACCCAAGCCTTAACCAAGAATTGGACCAGTAATAATTTCTCTGTCAAGTCTAAAGTTTCTTTTCTGGAAGCATATCTGAACAAAAAACCCAAGTTCTTAACGAGATTTGTACTAGCAATTGTTTCTCTGTCAAGCATCTTCAAATGGCCCTAGTCAAGCAAGTTTGCAGAGGTGCGTGGCGAATGCTTTTAGCCACCATGCGCAAGAGATGCGCATTTCTGGTGCGCAGGGTCTGAGCCAGCCGAAACAGCAGATGATAGGGAACTGCCCCTATATGCTTCACTGCTGCGGACTGCAGCTGCAGTCAATGTAGAACTACATTAGAATAACTATTTGCTAACAAAATTATGAGTCAACTAGCTGTTGCCCGCGACTTCGTCTGCGTTACCCGGATAAAACGTAACCTATGTGTTAATCCAGGCCATGGTCTATCTGTATGCCAAATTTCATCAAAATCCGTTCAGCAGTTTTTGCGTGAAAGCGGAACAAACATCCATCCATCCATACTTACAAACTTTCGCGTTTATAATATTAGTAGGATGTTACTTGAAAGTAATTAATTACACAGGATGTAAGAAAAAGTATCATTAATCTTTAAACCACATACTCTACCCATCAAACTGAACAACTTTTACTATGGGAGCAAACCTGCAAAAAAAAATCTGCTGTCCCATACTAAACTGCTATAACTACTCGATTCAAACGTATGATTTTTGCTGATTTCTTTTTTGTTCTGATAGGTTTGCTCCCATCGTAAAAGTTGTTCAGTTTGATGGGTACAGTATCTGGTTTAAAGGTTAATGATACTTTTCCTTAATAATTGTGTGTCTCAAAGGGGTATTTACGGGTTGAATCTGTGTCCCCACGCAAGCCTTCAAAAGGTCCAGTCTACGGCCAGTGAAATGCCATATGAGATCCAATAATAATATGATGACAATGGCCCCGATTCGGACTGTGCCACGACTTAACTAAATTTATTCCTGTCACTCTCTAAAATAAGATTTAAAAAAGAGACAGAAAACCAACAGCTGACTTTAGTGCTGTCAAAGTGACGTTACACGCCCAAAAACGCCTTAAATAAGATGGCGTACATTATGATGGCATCTTATTGTGGGCGTGTAACATCACTTTGACAGCACTAAAGTCAGCTGTTGGTTTTCTGTCTCTTTTCTTAATCTTATTTTAGAAAGTGAAAGGAAAAAAAGATAAGTTAAGTCGTGGCACAGTCCGAATCGGGGCCAATCTAAACTATTATAAAACTGTAACAGAAATGTTGAAGATACATTTTGTACATTGAAGATATTTACAAAAAAAAATACGATATGGTTTTTACTCGTCCCTGATTCCAAATCACCAATTTTTGGATTTTTTGTCTGTCTGTTTGTTTGTTTGTTTGTTTGTTTGTTTGGGTGTTTGTTTGTTCGAGTATCACGCAAAAACTACTGAATCGATTTTGATGAAACTTTTTTTGTTTGATAGCTTATCATCCGACTTAAAATCTGGTATATAATTTATGCGGACGAAGTCGCGGGTAAAAGCTCGTATGTTATAGAAATGCTGGACATCTCAGATACAGTGACATCAACAGTCCTGTGTACTTTGGTCATTACAGCAGCGCATTAAGGTAACAGCTTATAAAGTCCCGTATAAATTATCGGTGGTCGTTGTACAGCGGTGTATAATGGGCGAGAGGAAGATTATTTATCGCCTACGCGTGGGGTTAGCTGGGCTGGGGGTATGGTGATGAGCGGTAGCGTGTTGCAGAGCGAGTTTAGCCAAGAAATTTGTTTTTATGGGGTTTTTTAGGGTTCCGTACCCAAAGGGAGAAAACGGGTCCCTATTACTAAGCCTACGTTGTCCGTCCGTCCGTCCGTCCTTCTGTCCGTCCGTCCGTCCGCCTGTCCTACCTATTTAGGGCTGTAACTTTTGAACCGTAATAGCTAGATAGTTGAAATTTTCTCAGATTATGCGTTACTACGGCGGATTTGTTAACAAATATTAAAAACGTCAAAAAGTTAAAAACTAAGGGGGGTTCTCAACAAGAAACTAGTTTTTATCAACGTTTTTTCTTCACGCTCGCGCTCTATCGTAAAAACGGTAATACATACAAGCGTCAAACTGTACAGAATAACAACAAATACTAAAAACCGACCAAGTGTGAGTCGATCTCGCGCTAAAGGTCCCGGACAAAAAAGTTTTTGTTCTAAGTTAATAATGTTGTGTTTTGTGGTGGTGTGGTACGGAACCCTCGGTGCGCGAGTAGCCCGACTCGCATTTGACCGGTTTTATTACCATACTGCTATTTCAGTCAGCCAGTCAGACATTGCATATAACATTATCGACCACGTTGGTGTGGAAAAATTTGTTTTCATCAGTCTCGCCTGCAAAATCAGAGGTCAATCGAATACCTTTTCGGTCAATGATGTTATTTGTCTGGTTTTCATAATAAAAAGCCCTGTTGGTTCAGTTGAGGATAAGAACCACATGCTTGAACGTTATTTATCCAATTGGGTTTACATGAGGCGCGCGATGTAGCCTATATCGCGCATTTTATCTCGTTTGTTCGCGAGCAAATATATATAGAGAGAGAAGGGCTCTTACGGACGAGCAACACTTTGCTGTCGCGGTGGGTCGTAGAGCGTCGCGCTCATACATTTTACGACCCTCCGCGACAACCAGCGACCGCAAAGTGTCGCTCGTCTGTGAGAGCGCTAAGGCGCGATGCCGGTGCTGGGTGGAAAAGCTAGTTACTTGGTTGGAAGCGGTAACGTGGTGATTAAATCGTGGTGGATTCACTACTCGCGCTTGACGCCAATTCCCTACCCAGAAAAGAGACCTCTTTCTGAGCTTTTAAAGGATCGAAAGACCCGTTGCCGCTCACCGCTACCGCTCAACAACAAAGCGTAACCTTTAAAAAGCTTACATCACTAAAACTGAGAGCACGGTAACGAGGATATTGATGTCCATTAATTATTTTATACCGCGCCATGCATGTAACGCATCGCATGGTAGAAAGTTTACATTGGTTTAGCGGTGCATGGTGCATGCTGCATGCATGGCATTCTTCCTGGATGACGATAATGTGTTTGTATTAACTAGGTATAAAATATGAACTATACACCATAGGTAAATTACACGTTTAAGAATATACAGGGTCTTTCTTAATATGCTGACACTTTTTAAGGGGATCATCAGACCATCAAACTGAACAACTTTCTCTATGGGACCAACATCGAAATAGCGAAAAGAAAACAGCTGTCCCATACATTTTGCTCGAGTAGATTTGCAGTTTGTATGGAAGAGCAGATTTTTTTTTCGCAACTTCGATGTTGGATGTTGTTCAGTTTGATGGTCTGATCATCCCCTTAAAAAAGGGTCAGCATATTAAGAAGGACCCTATAATTGCTTAGTGTTGCTTCTTGAAAAACTAATGGACCGATTTTGAAACTTTTTGTTTTTAAAAGCTTTATGGTTACACTTAAAACTGTATCTAGGTAAATCTTGACGTAAATAAAATAAAATAAATATAACAGGTGAACAGAACAACTTTTACTATGGGAGCAAACCTGAAATCCCAAAAAAGATAAAGTGCTGTTTCATACATTTGAGTCGAGTAGGCAGTAGGCAGTTTAGTATGCAACAGCTGATTTTATTTTTGCGATTTCAGGTTTACTACCATATGGTAAAAGTTGTTCAGTTTGATGGTTTGAATTTGAACCACACATGAAAATTTTGAAAGTGTTACAAAATCATCCAGTGTATTTTATCTCGTTTCATTGTCAGGAACCTGTGCGGATGTAAGAAATATATATGAAAATTTGGTTTTCATATATTTTCTATAACGTGTGAGTACTTAATATTTATACTGCTTGATGAATACATTGTGATAAAGCTCTTACTCAAACATCGAAAGTTCGAATAGGAAAAACAAATTCGAAAAGTTCTCCCCAATTCGTAACTTCGCACCAACACTTATAATTGGCAACAAAAAGCAACAACAGTTAACATTCAACTACTATAAATTTTCAGGGTAACACATTAAAACCATCATATACTTTAGTGCTTTGTTCCACTGCCAGCTATGCGAGCAGCAAGCTGTATACAAATTAATGTAAATAATTATCCATTAATACACGAGTATTTTTACGATATTAAAACTAGAAGAGCAGAGCATATGCTCACGACTATATTCCCCGAGGGGGTAGTCAGAGATCTGAAACCTCAGAACATCCACGTTTCACTAGTCTAGTAATACCGAAACTCTGTCCAGTGTGACGGGGAGTGAGCCCGAAAACTAAAAAAGTTAATCTCATTCGATCTACGTGGATACGAGATGCTCAGGACAGAGGAGGATCATCATCATCATCAGCCTATATACCTACGTCCAACTGCAAGGCACAGGCCATCAGTCTAGCCATCAATCCAACACGGGTGCCTAACACACACACATAGGAGGATGGTATTAACAAATGGAGGCCACTGCATTGCAGTTGGTGGAAAATTAATCTTTGTACGAAATTGGTTACGAAGCACGGGTTTCATAGGCGACCGAAGTGGTGGATTCCGCCTATTGATCATATCAAATCAATAAATAATAAAAGAATTTAGCGATTTAACTTAAAATCTTCTTTAGGAATCAATTCTGCAATGTTTAAAATTTTTCGTTTTGATGATTTGCATTGAGTACCTAAGTGAAAAAAAAATCCCCATTTTATAAAAAACTTTTAAACAAATCCAGTAAATTAAAAATATTAGCAGCAAGCATAGATTTATATATTACTAGCGTAAGGATAGGCCCATCAGAATATTTTACAAAAACCTTCTTCATAGAAACAAAAATTTGCGCCATCTGTCATAACTCGTATACGAACTATATCGTGTCATATATTTTCGAGTGCTCTAAACTGACATTTTTCCTTGCATTTTAGAGCCAACGAACTGGGGACAATAGTCAAGCTCATAGGCCATGTCCTTACGCTAGTAATATATATGTCTTTGGCAGCAAGGTAATATTTTTCTCGTTCAGCTTCGATTGCAGTGTGACACATGCCTAACAAAGTTCGCAGGGGCGGTCAATTAAGCGGGCCGCACAAAAACAGCAATTAAAGCGGGCCAAGTTAGCCGCCGCTGGCTCTCTCGACATGATAATGCACATTTTCGAGCTACATTCATTTCTGTAAAGAGACAGGTGGGTTTTTGACGTTATTTTTCTTTTTCTAGAGCAACATGTTTTTGTAATGTTCATGGTGTTCTTTATGATATTTTTGATGAAGGTTTCAAAGGAAAATTTTGAGGAGAAATTTAAAGCACACTCAAAGTGTGTTTTACATTTAGACTAATTATATCCGGACCGGCCTTGCGGTAGCATTTCCCTTCTGCCACGGTATAAGAGCAATGATCATGCACATTCAACATTCAATTTTATAACTTATCACTAAACTAGACAGCCTATTATTGCGAAACAATAATTTCGAACTTAGAACGTTTGGGGTTTACACGAGACTACTTTTCATGATTTTGAACATTCAAAATTAAAATCTAAAGTCATAGGGAATAAAATCCAAAGTTTTAAATTTTTTAAATATCTTGGACAATGTCACATAAATTATCTAGTCACATTTAAAGTACCAGAATCTAGCCTGGACTTGTATTACGATGACTAGACAACGATATAGAATACATATATAAATACAAACATCCATGACTCGGGTACAAATATTCATATTCATCATACAAATATTTGCCCCTTACGGGATTCGAACCCGCGACCCTCGGCACGGCAGGCAGATTCACTACCGACTGTGTTACCGGGCCGTCAGTTGCGGATAACATGTTACCTCGCCCCCCGCAAAAAGTGGCAGAAAGTTTGTTAGTAGAATGACACGTGGTTACGCGTCCCGATATATAATTAGTCTAAGGTTTTACAAGTTCAACAAGTTTGAATTAATATTTTAGAAGCCTGATGTAATGAAGGTCGTATCGTATTAGGAACTCAAGACACTATAGCTGACCGACAAGAGCGTAGCTCTTAAATAAGATGATGATGATGATGATGTAATCATATCATAGTCACAGTATAACAAAGAGTACTTATATATTACTAGATACAGACACACCCTTCCTCCCACCAACTTTTACCTCACCCCCTCTATCGCCCTCTGGTTACCACTCACTGGTTACTCGTTACCTACGAAGAAGACTTAAGGTTCAATTTCTTTGGTTTCGCATGTGCTGACGTATGGAACAACTTTCTTTTTGCGATTTCTATGGTGGCTCCGTTAGTGAAAGTTGTTCAGTTTGATGGGCTGAAGCATTACTAGGTTAAGTATTACTAGGGTGTTTTGTTATATCCTGTATGAATATCTACATCTCACTAGCAGTGCCCAGACTTTTTCCAGTGTGACAGGTAGACCGAGTGAGACCGTCACCACTTCTATAGGGCAGTCGATTCAATATACTACAGGGTGTAACGAAACACCCTAGTAATACTTAAGGGGGTGCTTCAGACCATCAAACTGAACAACATTCACTAGGGGGCCAACATCGAGAAAAAAAAAAAAATCTGCTATCCCATACATTTTAGTCGAGTCGGTAGAGTCGGTACTGCAGTTTTGTATGGGACAGCAGATTTTTATTTTTTTCTCGATGTGGGCCCCATAGTGAAAATTGTTCAGTTTGATGGTCTGTAGCACCCCTTTAAGTATTACTAGGGTGTTTTGTTACACCCTGTATACTATACGCCTTGAAATTAAAGAAGGTCTGTTTTTTCAAGATGTTTTCCTTCCTTCACAAACATCGGCGAGCTGACAATTCGGTATTCGCTATGGTTAGGTATGTCATGTGTCAAACTCATATAAAAACTCCTATGATCTGGGCTGGTACCACGAAATTCGATCAAAGATCTGTCAGTGCGTCTCGAAAATAGTTGGGTCGTTGTCAAAATCCGTACCATGAAATAAGATCATCTCGACACAGGTAGTGTATATTTTCTTTGCCATAGTCAAAATATAGAAAAATCATAGACTTTATTCGGAGGTGGGTCTTTTTTAGTGCACATTTTATAATCACTGACTTTTTAAAACGAATCGTTTGCGATTATTTGGACCACTTTTTACAAATATCATCAACATTTTGATACTATTCAATCAAAATATACTTTACTATTGAGGCACTTAGTGATTTAATGTTATTCGTGTAAAAAAAGATGATATTTATTAAAAATTGGTTGCATGGGATAAAGTAACCTTTGCCTTCCGCAAAAAGAAAGTTTTGTGTCAATCAATGGAAAAAAAAAGATAATTCGAAAATTCGAATAGTTTAAGATGCAGTCAACCGAATCAATAACGAATCCAGCAAATGAAAAATTCTGATTTCATCCAATAGTTTTGTCCAAAAGTTTACTATTAATAGATGCCAATAATTTTTTCGGCCTACCTATCGTGGTGGCTTACTTTATAACTCTGAGACGACACTAAATACCTACCCATCGAGCTAATGAACAAAATTATGCTTATCGGCTACTGGATATCCTTTCAAGTGGTGGCGGCCAACCAAAAATGTTGGTAAAAGTTTGGAGTAGGTACCTTTTAACCTATCGAGCTAATGGATGAAAATGTATGGACAAATTAAAAGTGAGACCTCTACCCCTAGGGCCTGGAGAATCGGGCTAGGGGATCCTTGTGGCCGAACCCGTAGTATTGAAGATAGAGGCCTAAGAAATCGCTGTGCCTGGTTTTTGGTGGCCAACGAGATTTATCTGTCAAAATAAGTTCGTTTAAAATTTTAACAAAAAATTTAAACAGCCTCCAAGGGCTCCAAGAAAATTAAAAAATAATATTGCAGCCGATGACTTTTTGCTGTCAATTTTTGAGGAGTTCTATTGCGTACTTCCGAAGCGCTTCATCAGATCTTCACCAAATTCAAATGGAATTTCAATTTCAATTTCAATGGAACCTCGGGGGTAAATCTTTCTTAACTAAAAAAAGAATCACCCAAATCGGTCAAGAAAATGGCGATGTTATCGCGTAAATACATACAAACCAGCTGTTGGCAACAAAATATCGTAGGTTGAATGTCGGTTAAAGTCTTTGCCTCTTCGACGACCTGCGATACTACTACGACTGAAATATAATTGTTCAAAATTTACGATAGAGCGAGAGGCATAAAATTATAACAAAAGTGACGGCATAATTGAGTATTTCCATACAAATTATGACGACGGCGGCGACGTGTCATACAAAGCATTTTGCATGAAAGAGATAGAAGATGATAAAAAACATTTTTCCAATAGCTTATAACTTTTTTGTTTTCCATTCAATTGTAATTTCGTTTGAACATTTTGCTATTAAATTTAGCCTATTTCTGTAATTCGTCACAATATATGGATTTCCAGAATCAGTCATCATCCCTATTGATAACTTCCTCTTTTTAAGTTGGTTAATTACAATGTTACGGCCTCCTAGTTTATTTCGGATCGACGATGACATATCGATGTCACGATAGCCGTTCGAATTTTTCGAAATTTGGTACTATATTGAAAAATCGAACCGACAAGGATTCATCGAAGGAAAAATCACCATAGACAAAATATAGAAAAATCATAAACTTTATTCGGAGGTGGGTCTTTTTAATGCACATTTTATAGTTACCTACCGATTTGTAATAAATAAACAATAATAATGGTTTGTACTCGTTGTTTAGTGCCGTATATGGTAATTTAGCGCCTTTTTAACTTTTAATAATGCAACAGTATAATTCATGTTTGAATATACTGTATTTTGTGTTTTTTGATTTGAATACCTAATATTTATGGTACTAGTTACAGAAGGCGCCCGAGGCGTGCGCCCTGGGTGCGACATAATTGCGTATCAGGCGCTCTATGAAATTGTATGCATGTCTATGCAAGGGATAGAAGGCGCGGGCGCTCTAGAGGCGCGCGTCGACGCGCGCCCGACGAGCAGCGCCCAAGGATTTTTGAACACCAAGCAAATGTATTGCCTCGGAATACCGGTGTGTCCAGGCGGAGGACATTTGCCTTTTGGTGGTTTTTCCGATTCAGTTTGCATAGAATGTGCTGCCATCTGTTAAATATATCTTTTACTATGAAAAAAAAAGATTATATTGTCTATGACAATGTCAAATTAACAAATTTACAAAATGGCGACCTACCTTGCATAATGTGCGTGTTGTTTGTAGTTTTTTTCAATTTTGTGCCGATTTAGTGATGTTCTGGAGTTTCAGTTGTTCTCTCTTACCAATGTACAGATTACAGGGATAGTAAGGATACTGGAACTTCACTCGATCGGTGCGGGATTGAACGAAAACTAGCATTCAAACAACGGTATGAGTATATAAGTATATATATATATAAGTAGGTATGTATAGTATAGGTAGAATTATTTTCAGAGAAACACAGATGGCGCTAGCTAGCCTTCAATTTGACATAAGGTGGATGCATAATGTTGCCACGAGTGGGTTCTCTTTTCTAATATACTTATATTACTCTTTGGGTGTGTCTCTTTCTAACGTGTTGCCAACACCCTAGTTATTGGTGTTCTGGGAATCCTACTGATCTCGTTGCCAGCACTGTAGTGCACAATCTAGTTACTATACAGGGTGTACAATAAAATGGGACAGCTACTTAAAGGGGTGCTCCAGACCATCAAACTGAACAACTTTCTCTATGGGACCAATATCGAAATCGCGAAAAAAAATTCCGCTCTCCCATACAAAACTGCTAACAAAACTCGACTGAAATGTATGGGACAGCAGATTTTTTTTTCGCGATTTCGATATTGGTCCCATAGAGAAAGTTGTTCAGTTTGATGGTCTGAAGCACCTCTTTAAGTAGCTGTCCTATTTTAATTTACACCCTGTACAACATTTTTGATTTGAAAAGCGCGACCAGCGCCAAGCCAGACCCTTGGCAATCCTACTCGAGAGAGAAAGGACATGAATCCAGTGCCGTTAAAGTGATTATTAAAAAATGAAAACAGAGGCGCTCGGCGGGCGCGCGTACGATGAGCGCTTCGGGCGCGTCCACGCTTTCTATAATCCGTTGCAAAGACATTCATACAATATCATAGAGCGCCCGATTCGCAGCGCCTAGGGCGCGCGCCTCGGGCGCTTTCTATTACTAGTGCCTAAGCGAAAAGTTTTTAATCTAAGGTAGAAAGGAAAAATTCTTCGTCTATGTCACCTACCAGCGACTTACCACCTTGTTCCTAGCTTACCACCTTAGATTAAAAACTTTTCGATAGTAATAAGATGAAACCATGCCACCGTAGTAAATTAATATTCCTATGACCATGCCGTGGCCGCACATGAAACAGCAATAGTGTGACTTTTGCGTGGACTTTTGCCACAAACATAGGTATTACGACTTTTGCATACAAAAGGAAAAAGATGGTTTGTTTGGCAAGATGTCATCAACATTCCATTGGTTTGACTTCTTCTTCTTATCGTGTGGGCAGAGCCCTGGTGTCAGAGTTTTTTCAGACCGCCTTACGGCCTCTGACGTGGTTTTCATGTAACGACTACTACCACCAGAGATAGTAGCCGGGACCAACGGCTTAGCGTGTCATCCGAAGCACGGAATCATTTTTTTTTTTCGGACAATCAGGTGATTCAGCCTGCAATGTCCTAACCAACTGGGGAAAAACGCACAAAGTGACATATCACTAGGTGTCCCCCGTGGGAATCGAACCCACGACCTCCGTATCGAGAGCCAATGCTCTTAACCACTAGACCACGGAGGCAGTGCGGCCACGGTGACCGGAACAAAAATAATATTTCTGTCTTTTTTGTTAACATAAGTTTTCATAACTGGCTATCTCGCTCTCTCATTTCTTGGCTCCATCTTTCAGAGCGTAAGCGAAAAGTTTTTAATCTAAGGCTTACCACATATTCTTAATGATCTGTGGACTTGACGACAATGTTCTTGACTTAGGGCTCTTACAGACCAGCGACAGTACTCTGCGACAGCTCGCGACAGGGTCGCGCGACCGTCGCACGACCCTCTGCGACGGTCGCGCGACGGTCGCGCGACAGTTGAAGACCGTGGCGTAGTGTTGTATAGTCTGAGAGATAGACCTCCATATCCAATAGTTTGTAACATCCTATATACAGGATCCTTCTTAATATGCTGACACTTTTTTAAGGCGATGACCAGACTATGAAACTGAACAACTTTCTCGATGGAATCAACATCTAAATCGCGAAAAAAAACAGTTGTCAGTGTCAGTTGGACAACTGTTTTTTTTTCGTAGGTTTGCAGTTTTGTATGGAAGTGATGATTTTTTTTTCGCGATTTCGATGTTGGTCCCATAGAGGAAGTTATTCAGTTTGACGGTCTGATCATCCCCTTTAAAAAGTGTCAGCATATTAAGAAGGACCCTATCGTGTATAGGTGTCGCGCGACGGTCGCGCGACTCTGTCGCGAGCTGTCGCAGACAACTGTCGCTCGTCTGTAAGCGCTCTTAGATTAAAAACTTTTCGCTTTCGTTACTACCTTAAGGGGCCCATTCACAGTAGTCCTACATGCAGGACTACGAGGCCACACACTATCCTGCAAGTAGGACTACTCCACAGACTACTCATACATTTTGCCCAAGGTCATCGGACGCTTTGTAGGACTGCAACACCATTCACGATCCGATATTGGTGTAGGACTGCAAGACGGACTACTGTGAATGGGCCCCTTTAGCCTTTCCATTTCTCATGAATGGAAGAACCATAGACGAAGAATTTTTCGCTACTTACCAAAAAAAAAATATCTATGTTTCTTGATGATTGTTGATTGACTGGTTGATTCTGTTGATTGTCATCAAAGTACTCTTTGCATAGACGAAGAATTTTTCGCTTACGCTGATAGCAGTGATTATATCATAGATAAGCTACTATTCTCTTTGCTTGTAAAGTACTCTTTCTCATCAACTTTGTCATGTATTATATTATATTCCATTATAAAAGTCCATTATATTCCTTGTTTGTCATTGACCAAGAGTCCGAGAGTTCAAGCGTTATTGCGTTTTAAATTCTCTTTGCAAGAGTCCATAGAAAAAAATATATTCAAAACGTATACTTACTTGCTCAGTGATATACTCCTATACTCCACTGAACTTTGTTCAGTGATATACTCCTCAAGAGTCTCCCACACAGACTATTATATTGGTCTGCCATTCCTTTACCTATCATTGTTCCTTGCCAAGAATTTTTCGCTCTCTCTACGGCGTCTCTACGGTCATTGTAAAAAATTCAAAATCAAGAAGTTACCTCCCTGTAAATAAATATTTGAAAATAAGATTGATCTCGATAAGTAGTTGCCGAGAATATAACTACTTACCAATTACTTACTCTCTTCTGAGAGAATGGTGATTCTTGTCTGATGTTGAAGTTGGAAACCACAGGATCTTCTAAGTAATCACCACGTAATAACCCATCGAATTTGGGCTTTGGCCACCTTTAGCCTCGATGAATAGTGGTTGATGGTGGATGGCCTGTCAGTGGGTCATTTTCGGCCAACACAGGATCTCCACAGTGCCTAGTCAACCTAGACCCACCGAGTTTGACCTCGTTAGACTGATCTTGATGCGTAGGCGGCTTACAGATAGTAAACCTAAAATGTATCTAATTAACTAGTTCAATATAATATTTTATTTTTATACCTATATAAACGCATTTATTGGTCATTGCTTTGTGATTTTTCCAACCCAATTATTTTGTTTTATTTGTTACGATACGAGGTTTTGACCAACTTCGTCTGCGTAGATTACTTCGAAAAATCATTTCTAAGTACATCCCTACATCCTCTAGCTAGATAATATAATATTATTATAAATTTCAGGTTTCATCTTCAGTGATTTAGGCTGTGCGTTGTCAGTCAGTCAGTCAGTCACGGAACTCTTTTATAAGACTGTTTTCTATAGTACGGGAGGGTCGACTATATCGTACCACTTTTTAGGTTTCCGCATCCAATCATTTCTTAGTGCATCCCTACATCCTCTAGCTAGATAATATAATATTATTATTCAAGGAAATCGGCGTCGAGGCAGACCAAGAAAAAGATGGCGAGACGAAATCGATAGTTTCTTAAAGAACTGGCCTATCGAAGCGCAAAACCGGGAAGCATGGAGAGAACGGAGGGAGGCCTTTGCCCAACAATGGGACAACGACGGCTGATATAATAATAATAAAATAATTATTAAGTTCAGGTTTCTCTCTTCAGTGGTTTAGGCTGTGCGTTGTCAGACAGTCACGGAACTCTTATTAGTATATTTTTATAAATTTGACTGTTTTCTATAGTAGGGGAGAGCCGACTATATCGTACCACTTTTTAGGTTTCCGCATCCACCCTTCAAGCAAAGAAAGTTAGAAATATGTAATAGTGATTAAATGTTAGACCGGTTAAGTGCTCACGTGCAGAGTTAAGGCGCGCTTTTCGGTGGTCTACCGTCAATTTCGGGCCATTACCTGGTTTATGAGGTTTCAGGCCACGCTTCACTAATCTTCCTCCTTTGGTAGAATCGCTCACAGTCAATCCTCGAACCTCACGGAGCCGCTGCTGCAGTTGAAAAAAGTTAAAGTGACGGTTTCTTAGAAAAACTTACGCAATATACCGGTCATTTTGCACAGATATGACTCGATATCTACCAGATCCTGGATGGCGAACTCTATAGACAGCAGAGAGACTAAGATGCAATCGTGCAGCCACAACACGCTGACTATACCCTAAATACAGCAAACGATATTTAACGTTTTTTTCTTGCAAAAAATTTTGGTTAAATACAGAAATTCTGACGGAATACAAATTGAAAACATTTTCTACATTCATTTATTGGATGTCAATTCGAAAATTTTAATACAAATTTGGAGTTGTGGTACACCATTGTCTAGACTAAACTATCCGCAATTAACTAGCATTATTTTTTTTTATTTAATTTAAAAAATATACATAAAACTCATTCAAAACCAAACCTGAGAGGTGTTTCGATTTTTTTGATGAGATGTGTATAGTATTAATACTAGCCAGTACCCAACCCGACCCGTCCACCCACTGGACTTACAAGTCCAATTTAGCGAACTATGTGTGGTACAATATAACGAACTACGAATTTATTAAAAAAAAAAAAACCTCATGGTTTTTTGGTCACATAAGATTTTCTAAGTTAATTTAAATAAATGATCAATCTTTGTAATCGGCGACAGCCTTAGCAAGAAACACTAAAAATTATATCTGAGAACTGTCAAATTTAATATTTTTCATTACAACGTGCACAAGTCACTTGCAAAAACACCATTAGTTGGTGGTGCCTCTGACAAATATTTTAGTGATTCCAGTGTAGAAAAATGAGAACATTAAGTAGGAGGAGGTGGTACGATTAAAACGGCGGTCCAATGTAGTCGACTCTCCCCTAAGTTAGGAATATTCCATAGACATTATTATAATGGAATATTCCAAGGTGGTGTCCGTAACGCGATAAACTCGAAGCATGGCGCACGCCGCGCCGCGCCGGCGCCGGTAGCCGTGGAGTAAACAACCATGCCTCCCGTGCTGGAGGCGATGGTTCTAACCCTGCCCTGGCAGACTCGTACCGACTTCAAGGAAGGAAAACATCGTGAGGAAACCTGTACCTATTGTGCCTACTGTAGCATTTGCTCACTCCTCTAAGCATCCGTGCTTCGGATGGCACGTTAAGCCGTTGGTCCCAGCTACTATCTCTGGTGGTAGTAGTCGTTAGATAAAAAGCACGTCAGAGTCCGTAATAGTCGAGTCGATTGGAGGGCTAAAAATGCTATGACCTCCGAACCCAATTACTTTGAGTAAACTTTTATGAAACCTTCTGCATTATGTTAGTGTTACACGAAACGAAAATGTTTACCCATTTCTTTTTGCCGCTCTCCATTATTCAGAGGGTTCCGTACCACCAAACATTACATAGTATTTTTTAACAAGGACAGTATGGGGAAGTCCACAACCACAGGAGATACAGGGAAATTGTCTTAGGAACCCTTAGGTCTTTTTTTGTGAACACAATTTTAGCATAATAAATTTTTGGTCCTCCATCGACTCCACTATAAGGCGGTCTGAAAAAACTCTGACACGCAAGCTGCAGCATGCTACACGTGATACGGCTGTATCACGTCTTTTATCTCGTTCGTTCGTGCGCAAATAGAAAGAGAGCGAAGGTGTGATAGCGCTGTATCACGGTGGCATGCTACCCATGCACAGGACTCTGCCCACACGATAAGAAAGTACTCCTCTAAGGTTTACTCCCACATCACAGGACAGATGGTACTACTAGCTTATAGTACACTGTGCTACTAGTGAAACGAGGATGTTTTGAGAATATCTCTGAGTCCGGTATATATTATACGCACATTATACGTGAGCATGTGCATCAAATAATTATGTGCATGCATGTGAGCCTCTTCTAGTTATTATAACTCTATACTATGTTCTAGTACTATACTATGTGCTAACTTAGTCGTTTTGTAAGATTAGTCATGATTAAAGCCGTAAAGCCGTAAAGACATGGATTTTGATTTAAGCCCCCTCTGAAATCTATCACATGCATGCACTCTACAATTATACTTAATAATAGTAAATTCTCCGAATTGAAATGAAAACCTCTGAAGTTTTCGTTTCAATTCGGAGAATTTACTATTATTAAGTATAATTGTAGAGTGCATGCATGTGATAGATTTCAGAGGGGGCTTAAATCAAAATCCATGTCTTTACGGCTTTAATCATGACTAATCTTACAAAACGACTAAGTTAGCACATAGTATAGTACTAGAACATAGTATAGAGTTATAATAACTAGAAGAGGCTCACATGCATGCACATAATTATTTGATGCACATGCTCACGTATAATGTGCGTATAATATATACCGGACTCAGAGATATTCTCAAAACATCCTCGTTTCACTAGTAGCACAGTGTACTATAAGCTAGTAGTACCATCTGTCCTGTGATGTGGGAGTAAACCTTAGAGGAGTACTTTCTTATCGTGTGGGCAGAGTCCTGTGCATGGGTAGCATGCCACCGTGATACAGCGCTATCACACCTTCGCTCTCTTTCTATTTGCGCACGAACGAACGAGATAAAAGACGTGATACAGCCGTATCACGTGTAGCATGCTGCAGCTTGCGTGTCAGAGTTTTTTCAGACCGCCTTATAGTGGAGTCGATGGAGGACCAAAAATTTATTATGCTAAAATTGTGTTCACAAAAAAAGACCTAAGGGTTCCTAAGACAATTTCCCTGTATCTCCTGTGGTTGTGGACTTCCCCATACTGTCCTTGTTAAAAAATACTATGTAATGTTTGGTGGTACGGAACCCTCTGAATAATGGAGAGCGGCAAAAAGAAATGGGTAAACATTTTCGTTTCGTGTAACACTAACATAATGCAGAAGGTTTCATAAAAGTTTACTCAAAGTAATTGGGTTCGGAGGTCATAGCATTTTTAGCCCTCCAATCGACTCGACTATTACGGACTCTGACGTGCTTTTTATCTAACGACTACTACCACCAGAGATAGTAGCTGGGACCAACGGCTTAACGTGCCATCCGAAGCACGGATGCTTAGAGGAGTGAGCAAATGCTACAGTAGGCACAATAGGTACAGGTTTCCTCACGATGTTTTCCTTCCTTGAAGTCGGTACGAGTCTGCCAGGGCAGGGTTAGAACCATCGCCTCCAGCACGGGAGGCATGGTTGTTTACTCCACGGCTACCGGCGCCGGCGCGGCGCGGCGTGCGCCATGCTTCGAGTTTATCGCGTTACGGACACCACCTTGGAATATTCCATTATAATAATGTCTATGGAATATTCCTAACTTAGGGGAGAGTCGACTACATTGGACCGCCGTTTTAATCGTACCACCTCCTCCTACTTAATGTTCTCATTTTTCTACACTGGAATCACTAAAATATTTGTCAGAGGCACCACCAACTAATGGTGTTTTTGCAAGTGACTTGTGCACGTTGTAATGAAAAATATTAAATTTGACAGTTCTCAGATATAATTTTTAGTGTTTCTTGCTAAGGCTGTCGCCGATTACAAAGATTGATCATTTATTTAAATTAACTTAGAAAATCTTATGTGACCAAAAAACCATGAGGTTTTTTTTTTTTTAATAAATTCGTAGTTCGTTATATTGTACCACACATAGTTCGCTAAATTGGACTTGTAAGTCCAGTGGGTGGACGGGTCGGGTTGGGTACTGGCTAGTATTAATACTATACACATCTCATCAAAAAAATCGAAACACCTCTCAGGTTTGGTTTTGAATGAGTTTTATGTATATTTTTTAAATTAAATAAAAAAAAATAATGCTAGTTAATTGCGGATAGTTTAGTCTAGACAATGGTGTACCACAACTCCAAATTTGTATTAAAATTTTCGAATTGACATCCAATAAATGAATGTAGAAAATGTTTTCAATTTGTATTCCGTCAGAATTTCTGTATTTAACCAAAATTTTTTGCAAGAAAAAAACGTTAAATATCGTTTGCTGTATTTAGGGTATAGTCAGCGTGTTGTGGCTGCACGATTGCATCTTAGTCTCTCTGCTGTCTATAGAGTTCGCCATCCAGGATCTGGTAGATATCGAGTCATATCTGTGCAAAATGACCGGTATATTGCGTAAGTTTTTCTAAGAAATCGTCACTTTAACTTTTTTCAACTGCAGCAGCGGCTCCGTGAGGTTCGAGGATTGACTGTGAGCGATTCTACCAAAGGAGGAAGATTAGTGAAGCGTGGCCTGAAACCTCATAAACCAGGTAATGGCCCGAAATTGACGGTAGACCACCGAAAAGCGCGCCTTAACTCTGCACGTGAGCACTTAACCGGTCTAACATTTAATCACTATTACATATTTCTAACTTTCTTTGCTTGAAGGGTGGATGCGGAAACCTAAAAAGTGGTACGATATAGTCGGCTCTCCCCTACTATAGAAAACAGTCAAATTTATAAAAATATACTAATAAGAGTTCCGTGACTGTCTGACAACGCACAGCCTAAACCACTGAAGAGAGAAACCTGAACTTAATAATTATTTTATTATTATTATATCAGCCGTCGTTGTCCCATTGTTGGGCAAAGGCCTCCCTCCGTTCTCTCCATGCTTCCCGGTTTTGCGCTTCGATAGGCCAGTTCTTTAAGAAACTATCGATTTCGTCTCGCCATCTTTTTCTTGGTCTGCCTCGACGCCGATTTCCTTGAATAATAATATTATATTATCTAGCTAGAGGATGTAGGGATGCACTAAGAAATGATTGGATGCGGAAACCTAAAAAGTGGTACGATATAGTCGACCCTCCCGTACTATAGAAAACAGTCTTATAAAAGAGTTCCGTGACTGACTGACTGACTGACAACGCACAGCCTAAATCACTGAAGATGAAACCTGAAATTTATAATAATATTATATTATCTAGCTAGAGGATGTAGGGATGTACTTAGAAATGATTTTTCGAAGTAATCTACGCAGACGAAGTTGGTCAAAACCTCGTATCGTAACAAATAAAACAAAATAATTGGGTTGGAAAAATCACAAAGCAATGACCAATAAATGCGTTTATATAGGTATAAAAATAAAATATTATATTGAACTAGTTAATTAGATACATTTTAGGTTTACTATCTGTAAGCCGCCTACGCATCAAGATCAGTCTAACGAGGTCAAACTCGGTGGGTCTAGGTTGACTAGGCACTGTGGAGATCCTGTGTTGGCCGAAAATGACCCACTGACAGGCCATCCACCATCAACCACTATTCATCGAGGCTAAAGGTGGCCAAAGCCCAAATTCGATGGGTTATTACGTGGTGATTACTTAGAAGATCCTGTGGTTTCCAACTTCAACATCAGACAAGAATCACCATTCTCTCAGAAGAGAGTAAGTAATTGGTAAGTAGTTATATTCTCGGCAACTACTTATCGAGATCAATCTTATTTTCAAATATTTATTTACAGGGAGGTAACTTCTTGATTTTGAATTTTTTACAATGACCGTAGAGACGCCGTAGAGAGAGCGAAAAATTCTTGGCAAGGAACAATGATAGGTAAAGGAATGGCAGACCAATATAATAGTCTGTGTGGGAGACTCTTGAGGAGTATATCACTGAACAAAGTTCAGTGGAGTATAGGAGTATATCACTGAGCAAGTAAGTATACGTTTTGAATATATTTTTTTCTATGGACTCTTGCAAAGAGAATTTAAAACGCAATAACGCTTGAACTCTCGGACTCTTGGTCAATGACAAACAAGGAATATAATGGACTTTTATAATGGAATATAATATAATACATGACAAAGTTGATGAGAAAGAGTACTTTACAAGCAAAGAGAATAGTAGCTTATCTATGATATAATCACTGCTATCAGCGTAAGCGAAAAATTCTTCGTCTATGCAAAGAGTACTTTGATGACAATCAACAGAATCAACCAGTCAATCAACAATCATCAAGAAACATAGATATTTTTTTTTTGGTAAGTAGCGAAAAATTCTTCGTCTATGGTTCTTCCATTCATGAGAAATGGAAAGGCTAAAGGGGCCCATTCACAGTAGTCCGTCTTGCAGTCCTACACCAATATCGGATCGTGAATGGTGTTGCAGTCCTACAAAGCGTCCGATGACCTTGGGCAAAATGTATGAGTAGTCTGTGGAGTAGTCCTACTTGCAGGATAGTGTGTGGCCTCGTAGTCCTGCATGTAGGACTACTGTGAATGGGCCCCTTAAGGTAGTAACGAAAGCGAAAAGTTTTTAATCTAAGAGCGCTTACAGACGAGCGACAGTTGTCTGCGACAGCTCGCGACAGAGTCGCGCGACCGTCGCGCGACACCTATACACGATAGGGTCCTTCTTAATATGCTGACACTTTTTAAAGGGGATGATCAGACCGTCAAACTGAATAACTTCCTCTATGGGACCAACATCGAAATCGCGAAAAAAAAATCATCACTTCCATACAAAACTGCAAACCTACGAAAAAAAAACAGTTGTCCAACTGACACTGACAACTGTTTTTTTTCGCGATTTAGATGTTGATTCCATCGAGAAAGTTGTTCAGTTTCATAGTCTGGTCATCGCCTTAAAAAAGTGTCAGCATATTAAGAAGGATCCTGTATATAGGATGTTACAAACTATTGGATATGGAGGTCTATCTCTCAGACTATACAACACTACGCCACGGTCTTCAACTGTCGCGCGACCGTCGCGCGACCGTCGCAGAGGGTCGTGCGACGGTCGCGCGACCCTGTCGCGAGCTGTCGCAGAGTACTGTCGCTGGTCTGTAAGAGCCCTAAGTCAAGAACATTGTCGTCAAGTCCACAGATCATTAAGAATATGTGGTAAGCCTTAGATTAAAAACTTTTCGCTTACGCTCTGAAAGATGGAGCCAAGAAATGAGAGAGCGAGATAGCCAGTTATGAAAACTTATGTTAACAAAAAAGACAGAAATATTATTTTTGTTCCGGTCACCGTGGCCGCACTGCCTCCGTGGTCTAGTGGTTAAGAGCATTGGCTCTCGATACGGAGGTCGTGGGTTCGATTCCCACGGGGGACACCTAGTGATATGTCACTTTGTGCGTTTTTCCCCAGTTGGTTAGGACATTGCAGGCTGAATCACCTGATTGTCCGAAAAAAAAAAATGATTCCGTGCTTCGGATGACACGCTAAGCCGTTGGTCCCGGCTACTATCTCTGGTGGTAGTAGTCGTTACATGAAAACCACGTCAGAGGCCGTAAGGCGGTCTGAAAAAACTCTGACACCAGGGCTCTGCCCACACGATAAGAAGAAGAAGTCAAACCAATGGAATGTTGATGACATCTTGCCAAACAAACCATCTTTTTCCTTTTGTATGCAAAAGTCGTAATACCTATGTTTGTGGCAAAAGTCCACGCAAAAGTCACACTATTGCTGTTTCATGTGCGGCCACGGCATGGTCATAGGAATATTAATTTACTACGGTGGCATGGTTTCATCTTATTACTATCGAAAAGTTTTTAATCTAAGGTGGTAAGCTAGGAACAAGGTGGTAAGTCGCTGGTAGGTGACATAGACGAAGAATTTTTCCTTTCTACCTTAGATTAAAAACTTTTCGCTTAGGCACTAGTAATAGAAAGCGCCCGAGGCGCGCGCCCTAGGCGCTGCGAATCGGGCGCTCTATGATATTGTATGAATGTCTTTGCAACGGATTATAGAAAGCGTGGACGCGCCCGAAGCGCTCATCGTACGCGCGCCCGCCGAGCGCCTCTGTTTTCATTTTTTAATAATCACTTTAACGGCACTGGATTCATGTCCTTTCTCTCTCGAGTAGGATTGCCAAGGGTCTGGCTTGGCGCTGGTCGCGCTTTTCAAATCAAAAATGTTGTACAGGGTGTAAATTAAAATAGGACAGCTACTTAAAGAGGTGCTTCAGACCATCAAACTGAACAACTTTCTCTATGGGACCAATATCTGAAATCTATCACATGCATGCACTCTACAATTATACTTAATAATAGTAAATTCTCCGAATTGAAATGAAAACCTCTGAAGTTTTCGTTTCAAGTAAATAAATAAGTACATCGAATTATTTTATCACTGTAATCAATTTCATTCATATTTATACTAATCATTAATTTCTGATATCCAGGAATTGAGACAGATAGTTTTTAAGCACAAAATAAAGGCTCTTGAACAGGAAAGTATGCTGGGATGTTCTCTTGTTAGTCTGAAAAAAATAATATTGCTATATTGCTATATGTTATGTTATCTAACTAGGGGAGATTGATTCTATAAAGCCAGATCAGCAATTTTTTAGTCAGGTTGGCCTTAGCTACAAAACTGGTAGGTGTGAGTCAATGACGAGCACTGAGTGTGGTTTTGGCATCTTGCTAACGATCAAAACTCTAAGAAATAAGGGTGCCTTTCCACCAGAGCTGGGCGAGAAAACTTAGCTAAAAGCGTGGAAAAATCCATCCAGACCTTTAGGTACACCTATTCCTTAGCCTCACTCAGCGCAGCTCTGATGGAAAAGGGATAAGTTTTTTACTTACAATTCGAGTTAGAGATTAGAGATGTGTACTCGGGATGCGAGCGGATTGTGCTAACTAAAGATATATGCGAGGTATGTAATTGCGTATTATCAGCATCAAGGAATATACTACTCTCTACCGAGATCACCATCCTTATTACATAGCATAAAGGTCAGCTTCCGCGCACAGCTAGTCCATTTCGTAGAGAGCTTCGCTACGCATCCTCGCACAGCTCTGGTGGAAAGGAATCCAAAATGCTGTTTCAATTCACCTTTGTTTCAAAACCGCTATTCAGCGATGGAGTCTGGAGTCTGGAGTATAGCTTAGGATATTTGATTCACTACAATTGACTAGAAATTGTATTTTTGTACAGAAATATAATTCTCATCTAAGAAAATTTTTCTTCACTAATTCGGTAGAGAGCACATAATGTTCGGTATAAAAAAAGTACTCTTTGATAATGTTCCTTGCTAATTCGTGATTAATTCACGAAAATTACACACACATTGACAAAACGTGACCTCTTGACTTGTCGTTCACTTTATCGAAGAAATGTCAGTTTTACACCTATCAAATTCAATTTATCGAGCACTGACAGTTTGCATTAGAGTACCGTTTGATCGACAAATGTCAAACTAGTTTCTTCGATTCAATTTACGAAAATTAACGAACACGTCCTCGACAGTTTCCGCTATATCGAAAATCAAAAGTCTGTGATCCTGGAGTAACTTTACCAACTGCGAACTATTTACTTAGGTACTTATATTTGATTCACTAACATTGTCTAGAAATACCATTTTAGGTGTACAGAAATAGGAATCTCATCTTGGTAAAATTTCAAATACTAATTTTTTCACACATTTGTTTTGGCAATGAATTATACAGGGTGTTTGGTAGGGAGCTGTACATACGCCTAGGGTAGGAACTAGGGAGGGTCTGCTACCTACCCCCGCCCATTATATTGACCTTGGCCTCAAGGTTTTATTCTAAAGATTTTTTTTTCTGTTTTTTGAAAAATTCTATTTTTTTTACTAAAACTACCTGTAGCTCAAAATCTATCCATAGGAAAGGTCTGCTAAAAGTCTTGTTTTAATGTTTAGGGTCTTAGTGTACTGTAAAAATTGATTTTACACCAGAAAATTGTAGAGAAGAAAAGTTATGGGGCCTGAAGTACCGTAGTAAGGTAAAAAAAAAATTTCAAGGGGAACTTTCTAGGTGGTTTAAAAAAAAAATAACAGGGTTGGAGTTCTTCTGATTTTTTTAAAACATCCCCAGTCCATACGCTTTCTAACGATATGCTAAAAGTGTTATTATCACTTTTAGTTCCGAAGTTATTAACTAATTTCTGCAACTAGGGCACTTTTACCACCACGAATCTACCTTTGTAAGACAATTGTAATTCCCGGAATTTAAACCAGTTTGGCCCACAGTTGGCAGGTAAAATTTGTTGTCTCACTCTTACACGAGAGCAACAGGTATTCTGTCTCTTTCACTCTCGTGTCGACGGGGACAGGTAACTCGTTGGGCTCTGTGTTGGGCTCTTTGTCAGTCGAGATTTACCCATCTTAGCTAACTTACGTACTTGCCGTTACGACGCTCCACTGTTTTCGTTAATTTTGTTGAGTTTGTTATTACTTCGTTGTTGAGTTTGTTATTACTTCGTTTTTGTTAAGTTTTGTTGTTTTTTACCTACGGTTACGTTTATTGTTGGTAAAATGCCTGGATTTACTAACGAAGAGTATGCCGACATGCTGTTGGTGTATGGAATGGCTAATTGCAATGGGCGCGAGGCACGGAGGATTTATCAAGAGCGGTATCCTGACCGACGAGTACCCAACCACCAGACGTTTGGCTCTACTTATCGGCGTCTACGACAAACCGGAAATTTAAATTTCCGAGAACCAAGTGTCAACAGATTTGAACCAAATGTGACTGATGACGAACGGATATTGGCCCAATTTATGGAAGATCCTACCAGAAGCATCAGAACCGTAGCCCGGGCACTTGGGTTAAGCTTTTGGAAAGTCTGGTCTGTTCTCCGGGAAAATCGAAGTCATCCTTTCCACTACACCCCTGTACAAGGTATTTTTTTTTACATTAAGTTTTTGTTTTTAGCTCTCATGTAATGAACTAGCACGTAAATTAGGCAATTTTAAAATTAACGTGAGCATGTGTGTGTGAGAGAGAGAGAGAAATGGAAAGACAGAGATATCAATCAATGTTACATCGCTACCAATTCATAGGGAAAACGCTAACATTGAATTTTTTATTGTTTTAGGCTTAGAGGAAAGCGATTACACACGAAGGATGCAGTTTTGCCGCCACTTGCTCCATACGGACGTGGAGGACATACATTTTTTGCGGAGTATACTCTGGACCGATGAGTCAAAGTTTGACAGGGAGGGAATTGTGAACTACCACAATCTCCATTACTGGGCACCCAGAGAGCAAAACCCAAGAGTGAAGAGGCACAGAGGATTTCAAAGAAGGTTCTCCGTGAACGTATGGGCAGGCGTCATCGGCAATCGCTTGATAGGGCCGCACTTCTTGCCAGACAACTTAAACGGGGAAAATTACCTACATTTCCTCGAAAATGAACTGCCCGTTTTAGTGGAAGATGTGTTTGACGAAGATCGGCCCATAGTCTTTCAGCACGACGGCTGTCCTGCCCATTGGAGCCTAGCAGTGAGGGAGTTTTTAAATAACTCCTTCCCTGATGCTTGGATTGGTCGTGGCGGGCCAATTCCCTGGCCTCCAAGGTCGCCTGACCTTACCCCGCTTGACTTCTACGTCTGGGGAAGGGCGAAAGAGTTGGTGTACACAGAGGAAGTACCAACAAGGGAGGTTTTGATAACCAAGATCCACGCCGCTTTCAATACGATGCGCGACGAAATGCTGCTTGCCACGGTGACCGTGGAGATGAGGAAGAGGTGCCGAGCATGTTTACAAGTTAATGGTCACCAATTTGAACAAATTTTGTAATTAAATTAGTCATTTAACAAATTTGCGTTTCATTTGCTATCCTTTTACGATCGGACACATTTAATTTACATTAGTTGAAATTTTTGCTTAAAGTGCCCTAGTTGCGGATATTAACTAATAACTTCGGAACTACAAGTGATAATAACACTTTTAGCATATCGTTAGAAAGGGTATGGACTGGGGATGTTTTAAAAAAATCAGAAGAACTCCAACCCTGTTATTTTTTTTTTAAAACCCGTAGAAAGTTGCCCTTAAAATTATTTTTTTACCTTACTACGGTACTTCAGGCCCCATAACTTTTCTTCTCTACAATTTTTTGGTGTGAAATCAATTTTTACAGTACACTAAGACCCTAAAGATTAAAACAAGACCATTAGTAGACCTTTCTTCTGGATAGATTTTGAGCTACAGGTAGTTTTAGTCAAAAAAATCGAATTTTTCAAAAAAAAGAAAAAAAATCATTAGAATAAAACCTTGAGGTCAAGGTCAATATAATGGGCGGGGGTAGGTAGCAGACCCTTCCTAGTTTCTACCCTAGGCGTATGTACAGCTCCCTACCAAACACCCTGTATATATTTAAGGGAAAAGGTCATAGTCGCAACCTCCTGGTAGCCGAATGTAAAAATTGTTTTCCTGTTGATTATTTATATTATAATATACCCTCATCGTTAAGGCAAAGAATTGTATACTTACCAAATTGAAACTAAAAATAACGGCTATATAAGAAAAAAATTGATAACTTGCATAAAGATGCTCGCAACATAGGATTACCACATTATTTTCGGTGGTACAAATGGGGAAAATATAAAAAAAACCCTTAGGCGATTATCCCACTGCACCGCGCCCCGTTGCGTAGCGCGGGGCCGCAGATTTTAACATTGTATGCAAGTATTACAATTTATATAGAAAACACGCCTAGGACAACACACTGCCGACGCGTCAATGCGCGGGAAGGCGACTATGCCGCTCCGCGCACCGCGGCGGGACGCGTCGCTAGTGTGATAATCGCCTTAGACTATTTGATATGATTTTTAGCTTTTAGCAACTAGCTCGTATCTGGTTTTTATTCGCGTAAAAAAAAATTAAAGGCTCATATAAAAGGGGCAACTAAATTTTTTAGGATCTATTGTACGACATTTCCACTGGTATTTATGTATCATTGACTAAACATGTGGGTGTTGAAAACTTGCAGCGGGATCTTAGTGTATAGCTTTGTCGAAGAAATGTCCGTTTAACATATGTCAAACTCAATTTATCGAGCACTGACAGTGTGTTTCATAGTACCGATTTAGTCGACAAGTGTCAAAACTGATTTCGGTCATCCGCAATTGCGAATTAAAAGTGATTATAGTACCAAATGCATCGATAAGCGTCCCGCAATTTCGACGATCGAATTTCGTGGTACCAGCCCTGAAGGATGCAAGAAGGATGTTACATTTGTGAGCTCGTCGATGTTTTTGACAGCGATGTGACGCTTAGAGAATTGCGTGGTAATTATTCCTAAAAAATTTTAACAAATAAATTTAAACCGAAAAAAACTAAAAAGTAAAAAAATAATATTGCAGCCAGCCGATTTAATAGTAGTGCTTTAAATGAACAAACGCAGTAGTCGGCACTACGATTTCCGAAGGTACCCCTCGATTTCTCTGGGATGCCATCATCAGATCCTGATTTCCTTATCATGGTACCACCTTTGGGATATCTCCTTTCCAACAAAAAAATAATCATCAAAATCGGTTCATAAACGACGAAGTTATTAACGAACACACATAAAAAAAATATACAGGGTGAAATTGATATTGTCACGAACGCTGTCAAACGTTAGACGTAAAAAGGCATTCAAAAATTCGGCCGGCTCATTAACAATCGCCGTGGTCTTACGGTCTAAGGGTCCGCCTCCCATTCTGGGGGGTGACGGTTCGAATCCGATCCGCGCCAAAAATATTTCTAGATTTTAGTGTTTTTAGAAATGTTCTAGAAGGAAGAGAGAGAAGGAATATTTAAAAAGGGACAAAAAGGTGAACGCGTCTAGGAACTTCGAGAAAGGAGGCGAAATTACGAATATTTGAAAATAACCAGAAAAGTGGGCGTGTCTTCGATCGGTTTCGAGAAGGAACGCGGGGTTAGAACTATCTGGAGGAAAACAATCGAGTAAAGAAAAGAAGATCGAATAAAGGGTATTCCAGAATGTTCTGCGGGATATAAAAAGGCGGCGAATTTCGACTGGCGGCAGTCCTTGGTTAAACAGTGAACAGTGCGAAACTAAAGGGAGAAAAGTAAAAGTGGAAGAGTACTAGTGAAGAGAAAAGTGCCTGGCAGGAGGAACAAATGCGCACGATGCAGGAGGCGCAGAATCGCCGACAGGAGGAACAGGTTCGCATGATGAAGGAACAGGTTCTACGCCAGGAGGAACAGGCGCGCCGGCAGGAAGACCAAATGCGCACAATGCAGGAGGCGCTTCATAAAGATATTACGAAAGGCTTGCAACAGGCAGTAGAGAGAGTTGAAGCCGTAGAAGGGAGGTTGGATCGTGTGAAGGGCGAGTTCGAAGGGAGGTTTGATCGCGTGGAGGGTGAGTTTGCCAAAATCCGGCGAGAAGTTGAACAGAGCAAATCTCATAGTCGTGTCGCTGCTGTTTTTGACTCACCCATGCAACCAAAAGGCGTGAAGACTCCGGTTTACGATGGACTGACGTCATGGCCCGCCTTTAAGCTACAATTTGAGACGGCGATGAAAGTTAATGGCTGGGGCAAGGAGGAGGCGGAGCCTGCGTTGATATTAGCACTCCAGGGATAGGCTCTCACAGTGCTGGAAGCCGTGGGTGCTGGCGGAAACCTGTCGTTCGACAATCTTTTCGGAGCTCTGGAGGCTAGATTCGGCGATGGACATCTCGAACGCGTGTATCGGGCGCGGTTGAAGGAACGTAACCAACGTGCTGACGAGAGTCTGCAGCAATGGTCCGTGGAAGTGGAGAAGCTCGTACGGAAAGCTTTTCGGTCATCACCGGCAGTCATCGATGACATGCTCCTGCAGACCTTTACGGATGGGATACGAGACCCGGAGGTGCGTGCTGCAGTGCGACTTGGGCACCATGTTACACTCAGGGACGCGGTTGCTCATGCATTGGAAGTGGAAGCTGTACGTCAGGATCCTCGTTCCGCTCGTCTCAGGGAGATTGTGGTGACTGGAGCGTCAGCACCGAGAAATCGGAGTGACAATTATATGTGCTACAAGTGTGGTGAACAAGGGCATATTCGTAGCTCCTGTCCGAACCGATCAGGCCGTCGTTATGTGTGCTTCAAGTGTGGTGAACGAGGGCATATTCGCAGCTCCTGCCCGGGGCGCACAGGCCGTCGTTATGTGTGCTACGAGTGTGGTGAACGGGGGCATATTCGCAGTTCCTGCCCGAAGCGTACAGGTCGTCGGGACATAGGAGTCTCGACTGATGAGCAGCAGGAGAACTGGAGAACGTTGGCCGGTTATGTTGCAAACCCAATCATTAGAGTCAGGCAAATATCGGACGGAGATAGTCTGTTAGTTGAAGGAGGGGTGAATGGTAGAATCTGTCAACTAACTGTGGATACCGGTGCTTCGAGGACGGTGGTCAATGCTCGACTGATAAGCGAAATGGGAAGTTATCAGGAGACACGACTTCTGCAGCGAACTAAACTACAGTTAACGACTGCTACCGGCCAGCGCATACCAGTTCAGGGGGAGTTGGGAGTTTCAATTACGATCGGTGGGACTCTTTTCAAACATGAGGTGATCGTAGCTGAGATAGTGGACGATTGCATCATTGGTTTGGATTTCTTACAAAATCACCAGTGCAACATAGACATGAAGAACGGAGTGCTACGATGTAATACAGAGGAGGTTCCGATGAAAGGTGGATCATCGGAAAAGGTCTACCATGTGAGAAGAATGGTTCTCGAGCCTGGATCACAGAACTTGGTACCTGTTGTTTTGTCCAAGAGTAACGATGGGAGCTGTGCTGTGATGGAAAAGGTTGAAGCTGGGACTTGTTGGATTCCGGTGAGGAAAGTTGTTGGACCAGTTTCTTTTGCTCCGATCCTGATACCTAACGTTGGAGATATGGACCTGACGATTGGGAAGGGTGAGGTTGTTGATCACTGTGGAGATAATCATCCTAGGAAGCAGAAGGCTGAGGGGGATGTCGTATCGAAAGTTGTAGAAGACTCCAGCAAGGACCTGGCGGCAAAGCCACAGGCTGTGATAGCGAAGAACTCGCTCTCTAAGAACGGCGCAGATATTGGTAGAATAGACCTGGTGAAGCACACGATTAATACAGGAGACGTAGCGCCAGTCAATCAGCAGCTTAGGCGCATTCCGTTTGCTCGTAAGAAGGAGAAGCGTCCGAAGTTACAATCAAGTTGGAAAAGGCCATATGAGGTAGTGACCAGGATGAACGTCGGCCAACACCGATTTCGGCGATCGCCAAGGAGCCCGTTGAAGATAGTGCACGTGGATCGATTAGCTCGATATTTCGGCACTAATGATGCTCGGGACGAGCAGAACTAAGGGAGGGGCAGTGTCACGAACGCTGTCAAACGTTAGACGTAAAAAGGCATTCAAAAATTCGGCCGGCTCATTAACAATCGCCGTGGTCTTACGGTCTAAGGGTCCGCCTCCCATTCTGGGGGGTGACGGTTCGAATCCGATCCGCGCCAAAAATATTTCTAGATTTTAGTGTTTTTAGAAATGTTCTAGAAGGAAGAGAGAGAAGGAATATTTAAAAAGGGACAAAAAGGTGAACGTGTCTAGGAACTTCGAGAAAGGAGGCGAAATTACGAATACTTGAAAATAACCAGAAAAGTGGGCGTGTCTTCGATCGGTTTCGAGAAGGAACGCGGGGTTAGAACTATCTGGAGGAAAACAATCGAGTAAAGAAAAGAAGATCGAATAAAGGGTATTCCAGAATGTTCTGCGGGATATAAAAAGGCGGCGAATTTCGACTGGCGGCAGTCCTTGGTTAAACAGTGAACAGTGCGAAACTAAAGGGAGAAAAGTAAAAGTGGAAGAGTACTAGTGAAGAGAAAAGTGCTAAGAGTGGAACAGTGAGTAGACTAGTGTCAGTGTAGTGCGTGACGTCATAGTGTCGGTGTAGTACGTGACGTCATAGTGTCAGTGTAGTGTGTGGCGTCATAGTGTCGTACGTCGTGACGTCATAGCCGTGACGCGTGTCGTGTCGTCACAGTAGTGACGTAGTGGACTGTGAACAGTGACAGTAAGTGGTGCACGGGGAATCCCTGCGAGGAGGACCCGGTGAAGTGAACCGTTTAGGGGAATCTCTGCGAGGTGGACCGTTTGTAAGTGTATCCCAAATAAACTCTGTAAAATTGGACTTAGCGTTTCACTCCAATCCCGGAACCCGTAGCTCGTAACAATATCATTGGCATCCTTTTAAACTAAGAGTCTACCCATCAAACTGAACAACTTTTACTATGGGAGCAAACCGATCGGAGCAACTAAAAAATCAGCTGTCCCATACTAAACTGCAATGCCTACTTGACGACAGACGTATGGGACAGCTGATTTTTTAGTTGCTCCGATCGGTTTGCTCCCATAGTAAAAGTTGTTCAGTTTGATAGGTGGACTCTTAGTTTAAAAGGATGCCAATGATATCAATTTCACCCTGTATACGGTCGAATTGAGAAACCTCCTCCTTTTTTGAAGTCGGTTAAAAATTAATTGATAAATGGTTAAAAATTTAACCTTCACTGGTAAGTATACAAAGCTGAATTAAATCAGCAACTTATTGAAATGCCGTAATATTAAAATCCCCCCACAAACTAAACCCCCTGATCCGCTTTTAGGATTTATTGGCATTAAACCCCCACATTTTCAACTGAGGCTCAAACTAAAACTATGCACTATGAAGCACTTAAACTATTTAGCAGTTTTGGTATTTGCAAGTTATAATGAACTATGGTTCAACTCATGGCTTACCTGTACATCGCGTTTGAGTTAACTAGCGTGTTTGAATGTAGAATTTATTGACTGTAGATCATCATCAGCTACATAAAGTCCTGAGGCATGGCGTTTTCTTCATAAAAGGGATGGATAGTTCAAACTAAAGCCCCGTAATGATTTCGCTGTATTGGATTCTACATGGTAAAGTCGGCCTCGTCACAAACAACGAAAAGCAACTTTGATATGGGTCTATGGAGGAATTACGAGAAGCTCCTCCATTGAAGATCCAGGGAAAGACCAGGGAAGATCTTCCGCCAGGCCAGGTGTGTTGCCTGGCGACCGGCCGTGGTCCAATAGTTTTGAGTTGGACCTTATATGTACAACGTTTCAATGAATTAACGCAAAACTAGAAAGTAGTTTTTTAGAATCAAGAGCTGAGTCGAATTATCATGGTTTCAACATAGGTAATTTTTTTCAAAATATTAAATAATTTGTTTGCAAAATTTAAAATTTTCTGAACCCGATGTCAACCTACCTCAAAACAAGGGGGTCTACTCCGGGATTCGAACTTCGCAATTGCGAGCACATTTTTGTTCCAATTTCAACTCTATTCCAATGAAGTGCGGACCGAAACAGTGGCGATATAGCGAACATCGAAAGTGCGGGTACAGGGCCTGATTATTAAAATGTATCCATGAGTACGTTAGCGCTTTCTTTCAGTGCTGAAATGATAACAAATCAATTTTGCCTCAAAACTTAAAATGCGAATAACTTTTAATTTTAATTACTTATCAAAATAATGAAATTATTGTTTCTATCAAATTATTTTTTTATAAATCAGTTGGGGTGTATGAGGTTTTGCGCTAATTCATTAACACGTTGTATACAGGGTCCTTCTTAATATGCTGACATTTTTTTATAGGGATAATTAGACCGTTAAACTGAATAACTTTCTTTATGGCACCAACATCGAAATAGAGAAAAAAAACTGAAAAACTGCGAACCTACTTGAGCAAAATGTATGAGACAGCAGATTTTTTTTTGGCCTTGCCGTCTGTTACAGATGATATAAGCTCCTTCCATATTATGATCAAAAAGTAAATCAGAACTGACATTAACCAGAATTCAAAATGTCACTACTGTTAGAGCCTTAAGCAGTGGGTAATAGTTGTGGTTCGCTGCGGCCACGGGCCACGGCACAACTTTTAGTGTTCATATTAAAACAGATAAAACCTTTAATGAGAACTGAAAGCGTGCGGGCGTGGACTAGCCGAGCTCGGTTCGGAGGACTTTACGAAATAAGCAAAATTGAACATACAGGGTCCTTCTTAATATGCTGACACTTTTTTAAGGCGATTTTCTAGACTATGAAACTGAACAACTTTCTCTATGGAATCAACATCGAAATCGCGAAAAAAAAAACACTTGTCCCATGCGTTTGGCTCCGAGTAGGTTTGCAGTTTTGTATGGAAGTGATGATTTTTTTTTCGCGATTTCGATGTTGGTCCCATAGAGGAAGTTGTTCAGTTTGACGGTCTGATCATCCCCTTAAAAAAATGTCAGCATATTAAGAAGGACCCTATATATTTTTTTAAGAACTGGAGTGCGATTTTTGAATCTCATTCGCGGAGTTCAGCAGTTGGAAATTTCAAAATTACTGCGGAGATACGCATCTTTCTACTGCTGATTTGACTTTCAAAAATCGCACTCCTGAAGTATGATTTTTGAAAGTCAAATCAGCAGTAGAAAGACGCGTACTTCCATACGTTTTCAACTGCTGAGTTCAAAGTACACTAAAAAAAAATTTGTTTACTTCAACCAACATCATGAATCCATATGAGCCTGTCCACATCATGACTTCTCCGACTAAGAGAACTTTATTGTTACAACAAACCATCTTTTGTTTTTAGTAAACAATAATAACGTCATTTCAATTATTTTGGTGCTAATTAAGAGTCTTAGTAGGATCGCATTTTTTTCAGTGTATGAGATTAAAAAATCGCATTCTCTTGAAATGGTGAGTTTTAGGAAATGGTGTCATTTTAGAAACTTAAATTGCTAAATGTGAGCATTGCTACAACAAAATTTTTAAACAGAATGTTTAAAACTTCTTCTTCTCGTGTGGAATCGTCACGTCTTCTTCAAATCGTCAATTTCCAGTATCTTGCCACCTCTGTCGCACTGGCTGATGCGCTCATTAGGTCCTCCTCACCACATTGTGGTCCATCTGTACAGACTGACAGTTCAAAAACTAATGAAAGTAGTTGTATCAATATTTTTCACCACCCCCAAAGGGATTGCGGTCGTAAGTTTATGTATCTATGAGTGAAATGGTGGATGTAATTAATGGAATAAGAAACTAACTGAAAGTGAACACTTTACAGATATAAGAGTCTTTTCAGTGACGTCCTCGGCGCAATATTTGAGATTTCTCAATAAAAAATCACCTAAAATCAAAAAGTACAACTTACTAAAAAAAGCCCAAAATCAATTTATATAGGGTCCTTCTTAATATGCTGACACTTTTTTAAGGGGATGATCAGACCGTCAAACTGAACAACTTCCTCTATGGGACTAACATCGAAATCACGAAAAAAAAATCATCACTTCCATACAAAACTGCAAACCTACTCGGAGCCAAACGTATGGGACAACAGTTTTTTTTTTTGCGATTTCGATGTTGATTCCATAGAGAAAGTTGTTCAGTTTCATAGTCTGGTCATCGCCTTAAAAAAGTGTCAGCATATTAAGAAGGACCCTGTATATAAATAGAGTCAGCTAGAGACTAAAGTTTGTAAGTAATTTTGTGTTGCTCTTAAACTTAAGAGGGCTATCGGAGTTCAGTGGCGCCCTCATCACATTAATAAAGATTTCTCAATAAAGAAAGCCTAAATTAAAAGAATGCTCAATTGACAAACTACAAAAGCCTTCAAGCTATTTTTATAGAATTCTTTTATAGGTGTTTGTAGGTGTTTTTAACTGTTCTGCAGTTTGGCGAAATGTAATGTAATTTGTAACGTTTGTAATTCTGAAAATTTAAAATAAATGAAAAAAAAAAAAAAAAAAAGGTTTTTTAAAGGTCGAAACATACACATTTTGAAAAAAGAAATAAAAACGACCGCTTTTGTTTTTATTCGAAACTGTCTAAAAGTGGAATGTTTAGAACCTATAAAAGTGTTGTATAACAATGGCTTGAAGGCTTTTGTAGTCTGTCAGTTGAGCACTTTTTTAATTTAGGCTGTCTTTATTGAGAAATCTTTATTAATGTGATGAGGGCGCCACTGGACTCCGATAGCCCCCTTAAGATAAATTTGCACTCAAATAACAATAGTAAAAACAATATTTAAAAATCCGTTAATAAACCACAAAACCCGGTAATAAATAAAAACCCGGTTAAAACTAAATAAAGTACGCGTACGAAACCCACGTAAATAGTGTTCTTATCTCAAAATTTCTGCATTGAGTGAGAGCTTAGCATACGGACTGTAAAGTAGGAATTATTATGCTCGCGGTAAACTTAGGGTTACCCGGGTGTTATCCGGATTATATTGATTTATATCCGGGTCTGATGCAACAATAATTTTAATCTAGCACAAATGTTGTTGCAGCCTGTTGAAAAACGTAGTTGAAAACATTAAATTTTATATAAGGTCTAACTTTGGCTAAAACTATTTTAAGGGGATGATCAGACCATCAATCTGAACAACTTTCTGTATGGGACCAATATCGAAATCTCGAAAAAAATCAGCTGTCCCATACAAAACTGCAAACTATAACTCGACTAGATACTCTTTCTTATAACCGCATCGAGCGCAAAAATCCGCCCAAATTGATCCGCAAAATGTATATAAGATCCAAAAAATTTGCTGAAACTATTTAAGGAGATGATCAGACCATCAAACTGAACAACTTTCTTTATGGGATCAATATCGAAATCGCGGAAAAATAAAATCTGCTGTCTCATACAGTTATTTGAGTCGAGCGATGTGACTCGCTCGAGCGAGTCTGGGCGGATTTTTGCGCTCGATGCGGTTCGCCTTAAAACGGACTTATCTTAAAACTCTAAGTTTGATGATTACCATAAAACCACATACAGACAAAATAATCGATCACTTTTATCCTAAATCCCCAATTTTTTTTTAAATCTCCATTTGACAGTTTTATTTCATGTTTAAAATGGATACTGTTTATTAAGAGGACATTAAGAGTCGAATGGTTAGTTATTTGGTTCATAAAAACACTGCAAAAACAACCTTATTCCAACTACTGAAGCGTGTAATGGTAACCCAGAATTTATTCCAGCACAAATTGCGAAACCGAAAATTTTCACAACCGGATTTATACTAAAAACCCGGGTATATTTTCCCACTATTTTGGTAGTGACAGCCCTATTTCGCAGAGCCTCTGTATGTGCGGCCAGATAGGCCACTTAGCGAAATATTGCAGACGAATTTCGTTAATGCACTGGTGGCTGGTGGCTGCCCTAGTTTAGTACCAGCTTTTTAGGTAATAACGTTTGGGTATTGACTCATTATCGTTTAAAATACAAGAGTCTTTGAAAGCATGCACTTTTACACTAACTTATACATTGTTACACATAGCGATAGAATTTAAAGGTTATTTTAAATCACACGCACAGAGACGGCGGAGTGGCGACGGGCTCACTCCCCGTCACGCTTTTTCGGTACTACTTAGTGAAACGTGGATGTTCTGAGGTTTCAGAATATCTCTGACTACCCCCTCGGGGAATATAGTCGTGAGCATATGCATGCATGCATGCATGCACACAGAGATGTCTACAGGGTGAAATTGATATCACTAGTATCCTTTTAAACTAAAAATCTACCCATCAAACTGAACACCTTTTACTATGGGAGCAAACTGATCGGAGCAACTAAAACATCAGCTGTTGCATACAGTTGAGTCGAGAAGGCACTGCAGTTTAGTATGGAACAGCAGATTTTTTTGTTGCTCCAATCGGTTTGCTCCCATAGTAAAAGTTGTTCAGTTTGATGGGTAGACTCTTAGTTTAAAAGGATGCTAATGGTATCAAATTTCACCCTGTATAGGACGGAAATATCGTGATAGTGTAAGAGATAGACGTACTTTTTGTAATCATCAGCTACAAGGCTGATTCAGTATTCATAGGGTGAAGAGCATAGTCTAAAAAAACAAGGTCTTCTATTCCCAGAGTGACACAAGCCTACGTCACAAAAAAATGGCCGCTAAAAGGGTATGATGACGTAGGCTTGTGTCAGTCACGTGGTTAGTCACGTGATCGGAAGAGAATACCAGGCGCAGTATATTATTGTACCATGGGTGAAGAGCATCTCTGTGATGGGGATGGACCAGCTCTGCCTACATAACTCCAGTCGGTTTAGGAGTTAAAGCCGTTCAAAGGTTGTTATTGTTGCAGAAAATGAATATGCATGAATAAACAGGTATTGTTTAATATGCACGCTATGCGAACAGTACAAAAACTGACATGAAGTGCGATTTTTGAAAATCATACGAGCGAATTGGCAGTAGAAAAATGCATAATCTCCATAGTAATTTTGACATTTTCTACTGCCAAGTCGCTCGTATGATTTTCAAAAATCGCACTTATGGTCTGTCAGTCGGTTTAGGAGAATACAGCCGTTCAAAGTCGGACCTTTACGTACGGTACGCTACGAATAAGAATGTACGTCTATCTCTTCTACACTAATATTATAAAGAGGAAAGATTTGTACCTATTTTTGTATGTTTGTATGTTTGTAATGAATAGGCTCAAAAAGTACTGGGCCGATTTAAAAAATTCTTTCACCATTAGAAAGCTGCATTCACCCTGAGTAACATAGGCTATATTTATTGCTAGAAAAGATTAGACATCCACCCGTGCGAAGCCGGGACGGGCCGCTAGTATACTATGAAGAAATTCTGATGCGTATGAAGTCTACTTCAATAATTATGCGTGAGTTTTCATTTTTTATGGATTGATTTACGAATTTAAAAAACATTTTCAAAAATACCCTAAATTAAAACCGCCTTCAAAAAACTAATAAGTTAAAAAATAATATTGCAGCCGATGACTTTTTCGTTTGCATCATAAGAACATTTAATTTGTTTTATTGAAGTCGCTGTCAAGCCGGTACGATTCGCGACAGGGCTTGCACCGACTGCTTGGCTTGGCTTGACACCGACTTCTATAAAACAAATTAATGTTCTTATGATGCGAACGAAAAAGTCATCGGCTGCAATATTATTTTTTACTTTTTTAGTTTTTTGAAGGCGGTTTTAATTTTTTTGTTAAAATTTGGTTATTTCACAATTTGCAGTGGTAAATTCATTAGTTCGATTTAATAGTAGTGCTTTAAATTAACAAACGCACTAGTCGGTACTACGATTTTCGAAGGTTCCCCTCGATATCTCTGGGATCTATCATCAGATCCTGGTTTCCTTATCATGGGACCTCACTTGGGATATCTCCTTTCCAACAAAAAAAGAATCATCGAAATCGGTTCATAAACGACGAAGTTATCCGCGAACACACATAAAAAAAAATATATGTATATACGGTCGAATTGAGAAACCTCCTCCTTTTTTGAAGTCGGTTAATAAAATCAAACCAAATTAATCAAAGCAATCAGTAACACAACACATTAATGAATCAATCAATTCTTTTCAACTCGCATTTTTTTAAACGAGGGACGAGTAATGTTTAATTATCCGGAAATCACGTGTCCACACAATTCATTATTTGGACAGTAGGCGCACTCGATAGAAAACGAAAATAATTCTCATTCGATTACGACTACTTCTTGCTTATAAGAAAAGCAGTCAGGTACGCAGGATATTTGTAAGTGCATAAGTGTGTCTGTGTCCGCTAAAAACACACACTCTCTCGTCCTCACCCTACTGAATCTGATGTAACGGGAGACCGATACGATCAGAGGTGGGCTATCAGAGATGTTGACAATGCCTAAAGGAATTAGTCACCTCTTACGACATCCGTCTGGGTTGGTGGTATTCGAAATCAGACACCACATTGTGACATAAAAGAAAATAAATAAAAAAGAAATTGAATTCTTCAAAAGGAGAGCATTGCTACAAACGCCATGCTTTAAAATGAAAAGGGAGTTGGTTGGTTGTACAAGTGTTTCTGGCCACCCAGAAATGGATGATGGTCGTGAGTTTCAAGTTCACATGGGATTTGATCAGCGTACTACCAAAGCCTGGACACTGCATACAAAAATTTTAAATTAACAAGATGACGTCAGCACATGCGAAACCAAAGAAATTGAACCTCAAATAGAAGACTTAAGGTTCAATTTCTTTGATTTCGGTTTGGTTACCACAGAAATCGCAAAAAAAAAGGTGTGTTCCATACGTCAACACATGCGAAATCAAAGAAATTGAACCTTAAGTCTTCTTCGTAGGTAACGAGTATCCAGTGCGAGGTAACCAGAGGGCGATAGAGGGGGTGAGGTAAAAAGTTGGTGGGAGGAAGGGAGTGTCCGTACTGTATCGAGTAATAGATTCTATTTCTTATACTGTGGTACTACTGTAGCAACGAAACGTCTAGAGCAATCTTTTCTCTATTAGATCAAAATTTCATGCGTCAGTCTAATTTCGTGGTTCCCCTACTGTACATTATCTATAGTGTGCACAATCCACTCGTTCGTAGATCGGGATATCGTTTGTGAAATTATAATCAACAGTATTTAATTAAATGGCGAATATTCGGTTAGTTACGTTTGTGATATGGTTGATTAAGATTAATTGGGCGAAAGGATAATTGTACATGTGAATAATACACCGTAATCCATTCTGGGGTAGTCTGGAACTTTATTATAACCTTTCATAAGTTATACGTCGGAGTCACGTTGCAGGAACTGACCCGAGCACTTGTCTCGCGTGGTTTCGCGCGTCGTGTTTTTGCCTGCCACGAGGCTCCGCAATCCTCAATCTCTTCTTGTTTTGACCAAAAATAATACCTGATATTGGGATGACACATGGGGGACACTGGCAGAAATGCAGTGCTAACGAACAAGCAAGAGTCCATTAATTATAAATAAATAAAAAAGTTATATGTCAAGATTAGGGATGCAACGATTACGAAGCGGTGCATCGTTTTGCATCTGTAATCGTAATAATCACGATTAATAACGATGCAATGCACCGTAGTAAGAATCATACGATTATTATAATCAAATTGAAAACTTCAATGGGATTGCACTTGTTGACAAATAACCAGACCTGAATACTACATTCTAGAGCCGAAAAACAACCTTAAAAAAATCGGATCTCTCGCTGCCATTTTAGCTCATGTTGAGCTAAATCTGACTTTTTTTTGGTCAGATTTGACTCTCGTTTTATTATTTTTTTTAATTCTACTCTATGATTTGATTTTCGGTTTGAAGTATTAATACATTTTCGATCTCTCGATATCTCATCCACATTTTAAAAGATTAATATCTCCCACGTAAATCAGGTGAGACATCACTTGATTAACGAGATTATCTAGAATTATGTTCCATATTGTTTTTTTCAAAGCAAATTGGCCTCTACGCATCTAAAAATTAGAATCCTGACCAAGTGAACATTTGACTTCGATCTCAAATTAGTAGAAAAAGATACAAAATATTTGATTTTTTTAAAGTTTTTTTTTTAATGATTTAACTTTCATTGGAATGCAAAGAAACACTATGAGAACTCATTCTGAGGATAATCTCAACTAAATTTGTTTAAATAATCGTAATGCATCGGTTATCGTAATACATAACGATTAATATCGTAATCGTAATGGCCGAATCGTTGCATCCCTAGTCAAGATATACAGTCGAAGCATAGAAAAAAGTGCAACCAGCACTGGCCTCTAAACCCTATCCATATACACGCACACAGACCTAATTTGTATGATGCCTCACGCACACCAACCTAAGAAAGTTGACCCCTTTAGTTTTATACGGTGGTTAGAAGCGTGAGGCTCATTCTAGACATATAGTTTTTCTAAGAAGACAAGTATATTTTTAAGGGGATGTTGCATCAAGGTTCTTATTTTTAGAAACTAACTCGCGTTTTCACCAGCTCATTTTCGACTCAATTAAAATATTTATCGATGTTAAAGTTTAGATTCGCGACTTTTCAGTTTGAATGAGCCGATTGCGATGAAACAAGAACTAAATTTTTCTCTAAGCTAAGCCCTACGCTTTTCTGTAAATTACATCAAAATCGGTGTAGTCGTTTTTTTACGTAATAAATAGTTAAACAAAAAAAGAGAATGATTTTCCCATTTTCTTTTTCTCACAATTCCAAGGTAACTTTTTTTTTGCAATCTGTTTTAAAACAATAACCACTCTTTTCTTGGAGCAGATTTTTTTGTTCCAATGTTACTGCTCAAAATGTAACAAGTATAGACATAAAATTGTGACCCCCGTTCCGGGTCGTTTCTGGTGCAGAGGCTAGCCTTAGCAATTCAACGTGGCAACGCTGCAAGCATTAAGGAGCAAATTGGTAGCCGACCGCATGAGGCGTGCGGTCGCGACGTGTCGCCGCGACACGTCGCTGCGGTCGTGAATGGGAAGCCGACCGCACGCCGCAACTGCACGCCGCAGCTACAGACAGTATTGCCAACTAAGGGTATTTTTTGGGGTAATAATTTTCAGTAGGGTTTTAAGATTTAGGATGATGCTTTATATCTACTATGCCGTAACTTGAGCTCTAATAAAGGGTGAATAGAAAAGATTTTCGTAAAAACGAATAAGTAGAAAAAATTTCCGTAAAAAGTTAAAACATGTTTTTTTTATTTGTTTCCCAAAATTATCATCTCGTATTTATTATATCTAGTAATATTTAAACACTGTTTTACCAAATACCAAACGCCAGTATGATTTATTGTTGGAATTTAACGGAAAATGTGGTTGAAAATAGAAATTTCATTAAATTAAAGAAATATCGTGGAATTTGTATGAATTATCTTGTTATACCCGACTTTTATGTTCTATCGCATGCCATTCAAAAATATCGTGAATGTAAGATAATTATCGCATGCTGGCAGCACTCGGCGACACTACTGGTCTGCGGTCGAGCGTCAGTGAAGCTCGACCGCACCGCAGTGAAGTCGAGCAGCGTGTCGCCGGCTGCGCAGGGTATTTCATAGAATTACATACAAACCAGTAGTGTCGTCGCGACATGCGGTTGCGGCGTGCGGCGTGCGGTCGCCTGTCAACCGCCACCTTTATGGGCTCCTTTGCACCGGATTCGACAAGGGGCGGGTTATTTGACTGAGCTTGTATTTCATTGTTTTGACGAAGCTTGTTGCTGATTTTTGACTGTTTTTATATCTTTGTATTTGACGACGCTTGTGCTGACCGCTTTATTTTTGTGATATAAATTATTTCATTTATATTTTTAGTATAGACAAATAAATAACATTTTTTTTGTGTTCTGGTAGGCTATAATATCCTTTATAAAAATTTCGTCCAAAGCGGTTTACCTACTCTAGTACCTAAATTACCTACTTTAATACAATTACTATAATTTCTCTAACGGATTATGACATCACCTTGTTCTAACAGGCACAATAGACAATGTAATGAACATCTTGAAATATTAATTACGTCTGATATTAACAAGGGAATTACTAATTACAGAACCTTGTGTTAGCGAATCAAATTAACAATGGCGGCCTTTGGTATTGCGGTGGTTGTTTGAACTCATCACTCAGAGTCTGTGACAGCGACATCAGAGATTGTGCCATGTGTCTTACCCCCAGAGGCCCAGCGTGCCACCCCCGACAAGACGAGAAAATTAGGCCTCTGTCTTTGTTACTTTATGCATGTCAAAAATCAAAATGTGCGCCCAGGTCGGTTTTCTTGTTTTCTGCATGAATCACTTATTATCATCATAAATCATAATATACTGATCAAATTCGCGATATGCTTAAAAAGGGCCAGGTCAGATCTATCTACCCGAAAGCGACGAGCATGCATGAAAGGACTAATGAATGTGGAGGAAGCTAGATAAGTTTGTCAGGATCGTAGCAGGTAGCGTTCCGTTGTCTCTGCCTAGCTCAGTGGGAGACAGGCGTGAGAATATGTATGTATCATCATATCAACAGGTAGACGTCCACTGCTGGACATAGGCCTCTTCTAAGTATCCCCACAACGACTCTCCCTATGCTGCTCTCATCTATCGAGTTCCCGCCGCCTTCACCAGGTCCTCGGTCTACCTTGTGGGAGGCCTACACACTCGTGCGTCAGAGGCCTAATTCCTTCATTGATGCAGAACTCAAACTCTGCCCAGTGTGACAGGTAGTGAGCCAGTGGACACGCCGACCGTGGACAGTGGAATTACTATCCATACTGCGCCTTCCGGTACGTAATATTCCGAAGCACACTGCCGACTGCAAGCTACATGTGCAGTTTTCTGTACTTTACTTAAAATATTTCTACAGATACTGTAAAGAAAATTGCACTTGCAGCCTGCAGTTGCAGTCGGCTTCGGAGAGTAATAATAATCTCAAATTATTAAAACAATTAAATTTAACGAGCCGGGCGCCACTTTTGAGGTAGCACAGTAATACAAGGAAAGCCAACGTAATCTGTAAGCAATTTGTACAATAGCAACATTAGATAAGCTCACCACTGCAAACTGCATTAGTCAACAGATAGACTGACGTTGTGCATTATTGTGTTGTGCTTTTATGTTTATAGTAATTAGATTTTGCTGAATTAACATAACTTGATTTAACACACTTTTAGTGTTCCGTATCAAAATTGACAAAACGGAGCACGTATGGAATCTCTTTGGTGTCTGTCCATCCGTCTATCACACGCGTTTTTCTAGTTGAAATTTGGCATAGTATTGAATGGGCCCAATTTTAAATGTGACAAGATTTGTGTGGTAATTTCAGAGATATTTTATGGATGTCAATCTATAGGGTACTTTTTAATATGCTGACACTTTTTTAAAGGGATGATCAGACCGTCAAACTGAACAACTTTCTCTATGGCACCAGCATAAGAAATCGCGAAAAAAAATCACCTCTTCCATACAAAACTGCAAACCTACTCTGATTGACGACAGCTGATTTTTTTTTTCGCGTTATCGATGTTGGTCCCATAGAGAAAGTTGTTCAGTTTGATGGTCTGATCATCCCCTTTAAAAAGTGTCAGCATATTAAGAAGGACCCTGTATAATTTGGGCTGTGTTGTGTACAAACATTTATTTAATAATACAGGGTGTAAACTTAAATTTGTTACATATTTAAGGCGGTGCTTAAGATCTTCAACCTGAACATCTTTCACAACACTGCTGAACAATATGGGACCAACCTTGATATAGCGAAAAAAAAACAGCTGTTTCATACAATTGGGTCGAGTAGCCCATTGACGTTTTCTATGAATCAGCTGATTTTTGTTTCGCGATATCGATGTTCGCTCCATTTTATAGAAAGTTGTTCAGTATGATGTTTTCTATTTTCTTTGTAAACTAACTTTAGGCTCTATTGGTATCTTTATACTAACTCGCAATCGACTACAGTATCCAGAACACAAGTATCGTTCAAAATAAACAGCGCCAAGTCCCAGTTGCCATATAAAAATGTGAATAGCTTAATTTAAAGTAGGTATTGCTGAAAAGCGAGCTGTTCAGTGTTCTACTGAAGGAAATTATCATTATTGTTGTGTTAAGTTTCAGCAGGTGTTCTAAGTTTGTGTGGCTTAAGTTACGAGGTTGTAGCGGGTAAGATAGAATAAAAAAAAAGTTTGTAGTTGCAGCTTAGTTACTAACCAACCCGAAAGAGATAATGGTTATGAGTTTATGTAGTAGTAGACTAGACTCTAGTACTACATAAACTCATAACCATTATCTCTTTCGGGTTGGTTAGTAACTCTTACCAGCCACTTCGCGTCCGCAAAAATTTTATACCGGATTTAAGTCAGATCATAAGCTATCGAACAAAAAAAGTTTCATCAAAATCGGTTCAGTAGTTTTTGCGTGATGCTGTTACAAACATAAAAACAGAGAGACAAAAATAGTAAAAATAAGTTGATTTGGAGTCCGGGATACCTAAAAACCATATCGTAATCTTTTTCGTAATCGTTTCGTAAATATCTTCAATGTACAGATAGATACACTTCTGTTACAGTTTTATATTAGTAAAGATAAGATGCTAATATTCGCTCATAAGATGTGTGAATATCAGCGGTTATGTAGATCTAAATATGACACAATTCTGTTAATAATCAGGATCAGCCAGCGAACCTGTAAACCTGTCTATTCCGTCTTGGAGCAAGAACAACCTTAGGTTTTTTATGTTTTCTTTTTATTTTTTCTACGCGATGCGGCTAGTTTCTTTGCATATTTGAAAAATAAAAACACTATTATTTTTGCTTTCAAATCATTTTATATGCAATGTTGATAAATTTAAATTATTCTAACGAAAACTTAACTTCACAACAAAAAGCGGATTAAAATAAAAAATCGCTTTCGCTCATAACTGGAACCAAACCAAGTCCCAACAAGAACAAGGCTTGTCGCAAATTATACTAATTAGCACAATTTTGCGTGCTGAAAAGATGCCGGCAAACAAAACCTTACAAAATATTCACGTACAATATACGGTATGCTACACAATTACATTGTATTTAGTTACGGTATAATTGCGCCAATTGAACTTAATAGGGGGTGTTTGAATGTTTCCTTTCCAATTGGCGGTGTGAATGAGAATGAGGGGGTTATTATGGTATTAGTGGTTAATGTTGAGGTCAAAGACCTTATGCGTATTATGTATATTGTAATTTTTGCAACATAGTAAAGCAATTGTAATTGTGTCAGCCTCACCACAGTATAAGACAGTAATCTATCTTCATACAATGGTACCAAACGCGGCTTGTCTGTGTGCTCGCCAGTACGTACGCCTCGTATATATTTATTAACATATTTTCAGTGTGTGCGTGCCACACTGAAAATATGTCAGACTGATAAGAATGCGCCCAAGAAGCTTACATACCTACAGAGATGGAGTTTGCATTACAAACATCTTTTTGAAGCCAGAATCTATGACCTTCATGACGTCACTGATGTTTCCCATCTCATTTCTTCTTTACATTGAGGTCAAATGAAGGTCATTCAATGACAACTCCATGTAAAGAGGAAATAAGATGGGAAACATCAGTGACGTCATAAAGGTCATAGATTCTGGCTTCAAAAAGTTGTTTGTAATGCAAACTCCATCCTTGAATGCGCCAGACGGGGCTACGCGGAGATATAGTCAGTGTGTGCGTGCTACGAGGTGTACCTACACCGCATTTGGCACCATTTTGTATGAAGATAGATTTCTGTCTTATACTGTGGCCTCACTATCCAGAGGGGGAATGCTGCTAGCCTGTTGGGCACCATGTCTTGCGGCGACCCCTAGAGTGTGTGTATAATTTGTAATTTTCTAATTGGATGAAACTTGAAATCGCGATTAAAAAAATCTGCTGCTCCACAGATAAATTACAAATTTAAAAAACCTCCGACGGCAAAAAAATATATTTAAAAAGTAAAAAATAATTCGTTCACCTATTATTGATGTAGGCATAGAGTAAATAAATTATACACAAATATAAGCAAATGTATGTTCTACTTTTTAAATATCTTTAAGATATTTTCAGATATGAACAATCACAAACAAAAGGTAAAGATCCTTACGTCTAGATTCAGAATAGATAAATAACTAAAACAAGGAACTGTAAGAGGGTTTGTGTGTCCGAGGATTTACGGCTTTGTAACAGACTGTGTACAAGCCCTTAGCTCTCTTCGGAATGGTAAATAAAATCCTGGTTTTATTAACCGACTTCCAAAAAAGGAGGAGGTTTCTCAATTCGACCGTATACAGAGGGTGAAATTGATATCATTAGCATCCTTTTAAACGTCTACCCATCAAACTGAACAACTTTTACTATGGGAGCAAACCAATCGGAGCAACAAAAAAAATCAGCTGTTCCATACTAAACTGCAATGCCTACGCGACGCACATGTATGCAACAGCTGATTTTTGTTTTGCTCCGATTGGTTTGCTCCCATGGTAAAAGTTCTTCAGTTTGATGGGTAGACTCTTAGTTTAAAAGGATGCTAATGATATCAATTTCACCCTGTATATATATATATATTTTTTAATGTTTGTTCGCGGATAACTTCGTCGTTTATGAACCAATTTTGATGATTCTTTTTTTGTTGGAAAGAAGAAACCCAAGGTCCCAAGTGTGGTGCCATGATAAGGAAACCAGGATCTGATGATGGATCCCAGAGAAATCGAGGGGAACCTTCGAAAATTGTAGTGCCGACTAGTGCGTTTGTTAATTTAAAGCACTACTATTAAATCGAACTAATGAATTCACCACTGAAAATGGTGAAATAAACAAAATTTTAACAAAAAATTAAAACCGCCTTCAAAAAACTAAAAAGTTAAAAAATAATATTGCAGCCGATGACTTTTTCGTTCGCATCATAAGAACATTAATTTGTTTTATAGAAGTCGGTGTCAAGCCAAGCCAAAAAATGCAAGCCCTGTCGCGAATCGTACCGGCTTGACAGCGACTTCAATAAAACAAATTAATGTTCTTATGATGCGAACGAAAAATTAGGTACATTTCTAAGAGTAAAGAAATGTCATTTTCATAGCATTATGCTATAGATAGAGTATAGACTACTTTACCAAGGTAGTCCGAAAAATTAAAATAATACAATTTATTCAGAATATTTACATTCCACTCACTAGGCTACGTAGAAAACTTTAAACAGGCTTCAAAACTAAAAAACAAAAATCCGACTGCATAAAAAACTGAAAAGAGAAAAACAAGCTCTATAATCATTAATAGACCGAGATCCGACCGTAAAATTATGCACCTATTTCATAGGCGAACGAAATGTGATTCTAGTGTATGTTTACACAGGGGTTAATTCAACGCCGCCAAGTTGCATAGAAAAATCTTGCCGCAAGTACCTTTTCCATTATGATTTTTGGTATTACATGTATACACTCAAAATTATCATGTACCATTGTGAATGTAAAACTATATGTGGCATGTTGGCTTCCTAATAAACAAATAAATAAATAAATAACTTTTTCCACCTGTCTGTTAGGGAAGTAAATGAGGTGCCATCGGAAGGAGACTGATCTTAAGTACTGGAAAAACTAGGGTTGCCACCTTTCAGTCTGCCGCAACTCTAGGGTTGCCAGGAACAAAAATGATTTCTTTGAACCTGGCAACCCTGTAGTTGCGGCAGATTGAGAGGTGGCAACCCTAGTTTTTCCAGTACTTTAGATCGGTGTTTCCCAAAGTGGTCTATATCGACCCCCAGGGGTCGATTACGACCTGCAAGGGGTCCATGTCAGCGAGAAAAATAATTGGGGGTCCATGACACTTAAATGGGGGTCCACGAGAGTGGATCCCATTTGAGTTGGTCGTAACCATAATTTTGACTTTCCATCAACGAAAAAATCCACATAATACAGATAGTACCTATATGTACTCATTTGCCCCAGACGCCAGTCTCTCACAAAGACAGTAAATGGCATGCATGTATACTTCTTTGATGTCATACCTTGTAAACGCCTTTCTTTTGTGTGACCCAATAAATACATTATAACTTTTTTTACTCACATAATTATTTCCTATAAAAACAATATACATCTATCTATCTTTGACGACCCGGTTGGTGTGATGGTTACCACGCCGGACTGCCAAACCAGGGTCCTGGGTTCGAATCCCGGTTCGGTCATGGATGTAATATGTTTGTGCCGTCGGCGTCGTTGTATGGTTCCCATAACAAAAAGCCTGAGGCTTACTTGGGACCATTACAATGTATGTGCTTGTGAGCGTTATTTATTTATTTGTATTTTATCTATAATCTGAAGGCAGGAACGTATTCTGATACGGGCAAAATGGGCAAGTGCTAAGGCCAGCCCGTTTAGAGTGGGCGCGGCGGCCTGCAGAAGGGTTTTAGTGCTCTGTAAAATTATATACCCAGAGGCACGACCGAGCAGAGGATCTAAAAGCGCATTATCAAATATACGAACATAACGTCGGCATTCAATTCAGGTCAGTTTATGGCCAAAAAACAAATAAAATAATTTTGGGAAATAAAGTAATCTTCTTTTTCTTATCGTGTGGGCAGAGCCCTGGTGTCAGAGTTTTTTCAGACCGCCTTACGGCCTCTGACGTGGTCGTCGTTGTATGGTTCCCATAACAAAAAGCCTGAGGCTTACTTGGGACCATTACAATAAAGTAATAATTAATTTAGATTTGTTGGTTCTTTCTATGAAGTTTCGAGACAAAAGTGCAAAAAATTTCGAGCTCGCTTCGCTCGCTTTATTTCTGTTCTTATTACACCACTGATTACACACACACACATAAACACAGTCAAATCATATTGCGAAAAAGTTTTGTGTTCGCTTCGCTCGCTCTGGTTTCTATTTGATTACGGTTGCATTAACCGAAAGAGATAAATACAATCACAGCCAAGTCATGCTGAGAAATTTCATGGCTAAGTTGTATTGTTGTGAAATTTCGAGCTTGTTTCACTCGCTCCATATTTAGAAAAATATATTGCAATAAAAATCGGTCAAGACAAGTGCGAGTCGGACTCGAGCACTGAAAGTTCCGTACGACCACAGAATACATTTACCAGAAAAATGTATGTCCTACTGCAGGGCACAGGCCCAGTATAAGAAAGAGTATCTATTACTAGATACAGTACGGACACTCACTTCCTCCCACCAACATTTTACCTCACCCCCTCTATCGCCCTCTGGTTACCGCGCACTGGTTACTCGTTACCTAAGAAGAAGACTTAAGGTTCAATTCAATTTCTTTGGTTTCGCATGTGCTGACGTCATCTTGTCAAATTAATTTTTTTGTATGCCGTGTCCGGGCTGTGGCACAGGCCTAACCTCACGGAGGGTAAGGGCGTTAGTCCACCACGCGTGTCCAATGCGGATTGGTAGACTTCACATACGCATCAGAATTTCTTGTTCAGCGTATGCAGGTTTCCTCGCGATGTTTTCCTTCACCGTTTGAGAGCTGTCGGTATTATGTAAGTAGTAGAAAAACTCATTGGTACATGGCATGACCTCCGTGTGAATTCGAACCCCGCGATGATTGAGTGTCTCTCAACTAGGGTTGCCAACCCTACCATATAATATAATATAGCATCCTACTATATTGGGGGCCCTACTACTATTATTTTGAGAAAAATATACTTATAGTAGGCAGAACTACTATATTTAGATGAGCAAATAATTTATAGAGAATTTGAATATATCGGTTCACAGATCCTATAAAAATGCCCAATAACTTAACATAATTTAAAAAAAAATCTCTCTTTTCATCAAAGTTCCCTTTGATCTAGACTGGACCATTTAGATACTTCCAAAACGATTTTCGACTAAATCTACTGCTGAAAAATGACAACAAGAGTATTCCTTATCTACTTTAAAAAAATATATTTTTATTCTGAATCGACTCCAGCGACTTCTGCGATTACAGGATGCATTATTTTGTATAATGAATACAAAATGGAGATATAATTGTTCCTTAACCCATTTACGGTCGCTGTACCCAAACGAGTACAGTCAAACTTTTGAAAAAATAACTATTTTAAACATGGTTTTCTATTACGTTTTTATTTATTTGAATAAAATGTAATATTTCTTACTACATATTAATAACAAAGTATGTATTTTTTTTAATTTGGTATTATTTGGACACACTGCAAGTTACAGTTGTGAAGATCGTGCGACCAAGTATTTTATTTTATTATTATTATTTTTATTCAATAAGTTATCATAATTTATCGTGCTAAATGTGATAGGAAACATTGCAGTGGATTATCTGAGTAATCATTTGGCAATGAATTGTTTATATTTTCAGAATTACATGATGACTTTTTACTCTGTACTCAGTTGAGTACACTGGCCACATAAGTGTGCAATATCTCTACCCTTAGTGTTCGCAACAGAAGGAACTTGCTTTGTAACTGTTATTGTTTTTTAACGGGAAGATTAGTTTATTTTTGTAAATCGTTTCTTTTGTAATGTTGTGGTTCCGTTATCCTATTTCCATCGTTATACATCAAGTACCTACTGTTTTTTTGCAAACAGTAATTTGTAAACATTTGTTGTTTCAAGATCCGGTGTCGCGCAGGTACTCGCCCCCTACCTGACTCGCTTTTATCACCCACCACCCAGAACTTTATGGATCTAGAAAGTCTAACGGGATCTCTAGCTAGCGGGACATTATATAAAATACAGCCAAAATAATAGACATGCGTCCCAACTTGATTCATATCCCAACCTGATAGAGTTTAGGTACTGTACATATTGGTGTACCTATCTAGATTTTTCCGGATACTATACATTACTTCAACAATCTATGTATTGGTCTTTAGATGAAGACGGTGGTGGTGTGGTTTGGTGTTTAGCTAGTGTCAAGTACCATGCCAAACTAACTGAAACTGACATGAAGAACTGACAACCAGTGGGGTGTCAGAGTTCTAGAGTGGAGACCGCGAACTGGTAGGCGTAGTGTGGGATGCCCTGCTGCCCGCAGGACAGATGACCTAAAAAAAGTAGCGGGGAGCATCTGGATGAGGAAGACCGAGGACAGAGATTTGTGGCGCGCCTTGGGAGAGGCCTATGTTCAGCAGTGAACGATGATAGGCTGATGATGAAGTGCCTTGCCAAGAAATAAGTTCTGTGATATCAAGAGGAACCTTTATCTCGTCAATACTGATGAAGCAACAAATAGTGCTGATGGGTGGTATTTACGTATTATATGGTGGATATGGCTATTACAAAGCCTGGCGTTTGCATTTTACAAGCAAAGATGATCCTATGGGTCAACTTTTGTTTCATCGTAGCATTGACCGAAACTATTTGCGACAAGTGATGTGACAAAATTCTCGAAAATCTTCGTCTGTAGTGGAAGGTTCGCTCCAAGATAGTTCAGGATACTTTAAAAAAAAACTTGAAAAGCAACTACGATGTCTTCTTTGTTATTCAAGGGTCTAATGGATAAGCAAGAAATGTTAAAAACACTTTAATTTGAAAAGTCGTCCATTGAAAATTTTTACCTATAGGTGACCAGTGTACTCAAATGAGTACACCCCCCAAAAACATGGAAAATAATGATTTTTTAAATATTTTTTTTCTGTGTTGTATTTTTAATCCTTCAAAGATTATAAAAATACGGATTTTGTATTAATGACGTTTATCATTTACATTTGGCCATTAATGGGTTAAGAATAAAAACTTGGTATTCAAAACAAGAAGAACCGAGAAGAATGGCAAGATAGGGAGGAGGCTTATGCCCTGCAGTGGGTGGATACGGGCTGAAAATGACGATGATGATTCAAAAAAAAAGTAGCAAAAAATTACCTTTTTGATAATTTTAAATTGACAAATTCGAAAAATACTATACTTTTTATTATTTTTCCTCGATCTACTATATTTTTTCGGACAATTAGCTCGAAATACTATATTTGGTCTAAAAAAAGTTGGCAACCCTACTCTCAACCCAACGAGAAATACGTAATTATTTTTTTAATGAAGGAAAAATTTAAAAGCTTTCCCGTCATCAAAGTAAATACTACCCAATCTGTGTTCCTGAAGGTACAAATTTAAATGGCCTAAACATTCCTCGTTTAAACTTGGTAGGTAAGGTACTCCAAATCCTTATTTGAGTTCTTTAAATCATCCGAAACCTAATATAGGGATTCATTAAAATACCACTGACCTTCTAAATTGTGTTTTTACGTAAATCGGCTTACCTGAAAAATAAATAAAAAATTATTATTTCATGAAAAAGAAACAGTTATGTTTTAATTGTTAAGGTTGACATTTATTCCCTCTTGTCAGAAACATTGCCAAAATCATGTAATTTGTTTCAAACAAAAAAAAATATTTTTTTGTTCTCGCATGGTCTAGCTAAAGTGTTTGCGTTTTGTTGTATTTCTGCTAAAATGCATAGTTTCAAAGTGGACTCAAAGATTCCTATACAAATCTCAAATTAATCTAATCTAAACTATTATAAAACTGTAACAGAAGTGTGTCTGTACATTGAAGATATTTACAAAAAAAATTACGACATGGTTTTTAACTGTCCCTGATACCCCCTGATTCCAAATCAACAATCAAACTTTTGGATTTTTTGTCTGTCTGTTTGTTTGTTTGTTTGTATGTTTGTTTGTTTGGGTGTTTGTTTGTTCGAGTATCACGCAAAAACTACTGAACCGATTTTGATGAAACTTTTTTTGTTTGATAGCTTATCATCTGACTTAAAATCTGGTATATAATTTATGCGGACTTAGTCGCGGGAAGCTCGTCGTAAATAAAACTATACATTTTAACGAAAATCTGATATACTCCGACAAGGAATCGTTTAGAAAATAAATTCTACACCGTGCTAAAAAATATGCATTTTTTGCATTTTCATTTAGCATTTCATTCAATTTTCAACTAGCACTAGGTACAATTTATTCAAATAAAATTAACATGGAGAGATATCGATTAAGTATTGTAATAAATGTGACTTGTATTTATTTATTCTGTGACCATACGTAGTAATCGTCTTCATGATTAGTATAATCGAAACAAAAGTTGTTTGAATGATTTCTATTTCACCTTCACCCTGTGGTGAATTTCTGTCCTTCATTCATAAAATGTGGGTCCATGTTAAGGGGCTATGTAAAATAAATAGGATTCTTCAAAGCTCCATGTATAGCTGAAGTACTAACAGTAGGAGTATGATTTGCGGATATGTGTAAATTGAACATATAATTGAAGTTTTGATTAGAGCCAAAACACGATTAAGACAAATTTTCTCGATAGAAAAACAAGCCAAAGTAGCCTCCGTTTTTGTCTATAAACGCTTGTAACTGCTAAACTGTGAATAATAGAAACATGAGACTTGATTTTAAAAAAAGAGATTGCTATTATCTAAGTTTTGATTAGAGCAGAATTGAACTTACATAAATAGTACAATCACAATTAAATAAAGTTTGTTTTTTCGCTTGATTCGTTCCAGGCGCGCGCGCCGCCCCATCTCTTTCTCTCGCATCTGGCAGTAATATAAGCTATCACACGCCCGTTTCGCTTAAATTATTTTTCGACATAGGACCTTAAACCTATGGTTATGTCAATGAAAAGTCAAGTAAGAGTGGCCATGACCATTAAAATCTTTCAATAAGTCATTAGTCCAAAAAACACGTGTAACTGTAACTTTTTACAACTTTTTAAGGTCTCTGACAGCCCTTAAAAGTTTAAAGGTGAACTTAAAGATTTCAGACGCTAAAGTTTCATAACTTTGAAAGTTTACAAGAGTTGTTTTGTAAATTGAATAGGACAGTTATAAATGAAAATTCAATATAATTTGATGCCTAGACTGGATTGGTTTATAATTCTGTCTGGTATTGGTAGCATAAACTTTTGTGATGTTAACTTAGCGATTCGAACATTCTACATGGTGAAATTGATATTATTTACCTTTTAAACTAAGAGTACCCATCAAACTTACCAACTTTTACTTCAACAAACCGATCGCGATCGGAGCAAAAAAAACCTGCTGTTGCATACATTTGAGTCGAGTAGGCATAGGTATTGCAGTTTAGTATGGAACAGCCTTAGACAATTCATATAGGGACTCGCCCTGCGGTTGCATTTCCCCTCTGCCACGGTATAACAACAATTGATCTTGTGCATGTACACCCAATTTTATACCTTATATCACTAAACGAGATAGCCTATAATAGCGAAACAAAAATTTTGAACTTAGAACGTTTGGGGTTCACACGAGACTAATTTTCATGATTTTTAACATTCAAAATTAGAATCTAAACTTATGGGGAATAAAATCCAAAGTTGCGGATTTCATGTTACCTCACCCCCCGCAAAAAGTGGCAGAAATGTTTCTTTAATGACATGCGTAACTCGTCCCTACATAAATTGTCTAAGTGAGCAGCTAACCATATCACCAATAGTCACTTTTACTATGGATTACTTTATTTACTAATTAAAAACTATGGGTGTATTTTATAACATCCGTCCTAGTGTAAACTCAATCAAGAACCCCATTTAAGGGGCTATGTGAAAAAAATTTGATTCTTCAAAGCTTCATATATCATGAAGTACTAACAGTAGGAGTATGATTTTCGGATATGTGTAAATTGAACATATAATTGAAGTTTTGATTAGAGCCAAAACACGATTAAGACACATTTTCTCGATAGAAAAACAAGCCAAAGTAGCCTCCGTTTTTATCTATAAACGCTTGGAACTGCTAAACGGTGAATAATAGAAACACGAGACTTGATTTAAAAAAAAGAGATTGAGCAGAATTGAAATTACATAAATAGTACGATCACAATTAAATAAAGTTTGATTTGGCGCTCGATTCGTTTCAGGCGCGCGCGCCGCCCCATCTCCTTCTCTCGTATCAGGCCGTAATATAAGCTATCCCACGCCTGTTTCGCTTAAATTATTTTTCGACATAGGCCCTTAACCAAAGGAAATGCAATATACCTCTGCAACCATACCTAAAGGATAGAGTTACAAGGTGCTACATAAACCGGGGTATCTGGGCAATGAATCCTTTGCCCCAGGGACTATTCGAGACTATGATCCGACCCAAAGCGGTCTCAAACTAATTTACTACTGGATTTGGGAGTTATGAGGGATATGTATAAGCTGTTTAGATTGGAACAGTAAGAATTTGAGTACTAGATAAGAAAGTTCATCCCTTCGTACGAAACGTGGAGAAAAATTCAATCGTTTTAGCTACAATCATCATCATCATCATCAGCCTATAAACGTCCCACTGCAGGGCACAGGCCTACCCTCAAGGAGGGTGTATGGGCATTAGTCCACCACGCGTGCCCAATGCGGATTGGTATACTTCACATACACATCAGAATTTCTTCTTCAGTGTAGGTATGCAGATTTCCTCACGATGTTTTCCTTCACCGTTTGAGAGCAGTTGGTATTACGTACATAAGTTAGAAAAACTCATTGGTACATGGCATGTTGTCCGTGCGGATTCGAACCCGGACCCCCATAATAGCTACATTATCGAAGGATTATTATGTTACAACTATTATCATGGTAGACCTTTTTTTAAGGGGTGGATCAGACCATCAAATTGAACAACTCTCTCTATGGGACCAAAATCAAAATCGCGAAAAAAAAATCAGCTGTCCATACATTTGGCTCGAGTAGGTTTGCGGTTTTGTATGGACGAGCTGATTTTTTTTCGCGATTTCGATTTTGGTGCCATAGAGAAAGTTGTTCACTTTAACGGTCTGGTCATCCCATTAAAAAAGTGTCAGCATTTAAGAAGGACCTTATACAACGTGTTAATGAATTAACGCAAAACCTCATACACCCCAACTGATATACAACGTGTTAATGAATTAGCGCAAAACCTCATTGAAACAATGATTTAAGTATTTTGATAGTTAAAATTTAAAGTTATTCGCATTTTAAGTTTTGAGGCAAAAATGATTTGTTATCATTTCAGCACTGAAAGAAAGCGCTAACGTACTAACGGATACATTTTTATAATCTTGTTTTGGTAGTAAGTTGAGTGAGTGTGCCCGTGCGGTGGGTTGACATTCGGTTCAGAAAATTTAAAATTTTGCAAATAAATTATTTAATATTTTGAAAAAAATGACCTATGTTGAAACCATGATAATTCGACTCTGCTCTCGATTCTAAACAAACTACTTTCTAGTTTTGCGTTAATTCATTAACACGTTGTATAACAAATTAATTAGATTGAAACAATAATTAAATTATTTTGATAGTTAAAATTTAAAATTATTCGCATTTTAAGTTTTGAGGCAAAAATGATTTTTTATCATTTCAGCAATTAATGAAGGCGCTAACGTACTCATTCATGGATACATTTTAATAATCTTGTTTTGGTAGTAAGTAGGGTGGGTGTGCCCGTGGGGTGGGTTGACATCGGGTTCAGTAATTTTAAAATTTTTACCAAAAATTTATTCAATATTTTGAAAAAAATTACCCATGTTGAAACCATGATAATTCGATTCGGCTCTCGATTCTAAACAAACTACTTTCTAGTTTTGAGTTAATTCATTAACACGTTGTATAAGGTGACCCATTATAATCTTTCCTTTCTAAACCTCATGACTTCAGAATCGATTGCTTTAAATCAATCAAGTTTACTAATGCTCAATTGATTGCGAACCCTTCCGACCCGTTTAAACAAACATTTTCTTATCAACCCTTAACTTTCTTGACAATTTAACAATCTAAAAGACAAACTAACTCGACAAAATGAAAACACTGAAACGTTTTAAGGCGTTCTTTGTCTTTGAAAGATTTTAGCGACGATTATAAAAGTTACGATGGTGAAGTAATCTGCGGAGGAGCTATTAAAAAGATTTAGCTTATTGCCTTAGTTGAAGGTTTTAGTGGAATAACGACTTAAAAAAGTATATGATTTTGATTGGTTTTTGATTAAAGATGGCTGTGGTAGTGAGGAAGGCTGAAGAAAATATGGATTGATTATGTGAAAGATTATACAGAGTGTAACAAAACTCCCTAGTAAAATTTTTAGGGGGGTGCTTCAGACCATCAAACTGAACAACTTTCACTATGGGGCCAACATCGAGAAAAAATAAAAAAAATCAGCTGTCCCATACAAAACTGCAGTACCGACTCCGACTCGACTAAAATGTATGGTCCCATTTTTCTCGATGTTGGCCCCATAGTGAAAGTTCTTCAGTTTGATGGTCTGAAGCACCCCATTTTAAATATTACTAGGGTGTTTTGTTACACCCTGTATAAGGTCTAACAAAATCAGCTGAAACTATTTTAAGGGGATGATCAGACCATCAACTGAACAAATGGGTGGGACCAACATCGAAATCGCGAAAAAAAAATCAGCTGTCCCATACATTTGAGTCGAGTTACGTTTGCCGTTTTGTATGGGACAGCAGATTTTTTCGCGATTTTGGTATTGGTCCCATATAGAGTTGTTCAGTTTGATCATAACCTTAAAAAAGTTTCAGCTAATTTTGTTAGACCTTAATTACACAACGTGTTTAAAGATCCTAATAATACTTATCTAAAGGGGTGGTACTCAAGACCATTAATCTGAACAACTTCCACTATAGAGTGGAGCCAACACAGAATTCTGGAAAAAATTATCAGTTGTCCCCATTGACTTACCAACTACTGGACGTAGGGTCCGCGCTCAAAAGTGTCCCAACCAAAAGAGCACCAAAACGTAAAAAGAGAGCCAATTACGCGACAGTCTTCGATTGATCGGCCGACTAATTTTGCATTTCAGCATTTTTAATGTCTATAGGTGGTTGAATTGCTAAACTAAAGTGGCAGTGGGCGGGGCACATTGCTCGCAGAACCGATGGCCGATGGGGCCGAAAAGTTCTCGAGTGGCGACCACGTACCGGAAAGCGCAGCGTGGGTAGGCCCTCCACACGGTGGACCGACGACCTGGTGAAGGCGGCGGGAAAACGATGGATGAGGGCAGCGCAGGACCGGTCGTTATGGCGATCCTTGGGGGAGGCCTATGTCCAGCAGTGGACGTTTGTCGGCTGAGATGATAGGTGGTTTATATTACTCACGTACTTAGGTTTGTGCAGTTTAGTCTCGGCCACTTTTTTCGAGAATTTTGTACCAGACCCGGCTTCCATAGTATTCTACGTTTTGCTTAGGAAAAATAATTTATTTTTTCTTGATTTCGATGTTGTATCCATCCATAGTCCATAATAAAAGTTGTTTAGTTGATGGTCTGAAAAACTCTGTTTAATTTAATGCATTTAATTGTACACCCTGTATATCTAATAACAATGACAGCTCGAAATTATATTCACGCGAACATTTTCATGCGAAAAGTTTATATCCTTTAAATACCAAATTAGAAGTTATGACCCTAATTGCGGTTGAAAAAAAAAACGGGACTCCATACAACATATTTTGTCCCTTGAGTCAAGGCATTTGCAGTCTTATAATACGGTTGTTAAGAGTTCTGTGAAGGAACATACTTATGTGGAAAGTATTTCTAAATTTCGTGGAGTTGTGCCACTGCCCACAGATCCCTTCCTTAATGCAGTATTTATATTCGCCAGGTTGAGGTAGGGCTGTAGTGTTAGCGAGATAAAATAGAATAATAAAAACGTAGTATCTTCACTTCATAACCCAAATACCGCAGTGTCTAAAAAAGAAAGTCTTTGATTAGTGTGTTGCCAGTGACGACACATATGGAACAGAGACGTGGTCGTTCATTGAAGGCCTCATAAAAAGGCTGAAAGTCACCCAAAGGGCAATTATGCTCGCAGTTTCCCTGCGAGATCGAATCAGAAATGAAGAGATCCACAAAAGAACCAGAGTAACTGACATAGCCCAAAGAATTGCTAAACTAAAATGGCAGTGGGCGGGGCATTACTCGCAGGACTGTTAGCCGATGGGGCCGAAGAGTTCTCGAGTGGCGACCGCGTACCAGAAAGTGCAGCTTGGGTAGGCCTCCACAAGGTGGACCGCCGATCTATTGAAGGAGGGCAGCGCAGTATAAAAATGAGGATGAGTCTAATTAAAATTTTTTATTTTAGTAATTTAGCACTACCGCACGTCATTATAAATAATTGTCACAGATACGATTTTATCCGTTTCTAATTTCGCAACACCGAAATACAATACAATCGTTGATTATGGTCAAGAGCAACCCTACAGAACCCCATCAGTAATTTAAAAAAAAATTATATACTCAAAAACCTTATATGCGCATGCCAAACCTTGCTTGCATGTTCACACGATGGTATAGGCTTGTAGCTAGCTGGATGCAGCCCACCGACTCGCCGCAAAGATCACCTTTTGTGAAACCACGCTAACACTAGAACCACGCCCAAATATAAAGCTTAATAATAAAACAAGGGCCACACCCTGTGCCCTCCCCGTTCGTGCTCATTAACGTAATGGGGCGTTGTAGGAATGAAATATTTTATTTGGCATTAATTTCATGTTGCTACTCTACTCTGTTCAATGATGCATCACTTATTAATGTTCACTTTTGAAATGGTTTGAAAAATTACGGAGTTTTTGTTTTTAAATTCAAAGTTTTGGTAATTTTGTTGCTGACTGTACTAATACAATACAGGATCTATTTTTTTAAGGGGATGATCAGACCATCAAACTGAACAACTGTCTCTATAGGACCAAAATCGAAATCGCGAAAAAAAATCTGCTGTCCCATACCTACACACACGGCAAAACAATTGACAGTTTTACGTGGTTTTACTTCAAATATGTACAGAGATGATAGACCAAGTGTGCTAGTTTGTATGGACCAAGTTTGCTAGTTGCGTGCTTCAACATAAAGCGCTTTGGGCTACGAATAAGAATGTATAGAAATGTAAATCAAACTCAAAAAGTGGCACCAAAAAAACTATACCGTGTTCGAATTTTGCTCTTTAAAAACTCTACCTTGCGGCACAGTATAAGAAAGAGTATCTATTACTAGATACAGTATGGACACTCCCTTCCTCCCACCAACCTCACCCCCTCTATCGCCGTCTGGTTACTTCGCACTGGTTACTCGTTACCTAAGAAGAAGACATAAGGTTCAATTTCTTTGGTTTCGCATGTGCTGACGTCATCTTGTCAAATTAAATTTTTTGTATGCAGTGTCCGGGCTGTGGTTGCGGCCAAAACTCATACAAAATGTCATTTTTCATTAGGAGCCAAAAATTATGTTGCTTTTGTTTAGAGTTATTCTTCTATAGTTATTCTTATTCGTAGGCTTTGGGCCTATCCATTCTTATATCGAGTCGATGGCATGTCATTCAAATCTTAAGTAAACCACTACTCTACAACTACCTCAGGGCAGCATCCTGGGTCCATTGTTATTTCTATTGTATATTAACGACATACCAAATGCTATTCCACATGAATGTATTCTGTTTGCTGACGACACAACAATTGTGATAAAAGGAACTGACCCAGATATATATGAAAATGAAATCAACGCAACACTTCAAAAAGCAATTGATTGGCTATCGATAAATAATTTAAAAGTGAATATAATGAAAACAAAATATATGCAATTTAAAACGCCTCAAGCACAACTACCCAATCTAAATGTTCAATACAATGGAACTTTATTAGAACAGGTCGAGAATACTAGGTTTTTGGGCATAACGATAGATAGTTACTGTAGTTGGAAAGAGCACATAACAAATGTCTGCTCAAAAATAAATAGTTTTGTATATGCAATGAGGCGAGTGAGTCAAGTTGTATCGAGAGAGGCAGCCTTAATGGCTTACAATGGATATATAACTTCTGCCCTTAGCTATGGGATTATTCTTTGGGGAAATTCATGTGACATACAAAAGGCTTTCATAATGCAGAAAAAATGTATACGTGCCATTTTTAATCTTGACCAGATAGATAGTTGCCTTCCATATTTTAAAAAATGTTTTATTTTGACACTCCCATGTTTGTATATATTTAATGTCTGTATATTTGTACACCAAAATGGACACTTCTTTCAACAAAATCATGAGGTGAGCAATAGAAATTTACGTTCCAAATATAAAAACAAAATATTTAAACCAGCATCAAAATTAAAGTTGGTTGAAAATAATGCATTTGTTATGTCGATTAAAATATTTAATAAGCTACCTGATTATTACAAGGAACTAGAGATGAAAGAATTTAAAAAAGTTGTGAAGTCATGGCTTGTGGAAAGGTGTTTCTATAGCGTGAGAGAATTTCTAGAGCATGAATAGCAAATAATATAACTTTGTGTCTTTGTGTCGTTTTCATTTATTTAAATCTAATATGTTATTATTAAAATTACTGTAAATTAGTCAATTCAATTCAATTTATTTATATTGTTATTGTTTGATTGTTTTTATTATTTTTATTGTTTCAATGGACGTCATGTATTGAATTGAATTTATTATTATAACTTTTGACATGATTGATTTAGATTTTAAGATTTTGTGTAAACGCCTGCAAAGGTAGGCTTCAGTGAGACTAATCACTGTAAAACATCGGCTAAAGCTTGTATACCTGAATCCATACACAATAAATTTCATTTCATTTCATTTCATTTCATTTCATTTTTCACCATCCATTAATTTTAGCATACAAAATCACTGATTTTAGCACATTTTACTTTGATCTAAGCATTTGAGTAGGTTTGCTGTTTTGTATGGAACTTTAGATTTTTTTGCGTTTTTGCTGATGGTCCCATAGAGAAAGTTGTTCAGTTTGATGGTCTAATCATTCTTTAAAAAACAGTCAGTATTAAGGAGGATCCTGTATACTAATTAATTCTAGTAAGAAACAAGATTTTCTTTTATATTTAGTGGCATATTACAATTTTATGTTAGTCCTAGAAACTTTAATGCTAAGTGATATTTTTACTGCCTTTTAAATAAGGTTTACAGTAGGTAATAGAATTACGGGATCAGTATTTACAACAGGATACTGAAAAGACACCATCCTATAGGATACTATAATTTTTTATTTTTTTTATTTATAATTAAATGGACTCTTGCTTGTGCGTTAGCACTGCATTTCCGCCAGTGTACTATATTTTATGGGAGAATCTATCCCAATCTCAGGGATTGTTTTTGGACAAGAACAAGAAGAGACTGAGGATTGCGGAGCCTCGTGGCAGGCACAAACGCGACGCGCGAAACCACGCGAGACGTGTGCTCGGGTCAGTGCCTCCCAGGATACTATAATTATTCAATGTTCTTGGAAATCATTTCCAAATACAAAGAGTTTTTAACTCATCTGTCACCAACGAAATATCAAATCCTAAAAAAAAACATAAATAATACCATGTCAAAAAACAGAGTAGAAAAAAACAACTGGCAATATTTTAGCACCATAGACAATAGGAGCTATACAGCGTGGCGCCATTAAAAATAAGCCCATAAATCGGGCCTAATGACCAGTCCGGGTAATGGAGCGTAGCGTGCGTTGCGCTTGGGGTTGAGCGATTCGACCCGGGTTCGATTCCGAAAGAATTCATTTTTTAATTTTAAAATTGGTATTAAAATATGCACTGTTTGAAAGTAGAACTTTTTTTATAATTGCTGTAAATTTTTTGATTTTTCATTCTATACGAACCATGGTAAAAAAATTGCAGCTATTTGTCAAAATACTATAATATAGGATCTTTCTTAATATGCTGACACTTTTAGGGGATGATATTATGACCACTAAACTGAACAACTTTCTCTATGAGAAAGTCGAAAGTTCTCAACATCGAAATCGGAAAAAAATCGGCTGTCCCATACATTTGGCTCGAGTAGGTTTGCAGTTTTGTATGGAAGAGCGGTTTTTTTTCGATGCGATTTCGATGTTGGTGCCTTAGAGAAAGTTGTTCAGTTTGACGGTCTGATCATCTACTTAAAAAAGTGTCAGCATATTAAGAAGGACCCTATATAATAATAAGGTCTATTAATAACTGTCTATTGCTTCATCTCCTTCTCGTGGTGCCATCTCCTATCGGAGGTTCGCAATTCGCATTAGTGCTATAAGGACCCTGGAGACTGCAGCCCTGAACAGTGAGTTGGTGTTCAAATCGAGCTAAAGCGGAGCTTAGAAAAGTTTAACTATATAACACTGAACACATGACTTAACAACCAAGGCAATATTTTGTATGTTTACCAATATTAAAACGATAGGACTAGTTCATCAATTCAAGGTCGCTCAGCGAGATATGGAGAGGCTATGCTCGGTGTTTCTCTGAGAGATCACATCAGAAATGAAGTGATACGTTAGAGATCTAAAGTGGTTGAGATAGCTCAGAAAATTAGTAAGCTGAAGTGGCAATGGGCTGGTCATATCTGACTGTGGGGTGTCAGAGTTCTAAAGTGGAGACCATGAACTGGCAGGCGTAGTGTGGGGACGCCCTACTGACCGCTAGACAGACGACGCAAAAAAGGTAGCGGGGAGCGACTGGATGAGGAAGGCCGAGGACAGAGTTTTGTGGCGCGCCTTGGGAGAGGCCTTCGTTCAGAAGTGGATGATTATACTCGTACTTAGTACTTTTTAGGGTTCCGTACCCAAAGGGTGAAAACGAGACCCTATTACTAAGCCTACGTTGTCCGTCCGTCCGTTTGTCCTACCTATTTAGGGCTGTAACTTTTGAACCGTAATAGCTAGATAGTTGACATTTTCTCAGATTATGCGTTATTGCGGCGGATTTGTTAACAAATAATAAAAATGTCAAAAAGCTACAAATTAAGGGGGGCTCAACAAAAAACTAGTTTTTATCAACGTTTTTTCTTCACGCTCTATCGTAAAAACGGTAATACATACAAGCATCAAACTTTGTGTGATTGTAGAGCAAACTCTACAGAATAACAACAAATACTAAAAACCGGCCAAGTGTGAGTCGGTCTCGCGCTAAAGGTCCCGGACAAAAAAAGTTTTTTTTCTATGTTAATAATGTTGTGTTTTGCAGTGGTGTGGTACGGAACCCTCGGTGCGCGAGTAGCCCGACTCGCACTTGACCGCTTTTATTTAAGACATGGCCGGTACCGTTTCACCTTAAAACCGAAACTCTTACGTCATTTAAAAACAAAATAGCACAAATAGAGCAATTTGGCTAGAGTTGACGTTAAGCGGCCGCCCCGGGGCTAAAGATTAAACAGTTTGGCGCGGTTTCCATAGTGCAAGCATTAATGCCCCATTTGGGGCAATATTGGGCATTTGGGTCAATCTGATATGGGAAGAAGTGGGTATGATCGTATTCATAATTTTGCTGGCAAGCTGCATGCGTAAACTATCCATTTCTGTTATTAATTTATAGTACGCAGTTTTGTTTGTTTTTAAATAAAAGGCAATGGAGCTTGGCCATACAGCCTCATTGTTTTTAGATCCAATAAACAGATTGATCAGAGTATTTTATTTGTAAATATTATTATTCAACTTTGAAACGGTCTATTTATACAAGGTGTAACAAAACACCTTAGTAATATTTAAAAACGTGGTTTAGATTTGACCATCAAAATATGTATGTATGTCCCATACAATTGAGTCGAGTGGTTGCTGCAGTTTTGTGTAATACATCGGTTTTTTTTCTCGTCGTTGTCTCCATAGTGAAAGTAGTTCAGTTTGACGGTTTAAAGTCTAAACCATCCTGTTAATAGTAGATGCACCAAGGGGATAAACCAGTGTCTTTCGTCACGGGAATATTGAATCCCGAGCGTAACGAAGGACTCCAGGGTTAACTCCCGAGCGGAGCGAAGTAGTTTGAGTTTAACTTCCGAACGTAGCGAGGGAGTTAACTAGAATCCTGAGTAACGCGAGGGGTTCAAGATAGCCTAACACGTAAACACTTTTATCCCCGAGGAGCATACTCTACTTTTTACACCTTTTACGAGACAATAAATATTAAGGTATTTTGTTACACCGTGTATGTTCTGAAATTCAAATGATCCACTTCCTGTTGTCACTCTTTCATAGTTTTATAAAAGGATAAGTACGAGTATCATAATTATTACGAGATGGTTGATATTATAAAAGTACCTTTTAGATAGATAACCCATTTTACCCAACACCCGAATTAAATTGCAACGTCTTAAGTAGGCGATTTTGCAAACACGCCTCCATTTCTTAAAGATCCTACCTACCCTTATCATAACGAAAACACAATAAGAAGTAGGTAACAAAGTAAAACATAAGCCATCCCATTTGACTCTCGTGGAATTTGGCACAGAAGTGCTGTTAAAAACCCGGGTAACTTAGTCTCGTAGGGCTGCCAATTTTTTTTTTGAAAAATGAGTAATCTATCATTAAAAAAAGGCATAAAATCGGAGTGGCATAAAATCCGCTTAGATATAAATCGATCGTTATTAAAATCACTGGGGGTTGCAATGTCCAGCAGTGGCTATCTTTCAGTAGAAATTAAGACAAAAATTAAGTAGGAAGGTTGAGCGTATACGTAGGTAATTTGCGCAACTGTAAGCAGACTAAATACAGCTTTTGTAACACCATTTTATAACAAAGTATTTTTTCAAATCAAATATTTCTACAGGGTGTAACAAAACACCCTAGTAATACTTAAGGGGGTGCTTCAGACCATCAAACTGAACAACTTTCACTATGGGGCCAACATCGAGAAAAAATTAAAAAAATCTGCTGTCCCATACATTTTAGTCGAGTCGGTACTGCAGTTTTGTATGGGACACCTGATTTTTTTTATTTTTTCTCGATGTTGGCCCCATAGTGAAAGTTGTTCAGTTTGATGGTCTGAAGCACCCCCTTAAGTATTACTAGAGTGTTTTGTTACACCCTGTATTTCTTCTTCTTCTGTACGGCATTAATCATAGCGATTTTATTAAGAACGAGCTTTTAACCGCGACTTCGTCCGCATAAATTATATACCAGATTTTAAGTCAGATGTTACGCTACCCAACAAAAAAAGTTTCATCAAAATCCGTTCAGTAGTTTTAGCGTGATACTCGAACAAACGAACACCCAAACAAACAAACAAACTAAATTCTTTTTTCAAATTTACAGTTTTATAATAGTCAAGATACATACATAAACTAACGCTTTTTTCCCAGAGGGGTAGGCAGAGACTATGGATCTCCATCTTCAGACACACCTCTCTTGCTTCCTGTAGTAGGTCCATACATCTTGTCAATCTTGTCATACATCCCCGTCGACTTTTAACCTATCATTTTTTAATGACATACTTGATCTGGTCTAGGTTCGTCCTCCTAGGTCTATTAAAAATATGTCGTTTTACAAAAGCGTCATTCAAAATGTATGATGATGGATTTGAAATGCTAGGCTAAAATTAGTAAGTACTTATTATTATTAAACTGCGGCTGGTCTTTTGCTCCGAACTTATATGGTATTTTCTTTTCGTTCTCGAGTATGCAGGTTTCCTCACGGTGTTTTCCTTCACCGCCGAGCTAGTAAGATAAATTCCGTAGAACTTAGTGGTATAGGCCAGGAATCAAACCGCTGCGCCATGATTAAGTTGCTAGCTCTCTTCCTGATGGACTATCATCGCTAGTTATAGCAGATACAAATTATTTAAAAAGTAGGTAGGTATACTCGTGCCTGTATAAAAATAGCCTATATAAAAAAGTTTTTTCTTATGAACTTCTGAGAAAATTCACCTATTTCTTTTAAAAGTAATTATTGGCAACCCTAATATTTATAAGGGAAATGCCACGTGGAAACGTACGCCAGTATCGACTCTGAATATTTTATAATGCGGGTTGCTGTTAAACTGGAGGACAAAATTATAGGCACACTTTTAGAACGGCTGGCTTTTATGTGACCTAATTTATATCGGAAATGGAGTCTGATAAATATTACAGTGGATTTATTAGAGTGAGAATTTATGCTGATGTTTATAGACGAACCGGGTGGTGTGGTGGTTACCACGCTAGACTACCAAACAAGGGTTCGTGGTTTCAAAACCCGGTTCAGTCATGGATGTTATATTATGTTAGTGTCGTTGTTGTATGGTTTCTTACTTATTCAGCTTAAGTTTGGAATTATTTATTTTTAATAGGGCTGGGTAAACAATGTTTTTAGCAAGTTTTTCTTCTCATAGACGTCGTACGTGACTAACTAATAAACATTTTTCAGCTGTTTGTAGACAACCCAATGTTACCTTTTAGCAACTTATTCAAATTTTGAAACATGCGATCTGAAGCCCACTTTAACTCATACTAAAATGTGAGTTTAAGAATTCGCAAACGTTTGTGAGTCGTTTATTAATAAACCAAAATATATGACCTAATTGTATTATAGAGATAATCTACCTACACATCCTTGTATAGTATTAGTATCAAGTTTTCTAACCACACTCGCGGCAGTAAGTTCATTAGTATACACATGTATGTATGGTTCAATTAAGCAACATTAACTCAACTACCATAATATAATATTTAAACAGTACTTAAATAAGCAGTAATACTATTGAGGTAAAAAGTTTTACAAGTCTAAATGATAAGTAGGGTCTACTTATACAAATGGGAGAGAGGCGTGATAATATTAATGCATGTATTGATTAACAATTCAAATAGCGATGTATTCTTCACCGAACCGTTATGCCGCGTGCCAGCCGTCCGCTTAGCTCACTTTGTCACGCATAATTTCCTTTCCGGATATAATCATTAATTTTGAATGAAGTCATTAATGACACGACAGCTATGGCGGGTCATGCGCATATTTAAATGCAACTCCTGTTATTATATTTAAACAACAGCTTGAAATGGTTTTATTTATATGACATTGATATAAGAAAAATGTATTAGTGGTCCTTTTACTAGGAAAAACATAAATTTCATCCTTCCTGCACTGCGACTTATTTTAGAGCTCAAATCGCAGTTCATAATTTATTATGGTGTTAGTGTTTTCTTTGTTTTTAATGAAGTCGGTTAAAAAGAAAATGTTATACCCTTTCACCATAGCTCAAATTAAAAGCTTTTTTATGCAGTATTAATAGTAAAATTAAAAGCGCACACTTAACCTCGGCCGCCATTGTAAAAACTTTACGACCCGAAGCAAAATACACCGATAAGTCGTTTCGATGACGTGAGAGCTTTAGTAATCGATTAAAGTCGATATTTTAACGATATCTCTCGATTTTATTTCATGTTTTTTTTATTCAAATGATTGATAATGCCTTCGAGAAGCGAATACAAAGCGGTATTGCTGTTTTAGGAATGCGAGTAGAATAAATAGTTGAAGTTGAACATTACATTGTATTTCATAAATTCGTAGTAGCATAAAACAGAGTAAACCGAAACCTATAGAAAGATTAATGATAGGTACGAGTATGCTATATGAACCTACTATAAAATAAAGACTGAAAAAGCATTTTGAAACAAATTTCGCCAGTTGTCTTCCCGCTCACGCTGCTACAATTACTCATGCCGTCTCGCTCGCACCATGCCGCGCGCCTTATGGTGTTATACAAGCCCCGCAAGTTGATATTGCGATGGAACCTTGTCACAATAACAGCTGCGTGACGTCTTCCGTCGCAAAAAACTCTAACGTAAGCGCGGGCTGACCTTGCGACGGTACTGACGGTGCATGTCGACTACGTCAAAATTACGTCACCAAGATGGCCGCCAATCGCAATATCAACTTGCGGGGGCTTGTACAAATCATTGCATAACCTGTGGCGACACGTTCCACGCCTACTTTGCACTTCTAACCCCTCTTATAATATTCTGTGATTAAAATGGTAGTTTGGATGTTTGTTGGCTAAGCGGATTTTTATGATTTGGCAATCAGATACACCCAGTATTAGGGTTAACAGTTGCATTACTTTAAGGGGTGATTCTACCTATGATACTGAACAACTTTCCCTAAGAAACCTATAGAAAATTAGCATACAATTTTGTGGAATTTACATACTAAATGCAATCAGATGATTGAACACTTACTAGAGAATTCTTTCTGGTTAAACACATAGGATACTTTTTTAAAGTGAACACAGACGAAGTCGCGTGCAAAATCATAAACGGGTCGATGTCTTTATCTTGTCATTTTTTATGCCTATGGTAAGTCAAATTTAACGATCGATTCCTACAGGTTATGGTTATTCCATTAAATTGGCGATAAATTTTGTTCTATGAATAAATTGTTGAAAAAAAAAAAAGACCTGATGTATCACTTTCCGTTTCGAAGTTTATAGCTTTTCGTGACATGATGTGTAAATTGACTTTTTAATGATATTCGTTTTAATATTAAAATTCATAACTTTGGGATTTGAGACAAAAAGCGTAAAATTATAACGGATTAAGTATTCGTGGGTACTTTAATGTTGGAATATGTTATTGAGCAAGAATTCGTTTTTTGGGCCTAGTATACAGGGTGAAAATTGATTAAATCATTGGCATCCTTTTTACCCGACTGCGCCAGAAGGAGGGTTATGTTTTTCGAGCGTATGTATGTATTTAACTAAGAGTCAACAGGGTCAAATGGATTATATCATTGGCATCCTTTTTAACTAAAAGAGTCTACCCATGAAACTGAACAACTTTTACCATGGGAGCAAATCGAAAGTCGCAAAAAAAAAAATTGCTGTTTTATACAGTTGAGTCGAGCAGATATAAAGCTGATTTTCTTTTTGATCCGAACGGTTTGCTCCCATAGTAAAAAATTTTCAGTTTGATGGATAGACTCATAGTTTAAAGGATGCCAATGATATCAATTTCACCCTGTATATCTAAATTACCTAATAATATTATTATATGTCTGTGTGTATGTCTGTGTATAAATCTTTTGTTATAGTTATTGATAAGGTATTGTTTTTCGATCATTAAATCATTATTGAGAAACACCGCGTACTTATCTTTGATCACCATTTCCTGTACACTAAGCTTGTCTAGGGGAAATAACTTTTTAGGGATAAGACCTCCTTATTTTTCGCCTATTGCATTTTCCCTGTATATTTTTGCCGCTTATGTTTTTGGTGTAAAATAAAGTAGGTTGTTTAATAGGCACATCAAGCATATCACCCGCAAAATCACTCCAAGAGAAACCTTAGTTATCCCTTAGTCGTCTCTGACAATCGCAGAAAAAAAATATGAAATCGTTATGGTAAGTATACAGGGTGTAACAAAACACCCTAGTAATACTTAAGGGGGTGCTTCAGACCATCAAACTGAACAACTTTCACTATGGAGCCAACATCGAAATAGCGAAAAAAAATCTGCCGTTTCATACAAAACTGCAGTACCGTCTCGACTCAAATGTATGGGACGGCAGATTATTTTTATTTTTCTCGACGTTGGCTCCACAGTGAAAGTTGTTCAGATTGATGGTCTGAAGCACGCCCTTAAGTATTACTATGGGGACAACTTCGAAATCTCAAAAATAAATCAACTGTACTAAAACGTATGGGCGTTTTAGTCGAGTCAGTACAGCAGTTTTGTATGGGACAGCAGATTTTTTTTCGCGAATTCGAACTAGGCTCCATAGTGAAAGTTGTTCAGTTTCATGGGCTGAAGCAACCCCTTAAGCATTACTAGGGTGTTTTGTTACACCCTGTAAAGAGCGGTCACCGGCTCATTTACCGGCTGCACGCATCGTGATCACGCACGATGAAACAATTCCCTAAAATCTTTATTCTCAGAGCCCATAGCATTAATGTTAACTGAACGAAAATCACCGGCGTGTCTTAAACTACATACGTGGGGTGTTCAGAAACTACGTAATATTTTTTTGGGGTACCTTTTTTTTTTGCTTTGGTTCACACGGCAACTCCTGTGTAACCAGGACCGTTCACAAAACTAAACAAAAAGAAACATTTGCAAGCATTTTCAGAAACATTAGAAATTAATATTTATCTAATTTCTATAACAATCGGAAACTGCGTTGTTTGTCTGTCATATTATTATTGGTTTACACTCTTAAACTATAAAAACTATTTTATGAAATAATACAAAGCAGAAAATAAGACGAAGAAATCAATCGCCACAGGTTATGCAATGATTTGCATAACAGCATAAGGCGCGCGGCGTGGTGCGACCGAGAGGGCATGAGTAGTTGTAGCAGCGTGAGCGGGAAGACAAGTGGCGACAGCCATCTCCGAAGCAAAAGCGCTACTTTGCAATTCTAGCATAGCATGCATAGCATAGCACAGCATATGCTCACAACTATATTCCCCGAGGGGGCAGTCAGAGATATTCTGAAACATTTCTTTCTTTGCATTTCTAGCCCCTCTTATAATGTTCTGTGGAGACAACTATTTGAGTTGGAATTCGCATCCCGTAGTGTCTATAGCACCCCTAGTCCATCCAACACAGACATAACTTTTTAGAGCACCGTTTCGTGCATTTCTCCTCCATTCGCACCTAAGTATGCCATAAATTTGCTGATTGCACCAAGTGGCGGGGTGGTTACCGATTCATGGCACTTTCGACCTTAATGCCTGTCGTGCGGATTAGCTGTGAGCGGTTTGTCTTGTTTTTCTTTTTCAGCTAATGGAAAAACCGCTGTCCTAAATACTGATAGATAGATATTGCAATAAACAGGGTGCAAATTAAAATGTGTTACTTATACAGGGTTTCAACTTAAATGCGTTACAATCGGCAGCTAAACAACTCACTATACAGAGAGTAACAAAACACCCTAGTAATACTTAAGGTGGTGCTTCAGACCATCAATCTGAACAACTTTCACTATGGAGCCAACATCGAAATCGAGAAAAAAAATCCGTTCTTTCATACAAAACTGCAGTACCGTCTGGTCTCAAACGTATGGGACGCCAGATTTTTTTTATTTTTTCTCGTCGTTGGCTCCATAGTGAAAGTTGTTCAGATTGATGGTCTGAAGCACCCCCTTAAGTATTACTAGGGTGTTTTGTTACACCCTGTAGAGCCAAAATCGTAACTAAGCTGTTTTTTTTTAGATTTCAAAGGAGGTTTCATGCCTATAGTAAAATTTTTTAATTTTAATGGTCTGAAGTACCCTGTTAGATATGAAACGCTTTTAAGTTTACACCCTGTCTACTTCAGACTATCAACCTGAACTTTCACTATGGGACCAATATCGAAATCGCAAAAAAAGATCCGTGGCACTAAAAAGGTTGTAATATATTTTAGGGACTGCTCCAGACCATCAAATTGAAAAAATCTGCTGATTCATACATTTTCTATCGAAACAAAAAACAAATTTTTCACGATTTTAATGTTGGTCCCAGATGGTGAAAGTCGTTCAGTTTGTTGATCTGAAGCACCCCCCAAAACTAAAGTATGTAACTCATTTAAGTTTACACCCTACATCATCATGATCATCATTTTCAGCACGTATCTACCTACTGCAAGGCCTCTACCCGCACATTCGAACTTCGCAATTGCGTGAACATTTTCGGTCCAATGTCAACTAATGAAGTGCGGACCGAAACAGTGGCGATATAGCGAACATCTAAAGTGCGGGTACAGGGCCTGGGCAAAAGCCTCCTCCCTATTTTGCCATTCTTCTCGGGCCTGTGCCAGTCGCATCCAGGTCTTGCCGATACTTTTCCAGATGTTGTCAACCCACCTGGCTGCCGGTCGACCCACTCCTCTTTTGCCTATTCTCGGCGACCAATCTGTCAAGGCTCGTCAAGGTTTGCTCCACCTGCCATCATTTCGCCTAGCTACGTGTCCTGCCCACCGCCACTTTAAGCGAGCTATTCGGTCACACCCTGTATACCTAACATGTATTTTTCCTCTGCATATTTATTAAAACACATTTTCTATTTTCATAAAAGAGCAACATAAAACAATGCTTGCTCAGTGGAGAGGAATAGAAAAGGTTTATAAAGTGAACCGTGTTTTTGACGTTAGAAATTGAAAACTCTTAATGCAGCTACCTTACGATTCAAACAGACGGGGTAATTACACGACCCTTTCGAGACACACTGTCTGTGCTAGCATGCCACCCACGACAAAGCGTTTAAACGAGAAAAACGTAATGCGCGCTCTTTCTGGCATACGTAAAATAATAAGGAGGCATGTCTCGATTTAGGTCTGCCACACACATACGGAATTGCAATCCGGAATTCCGGATCAGGATTGTGATTTTGTATAGGATTCGACAGCTCCGCAATTCCGAACGGAATTGTGGAGGGGGAAAATCCATACGAAATCGTAATCCTGATTCGGAATTCCGGATTGCATTTCCGTATGTGTGTGACGGACCTTAATAGTTTTCTCGGGGGTGGCATGCGAGGCCTACAGCGTCCGCGGCATGGCGTCTCGATAAACGTTTTATCGCGCCTGCTAACTCGTTCGTTCGCACGCAAAAAGAAAGAGAGCTAGGGCACGATAGCGCTTTATCGCGCCGCCGCCGCGCCGCCGCTACATGCAACGATTTCACAGTATTTAACCTTCGATCAACAGTTGTATATTGTTGATCGAAGTATTCAACACTTCAAGTGCTGACGCACTACGTCTTAGGTCAGCAACAAATAAGCTGCAGTGCGTACGACTCACCCGGTGAGTCAGGATTGTATCAAATTCCACAGTGTTAGCACTGCGCGAGTATCATTGTTTTGATCTTAGCAGCCAAAGTGTTAAGAGGATATACCTACTCGCCAGGGCCCTCGCGCGCGCTGCATACACCAAAGTTTTATCCTATTTTTTCAATATTCCGATTCTTAGGGCTCTTACAGACTCTTAAAAGTAGACGCCGTTGTGACATGTTGAGAATAATACCAACTAGAACAAAGTTCATGCATAAAAGTATATTTGCCATAGCGCCAAAAATTTACAACAATATACCGAAAAATATACGGAACTGCAACACCATAAGTGAGTTTAAGAGAGCTTTGTTTAGGTTGTTAGTAAACAAAGCCTACTATTCTTTAAATGAATTTTTATCAGACAAAGTTTAGAAACAATATTTACCATTATGTCCGAATTACTTGTATGTCCTAGGTATAGTATCCAGTATAATTTCCATATAATTCCATTAGTTGTGCAGCAATAGTAACTAATTAGATATGAAGATATTGTAATTATTATTTTAATGATAACTTTAATTGATTTGTTTGATTAATTTATATTTTGTTGTGTTGTTAATTTATATTTTTTATGTTTTAAACTGGACTAGAATTTTGTAATGTTATGATTATTTGATTTATTGTTAATTATTGAATGTAATATTGTTATGCCCTGACGGGGTACTACATTGTAAATACGTTAACATCCTGTACGATTAATTGATTACTATGTACATTATAATGTGGCAATGCAATAAATATTTCTGATTCTGACAGACGAGCGACACTTTGCTGTCGCGGTGGGTCGCAGAGCGTCGCGCTCATACATTTTACGGTCGCGCGACCGTCCGCGACACCCGGCGGCGCCGGCGACCGCAAAGTGTCGCACGCAAGTCTGTGAGAGCGCTTATACTAGCGGCGCGCCCGCGCCTTCGTACGAGCGTAACTTTTGATTGTATGAACTAATTGCGATGAAATATTGCCTATATGTTAATCCAAACTAGCCCTATGCTTATGTGGAAACCCAATCCAAATCGGTTCAATAGTTTTTAAATGGTGCATGCAGAAACAAACAGATAAACAGACAAATAGTAAATGTTGATACGGGGCATAGCGTTTGGAATATCTATTAAATTAATTCATTAATCGTTATTTGGGCTGTTAATTAAGTGGCAACGTGTAACTAATCGACGAGCGTGTTAATTAGCCTAATAATTTAACTAGCTGGATGTGATACACTGAAAAAAATGTTTCGTTAAATCTAATTAAACTTTTGTGACGTTCAAACTGTTTTGTAGCATACAAACAAACGTTTGGTTAACTTTTTTCTATTTATAAACAAATGTTTGACTAAGTGCCCAAAACAGTTTGGGAGTCACAAAAGTTTCGTTTTATTTAACACGACACAATCGCACCAGTGGATAATCAATGGAAGATTTTTTTTTCGTATTGACCAATACAGCATTGCTCAGAGAGCAGCTACTGCTTATTACTGCGGACTATGGGGGGACCACACCAGTGACGGCGAAGCGGCCTGGTAGGTCTACCGAACCAATGAAAGATCTTAAGCAACCTGCCCAAGGGGCACCCCTAAGGGGTACGGACCTCGGCAATGGGCGTTGCTGGGACTGCGCGGACTACGATGGGGTAGTGGGGATCGGTGAGAATCGTCTATGGAAGACATTGTCGAAGTCGAAGCTTTCTCTGTGTGGTGTATTTACTCATGTGCCTATAGGCCAGGGGTGGCCAAACTTTTCAAGTACGCGGTCTACATTGAATCTCAGATATACTTGGCGGTCTACTTTCAAAAATTATACTTCTTATTCTTACATATTTATTCAATCAATAATGTTTGTTTTTTGTGGTGGTGGATGTTTTTTCATAACATACATCATAGAAAACGCTGGTTCATAATCTACTTGTAACGTGAAAACCTGCCACTGTTTCCAAAAACATGCAATTTCAAAAAATATATCTTAGGTATCAATCAGAGTTTGAATATTATTTCCTCCTCGCACCACAACAGATTTAGCTTCGACTTCTTCTACAGTTTCAAAATTCGAAAACAGTCTTTCGAATTCCACATGTTACGCAGCTGAACAGTTTTTCAGCGATGTTTCTGAATTTTAGGCATTTAAATTAGATTTTTAAAAACTTGCGCCATGATTTAAAAATAGATTCTTTCTTTCTTTTAAATTTTTTGAACTCTTCGCGGGCTACCATAAAACACGGCGCGGTCGACCGGTCGACGTCTTGGCCACCCCTGCTATAGGCTGTGTCGCTGAGTCTCGCTTCTGTGTGTAAAGTTGTTAACAGACAGACACACACAATTCAAAAATTTTGTTCATCATTCTCCAATACCGTGTGTAAAATGTCAGCAGCAACCGATTACAAAGTAGCAACGCGGAATTATGTATCAAAGTGAAATCGAAAGCTTTAATCTCAGATACTACATTGCACCCTCCGCTTTCTACCCCCGGGGTTTAACCCCTTCTGACACGTTCTTTGATAGCCATTAAAATACAGAAGGTAATGTAAATTAATACGATTACAATTGTGAGCTACGAGTTTGAACACTGGGAATTTTGTTTTTATAAAGCTTTATGAGATTTGTATGAAAAATAATAAAAGTTGAAAATATTTATTTGGCATTGGCAGCAACTTGAAAAGTGAAGCTGAATAATTATTTGTTTGAATTTCGTGATTATAATAATTATACAGAAAAATGCGTATAAAAAAGGTCAGCAAGCATGCGACATAGCAAACTCGCGCTTTATCTCTCTATCGCTCCGGGCATAATAGAGCGAGAGAAAAGGCACGACGATAACGTTATTTCACGCATCATGCTACGTCGACGACACATCTACCGCCGTAACAACATAATCATGCGTAACCATACGTAACACTACAATCATGTTGTAATTGTCAAACATCCCACACAGCACAGAATATCTACTAGATATCTATTAGATATTTTGTAGACACTTAGATTTTTTTTTTTTTTTTTTTTTTAATTAACTATGGGTTTGCTCTTGACCTCAATCCAGTCCTCAGGACGAAGATGGGGTCGTAGATGTAGCGAGCTTACCCAGAAGATGCCTATTCACTCGTACTTTAAAGGAATCCGGGTTGTAAGTACTCGGAAATACTGACGCAGGTAAGGCATTCCACTCCTTGGCTGTGCGCATTATAAAAGATTCAGAAAGGCGCTTGGTGCGGATATGTGGGATGTCAACCAAGAAGGGGTGATATCCCGCGGTGCGTCTGGAAGTCCGATAGTAGAAAGGGGAAGGTGGGATGAGCTCATGTAGCTCTTGGGCACACTCACCGAAGTACAATCTGTAAAAGACCGACAAGCAGGCCACTCTGCGGCGGTGGGCTAGGCTATGAAGCTTGGCCTCCACCAGCTTACTACCGCCAATGAGCCTCCTGGCTCTGCGTTCAACCGAGTCGAGTGCGGCAAGTTGATACTTGGCTGAGCCATCCCACAGGTGGCAGCAGTACTCCATACATGATCGGACCTGAGCTATATACAATACTAAGAGCTGTCCAGGAGTGAAGTACCGCTTCACCTTGTTTAAGATGCCCAGCTTTTTGGCCGCAGTTTGAGCCTTAGACTCGATGTCAGCGCCGAAGTTGAGTTTCGTGGTCAAGCTTATACCCAGAAGCCCAAGACTGTCGGAAACAGGGACAGATGTACCCCGGAAAGTAGGAGTCAGATTAAACGGACTCCTTTTTGCGGTGAACAGACAAGCCTGTGTTTTGGTGGCGTTGAAGTTGACTAAATTATTGTCACCCCACTGGGAGACAAGACTTAAAGTCAAGTTTGTTCGCTCAACCATGGCCTCCCTCTGCGAGCGTATTTTATCCCCGCTGGCCCCTGCGCCAGATACATATCTCTCCATGACAGTACTGTCATCTGGATACCCAACAATACCTGACACAAGGAGGTCATTGATGTGCAGTAGGAAAAGTGTCGCGGAGAGAACAGACCCTTGAGGAACTCCAGCATCAATTGCCATAAGGTCAGAAGAGCAGCTGTCAATGACAACTCTAATCGACCGTTCTCTCAAGAAATCTATTCAATCAAGAAAGATATTTTGTAGATATCTATTAGACATCTTGTAGACATTTGACGGCCCGGTAGCTCAGTCGGTAGTGAACCTGCCTGCTGTGCCGAGGGTCGCGGGTTCGAATCCCGTAAGGGGCAAATATTTGTATGATGAATATGAATATTTGTTCCCGAGTTATGGATGTTTGTATCTATGTACGTATTGTTTATCGTTGTCTAGTCATCATAATACAAGTCCAGGCTAGATTCTGGTACTTTAAATGTGACTAGATAATTTGTGTGACACTGTCCAAGGTATTTATATCCCATCCTACTTCCTACTATCCTACTATCCTATCCTACTAATATTATAAACGCGAAAGTTTGTAAATATGGATGGATGGATGGATGTTTGTTCCGCTTTCACGCAAAAACTGCTGAACGGATTTTGATGAAATTTGGTATACAGATAGACCATGGCCTGGATTAACACAAAGGATACTTTTTATCCGGGTAACGCAGACGATGTCGCGGGCAACAGCTATTTATTTTATATTTATATTTATTTGTGCTGTTGGGGATTTTTGCCTCCGTACCTTTCAGATATCTATGGAAAAAATGTCTTAGCTTCGCAAAACCACTGAAATCAAAAGTAATCAACACAAAAATGAAAGCGTTTTCCCGAAATTGTTTTCCTTGTCGATAATAAAAAGCCAAGGATTACGTTTCATAAAAAAGTTAATGATATACTCGTACCTACTAAAAGATTGGCTTTCTTTAGGTTGACATCAAAAAACAATTTAGGATATTACTATCTAGACTAGAAGATTGTAAATTTAATACCCACTTGCTTTTATTAAAATTCTACTCGCTCGATGAATAGGGAAACTTCTAAGGTCAGACTCCTCTTTTGAAAAAAATTTACTTGCTGTTCTAGTCTTTTTTTTGTAAATTAGCAAATTAATTAAATTTGCTGTACGTAAGTTAATAATAAAACCGGTCAAGTGCGAGTCGGGCTACTCGCGCGCCGAAGGTTCCGTACCACCACAGAATACATTAACTTTAAAAAAAATGTTTTTCCCCCTTAGCGTGAGACCGACTCACACTTCGCCAGTATTTATTATTTGTTGTTATACTGTACAGTTTGCACTATAATCACAATTGACGCTTGTATCACAGCCCGGACACTGCATACAAAACATTGAAATTGACAAGATGACGTCAGCACATGCCAAACCAAAGAAATTGAACCTTTAGTCTATTTCGTAGGTAACGAGTAACCAGTGTGAGGTAACCAGAGTGCGACAGAGGGGGTGAGGTAAAAAGTTGGTGGGAGGAAGGGAGTGTCCGACTGTCCGTACTGTATCTAGTAATAGATACTCTTTCTTATACTGTGCTTGTATGTTACGTATTAACGTTTTTACGATAAAGTGTGAAAAAAAACTAGTTTCATGTATATCCACATGAATTTTTCACTATTTTTTATTTTTTGTCATCAAATTCCATACAATGATACATATTCTCCGGATCTGACGTAGCTTAACTTCGGAAACATACTGTACTAGTGAAATAAAATGTCACTTAATGTCACCCTCCTCTCAACTGTCATTACGCCCCCATTCAACCAAAATTGAAACTTCAATCAATAAACAACTATTATTGAACTCTATACCAACAATCTTATCTACCATCAGTATCCAAAGAGAAATACCTCAAATAATTTCCCCAATCCGATCCCCGATAACAGAGGGGTTGAAATGAGCAAGGGAAAATAAGTCATTAATAGAAAATAACGTTCATATCAGAAGTGGGATCTAAAACAAGATGGCTGGACTGATAAAGGGAGTTTCACTTCCCCTGCAGTTAAGTTTAGGGGTAGTGTACAATGTTATTAGAGGTAAAAGTATTGGCGGGATTAAATAAATTCGTTGTAATTTTACGGTGTGCGTACTTGGGTTTAGTGTACTTTAGTGTGTATTCACACGACAGAGTCGCGTAAGAGAAGAGAAGAACTCTTTCAGGAGCATAATGCTATTTGAAATTTAACTACAGTCCAATAAAGTAGGGACTTATTATACTGATATTATTTATAATCACTAGAGATCGGATAATCGGATGCTTATTTACCTAAGCTTCACTTTTTTCCCTACGAAAACATAATATGGATATGCCTCCCGCACCGTTTTTCATGTTGTCCAATTAAATACTTTTGACAAGAAAACATCTCGGAAAACTTGGTCAACTCAGACAACTTGGTCAATTCAGACAACATTGTATAAGTTGACCAATATGTCAGAGTTTTTCATGTTGTCCGAGTTGTTCATGTTGTTCGAATTGTTCAAATGTCCAAGTTCTACGATATTTTAGCAGTCCCGGGATTCAAGAACGATCCTGGGATTGTTTCATTAAATAAATAAATTAAGACGTACACACATTATTCTTGTGAAAAATGAAGTTTAGCTGAATATGCATCCGAATATCCGACCTCTAATAATCACGCAAGGCGAGCGCGATGCGTTCGCGATGCATGCGCTGAGCGACGCGACGCTTACGCTTACGCGGTTGCTTTCGATCGATATATTATGTAGTTTATTGAAAAAAAGTTAAATTTCAAATTGCATTAAGCTTCTGAATATAATTCTGCTCTTAAGACGAGCGACCCTTTTCGGTCCCCGTGTGTCGCAGAGGGTCGCGCTCATAGACTTTACGGTCGCCTTGGGTCGTGCGACTATCGCCCGACTGCAACCGCAAAGTGTCGCTCGTCTGTAAGAGCGCTAACGCGACGCTCACGCTTAGTTAATCGCGTCATATGAACGCGCATTTATTTTGAGGTTCTTTTATACAAGATACCTATGTTTAATCTAGGCTGTTAAAAATGCGCTTATTCTCATACCACATTTGGTATTACTGGCACAGTAAAGTTATTTGTTTTAATTTATGGGCACTAACTGGTCATATCGTTCAGAACTAATACTGGACCAAAATCTTAAAGTACACACTGCTTCTAAAACCGTAACATCATCATCATCTTATTTAAGAGCTACGCTCTTGTCGGTGGAGTGTTCGCCAATCCTGTCTACTTTCAGCTAGTGTCTTGAGTTCCTGATACGACACGACATCAACCTTTCCCTTCAATTGGGCTAGATAACTCTGTCTGGGTCTTCCTCTGCCTCTCTTCCCCTCTATCTTCCCCTCCAGTATGGCAGTAACCGTAACATAGGTACCTTTTATTGTTAGTGCCAAAAGTGCACTTTGTAACCCCTCTACACTAATGTAAACACTCCCTAATAGCCATAATAGGATACTGTATTAATAGAAGGCGGAATATTGAGCTTAATTACAATTAGTTTCATTTAATAACATTATCTTTTATTGTCTAGTCGAAACATAATTGTATTTAATTTTGTAAGTGTTAACTTAAGTAGTGATTAGACATTTTTGGGTTGAAATAAGAAGTTTAATTAATTAAATGGTTGGTAGGGGATAGGACGAGGGAGGAATATCGACTCTGCCAGCCCTATTTGTAGTTAGGCGTGAGTATACAATAGTACGAGATAGTACGATATAATTACCTATAATTAACAGGGGTAACTTTTAGTTCAGAGGGCTATTCGAGCTCAGTGGCGCCCTCGTAACAATAATAAAGATTTCTGAATAAAGAAAGCCTAAATTAAAAAAGTGCCCATTAGATAAACTACAAAAGCCTTCAAGCCATTGTTATACAATACTTTTATAGGTTCTAAACATTCCACTTTTAGACAATTTTGAATAAAAACTAAAGCGGCCGTTTTTTACTAATTAATGAAATGCAATTATCTGCCCTAACATCCTGTAGATAGACTTTTAGTTATACAGGGTGTTAGGGTAAACAGTTACATAAATTTAAGGGGCGAATGAGCCCATGATGCTTAACAACTTTTCCTAGAAACCTATACGAAATTCGTTAAAAAAATGTAGGACTGACCATACTAAAAGCTGATCTGAAATGAAAATGACCTGGCTTGATGAATAGGAACAACGAACAACATTATCCTAGAATCAACGTTTTTTCTTATCGTTTTTCGAGCGATTTACACTGACATTCATCTTTGTTCGACACCTGCTTCAAAATTAAACCATACATAACAACATAACCTATACCACCTCAACACCGAATGGCTTTAAACCATCACGTGACAATTTGTCGCATAAACCCTTGATTCGATTGTCACTCACTTCTCCACCACCGCCACTAGAACCCTAGACATCCTCTAAACCTTTTAATTTCAACCTTAAAGCTGAAGCTATAAGGTGGAGTAGCTCTGGAGAGAAGGGTCCAAGTAATTTGGTCATAAAATCAATCAATCCAATCACGTGACAGTCGTAAATTTGGCTCTAATTGGCCAACGAGACCAGAATTTGATGTGTTCATATTGGGCGGCTTAAATAGGGCTGTCAGTGTGTCAGAATTGATTTAATTTGATTGTCTGTGTCACAATGGTAGCTACAGAAAATGTATTGCAGAATTTTATTAAATATTTTCGTCTCTTTTGAAAATTAATAACACTATTGGTTCAGCATAAGAATAGACCGACCCGTTTTTTTCTGTAGGTTTCGTACGAGGTGACTAAGGAATGACTCAAATGAATGAATTAATATTTTAGAGGGTACCGAGCCTCCAGTGCTGCTCTCCAACGTATTTTTTTCATTTCTTAAAAATTTTTAAAATTTTCAAAAAACAAGAATGTCACATATTCACTGCTGATTTTCAATTTATCAGGACATTACTGATTTGTTAACTGCTGTGGTCTAATGGTTAAGAGCATTGGGCTCTCGACACGGAGGTCGTAGGTACGATTCCCACGGGGGACACCAGGAGAGGAATGTCTCTAGTGATATGTCACTTTGTGCGTTTTTCCCCAGTTGGTTAGGACATTACAGACTGAATCAAATGATCGTCTGAAAAGAAAAATGATTCCGTGCTTCGGATGGCACGTTAAGCCGTTGGCCCCGGCTACTATCTCTGCGAGGCTAGTACGCCAACCCGCGATTCACGCTTCCGCTCTCTTTCCATTTGCGCGCGAAAGAACGAGATAAAAGTCTAAATTTGACAGATGGATGTGTTAAATGTAGGTATCGTGGGTTGGCGTACTAGCCCCGCTGGCGGTAGTAGTCACACATAAGCACCACGTCAGAGTCTGACAGGCGGTCTGAAAAAACTCTGACACCAGGGCTCTGCCCACACGATAAGAGAGACTGATTTGTTTTTTGAATACCAAAATGGTGGTCATTTTAACAGCTCTTAAATAACTTGATGATATCTAATAACATTGTAAAAAATTTTTACCAAAAAAATAAAAACCGACTTCAGAAGTAAAAAAGTACAAAATAATATTTCAGCCTATGAATTTTACATTCGAATCTATAAGAAAATGAATTTGTTTTGTCGAAGTCGCTGTCAAACCGGTAGGTACGATTCGCGACTGTGCTAGCAGTAATTTTTTGGCTTGGCTTGACACCGACTCCAACAAAACAAATTAATTTTCTTATAGATTCGAACGTAAAATTCATAGGCTGAAATATTATTTTGTACTTTTTGACTTCTGAAGTCGGTTTTTATTTATTTGGTAAAATTTTTTTTATTTCAAAATTTTTATTGATTAAATATGTTATTTCGACTCAGATATCCGTTAAAAAGTTACATTGAAAAGAAGCAAAAGGTTCAATCGCAGACGATTTGCTGTCAACTTTTGAGGAGTTATATCATGTAGCTCCGAAGTGCGTCATCAGATAATCACAATATTAAAATGGGACCACCTCGGGAGTATACCCTTTCAAACAAAAAAAGAATTTTTAAAATTGGTTCACAATTGACGAAAATATCGGTGAACATACATAAAAAAAAATACATACAGCCGAACATAGAACCTCCTCCTTTATTTGAAGTCGGTTAAAAACTAGACTTCCTCTTATAACTACCTCAAAACGTACACAAAATTGCAGTTACTAAACCACTAAGTAACTCCTCACATGGTTACGTAATTTTCACACTAGTTAAACTTAACTTTAGACTTTCAAACTTCAGCATATAAAGCATCTTATTAAAGAGCTTATACGATGGAAATTTTGCTTTAAAATTTATGATTATGATCGTAACAAGTATTATGTTAAGACAGTTCGCCATATCGTCGAGGTGTACCCACTTAGAAAATACCCTGGGAACATTAAAGACCTTGTCGACCTGACGAGTTACAGAAACTAGGACTAATTACTGTAAGGAACTGTATTGAAATCCATACATCATCACCATCAGCATATAAACGTCCCACTGCAGGGCACAGGCCTACCCTCAGGGAGGGTGTATGGGCATTAATCCACCACGCGTGCCCAATACGGATTGGTAGACTTCACATACGCATCAGAAATTCTTCTTCAGCGTATGCAGGTTTCCTCACGATGTTTTCCTTCACCGTTTAGAGCAGTCGGTATTACGTACATAAGTTAGAAAAACTCATTGGTACATTGCATGTTGTCCGTGCGGATTCGAACCCGGACCCCCATAATTGGGTGTCCATACCTCTCCGCACATTTGAGAAGTTAGATCTAGAAAACCGTAATAAAAGAAATGTGATCCGTGCTATACAAGGTGTAAGTTACCCTTAACCATTATACTCTACCCATTTACTATGTGAGCAAAATCGGATGTTTCATACGTTTGAGTCGAGTAAGTATTTCAGTTTAGTATTTTATTTTATTTATTTTATTTTATTTTATAATATGGAACAGCTGACTTTTTTTTTGTTAAAGTCTAAACCACCCCATTAAATGTTTATTTGTATTTTGTAACATCTTGTATACAAATACCTATTTCAAACATTTTCTCACTAAACTCTTGGTGCGCTTGTATGAAGTGTCGGGGGTGTACTACGGAGTGCGTCAGGCCTGACGATAGTTTGTACCATGTCGATGTATTTACCTGAAACAAACAAAAATCTTTTTAATATTTTTTAAATACGGACTTGCAAATGCAAAGTACTTTCAGAGAACTTATTTAATGTTCAATTTAAAAAAAAAATAAAAAAAATCTGCTGTTTAATACCTATATTTGGGTAGAATCGCCATGGACGTTTTCTATGGAACAGCAAAATTTTTTTCACACCACCCGCTTGAAAATGGAACATTATATGTCATGTAACTCGAACCTAAAGCAAGTCATTATAGCCCTGGGACTAGCCGGGCAATAATATTGTACTGAATTTCATTATAACCCGCTGGTCAATAATGAGATTTGAATATGGAACCGCATCCACAGATTATTTAATAGTTACTACGACCCTTATCTTAAAATTCGTATGAAAACTTATCATGGCACCAAAAAGAACTTAATTCGAAATTTGAACTGGCCACCACGAGTATTGAACACAAAAAAAGAAAAAAAGGCGCGAATACTGCATATCTTTGTACCTATTGCTACGAACAAAGTAATAAAAAAATATTACATTGTCTTTCCACAACTGGAGTGCGTTTTTTGAATCTCATTCGCTGAGTTCAGCAGTTGAAAATGTCAAAATTATTATGGAGATACGAATCTTTCTACTGCTGACTTGACTTTCGAAAATCGCACTCCTGGAGTATGATTTTTTAATGTCAAATCAGCAGTAGAAAAATGCACGTCTCCGTAGTAATATTGACATTTTCAACTGCTGAGTTCAAAAAATGAGTTTAAAAAATCGCACTCCTGGTTAATGTTTCAAATATCTACTTTCACTTTTAATTTAATAAAATAGTGTTTTCTAAATACTTACTAAGTATACTATTGAACTCTAATACTATGTTATAAACTCTAATAAAATAATTGGTTTCTAACCATAGAGAATTCACATGCTCCCCTGGGTTTCTAACAGTATTGCTTTTTATTTTCTCGCGGAGGGTGTGAAAAGTAGAGTATGGTCCTCGGGGATAAACGTGTTTTCATCTTGGGCGAGCTTGAATCCCTCGCTTCACTCAGGATTCTAGTCTTAACTCCCTCGCTTCGCTCGGGAGTTAACTCTACACTCCCTCGCTACGCTCGGGATTCAATATCGCGCCCGTGATGAAAGACACTGCTTTATCCCCTCGGTACATAATCTACTATTTCGCGATTTTAGCGGTTTTTATTCCATAGATAGTGAAAATTGATCAGTTTGATAGTCTGAAACACCCCGTTAAGGACGGGGTAACGCATTAAATTTTACACTTAAATTCTTAACCTATAAATAAATATAAAAAAATTTAGTCAATTGTTAAGAAATAAGTCAATATATCGAGTTAAAGTGAGCTCGCCACACCTCATATAAACCATACGTGGTTTTCGTAGGGTGGCTATGTTGTTACAGAATTGTGGTCTGTCGCCGAAAATGATATTCTCAGTCTGACTGTACTTAGAATATGATGTCTTGCGTTTATCGTGTTTTGCGAATATCTTATTTCGCGAATGTGCTATTATGAGAATATAATTAATAGCATAAGCATAAGCATATGCTCACGACTATATAATTAATGTCCTGCTAATATGATGTTTTTAGAATATAATATACTGCGACGGAGCGTTTGTATGATTATTTATTTATATTATAACAAAAATTACACTTTGCTTACAACTAATTCATGCCATTAAACCATTTTGGTTTGTCTTGATAGAATGTATTGTTTTTGTTTTAGATAAAAAATAAAAAAAAAAACAGAATTATTCCCAGGCTTCATATAAGTGTCCAAATTAAACAGCTAAAAACCTAGAGATTAATTAAAACACTAATTTGTTTTCTAGGAACTCGCAAAACAAAACAACGAAATTAATCTAAAATTATTATTATGAAGAAACTTCAGTCTGGAAAATTAACTAGATTAACTTCAGACATAATTGAATCTAAATTTAATTACCAGACTGGATACTTTGAAGTCAATTAGGAGTGGTTAATTCATACGTGCTTATACCTATAATTAATATACCATAATACGTACTATGTATAAGGTCTAACAAAATTAGCTGAAACTATTTTAAGGGGATGATCAGACCGTCAAACTGAACAACTTTCTCTGTGGGACCAATATCGAAATCGCGAAAAAAAAGCCGCTGTGCCATACATTTGAGTCGAGTTATGTTTGCAGCTTTTTATAATTTCGTAGAGAAGTGAAAATTAATTCGTTGCATGCAAATAGTATACAGGACACACACAGACACATACAGACCCAGACACAGACTGTAAAATTAAATACGTTACAGTCATGTTTCAGTTAGATGGTGCTTCAGACCATAAAACTGAACAACTTTCTTTATGGAGCCAATATTGAAATCGAGAAAAAAAAAACATCAGCTGTCCCATAGTTTTGTACGGAAGAGCGGATTTTTTTTCGCTATTTAAACATAGGTTCCATAGAGAAAGTTGTTCAGTATGATGGTCCGATCAGCCCCTAAAAAATCTTCAGCATATTAAGGAGGACCCTGTATGTATAATATTAATATAATAATATATTAACTGATACATGAGTTTATGTATGTATGTATGTATGACTCTGATTCGAAGACTAAATCAATGAGTAAACCATTCCAACACAAAAATGCATCATAAAATCTCGAAATATTAAAATCACCGAAAACTCGTTAAAAATAACACTGGAAACTTATAATCTTGCAAACTCGACCTATGTCTAACGGCTAAGTTTAAATTAACCTTGTCACCCTACACGTCCCTTCGTGAAGCTAAGAAAAGTAAAGGGTCTAAGCAATTGGGTTTATTTTTGTCTCCAGTTCATAATTTTCCAACACTCATTGTAATGTCTCAACTCAAGTATACCTTAAACAAACAAACCGACAACTGTGTGTAAAATGTGTTGAAAACATTGCTAGAATCAATATGTGTTAAAAAAAATTATCGTACAAAAATGCTGCAGATGTTTGTTTAATAAATTATCGTATTCGAAACGATTACCATACCCTACAATACTTTCTATTAAATAAAATTGTAGTTGTGTTTGTTGTAAGTCAAGATTTTTCACGCGTTAAAAAAATTTAAACGCTATATTGTTAACGAAATTATTAAGTCTTGATACAATAACAAAGGCTAATAATTAAATTAAAAATTTTATTTTGCCCTTTGACAACATGGTAGCCTATTACAGATGCCAGGATGAACCGCTAATTGTTGTTCATAGTCGCCGAAAAAATTATTAAAGCTTTCTCCTTTTCCCCAGTTCTTAGCTCCATCGAACTGGGGGTTACTTCGGAAGTTTAGTAAAAAAAGCAGTAGGCCGAAGTAAGAAGGGACGGAAGATCTTAATTTTGAAGAGGTTTCACGACTTACATGCTTGTTACGAAGTTGAGATATTGAGGGCAAGATGAAGTTATTTGACTACGTAATAATACAGGAAAAAAGGTTACTATAAACTCGATGATTATTTTAATGGCCAAAATGTCTGGTCTTGACAATTTTACACTATGTAATGCAATATTGTATTTTAATTGTACTTTGTACATTTTGTTTTGTTTAAAAGATGTGTGTTGTAGAGTTTCTGGCCGCATCTTCTCTCAACGGAACACCTTCCGACGCGGTGGTAGAGTCAAAAAATGACGTCAAAAAGCTAACTATATGATATTATTTTGAATAAAAATTTTGAATTTTGAATTTTTGAATTTTGAATACAGGATACAAACTTAAATGCATTACATAGATACTCAAAGTGGCGCTTCAGATTCAGACCATCAATCTGAACAACTTTTGGTAATGGACCACCTTAGAAATCGCAAAAAAAATCTGCTGTTCCATTGAAAAAGTCAATAGCTACTCGACCAAAAGTTGGTTCCCTAGTAAAAGTTGTTCAGTTTAACGGTATGATAAGTTGTTAACACATTTAAGTTTACACCCTGTATTACTAGGGTGTTTTGTTACACCCTATAAGTATATTAAGCTAGCTTTTGCACGCGACTTCGTCCGCGTGGAATACAAAGTTCAAATCCCATTTCACCCTCTTAGGGGTTTATTTTAGAAAAATCCTTTATTAGAACTTCCCTACATCTTCCATAGAATATTCCTAATATCCTCCTTAATTATTCAAAATTTCATGTTTCTATCTTCAGCGGTTTAGGCTGTACGTTGTCTGTTAGTCAGTTAGTGAGTCACGGAACTGTTTTATATGTATCATCATCATCATCATCGGTTTCTCGACCCGAATGTTCAATGTACCCAACAGTTAATTTTTAACGCATATACAACGTGTTAATGAATTAACGCAAAACTAGAAAGTAGTTTGTTTAGAATCGAGAGCAGAATCGAATTATCATGGTTTCAACATAGGTAATTTTTTTCAAAATAAGTATTAAATAAATTTTTTGCAAAATTTAAAATTTTCTGAACCGGATCTCAACCCACCGCACGGGCACACCCACCCTACTTACTACCAAAACAAGATTATAAAAATGTATACATGACTACGTTAGCGCTTTCTTTTCATGCTGAAATGATAACAAATAATTTTTGCCTCAAAACTTAAAATGCGAATAACTTTAAATTTTAATTATCAAAATAATGAAATTATTGTTTCAATCTAATTATTTTGTTATAAATCAGTTGGGGTGTATGATGTTTTGCGCTAATTCATTAACACGTTGTATATACATATACAGGGTGAAATTGATATCATTGGCATCCTTTTAAACTATGAGTCTACCCATCAAACTGAACAACTTTTACTATGGGAGCAAACCGATCGGAGCAACTAAAAAATCAGCTGTCTCATACTAAACTGCAATGCCTACTCGACTCAAATGTATGCAACAGCTGATTTTTTTTTTTTTGCTCCGATAGGTTTGCTCCCTTAGTAAAAGTTGTTCAGTTTGATGGGTAGACTCTTAGTTTGAAAGGATGCCAATGATATCAATTTTACCCTGTATATACATGTATATACAAGTTATCACCCTGTATTATGTGTATATGCCACGAAAGAATAACAAAAAAAAACACGACCGAATAACATGTATTTTTCCCAAATTTTTTCCTATCTAACTCAAATATCCACGGAGTTTGGAACCAAGCGAAAATTTTTGCGCGAAATTTTTCTCTCTGACCGAAGCTTTTCGACTTATGCATACCAAATGAGGGGTTAGACAGTAATACGTTTTTAAGAGATGGCTATGCGAGGGGCGAATTTTGAAATCGAACGAGATTTTAATTGTATTACCCAAATTGAGTTTTGATTGATGTCTTTTCTGCGAGTTTGGTTTTAATCGTGTTTTGGATTTGGGTGCATCTCAGGGGTGATTTAATTACGGCGACTGTTTGGGGTGAGTTTAGGGTTTGTAATAAAGTAGACGTCGAAGAAGAGCGTCGGTGGTGTATTGCGAAGAGGTATGGACACACAATCACACTAGACGTCTAGTCAGACCCCAGAACGTCTGTGCCTACTGTGACAATAAAATTGTTTATGTTGTGCCTGGGCTTGATTAAAAAGTTCTTTCGTTCACGATTTTGACATTGGCTTCATGAAAAAAGTTTTCTGTTTGATGAATGATGATCTGATTGGTCTTTTTTATTTTTTTATTAGCTATGGGTTTGCTCTTGACCTCAATCCAGTCCTCAGGACGAAGATGGGGTCGTAGATGTAGCGAGCTTACCCAGAAGATGCCTCTGATCACCTTATGACCACCGATGGTCTGATCACCTTAAAATTGTTTTAGCTAATTTTGTCAGATCTCATACAACGTGTTAATGAATTAACGCAAAACTAGAAAGTAGTTTGTTTAGAATCGAGCGCAGAATCGAATTATCATGGTATCAACATAGGTAATTTTTATCAAAATATTTATAATGTTTTTGCAAAATTTGAAATTTACTGAACCCGATGACAACCCACCGCACGAGCACACTCACCCTATTTACTACCAAAACAAGATTATAAAAATGTATCCATGAGTACGTTAGCGCTTTCTTTCAGTGCTGAAATGATAACAAATCATTTTTGCCTCAAAACTTAAAATGCGAATAACTTTATATTTTATCTATCAAAATAATGAAATTATTGTTGCAATCGAATTATTTTGTTATAAATCAGTTGGGGTGTATGAGGTTTTGCGCTAATTCATTAACACGTTGTATACACCAAATATCTCCTTCCTAATATGTCAAACTGAACAACTTTCTCTTTAGGACCATCATCGTAATCGCGAAAAAAAAATCAGCTCTTCCATACAAAACTGCAATTTGCAAACCTACTCGAGCCAAATGTATGGGACAGCTGATATTTTTTTCGCGATTTTGATGTTGGTACCATAGAAAAAGTTGTTCAGTTTGACGGTCTGATCATCCCCTTAAAAAAGTGTAAGCATATTAAGCAGGACCCTGTATGCTGATTTCCATATAAAACATCCCAGTATTGCAATACTGACCTTGTAAATGCACTTTCTAATAACCCCAAGCACTATCCTCGGCTATTATTCATTTATTTTGACCCACTAGGGGTCTTTACCACCTTACCTATAGGTACCATTAAAATATTCAAAACTGAACTTTAACCGTATGATAGAAGGATGAACTGGTTGGTAAAGTAAAGTTTGTGTTTCGGTACGCTAGCCATCTGGCACTCTATGCCAAAATCGATGTTATTATAAGGGAATGATTTTAGCTTTCGTATAATTGTTTCTTCTGTAAAGAGTTGATGTTAGACAAGGTCAACATCAACTAGATACACTTTCTCTCTCTGTTCTTTTTCATTCTTGCTTTTATTCATTAATTCTTTCTTATACTGTGGTTTAATCATAGGATATAATAAAAATACTCTTTATTTATTTATTTATTATAAAAAAATTACATGTAAATTTACAGAGCAATTTCCAAAATACTTACATGCTAAAAATACATAGGTAACTTACTAATTACGAGTATAATACTTATTTAATTGAGATCGGAACAAAATAGATAACTTATAAATTTTTGATAACAGATATTGCATAACTATAAAACAATAGTACATTACTGCAGCGGCCAGCAACAGAGGCATTGATGGACGAACGTGTAAATGTGGGCCGAGGCGAAGCCGAGGCACACATACGTAAGTCCATCAATGCCTAGTTGTGGCCAAGGCTTGTATAGTACTTTTCTCAAATAATGCGCGGAAATGAAAACAGTAAATTTTCTCAAATAATTCGCGGAAATTAAAACTCTTTTCAAAATCAATGACGAACAACGAACAACAATTTTTTTTTTTTTTTCAATAAACAGCTTTCTATTTGCAAGTTAGTTCGAAATTTAAATAAAACCTTTTTTGAGTTACCTCCTTGGTCGCCATGTTTAGGAGGAAAAGATCGTTCCATTTTTAAATTACACGACAGATATGAGTTTACTATGTAATTTATTTGGCCGCAAAACACGACAGATATGGATTTTCATACAAACATTGCCGGCCGCTGCGCGCATGTAGTTGGCCAGTACAGCAATTTCGATTTATCTCGAAGAAGGTTGTCAAAATAATGCTCACATTTCCAAGCATGTTTGAGAAAATGAGGATTATTGTTAAAAACATCAGCTTTATGTCTATAGATAGGTATGCTCTTTAATAAAAGGTCTAGATAAAACCGGCCAAGGGCGTGTCGGTCTCACCCATGATAGGGTTCCGTAGCAATTGTATAAGTAGTGACTGATGAGGATGCTAGCCAACCAGATCATTATTTACGAGGTAGTCTTTTGACTTTGAACGCAAATATATCGAAATATAAGCACTGTAACGATTTAGTTTCTATGGGTATTTTGTTGCATTTTACAAGACCTATCCAACGACATCTCAGATGCAGTTATTGCCCATAGCCAAAAGGCGGTGCGGCGGTTCGATTCCTATTCTACGAAATTTATGTCATTATCATTAGCTCGGCGGTGAAGGAAAACATAGTGAGGAAACTTGCGTACCCGAGAATGAAAAGAAAATATCAGTCGCAGTGTTACATAACGATTAACGAACCTTGCTTGCTATAGCCCAGTCAACAATAATAAGGGCAGCTTGTGGCAAGCTGTTAGTAAGTAGCGACACCACGGACCCGATTCTCCAGAGGGCCCGGGTTGATTTGGCTTTCACCTCCTCCTTCGCCAGGAGTGGAGTCGCAAGAGCGGAACCTATGCTCCAGGTCGGAAGTGTATATGTCATAACACCGGGACCTGCTAACTGGTGCGCTTAACACCGGAAACTGGCGCCCGCAGACTCACCTCTCTACAACCTTAGCCGCTCACTAGATGTTGCCGCCTTTTCGCTTCTTGCTAGCGGCCGTTTTGGGGGGCCCATCAAATGAGTTGGCGAGTCACCGTCTGCCATTTTGGACAACCTTGAGACATTTTTTACGGCAGGCGTGCTGAGTCTCTCCGCAATAACCAAGACTTCCCGGAACGCCCAGTTCACCCTCATAACCCAAGTAAAATTCAGTCCTTCTCACAAATTGTCTTTGCGCCAAGCGTGGTCTGTCTATGAGTGTATTTGCATAATGCATTCAGGGATAGATTCACGATTGGTGCATCCCATTGCAATTAGATAAAAGTGTCTCGAAGGTGCCTCTACGTGTTGGACCTGTGTCCCCACGCAAGTCTTCCAAAGGTCCGGTCTAGGGTCCGCGAAATACCTGCTAAAATACATTAATAATCGACATCTCTCTTCATTTATTAGGTGTATAAGAATAAGAATAAATTTATTGAAAAAATAACATAATTTAGCCAAAGTCATAGTCTGTAACAAACATTTGGGTCTTAAGGTTAAGTTTAACATAAAATGTATTGAGGTCTGAACAAAGTAACCTTAGTTAAAAGGCACCTGCAATTCAGGCCTCAGGTTCCTAACCTCATACTTGAGCTTAACTTTTTGCTTAAAAATGTGGTGTTTGTTGGAATATAATAATTTAGTATATCTGGAGTTACTCCATAGTGATCAAGGTCTGTACTTGTACTATTCCGTTTTAAGTAATTCGAAACAAAAATGTAAGCAGAAACGTAAGCATAACTAAAGTCAGAAACAGTTTGCTACAGAAAAAGTTAGTAAGCACCATGTGCTGAAGTTAGAACATCGCTTGTCTCGAAACTTAATGTGTGTGTGGTGCATGTTACGGACAATTAGCGGGTTTTAATTTTTAAAATGGTCACCCATTGTCGTCGTTATAGCGATTCACACATTGCTCTATACATCGCCGCGGCAAACTGTAAAGCGGATCCAGTATGTCACAAAATAGGTCCCAGATGGCCGGCATTCATTTGCGTATCTATAGTTATTTTCGAAGGGGGGCTTGCAATGCAATTCTCTAAGCTCAAACATCGTTACAACCTCAAATTCGTCGTTGAAACATCGGCGAGCTGTCAATTCGGTATTCGCTAAGGTTACGTCACCTGTCAAACTTATGTTACATTTGTGAGCTCGTCGATGTTTTTGACGGCGATGTGACGCTTAGAGAATTTCACTCTACCGTAGATTCTGCCGCTCGAGGCAGACACTGAATGTCAAAATTACGAAGCGAGCGAAGCGAACCCAAACTTTTTTACCCGACTGCGCCAGAAGGAGGGTTATGTTTTTCGAGCGTATGTATGTATGTTTGTATGTCTATTTCTTTGGCACACCCTACAGCCTAAACGGCTGGATGGATTTTGACGTATGAGGTGTCATTAGATTCGTAAAATTGTGAGAGTGACATAGGCTATATAATTTTATTATGGCTTGTGCAAATTAAAAAAAGAGGGGGGTATAAAAATATGTTTTTGTTGAAAATTACAATATGGGTATCAAATGAAAGCTAGTAAACAGACGATTCGAAATATATATATATTTTATTAGCATAACTACTCGGTTGTGATCAGAAAGTTCTTGATTTATTGGAGTGCCACAATTAAAACAAACTTAAATGAAACAGAGAGCTCACGTTTTCTCCGAAATAGATTCTAGATTTGTAGCTTTCAGTACAAAATATTATCTGTATGTAAAAATTATGGTACGAGCGAAGCGAGCTCGAAATTTTTAACACCACAACCGGGTTGTGATTTGAAAGTATGGCCCCCTCCCTCTCACTCTTATTCATAAGAGGCCTTTGCCCTACTAGTACAGGATCCCAAAGCCTACAACTTACTTCTATACAGACTAATATCAACACTAAAAGAAAAAAAAGTATTGACTTGTACTGAACACTAAGCGAGTCCAAACTTCCATTTAAATCGAATTTACTACACTGAGCTTCTTGTGCACACCGTCGTTAAACAATTTTCTCTCTATCTTTACACTTATTTTAATAAAATAAGTACTTAAACTAGTGCAAAACTTGGTTAAAGAAATTACGTGTGTTTAAAATAATGAACAGAGAAAACTATAAAACTGGTTCTCTATAATATATAAAATTTTAAACTAGGCATGTCTGTAATCTCGACGGTGAAAATATAAGTATGAGTCTAGGACCTAGACTCTATATTCCGAGAGATAAAGTGTACTTTTTGCAACCATCAGCAGCAAGGCTGATTCAGTGTTTATAGGGTGTAGAGCATCTCTGTGATGGGGATGGACCAGGTCATAACACCAGTCGGTTTAGGAGTTACTGATGATTAAAGGTCTGTAAAAAATTAACGATCAGCTTCAAGGCTGATCGTATGATATTGTTGTAGTATGCACTGTAGCTATGTGGACAGTACAAAAACTGACATGGTTCATCAGTCGGTTTAGGAGATACAGCCGTTCAAAGGTCTGAACTTTGACTGGCTGTATCTCCTAAACCGACTTACAGAACTTGACAGTTTTTGTACTGTTCACATAGCTACAGTGCATACTAAAACAATATCATACGATCAGCCGTGCAGCTGATCGTTAATTTTTTTACAGACCTTTAATCATCAGTAACTCCAAAACCGACTGGAGTTATGCAGGTAGACCTGGTCCATCCCCATCACCGAGATTCTCTATACCCCCTAAACACTGAATCAGCCTTGCTGCTGATGGTTGCAAAAAGTACACTTATCTCTTATACTACTAGGTATTGCCCGCGATTTCGTTCGCGTGGATTTCGGAAAGCTTCAAAACCCCGTAGCGTAGGATACTACGGGGTACTTTGGGGTACCCCTTTAGGGATCGCTTTTCGATGGGAGCAAAGCAAACCGATCGGAGAAAAAAAATCTGCTGTTGCATACATTTGAGACGAGTAGACATTGCAGTTTAGTATGGAACAGTTTCTTTTTGGCTCCGATGGGTTTGCTCAAAAGTAAAAGTTGTCCAATTTGATGCGTGGATGCGTGGCTCGGATGCTAATAAAACATTAATTGGGGGACGAAGGGTAAGTAAAAAAAATGTATATAGAGAGAAGATTTATGTAGGTAAGTGATACAATACTTTTTTAAGATTTTTTTTTTTAATTTTTGACTGTTGTTTAAAAATAACTGGACCGATCAGAAAGCATACAGAGCTTAGGTTTGAGTACAGTTTAATCTTTGCAATCGGGACTCTACAAAAAGGTTACCCCATTAAAAAGGTAAGTTGTAAATGGGATTGAAATGTTTTCGCTTTTTGTATGGACATTTCCTTACAACCATGTTAAGAGGGTATCGAGCCTCCAGAACTGCCCTCAATGGTATTTTCTTTCATTTCGAATAAATTTTATAACATTTACAAAAAAACAAGAATGTCCCATTGTAGTCATTGTTGGTTTTCAATTTTAGTCAGCACCGGAGGCTATGCTTTGCACCAATAAATTTTCTAAAAAACAAAATCACAGATCTCTTGTCTTCCACGACCTTCTGGCACAGTATAAGAAAGAGTATCTATTACTAGATACAGTACGGACACTCCCTTTCTCCCACCAACTTTTTACCTCACCCCTAAAATATAACAATGTGGACTTCAAAACTACGAAAAATCGTGGAACATTCATGTGGCAATTCTTCTTCATATCGTGTGGGCAGAGCCCTGGTGTCAGAGTTTTTTCAGACCGCCTCACGGCCTCTGACGTGGTTTTTATGTAACGACTACTACCACCAGAGATAGTAGCCGGGACGCGTCAATGGCTTAACGTGCCATCCGAAGCACGAAATCATCTTTCTCTTAAGACAATCAGGTGATTCAGCCTGCAATGTCCTAACCAACTGAGGAAAAACGCACAAAATGACATTATCGCCCTCTGGTTACTCGTTACCTAAGAAGAAGACATAAGAGGTTCAATTTCTTTGGTTTCGCATGTGCTGACGTCATCTTGTCAAATTCAATTTTTTGTATGCAGTGTCAGGGCTGTGCTTCGGGTACATTGAAAATGAAATTGCCAAATGAACTGAATCTAATTTTTTCTCCGCGTCACAAAGGTACAAGGTAAAAATCACAAGGACGTCGCACTTTCGCTGTAAATCGGGCCTATACCGAATCGACGAAAAAAATCTGTTCACAAAGAAAATCAAAACCTGTACTTAAACATACTTTTGTACGATCTACCATTAAAATTTAGGTATTCATTATCGAGTATTATTAAAACCATTACATTTGAATGTATAAAACGGCCATGCCATGATACTGATACCGACTAACTTTCACGGACTTTAGTTTGAATTACAGTTTGATTGTGTTTTTAACAATATAAAGGGTGTTCTTGTTTAATTTCAGACGTGGTGGTCCAGTGGCGAGTAACCTTCCAAGCCGTGCAGGAGGCGATGGTTCGATCCCCGTCCAGGCCGACTCGTACCAATGAGTTTTTCGGAATTTATGAACGATTTGTAACACCGCTGGCTTTTCGGTGAAGGAAAACATCGTGAGAAAAACTGCATGCTTCAATTTCGAGGCATGTCTTGTTCCTGCGTTGTTCATTAGGTACTAGTGGCGACTGGCTCACTCCCTGTTACACTGGACAGAGTTTCGGTACTACTAGTGAAAAGCCTATGCCTAAAAATGGCACCTTTTTTTTAGCGCGGCCATCGATCAAACTTAAATATTATAGTTCAGAATAAAGTTAAAAACAACACTTGTTATTACAAATATCTCGGAACTCAGTCCGGACGGAGATATAAAATTCAAAATTCAAAATTTTTTATTCTAAATAATATCATATAGATAGCTTTATGACGTCATTTTTTGACTCTATCACCGCGTCGGAAGGTGTTCCGTTGAGAGAAGATGCGGCCAGAAACTCTACAACACAACATCTTTTAAACAAAACAAAATGTACTGCATTACATAGTGTAAAATTGTCAAGACCAGACATTTTGGTCATTCAAATAATCATCGAGTTTATAGTAACCTTTTTTACAGAGGGCTTGTTTAACATGAGACTTAAACTTATAAAGGCTTGAAGTGCACGTAATAGTAATATTTTCAACTTCAAGCCTTTATATCTCCGGCCGGACTGAGTTTAGGGATATACACATGTTAATAAGTGTTGTTTGTTACTTTATTCTGAAATAAAATATTCAAGTTTGGTTGCTGGCCGCGCAAAAACAACGGCGAAAAATAAGGCGCCAACCTTACATACAAAACCCGCATTGTTTTTTGGATGTTCTGAGTATTCTTAATATCTCTGACTAGCCCCTCGGGGAATATAGTCGTGTGCATATGCTGTGCATGCTTAGTTTTGGTTTATCCGAAATGACAAATACAATGGATACCTCCATTGGACACCTTTCTCAAAGAGCTTCTCGGACCTCGGAATAGGGCGTTGCTGGCGTTGTGCGGTGGATTGGATAGCAGGGATCGGATGTTTTGTCTATGGTTTTTAGGGTTACGGGACCCTATTACTGAGCCTAGGCTGTACGTCCGTCCGTCCGTCCGTCCTATCTCTAAAGGGTTGTATCTTTTAAACAAAGACTTCTAGAAGTCTTTGCTTTTAAACCGTAATAGGAAGCGAGTTAAAATTTTCAAAGAAATACACATTTTTTTTTTTGGTAAAATATGGTGGTTTGGATCCCGGTGCACGAGTTCGACTCGCACTTGGCCGGTTTTTTCAGCTGCTTTTATTTTCGCGATTTCTATATTTGTTTCATAGAGAAAGTTGTTCAGTTTGATGTGGTCAAATTAAAAAAAAATTCAAAAATTTTTTATTCAAAATAATATCATATAGATAGCTTTTTGACGTCAGATAAAAAAAACCGTCAGCATATTATTACCCTGAATATTCAATTCTCAAATCTCCAAACACCCTTTATATGAGGACACCGACGACATCCACTTTGGAATATAACAAAAACTGGGTCAAAAGTATAGTTAAAGAAACGCCTCGGTGACGGTCAAGTGGAAATTTTCCTTATTACTTCCTTCCTTTATTCTATTTGACGGAATTCAACATGACTTATTTTATTTCTAATTGGTCACCATCAGCTGCAAGGCTGATTCATAAATCATAGGGTGTAGAGCATCTCTGTGATGGGGATGGACCAGGTCTGCCTGCATAACTCAAGTCGGTTTAGGAGTTACAGCCGTTCAAAGGTCTGTATCAAATGAACGATCAGCTGCAAGCCTGATTCAGTAACCATAGGGTGTAGAGCATCTCTGTGATGGGGTCGGACCAGGTCTGCCTACATAACTCCAGTCAGTTTAGGAGTTATAGCCGTACAAAGGTCTGTATCAAATGAACGATCAGCTGCAAGGCTGATTCAGTAATCATAGGGTGTAGAGCATCTCTGTGATGGGGATGGACCAGGTCTGCCTGCATAACTCCAGTCGGTTTAGTAGTTACAGCCGTTCAAAGGTCTGCATCAAATGAACGATCAGCTGCAAGGCTGATCATAGGAGATTATTGTAATATGTACTGTAGCTCTGTGAATAGTATAATAAAACCGGTCAAGTGCGAGTCGGGCTACTCGCGCACCGAGGGTTCCATACCACACCAACACAGAACACAACATTATTAACTTTAAAACTTTTTTTGTCCGGGACCTTTAGCGTGAGACCGACTCACACTTGGCTGGTTTTTAGTATTTGTTGTTATTCTGTAGAGTTTGCTCTATAATCACACTAAGTTTGACGCTTGTATTTATTACCGTTTTTACGATAGAGCGTGAAGAAAAAACAATGATAAAAACTAGTTTCTTGTTGAGAACCCCCCTTAATTTATAACTTTTTGACTTTTTTATTATTTGTTAACAAATCCGCCGTAATAACGCATAATCTGAGAAAATTTCAACTATCTAGCTATTACGGTTCAAAAGTAACAGCCCTAAATAGGTAGGACCGGCGGACGGACGGACGGACGGATGGACGGACAGACGGACGGACGGACGGATGGACGGACAGACGGACGGACGGACGGATGGACGGACAGTACGGAACCCTAAAAACTGACATGTTCTGTCAGTTGGTTTAGGAGATACGTCCATTCAAAGTTCCGACCTTTGATTGTCATTTCGAAAATATCATCCAACTACCAAAGAAAAACAAAAATCAACCTAGTTCTACCAACTAAACACCATAATACGTCAACCTTTCCCCCAGTGGCACGATACGGTCAACCGTTCATTTTTCACTAAACCAGTAATAGTAAACTAGTTAGGTGGCCTTTACCAGTAAGTTTAGTTAGTCCGGCTCTTTGAAACAGCTATCCAAATCAAATTACGTTTGCCTTGAGGCCGGGACGCTTTCTGTGGTGCACGTCAGGAGCTACGGCTTTTATTTATGGAGACACAGTTAAGAGGTCTAGAAAATTAATGGGTCAGGGGTTCGATTTTTGAATGTCACCGGTGAGCTTGAATGGTTTTTGAATCTTATTAAAAAGCCTTCTGGAAGGGTGACCTTCCTTTATCACTCAAACGCAGACTCGTCGACATGTGTATCCTGCCTATCCTAACCTACGGTGCTCAAACATAGTCTTTAACAGAATCACAGAAGTCCAAACTCAAGGTTTGCCAGAGGGCGATGGAGCGTAGCATATTGGGGATCAAACGGAGAGATCGCGTCAGGAACACCACAATACGCCAAGAAACTAAAATAGCCGTGAGAAAACTGCCAAGTTGAAGTGGGATTGGGCCGGCCGGCCATGTCTGTCGATTGCACCCGGAAAGATGGGCCAAAGTCTTAACACCTTGGATCCCGGAGAATGGACGTCGCCGTCAGGGTCGACCCCGAAAGAGGTGGAGAGACGACCTGGACACATTCGACAAAGAGTGGATGGAACTGGCTCAGGACAGGGATGCATGGAGGATAAAGGGGGAGGCCTTTGCCCAGCAGTGGGATGAAATAGCCTAAGAAAAAAAAATACCCATTAGTTAAATAAGGGTGGGAAGAGGCACTCGTTGAACTCATGGATATGGGAATTTTAGTCACCGACCGGTGAGATTCAAAAGTGCTAACTTTGGGAAATCTGTGAATATCGGCCATTATCCTTATCTATCTGTAGAATACCTAACTAAATAGAATTTATAGCTACATAAGTGCAAATAGTAAAATTTTCTTTATTTCTTACTAACTGCGCTCGCGACTTCGTACGCGTAGACCACAGACTTCAAATACTCATAACTTTTGATTGAATGAACCGATTGCGATGAAATAAATAAAATAAAAAAATTACGCTCACAGGCACATACATTGTAATGATCCCAAGTAAGCACTATAGGCTTTTTGTTATGGAAACCATACAACAACGGCACGAACATTATAATATCCATGACCGAACCGGGATTCGAACCCCGGACCCTGGTTTGGCAGTCCGGCGTGGTAACGGTAACCATTACACCAACCGGGTCGTCAATAATTAATCTAAACTAAGTCCTATGTTTTTGTAAAAACCTCATCCAAATCGGTTGAGCAGCTTTTAAGTGAAGTGATGCGTGCTTGATTCCATTACGTATCCTAAACGATTTCTGCAATTATCTTCAATCCGCGCCAAGCTTTCAATTTTATTATATGTATATAGACTTCATTTGCGTTTCTCGTAAAACAAATAATAAAATCAAAGTAAAACGAATCGAAAAGCGGAAATTATAATAGTAAACAGGGCCCTCACCCGGGGTTTCGATCACCGATTCGACGGTTCGCCTCGACAGTCGTTCGACTTGTGCGAAGATCGGTACTCTAGCGCAAAGTTCGAAGCTACAAGGATTCATCGAACACGCGATCACCATAGACAAATATCGAACAAATATAGACTTTTTAGGTCTTTTTTAGTGCACGGTTTTATTATTACCGGATTTTGAAGAAAAGTTGATTATAATTATTTGGATCTCTTTTTGCAAAAACGATTAACATTTTGATACTTTGGGGACACTTAGCGACTTCTATACTAACATGGAATTAAGGAATCCTTTGATTTGTAGGAAAAATATGTCATTTACACATTACAAATTGGCTGTATGGGCTAATTTCCCCTTTGCCTTACTAAACCGGAAAAAAAAACGAGTGTGTATTGTGGTGTCATGAAGTCAAAAGAAAATTTAAAAAGTAAACAGCTTTAATAAATCGAGAAACATTGAATTGAATTATAAACAAACAGAGTAAGTACAATTTTATACCTATATAATATAATATAACCGCTCCTAAGATGACATTCTGACCAAATATATTAGTAAATCTAATCTAAGCTGTCGAAATCAACACGTTTTATTTGAAAATGTTACAGAATAATTATGAGCCATAGTCAAGCCAGCTTGACAGATACCTTGCCAGTGGTTGATCATCTACGACGAGGTGCTGATGGAAGGGAGAAGTCCAAAAGCCTTTGGGAGAAAGCATTTAAAATTTTACTCCGTTGCGTTTGGGCACAACCAATCCGTAGCGGGAAGAAGGTACACCATTTATTTACCTTAGTAAATTTATTTTTCAATTATTAACATGAACTGATAAACTTACAACTCGGGCGAATTAACTTGACACCTGTCTCGCACGTGGATCGGAATAAAAAACTAGGAAAACTGAAAGAATAACTCGAAAATGCTAAAGTGCAGGGATACGTGCAACGGTAACTGAGATGCTATGCTACTGGCCTCGCACAGCGACGGCGGGGTCCCGCGGGGGGTAGCAGGAGGGATGTCGAATTCCCAGCCATGTGCGAGCCAGGTGCTAAGTTAATTCACCCGGGTAGTATGTTCCTTATGTGTTCAGACCGAAAACATCAAACCAAAAAGATGGCTAGGCCAATAAAATAGTGAGGGACTGCGATTAAGGATATATGGGCCTTCTGGGAGCTGAGATAAATTGATATTATGGGAGGTGGTTTTGGGAAGCTCCGAACAACTGCTTGTGTGCCAGCGTTCTTATCGTTCTGGCTTAAAATGGGCCACCCCATTTTTTCCTGTGGTTGTTATACATAGAAGGTGATTAAGTTATAGTTTTCTTACGCAGTGTTACTGCGGTCGAAAAGATACCCACCATAAACCACTTGACACAAATGTGTGCATGTAGGTCCCCAGCGGGACGAGTGTTTAAAAAACAGATTCTATAAATATATTTTCTTTTTTACAGGATATCAAGAGGGATCTGATGTCATACCAGCACGTTCTACCCAGCACTCCCAGCCCTGTCAGTCAGTTGATGTCATGTCAAACGCAATCATCTCAAACCTCGTCCCGAGCCCCATTAATTGCTCAAGTATCAAACCAACCAGTGCTGTTCTAATCTAACTTTACTTTTACTTTGTATTTGTCAGCATAGTTGTGGTAACGTGGTTATTGTTTCATCATCATATCAGCCGATAGATGTCCACTGCTGGGCATAGGCCTCCCCATATGATCACCACATTGACCGCTGCGCTGCACTCTGGTTATTATTTTATTCAACTAAAATTAAACATTTTAACGGGTTCTTAGTTTTTAAATTTACGCTCACGACTATATTCCCCGACTGGGTAGTCAGAGATATTCTGAAAACTCAGAACATACTTACACAGTTTCTGTTTTAGTTTCAAATCCAGTTTAAATATGACATCATCAGCCTATTATACATCCCACCGGGGAGTAGGGCACAGGGGAGGGTTATACAGGGTGAAATTGAAATTATTGGCATCCTTTTAAACTAAGAGTCTTCCCATCAAACTGAACAACTTTACCATGGGAGCAAACTGATCGTAGCAAAAATGAAATCTGCTATTTCATACCTTTGAGTCAAGTAGGCATTACAGTTTAGCTCCCATACTAAAAGTTGTTCAGTTTGATGAGTAGACTCATAGTTTAAAAGGATGCCAATGATTTCAATTTTACCCTGTATTCATGGCAAATATAAGGGGTTCATATTCGGAAATGGGAACGCAAATAATAATAAAAAATTTAAGAACCCGTTATTATTGGTTTGTAATTTTCGTTATTGGTTTTTGATTTTTCGTTAGTTTGTGAGTGACTTTATTGTTATCAGTGTTATGAAATAATAATAATTAATTTAATTTACTTTCTGAGAAATTTGTCATTCAATTATGATTTTAGTAGTTGGCTTAATGTGATGTTAGCATTTGTCAGCATATACAGGGTCCTTCTTAGTGCTGACACTTTTTTAAGGGGATGATCAGACCATCAAACTGAACAACTTTCTTTATGGGACCTACATCGAAATCGCGGAAAAAAATTCTGCTGTCCCATACATTTGGCTAGAGTAGGTTTGCAGTTTTGTATGAACGAGCTTTCATAGAGAAAGTTGTTCAGTTCGACAGTCTAATCATCCCCTTAAAAAGTGTCAGCATTTAGGAAGGACCCCATATATTTTTCATTTTAAATAATCTATGAGCTTTTTGGTCAAAAGCTTTTTTGTTATTATTGTTAATAATAGTTAACCTACGAATGTGAACATACCTACCTATTTATTATAATTAATTTTATAGGTACTGGGAAATTTTTTAAACATTTCCCTGATTTTCAGGGGTGGTTCAGAGTTCAGACCAACAAAAATAAAAAAACAATCAGCAAAGAAGTGTTTATAAAATCACCTAGTTATAGGTCATGTCATGTAATATGTAATGTGTAAACATAATTTTAATGTATGTAACTCTTTAGCAATTAAGGCTATTCTAATCTAATCTTCTAATATTATAGGTCATACAGGGGTGTGGTCATATCTAAAATATCCCCTAAGATACAGGGTTAATTTTATATCACTGCGGATAACTTCAGCATGCGTTCTACTAATCAAACTGAACAACTTTCCTAAAATTTACACTGTATAACCACACCTTTCTGTAAAAACCTGTAAGTATCAAGATTATTTGTAGAATTATAATTTCATCTCAGGATCATCAGTCAGCGTTGTCTCTGCCTACCCCAATGGGAGACAGCCGTGTGAATATGTATGATTATAATATAATACGACAAATAAAACGGTATCCTTTCCTATTTTGTGTTGTGATGTTTTCAAGTAAATAAATACATCAAAATATTTTCATTGTAACTGGCTTTTATTTATACTTTAATTTAACTAGATAATAATTAATTTCTCATATCCAGGGACTAAAGTAGATAGTTTTTACGTAAGTACCAAGATAAGGTCACGTAAACAATATATAATGCTGGTACATGGATGCTTTTTTGCCTTGATTTATAAAAAAATAGTTTTTGGCTGTTTTTCTCTTTTTAATCTGAAACAGTAAATATTGTTTAAAACTAGCATTATGTTTCTACTTAGAATATGTAGGTAACCTATTCCAACTCTATAGGTACATCCATTATATCCTCAGGTATTTTGAAAATGTTAGTACACTAGTTCTTTCACGGCCGTGCCATGAATTTTTCTGCAGGCTGCATTGGTCCATCATGAGATTCATGAGTCATATACCCATACCTATACAGTGTAACATAACACTAGTAATATTTGAAGCGGTGGTTTAGTTAGACCATTCAACTGAACTGAACCACTTTCACCATGGAGACGAAGTCTGAAAAAAGAAGAATCAGATGTCCTATACATTTCAGTCGAGTAAATGACAGATTCAAAACCATGCCTTCAAATATTACTTCGGTGTTTTCTTACAACCAGGAGTGCGATTTTTGAATCTCATTTGGTGAGTTCAGCAGTTGAAAATGTCAAAATTACTATGGAGACACGCATCTTTCTACGGCTGATTTGACTTTCAAAAATCGCACTCCTGAAGTATGATTTTTGAAAGTCAAATCAGCAGTAGAAAGATGCATATCTCCAGAGTAATTTTGACATCTCCAACTGCTGAACTCAGCGAATGAGACTCAAAAATCGCACTCCTGTATTTTAACCGGATTGAAGCCTAAAAGCCTTATACTTATATAGTATGTTTTCAGTGAGATGTAGCTACTAGGAGAAAAGGGGCCCGCTCTCAGATATTTCTTATAGAGCGTTTACTGTCACCTGGTTTTGATACTTGTTTGTGATGTGAGTTCAAGAAGTGTAGAGAAGTGTGAGTGGCTCCAATTTGAAATCGCGATCAAGCACGACTTCAACATTAACAATATAGGTAACTAGGTATTGGTACTTGGTTCCATTTAATCCACTTTATGACTTTTGATACCCATAACTACTCCTCGTAACTAGGTAGGTACCTTACCCATCATCTTCAGTCGCCTATCTAGATTTAGACCAACTTATAAATATTGTGTACCTACTTATCTGGAGAATCTGGACTCTGGTTTACTTCACCAACCAAGAACTACTTTTGATTCAGTAGCCTTGATTAGAAATACCTTTTATGTACATGTCATCTCAGCCAGATTGCAGATCTTACAATTCTCATACAGAAACATAACTGAAAACCACTGAAAACATTTAATTCATTCACGAAAATTAGTTACGATAATCAAAAAGATACCTCTTGACTTGTCGTTGACTTTATCGAAGTTATAGCAGTTTGACAGCTGTCAAATTCAATTCATCGAGCACTGACAGCGTGCACTAGAGTACCGTTCGATCGACCGAGGTGTCAAACTAATGTCGGGCGTTCGATAGTTCGGTGCAATCTCGATTAGAGTACCAAATACAACGAAAATGTGTTCGTAATTACGATGTTCGAGTCCCGGAGTAGACCCCCAGAACAAGTCTGTTTGTCTTACCGTTTTGTAATATCCGAGGGCTTTTTGCTTTTGTAAAGGTTAATTCAAAATTTCACTTCATAAAAAGGAATATGAAATATGTTGCGATTATGAAGTGATATACGGTCAGAGAACTAAAGTGGTGGACATAGCTCAGAAAATTAGCAAGCTGAAGTGGCAATGGGCTGGTCATATCTGCCGAAGAACTGACAACCGATGGGGAGTCAGTTCTATAATGTAGACCACGTTGACCACGAGCTGGCAGGCTGTGGGACGCTCCGGCGCTGGACCGACGACCTGAGATAGGTGGCAGGGCGCGACTGGATGAGGAAAGCCGAGGATAGAGGCCTATGTTCGGTAGGCAATGATGTTGATGATGGTTTTCAAGTACTAATTTAACGCACAAGGTGGTTATAGATGATTCTTTAAACACTTTTCAAATTATCAGGGGTGGTTCAGACAAATTTTTTTTGTGCGTGTTCAGGTTTGCTTCTATAAGGTTTAACTGAATTAGCTGAAACTATTTAAGGAGAGGATGAGACCATCAAACTGAACAACTTTCTCTATGGCACCAACATCGAAATCGCTCTTCCATACAAAACTGCAAACCAACGCGGGCCTAATGCGACAGCACATTTTTATTTTTTCGCGATTTCATTGTTGGTCCCGTAGAGAAAGTTGTTCAGTTTGAAGGTCTGATCATCCTCTTAAAAAGGCGTCAGCATATTAAGATGGAGCCTGTATAGTAAAAGTTGTTCAGTTTGACCATCAGGTCTAAAGCACCCCAGTAAAAGATCCCAATCCCGTTTCCCATACACAACTGGTAAATTTGAATTTGAATTTAATAAGAAATCCCACTGCAGAAAAGGATAATTTCCATTTCATTGGGAAGCACGATATTCCTCCTATCCTGTGTATAATTTCAGCTATCATACGATTTGTATTTGTTCTTTAATCAATTTAATCATACACATTCGCCAGCTGCGAAACGACCCGAAACGAATACTATGTCACGTGGAGAATTTCTTTTGAAAAGTGATTAAAAATTCATCCAGTATAAACACACACAATAAAGACTAAGTTCTAAACGCTATCGCATTCCCTTTTCGTATCGTAGCCGTATCGCGAGCGTGCAAACCGTATCGTCAGACAATCTCTACTCGACACACGCTAAGTACGTGTTCTCTTTTATCTACAATCGTAACGCTTTACGCGGTGAGATGCGACTTGAATTAGAATAAGGCTGTTCTCAAGAGGTGTGAGAAGGTTTCGAAGCTGTTTTTGTTGATATTACGTCGCTTGTGTAATAAAATAATTACGAGTGAATATACTTGGAGATGTCGTAGTTTTACGTTTTAGGTTATTTTTGCTTTGACAAATAGAGCGTTGCTTTGCTCTGACAGCAGCTACTGTTTACTACAGCCTTAGACAATTTAATAGGGACAAGTTACGCGTGTCATTCTATTAAGAAATATTTCTGCCACTTTTTGCGGGGGGCGAGGTAACATGAAATCCGCAACTTTGGATTTTATTCCCCATAAGTTTAGATTCTAATTTTGAATGTTAAAAATCATGAAAAGTAGTCTCGTGTGAACCCCAAACGTTCAAAATTATTGTTTCGCTATTATAAGCTGTCTCGTTTAGTGATAAGGTATAAAATTGGGTGTAAATGCGCAAGATTAATTGATCTAATACAGTGGCAGAGGGGAAATGCTACCGCAAGGCGAGTCCCTATTAAATTGTCTAAGATTACAGCGGACAATTGATACCCGTCTACAGCACTTTTAGTTAGGGTTTATACAGAAGAGACACGTGACGGTGGCGGGTAGTCCACCAACACCAATATAAACCTTATATTACGTAGCATAGCGTCGTTTTTTGACGTAAAGAAAAATCACGCCCGCGCCACCAGGCGACGTCGCCTGGAGGCGCGGGCGTAATTCTCCAAACGACTCTATGCTACGTACTATAAGGTTTATATTGCCGCACAGCGCCCGCGAAATGTTCGCGCCACGTCACTTCTTTAAACAGCCCCTTACAGCTTGGCAAAAAAGAGTTTCGAAAAAAATATGGCGCCCCTTTCTTTGCAAGAATGTCAAAATCATGCATAACCTGACAAGAGCTCGAGCTCAAGATAGAAGCAAAAGAGGTGACTATGTCAGGACTGCCCAAGGTCACAGCCACGACACTCCTCGTACGTGTGAGCCCCCGCGTCGGTGACCTATAGGGTTGATACTTGCGGAAAACGAATATTCAATTCAATTCAATTCAATTCAATTATACTTTATTGCACACCAAAACAGAATATAAGCATAAGCATATGCTCACGACTATATTCCCCGAGGGGGTAGTCAGAGACAACACACAACAAGACAACAGAAACAGAAAAAAACAGAATATACATTTGAATAAAGATATAGAATTAAAAATAAGGTGGTCTTATCGCTAAAAAGCGATTTCTTCCAGACAACCTTATTTACACTGGTGCAAGGAAATAATAAAAGACATAGGTACTAATACTCTGGGGATGACACTAAGTAATTAGAATTGTTAATAATGTTCATTTCAAGTTTAAAATTATTTTAACAGAATTTATGTTGTAAAGAATATAATTATTTTGTAGGTGGGTTACTTACAACGTATTACAGGTAGTTCTTTCTAATTAGTTTGTGTATTACAGCTGGTAACTATGAAGACTTAAGACGTTTCAAAAAATTACATTAGAGCTTGAACCTAAACTTTTACTTATATGCAAGAAGGTTGAAATTTTCCTTGCTTATACGACATAAAGTTTAACTTACTACAAAATGATGGGCCTCGTATCTCATTCATTTTAAGGGATATCAAAACATGATTTAATGCAGATCGATAGAGAAAAAAATTCGAAGTTCAGTGGTATTTTCAGGGGACTTACGACAAAATGTCCCTTACGACATTTGCAATTTCCACTGTTGATGTTTTTATCATAAGCGACAAATTCAGCATACGACGCGCACAACTCTCAAGTTGCGTTTCAAATGTCGTAAGGGACATTTTGTCGTAAGTCCCCTGAAAATACCACTGACTCCGATTTTTTTTCTCTGATTAAACAAATTCACTGTACGCTTAGGCACTTACATTAAAATCAATAGAAGGTATGGAACATATTCATCGCTTCTATCGAGCGTTTTTAGGAAGATCGTAAGCTGAGCTTTGCCCGCTGAATTTGTCACTCAAAATAAAATTTTATTGCTGTCTTTTGCGTTTAGTTGTTTATTCATCTATACTTATAAAACAGTTCCGCTGACTGACCGACAAATAGCTCACAGCTTAAATCGCTGAAGACAGAATTATGAAATAAATTTTCTGCGTAGGGGTGCACGAAAGGTTTTTTATATATTCGAATGAAAATACCCTTAAAATGTAGTTAGTAATTAAAACTAGTGGTGTATACGGGGTGTAAGGAAAAGTATCATTAAACCTCTAAACCACATACTCTACCCATCAAACTGAACAACTTTTACTATGTGAGCAAACCTTTCAGAACAAAAAAAAATCTGCTGTCTCTTACGTTTGAATCGAGTAGGTATTCCTACAAAAATATTGTTTCTTACAAGCGACACGATAAAACGTTAAAATCACATCGTAAGGGATAAATGTATTTTAATTTGAAGTAATGAGTAAGAAGTTACGATTAGAATAAACATACATACATACATAAGCTCACGCCATTGTCCCAAGGGGGTAGGCAGAGACCACAGATCGCCACACGCTACGACTCGAATAAACATGTAGTATGTAAATTCCAATTCATTAAAATTTAAAGTAATTAATTTTCATTCGATTGTTTCAAAATAAAATAAATAGTTTGTGTGTTACATTCATCGATTTCTAGGTTTAGAATAATGCCTTAAAATTTGACAATAATTTGGATAACAATATAATCAGGTTGAATTTAATACATATTGATGTCGCAAAGAATTTATAACTCGTATTTAGTCATTTGTAAAATCGTCATTAAATATAGGTAAAGTACGTCATTTTTAAATTTACTTATTTACAACTGGAAACAGAAACGGCAACATCAAATGTCAAATTCTGACATATTGAATATAATTATATTTTTTTCTTAATGGCCAGTTATTTTAAGTTGATTTTTATTTTACCTAGAAGTTTACAGGTCCAACGAATGACGTCACTAGTCGGACCGAAAAACAACTTTATTTTATTAAAAATATCTGTAATCTTTTCAATTTGAATGTTATTAGGTAGGTATCGCAAACGGGGACAAAGATGAATTAAGTATAATACATACCTAGGTACCTTCCTTTGGTTTGTCCTCGCCTGCAATACCTACCTAATAACATTCAAATTATATTTAATTAATGTTGTTATAGCTGATTAGTGATTATAGAGCTTGTTTTTCTTTTTTCAGCTAACAGTTTTTTTATGCAGTCGGGTTTTTTGTTTTTCGTAATAATTTGATTTATTTCATACTTTTTAGTCCTATGTCGAAATGGTAGCATAAAAGTACTACAATATACAACATTTTAATGAATTAACGCAAAACCTCATACAACCCAACTGATTTATAACAAAATAATTAGATTGAAACAATAATTTCATTATAATGATAGTTAAAATTTAAAGTTATTTGCTTTTTAAAGTTTTGAGGCAAAAATGATTTGTTGTCATTTCAGCAATAAATGAAAGCGCTACCTAACGTACTCATGGATATATTTTAATAATCTAGTATTGGTAGTTAGTAAGGTGAGTGTGCTTTTGAGGTGGTCTGACATCGGGTTCGGTAAATTAAAAATTTTAAAAACAAATAAATTAATATTTTGTCAAAAATTACCTGTTTTGAAACCATGATAATTCGATTCTGCTCTTGATTCTAAACAAACTACTTTTTAGTTTATTCATTAAGACGTTGTATACATATTTGGAATCGTCTGTTTACTAGCTTTCATTTGATACCCATATTGTAAATTTTTACAAATAAAAATTATTTATTCCCCCTCTTTTTTTAATTCCCAGATGCCATAATAAAAAAATATAGCCTAAGTCACTCTCACGATTTTTACAAATCTAACGACACATCATACGTCAAAATCCATCGAGCCGCTTAGGCTGTAGGCCGTGCCAAAGAAATAGACATACAAACATACATACATACATACGCTCGAAAAACATAACCCTCCTTCTGGCGCAGTCGGGTAAAAAAGATTCAGAAAGGCGCTTGGTGCGGATATGTGGAATGTCAACCAAGAAATTGTGATATCCCGCGACAATTATTGAGACAATTATCTCGAAATAGTTTTCGATTTAGGCCTCCCAAAAATATTTTGACAAACCTAATTGGCGCCGACGCTGTAGGTACTTTTCGCAGCTGTCAAACAAGAGTGACGGAGCACTGATTATGATTATACTAACAACAAAAAGCTATATGCCGATCAAGTTACACCGATTGTCATAGACGGAACAGGTGTCATTGCACTCAAGCCGCAATGCATTCTACAAAAGAATGATGCAACCATATATACCTACAGTCATTTAGGAAGTAGAATAACTTTGGACTCGGAAATAGAAGTACCGACCATTAACAACTCAATCAACAACATCTTCGATCTGAACTGGAGAAATAAAGAGATCAACATCACTGAGAAGAAAACATTTACTTCAAAGGATTTCATTAAGATACAAGAACAGTTAACCTATCAGAAAGAGAAGGAAAAATTGCCTGTCTCAACAGGATTGAACGTCCACGACATATATCACTATTCTGTTACATCTTTGCTGCTTGGGAGCGCACTTGTGGTCGCTCTCGTTATATGGTTGAAGAAAAAATTCAAGAGAGAAACAAAAATACCTACACCTACCGAGAACAAAGAAAAGAGCACAGTGGAGATAGAGGTGAAAGAGATAAGTAGGCCAAGGCCTCAACGTGAACACACCTACAGCACACCTTCGAAGACAGTACCGAGGAGTCGAGATAGAGAGTTCGCGTTTTATGATTAGCTTAAGTAATTTTTTGCTTTGTAATGAATGCTCATTTGCGCTTGATTATTGACTAGAATTAGGATAGCCCTTGTATTATGATTGTACTTCAATAACAAACTTTTTTATGCTTTATTTTTCCCTCGGGAGCATGTTACGGTAGAACCGAACAATATTTTGCCCGCGTTGCAACCTAGTTTCCGCACTTAGCGATAGATACGTAATTATACATAAATTAGCGTTAGCGACCTACATAACTTTAGTGTAAACTTAGAGCAGACACAGATGAGCATTCAACATCTAACTTTGTAACATTTTACTAGTAATAAACTTTATTGTGAATCTGTGTGGTTTACATCTCAACATCAAGACTACAGCGCGGGCCCCTACAGGTATATTTTTTTAATGTCCTTTTTAACTTCACACAAACAGTTCCTGGGTAAGAACTAAGTTCCTCGTAAGTGACAAATATGGTTTATTCAAGTAATCTCCAGATTATGATATCCATATTTTTACACAGACGGCTAAGGCACAGATATTTACGATTTTATTAAATTGAGAAAATTTTATCGTAAGTTGCAAAACATGTTCATTTGTACATGTCAGTACTTGTCGGTTACAATGAAATTGTTGAATATTTAATTTATCGTAAGTTGAGCGTCGGTCATACACGCCTTGTCACTTACGATAAAATGAATACCTTGTCACTTACGATAAAATGAATAATTAAAATCGTTCTTGTAACTATGTATTACAATAGTATTGAATAAAAAAAATGTTTTGCTACGTATACTTGCAAATTACGATATAATTTTCTCATTTATTTATTTGAGAAAAGTAACTACCTCTTTAAGTACCTACTCCTTCTAATTGTATACCTACTCTTTTGTGCTGTGCTTTGGAATTAAACTAACCCTGAACTAACCTGTGTCCATAGATATAGTAAACAGTTTTTAATCTAAGCCTGTGTCATTATATTATTTATGTTCGGTATTATAAATCAGTTACAAAGCAAACTGAACATAATTATCCTAAAACTAAAATATAACTATATAGTGTATGGTCTATGTATATTGGTCGGCGTCGCACGCTTCGCTCGCAGAATCAAAGAAAATATTTACCTATTTCAACGGCCGAGTCGTGCAGTCGTGCGAGCAAGAGCAACCATGTAATTCAAGCGGTCAATGACCTGTTTTCCCACCCGCTCGCATACTGCGCACCCCCCCTCGCTCGCCCGACCCGCACACATAGCCGCGAGCGGTTTTACGAGCACACATGCATGAGTGTCGCTTCTTTTCGCGGTAGTGTATATTTTCTTTGCCAAGGTGGAGATCCATACAGTAGTATCTAATAATAATAATAATAAAAGCCTTTATTAAAAACTTCAAAGTATTCACATGCATGACATATGTAGATTAAAATTACAATCAATAGTTTGAAGTGACATGATATAAATTCAACAGATTAGGATCCAAACTGTAGGTAAGTAATTATAAAATTCAAAACTTAAATAGGTTTAGGATGTCAGCAATAATTAATTGAATTGAATTAACATTATATTGGGTGCATATCCCTATAAAATTAAAATTAACTAATTAGAATTGATAGTAAGATTTTAAAATGTCTACTCAACGTATAAATTTAAATTAATGGTATTTGACAGTAAGAATAAAAAAAAATTATAAAAATAACAATTGGGAACTAAACAGCCAACATGCATAAACATGCAATTTCCTCAAAACACTCTATAATTTTTGTCAAACAGCACAATTAACGAAAAACGATTTGATTACAACTGATTTGGTGAGATTATGTCACATTCATATTAGTCCTTTTACAGGACATGGTAGGCCTCTCACTAAGTGTTCAGTGAGGTTTGGTCTAAGTCACCCTAGCTGACCGGGCTTTACTGGGTGATTGCGTGGTTACGCTCTTTTCAACTCGTCTTCGCGGTGTCTCTATCTGGAGCAATGAATTTTTTTGACATCCTGTTCCACAAAGTTCTGTCTGGGGCGTGTCTCCACCATAATGGGTCGAACTTCTTTAGTTCGTCGGTCCATCTCATCAGAGGCCTCCCAACTCTCCTCCAACCGTCTCTAGGTATCCAGTCTGTAGTGAGCCGTGTCCATCTATCATCTTTTAACCTCATTATGTGGCCTGCCCATTTCCATTTCAGTTTTTTTATTGTGGTGATGATGTCTTCAACTTTTGTACGTTTTCTGATTTCTTCACTTCGTATTTTACCCATTTTTCTCACGTAAATCATACTGCGTTCCATTGCTCTCTGGTTAACTAAGAGCTTGTCTCTATGTTTTTCAGTTGTTGCCCATGTTTGTGAGCCGTAAGTCATGGCCGGTAATATGCATGTGTTAAAAACCTTTCTCTTTATGGATATGTGGAGGTCCGATTTGAAGATATATTTTAGAGCCCAGTATTTTTTCCACCCGATGTTTATTCTTCTTTCAATCTCTTTGTCCAGTCTTTTGTGAAAAGAAATCAACTGTCCCAAATAAATATAATCCTCCACATATTCCAATTCCTTTTCATTAACTTTAATATAGTGTTTTATGCTATTTGTCATTACTTTTGTCTTGCTTTCATTCAATTGAAGACCCGTTGCTTCTAAAGCAGCTTGAAACTGTTTTATTGTTTCTTGCAGTTCGTTAGCAGTTTCAGAAAACAGAACAATGTCATCAGCAAACCTCAAGGCCGTCATCCTGTAGCCGTTTATAAGAATACCTTTTCTACTCCAGCACATGGATCTGAAAACTTGTTCCAGTACGGCATTAAATAGAACAGGAGACAGAGGGTCTCCTTGCTTTACTCCTCTCTTTATTCGGAAAGTGGGGCCTTCTGCTTCTAATTTTATTGCTGCTGCACTGTTGTCGTATATTTCTTTGAGCGTTTTCGCATACTTCATCTGAATACCTTGCTCTATCAATGCCTTTATCAAGAAGTCCTGATTTATACTATCGAATGCTTTTGTGAAATCAATGTAGCATATGTATAAGGGCTTGTTGTATTCTGTATATTTTTCTATTAACATATTCAATGAATGTAAATGATCAGTTGTAGAAAAATTCTGACGGAATCCGGCCTGGTCGACTGGCTGCTGTTCGTTAATCACTGGATAGATTCTATTCTTGAGAACAGTCATGAATGAGCTCGAGCTCAAGATAGAAGCAAAAGAGGTGACTATGTCAGGACTGCCCAAGGTGGAGATCCATACAGTAGTATCTGCCTGGGAAAAAAGCTAGAGTTTATGCACGTTTAATTAAAACTATGGATATGAAGTGTGTCTTCGTGTGTGCAAAAGCGATACGTTTAGCAGTAACACAGCCAGGAACAGTGGCAGTAAGGTAAACCTTCCCTAGCTTATTTACTGTTCGGATGGCCGCTGTGCTGTTTTCCTTTTATAAACATTCGTGGAGGACGATTTGTGTTGTGGTGCAAGTTGTGAGAGACTAGCGGTTGTAAAACCACGCAAAATTAAAGACGGGGATGGTTATGGCCAAAATAGGTTATTGATAAATGAGGTTTTCGTCACGTAGTCTGTCTCCTCTCCTCCTTAGGGAAATCGGGCGCGTTTTCGAGCTATATTTGTGGTCAACCAGCCTTCGATCTATTGTCCTGGCTTCGCACAAATGAACGAACTACAAGGTGAAATTGATATCATTGGCATCGTTTTAAACTAAGAGTCTATCCATCAAACTGAACAACTTTTACTATGGGAACAAACCGATCAGAACAAAAAATTCAGCTCTTCCATACTAAACGGCAATGCCTACTCGACTCAAATGTATGCAACAGCAGATTTTTGTTTGCACCGATCAGATTGCTCCCATAAAGGTGTTCAGTTTGATGGATAGACTCTAAGTTTAAAAGGATGCTAACGATAACAATTTCACCCTGTATACTATCGCCTTTATAATATGCACTAAAATTTTTGGTTAAAAATGGCGAAAAATGGTTAAAAGCCATATTTATGAATTACTACGTGAAAACTACTAGAGGGGGTCTTGGCATATACTAAGGCTGGTCACCGAGGGGGGTAAAAAATGGGTCACGTACTAGGTCACGTAGTATGGGTACGTTCCCTAATGATCATGTAAAATATAAACAAAATTGAATTATATTGAGTGGTAGTTTCCTAGGTTTTATTTAATTATAATTATTATTATATTCAGATTCTATCGTCCAAAGCGCTGGGACAGAGGCCAGTCTTACGGTGAATGTATGGGCGTAGACGTAAGTCCACCGTGGGTCTGGTGAACTTCACATACGCTTCCGAATATCAGTCTTCTCTAGCGTAGAGTTTGTCTCTGATCTCCCTCTTCTGCTCATGTCTTAGACCGAAACGTAGACGTCGTATTAGGAAGCAAGGAGGGTAGAATGTAAAAAAATAACCGAACCCTCGGAGCGGCAAGAGGAATACGAATCAAAGTATCGGATTTTTGTTTTCTTTTGCCTATTATATCTTTTTTTGGAATTACCCTGGGGAAAGGTGAAATTGTATTCAATAGAGGAAGTAATTTATCTTTTAGGTTAAGAGTATTAAATGTGATACTCATGTTTTCATTTGTAACGATATCGCTCAGGGAAATAACATTATTATGTTATTTGTTATCGTGATTAATTAGGGAATTAAGAGAAATAATTCTAATTTTGGTTGTTTACGTGTTGCGTCAATTACGCTGCGTGATGGCAAACGTGTCACTTGTTACGAAGCAAGCGTTTTGTTGGTTACGGTAGAAAGAAACTATATAATTATGGGGCTATTTGCTAATCGGACAGTCTGCGAATCGAACAGTATGTGTTAGGGCGATAAATAATGAACGCCCGTTTTATATGATAAATAGATTTTTAATATTCAGAAAAATCTAAAAATTATTGCGTCGTCGTCGCGAGCCAAGTTAGATCTGAAGTCTGCTGTCATTCCGGTCGCGCTCCGAGCCGTGTTCCTCCCCCCGCGCGGCTCCCCTCGCCGCCGCTGAGTTCAGGGTGGTTCGCGCGCGAACATCCTGCCGCCTCTTGAAAACTGCAGTTTTCAAGATCATCAGTTGTGGGAAGTACGCACAGCTTAATTTAGTGCACGCCGTGTGACTCCTGGAAGTGGCCACCTTCGAAACGCCATCTGCTCCTTCCGACGTAGGCGTGAGTTGCCACAGTTCCGCCAAGTACTCATCTTCACGCACTTCATGCTGTCTCATCTGCTCTATTCTTTGGCATCTGTCAGCATGTTTGATGGTCAATGGTGGTGTAGGCAGTGACGTCAACGGCCGGCCTATAAGAAAGTGCCCAGGAGTTAAGGGATGACAATCATTGGGGTCTGAAGAGAGGGAAATTAAGGGTCTGGAGTTTTGGATTGCTTTAATTTGTGATAATAGCGTACCTAATACTTCAAACGTTGAACTAGTGTTACCCATAATACGCTTAAAATTAAACTTTGCAGATTTAATTCCTGCTTTAAAAATACCTAAAGCATGTGAATATGGGGGACCAAATGTGTAATTTATGCCTTGCTCACTAGTAAAATCGTAAATAAATTTGAGACTGGACCTTAGTACTCTACCCAATTCATTGTTAGCTACTACGTAATTCTTGCCGTTGTTATCGTTAAAGACCGTATGAGGTTTACCTCTCTGCGAAATGAATTTACGCAAATCAAGCACAAAAGTGTTTGAGCTAAGATCGCTCAGGGCTTCTAAATGTAAAGCTTTAGAAGAGAAACAAACTAAGCAGAGATACAATTTCATTACTACGTATGTAAATATTCTTTTGAGTTTATTAGCGTTAGAATATTTTTGAAATTTTATTAATTTTCGTGGTTCGACCTTTGTATTGTTGACTTTCAGGTCAGTTGATTTTAGATTATTTTGTTTAAGCTGATTTGACGTTTCAGAAGATAAAGATGAGTTAGTCAAATGCGATTTTAATTCAGGTAAGGTACTTTCAGCATGTTCGTGTATCTCACTGTATTGTTTTTTGATTACAGAATTTTTGTTTAAGTTTGACTCTAGTTTAAGGAATCGTGTACTGAATTGGCAATGAACTGTGTTCTGCGTTTTGTGGTCATTGCTGCCTATTGGCCCACAGACTAGCCAACCTACCTTAGAACCTTGAAGAATAGGCATATTAGGACCTAGTTTGATTTGTTCTGTACCCATGATTTCGAAAAAGACGTCCGCTCCAAGAAGTAACTGAATTTCTGCGGGACGGTAAAACCCTGGATCGGCAAGCTGCATATTCACTGGTATATTTAGGTTTGCAGGGTTAACTGCAACATTAGGTAAGTTACCTGTAATATTAGGAACGACTAGACATTTTAAGTTTATGTTAAAGTCACTTATTAATGAATGTAAAGTCATTTCACAGGAATTTGTAATTTTAAACTGGACGTTATTTATGCCGGAGATACAAATGGGTTCACTATCGCGTGAAATTAAGCCCAATTTGTTTTTTAAGTCCTCCGTTATGAATGATGACTGGCTGCCCGAATCAAGAAGAGCTCGTGCCAGGTAAGTATTATTATTTGACTTGTTAGTTACCTTTACAAAAGCAGTACAAAGAAGAATTTGACTACTGGACATAGCTGAGAGTGCCACAGGTAAGGAGTGTAAAGGTGAGTTATTTTCATTATTATTTGTATTTTTAGTTTCATGTTCATGTAAAAGAGTATTATGTTTTTCTTTACAGATTTTACAAGTGCCGAGCCAACACTGCTCAGTGGAATGACCCTTGCGAAGACAATTCGAGCAGAGATTTAGCTTTAAGACCTGACTCGACTTATCCTCGAGTGACATTTCCTTAAATTTAAGGCAATCTATTAACCTATGCTTCTGATTACAAATAGGACAGATAATATTTTTATCAGAGCCAACAGATGCGACAAAACTCTTTGAATGTTTATTTTGTGTTTCCTTAAATTGAGGCTTATGATCGTTACTGTCGCTTCTGTTAGCTTGCATCGTTTCAAGTGTGTCAGCGCGATTGCGCAAGAACGTATTAAATTCAAGTAGAGAAGGTAAGTTACTTAAGTTGTTTTTATTTTCTTCCCATTTTCTACTAGTTATAGGATCTAATTTTGTGGACACCATGTATATTATTAATGAGTCCCACTTGTCTGTTGGTTGGCCTAATGTATTAAGGGCTCTCAAGTTTTTAGACACATGATCTATTATAAAACGTAAAGCTTTATGGGATTCTCTTGATGTCGCTTCTATATTAAATAATGATTTTAAATGATTATTGATTAGAATTTTCGTGTTATTATAGCGGTCACACAATAAATCCCATGCCACTTCGTAATTGCTAGAGGTAAACTCAATGGACTTTATAACGATAGCCGCGCTGCCCTCTAGCGAGGATCTCAGGTAATGAAATTTGTTTATTTTAGGTATAGTCTCATTTGAATGAATCAAGGAATCGAAGGTGTCACGGAACTCTAACCATCTAAGGTAACTTCCATCGAAGGTAGGTAATTTAATTTCCGGTAATTTGACGTTACTGATTGTATTCGTGTTATGTTTACAGGATTTACAAGTCCCGGAAGAGGAGCTTGAAGACTGAGGACCTTCGCCCTTAACTCGCCCACAATGAGATGATGATTGTATAATTTCATCAGCCTCCGAGACAAGAGAAAAGTATTGAGATTCTAATGCTTCCCTTTCATTCATTTGTAATGGCGTATCTGGTGATAATAATTCTATTTGAGATTGGATAGTAACGAATTCATTATAAGCAGTTTCAATGCACTCGACACGACGATTCAATTCTAATATTTGTTTTTTCGATAAATCGGGAGCATTAATTTTGCTTACTAAAGAAATATAATCTTGAAATTTTGTTAACCGACCTTTAATGTTACTACGTCGTTTAATTAGTTCCTTTAATTCCCTTTTCTCAGAGGCAGTGAGTTCCTCGGCGTCACCGAATTTATCTAAACCGGCGTTAGGGTCTTTATCGGCCATTATTTTTAATTAGTAGGTAAACAATGAATGAACAATGAATTAGGCAGTAAATAGGTACTATGTGCACTCAAACCCAGTAAGTATATCCGGGCTGATAATGCACGCGGTCCTCTCGCAGCGATCAGCTGTTGCCTGTTGCTAACGAGATGTTGTTGACAGCCAGGCGCAGCGGTCAAGGTCAATCGTGCGTGTGCGCAAGCGATCCGGTACAGCACCTGGAATTCGTCGGCAAAGCTACGTGAGGAAAGCGAAGCGTATTGTGCGTTTTATTTATGGATTTGGATGGACGTAAATGTATAATGAATGAATTATGCAAAATGCTCAGCATGAAATGTGAAAGAAACTGATTTCAATGCGTTTTTAGTCTGTCTAATGAATTTATTGCGATTTATTTATTCTTTGCAATATTTCTGACCACCCCGAAAGGGATTATGGTCGTGAGCTTATGTGAGTAAGGAATATGTATTATACAAATTATATATTAATTAATAATACGTAAGAAATAACTAAATACCTAAGCAAAGTTAGCCTAGATGCGTGTTGCTTAGGTAGGTATTTATAACCCGTTGACGACGACGCAGGATAACGGTAAAATGATGACGAAATACTCTAATCTTTATGCTATTTAGCGATGTTAAATGCGATTCGCTTTATGAATTTGTAAAAAGCAGAAGGATTTAGCTATTGCAAATGGATTTAGCTTTTTAGCATAGAATAGAAAAGATGCAATTTAAAGTTGGAACAACTAAATTTGGAGGTAGGTATCGACGTGTAACGTATTATTTGGAAACGCTAGACACGTAATATAAATCAAGAAGCACTATTTACGCACAAATTAAAGAGGAGTTTCGGAATACAGGATAGATAGCAAGGAGTGGGCTACTTAGCTTATGGCTGCCTTGCAGTGATGATGCAATCCTTTGCATTCCATGCGCGTTCCTTTGTCTTGTGCGCCAAAAGCCGGATCCTTCTTGATAATTATGCAGGTCGTATGTGATGAAACGGTCGCCAGTTGTTAGGGCGATAAATAATGAACGCCCGTTTTATATGATAAATAGATTTTTAATATTCAGAAAAATCTAAAAATTATTGCGTCGTCGTCGCGAGCCAAGTTAGATCTGAAGTCTGCTGTCATTCCGGTCGCGCTCCGAGCCGTGTTCCTCCCCCCGCGCGGCTCCCCTCGCCGCCGCTGAGTTCAGGGTGGTTCGCGCGCGAACAGTATGTATAATCTGTGTACGAAACTGGTAACGTATGTGGTTCTTATTTCTTTTGCTGGAGAGGCGATAAATGTGTGTTATTAATCTGATTAGTTTTTTTGTAATTGCCAAGTTAATTCTGAGCCCATTGTACCTCAGTGAGCTTGTGGATTGGATTGGCGCATCGGACAATACGCGAATGGGGCAATGCGCGAATCGGACAGTGTACATAATCGGACAGAGTGCGAATCAAACAATTTGCGAATCGGACCATTTGAGAATATGACATTTTTAAAATCGGTTATTCTGCATGAAGAGGACTTATTGCGAACTGGACATTCTGCTACTATATCTAGATAGGTAAATGTAAAATGTGTGGATCATTTTATTTATTAATTTATCGATTTATGCTCATCTTACCCATTGTTGCGAAGGACATCGATTGACAGTAAAAGTGCTTACAATTTATTAAACAAATAATAAGTTATCTAGAAAACTTTTTTATTCTGAGCTAAGAAAAACATCGTAATACTCAAGCAATCAACTGAACAAATATTTCATGTGAACAATTCAACAATTGATTCTTCAGTTGACATTTCTTCGGCTATTCAATTCTACATTTAAAGCAATAAGTCGTTCAAATTGCTGATTGTAGATATGAAAGAAAGGTTATAAAGAAATAAAAGTCCTTAGTCAGCCTTTTAGTTGAGCCAAAAAATCGGCATTTAGGATAGAAATGTAGAAAATAAATGATTGTGATGCCGATGTTAAGAAAATAAATCTACTATGCATTTATTGTCATTCTCTTATAGATACACTACCTCATCAGAAACTGCAGCTACTCGTAACATATCTAAAATTGCTTAGTCCAGCTCTATCCTGATTATTTTAAGATATTTTTAGACGCACAACTTTGACTGTTTTATTATTGTAATTATACTTACGATTATACACGATTAGCACGTAGATAATCGTGCTAATCGTGTTTTAATTTTAGTAGTGACAAATGTCAAGCATAAAAAAAATCATTAAAAGAAACTAAATGCTGCTGCTGCTGTTGATGATATTGTGATGAAAAATAAGTAGATTACCTTCAATAAAAAAAAACCTATATCTTGGCAAAGAATTTCGTAAACAGGTACAATTTTAGTTTTATTTTATTTATTTACCACACACTTACCTATAAAACTGGTATTACAAATGAAATAATTCGGTGAAATAAGTCACAATCGGTCCAGCGCGGCCAGCATGCCACCCACGAAATAGCGACAAAACGATAAAAAAGTCATGCGCGCTCTTTTTGGCATACGTAAGTAATAAAGATCGATCGCCCGTCTCGATTTTTGAAGTTTTCTCGGGGGTGGCATGCTAGGCCTACAGTAGAATCGTAGCGTGTAAAAAATGATTGCAACATACTTTAAACATTTATCAATTAATAACTAACTGTGTTAAGGGCGTACTACTCATGTTGGGGGGTTTATCGGTCGTTATGGCGATCCTTGGGGGAGGCCTATGTCCAGCAGTGGACGTCCATCGGCTGAGATGATGATGATGATGATGATGAACTAACTGTGTATTAAGTTAGGTACATTAGCACTTATTTTTAATACCATAGTATTCCACAGAGAAATGCGTTTCTCTGTTGTAGAGATATTTCCAGAATTCAGACATTTATATTAGGGTTGCCAACCCTACTATATAATATAGTATCCTACTATATTTGGGGCCCTACTACTATAATTCTGAGAAAAATATATAGTAGGCAAAACTACTATATTTTGATGAGCAACTAATTTATAGAGAATTTAAATATATTGTACTTAGGTCCAATAAAAATTACCAATAACCAGTGATAGGAATAGGTAGTGCCATTCAGGGTAATGTTGCGAATATTTGTGTGATGAATATTAATATTTGTATTCGATTCATGGGTGTTTGTATCTATACGGGGCGTGCACCACCCTGTTTAATATACAATGCATAAAATTGTACGCCTTTCATGGATACAAACACCCATGAATCGAATACAAATATTAATATTCATCACACAAATATTCGCAACATTACCCTGAATGGCACTACCTATTCCTATCACTGCCAATAACTTAACATTATTTAAACAATTTTCTTCCTTTTCATCATATTTGTTCCATAAACAATTTTCTACTAAATATACTACTGAAAAGTGACAACAAGTTTTCCTAAAGTCAGATTTATCTATTTTTTTAGAAATTGTATTATTTCTGTATCGAATCCAGCGACTTTCTATAACGAATACGAAATAGAGAAATGATTCTTCCTTGAAAATAAGAACTTCGTATTTAAACCAAAAAGTAGCAAAAACATAAGTTTTGATAAAATTTAAATTAACAAATTCGAAAAATACTATATTTTTTCTTATTTTTCCCCGATCTACTATATTTGTTCGGGCACTAAGTCTCGAACTACTATATTTGGTCTTAAAAAAGTTGGCAACCCTAATTTGAATGTGTAAGCTAAATTGTAAAGAATGTTTAAAATGTTGATACATTGAGTCACAGTTAGAAATGTCAAAGACGTTCGTTTTTCTGTATTTAGTTTTAAGATTTATATAGTCGAGTCACGATAGGTTAAACTGACTATTTGACAGAGATAAAACGAGAATGGGGTTTTAAAAGCGTTAATAGCAGTCACAATAGCGCTTTTTAGAACTTTCACAGATTTATTTCTTTTTTAGTTGTTATTTGAAAACTGATCAATCCGAAAAGGAAGACAGTCTTAAGATTTTGGAATATGTCTTTTTGAATCAAACTGTACTCACATAAGTACATAAACTTACGACCACGAGGCTATCTCAAACAATATAGATTTAAAAAATAAAAATAGCTAAACTAAAATAAATGCAAACATAATTTTGATACGACAATTTGAAAACAGCTTTTACAATCCGAAAATAGAATCCACGTAATACAGTCAATTGTTTTATAGGCCAGTAAAATTGTTCATAAAATAAGGGTAAAATTACAAAGCGTGATTTAGTTCTGCATTTTTGATATGTTGTTAGGACCAGTTAGGGAAGTCTACTCCCAAATTTGCAGCTTCGAAAGACCTGTGCTAACTTTGTAGCACTCGAAAAACTATCCCGTTTTTTGGTTTTTAGCTTACATCTCGAAGTCTATCAATCGTATCGAAAAGTTGTGTATGTACAAATTAACCTGACAAAATTTCCTACAAAACAAGTACGACCAATTTTTTTCATAGGTAACTTTGAGGGCTACAGGGCCGAGAATGTAAACAATTTTTTTTTTTTTTTTTTTTATGTGTGATAGGTAAGCATTTGACCCCAATCTCACCTGATGTTGAGTGATGATGAGGCCGAAGATGTAGCATGCTTACCTAGAAAGATGCCTATTCACTCTCGCCTTGAAGAGGCCCAGGTTGTATTGCTCAGGGAACAGGTCCGCAGGCAGGGCATTCCACAATTGCCGGTAGGTCAACGACATAAGGGTGGAAACCCAGTCTGCGTCTCGTCCCCCGCAGATGAAAGGGAGACGGTGGTATCAGATCGTGTAATAACTTTTAATTTACTTTTATTTACAACAGAATATATACATATACAAATATAACCCTAAACCTAAAGAAAAATTAAAGAATTAAAAACAAAACTTATACCTACTATAAATAAAAAATATCTTCTAAATTGCCGCCGCTTGGTGGCAGGGTGCCCAGGAGGCTGGCAGCGTTGCCTCTTTGTATGGCCAGACTGATTCGCTGGCCAAGGTAGCTGCCAGCCCTCTGGTCACCCGAGGCCTCGATTAGGCGCGCCGATAATTCTTTAAATAATCGGCGCGCCTCTGGCCCCCACGGACCCAATGTCTCAACCCCAAACGGTGCAAATATGTAACCCTCGCCGAGGGCCACATATAAGCGCCGCTTGAGGTTTTCCGCGGTGGCCGCCGCCGCACCCGCATTGGATGAGGTCGCATGGACGTGGGACGGTGCCAGTGTATCTACACAGGTAGCGTCCCAGACCAGCGACCTCCCCAATTTCCATGGAACGAGCGTCAATCCATCGGGCCTCTTCCCATCGCTCCGGAATAACCCTTTTGGCTCTAAGATCGCGGGTATGTTGGCGGTTACAAGAGCCCGACGGATGACGTCGTTCAATGTTGCGTGGCGCGACAAGCGGCCAGCGCTCTTGGAGCAGGAGAGTCCGTGGTTGCCGAGTTCGTCGACGGCCTCGCCGCATTGGCAGCGGTGAGCCTTAGTTGTCCGAACGCCCAGACGGAGACAAACTAAAATTGAAAGGAATGAGTTGCTAAGTAGGGTGCCCAGGTTTGGGGAGGGTATTGCCTGCAACCAGTAGCCTGACTCTTTCTCAGAGACAGCGAGGAGGCGAGCGCGGTCCGTCTCGTTCTCAGCAGTCGTTAAAAGATCACGCTGGATCTGGAGGCAGAGCGGCTCATCCCACTGTCTCTGGGACTGAGGAGCAACCGGTTGCACGCTCGGGCATGCCATTGACCAAGCGAGTTTGGCCTCGGCCAAGTAAGCCACCTCTACGGAACCCAGTGACGGGTTGATGATTCTCCCGAAGAGGTTGAGCGTACTGTGGACCGATGACAAAAACGCAGGCAAAGAAACACTTGAAATTTTGCGGATGCCCAGGCCGCCGAGGCGGATCGGAAGGGACGCCTGGGTCCAGGCTCTCCCTTTAATGTTGCAATTTAGAATTTCAGTAAGGCAATTTTGTATCATTTTGTCTAAAGACATTAGAAGATCATTATGTTGCCAGATGGGAGAGCACCGGAGAATGTATGTGAATTTTGGTACGAAGAGGCAGAAGCGGATGATAAAAAGAGCCATGTGTGAATTGATTTGGTGAAGCCGGTTCGATGAACGGTTAAATTTAGACATTTGGTCCGATAAAAAGGTGGGGACAGCACTGCCAAAGATGGGGGCTCCTAAAAGTCTGAGGCATTGTTCATCGACCGTGGTTATATTGGGGGCCAAAACATTGAATTTAGAAATAATTTCAGATTTTTTTGCGGGGTCAGTTGATTGGGGGATAAAAATTTCACATTTAGAAAAATTTAGCTCGAGGCCGATGGAGGCGAACTCCGTGATTAAAGTTTGTAGGTCGGTCAGTACTGACGACACGTCGCCTCCAAAGGTTCCGTCGTCCAGATACCAAACATTAAATTTAGAATTTAGTTTGGATATAATCGTGTAATTCAGTCGCACACTCTCCGAAATGTATCCTATAAAAAACAGACAGACAGGCTACCTTGCGACGATGCTCAAGACTTTGTAGCTTCGCCACCGAGGTTGGATCACCTATGAGCTTCCTGGCACGCCTGTCGATTGAGTCCAGCGCGGCCAGCTGGTATTGGGCAGACCCGTCCCAGAGATGGCAGCAGTACTCCATACACGATCGGACTTGTGCTTGATAAAGTTGTAGAAGCTGTCCCGGAGTAAAGTACCGTCTGACCTTCGAGAGGACGCCCAGTTTTTTCGCTGCGGTTTTCGCCATGGACTCAATGTACCGTCCGAAATTCAGATCGGACGATATGTTAATGCCAAGGAGCTCCAGGTGATCAGCTATCGGTATGGACACATTTCGGAAAGTCGGGGTCAAAGCGAAGGGACTCCGTTTTGTGGAGAAAAGGCACGCCTGTGTTTTGCTTGCGTTGAAACTGACCCGATTAGTATCACCCCAGTCGGACACAGATTCAAGGGCCAAGTTTATTCGCTGCACCATGGCCTCTCGACAAGACTGAGTAACGTCCAATTTGACCCCTGCACCGGACAGATATCTGTCAGCAACAGTGCTGTCGTCAGCATACCCAAAGGTTCCGAGCACTTATCCGTTTATTTATCTACTACCTATGGAAAGTGGTGGGGATCGGCAAGATACCTTCAATTGATCTCCAGGTTTCCTTTACTGTACAAGAATTACAGTTGGGGATCATCATATAGATGCCTTGGTGATACAGGGAAAACTTTAACTTCCGCGGAAGGTCGACTTCTGATGGATGAGGTCAACGGACCGCGGAAACTATGACAGATAGGGTTATGGAGCATGAACAAATATAATAGAGGACCCTGGTCAAATTTGGTTGCCGGTCAAAAAAAACAATATTGCGATATCCAAGATGGCTGCCATGGAAATTTCAAACCACACAACGCAGCTTTTAAAGGTTCACCGAACCGACTGAAAATTTGTATCTGGGGGTTTTAGGGGTCGCTGATTAAGAATATGGAATCATTTTGTTATTATCTTTAACTTTCATGAGGGTCGCCATACAAATATCATAATTTTTTAAATGCTGTTACTTTCTCGGCCCTGTAGCCCTCAAAGGTTAAGTCCTATGACAAAAATGCATACTACTTGTTTTGTAGGAAATTTTATCAGCTTAAATTTTTACTAACAAAACTTTTCGATGCGACTTGTAGACTTCGAGATGTCAGCAAAAAACCAAAAAACAGGATGGTTTTTCGAGAGCTGCAAAGTTAGCACAGGTTTTTCGAAGCTGCAAATTTGGGTGTACACTACCCTAACTGGTCCTAACAACATATCAAGAATACAGAACTACATCACGCTTTGCAATTTTAATGTATAATTTTACGGGCCTATTAACGCATTGAATACTTTAGAGCACTAAGTTTAGAGGTAAGAACACTCATGCTCGCGCACGATATCGAATAATCGATAACCTTGAAGATATCGATACATCGAATAGTCATAAAGTAGAAGAGTTTATTGAATATCGATACATTATTCAAGAACGTAGGCGTCAAACTAACACGAGTTTGGAAACAGTCGCATTGAATAATACAATGAGATGCTCCCGTTTTTAGGGTTTCGTGGCCCGAAGATGAATTGGGTCACTTTTCTGTTTAGTTCATTTTAAATCATGCGTAAGTACATAATACGGACCAAATTGCCGACTACGTGCTTAAGAAGGGCCAGTACAGTATTTAATAAAGCCGAGTCGCGCGCAAGAAGAGAAATCATACTAGACGTGTTGTGGTCAGATATACCCGAAACCGACAAGCATGAATGAAAAGAGCATACATCTAGAGAGGTATGTCATTCAAACCACAATGTCTCTAATAAAACGATGATAAACAAAAAAATTAAAATGAATAATTAGGACCGATATTTTTTGCCACTTGTATTTTCGCTCTGTATTTTGCTGCTAATAATTTTGGTGTGAAATAAAGCATATTTGATTGGTTAATAATTATTTAAAAGTAGGATTAATACTTTTCCAAGTTTACATTTATTTTCAAATGTCAGAGGTCTTCCCAAATCCTCTTAAAATTTGCATTTAATACACTTTTTCTTAACACAAAAAGGTCAGCCATAATTAAAAGAATTATAAAAAGTTTACGCACTATCTTTTAAAATAAAAACAAACATTAGTTATTTAACGATTTTAAGTGAGGGTACGAAACCCTACAAGCGCTAATCTGACTCGCACTTAACCACTCTTTTCTTAACAAAGGTCAACCAAAGTTGAATAAACCATAAATAAGTTATTTATACAAAAAGCAATAGGGCCTTTAAATTTTACCCATCAACATAATACGTTTATTCTTTGCTAAAACACTTCTAATAACGTTAGGCCAGTCATTTTACGGAGTTTTGTTAGGCGGGGTAGGGAGTAATTATTAATTTGACTTTTAAACTATAACCGGCACCATTTAGTGACAAAAATACTATACTAAACTATATTAAAAAAAAATTGCTACGCAACATAGAAATGAAAATTGTGTGTCCCAGAAGGCTTCTAAATTAATAATATTAATACCAATGCACTCATTTGAATCAGATTTAACAATATATCTTATTTTTGATCAATAAAATTTAAAACATGAGGTATTTATTAGAAAATACGAATGTATTTTTCAAAAACTTCTAAGTAGACAAATATATTTACTCCATGTTTGCAGTATGTATGATGGTAAAGCCTTAAATATGTGCAAAAAAAAATTATCATCAGGTTTTTTAGAACGAGATAATATCTATATTTTAAAATTGGAACTGTTGCTGACGTAATCTTTTTTAAATTTTGGTACATTCTTAAGCTCAAATTGGCTCTTCAATATTATAACGAAAAAAAATGCAATTACCTAGTAATTAGTCCCAGCTCAAACCGTAAAATGACTGGGCTACGTACTCAATTTAACAAAAAATTTCAGCTTTAGGTACAAAAAGCAATTTGTGGGCAATATTAGTTTAGTGAAACGATAACGAAAAGACATGTAATTTGTCAAAATCAAAAAGGGTTTTTGAGATAGTGATGAATGTGCACTTAAATTGAGACTTACATATTATTTACGCTATTCGATGCGATATCGTATCCACTTAAAAATTTTGAAATGTTATGTGCAATACATAGCAGATGTTGACTACAGCTACTTTTTAACCCCCGACGCAAAAGAAGGGTGTTATAGGTTTGACGCCTATGTCAGTCTGTCTGTGGATCTGTCTGTCTGTGGCGTGTGTCGTAGCAGCCAAACGGGTGGACCGATTTCGATGCTTAATTTTTGCCGAAGTGTTCTTAGCTTTGTTTTATTAAAATCGGTTCAGTAGTTTTTTAGTAATTTTAAAAATTATGAAATAACGTTAAATTAAAAATTCTAAAAACCCCCTACGCTAAAAACAAACATTTAAAATGTGAGAAATAATTTGGTCACTTACTTTTTAAATGTTTGTTTTTAGCGTAGGGGGTTTTTAAAATTTTTACCACGGAATAGATAATTGTATACAGAAGTCACTCCCTGACCCTCTCTGACTTAGATAACGCACCTCCCCACTTTCTGAGGACACTTTTAGAGTCAAGTAAGGGAACGCAGTCAGGCGCACCCGTAGTATTTGACTACATAAAATATATTTTATTTTTATCTCTTCAGTAAAGAGAGGCAGAGAAAGACCTAGACAGAGTTATCTAGCCCAAGTGAAGGTAAAGGTTGATGTCGTGTCGTATCAAGAACTCAAGACACTAGCGGAAAAGAGACAGGATTTGCGAATACTCCATCGACAAGAGCGTATTTGATGATCAGTAAAGAATTTCACTATGCTCAGATGTGGGTTAGAATCAGTGTTACTTGTTTTTTTTTCGGGCAAAGCGGGATTCAGGAAAAAAGCGGGATTCTTTTGTCGAATGCGGGACATAATAAAAAAAACGTAAATAATCAGTAGTTTTTTACTACTTGTGCTTTTATCTGAGTTTAAAACTAAGTTTACAATGATACAATACAATACTCTTGAATGATGTTGATGAATTGATGATCAAGAGCCATAGAAAACATATTTTAATCATGTAAAAATTCGTTTTTTTTCTTTAATATAGTTGAAGAACTCTGCACAGGATAGCTTCAGATTGAATTGGATGAGTCTTTCCCGAAAAGCGGGACTAAGCGTGTCCCGCGCGGGACATTTAATTTTGGGCTAAAAATCGGGACGTCCCGCCAAAATCGGGACGTCTGGCAACGCTGGTTAGAATACAATGACTAAAACCCTACTAAGGATGGTGGGCTTCTCCCGGTGAGGTTACGGGAACTGGAGAGCAGGTCTACAGACTTCAAGGCCTTCAAGCTCCGAGTCCACGTCGCTAACCTGAAGACGTTCCTGCTCCCCGAAGTGTGGCCTACCGGAGTCGTGTTTAGACGCTTCAGGGAAGCGAGGACAATAAACCCTCTAGGGAGTGATAAATGTTAAGTGTTGATATAATTAAGTTAAGTTATAAGTTAAACGGTCGTCGGCGTCCAGACCCTCTAGCATGATTTCTCTACTTGGGCGCGACTCGGCTTTTTGCCATACTACAAGTCGCGGCAAGCGCGGCTATTGCTCTCTGAAAAGCGCGGAAACAGGTTATTTTGTATGCAGCGAAGACGCGTCGCGCGCGTGTAGAGAAATCATGCTAGACCTGCAGGTCGTCCTAGGAAGAGGTGGCGGGACGATCTGGATGCCTTTGATGACGCGTGGCCAGAGCACGCTCAAGACAGAGATGGTTGGAGGTTGAAAGGGGAGGCCTTTGCCCAGCAGTGGGATGAAATCAGCTAGTAATAGATGAAAGTTATAAGTTTATGTATTTTAGGTTAAGGTATTTATAATATAGGCCCGTGATAATTTAACATTGTACTGTTGCCTGATTCAAATGAATAAAATAAATAAATAAAACCATTCGATGTGGTCATCAAAGGTGTTGACGATGTTTGATGACATTAGTGGCATCTCACACCCCGTCAGAATTTTTCTGGCTCAATTGATAACATTCTAAAAGGGTTACACGCTCAGTTCATCAGTCTGGTCAATGGTTGAATAACGCCAGAATGATGCCAGAATGATGAGTGGGTTACACGATCAGTTTCCCATCAGTATTTCATCATTCACAATGTAATGACGGAAATGATTATATTTAATTTTCATCAGTCTGAACCATCATTCCGTCAGTCCGTGGGTTACACGATCATTCTCCCATCATTCTGACCAGACTGATGGACCTTAATGACGAAATACTGAGCATGTAACCTCCCTCTAAGTATCAGTCTGCCATTTAATGAACCTCATTCATAAACCATTTAATCTGCTATTCAAATTACCATTTCCGATAATCAGCGCACCTTAGGAGAGGCCTAGGCTAAGTCGAGCAGATTTCATCAATTTTCGGTAACTTCGTTAAGGTCAGACAGAAACAAATAGCCTAAGATAATGACCGAAATGTCCTATATATATTAATGGAATAATATTAGCCAATCTAGATCCTTAATGGCTGTTCTTTGTCACTGTCGTAAGAGAATTAATAAGAGTTATAAAAGAAAATTGTCTGCATTATGGACTAATAATGTTATCGAATTATCGTAATTATTCAGATTTGTTCTAAGTAAGAACACATGAGTAAATACTCCACAGAGAGAAAGCTTTAAACAGTCGCGCTAGTGGACAATCTATGGGAGAAATTGGGTTAGCGCGTTATGTGATCAATTTGTGCGCTCCTGCCCCACACCACAGCTTAGACGATTTAAATAGGGACCCGCCTCGCGTTAGCATTTCCCCTCTGCCAACATACAAAATATATTCAACTAATCACGTGCATTTACATACAATTTTATACCATATCACTAAACGAGACAGCCTATAATTGCGGAACAATAACTTCGAACTTATCACGTTTAGGGTTCATACGTGGCTGTTTTTCTTGTTTTTTTTTAATATTCAAAATTAGAATAGCGGATTTCATGCTACCTCGTCCCCCGCAAAAAGAGGCAGAAAAGTTTGTTAGTAGAATTGCACGCATAACTTGTCCATAATAAAAATAGTCTAAGCCCAACAGAGACAAAACTTTTAGGAGCCAAAATAATCACGTGACGTGCTCGCCCAATGTCTCCCATAGATTGTCCACTACCGCGATTGTTTGAAGCTTTATCTTTGGGGATATTTATTCATGACCATGTGGTAATACTAAGTGAATTATACTTTGGGTTATCAATTTTCTTTTTAGTATAACGCATTAGAACAATTCTGTAATGTTGTTTTATGCATGCATATGCTCACGACTATATTTCCCGAGGATAATCAGAGATATTCTGAAACCTCAGAACATTCATTGCGACGGGGTGTGTTGTTTTATGATGCCACAAATTAAATTAAATCTTCCTTTCTCCTATATTAATGGCACAAAATAGAAAGATACGGAAGGGCGTCTCCATGAAGCGAGCGTAACAGGCGCACCCATAGACAGGGCACAGGCACGCGATTCAAAATGAATAGATACTATACTGTAATGTACAGACCGCGGCACAAACCATGAGCATCATCATCATCATCATCATCATCAGCCTATCATCATCCACTGCTGAACATAGGCCTCTCCTAAGGCGCGCCACAAAACTCTGTCCCCGGTTTTACCGAGAACCGAAATAGGCCCCGTCTACTTTAGCGACCTTGTGGCATCAGAGGACAACTTCGGACACCTTCGGAGGTTTGCACACCATCATCATCAGCCTATCATCGTCCACAGCTGAACATAGGCCTCTCCCAAGGCGCGCCACAAAACTCTGTCCTCGGCCTTCCTCATCCAGTCGCTCGCCGCAACCTGTACCTGTGGTTTGCACACAAATGGCACAAAACCAGGAAGGAACTCGAATAAAGAAAAAGGACAGCTGCGGTCTACGATGAAGTCGCCGTAACAGTGGATGTCACGCCCCAGAAAGGGGAGAAGTGATTCATGGGACAGAAGGACAGAGATAGAACGAACGAGTCATGAGGAGGTAGGTTCTGTCCTCGGTTTTCTTCATCCAGTCGTTCCCCACTACCTTTCTTAGGTCGTCGGTCCAGCAAGGCCGCAGGATAACCATGTGTTATTTTACGATTATGAATATGATTAGTTGATGAATCACTCACTAATATCTTTCGTCAACATCTAAACTTTTGTCTAACAATATAGTAACATCTTGGAACAATATACCCTATCAAAGGCAATAACCATTTCATGACCACAACGGGGATGTCTTTACCATTGAGTTGTGGGTTTTGTGTGGGACAAGCGATGAGTATACGAGGTATTATAATTTGTTATGTCCATGCGCGTGCAGTGTATATAGGCAATTAGGCAGTGCCTACTTGTCTCCTCATTAATTATTAATCATCTAACAATTTACAGTCATACTCTATAAACACAAACAAAGAAAGCATCCAAAAGATTAATTCCACATTCAAATATGGCGCGCAAGAACTGCACGAAGTTCGGGCGGGCCCCGAACGCACGCACGCAGCGCGCAATAGGCAGTTTTCAAACGGCACAAGCTCACGCAATACAAACGATCTATGGCTACCTATGCATTTACACTTGTTACAAACTATACGACAAAAATGCAAAGTACGCATTAACCACGCGATAATACGTGACGCTTGACCTTCGCTATTTATTGTCACAATATAAGAATGAACTAATTTAAAAATGAATGAATTCACGAAGAATGTTAGTGTTGTAAAAAACCAATGCATGTAACCTTAAGATGAGAAATAAATGGCTTTTTTATTTATTTATTTTATTTAATGTATTAACCAACCTCGCGTGAAAACAACGAAGCGCTTGGCATCTCATTGATAGATTGTATCTTCGCTATTTGGTTGCATGCGTGCTCTTGACGTTGTTCACTTGGCTGCGTTCACGACCTTTGGGTGCGGTTGTTTTTTCAACTCGCTCTATGGTAAGAACGTTTTCACCGAGGCTCTGGAGTGCGATTTTTTAAAGTCACACATCCTAATTCGTATACGAGAGTGATGCCAAACTCTATGGAATTTATGCATTATTCGTACACGAATCAAGATGTGTGAATTTCAAAAATAGCACTCTTGAACGGCGTTTAGTGTGAAAAGTTGCACTCGGGGTGCACCTGGGGCGTAGGTTCGGAACGTAGCCCTTTGTTGGCCGATTTTGTTTTGTTTGACTTTGACAGTTTGTTGAATTCCGAATGTGTTCAAATGTTTTCAATTGTTTTTTATTTGTTTGGGTAGAAATTAGCTGAATATTTTGTTTCTAGCTGTGTATTTTGTTAATATAAATAAAGTAAGGTTTGTAGTGAAAGATCAAATGTGTTTAGATAAATTATGTGCAGTTCAAATCTTTTCGCGAAGTTTTCATTTGACTTGTGGTCGTTAATAATATTCATCAACTAGTGAAGATTGATCGTCAATAAAGAGTCCAGTGTTATGAAGAAATAGGTAAGAAATTAAACTTGAAACAGTATACAAACCAGTGGCAAGTTGGTGACCAACAGGCTCACTATCTACCTACTTGCCACTCTGGTGCTGGTGCTGGACAGAATTCAGGCACTCTCAGCGAAAAGTGGATTGTAAATATGGTAGGTATAGTATTAAAAATATGTTTGATAGCAGTCGGGGTATAGTCGTGGGCACAATTATGCTGAAAACACCGTATAGGCTCTTTTTCAGCTCTGATTGCCTACTTGTGCCTGGTGGTAATGCACGCCTGTGGTTATGTCCCCCAATACACGGGCTCGAAATGAAAATATACAATGATGAAGAAGAAGAGCTTCTTCTTCTTATCGTGTGGGCAGAGCCCTGGTGTCAGAGTTTTTTCAGACCGCCTTACGGCCTCTGACGTGGTTTTTATGTAACGACTACTACCACCAGAGATAGTAGCCGGGACCAACGGCTTAACGTGCCATCCGAAGCACGCAATCATTTTTCTTTTCAGACAATCAGGTGATTTAGCCGGCAATGTCCTAACCAACTGGGGAAAAACGCACAAAGTAATATATTACTAGGTTTCCTCCGTGGGAATCGAACCCACGACCTCCGTATGGAGAGCCAATGCTCAATGCTCTTAAACATTAGACCACGGAGGCAGTTGCATGCAGAGGAACAATGATACTATACACTCGCGTATACGTTTGAGAGAAATAAATAGGGCTGCTTATAAATGAAAAGACGATAAACATTGAAACCAGTGTTCTGTCACACCACCCGGAACACTTCATCAATCAAATAAGCCCACATCAACCCACTGCTGGGCACAGGCCTCTCTTTTATTCCGCCATTTCTCACAGTCCTGAGCTAATCTGATCCAAACACTTCATACAAAATTAAAATGGGTTCGCACTAACATATTGACTAAGTCTTATAAGACTAAGCATAAGACTAAGCTTATGATGCACAAGATGAAACTCAGCCTGGATCCCAGCTGCCGAGCGTGCGGAGAGGATGAGGAGACCATGGAGCATATCCTGTGTGACTGTGATGTCTTGGCGGCAAAGCGCATGTGCCTCCTCGGTGATAGATATCCAAAACCGGGAGATCTTAGGCTTCTTTCCCTCAATGGTATTGCCTCCTTCATTGACCATGTATTTGAAGGGTGAAGTAAGCAAAAAGTATTGGGGCTAACACAAAAGATACCACTGGGTCGAAGTGTTGCTGGCTTGCCGGCCCCACAACAAGATAAGATAAGATAAGTCTGCTTATACTGTCGGTAACCGAAAGGGGGTGAAGTAGAAACTGGATGGGGCAGGGAGTGTCCGTACTGGACGCAGTATTTATTAATAAAAAATAAAAATAAATACTACAGATATGTTGTGAAGAAAACAAAAAAAGATTGCGCAATTAAAAAAAGCGGCCAACAGCTTATGTCGTACATCGATTGTACCACGATGACGTCAAATTAGCCAGGAAGATTCGATGCTTCTTGATACTTCAATAAAACCGGTCAAGTGCGAGTCGGGCTACTCGCGCGCCGAGGGTTCCGTACCACACCACCACAGAACACAACATTATTAACTTAGAAAAAAAATACTTTTTTTGTCCGGGGCCTTTAGCGCAAGAACAACTCACACTTGGCCATGTTTTAGTATTTGTTGTTATTGTGTAGAGTATGTTCTATAATGACATTAAGTTTGACGCTTGTATGTATTACCGTTTTTACGATAGAGCGTGAAGAAAAAACGTTGAAAAAACTAGTTTCTTGTTGAGAACCCCCCTTAATTTTTAACTTTTTGACATTTTTATTATTTGTTAACAAATCAGGCGTAATAAATAACGCATAATCTGAGAAAATTTCGACTATCTAGCTATTACAGTTCAAAAGTTACAGCCCTAAATAGGTAGGACAGACGGACGGACAGACGGACAGACGGACGGACAACGCAGGCTTAGTAATAGGGTCCCGTTTTCACCTTTTGGGTACGGAACCCTAAAAACGCTGTACCTTATAACTTACTCAAAACGTCCATCTTTCTTCATAATGCGTCCAAGGAACACTCAAAAGCAATCAATGTTAGAAGTTAAGGGTGGAGTGGACCTCCCGTAATGGATAGAACATTAGGACCCCTAAGTGACCCTCCAACCTTTATCTTGACTCAGAAAATGTATTGTTTCTGGGTGTAATTATGATGGAGACTGTTTTAAAAAATACAAAGAATTTGTTTAGTACGCAAAACATTTTAAGACTTACTGACTTAATAATAAAACCGGTCAAGTGCGAGTCGGGCTACTCGCGCACCGAGGGTTCCGTACCACACCACCACAGAACACAACATTATTAACTTAGAAAAAAAACTTTTTTTGTCCGGGACCTTTAGCGCGAGACCGACTCACACTTGGCCGGTTTTTAGTATTTGTTGTTATTCTGTAGAGTATGCTCTATAATCACACTAAGTTTGACGCTTGCGTGTATTACCGTTTTTACGATAGAGCGTGAAGAAAAAACGTTGATAAAAATTAGTTTCTTGTTGAGAACCCCCCTTAATTTTTAACTTTCTGCCATTTTTATTATTTGTTAACAAATCCGCCGCAATAACGCATAATCTGAGAAAATTTCAACTATCTAGCTATTACGGTTCAAAAGTTACAGCCCTAAATAGGTAGGACAGACGGACGGACGGACGGACAGACGGACGGACGGACGGACGGACAACGTAGGCTTAGTAATAGGGTCCCGTTTTCACCCTTTGGGTACGGAACCCGCTAAAAACGCTGTACCTTATAACTTAAACTCAAAACGTCCATCTTTCTTCATAATGCGTCCAAGGAACACTCAAAAGCAATCAATGTTAGAAGTTAAGGGTGGAGTGGACCTCCCGTAATGGATAGAACATTAGGATCCCTAAGCGACCCTCCAACCTTTATCTTGACTCAGAAAATGTATTGTTTCTGGGTGTAATTATGATGGAGACTGTTTTAAAAAATACAAAGTATTTGTTTAGTACGCAAAACATTTTAAGACTTACTGACTTAATAAAAAATACAGAGTGTAAGGAAAAGTATCATTAAGCATTGAAACCAAATACTCTACCCATCAATCTGAACAACTTTTACTATGGGAGCAAACCAGTCAGAACAAAAAAATCAACTGTCCCGCACTAAACTGCAATACCTACTTGATTCAAAAGTATGGGACAGCAGATTTTTTATTTGTTCTGACAGGTTTGCTCACATAGTAAAAGTTCTTCAGTTTGATGAGTAGAGTATGTGGTTTAACACTTTCGCTGCTAAGCTCAAGACCATGATTCTCAGGCAGTGCTAAAACTGACGCCCCTCGTGGGTCGTGCGCACAGTCGTAACGTAAAAAGACCAATGCGGCTCACCTCGTGACGTTTGGGTGACTCACGCTGTAGGTCATGCATGAGCACAGGCGAAATTCAATAGAACTTAACCCCCCTCGTAGGTCGTGCGCACAGTCGTAACGTTGAAACGATAAATGTGGCATGCGTCGTGGGTCACCCGCGCAGGCGTAAGGTTTTCGGTGACTCTCGCGGTAGGTCATGAGCATAGGCGAAATGCAATGGAACCGGCTCGTTACGTGGGTTCTTCAGCACTGTGGCCCATTTGTCGCCGACCTACGGCGTAGGTCGTCAGCAGTTAAAGTGTGGTTAATGATTGTTTTCCTTATACCCTGTATAAAAACAACTACTGGACCAGAACTTAAAACCTATCCTACTGCAGCGAGGTGTGGTGAGGCATTTGTTTAATAGTATCCAAGAACAATATTTGGATAAGATTAAACATATTAAGCTGATTCGTAATTTTAAAATTACGAACTAGCTCTAAAAATCTGAAACAAGATTGAATAAATAATAAATATTATATTGATAATTAGAACTTACTACATAAATTAACCATAATTTAATCAATTTGCCCAAAAACTTGCTTCGTAAAATATTCGCCAAGTTTTATACCTGTAACAAAAAACAATATTAATTATAAAATGCACTATAAATTACTATTAAGCGAATCTAAAGATTAATAACAGAACAGCTACTATAAAATCTAAAAAGAACAATGAAAACTGTATTTAAAAAACTAATCTCAAGAAATCTAATCAAAACTAGTATTATACTCCACGCCTTCGACCTCTGTAAGACGTTAGACCACGCCTTCATATAAAAAACCTTTTAAGTTTTAAGTCATAAGCGATAAGATTTTAAATTGGTAAAGGTGGGACCGATTGATAAAGATAATATAGTATAGACATGACCTTTCCATATAATAGTGAGGCCTTTGTCCCGCAGTGAGATCCTAAGGAGTAAGTCCAACATACATTTAAAGGAAATCAATTATTAAGTCTTCTCGTGTGTAACTACATTATCTGTAGTAAGAACAAGGAAACCTCTTATTGACTTTACATTTAGCATTTATTTTTAAGAAACTCTTGTAAGAATGCTGTGGGTTTTATTGCGAAATAAAAATAAATAAAACAAGGAGTTTCGCGTAAGCATCCTGTTTATGAGCAAAAAGCAGCTGTAAAAAACTTTTAATAAGCATGATTATTATTTTATAATCTTAGCCAAAGACCACAAATTAAAACTTGGTTCTTTTTTCATTTTACATAATTGTATTCGTCGATAATCAAAATCCATACCAATTTGTTTTAAAATAAGCTTTCTAAAGCAGTTCTTTGTACGATTTAAAACGCTTGTCTTTCATAAATTACTCGTATAACTCGGGCCATTCGAAGTTTACTGTACCATAAAATATATTAGAAAACTGTAACCGATGGTAATTACAAGCAAAACATGTGAAACCATTATAAATAGATTAAGGAAGACGAATATTATTAACGAAAAGATAATTTTGGATGATAAACGGGAACTAAGCATTTTGAGTTGCGATTAGCGTTGCCTGAAGTAGACCATTACAATTGCTTTCTTACGCAAAGGTAATTGTAGATGGCGCCACCAAAATTTATAGTAAACCGAAGTTACTACAAGTATAGCGTTTAACCATTTAACCGAGAAGGTGCCTGCCATAGTGGAGCGGTGAGGGAGGGTGTGAAATATAAAATATGTATAAATTAAATATTGGTATTTTATAGCACTCCGTGACCTAAACCCGCAAATAGGTCACGCTTTTCCGTTTCCTAAGTAGTCGATCATAATTATAACACAGTTCGAAAATCAATCTACTAATTGCACAGATGCAATTATTAAGTCACAAATTATTACGAAACAATTTCACGGGTTCGATTCCCACGGGGGGCACCTAGAGATATTATGTCACTGTGCGTTTTCCCGTTTTCCCCCAATTAGTAAGGACATTGCAGGCTGAATCACCTGATTGTCTGAAAAGAAAAATGATTCCGCGCTTCGGATGACACGTTCAGCCATTGGTCCCGACTACTATCTCTGGTGGTAGTAGTCGTTACATAATAAAAACCCCGTCATAGGCCGTAAGGTCTGAAAAAACTCTGACACCAGGGCTCTGCCCACACGATAAGAAAGAAAGATGCATAATAAACACAAAATAAGGTAGGTACTTTTAACGATAATTTAGGTAATGTCCTTTGACAATTAGTTTATAGTTAAAATCAGTTTCATGCTGATTGAGTGGAATAACGGTGGCCAAACGTCCCTTGAGGGTAGGTCTGTGCCGTGCAGTGGGACGTTTATAGGCTGTTGATGATACAGTATGAAGAAGCTAATTTTGGCTAATCGACAAGAGTTTATAAAAAGTATAACAGAATAAACGATAAAAGTTTCACCAAACAAGTGTTATTTATCTTATTATTTCTCAATTTTTTAAGGCTTTTTAGTTCAAGAGGGATCGCCAAGACAGTTATGAATTTATTTGACAGGCTGTTTTGGGCCTGGGGACTACGACCGACCGCCATTTTCTTTTTTCTGTGTACTAATTTGCAATGCGATAAGTTTTGGGGAAAAACATTTTATTTTTTGTTTTTCGCCTATTTGTCGCGGTTAATGTTTGGACTCCAGTGAGATTTATAGGCAAATAGAATTTGAAATATTGCCTGGAGTTGAAATAAAAAGTTATAGTTTTTATTTTAGAGTTATTACATTTTCGCTTCATAATTTTTCTAATTTCACCTGTAGGTTTTTGCGTCGTATTTTTTATTACAATTTTATAGTTTCGAAATAAACGAATTATCATCAGCCTATAAACGACATGCAGAACGCAAACTTCTAATGTCCAAGATACGATTGTAAAATTATGCACTTATTTGTTTGGCGAACGAAATGTGATCCAAGTGAAAGTTTACAGGGGCTCATACAACGCGTAGCCCAGTCATTTTACGGTTTGAGCCGGGACTAATTAATAATTGATTTTTTTTTCTGTATAGTATTTAAGAGCCAATATGAGCTTAGAAATATACCAAAATAAAAAAAAATTGCGTCAGCAACAGCCCCAAATTTAAAATTTAGCATTTTTAATGCTTCACCATTATACATACTTCAAACATGGTGTTAATATTTTTGTCTACTTAAAAGGCTTTGAAAAATACATTAGTATTTTTTAATGAATACCTCATTTTTAAAGTTTCAATGTCTAATTTATTGCTCAAAAATAATGTATATTGATAAATCTAATTAAAATGAAATTAATTACCTAGTTAAAAGCCTTCTGGGAGATACAATTTTGATTTCGATGTTGCATAGCGAATTATTTTTTAATATGTTCTCAGGTAGTCTTTTTGTCACTAAATGGTTCCGGTTACAGTTTATTAATAATTACTCCCCACCCCTCCTAACAAAACTCCGTAAAATGACTGGGCTAGCAGCCGGGTAGCCTATCAAAATCTCGCCGCAAGTACCTTTACCATGATGATTTTTACAGTGAGTTTCTGAGACGAATAGCTAGGAATTAAAAGTTCGCTCCAAAACAACATTGATTTTAACCAACTTAAATACATTTAAGTTACAAATAGTTGTCGATTAGTAACTTAATCTTACTTAAGATCTTAGTTATTTGTAATTAAGCACAGTTTAAGTAATTGATTAAGCCCAAAATACTTAGGAGTTCAGTGATACTGTAATTAAATTGTAAGCTTTTTAGTTAAGAGATAATTAATTAGTAATTTTATCGTCATTTAAACGGTAATGGACAGTAGGTACTGTTATAATATTCTGCATACTACGCTTGTATGTAGTAAGACTGCTGACCTAGCGTGCAACGGGGTTTATTGCATTAACATCTGTTTTCGATATTTCTAAATTAACTTGCACGCGTAGTCTAGATTTGAACCTCGCGAAGGACACTCTAGTTGTATTTTTCTATTTCCTAATAAACTATTAATCTAAAAAAAACCTTTCTTTTAAGACTCCTTCGACCCACCCCGTAACAGTGGTGTCAGAAGTGGGATGGTCAGTTTGTCAAAGGTTCTGACCATCCAAATATAAACTATTACAGACTGAATAACTGTGCTACCGTGTCCACGTGTCCGTGAGTGTCCTTCCCTATCACGCCGTATCGAAGTAAAAAAAAAGAAAAAAAAAAGTTTGTGAAAGTGCGTTACAAAATCAAGTCTAGCCTAATCTCATCCCTGTCCCCGCTGCATCCATCGTATCTTTTCTTACTACATCCTCGTCCGACCATCGCTTCAAGTTCCCGAGCCATCGACTGATCGCGACAGTAAGCCTTGGAGCTACCCCAAGCCTGCCGACCAATCCAACGTTGAGTTCCTGACGATTAACCAGTTCCCGACGCGACGACGAACCGTTCCCGACGATTCCCCATCAGACCGGCCACTACCAGTTCTTTGCTGCCTTCATCCAGCTGTGTTCCAGTCATGCTGTCCAGTGTCTTCGTATCTATGTGAGTCAAACATTCAATTTTCCTGTTATTGCCACTTTTTAACCAATATTTTTTTTTTAAAGTAATTTCGAAATCATATATCCCTCGTCCCTAACATACCTACCGTTTAAATTAGTGTAATAATTAGGTATATTGTTTTTTTATATTATTTAGACCTTATATTATATTCTATAAATTTATTTGTATTATTTTACACTTATTTAAAATTTTATCTCTATAAAATGACGAGTTCCGGAGACGAAAAACCTCAGACAGAACAATTTCCTATTTCAATTTTATGTAACTTTATAAATACATACAAAGGGGATCGTGAAACCCTACCAGCCTTTTTAACAAATTGCCAGAATGCTTTAGATTTAGCTGTTGGAAATCAGAAAAGACTTCTATTAAAATTTATTGTTTCTAAGTTAGAGGGTAAGGCTCAAATCGCCTGCTCGAACAAAATTTTTGAAAAATTTGATGATTTAAAATCCTTTTTGAAACAAAATTTTGGGGAGACAAAACATTACAACCACCTCATGTTAGACCTGCAGTCCTGCCAGCAGCAGCCCAGTGAAACTGTTGCCCAATATGCGCTCCGCGTGGAGTCGTGCCTTACCCAACTTCAGTCAGAAATCCATAATTCAGATTCCTTGAAGAAGGAGTTATCTGGCCGAATAGCAATGACGGAAGATCTTGCTTTATATACATTTTCTTTAGGTCTCAAACCTAGTCTGAGCAACATAGTAAGGTGTAAAAGTCCCAAGAATTTGAACTCTGCCATTAATATGGCAATTGAAGAGGAGAAAATCCAAAATCTCTCTCACAGACCCACACAAAATAAAGTATGTGGTGTTTGTCATAAAGAGGGTCATTCAGATGCTGATTGTTTTAATAATAGGAATAGACGTGAAAGACCACCCTTACCCCATCAACGCCAAATTTCGAACACACAATTTTCTCCGAACATTCCACATTCTAGAAACTCTACCATTGTTTGTAGGTATTGTAAAAATGTCGGTCACGATATTTCACAATGCAAAAAACGACAATATAATAATGCAAGGCTCTCGAATAATAATATGCATGACGCTCGTCGTTTCCACGAACATAAATACCTTGAATATGCTCATGTTACAGCGCCGCCGATTGACGGCGATGGAAACAATGATATTAAAGCTATCACTTATCCTCCATTTAATTCTACTATGCCGCCTAGTGATAACAACAATGCTGGTCCTAGTCATTTAAACTAGATAAGCGGGTTTCGTCACCGTGCCGAACGGAACCTGAGATCCATGGCACTGATATTAACAAAACATCTATTTTAAACAATTCTATTCCTTGTGTCAATAATAAAGACGTTCCTATTTCCACTGCTCCCAAGTCGAACATTTCTAGTTCTTGCGTAAATAAAAATGACGCTTCTAGTTCCACTGTATCCTTCGTCAAAAATAAAGACGTTTCTAGTTCTACTACATCCAAGTTAAATGATCGCATTCCATGCGTCAAAAACTCGAACGTTTCTAATCCCTCTGTCTCGTCTAACTCAAATGACCTTAATCCTAAATCTAAAAATGTAAACTCTTATGTCAGTTCCGGTGCTGCTAGTTCCTCTGAGTCTGAGTTAGGTGACTATTTTCTATCCGGAACAAGCTACTCTACCATATTCGATGTTTCACTCAAGGCTAATCCGACTCTTCCTTATATTGAAGTAAAAACATCCCATTCTAACCGCCCTGTCCGCCTCCTAGTAGACACTGGTAGTTCGTTGTGCATCATCAAGGGGTCCAGTTTATCGAAGTCTCCAGAACTTGAAAAACACATTTTGAAGTTCAAAGGTATAAATGACGTAGATTCATTCGCTGAAACCAAAGGAAAATTCACCTTATCGCTACACCTTAACGACCATTTTTCAATACCTTTCCATTTCCATTTAGTAGAAAATGTGAATCTAAATTACGACGGTATATTAGGCTCTAACTTCCTCCAAACTCATAAAGCTACCCTTCACTATCCTAGTTCACGTTTGACATTTGGTGATAACCCCAACGTTTTCTTTTCTTTCAAAACTATTGAACCGACCTACGTCATACCTCCAAGATGTGAAATGTTGATTGAATGTTCTGTGACAAATCCAGAGATGAAAGAGGGGTTAGTTTTAGATACGAAACTGGAAGCATATCCAAAATTATATTTCTCAAAATGTCTTGTCAACGTTAAAAACAACAACAAAATCAATATGTCCGTTCTGAACACATCCGAAAAGGAAATAACGCTGAAGGATGTGCAGTTTACGTTAGAACCAGTATCACAAATTTTAGAAAATAACGATGTATCATCAGAATCATTAAATCTCGTCAGCGACCATAACAACACATCTCAGAAAGTCGATCATGACACACGGGTTCAAGAGGCCATCAGGTGCGAACACTTAAACCAGGAGGAGGAAAGTTTACTCCGTAACCTTTGCTCTAAGTTCAACGACATTTTCTATCTAGAGGGTGATAGTCTTACTGCCACCGAAACAATGCAACATGAGATTCGAACTACTTCACAAAATCCTATTCATGTTAAAAGCTATCGTTTCCCTGAATGCCACAAAGAGGAGGTAGACAGACAAATCAAAAACATGCTAGATCAAAAAATTATTCGACCATCCATATCTCCGTGGTCAGCTCCAATTTGGGTTGTGCCGAAAAAGGCAGACGCGTCCGGTAAGCCTAAATGGCGTATAGTTATCGACTACAGAAAGCTGAACGAAATCACTATAGGCGATGCATATCCTATCCCCAACATCACAGACATCCTCGATCAGCTTGGCCATAGCAAATATTTTTCAACACTCGACCTTGCGTCGTCGTTCCACCAAGTAAAAATGAAAGATTCAGAGAAGACAGCTTTCAATGTCCCTTCAGGACATTATGAATTTTCTAGAATGCCTTTCGGGTTAAAAAATGCACCCTCTACCTTTCAAAGGCTGATGAATGTTGTACTCTCAGGCCTGCAAGGCATCCACTGTTTCACATACATGGATGATATTGTGACGTTTAGCCACTGCCTCGACTCTCACATTGAAAAGTTAAGTCTTGTTTTTAACAAACTCAGAGAGCACAATCTAAAGTTACAACCCGATAAATGCGAGTTCTTACGAAAAGAGGTGCAATATCTTGGTCACGTGATCTCTGACCGGGGCGTAAAGGTTGATCCTAAGAAAGTAGAATGTGTCACAAAGTTCCCAGTTCCTAAATCTACTAAGGATATAAAGTCCTTCCTCGGCCTAATAGGCTATTATCGCAGATTCATAGAAAATTTCTCTCATGTAACCAAACCATTAACTTGTCTCCTGAAAAAGGATACAAAATTCGAATGGACGTCGAGTCAACAACAAGCCTTCGACAGACTTAAGTCTCAAATAACTACTGCACCGATACTACAATATCCCGATTTCACTAAACCGTTCGTCCTCACTACCGATGCCTCTAATTACGCCGTATCCGCCATCCTTTCCCAAGGTGAAATAGGTAAAGACCTCCCAATCGCATACGCCTCTCGCACTTTAAATAAAGCGGAGGGTAACTATTCAACCACCGAAAAAGAATGCCTCGCTGTCATTTTCGGGACCAAGGTATTCCGACCCTACTTATATGGTCATAAATTCACAGTAGTTACAGACCATAAGCCTTTACAATGGCTATTTAACTGCAAAGACCCGAGTTCAAGGTTAGTTCGATGGCGTTTAAAGTTAGAAGATTACGACTACGATGTCCAATACAAAAGAGGTAAGATGAATTGTAACGCTGACTCGCTATCCAGAAACCCGATCAACGCCGTGGAGGACAGTATCCCTTCTACTTCCGAAACTTATGAAAAATATCTCCAAGCTAGCCGACAACCTTCTGTCACCTACGACACAGTTATTAAGGAGCATAACGCATCCTTATTATCATCAAAAAACAAACTGATTGCATATCCAACTTCCATTGACTTGGACGAGTCTATTCCTTACTGCTCTGAAATCCTAGAACTATCTAACGGTAATCCTGACCTTCGTCAGATAGAACGTGAGCTATTTACATTCTATAGCACATCCAATGACAAACATTTCTTCACTCATTTATTCTTAAGAGTTCACCACTATGACGAGCTCAGTTATAAAGATATTTTCAACTTGCTTCGTGATTATAGAGATATGATCTCTACTTGGTTTTCAGACGAAAAGGAATTTTCCATTTCCGACTTTAAGGACCCTTTCAATAAAATCTCCTACACTAGGATTTATAACATGCTAGCTTTCATATTTCACGGAACAGGCATCAAGGTAAATGTTTATAAAAACAACATTTTATATCCGACACCTAATGAAGTTAAACGTATTCTTAGAGATAACCATGACTCACCTACAGCCGGACACCCCGGTATTTCACGCATGTACGATAAGTTAAAAACGATGTGTTGGTGGAAAAATATGCGCAAAGATATCGAAACATACGTCAAAAACTGTAAGTCCTGTCAGATAAATAAACCACTACGTCAAGCGAATAGAGCCCCGATGACCATAACATCCACAGCTATTAGACCGAACGAAAAACTATTCCTAGACGTCGTAGGTCCACTCCCTGAGACATTCCATAATAAATACAAATATATCCTTACACTCCAGGACGACCTCACAAAGTACTCTCAAGCCTATCCTATGTTTACCTGTTCAGCCGATGAAACGGCACAACGTCTCGTTCACTTCATCTCACATATAGGCATCCCCAAAACGATAGTGACCGATCAAGGAACTAACTTCTGCTCAGACGTTTTAAAGCAACTAGAAAGGCTATTTGGCATAAAACACATATTCGCGTCTCCATACCACCCACAGACGTGTGGCGCCCTCGAAAGAAGCCACTCCACCTTAAAGGAATATCTCCGTTCGTACATAAACGAGAATCAACATACTTGGGACTTGTACGTCAATACTGCTATGTTTGCCTATAATTCGAATATACACACAACCACTGGCTACTCTCCTATGGAACTGATTTTTGGTTATAAACCGTATTTGCCACAGAGTATAGACTCGTTAGAAACAAACACTTACACCGATTATATTCGCGCCTTAAACCACAGGCTATATTATAGTAGACAAAAAGCTTTAGAGAACATAGATAAATCTAAGGAAAGGTCGAAAACATACTATGATTCGCGTAGTAAACCCGTCAGTTACAAGATCGGTGATATGGTGTATATAAGATGTCACCATAAACAAAACAAAGCCCTGTCACCAGTTTGGAAAGGGCCCTTCAAAATAATAAAGCTAAACGGTAATCACACCGTCACTGTCGTAATCAATCGTAGGCATGTACGTCATCATTATGTAGTACTAGTATTTATTCTGTGTCATTATGACGAAATAAAGCTCGCACACGAGTCATAGATTGTAAGCAATTATTTTTCAGATTGTCGTTATATCAGGTCGCGCTGTCCCCGAGTCGCTTTTTCACTCCAGTCATAGAAATTACCAATGAAAGACAGACAGACAGACAGTAGAAATGACCCTTAAAAGTAACTCTAATGATAAGCCAGAAATTAAATCTCAATTAAGTTTATAACTAAACTCTTTAGAATCTGTAATTGTAACACTGTCTTTCGACATAATTTATATTATAGTATAAACAATGCTATTCTTTTTGCACATGTTGCAACCGAGACGGTGCTGAGTCCGCATCAACTTTATATCAAGCTCAATAAACAGAATTGCTTACCTAAATTTATGAATTATCTGTTTCGCTGACAATAATTAAGCGATATTTCTATGTTAACTTCATATTATCATTTTAATAGAATAGGTAGTTATAATAGTTAAGATTCCTGTAGTTTTACAACAGCATATCATCTTTTTAACGTAATCTATTACCAATTCCTTGCGATATCCCTAATCCTGACACCTTTGTCCTCATTGCTAAATCTAGTCCGCAGGTAGGTATGTGGCAATAACAGCAGATTGTCTGTTTTACTCGTTTATCAAAGACTTAGACAAGTGCAAAGTGATACCTAAGTGAAAAGTGCTATGTGTGCGCGTTAACAAACGTATAGTCTACTATCACTAATCTTACGTGTGAAACGATTATAACTACGGATGTAGTAAAGTAAATGCGTTACCAAAGTCCTGCGAGACAAAAATGAACTATCCTTTTTGCAACCGAAGTCCTTTTTATAAAAAATAAAAAAAAAATTATATAGAGCTTACCTATTCAAAAACCTTATAAAAAAAAAAAATTGTTTTCTAAACCTTTATCTTCTTCATATTTGTTAGCCAGAACGAAGTTCAAATCTCGCGTTTCATTTGGAATTCCTCATCACTTATCCGTGATGATCCATCTTAACGAGGGGGGTGTTATAATATTCTGCATACTACGCTTGTATGTAGTAAGACTGCTGACCTAGCGTGCAACGGGGTTTATTGCATTAACATCTGTTTTCGATATTTCTAAATTAACTTGCACGCGTAGTCTAGATTTGAACCTCGCGAAGGACACTCTAGTTGTATTTTTCTATTTCCTAATAAACTATTAATCTAAAAAAAACCTTTCTTTTAAGACTCCTTCGACCCACCCCGTAACAGTACATTACATGCCTCGAAATTGAAGCATGCAGGTTTCCTCACGATGTTTTCCTTCACCGAAAAGCCCGTGGTGTTACAAATCGTACATAAATTCCGAAAAACTCATTGGTACGAGTCGGCCTGGACGGGGAGCGAACCATCGCCTCCTGCACGGCAGGCAAGGTTACTCGCCACTGGACCACCACGGCTTTCTGACCGCATCTTCTTTATATTACACCTTTATTAAAGTTCGAGTGTCCTAATGGATCGGAACAGAACACCACGGAAGCCGCTGCCTAACCTGAACAACATTAAAGTCATTAAGCATCAAAACAATCAACTTCCGTGACTAATCTCCAAAAAAAGCCCATTCTTTGTATAATGGCATCATCAAGCATTTGTATGAATTAGAAAAAACACGCATGTTTATTTCTTGGCTACCTTAGTAGCTTAAATACCAGTTTTTGAATACACGATGCGTTAGATACTCAAGGGGGTGCTTCAGACCTTCAAATTGAACAACTTTTACAATGGGAAATCACTAAAAAATACCACATCTTTCTGTAAAATCTCATCTCATCTCTCTCTTTGTTTCTCTTCTCTCTGTTTCTCGTCTATATGCATAAACTCCAGACCTCGCTTTCAGGGTTGTTAGAAACATCGGTAAAAACCATATTTTGCATGCTGCTGCAACAAATTGTTGCATATTGTTGTTCTGGCCGCATCTCCTCTACAACGGAAAACCTTTCGACGCGGTGGTAGAGTCAAAAAATGACGTTAGAAAGCTATCTATGTGATATTACTTTGAATAAAAAACGTATCGGTTTCAGTTTTGAGTTTTATTTGCGAATTAAGAATGGAATGATGAGTGAATTGGTTTACGATGGCCATCGACAACATGGTCAGAGTGTCTTATAAAGCTTATAAAGATGAAGAAAGCTGCATAGGTTAGGTACGTTGAAGAAGGTATTCCCAGTTTGATGGGTAGATTCTCAGTTTAAAAGGATGCCAATGATATCAACCAAAGAGTATTGTGAGATGAGGGTTGGTGGGGATGATTAGATTCATCATCATCTCAGCCGATGGACGTCCACTGCGGGACATAGGCGTCCCCCAAAGATCGCCATAATGAGCGGCCCTGCGATGCCCTCATCCAACGGATTCCCGCCGCCTTCACCAGGTCGTCGGTCCACCGTGTGGCCGGCCTACCCACGCTGCGCTTACCGATACGCGATCGCCACTCGAGAACTTTTCGGCCCCATCGGCCATCGGTTCTGCGAGCAATGTGCCCTGCCCACTGCCACTTTAGTTTAGCAACTCTTTAGGCTATGTCAGCTACTCTGGTTCTTCCGCGTATCTCTTCATTTCAAGCCCTGTACCCGCACTTTCGATGTTCGCTATATCGCCACTGTTTCGGTCCGCACTTCATTGGAATAGAGTTGACATTGGAACGAAAATGTTCACGCAATTGAGAAGTTCGAATGTGCGGGTAGAGGCCCTGGTTCGATCTCGAATCGATGATTAGATTACTTTCGTATAATCATATGAACCAAATTCTGAGGGTATTATTAGATGCACTAATAGAACGGGAATCAAAATCAAATTACAGCAAGTTGCAAACTAAGTTAGCTCTGATGAGATTCGTATGTACGGACGCAGCGTGTGATAATTCGACATGGAATTGATGACAATGTGTTTATCAGTTGACTAACTTAGCTATTACGTTGCTGAATTGATGTGACATTGGCAGATCTGCACAAATCAAGCTATAAACGACCCACCGTTGCAAGGAATAGGCCAAGAATAGCCGTGAGAAGAAATACTGTACTACTGGAGTGTTTTCTACAGTGTACACGTGCATTAGGACAGGATTCTTCTATCGATTCGATGGCATATCCTTCAAATCGCCACACGGATAGCATTATCGGCAGCCAGCGTCGGTCTGGGACTCAAAAAACTACCGGGAAAATTCAATCAAGCGGCCCACTGACTTTTTCCCCGACTATGGAGAAGTCAAAAGAACGGGCATGGGCGTAGCAATAATTTTTTCTAGAACAAGGTCAGGTTGCAAAACAATCTAGCGAGCGAAGCGAGCTCGAGTTTTTCACGATCTAAAATGTCCGAGCTAGCGAAGCGTGCTTGAGATTTTGACTTTCTTTGACTACGCCTCCGACTCAGTTACTTACTGCACATATTTTGGCCTTGTTGTGAATTTGATCAAAAAGGTTCTTCAGGTTTGGAGGCCCCAAACAGGCCTTCAACTAAACTTATGATTAGAGAGCAAAATAAAACTAAACGAGCGAAGCGAGCTCGCAATTTTGCAATAAGCACATTTTTCTGAATTTTCCTGACTTTATAAGAAAATGAAAAAAAAATTTATTAAATTGTCGATTATTTTATTGTAGATTTCTTTTGTTTTTTTTTAAGTGACTCTTTTTAATCCTGGGGTGGCCCAGAAAGATTTTGGAGTGGGCTGTGCCATTTTCTGTGGGATGAAAATGAAGAGGGAAGAAGAGCTAGGCCGGCCGGACCGGCCCACGGGGGTACCGGCCCACCGGGAAAAGTCCCGGTGTTCCCTGGGGCCAGACCGACGCTGTGACGGCAGCGTCCATAAGCTCCGTTCGCGTGCAGGTGTCCGGGCAAAGGGCGGGACACGAGATGGACAGGATTTGACGAGTTGAGAATTTGACGAATCAAGTATTTGACCATTTTAGGTTTCGACTAATATCTATAATTTGACAAATCAAGTATGGAGGTGCTACTGGGAATGTTCCTCCATTGAAAAGGGAAGTACTTCCGCCAGGCTAGGTGTGATGCCTGGGGACCAGCCGTGGCCCAACAGTTCTTAGTTGGACCTTGTATATGTATCGAATCTCTGTGATTATTTCTCTTGCGCGATTCATGTCTCGCATTCGATTGTGAACCTTATGTGTAGTAGGTTACGAGTTACGTATTTACGATGAACGTTGTCTTTGTATGGAGCATCTTTTCAAAAGCGACGGTATCGCCATCTGTTGGCATCTTTGCTATAACTTGTGGGTGCTGAACATCTGTAGTAGTTCCCCACACAAGGATGTGTGAGCGTCTGCGAAAGGTTAGTTATTGGTTAACTGGTTGACAGTAGTTTAAGTCGCTTCAATAACCTTCTGCGTCCGTGTGGTGTCGGCTAAGAATAGCACAACCCCATTTCCTCCCGTGACTGTCGTAGAAGGCGACTAAGGGATCTACCGGAGGATGGGCAACAGCATCCTCTGGGTACACACATTCAATCCAACTGCGATCGCCAACCCGCCTGCCAAGCGTGGCGATTATGGCAAATCCCCCCATTTTGGGGGAGGCCTGTGTCCAGCAGTGGACGTCTATCAGCTGATATAATGATGATGAATAACCTTCTGACTTGACCTTGACTTGACCTCCGACACAGTATAGAAAATGGTGTACAGGATGTCACCTTTCAAATTGCATATCAGATGTGAACTTTCAAATTGCATATCAGTTGTGATCTCTTAGAGAAACGATTAAACAGTCTTAGATACTGTTAAATGAATAAAGCACGACTTATGACGAATGCGGGATACCTAAATCCACATCAAGTCTTGCATAGAACTATAAAATTAGTTATAAATTATTCACGGTAGCCCCTATAGTTAGAAATAAGCAATTTGTAAAACCACATACTCTGTTATTATTTGAACACCTCGGATTTTGTGGATGACTGATGATTAGCTTAATAGGAAGGAGCTCGTAAAGTTTTATTGTTGGGCTAAATTTTTGTATCATTTTCAAGAGACTTTGTAAGCTCTAGCTATAATGTAAAAAACAATTATTTTGAAAAAAAAATCGATTAAAAATAAAATTTTGAAGTGTACATACTTACATTGAAATTTTGTATTGGACATTAATAATTGTTACTTATTAGTGACAGGCTTATTAATAGTAATGTTTGCTTTAGGTTAAGGCTTAAACATATTTTTTTATTAATTCTAATAAAGCTAAATGTGAGTAGAGCAGTTGTGGGGACAATCAGACTATCAAATAGCGACCTCTACGAAATTAACAAGGAAGTCGCGAATAAAAATCTTGCTGTCCCATACATTAGGTGCGATAATTTCTTAAAAAAACCGACAGCGTATTAAAAAAGACTCTGTATATTTATACTGCACCAGTTGTAAATAATTTCTGGAAAATATATTATGTAAAAAAAAATCAGTGTTTGAATCATATCTACCATTTCCGCCTTCTCTCATTGTCGTATCTTAGCTCCACGTTTTCAATTCTCACAATTTGCCTCCATTTGTGTTATAAAACAAACTTAGTTCAACACTTCTCTATCGTCGACGGTGACCTTAATCCGTCGCCTTAAGGTTCATATTTGCTTGGCAGATTAAACAACAAATAGTAGGTAGAGTTTTTATCTGTCTGTCTGTGTATGACAATGACTGATCTCTTTAATTCTGTACACAAGTTATTAAGAATTGTTTGCAGTTTTTATAAAAATGACTAACGTCTCTATAATTTATTTCTTTTAATGGCTGACATGATAAAAAGTTTAATTAAAATGACTTTATTATTACGGTTGAACGCTAAAAACCTTGATTGAAAATAGGCAAACATACAATCAAATCAAAGCCGTGGTGGTCCAGTGGCGAGTAACCATGCCTGCCGTGCAAGAGGCGATGGTTCGATCCCCGTCCAGGCCGACTCGTATCAATGAGATTTTCTGAATTTATGTACGGTTTGTAACACCGCTGGCTTTTCTGTCAAGGAAAACATCGTGAGGAAACGGGCATGCTTCAATTTCGAGGCATTTATTGTACCCAATGTCCATTACAAGTGGCGACGGGCTCACTCCCCGTCTCACACTGGATCTAGTTTCGATACAAGTTGGTTCGGTTTCTGTATTTTTAATAAAAAAATTGATTTACAAAATTTTCAATTAAATCCGAGAAATTGCTGTCCCCACCTCTATTTCAAAAAAACATAGCCGTATAAAATCTGAAAAATATCATGAACATCAGAAATAACGTGCCGATGGCGGGAAAATTTTCAGGGTGATACAAATTTAGATAGTTTTTTTTCTATACCCAAAAAACTAACACCAGTGTAAAATAATCTTCAGTTACTATGTGACCACATACCAAGTAAGTGTCAATTTATTGTCGAGTCCCGACTAGCACTTGTTTTTTTTATTATTTAATACTAGCTTTTGCCCGCAACTTCAGCCGCGTGGAATTTGAAAAACCCCAAGTATCCTATGCTACTTCTAAATCTTCTAATACCTCCAAAAATATGTGTACAAAGTTTCATGATGATCGGTTAAGTAGTTTTCGCGTGAAAGCCTAACAAACAAACTTACATTCACATTTATAATATTAGGTATATTGTGTGGTGGTACAGAACCTTTGGTGCACCAGCAGTCCGACTCGCACTTAGCCAATTTTTTCGGACCTCTACCGCCGCGTCGGAATGTGTTACTGTTTACTGTACAGAAGGTACGACAAGAAACTCTACAAGTGCAAGTATCGTAGCGCGATTGTATGAAGCTTTGTCACTGGCTGGTATATTTACTCATGTGCATTCTTCTGGGTAAGCTCGCTACATCTACGACCCCATCTTCGTCCTGAGGACTGGATTGTGGTCAACAGCAAACCCATAATTAATAATTAAAAAAAAATGTGCTTCTTCTTATCGTGTGGGCAGAGCCCTGGTGTCAGAGTTTTTTCAGACCGCCTTACGGCCTCTGACGTGGTTTTTATGTAACGACTACTACCACCAGAGATAGTAGTCGGGACCAACGGCTTAACGTGCCATCCGAAGCACGCAATCATTTTTCTTTTCAGACAATCAGGTGATTCAGCCTGCAATGTCCTAACCAACTGGGGAAAAACCATAGAGAAAATAACGCGCTCCCCTGGGGTAGAGATGTTGTATCGAACTGTGCACAGATACTCAACTGGGTCTTATCGTGTGGGCAGAGCCCTGGTGTCAGAGTTTTTTCAGACCGCCTTTCGGCCTCTGACGTGGTTTTTATGTTACGACTACTACCACTAGAGATAGTAGCCGGGACCAACGGCTTAACGTGCCATCCGAAGCACGCAATCATTTTTCTTTTCAGACAATCAGGTGATTCAGCCTGCAATGTCCTAACCAACTGGGGAAAAACCATAGAGAAAATAACGCGCTCCCCTGGGGTAGAGATGTTGTATCGAACTGTGCACAGATACTCAACTGGGTCTTATCGTGTGGGCAGAGCCCTGGTGTCAGAGTTTTTTCAGACCGCCTTTCGGCCTCTGACGTGGTTTTTATGTTACGACTACTACCACTAGAGATAGTAGCCGGGACCAACGGCTTAACGTGCCATCCGAAGCACGGAATCATTTTTCTTTTCAGACAATCAGGTGATTCAGCCTGCAATGTCCTAACCAACTGGGGAAAAACGCACAAAGTGACATATCACTAGGTGTCCCCCGTGGGAATCGAACCCACGACCTCCTTGTCGAGAGCCAGTGCTCGTAACCATTAGACCACGGAGGCAGTTCCACTCATGTGAGTTAAATTTCAAGTCGGTTTATGACTTATTTTACAAGTTCCTGAATTTGGGAACACTTCTCATATGAAGTCGTTTAAGATTTTAGCGTTCTAGATTTCAAATAGAGGCATAAACTTTCAAGTTATTATCGTTTAACTGAGTATAGATTCGAAAATTATTTTTATATGCGCTGAGCAATAAAATATCTGAATCGTAAAAAATATTTCTGAAAATTTGCTTGATAGGAAAAAATGCCCAAAAACTTTAATGTTGAAATGATAGCTAAGTGAACATGACACGAGATACCTATGAAAAAAAATTGGTTAATATCATAGATTTATATATTACTAATATATATGTCTTTGGTTAATATTTAAAAAACTGCGTACGCTCTTAAATTGATGCGCATGTGAAGTTTAACATTCTCTTTCTCTTATAAAACTGTGACAGAAGTTTCTGTACCATAGACGAAGAATTTTTCGCTTATTACTTAATCTTTCTACGGTCTGTACATTAAGGGCCTATGTCGAAAAATAATTTAAGCAAAACGGGCGTGTGATAGCTTATATTACTGCCAGATGCGAGAGAAAGAGATGCGAGAACGAATCAAGCGAAAAAACAAACTTTATTTAATTGTGATTGTACTATTTATGTAAGTTCAATTCTGCTCTAATCAAAACTTAGATAATAGCAATATCTTTTTTTTAAATCAAGTCTCATGTTTCTAAAACGGAGGCTACTTTGGCATGTTTTTCTATCGAGAAAATTTGTCTTAATCGTGTTTTGGCTCTAATCAAAACTTGAATTATATGTTCAATTTACACATATCCGCAAATCATACTCCTACTGTTAGTACTTCATGATATATGGAGCTTTGAAGAATCCTATTTTTTTTACATGGCCCCTTAACGATATTTTACGAAAAAAAATTGGCCAAGAGCGTGTCGGGCTCGCCCTAGATAGGGTTCCGTAGTCATTGCCTAAATAAAAAGCTCAGCCAGACATAGCTTAAACTTAAGAAATCTTCAAGAACCAAACAATAGTGCGATTTAATTTCGTTCAGCGCCATCTGTTGACGGGCGGCGACTTGCAGGTTTTTATTTGATTATGTTATGGCTACAGCGTTTGTTACAATTTTCATTGAAAGTACTAGTGGTGAGCTACATTGTCAAATAATTTCAGATTTTTTACTTCAGTATTTTAGAAGGTCGCACAAATTCTCTGCAAGAACTTCCAAGGAAAATTATAATAAAAGGCATCCACACTCGTTCTCTTCCTTTCACGTCTGTTCTTGGCGAGAATTAAGTGCCTTCTTCGAAGCTCTTATTTTGTCATAAAAAGACAAGCCGAATTTTTAAAAACAAATCTTGCGCTTGCGCCATAATCCCTCCAACCTCCGCGCACAACGCACGTGCCCCAAAAAAACTCGTAAAACAACCATGACAGTTTTATTTCCAATTTTATTCCTTTCTTTACTGTCGGTCGAAATGTTAAGTAAATTTGCAGGTTGTGACCGCATTTCTTTTAGGTTACGCATTTACCAGGCCTTAGTTTAGTGTGAATCACTGAGGTTTATTTGGGTACAGTTTTTATTGGGGTTCAATGCTATTTGTGCTTTAGGGTCAGTTCTCATGATTGCAATTTGGCGCATTTTGAGTTAAGGGTTTTCTTGATGATAGACTTTCTTCTTTTTGAGTTTTGGAACGGAGTATTTCGGAATAAAAATAAGAATAAGAAACAGTATGTTTCATTCATGTAACTGGGCATTAAAATCACAATGCCAGAATTTGCCGTTTGCCGTTTTTGTATTCAACATAGAGTAAAAAAAAGAGAAAGTCGGTGATTTCTTTTTTTTATTTATGTAAAGGTTTTCCCCGTGGTGATCGAATGATTTTGTCTCGAGAACACAGATCAAAATAATTTAAAATTAAACTCGATGAAGTTTTCCCGTGCCTTCGTCCGCACGTGTTCCCGTCATCGTATGGTTACCACGCCGGACTGCCAAACCAGGGTCCTGGGTTCGAATCCCGGTTCGGTCATGGATGTTATATGTTTGTGCCGTTGTTGTATGATTCCCATAAAAAAAAGCCTAAGGCTTACCTTGGGATCATTACAATGTATGTGCCTGTGAGCGTTAGTTATTATTATTATTTTATCGTAGCGACATAAATGATATACCTACCAGATTTTAAGTCTAATCATAAGCTTTCAAACACCAAAAGTTGAAAACGTTTCATCGAAATCGGTGTAGACGCGTGATGCGCGAAGCAACAAACAAACCAGACAGACAAACATCCAAAAAAATGTGACTTGTGAATTTGTAACTTTTTTCTTGTAAATATCTTCAATGTACGCACGGCGACAGATCAACCTACCCATAGTTCGACCTTATGTCCATGCACATAGAGTTCAACTATGGGTAGGTTGATCTGTCGCCGTGTGTACAAACACACTTCTATTACAGTTATATGTATAACGAGCTTTTACCCGCGACTTCGTCCGCATAAATTATATACCAGATTTTAAGTCAGATGATAAGCTATCAAATAAAAAAAGTTTCATCAAAATCGGTTCAGTAGTTTTTGCGTGATACTCGAACAAACAAACACCCAAACAAACAAACAAACATACAAACAAACAAACAAACAAACAGACAGACAAAAAATCCAAAAATTGGTGATTTGGAATCAGGGACAGGTAAAAACCATGTCGTAATTTTTTTTTTTGTAAATATCTTCAATGTACAGACACACTTCTATTACAGTTTTATAATACCTAGTAGAGACAAGTATAAATGTGGCATGTCCCGCCCGACAAAACACACTCTAAAATGGTCCCTTAAGTCAAAACATTAAATGTCAGAGTCCACTTCCATTTATCCCTGTTTCATCTATGCCAGAGTAATCTCATGAGATAGCTACATGTTCTCGTAATCGCTGTCATGTTTCCACATATTTTGGCGGCAAATTACACGTTTCCATTTACGCTTTTGGCTTCCACCCTAATGTTAAGAGTGTTAGGGAAAAATGACTCTCGGCAAAAATGTAAATTTTTAGGTTTGAAGATGAAATGTTGGGAAGTGCAAGGTTTGTTTTGGTTTATAAGTTTGAATATTTTGATATATTTTCTTATAGGTAGCCCCTCTGCAATCTGCAACGTGCGACCGACCTTATACAGGGTTTAAACTTAAATACGTGGTCGTTCACTCAAGGCCTTATAAAAGGCTGAAAGTCACCCAAAGGGCAATGGAGAGGGCTACACTGGAAAAAATGCGAGCCTACTAAGACTCTTAATTAGCACCAAAATAATTGAAATGACGTTATGATTGTTTACTAAAAACAAAAGATGGTTAGTTGTAACAACAAGCCGAATTCGTTTAACAAAGTTCTCTTAGTCGGGGAAGTCATGATGTTGACAGGCTCATATGGATTCATGATGTTGGTTGAAGTAAACAAATTTTTTTTTCAGTGTATGCTCGGAATTTCCCTGCGAGATCCAATCAGAAATGAAGAGATCCGCAGAAGAACCAGAGTAACTGACATAGCCCAAAGAATTGCTAAACTTAACTGGCAGTGGACAAGGGCACATTGCTCGCAGAACCGATGGCCGATGGGGCCGAAAAGTTCTCGAGTGGCAACCGCGTACCGGAAAGCGCAGCGTGTGTAGGCCCCGCACACGGTGGACTGACGACCTGGTGAAGGCGGCGGGAACCCGTTGGATGAGGGCAGCGCAGGACCGGTCGTTATGGCGATCCTTGGGGGAGGCCTATGTCCAGCAGTGGACGTCCATCGGCTGATGGTGATGATGATGATGAATTAATCACGCAAGTGATTGATGATCCACCGTGTGCGGGGCCTGCACACGGTGGACCGACGACCTGGTGAAGGCGGCGGGAACCCGTTGGATGAGGGCAGCGCAGGACCGGTCGTTATGGCGATCCTTGGGGGAGGCCTATATCCAGTAGTGGATGTCCATCGGCTGACATGATGATGATGATGACGTTACATACTTAAAGGTGCTTCAGAATCTCATTAAACTAACTTTTACTCTCTATAAAAAAATTTGTTCCACAGATAATGCCAATTGGCGACAATAGCTTCTCTATCAAAATGTATGAAATGAAAGAGCAGATTTTTTTGGCGATATCAAAGTTGGTCCCGTAGTAAAAGTTATTCAGTTTCATGCCAAATCTCAAGACATCTCACCAATAGTTGAGGGGGTGTCGAAAAATCGTCAAAATCACCTCACGTTATAAATGGACCTACGCTCAAATCCCTCAGAATAGAAGAATTTAGTACAGGATACTTTCTTTCCTTCTAACCTCAAATTAAAAGTAACTATACCCTAATTACAATTCAGTACCCTTAGGAAGAAAACTCACGTATTTTCCTTCACAAATCCAGGTAGCAATCAACATAACTAATGAATTACCTTTTTACAGCTTAGTAGTTTGTGTAATTAATGTTATACAGCCGATTTCAGCCTTTCAGTCGCCCATGGTCATAAACTAGACATAAAAACCTGATAAGAGCGTGTCGAAGACGCGTGCTTTGGTTCCGTAGCCATTAAATATCATGATTGCTTAGTCCTTCATAAAAGTTAACTTCACCCACGTCGCAGTTTAAGAAACAGTACTACGTACAGTACGGACACTGCCCCCCACCACTTTTGACCTCAACCTCTCTCTGTAGCAGTGTTAGTGGACGGGTCGGACCTCAGGTGTGAATGCGGCGTTACACCTCAGACTATGGCCCATCTTGTATCCTCCCTTCTACCCGGATACCTGCACGCGAATGGAGCTTATGGACGCTTTACCGGTAGTGCTGTTCGTGTGGCTGATGAAATACTGGAAGATTTATAATGACATGCCATCGAGTCGATAGAAGAAGTAGCAGTAAGTAGTGGTGTAGTCATCTGTCACTCACACTGATTCCGTATACAATGTGCTCAACACTTTCGCTGCTAAACTCAAAACCATGATCCTCTTGCAGTGCTGAAACTGATGCCCCTCGTGGGTCGTTCGCACAGTCGTAGCGTAAAAAGACCAATGCGGCTCACCTCGTGGGTCACCCGCACGGTATAAGGTTTGGGTGACTCACGCTGTAGGTCATGAGCACAGGCGAAATGCAACAGCACTGACCCCCCCTGGTAGGCACAGTCGTAACGTTGAAACGATAATGTGGCTCGCGTTGTGGGTCACCCGCACAGGCGTAGGGTTTTCTGTGACTCGCGCGGTAGGTCATGAGCATAGGCGAAATGAAAATGAACCGGCTCCATACCCATTTGTCGCCGACCTACGGCGTAGGTCGTCAGCAGTTAAAGTGTTAACGCTTCTAAAGGGGTCAAAACTAGGGTCAAAACAATTTTGTTATTTCTTAATTACCACAATGTCTTATTTTGGGTTATTGGGTTGGGTCTCCTAAAAATTTCCGCTTAGAATCATCAGCAGATGTTTAAGGCCTATGATGATGAATTTTGGGTTATGATTATTTGTCGTCCATATAAAATTTTGTGCAAAAATGAGAGAGCTTGCAGACAGATTTGGACAGATGGAGTTCCTTTCTTGACTACGGAACCCTAAAAAGAAATAGTCAATTTGATTTATGAAGTCTCTTAGAAACTATGCGTAGGTATGCATAAATTATAGTTATGATTATTAACCGCCATTAAATCAAAGTTAACATGATATTTCAAGGATGTTGTTGATTTAAACCATTGAAAGGGTAAAATAGTTGACCTAGTGAATTGATAAATAATCATCAGACATAATGATGAAATTGATATCATTAGCATCCTTTTAAACTACGGGTCTACCCATCAAACTGAACAACTTTTAGTATGGGAGTGGGAGCAAACTAATCGGAGCAACAAAAAAAGCAGCAGTTTAGTATGGAACAGCAGATTTTTTTGCTCCAATCGGTTAGCTCCCATGGTAAAGGTTGTACAGCTTGATGGGTTGGTTGAAAACATCATGAGGAAACCTGCAGAAGCTGAAAAAGAAATTCAGATGCGTTTATGGAACCTTCATGATTGAAAGTTCAGACCAAAACCAGTTTTACGTAAATAAAATCTTCCTTCTGTACGGGTGTAAAGAAGTCATCATCATCATCATCTCAGCCGACAGACGTCCACATAATCTGAACTATTATATAACTGTAACATAGTGTGTCTGTACATTGAAGATATTTACAAGAAAAAGATAACGATGTGGGTTTTAGGTGTCCCTGACTCGAAATCAACCTTTTTTAGAATTTTTATCTGTTTGGTTGTTTGAGTATCACGCACAAACTACTAAACCGATTTTGATGAAACTTTTTTTGTTTGATAGCTTATGATTTGACTTAAAATCTGGTATACAGGGTGTAACAAAACACCCTAGTAATACTTAAGTAGTAATACGTAATATTGCTTCAGACCATCAAACTGAACAACTTTCACTATGGGGCCAACATCGAGAAAAAAAAAATCTGCTATCCCATACATTTTAGTCGAGTCTGTAGTTGGTACCGCAGTTTTGTATGGGACAGCAGATTATTTTTATTTTTTCTCGATGTTGGTCCCATAGTGAAAGTTGTTCAGTTTGATGGTCTGAAGCACCACACAAGTATTACTAGGGTGTTTTGTTACACCCTGTATAATTTAAGCGGAGGAAGTCGCAGATAAACTAGCAAATAAGTATACAGGGTGAAATTGATATCATTAGCATCCTTTTAAACTAAGAGTCTACCCATCAAACTGAACAACTTTTACTATGGGAGCAAACCGATCGGAGCAACTAAAAAATCTGCTGCCCCATACTAAAGTGTAATGCCTACTTGACATAAATGTATGCAACAGCTGAATTTTTTTTGCTACGATCGGTTTGCCCCCATAGTAAAAGTTGTTCAGTTTGATGGGTAGACCCTTAGTTTAAAAGGATGCCAATGATATCAATTTCACCCGTATAATTTCACAGGCATAATGAACATCGATACAGTGTGTTTTAATTATTTACCCACAAAGCTCAAAGCTGTAATCAAAACCCGTTGCTATTCCAATCCTTTCATGTTATGACGTATGTGGCCTGAAATAACATGATACTAGATATCTTCAATAGAATATTAACTACTGAATATATTGGATACTACAATTAGATTGTAATGTAAAGATAAATTGACTGTTTGTTTGTTGATAAAACGCAGAGAAAACAAGATGGCGTATTGGAATTGTCTTTAGGGATCGCATTGTTTGTCTTGCATGACACTGTCTGAATAGGCCTTGCATGCAACCCCCTACAAAACGAGAAATATCAAGATGTGCCTCTGTATTTGTTATTTGACGCATGCAAAAATTAGCGCGCTTTTCTCGTTTTGTCGTACATGGTATGCTAGCCCTACTGTAGGCCAGTCATTTTACGGAGTTTTGTTAGGCGGGGTAGGGAGTAATTATTAATTGGACTTTTTAACTGTAACCGGCACCATTTAGTGACAGAAATACTATCCTAAACCATATTTAAAAAAAAATTGCTACGCAACATTAGATCAAAATTGTGTGTCCCAGAAGGCTTTTAAATTAATAATATTAATACCAATGAACTCATTTGAGTAAGATTTAACAATATACATTATTTTTGAGCAATAAAATAGGCATTAAAATTTAAAAAATTAGGTGTTTATTATAAAATACGAATGTATTTTTCAAAACCTTCTAAGTAGACAAAAATATTTACACCATGTTTGAAGTAAGTATAATGGTAAAGCTCTAAATAGGTGCAAAAAGAAATTTTCATCAGGTCTTTTAGAACAAGATAATATCTAAATTTTAAAATTGGAACTGTTGCTGTCGTGATTTTTTTTTAATTTTGGTACATTACTAAGCTCAAATTGGCTCTTCAATATTATAGCGAAAAAAAAATGCAATTAGTAATTTGTCCCGGCTCAAAACGTAAAATGACTGGGCTACTGGGTCAAAGATTATACAGGGTCTAACTTAATTTGCCGACGGTAATTTAGAACGTCGATCAGACCATCAAACTGAACCACTTTCTTCAGTGCTTCTTCACAATGATTCTCTGTAGACCAAAACGCAAGCAGCACCGCGAACAATCAAATATATAGCAACAAAGGATTGGTATTAGATTTCAAATTACATTGTCAAAGGGTAGGTTATGTTGTTGATAGGTTACGATTGGAAAACATACTGTAACTAATAGATACTACATTCATGAAACCTCAACAGTACCATCAAAGCTCAAATATCAACCACATCTTGAAGCGTGTAAAGTTCATATTACATTTTTAGAGTGGCTAGAGCATTTGGTACTATTTCTTCGTATTTTAAGTTTAAGCGCACACCCGGGACGCCATCGATCGATCTCACGATAATACCACAGAATATACGTCACTTTTTTCGTTCGCTCCAGTATAGGCTCCGATTTCACAATAAAGTGCGATCCCTTATATCTCGGAGAGTAGTGAAGATATGATATTCAAAAAAGGCTCAAAAGACGCGTATTCACGAGAGCTGTAAGGTGCAAAAAGAATTATTCGAGAAAGTTTAAAACGAAAAAGTTATGGCAGAAATAGTGAAAAAAAAAAAATTTTTGATTTTGGCGCTCGATATTTTGGAAACGAAAAAGGATATCAAAAATTTGAGTTAAACTCCTCTGGACAATTTAGTCAGCTACAATTTGAGCCTAAAAACAAAGACGATCGGGTTAAGGGCACAGTATAAGAAAGAGTATCTATGTTAAGGGTTTTCCCTGTAGCCTAACCCTTTTGAGACAATATTTTTTCGAATTCCGTAGATTCATTTCCAATGTGCTGGATAGTCGTGTGAGGCACGAAATCTGTGAATTTTTTCTGGTAATATTTAAATTAACGATGATGATGAACGTTGTGACGATTATTTTTGTCGTACGGTACTCACGGTACGGTAATCCCGTAACCTGCCAAACAGGGGCTATGCTATCGTTGAAATAAGCTACTGAGCCATTGTTTCAGTAGCCTAAATTATTAAGTCGTCTATAAGGGAAATTGCTATATGTAATACATACTACAATACAGAATGGCCTCCCCTTAATGCAATCATGCCCGCGAATTTGCGATTTTCACTCGGCACAATTCTCAATACGTTTGCCATACATGGATGGATGGACGCATATTTTATAATATGCGGTCTACGTATATGCGGCAGTCAGAGGCCTGAAAATGTTCAAAGTTACCACGACATTTACCCGTCATGTCACACACAAGCAGATACACCATCGCTCTAATATTTTATTTAGTAATCAAAACACGCGCGTAGCGTAGGTCGGTCTCAGAAATTGTTGCCATAAATAATAAACTCCACACGGCGTGTGTTCATCAAAAATTCAAACCCAGTTGAGTTTTCAATTATATCTAACCTGCTTTAATGTGCACACGGTGTATGTAAGGGGCTGGTCAGACGGGGCGACTAAAAATATACAATGGCCTCGATTCGGACTGTGCCACGACTTAACTAAATAAGATGCCATCATAATGTACGCCATCTTATTTAAAGCATTTTTGGGCGTGTAACGTCACTTTGACAGCACTAAAGTCAGCTGTTGGTTTTCTGTGTATTTTCTTAATCATATTTTAGAAAGTGACAGGAATAAATTTAGTTAAGTTAAGTCGTGGCACAGTCCGAATCGACACCAGTGTCCTTCTTAATACCAATATGACAGCCGGGTAGCTCAGTCGGTATCGGTATTGAACCTTCCTGCTGTGTCGAGGGTCGCGCGTTCGAACCTCATAAGTGACAAATATTTATATGATGAACATGAATTATTTGTACCCGAGTCATGGATGTTTGATCGTTTTCTAGTCATTATAATACAATTCCAGGCTAGATTCTGGTACTTTGGCTTTCAGCCTCATAATATACAGGGTCCTTCTTAATATGCTGACACTTTTTTAAGGGGATGATCAAACCATCAAACTGAACAACTTTCTCTATGGGACTAACATCGAAATCGCGAAAAAAAAATCTGCTATCCCATACATTTGTCTCGAGTAGGTTTGCCGTTTTGTATGGACGAGCTGATATTTTTCGCGATTTCGATGTTGGTGCCATAGAGAAAGTTGTTCAGTTTGATGGTCTGATCATCCCTTTAAAAAAGTGTCAGCATATTAAGAAGGACCCTGTATTGAATCCTTAATACTGTCGCGAGCAGTGTGTTCCGTTTTTGCGCATATTGCTGCGACACTGGCCCCGCCCCCTTTTCACATCTCTCTTTAGTTTTTGTGATCTGTGGATGTTACGTTTGTGAGCTCGTCGATGTTTTTGACAGCGATGTGACGATCAGTTAATTGCACTCCTGAAGAGAACTTAGTAGCGACGTCTTGTCTTCTACCGTCTGAACAAACCCTTACACGCTTGTAACAAAACGTTGATGGCTGCCTGAGATACGGTTAATAATTTAATAAATAAACCGTTCCTGTTGTTCGTGAACTTTGGAAGGTTATAATTATTCCTGGAGGTAAAATACTTTCTGCGGATGTACGCATAGATTAGTTCATTGGCTTTAAGTAAGTATTGTATATTGTTTTCATAGCCTAAGAAGATTTTGTTAGGTACTATGAATTTTTAATCGGACTTCTAAAGAAGCCTAGAAATAATTACTAAAGTGACAATGGGCGGGGCACATTGCTCGCAGAACCGATGGCCGATGGAGCCGAAGAGTTCTCGAGTGGCAACCGCTTACCGGAAAGCGCAGCGTGGGTAGGCCTCACCAAGGTGAAGGCAGCGGGAACCCGTTGGATGAGGGCAGCGCAGGACCGGTCGTTATGGCGATCCTTGGGGGAGGCCTATGTCCAGCAGTGGACGTCCATCGACTGAGGTGATAATAATGAATCTGATGTCGAATTGATCAACCTCATGATGGTATAATTAACTTTAAAGGGATATCATTAGCATCCCTTTTAAATTAAAGGTCTACCCATCAAACTGAACAACTTTTACTATGGGAGCAAACCGATCGGAGCATTAAAAAACATCTGCTGTTGCATACATTTGAGTTGAGTAGGCATTGCAGTTTAGTATGGAACAGCAGATTTTTTATTTGCTCCGATCGGTTTGCTCCCATAGTAAAAGTTGTTCAGTTTGATGGGTAGACTCTTAGTTTAAAAGGATGCCAATGATATTAATTTCACACTGTGTACAGGGTGTAAATGCGTTATTACATACCTATTATAGAGGGTGATTTAAACCAAACAATCAAACTGAACAACGTTCACTACAGGGACCAATATTGAAATCGCGAAAAAAATATTAATTGTTTCCTAGAAAATGTCAATGACCACTACCCATTACGGTAACATTAGCTGTTCCATACATTATTTATTCGCGATTTCGATGTCTTCAAAACTACCCTACATATACAGCAGAAAAGTTTGTTATTTAATATTTAGTTACTTTTCAAGCCGTGCATTTATAAATCTGTCAATCCAACTGAAATTTCTACAGAAAACACCTTTCCGAATCTGGCAGCTCCTTCGCACGTGACAGGCACACGCTTGGCTGCACACGGATTTTACATTTGGAATGTGTAAACTTGGGACTCAAGGATATTTGTTAGGTGACAACGTTATCAGATGTTGTATAGCTTTGTTTTTAGCCGTGTGCAAGAAGATTACAGAGAGGGAGAGAGATAAGAAGATAGTAAAAACTATACGCGCGAGAAAGACAAAAAATATACATAGCTACGTGCATACTATTGTCTTCTCTTTTTCGCCTATAGGTTTGTCCTTCACTATAATTTATATGACTGGCAATATCTATTGTCTTCTCTTTTTCGCGTATAGGTTTGTCCTTATTTGCATTTGCTTAATATATTTTCGAGGGCGGGAAAAAATATTGTTTAAAATAATATTAAAAATTCTTTCTAATAATAAATTCATCTTGCTTACCTATGAAAAGTTATTCCTTTACATTTGCTTACATTTCTTGAATTGTTTGTGCAGTTTCTCAGTACACACCACGGAATTTTTTATGCAGATTTTTTTTTTCATTCGATTTGTTACACGTGAGTTCACGTGACCGCATTGAGAGAGCGACTAAATGCCAGAGTACTATATCGCCGCAGTTGAATAGGACAACGCCATGAAGCGCGATGTTCACTCTATACTTCCTTCCTCTATGGTTTTTCAGGTAGAGATTTTCTAGGTACATTCAAAAGTGATTATTGTGGACTTGAGTATCGCGATGCGGAATTTCAAACGGCGAATTCAAAAGCAAAGGTAAGTACTATTTGTTAATGTCAAAACGCGTACGATTTCACACCTTCTAAGGCATAACAAATAAAGAGCATCTCTAAAAGGATTGCACTGCGATCCCGCTGAAAGCACCTATTTACGATGTATACTCTTGCGCACAGAGATGCATCTAGGCCTAGGGCTACATATTTCTACTAAGTTACTTCATAACCTTAGACAATTTAATAGTATGGCGCGTAACGCGTGTCATTCTCCTATCAAAATTTTCTGCCACTTTTTGCGGGGGCGAGGTAACATAAAATCCGCAACTTTGGATTTTATTCCCTATAACTTTAGATTAATTTTGAATGTTAAAAATCATGAAAAGTAGTCTCGTGTGAACCCCAAACGTTCTAAGTTCAAAATTATTGTTTCGCTATTATAGGCTGTTTCGTTTACTGATAAGGTATAAAATTGAGTGTAAATGCGCAAGATTAATTGATCTAATACCGTGGCAGAGGGGAAATGCTACCGTAAGACCAGTCCATACTATGAAATTGTCTAAGTTCGTAACAGATAAATCACATCCTTAGAAAATAAAAAATTCTCACGCTTAATTACCTACAGCCGGACGGTTCGCGCAAAAATGTACCATATTAAAGCTTGCCACAGCGCTGTTGTTATTATATCGCACAGCGTGCGACGTTGTCGTATGGAACGAGTGGCAGAAATCAAGCAAGAGCATCGCTTACAATGCGCTTAAGTGTAGGTACTTATCTCGATACCTACGGCTGAGTTACGGACGCTTGCCTAAGCTTGATAAAAAAAGACAAAAAATGTAAAAATGCGGCACATTTTTCGAATAAAAGAATATTGTGTCTGCAAATCTCTAGGTATAAATTAACGAATTAGGGTGATGTCTTTGCGGCAAAACGCATGAGCCTCCTCGGAGATGGATATCCAAAAACATCTTAGGATTCTTTTCTTCCCTTCAATGGTATCGCCTCCTTCATTGACCATGTATTTGAAGGGTGAAGAAAGCAAACAGTAATGGGGCTAACACAAAAGATCCCACTGGGTTGAAGTGTTGCTTGCCTGCCAGCCCCCACAACAAGATAAGATAATTAGGGGCCCCAAATTCCCTTGATACGTCCCACATCACCTCCATTTCAGCCGAAGAGCCTTCCGCCTGGCTAATTCTGCGATTCACTGCGAAGTGAATTAATTTCACACAATTTTCGTTATTCGAAGCACGCTTTTGACGTTTCCTGGGTACTTGGGGTGTTGGTTTTCGGCGCGTATTCATACTTGCTTATGTTGTCTTGAGTCTTGGTGTCGAATGGAACATTTGTGTAATGTAATGAAGTTGATTGATAGTAGTTAAAAGCGTCAGTAGCGCCTTGTAGAGAGATAATGCAAAATATGCTGTTACCAAACAATCAGTTTTTCTTTCTTATAATATGTGTAATACAGACTACTCGAAACGGTGAAAGAAAACGTCGTGAGGAAACCTGCAAACAAATACATCAAACTGAACAACTTTCTCTAAGGCACCAACATCGAAATCACGAAAAAAAATCAGCTCTTCCATACAAAACTGCAAACTCACTCGAGCCAAATGTATGAGACAGAGATGTTTTTCGCGATTTCGATGTTGGTGCCATAGATAAGTTGTTCAGTTTGACGGTCTGATCATCGTCTTAAAAAAGTGTCAGCATATTAAAAAGGACCCTATTTATGTTTATTTTACTTTATCATGCAGGTTTTATTCTCTTGGTATCATAATCACTGTTAAAAAGTATACATATATACACACATCTTTTCCGCAGAGGGGTAGGCAAGACCTCCACTTTGGGTGGTTCTGTCTGACACACCTCTCTTGCTTCCTCTATGTCCATACATCTTTTCATACATTCCCGTCGATTTCTCCTATCTTTAACCTGGCTTTTTGTATGACGTCCCTAATCTAGAAATGTATAAACTGGTATTTAAACATTTTTAACGGGTTCTTACTGCGTTATTGACCGATGTTTAATTCTAGTTTAAACAACAAAAAACTTTATTTTAAAGGTCACCATAACATTTTTTTTAAATGGTTTTAAGAGTCGCGTCGTAGGTCTGCTATTGGGTAGTCGCGTCGCTCGTTGATTGTTGGTTGCCCCGGGCCTACAACGAAGCTCCAGTGGTGACTCAAGATGAATTTTCTTTTGGAAAAACAATTCATGAAGTAACCAAAATTATATAAACTACCTTACCTACCACGTCAAGCAACCAGACATTGGCAAAATCATCATAACTAAGATGGCAGCCATTTTTAAGGGTTCCGAAGTCAACAAGGAACCCTTATTGTTTCTCCATGTCCGTCCGTCTGTCCGTCTGTCCGTCCGTCCGTCCGCGCCTTAGCGCACTTGGCCAGTTATTTTTAAATTGAATAGAAAATGGTTTTAACACGTCTAAAAAATCAGCGTATGTATCAATAATGAATAAATCTAAAAGGTGTGTGTTAGTCACACAGATAAAATCAATGATATAAAAATCATCGCCTATTTAATCTTTATTCAACAGGTTAGGTAGTCAATAAAATATTATAAAAGGTAGTCACCAATCAAATATCAATACCTACCGTATGATTAAAACAATATGGTTACAATAATTCTTCTTTCATATTTAGTAAAACAAGATTTTTATGTTTAATATTTATAGATCTATGACTATGAATATCTTTAAGTATGTGGGCGTTTAACTATAGTTGGTTGGTTTTATAGACATTCTTGATAGTGATTTTTGTAGAAAGTATCAATTTCTTACTAGTTGTAGATAATATTTATTCGAAATTTGAATTCGAATGTTTGTGACCGTTTCGAACATGTTTCGAACTTGATTTTTGTAACGAATATTAGGTAATAATAATAATAATCGAATAAAATACAATTCGGATATAGTATATTACTGCAGCGGCCAGCAACAGAGGCATTGATGGGTAATTCTTATTCTTACGAAAAATTGTGTCTTTCGTGAGAATTGGTTAGCTGGGCGAAGTCACTCTTGTTTATTTTTCCAATTATAATAGTAATTAACTTTATTTACTATACTGAAAGGTTAATTACTCATAAAATATACAGCTGTTGGATTTACATATACCACTATGACCAAAAAGTCACAGCCATGCTGTGTCCGCTCACCGAAATATTCCACAAATTTATTTTTTCTGAATTCCCTTTCGATTTATTGGAAATAAATGCATTGCCATTCATTTTATGTGCGTTTAACTTATCACAAAAAAAATTGATTGTTTCGTTTTGGTAATAAGTTTAAAACATAAAACTTTATAAAGTGTGTCCGAAAATTTTTTATCACAGCCATGCCACAAAATAATTTTTCTTCCAAAACGGTAGATACGTAAGATAATTAAAAGCCGGTATCACTATATATTTTTCTTCTTTGGCAACATTCTAGACCTAATCTTTCCCGGACGGCTTGAATAGTGAAGTGAATATTAAAAATAGTTTTTGTGTTTCATTTTGGAAAGTGACAATCTAAACCTGTCCAGGCCGTGCCCGAATTATAAAAGGTAAGTACAATTGTAATGCTGGTGTTTTTTTTATGAATTGTAAACTATACTAAATAGTTTCTGCTAAAAGTAAGATATTGCAAAGAACTCATCTAGTTTTTAAGTTATGTCGGACACGGCACGAAAATGTCACAACCAAGGCAGTCACAACCATGGCTTTTTGATACCATGGCCTTTTGAGACCATGGCTGTGACAGAAATGCATGGTTGTGACGTATCTAATATTAATTATTCTTGACAACAGCAGTGGAGGATATTGTGAGATCGAATGACTTTGTTTATCTGATGTAGAATTTCTTATTGTTTTAGATGCCACCAAATAAAAACAACACACAAAGTATTGAGGACAAAAGAAAAGCTGAAATGTCATCAACGGTCACAGCCATGCTGCCCAATGTCACAACCATACTTTTGCACCCCATTTTCAACCCCTTGCAAAGGTTTTTAAGTGTGACCTCGTATATTGAAAACCATTATTTTGGATACACTTTAGAATACATGAGTAAAAATTAAAAATATTGTAAAAAAATAAAAAAATATTTTTTTTTCTTTTCCGTAAGAAATACCCTTATGGACGAACGTGTAAATGTGGGCCGAGGCGAAGCCGAGGCACACATACGTAAGTCCATCAATGCCTAGTTGTGGCCAAGGCTTGTATAGTACTTTTCTCAAATAATGCGCGGAAATTAAAATAGTAAATTTTCTCAAAAAATTCGCGAAAATTAAAACTCTTTTTATCAAAATCAATGACGAACAACAATTTGTTTTTTTTTTAACATTTTTATATTTGCAAGCCAGTTCGAAATTTAAATAAAACCTTTGATGAGTACCTCCTTGGTCGCCATGTTTCGGAGAAAAGGATCGTTCCATTTTTAAATTACACGACAGATATGAGTTTACTATGTAATTTACTTGGCCGCTAAACACGACAGATATGGATTTTCATACAACATTGCCGGCCGCTGCGCGCATGTATTTGGCCAGTACAGCAATTTCGATTTATCTCGAAGAAGGTTGTCAAAATAATGCTCACATTTCCAAGCATGTTTGAGAAAAACATTTTAATTCATATTTTTATAGTATCGACAGTTTTTACTTTAAGATAAATTGATATACTATTAGTTACTATCAATAAGTATTGAGATGCAATGTTTCCTTATCGATATTGTTACTATTTTTCAATAAGGCAAGACCAGGAAGCTGGCATAGGTATTGTTGGGCAAGACTAAATCACAAGTTACCATCTCTATCATTGGGCGTAGCAAAACCATGTCGCACCTTAATTGGGTCTTCTTTGCCCTTCTTAAACTGAAGTGTGTATTTCTTGTATGCCTCACGACTGCCATAGAATATGGATGTTCGGTCACACCGCTTCATACTTGTGAATACGAATTCTGTAAAGCACGAAGGAATTTTTATAAGATATAAAGTGACAAAAATAGCGCACGAAATTAAATTGACCGACTGATCATTGATTGATCAGGATGTGCCACCTTCAATGCTTTGCCATGGTTGGCTAATTGTTTTCGCCTTTTTCGCTGCTATCCAACTTTGCACCCTTTTACGGGCACTACATTCTCGCCGAGAACAGCCGAGAACGAGAGTGTGGAATGTGGATGCCCTTCATTTTTCTCGTGGCGTCATAAGCCGTAGTAATTTTCCAAGTTCTCGCCGAGAAGTTCTCGACGAGAAGTTCTCGCGAGAGTGAAGTGCCTGCTTTTGGTTACTAAACGACTTCGGGTTTTGGTGCCTTGTATCTCATGAGACACAAGCAGTCGCGTATTGACATAAGATGCATTTTAGTTCGTCGTTCCTGAAGCGCAAAGTTCGAAATTCTGAAAAACTATGTACATTTTAACGAAAATTTGACAAACTTGTGAAAATGGCCGACGGACTATTAGGCCACAAATCTTTAAACCCGTTTCAAATGACAATTTGTTAAAGAACAATGGCAGATTTGGACCCAGCCATTTTTACGAAAACTAAAAGCCATTCAGGACGGCCGTCATAATTATTAAAAACAGAAAAAATTAAGACTTTTTTAAAAAAACTTCCACATCTCCAGAAGTCCGGATTCAAAAGTAGAAATTACTAGTAAAATAGACAAATCGTCAAAAAAACAGTAGCAAAACGCAACCACGACAGTTATTTTCATCGAAATGTTATCGCTGAGGTATTTTTGGTCGTTACGGAACGTATTTGGCTTGGTTTAACTGATAGTGTGTATGATTTCGTTTTCTTCCATTATCATAATATGGTACGGTTATCGTGAATTTTCATTAAAATAAACTCAATGAATGCGTAGAAGATTGAGCGCACTATCTAATAAGAAAGATTATGAGTTTCACACACTCGATACAAAAGGTATCATAAGGAGAAATACCTTTCCCCCAACTTCTACAGATTACAACCAATTTACATTTTTGTTAGTTTTGATTCACTCTACACGTATAACTAAGTTTCATTCATGTATGGGACCTCTAAAGTCTGGGTCTCACATTACATGGCTTTTCGCCAAACTTCTTTCACTAACTTACTTTCTCCGTTACAAATAGCCTCGTATAATTTGCACATGTCCTCAAATATAGCATAAAGCCTATGCTGAATGTGACCACAAACCACTTTTTTTGTAGGTATACATTCTTCTATATCGACGCAATTATATCCTGACTTTATATAAAACGTGTATCGGGTAATCTGGTGACAAATTTAGATTTTTTATTTTTGTTTGTATGGGCTGTTTAAAAGCTGCCAAATTAAAAGCGACAGGTAAATTTAAATAAAACCGGTCAAGTGCGAGTCGGGCTACTCGCGCACCGAGGGTTCCGTACAACACCACCACAGAACACAACATTATTAACTTAGAAAAAAATCTTTTTTTGTCCGGGACCTCTAGCGCGAGACCGACTCACACTTGGCCGGTTTTTAGTATTTGTTGTTATTCTGTAGAGTTTTCTCTATAATCACACTAAGTTTGACGCTTGTATGTATTACCGTTTTTACTATAGAGCGTGAAGAAAAAACGTCGATAAAAACTAGTTTCTTGTTGAAAACCCCCTTAATTAATAACATTCTGCCATTTTTATTATTTTGTTAACAAATCCGCCGCAATAACGCATAATCTGAGAAAATTTCAACTATCTAGCTATTATGGTTCAAAAGTTACAGCCCTAAATAGGTAGGACAGACGGACGGAAGGATGGACGGACGGACAGACAACGTAGGCTTAGTAATAGGGTCCCGTTTTCACCCTTTGGGTACGGCACCCTAAAAAGCAATTAGGGATGATGAGATTGATGAGCGTGAGTAGGTATTATGTGTGTTTTAGGTTCGCGAAATAAAGAATTTACTATTATATTGTATTATTTCAAACTACCTTTCTTGTTGTATAATCTTTTATGTTGAACGTAGGCCGTTTTCAAACATTTGCACATAGTATAAAAATGCCAGGTCTACCTTGGAAGAGGTGGGAGGCTAAAGAGAAAATAATGCAAACTTACTTGTGTTATGTAGCCACATGGCAACAGAAAAAGAACTGAAAAATTTAGCTCATGAAAAATAGGTAGGTAAAAACACTAAATATTTAAAAAATACTAAATATTTAAATTATAAACTTAATAATTCACGTCTGAATAAATTGTTGCGAAAAGTTTTATCACAATTGATTAAAAAAAAATACTTGGCAATTTATTTTGTTTTCAAGCAGTGCACTATCAATTTCGGTTGTAAATTCATTTAAGACTTGTATTATAAAATATACAAACAATAAAAAGTATGTAAGTTTTTTATTTATTTAAAGAAAGTTTAATAGTCAACAATAATACAACAGAACAAACTAAACACAAAAATTACAAATAGTAACAAATGTGTCAAACATTACCTAAAACAACATTTAGAAGTTTCATTTCAGTAAATAACAAAAATTTTGTGTTCTGAAAATAACAGTTAAAACGTATTTTACATACAGTGAAGTAAGTGCAAAATAATAAATAATGTTAGTACTAGTTAATTACATGCCTTGAGTTTTATTAACGTGATTATTACGGTGGAAAATTACTAAGAGTGTTGCCAGGTAACAGACTTTTGTACCTAGATTTTGTTGAAGTGGCAGAATTTTTACTACTCGCGCTTAGCTATGTTCAAATATTGAGAGGGATTATAATGCCATTTCGAATAAAATAAAAATTCCTTTCTTTATCCAGTGCGATATATGGTGACTGGTGAGACCGTCAACTTTTGGTGAACATCATCGTCATCATCTCAGCCGATGGACGTCCAGTGCTGGACACAGGCCTCCCCCAAGGATCGCCATAACGACCGGTCCTGCGCTGCCCTCATCCAACGGGTTCCCGCCGCCTTCGCCAGATCGTCGGTCCACCTTTGGTGTTCATCACAAAATAAATACATGTCTCGAAATATTGTTATGTAAAAAGAAAACATTTAAAATCGAAAGAAATTATCTTTAAATAGATCTCCTTGCAGAATCTGCAGAGCTGGTTGAGTCATTTAGTTTCAGCGTGTCCATGTGTTTATTTAGCTTGCAGTGACCCGTGACCGTGAGAGATCTCACTATTATACAGGGTGTAACGAAACACCCTAGTAATACTTAAGGGGGTGCTTCAGACCATCAAACTGAACAACTTTCACTATGGGGCCAACATCGAGAAAAAAAAAATCTGCTGCCCCATACAAAACTGCAGTACCGACTAGACTAAAATGTATTGGACAGCAGATTTTTTTTTTCTCGGTGTTGGCCCCATAGTGAAAGTTGTTCAGTTTGATGGTCTGAAGCACCCCCTTAAGTATTACTAGAGTAATAAGCGTTACAATCGAACTGCAACTAAGGCTAAGGCTTGATGTACTCTTGACTGTACCTACCTATCTATCTACTTTATGTGTCATATTGAAAGCGATCTCATGTACCGCACTTCCTATAAACCCTGTGGTTTCAGAAGTGCGCCTGAAAATATATAATTATTATAGAATAATGTATTGAATAAATAAATTAAAAAAAAAAAGTATTTTGTTACACCCTGTACACATTTTTTGTTTGTTAAGAGCAAGTAAGCTGTTCGCAAGTTTGCGATTATATCCTTTCATAAGTGCTTCAATTCAAGCCTGGTTTGTTCCTCCATAGCTCTATCGCCTCCTTGATGCTAATCTAATTCAGAGATGGACCGTAGTTTGAGGAGCAACACCACATTCACACCTGAACCTGAGTTCTGATTCTGATCACAACAGGGGCATTGAAAATGTTAAAATCATAGAGAATTCACACAACACGTCAATTCTGTACCAATCTCGCCTTAACATCGAATACAAACTGACAACCAAATTACACATGTCAGTTGGTTACGAAGGAAACATTTAATTAAGATCTTACTAACGAACATGTCAATCTAAATATATTATTAAGCACTAAATTTATGACGAAGTCACGTGAATCATACAATTTTCAGACTTAATAAGTTGCTTTAAGAGTCATGTTAAAGGATTTTCGGTCTTCTAATTCAAATTATTAGTAATGGTTTCATATTACATTATAGAGAAATTAGATTAGACAGCTAATGTGGAGAAAATAATTCATACATAGACATACTATAGGTACTAATACCTATATGGAGGTGCTACTTGGGTATGTTCCTCCATTGAAAAAGGAAGTACTTCCGCCAGGCTAGGTGTGATGCCTGGGCACCGGCCGTGGTCCAACAGTTCTTAGTTGCACCTTGTAAATATATCGAATCTCTGTGATTACTTCTCTTGCGCGATTTATGTCTCGCATTCGATTGTGAACCTTATGTGTAGTAGTAGGTTACGGGTTACGTATTTAGGATGAACGTTGTTTTTCTATGGAGTATATTTCCGAGAGCGACGTTATCGCCATCTGTTGGCATCTTTGCTATAACTTGTGAATGTTGAAATCTGTGGCAAGTCCCCACACCTACACTTATACGATACGATGGAATTCTAATCGATTTCGACTACGTCTGTGCTAATCTTTATAGAAAAGCAGTCGGGTACGCAGGATATTTTGAAGTGCATATGATTGTGTACGCGCTAAACACAGATGCACGTAGTTCTTACCCTCCTATGTCTGATGGAACGGGAGACCGATACGATCAGAGGTGGGGATGCAGTGGCTATAACCGGCAGCAACACGGTACGGGCTTGAAATATAATACAGGGTGAAATTGATATCATTGGCATCCTTTTAAACTAAGAGTCTAACCATCAAACTGAACAACTTTTACTATGGGAGCAAACCAATCGGAGCAAAAAAAAATCTGCTGTTGCATACATTTGTGTCGCGTACGCATTGCAGTTTAGTATGGGATAGCTGATTTTTTAGTTGCTCTGATCAGTTTGCTCCCATGGTAAAAGTTGTTCAGTTTTATGGGTAGACTCTTAGTTTAAAAGGATGCCAATGATATCAATTTCACCCTGTATATGTAATACCAAACAAAGACTACATATAAGTTACTATTGTTATAAATGTGATGCGATGTCCAGTCCAGCAGTGGATGTCCATCGGCTGAGATGATCAGCGGTTAAACCGATTTCGATGCAATTCGGTTCCCAGATAGGCTTAGACCCTAAAGGACATAGGCATAAAGTTTTACCCAGACAAAGTAACAGCTTGTATTCGATATGCTGATGGTTTTTTGAGGGTATGATCAGAGATCAGACCATCAAACTGAACAACTTTCTCTATGGGACCAACATCGAAATCGCAAAAAACTCGCTACTGTCCTATACATTTGGGTATAGGAAGGTGGCAGTTTTGTATGGAACTGTTTTTGTCGCTATTTTTAAATAGGGTATGAAGATGGAGTTAGGTTAGGTTAGGACCTCGTATAAGTATCTAAATGTTTCGTTCAAACGACCAACAAACCTTAGCAACTAAAACGCCAAAACAACCCCCAGGATTAATGTGAACGAGTCGAAAGTCATGTCTCAGACATGTCAGGTGTTCCCAGAGGCAAGTTGGGACATGTCCGGGTTATCTTATTGTCAGTTTGACGTCCTTGTTGGCATGGGGATTGCGATGTCCTTTCATTTCAGTCGTATTGAGTTCACGTTTGTTATGTGGGCTTACGACGAATGGACCATACCATTTCTTCCCGTTAGAGTTGTATGAGGCGCCTAAGGAATAAGGTTATCCAAACCATTGCTTCAGACCATCAAACAGAACAAATTTCAGTATCAGGCCAACATCCAAATCGCGAAAATAATCAGCTACATTTTCTGAACCCGATGTCAACCCACCGCACGGGCGGGCACACTCACCCTACTTACTACCAAAACAAGATTATAAAAATGTATTCATGAGTACGTTAACGCTTTCTTTCAGTGCTGAAATGATAATAAATTATTTTTGCCTCAAAACTTAAAATGTGAATAACTTTAAATGTTAACTATCATAATAATGAAATTATTGCTTCAATCTAATTATTTTGTTATAAATCAGTTGGGGTGTATGAGGTTTTGCGCTATTTTATTAACACGTTGCAATAGATTACAAAATTTTGAAATTTAGTTTTTTTTAGAAACGAAACTAAAATTTTACATGACACATTTAGGTGGACTAAAACTAAAAGACAACTTCACACTAAATGCATTCTCAAACAAACTCGCACAGCACATTCTGTCAAGTTGTCACCTTTGGAGTACTCCGTGCTCCAATTATGCTAGACTTGTCCCAGCTAGACTATGAGTGGGTGGTACGAAGTGTGGGATTTAATTTACTGCACTATGTTTGGTTTCCGTGTCACTGTTATTGTTTTATCTGTGGTTGTCATGAGGAACAACAAATGTCGAATGCTGTATTCGAAGACGAATATTTAAGGATTAGTGTCCTGACAACAATAAGTAAGGATTGCTATGAAAATTAAACGACAAGTAAGTAGTTCGAAAATCCCGGGTTTTTGGAAAGCCGGAACTTTAGCCTGGCTTACACCAACATGTATTAACGCTTAAACGTATTTAGTGATCGCTCTGTCTCTCACACTGCTCATACTAATGACGTGACAGCATCATATTTAAACATGTTTAAGCTTAAATACTTAACATGTATTAACGCTTCAACGTTTTTAGTGATCGCTCTGTCTCTCACACTGCTCATACTAATGACAGTGACAGCATCATATTTAAACATGTTTAAGCTTAAATACTTAACATGTATTAACGCTTAAACGTATTTAGTGATCGCTCTGTCTCTCGCACTGCTCATACTAATGACAGTGACAGCATCATATTTAAACATGTTTAAGCTTAAATACTTAACATGTATTAACGCTTAAACGTATTTAGTGATCGCTCTGTCTCTCACACTGCTCATACTAATGACGTGACAGCATCATATTTAAACATGTTTAAGCTTAAATACTTAACATGTATTAACGCTTAAACGTATTTAGTGATCGCTCTGTCTCTCACACTGCTCATACTAATGACAGTGACAGCATCATATTTAAACATGTTTAAGCTTAAATACTTAGCATGTATTAACGCTTAAACGTATTTAGTGATCGCTCTGTCTCTCACACTGCTCATACTAATGACAGTGACAGCATCATATTTAAACATGTTTAAGCTTAAATACTTAACATGTATTAACGCTTAAACGTATTTAGTGATCGCTCTGTCTCTCACACTGCTCATACTAATGACAGTGACAGCATCATATTTAAACATGTTTAAGCTTAAATACTTTTTGGTGCAAGCCAAATGTAGGAAATCGGAATCTAAATGTTTTTCGAAAAAATTACCAATAAATGAAGGCAATTGTTTTACGGTGTTATTGAATTAAAATCGTACATTCCCAATTGTCGCCAGTAACTTCTTTCCCACTTCCCACTCACACACATGATGAATCGGGAAAAAAATCCAGTCATGACCACTGCTTTGTCACTAATGGCAAGGCAACAAATGGGAACAAAAATTTCCAATAGTAGCAAGTGGCGAATACCTAGCTGTATGAGAAAATATGTTGGCGTCCACGCAAGAAGGGTCCAGTGGTCGGGTTTTGAGTTAATGTTAGATTCGGCATATAGATCAGTCACATGATCATATGAAACAATAAAAAGGGGGGGGGGGGGGGGGGTTAAAATGCCGACCACTGGACCCTTCTTCCGTGGACCCCCACATATGTTTCTTTATTAAAAGAAAAAGTTGTTACATTACAACCGAAAAACTACTGTGATTCCTGGAAACGGTAGATTGATAGGGAAAAATAAAAGGTACGATCACAAATTACAACAAGTTACCCCAATTCCCGAATAATAGAAGATACACAAGAAAAACAAGTACCTACAATCTTACCATAATATGTAAGACAAGGGCGCCTGGCGGTCAATAACTTTGGTTAGTGGTTTTTCCTAAAATTTTAAAGCCCTGACTCTACACTAAACCCCGCTCAAAGGCTTACCGGTTACCGGACACACTCGAAGCTAAAATAAAACCGGGGAAACCCAGACGGGTGGCAGCTCTATTTGTAGGCATTTTCATGTTACTATGTGATACAAATACGTGACCAAACACATGTAAATCTATCGTAATGAAATCGTGAATGCAAATCGTAGCGTCAACAACGTCTGTGTTAGTTAAGTGGCAAATGTTAGAGCTTTATTCATGTTATGAAATCCCGCGAATTAAGCTACTTATGTGCTTATTATAATAGACGTAAGAATTACTAGGGGGAGTTTGATGTGTTACGAAGGTTAGGTAGGGGATGGATTCCCGGTTTACCGCTATATGTAGGAAGTACCGCTATATGTTCCCGCGTTATGTAGCTAAATTTTGAAATATAACAAGTGGAATTTGTTATAAAGTGGGAATTTTGCATTCCTGGTGAGATGGAAGATACACACGAGGTTCCTCATTTCACCTATAACATGTCGGGGTAGTTAATACAACAGCGGTTGCATCGCGAAGTTAAACTTATTATGTATAGCGGCCCGTCCCGGCTTCGCACGGGTGTACGTCTAATCTTTTCTAGCAATAAATATAGCCTATGTTACTCAGGGTGAATGCAGCTTTCTAATGGTGAAAGAATTTTTTAAATCGGCCCAGTACTTTTTGAGCCTATTCATTACAAACATACAAACATACAAAAATAGGTACAAATCTTTCCTCTTTATAATATTAGTGTAGATTTGAAAATCTTTTGACTACATAACGTCAGGTCCTTGATCCATTGAGGGTGGGCAAAATATACAAAGAAATATCTTAGATTATATTCCACTGGTTAATTTAATTTAGAAAATCCCCGGTTCATTCTATAATTGTGATAAAAGCATATTTCCTTTACTCATTCGTCCCCGAAATAAACCGGGATTCTGCTACATTAGAAACAAGTCCGGGAAATCATAAAACCCATCAATACCGGGGTGATACCGGGATTGCGAATTTACTGCAAGATTGAAAGCCTTATGTGGTTTGTAAGACAGGAAGTGAAATTTAACCCCTAACATTGTTGTTAAGCCTTCTATGTTGTTAGGGGTTTACGGTTGCTACAATTAATTTGACTATGAATAGTTTATTGTCTATTTATTTAGGTAGTTGAAGAATTGTGTTTATCCATTACACGGTGACGTTTCATACAAATTGGCCAACTAGATATTCAGGTTTACAAGTTTACTGTAGCACATTGTATTTTATGTCGGATGTACTCGGATGTAACAAAGAAAGTGAAGAAGGGGCGGTAAAATTTTTTTTTTTTCTGAATTTTAAATCGACCCTTGTTACATGCGTGATTTGCGGACTTTCTTAAAGAGGCCAGACCCCAATTTATACTAGTATGTATCTAACTATACCTACTAACCTTAACATCACAAAAATCTTACGAATGAATAGTTTTCATTCATTCATTCTATCTATTACCTATGCTCACTCGACCATATACAATGCGTTACATAATTTATTGGGAATAGATTAAACGAATGAAAAATAAGAGTAAGTCAAATAAGAGGTAATATCGAATGTATTAAATTCGAAGCCAATTAAACCAAAAAGTCCATCACACCGAGCAATAACCTAAATCGAATTAAGCGTCATTGCGGGAGGCGCTCAAAAATGAGCTTAATCAAATTCATGGCAAAAGTCAGCACGAGCCGAGTGCCATAAAGTAATTCAATTGTTGAGCAATAAAATAATGTAATTATTCGTCAAACACATTTTCAGCGAGTAATGGCGGCGCGGCGCGACTCTTTACGCTATTAAGTCTGTTTTGCATAATCACGAAATATGCGCCCGTGACGTTGTGACAGGTCTGGATTTTTGGGGGGCGCTCGAAAATAATGGACCTTTTTAGCGCCCTGGAAATGAAACTGGCGTAATTTTAGACAGAAATGACGGATATGGCAGTAAACAACAATTGAAAAAGACCAGCTTTGAAGTGAAAATCTGCGAAAGCTACAAAGAGGTTATGTTAAGCTGGAGATCAGGGTCTCTGGTCTCTGCTTTAAGATACTAAATGTTAGAAGTAAGTACTTCTGGAATATACAAGTAGGTATGAAATCACCAGATTTCTATTTGAAAGGATAGTTAACCTTTCATAGTAGAAGTTAAAAAACGTTCTTATTACCTTTAAAATACTTATGTACGATTTTTGATTAGTTTGACATAAAAAATTGTAGGTATAGGTAGGGTATAGGTTATACAACGAGTTAATGAATTAACGCAAAACTAGAAAGTAGTTTGTTTAGAATCGAGAGCCGAATCGAATTATCATGGTTTCAACATGGGTAATTTTTTTTTTAATATATAATAATTTTTTGGTAAAATTTTAAATTTACTGAACCCGATGTCAACCCACCCCACGGGTACACCCACCCTACTTACTACCAAAACAAGATTATTAAAATGTATCCATGAGTACGTTAGCGCCTTCATTCATTGCTGAAATGATAAAAAATCATTCTTGCCTCAAAACTTAAAATGCGAATAACTTTAAATTTTTACTACAAAAATAATGACATTATTGTTTCAATCTAATTATTTTGATATAAATCAGTTGGGGTATGATAGTGATATGTCACTTTGTGCGTTTTTCCCCAGTTGGTTAGGACATTGCAGGCTGAATTACCTGATTGTCTGAAAAGGAAAATGATTCCGTGCTTCGGATGACACGTTAAGCCGTTGGTCCCGGCTACTATCTCTGGTGGTAGTAGTCGTTACATAAAAACCACGTCAGAAGCCGTAAGGCGGTCTGAAAAAACTCTGACACCAGGGCTCTGCCCACACGATAAGAAAGAAGTTGGGGTGTATGAGGTTTTGCGTTAATTCATTAACACGTTGTATAACTACAGAATATGTTTATAGTCTTATTTTTGTAAAATTTTCAATTGTATACCGGAAAAAAGCACACAGCTGGAGCTAGAAAGGTAAGAGGGCGGCTCTTACCTCCCTAGCTCCGGCTCTGCCCCCACGATGTGACAACGGCCTGACGACGTCGCTAATTCAACAGGAATGTTTAAATTCTAATTCTAAATTGCGTAGCGTATTCTAATTTCATGTTTGACTTCAAGGAGATTTGACATTGTTGTTATAAAGCGTTCTTTTGTTTGTTATAGTGCTAATCAAGGAATGTTTGAGGAAACATTTTAAATGATTGTTTGTTTATTTCAATTGTTGATGAAAATGATTAGAGGAAGAATGACAGGTTAATCTTATCTTATTATCAGCAACACTTGGGGTGCGGAGTAGCGCTTTAACCTACATTTTTTTTTCAGCGCAATCAAGGTTTTTCGCAAGTTGTTTCCCGGCTATTATGCCATGGAGCCGAAGTTGCGCATAGTAGTACCACAGAGTACTATAATTACTATTTAGTACTAGTACTAGCATTAATAGTATTCGGGTTTTGAGTGTTCGTTAAGCTTAATGTTGACGAAGCGTGTTGCAGATTTTGAGGATTTAGTTTTTAACGAAGCATGATGTAGACACGGACCTGAAAAAAAGACGGACGTAATGTCACTCTAAAAAGAGGTGAAGCATGCAAGGTCCTAAAATTTAGTTTGTTCTACAAGGGACCTACACTCGCACAGACGCACACGTTCTAGGCGCAGGCATCGCGCAGGTCCGACAACCCGCCGCCATTATGTACCGCGCGACAGGGCGACAGCACGCAATGGGTGCTTCACTTCAGATTAGACGAGATTCCGTCCGTCTTTTTTTCAGGTCCGTGGTGTAGATTCGAAACATGTGCCATTCTGACGATGCGTGTTGCAGATTTGAAGCTTGTTCTCTTTTTTTAGACAAATTTAAATAGCTATAATGCACGACTGATGTAAAAATGTATAAGCTTAACTTTAATATTTCTACATGAGATCGGAGTTTACAGCCAACTTCAAAACGCGGGAGCTATTAGGATAATGCGTTTCAGTCCTCATCATCATCAGCTTCTGAACGTCCTTGAAATAAAAAACCACCAACGCTTAAAACAAACATTTAGAAAATGAAAAATAATTCAGTCTTTTATTAACTTTTAAGGCCGGTTCACACAGAAAGCGGTTCCGGAGGCGGTCCGGAGGCGGGATTGTTGTAATGTACGAGTTTATATGCACCCTGCCACACAGAAAACCGGGCCGGGAGCGGCGCGGTACGCCCGGTACCGCGCAGAACACAGGCGGCGGCGGCGCGGGGCCAGAGGCGGCGCGGAGGCGGCCGCGACCGCTGTATTCCATTGTAGTCAATGCGAGGTGTCACACAGAGCGGAGGCGGGCGCGTCGCGGTCCGGAGGCGGTATTTACCGCACTGTCATTTTGTATTTTTCCACGATTTTTTTTAATAAATCGCTTTACGGCACTGGATTCTAGTCCTTTTGTGCCACTAGTATTATTTTATTTTCCTTTTGTTATAGAACGTTACGAACTTTTTTCTATCTAAACCGTTGCTTCCAAAATCGATAACTGAGGGTCCGCGTGGACTCCAAACACAAATCTGATGTTAGATTTGAGAAAAGTGGCCGCCATCTTGAACTTTTTTGTTTCATAGCCGATTGCTCCCAAAATCGTTATCTGGGGGTCCGCGTGGACTCCGAACACGAATCCGATGTCAGATTTGAGAAAAGTGGCCGCCATCTTAAACTTTTTTGTTTCTCAACCGGTTGCTTCCAAAATCGATATCTGGGGGTCTGCGTGGACTCCGAACACGAATCCGATGTCTGATTTGAGAAAAACGGCCGCCATCTTGAACTTTTTTGTTTCTCAACCGATTGCTTTCAAAATCGATATCTGAGGGTCCGCATGGACTCCGAACACGAATCCGATGTTAGATTTGAGAAAAGTGGCCGCCATCTTGAACTTTTTTGTTTCTCAACCGATTACTTCCAAAATCGATATCTGGGGGTCCGCGTGGACTCCGAACACGAATCCGATGTCAGATTTGAGAAAAGTGGCCGCCATCTTGAACTTTTTTGTTTCTCAACAGGTTGCTTCCAAAATCGATATCTGGGGGTCTGCGTGGACTCCGAACACGAATCCGATGTCAGATTTGAGAAAAACGGCCGCCATCTTGAACTTTTTTGTTTCTCAACCGATTGCTTCCAAAATCGATATCTGGGGGTCTGCGTGGACTCCAAACAGGAATCCGATGTCAGATTTGAGAAAAATGGCCGCCATCTTGAACTTTTTTGATTCTCAACCGATTGCTTCCAAAATCGATATCTGGCGGTCCGCGTGGACTCCGAACACGAATCCGATGTCAGATTTGAGAAAAATGGCCGCCATCTTGAACTTTTTTGATTCTCAACCGATTGCTTCCAAAATCGATATCTGGCGGTCCGCGTGGACTCCGAACACGAATCCGAAGTCAGATTTGAGAAAAGTGGCCGCCATCTTGAACTTTTTTGTTTCTCAACCGATTGCTTCCAAAATCGATATCTGGGGGTCCGCGTGGACTCCGAACACGAATCCGATGTCAGATTTGAGAAAAGTGGCCGCCATCTTGAACTTTTTTGTTTCTCAACAGATTGCTTCCAAAATCGATATCTGGGGGTCTGCGTGGACTCCGAACACGAATCCGATGTCAGATTTCAGAAAAACGGCCGCCATCTTGAACTTTTTTGTTTCTCAACCGATTGCTTTTAAAATCGATATCTGAGGGTCCGCATGGACTCCGAACACGAATCCGATGTTAGATTTGAGAAAAGTGGCCGCCATCTTGAACTTTTTTGTTTCTCAACCGATTGCTTCCAAAATCGATATCTGGCGGTCCGCGTGGACTCCGAACACGAATCCGATGTCAGATTTGAGAAAAATGGCCGCCATCTTGAACTTTTTTGATTCTCAACCGATTGCTTCCAAAATCGATATCTGGCGGTCCGCGTGGACTCCGAACACGAATCCGAAGTCAAATTTGAGAAAAGTGGCCGCCATCTTGAACTTTTTTGTTTCTCAACCGATTGCTTCCAAAATCGATATCTGGGGGTCCGCGTGGACTCCGAACACGAATCCGATGTCAGATTTGAGAAAAGTGGCCGCCATCTTGAACTTTTTTGTTTCTCAACCGATTGCTTCCAAAATCGATATCTGGGGGTCCGCGTGGACTCCGAACACGAATCCGATGTCAGATTTGAGAAAAGTGGCCGCCATCTTGAACTTTTTTGATTCTCAACCGATTGCTTCCAAAATCGATATTTGGCGGTCCACGTGGACTCCGAACACGAATCCGATGTCAGATTTGAGAAAAATGGCCGCCATCTTGAACTTTTTTGATTCTCAACCGATTGCTTCCAAAATCGATATCTGGCGGTCCGCGTGGACTCCGAACACGAATCCGATGTCAGAGTTGAGAAAAGTGGCCGCCATCTTGAACTTTTTTGTTTCTCAACCGATTGCATCCAAAATCAATAACTGACTAACTGATAACTTCTCAAATCTGACATCAGATTCGTGTTCGGATTCCACGCGGACCCTCAGGTATCGATTTTGGAAGCAAACGGTTGAGAAACAAAAAAGTTCAAGATGGCGCCCACTTTTCTCAAATCTGACATCGGATTCGTGTTTGGAGTTCACGCGGACCTTCAGATATCGATTTTGGAAGCAATCGGTTGAGAAACAAAAAAGTTCAAGATGGCAGCCACTTTTCTCAAATCTGACATCAGATTCGTGTTTGGAGTCCACGCGGACCCCCAGATATCGATTTTGGAAGCAATCGGTTGAGAAACAAAAAAGTTTAAAATGGCGGCCACTTTCCTCAAATCTGAGATCGGATTCGTGTTTGGAGTCCACGCGGACTCCCAGATATCGATTTTAGAAGTAATCGGTTGAGAAACAAAAAAGTTCAAGATGGCGGCCACTTTTCTCAAATCTGTCATAGGATTCGTGTTCAGAGTCCACGCGGACCCCCAGATATCGATTTTGGAAGTAATCGGTTGAGAAACAAAAAAGTTCAAGATGGCGGCCACTTTTCTCAAATCTGACATCGGATTCGTGATCGGAGTCCACGCGGACCCCCAGATATCGATTTTGGAAGCAATCGGTTGAGAAACAAAAAAGTTCAAGATGGCGGCCACTTTTCTCAAATCTGACTTCGGATTCGTGTTCGGAGTCCACGCGGACCCCCAGATATCGATTTTGGAAGTAATCGGTTGAGAAACAAAAAAGTTCAAGATGGCGGCCACTTTTCTCAAATCTAACATCGGATTCGTGTTCGGAGTCCATGCGGACCCTCAGATATCGATTTTGAAAGCAATCGGTTGAGAAACAAAAAAGTTCAAGATGGCGGCCGTTTTTCTCAAATCTGACATCGGATTCGTGTTCGGAGTCCACGCAGACCCCCAGATATCGATTTTGGAAGCAACCGGTTGAGAAACAAAAAAGTTCAAGATGGCGGCCACTTTTCTCAAATCTGACATCGGAATCGTGTTTGGAGTCCACGCGGACCCCCAGATATCGATTTTGGAAGCAATCGGTTGAGAAACAAAAAAGTTCAAGATGGCGGCCACTTTTCTCAAATCTGACTTCGGATCCGTGTTCGGAGTCCACGCGGACCGCCAGATATCGATTTTGGAAGCAATCGGTTGAGAATCAAAAAAGTTCAAGATGGCGGCCATTTTTCTCAAATCTGACATCGGATTCGTGTTCGGAGTCCACGCGCACCGCCAGATATCGATTTTGGAAGCAATCGGTTGAGAAACAAAAAAATTCAGTCATCGATTCCAGAGCCGTTAAAAAAAAAGCGGCGCCGCACCGCCGCCGCTTTGGATGTCACACCGGCCGCCTCCGCGCCGCTACCGCGCCGCGCGGACCCTGTGTGGCAGGCTCCGGAACGCCTTCGCTTTCCGCAAAACCGCCGCCGGCCCGCTTTCCCGCAAAACCGCCTCTGTGTGAACCGGCCATTATAAACATTTAGGAAATGAAAAATGATTCAGCTTACAACAAAAATGACTGTGGCAGGTGACAGAATTATTTTTCTTTTTTTAAATGTTTCTTTTTAGCGTTGGGGTTTTTTTAATTTGTAATTTAATATCATTTCGTAATTTTTAAAGTTACTAGAATATTTCTGAACCGATTTTCATGAAACAAAGCTAAGAACACTGTCGCAAAAATTCGCTATTTATTTAAAAAAAATCGCATCGAAATCGGTCTATACGTTTGTTCGCTACGATGCCACAGACAGACAGACAGACGGGCCGACATAGGCGTCAAACTTATAAGACCCCTCTTTTTCGTCGGGGGTCAAAAAGGGTGGGTGTCTACTTACCTCGCGTGCAGAAAAAAAGTGAATAAAAAAATAACCTCTTTCACTTCCATTTCCTATCCGATATTACTAAATAATATACCTAATAAAAATGTCATACGCATATGGTACAGTACAGGTTCATATCGCTTTGACATGCAAATTCCTTTTTGATGTCATATTTAATATACAGTCACTTTAATATCGCATTATTTTATTAGAATCAAAAGCTATGGTTTCCTATTATGGGAATTGGCACGTGTTACGGAAATCCCATATACAGGGTGTAACAATACACCCTAGTAATACTTAAGGGGGTGCTTCAGACTATCAAACTGAACAACTTTCACTATGGAGCCAACATCGAGAAAAAATTAAAAAAATCTGCTGCCCCATACAATAGTGCAGTTCCGACTCGACTAAAATGTATGGGACAGCAGATTTTTTTTATTTTTTCTCGATGTTGGCTCCATAGTGAAAGTTGATCAGTTTGATGGTCTGAAGCACCCCCTTAAGTATTACTAGGGTGTTTTGTTACACCCTGTATACAGGGTGAAATTGATATCATTGGCATCCTTTTAAACGAAGATTCTACCCATCAAACTGAACAAATTTTACTATGGGAGCAAACCGATCGGAGAAACTAAAAAATCCGCTGTTCCATACTAAACTACGATACCTAGTCGACTCAAATGTATGCAGCAGCTGATTTTTTTTTGCTTTGATCGGTTTGCTTCCACAGTAAAAGTTGTTCAGTTTGATGAGTAGACTCTTAGTTTAGAAGGATGCCAATGATATCAAATTCACCCTGTAGGGTAGATGAATAATATAAAGCAAGACATAATAAAATCGGTCAAGTGCGAGTCGGGATACTCGCGCAACTAGGGTTCCGTACCACACAACATATATAATTTAAAAAAAATCTCCGGGACCTTTAGCACGAGACCGACTCACACTTGGCCGCTTTTTATTTTTTGTTGTTATACTTTAGAGTTTTCTCTATAATCATAATCACACCAAGTTTGACGCTTGTATGTATTACCATTTTTACCATAGAGCGAGAAGAAAAAACGTTGATAAAAACTAGTTCCTTGTATTAGGAACCGCCTTAATTTTTATCATTTTGACATTTGTATTATGAGGTAGCAAATCCGACGTAATAACGCACATTCTGTGAAAATTTTAATGATCTAGCTCTTACGGTTCAAAAGTTACAGCAGTAAATAGATAGGACAGACGGAAGGACTGACTTTTTCAAAGAAAAACCATACAATGTTAGAGTTTCGTTCATGGCCAGGGAGCAGGCAACGGATTCGCGACCACTCAAATGTTTCCTTGAGGAAAGGCAAAGAGTATGTAGGCCATGCAGCCAATTCATTCATCGCTCTACACTCATCGCACGTTTTCGAACGTGTAGACGTGTTGCAATGCATTGACATCGATTGACATGATACAATGGATGCGTTCACATAACTTAAAAAAAAAGGGATACATACAACCAAAATCTTTTATACCTGCCGACCGCACCACCGCCCCTCTGTTATTAAGGAACATGTGTTCTTCCGTACCTTATAATTTACTTCCCGATACTCCTCATTACTCGCTTCATTTTACGCCTTTACCAAGATAACCTATTGATACCGCTATTTTAAATTCAAAAAAATATACGACAAAGGTTCCGCACGGACGACATGCCATATATAAGTGAGTTTTTTAACTTATTGTACCTACCTTTGATTAATTATATGTCAAGATAGAGCCTCACGCTTTTAACGCACTTAAACAAACGGGTCAACTTTCTTATGTTGGTGTGCGTGAGGCGTCATACAACGTACCTATCTCTGTGTGCGTGCATACTGATAAGGTTTATCGGCCGTGACTGTTGCAATTTTTTTCGACGCGTTTGTAGCTTCGACAGTATCTTGACATATAACTTATCAATGGTACCTACGTAATACCGACTGCTCTCAAACGGTGAAGGAAAACATCGTGAGGAAACATGCATATTGCGAAGAAATTCTGATGCGTATTTGAAGTCTACCTCCTAACCCGCATTGGGCACGCGTGGTGGACTAACGCCGATACACTTCCTTGACTGGTAGGCCTGTGTCCTGCAGTGGAACGTACGTACATAGGCTGATGATGATTATGAATAAAATACCAGTCAAGTTCATGTCGGTCAACATTCAAGTATACCTACTTAATGAGTAAACCAACTATATTTCGAATCAAAGGTAATATTAGAAGATATGACAGACTGGGACTGACGACGGAAGGATAGCCCAACAATTTTCTAACTAGGTTCTTTTTCGGACGGAACCCTCTTCTTATCGTGTGGGCAGAGCCCTGGTGTCAGAGTTTTTTCAGACCGCCTTTCGGCCTCTGACGTGGTTTTTATGTAAGACTACTACCACTAGAGATAGTAGCCGGGACCAACGGCTTAACGTGCCATCCGAAGCACGGAATCACTTTTCTTTTCAGACAATCAGGTGTTTCAGCCTGCAATGTCCTAACCAACTGGGGAAAAACGCACAAAGTAACATATCACTAGGGACGGAACCCTAAAAATACTAAAGTGAAAATCATTAAAAGACACGATATAAAATATCTTTTTGTTCATAAAAACCATTTTGACACAAAAATATATTTCCGCAGATGAAATTAATTACCTTTGACCTTGACGAAAGGGAAAGCTTTAGAGACTTTATTTTCCAGTCAGTGCCTTGTCAGTTTATGTAAATATGTGAGTATGCTTGCTATGTTAGTAATAACATCGTCTACTCTAGGGAACAACTTAAGGGACACCCTCTTCTTTATGATGAAACGAATAGAACAATTTGTAAATGATAGCGATAAAATGAAAAGCCCTGTAAACATTTGTTTTTCTATTTTTTTAGGGTCCCGTACCCAAAGGGTGAAAACGAGACCCTATTACTAAGCCTACGTTATCCGTCCGTCTGTCCGTCTGTCCTACCTATTTAGGGCTGTAACTTTTGAACCGTAACAGCTAGATAGTTGAATTTTTCTCAGATTATGCGTTATTACGGCGGATTTGTTAACAAATAATAAAAATGTTAAAAAGTTAAAAATTAAGGGGGCTTCTCAACAAGAACTGCCAAAAATTCCATATCGATTAGATACCGATTGCATCAGGTAGTTACACTATAAGACCCCTGCCCAAACGCAATTAGTATAGCAGTTTCGTTGAAATGCTTTCTTATATGTATACATTCGTAATTCCCGGCATTCGTACCCTTAACTCGTCTCGGATTGAAATGGAAGTTACCCAGTGAATTCGTATTCATAAAGTGGGGAAGTGGAACTAATAAAACATAAGCTTTCGGTATTACTTTTCAACTCGTGAGTCCTTTGAGTCGCTTCAAACTGTAAATAAATTACTTTTAACTTTGTAAGTGCTCTGAGATTAGTAGGTTTCATTTCTTTATTGAGTTATTGTAATTTCTTGGTTGAGACTTGGGATACTTCTCGCAAAATGCCTCGTATGGAAAAGAAGATAGCGCAACGTATGCTGAGTGAGAGCGAGTGAGATACACTACTGCTTAGGGCTCTTACAGACCAGCGACAGTTGTCTGCGACAGCTCGCGACAGAGTCGCGCCGCGCGACAGTTGAAGACCGTGACGTAGTGTTGTATAGTCTGAGAGATAGACCTCCATATCCAATAGTTTGTAACATCCTATATACAGGGTCCTTCTTAATATGCTGACACTTTTTTAAGGCGATGACCAGACTATGAAACTGAACAACTTTCTCTATGGAATCAACATCGAAATCGCGAGAAAAAAAACAGTTGTCCCATGCGTTTGGCTCCGAGTAGGTTTGCAGTTTTGTATGGAAGTGATGATTTTTTTTTCGCGATTTCGATGTTGGTCCCATAGAGGAAGTTGTTCAGTTTGACGGTCTGATCATCCCCTTAAAAAAGTGTCAGCATATTAAGGAGGACCCTGTTGGCAACACCAACAAAAAATTGTTTTAGTTTCCGTTTTGTCTATTACTTTGCTCTATGAATTCAGAGCCAATACCTATTCTATTCGATCTGTTCCATTGTGCGCAACTGTTCTGCAAATTGCAAATAAATTCATAGTTATCAAAGTGCTGCCTTTTTTCTCACTAAACTCAACACGAACCCAAACACAGTACACTGCATGCGAGCTACATGCTGGTCCTTCGAAGAGAGAAGAGTTTTGGTGCAATAAGCAAGTTTGCATTGGCGGCGCGGCGAGGTCCAGGTGCTATAACCTGCAAACCGTGAGTCAATTTTGCAGCGATCACAGAAACGCAATCTACGACGGAACGCAAGCAATTTATACATCGACGAACGATTACATTATTTCGTCGCAAGACTAATCATCGTCTCATCTCCAATTTTTATTCTTGTAACCTACGCAATACCTACTATCACGCAAGTTTCCTGCGTGCGACAGAGAAGAATATAGGAACAAGCGAGTGGGGAAAGGAGACGCAAGATTAATTTCAAATTCATCATGGCGGCGGCGGCGCTCACGCAAGTATTTCCATCGTGCTAGGACCCTGCAAACCGTGGTGCAAACACAGTTCCAGACTCCATCTTGGGGTATCTACCAATCAACGAGCGAGACGTCAGAGAAACAATCATAGTCTGCAATCCTATTGGACGAACAGCATTTCCGGTCCCCGTTGTGTCTATGGTATCATTTGTAAAAAAAAAAACAGACTCCTTTCTTTGTAAAATTTTACGACGCCATTTTATTTGGTGTTGTACGAAAACGACTTTGCGTTCATTGTTTTTATATAGTTTACAAGTTTGAAGTGTAAGAATAAGATTAATAAGCAAAGGCAACATTGTAATTTGTCCGATAATGGCTGAAGCACAGCAGGAAAACGTATTGTTGAGGCAATTGCGTGCCTCCAGAGGTTACGCAAAATCTTCCATCACGCGGTTGTACACGTTTGTCTCAAACTCTCAAGACGTGGAACTTAGCACGCTTTCCACTTTACAGTCTAAAAGATCACGAATCACAGAGTTATTCGTTGAATATGAAAATTACAACAAGCAGATTTTAGCCTACGATGAAAATGATGGCGAAGATGTTGCGGACTTCGAGGCTAAATACTTTCATATATTAACAGTTCTAAACGAAGCCGTAAAAGCTAAGGCTACACCAAACGCTGATGTTTCTCCAGCCTTTAAAACAAAATTGCCTACAATACAAATACCAATATTCTCAGGTAAATATAGTGACTTTACAACCTTTATCAATTTATTCAATGCCGTCATCCACAGCGATAGGTCTATTGACAATGTTCAAAAATTATATTATTTAAGGTCATTCCTACAAAAAGAGCCGTTAGACATTGTCAAAAATTTATCGTTGACTTCCGAAAGTTATGAAGAGGCACTCAAGCTTCTCAATGACAGATATAATCAGAAATTTAAAATCGTAAATGATCATTTAAACTCATTACTTGACATGAATCCTCTGTTCAAATCTACTCCAAATAACATCAGGGAATTTGTATCTCATGTAAAACAAACTTTATCTGCCTTAAAAAATCTTCATGTGGATACTAGATCCTGGGATCCCATTCTTTTATCAATTTTGTATCGTAAACTAGACGCCTACACGTCCCGGGCTTACCAACTGGAGCGAAGCACTGACACGGAGCCTACTGTTGCCGAGTTTATAATCTACTTGGAGAAGCGAGCCTTGGCATTGGAAAATGCAGAGCCATCAACTTCAAGCAAGTCATATAAGCCTGTGCTGCATGTAACCACATCTCCGGCAGCCGTCTCCTGCAGTTTCTGTAAGTCAAAACTTCATAAAATATTTTCATGCGAAAAATTTAAAACTATGCCTGTTGCGGACAGGATTAAGTTCGTAAGAAGCTTTTCCTTGTGCAATGTTTGCCTTAGCAATCACCGTGGCAATTGCAAATTCCACTTTCGGTGCAGTATTTGTAAGCAACCACACAACACATTGCTGCACGAGGAACTAAAGGCGATAACCGCCGGAGGCAGCGGTCCACAGCCAGAGTCTGGGCCCAAGCCGGAGCCCAACCCTGAAAAAATTTCATTGGTTTCCAATGCAAGCGGAAATGCAGTTCTTCTGCCTACAGTTAAAGTAAAACTTTATTCACGGGACGGCAAAGAAGTACACATCAAGGCAATACTTGACTCTGCATCGCAGGTCTCCTTGGTGACAAATAAAGTACTGGATGTTTTGGGTATCACACCCAACGAGGATAATACAAATATATTAGGGGTCAGCAATGTAAACAATACAGCAAAGTATTCTGTGCCTCTCGAAATATTTTCTCTAACCACACCTTATAAGGTGATGGTTAACTGTCATGTTTTAAACAGGATTACAACAAAAATCCCGCAATACAAAATAGATGTATCAACTCTGAAAATTCCTTCCGGGATAGATCTTGCAGATGGTGAATTTGACATTCCGTCCGAAATCAACATGCTGATAGGAGCTGACATATTTTTTCAGGTGCTGTTACCAGGGCAACAAACCCTGCAGTCTGATGAGCAGCACCAGCAACCACGCTTCATCAACACAAGGTTTGGCTATATTATCGGGGGGAAATTGCCTAAGCAACATCATACAAGTAAGATATCACTTTTATGCATTGATTGCGATTCTAACATTAATAAAAATTTACAAAAATTCTGGCACACGGAAAGCATTCCGCAAACCTGTATTGAGGATGTACCAGAACAAGAATTGTGTGAACAAATTTTCCAAGAAACAACAAAGTTTAAAGATAGTAAATTTCAAGTAGATTTGCCACTTAAGGTACCATTGGATGAAGTTAAAAACTGTCTTGGAAACTCATTCGATTTCGCCTTCTATAGATTTCTTAATCTCGAAAAAAAGTTACACAAAAATATCAATTTAATGTCCGAATATGAAAAATTTATAAACGAATATCTTGAGTTAAATCATGCTCATTACATAGATTTTAATTCATTAGACTTAAATAATGATGCACTGTATTTCATGCCGCATCATGCAGTATTCAATGAAAACAGCAAAAGCACAAAAATGCGAGTGGTTTTCGATGCATCCATGCATACAAATAAAAAGATATCGCTCAATGATATTTTGTTAAATGGTTCCCTACCACAGAAGGAGCTATTTGACATAATGCTGTTATTTCGCTTAGGTGAATATACATTTTCAACTGATATACGCCGTATGTTTCGTTGTGTGAGTGTGAACCCAAAGCATGCTTGCTTGCAAAATATATTGTGGAGAAATAATCCTAATGAACCTATTAAGTGTATTCAATTGGATACTGTAACTTATGGTCAAAAGAGTTCAAGCTTTCTAGCAACACGGTGTCTGCATGAGCTTGCCAGCAACTATGAAAGTGAATTCCCAATAGCTTCATACATTTTAAAAAATTGCACTTACATTGACGATGCCTGTTATTCTCACTCAGAATTGAATGTAATTATCGAAGCCGAAAGGCAATTAATTGAACTGCTTAATAAGGGTAGCTTTTACACGCACAAATGGGCATCCAACTGTCAAAAGGTTCTGGAAGATATTACTCCAGACAAACAACAATTTGACGATTTAGATTTCTTAAAAAACAATCCTTGCATGAAAACTTTAGGATTAACTCTCAATGTTGCAAAGGATTTTTTTGTTTTTTCAAGTCCGGAAACTTTTGACATTGAATCGCCTACCAAGCGACAAATACTAAGTTACATTTCAAAATTTTATGACCCACTTGGCTTTTTATCACCTGTGGTCGTGAAGGCCAAGGCTTTCATGCAAAAATTATGGTCTGAAAGAATAGGATGGAACGAAGTTCCACCGCAACCCTTAAAAATAGAATGGCTAACTTTTGTTCAAAAGCTAAATCAAATGAAACCAATAAACATTCAAAGAAACATTCATATTCCTAAGACGGCTACAGTGCAACTCATTGGCTTTGCTGACGCTTCTAGTACTACAGGCTATGGCTGCTGTATTTATCTTCGAGTGGTTGAAGATTCAGGTAAAGTCTCACTTTCCTTACTTTGCTCTAAATCTCGAATCAACCCTCGCAATAATGATACGCTCACCATTCCGCGCTTAGAACTAAATTCCACACTTTTACTAACAAAATTAATGAATAGAGTATATAATACATTGAATTTAAAAATAAATATCGAGGCGGTTTATTTGTATTCCGACTCCCAAATATCGCTAGCTTGGCTTGCTACCGAGCCTATGAAGCTTCAAGCATATGTATCCAATAGAGTGAAATTGATTCGAGAGCAAACCAATAGATGGCGCTGGCTGTACGTACCGAGCACTGCTAACCCAGCTGACATAGTAAGCAGAGGAGCTGACCCAGACGAGTTATGTAAAAGCGATTTGTGGTGGAAAGGTCCACGCTTCCTATACAATAGTAAGTATGAATTTAATAACAATTCTACTATTCCTATCGTGGACTTACCAGAAATGAAGAAACCACATGCTTTCGCCAATGCCAAGGTATCTCTTCTCGCTAAAAAAACCGATAACGAATTTCTGAATGACTTTATCAGTAAATTTTCAGATCTTAACAAAATGAAACGTGTAATGGCGTATATTCTTAGATTCTGTTATAATTTAAAAAACAAAAATAAACGTAACTCTGATACCTCGATATCGCATATCGAGTTGCAAAATGCTTTATTTAGGATCATACAACATGAACAGAGCATCTATTTCAAGGATGAGATTAAATGTTTAAATTCAAATGATGAAAATGTCAAGGGCTCTCTCAAACCAATACATCCTTTCATTGACAGCAATAATCTGTTACGAGTGGGTGGTAGAATTGAAAATTCTAATATATCATTTTCACAGAAACATCCTGTAATATTGCCAAAACAATCTCGAGTCACTGATCTCATTATTCATCATGAGCATCTTAGATTGTTACATGCTGCACCTAAATTGTTATTATCTTCTTTAAACCTGAGATATTGGATTGTTAATGGTTATAGACATGTAAAAAAGATAGTTCACAAATGTATGCTTTGTTTCAGAATGAAGGCACAAAGTGCCAAGCAGCTAATGGGTTCCTTGCCATCCGAAAGAATAATAGCTTGCCGAATATTTCAAAAAATCGGAATAGATTTCGCGGGCCCAATAGCAGTTAAAAATTCACGTGTTCGACGTGCTATAACAACTAAGGGATATGTATGTGTTTTCGTTTGTTTTGTGACAAAGGCGGTCCACCTCGAAATTTGTTCAGATTTAAGTACAGAGGCTTTTCTTGCTTGTTTTAAGCGATTTATCGCACGACGAGGCTTACCAACAGACGTATTTTGCGACAATGGTGGCTGCTTTAAGGGGGCAAGGAACGAATTAGCTCGCCTGTATGAGTTACAGTCTTCGCAGGATCATCAAGCACAGGTGCACAATTACGCAGTACAGCTAAACATAGCCTTTCATTTTGTACCTAGTTACTCACCAGTGTTTGCTGGTCTTGCTGAGGCTGCGGTAAAAGGAATGAAATTCCATTTAAAACGTATTATACAAAATTATGTTTTGACGTATGAACAGTTAAACACAATTCTGTGTCAAATCGAGGCTGTGTTAAATTCTAGACCATTGTTACCTCTTGTGGCTAAAGACATTAATGATTTTTGTTTTCTTACTCCAGGTCATTTTTTAATTGGCACAGCCTTGACTTCCTTCCCAGAAAGAGATACTGTTGATTTACCCACGAACAGGGTAAAGTTTTGGGATTTATGTAATAAAGTAAAAGCTCAATTTTGGAAAACATGGTATAAGTACTACCTTAATGGATTACAGTGCCGTCCTAAATGGCGTGACTCTGTACCTAATGTGAAGGTCGGAGATCTAGTAATATTACGAGAACCTAATTCACCGCCCCTAGCGTGGCCTATGGCCAGGGTAGTAAAGGTGTTTCCAGGTCAGGATAATAAGGTCCGTGTGGTAGAAGTTATCACACCCAATAAGAAAGTGTATAAGCGTTCTTTAAGCGGTATTTGTATACTGCCCTTAGAATAATAATAGTGTTATTGATGTATATTTTTAAGAAGTATTTGTGTAGTGCCCTTTAAATAATAATTGGTTTTCTTATGTATAGTGTTAACAGGTCTCATTAAGACTGCGCTAACTGTACGACTAGACTTACTGTAGAGTCAAGATGTGTAGCTATGATAGGTTGTACCTAGAAGTTCAATAGCTCATCCTTTCACATTGTATACTATACATATAAATAATAATGTAACAGGTGTACAATATGCTGGACTTGTTTGTAAATTTCTTTTTGCTCAGTTCCAATAAATAAGAACAGAATTGTAAGGTTTCTGCCGCCCGCCCAGCATGTTGGCAACACCAACAAAAAATTGTTTTAGTTTCCGTTTTGTCTATTACTTTGCTCTATGAATTCAGAGCCAATACCTATTCTATTCGATCTGTTCCATTGTGCGCAACTGTTCTGCAAATTGCAAATAAATTCATAGTTATCAAAGTGCTGCCTTTTTTCTCACTAAACTCAACACGAACCCAAACACAGTACACTGCATGCGAGCTACAGACCCTATACAGGATGTAACAAAACACCCTAGTAATACTTAAGGGGGTGCTTCAGACCATCAATCTGAACAACTTTCACTATGGAGCCAATGTCGAGAAAAAATAAAAAAAAACTGCCGTCCCATACATTTGAGTCGAGACGGTACTACAGTTTTGTATGAAAGAGCTGATTTTTTTTCGCGATTTCGATGTTGATGAATTATTAGTGTTGTGTTAAGTATTATATCATAACTAATTAACTATATAATGTATATTATAATTTCCCTATTTTTACCAGTCTGTAATATTTTATGGACTTGATGATGAAGATAATCAATTCTGGATTATCTATTATCTAAAGAAACCAAAATCTACGAAAAACTTATAAAAACCCAAAATATCAACCATGTTATTTTTCAGCTCTCAGACTATACCTACGTCACGGTCGCGCGACGGTCGCAGAGGGTCGCGAGACAGTCGCGCGACGGTCGCAGAGGGTCGCAGAGGGTCGCGCGACCCTGTCGCGAGCTGTCGCAAACAACTGTCGCTCGTCTGTAAGCGCTCTTACTGTTGTCAATCATACCACCAAGAGGGGGTGAGGCTAACATTGGTGGGGGGAAAGGAAGAGAGTGTTCGTACTGTATATATGCTTATTCTCATACCTACTGTGGTTGGGTAATCCCAACCATAGTAGAAGATATAACATAGTATATGAAACAAGATAGTATAAGAATCGAATCGTCTCATTTGCGATAGATATCGATTTAGAATAACGAAATCTATGAATTAAATCAACTACTAAGATGGTCCATGTTTGTGACTAATTAATGCATAATTAGGTATTAGATGAAAACTCAGATCTCAAGCTGTGTCTCAAGCCATAAAAAAAAAAGATGTTGATTATTTCTTAAGGGACGGGCAACAATATCACGACCATACAGCCACGTCCCAAGGTAATTATGTTGTTAGTTTTTTGAATGACATTTTTAACTGGTAAGTACATTAGTAGATATATTTTATCATTTTAATAGGTGCTTTGATCTAGGCAAATACCTACTACGGTTCTTGCCAACTTCTCTCACTACTTTCATGTAATGCGTTGGATTGTGACGTACGTTTACTATGATATATTTGTTTAAAGAAAAAACACGCATTTCTATCTTTTACCCTATATCTATTCACCCCAAAAATGATAACCGGCCATTTTACAAATACAAACCACAGATAAGATAACTCAAAAACAAACATCTGTGGCACAAACACGTTAACTTTGTATTTACTTTGCTTTCAACTTCCCCGAGGGTTCTTGCATTCCATGACAGCTGTCAGATGAGTTTTGACGGCATACGTCACTTCGGCGTTGTAACAAGTTCTCTTTAATAAATGCAATTTCTTAAACAGTTAATGAGGGATTTTCCGAAAGCCACTTAAATAAAAAAATAGTCCCAAATAATTCGATAGATGGCGTTGATGAGAGATGGATGAGCAACCTTGCTGTGAATAACATACAAATCTTATAGTAAAAATTCATGTTTGGTGCGCCTGAATTAAGAGAAAAGAATTTTTTGTTTGCTTTTTAGCCTTTTCAGTCTTCGGAGCCAAGTCACGTCATTACTAGCTATCTCTCTCTTGCCAATTTCCCATAATTTGGGGTCGGCGCAATATTTCATCCTCTTCCATCCTTTTCATCCTATTCATCCTCCTTCATCCTCGTCATCCTCTTTCCTCTTCCGTCTCTTAGCCGTCATTTCAACACTCATTCCCTTCCCAGACATAAAATTCATCACACAATCCATGCATCTTTTCTTCGGCCATCCTCTCGTATACCGTCACATTCATTCTTGCCAATGCCATCTATCGCAGCATTTTGAACTACGTTTTACTAGCTGCCAGAAAAATCCCCATCATGGGAAAAAATAATTAAAATAATGTTTTTTTTTAAACAAGGCTAGATTTTTCTTTTCCTTTATCTGCTTTGTTTGACTCAATGCGATGCGGGATCTAAGACACTCCAGAATAGGTAATCCCCGGGCTCGCTGGACTTCATTGTCTTCTGTTGTTTATGGTTGTCGATGTTTTGGTAGTGGTTGTAAAGAAGTTACAGTGGTCCAAAGTCCGAAAAAAAAACATTTATAATTTTAGTAGATTTTTTATTTGTAGTTAAAGTAGGTAAGTACAGTCGCTATCAGATATATCGTAGCATACAATATGTCTAAATATTTCTGAGCAGTGCTAATTTTCATTAAATTCTTTACAGTAAATGTTAGCAATTATATCTAAACGTGTATTTTGTCATAAATATCTGAACAGCGAATTTTCAATAATTTATTTACAATGTTATTTAAAATTAAAATGTAAAACAACGGAGTAAGGTTTTTTCCGAAACTGTTCAGATGTTTATGACCACCTTGACTGCGTAGATAATAGTAGATATATTTGATGTTCTAGGCGTTCCTATATTTTTGATTGGTAATGAGTAAAGAAATTATTGAAAATTAGAACTGCTTAGTAATATTTGACCACCTTGTTTGCTACGATATATCTGCTGGTGACTGTACCTAGCTTGCAGCATAGAATACATAACTTAGGTATAGTAACTTGATATAAAATATTGTTCCCTATTCATAAAAACGACGTACGAAATATCATGAAATATGTAAATCCCTACCTATCTAAATAAATCGTAATACCTAAGCGATAGTTGAATAAATATTACTTTCACGATAAAAATATTAGTTTAAGTATGTACTTGGTTTGATACTTACAAATAATACAATCTAATACAAACAACTATCCAAACCAAACACGAACCAATCGACCTTATCAAATTTCCTTAATAACATCAATTCACAGAAAACGAAACTTCCACGAAACAAATATTCAGCTCAATTTACTTTAATCAAATAAACATGACAATTCGTCGTAGAAACCGCCAGGGAATAATCTCAGTCAATCCAAATCACGAAAACAAAGTCAGCATCACCCAATACGTTAAAAACAACACTCAAAATTGTCACGAATCCCCTAAAGAAATCCTAAATTCCCACAAATAAACATTTAGCTGTCAGGGAACAAGAGTTGTGTTATTTTTAGAAGCTTAGGGCTGTCCCAGCCAGATATTTTAATGTACCGCGGTCGTTATTCAATGATACGAGACGGAAGTGTCAAAACGCGGCTTTAAAAAACCCGAACACACTTGTTTTTAGAGGGATTAACTCCTCGTCTTCAAAACTGGAGAAGCTTTTAATGGTTAAGTTAATGAATGTTCATTTTTGAGACTTTCTTTTAATCTTACAGAATTCAAAGTGAAACTCGACAATAAAATTACGTTCTAACGTAGACTGAGTAAAATCTACGAGAGCCGAGAGCGCTTATATCTTATCTACTAAGCTACGGGTGAAATTGATAACATTAGGATCTTTTTAAACTAAGATTCTACCCATCAAACTGAACAACTTTTACTATGGGAGCAAACTGATAGGATTTTGGTGCTCCGATCGGTTTGCTCTCATAGTAAGTTGTTTAGTTATGGGTAGACTCTTAGTTTAAAAGGATGCTTATGATATCAATTTCACCCTGTATATCGATATGACAAAAACGTATGAAAAATTATGCCTTTGTTTGACTTGATTACTTACAAGATTTTGTGCAATTTCTACTAGGCCAAACAAAAATATCGCATACGCCGAAAAGGACAAACAACGTACATTGTATCTCACTCAAAAGCCTGTCTCGTTTTCGCGACTATTATTTTAATATAATGTCAGCTCTAGTTTCTTTTCTTCCTAAGCTTTTTAATGTTTTTATGAGTTTCTTTATTAAAACGAAGTAGCTCCTTTTAATTTCATCTTAATTTCGTCAGAGAAAAAAATAAATATTAGCACAACAAAAATTAAGTCATGCTACAAGGATATTATGTAAAAAGGAACTCACAAAAAGTCCGACAAGGGAACAGGGCTAATTGTTTGGACAACGGGATGTGACGAACCGGAAAAATTGTAAGGAAATACCCGACAGCCCCGGAAGCCATGTAATATTTAAAATGTCAGTATTTTTTTAATGCGTAACGTTGATGCGCGTGAAACTGAAATCTTAGACTTGGCATTATAGGCGTATTACCATTTGCCTTTTTCAGTGTCGAAAAAAAAGCTTATCGATGCGTTCATGCGAAAAGGTGTTGACTGATTAATGTTGTGGCTGTTTCATTAAAATGAAAACGGATACTTTACTAGTTTACAATATTATTAATACCTCTAAAACAAAGGCTTACATTTAATTTTCACCCATGACCAAAGGCGATACGATTGAAAATCGTTCGAAGTAAACATTTTGATAATAGAGGGGCGATCCATCAAACGGATATAGGTCGAGCTCCACATAGGGAATTCTTTATTTAAAATCTCGTACAAATTGATAGTTGAAGTTATGAATCACAGTTCATTCTAACATTAACCTTACTAGGGTAACTATAGATTTCATTATCGGTTGTTGAAAGGGCTTCGAAGCCGGCTTACGGTATCGGCTGGCCTATGACCTGAGATAGCAGACGTAGAGATTAGGCAAGCACTTGGAGAAATACAGGGCCGTATTGTTTTATTAATGGCCTCAGTTTTAGGTTGTATATAATTTTATCGGTTTCTAGGTTAAAATCGACTACATAATTTCTTCCCTTTCTTGTAGAGGCAAATGCGTGTTATTCTATGCAATTACATTGAGTTTTGTATTTACTAGAGTGAACACAGCGCTTTTATTAGGTACGCTGCCCCATTCAATTGTGGCGATATCGCCATACTTACTTAGTAAATTGTTCTCTTTTACCCGCCCGCACTTGTCCTATTCTCACGTGGCGCATGAAGTTTTTTGTCGTGTTAGTTTTATACCTATTTGAGTGGGGATAGGCTACTTTTATGATATTTTCTTTAACACGGCTAACTATTATAACACATTATATTATTTATATTGATTACAAAAGTAAAAAATACGCACCATTAACACTCAATCTGTCATCAAAGTAATTTGTACTAGGATTTAAAATTTAACAGAATTTGTTTATAGAAAGACCCCCACGTATTAGATACAATTTGGCGCAGCTGCTCAGGATTTGACCCTATTGCTTCTGACTGACAAAAATACCGTAGTTTGGACCCCTATTATCATCTCTTTACAAAGTAAAACCTATGCGTATTTGTTTATCTTCCGAATGCGATGGGCGGAACGGATTTTTGATGCAGTATTCAGTTTCACTGTTATTGGAAGGTACCTACAACTTTTTTATTGTGTAGCTTACTTACAACAACAATAACTACTACAACTACCTTACAAGTACTTGTAAAATATCTATTATCATCATCATCAGCTTAGAAGGTCTACATGTAATGGTGATTAAAATTTTTGGAGGACAGCGAGTAGGTAGGTACATTAATAAAGAACAATTATGGCCATTGCTGGTTTTTTATTATTGTTCTAGATATTTGAATTGCTTAAATGGTTGAAGAAGTTTATCCATATTACAACGTGCTAGCACTAGGCAGAGTTCAAAAAGAAATCTTTACTTACAGATAATTATCAATTGAACTGTAATATTAGTTGAATTTATTTTATTATGTAACACATACATAATATGTAAATAGAAGAAGACAAGAATACAATTGACAATGATTAAAGTTTAATCATTGTCAATTGTAAATTAAATAATTAGGTTAGATATTAGTCGAATGAGGTAATTTAGTTGTTGCAGACGGGTCCATAAAATTCCTGAATTCGGCTCTGGCAACAAATGCAACATTCGATAGCCAAGATAAACCGTTCTTGTACCAATATCTCAATGGATAAATCGGTATTCTCCGTTGCTGCTAGGTTCATGTTTATGACATGTGACAGAAGTGGAATGTTATTACCCGACTACGACGAAGCCAAAAAGAGGGTAATTTTTTAAACAAAAATGCAAGTATGTATTTATACGTGTATGCGAGATCGAATCAGAAATGAAGAGATCCGCAGAAGAACCAGAATAACTGACATAGCCCAAAGAATTGCTAAACTTAAGTGGCAGTGGGCGGGACACATTGCTCGCAGAACCGATGGCCGGTGGGGCCGAAAAGTTCTCGAGTGGCGACCGCGTACCGGAAAGCGCAGCGTGGGTAGGCCCCTCACACGGTGGACCGACGGCGACGACCTGGTGAAGGCGGCGGGAAAACTTTGGTTGAGGGCAGCGCAGGACCGGTCGTTATGGCGATCCTTGGGGGAGGCCTATGTCCAGCATTGGACGTCCATCGGCGGAGATGATGATGATGATACGTGTATGTGTGTGTTTAAAAAAAATCGATTTTGGGATAAAAATTTGCCTCTGGTCTTTCTAATTTTTAGAAGTGAAAACTTCTTTAGCGGCGTTGTGCACATTTTGGGATGGGTAAAAAATGTTAAACTCGCGTCAGGACCGTGACGTCACGTAATCTGATCGAGAATTCGTAAGCATAGATATAGTCAGACCGTGACGTAAGACGGATGGGTAAAAAATGTTAAACTCGCGTCAGGACCGTGACGTCACGTAATCCTGATCGAGAATTCGTAAGCATAGATATAGTCAGACCGTGACGTAAGACGGATGGGTAAAAAATGTTAAACTCGCGTCAGGACCGTGACGTCACGTAATCTGATCGAGAATTCGTAAGCATAGATATAGTCTGACAGTGACGTCACGTGACGTAAGATCTCTTAGTTTTCACTTCTGCCGGCACTCCCGGAATGCAACCCGTTGTTTTTTTTTATCAAGTCAAGCAAAACGCCACTGTAAATGGCGTAAAAAAAATACGCTCTATAAACAACTTGTCATTTTGTTTTCTTTTGATAAGGAAAAGCAAGGGTAGAAATCTTAGACAATTTATATAGGGACTCGCCTTGCGGTAGCATTTCCCCTCTGCCACGGTATAAGAACAATTGATCTTGTGCATTTACACCCAATTTTATACCTTATCTCTAAACGAGACAGCCTATAATAGCGAAACAATAATTTTGAACTTAGAACGTTTGGGGTTCACACGAGACTACTTTTCATAATTTTTAACATTCAAAATTAGAATCTGAACTTATGGGGAATAAAATCCAAAGTTGCGGATTTCATGTTACCTCGCCCTCCGCAAAATGTGTCAGAAATGTTTGTTAGACACGCGTAACTCGTCCCTATATTAAATCGTCTAAGGTAGAAATGAATTCCTAGACCGACAGAATAAAAAATGTGCTGTTTTAGTATGAAAGAGGAGATACATAGATAAGTAATGTAATAAGTTTAGATACGATTTTATCAATCCTGTTCTGTTTAATATATCTATGATCCTATTTTATTAAAACGCTTGACGAATGAACGCACATTCTTCACCAATAGTTATTATCAAAATAGCGTTGTTGACATATTTTTTTACGGCCGAATAAATAATAAAAACCAATTTATCGCCAAATGCAAACCTAAGTAGATAATTTACGATCTCACTGACAAAAAGGGTTTCCTTAACACCCCAACTATTCTAAATAGTGTCTAAATCAAAGCAATAAAGTTCATAATAGTATATCACACACATGCTCATTTTGAGCGCGTAAAAATGTAATAAGCAACATAAATTTACAGACGTTGAAATAGAAAAGTGGGTGGATATGAAAGAGCACTCTATTTTTTGTGTCGTAAAGGTGTTATTTCTATGAATCATTTTAATAGCAATTTTTGTGTACATTATGAATAGAAAACATCCCCTACGGTAGCGAGGGGATTGAGCAAATAACATGTTGTAACCCCTAAAAGAATATTATATTTATTGCACTCTTTGGGGTGAAGAGATTATGAAAATACTTCGTATATGCGAAATTACGGATACGATGTTTGCAACCTCTACTATAACCTCTACTTAAATGTATTACACTTTTGTACTTAGTATTATTTTAGTTAGTTATATTATTTTTACCTATTTATGTAACAAATATTCGTTTTGATTGTCTTAACTCAATTATTATTATATCTAAACTATTATAAAACTGTAACAGAAGTGTGAAGATATTTACAAAAAAATATTACGATATGGTTTTTAGGCTTCCCTGATTCCAAATAACAAATTTTTGTACTTTTTGTCTGTCTGTTTGTTTGTTTGTCTGTTTGTTTGTTTGTTCAAGCATCACGCAAAAACTACTGAACCGATTTTGATGAAACGTTTTTTGTTTGATAGCTTATGATCTGACTTAAAATCTGGTATATGATTTACGCGGACGAAGTCGCGGGTAAAAGCTCGTGTATTACATAAAATCATTAATTCAGAATCATTGCCTACTGATTTGTATTATTGGCAATAAATTTAATTTAAAAAAAAAGTTCTTTTTTTTAATTAACGTAACGTTACAAACGGACAAAAACATAACATACAGATTGTTAAAAGAATATACTTAGGTAAGTAGATACATAAGCTCACGACTACAATTCCATTCAGGGTGGTAAGAAACATTGCTAAAACTATAAAAATAATAAATATCTTGGACAATGTCACACAAATTATCTAGTCACATTTAAAGTACCAGAATCTAGCCTGGACTTGTATTACGATGACTAGACAACGATATAGAATACATATATACAACGTGTTAATAAATTAGCGCAAAACCTCATACACCCCAACTGATTTATAACAAAAGAATTAGATTGAAACAATAATTTCATTATTTTGATACTTAAAATTTAAAGTTATTCGCATTTTAAGTTCGGAGGCAAAAATGATTTGTTATCATTTCAGCACTGAAAGAAAGCGCTAACGTACTCATGGATACATTTTTATAATCTTGTTTTGGTAGTAAGTAGGGTGAGTGTGCCCGTGGGGTGGGTTGACATCGGGTTTAGTAAATTAAAAATTTTATGAAAAAAAAAATTAAAATTTTGAAAAAAATTACCTATGTTGAAACCATGATAATTCGATTCTGCTATCGATTCTAAACAAACTACTTTCTAGTTTTGCGTTAATTCATTAACACGTTGTAGATACAAACATCCATGACTCGGGTACAAATATTCATATTCATCATACAAATATTTGTCCCTTACGGGATTCGAACCCGCGACCCTCGGCACAGCAGGCAGGTTCACTACCGACTGTGCTACCGGGCAAACTACTAACTACCTACCTAAGCATATTATCAGAATCATATTTCCGTCTTAGAAAAATGTCTAGAATGAGCCTCACGCTTCTACCGTATAAAACAAAAGGGGCCAACTTTCTTAGGTCGGTGTGCGTTAGGCTTCATACGAATTATGTGTGTGTGCATATGGATAGGGTTTAGAGGCCAGTGCTGGTTGCAATTTTTTTCTACGCATTCGTAGCTTCGACTGTCTATGTTGACATATAACTTATCCAAGATTTCCGTATGTCAAAATCCAAATTTTTTTACTCTTACTTCGAGTAATCTCACGCTCAAAAATCTCGTCCCTACATTTTATTCCATAGTCACCTCGTACGGTCGTACGGCACCCATGTGTATCAATTAGGTGGAATAAAAACGTTGGGGCTCAATAGGTAACAAGAACAAATCAGAGATCGCATATCGCGTTGTTTTGTACCTTAAATCTAATGCAAATCCAAACTTTACTCCATAATCCTTCAAGTTACAATATTCATGAAAGCGTAAGTAATTAGATGACTTAGTTTGAAGTCATAAATAAACCTTAATTACAAGTTAGAGCTTGTTCTCAAGTTAATAATACTTACTTAATTCTGTTTTGTTAAGAACGTAAGGCTTTCTCCTAAGGTATTGTCAAACCAACGCGGCCTGCGGTCGCGATCGCGTGAAGCTGTGCGATTTGAAGTACATTTCTGCGTTAACTTGTTATGTTTCAAGTTTATGTTGAAATAGCCAGTAGGTGTACTACAAATCCCGCTTTACCAATATAACAATATTACACAATATTTTAAAAACTACTAGCAATAACTTGAATCTTGATGTACCGATTCTAATGTGGTTTAGTCAAAATTAGCAGTTTTTTGCGTTTGGTAAACTATGATACATTGATTGGTGTGAATAAAGTAGGTATATTTCATTCATGAACAGCAAATGTACCAAATGTACCAAAAATTACTAGGTAGGTAGATAACTACAATTTACTATTCACTCGTATTTAAACACACAAAGATAAAGAATTACAAATAAAGCACATATAGGGTCCTTCTTAATATGCTGACACTTTTTTAAGGGGATGATCAGACCGTCAAATTGAACAACTTCCTCTATGGGACCAACATCGAAATCGCAAAAAAAAATCATCACTTCCATACAAAACTGCAAACCTACTCGGAGCCAAACGTATGGGACAACTGTTTTTTTTTTTCGCGTTTTCGATGTTGATTCCATAGAGAAAGTTGTTCAGTTTCATAGTCTGGTCATCGCCTTAAAAAAGTGTTAGCATATTAAGAAGGACCCTGTATACGTCCCACTGCAGGGCACAGGCCTACCCTCAGGGATGGTGTACGGGTGTTAATACTTCACGCATGCCTAATGCGGTTTGGTACAATTTCTTCTTCAGTGTATGCAGGTTTCCTCACGATATTTTCCTTCACCGTTTGAGAGTAGTCGGTATTGCGTACATAAGTTTGGAAAACTCATTGGTACATGGCATGTCGTCCATGCAGATTCAAACCACCAAAATAAATTAACTGTGAAATGAGTTACAAACAGAAGCAATATAGCGACCGCAAACCGCGTTTCCTTGACCGCAATATGCACCAGATGTGTTGAAAAAGTACCTAACTATAACTTTATCTCGGTACCCAATCTCTTGCAAAAACCCTATTAAAAGAACTTCTCCGTTATTGATGGAGCTCCAGTGATCTAGAGTTTTGAAAGAGTTGAAGAAAATTTGATATTGATGACAAAACGAGCTAATTTATCAAAACTTGTATTAATAAATTTTTGCGGACTTTATAACGGTGCCCAGACGACATTACGCGTCCATACATTTACGATGGGAACAGAACGAAATGGGCACCTAAGTGCACACTGAAAATCTCGTTAGGATTTTTGCTGAAATCCCCGAAGATAAATTATGAGCTATCGCAGCTTCCCTGCGGATTGAATCAGAAATGAAAAGATCCGCAGAAGAACCAGAGTAGCTGACATAGCCCAAAGAATTGCTAAACTAAAGTGGCAATGGGCGGGGCAAATTGCTCGCAGAACCGATGGCCGATTGGGCCAAAGAGTTCTCAAGTGGCGACCGCGAACCGGAAAGCGCAGCGTGGGTGGCCCCCACCAAGGTGGACTGACGACCAGATGAAGGCGGCGGGAACCCGTTGGATGATGGCAGTGCAGGACCGGTCGTTGTGGCTATCCTTGGGAGAGGCCTATATCCAGCAATGGATGTCTATAAACTAGCAGTTTACGTAGCCGCATTAAGAAACACATCTGTTCAATACATTTTTCTCCTTTATTTGGATTCCTTGAAAACTCCTAACTATCTCTTTAACTATCAACATAAGGAGTTACGTAAGATAACTCCTATCTTAACGTTTTAAGTACTAAAACTGTTTGATATACGAGACTGGGAGCATAAACGAGTACATGACGTGTTAAACTACACTTATACGGAGTTAGGAAGTGTTTGCTATTCGTTTACAAAGTTTCATTCGTTCGAGTTAAGCGATATCTACGCTAAGTTAGGAGTTTTTAAAAGTTTACGTTATACCTACGTTATAACTAGTTATAAATTGTAAGCTATGTAGTTACTCGTATATGCTACGTAAAGTACGGACGTAGCTGCGTTTGCCCGCGATTTCAGACTTCGTACGCGCAAAGTAGACAGGGGAAATATTTTTTGTTCTGTTCTTTTCGTAAACGTAAAATCGACTTAACCGATTCAGATGGAGTTTTCAGAAAAACATACAGGGTCCTTCTTAATATGCTGACACTTTTTTAAGGCGATGACCAGACCGTCAAACTGAACAACTTCATCTATGGGACCAACATCGAAATCGCGAAAAAAAAAACAGTTGTCCCATACGTTTGGCTCCGAGTAGGTTTGCAGTTTTGTATGGAAGTGATGATTTTTTTCGCGATTTCGACGTTGGTCCCATTTAGGAAGTTGTTCAGTTTGACGGTCTGATCATCCCCTTAAAAAAGTGTCAGCATATTAAGAAGGACCCTATAGATACCTACATATTATGCCAAATGCCAATACCTACAGGGTTCAAAAATATCAGATATTTATAATCAAATAGTCATAATATCCGATATATTATCATGATTATTGAATATAATGTATAGCATGCATGCATGCGTATGCTCACGACTATATTCCCAGTCAGAGATATTCTGAATCTTCAGAACATCCACGTTTCACTAGTAGTACCGAAACTCTGTCCAGTGTGACGGGGAGTGAGCCCGTCGCCACTTGTAATGGAAACTAGTTAAGTTTGTTGAACATTTAATTTTTAGTAGCGCCATCTATAAAGCTAAAGCTATAGCTGCATAATATAAAATATCTCATTGTAATTCTTTTAGTAAAAGATCAGAAAGGCTTATATTCAAATAGCCTCTTTGAGCTGTTTCAAGCACAAAAGATTACCATAGCTGAGGAAATTTTAAGATGGTATTGAGCGCCTTTTCAAAGCAACAAGCAACCCTTTCGAAACGGTGCGGCGGCAATAGTGTGGAAAATTAATGAAAAATTATTCAAAATATATATAAATTATGATTTATTGCCATAGAGAAACAGAAAAACGAAAACAACAGATGAAAATAATTACTATACTTACCGAGATTCTTTTGCTTTTATTTTCATTATACTTACCTACCTTTATAGGTAAGTGTTTACTGCAAAATGTAAAACTATTGTCTAAAAAAGTTTTCGTCTAATTTTATATTTGTATTTGTATTTTATAGGCAACTAGAAGGCAACTAGTTTCCGCGACTTTGCCTGCGTGGAATTTTTATGCCTAGGTTCTTCATCAGGGTGAAAGCTATCGCTATACCAAATTTCACCGAAATCGGTTTGGCGGTTTAGCCGTGAAAACGTACTTAACCGACAAACAGAGATTTTTGCATTTATATTATTATCCCACGCCACGCCAGCCTGAATGACATCATCCGCCGGGCCCTTGTCAGCGCCAACGTGCCGGCCATACTTGAGCCAAGGGGCCTTGCACGAGACGATGGCAGGAGGCCCGACGGTATGACTGTCATTCCTTGGAGGAATGGCAGGCCCCTGGTGTGGAACGCTACGTGTGTCGACACCGTGGCGCCCTCACACCTCGCTGCCACTTCTCTAAGAGCGGGCGCGGCGGCAGCCGCTGCAGAGGGTCTCAAGCGGCGCACATATGCCACCCTGGGTGACGGCTACATTCTTGCGCCATTCGGCGTAGAGACCCTGGGGCCGTGGGGGCCGGACGCGCGACAGCTCTTCAAAGAGCTGTCGTCGCGCTTGATCGAGGTGTCCGGTGACCGAAGGGCTGGTGCGTACCTCGGGCAACGAATATCCATTGCCATACAACGAGGTAACGCAGCCAGCGTCCTGGGCACCCTCCCGCAGGACGGTGGCCTCGAGCACGTCTTCTGTTTAGTGTAAGTCGAACGGAAGTCGTGCTCGATATAGTGGCTCATTTCTTCTTCACTTTTTTACATTTGTTCTTATTATTATTTTTAATTATATATATTAATATTTTTAATTATATTAATATATATACTTATTTTATCTTTATATTCAGCCTTAAGTGGTACATAATTAATGTTGTAAATATTCTAACTTATTAAATAAATTTTAAAAACGAGAAATTCAATATTTACAATACAGCAATCTAATGTACTTACCTATTAACTACTTACAATAAAGGAGTAAATAATTTAAATTACTTAACTAATAGGTAGATGACACGATTGTATCAAGACCTCCGCCTCTAAATACCTAGTAGACAAAGTTGTATTACGTAATAAAATACAACCTGCTTACCAAATAATTTCTACTCTACACGTGTTTCGCTCCACCAAGGAGCATCCTCAGGAGTTAGACCGACGAACGTTCGATACCGAGTTGTTACTCCGCCGAGCGTCCGACACCGAGAGCGCTCCGCGGAGTAACAACTCGGTATCGAACGTTCGTCGGTCTAACTCCTGAGGATGCTCCTTGGTGGAGCGAAACACGTGTAGAGTAGAAATTATTTGGAAAGCAGGTTGTATTTTATTACGTAATACAACTTTGTCTACTAGGTATTTAGAGGCGGAGGTCTTGATACAATCGTGTCATCTACCTATTAGTCATGGATTTCCGCAAAGTAACGCCTGATTCAATTAATTACTTAACTAAAACATTCTGCTATTAACATAGAATCTTAAGAATAAAAGGTAAGTATAATAGCACAGAGTAGGTACTATAATTACGTAAATGAATGGATTGACTAGACTAATATCAATAAAACTTGGCATGGATAGATGCAGTGTCGTATGGGATGATTTAATTGATACTGTTTACATTTCATCAGACCGTATCGCGCTTAGTCAGCATTCTTGTATGGTCGCTAGTAGTCGCTACGCGGTCATTGACCCAGTAACTCGAGCGGTGAAGCAGAGAGACCTAAGAATTTCATCTTTAAAAACATTTCCTACAAACACCCTAAATGAAAAATCTCAATTTAATAGATGTTATGTTTGCTAATGAAATCTCCTTTGTCGATAAAATTTTCCAGAAAATAAAAATACTGGCTGTTATTCCACAAAAAAAAATTACAAAAAGACATTTGAGCCAATTAAAAATAATAATTAATGTTTCGTTTTACGATAAAAGGCTATCGATAATATTTTTCCGATGTCAGCTTGCCAGTAGTATAAAAAAAATCGGATAAAACCTCTTTGGTTTTTAATAAATTAAATGTGTCCAGAATGTGTCAAATAATCAATCAACGGAATGCAAATTGCAAATTAATTAAGATATTATGCGATAAAATGATTTTCTATCAATCGTGGTAATTGAAATGGTTCTAAAGGCATGCATCCATGACGATGCAATCTAACATAACCGGATATTCTGTACCTAATCGATCATACGTTACTTAATCATAAAAATCTTAAGCATCCAACATTAACTTGAGTTAATAATTAAATAAAAGCCGTCAAGTGCGAGTCGGGCTACTCGCGCACTGAGGGTTCCGTACCACACCACTACAGAACACAACATTATTAATCTAGAAAAAAAAACTTTTTTTGTCCGGGACCTTTAGCGCGAGACCGACTCACACTTGGCCGGTTTTTAGTATTTGTTGTTATTCTGTAGAGTATGCTCTATAATCACACTAAGTTAGACGCTTGCATGTATTACCGTTTTTACGATAGAGCGTGAAGAAAAAACGTTGATAAAAACTAGTTTCTTGTTGAGAACCCCCCATAATTTTTAACTTTTTGACATTTTTATTATTTTATAACAAATCCGCCGGCGCCGTAATAACGCATAATCTGCGAAAATTCCAACTATCTAGCTATTACAGTTCAAAAGTTACAGCCCTAAATAGGTAGGACAGACGGACGGACGGACGGACAAACGGACAGACGGACAGACGGACGGACGGACGGACGGACGGACGGACGGACAACGTAGGCTTAGTAATAGGGTCTCGTTTTCACCCTTTGGGTACGGAACCCTAAAAAGCCTAGAGCACGGAAATTTTTAATTCAATTAGCTTAACCGAGGTGCGTGAGAACTTAGCATTCCTTTAACTGGAGAAGTCATTCATTAAGGCGTTAACTAATTGTTTAATAGCCGTCTAATCACGATTAGTAACGCGAGCCGTGATCTCGATAAAAAACCTTAAAATATGAGGGTATTTGATTTAGTTTCTTTCATTAGTCTTTAGTTTGTTTACGTCTGCATTTTGCTAGTAAGCGTATAACGGGGGCATTGAAGTGTTGCACATGGCCCCGATTCGGACTGTGCCACGACTTAACTAAATTTATTCCTATCACTCTCTAAAATAAGATTAAGAAAAGAGACAGACAACCAACAGCTGACTTTAGTGCTGTCAAAGTGACGTTACACGCCCAAAATAAGATGCCATCATAATGTACGCATCTTATTTAAGGCGTTTTTGGGCGTGTAACGTCACTTTGACAGCACTAAAGTCAGCTGTTGGTTTTCTGTCTCTTAATCTTATTTTAGAAAGTGACAGGAATAAATTTAGTTAAGTCGTGGCACAGTCCGAATCGGGGCCATTGTCATATTAAAAGTGTTAGCTCTTTGGGTTGAAGTTTAATTGTATAATTAATTGCTTTGGAGAGCGCTTTTTAATTAATTTTATGTATAAATAAATAGACTCTGCAGACTTTTCTGGCTTTGATCCTTTAGTATAAGAGATAAGAGCAATTTTGGTAACCATCAGCGGCAAGGCTGATTCAGTATTCATAGGGTGTAGAGTATCTCTGTGATGGGGATGGACCAGGTCTGCCTGCATAACTCCAGTCAGTTTAGGAGTTAGAGCCGTACAAAGGTCTGTATCATATGAACGATCAGCTGCAAGGCTGATCATAGGATATTATTGTAATATGCACTGTAGCTCTGTGAACAGTACAAAAACTGTCATGATCTGTCAGTCGGTCGGTTTAGGAGATACAGCCATTTAAAGTTCCGACATTTGAACGGCTGTATCTCCTAAACCGATTGATAGACCATGTCAGTTTTTGTACTGTTCGCACAGCTACAGTGCATATTACAATAATACCTGCATATTTAAGAATCAATTGAGGACTGTACTGGACGGTCGGCCTTAAAAAGTTCACCTGTCGAACGGAATTGCCTTCCTTTCCTCAACCCTTTCTTTGATGATAAAAACGCTTTACCAAATGTCATCAAAATAATTAACTGCCGTCATAGACATCTTCACAAACAAGAAGACAGTAAGGTCATAAATCCAAACATCACATTTGAACCTGCAAGCATATTTGCGTCGGCGACTACTCTGTCAACATTTGCACACACTCGGCTAGCTTTTGTTTGCTGCGTACAAGCGAAGTCATTAAATCTTGCCTTGTAAGCCTCGGGTTGTATGCAGCTCGTGAATTAAGGTTGCTAATTGCATTGTTTTATGACAATAGAGTTTTAGTGTACAGCTTTGTTTGAATAGTTGTTTGGGTTTGATCGAATGCAGTACAAAAGTAATGGGAGTACGTCCTTAGATAAACTATATATTATGTCTAAGTCTATAGATAGAGCCTCACGCTTCTACGGTATAGAAAAAAAAGTGGTCAACTTTCTTAGGTTGATGTGCGTGAGGCGCCATATAACTTATCTCTGTGTGCGTGTACACAGACACGGTTTATCGACTAACAGCAAAGACTATAGAAGTCTTTGACTAATAGTTCACTGATATTTTTTTCGACGCGTTCGCAGCTTCGACTATCAAAGGGGGGGTACAGTCGGCCGCAATAAGTTATATACACTTTAGTACTACGACGTAGAACAAAAATGTATACAACTTATTGCGGCCAACTGTACACTGATTTTGTCTAAATACATAGTGTGCCCATTATACCATGCATGCATATTCTCACGAGTATATTCCCCAAAGGGGGTAGTCAGAACATCCACGATTCCCTAGTAGTACCGAAACTTTGTCCAGTGTGACCGGGAGTGCGAACCCGTCGCCACTTGTATAATGGACAATGGGTACAATACATGCCTCGAAATTGTAGCATGCAAGTTTCCTCACGATGTATTCCTTCACAGAAAAGCCAGTGGTGTTACAAATCGTACATAAAATCCGAAAAATTCGGTACATTGGTATCATTGGTACGAGACGGCCTGGACATGGATCGATCCATCGCCTCCTGCACGGTAGCATCACTAGACCACCGCCTCTTCTTAATTTACGTAAAACTTTTTTTCGAATATTCACGATATCCATTTCGCGTGACGTTGGTTCGTCATGTCGCCTCTATAACGAAGAATACATATAATAGATGGCACAATGCTATCATAATGTTTTTAAATAAAAGACAATGGGCAGCTGGCGCCACTATAATATAAAAGTTGCAAAACATTGTGCTAGCTCTAAATAATGACAATAGGCCAAGATAATATTCTTACCAGTAACATCTTACAACTGCAAATAAAACAAAAAACGCGTCAACCAAATATTAAAATGCATCATCATTACTCAATACACAGACTTTAAAAAAACAATGACAATTGTCTGTGAATGCAAGTGGCATAAAAATTAACCAATCGATGGATGTATGCATGGCCAATTATGATGAAATATTGCAATGAATACTGATGTGACGACGCAACTATGATGCATGGATGAACATTGTTGATAATGTCTTTTATTTATTTTTTCCTCAATAGGTTGAATGAAACGATTTCCTTTACAAGTTTTTAAATGTATTTCAAAGACATATACAGGGTGAAATTGATATCATTAGCATCCTTTTAAACTAAGAGTCTACCCATCAAACTGCAAAACTTTCACTATGGGAGCAAACCGATCGGAGCAACAAAAAAATCAGCTGTTCCATACTAAACTGCAATGCCTAAGCGACACAAATGTATGCACCAGCTGATTTTTTTTTGCTCCGATCGGTTTGCTCCCATAGTAAAAGTTGTTCAGTTTGATGGGTAGACTCTTAGTTTAAAAGGATGCTAATGATATCAATTTCACCCTGTATATTACTAGCGTAAGGACATGGCCTATGAGCTTGACTATTGTCCCCAGTTAGTTGGCTCTAAAATGCAAGGAAAAATGACAGTTTAGAGCACTACAACGATCAAAGAAAATATATGACACGATATAGCTCGTATACGAGTTATGAAAGATGGCGCAAATTTTTGTTTCTATGAAGGTTTTTGTAAAATATTCTGACGGGCCTATCCTATGATGTATTTACTTTTATTCATCATTATTTCCGTTTATTCAGCTTTGATTAATATTCTTATCCGTCTGTATTTGGGCCTGTTTCATTACTTCTTCTGAATAAGTTCTTCTACTTATAATTTAATGGACTTTTGCGTGCGTTAGCACTGCATTTCCGCCAGTGTCAAGTAGTTTGAGAGGGTGTCTATCCCCCGAACTCAGGGATTATTTTTGATAAAGAACAGGACGAGATTGTGGAGTCTCGTGGCAGTCAAAAATGCGAACCGCGCGAACACCATGCAAGACAAGTGCTCGTGTCAGAACCTGCAACGTGACTCGGATAAGTTCTTAATACCTTATCTGACAGCTCGTTTGACATATTTGTCATGCGAAATATGTCAAACTATCTGTCAGATAAGACATTAAGAACTTATCCAAAAGTGGTTAAACAGGCCCTAAGTTAAATAGTTACTGTCGCATACACTACATAATTTAAGCTTCCGAGATGCTTAACTTACCATTACCAATAGTAAAAACAAATAAAATCGGTCAAGTGCGAGTTGGGCTACTCGCGCACCGAGGGTTTCGTACCACACAACCACAGAACACAACATTATTAACTTAGAAAAATAACTTTTTTTGTCCGGGACCTTCAGCGCAAGACCGACTCACACTTGACCGGTTTTTAGTATTTGTTGTTATTCTGTAGAGCTTGCTCTATAGTCACACTAAGTTTGACGCTTGTATGTATTACCGTTTTTACTATAGAGCGTGAAGAAAAAACGTTGATAAAAACTAGTTTCTTGTTGAGAACCCCCCCCTTAATTTTTAACTTTTTGACATTTTTATTATTTGTTAACAAATCCGCCGTAATAACGCATAATTTCAACTATCTAGCTATTACGGTTCAAAAGTTACAGGCCTAAATAGACAGACGGACGGACGGACGGACGGACGGACGGACGGACGGACGGACGGACGGACGGACGGACAACGTAGGCTTAGTAATAGGGTCCCGTTTTCATCCTTTTGGTACGGAACCCTAAAAATCTACCCATTTATCTTACAAATTTATTTCATAAAACACATTTCACTTTTGTCGAATAAATAACATTAGTTCAGAAACAAAGATTTTTTTTATGTTATTCAAAATTACAGGCATATTATTAGGGTAAACAGGAACAGGTAATCAAGGATGCGGTAACAGTAGGCCAGTCATTTTACGGAGTTTTGTTAGGCGGGGTAGGGAGTAATTATTAATTGGACTTTTAAACTGTAACCGGCACCATTTAGTGACAAAAATACAATCCTAAACTATATTAAAAAAAAATTTGCTACGCAACATAGAAATCAAAATTGTGCGTACCAGAAGGCTTTTAAATTAATAATATTAATACCAATGCACTCATTTGAATTAGATTTTACAATATACATTATTTTTGATCAATAAAATTAGCATTAAAATTTAAAAAAAGAGGTATTTTTTTAGAAAATACGAATGTATTTTTCAAAACCTTCTAAGTAGACAAAAATATTTACACCATGTTTGAAATATGTATGATGGTTAAGCCTTAAATATGTGCAAAAAAAAATTGTCATCAGGTTTTTTAGAACGAGATAATATCTATATTTTAAAATTGGAACTGTTACTGACGTAATTTTTTTTTAATTTTGGTACATTCTTAAGCTCAAATTGGCTCTTCAATATTATAGCGAAAAAAAAATGCAATTAGTAATTAGTCCCGGCTCAAACCGTAAAATGACTGGGCTACAGTGTGTTTATTTCACAAACATGATAATTGTAATTTATAATGATAATTCAGGGTACATTGCTGGTTACTTATTAACAACATGATTGTGTCCTAACATTCTCAGTAATGTATCTAAAATTTTCATTGTAGAGGCAAATAACAATTGTCATGTTTATGAAATACGCCCCTAGTCATCAAGGATGCAGGAATAGGTCATCAAGGATTCAGGAGCAGGTCATCCAGGATGCAGGGGATATTCAGGACCCAGGATAAATTTTGACTGCAAAAGAAAAGTATCAGATTAAGGCTGGGTATTAGTAGAGCAAGCCTCTCTTTCTAACAAGCAAACTTTTGCAATTAGCCATCCCGCTTCAATTGAAAGTAAGATCGCAAAAAAACGTATTTTTCATCAATATCTTTTCTCTTGGGTGTTTGGGGAAAAATCCATCGGGTAGAAGCCCTGCTATAATTATTTACCTTTCAAATGATGGTATATTCAGAAGAAATGGTGTAGGGTGATTCTTGTAAAACTGGTTATAAATCTGAAATCGAGTTTACTTTGCTCCTCTTTTCTATCGAGAAAATTTAATAGAATCGTGTTTTCAACGGTTAGATTCACTGCAGAAAGAACGTATCTACACTGTTATGTGAACTATACATTAAATATATATTAAATATATAACTATATATTAAATATATATTATTAATATATATATATTAATATATAACTATATATTAAATGTAATAATTTGGTTATCAAAAATCGGTTCGTAAACAGACAAAATAGGTATGAAAAGATAGGTAGATAAGGTAAGATAGGTATGGTAGGTGTCTTAAAATTTTTGTTCACTTCACTCTTTCCAAAGTCGGTTAAACTTAATTATGTATGTGAAAATGTATTTCAGTGTAAAATCATGTGGTTAATGAACAATGCGACGTGATGTGATGTCAATAAAACAGAATCGAATATTTTCAGAATCTGGTTGCATTGGTAAATATTTTCCAATCAACAGTCCCATCTTGAATTTTAAATGTGGAGTTAATTAACTGTTAATTTCAATATTTCATTGGCGTTTTCATTGAAATGTGTCGTATTATTTTCGAAGCGACAATTTATTGATGATGATGAGGCAATGCTGTCCTTTGTCGATAGGACAAAAAAAACGTATTATTTCTCTTTTAATACAGAAATTAATAATTATTATCTGTGACATGCCTCTTTCCCAATGAAGGCAGATAATACATACATACATACATAAGCTCACGCCATTGTCCCAAGAGGGTAGGCAGAGACCACGGCCACTAATGATTTGGCACCATCAAGATTACTTTTTTGTTGATATTGTAAGACTTGCCAATGAACAAATAAAAGCCTATAATAAGAATTTGTCATTCAATTCGAGACTGCGATCAATCTGCCGCCAAAACTGTAATAATAGGACCAATTCAAACTAGATCTTATCACCTAGTTCGAAAGTACTAAATTAAATATCTAACAGCATTCAACTTTTTTTTAAGAATGTGCCAACTACTGAGGCTGTATATGGGTTGGATCACAATCGAGATCGATAGCCACAAAAAAAGATATAGATATCCTATGTAGGTATTGACCTTGAGCTTTCACAAGATCACGGTATTCCTCGATTCATTGAACTAAATAAGTAGGTAGGTAGATAGGTATAAATCATTTCCTAAGATCTACTAATTTACCGTTTATTTTGTATACGTGACATCCGAAACCATCAGTGTTTCTGTTTTCATACGTGTATTACAGTAGGTATCGAAGTATAATAGAAAAACTTTGATACAATCTGTACATGCGCGGTAGAGCTTTTACAATGTAAACAAACGAAACTTCCGAAAAGTTTACTAAACTTCTTAATTACTTAAAACAGGCTTACCTTAAGGAATGAAGAGGCGTCCCAAGTCCAAACAGCTAAAAAGATACAATCCACTTAGATTTTATACACAACATTCCAAAGTAAGACCCGCTTCTAACTAGTAGCTTCACTCACACTTAGTTGTCGCACTTTTATGAGAGAATTTCTGACTAAAACACAGCACAAACACACTTAAAATCACTGTATAAGTTCGCTTATTTACTTTTTGACTTAGTTTACGGTCAAAAGTCACTATTTAGTAGTTAAAAACTTAAAAATTCTTCGTAAACAACCGGAGCAACACACGGAACGCGACGGCCATCTTCCGCCAACGCGAAGTTTGAGGTTACTTCCGCTAGAGGGCGCGACGCGCCCCGAGCCCGAGAGGACAACGGACGAAACGAGATGATCCGAAACTTGAAAGCAACCTCCAAACTTGCCTCTTCCTAGCGTAAATATAAAATATATAGTTTCTATCAATAGTATTTAGATTGCAAAAATATATTTATGTTAACAAAAATGAGTTGAAGTTTAAAAATTAAAATATTCGCTTTAAAATTTTGGCTGGTAGCAACATTGGTTTTATTTTAGTAGCAACACCAAAAAGCTCAAAATGTTGCAGTGTTATGAAATAAGTTTGCTGTTGGTAGTTTTATAGGAAGAAGCTTATAGAGACAAAAAAAATAGAGAAAAATGTGCTGTGCTCTGTTATACATTACATAACAGAGTACATTTTTCTCTATAAGGAACATTGTTCGTCCTCTACCAATCCATCGATTCGAATAAGTTGCTAGTCGGGCCAGCAACGTAACCATTTGAGGGATTGGTGAAGGAGGGCCACTCCTTTGCCTAAAAGGACTTGACCCCATGTAATTTTTATGTCTTGGGACACAATGAAAGACCTTGTTTAACAAACCCCAGTCTTCTTCTTATCGTGTGGGCAGAGCCCTGGTGTCAGAGTTTTTTCAGACCGCCTTACGGCCTCTGACGTGGTTTTTATGTAACGACTACTACCACCAGAGATAGTAGCCGGGACCAACGGCTTAACGTGCCATCCGAAGCACGGAATCATTGTTCTTTTCAGACAATCAGGTGATTCAGCCTGCAATGTCCTAACCAACTGGGGAAAAACGCACAAAGTGACATATCACTAGGTGTCCCCCGTGGGAATCGAACCCACGACCTCCGTGTCGAGAGCCAAAGCTCTTAACCATTAGACCACGGAGGCAGTTACAAACAACAAACAAACCCCAGTAAACGACGTAGAAGACTAGACAGCGCATAATAAACGCAGCGGAGGTAATGAGATTTTACCTTTACTTCAAGAGTAACTAAAAGTGAACTAAGAAAGTGCTTGTGTGTAGGTATGTGTTCGGAACCGAGGGGCTCACTCTGAGTAGGATGTCTAGATTCAAATTAATAAATCATGTTATCTAAAGAATTTTCGTAAAATTCCATGAGAATGTTGCCTCTACGTTACAAAGTAAAAAACCTTTTTTTTTACATTGTAATTCCTTTTATTTCTAAAACATTTATAACTTTTTAGAAAGCTTAAAAAACCAGGAACTTTTTTCATTAAAAACACGCTTTTTTCATACAATTTTTTTGAGAAAAATCGCATGATTTCATACTTTCTAATTTTTTTCAAAAATTTACATACCTACCGGTAGAAATCAGTTTTATATAAATAACTTGGTAAATTATTTTTTCATTGTTTCTTTTCATCGTTCCGAATAGCGAATGTATGAGACTAACCATAACCGAAAGAAAATAGAACGTTATTGTATTCAAAAGTTTTGTTCTAAATCATCTTTTTTCGTTCGTTGTTTAGATATATAAACGATTTCATAGTGGCAACACCATCCTCAAAATGTCAAAATTTCCAGGCCTATGACAGCTTAGTTCCATTGTTTCCGTTGTGGCGCTGTTTCCCATCGTCCTCATTGGACGATGATACATTGTATCATCGTCCAATGAGGACGAGATACAACGCCATATTGAACTTACAACAACAGCAGCCTCATGCCGTGTTGTTGCGTCAGAAGCTTATATCTTGTGATTTTCCTGGTATTTTAGCTTGAGTTTAGAATCCTTGAGAAGCCTCAATTCTTCTCCGTCGTATGACATAATAATATCGTTGAATAGTTTGTTCCTTGGTCAAATATCCCTATTTTTGCATCCTGGAATCAGTGTATACATACCTATAACTACAAGTTCTATATACATTAGTTTGACGACAGAACGCCACAACGGAAACAATGGAACTAAGTGCAAATTTCACTGTCGCATCTGTAGCTTGCTACATATCAGTAATCTGTGAAAATTTCTACCAAGAAGGACGGCGATGCGATTTGTTTTGTTTATTTTAATATTTTAGATAATTATAACAAGCCTTTCTTTTGTTTGTGCTATTTTCAAAACATTTATATGTAAATAATCTGTATGTAGGTGTATGGTTTATGGTATGTATGAAGAATTCAAACAGTAAGTTGGGTTTTTGTTACACTGCGAGAAAATATTTCTCCAATCTACATTATCAATGTTATGAGATAAATTCTGTTCGTTATCGTGACAAAAAACATGAAATGTGCAGTTGAGGGTCTAATCTATCATTAGCATCCTTTTAAACTAAGAGTCTACCCATCAAACTGGAAACTTTAACTATGGGAGCAAAGCGATCGAAACAAAAATAAATCAGCTGGTGCATGGCTGTTTCGAGTCGAGTCGGCATTGCAGGTTAGCATGGAATAAAACAACAGATTTTTGGCTCAACTATACAATAAGTGCCATCGAGTTCAGGGTTTAATATTCTTTTTCCAAAAAAAAAAAATAAGCTATACGAAATTTAAACTGGAAATTTATAGTTTTCGAAAAATAAAATTTAAATTCGACAAGTTTCATACTAAATTGGTCATCTCATGACAAAATGCAGACAAATTTTTTTGAAAAGTTAACACAAAGCGATGAGCATGTTAGGTTTCTTGCGACCACAACTGCCAGAACTGAATTGCTACTTTTAGCTGGTCGCCGTATCCAACTCAATATCAAAAGTTCACACTCTTTTAGACAAAGTTCAAAAAATCATATCTCAAAAACTAAAAATTTTGTATTTAGCTTAAGTATAACAAGACCTTTTTGGAAAAAAAATATGAACCCAGAACTCGACGGCACTTATTGTACAGTAGTTCCGTTTGGATCTATTCCTAAAAATCTGACATAAAAGAACATAATCAGTTAAATTCCTTACTGATATTTTATCTTTGGTATTTTGCTCTCTGATTTGATAAGCCTGAAAAGATGTAGGTAGTTATGTAGGATGAGATGAACCTAAGAAATAAGAATACACTCTGACCGAAAATGGTACATCTTGGACACTTCATGAAACCGGATTATCTATTCTCAAAGCTCAAATGATCACCCTTCCATAACAGATACCCCACAAGGCCGACAAGGTTTTTATTATCGTGTCAAATACACAAAACGGTAGCGTTTGAGGGCAGCTTTCGCTATCAGGCAACCAAGTGCTGGAACAATATTCCCCCACCACGTTCAAGAGAAAATTGAGGGAATTTATCCTGAAAAAACAAATTACTGGCTTGCCTGATAGCTACGCTAACGCACCTTTTGTGTCATAGTTTGTCTCACTGGGTAACCAATTTTAGGCTATACATAGTTACTTATATTATAGTATATTATAGTATTTTTCAGATTCTTTTTTACACTTTTTTACACTATGTTCCGTAACTGTATTTCATTTCAACTTACATTTAATTATTTAATTATTTATTCTTTCACTTCACTTCTTTGGTTGCTGCGTCTGACTGCCACCAAAAAGGTTTCATCTGAAAACCAACACCCTGCTCTCGGGCAAGGTCTATGTTGAGCTGGGACCTGTTTGCTGCTGTAGCATACAATAAATTACATGTTGTTCTAATTTCTATTCTATGTCTCGTTGTATTCTTGTTTGTAAAATTGTTGTGAACTGTAATATTATGTGTGTGTTACTTTTGCAAATAAATTGTTTATCTATCTATCTATCTTCATACAAACAGGCTAAGCACATGTATGCTGAGTGTGAATAGGGCTGCCACCTCTCTACGGGTTTGCATGGTGCATGTCCAGGCTATGGGTTTAACATTGATATCTCCGGGTCAGACCGGGAAACACTCCCTTCAGAATCAAAAATATAGTTGGGTCCACTTTCTTGAAAAGTCCATGAGGTCAGAATGTACTTCGACAACTCTAACTTTTTATTTAAGTTCGATTCCGTGCTTTGAGACTGAGCTTTAGCTACATCCGAGTCAGTCTATAGAACTGTATTCATTCGCTTCAGCGTTGCTCGCTCCAGGTTTTACAACGACCTAACCTGGGCCTACCCCCCTGGGAAAAAATTGTTGCTACACCTACGCAAGTCAGCCTAGCCTAGTCAGCTAGGTCATTTGTATTAAAAAAAACATACCAATGGTAATTTACCATTACTTTTTACCTTAATTATTTAAAATATGTTTGGGATCATTCAACAATTACGTGATCACCGGAAGGGGGGGAGGGAGTGCTTGTATATACTTCGGATTATTTGGGGGGGGGGGAGAATCCATGATTACGTCATCTGCGCTTCGTTTCCGAAAATAATTATACAGGGTGTACAATAAAATGGGACAGCTACTGAAAGGGGTGTTTCAGACCATCAAACTGAACAACTTTCTCTATGGGACCAACATCGAAATCGCAAAAAAAATCTGCTGTCGCATACATTTCAGTCGAGTTATGTTTGCAGTTTTGTATGGGAGAGCAGATTTTTTTTTCGCGATTTCGATGTTGGTCCCATAGAGAAGTTGTTCAGTTTGATGGTCTGAAGCACCCCTTTAAGTAGCTGTCCCATTTTAATGTACACCCTGTATTTACGTCCAATTTTGAAGTTTATTAACTTTATACTTAGTTCTTTAAAAAAACGGCCAAAAATGATCACGTAATTGTTGAATGATCCCTTTTGTTTAATAAAAAAAACGGTATTTCTAAAAACTCCGGGTCTATTGTTTTTGAAAGGTGGCAGCCCTAAGTGTGAGTGAGCAAGGAATACACCACTGCTTACTGTCGTTCACATCCCGGATCCCCTAGCCTGAACTTGTATTGTGATGACTAGATTATTATAAACTGCTAGAGTTACCTGCGACTTCATCTGCACAAATCAAACACCAGATTTTTAGTGAAATCACAAGTTATCAAATAAAAAAAGTTTCATCAAAATCGGTTTAGTAGTTTTTGCGTTATGTTCGAAAGTTCGAACAAACAAACAAACAGACAGACGAAAAATTATGAACAAGGTTGATTTGGAGTCAATGATACCTAAAAACCATATCATAATCTTTTTCATGTAAATTATTATGTATCTTCATTGTACCTACAGTACACTCCTGTTACAGTTTTAGGCTGCCTGTCCACTGATGCGAGCTGGCTGTGCGAGCTGTGTAAATATTAACCAATCAGAGATCCGACCGAGATCAGCCGAGCTCCTGATTGGTTAAAATTTACACAGCTACACAGCTCGCACAGCCAGCTCGCATCAGTGGATAGGCAGCCTTATAATAGTTTATACAGGGTGTTACAGAAGTAAAAATAAAAATTTAAAACTTTTAAGGGGTGGTTTAAACCATCAAACTGAATAACTTTCACTATGGGACCAACATCGAAATTGTGAAAAAAAAAATCTTTTGTCCCATACATTTAGCTCGAGTAGATCTGTTATTTAGTATGGAACATCGCAAACGCATCGTATGGCGATTATGGCAAATCTCCTCATTTTGGGGGAGGCCAATGTCCAGCAGTGGACGTCTATCGGCTGGTATGATGATGATGATGATTTTTTTTTCGCGATTTCGATATTGGTCCCATATTGAAAGTTGTTCAGTTTGATGGTCTTAACGATCCCCTTAAATGTTTATTTGTATAAACATTCATGACTCGGGTAGATATTTGCCCCTTGTGGGATTCGAATACGCAACCTTTATATCAGCGGGCAGGTTCACTACCAACTGAGCCATCAGGCTGTCTATAAAAAGGAAACTTTTTTTTTCTCCTTTTGAATTGCACAATCTATCTTTATTTCTTGACATTAGGCAAAAGCTGTGACAAGTAATAAATGTTGGCTTGCTTGGGAATGTGGTAATGGTGCTGGTGGTGTGGTGGTGTATTCATGTTTCTTGTAATTTGTTGTATAATTTTTAAGACATAAAAAATATGATTTACGGCAGCAACGGAGGCTCGGTGTCCCCTTAAGAATTCTCACCATGCACCAGCATACACTTGCGATTTACCTCCTTCTAACTTTTATCTCAAATCTGCCAAGCTTAAATATATCAAATCTAAAATTCATGTGTAAATAGGACATTGTCACACATTGTTACACAAATTATATAGTCATATTTAAACTTTTAAAGTACCAGAATCTAGCCTGGATTTGTATTATGATGACTGAATGGATGGAAAAACTCGGTTAAAAGTAAACATTGTTTATTGAAAATTTTGAGATCATCACTTGAGTGAGGAACTTTTAATTTATTTAAATTTTTTCTATGACAAATTCAATAAAAATGTTATCTGGTGATTAGGTACCTAGTATTCTCTCTCACAAAAAAAAAATACCTACTAGTCCGGTTGTTTGATGTTGTGCCTAAAATTTTAAGTTAATTCAAGAAAAAAGATTTGGTCCACACTCCACCCAACATTTTAAAATCCAATAAAAAAAGTTAAATAGAGGTTTAAAGCACTCGAGATTTTCTTTAAACTGTAGTAACTTGTGTTCTTTAAATTGCCACAAGAAAGGACATCCGGCACATAATACCACAAAATGTATAACCGTACTTCTATTTTTATGAACTATGGAATACTATAAACTAATTGTAGGCATCAGTTTATTTTATAATGCTTTAATAGTTTTTATCATTTTTATACAGGGTGTACAATAAAATGGGACAGCTACTCAAAGGGGTGCTTCAGACCATCAAACTGAACAACTTTCTCTATGGGACCAATATCGAAACTGCGAAAAAAAAATCCGCTCTCCCATACAAAACTGCAAACATAACTCGACTGAAATGTATGGGACAGCAGATTTTTTTTTCGCGATTTCGATATTGGTCCCATAGAGAAAGTTGTTCGGTCGGTATGATGGTCTGAAGCACCCCTTTAAGTAGCTGTCCCATTTTATTGTACACCCTGTATAAAAAAAACATTGTGCATCAGGTGATGCAATCACCTGCTATCAAACAACGTTGACTGCTATTTTGGGGTTGCTGCTTTTTAAATAATTTATTAATAATACACTCTCACAGACGAGCGACACTTTGCGGTCGCCGGTGTCATTATCTCTTAGTCGTCTCGTAAGAAAATGGACCACACGGCAAAGTTTACTGTTTATTATACATTTAATTAACTAGCTGTTGCTCGCGACTTCGACTGCAGCGATCTTTTATGCCACAGGGGTCAAGTTATATCTTTACCAAACTCCATCAAAATTGGTTCAGCGGTTTATCTGTGAACACGTAACAGACAGACGTTGATTTGTTGACGAGGATTTGTTTCGAATTTATAATATTAGTATGGATAGCTAGCTACCTTCCATTTTGTAAGTAAGAACACACGGCGACACATCAGGTTACGCACCCTATAAACCCATAACTACACTACGTACAAAACACAAAATAGTGCGGTAGAGAGCCTGCATAGAGGCGGCTGCCGGCGCGGGCGCAGCGTGCTGTGAGACGAAACAACAACAACATACCGCACCCTCTCGCACGATTCGCAGCGTTCAACTTCTAATAGTTCAAAGTCCAAACAGGGTAACCTGACCTGTCGCCGTGTGTACATGAAATGGATGCATGACGATGACGGTTTCTAGTACAACCAACTTTTTTCCAACCATCTATCGACCGACATGACACTGCAATAAATAGTTCTCAAACATTAACTACTTAGTTACTTCCTTCAAACTAAAATTATAAGTTCTCCTTTAACGTCAACTTAAGTTAGCAAACTTCAGAAAAACCAATTTCAAATTTTATTTCTCACCAATATTGCAATGGGAAAATAGTATTAAAACTGAAATGGACTTTTGAAACCGCTTCCGAGTAATATCCCGGGGGCCTCGTGTTATTGCAAACTTACATTGTGATACCATTATAGTAGTTTTAAACTTTAAATCTTTATAAGGGACATTATTTATCACATGACTGCCCAATTCATTTTTCACTTGGGCTATAATTAGGACAAACCATCTAACTGAACGATTTTCACGATGCGATGGGACTAAGATTGAAATCGCAAAAAGAAAATCAGCTGTTCCATCAATTTGGGTCAAGTATCTATTGACATTTTCTTTGGAACAACCAATTTTTAGCGATTATGATCTTTTTCATCTTTTATTAAAATAATTATAAAAGTCAACCGAGGGCACAGTAGGTATGTACGGGACATTTAGGGTTGCCAACTTTTTTCAGACCAAATATAGTATTACGAGCCTAATGCCCCAAAAAAAAAAGTAGATCGGGGAAAAATAAGAAAATATATAGTATTTTTCGAATTTCTTAATTTAAAATTTTAAAAAGATATTTTTTGCTACTTTTTGGTTTGAATACCAAATTTTTAATCTTAAGGAACAATCATCTCTCCATTTCGTATTCTCAATAGAAAATAATGTATCCTGTAAACGCAGAAGTCGCTGGAGTCGATACAGAAATAATATAACATTTTTTTCATTAGATAAACCTGACTTTAGGAAAACTTGTTGTCTAGTTTCAGTAGTAGATTGTTTAGAAAGTATCTACATGGTCGAGTCTAGATCAAATGGAACAAATGTGATGAAGAGAGAGAAATTTTTGGAAATAATGTTATGTTATTGGGCATTTACATTTTTACTGTATACATTATTTTCTCATCAAAATATAGTACTTTTGCCTACTATATATTTTACTCAGAATTATAGTAGTAGGGCCCCTAATATAGTAGGATACTATATTATATAGTAGGGTTGTCAACCCTAGAGACATTCCTAAATTTTTACTTTACCCCCTCTTGGTAGGTGGTTCCTGGCGCACACAGTTTCGCACATCATGCTTCCTACTTCTCTCTCAGAGGAAGGATCTGTTTATTGGTTTTTCTCATAAAGTGACAGCCAAGTCAGGCCTCCGTCACTCGAGCGTTACCTAGATAAGCACCTATGCTTTGGCGCATTATAACGATGCGCTTGCTTGATTTCTGCCACTCCCGCCAGACAGTAACGACGCATACGTCGCGCGCTGTACGAAGTAATAACAACGCTTAGTCAAGCTTCATTACATACATTTTTGCGTGTACTGTCTGGCAATAGAAATTAAAGCGTGGGAATTTATCACGAAGAGATGTATCTGTTACCTAGTATCTAACTTGTAATCTGTGGTCAAGTGTGAGCGATTTTCTTTTCTTTTTTAAATAGTTCCTAAAAAACTCGACAGATAGCATGATTATCGCTCCATAGAGGCGCAGGCGAGATCCTGTCAAAATCATGTCAAGACTGTGCCTGCCTTTTTTTAAAGGCCAAGGGATCGAGCCTATACAACGTGTTAATGAATTAACGCAAAACAAGAAAGTAGTTTGTTTAGAATCGAAAGCAGAATCGAATTATCATGGTTTCAACATAGGTAATTTTTTTCAAAATATTTTTTTTTTTTTTGGAAAATTTAAAATTTACTGAACCCGATGACAACCCACCGCACGGGCACACTCACCCTACTTACTCCCAAAACAAGATTATAAAAATGTATCCATGAGTACGTTAGCGCTTTCTTTCAGTGCTGAAATGATAACAAATCATTTTTGCCTCAAAACTTAAGATGGGAATAATTTTAAATTTTAATTATCAAAATAATGAAATTATTGTTTCAATCTAATTATTTTGTTATAAATCAGTTGGGGTGTATGAGATTTTGCGTTAATTCATTAACACGTATAACCATGTCAGACGCAAACATTTTTATATTTTCGGTTAAATTTATTCGTAAATAATGAAATATTCAATCAAAAGATGTGTTGGCATTTTGTTGAACATCTTTAGTATAAAGGAACACTTTTTAAAATTTTGACCTTTTTTCGCACAGACCGTAGCGCCATCTATCGATCCCCAAGAAAACCAAAAGAAAAACGCTCAATTCAATACGCCGGACGTATCAGGCGTTAAGTACGTCACTCGGGAGGCTGCAAATTTAAAATACCAATGGGAAAATAAATCACCAAAATGAAACCAACATCATATTTATGTTATTTAATTTCCTTCGTTGATATTGGGGGACATATTTTTCAATCTACCTGAATTGTTAAAGCCTTTCGCGTTACTAGTTGTTTGAAAGTCACTTGGTTGTCTCCGCTCCGTGACGACTTTCAACTCGTCGAAAAGTTAAAACTAAAAATAAGGCAATTAATTGAGCCAAATATGAGATGGCTTTATGCCGAAACTAATAAGATATCGATGGATGGAAATTACCGCTTCTGAGTATGGAATTTACCAAGGATGTGTGCGTATCTAGCCCAAGCTGCCCAAGTGAAGGAAAAGGTTGATGTTGGCCCCGATTCGGACTGTGCCACGACTTAACTTAACTAAATTTATTCCAGTCACTTTCTTAAATAAGATTAAGAAAAGAGACAGAAAACCAACAGTTGACTTTAGTGCTGTCAAAGTGACGTTATACGCCCAAAAACGCCTTAAATAAGATGGCGTACACTATGATGGCATCGTATTTTGGGCGTGTAACGTCACTTTGACAGCACTAAAGTCAGCTGTAGGTTTTCTGTCTCTTTTCTTAATCTTATTTAAGAAAGTGACAGGAATAAATTTAGTTAAGTTAAGACGTGGCACAGTCCGAATCGGGGCCGTTGTGTCAAGAACTCCATACACTAGCGGAAAAGAGAGATGATGTGCGCGTATTTATTTTTATTCGCGAGGGGCAGGAAAATGTCCGTCATCTGCGATAGCCCTTAAAGATCAGTTATATTCGCTCAGTTGCAGAAACGCTCATTAGAGTTAACACTGCATAAAATCTCTTGCTAGCTTTAACTACTTACATCAACAAAACAAAAAGTGACAGCAAGAGATTTAATGGAAGATTAACTGAATGAGCGTTTCTGCAACGAGCGAATATAATTTAAAATTAACAGCATTCACATGCGACGAGTACGGTATACAAAAATTTAATTATACCTATCATCTCTGATTCTATATAGGGTGTAACAAAACACCCTAGTTATACTTAAGGGGGTGATTTAGACCATCAAACTGAACAACTTTCACTATGGAGCCAACATCGAGAAAAAATTAAAAAAATCTGCTGTCCCATACATTTTAGTCGAGTCGATACTGCAGTTTTGTATATATTTTTTCTCGATGTTGGGTCCATAGTGAAAGTTGTTCAGTTTGATACTCTGAAGCACCCCCTTAAGTATTACTAGGGTGTTTTGTTACACCCTGTATATTAGCCACTTTTCGGTAGTGCTATCCGTGTGGAAAAATACTGGGATGAAAAAAATTTGAATGACAAGCTAACTCGATAGAAGAAGTAGCCAGGCCCTGTACCCGGACTTTAGATGTTCGATATATTGCCACTGTTTCGGTCCGCACTTCATTGTAATAGAGTTGACATTGGAACGAAAAAGTACACGCAGTTGCGAAGTTCGAATGTGCGGATACAGGCCCAGTCTTCAGTAGATAAGAGAGAGGGAGAATGAGATGAGATCCAATTCCAATAGTACCGCATTCACTTGATTTAACGGAATCTGATGGAATCTGTGATGATGGTATATTTTAATTTCCTATTCGATCCGAAATGACTAAGTACTTACGTGTACTTTGATGAACAGTTTGTTCGAAACGTTTTGTTTTTCGTACTTTGTTAATACTTACCTACTTATTTCCTTTATTATTATTTTATTAACCTAGGTTGGTTGCTTAAGTTCATCCGGCTCGAAGGACCAAAATAATGTGAGAGTTAGTACGCTCTCACAATGATGTGAATGATAAAGCCAAAAAAAAAAAATGCAACGCATGCATGCTATGCTAATGATAGATATGCTATATTAATTTTTGAGTGCCGAAGTATGATACGGCCGAAGGAATGAAAATGCTGAGAGTAATGGTCGTATCGACGTATATTCGAACACTGATATGATAAATGCTCTTAAAAAGTATAATGTTAGCGCCCTATGTACGATGCACTTTTATCGAGGTCGCATGATGTCCAAGTTCAATGTTCAAATGCTGTACTGTGAAATAACATCTATCGATTGACCCCGATAATTGATGTACACACGGCGACACATCAAGCTATACAAAACCAATATAAGCTGGTCACGTGACGTTATACGTTACTCGACCTACGCGTGGCCAGCTTATTTTGGTTTTGTATAGCTTGATGTGTCACCGTGCGTACGTGCTTTGTACAGGCTCGGTAGACCCTTTTGTGGTCCCACCAATAGTCTATCTAAACTATTATAAAACTGTAACAGAAATGTGTCTGTACATTGAAGATATTTATTTAAAAAAAATTACGACATGGTTTTTACCTGTCCCCGATTCCAAATCACCAATTTTTGGATTTTTTGTCTGTCTGTTTGTTTGTTTGTTTGTTTGGGTGTTTGTTTGTTCGAGTATCACGCAAAAACTACTGAACCGATTTTGATGAAACTTTTTTGTTTGATAGCTTATCATCTGACTTAAAATCTGGTATATAATTTATGCGGACGAAGTCGCTGGTAAAAGCTCGTATAATATATAGCAGTACCTAATAAGCAGTACCTAGCTGCTCTGCGCACGCAGGCTATAGTATAATATAAAACTAGACAAGAAAACATTCTACTACTAGCTTCCCATTCAATGCAACAACAATATTAACAGACCAACTTTAGATATTCAATGGGAAAATCGACAAACCAAGTTCCAAAGTGAACTTTATAAAAACATTTCGTCAGCAACTTCTAATGACCGATGCTGAAACTTTCAACTCTTCCCAAAGTCCCTTTCCATGTCTTCTACGCCTTGGAGAAAAGTGTGAAAATTCTTTGATACCCAGGTCTTCCTATATTGATGGAAAAGTTTTGACTTGACTAAAGAAGTCAGACTACAGGAGTCTTGTGACCACGCTGTAAGGTTTCAAATGGCCTGATTGGTAGACCATTATGTTTGGACGAAACTTGCCTTCAAAGTTGGTTTTGTGAAGACAGTTGCTATTGAATCGAATGACGAATACTATAGATTCCATTTGTCAGTGTAACGTTGAGGGTGGATTAAAAGTATTGAAAGCTTTGCATATCTTGATTTTACAGCGCGCTACAGCCGAAAAATCTGTTCTCGGTCTTCTTTATCAGATTTTTGTGTGTTCGAGCAGACCACCAAGTTAGGTACCTACTACATGTTTTATAAAGTCCTCACAACGATGTAGAAATGCTTCATTAAGCATTTTAAAATATTCTGGTCTGGTCTGGCTCCAATTAGACGTATTATAAAACACATTGCACATTGTTAAATACAATTATCCTCTTTGTGAGCAATTGAGTAAGCGTGGACGTGACACTATTTGTTTGTTCTAAAAATAATGAACTAGGAAGAATTAACGCCTGGCTATAAATGCATCTAATTCAAATAAATTGCTTTGCTATAAACATTTTATAGGCGCTACTAAAGCAAAATAATAACTTTTTAAAAAACATTATAATGATTGAACCGGGATTCGAATCGAAACCAGGACTTCTTGTTTGGCAGTCAATCGTCTTAGAATTTTTTACATATTTAGATAAACTATGTTGTGGTGTCACGCGCACTGCGCTCCGCACGCGTGGTGGACTAACGCCCATACACCCTCCTTGCGGGTAGGCCTGTTCCCTGCAGTGGGACGTATATAGGCTGATGATGATGATGATGGGGAGAGCAAAAAAAAATTTGTAGGTAGGTATGCCTATTATTTTAAAGAAAAAACGAAGCTGGAGAACAAGCTAGTGTATACAGGGTGAAATTGATATCATTAGCATCCTTTTAAACTCAGAGTCTACCCATCAAACTACGCAACTTTTACAATGGTAGTAAACCGATCGGAGCAAAAAAAAATCTGCTGTTCCATACTAAACTGCAATGCCTACTTAACTCAAATTGATTTTAACTACAGATTTTTTTTCCCCTATCTGTTTGCTCCCATAATAAAAGTTGTTCAGTTTGATGGGTGTACTCTTAGTTTAAAAGGATGCTAATGATATCAATTTCAACCTGTATAATATGGATGAATATGTCAGAAAACTCTTTGAAATTAATACCTAGGTGTAGGTACATGTGGTTGAGCATCCGTTAATCCACAAAGAAGTAAGAACATAGGTGGTTTATTAAATATTTTCCTTTTAACGTTACATCATGCGACAACATTATTAACTAGACTGCGCTAAGCTTCGAAATTGGGTCGCTACATTATGCCTAAAGTCTTTAAGTTTACTAGGTTTTACTCGCAGCTTTGTCTTGAGGGTTTTTAGAAGCACTTATTTGGCCCTTTACACACTGCGACTTTTAGCATCGATGCAGTCTCGCGCGCTTTTGAAACGCGACTGCATCGCGACACCAGCAATGAACAGATTTTTGCATCGATGCTGTCGCGCGTTAGTATCGATACAGTCGCGCGTTAGCATTGATACACACGCGCGACGGCATAGATGCAGACGCGCGTTAGCATCGATACAGTTGCAATGCAGTCGCGCGACTGTATCGATGCTAACGCGCGTTAGCATCGATGCAGAATTGCAGACGCGGGGGTAGTGTGGGCATGATCAAAATACTTTTCGCGTCGTGGTTCACATTAGCATCGATACAGTCGCATGCTAACGCGATACAGCATCGATGCTGCATCGCGATTGCATCGATACTGCATCGCTACAGTTCAATGGCCAGCTTCTGCATCGCGACTGTATCGTGACTGTATCGATGCTAAAAGTAGCGCTAGTGTGTAAAGGTGGACCATTTGCAACTGCATCGATGCTGCATTGCTCAATACGAATTGGTTGGAGCCAGACCTTTTTATATACAAATCATGTAGTAGCCTAAGTAAAAGCTATTGATCCAAGGAAGCAAGCTCGACATTTTTAGCCACTTTTTAGCTGTCACAAGTCAGAACTCTTTGAGAAGAAGAAGATGAATAATATTTATCTTATCTTCTTATCTCTTTAGGTTTATGTGTAGAGTGTAAAAAAAAGATACCTACTTAGAGCGAGCGAAGCGAGCTCGACTTTTCTCTGCCTTACGAATTGATTATAGAGATAGATATTATACTTTGATATAGATAGCTTGAGCGTTATTTAATCTATATTTTTCCCGAATTTGCTGCCCCCAGTTAAGTGCCGCCCGGGGCATTTGCCACTGCGAACCCTCCCCACCTCCCCACCCCTCGCTACACTACTAATCCTCGGACTTTCCCTGCGAGATCGAATCAGAAATGAAGAGAAGAAGAAGAACCAGAGTAACTCACATAGCCCAAAGAATTGCTAAACTAAAGTGGCACATTGCTCGCAGAACCGATGGCCGATGGACCGAAAAGTTCTCGAGTGGCGACCGCGTACCGGATAGCACAGCGTGGGTAGGCCCCTCACACGGTGGACCGACGACCTGGTGAAGGCGGAGGGAACCCGTTGGATGAGGGCAGCGCAGGACCGGTCCTTATGGCGATCCTTGGAGGAGACCTATCTCCAGTGGACGTCCATCGGCTGTGATGATGAAGAGCATTGTGAAGCTATCAGTCTCCATACAAAAGGTGAAACCGTATTTTTTTTTACATTACAATTTTGTTTAAATACCTATGTGGTACTCATCATCATCATCATATCAGCCGACGACGTCCACTGCTGGACATAGGCCTCCCGCAAAAAGGGGGGATTTGCCATAATCGCCACACTTGGCAGGTGGGTTGGCGTTCGCAGTTGGATTGAATATGTGTACTTACTCAGAGGATGACACCCACGGGGGGAAATGGGGTGATGCTATTCTTAGCCGACACCACACAGCTCTATGCTATATACAGCATGTAAACTAACTAAAGGCAAACCTTTTAAGGGGATGATCAGACCATCAAACTGAACAACTTTCTCTAAGGGACCAAAACCGAAATCGCGACAAAAAATCAGCTGTTCCATACATTTGGGTTGAGCTAAACGCAAACCCTATGAGGGGATGAAAAAAGAAATCTGCGGTTTTGTATGGGACAACAGTTTTGTTTTGGCGATTTCGATGTCGGTCCCATAGAGAAAGTTGTTCAGTTTAATGGTCTGATCATCCCCTTAAAAGGTTTGCCTTTAGTTAGTTTACATACTGTATACAACGTGTTAATGAATTAGCGCAAAACCTCATACACCCCAACTGATTTATAACAAAATAATTAGATTGAAACAATAATTTCATTATTTTGATAGTTAAAATTTAAAGTTATTCGCATTTTAAGTTTTGAGGCAAAAATGATTTGTTATCATTTTAGCACTGAAAGAAAGCGCTAACGTACTCATGGATACATTTTTATAATCTTGTTTTGGTAGTAAGTAGGTGAGTGTGCCCGTGCAGTGGGTTGACATCGGGTTCAGAAAATTTTAAATTTTGCAAAAAAAATTATTTAATATTTTGAAAAAAATTACCTATGTTGAAACCATGATAATTCGATTCTGCTCTCGATTCTAAACAAACAACTTTCTAGTTTTGCGTTAATTCATTAACACGTTGTATATGCTATAGCTATGTGGTATTAAGTTAACTCATTCACTGAGATATCATAAATCCGATTACCCATTCCCAAAATATCTTTGTCACAATCATTAATTAAACCCATACATTTTATAGAGATACTTATCTACGTAATATAAAATTCAATGTCGTCATTCTACCGTGCCTAATGTGATGAAATTAAGTTATTCATACTTACACGAGCATTATTTCTACGTTTTCCTCCAGCTAATATTCTGTTAACGGAAAGAAATATTGTACAATGAGTTATAATTCTTTGAGACATATAAATCACGCTCTGGCGCTAATGCTCGCCGTGGGCACGTTGGACATAGTGTGGATACACCTTCATTTCACATGGATTTTAATACCTACTGAAAAGAATACTCAGGTATACAAACTTACGACTACATTTCCGAAGCGATATTCAGATGACTGTATTCTAAAAAATGGGCAGCAGGAGACGGAAAACACACACACATACACACACACACAGGATGTAACCAACAGAACTACCTACTATGGACTTTTCCGGTGACCGTACCGTACGCATTTAGTAATGAAAAGGGTGAAGATTTTTCTCCACATTTGACTGCATACAAAGAATTGCTGCACTAAAGTGGCAGTGGGCCGCACATTGCTCGCAATACCGTTGGCCGATGGGGCCGAAAAATTCTCGAGTGGCGAACACCGGAAAGCACAGCGTGGGCGTGGGATGGCTCTACTCAATAAAAAAGGTTAGAAATTGATTTTGTGCCCCTTAAGACACCCTTTAAAAGATAAGTACCTACCGAACCAACATCACAGTTGTAGTTGTAGTATAGCTTCTGATCATCTCGAAAGGTAATATAATCGTAAGATAATTTATGATACACGTAAGAAAGTCGTACTGAAATATGGTACCATAATACAGGGTGTACAATAAAATGGAACAGCTACTCAAAGGGGTGCTTCAGACCATCAAACTGAACAACTTTCTCTATGGGACCAATATCGAAAACGCGAAAAAAAATCCGCTCTCCCATACAAAACTGCGAACATAACTCGACTGAAATGTATGGGACAGCAGATTTTTTTTTCGCGATTTCGATATTGGTCCCATGGAGAAAGTTGTTCAGTTTGATGGTCTGAAGCACCCCTTTAAGTAGCTGTCCCATTTTATTGTACACCCTGTATATCTAGTCTAGAACACATTACCTAAAACCTTGTTTCTTGGAATTGGAACATAGCGTTAATAATGATAAACCCAAACCCTCGTTTCTTGCAATCTGTAGTTCAAATGGTGTCACCCAAATCAAGGCGTGTCCACATAAATCCAAAGCCAAGGATACGTTTTTGCGTGGTAGCACATTGCGTCGCGTCGCCAAATATATGAGAAGGTATTCTCATATAAATCTGCCGTTTGTTTTCGTACGAAATACTTTTATTTTTTAATTTTCCATTCCCGTACAAACGGTACGATGTGTTTCCCATTTTTATTGTCAACATAATTCATATTAAATTGCCTTGTTTAAAATTTTATCCTTTATATTTTCGACTTATTTATTCAACAAATAAATTATTGTGAGGCGAAACGATCGGCGGGGTCTCCGATTCTGTGTTTTGTTTAAAAATAAAAAACAAACATTCAAAATAAATACCTAATCAGTATCTTTTTGGCGCATATTACCCCAAATATCCAAATGCCCCAAATCATAGTATTCCCAAATGCCAATTCCAATGTGTTATTTAGGGCATCTCAAAAAATATCGTCGCTTTTCATCCCCATATAAACTGTTGGACGTATTTCAACGAATAAATAGCACAACCAAACGTCCCATATCAGAGATCAACATGCTTTAACGTGCCTTCCGAAGCAGATAGTTTGGGCACATGAGTAAATACCCCACAGAGATAAAACTTCTAATACGGAGCACACAAAATGATCACGTGACACGGGTGGCGTGTAGGTGAACTCGTAGGTGAAATGTCACGCACACACCTCCGCGCCTTGTATTAGAATACTATTGTTTAGCGCGATTGTATGAAGGCTTCATAATTAAGCTGTCAGTGTTGAGCATTTACCTATTCATGTGCCTATTAATTAGGTTATTGGATAGGAGTAATTTGTAGATAAAATTGACATCAGTAGGACTACAGCACGGCTAGCATGCCACCCACGACAAAGCATTTAACCGAGAAAACCGTCATGCGCGCTCTTTTGGCATACGTAAAATAATAAAGATGGAGGCACGCGTCTCGATTTTTGTCGTTCTCTCGGGGGTGGCATGTTAGGCCTACTGGACTAGCAAGACGACACGCACGACAAAAGCGTCAAAACCGCCATGCGCGCTCGCTTTCGCATACGCAAAATAACAGAGACAGAGGCACGTCTCGATTTTCGTCGTTTTCTCAGAGGTAGCGTTTAAATTAGGTAGGTAACTGAAACTGCTTTAAAAGCCCAGTTTCCTTCAAAATAGACTGGACAAATGTAAAAAGCCTAAGAAAGTCGGACAGGCCGGACACCGTCTAATTTGCCCGGACACACAACCAAAAAGCCTAACTATGTCCGGCTTTATCCGGACGCCTAGCAACGCTAGCTAGAGGGCTATTAACCCCAAAAGAGAGTTGATCTGATGTGTCGCAAAAAGGTCGCAATGCAACATGGAAGGTTATCCTTGAGATGAAATACCACTAAAAACGGTCACCCATCCAAAGACTGTCCTAACCGGGCGTAAGCACTGAAAACCACTTCATAGGCCCCGAACCCTTTCTCGGAATCCCCAATAGTCTAACGCGAGATTCTTTGAATAGGGCCAGCTTTGGTGAGGCAATAAAGCTTTGGTGTAACACCCCAGGCATGGGCCACTCCAAAGCACTTATCAAAGGCTACAATCGCAAACTTGCGAACGGTCTCCTTGCCCTCAGCAAGGATCAAATTTGTACAATAGCAAGGTCAATCACAGGCCACTGCAAATTAAATAAGCACAATGTACACACTGAACTTAAGTGACACGACCGGCTGCAGATTTTGCAAGGAGGAGATGGAAACTCCTCTGCACCTCCTATGCGATTGTGGCCCCCTGATATACAAACGCAGCACTCATCTGGGTAGGCACGTGCTGACACCAGATGAGATACAAACTATCCCGATCAAGAATCTACTGCGATTTCTGGCCGCAGTGGGGATTGGTAAGGAACTATAAAAAGGGCGTTCACAAAGGACCAGCGATGGTCTACGTGGCACAGGCTTAGCAAGGCCCAAAACCCCAAATAATAAATAATAATAAACCGGGCGTTGCTAACTTCCCATTGATTGTTTTCAATATCGAAGCTCGGACTACAACATCTCCTACGCAAGCAGAAATGACTACTATAGTCAATAAACTATTAAAAGCATCCTGTTTGCCGCCAAATTCTATACTATTTGGCAATATGACGTGCATTACCGGTCCACGGGTCCACTATTGATGTGTTTACCCTACTTGTGCGTCGTATGAATGATAATGTCAGTTTTAGTGCTTCTTTATGTTGTGGGGTGAGCTGGACAGTGGTGGGTCGGGGTTTTTTTGATGGAATGTTTGATTCAGGTGTTTATTTGTAAAACTAGGCAGAGAAAGTACTTCAGTTGGATAAAATGCGAAATCAGGGTTTTGGCAGTATTGTAATGTTAAGGATTGGTTTTAAAACAAAAATCGTCATGTACCTATAACTTGGTCAAGTAGTCAATTATTAACATTTTCTATTGAACAGATTTTTTTCGCGATTTCAAAGTTGGTCCCCTAGTAAAAGTTGTTCAGTTTGATGGTCTGAAACACCCCCTAAAGTATGTAGCGCATTTTAATTTACCTACACCCTACGTCGTACGACGACCCGGTTGGTGTAATGGTTACCACGCCGGACTGCCAAACCAGGGTCCTGGGTTCGAATCCCGGTTCAGTCATGGATGTTATATGTTTGTGCCGTTGTTGTATGGTAGTCATAACAAAAAGCATAAGGCTTACTTTGGGATCATTACAATGTATGTGCCTGTGAGCGTTATTTATTTTTATTTATTTATTTTTACCCTATACGTCCCACTGCCAGGCACAGGGCTACCCTCTGGGAGGTTGTACCCTCTGGGAGGTTGTTGTGGCTTTAATCCACCACGCGTGCTCAATGCGGGTTGATACACTTCACATACGCACCAGAAACAAAATAGTGCCTCGTGGCAAGCCAGAATGCGCACGACATTCACATCCGTCTACGAACCCATTCGCCACGCAACCCCTTCCATCCATTTTAAAGGTTGAAAGTAAATTCCTTATTTTCCACCTCGGTTGTTTTCAGATGGATCTAGTTACTCGGAACAATTTAATCATGGCCGTGTTACATAGAGAAACATTGTCGTCGCTCAGCAAGGAACTACAAATGTCACTGGTAATTTGTTTTCATAAAGAAACTTCTGTCTTAACGATACGGCTCAAGTTATGAGAGGAAACCGTTTCTAACTTAACCTAATTCAACCTTTTTTTTAACCGACTTCAAAAAAGGAGGAGGTTTCTCAGTTCGACCGTATATATATATATTTTTTTTTTATGTGTGTTCGCGGATAACTTCGTCGTTTATGAACCGATTTTGATGATTCTTTTTTTGTTGGAAAGAAGATGTCCCGAGGGTGGTACCATGATAAGGAAACCAGGATCTGATGATGGCATCCTAGAGAAATCGAGGGGAACCTTCGAAAATCGTACTGCCGACTAGTGCGTTTTTTAATTTAAAGCACTCCTATTAAATCGAACTAATGAATTCACCACTGAAAATTGTGAAATAAACAAAATTTTAACAAAAAATTAAAACCGCCTTCAAAAAAACTAAAAAGTTAAAAAATAATATTGCAGCCAATGACTTTTTCGTTCGCATCATAAGAACATTAATTTTTTGGTGTCTGGTTATGTGTAGGGTAGCTAACCTGAGTAGGTACTCGGATATGCGGGAAAATTAAAAAGCAGGACGTGGCTAAAAAAAGCAGGACCGAGCTGTCTTAGTATGGGAAACTCCCCAATTGTATGGGACAGCAGTAATTTCTTTAGATATTTTTATTTTGGTATCGTAGAGATAGTCTTTAGTTTGATGGTCTGATCATCACCTTAAAACCATATTAAGAAGGACCCTGTATACCACCAAGAGAGCTACGACAAATTACATCCCTAATATTACAAATGTGATTGTAAGTTTGTTTGTTAGGTTTTCACGCCAAAACTATTTATCCGATCATCATGAAACTTTGTACAGTCGCCATCAGATATATCGTAGCATACAAGGTGTCAAAATATTTCTGAGCAGTGCTAATTTTCATTAAATTATTTACAGTAAATGTTACCAATTATATCTAAACGTGTATTTTGTCATAAATATCTGAACAGCGAATTTTCAATAATTTCTTTACAATGTTATTTAAAATTAACATGTAAAACAACGGAGTAAGGTTTTTATCCGAAACTGTTCAGATTTTTATGGCCACCATGACTGCGTCGATATATTTGATGTTCTCGGCGTTCCTATATTTTTGATTGACTATGAGTAAAGAAATTATTGAAAATTAGAACTGCTTAGAAATATTTAACCATCTTTTTTGCTACGATATATCTGCTGGTGACTGTACACATATTCTTGGGGGTATTAGAAGTCATCATCATCATCAGCCTGGTAAACCCCACTGCTGGGTATAGGCCTCTTCATTTCTACGCCAACCAGAACGGTCCCACGCTAGTCTCATCCACTTTTTACCGGCTACTTTGCAAATGTCATCCGACCACCTGGCCGCTGGTCTGCCCACTGACCGTTCCCCCTCCCACGGCCGCCACTCTGTCACTGCCCTCGTCCATCTGCTATCATTCCGCCTGGCCAAGTGTCCCGCCCACCTCCACTTCAGAGTAGATATCCGCTTGCCGATATCAATCACCTTTGTTCGGCGTCTGATCTCGACATTCGGAACCCGGTCCAGAAGTATCCAGAAGTAAGTATTAGAAGTAACATAGGATATTTGGGGTTTTCCCAACTCCACGCGGACGAAGTCGCGGGCAAAAGGTAGTACTACATAAAAGCAAATAATGTTACTATCATGCCAACGATCATGCCACAATAAATCACAGTCTCACACGCAGCATATCAAACCATATTCTTATGACTTATTCCGCACATGCCTACACGTCATTATCTCACGTTATCGTCGATTCCCGGGATCCCGGGATGGAAATATTTCCCGGGAAATGCGAGCGGGAATCATAGTGATGTAAATGTGAAAGTTTGTTCACTAATGATTGTCTATTGTTATTATATTTTGGAAAGTTTGGCTTTGTTTGAGTTGTTATGTGATTGATATAATTTGTAGTCCGAGATCCGACCGTTAAATTGTGCACCTATTTCATAGGCGAACGAAATGTTATTCTAGTGTAATTCAACGCCCCGCCAAGTTACCTAGAAATTTTTTGCCGCAAATACCTTTTCCATTATGATTTTTGGCATAACTTTTTCCACCTGTCTGTTAGGGAAGTAAATGAGGTGCCATCAAAAGGAGACTGATCTAAAGTACTGGAAAAACTAGGGTTGCCACCTCTCAATCTGCCGCAACCACAGGGTTGCCAGGTTCAAAGAAGTCATTTTTTGCGGCAGATTGAGAGGTGGCAACCCTAGTTTTTCCAGTACTTAAGATCAGTCAGTCAGTCTCCTTCCGATGGCACCTCATTTACTTCCCTAACAGATAGGTGGAAAAAGTTATGCCAAAAATCATAATGGAAAAAGTACTTGCGGCATGATTTTTCTAGGCAACTTGGCGGCGTTGAATTAACCCCTGTGTAAACATACACTAGTATCACATTTCGTTCGCCTATGAAATAGGTGCATAATTTTACGGTCGGATCTCGGTCTATTGTTAGTGTACCTATTTAGAGGACCAAAATGTAGGTGCTTGAGGTAGGACTCTACGATAAACAGGGTGTAACAAAACACCCTAGTAATATTTAAAGAACCATCAAACTGAACAACTTTCACTATGGAGCCAAATGCGAAATCGTGAAAAAAAACTGCTGTTTCATACAAAACTTTAGTATCAAATCGACCCAAATGAACGGGAGAGCCGATTTTTTCATTTTTTTCAACGTTGTCTCCATAGTCCATAGTGAAAATTGTTTAGTTTGATGGTTGAAACCATCCCATTAAATCTATTAGGGTGTTTTGTTATACATCCTGTATATCAGTAGTCATATCACGATAAATCATGATATACATAATTCCTTCTTAAGATACTGACACTTTTTTAAGGGGATGATCAGACCGTCAAACTGAACAACTTTCTCTGTGGCACCAACATCGAAAACGCGAAAAAAATATCTGCTGTTCCATACTTACACTACAATGCCTACTCGACTCAAATGTATGCAACAGCAGATTTTTTTTGCTCCGATCTGTTTGCTCCCACAGTAATAGTTGTTCAGTTTGATGGGTAGACTCAGTTTAAAAGGATGCTAACGATATCAATTTCACCCTGTAGTTACCACCTCTAGACTTGTCAACAAAATGTTTCAACCCCAAAATTTGAACAAAAACCAGACGGGGCGTTTTAACAAAAACGGATTTCGTTAAAACTTTTTGATTGGAAACAAGTGAACAAAAACAACCAATGTAGTATCGCCTGGCAACAATTTTGTTTCGAAACTGACAAACATTTTTGTGGAACAATATTTTATCTTTAAAATATTCGGCCGTTTTGGTTTTGTTTTAAACAATCCAAAAACAAACAAATAATAATAATAAATAACCCTTGAAGTCTTTCGTATGAAATCGAAATTTAAAATCTGGTTCAAAATTATATATTTTATTGTTTTTTTTTTTGTATTATCGAATAGGTAGATTAGGGAGTACCAATACATAATTTTAGGAACCGAATTTTTTATTTTTTTATTTTTACATCGAGATTATTATACATTTATTCCTTACAACTGGTATGTAATAGTACATTATAAAAATAAATAAATAAACCTGAAATCTCGTTTATGATCAACAAAAACAACTCTAGGATGCAGAGCGATCACGCATCTATCGATCAAAGAGGAGAGAAGCCCAAATGAGACCAGCCTGAACCAAGTTGTCCAGAATGATGAGCTTAGACTACGAAATTCCTTTTAGCCTTCCTGTCCGAAGCTTGCGGCCCCGGGCTGGGGACTTTTAGTATGTTATACCTGGGGGTCACCTCTACCCTCTACTCTACCATAAAAAATAATAACCCGGACTGACATTTTATTTGCCAATTTTGGAGCTTCGTTGATTGAACTAATAAGGAGCAAAACCAATTGGTCTAATTATAAATTTGAGGGACGCATTACAATCTACGTGCTAATACTTCATGCGAACCGCTCTATAGCCGTTTGATCAGGGACTAATTAATAATTGTTTTTTTTTCAGTACCTGTCTCATTTAAGAGCCTATTTAAGCCTAAAAAATTTACAAAAATAGAAAAAAATTGCTTAAGTAACATTTTTTAAGGCTTCACCATTATACACACTTCAAACATGGAGTAGATATTTTAGTCTACTTAGCTAAATAGTCTTTTTGTCAGTAAATAGTGCCGAATACAGATTAAAAATTCCATACACAATTACTTCCCACCTCCTTAATTCCGTGAATCGACTGGGCTACTATTAGTACAGGGTGAAATTGATATCATTTGCATCCTTTAAAACTAAGAGTGTCTACCCATCAAACTGAACCACTTTCACTATGGAGCAAACCGATCGGAGCAAAAAAATTACCAGCTGTTGCATACTAAACTGCAATGCCTACTCGACTCAAATGTATGCAACAGCAGATTTTTTTTGCTCCGTTCAGTTTGCTCCCGTAGTGAAAGTCGTTCAGTTTGATGGGTAGACTCTTAGTTTAAAAGGATGCCAATGATATCAATTTCACCTTGTATACAGGGTGTAACAAAACACCCTAGTAATACTTAAGGAGGTGCTTCAGACCCTCAATCTCAACAACATTCACTATGGAGCCAACTTCGTAATCGCGAAAAAAAAAACAGCTGTCCCATACCAGTTTAGTCGAGTCCGCACAGCAGTTTTGTATGGGACAGCAGATTTTTTTTTCGCGATTTCAAAGTTGGCTCTATAGTGAAAGTTGTTCAGTTTGATGGTCGGAAGCACCCCCTTAAGTATTACTAGGTTGTTTTGTTACACCCTGTACAATTCACATTGATCATTTATTTTTGACAATGACAAGTAAAACTAAAGTGGCCAGTAAACAGTATGTTAAGTCTGCATTGTTTACCTGGTTATTGTACGTAATTTGAACGATGTAGTGGAGGTTGACCTACGTTATCTTCAAGTCAGCTACTGGCGAGAGGTGGCGGAGGATCGGGAAAAGTGGCGTCCCCTTATTTTGAAGGCCAAGAGCATTGGCAGCTGAGCCAGCGAAATAAGTTAGTTGTAGTTATTAAAATTAGAATCCGTGTGTTTTGCTAATTACATAGGTACTGTGACTGTCCCTCAAATTCATAATTTGTTCCTTATAACAAAATTTTGTTATCTGGCTGATAATAAAAGTTTAGCCAAGGTGGGCGTTCCCGGATCAAATGACCATTTACATGCACTAAAATGCAATCTGCTTCAGTCACCAATCAGCCATGGGCCCGTTGAAATATTGTGCCCTATTTTTGTTTCTAAAATTATCAAAGTGCGAAGAATGTGTTCTGGACAAAACAACGTTAGACATCGCGTACGATAATAAGTTGAAGAATGACATATTTTGCAACTACGATTCTGCGAAACCACCTATCGAAAATGGTACGATTTTCGTCAAACCGTACTTAGTTTTGAGATTCTTCAGATTTAGTCAAAACGAAGAGACTTTCAGTTTAAACGTTTGGGTAATATTAAAATACAGCGACCATCGCCTTAAATGGAATCCCGTAGAATACGATGGCTTGACGCGAACAAGACAAAATTTCTACCACCTTTGGGCACCGACCATAGAATTATTGAACAACATGGATATACATTCTTACGGCCCACGGTTTGGAACATCGTGTGAAATAAAGCACTACGGAGAAGTAAGCTGTACCCATAGAATGGTATTTGAAACTCAATGCAGTACGAAATTGAAAGATTGGCCTTTTGATACCCAAACTTGTACTCTGAAATTTGGAGAAACGAAAAAAAATGTTGTTTTTACGTTTAAAGGTCCTACAGGAATAGTATCCTTTCATTCTTTATATGGTGCTGGATGGAAAATAATAGGTTTCAAGACAACCGAAGACCCTGAAAGCAAAGTTCAGATGACTATATCGTTTGTTTTAGAGAGACAGGCATTTGGTCTAGCTGCAATGATTGTAGTGCCTTCTATAATTCTCTTTGTTCTTACAATTTCGGCTTTAGTGCTAAATGTTAATGGTTATATTCGATTATTTCTAGCCTGTTTCAGTGTCCTTCTACATCACAATTTGTTACAAACGATAAGTGAAGAAATACCGAAGCATAGTGCTGATTCTCCTTCTATTTTAATTTTCGTTCGTGATTCTTTAAGAATATGTGTCAGTGTAGTAATTTTGACTTTCATTTTAAGTTATTTGTGTAAAAAAGAAGTGCCTGCTCCTGCTTGGGTTACTACTGTGAACGGATATGTGATGAAAAGTAAATTTAATTATCTTATTTGGCCGCGATGGGAATTCAAAGATGCGAATGTTTATAAAGAGAACAATGCTATGGAAGAATGGAATGATTTCGTGAATATAGTCAACAGTTTTTGTTTGATAGTGTTGATATTTACTTATATTGTTTTGTTTTCTATGAATATGCCTAAACTTCCTTCAGTTATGAATCCACTTTAACAAATTATAATAAAGTAATGTTGGATTGTGGTCAGATCAGTCCCTGTACCCGCACTTTTGATGTTCGCTATATCGCCACTGTTTCGGTCCGCATTTCATTGCAATAGAGTTGACATTGGAACGAAAATGTTCACGCAAGTTCGAATGTGCGGGTAGAGGCCCAGGCCCTGTACCCGGACTTTCGATGTTTCGATGATCGCCCCTGTTTCGGTCCGCATTTCATTGGAATAGAGTTGACATTGGAACGAAAATGTTCACGCAATTGCGAAGTTCGAATGTGCGGCTAGAGGCCCAGCATACGTTTAATTTCGTATCACAACATCTAGGTACTTCATTCGGATGATTCTTTTGACGATAGGTACGGTAGGAAAATCGTACGTGAGTAAATTGTTGTTGTTGTAGCATTTATAAAAGATAAAATGTATTTGTTCGGTTATAATAAAAAAAGATAATTATGAAATACTGAGTTAGGTACAGTGCGACATAAAAGAGTAGACAAAAATTGAGGGCGCCACTTTTTTGTAAGAGTGTAGAGTCGTTTTAGGTTTAGGTGAAAAAAGATCGTTTCGTTTATATCGTACTGAATCAGGAACTCAAAGAACACATGCAGAAACAAAATCAGATGACACCGAAGAGAGTACTCTTAAACATAAGATGACGTTGAAGGTTCATTTGTTAGCTTGATTACTAATATCATAGCTTTAAAACGGAGAATATATTTTAGTTATTAAATGTCACAGAACTCGCAGCCTTCCCAAATATCAACGCATCGGTAAGATAAAGGCACACAGCTGGCTTAGCCACATAGAAAGAATGGGTGAGGATCGGGTTTTCATAAGTTGTGCTTCGAGCTCCTATCTTAACTATTATAAAACTGTAACAGAAGTGTGTCTGTACATTGAAGACATTAACAAAAAAAAAGTTACGATATGGTTTTTAGGTGTCCCTGATTCCATATCATCAATTTTTGGATTTTTTGCCTGTCTGTTTGTTTGTGTGTTTGTTTGCTTGTTGAACGAACATCACGCAAAAACTACTGAACCGATTTTGATAAAACTTTTTTTGTTTGATAGCTTATGATCTGACTTAAAATCTGGTATATAATTTGTGCGGACGAAGTCGCGGGTTAACACTAGTATTGAATAAATTATGGTGACTTTGACTTTTTTTATTTTATTTTTATTTTATTTTATCTGGATCGACCTACTGATTGATCTTCCGTGCTTATCAAGACTGCAGTGAGTAATTTTTGCAAAATAAAGGTCCATTATATGCTGACGGTTTTTAAGGGGATGATCAGACCATCATACTAAACGAATTTCTCTATGGGACCAAAAGATTGCGTAGGATCGGGAATAGTGGCGTTCTCACGTTTTGGAGGCCAAGACTCATCTTGGCAGTTAAGCCAGCGGAATTAGTTAGTAGTTGTTTTGTTAATCATATAGGTACTGTGACTGTAATACGTCTCTCAAATTAATAATTTAACCAATTGGGTTTGTTCCTTATCATATAATTTTGTTATCAGCCAAGCTGGGCGTTCCCGGATCAAATGACAATTAAATGGCATTACATGCACTAAAGTACAATCTGTTTCAGTCTCAAATCAGCCATGGGCCCGTTGAAATATTGTGTCCTATTATTGTTTCTAAAATTATCAAAGTGCGAAGAATGTGTTCTGGACAAAACAACGTTAGACATCGCGTACGATAATAAGTTGAAGAATGACATATTTTGCAACTACGATTCTGCGAAACCACCTATCGAGAATGGTACAATTTTCGTCGAACCGTACTTAATTGTGCGATTTTTCAGATTTACTCAAAACGAAGAGACTTTCAGCCTAAACGTTTGGTTAATATTACAATATCACGACCATCGCCTTAAATGGAATCCCGTAGAATACGATGGCTTGACGCGAACTAGGCAAAATTTCTACCACCTTTGGACACCGACCATGGAATTATTGAACAACATGGACACGAATTCGTATGGCCCATCGTATGAAACACCGTGTGAAATAAAGCACTACGGAAAAGTAGCCTGTACCTACAGAATGTTATTTGAAACTCAATGCAGTACGAAATTGAAAGACTGGCCTTTTGATACCCAAACTTGTACTCTGAAATTTGGACAATCGAAAACAAATGTTGTTTTCAGGTTCAATGGCACCAGAAGAATATCATTCTTTGGTTCTGAATATGGTCCTGGATGGAATATAATAGATTATAAGACGAATGAAGATCCTCAAAACAAAGTTCGGATGACTGTTACGTTTGTTTTAGAGAGACAGGCATTTGATCTAGCTGCAATGATTTTAGTGCCTTCTATAATTGTCGTTGTTCTTACAGTTACGACTTTGGTGCTAAATGTTAATGGTTATATTCGATTATTTCTAGCCTGTTTCAGTGTCCTTCTACATCACAATTTGTTACAAACGATAAGTGAAGAAATACCGAAGCATAGTGCTGATTCTCCTTCTATTTTAATTTTCGTTCGTGATTCTTTAAGTATATGTATCAGTGTAGTAATTTTGACTTTCATTTTAAGTTATTTGTGTAAAAAAGAAGTGCCTGCTCCTGATTGGGTTACTACTGTGAACGGATATGTGTTAAAAAGTAAATTTAATTACCTTATCTGGCCGCGATGGGAATTTAGAGATGCGAATGTTTCTATAGTAGAATGGAATAATTTCGCGAATATAGTAAATAGTTTTTGTATGATAGTGTTCATATTTACTTATATTGTTTTGTTTTCTATAGGTATGCCTAAACCTCCTTCAGTTATACATCCACTGTAACAATTATTATTATATTAAGAATTTTAATAAAATAATGTAGGAGTGTGGCCAGCCGCAGCATACGTTTAATTTCGTATCCAGTACCTACTTTAATCTTTCCGGATGATTATTTTGACGATACGGTAGAAAAATCGTACAGTCAGCCTAAAGAAGATGTATACGTGGACTAAAGTTCATTATGCCTTTGTTCCAAAATATTTTACACTCTTACAGTTACAAAACTTAATATGAATTATGTTGCACCAAATCTGTATATACAGCCCAAGTAAATAACCGTCTATATAAGCTATCAACATAACTTAGTACCCATATTATGTTTCAAAAAGATGTATACAGTTACGTACAATAACGAAGTAAAGAATGCAGTCTTAACATACTGTTTACTGGCCACTTTAGTTCTACTTGTCATTGTCAAAAATAAATGATCAATGTGAATTGTATAGTAGCCCATGCAGTCAATGTACGGAGTTTTTTTAGGAGGTGGGAAGTATTTTTTTATGTGTGGGACTTTTAAACGGTAATCGGCACCATTTACTGACAAAAAGACTATTTAGCTAAGTAGACACAAATATTTATCCCGTGTTTGAAGTGTCTATAATGGTAAAGCCTTAAAAAATGTTACCGTCCGGTTTTTAGAACAAGATACTTAAATGCTAAATTTTAAATTTGGGGCTGTTGCTGAGGTGATTTCATTTCTTATTTTTGTGTATTTTTAGGCTCAAATAGGCCCTTAAATGATATACGTAACGAAAAAACAATTCTTAATTAGTCCCAGGTCAAACCGTTCAATGACTGGGCTATAGGTCGCCCGAAGTTTTAGCACGTAGATTGTAATGCGTCCCTCAAATTCATAATTAGACCAATTGCTTTTGGTCCTTATCACAAAAAGCCAATGACTAAAAATGACGCCTTATTTCTTTTCACCTCTTTTTTTAGCGCGGCCAGTAATCAAACTTGAATTTTATAGTTCAGAATAAAGTTACAAACAAAACTTTAAGACAAGCATATTTTTAACCTCATTCCGAACGGAGATATAAAGGCTTGAAGTAAACGAAATTAATATATTTTCAACTTCAAGCCCTTTGTATCTCCGTTCAGACTTAATTTAGGGATATACATGCCATAACAAGTTTTTATTGTTACTTTATTCTGAACGAATATATTCTAGTTTGATTGCTGGCCGCGCTAAAAACAACGTCGACAAATAATGCGCCAAACTTCCATAAAAAACCCGCATTGTCTTTTTGTTATCAGCCAAGGTAAGGTGGGCGTTCCCGGATCAAATGACCAATAAATGGCTTTATATGCACTAAAATAAAATCTGCTTCAGTCTCCAATCAGCCATGGGCCCGTTGAAAAATTGTGTCCTATTTTTGTTTCTACAATTAACAAAGTGCGAAGAATGTGTTCTGGACAAAACAACGCTAGACATCGCGTACGATAATAAGTTGAAGAAGGACATATTTTGCAACTACGATTCTGCGAAACCACCGATCGAGAATGATACAATTTTCGTCGAACCGTACTTAATTGTGCGATTTTTCAGATTTACTCAAAACGAAGAGACTTTCAGCCTAAACGTTTGGGTAATATTACAATATCACGACCATCGCCTTAAATGGAATCCCGTAGAATACGATGGCTTGACGCGAACAAGACAACATTTCTACCACCTTTGGGCACCGACCATGGAATTATTGAACAACATGGACACGAATTCGTATGGCCCATCGTATGAAACACCGTGTGAAATAAAGCACTACGGAAAAGTTGCTTGTACCTATAGAATGTTATTTGAAACTCAATGCAGTACGAAATTGAAAGACTGGCCTTTTGATACCCAAACTTGTACTCTGAAATTTGGAGGATGGAAAAGAAATGTTGTTTTCAGGTTCAATGGCACCAGAAGAATATCATTCTTTGGTTCTGAATATGGTCCTGGATGGAATATAATAGATTATAAGACGAATGAAGAACCTCAAAACAAAGTTCGGATGACTGTTACGTTTGTTTTAGAGAGACAGGCATTTGATCTAGCTGCAATGATTTTAGTGCCTTCTATAATTGTCGTTGTTCTTACAGTTACGACTTTGGTGCTAAATGTTAATGGTTATATTCGATTATTTCTAGCCTGTTTCAGTGTCCTTCTACATCACAATTTGTTACAAACGATAAGTGAAGAAATACCGAAGCATAGTGCTGATTCTCCTTCTATTTTAATTTTCGTTCGTGATTCTTTCAGTATATGTATCAGTGTAGTAATTTTGACTTTCATTTTAAGTTATTTGTGTAAAAAAGAAGTGCGTGCTCCTGATTGGGTCACTACTGTGAACGGATATGTGTTAAAAAGTAAATTTAATTACCTTATCTGGCCACGATGGGAATTTAGAGATGCGAATGTTTCTATAGTAGAATGGAATAATTTCGCGAATATAGTAAATAGTTTTTGTATGATAGTGTTCATATTTACTTATATTGTTTTGTTTTCTATAGGTATGCCTAAACCTCCTTCAGTTATACATCCACTGTAACAATTATTATTTTAAGAATTTTAATAAAATAATGTAGGAGTGTGGCCAGCCGCAGCATACGTTTAATTTCGTATCCAGTACCTACTTTAATCTTTCCGGATGATTATTTTGACGATACGGTAGAAAAATCGTACAGTCAGCCTAAAGAAGATGTATACGTCGACTAAAGTTCGTTATGCCTTTGTTCCAAAATATTTTACACACTTACAGTTACAAAACTTAATATGAATTATGTTGCACCAAATCTGTATATACAGCCCAAATAAATAACCATCTATATAAGCTATCAACATAACTAAGTACCCACATTATGTCTCAAAAAGATGTATACAGTTACGTACAATAACCAGGTAAACAATGCAGTCTTTAACATACTGTTTACTGGCCACTTTAGTTCTACTTGTCATTGTCAAAAATAAATGATCAATGTGAATTGTATAGTAGCCCATGCAGTCAATGTACGGAGTTTTGTTAGGAGGTGGAAAGTATTTTTTTATGTGTGGGACTTTTAAACGGTAACCGGCGCCATTTACTGACAAAAAGACTATTAAGCTAAGTAGACACAAATATTTATCCCGTGTTTGAAGTGTCTCTAATGGTAAAGCCTTAAAAAATGTTACCGTCCGGTTTTTAGAACGAGATACTTAAATGCTAAATTTTAAATTTGGGGCTGTTGCAGAGGTAATTAAATTTTTTATTTTTGTGTATTTTTTAGGCTCAAATAGGCCATAAAATGATATACGTACCGAAAAAAACAATTCTTAATTAGTCCCAGGTCAAACCGTACAATGACTGGGCTAAAGAGGGGGTCGCACGAAGTATTAGCACGTAGATTGTAATGCGTCCCTCAAATTCATAATTAGACCAATTGCTTTAGGTCCTTATCACAAAAAGCCAATGTCTAAAAATGGAGCCTTATTTCTTTTCACCTCTTTTTTTAGCGTGGCCAGTAATCAAACTTGAATTTTATAGTTCAGAATAAAGTTACAAACAAAACTTTAAGACAAGCATATTTTTAACCTCATTCCCAACGGAGATATAAAGGCTTGAAGTAAACGAAATGAATATATTTTCAACTTCAAGCCTTTATATCTCCGTTCAGACTTAATTTAGGGATATACATGCCATGACAAGTTTTTATTGTTACTTTATTCTGAACTAATATATTCTAGTTTGGTTGCTGGCCGCGCTAAAAACAAAGTCGAAAAATAATGCGCCAACCTTCCATACAAAACACGCATTGTCTTTTTGTTATCAGCCAAGGTGGGCGTTCCCGGATCAAATGACCAATAAATGGCTTTATATGCACTAAAATAAAATCTGCTTCAGTCTCCAATCAGCCATGGGCCCGTTGAAATATTGTGTCCTATTTTTGTTTCTACAATTATCAAAGTGCGAAGAATGTGTTCTGGACAAAACAACGCTAGACATCGCGTACGATAATAAGTTGAAGAAGGACATATTTTGCAACTACGATTCTGCGAAACCACCGATCGAGAATGATACAATTTTCGTCGAACCGTACTTAATTGTGCGATTTTTCAGATTTACTCAAAACGAAGAGACTTTCAGCCTAAACGTTTGGGTAATATTACAATATCGCGACCTTCGCCTTAAATGGAATCCCGTAGAATACGATGGCTTGACGCGAACTAGGCAAAATTTCTACCACCTTTGGACACCGACTATGGAATTATTGAACAACATGGACACGAATTCGTATGGCCCATCGTATGAAACACCGTGTGAAATAATGCACTACGGAAAAGTAGTCTGTACCTATAGAATGGTATTTGAAACTCAATGCAGTACGAAATTGAAAGACTGGCCTTTTGATACCCAAACTTGTACTCTGAAATTTGGAGGATGGAAAAGAAATATTGTTTTCAGGTTCAATGGCACCAGAAGAATATCATTCTTTGGTTCTGAATACGGTGCTGGATGGAATATAATAGATTATAAGACGAATGAAGATCCTAAAAACAAAGTTCGGATGACTATAACGTTTGTTTTAGAGAGACAGGCATTTGGTCTAGCTGCAATGATTGTAGTGCCTTCTATAATTCTTTTTGTTCTTACAATTTCGGCTTTAGTGCTAAATGTTAATGGTTATATTCGATTATTTCTAGCCTGTTTCAGTGTCCTTCTACATCACAATTTGTTACAAACGATAAGTGAAGAAATACCGAAGCATAGTGCTGATTCTCCTTCTATTTTAATTTTCGTTCGTGATTCTTTAAGTATATGTATCAGTGTAGTAATTTTGACTTTCATTTTAAGTTATTTGTGTAAAAAAGAAGTGCGTGCTCCTGATTGGGTCACTACTGTGAACGGATATGTGTTAAAAAGTAAATTTAATTACCTTATTTGGCCGCGATGGGAATTTAGAGATGCGAATGTTTCTATAGTAGAATGGAATAATTTTGCGAATATAGTAAATAGTTTTTGTATGATAGTGTTCATATTTACTTATATTGTTTTGTTTTCTATAGGTATGCCTAAACCTCCTTCAGTTATACATCCACTGTAACAATTATTATTATATTAAGAATTTTAATAAAATAATGTAGGAGTGTGGCCAGCCGCAGCATACGTTTAATTTCGTATCCAGTACCTACTTTAATCTTTCCGGATGATTATTTTGACGATACGGTAGAAAAGAAAAATCGTACAGTCAGCCTAAAGAAGATGTATACGTCGACTAAAGTTTATTATGCCTTTGTTCCAAAATATTTTACACACTTACAGTTACAAAACTTAATATGAATTATGTTGCACCAAATCTGAATATACAGCCCAAATAAATAACGATCTATATAAGCTATCAACATAACTAAGTACCCATATTATGTCTCAAAAAGATGTATACAGTTACGTACAATAACCAGGTAAACAATGCAGTCTTAACATACTGTTTACTGGCCACTTTAGTTTTACTTGTCATTGTCAAAAATAAATGATCAATGTGAATTGTATAGTAGCCCATGCAGTAAATGTACGGAGATTTGTTAGGAGGTAGGAAGTATTTTTTATGTGTGGGACTTTTAAACGGTAACCGGCGCCATTTACTGACAAAAAGACTATTAAGCTAAGTAGACACAAATATTTATCCCGTGTTTGAAGTGTCTCTAATGGTAAAGCCTTAAAAAATGTTACCGTCCGGTTTTTAGAACGAGATACTTAAATGCTAAATTTTAAATTTGGGGCTGTTGCTGAGGTAATTAAATTTTTTATTTTTGTGTATTTTTTAGGCTCAAATAGGCCCTTAAATGATATACGTACCGAAAAAAACAATTCTTAATTAGTCCAAGGTCAAACCGTACAATGACTGGGCTAAAGAGGGGGTCGCACGAAGTATTAGCACGTAGATTGTAATGCGTCCCTCAAATTCATAATTAGACCAATTGCTTTTGGTCCTTATCACAAAAAGCCAATGTCTAAAAATGGAGCCGTATTTCTTTTCACCTCTTTTTTTAGCGTGGCCAGTAATCAAACTTGAATTTTATAGTTCAGAATAAAGTTACAAACAAAACTTGAAGACAAGCATATTTTTAACCTCATTCCCAACGGAGATATAAAGGCTTGAAGTAAACGAAATGAATGTATTTTCAACTTCAAGCCTTTATTCCGCCAAGCCGTTCAGACTTAATTTAGGGATATACATGCCATGACAAGTTTTTATTGTTACTTTATTCTGAACGAATATATTCTAGTTTGGTTGCTGGCCGCGCTAAAAACAACGTCGAAAAATAATGCGCCAACCTTCCATACAAAACCCGCATTGTCTTTTTGTTATCAGCCAAGGTAAGGTGGGCGTTCCCGGATCAAATGACCAATAAATGGCTTTATATGCACTAAAATAAAATCTGCTTCAGTCTCCAATCAGCCATGGGCCCGTTGAAATATTGTGTCCTATTTTTGTTTCTACAATTATCAAAGTGCGAAGAATGTGTTCTGGACAAAACAACGTTAGACATCGCGTACGATAATAAGTTGAAGAAGGACATATTTTGCAACTACGATTCTGCGAAACCACCGATCGAGAATGATACAATTTTCGTTGAACCGTACTTAATTGTACGGTTTTTCAGATTTACTCAAAACGAAGAGACTTTCAGCCTAAACGTTTGGTTAATATTAAAATATCACGACCATCGCCTTAAATGGAATCCCGTAGAATACGATGGCTTGACGCGAACAAGACAAAATTTCTACCACCTTTGGGCACCGACCATGGAATTATTGAACAACATGGATATAAATTCATATGGACCACCGTATGAAACACTGTGTGAAATAAAGCACTACGGAAAAATAATGTGTACCTATAGAATGTTATTTGAAACTCAATGCAGTACGAAATTGAAAGATTGGCCTTTTGATACCCAAACTTGTACTCTGAAATTTGGACAATCGAAAACAAATGTTGTTCTGACGTTTAATGGCACCAGAGGAATATCATTCTTTGGTTCTGAATATGGTACTGGGTGGAATATAATAGATTATAAGACGAATGAAGATCCTAAAAACAAAGTTCGGATGACTATAACGTTTGTTTTAGAGAGACAGGCAGTTGGTCTAGCTGCAATGATTGTAGTACCTTCTATAATTGTCTTTGTTCTTACAATTATGACTTTAGTGCTAAATGTTAAGGGTTATATTCGATTATTTCTAGCCTGTTTCAGTGTCCTTCTACATCACAATTTGTTACAAACGATAAGTGAAGAAATACCGAAGCATAGTGCTGATTCTCCTTCTATTTTAATTTTCGTTCGTGATTCTTTAAGTATATGTGTCAGTGTAGTAATTTTGACTTTCACTTTAAGTTATTTGTGTAAAAAAGAAGTGCCTGCTCCTGCTTGGGTCACTACTGTGAACGGATATGTGATGAAAATTGTCTTATTTGGCCGCGATGGGAATTAAAAAATGCGAATATTTCTAAAGAGAACAATGCTATGGAAGAATGGAATGATTTCGTGAATATAGTCAATAGTTTTTGTTTGATACTGTTTATATTTATTTATATTGTCTTGTTTTCTATAAATATGCCTAAACCCCCTTCAAAAATAAATCAACTTCAATCTGTCTATGATAAATTATTTTGATGACATGATAATACGTCAGTAAATTTTTGTAGTACCATTTATAAAAATTTTGTGTTAGTATGTAAGTACTAGTATTGTATTTGTTCAGTTACTGTTAAATAAATTCTCGAAAATACAATATTTCGGTTATTAGCTCATTTATTTTCAGTCAAACATACAATTTTGTGTGATACCTTGGAATACACGCTGACAGCACTAGCAAGCTTCAAAAACTCCTACGATTTTCTTCAACTCTTACGTATTTTTTTGACGGCCCGGTAGCACAGTCGGTAGTGAATCTGCCTGCCGTGCCGAGGGTCGCGGGTTCGAATCCCGTAAGGGGCAAATGTTTGTATGATGAATATGAATATTTGTACAGAGTCATGGATGTTTGTATTTATATATGTATTCCATATCGTTGTCTAGTCATCATAATACAAGTCCAGGCTAGATTCTGGTACTTTAAGTGTGAGTAGATAATTTGTGTGACATTGTCCAAGATATTTATATTTATTTGTTGACTCGATAGGATAGGATAGGTATATGAGATTGATGTTTGAAAACTCTTATGTTTATTCGGTGGTATGAGATTGATGCAATTTTACTCAAAAATCGTACAATGCACTAAAGTCCAGTACCATGGTACCCTCAGGCAATCAGGGTCTTGGCCCTGTACCCGGACATTCGATGTTTCGATGTTCGCCACTGTTTCAGTCCGCACTTCATTGTAATAGAGTTGACATTGGAACGAAAACCTTCACGCAATTGCGAAGTTCGAATGTACGGGTAGAGGCCCTGAAGTGCGATTTTTGAAAATCATACGAGCGACTTGGCAGTAGAAAATGTCAAAATTACTATGGAGATTATGCATCTTTCTACTGCCAATTCACTCGTATGATTTTCAAAAATCGCACTTCTGTTGGGGCTCTTGTATCGGACAGCATGTTTGCGGATGCACATTACGTCGCTTTTCTTACGAAGAGACCTAACTGCATAGATTTATATATTATATGTCTTTGCCTAACTGACATTTTTGACGTAACTGCACTAAAAATACTAGATAATGTACTTTTTCTCAAACATGCTTGGAAATGTGAGCATTATTTTGACAACCTTCTTCGAGATAAATCCAAATTGCAGTACTGGCCAAATACATGCGCGCAGCGGCCGGCAATGTTGTATGAAAATCTATATCTGTCGTGTTTAGCGACCAAATAAATTACATACTAAACTCATATCTGTCGTGTAATTTAAAAATGGAACGATCTTTTTCTCCAAAACATGGCGACCAAGGAGGTAACTTATCAAAGGTTTTATTTAAATTTCGAACTGGCTTGCAAATAAAAAGCTGTTTATTGAAAAAAAAAATTGTTGTTCGATGTTCGTCATTGATTTTGAAAAGAGTTTAAATTTCCGCGAATTATTTGAGAAAATTTACTGTTTTAATTTCCGCGCATTATTTGAGAAAAGTACTATACAAGCCTTGGCCACAACTAGGCATTGATGGACTTACGTATGTGTGCCTCGGCTTCGCCTCGGCCCACATTTACACGTTCGTCCATCAATGCCTCTGTTGCTGGCCGCTGCAGTAATGTACTATTGAAGCTCTATGAGGGAGGTTACACGTTCAGTATTTGGTCATTCTGGTCCATCAGTCTGGTCATGTTTATTTGATTTGAAGGGAAACTGATATACTGAAGCACCATGTTAGTCGGGTCAATCTCGAGTCAATTTCCCTTCAAATCAAATATACATTACCAGACTGATGGACCAGACTGATGAAATACTGACCGTGTAACCTCCCTCAATCGATCTATCTAATCGGCGTTTGGATATCTTCTACCATTTACTAGTTATTTCAGAAATACAATTATTCTTACAAAGTGTCGTATATATTTTACCTAAGTATTTTTAATTCAATAAATACAAACTTTTTAATAATACAATCTACATTTGCAAAACGGTCTTAAATCACAGATTATTTTATTTTCATATAATGCTTTATTTGAGCAAGCTGCAGGAGTGCTATTTTTGAATCTCATTCGCCGAGTTCAGCAATTTTAAATTTCAAAATTACTATGGAGATATGTATCTTTCCACTTATGATTTGACTTTCAAAAATCATACTACATGATTGCTATTTTTGAAAGTCAAATCAGCAGTAGAAAGATGCGTATCTTAACAGTGAGAATGAGATTAAAAAATCGCACTCCTCGCTCTTTATTTACTTAAAAAATTTTAACAAAAAAATTTTAACCGCCTTAAGAAAACTAAACAGATAAAAAATAATATTGCAGCCGATGACTTTTTCGTTCCCATCATAATAACATTAATTTGTTTTATTGAAGTCGCTGTCAAGCCGGTACGATTCACGACAGGGCTTTCATTTTTTGGCTTGGCTGACTTCTATAAAACAAATTAATGTTCTTATGATGGGAACAAAGACATATATATTACTAGCGTAAGGACATGGCCTATGAGCTTGACTATTGTCCCCAGTTCGTTGGCTCTAAAATGCAAGGAAAAATGTCAGTTTTAGAGCACTACAAATATATGACACGATATAGTTCGTATACGAGTTATGACAGATGGCGCAAATTTTTGTTTCTATGAAGAAGGTTTTTGTAAAATATTCTGACGGGCCTATCCTTACGCTAGTAATATATAAATCTATGGATGGGAACGAAAAAGTCATCGGCTGCAATATTATTTTTTATCTTTTTAGTTTTTTGAAGGCGGTTTTAATTTTTTTGTTAAAATTTTGTTTATTTCACAATTTTCAGTGGTAAATTTATTAGTTCGATTTAATAGTAGTGTTTTAAATTAACAAACGCACTAGTCGGTACTACGATTTTCGAAGGTTCACCTCGATATCTCTGGGATCCATCATCAGATCCTGGTTTCCTTATCATGGAACCTCACTTGGGATATCTCCTTTCCAACAAAAAAAGAATCATCGAAATCGGTTCATTAACGACGAAGTTATCCGCGAACACACATAAAAAAAATATATATACGGTCGAATTGAGAAACCTCCTCTAGGCCAGTCATTTTACGGAGTTTTGTTAGGCGGGGTAGGGAGTAATTATTAATTGGACTTTTAAACTGTAACCGGCACCATTTAGTGACAAAAATAGTATCCTAAAACAAATTAAAAAAAAATTTGCTACGCAATATAGAAATCAAAATTGTGTGTCCCAGAAGGCTTTTAAATTAATAATATTAATACCAATGCACTCATTTGAATTAGATTTAACAATATACATTACTTTTGATCAATAAAATAGGCATTAAAATTTAAACATGAGGTATTTATTAGAAAATACGAATGTATTTTTCAAAACCTTCTAAGTAGACAAAAATATTTACACCATGTTTGAAGTATGTATGATGGTAAAGCCTTAAATTTGTGCAAAAAAAAATTATCATCAGGTTTTTTTAGAACGACATAATATCTATATTTTAAAATTGGAACTGTTGCTGACGTAATTTTTTTTTAATATTGATACATTCTTAAACTCAAATTGGCTCTTCAATATTATAGCGAAAAAAAAATGCAATTAGTAATTAGTCCCAGCTCAAACCGTAAAATGACTGGGCTACTCCTTTTTTGAAGTCGGTTAAAAAAGTGTAGAGCGCGCAATCAAAAAAGCTTGTCCTGAACAATATACTCGATGTCAGTTTGTCAGTTAGGTCACTTCGTAAGAAAAGCGACGATTTATCATAGACGACTTTTATGCAATTATACCATTGAATTACACGCAAAAACACGGCGTCTATTGTGCGCAGAATACGTAGTCCGAACAGAATTTTGAAGATGATGTGAGAGTTAAGGATCGGTGAATTGATCGAAATAATTCCCTGTTTTTATCAACTTTTATTGTTTTTTTGGAGAACAGAGAGACGTGGAAGGGTTTGGGGGAGACCTTTGCCCAGCAGTGGACAAAACAGGTAAAAAAAAATGTTCTTCTTCTTCTTATCGTGTGGGCAAAGCCATGGTGTCAGTCAGAGTTTTATGTAACGACTACTACCACCAGAGATAGATATTTTTCATCCACAAGGGAGAGGTTCTTTACATTTTCAAGCGGTTCGCCTGTAAGAAAGCTGCGCAGATATATTTATTTATTGTGGTACCTAGGCTGCAATACCTATGCCAGCTTCCTGGCTGCAACAGTGAACGACAATGAACACCATTGCTTCGCAGTCGCATATCGGGCAATCAGCAAGCCTATGACTCTAGTTTAGTTCTAGTTGGCGAATCTCGTATCCTCGCTGGCAAATCTTGACTATTATAAAACTGTAAATTTGTAAAAAGAATTTAGTTTGTTTGTTTGTTTGGGTGTTTGTTTGTTCGAGTATCACGCAAAAACTACTGAACCGATTTTGATAAAACTTTTTTGTTTGGTAGCGTAACATCTGACTTAAAATCTGGTATATAATTTATGCGGACGAAGTCGCGGGTAAAAGCTCGTTTAATATAATTTTATAAAAAGCCGTGGTGGTCCAGTGGCGAGTAACCTTGCCTGCCGTGCAGGAGGCGATGGTTCGATCCCCGTCCAGGCCGACTCGTACCAATGAGTTTTTCGGAATTTATGTACGATTTGTAACACCACTGGCTTTTCGGTGAAGGAAAACATCGTGAGGGTTTTCTGCATGCTTCAATTTCGAGGCATGTATTGTACCCACTGTCCATTACAAGTCGCGACGGGCTCACTCCCCGTCACACTGGACAGAGTTTCGGTCAAAGACATATATATTACTGTAATATATAAATCTATGGTTTCGGTACTACTAGTGAAACGTGGATGTTCTGAAGTTTCAGAATATCTCTGAGTACCCCCTCGGGGAATATAGTCGTGAGCATATGCTTATGCTTATAATTTTATAATGACTTTGTACAAACGATTTTGATGTTTTGCTTTCACCTGTTAGAATTAGAACAACTAGGTTATATTAACTATTACAGTTTCGCTAAAGCTAAAGAAAACCAAACAAGTTTAGTAGTTTTTGTGAGGTCGTGCACTTCACTTGACATGTCTCAGTCCTTCAGTCCCAACGGCCGACTGATAAATGATCTCTGGAAGGGTGGAAAAATAACATTGTTTTTTTTCTACCAACGCAACGAGAGAAACTAAAGGAGTTTCGCGCCCGAGCGCGTCAAGGGCGGATCCAGGATTTCATGTTGGGGGGGGCCCTCGACCGTTTCAGGCCACGTATTAAGATATAAAAAAATTAAGTTAGCGACACAGACCCGAGACGTCTTGTATACATACATAAAAAACTAAAACAATCAGCCCCGGATCTACGATTTTTCCGAGGCGGGGCAAAAACATGAGAAAGGCGCCGGGCCCGGGCCTCCTCTACAAGAGTGTAGCAATAATTTTTCTTAGGGAGGCCAGGTCCAGGTTGAGTGGTTGCAATAAAACGTTTAACATAAAGCGAGCGAAGCGAGCTCGAGATTTTACTGCAATATGATTAGGTCGAGTCCGAAATTCGCAATATGATCGAATTCTGCGATAGGTAATTTCAATACAACAAAAAACCAAGAGCGAGCGAAGCGAGCTCAATATTTCACTGAAATATAATATCTCATTATCTTTCAGTGAAATATTGAGCTCGCTGCAATAGGATATAAAAGCAAGAGCGAGCGAAGCGAGCTCGAGATTTCACTGCAATACGATCTTAAACTGAGAGCGAGCGAAGCAAGCTCAGATTTCGTCACAGCAATATAATGAGATGACTGCAATGAGATCTAAAACCAAAAGCGAGCGAACCGAGCTCGAGATTTTACTGCAATATGATTAGGTCGAGTCAGAAATTTGCAATATGATCGAATGGGTCTGACAAACGTTTATCACTTTACATGTCAAATAAATCTTCAAAAAATTACGAAAAAAACTGTGTTTTTACTTTTTTTATATCTTCAAAAATGGCTGAGATATTAACGATCAAATTGCGTATTTCCGGACGAAGGTTTTTAAAAACGCGGGCGGGCGCCCACTAGCCGATGATGTCACACCCCCGGTCATTCGTCAGTCGCGCTCTCGTACGCTCGCTGCTGTGCAGTAAACATCGAGTTCTCTTCAGTGAAAATGGAAAAAAAGTATTGTATTGTGCCTCAGTGTTTCAATTCAACTGTGAAAACTCCCGATAAACTCTTTTTTTATGTGCCTGAGGACCCAAAAATGAGAAAGAAGTGGACGACGGCCATAAAAAGAGTAGATGCAATAGGGCCTAAAACTAAAGCGCACTGCTGTGAAGACCATTTCGATGTTTTTAAACTAATAAAACACAAATAATCATCAACAACAACAACCTCGTACGTGCAAGATGTGGATTGCGATTGCGAGCACATTGCGAGTACCTACCTAGATTTTTTAAATCGTTGTCCATAATGTAGGTCCTAAATAAAACACACACAGACACACTTTAAGGAAGGTTTAAGCTTGAACAAATACCTACCCGACAGTAGGTAATGCTTACATAAAACATACACACCTTTTCATCTTTATTCCGCGAATTTGACAGCCCGGTAGCACAGTCGGTAGTGAACCTGCCCGCTGTGCCGAGGGTCGCGGGTTCGAATCCCGTAAGGGACAAATATTTGTATGATGAATATGAATATTTGTACCCGAGTCATGGATGTTTGTATCTACAGGGTGAAATTGATATCATTGGCATCCTTTTAAACTAAGAGTCTACCCATCAAATTGAACAACTTTTACTATGGGAGCAAACCGATCAAAGCAAAAAAAAAATCAGCTGTTGCATACAAGTCGAGTAGGCATTGCAGTTTAGTATGGGACAGCAGATTTTTTAGTTGCTCCGATTGGTTTGCTCCCATAGTGAAAGTTTTTCAGTTTGATGGGTAGACTCTTAGTTTAAAAGGATGCCAATGATATCAATTTCACCCTGTATATATGTATTCTATATCGTTTATCGTGTGACATTGTCCAAGAAATTATTATTAATTATTATTATTTCGGCAGCCGTAAAATCCTTATTCTTCATAAAATATTGTGCCACCATCAAACTATCCACTCTTGGCAGATTGTCCGACTGACCTTTTTGAAAACCTTCATCCATTCTACACACCACACGGTTTACTTTAGTAGTGTAATCGGTTATAAAATTAATGTAAAAGTATTATTTCCTTGAAATACAAGCACACTATTAGGTATAAACGAAATTAAACGAATTTTTGACGAATAAACGAAACAAAATGCACCAGACCGAGCGCCACGCTGTGTCGCGGTCGCGGGCTGAGCGGGGGTGTGACGTCAAAGCGCGAGCGCGCGTAAACTCGGAAATTTTAAAAAGCGCTTAAACTTCTCGTCGTCATAACTTCGGAAATACTGCATGTATTGAAGTGAAATAAAAACTAATGTAATGTACATGATCTACGCTAAGATTTTAAGTGTATTTTTTAGTAATATTTTGACCCTTTTGTGTTCCCCATTCTGCGATAGGTAATTTCAATACAACAAAAAAACCAAGAGCAAGCGAAGCGAGCTCGATATTTCACTGAAATATAATGAGAAGCCTGCAATAAGATCTAAAAGCAAGAGCGAGCGAAGCGAGCTCGAGATTTCACTGCAATATAATGAGACGACTGCAATACGATCTTAAACCGAGAGCGAGCGAAGCAAGCTCAGATTTCGTCACTGCAATATAATGAGATGACTGCAATGAGATCTATTACCAAGAGCGAGCGAAGCGAGCTCGAGATTTTACTGCAATATGATTAGGTCGAGTCAGAAATTCGCAATATGATCGAATTCTGCGATAGGTAATTTCAATACAACAAAAAAACCAAGAGCGAGCGAAGCGAGCTCGATATTTCACTGAAATATAATGAGATGGCTGCAGTAAGATCTAAAAGCAAGAGCGAGCGAAGCGAGCTCGAGATTTCACTGCAATATAATGGGATGACTGCAATACGATCTTAAACCAAGAACGAGCGAAACAAGCTCGAGATTTCGTCACTGCAATATAATGAGATGTCTGAAATCAGGAGCGAGCGAAGCGAGCACGAGATTTTTTTTGCCATTCTCAAGTCAATGCAATATTTTTTTTCCATCTTGATTTTGGCGCCCCCTAAACCTGCCGCCCGGGGCGTGTTCCCCAGTTTGCTGTTATATCTTTAGGATTATATTATGTGTATAATCCTAAAGATTTATGACCACAGCCTTGTTTTACACAGAAACATAGAGCGAGCGAAGCGAGCTCTAATTTTCTCCGCTCTACTTATTGGTTATGGACAGAGCTCAATCAATCTATGCCCTAGTAAAGTGCCGTCATTACTCAGCCTCGAAATTCAATGCAATCCGCAGAGGTCCGTGGGGGGGGCCATGGCCCCCTGGCCCCCCCCCCCTGGATCCGCCCTTGGAGCGCGTTGCCATAAGACCGTTCAATCCAATTTCCAGGGTTGGAAAAAAACAGTTTTTTTTAAATTTTATTAAACACACAGTTCAAATTGTTTTAAACAAGTTTTCTTTTTGTTTATTATGTTTTTTTTTTCTTTTCAGTTTAGGCCATTCATTTCAAGTCAATTATACCTATAATATTTCATTTCTAGACTAGATATTTTCACATTCGCCATAGTAAATTCAATATTTAACCCCAACATTTGTATTATTTTATATTAAAATTAGGGGAATACCCACTATAGTCGAGGGATGGCGAACCAATAGCGCGCGTGCCAGCAAACTGCCAAAAAGCGACAAAATAATTCGGGCACGCCTATAAAAAAGGAATCTTCAGTTTCAGGCATATTCAGTTGTCTGAAGAACTAGGTTTTTGCTATCATAACATTATTTTCATCTACCTATGCTTGTGAGTCTTTATTTTCAGAAATAGGTAACATTAAAAACTCGAATCGAAACCGTTAGTAGCAACCGATACCTAAAAATAACAGTGTGAGCCTAATATAGCATCTAATTTACAACACCAGAAATACACACAAAATTAAAACAGTATTGTTACGAGCTACGGGTTCCGGGATTGGAGTGAAACGCTAAGTCCAATTTTACAGAGTTTATTTGGGATACACTTACAAACGGTCCACCTCGCAGAGGTTCCCCTAAACGGTTCACTTCACCGGGTCCTCCTCGCAGGGATTCCCCGTGCACCACTTACTGTCACTGTTCACAGTCCACTACGTCACTACTGTGACGACACGACACGCGTCACGGCTATGACGTCACGACGTACGACACTATGGCGTCAAGACGTACGACACTTCGACGTCACGCACTTCACTGACACTATGACGTCACGTACTACACCGACACTATGACGTCACGCACTACACTGACACTAGTCTACTCACTGTTCCACTCTTAGCACTTTTCTCTTCACTAGTACTTTTCCACTTTTACTTTTCTTCCTTTTGTTTCGCACTGTTCACTGTATAACCAAGGACTGATCTCTGACCGCGAACTCGCCGCTTTTTATATCCCGCAGAATATTCGGGAATACCCTTTTTCCGATCTTCTTTTCTTTACTCGTTTGTTTACCTCCAGATATTTCCAACCCCGCCTTCTTTTCTCGAAACAGATCGAAGACACGCCCACTTTTCTGATTCTTTTCAAATATTCGTAATTTCGCCTCCTTTCTCGAAGTTCCTAGACACCCCTAGACCTTTTGGTCCCTTTTTAAATATTCCTTCTCTCTCTACCTTCTAGAACATTTCTAAAAACACAAAAATCTAGAAATATTTTTGGCGCGGGTCGGATTCGAACCGTCACCCCCTAGCATGGGAGGCGGAACCTTAGACCGTAGGACCACGGCGATTGTTAATGAGCCGGCCGAATTTTCGAATGCCTTCTTTACGTTTGACGTTTGACAGCGGCCGTAACACTGCCCCTCCCTTAGTTCTGCTCGTCCCGAGCATCATTACTGCTGAAATATCGAGCCAACCGGTCAACGTGCACTAACTTCAACGGGCTCCCTGGCGGACGCCGGAGTCGGTATTGGCCGACGTCCATCCTGGTCACTACCTCATATGGCCTTTTCCAACTTGATTGTAACTTCGGACGCTTCTCCTTCTTACGAGCAAACGGAATGCGCCTAAGCTGCTGATTGACTGGCGCTACGTCTCCTGTATTGTTCGCATGCTTCACCAGGTCTATTTTACCAATATGTGCGCCGTTCTTAGAGAGCGAGTTCTTCGCTATCACAGCCTGTGGCTTTGCCAGGTCCTTGCTGGAGTCTTCTACAACTTTCGATACGACATCCCCCTCAGCCTTCTGCTTCCTAGGAGGATTATCTCCACAGTGATCAACAACCTCCCCCTTCCCAATCGTCAGGTCCATATCTCCAACGTTAGGTATCAGGATCGGAGCAGAAGAAACTGGTCCAACAACTTTCCTCACCGGAATCCAACAAGTCCCAGCTTCAACCTTTTCCATCACAGCACAGCTCCCATCGTTACTCTTGGGCAAAACAACAGGTACCAAGTTCTGTGATCCAGGCTCGAGAACCATTCTTCTCACATGGTAGACCTTTTCCGATGATCCACCTTTCATCGGAACCTCCTCTGTATTACATCGTAGCACTCCGTTCTTCATGTCTATGTTGCACTGGTGATTTTGTAAGAAATCCAGGCCAATGATGCAATCGTCCACTATCTCAGCTACAATTACCTCATGTTTGAAAAGAGTCTCACCGATCGTAATCGAAACTCCCAACTCCCCCTTAACTGGTATGCGCTGGCCGGTCGCAGTCGTTAACTGTAGTTTGGTTCGCTGCAGAAGTCGTTCCTCCTGATAACTTTCCATTTCGCTTATCAGTCGAGCATTGACCACCGTCCTCGAAGCTCCGGTATCCACAGCTAGTTGACAGATTCTACCATTGACCTCTCCTTCAACTAGCAGACTATCTCCGTCCGATATTTGCCTGACTCTAATGATTGGGTTTGCAACATAGCCGGCCAACGTCCTCCAGTTCTCCTGCTGCTCATCAGTCGAGACCCCTATGTCCCGACGACCTGTACGCTTCGGGCAGGAACTGCGAATATGCCCCCGTTCACCACACTCGTAGCACACATAACGACGGCCTGTGCGCCCCGGGCAGGAGCTGCGAATATGCCCTCGTTCACCACACTTGTAGCACACATAACGGCGGCCTGATCGGTTCGGACAGGAGCTACGAATATGCCCTTGTTCACCACACTTGTAGCATAAATAATTGTCACTCCGATTTCTCGGCGCTGACGCTCCAGTCACCACAATCTCCCTGCGTCGACCGGAACGAGGATCCTGACGTACAGCTTCAACTTCCAATGCATGAGCAACAGCGTCCCTGAGTGTAACATGGTGCCCAAGTCGCACTGCAGCTCGCACCTCCGGGTCCCGTATCCCATCCGTAAAGGTCTGCAGGAGCATGTTATCGATGACTGCCGGTGACGACTGAAAAGCCTTCCGCACGAGCTTCTCCACTTCCACGGACCACTGTTGCAGACTCTCGTTAGCATGTTGGTTACGTTCCTTCAACCGCGCCCGATACACGTGTTCCATATGTCCATCGCCGAATCTAGCCTCCAGAGCTCCAAAAAGATTGTCGAACGACAGGTCTCCTCCAGCACCCACGGCTTCTAGTACTGTGAGAGCCTGTCCCTGGAGTGCTAATATCAACGCAGGCTCCGCCTCCTCCTTGCCCCAGCCATTAACTTTCATCGCTGTCAAAAACTGTAGCTTAAAGGCGGGCCACGACGTCAGTCCATCGTAAACCGGAGTCTTGACACCTTTCGGCTGTATGGGTGAGTCAAAAACAGCAGCAACACGACTATGAGATCTGCTCTGCTCAACCTCTCGCCGGATCTTGGCAAACTCACCCTCCACACGATCCAGCCTCCCTCCGAACTCACCCTTCACATGATCCAACCTCCCTTCGAGCTCTCCCTTCACACGATTCAACCTCCCTTCTACGACTTCGACTCTCTCTACTGCCTGTTGCAAGCCTTTCGTAATATCTTTATGAAGCGCCTCCTGCATCGTGCGCAGTTCGTGCACCTGTTCCTCCCGACAGCGAGCCTGCTCATCTTTCAGTGCGCGCAGTTGTTCCTCCTGCCGGCCAGCCTGTTCCTCCTGCCGGCGAGCCTGTTCCTCCTGGCGGCGAGCTTGCTCTTCTTTCATTGCGCGCAGTTCGTGAACCTGTTCCTCCTGCCGGCGAGCCTGCGCCTCCTGCATCGCGCGCATTTGTTCCTCCTGCCGGCGAGCCTGCGCCTCCTGCATCGTGCGCATTTGTTCCTCCTGCCGGCGAGCCTGGTCCTCCATCATGCGCTGGATTTGATAGAGGAAATTTCCTGGGTTCTGCTCTGGAGTGCGCTGCACTTCACCCCCCTCAGGTCTTCTCTCCGGGGTCCGCTGCACCTCAGTTACAGGGGCCGCACCTTCCTGTCGCGCTTCCGACATGGCCCGGGTGGTGACTCCCTTTAACTCCTTTGGCACCAGCGGCATCTTACTCCAATCCCACACTTCTGACACCAAATGTTACGAGCTACGGGTTCCGGGATTGGAGTGAAACGCTAAGTCCAATTTTACAGAGTTTATTTGGGATACACTTACAAACGGTCCACCTCGCAGAGGTTCCCCTAAACGGTTCACTTCACCGGGTCCTCCTCGCAGGGATTCCCCGTGCACCACTTACTGTCACTGTTCACAGTCCACTACGTCACTACTGTGACGACACGACACGCGTCACGGCTATGACGTCACGACGTACGACACTATGGCGTCAAGACGTACGACACTTCGACGTCACGCACTTCACTGACACTATGACGTCACGTACTACACCGACACTATGACGTCACGCACTACACTGACACTAGTCTACTCACTGTTCCACTCTTAGCACTTTTCTCTTCACTAGTACTTTTCCACTTTTACTTTTCTTCCTTTTGTTTCGCACTGTTCACTGTATAACCAAGGACTGATCTCTGACCGCGAACTCGCCGCTTTTTATATCCCGCAGAATATTCGGGAATACCCTTTTTCCGATCTTCTTTTCTTTACTCGTTTGTTTACCTCCAGATATTTCCAACCCCGCCTTCTTTTCTCGAAACAGATCGAAGACACGCCCACTTTTCTGATTCTTTTCAAATATTCGTAATTTCGCCTCCTTTCTCGAAGTTCCTAGACACCCCTAGACCTTTTGGTCCCTTTTTAAATATTCCTTCTCTCTCTACCTTCTAGAACATTTCTAAAAACACAAAAATCTAGAAATATTTTTGGCGCGGGTCGGATTCGAACCGTCACCCCCTAGCATGGGAGGCGGAACCTTAGACCGTAGGACCACGGCGATTGTTAATGAGCCGGCCGAATTTTCGAATGCCTTCTTTACGTTTGACGTTTGACAGCGGCCGTAACAGTATGTAAACATTACCACGGAATATATAAGAGTACAAACATTACATGGTATTTGATGTAGGTACAAATTTCGAGTTGAAAATAAAGAGTTTTAAGCGTCTAGTTTTATTTTTTTATATTAAATCACTGTTTTACAATAGCATAGACTTATAGCTTTCTGCATTGTTAATATTCATCCACGAAAAATTATGAGAAGTATGTTCTATGCTATACACGTTTCGGACAAAAAAAAGTATGCCAGATAGAGGGCACCCGTTTCAGACCATTAAACTGGCAACAAAACTTATTTTTTCTTGGTATTGGGTTCATATTGTAAGATGTTCAGTTTGATGGTCTGAAACACCCCCTTGAGTATTAGTACTGTACCTATGATTTTAATCATTTTTGTTTATATAATTTTAATAATATAATTATACTATTACTGTAATGTAACCAAAAGATAGTTTTTTTTTATTGACGATTAAATGTTGGAAGAAGAAGAAAAAGTTGAAACTTATCATAGGTACCTACTCTGCAGTTTTATTTGATATCTGTTACATGTCTTGTTTTATCGATTTACAGTATCCTGATTTTATATGTCCGGTACATTTAAAATTTAAAAAACCATTAATTTAAAAAATCACTCATTATTATCATTATCGTCTCTGGCATGACTCTCCGTTTATATTCCTATCTTCGTATTTTGACGGTTTGCGTTAGGATCACCACTCACTTCCTGGCGTCGCTCTCTATGTTTGCCTTTGATACAAATACAAATCGTTTATTGCAACCATGGGTTTATAAGATGTTACATAGATTCCAGTACACATGGACCTTTAACTCAAGTGTATGTAGGTATGTAGATTAGTTCTAAAGATATCGATCTAAAAATATGCAGAAAAATTGTTTAGGTACTAAGTTAAGTATCGTATCTCAATGTATGGCTTCTAGACAGTCGAAAAAAACAAAACTCATGAATACGATATGGGACTCAAAACTCAATATTTTTATACTAACGCTGAGTTGCAGAAACACTCATTAAAGTTAATCCTCCATTAATAATGTAATGTAATATAATGTATGTGTTGTATGTAATTTAATGTATATTGTAATTTTATTTTATTGAATGAATTTATTGGTGAACTAACATAGCTATCAGACAATTGTTACTAACACAATATGGATGAATAATCTGAAATAAATAATTTTTAATTTTAATTTAAATCTTTTAATTTTAATTAAATCTCTGGCTGTCACTTTTTGTCTTGTTGACGTAGTAAAAGCTAGTAAGAGATTTAATGGAGGATTAACTCTAATGAGCGTTTGTGCAACAGAGTGTTAGTTTTACGAGGGACGATATAGTTATCCTTTTCAACTTGTGCGAGCGTATAAAATGACACAAAAATACGCGCATTTTAACTGCATAATCATAATATATTTGATCGAATATTGTTTATATTATATCTATCTTCTTTACACATCAATGCCACGCCACCATATTCAAAAAGGACAAGTTATTTTAACAGCTTCCACGTCGTAATATGGTGCAAGCCTAATTCTATTCTTAACTATGATGCACTGTCTCAATTTAAAATGTTTATTGTATTGCCTGTTGTCACGGGTTTTGGCATATAAACACAAAACAAAATTATATAAACCCAAAAGAATAGCATTAAACCAACGCTGTTGATTATATTAGCGAAATTTATCCACTCTACAAAGGCTCTGTATTCATTTAAGTCTTCTGAAATCTTCGCAACACTGTCTTGACTACCCCATCGCGGCCAAATAACATGTTTAAATTTACTTTTTAAAACAGATACATTTAAAGTGACAATCCAAGCAGGAGCAGGCACTTCTCTTTTAACCAAAAAAGACAAAATGAACGTTAACATTAATACAATAGTAGTTACGATGAAAGAACCACGAACGAAGAGCAAAATTGAAGGGGTATCAAAACTATGCTTTGGTATTTCTTCACTTAGATTACAAAGCAAACTGTAATAGTTTAACAAATTGAAACAGGCTAGAAACAATCGAACACGGTCCTTAACGTCTAATAATAGAGTTGTTATTGTCAGTAGAAATACAATTATAGAAGGTACTACAATCATAGCAGCTAAACCAACCGCTACTCGTTCAAAAACAAAGGTTAATGTTATCTGAATATCACTATTAGGATATTCCTTTGTTTCGCAATCTATGATATTCCATCCGGCACTGTATTCTGAATCTATAGCCCACACTCCTTTGGTACCGTTAGAAGTGTAAACCACTTTACTTTTCTTGTAATATTCACTAAAGTGTATTGTACATTTCTGTGTATCGTAAGGCCAATCTTTTATTTTCGTACTGCATCCAGTTTCGAGTGACAGTTTTGGAACACAGTTGATGTTTCCATCGTATTTGACTTCACAAACTGTAGGAAAATAAGGTATTGATACGCCATTGAAATTATTGTCATGTTTCAAGATAGGTGACCAAATTTTGCTCGAAGAAAGGCGAGTTATTTTAATTCCTTCGTATTCAGATGGATTCCATTTCAAACGTTCGTCCGTATACTCAAAATCTGCCAAAATGTGCATGGTCAATATTTCTTCATCTTTGTCAAATTTGTATGATCGAACAATGAAGTATGTGTATATTACATTGGTGTCGTTTTGTTTTGGTGGTAGTAAAGGATTGTAGTTACATAATATGTCTTTCTTTAGTTTTGTATCATAAGCTACGTCTAGGCTTCTGCGGTCAACTACACAATCGTCGCACTTTATTTGTTTGAAGAGTATAATAACTAGACAGTATTTGAACAGAGCCATGATTGGACTGACGTTGCATTGACAACATCGTTAACAGATTTATATTTGCAGAATTTTGCAAGTAATTTGATACGGGAACGCCCACATTAATTGAGTTATCTTTGTACAGGGTGTAAACTTAAATGCGTGACTTACATATACTTCAGACCATCAAACCGACGTTCTTCAAACTGCTAAATAAATATGAAGTAATGTAAAAATTTAAAGATGTAGATCCCACATCAGAACATCAAAATTCTAAACAGTGTTTCGCTCCACCTCCTAGGGAGTTCCGTCCTCGAACAGTCAATTCCGGATTTCACAAGAGTAACAAACGAACACGAATCTGATTACTGGCTCCATGCGGTTTCCTCTCTCAACATCGGGACCCTACTGGACAGGACAACTCTGTCCTCGGCCCTCTGTCTTGGGGCCAGGACAAACGAGCTGCAAGTGTGGAGTGAGAATGGATAGCCTCAGTCATCACGGCTTCTCCTGCAAGTTTAGTGTCAGTCGCGTCTCTCGCCACGCATGCCTGATATACTTAAGGGGGTGTTTCAGACCATCAAACTGGCAACAAAACTTATTTTTTCTTGGTGTTGGGTCCATATTGAAAGATGTTCAATTTGCTGGTCTGAAACACCCCCTTAAGTATTATTACGGTATACTTACCTATGATTTTAATAATTGTTGTGTGCATAATAATATAATATTACTGTAATTTAAATTATGTAAAACCAAAAGATATTAGTTAGGAATTAAAGTTACACCCTGAATTAATACTTATCACAGGTACCTACTGCAGTTTTATTTGATAATATCTGTTACATGTCTTGTTTTATAGAATTTGAGTATCTTGATTTTTCGTGTGCAGTACATTTAAAATTAGCACCAATACAGTTTTTGAGAGTTACGCTGTTATTATTTAATCTAGAATTAAACATTTTGACGGGTTCTTACCGCGTTTTGGTATTTGTGAGTTCCCGATATTTCGGCAGTGTTACAACTGTCATGATCACTGGATGACTGATTATCGGGATCGAAATATCGGGAACTCACAAATACCAAAACGCGGTAAGAACCCGTCAAAATGTTTAATTCTAGATTAGCTCCAATAGTTTCAAAAATGATTATAATAATAAGGAAATATTCGTCATCATCACACATCATTATCGTTCCTGGCATGAATCTCCGTTTATATATTCCTCTTTCTTAATTTTTTGAGGATTTGCGTTAGGATCACCGCTGACTTCCTGGCGTTACTCTCTATGTTTGCCATTAACTCAAGTGTCTGTATGTAGATTAGTTCTAAAGATATCGATCTAAAAATAATGCAGAAAAATTGTTTTGTTAGGTACATGGTAGGTACCTAAGCAGCGTATCTCAAATTATGGCTTCTAGACAATTGAAAAAGCAAAACAAAAAAATGCGATAGGAGACTTAGTTGTACGAGGGACGATATATTGCATAATCTTTTCGACCTGTGCGAGTATAATATGACATAAAAATACACGCATTTTAACTGTATAAGCATAATATATTTGATCAATTTTGTTTATATTATCTATCTTCTTTACACATCAATGACACCATCTTACAAAGGACAAGTTATTTTAACAGCTTCCACGTCACAATATGGTGCAAGCCTAATTCTATTCTTATTTATGATGCACTGTGTGTCACTATGTGTCTCTCAATTTCCAAATTTTATTGTACTGCCTGTTGTCATGGGTTTTGGCATATAAACACAAAACAAAATTATATAAACCCAAAAGAATAATATTAAACAAACGCTGTTGATTATATTAGCGAAATCTATCCACTCTACAAAGGCTCTGTATTCATTTAAGTCTTCTGAAATCTGCACACCATTGTCTTGACTAACCCATCGCGGCCAAATAACATGTTTAAATTTACTTTTTAAAACAGATACATTTAAAGTGACAATCCAAGCAGGAGCAGGCTCTTCTCTTTTAACCAAAAAAGACAAAATGAACGTTAACATTAATACAATAGTAGTTACAATGAAAGAACCACGAACGAAGAGTAAAATTGAAGGGGTATCAAAACTATGCTTTGGTATTTCTTCACTTATATTATAAAGCAAACTGTAATGGTTTACCAAATTGAAACAGGCCAGAAACAACCGAATACTACCTTTAACCTCTAATAATAGAGTTGTTATTGTCAGTAGAAATACGATTATAGAAGGTACTTACTACAATCATAGCTGCTAAACCAACAGCTACTCGTTCAAAAACAAAGGTTAAAGTTATCTGAATTTCACTATTAGGATATTCCTTTGTTTTGTAATCTATGATATTCCATCCGGCACCGTATTCTGAACCTATCGCCCACAATCCTCTGGTTCCGTTAGAAGTGTAAACCACTTTACTTTTCTTGTAATATTCACCAAAGTGTATTGTACATTTCTGTGTATCGTAAGGCCAGTCTTTCAGTTTCGTACTGCATCCAGTTTCAAGTGAAAGTTTTGGAACACAGTTCACGTTTCCATCATATTTGACATCACAACTGGTAGGAAAATAAGTTTCGCCGTATCCATTGAAATTATATTCATGTTTCAAGGTAGGTGTCCAAATTTTGGCCGAAGAAATGCGAGCTAATGTAATTCCGTCGTATTCAGAAGGATTCCATTTTAAACGTTCATCGTTATATTCAAGATCTGCCCATAGGTACATGGTCAATATTTCTTCATTGTCGTCAAATTTGAATGATCGAACAATGAAGAATGTGTATATTACATTGGTGTCGTTTTGTTTTGGTGGTAGTAAAGGATTGTAGTTACATAATATGTCTTTCTGTAGCTTTGTATCATAAGCTACGTTTAGGCTTCTGCGGTCCAGTAGACAATCTTCGCATTTTGTTTGTTTGAGGAGAATGGAAAGTAGACAGTATTTGAACAGGGCCATGGTTGGACTGAAGCAATATAGCGTCTGCAAATGTTTATTGTAGGATTTTGCAGTAATTTGATCCGAAAACGCCCATTGTGATATGAAATGCATTGCGATAATTTGATATTGCATTTGATTGATTGGCCTTGCTCTAGGAATCTATTGTAGGTAAGTTTTGCAGTATTTTGACGGATTTAGTTTATAAAAATTTCGACGATCTGTAGGATGCAAGAAGTATGTTTAATTTTGTGAGCTTATCGATGTTTTCCACAGCGATATGGCACTCCAAAGTCCATTTGAAGTTTATTCAGATTATGAATTCTTATAATTATCAAATTAGAATTCATAACCCGATCCGAAATATGAACACTATAAATGACTACTAAAATATGGATAGAGAAGCATTAGATGATAGAGCTTTTTAACACTATACTACCATAAACGAAAAGACATCACAAAAAGCGACCAATTATTCAAGTCTGAGGCACAGTATAAGTGTATAAGAAAGAGTGTGTGTGTATGTATATATATATATATATATAGGAATATATATTATATACAGGGTGGCCGGGGAGTTGACGTTCAAACGTAAAATTTAGGTCCGGTATGTCGTGGGGTATCCGAATCACCTCCATGTATGTTCCGCGATTTTTTATAGTTTTCGAGTTATGATGATTTTTCCGATTTTTTGAGGAAACTCGACATGACCGGCTTGAACAACTTCTAAAAAAAAAGTGTAAGACTTTTTAGAGATTCTTTTTTTGCAACTTAATCTTCATGAATTGTGCCTTTATTCATAACATCATCAGCATCGTAACTTTGATAAAAGTTTTGAAAATATTGGTCTAAAGTTAAAAATTTGCGATCCGTGAATTATGACCAAATTTTCAACTTTAAATTAAAACTCTAAACAGGTGACCTTATGATTTTTAAGCCAATCCCAAAAATGCGCCCAACTCTCAGCTTTCATAATCATAAATAAAAAGTAGTACGTAAGAGGGCTAATTTGGCTAGAATTGATCTTCAAAGACAACAAGGCGGAAAACTCTTAATTTTTTTTTTTTTTTGCCCTAATTACCACGCCTAAGGCTAAATAATGTATAAAGAATACTGGAAACCGAAACGGCGACGGGTTATGCCGGACTTTCACCGGCTAAAACCCCACCGTGTTCCACCTCATCGCATATTGCCGTAGAGCCTGAGGGCCCGTGAGGAATCTTCCACACTCTACGGCGCAGCGACCGACCTTACCAGGTCTCATCTCACTTATCTATGTATTGCATTTAGATATATTCTTGTTTTTATTTACTGATATTTCTGACCATTTATCTGGAAACACCGCCTACCTTTTTTCGTTCACCTTTTCCTCTACCCTAAGGTTGTCTGGAAGAAATCGCTTCTTAGCGATAAGACCGCCTTATTTTGTGCCTCTTGTATTTTTTCCCTGTATTTTACTGTTTATGTTTTGGTGTAAAATCAAAGAGAATATAATCACTACGTGTAAAATAAAGTATATTTGATTGATTGATTATGATTGAGTATCTATTACCATAGAGTAAATAAAACTATTGCTAAATATCTGAGGCCTGAAGTGCGATTTTTGAAAATCATACGAGCGACTTGGCAGTAGAAAATGTCAAAATTACTATGGAGATTATGCATCTTCCTACTGCCAATTCGCTCGTATGATTTTCAAAAATCGCACTTCTGGCACATACGTGCGGAATTATCCCGCACGGAATTACGATTTCGTATGGATTCGAAATTCCGTTCTGAATTCTGGAGGGGGAAAATCCATACGAAATCCTATTCTAATTCGAAATTCCGGATTGAAATTGCGTATGTGTGTGACAGGCGGAAATCTTAACACCTCTTTTATCTCGGCAGTCGTCGGTTCAAAACAACACAAATTCCAGAACTCGTCTCACCTTTCCCCCGACTGTGGGAAACCCTTCCCCTGACGTGAAATGAGGGTAAGAAAGTAAAGTGTCTTTCGTTTTCCCCAGCTAGTTAGGTCATTTATCATTCTACCCAGGTGACGTCCGGTTGAAAGATAATGTTCGAGAGGAGGTCGGGGATGTACGGCGGAAGATATTTTTTTCTTTAAGACGAAAGGCGGTCTTTCGGTCGGAAATTTGAATCGCGCTGCTCCAAGGCAACCGAGCTACCAGTGCGAAAGGTGACAACTGAAGCTCGGACTGATTTTACCTACATAAAATGGACGAAATCACAATTTCATTCCCCTTTGCTCCTCCAAAATTTAACCGATTATGCGAAAGACTTTAGCTAAGGTATGTCTGCGTGTTTTCCTTTTTTATTGTTTATATTCGTCTTTGTTTGCTGGACGTCTTGAATGGAGAATAAACTCTATTCTACTTATTTTCATACCTTTTAGTTTCGACTAAATATACTAACATATTTATAATACACAACAGGGTTACCAGATTATTATTATTTTGGTTGTAAGGGCTTGGTCAATGACCAATAGCTACTGCGACCTGAATAGATCTATTGTAGCTGTCACCCTAGACCTAAAGGTCGTTTCCTAGGCCCACGGATTTCATGAACCGTGTTATGCTTTTGGAGGGGAGGTCCCTAATGTCATTAGGTGTTATTACGTATCCAGCTAGATGGCGACTCCTGCTGTGAATGAGCACTTCGCATTCGCAGAGGAGGTGTATGGGCGTTTCCTCTGCTTCACAGCAGAATCTGCAGGGTTACCAGATCCAAAGATGAGACTTCCTGACAAAATCCCAGAATTTTCTTATAATTTCCTGACATTCCATTACAATATCTTCTATTCAGGTATGCGGTAAGATCTGACTTTTTGCGAAAGTGATTGAGTACCTAAACCTTAAACAATGGGAATTAATTTAAAAAACTATTAGTGTGGAGAAACCGACAGAATTGTAAATTTTTGCAACCCAAGACCAAAGTGCGAATGTAGAATTTCTCATTCCATGGGAATTCAGGGTACTATGATGGGGAAAAGAGACGGTGCAAAGCTCCTAATAAAGCTCTCCTCTTAACACAATTCAATCAATGTAAAGAACACATTTTGTTAGGTACTTAAAATACGCTCAATTTCAAAAATTCCTGGAAAATCACAATTTTTACCTGTTTCCCAGACAGAGGGCCAAAATTCCGGACATGTCAGGAAAATTCCCGTCGTCTGGTAACCCAACACACCAGTCTCATACACAGTACAACCTGGGCGAATTAACTAGGCACCTGGCTCGCATGTGGCTCGGATTTGACACCCCTCCTGCTACCCTTCCGCGGGACCCCGTCGCCGCTGTGCGAGGCCGAAGCATAGCCTTTCAGTTACCGTTGCACGTGTCCCTGCGCTTTAGCATTTTCGAGTTATTCTTTCAGAGTTTACTGAGTTTTTTATTCCGAGCCACGTGTGAGCCAGATGCCAAGTTAATTCGCCCGATCTGTATTTGTTTTAGACAAGTTATAACAAGCTCACCTAACTAACATCAAAACCGAGCGGCGTAGAAATTGCATTACAAAAACAAATTCAACGAATTTTGAAAACGGTAAACATTTTCCAAACATGCCAAAACAATTCGCACCGGTAACAACTAAACTGCAACGAATTCAACAATACATAAAAGGCTTAGCGTACAAATACTTTGCTGACTGTACCTTTGTTGCTGACTGTACTCGTAAACTATGGAACTGTGGCACAAAATATAGGAAGTGCAGTAGGGATACAGTTTTCAGACATTCGCATGGTCCATTTCCTGTTAAAAAAATTTTACGTAATATCTGAAAATTTAACATAGAATCTATCTTTAATCGTTTTCTATCAATTTGGGTGACACATTATTTTAGGGATCTGCATCTCTACTATTCTCTACTTAGTAGGTAGTAACTATTAAAATTATCTGTCCTAGTAGCACAGTAAATGTAGAGTCGGCCCATGTCCATTCTATTCTTATCTTCTTATCGTGTGGGCAGCAAGCCCTGGTGTCAGAGTTTTTTGAAACCACATTAGGCTGCGTTTCCACCAGAGATGTGCGAGGATGCTTAGCGAGGGATGTGTTTTTCAAGAACCAATAGAATCGCTTCATTTACCTTGCCTCGCTCAGCACAGCTCTGGTGGAAAGGGCTTAGCGGAGCGAGGTTTTTGTACGTACAAAACAAGCGAGAGATGTGTGCGAGGAATGTGTTGCGAGGAATGTTGTTGTAAGGAATGTGTTGCGAGGAATATGTTGCGAGGTTTACGATATACTGTACGAGCCAGTCCATAGACGCCCCCGCCGACACATTTCACAGCTTCGCAACGCATCCTCGTATGGCTCGCACCGCACATTAATGCGCATTTTCACAGCTCCGCTACACATCCTCGAACGACACATTTTCCTCGCATAGCTTTGGTGGAAACCCCCACACATTTTCACAGCACAGCTAGACATCCTCGCACGACAAATTTCCCTCGCACATCTCTGGTGGACAAGCACGCTTAGTGGGATCACACACGATGACGCATTGACGGAGCGGCAGACGTCAGTCCTTCATTTCTGAAGCAAGGAGTTGTATGAAACCGCACGTAGAAGCACACACGGTGACGGATTGACGCACCGTGTGTGCTTCTACGTGTGGTTTCATACAACTCCTTGCTTCACAAATGACGGACTGACGTCTGCCGCTCCGTCATGCGTCATCGTGTCTGACGTGGTTTTTTATGTAACGACTACCACCACGAGAGATATTCTATTCTAATAAGTAATAGAATAGACATGGAGCGATTCTCGAATAATGGTGATACTGTACAAAGAGTGTACCTTCTGTCCTTCCTATCATATCGTTTTACAGGACTAGGTATTAAGATAACGTGGAAACATATTGCCAAGTTGCTATTTGCATTGTATTTTATGTGAAATCGTTGAGAATAGGACCCTTATCTAGGACGTATGGCCGCTAGAAATACCTAGTTTAAAAATGTGTGTGACTTTTATCGTTTGTGAAAATTATGTTTTTAGGGTTCCAAGCCAACGGGACCCTATTAAAAAATCTACGTTGTCCGTCCTGTAGTGTACAGCAATAAAGAGTAGTTAATGCGGAAAGCGCCGGTAGCGCCATCTATCGGCTGGTGCGGTCTGTGGTCAATATCTATCGTTCATTCGCTCGGTATTCGTGCACCGACCGCCGTGCTGTGCGGACGTGCGCTAGTCACATTACTAGTGAAGACTATATCTGTGTTTCATTATATACATCAACCTCAACCAACCCTTAGTAGAAATGTGTATTCTACATTGGCGACGACGGGATTCGAAATACACGTGAGTAAAGTGTTTATCAGTTTGTTGAGGGTTGAAAATTAAAAAATACAAACGGTGCCAACGAAATAAAATCCACCAGTTAAGGACACCCAGTTAAGGAAGCTAAGCGAGTTATTTAAACACAATCGAAGACGGTTTCTACTGGCGTTGCTTTGTTTGTTGCCTAAAAAGTTACAGTGTTAAAATATATTTCAAAAGAAAAGTAAAAATAGTTTTGTCCCGATTTTAAATCGTTTATTTGGAATTATCTTAATTATCTGGTTTCTGCTAGCATTGCTTTGTTTTTGCCTTTGCCTAGTGATAAAAATATATTTCAAAAGAAAAGAAAAAATAGTGTTTTTTCCCGATTTTAAATCGTTTATTTGGAATTATCTACATACTGTATTTCTTTTCCCACATGTCGACCATCGAATGCTGGAGGAAAGAGGGGAGACCAGACAGGAGGAAGGTGTGGGACAACACGGGACGGCGCGGCGCCCAGGATGAACAAATGTACGCCAGCGCCAGCAGTGGACATCAATCTTTAAGGTCACGTAATCATTCCTTATTACTTTAAACGATTGAAAGAATTTATTCAAGTTCGTAGCTCCAGGCTCACTGCCCGTCACACGTGACTGGACGGAGTTCCGGTGCTGGTGGGGCAAGGGTGTTCTGGGGTTTCTGAGTCTCTGACTGCTCCTCGGGGAGTGTACTCGTGAGCATATACTAATGCATGCTTGTAGTCCGTCATTATGCCCTAATGGGTATCCAAAATACGCGCATTAACCTCTCGTATGCCGGAAAAGCCAGACACAATAGAAATAAATGGTTTTCATCATGCTGATGCGCGTTCCTGCATACCAAAGGTTAAGAATAGTGTCTTGATTCGAGACAAACAGGATTAGGTAACAAAGATATGCCAAGTGAGTTTATTCCAATAGTTTTTTATACTTATATTGACACATTGTCATTTTTAAGTAATTGTCTTACTTAGTAGTTGTGATGGTCTCTGTGGTCTCTAATAAAAGTTACTTATTACCATTATGCGTACCGAACATTCTACGTATAGAACATTCGGCGTAACCGATGTTCGGCGTAACGAACATTCGACGCCACGAACATTCGGCAAACGAACTTTCGGCGTAACGAACATTCGGTGTAACGAACATTCGGCGTAACGAACATTCGGCGTCACGAACATTTGACGTAACGAACGTTCTGAGTAACGTACATTCGACTTAACGAACATTCGGCGTAACGAACATTTGGCGTAACGAACATTCTGATGTCACAAAAATTTAAGTTGTAATCCAAAGTTTTACGTTTTGAACGTTTTACTTATTGGACATTCTCAGTGTAGGTATGCGAGAACAATAATAATATACAACACTTTCGGAGCTTATTTGGTGGTACTAGTTCATGAAAATATTTCAATTCAAACATCAATAGTACCAACATAATTTCCGATCATCATCATCATCCGATTTGTTACCGGAACTTGTTTGACGTATTCTATACTTTATAGAACTTCAATTCAGTAACCTTATCTTTGCAACATTGTTGTTAATGTCATAATTATGGATATAATTACTCCAGGTGAAACTAATTAGTTTCTTTGGCTATTTGAGCAAGGAATTTTATATTTTAAGGATCAATGTAAATTCAGACAATTATTTACAAAAAGTATTAGAAAATGATTAGGTGATTTCTTATTAAATTTAGTATTTCTGGAAATACCTACTCACATTTTAACAAGAAACATTTCATCTCAGTTGAGAGAAGATTAATAACTATATCATATTCAAGCATCATAACATTCATGACCAAACCGATAATACTGGTTAACAATTTTGTTCGCAGATTGTATGTTCCTAGATGTCACAGAAAAACCAGCCTTCAACAGGACGACTGCTAAGGCGCCGATTGAACCATACCTCCTTGCTTTAGTGCTTAATAAAGAGAAAATGTCTCCAATTAATAGCTAAGAGGTTTGAAATGGTCAGGGTGATTACTCTCATACTGTCAGCTTGTAGCTGGTTAATGGTTAGTGCTTTGCCATGTACAACAAACAGTTACAAACAGTACAGTTGGTCATTCAATTGACATTGGCAGCTTTTAGCTGGTCATTCAATTGACATTAGAAACTTGTAGCAGGTCATTCAATTGACATTAGCATCTTTCAGCTGGTCATTCAATTGACATTAGCATCTTTCAGCTTGTCATTTAATTGACATTAGCAACTTGTAGCTGGTCATTCAATTGACATTAGCAACTTTCAGCTGTTCATTTAATTGAAATTAGCAACTTGTAGCTGGTTATTCAGTCATTCAATTGACATAGGCCGCTTTTAGCTGGTTATTCAATTGACATTAGAAACTTGTAGCTGGTCATTCAATTGACATTAACATCTTTCAGCTGGTCATTTAATTGACATTAGCATCTTTCAGCTTGTCATTTAATTGACATTAGCAACTTGTAGCTGGTCATTCAATTGACATTAGCAACTTTCAGCTGTTCATTTAATTGACATTAGCAACTTGTAGCTGGTCATTCAATTGACATTTGCAACTTTTAGCTGGGCATCAAATGCTATCAAATTTACTATCAGCAGCTTGTAGTTGGTCATTCAGATGACAAGTCAAATAAATAAAATAATTATTAGCAACTTGCAGCTGGTCATTCAATTGAAAAAAAAACTGTTATTTCATTATCAGCACCTTGTAGTTGGTCATTCAAATGACAAGTCAAATAAATTATTATAAGCAGCTCGTAGTTGGTCATTCAGATGACAAGTCAAATAAGTAATTATTAGCAGCTTGTAGTTGGTCATTCCATTGATATTAATATAAGGAATTAATGACTTATTGCTCTTTCTTCTTTGCATAGATAAAATCTGTATCTTACCTAATCACTGCAGGCACTGCTCTGTTAATTTATTCATTTGTATGTGTTAAAGTATACTACACTGTACTTGAACCAAATCGGTTAGTTATAAATTCATAATATTTTAAATAAAGAATATAATTTCAGTGCAAGCAAGTCAAAAAACAAAATGATTTGCAGTTCTGTAATAATATTACGCCACGCAATTAAGTTGAAACAACAGTTGCACTTAATTCATGTACATTGTAATTAAAAATAGCATTATTTCTTTTAAAGCCTACCAAATGATATAACTGTATGTTTCGTAAAAGGAAAACATTATTAGTGTTTAAATAATAAGTAAGTAACTAATGTTTCAGATACATACCTAAGTATACCTTACATTAGACAATATTTTCATGAGTTTTATGACGTTACATGTAACTAACAACTAATTGCTAAATTGGTTATAGTTTATTTTATTGTTATTGTTATAGAAATGTATGTATGTATAAGGGAAATTAATTATAATAACTTATTCACTGTTGAACGGCAGGAAATATTATGCCAATTTATAAAATTTATTTGGAATACTGCTTTAGTGACTTATGTATAGCAGACAAAATAACTCATAGGGTAGACCACCATCAGACCCTTTGCTAAAACAATATTCGTGAGTACTAAGATAGCGGAATCAAATCTCAAGTTTCTAGTCTAGCATACTGTTGTAGTAGGCTAGACTTCTTTTTATTTTTGGTTTATGGACGGAATGACTTACCAAATGGTGAGAGAATGACAAGCTTTTCAACCACAAAAATTTATTCCAATACTAGGAACAATCGAAGCATAGCATACCTAATGGTGTAGAACTTTTTACAGACAAAAGGGGAAATAGATGAATAAGACAGGGCGTTGGCTGAAATTGTGCTCGGGACATAGAGCCCTAAATGAGAGCGACAGTAATGTGTGGACTCTGATTTTTTACTTGCCCGTAACATTAAATTGTGACTGCGTATTAAATTGCGAATCTTTTGAGTAATTGCAACACCGTCAAAGATCAGCATTAAAGTGGGTCAAAGAACATTTAATTAAATTATTACGATTATTATTTTATTTAGGTATCAGCATTTTATCTGTATAGGTTGAGTAAAATAGTATCTATTTATTAAACGGGTCCATTAAATTGAAACTGCTGATTTCTCAAAACTAGTCTAGTCGACTCACTAAAGGTAACTACTGTACATAGCTGGTAACGAAAGCAACCTAGTGTACCTTACTTAATATTGTTGTCAGTCAGCGTTATATCAGCATTCATGAAACTGTAAAATTATATGGGTTATAGGACATGCAACTATGAAGTTGTTAGCGAAAGCTAAAATATCATGCAACAATAAAATGATATGGGTTACAGAGCCATGCAACTATCAACTTGTTAGGCAAAAACTAAAGGGCCATGCAAATAAAATAGCTGTGAGTGCTTAATTGCAATGGCTGGCACCCGCCAGAATATTTTGAGTGCATAAGTGTATGTGCTTATCACAGATTCACTCTTTTGTCCTTACCTCCTTAATTTGATAAAACGGAAATGGATACGATCTTGAAGCAGTGTCTTTGACTAGTAGTTAGCCAAAATAAATAAATAAGAGATAATAAAGATCTATGGAACGTTATTTTTGTAGGTTTACTTACACCTATCAATAGAAAAATATTTTTACAGGGAAGGGATAGTATAGAACAGAAGTAACAATAACTGAAATGTGTTAATATAATGAGATTGTAATTTCCATAAACATTGTTTATCGTTGAATTTGGTGTTTGACAATTTCAGATCAATATTTGATAAATATCTATTTTCTGTAAACAAATTAGTCTCAATAACTTATTCGTAATTTGTTTAATGTAATAGCATTGATAACAGTCAACACTGTATTGTAAATAAGATTTAAGAGATTAGCTAAACTGTGGAGTTTCTTGCGCCGCTTCTTCTCCACGGGCTATACCTTCCGAAGCGGTGGTAGATTCGAGTAAACATAAAAAATAAATTAAAACAAGAAAGGGATGTAGTGTACAGCAATAAAGAGTAGTTAATGCGGAAAGCGCCGGTAGCGCCGTCTATCGGCTGGTGCGGTCTGTGGTCAATATCTATCGTTCATTCGCTCGGTATTCGTGCACCGACCGCCGTGCTGTGCGGACGTGCGCTAGTCACATTACTAGTGAAGACTATATCTGTGTTTCATTATATACATCAACCTCAACCAACCCTTAGTAGAAATGTGTATTCTACACGTCCGTCCGTCCCTCGTCTATGCGTCCGCCCCTAAACCATAATAGATAGCCGGTTGAAATTTTCCCAGAATGTTTGTAATTATTTTGGATTTGCTTGCAAATAGGTAATAAAAGTATTAAAAAAAACTTTTTGTCAAAAAAAAAAAACGGTGTATTTTCAAGGTCTCCTTTGCTCTATCGCAAAAATAGTAATAGGTACAAGCGCAAAAGTCTAACCTAGGTGAAACAAGCTCTTAAATAAAACAACAAATAATAAATAAAAACCGGACAAGTGTGTGTCGGGCTAAGTTTTGATAAATATACCTAAGTATTGGTAAATATAGGTTAAATATATAATTATCAACTTTTATCTGGTGATATAGGAGGCTGATTTACCAAATGGTGTCAAATATAAAATTAGTTTGTTTAAGTAATAATTATTATAAATTAATTGCCATGTAAATTGCATGATTGTTAAATAAAGGCTTATTATTATATTATATTATATAGGAGGCTGATAACCTGTAACCATAGAATGAATACTAGGTAGTATCATGGACCTGAAAAAAAGACGGACGTAATGTCACATTAAAAAGAGGTGAAGCATGCAAGGTCCTACAATTTCGTTTGTTCTACAAGGGACCTACACTCACACAGACGCATCAGTTCTAGGCGCAGGTCCGACAACCCGCCGCCATAGTGTACCGCGCGACAGGGCGACAGCATGCACACTCGTATAAATGGGTGCTTCACTTTTGAGTAGACGAGATTCCGTCCGTCTTTTTTTCAGGTCCGTGGGTAGTATCTGTAACTTATTTTTTTGCAGTGTTGTAGACTTGAGAGGCCATAGCATACTAGTCTGTGTCTTTTATCGACCCATTTCGTGAGTATTATGTTTATTATACACAGATACTTCAAATTCCATCTTCAGAGATGCTATCCTATGAAGAAAGGGTACTAAAGAAAATGTAGACTAAAATAAAAATGGTGTATTTTGCCGTCACCTCGCGGCCGTGTCACCTCCCTGTCTGATAAATGACCTTAGAAGGAGGCGGACATTAGCACAGCTATGTGCTCTAACAGTAGAATAACTTACAACAATCTACATAGGTAAAACACAAAGAGATTGGACCTAAAGGCATAGGGGAGCCCATTGCAAAGCTGTCCACTTTTTTCGACGTTCGTTTTTGATTGTGTGGTGTCAAGTAGTATGGACAAATGATGACCAAGTGACAACTGCCCTAATGTTTACGGTCACTTTTCACACACACTAGCACAAAAAAAAGTGGACAGTCGCGTAAACAAATATCTATAGTTCCGTTTCCTTCTACTATTAAAGGTACGTCATAAGACAAAAGAAACTAACTGCAATCGTTAATTGGTGCGGTCTCTATGCTTTAGCATAAAGAGCTCATCAGAAAAATAAAAAATCCTCGCCATTTTACGGAAAACCATTGAAACAAATTTTTGTACTTGGAACACAATTACAATAGTCCATTGCAGACTGCCTCCGTGGTTAAGAGCATTGGCTCTCGATACGGAGGCCGTGGGCTCGATTCCCATGGGGGACACCTAGTGATATGTCACTTTGTGCGTTTTTCCTCAGTTGGTTAGGACATTGCAGGCTGAATCACCTGATTATCTGAAAAGAAAATTCCGTGCTTCGGATGGCACGTTAAGCCGTTGGACCCGGCGACTATCTCTGGTGGTAATAGTCGTTACATAAAAACGACGTCAGAGGGAAGGTGGTCTGAAAAAACTCTGACACCAGGGCTTGCACACACGATAAGAAGAAGAACCCCCAAACCAGGTTCCGGAACGAAGGAACCCTTATACTTTCATCCATTCAGGCTATGAGTCTGTATGCCCCGCCTCAATTACTCGCTCACTTTTGCACCTCATCATCAGCCTATAAACTCCCACTGCAGGGCACAGGCCTACCCTTAGAGAGGGTGTATGGACATTAGTCCACCACGCGTGCCTGAATGAAGATTGGTAGACTTCACATTCACATCAGAATTTCTTCTTCAGTGTATGCAGGTTTCCTCACGATGTTTTCTTTCACCGTTTGAGAGCAGTCGGTATTACGTACATAAGTTAGAAAAACTCATTGGTACAAGGCATGTCCGTGTGGATTCATAATTGGGTGTCCATACCTCTCCGCAACGCGCCACCGAAGCTTTTTTGATCCAATTTATAAGACTTATCCAACGACACGGCGTATATGGAAACCCTTCCAGTACTCAGAGCCCCCAGTCCGGGATGGTTTCAAGTATTATTTCAAAGATTGGTTCCAGTAAACCATTCCACTATTCAGATCTGAGCGCGATCTGAGTTCGGGTATTAATTTCGGAACACTTTTAAAGAAAAATCTAGTAAAAAGCTTCCACTATTCAGAATCATACTATAAGGTACTAACGAGTTGGATCTGAGCCGCGGGAGGAATTTATGTGCGATGTTCCCGGACTTCAGATCGCGTGCCGAAAAGAGTGAGCTACCTATTCGTTTCGTTGTTTGTTTATTTTCTTTTGATTTCTTATCAGGACCAATACTATTCATACTGTATGTCGACGAATTAGTTAGATTACCCACTAACGGGAAAAGCATCTGCTTTGCCGACGATACAGTTCTGCTTTTTACTGCTGACTCTTGGGATGATCTATATGCAAAAGCCAACAAGGGTATGGCCCGTGTCAAAACCTGGTTAGATACCAATCTGCTTACGCTTAATACGAAAAAAACTAAATACATAAGTTTTGCCATAACTGCTCGAACTGCTGACCCTCTAACTCAAGTTATTAAGGTTCATGAATGCGGAGATAGTGATAACACCAATTGTCAATGTGATGTCATAGAAAATGTTAAAGTTACCACCTACCTTGGTGTGAAAGTGGATGAGAGACTATCTTGGACTGATCATATCAAAACTCTATCTGGCAGAGTGAGGAAGTTGATGTTCTTTTTTAGAAGAGTTAGAAATATCTTAGATAGAAATCTTATGAAAACTGTGTACTATGCCCTCTGTCAGAGTATCTTAGCATATGGCATATCAGCATGGGATGGGGCCTGCAAATCCAAACTCATAAAACTAGAGCGATCCCAAAGAATGGTTCTGAAGATAATACTGAACAAAAGTTTTCGTTACAGCACGGAGCGTCTGTTCAAAGAAGCAGGGGTTCTAACAGTGAGACAACTGTATATCTCTTCAATCCTGTGTGACCTTAACTTGATCAACTCGCAAAAGAAGCCTGCACGAAGACCACCGGCCATTCTGGCCCCTCGCATCTATACAGCATTTGCTAGAAGGCATAAGTCTTTCCTGTCAGTATCCGTGTATAACAAACTCAACAAAAATATACAATTTTACAGTTACACAAAGGTAAAAATGAAAAGTCAAATAAGCAACTACCTAAAAAGCCTGAACTATGAAGAGACGGAAAAGCTTGTGGAGGAAATAAAGTAGCTGGTAAATAAACCCTATTATGTTCAGAGCGGCTGACTCATAATTTATTCATAAAGAATCAACCGAACCCAAGGACGCTGACCGTAGGGCTCTGAACATAAAGCACACAAAACGCTTTTAAATCTGCACGCACGCACACACACGCACATACGCACACACACACACACACACACCCACATACGAATAAACAAACAGTGTAACTTACCTATATGTACAACATAGAAATATTATTTCTTTCTTTGCACACAGAATTAAATTTATTGTACTTTCCTACTTATTTTTTTTGTTTTTAAGTATTATTATAGTGTTCTTCATCGGCACACCAACATTTAAATCAAATTACAATTAAGGTACCACTGTTAGTACTATAATATAAGAAAATTGTAAAGCAGTCTGTGAGGCAGAAAACTCCAGTACAGACTGCTGATCTACTTACTCTGTAAATGCATGTGTTTTGGAAAATAAATGTTTTATGTTTATGTTTTTTATTTCAATTAGTTCTGTTATAATGAGTGAACAAAGCGTATTTACAAGTCAGTAGGTAGGTACTGCAGTTTTGTATGAAACATCCCTAGTGAACCACCCCTTTAAATATTACTAGGGTGTCTTGTTAAGAAAAAGGTTCCAAATACAAATACAAATACAAATAATTTATTTGCCAATAAATAAGGTAATAATGCTCGATAATTAGTTTATAGCATTTTATAGACACCTTATGTACCTACCAAGTTATTCACCATAATTTTAACCGAGTACCTGTAGCGGTACTATTAAATAATTTGTGCTGTAGCTTTAAAATGTTCTATTGCTTCGGAACCGGTCAAAACTACTGCGATTTTCATGATTTTTTTAAAACATCTTTCTGTAATCTGAAATACTACAATCTTTATAGTTTAAAAATTGACGCTCTCAGTCAAGTAAAAAGTTGTAACCCAAAAAATACAAATTTAAAAAAAAATGCTTCGCAACTTGTGAATTCGTGTAAGAACAGGACATTCTCTTTAAATTGAGGCAATTTTAATTAAGATTGGCTGAAAAATAAACCTTGATGAGCCCGCTCCATAGAAACGAAGTTTGATTCTATTTTGAATATTAACCATATAAATTTAATGATTATTTTTTTAACACGATCCAGAAACAAATATCCTTGTCTGTGGTTTATTAGATTTCCGTTATGTTATATAGTTTCAAAGTTACAAAGATTTCTATACGAAAAAAGCGTCAATTTTTAAACTGTAAAGGTAGTAGCATTTTAAATTACATTCATTGAAAAAAAAAAAAAAAAAATATGTAATACCTAACCGAAACAAAGAAAAATGTTCCTAATGCGTTGATTCGTTTATATTACTATGTTTTAGTATGTACAGTAGGTACTATAGTATATAAAATAGCATATTATAAGTTATTCGAATACATGCAGCATTGATTGAAGAAGCATCCATAGATTCTACCTTAAATTTGGCTAAATAAACGAACTTACCATCAACTCTCTATACTTTCCTCTATATCTGTCTCTTTCACTCTGCTAGATTGGCGCCTCGAATCTGACAAGGCGCGCTCATTTGACGTTTACTTCATAGCGTTTATAGATTTTGCCGCCGAAGCTTGCAAAATTTTTTCTTAACTTTAAAACTTGTTTAAAACAGTGAAATTGCAATGTTTTACTGTGTAAATTACACGGAAAGGTTGTTTTGTGAGTGTTCTGTGCGTGTTTTGTCAAAGAGGTGCCCTTACGGTGTGCAGAAAATAAGTAGAAGCACTAATGAACGTCACCTCTTTAGTGCCGCTGCTTTGGATAAAGAGCGGCCTCTTCGAAGGGTCTTTTGACGCTCTTAACCCTACAGGACAGGGGTGAGTTACCTCTACATCTTTCAATCAAGTGGAGGATGGCTTCTTTAATTGCTTCCCAACAATTTTATGATTCATATCTGTGCTGACACCTTAGCCAAGTTAACTACCTATTTTTCAGGATCTAGTAGGTATGATCCTTTGTATTTCGGCTATTTATGGCTAAACAGAACACTCAGAACATGTATACTATTGTTCCTAGGAACAAACAACAGATTTGATATCTGAACCAATATTTAGTGAGTGACTCTGTGACACCTATAATCTTAAGCTCACCTATACTAGGTGATTTACGTTCTAATATTGATCAAAAGAATGTTATACCCACCCCCTGAAAGAAGAGAAAGTGGTCAAGCAGTGGTTTTGTGAAAAGTGTCGCTGCAGTTTTTGCAGTTGTGTTGCGTACCAACAAAATATCGATGTGGTTGCGTTGTCACCAGTAATTGCGAGGTGTTTACTTCGTGTGCAGACAGACAGATTGACTCTGGCACAGGTGTGTGCGCACTGTCGTTATGTTAATGCAACGTTGTGTCTGCAATGTGGCCAGCCGCTACCTAGTGTGCGGTGTCGCTGGTGGTGGTGTTGTGGTTGTGATGTGGTCGATATAACCCATGTGGTCAGTAATGATACCAGAATGTGGTACCGTGTAAATTCTACAGTTCATTTTCAATACAAAATATGTGCCCGCTCACGTGATGTGGTTGCGGTATGTGTGAAACAACCCTTAGACAACCCCATTGAGCATTGAACACTTTTTCAGCCGAGTGGCATTCTACCTGTTACATTTTAAATCATTAAGTGTCTCTAGTCAATTAAAGTGCGTTATACCTTATAAGTCTTATTACATACACACTTACAGTTAGAAACAAATAGGTTTACCAAAGTTCCCCGGAATGGGGGGTGAAATATCACCCATATTTGCAATGTTAGACATACCTGTAGAAAATATACATTAAAGATTAAAAGGAGTTTGACATAAAACAGATCAACTTATGTAGGTATAAATATGATCACAAACCTATGCCACCTTCCTTTGCAAGAATTTTATGTGTCAAAGATGGTTAAAAACTTAAAGAAGAAAACTAGATGTGCCTACCGAATTTGTTTCCCTTTTTTCAAGATGTTCTTGATAAGGAGTACGGAAAGACAAAATCTTTTTTAATTGCTGTCTTATAATTATGATCGGGTACTGCAGCCAGCCTTCCTTTTAGGCCCTCTGGTCTTTTGCAGTTTTATCGTATTAGACTCAAAGAGTTCCTTTGGCCCACAGTGATTGGATGTCTTGATTTATGTAGACATTTTCTTCCTGGTCACACAACCATACTGAGTTTAAGTTAACAATACTGGCATATCAATACTAGGCTGCGCTTGCACTTAGTCTGGACCTGTAGTATTTGAACCGTTTTGTATTGTATAACAATACCATGAGCTACAATAGCATGCGCTAGTTATCTACAGATAATAGAACCTAGTGCTAGTTAGCTCTCCTAGGCTTTGCCAATATAACCAGATAGCGATTATTGCAATGTCAACAGTATCAGTTCTCTGTCCCTGTGCAGCAGGAATTTTCCTGATGGCGGAAGGCCATTATACCACAGTTCGGTGGTTCTGCACATAAGGTGAAGCACATTTGAATCAGACACATCGGATGTGGTCTGGGGTGCTCACTTCAGGTACAAATATGTATCAAATCTTGTTCTGGTACTTTTTGCCCCCAACCTCGGAGGTCATAGACAGAATGTGGGGTTCATGCATGGCATTACCGACTGATTATCTAACGCAGTGCTTTTGCGCCCGTCAACGCCCACGACCTCAGAGGTCGAATATAGATCATAGGGCATATACAATAGCTTTACTGACTGTCCATCTAGAACCCAGTGCCGGAATGGCACTCGTCGCACCTGGCCGCGGAGGTCGTACATAACATGGTGCATGTGCAATGGCATTACCATTATCATTACCGACCAGTTATCTAGGATGCAGTGCCTGAAGGGTGCTCGTCGCTGCCCTCGACCGCGGAGGTCGAATATAGAATTACTATATGTGGATGCTTGTAAATGGCAAATGACATGTTATTGAATACATTATTTTGTAAAAGAGGCTGTTAGCACCCCGAATATTATAAAATAAAATAAAATAAAAAATAAAATAGATAATAGGGCATATACAATACTTGGCATTACCAACCTCTTATATAGAACCCAGTGCCGGAATGGCACTCGTCGCCCCCGGCCTCGGAGGTCGCATTCAGTACATGGGGCATACCCAGTGGCATTACCAACCTCTTATTTAGAACCCAGTGCTGGAATAGCACTTGTCGCCCCCGGCCTCGGAGGTCGCATTCAGTACATGGGGCATACCCAGTGGCATTACCAACCTCTTATCTATAACCCAGTGCCGGAATGGCACTCGTCGCCCCCGGCCTCGGAGGTCGTATTCAGTACATGGGGCATACCCAGTGGCATTACCAACCTCTTATCTAGAACCCAGTGCTGGAATAGCACTTGTCGCCCCCGGCCTCGGAGGTCGCATTCAGTACATGGGGCATACCCAGTGGCATTACCAACCTCTTATCTATAACCCAGTGCCGGAATGGCACTCGTCGCCCCCGGCCTCGGAGGTCGCATTTAGTACATGGGGCATACCCAGTGGCATTAACGACCTCTTATCTAGAACCCAGTGCTGGAATAGCACTTGTCGCCCCCGGCCTCGGAGGTCGCATTCAGAACATGGGGCATATGGAGTAGCATTACCGACCTCTTATCTAGGATGCAGGGCCGGAATGGCACTCGTCGCCGCCCCCGGCCACGGAGGTCGAACATAGATCAGGGGCATATACATATCAGCATTGCTGACTGCCTTAGTAATACCAACCGATTATCTAGAATCCATTACTGGATGGGATTGAACATATATGCTCATCAGTTCATCACCCCCCCGGTCACGTAGACCGTTGACTTTGATTTAGTTGATTTGTTCACTTCTAGGAAAAGACAATCATAGATAGTTGTGAAGGTTGGGATTTCAGAGATGGTCCAACAATCTATTGCGAATATTGCGAGGCATTCATTTCACATTGGATCTTCGGGTTGGCATGGGCACTCTCTCCCACCACTCAATATAGATCCACAATAACTGTACCACCTTCACTTCACATGGCACAATACATTTTGATAGTACCACAACTTGGACACACAAGTGTTGCCAACTGACAATTTACATTCTGTTCAGTTCTTGGGGTAAGGACTTGAGCAGGAGCCCACCACGGTTGGAGAAACTAAAACCCTTAGCGCTAAAAAAGGAGGGGGGGAGGCTAATCAGGCAGTGCACTGACTGGTCATTAAACGAAAGGAACTCCTACTAAAGAGAATCGGTCTTAACAACCTGCGATAAGACATCGACCAGACACTACATTATAAAATAGGGTCTGAGTAACTGAGTAACTTCGTTTGGTTTAGATTCTAGAGCTCCATATGGGATATGTGGGCAGAATTTTATGGACATCTCAGACAATACTCTGCCATAGGTCAGTAGGTTTTACCTGCCGTGCAGCTGGACCATTATAAAATTACAAAATATCCTGTTAGCTAAATACCAGGAGAGAAGGATGCCAATATGTGACACTAGTTTAGTATTTGATTGGCTAGAAAATTAACCCAATGCAGATATTGATAGATCCGAGAGTACCAGGTAGAGTAGTGTAGTGGTGAGATAAACCTAATAATTATAAATAAATATAATAACCCAACTTCAGCTCCAGACACAGAAAATGTTAAAAATCCAGCTGACTAGCTAATGAGCAACAACATACTGTGGAGTCCTTATGCTCAGTACAACATGTAATGAAGCTTGGGTCAACGAGAAGAGTTGTTTTGAGAATGATGTAATTAATCTTTTTCTTATCTTATATCTAATAATATCTTATGTTATTAGACCAGCTATCAGAACTCAAAACGGTCCATGGAGAGAATCATGAAAAAAGCTTACTGGTAAATTTTATTTCGGAAATTGTATTGTTCTCAGATAAACAGTACCGTATAATACTGTTAAGAATGAGGACCTACTATTAAATAATTTTTCATACATCTACCTAATAAGTTCAGTGGTTTGAATTAACTGTAATGCTTGCTTGCCTATCGTGTCCACTTCAAATGTAATGTAACTGTAATGATCTCTGAGGATTGTTTCTGTATGATGGTTAAAATTATGCCTCAACAGGTGTAGAAATTTAATCTTAAATTGTTTTTCTCTTTCAACAGCAATCTGTTCATTTTAAATACCTAGTTACATTGAGTGAGATAACATTTAGTCATTATCAAGACTATTATGTTCTATTACTATTATGAAAGTTATTTTATGGTGTATTTTTCCTTTTTATACAGGACTTGTGTTAATGTACCCATTGTTGATGATTATGGCTTTATGACATACACATTTTCATTTATTTTCACATAGCGTTTGTACTCTTTCACCAGCAGATAGCAAACAGGTCTTCAATCAATGCTGCATGTATTCGAATAACTTATAATATAACTGTTTTGCATTACAACAAAACAGATATTATGAGTGAGAGAATACATGCAGCATTGCAGCAAGGTGCTTGCTGGTGATTGATGAAGACTATGAAGTAAACGTCAAATGAGCGCGCCTTGTCAGATTCGAGGCGCCAATCTAGCAGAGTGAAAGAGACAGATATAGAGGAAAGTATAGAGAGTTGATGGTAAGTTCGTTTATTTAGCCAAATTTAAGGTAGAATCTATGGATGCTTCTTCAATCAATGCTGCATGTATTCTCTCACTCATAATATCTGTTTTGTTGTAATGCAAAACAGTTATATTACCTACTTATGACTTCACAAAATGTTACGAATTTTATGTTTTTGTTACCTACCACAATAACTAATTATATAATAATTACTGTAATACTCAGTTGTTCTTTTATTCCTTCCCGTCTCACGTATTTTTATAAGGGACCTCGGAGTCCAGGTAGGGATTCATATTTAAAATGCTTTTTAGTGCATTGTAAATCCTCCCGCGGCTCAGATCTTAAATCCGGGTAGAGCGCGGGGCGGGCGCGGGCCGGGTGCGGGGCCGGTGCGGGTCGTCTGAACGCGGCCTTAGGTACGGAGTGATACATTCTGCTATTGTACTGTTATGTTAGTAATACTGTGTTAAGGGGGGTTCGCACCTGACCGGGTGGCTTGTGATACAAGCACGAGTCTTTTAATTGCTCGTAAATAGTTTGTGTTGCGGTTAGTTAGAGTTTAGTTTAATTTTAAAGTTTATTGTTATTTAATTTAGGTATAAGTTGTTTTGTTTGAGTTTGAATAGACGGAATGAGGTAGTGTTCTGTTTAAGAGTTTGTTTATGTTTATCTGATTTTGATAGCGACTTCGTCCGCACTGGCTCCGGCTTAACGTGCCATCCGAAGCACGGAATCTCTTTCTTTTCAGGCAATCAGGTGATTCAGTCTGCAATGTCCAACTGGGGAAAAACGCATAAAGTGGCATATCACTAGATTTTCCCCGTGGGAATCGAACCCACGACCTCCGTGTCAAGAGCCCAATGCTCTTAACCATTCGACCACGGAGGTAGTCAGGGTCAATGATTTAGGCAACACGCGGGAGCGGGACCCAACTGGATGGGCATGGGCAGATAGGGACAAAGTCATGGAGCAATATGAAGGAAGGCCTACTCGTATGTCCGTGTACAGACTGATCAAGCACTGTAAATGCTGTGATAGATAGATGGATGGGCATGGGGAATTCAGAAAGCACACGGGAAATTTAGAATGCGCACGTGGAATTTAGAAAGCGCACGGGGAGTTTAGAAAGCGCACGGGGAATTTAGAAAGCGCACGGGGAGTTTAGAAAGCGCACGGGGAATTTAGAAAGCGCACGGGGAATTTAGAAAGCGCACGGGGAGTTTAGAAAGCGCACGGGGAATTTAGAAAGCGCACGGGGAATTTAGATAGCGCACGGGGAGTTTAAAAAGCGCACGGGGAGTTTAGAAAGCGCACGGGGAGTTTAAAAAGCGCACGGGGAATTTAGATAGCGCACGGGGAGTTTAGAAAGCGCACGGGGAGTTTAGAAAGCGCACGGGGAGTTTAGAAAGCGCACGGGGAATTTAGAAAGCGCACGGGGAATTTAGAAAGCGCACGGGGAGTTTAAAAAGCGCACGGGGAGTTTAGAAAGCGCACGGGGAGTTTAGTAAGCGCACGGGGAGTTTAGAAAGCGCACGGGGAATTTAGAAAGCGCACGGGGAATTCAGAAAGCGCACGGGGAGTTTAGAAAGCGCACGGGGAATTCAGAAAGCGCACGGGGTATTTAGAAAGCCAGGCCAAGTATAAAATGACTGTAATCCTTCAGCAATAAAAGGGAAGAAAAATAAGGAAAATTATGTGAACTTAAACATCGAGGTAATATTTTAGGATCTGACAAATAGCGCAGTGAGTCTGCTTTTCATGCCGAGCGGTTAAAAATAAGAATTATCGGCATACGCACTGTGTCAAATAAACGGGATGCTATTTAATTAAATCGTAGCACGTGTCAATTTCTGTTTAACCCAATGGGAATAGTGACATAGGCTTGGGTGTTTATATTTGTGATGTAATAGACAACATTCAACATCACTGTTAAAGACAACATTTTATCCTCTTTTGGGGGATGTTGAGGATGTACATACTCTAAGATGACTTTCTTTTGCCGTCTTTTTTATTCTTTACGTTTGCAGCTAACTTGCTACATTCCAGGGCTTTAATGATACTCTTGTTTTCCTACTCAAAAGAATTCGTTGCGGCTTCTAAGACAGACAATAGTTTCATTGACTAGTAATAGTTGGTGGTTGCTATTAATTAATATAGCGATAGCGGCAGGAATCAGTGGTGATAAAAGGCCAGATTTTTGTTTATCGTGTAATAAAAAGAAGAGTTCTCAAGCGTTCGCCCCAACCCGCCATCGAACAAACACTCATATCTGGAAAAAATATCATTTACATCCTCACTTATTGGGTCCGTTTTACTCTCAATTTTGTTAATTTTTAACTTTGGTATTGTTATATCTAGCTCCGCTAGCCATTGCCGTCCCAATAATGATGTGGTGCCCTTATCAATGACATATAAATCTAGTTTTTTAGACACATCCTTATGTTTCACTGACACTTCAATATAACCCAACGGCTTGACATTACTGCCATCATAAAAAGATAACATTAAATTACATGGGAACAATTGACTGTAACAAAACATTTCCTCATATAATTGTCTACTAATGCATGATAGGGCTGACCCTGTATCTATCTCCATAGATAACCTCTTGTTATTAACTAGCACATTTAAACTAACCGGTTTGTAGTCCTTTAGTCCCATTTGCATAATTGGCTCACACAACAGCTCCCCCTCGTCCTCCTCCTCCTCCTCGTACACATAGTGAGCTCGTGTTCTATTTCCTTGTCTAACCGGGCGATACCCGGGGCCCGTTTTCGTTATCGGTGGCTTGCCTGTGCGTGCTCGCTCTCCGTCACCTGTTCGCGGTGCTGTGTGGCCAGCATCCACGCTGCCGCGGCCGCCACCATAACCCCCACCCCCATTTCGCCCAGACAGCTCGGGGCACACTCTCTTCAAATGGCCTCTTTTGGCGCAGATATCACATTTGTACTCACGAAAACGACAATCTACTACGCGGTGACGCCTGTCCCCACAAGCGAAACAGCCTCCCACCGTTGACACGTAATTCACGTCCTCCATGCCCATTCCCGACCGACGCCGGGCGCCTGCACTTACTGCGCCCGCTCCTCGTACATTATACTCGAACATTTGCCCACCGCCGCCGCCGCTAGTGATCTCTCCACACTGGGCGTCTCGTTCCGCTGCCTCCACTGCCTTCGCCAATACCACTGCCCTTTCCATGTCTATTGTATCGTCGGCCATAAGTAGTCTCTGCCTCACGCTTTCTTTGCACAACCCATAAACGAACTGGTCCCGCATGTTTTCATTTAGATTCGATCCGAAATCACAGAACCTTGCCATTTTCTTCAGTTCTGCCACATATTCGGCTACGCTTTGCCCCTCGCGCTGCCAGCATTGTCGAAATCGAAAACGTGCTGTCAAAATGGACGGCTTCGGCGCCAAATGCCCCTGCATCAACTGTTTTATTTCGCTGTATTTATACTCAGAAGGCTTCTTTGGAGTACACAAGGTCAACATCAGTTCATAGCCCGTTTCTCCAATTACAGAGATCAACGTGGGCACTTTCAATTCCTCCTTTGTTCCGCTCACTAAAAATTGCATTTCCAATCTGTCACAATAAGAGTCCCAATTTCCATGAATTACGTCAAAACCAACCATTTTCCCGTCGCTTCCCATTTTGTTCACTAAACTGTAGTCTTTGTTGTTCACTTTAATTTCACTTATACAGTCCAAATCCCATCTTCGTCGTCACTGTTAAGTAAAAAGCTTGGTCTTCTAATCAACACGTTTATTCAGAGCGACGCCATTACCGATACAGTGTTACCAACTACGGCGTACTTACGAACTACTATTTACCACATAACAAAGTGGAAACCGCGTTCCAGAAAGCGCAGCGTATAAAGGTGTGACAAGGTAAACAAGTTGGACCAACGACCTTAAAGCAGCGAAAGCCCATTGGATGAGAACAGCGCAGGACCGGTCGTTGTGGCGAGCCTTGTGGGATGCCTATGTCCAGCAGTGGACGTCGATCGGCTGATATGATGATTACTTTCATAAACAGAGCGTTAAAAAAACGCGTCTGTTTCCCTTCATAGTGCGTTTACAACTCCACAGAGTAATGCTCCCTCATTAATTACATTGAGTCTGGAGGAAAAACATCTTCCAGTTTCTTTTACATCCAAAGTCCTGTGAATCATGGTATTTTGATAGTAACGCCCTACACATAAGGGTTATTTTGAGAGATTTCTTACGAGGATTGAAAAGGAACAGGTGTGAGAGGGAAATATGTTCGATAATAGACAGGTGAGAGATATTGCCTATCTTGTCTAACATTATGTGGGTTATTTTTTGGGGTGTTTTTTGTTGGCCCTGATTATGGGGTGTTATGTAATTCTGTATTATTTTCGAAACCGTACAGCAAAAGCAGAACAAGAGCAAAATCTTTGACTGATCTAGAAGCCAAACGTTCGTAGACACCCTGTATACCTAATTTGGTAAAATTTAGTACCTACTCTATAGTAAATCTCTATAAACTCGATTTTAAGTTAAATTATGCGCTTTGAAACAAAAAAGTTTCATCTAAATCGGTTCTGTACTTTTCGCGTGATGGTCGAACAAACAAACAGCCACACAAAAAATCCAAAATTCTAATAATTGGTGATTTGGAATCAGGGACATCTAAGAACGATATCGTAACTTACCTATTTTTGTTATATCTTCAATGTATTATAAAATAGTAGGTAATAGAGTATAATAAAGTAATGTAATAGAAAAATAAATTTCGACGTTGGTCCCATATAGTCATAAATCATAAACTTTATTGCATCCTTGAGGTACCTAATTACAGATCTTAAAAATAAATAGTACATCTCAGTTTAATTTATCTATGATCTCAGGGACCCTGTTAGGGCACAGCAATTTTAGCAACAGTGTATAATTGTTAGAATGCATGGAATTGAATTGAATTAAATCTACACTAATATTATAAAGAGGAAAGATTTGTACCAATTTTTGTATGTTTGTAATGAGTAGGCTCAAAAAGTACTGGGCCGATTTAAAAAACTCTTTTACCATTAGAAAGCTGCATTCACCCTGAGTAACATAGGCTATATTTATTGCTAGAAAAGATTAGACGCCCACCCGTGCGAAGCCGGGACGGGCCGCTAGTTGAGAATAAAATAGAATAAAAGGCGACAATAATAATAGATTAATAATCTGCGTCAAATTGAAATAATATAGCACGAAACAATAGCAACGGTAAGATAATGAAAGCAATTAAATCGTAGTAATAGTAATAGCACAATGTCAATTTAAAGTAGGACGTACAGAAAGTTGTTCAGATTGCAACTCGCACTTGGCCGATTTTCTTTACACAGGAGGTACATTACATTTTTGATTCTGCATATCAGTAGGACCAACAGAAATAGGTGTCCCTGGTGGACCTACTAGTAGGACAAAATCGTAGGACCACGAGAAAACGCCGAAAAAATCAGCTGTCCCATACATATTTTGGCTACAGCACGGTATGAAGTTTTGTATGGAAGAGCCGATTTTTTTTCGCGATTTCGATGATGGTGCCATAGAGAAAGTTGTTCAGTTTGACAGTCTGATCATCCCCTTAAAAAAGTGTCAGCATATTAAGAAGGATCCTGTATAATGTTATTTGACAATCTGCTCAAAAGTTTTTAGTTTCAAACAAGAATTTAGGATCTCTACTCTCTACCTTCTTAAAAGTGCCTATAATTTATTTCCTAAACGTAGTATTTTTTTATCAAAAACCAAAATAATTGCAAGGAGGACTTTCTTTTTTTTGTCGAACCCCTAATGAGTGCCATAAGAACCGCCGTGAAGAGGTATTCGTGTAACTCGAAATTACGACAGTTTTTCCTTTTGAGACGCTTGACCTATATAACTGTGAATTGTCTACATTAGTAGGTATATTATGTATATCGTACCCTTAGAGGGAAAACTCACTAACTGAAATTTTTGCCAAAATGAGTTATTAACACCCCCGTACTCAGAATTTCCTACTCTATATTTCTGTCTTACTCACGTTTAAATATATCCGTCATACTTTCCGAGATACGATGGTGGAAAAGTCACCAAGTACAGCTTTTGTTCTGAATTCAAACCGTAGAAATAACTAACTCGAACCTCACTAACTGCATATTTTGTCGAAATCAAAAAGATGGAAAACTAACTATCCCTTTTCTCTTTTTCTCTTCAATATCTCAAAACTATATTTTTGTAGTTAGCGAGTTTTCCCTCTAAGGGGACGATATATACTTGTAGGGTCAGGGGTGGCCCTGTTGGGGTGTAAGGGGGATACAGCACCAGGGTACCCTAGTCCTGGAGGTGTTGAAGCCCTGAGCCCGAGTAGTTGACAATTTTTAGGGATTTTTCTAAAACAAAAGCACGATAAGTAGATTTTATATCTGAAATCGACAGCTTAAAACATTGAGAGAGCGTAGCGACACTAGTAAACTACGGTAAAACGACTCTAGTAAACTACAGTTTTTGTATTGAATTTCGTACAGCGCTCCTAGTGGTTACATTGAGAACTAATTCTGCCATAGAAAATTGGCACAAATACATATTAATTGGCACCGCAACTACAGTAGTAACGTACCTACAGTGAAAACTCATGGTAGACCTACTGCATTTTGTTATTTCTGTTCTGAATTTCTCTGCAGCTGCAAGTAAGTCCTACAAAATGTATGGTAAAAGATTCTTGCGATTTCTGACATTGCTAGTACTCTAACCTCGATTGGGAGTTAAATAGATCCTTATAAGAAAAAGGATCGAATGGCATCAAAAAAAGTTTTTGTGTAAATTGTAAATTTTCTTGCTGACTGTACATTTATTTCAAAATCAGTGAATGCAGTTCAAAATGTCTCAAAAAGTTAAGAATACTGTTACGGATACGGTTACGTTCTCTTAAGAACGTTTCGCTGTAGCTACAACGGTTAAGGTACGTTACTGCCCCGTCTCAAGAATTCAACCTGTATATCGTAAAGTCTACAAAATAAAAGGGTTGTCACTGATATTTTCTCGCCTGTGACCGTGTGACTTATTTGTAAACTTTCATTAAAATCAATCTAAAACGTCCCCTAGCTTCCTGATCCCAAAGATCGAATTCCATAAACAATTTGTGATACTGTCCCAAAAGTTCTCAAACTAGAATTGTTGTGATTTGTCCAACAATGTCTCGTCTCAAATAGTTTCAGTTAATAGCTTTGAGTGTTTTTGGGCCTTCGAGACTTCCAGTGATTGCTTATAAACTAAAAAAAAACAAGTTTAAATGATCTATAATATAAATAAAAATGAAATGCTGTTCGACTCACTTGAAAACGGCTGAAAAGATTTAGCAATAATATTTAAATGTTAATATTCCGAATATAATATACATGTGTGTCGGTAAAAAAAAGGGACATTGCAACTTTGCGCACAGCACAATAATATTAATAATAAATTGTTTATTCAAATCCAAAGATCAGATAGAAAAATAGTTTACAAAATATGTAATTAATATACTGCTAGATTTTGTAAACACATCAAAATTAACTGAACATCTTTTACTACGGGAGCAAACCTGTAATCGATCGAGCAAAGATGGTCTACTACCACCCCTCATAAAAAAATCATCCGGTATGTATAGGCTTGTATAGGGTAGCAGCGGCAACGGAGTTAACATAATATGTTAACCAATAGCATATGAATAGATATTAGGTACTATATTATTATCTATTCATATGCAAATAGATTAAATTAAATTGAGATGAAAACACTAGGTTCTAACAATTTATTGCACACCAAAACAAAACATACATCTCAAACATTATTGATTTTTAAACATGTTACAGCTATGTTGTGCTATTTCGAATCAAATGTATGTTTTAAATTAAAGATTGAAAAATTCAGTCTCGGGCGGGATTGTTCGAATCCCGCACTCTTCCAAAACGGGAAGTGCGTTATCCAATTTCGAAATAGAAGAAGAGTGCGGGTTCGAATCCCGCCCGAGACTGAATTTTTCAATTTTTAATTTAAAACATTATAATTATTTTGAACTGACAAAATATTATATATCTACTCTACGAAATTAACCGGGGATTATTATTGTTATTAGTAAAACGGATTGAATGAAGCCATCCTGTATAAAATCACCAGTTTTCCATTTTTACCCGACTGCGGCAGAAGGAGGGTTATGTTTTTCGAGCGTATGTATGTATGTTGTAACAACCCCCCCTGGGGTCTTTTAAATAATAAATAAACACGAAGTAAATCTTTACCTACAAAATATTTCGTAAATACAAAATTAGGAAATACATGAAGTTATAAGAAGTTATTTATGGCCTTTGATGTGATCGTCTATTAGAAAGGTAGGAACCCTATATTGTGGACAGTTGTGTGTAGTGTATATTTTCTTTGGTTGTGTAGTAACGCAAGAACTTTGTAGAGGTTGCGAGATGTATGAAAAAGATAATCAAACATAAATAATTATTTTAAAAATAAAGTATAGTAAAAGAATATTATGTTTGATGAAAGTAAGATAGATAAGGTAAAAATGAAATTCATACTGGTTAGTAAATCTAGAATCTGTATAGGTAAGTGAAAGGGAAATGGGGTCCCCTCAGAAGCGAGGGGAATAATGGGAAAGGGGGCCCCCCATGACAGAGGGGATCAGAGGGAGCCCCAACCTTCGCTCCCTCTACTGTGGAGGTCAACCAGGGGTAACCTCCTCCAGGAAAACTGGACAAATTAAAGGGGAAACCTTTTTTTTTCCTATTATTTTCCTGAAAGAAGGTATAAAATATATGAAATTCGATGTTATTCGAATTTTATGGTTATAAATCATGTATAAATAAGGTATTTGAATTGAATTAAATAATGAGTCTACTATCCCTTAGGAAGAAGCCAGAGTCGAATAAAACCAAACTACACAAAATCTATTTCATGTGTGGCGATCCATATTATTAAATTCAATATGTCCAATCAATACCGATATTAATGTAATTTATGTGGTGAATTATATGATAGTCTGAACAGCCTTCGTGCAGTGCTAATAGTAAAATAATTATTAACTCAAATAAAATGGGCTCTATGTGTGAATATAACCTGCAAAACCTCACCCTCCGTCTCTAAAGTTCTTCAATAAGGTGTCCATCAAGCATAGTAGAAGCCCAGGCCAAAGCATTATGTTTTTTGTTCGACACGACTATATCCAATCCGGTCCTTATCGGCATCTCGAGGATTTTTAGATAAGTGACTATTGCAATGGCAATCCCCACACAGAAGGTGATGAAAAATGGTTTTCTACTGTAGAATTAAAAATATGCTATGCATTCCAACTTTTGTAGAGAGTCACTTTGAGATGGTCCTTCCTCTGTGTAGAGTCATATTGAAATTGAGGTGAACATATCCCGTAGTGCCTGGCTAAAGACCTCTCACAAAATAGATTATTCAGTGAAAACAAAACTCTAAACTCCATCCCTGGAATTCTAGAAGGAATTGTGTCAAAGACACTTAAATAGTAGAGATAAAAAATGTTTGGGTCTGTATAAAAGTGTCATAGCACTAGGGTATAATAAAATATATCGGAGATACAAGTGTAAGTATAAAAATAATTTCTTTTGTAGGGTAGGAATCCATGTGATCATTGTATTTTGTTTTGTTTCATGATCATATTTTGACTGACTCGACATTTAAGAGCTACTTCAGCAAGGTGCTTTGTCATTGAGAAGAAATAGCCAAACAAACTCCATGACTGCAACCAAAATAATATGATAAAAGAGGTTTTAGGTAAGGTAAGTTAGACAACCTGAAGTGTGCATTAGGAAAAATGGCAACAAGTAAAGCAACTATAAATAAAAGTCAATGCCTGAAAATAGCATTGCCTTTTAACAACCAAAACCAGGCAAACAAGTACCTAGGTTTATAAAATGTATGGCACCACACCAATCAACCACAAATAAAAGCCAATGCCTGAAACTGACATCGCCTTTTAACAACCAAAACCAGGCAAACAAGTACCTAGGTTTATAAAATACTCCTATCTGAATATTTAATTTAATTAAGTAGGTATTTAATAATAATGTTATAGCAAAATAAATACCAAATATCAATTTGGCATCATGATAATAAAAAGCAATGGAAAGATTGCTCTGACAACTTGGTCCACTATATTGGTCACTGTAAAAAATTTAATTGATTATATTATCAAAAATAAAAATATCTATTAAAAAGCTCACATGTTGGAAGTTTATTAATTAAGATTCAATTAAAAATATTAGACGTATGGCCGATGAAAATCATTTCATTTCCCAAAGGTACGATAATAAAAGTTTTTGTAAAGCAAAGTTACGAAAATTCTAAATCTTATTCCGTTCTAAAGAAATCGAAAATAATTTTAAATAACGTTGATTATTTTAGAAGCTATCACAATTGATTTGGTTTATTTATATTTAAATAATATTATAAAATAAAATTAGAGTAACTCAATCATGTCACTAGTAACGACCTCCAGTGGTGACGAAGCGTACTACCTCAATATAATTGAGCGTTAAATACACAGAGCGCTTGCTTTCATAAGAATTTCATGAATATCTCACCAGATGTCTCTGTATAAATAAAAAGCAATGTAAAGAACTAAACTCATTCATATTTAAATAAATTTAAAGAATAAAAACATTCATAATATTATAAATAATTTAAAGTTAGACGAATTGTATCACTAGTGGCGGCCTCTAGTCGCAAATAATCGAACTACTTAAAATATATTGAACGTTATCTGTAAAGCGCACGCACTCTAAGAGCCCGGTTACACGTTCAGTATTTCATCAGTCTGGTCCATCAGTCTGGTCTGAATGACGGGAGAATGATGCCAGAATGATGGGAGAATGATGGACTGATGGAATGATGGTAAACCATCCATCCAGACTGTCATTCCGTTGTGAATGATGGTATACTGATGGTAAACTGATGGTCGGTGTCAGTCACCGTCGGGGTTGCCAGATTGGGGGTTTTTCACGGGATTTTTGGGAAAAAATTTGGCCTTTGGGGAAAATTTGGAGAAGTGAAATCGTTGGGGAAATTTATGGGGAAAAAATTATCAAGGTGGGGAATATGGGGGCTGTAAATAAATAATTTTAACACCGCATTATGATTTAAGTTACAAAATTAGGGCCTAATAATAAGAGATCGGATATTCGGATGCATAGTTAGCTAAACTTAATTTTTAGCAATAAAATTATGGCGGCTTCTTAAAATTATTATTTTTAAATATTTGTTGGGATGCCATGAAAATGCGGGAATGCATAACTAATCGGATGCATAGTAAACGCATGCATAGCAAAAATCAACTTTTCAAAATTATTTAATTTAAAAGTTAATCTTTTTTAATTTAAAAGAGAAATAAATCCCGGGATTTCAGTACCTCGTACGTCTGGCAACCCTGCAGTCTTCCATCATTCTGGCGTCATTCAACGTTTGACCAGACTGATGGACCAGAATGATGAAATACTGATGGGATACTGATCGTGTAACCCACTCATCATTCTGGCATCATTCTGCCGTCATTCTGGCGTCATTCAGAATGATGGACCAGACTGATGAAATACTGAACGTGTAACCTAGCACTAAGAAATTCACTAGTTTTCCACTAGATGGCGTAGCTATTACACGGCTGCCGCACAATAAGTTGAATTGAAGTAATTTTAAAACAACAAAGAATTCTTATAAAATACGAACATAAAATATTCAAAATCTAAGCTCCAATCCAATGTAGGACTTAATCTTAGGAATATAAGGTAGATATTTGTAAAATAAGAAAATATTCTAGACATTTCACTCAAATCATCCATCGAAACTCATGAATCTATATCCATTCCAAATAGCAACGAAATCAGCTATATCACGCCCCCCATCCCGTTCGCATGTGCGCAAATAGAAAGAGAGCGAAAACGCAAGAATAATCTTATCACATTCATCAAACAGAAACTGTGCACTCACGGGACTCGAACCCGCAGCCCTCGGCAGGCAAGCCCACCATCAATCCGAGCTATCGGCCGTACTAAAATACAGCCTATGTATCAAAATCAATGGAAATATAGGACACTATTTAAATATGAATTATCACAGATCCTTTTAAAAGCAAAATGTGAATAAAATATAAAACGACGATCATATTTAAATAATGCAGGTAACTATAAAATAACGAATTCCTCCAAATGAACAGATTTCATGTTTAGTTTAGAAATCATTATGGCATCAAAAGGATTCATACCAACATACATACATGTAAAACTATGTAGGTACAACCCGTAACAATTATACATACACCCACAGTTCGTACTAAATATTTTCACGCGGCGTTTATTCTTATTGAGGGTAGACAGGCTTATAAGAAGTGCAGTGAAACCTTGGCTGAGACACGCTCCGCGTAGAATGTCCTTCATAAATATCTAGATATACATACAAACATACATCTCTACGACCGGAATCTCCCTAGGGTGGTCAGAATTCTTTAGCATAATATATTAAATCACACCAAACAGCTACAGGCGGTTAAGTCAGCCCTTTTGTCCCTCATTGCACTGCATAGGAAGAAATCTTTATCCCTTAGTCGCATCATTCGAAATGCGAGGTAATGGCGGTCCAGCTCCAATCCGACATCACATGGCCTTTATACATTCAATCATACAATTCTACATTCACTTTCCGATATCCTCACGACCACAGTTTCCCTAGGGTGGTCAGATTGCAGTATAATATTAAATACTACAAGATAGAATCACGCCATATACAGACAGCCGCTACAGACGGTCCAGTCAACCCTTTGTCCCACATACCACTGCACTGGAAGGAATCTTATCCCTTAGTTGGCTTACTCAAAATGCGAAGTAATAGGCAGTTTAGCTCCAATCCGAATCCACGTGGCCTTTATACATACATACATATGACTATACATTTACATTTAAATATCATCACGACCACATGTTCCCTAGGGTGGTCAGAATTCAGTATAAAATTAAATACTACGGAAGGGAATCACGCCTAACAAATACAGACGGTCAAGTCCACCCCTTGTCCTACACAACACTGCATAGAAAGGAATCTTCATCCCTTAGTCGCATCATTCGAAATGCTACGTAATGAGCTGTTCTGCTCCAATTTAGTTCAATAAAATGAGCCGTCTACAATATTTTATCAGAGATCGCAGCATGTTGCTTACCTACATCTAGCAACCTACTAGTCGTTTTTTTCGAGTTGGCCGCTCCCTCCCTTCCCGCTTCACCATACCGCACCCCTAAGAGACCCTATTAAACGCTATTTTATAACCTTTAGCAAGGCAACCACGTACGGCACGTCTATCCTGGTCACTAATATCGCTTTTGATTTTAAATTTTAGGACCAGTTAATGTGCCTGTGACGAAATTTTGTAACGGTCATCGACGGCCAACTCCAAGCAAACGGGTAGTAATTTCTTTCCAACCCAATCGTATCTACCTACATTAAGAAAATTCTGCTAACCTACTCAACTACCTACCTACAGTTCCTATAGAATTTCGATATCACACTGTTACGTAAAACAAAGTAAAATAAAAGGCATATAAATCACGTCACGTATTCAAAATGACAATGAAAAATGGTACGATTAAAATAAGTACGATAAAACACAAAATTAATTAAAGAATAGTAAAAGAGGACAAAATTGCTGTAAGAAAAATAAGATTAGACACAACATAGCTGAAAGAAATAAAACAAAATTAAATTATGACAACCGGAGATCTGTAAAGAAAATAAATAAATTACATACACATAAATACACAAATTTAGAACCCTGTAATGACACACCCTAACATACGACCCTAACCGATAATTATAAAATTTACTGACCTCGGTACAGCGTCAGGCAGACAGCATCTCAGGAAGCCAGGCTCAGGAGATCAGCATCTTCTGCAGCAGCTCTTAGGACGCGATAGCTAAATTAATCCCTACAATTTACGCACTCCCGCACTTCTATACTTTATAATAAGCTGTTGTTCAGCTATACTAGTTCGGATTCTAAACCCTAAATTGACTTTGCTAAATTCGTAATCTGGATACGCGAATAAATAGCACAACGGGCCGATTGCCACGCGTTGGCTAGAAGCACATTTCCGAGGAGTGGAATGTTTCCCTCCAGAAAGCACTGTGTATCGGACCGACGCCAGTACTTCCGTAGTTCTCTGCCATCAAGATGGTAAAATAAAACTGATCAAATATGGGCTTGCACGCAATTTTATATCATTCTTTTGAGAGCGATAGCCAATAAAAACGGTTTCTAAGATTAGCCAATAGGCTCTCAAGCGCATTAGTTCCGATTTTGGCCACAAAAATTCAGCCAATGAGGAATCGAACAAACTTCATACATTAATGCTGATTGGCGTAAACATCTAAGGTAAGGTATAGTACCAACCTAATATTCACTACGCGGACCGCTAGGTGGCGGTGGTAGTCGCATGATGGCGGTTTTAGAAAGGCACTGATTGGCGCACACGCCGCGTCGTGCCAACCTAATAATCTAGTTACAGAGTCTACCCTATACCAAGGCCATGTGGTCAGCATTAATGCAGCTGCACTCTAAAAGTGCAAGATCGCATATTATAGTTTAAGTTTAGTCTAGACGGTAAGAATTATGATGAAATAAAGTCAGTCTAACATCGACCATCGAATTAATTGTTCGTCTTTTATTTTAAGATTTAGTTTTTAAAAAGTTGTTTTCCCTCCGTCGCGTTTTGACTGGCGCTGCGGACAGGATACCAGTACGAAATCCTGCGCCTGTGAGGACACAAAATCGGTCTGAGTGCAAGTGTTTCGTGAACGTTTTAACGTGGAACTGGTATCTACGAACCAAATAAATTTGTTAAACCGACTTGGAGGACAAAGGAAACATCTCTACGGCTATAATTGGAGGAAATGGGGATCAGCGTACTGTGAGTAGACCTCTTCACTATCCCGTCTGTCCCTACTCTTATTCCATTGGCTGTGTATTTAGTTAAGTTAAACTCCGTTGTAGTTCTCTATACAAAAATCTATAGACGTTCTATATACAGGGTGTTATTTTTTAAATAACAAAAAATATAGTTTTTTCATTTAATTAAAAGTTTATGTAAGGTTTTATACATAAAAATGGAACAAATACGTACCATTCCCAAAGAACTTATTGATATTATTCCGAAATTTGATGGAGATCAAAAATTGCTAAATTTATACATAAAAAAGAGCGAGTATGTTATCAGTTCTTTTAGACAGTTGGATAATCCTGCTCAGGACATTTACATTTTTCATACACTTACTAGTCGCTTGGTAGGAAAGGCCGCGCACCTGATAAGTGAGCGCGAGGATATTGCTACTTGGATAGAGTTGAAGCAATTGTTAACTCAGTATTTCGGTGATCCAAGATCAGAGGAATGCATTGCAATAGAATTGGAATGTTTAAAAATTGCTCATGGCGAATCTTACTTAGATTTTTGTAACCGGATTCAGAATGTGAGAAGCACACTTTTTTCTAAGATAAATTTGATTGAAGACGCTCATGTAAGGGAAGCTAAAATGACAATATATAATCATACATCTTTAAATGTATTTCTTTACAACCTGCCGGAGGATATGATACGTGTTGTACGCTTTCAAGGTTGTGATAAACTTGAAGACGCACTTCAAATAGTTATGGAAGAAGTGAACTTCCTGAACCAGTACAATTCCCGAAATAAACACAAACAAAGCTCTACCCAACATAAAATTCCACAAAATAGTGATCCCACACCACCAATGCCAAATTTTAAACCTATTTTTCCACAAAATAGTAATTTTGGTCAAAACTTCAGATTTGCTCAGCCGCAAAATACCGGTTTTAATTTTAATTCGGGACCAAATAGGTTTCCTCTGAACCAAGGTTTTAGATTCGGCATTCCTCAGAACCACGGCTTCAGATTCGGCATTCCCAACCAATCGTCACCACAAGGCTTTAGATTCGGAAACCCACAAAATCAAGGACCAAGGCCCATTATGCCTGGGCAACAAAACTTCAAATTTGGAATTCCACAACAACAGTTAGGCTATAAGCCCTTCTTGCCAAATAATAATAATCAATTCAGGCCTAATAATAATTACCAATCACCAGGCCAACCCCAGTTTCGATTTGGTATACCATACCAACAGCAACCCCCATATAGACATGATAACGACGTCTCTATGCGTACGGCCCCTCCGAAACCGAATTATATACCTCCCCGTATGTCTAATAATTTGTTTTACGCAAATGAACTGGATGTACCAGAATACACTCCGGAATATTTTGAATACACAGAGGCGTATCCGCCTTATGAAAATCCGCAATTTAATTTGGATTCATACCCCGAAGAAGACTGCGTCGATTCAGAACAAGTTCTAGCCATAGAGGGAGTCCCTGAAACTGAAAATTTTCAGATACAGGCCTCTACGACAAACCCCCCGAAATAATACATTTAAATAATCACGGGTCCTTAAAGCTACCCCATATTGAGATACCCGAAATTGACACAAAATTTATGATAGATACTGGGAGCACTAGATCTTTCATAAGCCCTGAAATAGCTAACAAATATTTTTCAGATTTTAAATTTACAGAACCTTTCGAAATTGTAAGTACTCACGCTCGAAGCGCCCACACTGAGGTCATAGAAATACCCTTGTTGAAAACCTTTAAAAGTACCGACTCCCACAGATTTTACATATATGAAGTTGACAGTAATTACGGAGGACTAATAGGATCAGACTTACTAAAACAACTGGACGCGAATATTGACATGAAAAATCAAATTCTTAGGACAAGAGATACAGAAATACCTATCATTTACAATTCACCTTTCACTATCCATCTCTCACCAAGATCCGAAACACGCACGAAAATTCCTGTCGACCTCATTGACGGAGAAGCAATAATAAATTACATTGATTTTGGAAACGGTATCAGAACACCTACTGCACTTGTAAAATGCGAACGAGGTTATGCTACAACAGTCATTCAAAATACTTCTGATGACCACCTTGATATAAAATTCACTAAGCCCCTTAGTGTCGAATGCTATGAAAATCAAGAATTCGAATTAAATAATACTTGCGTGATAGATGATAGGGAAAGAGACGAAATTTTAAAACAAAATTTATCCAAATTGCGCGTCGATCACATGAACCTCGAGGAACGTAACACGATCCTCAAGCTATGTACAGACTATAGGGATATTTTTTACAGTGAACAATTACCTTTGACATTTACGAACCAAGTTAAACACAAAATCAGAACAGTTAACGAAGATCCGATATACATAAAGCCGTACCGTCAACCGCCAGCGGAAGCTGCTGAAATCCGTGATCAGGTCACAAAACTGTTAAATGACAATGTAATACAGGAGTCGCATTCCCCATGGAGTGCACCTGTACACCTGGTTCCAAAAAAAATCGATGCTACCGGAAAGCAGGAATATAGGATGGTTATTGATTATCGACGGTTGAACGATATCACGGTCGATGATAAATACCCGCTCCCAAATATAACTGATTTGTTTGATAAACTGGGAAAAAGTAACTATTTTTCTGTACTGGACTTAGCAAGTGGGTACCACCAAATAGAAATTGAACAGGAAGACCAACCCAAAACAGCATTTTCGACTCAATTTGGCCATTATGAATTCCTTCGTATGCCGTTCGGGCTCAAAACCGCACCGGCAACCTTTCAAAGAGCCATGGATAATGTGCTCAGGGGGCTACAGGGGATACATTGCTTAATATACCTCGACGACATCATCATCTTTTCGTCAAGTCTCGAGGAGCATGTGACCAAACTTAAAACAGTTTTTGACAGACTTAGGGATACTAACCTAAAGGTACAATTAAACAAATCAGAGTTTTTATGTAAAGAAGTGACTTACCTGGGACACACAGTTACCACTGAAGGACTAAGACCTAATACTGATAAAATTGACGCCATACTGAACTATCCATTGCCAAAAACCACGACTGAAATAAAAAGCTTTCTAGGACTCATTGGCTATTATAGGAAATTCATAAAAGACTTTTCAAAAATTACACAACCGATGACTGCATGCCTGAAAAAGAACAGTAAAATAATAATCAATGACAACTACTTAAAATCATTTGAAAAATGTAAAGAGCTCTTGGTCAACGCTCCTCTGTTACAATACCCCGATTTCGAAAAACCGTTTGTACTTACCACTGACGCGTCCGACTTCGCCATTGGTGCAGTGCTTTCGCAAGGCTCCATCGGTAGCGACAAACCTATCGCATATGCTAGCAGGACCCTCAATGATTCGGAAAAACGGTACAGTACCATTGAGAAGGAACTTCTCGCCATAGTGTGGGCAGTGAAGCATTTCCGCCCATACCTATATGGCAACAAATTCACAATATACACTGACCACAGACCGCTTGCTTGGTTAGACTCATTAAAGGAACCTAACAGTAAATTGACCCGTTATAAATTACGATTAGGCGAATATGATTTTAAAGTTATACATAAAAGTGGGAAACAGAACGCAAACGCGGACGCTCTTTCACGGATACGACTTAATGCTCTTGGGAATGACGATGACGACCAACGATCTATGAACGTTAATGTAGGAGACAAAGAAAAGGACCTTAATGACTATATACAGGAACTGACTGACGAAATAGAGAGACTAGGACATCAAAATCCTAAAACTGACAAGCGTCCACCCAACACTCCTCCTTTTGAATCCACATCAGACCCAGCTGTAAGTGTCAACGACCAAGAAATTCCGTCACGAAGACAATCAGGTAGCAGCACCATGACAGCTTCTGAAACTCACGTACCGACTAATTCCAGCACAGACACTGTTCATTCCGCTGTAGACATGGACACGGACGGAATTCCTATACTTCATGAGGCTATAGACTCTAAGCCGAACCAAATTTTAGTACATACATGGTTTAAAAACGAACTCTCAGTCAAAATCTTACCACACCCAAAACAAAAAATTCTAGCAGTTCACTTACCATTAGATAATCCCGAACTCATCAAGCAATTCCTCAAAGAATATATTAGACCCAACATTAAATATTTTATTTATTACAAAAATAAAGAACACCGAAAACAGTTTTCAGAAGTGGTAATTGCATTATTTAGAAAAGGTACAGTACAGCTCTATGAATGTACTGAAAGAGTGATGAACGTCACTGATGAAAAGGAACAAGAGGATATTGTAATGAGGTATCATCAAGGTAAAACTTGCCATCGCGGAATTAAAGAGACTATTTCCCATCTGAAACGCGTTTATTTTTGGAACAACATGGAACAGACTGTGACTAGTATTATTAATACATGTGAGACCTGCAAACGAATGAAGTACGACAGACGACCTTTTAAACCTAAATTACAACTCACTCAGACTCAGACAAAACCATTTCAGGAGTTATTCATCGACTTATTTTCTATTGAAGGCAAATACTACTTGACAATTATTGACGCATTCAGCAAACTGGCTCAAGCTTTTGAAATTCCTGACCGATCGACACCCGAAGTAGCAAGAGCATTGATAAAGTATTTTTCATTTTATGGTGTACCTTCGAAAATTAGCTCAGACCCTGGTTCGGAATTTAATAATAAACTCATGAAAGAATTACTATCATTCTATAAAGTGGACATCCATATAGGCACCCCCAATAATCCCAACTCTATGGGGCTGATTGAACGTTTCCACTCTACCATATTGGAAATATATCGGCTTGCGAAATATGAACGAAAATTTACAGACGCAGCAACAGTTATGACCTATGCAATTATGGCATATAATCAGACCATACATTCAGTAACAGGACTTACGCCCTTTGAGGTAGCATTTGGACACACGGAAAGTAATAGCCAGTTTAACGTGAATTTCGAGCAAGAATACACTCAACAATTAGTTAGGGACCATGTTAAAAGAACTCGCTACCTATATAAATATCTAGCCGATAGAATGACATCTAGAAAGGAAAAACTTCAACAAGATAGAGCAGGAGAGACTGACTTTGACCTAGACGAAGATGAAACAATCTTTATCAAGGGTGTAAATACGCGTCGCGCGAAAGACAAACCTCGATACAAAAAAGCAAAGGTCAAGCGAAACGTAGTTTTAGTAGAGACAAATACTAGAAGTACTAAAGTTCCAGTTAAAGACATTCGACGTCCTCCACAGGTTCGTCCTGATTCTGACCCAAGCAGTAATGACCCGGGCCCTTCAACTTCATAAGATAGAGAAGAATCCTGGCGTACTCCCGGTCCGAGAAGGAACTGCGCTCGTTAGTTATGATAAGTGGTTATTAATTAAGATATTAGATGTTAGGATCATTAATGAAGATTTAGATTTAAATATTAATAAGTTTAAGGAATTAAGTAGATTGGTCAACCCCCATTACAGTATCAGTAAATCCTTACGAATTTATCTAAATGACGTCAAAGCACAGGTAGGCCACATGCTGAATATTACTTTGGAAAAATACACACAATTAGTACCACATATTAGGCAAAAAAGAGGACTAGTAAATCCTTTGGGATCTTTAATCAAAATTATCTCTGGAAATTTAGATAACGACGACGCCATCAGATATGATAATTTAATAAAAGAATTAAAATCTCGCCAGCACTCTATAGAAAGAAAATCTACTTTGGTAACCGAAATGATGAGAATTTTTACAAACTCTACTATAAATGTAACTGACAATCTCATACAATTAAGCAATGAAATTAATAATATTAACAAGAATATTAATAAAATCTTAATAATCTCTCAAATCAACCAAATAATACATTTCTATAGTTTACTATTACACAATTTCCAGATAATTTATGCAAAATTGAATGAGATTGAAAATATTATAGCATTTAGTAAAATAGGAATACTACATCAAGCTGTAATTAATCCACACGACCTTGTAAAAATGCTAAAACTTATAGAAAGAACCGATAAACTTATATTTCCATCAACTTTCGAAAACCTCATTAAAATAGAACAGTCTATTACATTAAAATCCTATTTTAAGAATTTTGAAATAACATTTGTAATGGAAATACCTTTAGTTAAAAGAGATACTTACTTTTACTATAAAATTGTTCCTTTACCTATCACCAACCCTGAAACCAACCTTACCCTAATTATACTACCTAAATATCCTTACCTTATTGCGAAGGGGTTGAAAGCCAACTCGCTGTCTACGCCATGCAAAGCTATCGAAGATGGAATCTACTTGTGTGATGAATTACAAACGATAGTACCTGTCGAAGACACCTGCATTCTTGACCTCATGAAATATTCCAATAAAGCCTCCTGCACTCAGATTCCTATTGAAATCGAAAATGTAAAGGTACAGCCTCTTCAGACGAATCGATGGATGCTCTACACCAAGTCACCTGTTGACCTCAAAAGGACTTGCGCCAATGAAATTCTTCATTATCCGATTTTTGGCACATACCTGCTCACCATTGACGATAAATGCAAATATGAAATAGCAAAGCATTGTCTTAGAGAACAAACCTTTAGAGGGACATTTGAATACCCGAAACTTCCTCTGGTGAAATTACCTGAAAACCTAGAGATTGACATCCAGCGGTCCGCAAAACCTGTAAAACTAAATGGAGTTGACCTATCAAATCTAAAAATGTTGTCGTATGCGCTGAAAAATAGTGAAAGTGAAAGCTATAAGTATAGTGCAGTGAATACGGAAAGTGTTAGCATAGGAACCATAATTTTATATGTAATCTTAGTCATAGGCATTTTCACATTTACTCTATACAGATTTTCCAATCTGAAATTATGTAAACCATTCAGAGGTCGAAATCATCCCCCTAGAAATAATTCTTCGGATGATTTCGAACTAAAGAAGGGAGGAGTTACAGAGTCTACCCTATACCAAGGCCATGTGGTCAGCATTAATGCAGCTGCACTCTAAAAGTGCAAGATCGCATATTATAGTTTAAGTTTAGTCTAGACGGTAAGAATTATGATGAAATAAAGTCAGTCTAACATCGACCATCGAATTAATTGTTCGTCTTTTATTTTAAGATTTAGTTTTTAAAAAGTTGTTTTCCCTCCGTCGCGTTTTGACTATCTTGTATTAGTGACGCGTAAACTAGATGGCGCCTGGTATCATAATAGAATGAATATTAAACATCATCATCACTTCTTCTAGCTATCATAAAAGTAAACTAGATGGCGTTAAGAAAATGGTTGCCATGTGAAAAATACACTGTTCACGAAAGTGAATTTCCAAAATTCCCACAAGAAAAAAAAACATTAATTCTATTTTTTTGAAAAGTTGGTTTCGTCACAATGTATGTATGTATGTTTGTATGTATATTTCTTTGGCACGGCCTACAGCCTAAACGGCTTGATGGATTTCGACATATGAGGTGTCGTTAGATTTGTAAAAATCGTGAAAGTGACATAGGCTATATTATTTTATTATGGCGTCTGCGAATTAAAAAAAAGAGGGGGAATAAATTTTGTTTTTGTGAAAAATTACAATGTGGATATCAAATGAAAGCTAGTAAACAGACGATACCAAAAATATATATATAATAGTACTTTTATGCTACCATTTCGACACAACACTAAAAAGTATGAAATAAACTAAATTATTAAGAAAAACAAAAAACCCGACTGCATAAAAAAACTATTAACTGAAAAGAGAAAAACAAGCTCCCTAGTCACTAATCAGCTATAACAACATCAAGCAAATATAATTTCAATGTTATTAGGTAGGTATTGCAGGCGGGGACAAACCAATAGCTATGTTTCTTTATAATTCTTCTTTGTCCCCGTTTGCGATACCTACCTAATAACATTCAAATTATATTAGCTTAGTGTTGTTATAGCTGATTAGAGTGATTAGTGACTATAGAGCTTGTTTTTCTCTTTTTCAGTTAATAGCTTTTTTATGCAGTTGGGTTTTTTGTTTTTCTTAATAATTTATTTGTTCACTAAATTTAATGTTTTGTAAATGTCCTAATTATTTAATAATAGGTACACAAAATTGGGGATTATTAAGAATTCATGTTTTTCAGGAGTGCCATTTTTTAATCTCATACGTTAAAGTCAGCAGTTGAAAATGTATGGAGATACGCATCTTTCTACTGCTGATTTTACATTCAAAAATCATACTCCAGGAGTGCGATTTTTGAAAGTCAAAACAGCAGTAGAAAGATGCGTATCTCCATAGTAATTTTGACATTTTCAAATGCTGAACTCAGCGAATGAGATTCAAAAATCGCACTCCTGGTATGTATCTACTATATTCCAAATTATCACCTGAAGTGCAATTAATGCAACCTTTAACTTCATACAAAAATCCGTAATTTCCCCGACTAGTTGTCTAATAAAAAGACTTAACTTTAGATAACTTATTTCTACGAGAGTAAGGGTGATTAAATATGATGTAGTCTAAGATTCTAGACGAGATATTTCTCTCCGTATACTTAAACACAGAATAAATAAAAGATGCAACATATTTCAAGTGTCCTAAAACCATTATTAGAAACATTTTATAGGCGTTTAAAGTTAAGTTATGTCTGCACCGTCCATAACTTAGGAATTAAACTGTTTCAAGCTATAAAAATAAGGAATAGGCCATTAAAATAACTTGTTTGAGGACTTTTCTTTATTTTCCAACTTTGGTGCGTAATACCTACCGTTTAATATCGTTATAAATAGGTACTGAAGATAAACCTTCAGTAGATAAAGACCACCGAATAGATGACACACAGAAAAAAAAATTCACAGACTTCATGCCTCACACGACTATCGAGCACATTGGAAATGAAATACGGAATTCGAAAAAAATATTGTCTCAAAAAGGTTAGGCTACGGCACAGAATAGGTAATCTAAACTATTATAAAACTGTAACAGAAGTGTGTCTGTACATTGAAGATATTTACAAAAAAAAGATTACGATATGGTTTTTAGGCTTCCCTGATTCCAAATCACAAATTTTTGGACTTTTTGTCTGTCTGTTTGTTTGTTTGTTTGTTCGTTTGTTTGTTTGGGCGTTTGTTTGTTGGAGTATCACGCAAAAACTACTGAACCTATTTTGATGAAACTTTTTTTGTTTGATAGCTTATCATCTGACTTAAAATCTGGTATATAATTTATGCGGACGAAGTCGCGGGTAAAAGCTCGTAGTATATAGTTCTACATAGCTACGGGCAAACCCGATCGTTTTTGTTTTAGGCTCACATTGCCCAGAGGAATTTTCCTCAAATTTTGATATCATGTCTTCGTTTCCAAAATATCGAGCGCGAAAATAAAAAATACGGAATAATTTTTTTTTCACTATTTCAGCCATAACTTTTTCGTTTTTGACTTTCTCGAATAATTGTTTTAGCATCTTACAGCTCTCGTGAATACGCGTCTTTTGAGCCTTTTTTGAATATCGTATCTTCACAACTCTCCGGGATATAAGGGGATCGCACTTTTTCGTGAAATCGGAGCCTATACTGGAGCGAACGAAAAGACATTTCCAATGTCAAAAGATTTATACTAAGGTCGCAAAAGTGGTGCATCACTATGCGAAGCGACGTTTGTCCGTACTGGTAGGTATTATTATAGATTATAGATTATAGATTATAGATAGCCTTTATTTACGACCTCTTATTTTTAGGTACATTGAATAGCATGCGATTCTTGTAACACTTGCAAAATTACACTTACATAATTATTAAATTATTATTATTTATTACAATTTCAGTTCAAATTTTATATAATATAATTGTTTATCAATAGATACATTACTGTTTTTATGCTTCACTCATCTTTGATTAATTAAACTTTGTAAATTACATTACATACTTGCTTGTTTTTCATTTACGAGAGTTACCTTGGTCGTCTTGCCTTACGGCATAGGCCTCCCCTAGGGATTTCCAAAGTTTCCTGTCTCTTGCACTTCTCCTCCAGTTTGCTCCTCCTATCTTCTTTAGTTCATCTTCCCATCTTTGATACTGTCTGCCCCTTCTTCTCTTACCATCTCTCGGATACCATTCCGTTATAACCTGTGACCATTTGTTCTTTTTTGATCTCAATAGGTATTATTAGGTATGTACCAAATATTAGAATCTGGGCCACACAGAGTGCGGCTGCGGTCCGGCTGCAGGCCGGCAGTAGTTGAAAACGGATTATGGAATTATATGCGAGGTGTCATACTGTGGCTACCGTTCCGCAGCTGTTCCGCAGCCGCGCCGGACTGCATCTAGTGTGACACCTCGCTTATTATTCCATAGTTTACAACTACTGCCGTCCCGCAGCCGAGCCGGTCCGCAGGCGGCCCGCAGCCGCACTCTGTGTGGCCCAGATTCTAATATTTGGTACATACCTAGTAATACCTACCAGTACGGACAAACGTCGCTTCGCCCAGCCTTTATACTGTGCTATAACTATTAACCTAACTTTAGCACTTATACGGAATACTTATAACCTTTCATAATCCTACAGTTATTGAAAATATTAATCAAATTCCCAAATTATTTTGGCCAGTGAAATATGTCTCCACTTTAGTTATAAATCTGTGTGACAGATAGACAGCCTGTCGTTCAAATACTGATCTATTTATTCTGTTAACCTATTAGTGTCCAGCACATCTTGTAATTGATTTATTGGCAGTTATTGTCATTATCTAATTCGGGGATAATAATTAATTATCTGTAGGTATCTTACCGAGGCTTTGCTGCCTCAATCGTATTTTTTTTAATTTCTAATCAATTAAACAACATTAACAAAAAAAAACAAGAATGTTAGAAGATGTAGATGTCACATATTGTATAGTCATTGCTGATTTTCAATTTATTGGGTTTTTAATAATGTTTATAGAAAAATAATAATCCATAATTTTTTCGATATCTTGAAAGCCGGAGTCACGTTGCAGGAACTGACCCGAGCACTTGTATCGCGTGGTGGTCGCGTTTTTGCCTGCCACGAGGCTCCACAATCCTCAATCTCTTCTGGTTCTTGACCGAAAACAATCCCTGAGATTGGGATAGATTCTCCCATAATCTACTTGACACTGGCGGAAATGCAGTGCTAACGCACAAGCAAGAGTCCATTAATTATAAATAAAAAAATAAAATGTGACATTCTTTTGTTCTTTTTTTAAATATTCGAAATAAAAAAAATCCGATTGAGGGCAGCACAACAGGGTGGCGCGTTGCGGAGAGCTATGGATACTCAAACATGAGGGTCCGGGTTCGAATCCGCACGGACGACATGCTATGTACCATTGAGTTATCTAACTCATGTATACACACGGCGACACATCAAGCTACGCAAAACAAACAAGCTAGCCGCGCGACGTTATACATTACTCTACCTACGCGCGGCCAGCTTATTTTGGTTTTTAGTACCTTGATGTGTCGCCGTGTGTACATAGGTTACGAGCGGAAACCTGCACACGCTGAAGAAAAAATTATAATGCTTATGTGAAGTCTACCAATCAACATTATGCACGCGTGGTGGACTAACGCCCATACACCCTCCCTGAGGGTAGGCCTGCGCCCTGCAGTGTGACGTGACAGGCCGATGATGAAAAAGGTGGTGGCTCTAAAAATGCTACTGCAGTTTCGGTATTGCATGATGTGTCTATTTATCGACATATTCATCATCATCATCATCATCATTTCAGCCTTTTTTTTATACGTCCACTGTTGGACATAGGCCTCCCGCAAAAGGGAGGTTTTGCTATAATCGCCTCGCTTGGCAGGTGGGTTGGCGATCGCACTTGGGTGTTAATATACTCGGAGAACGCTGCTGCACATCCTCCGGTTAATCCCTTTAGTCGCCTTTTACGACACCCACGGGATGGGCTGGGGTGGTGCAATATTCTTGGCCGGCACCACACGGTATCTACAGGGTGAAATTGATATCATTAGCATCCTTTTAAACTAAGAGTCTACCCATCAAACTGAACAACTTTTACTATGGGAGCAAACCGACCGGAGCAACTAAAAAATCAGCTGTCCCATACATAATCAAAAAAAAATGTCTACTCGACTCAAATGTATGCAACAGCAGATTTTTTTTTGCTCCGATTGGTTTGCTCCCGTCGTGAAAGTTGTTCAGTTTTATGGGTAGGCTGTACAACGTGTTAATTAATTAACGCAAAACTAGAAAGTAGTTTGTTTAGAATCGAGAGCAGAATTAGAATTATCATGGTTTCAACATAGGAATTTTTTTTCAAAATATTAATTAATTTTGCAAAATTTTAAATTTACTGAACCGATGTCAACCCACCCCACGGGCACACTCGCCTTACTTACTACCAAAACAAGATTATAAAAATGTATCCATGAGTACGTTAGCGCTTTCTTTCAGTGCTGAAATGATAACAAATCATTTTTTCCTCAAAACTTAAAATGCGAATAACTTAAAATATTAATTATCAAAATAATGAAATTATTGTTTCAATCTAATTATTTTTTTATAAATCAGTTGGGGTGTATGAGGTTTTGCGCTAATTTATTAACACGTTGTAAATGTATTGTGAGGCTATAAATGGTAACTAATAATAAAGCAACGTTTTGAAAATTGAAATATAAATGCGGTAACGCGTCTAATTATAAAATTAACCACTACGGTTTTGAAGACAATTAAGTTAAAATTCGTACCACGTTCAAATTTCCACGAATCAAGCTATTTCTATCTTTATTTCATCCAAATAAGAGCTTTATTACTTCTGCTGGTAGAACAGTATAAAGCAATTTTGACATTTTCATATTATACTGCGTACAACGGAATGCACTCAGACTTGTGCATAGTTAAAACGTTTCGTTTTCGAAAGCCAACGTTTGCTATGACAGTCAATTTATATAGTCAATTTCGATTGGTCTGGAACTCAATTATAATTTTGGCAGGATCTAATATTGTAGGAATAAAATAGAATTCGGCGTTAAAATAATACGACTAGGTGTAAGGAAAAGTATCATTAACCTTTAAACCACATACTCTACCCTAACTCTACCCATCAAATTGAACAACTTTTACTATGAGAGTAAACATGTCAGAACAAAAAAAAAAGTGGTTCAAAGGTTAGTGATACTTTTCCTTGCACTCTGTATAACTATTTTAGTAAGTATGTATATATAAAATAAAAATCATAAAGCATTCCATAGGTAGTTTGTCAGAAAATCAAGTTATTATGCTATAGTTTAAATTGAATATTAAATTGCATTAAATTATTACATTTATCGAATTTATTGATTTTACATGTATGCCATGTTAGCTTAATCAAATTAAAGATTGAAAAAGTCGGGCGGCGAGCGGGATTCGAACCCACGAAATGCCTTTCCGGGGCATGCTCCTCTCCAACAGAGCTGTCGGCGCCCCGCAGGCCACGACGAAATTTTCAATCTATATTATCGTCTTTAAGGGACGGCAGTGCCATCTACCAGAGTTCATTCGAACTACTGACTCACAAGTCTAATGTTGCAATTAGAATTCATGCGATATAGATGTCACACCTTATTCCAATCGAATTTATTGATTTTACATGTATGCCATGTTAGCTTAATATTACATTTATATTATAAGTCCAATTTCTCTAGGTACATACAATGTCAATTCACATTTCTACATATTATTTCATTTGAGCGAGATCACCGCACCAGGATCGCAGTCCAGTGACTCAGGATTGGACACTCGCACTTATCTATCACCTTCAGTATGCTGTTCGAACTAAAGGTTCGAACTTCCACGCACTCTGTACATCAGAGACGCAACTTTTTCATGATAGCATGAAAGCATGAAAGCCATCGGCGCGAGCCTCTGCAAACATGCATGAAGCGCTACAGATCAGAGTCATTTAGTGATAATAATTTCATAATTAAAATATACACGACGTGAACTTCCCTGATTTGTGTACACACGGCAACAGATCAGGTTACCCTGTTTGGACTTTGAACTATTAGAATTTGAACGCTGCGAATCGTGCGAGAGGGTGCGGTATGTTGTTGTTGTTTCGTCTCACAGCACGCTGCGCCCGCGCCGGCAGCTGCGTCTATGCAGGCTCTCTACCGCACTATTTTGTGTTTTGTACGTAGTGTAGTTATGGGTATATAGGGTGCGTAACCAGATGTGTCGCCGCGTGTACAAAAAAAAATTACATATTTATAACAAAGGTCTCAGGAACAGGACAGGAACCTACCTATCTATATGACTTGTGCGTTTATGAAACCGACAACATTGGTTTCATTTCTACCGAAGAATTCTTAATACCTTTGATTTCACTTTCAATTTGCGGTAACGTCTTATCTTTTGTTTCAGGCAAAATGAAATACAATATCAATAAACAAATTAATATACAAAAACCAAAGATGCTAAACGTACCTTCTAATCCTAACTTGTTCATTGATAAAGGTATTACCATTAATGTAATAGCATATAACAGAGACGTCATCATGCCTGTAACCGCAGCACCAGTTCCTTTTTTTTCTAATGGAAATATCTCACCAAACACAGAAAAGCTAATAGGTACAACACCTATATTAGAAACGACAGAAAAAAACAGAACTAAGAATGAAGTAAGCCATAAAGAACCATTATAAAACATTATTAAAGATATTATAAACAATAATAACGAGCCTACGCTACCAAAAGTAAATAATAATATACGCCTTTGAAATCTTCTAATAACAAAACAAGAAATAACTAAAGACAATATGGTTAAACAGTCAACTCCTATGGTTAAATATAATGCAATAGATTTGTCTCCAATAATTTCAATCAATATTTGAATAGAATAAGTTGCAAAATAATGTCTACCACTAGACTCTATTACTAGAGATAAAACAATAGCTATGAAAAAGGGCTTCAGAAAGTCTCTTTTCAAAAACTGTTTCAGAAATATTTTAACGCTGTTTCTTTCTGGTGTCTTATTTATCCTTTCCATTTGCGTCGAAATCAACATCGTCAGTTCTTTTTTGACCTCCAAATCATTTCCATGCAACCAGACGAATGATTCTTCGCATTCCTCGAACCTGCCTTTCATAGCTAAATGCGATGGACTCTCTACCCAGAAAAACGTTAAAACAATACACAACAAACTCATGAAGCCTGCCAGTCCAGATATTTGTCTCCAATTCCAAAATATTGATGTCAAATGACATATTAAAACGCCTACGGAAAGTGACAGTTTTTTTAATACCAAAAAATATCCCCTTCTGGTAGGGCTGGCATATTCGCTTACAATCATGGATGTAACTAAGAACCCACCCACAGTAACACCCTGAATGACTCTTGCGATGAATAAAGCCTCAACGTTGTTAGCAAAGACGAAAATCAACCAGCCAATCAGAAGGAAGGCGTTGATGGCGATGATGGCGACTTTTCGACCGAACGTTTGCATTATCGGTGGTATAATTAGAAATCCGATTACTCCAGCAAAGCCGTTGGATGAAGCTGAAAGGAGAAAAGCAAAATGTTATAAAAATCGCATTGTTATGGACATTCAACGGATATGATTATGAATAAGTAGCGCATAAGTAGCCAGCCTAGTAGGAATGAGTGGTAGAAACGAGTAAGAGAAAAACTGAGGAGAAATCGATTATCATGGTGTGAGTGAAGAGTTTTAAATATCAGAGAAGAATACCAAAGATGTATTGTGTGTGCGTATTGGGCTTTTTAGTCACAAGCGTAAGTGCCGCCAAGACGCTGCTTAAATCATCTTTAATAGATGGAAAGGCCAATGATGATGATGATTGTGTGAATGATAACACATGTAAGAACGACAGAGCGATGAAATAACGACTCATAATGATTACGGTGGAATATCGTTTGGAGGATAATGATTAAATATTGTTTCTTAGATCTATAGTGGACGGACGTACACACGGCGACAGATCAACCTACCCATAGTTCGACCTTATGTCCATGAACATAGAGTTCAACTATGGGTAGTTTGATCTGTCGCCATGTGTACCTACAAAATCATGACCCAAACCGGATCAAGAAAAATTCAACACAAAAAACAGTCGACAGACACCAAAGGAAAATTAATATAAGACACTACTACGACGGCTACTATCTCTGGTGGTAGTCGTTACATAAAAACCACGTCAGAGGCCGTAAGGCGGTCTGGAAAAACTCTGACACCAGGGCTCTGCCCACACGATAAGAAGAAGAATATAAGACAAGATATTTACACATAATAATTATATGTATGGATAGATAAATAATAAGAATGTTGAGGAAGCAAATAAAGTATATAAGGAAAATATACAGGATGTAAGGAAAAGTATCATTAACCTTTAAATCACATTCTCTACCCATCAAACTGAACAACTTTTACTATGGGAGTAAATCTGTCAGAACAAAAAAAATCTGTTATCCCATAATGTACTAAACTGCAATACCTACTCGATCCAAACGTATGGGACAGCAGATTTTTTTTTGTTCTGACAAGTTTTCTCCCTCAGGAAAAACTATTCAGTTTGATGGGTAGAGTACGTGGTAAACAATACATAACTGCATTTTGATTTGTACGGCATAACAAATACATGTCGAAATGTTGGGACCTTGATCTATAAAATGTCTTACCGATCCAATGAGCCTGGTCTGGTGTCGCTCGGATATCAGTGCCGTTTGGAGCCAAAATCGAGGGGTTCAGGACCCCAGGAAATGCAACCATCACACTTGCACTCATTCCTGATAAAAACCCCGTGCACATGACATAGAACTGGAAATAGATGAGAATTTTCTGATTGAGTGAACCGATTGCGATGAAATAAGAACTCTCTAAACTCCAAGTAAAGCTCTCCCTTTCTCAAAAATACATCCAAATTGGTTTTTACGCCTAATATGTATTAGACAGACAAAGAGACTTGTAGAAAGGAAAAATCGCGATTCCTACCTTGGTAGCATGGAGAAAGTTGTTCAGTTTGATGGTCTGATCATCATCTTAAAAAACCGTCAGCATATTAAAAAGGACTGGATGATTATTTTACCGAAACTTTCAGGGATTGATCAGACCATCAAACTGAACATCTTTTTTTACGGGACCAAGGTAGAAATTGCGAAAAAAACTGCAATGCTTACTCTACTCCTATGTATGACAGCTGATTCTTTAAACATGGAAAATGTTTTTTTGTCGCTTCAGTGTAGGTCAGATTTTCAGCGAAAGTGCGACATCGCGGGTTTTGGCACTACGTCGTGGCTGATTGGGGTTTCGAAAGACGCGTCTCGACAAGGGCTAGATACAAAAAGCAATTTTTTTTTAAAAACTACCTCTGGTATAAGAAAACAATGAAATAAAGGTATATTTTTAGGCAGATTATATTTGACAAAAACTTTTTTTGCGTCTATGGGTGAAATTGATATAATTGGCATCCTTTTAAACTAAGAGTCTACCCATCAAACTGAACAACTTTTACTATGGGAGCAAACCGATCGGAGCAAAAAAAAAATCTGCATACATTTAGGTCGAGTAGGCATTGCAGTTTAGTAATTGACAGCAGATTTTTTAGTTGCTCCGATCTGTTTGCTCCCATAGTAAAAGTTGTTCAGTTTGATGGATCTTAGTTTAAAAGGATGCCAATGATATCAATTTCACCCTGTATAACCACTATTATTAATTCCATCTCTATAACAATCTAGGAAATATCTTCATTAAGAAAAACATTTTCAGTTCGGTAGGTAATTGATATTAACAGTGTCAGTCAATATAAAAACATTTATTGAACATTACCTACATGCTTTATTTACATAAAAACATCTGTGTCTTAAATATACATTTAATACTCTTAACCTAATAAAAAATAAAAGATGTCAATGGTTTTCAGATTTTTTTGCATGCAGATTTGATTGGTGTTGGACAAAAATGTGGTAAGATTTTATATGAAACTTGGAGTCTACAGTATTTAAGTACACAGTTCAAAATACACGATATAAAATTACCTGTCTCCAAAAATAAACGTCAATCCCGTCCATTATCACACAGTTTAATTTACTTTATTATCTGATTTAAATTGAATGGTTAAGAACTGCAAACCGCACTTAACTTTGTCACTGACGATCACATAGTCCAATAGCTATAGCCTTACTAAGTAATTTAATTACCTATAATCAGAGGTTTTAAAAGCGAAAGATTACTATAAAACTATAACGCGCGGTCTCATTAGTGTTGCCCGCTCTCTTAGAGATAAATAAATAATATAAGATGAATAAAAAAGTTTTATTGTCACGTCCTAAGAATACAAAGTTCTAATAATTTGATTAGGTATGGCTATGTTACATTCTGATGATCGAGATCGAATTCTCAACGATATTTGGTTGGTTAAGTATAGCTTAATCACGTTTACGTTTTTCTATGCGTTTGTATGCGTGTGTGTGTGTGTGTGTGTGTATGAGTGGGGTGCATGTGTGTGTTTGTATGTTTGTGAGTTATTATTATTATTTTTATTTTATTTTTTTTCCTTTATTACATAAAAATAGTTTTAACATTTTCTTCACATCCTTAAACCTAACAGATTTATGTGGATGTTGCACAATCCTCTTAGAGTGAGTGTGTATGTTTGATACTATTTAAAAAAACGAATATTAGTAGGATTTTTTTTCGAGCATGCATAATTCGCACCACGAAGTTTCGAGCCAAGTAACTTTCAGGATATAATTTTCGAACACATACATTTACTTATCTTAATTTATTTATTCTGGGGGGCGTCGCGTATATGGAAACCCTACCAGTACTCAGAGCTCCCATAGTGCTGGGGTCCGGGAGGGTTTACAATGGTCGATTTCAGTATTTAGATGTTTAAATGCTACCCTATTGTAAGATTTGAGCCGCGGGAGGGTTTGCAACGCACTATGAATCCATAAAATAGGTAAGTGATGAATTTTCGTTTAATTTTGAGCCTACCCTAGTGAGTAGTGACATCTTGGTGACATTCTTCTTGCATGCCCTTGGTCCTTGCCCTCCTGAATAAGATTGAACGGAACCGGTAAGATCAGAGGTTAGCAACACTGAGTCAGAAACAGCACTAAATGTGCAAGCAACAGGTAATTAAAAGTTTATTTACACCTAATCCGTGACTGTCTGTGATAGTTAAGTGTATGTTTTTATAACACTGTATAACCTAAACACGCAGCGCATTTAAGAGAAGTTTATTCCGAATGCGTAAATAAAATAAGGCACGCTGCATACAAACGAGATCTGGTGATTAAAGTAAATGAAATTTTTCAGAAACAATCTAGAAACGAAAAATAATCTCACAATGTTTGTATGATGTCCGGTTTTTGTTAAAATATACAGTTTTAGTGCTAGGATTAATTTAAGATTTGTATGGAAGTCTTTGACGCATTGTAACTTTAAAACTATCTCGAAAACCTGACTTCATACAAACACAGATATTAATTAGATTGTTTCTGAAACATTTCATTGACTTTAATAGGTTAGTATTGAAAATATCACCAGACTTCGTTTGTATGGAGCGCGCTCCGAATTATATACTCACTTTCTTATGTAGTAAATTTTTACATCGCGCGAAAATGAATTTACTAACTGCACAGATGCATATACTAAACAAGAGAAAATTTCGTCAGAGCAATCAATTGATTTTAAATCTGTGATATTTTGGTACTATTGGTTGGTACCTGTGGTATTAAAAAACAAAACTAGTTAAATATTAAACATATTTATTTGCAGATAAGAGCCGCATTACAATGTGTTCTTAGCATTATTAAATTAAAAACTTGAGTTATGAATTTTTAAAGCCTTAAACTGTAAACAGTTTAAGGCTTTAAAAATTCATATCTTTTTTTATGTACAGATTTTTCCCTGATTTCGATGTTTGTCTTGTAGAGAAAGTTATTCAGTTTGATGGTCTGATCATCCCCTTAAAAACCTTCAGTGTGGGAGGAAAAAAGTAAAGAGTGGGTGGAAAAAATGAAACCAGGGAGGAAAAAGTGAATAATGGGAGGAAAAAAGTTAAATGTGGGAGGAAAAAAGTAAAACAGGGAGGAAAAAAGTGAAGTCTCCCACTTTTCACTTTTTTCCTCCTACTAACTCCAAAGACCAGTGAGTCTACCCGCACATTCGAACTTCGCAATTGCGTGAATGTTTTCGTTCCAATGTCAACTCTATTACAATGAAGTGCGGACCGAAACAGGGGCGATAATCGAAACATCGAAAGTCCGGGTACAGGGCCTGATCTGTCATTATGTGCTATGGATCTGAACTTTGGGCGTACTGTTCTACTGTGGTTCTACCTTTAATTCAATTGTCCGTGGGACTCTATAGGCTATAAATTAACTTTAACACTTAAATAACATGTTGTAACGGAGGGAAAAATCCAATCGTAACCTGAAAACATTAATCAAATTACCAAATTAGTGGGAATTAGGCCATGAAATATGTCTCCACTTTAGTTATAAATTTGTGAGACAGTTAGACAACTGTTCATATTGATCTATTTATTCTGTTAACTTAACTTAGTGTCCACTGTCCAGCACATCTTAATCGTGATTAATTTAGTGCCAGTCAATTATTGTCATTATATAATTCTCTGATAATAGCAGAGCGCTAGTTAGATCCTATTTTCAGTACTGGCCAATTAAAGTCAATAATTGTTTTTAAACACAATCTAGACCTCTGTGCCTGTGGTTTGTCAGATATCTGATAAACTATAATAAGAGTGAAGCCAAACAAGCGTAATTTTGTGAGTTATGATTCGCGTATTTTGATTCCGTTTCATATAAAGGCTGATGTCATAGGCAATGCATTCCCGGATTTTATATGAATCGGACTCAAAATAGGCGACTCACAACTTACAAAATTACGCTCGTTTGGCTTCACCCTTAAGAGGGCCGTATAAACGTATTCTATGAAAATAGCTTGAAGGCTTTTGTAGTGTTCGTGTTGATTACTTTTTAAGTTAGGCTTTCTTGATTGAGAAATCTTTTTTAATGTGATGAGGGCGCCACTAAACTGCGATAGCCCTCTTAAGCGCTCTCACAGACGAGCGATACTTTGCGGTCGCCGGGTGTCGCGGAAGGTCGCGTGTATGAGCGCGGCGCTTTGCGACCCACGGCGACAGCAAAGTGTCGCTCGTCTGTAAGAGCCCTAAGTTTCAATGCTAGGATTAATTTAAGATTTGTATGGAAATCTTTGATCCACGGTAACCTCTTAAACTATGCCTACATCCATCATACATCCTACATCCATCCAGCATCCATCATCATCCATCCTACATCTTAGCGAAAATGTGTCAAAAGACAGAGATAAGTATATTATGCTCTGTGCTATATTAAAAATTGGAGGTGCGTATGACTGATGTGTTATTCAGAAGTTCCTGTACGTTTGTGACGCGGAGAAAAAATTTAATTCAGTTCTTCTTCTTCTTCGGGTTCCTCTCCATTACTGTAGGTTGGCAGTCAGCTCTGCATATCCCTGTCTATCTCTCACCAAACGAAACAGCTCTTCGACGCTGGCGATGCCTGTCCACTCTTTCAGGTCAGCGAGCTATAAGACAATCGTGGCCTACCGACGCTTCTTTTGCCGTCTACTTTGCCCATTATTATAGTCTGGAGCAGTTGGTATCGCTCATTCCTCAAGGTATGACCAAGGTAGGCGACTTTCCTCCTTTTAATGGTTTGCAACAGCTCCCAATTCAGTTCATTTGGCAGATTGATTTTCAATGTAGGGGCTCACTCCCCATCACACTGGACAGAGTTTCGGTACCAGTGTAACGTGGATGTTCTGAGGTTTTAGAATATCTCTGACTACCCCCCCGGGGAATATAGTCGTGAGCATATGCTATGCTATGTTCAATGTACCCGAAGGTCTTGGAAGACACGAGATCTGTTTTTTTTTAAGTTGCAAAGGGTTGTTCAAAGGTTCCGAGGTCAAGTAAGAACTCTAAAGAAGGTATTCTTCGTTGTATTCCTAGGTGTATGGATTCTTGACGTAACATTTTTACGTAACTAATGTTTTTATCCTTAAATTACTTCCATGAAACTGACAACATTGGTTTTATTTCTACCGAAGAATTCTTAACACCTTTGATTTCACTTTCAATTTGCGGCAACGTCTTATCTTTTGTTTCAGGCAAAATAAAATATAATACAAATAAACAAATTAATATACAAAAACCAAAAATGCTAAACGTACATTCTAGTCCTAACTTTTTCATTGATATAGGTATTACCATCAATGTAATAGCATATAACAATGTCATCATCATACCTGTAACCGCAGCACCACTTCCTTTTTTTTCCAATGGAAATATTTCGCCAAACATAGAAAAGCTAATAGGTATAACACCTATATTAGAAACGACAGAAAAAAACAGAACTAAGAATGAAGTTAGCCATAAAGAACAATTATATAACATTATTAAAGATATTATAAACAATAATAAAGAGCATATGCTACCGAAAGTAAATAATAATATACGTCTTTTAAATCTTCTAATTACGAAACAAGAAATAAATAAAGCCAATATAGTTAAACAGTCAACTACTATGGTTAAATATAATGCAATAGATTTATCTCCAATAATTTTAATCAGTATTTGAATAGAATAAATTGCAAAATAATGTTTACCACTAGACTCCATCACGACAGATAGAACCATAGCTATGAAAAAGGGCTTCAGAAAGTCTCTTTTCAAAAACTGCGTCAGAAACATTTTAACGCTGTTTCTTTCCGGTGTCTTATTTATCCTTTCCATTTGCGTCGAGATTAACATCGTCAGTTCTTTTTTGACTTCCAAATCATTTCCATGCAACCAGGCGAATGATTTTTCGCATTCTTCAAACCTGCCTTTCATTGCTAAATGCGATGGACTCTCTACCCAGAAAAATGTTAAAACAATACACAACAAATTTATAAAGGCTGCCAGTCCAGATATCTGTCTCCAATTCCAAAATATTGTTGTCAAATGACAAGTTAAAACACCTGCGGAAATTGACAGCCTTTTTAATACCAAGAAATATCCCCTTCTGGTAGGGCTGGCATATTCGCTTACAATCATGGATGTAACTAAGAAGCCACCCACAGCACCAACACCCTGAGTGACTCTTGCGACGAATAAAGCCTCAACGTTGTTAGCAAAGACGAACATCAACCAACCAATCAGAAGGAAAGCATTGATGGTGATGAAGACGGCTTTCCGACCGAACGTTTGCATTATCGGTGGTATAATTAGAAATCCGATTACTCCAGCAAAGCCGTTGGATGATGCTGAAACGAAAAAAGCAAAATTTAATTAGCATTTCTATTGTTATAGACATTAATTATGCCGTATTAATAATGGGTCCTAATTAACATAGAAGTAGTTTTTATTTAATATCATTATTCTCCTCTAAAAAACTACATTGTCCTCTGAATTACTAGGTCAGCCACCATCTCATCAATGCGCGTATAAAAAATACGTTTTAGCCACTATAATCTTCGTAAATACGACACAGCATGGTAGTTAATTTATAGCATCTAAACTTGTAATATATATTCAACTAGCGGCCCGTCCCGGCTTCGCACGGGTGGACGTCTAATCTTTTCTAGCAATAAATATAGCCTATGTTACTCAGGGTGAAAGCAGCTTTCTAATGGTGAAAGAATTTTTTAAATCGGCCCAGTACTTTTTGAGCCTATTCATTACAAACATACAAACATACAAAAATAGGTACAAATCTTTCCTCTTTATAATATTAGTGTAGAAGTAAATTTCTTAAGTATTTTACGTTATGACACCAATAAAGCAATTCTGTCGCCTTCTAACTTTATAACAGTAGGTACTTTTAAAATTGAGTAAAATACAACTAATAAAAATCGACTTAATCTAATATGCTCGTCACTTTGCTCCTCGCTAACCCGACTGACTGAATCTGATGTGGTATGCGGAGAACCACGCGAAGGTTTATGGTAATGGATCCAGTGACCATGATTTTTTTTTTAATTTTGTAAACAGTTATTTGGAATTCGTTTCCGTCAGCAGAAACCTACCAAGCTCGTCGCCTCGCGCCTCGCTAATCTAACCGACTGAATCTGATAATGTTGCAAAATCCGTGGCAGACTTAGTAAATTAGATGGTGATAAATCGATAGGACACGTTACAATAAATGTTGTTCTTTACCTGACCCTTTCTTTGAAATATTTAGATGGCGTTGTAAAAAAGACAAATTAGTTTATTAGAAGTTTTCTCATTTTCCCGTTGCTTACATACATATAAAATCAGAGGGTGGTATCAGTGGTAAAAAAAATCTGTGGCTCGACTTATTAGTATATGAGTAGCCTAGTTACGTAGCAACGTAGTATGCATGCATGCATATGCTCATGACTATATTCCCCGAGGGGTCAGAGAGATTCTAGCTATTTCTATTTAGTAACGTAGTAACTTTTCATTAATTTGCGGCCTAAAAAAAACTGAGGAGGAATCTGTGGCGTACTTATACGCGTAGAGAAACATACAAGAGTTTTTTTTTTTATTAGCTATGGGTTTGCTCTTGACCTCAATCCAGCCCTCAGGACGAAGATGGGGTCGTAGATGTAGCGAGCTTACCCAGAAGATGCCTATTCACTCGTACTTTATAGGAATTCGGGTTGTAAGTACTCGGAAATACTGACTCAGGTAAGGCATTCCACTCCTTGGCTGTGCGCATTATAAAAGATTCAGAAAGGCGCTTGGTGCGGATATGTGGGATGTCAACCAAGAAGAGGTGATATCCCGCGGTGCGTCTGGAAGTCCGATAGTAGAAAGGGGAAGGTGGGATGAGCTCATGCAGCTCTTGGAGTGCTGAATATCAGAGAAGAACGCCAAAGAAAAGAATGAATGCATTGTGTGAAAAACGACGTGTGTAAGAAATGAGTGAGCGTTGAAATGACGTGACGACTAATAGAAATGACAAATTACAGGTTTGAGTTTGCAGTATTATGACTGCTCAGTACCTATATGTACAGGGTGTAATAAAACACCCTAGTAATGCTTAAGTGTGTGCTTCAGACTATCATACTAAACAACTTTCACTATGGAGAAAACACCGAGAAAAAAGAAAAAAAATCTGCTGTCCCATACATTTGAGTCGAGTAGGTACTGCAGTTTTGTTTGGGACAGTAAATTGTTTTTAGGGTTCCGTACCCAAAGGGTGAAAACGGGACCCTATTACTAAGCCTACGTTGTCCGTCCGTCCGTCCATCCGTCCGTCTGTCCGTCCGTCTGTCCGACCTATTTAGGGCTGTAACTTTTGAACTGTAAGGGCTAGATAGTTGATATTTTCACAGAATGTGCGTTATTCTGGCGGATTTGTAAACAAATAATTAAAATGTCAAAAAATTAAAAATTTCGGGGTTCTCAACAAGAAACTAGTTTTTATCAATGTTTTTTCTTCACGCTCTATCGTAAAAACGGTACTACATACAAGCGTCAAACTTAGTGTGATTTTAGAGCAAACTCTACAAAATAACAACAAATACTAAAAACCGGCCAAGTGTGAGTCGGTCTCGCGCTAAAGGTCCCGGACAAAAAAAGTTTTTTTTCTATGTTAATAATGTTGTGTTCTGTGGTGATGTGGTACGGAACCTTCGGTGCGCGAGTAGCCCGACTCGCACTTGACCCGTTTTAATATTTTTTCTCGGTGCACACTGGGGTATTTGATACAAAAAGCTGGCCATGACATTTTTTTGCTTGTTTTGTGTATTAAATGCATTAATTATTTTAAAAAATTTAAACTTATTGTTTTAAGGTGGATTTATAAAAATAAAACGGTTAAGTAGTTGAAAAAAAATTTATTCAAACAAAATCATCTTCATTATCTTCATTTTCTTCGCCGCTTTCAGTGGCGAAATTAGCCTCTCCTGGCAGCAATAGTTCAAGAGTTTCACTCGAAAAACTGCTCTTTTTTTTCTGGCGTTTTTTCCTCATTCCTGTTAATAAAGGATCCGAAGTCAGCAGCAAACGGTTCAAAACATCTAAATTGCAAGATTCTCGGGAAAATTTTCGAGAATAGTTCAATCTGTATTCCCTGATGTGCTTGTTGCGGGATTCCACCTCTTCCTCGGATAACTGTCCAATTGGAAGCATCGCTTTTGATATCACTTCCGCACCATGACGTAGAATTTTGTGGACTGTGGGTGTCATAGGATGCCAATTGTATAACTTGACATATAATTCTTCTGTTTCCTTAACTTAATTCGTGACAATTTATGCTTCACTGATTTTTGAAGTTCAAGATCTTCAGCATACATATTGAGAACATGAACTTCCATGGAGTCGAGCTTTTTTGCAAAAGTCAGCTCACTAGAGCTTTTCATTATGTTATAAATGTCATTTCGACTCATAAACTTCACGCCAGTCGGCCCTGAAAACAAAAAAGTAGTTAATGGTATTTTTTTTCAAATCCGAACAGAACCAAAAAATAAATCATTACGATTTATTGTGCGGTTTTCCGCGCCAGATTTTATAGAGACCATCTTCTCTGATCAGTAGGCTATGTATATATGTTTAATTGAATGCTGGGAAATGCTAGGAAATAAACTAAAACCCTTAGTGAATGTATTCAAAGTAGGCAAAAATAATATTTACATATTTCTATGTTCACAGGGCAATAACTACCCAAGTTATCATTAAATATTTATGTTTTTTATGTACAAAGGAAGCCCATACCTGGTTCTGACGAATCCATGAACAAAACTTCACAAAATAGTCGTTGGACACCAAGCACGTGAATTTTTTGTAAAAGTTAATTTTATGCGTATCGACAAACTACACGAACACTCACAGTGAACAGTAACTCGCGACTGATGGTGTGGAGCGGGCTGGGGTTCAGGTAGAAAAAAAAGGTCACCATTTGTTGCGCCGGTTCTTTAGCTGTTCCGAAAACAAGCTTTTGTAAAGAAACGTGGTATTTTAGAAAAATCATTTATGGCCAGCTTTTTGTATCAAATACCCCAGTGTGCGGTGGTAGCTCCATAGTGAAAGTTGTTTAGTTTGATGATCTGAAGCACCCCCTTAAGTATTTACTAGGGTGTTTTGTTACATTTGTATGTATATGAATAAAATAGAATAAACAGAATTAAGGCCGGTTCACACAGAAAGCGGTTCCGGAGGCGGTCCGGAGGTGGGATTGTTGTAATGTACGAGTTTATATGCACCCTGCCACACAGAAATCCGGGCCGGGAGCGGCGCGGTGCGGCCGGTACCGCGCAGAACACAGGCGGCGGCGGCGCGGGACCGGAGGCGGCGCGGAGGCGGCCGCGGCCGCTGTATTCCATTGTAGTCAATGCGAGGTGTCACACAGAGCGGAGGCGGGCGCGTCGCGGTCCGGAGGCGGTATTTACCTGTCATTATGTATTTTTCCACGATTTTTTTTAATAAATCGCTTTACGGCACTGGATTCTAGTCCTTTTGTGCCACTAGTATTATTTTATTTTCCTTTTGTTATAGAACGTCACTGGCGGTGATATTTTGCAGAGAATTCGTGTCATGTCGCTAGGAGTAGTAAGTACATTACGTAAATACATACATTATCTAAATGGTTTCTGAGACAAAAATGAGGTAAAAATCGTAGGAATTTAATGGAAAATTATTGATTGTTATGGAGATTCTAAGATTTCAAAAGATCGTATGTTTTGCGTACGATTTCCAATATGAGATCGTAAATCGTATCAGGGTCAAAAAATTTGATAAATACGATTTAAATCGTACAGTTGGCAACACTGTCATCGATTCCAGAGCCGTTAAAAAAAAGCGGCGCCGCCCCGCCGCCGCTTTGGATGTCACACCGGCCGCCTCCGCGCCGCTACCGCGCCGCCATCGCGCCGCGCGGACCCTGTGTGGCAGGCTCCGGAACTTCGCCTTCGCTTTCCGCAAAACCGCGGCCGGCCCGCTTTCCCGCAAAACCGCCCCTGTGTGAACCGGCCTTAAGGTATTGACACATACATAAACAATTTATTAGCTTTTTCCTTAATTTTTATCAGCCTATGTCGTGCATAACCATGTCAAAATGTGTTCTTATTCTACTCATAATAAAATTAGAACTGCATTTGATTTGTACGGCATAGCAAATGCTTGTAGAAATTTTGGGACCTTGGTCATAAGAATCCTACTTCTAAACTATTATAAAACTGTAACAGAAATTTGTCTGTACAATGAAGATATTTACAAAAAAAAATTACGATATGGTTTTTAGATGTCCCGGATTCCAAATCACAAATTTTTGGATTTTTTGTCTGTCTGTTTGTTTGTTTGTTTGTTTGTTCGTTTGTTTGTTTGTTTGTTTGGGTGTTTGTTTGTTCGAGTATCACGCAAAAACTACTGAACTGATTTTGATGAAACTTTTTTTGTTTGATAGCTTATCATCTGACTTATTGTTATATCTAAAATAAATTTTATTTTTCCACTTAAAATCTGGTATATAATTTATGCGGACGAAGTCGCGGGTAAAAGCTCGTAATATTATAAATGTGAAAGTTTGTAAGTATGGATGGATGGATGGATATTTGTTCCGCTTTCACGCAAAAACTGCTGAACAGATTTTGATGAAATTTGGCATACAGATAGACCATGGCCTGGATTAACACATAGGGTACTTTTTATCCGGGTAAGGCAGACGAAGTCGCGGGCAACAGCTAGTAGTTAATAATTATTAACGATTCATACCTTGGACTATAAAAATTTCTTACCAATCCAATGAGCCTGGTCTGGTGTCGCTCGGATATCAGTACCGTTTGGAGCCAAGATCGAAGGGTTTAGGACCCCAGGGAATGCGACCATCACACCCCCACTCATTCCAGATAAAAACCCCGTGAACATGACATAAACCTGGAAATAGATGAGAATTTTCTGATTGAGTGAACCGATTGAGATTAACTTAGAACTCTCTAGCCCCCTTTCTCAAAACTCTTGGTTTAATTGGTTTAGTAGATTTTACGCCTAATGCGTCCAGACAAAGCAGAAACAAATCATAGATTTTGACAAGAACTGTATATTTTTTTGCATCTACAGGGTGAAATTGATATCATTAGCATCCTTTAAAACTAAAAGTCTACCCATCAAACTGAGCAACTTTTACTATGGGAGCAAACCGATCGGAGCAAAAAAATAATCAACTGTTGCATACATTTGAGTCGAGTAGGCATAACAGCTGACTTTTTTTTTGCTACGATCGGTTTGCTCCCATAGTGAAAGTTGTTCAGTTTGATGGGTAGACTCTTAGTTTAAAAGGATGCTAATGATATCAATTTCGCCATGTTTATCGAAGCACTATTATTGTTCCCATTTTGATTGATTTTTTCGATAACAATCTTGGAAAAATCCTTGGGAAAGGCCTATGTCTAGCAGTGGACGTCCATCGACTGAGATGATGACGATAATGAATCTGTTTGTTTGTGCTCGCATCACTTAGAAACTACTGAACTAATTTGAATGGGGTTTACAAAAAAGCATAGGGCTTAGTTGGATTAACATTTTCCCTTTATTTCATCTCAATCGGTTCATTCAATTAAAAGTTATGAGTATTTAAATTCAGTGGTTTGCGCGTAGGTACGAAGTCGTGGGCGCCGGCCGCTATTTGTCGTAAATACATGGTGAAATTGGTACCATTAGCATCCTTTTAAACTTGGAGTCTACCCATCAAACTGTGAAACTTACTATGGGAGCAAATCGATCGGAAAAAATCTCCTTTTGTATACATTTCAGTCGACTAGACATTGTTAGGCATTGCAGTTTAAGTATGGAACAGCTGATTTTTTTTTGCTCCGATCGATTTGCTCCCATAGTAAAAGTTGTTCAATTTCATGGGTAGGATCTTAGTTTAAAATGATGCTAATGATAGCCCTGTATAATTTAACTTTGTGTGTATGGAGCCCGCTAATGGTTACATCCAACACAAAAAGATTCAAAATCGGTCCAGTAGATTTTATAATAAATAAATAAAAAACTATTATCAGATTTTTTTTTTTTAATTTTTTTTTTTATTATTAGATTATATTTTATAAATAGCCACTATAATATTCTTAAAACTTGATATTACCCATTATCGTGTCACCTTAGACTTAGAGTGAAGGCCTCGGGAGTGAATTTAATTTTTTTATTATTACTTTTCTGGAAAGAACATCTCAAACTGCGTCCAGATTTCACTCAAAAAATAATCTGATTGGACTCGTAATGACATCTATAACGTGTAATAAGAACCTCGCAAATACTGAACTTACATAAAAGCCATAAAAGATATAGAACGCAGTTTTTTCTTCCTCCTGAAAAATTATACTAAGAAGTCTACCCATCAAACTGAACAACTTTTACTATGGGAGCAAACCAATCGGAGCAAAAAAAAACAGCTGTTGCATACATTTGTGTCGCGTATATAGGGTCCTTCTTAATATGCTGACACTTTTTTAAGGGGGTGATCAGACCGTCAAACTGAACAACTTCCTCTATGGGACCAACATCGAAATCGCGAAAAAAAAATCATCACTTCCATACGAAACTGCAAACCTACTCGGAGCCAAACGTATGGGACAACTGTTTTTTTTTTTCGCGATTTCGATGTTGATTCCATAGAGAAAGTTGTTCAGTTTCATATTCTGGTCATCGTCTTAAAAAAGTGTCAGCATATTAAGAAGGACCCTGTATAGGCAATTGCAGTTTAGTATGGAACAGCTGACTTTTTTTTTGCTACGATCGGTTTGCTCCCATAGTGAAAGTTGTTCAGTTTGATGGGTAGACTCTTAGTTTAAAAGGATGCCAATGATACCAATTTCACCCTGTATTAGAACTTTATAAAGTGCTTCACTCTAAGTCGTCGTTATGTAGATTGCAGGTCTGGTTGGTATTTTATACAATGTTTAAAATACACGAAATAAAATTACCTGTCTCCAAAAATGCACGTCAATTCCGTCCATTATTCTACCAGTTCTTCAGTTTAACCTACTTTATTATCTGATTTAAATTTAATGGTAATAACCGCACTTAACTTGGTCACTAACGATCATATCGTCTAATAGCTATAGCCTTAATAATTAAATTATAATCAGAGGTAAATTTTAATAGCGAACGATTAATTAAACCTTAATGAACTATACAGGGTGTAAGGAAAAGTATCATTAACCTTTAAACCACAAACTCTACTCATCAAACTGAACAAAAAAATACTGAAACGGTGAACTCAGACCATCAAACTGAACAACTTTCACTATGGAGCCTACCTCAGGAAACGCGAAAAAAATGAGCTGTCCCATACAAAACTTTCAGTTTGATGGTCTGAGTCACCGTTTCAGTATTTGCTAGGTTGTCACTTACACTCTGTATACATACATATAGTAATATACACAAAAATATATAACTATACAGGGTGTAACAATATACCCTAGTAATACTTAAGGGGGTGCTTCAGACCACAACAACCTTCACAAAACAACTTTCACTATGGAGCCAAGATCGAGAAAAAATAAAAAAATCAGCTGTCCCATAAATTTTAGTCGAATCGATACTGCAGTTTTGTATGGGACAGGTGATTTTTTTTATTTTTTCTCGATGTTGGCTGTTTGATGGCCCATCAAACAGCATCAATTTCACCTTGTATATATACAGGGTGAAATTGATATCATTTAGCATCCTTTTAAACTAAGAGTCTATCCATCAAACTGAATAACTTTCACTATGGGAGCAAACAAATCGGAGCAAAAAAAATCAGCTGTAAAGGTGGACTTCCGATGCTAGCGGCCGACGCGTCTGACGCGCGCGGCTCGCGGCCGACAGCCGATGCGGCCATACTAGTTACTATGAAAACGTATGGCGCCGCTTCCGATGCCAGCGACTGACGCGCGCGTCAGACGCGCGCGGCCGATGTCTATCGTCGGCCGCGGCCGCGCGCGGCTATGCTCTGACGTCACGCAGAACAAGAATGTTTGCCAGAAATATTACGAAGTTTTTACCGAAAATTTGCTTGATTTTTACTATTTTATTTGTATTTTATTATCTGCAAGGTCGCTCATCCATGTTGCGATAACACCATCTATCGATCCATTTAAAACTAATTTTTCTTTTTTCGGAAAATCCCTCTTGCCTACATAATTATTAGCTAGACAGCGATTCATATACAGGTTAAAAAGCAAAACGACTATAATATAAAGAAGAAGATCAGACGGCTCGAGAGAAAGCTTCGCCGGATTTTTTTTTCGACCGCTGCCGTGTTGGATTCATTTCCCTTCGAAAACGAAAAATGATCAGAAGAAATACTTAATACTTAATACAGTATGATAGTACACTCTTCATCTTACTAGGCATCGCACAAATTTCAGAGCTAAAAAAGCAAAAAACGGAACGCATCCTACCACACCCCCTGCGCACCCCGCGCCTGAACTGACATTCTTTTTAGAGCAATTTCCATTCAATTTCACAATATTATGGGTAATTTTTCTTGATACATCAATCAATCCGGGTAACGGGGGACTCGTATAATTATGGTCAAACTTCACACAGGTAAGTTTGTTTAACCATCAATTATACTTCATCGTTACATCCTCGAGATTTATACTTACAAATGTAGTACACTCTACTTAGTTTCTACTTATGTGTCTTTTTATTTTCTGATATTTTTTTGTGATTACAAAGTTGGTTCAATACTAAAAGTTGGTCAGTTTGATGGTCTTAATCACCACCACCAATGTATGTAACGCTTTTAAGTTACACCCTGTAGAGTGGCTTCGACTTATAATTTTTTCTGAAAAACTCATAATGCTATCTTCCATAATCACAGTACAATACCCATAATTGAACAGACGCAAAAAAAAACTCCGTAACTGAAAATTTGCAGAAAACTTAGTAAAGCAGCGTTGAATAAGTTCAACTAAACAGCTAGAAGTGACTCGCGAACAGATAAATCGCATTTGCGCCTCTCTGACCGCTTCTAGACTACGTTCAATTAGATTAGAGATCTGACTCGAGTTAGAGGCGGCCGCGATATTTTTTACCCGAGTAATAAACTTAAATTTTTTCTTCAAGATTTATGGGAGCACTTATATGGGAGGGGGCCGCTCATGTCTGTCAGATGCAGCCTGAGAAATGGTCAAAAATCATCATGCCCTGGATCCCCGAAAATGGTGGGCGGCGAAGCATCAGGGAGGCGACTCTATAGCGTATTATCACATGATTAAATATCCCTGCAGATCGGAAGCTTCATACTAAGCGGCTGCGATAGGTATACCCATGCATAGCGCGGCGATGTGTGCGTGACCTCTCACCGACGCTCAGCCCGTGTAGACGAACGTGTGTTAGCCGCTAGCCCCATATACACGCCATTTTGATCCTTAGTTCAATGGATTAAGGTTTTGTCGTAGGGACTTCTTTGGTTGGCGCGAGCACAACAAACCGGTTCCATTGCGGTACGAACACAAGGGCAGCGCCCTTAGACTAATTATATCATTATCTAAAATATCATATAATTAGTCATAGATTAAATCATTATCATATAATTAGTCTAAGGCAGCGCCACGCGGCCATGCGCAGCGCGTGACCACATTTAGTCGATTGCTAATTTCAGTTTTTTTTTATTTCTATATCTTCGTTTATTTTGAAGTTTTTTTAATTCCAATAGCTCCGTTCCACCAAAACGCAGCTATTGGAACTAAAAAAAATCAAAATAAACTGAGATGGTGAAACCAGAGGGTGAAACAAAATTTTTTTTTTTTTAAATTATAACACTTCCAAATCTGGTCGCACTGTCACCTGTGTAGAATACCGAAAGAAAAACGGTCAATGCCAGTCCAACCTGAACCCATTATTTTACAAGAGAGACGCTAGGAATGTTATAGAATTTGTTTCCTGCCTTGAATGCAAGCAGTTTACTCTTGCTTGCATTGTATTTGAGACCATGAGTCACCGCATACTTGCAGACCCTTAAAAAGCAGCCTACGGAGGGCGTTGATTGTCGGGCTCAGCAGCACCATGTCATCGGCATAACTAATATTGCTTATAGAGCTTCCGTTAATAGAGCAACCCAGGGCAGCTGCTGAGCTCCACAATCAGCTTTATTTAGAGGCGGTGACGATATTATTATCTGTATTTAGAGGAAGTAACGATATCATTCACTGGATTTAGAAGTCTACCGCCACCTAGGAGTAAAACACCTCTATCTTTCCGTAGACATAAAACTTTGGTCTTCTTCTTCTTCAGGAAAAATCGAAAAGCATCTTCTGTTGAAGTCTAAAATAAAAAGATCAGCTAACTGTTCTAGCTTGTACCAAAGCCTATGTTCAAATGAACGCGGGAAACAGTTCAGTATTCGTTGCGGACGAATGGAGAAAACTGCTATAACTGAATTAAGATTTTAACTTCTACGAACGTACTACTTTTACTAATAAGAACTAATTTCGCTGGATGTTTTTAACGTTTTCAGCTAGTATTTTATTTGGTGGAGAGTTTGGATATTTTGTCTACCATCTACACCCCTATTTTTTAATGACTAGAATTTTTAATAAATAGGTTTTTAAGGGTGTACCGTGTACCTATTCAGATTATGAAACTAAACAACTTCCTCTGAGGAATATGGGTAGAAAATAAAAAACAAAACATTTTTTAAGTTGTCTGTGGAGGGGGGCGGGTTCCATAGAAAATAGATCGGCTTTATCGAAGGCTTTATCGCACTTTTGTATGTAAGGTAAATTTTTTTTTCGATGTTGCAACACCATAGTGAATGCTGTTCAGTTTGATGGTCTCATCTAAACCACCACTTTAAGGGGGTGTTTTGTTACACCTTGTGGACACCTACCAGATTATTAGCAACGTCGGAGTTTCCCTGCGAGATCTAATCGAATGAAGAGATTCGCAGACGAACCAGAATAACCGACATAGTCCAGAGAATTGCTTAACTAAAGTGGCAACAGAGTTGTCGAGTGGCGACCGCGTACCGGAAAGCGCAGCGTGGGTAGGCACAGTCCCCATAAGGTTGACCGACGACCTGGTGAAGGCGGCAGGAACCCATTGGATGAGGGCAGCGCAGGACCGGCCGTTGTGGAGATCCTTGGGGGAGGCCTATGTCCAGCAGTGGACGTCCATTGGCTGACATGATAATGATGAAGGTTCTATCAGATCAAGACGACGAAACTGCATCCATAGTCAACAGAGCGCATGGTAAATAAACTTAATGCACCATGCATTAAGTTTATTTGTAACGTAAACAATGTATGCACATTTCAAATAAAAATACCCACAAATTCTACTTAAAAGCATCACAGAGCGAATTTAAAAGTAAGTAAATAAAATAGAGTTCACTGAGCACAATTACGCCACGCCCATCATTGTGTTCGTCTGTCTAATTATTCTCTGTATTTTTGAATCCATTTCGTTGCAAGAACACTGCACTGCACTTTACAATAATTGTTTTAAAACAAGCTTCGTGGAAATGAAGAAAGTGAAATGAGCTTTTGCGTTTGAGGCGGTGAATAGTGTTTGGGAAGTTTGGTACCGTCTAGAATTTAATTCAGAACAATGTAGATGAGTGATGCTTTTGTGTATTATAAATAAGTATTAGGTAAAATCCGTATCTTTTTCTGATCGTAACAGTTTCCCAGTGGGCCTTATCCTTATCTGAGAAGTCCTGGTGAAATTTTCACACAGTGTATGTTATTATTTAGATTTGCTTGGATGAGTCAATTTAAAATAAAAATATTGTAAGTGCTTGGAACCTATGTTTAATATCTTTTTACAATTCCACATAAGCTGCCATATTTGCAACGCCACATCGGTTGAAACCTCTTCTGATTCTGTAAATTAAATTAATATTGTATAAGTGATTGAGTCGCAAAAATCGGTATGGTCAAGGGTGCAAGGAAAGAGCCTCCCCGAGTGAAGAACCTGAGTTCGTCTGGCACACCCTGGACAGTCGTGTAATTATCATAAAGGTATTAGGTATAAAGGTATAAAGGTATACCTTACAGTAGTAGACGAACTGACACGAGTTGTCAAATTAAACCGTTTTTGGACGTTTTCAGGAGATTATCGGCTGGGTAATAATAAGATTTCTGTGTGTATCAATCTCACGTGAAATCGTGGATAATTTAGTGAAAAATGAATTTGTTAGTATATTTCACAAAATTATCTACGATTTCACTTTAGGTTCACGATTTTTCATAGAAACCAAATTTTTACCCGCAGGCTAGATAGGTAGATAGACAATTTATAAACAGTTTATTTGCAAAAGTAACACACACATAATATTACAGTTCACAACAATTTTACAAACAAGAATACAACGAGACATAGAATAGAACAACATGTAATTTACTGTATGCTACAGCAGCAAATAGGTCCCACCTCAACATAGACCTTGCCCGAGAGCAGGGTGTTGGTTTTCAGATGAAACCTTTTTAGTAGCAGAAGTTGAACGCTGCGAATCGTGCGAGAGGGTGCGGTATGTTGTTGTTGTTCGTCTCACAGCACGCTGCGCCCGCGCCGGCAGCCACGTCTATGCAGGCTCTCTACCGCACTATTTTGTGTTTTGTACGTAGTGTATATAGGGTATATGGGTATATGGGTATTATGGGTATATAGGGTGCGTAACCTGATGTGTCGCCGTGTGTACATCTCGCTCTCTTAGTTCTCAGATCCTCTTTTCCGTAATACCTTTATGGTAATTATAGTACTCTGATACGACCATTGCTTATTGGCTAATCTGTCCACTACAGCATGGGATATTGTAAAGCGATATAGCTCTTGCTGACACGAAAGAAGTAGGATCAAAGGTTCTGATTAACGACGTAGGTACGTACCTCATGTACCCATCTTCTCCCCAATTCCGTCCCCACCAGTTCAGCAGTATCCAATATTGAGGAGTGTACCCAACAAGTAGCATAGCGTGGTTCAGGGACCATGGTGTGCAGAATAGATCATCGTAGATACCGCTCCTGAAGATGTTAAGCGCATTTTTATTATGATGGAGGATCACGAGGAGGAATGAGGAGTTTGAGGCAAATAAGATAATTTATGCCTCACTCGGACAGTTTTGTTCAGATGAACAGATCTTCTAAAGACATATTTTCATTGGGCATTAAACATCGTTCCGGAAGCTACCTATTTAGTTTTATAATAGACCGAGATCCGACCGTAAAATTATGCACCTATTTCATAGGCGAACGAAATGTGATTCTAGTGTAGCAACTATAGGGTTGCCAGGGTTAAAAAATGCCTTCTTTGAACCTGGCAACCCTATAGTTGCGGCATATTGAGAGGTGGCAACCCTAGTTTTTCCAGTACTTTAGATCAGTCTCCTTCCGATGGCACCTCATTTACTTCCCTAACAGACAGGTGGAAAAAGTTATGCCAAAAATCATAATGGAAAAGGTACTTGCGGCAAGATTTTTCTAGGCAACTTGGCGGCGTTGAATTAACCCCTGTGTAACCATACACTAGAATTCCATTTCGTTCGCCTATGAAATAGGTGCGTAATTTTACGGTCGGATCTCGGACTACAGGGTGAAATTGATATCATTGGCATCCTTTTAAACTAAGAGTCTACCCATCAAACTGAACAACTTTTACTATGGGAGCAAACCAATCGGATCAACAAAAAAATCTGCTGTCCCATACTAAACTGCAATGCCTGCTCGACTCAAATGTATGCAACAGCAGATTTTTTTTGCTTCGATCGGTTTGCTCAAAGTTGTTCAGTTTGATGGGTAGACTCTTAGCTTAAAAGAATGCCAATGATATCAATTTCACCCTGTATAAGTAAGCAAAATCACATCTGAAGAATAAGTGACACTTTTTTCTGTGAAGACATCTCTATTACAAGATTTTCTCCTTTGCGTATTTCATGGGTGGCGTTACTAGAATTGACGGGATTAGGAATGAGTAGGTATATTAGAGGAAGTTTGAAAGTAGAGCCTGTGACTGAAAAACTGAGCGGTAATCGATTGTCGTGGAATTAGCATATGATGAGTAGAGACTAGTGTCATATTACAAAACGAGTGTCAGGTATAAAGCTGCATGAAGAGAGGACGACTAAAGAAAAGATGGATGAACTGTGTGAAAGATGACAAGCAAGAAAGCTGCAATGCCGGCTAAAAGAGACAACTGGAGAAAGACGACATATTGCGCGGATCACAAGTCATGGGATAAGGGCATAAAATGTGTGATTGATCACCTGTATAACTGGAAGGTGAAGGGTGCAGCGTTCACGGCGACGGCTAAAGGTCCGATGGTAGCCAGAGCTCGTTCCATAGCTCTCTCATCACCAGTTGGTAACATAGCCCAACGTCGAGGACGTGCCTTCACGAAGATTCTGTTGTAGTGGCATCGGGCTTTCTGGAAATACACATGGGCTTCTAAGAGAGTAGACAAATGATATAAACTAGCGAAACTATTACTTAAACTAGCGAAACCTAAGAAACCTATACAGGGTGTAACAAAACACCCTAGTTGTTGGCGAGACAACTGTATACCTACATACCTATACATACGCATCTATTCGACCGGATTACCCTACCACTCGAGCCGATGTCCTTCGCATCACGTCACGTAATGAAGAACCAATCACGATGGTTTATCACGTGATCATCGGCCAATGGGCGACGGTTTAGAGAGCTGGAAGAGGCAGCCAACGCGTACTTCACTTGCCCTTCAATCTCGTACACGCGCACCACGTTTAGCAATTAGAAAGTTTCTAAAATTAAGACTTTTTGTACATCTTAGTATATTATTATACGCTATTATTATTCAAAAGCAATCCTCATCCAGTAATCTTCAGAGCTGTGTCTACGCATAGACACTAGTAATACTTAAGGGGGTGCTTCAGACCATCAAACTGAACAACTTTCACTATGGAGCCAACATCGAGAAAAAATAAAAAAAATCTGCTGTCCCATACAAAACTGCAGTACCGACTCAACTAAAATGTATGGGACAGCAGATTTTTTTTATTTTTTCTCGATGTTGGCCCAATAGTGAAAGTTGTTCAGTTTGATGGTCTGAAGCACCCCCTTAAGTATTACTAGGGTGTTTTGTTGGACTTCCCATACTAAATGCAAGCACCTGATCGAACTTTTGTAGGAAAAGTGATTTTTTTTGGCGGTTTCTTTGGCAAAGTTGTTCAGTATCATGCGTACAATCACCCCATAAAGTAATGCAACTGTTTACCCTAACACCCTGTAGATACTTGCCTTCCCAACGTAAGGGTAGTTGGACTCCATGATCAGACCATCCCTAGCCGCGTAACGCAAGGCCGCTCGAAGTGAACCACCTTCGCACCCCATGTTCCCATCCTTGTAGCTGCAGTCTAATATTTGCTGTGGACTATAAATAGGTGTTTGATATATAATATAGCATAGCATATGCTCACGACTATATTCCCCGAGGGGGTAGTCAGAGATATTCTGAAACTTCAGAACATCCACGTTTCACTAGTAGTACCGAAACTCTGTCCTGTGTGACAGTGACAGTGAGCCCGTCGCCACTTGTAATGGACAGTAGGTACGATACATGTCTCGAAGTTGAAGCAAGCAGGTTTCCTCACGATGTTTTCCTTCACCGAAAAGCCTGTGGTGTTACAAATCGTACATAAATTCCGAAAAACTCATTGGTACGAGTCGGCCTGGACGGGGATCGAACCTTCGCCTCTTGTACGGCAGGCATGAGGTTACTCGCCACTGGACCACCACGGCTTTTCACTATGAGGTATAATATAGGGTTCTTCTTCTATTCCTTCTTAATATGCTGACGGTTTTTAAAAGGTTGATCAAACCATTAAACTTAAAAACTATCTTTATGGAACAGACAGCGAAATCGTGAAAAAGCATTTTTTTTTTCCGAGAGCGTGTCAATTCTCTGTGGTTGTTCCATACAAAACTGCAAACCTGTAGACCCAAAATGTAGTCTACCAATTTTATTATCGTTATTTTGATATTGGGCCCATATAGAAAGTTGTTTAGTTTGATGGTGTGATCATCCCTTTAACCTTTAAAATAGTTTTAGCTCTGTAGTTTCAGCCTCTAATGCAGGCACTACATTTTCGCCGAGAACAGCCGAGATCGAGAGTGTGGATGACCTTCATTGTCGGGGCGTCATAAGCCGTAGTCATTTTCCTTGAAAGTTCTCGCCGAGAATTCTCGCCAAGAAGTTGGGAGAGAACTTGTCAAAAACTTCGACTGACTGAAAAACTTTCGAAACACTCCCTCCCCATTCAGGAGACAAATACTGAAGAATCGCATAACTACCGCCATCTAGTGTTCATTACCTCAACTCCCTCCAATCGCCATGCCTCTTAAACATCTGCGCCTGCAACGCGTGGGTGACCGCGAACGCGTAGCACGCGCCGCAATGCTTCTGCTCTTCTCGACGTGGATTGAAACCCTTGGATCTCCAGTCTACCTGGAGCAGATAAAAAAATTGTGAAAACAATAAAACTATGAAGATATAAACGAGACTAATAAGGTGAAAAAAAACGTTCGCACTTGCGAACGTGCACTGATAGAATTGCACCTTGCAGGATTAAAATGGCGGAAGACTCCTGCCATAGATGGCTAGAAGAACACACGGCAGATGAAGCAAAGCCTTGAAGGAGTGGTGGCCAAGACCAGGCAAGAGAGGAGTAGGTCGCCCAGCAGAAGATTGGGCTGATGATGTTGCGAAGGCAGCTGGATGAACTTGGAAGAGACTGGCACAGGACTGGAAAGAGTAGCATAATGGGGAGGAGGCTTATACCTGCAGTGGGTGGACAAAAACGGATGATGATGATGCACTATGAAAAAAAAGAAATAAAACGAACGTGTTGCCAGGGTATTCGATGGATATTAGTAGCTAAGACATGTTCACGTTGGAGAATGCTCTCTTCAGAGACAAGCTAGTCCTTCCTTTGTATATTCACTATAACTTGTATTAAATGTGTAATTTATTTATCATTTTAGACACACATGTATATCATGTACACACGGCGACACATCAAACCACACTAAACAAAACCAACGTAAGCTGGCCGCGCGGTGTTATACGTCACTCGACCTACCCGTGGCCAGCTTATTTTGGTTTTGAATAGCTTGACGTGTCGCCGTGTGTACAACAAAGAATAAAAATAAGTAAGACCTTTTGTATCAACATGAGTGTACCAATATTTAATTACTTATCTATTTTATTCTTTGCTTACCCGACTAGGTACTCTTCGACGTAAATTTTTCCTGAAAGTCGTCTTGTGGTGATCTTCAGCAGGGTCAAACAGAGGTACCGTGTCTATAAGCTTCAGGATTTTCTTGAAATAATCCGTTGCACCCTGGGAAGTTAGCAGTAAAATGGTTTATTAACGACTATTTGTCACCTTATCACACCATCTACAATTTTTTGAATCTAAATCTATTGATAAGTTATATTTTAAGATAGACAGACGAAGCTACGAACGCGTCGAAAAAAATATCACTGTTCTCTTGGGTGCTAATGATAAACCGTGTCGGTATAATACACGCACACAGAGATAAGTTGTATGACGCCTCACGCACACCAACCTAAGAAAGTTGTTCACTTTTGTTTTATACGGTAGAAGCGTCAGGCTCTATCTAGACATATTATACCTACTTTATGTAAATCTAAATCAATGGTTTGTGGTAAGACATTATAATAACTGATTCTGACTATTTTCTGAGCAGAATCCTCTTTGTATTAACTTAAAATTTTCAATCAATTAACCAATCAATCCATTAATAAAAAAAACTAATTACAATTATTCGTCATTCATTCCAATAAATTTTATTCTCAAATGAGTTCCTCACCAAATAAACAAACAATCATCGTACATTAGCTTTAACATCTGTTTTGTGTGTCTAGGTCAATTTAACACTGCTGTTGACAGTTGTTTGCAATGTTTCTGACAACCCCGGAGGGTATTATGGTCGTGAGTGTAGTCTTATGACTCTCTTGAACTAAAACGTGTACATGTTTGACTGTCTCTATCTTGAACTAAAACTCAATGTGTATCTAAGTCTAAATAGGTACGCCTACCTCACGTTTGGTCTAGGCATAGCGCGATTTAGGCACACTGGGTTTTAGGTAGGTATACCTACTAACAGTGAGTTTTGGTCGAAACGAAAACCTGTCCAATCCTAATTACAATTTCTACTAACGCTCCGCTCAGGTCTCTCGATTATTTACAGTGCCATCTACCCTGAGTTACCCTGAAATAAACTGTACTGAACTTCGTAGTTTACTCTAGAAATACAAGGTCCTTACCAAATCTCCGAGGTGGTTCAAATGTAGAGAGTAGGACAAAGTCCCAGCTAGGTAGCGTTGGTTGTGTTTCGCCACTCGGCGAAGGTTCTCACTCCATTCTGCCAGTGCTGCCATCTCGTGGTCAAGGGTCGGATACTCTTTTCTGTAGACTGACTGCAGAGAAATGTAGAGCAAGCTTTAGGGTTCGAATCCGCACGGACGACATGCCAAGCACTAATGTTTTTCTAACTTATGTACGTAGTACCGACTGCTTTCAAACGGTGAAGGAAAATAATCGGAAGAAACCTGTATTGGCTATGTGCACGACACTAGCGCCACACTAGCGCGGGGCGTACTGACAGAACTTTTTCGGGCAGCCGTGAATTATTTACACTATTATATTACTGTAAAAGTCTGTGTTTGTTCGAGGATTCTGCCAAAGCTACTGAACCGAATTTGATAAAACTTTTTATATTTAAAAGCTTATTATTAGTCTTAGAAGCTAGCTTATATTTTATTCCGGTATGATGACGGGAGCGGATGCAGACGAAGCCACGGACAAAATCTAATTAGTATCGGAATTTCCATACAAACTGTTACCTCAGTTTTAACACCTTTGGGGGGTTAAAATGCGACAAGCCTTTTTTAAGTGAGCATCTATTATACAGGGTGAAATTGATATCATTGGCATCCTTTTAAACTAAGAGTCTACCAATCAAACTGAACAACTTTTACTATGGGAGAAAACCGATCGGAGCAACTAAAAAATCAGCTGTCTCATACTAAACTGCAATGCCTACTCGACTTAAATGTATGCAACAGCTGATTTTTTAGTTGCTCCGATCGGTTTGCTCCCATAGTAAAAGTTGATTAGTTTGATGGGTAGACTCTTAGTTTAAAAGGATGCCAATGATATCAATTTCACCCTGTAGATGCCAATAGAAACTTCCATGACAAATTTTAAGTTTGTAGTATTGACAGTTTTGGGCTGATTTTCATAGATTCAAGCAAATCTGACACAGCTTCGCCGTCAGTAGTACAAATTTCTGCCACGGCGTGCGCTGCGATCGACTTAACAGTTTCCAACACCCACTTCGCACATAGCCAATAAGCTGAAGAAGAAATGTTGATGCGTATGTGTAGTCCACCAATCCGCATTTGGCACCCATACACCTTCCCTGAGTGTAGGCCTGTCCCCTGTAGTGGGATGAATACAGTACAGGGTGTTAGGGTAAACCGTTGCATTACCTACTTTAAGGGGCTATGTGAAAAAAATAGGATTCTTCAAAGCTGCATATATCATGAAGTACTAACAGGTAGGAGTATGATTTTCGGATATGTGTAAATTGAACATATAATTGAAGTTTTGATTGGAGCCAAAACATTCTCGATAGAAAAACAAGCCAAAGCAGCCTCCGTTTTTATCTATAAACGCTTGGAACTGCCAAACGGTGAATAATAGACAAGACAAGACCAGACAAGACTTGATTTAAAAAAAAGAGATTGCTATTTTCTATATTTTGATTAGAGCAGAATTGAAATTACATAAATAGTACAATCACAATTAAATAAAGTTTGATTTGGCGCTAGATTCGTTTCAGGCGCGCGCGCCGCCCCATCTCTTTCTCTCGCATCAGGCCGTAATATAAGCTATCTCACGCCTCTTTCGCTTAAATTATTTTTCGACATTGGCCCTTAAGCAGTGATTGTATCATCAAGAAATGTATATAAAATTAGCAATAAAAGGCCCTTGGTAAATAATCTACAATTATAGCAGCCAGTTATACAATTATAGTGTTGTATAGCAAAATTGAAAAAAACCGAACCCTTAATGAATGCCAGCATCTTAAAACTTACCTTATATTCGTGCCAGTGTTCTTCAGGGATATCTTCATGCAATAACAAACCATCTAAAATATGATTCTTCACATAATTAGAATCACCATAACTTCTAGAGCATTCACTAACATTGTAGTTATTTAAAAAGTCACCAATCCTTTCTGTCTTTTCAAAAACACTCAAAGTTTTTTGCACAAATGTTTCTAATTTTGAATCAGAAGTACATCTGCGACAGCGATGTTTTAACGTCTTGTAATTTTTCAAAATGTATTTTATTTTATTTGTTGTTTCCGTAAAATTTAGATCGCAGGCAATCAAAGATGTTTGTATTAACACTGTTATTAAGATTATCTGTTTTATTGACATTTTGATAAAAAACAAATAATAAAAAAGATGATAACTTCACCGAATTGTTAATTAAGACTAAGTTTAAAGCATACAAAAGGGCAGTAAAAAGTTGCATACGTTTGCATTTTTCATAATAATGCATATCATGATTTATAATAATTGTGTTGTTGTAATGAAATGAAGTAATATGATTTTTAGCAGTATCATCAATTCACCATAAAACGAATGACGCATGAAATAAAACCAACATAATAAATTATAAATTTCTTATTTATTTGTCAAAATTCATGCTAAAATCTATTACACAGATGGCATCACTTCTCATTCACAGTACTGAGGTACTACAGTAAAACGTTGTAACCCAACTAAAAAACAACTGAGAATAAAAGTTTGTCTAAAGAAAACAAAATAATCCTAGGAACAAAATTGTCTAAAATAAAAACTTCTAATTATTTACAAAAATATCACATGTAAGCTGTGTGGAGGTTTAGATAATGGTTATACTGTTTTGATTAATATTTAAAATAGAGTAACTCGCGTCTTTTAAGGGGTTACCTACCCCTTAAAAAACACAAAGGACGCAAAAAAAGTTCGTCACTGACTGTCCCTATTAATAGGTAGGTGAAACGAGGTATATTAGAAATAGACGGTGCCCACACATAACTGCGACGTCTCGCATCGCATCGCAAATATCTGCGATGCACTGCGTGCAGTAATCATAACATAATATGTCATCGTAATAAGTCATCGCGCGCTGGCAGATATTTGCGATGCGATGCGACTTCGCAGTTATGTGTGGGACCCCTAAGCTGGCTAGCTCAAAAAAGTATTAAATCCTAATGGGGCACCTTGCCTATTGTGCTGCCCTCAATCGTATTTTTTTTATTTCTAAACTATTAAACTACATTTCCAAAAAAGGAGAATGACACATTGTAGTCGTTGCTGATTTTCAATTTATCGGGTGACTGTGGATTTGTTTTTATAATATATGTAGTTATTATCTTTAAAAGCGCTAATATTGGCTTTTTGGTTTTAACGATAATAACTACAAGCATGAAACATAATAATCCGTAATGCTTATAAATTGAAAGCCAATCAGAACTACAATGTGACATTCTTGATTTTTGGAAATGTTGTTTAATTGTTTAGTAATAATAAATTAACAAAAAAATTAAAACCGCCTTCAAAAAACTAAAAAGTTAAAAAATAATATTGCAGCCGATGACTTTCCCGTTCGCATCATAAGAACATTAATTTGTTTTATAGAAGTCGGTGTCAAGCCAAGCCAAAAATGCAAGCCCTGTCGCGAATCGTACCGGCTTGACAGCGACTTCAATAAAACAAATTAATTTTGCGGTTTTAATTTTTTTGTTAAAATTTTGTTTATTTCACAATTTTCAGTGGCAAATTCATTAGTACGATTTAATAGTAGTGCTTTAAATTAACAAACGCACTAGTCGGCACTACGATTTTCGAAGGTTCCCCTCGATATCTCTGGGATCCATCATCAGATCCTGGTTTCCTTATCATGGGACCTCACTTGGGATATCTCCTTTCCAACAAAAAAAGAATCATCGAAATCGGTTCATAAACGACGAAGTTATCCGCGAACACACATAAAAAAAAAAAAAATATATATACGGTCGAATTGAGAAACCTCCTCCTTTTTTGAAGTCGGTTAAAAATACGATTGAGGGCAGCACAATAGCCTCGGTACCTCTTAAACGAATTTAGTTAACGTTCTGTTCCATACATTGCTCATACTAATGACAGGGACAGTATCATTTTTAAACATGTTTTAAAGCCTAAATACTTTTTGATGCAAGCTAGCGTATAGTATGAGATAAGTGTATACTATACTAAATATATTTTTTGTATGCATCCTAAACCTCCTTGACTGTAAAAATAGCAAAAATGAAGAATATTTAATAATAAAATACTAGACATCATTGAGATTTCATAAATAAACGATGACTAAATACATTTTTTACTAATACACAACACAATACTACTCTATGGAAATAATAATATTGATTCTTTTCTACTTAAAATTACAACAATAAGCGGTTTTGTTAAAATGAAAAATAATATGTCATGAAAAAAATGTCTACACTAAATGAAAATACAAAAACCCTATTTTGGTGTCCAGCACATAGGATTTCAATATTTCTTAAATCAGTTTTTCACACATACGAGTATAATATGTATACTTAATATAAATTAAAACTTATACAATATAGATAATCTCACAAACCATTTTTAATCTAGATTTTTTAGGTTTTGAGAAGTCTACGAAAACAGGCAAAATTACAGCATAACGAGGAAATTGATCATAATTTTGTATTACTTTTAAAGAAAAATTGTACACATCTAATTTTCACAATACAATTTTTTGCGCAATGGAATCACAGTTTTCTTGTAAAAATAAATGCAATTAAAAATAATTTATACATAAATAACTAAAAATAATTAACTATCTACTTTTATACCTATAAAACTACAAGTATAGCTAATAATACTCTTGGGGTATTAATGGAAAATACTAGGTTTTTATTTTTTAAATAAAATAATAACAATAAAATAAAATGTTGTTCTTTTCAGGCATGAAAATATTCGTTAAATTAAATGGTTTAAGGTGGAAGCAGTGTTTGTTGATCACTGATCAACTGATCAATTAAGAGACGGTTCAGACAATGAAACTGAACAACTTTTACTAAGGAAGTAAGATTGAAATCGTGAAACGGTGAAACAAAACCAGTTGTTTCCATAGATCTTGTAAATACTCATACGGTTTTGATTTGTTATTATTTTCAATGGCCTTATTGATTTTTTTTTTACCTATTCTGTCCCAATGTAAAAAAGGTATCTTCACTTTTGCTACATTTGACCTTTTTTGCCAATTTTTCCGACATTTCAATTCCGTCAAATCAATAAAAAATATATAAGAAAAATGTGATTCCAAAGCGTAGATTTTAAAAATTAGACACGAAGTATACTGTTGTTATTGCTTCTAATAAAATATAAGCAACATAATTGAGCTTTTTTAGATACTAAATAATTTTTGAATAACTTTCTATAATTTTTTAACGTTACATCCAAGCCACGAGATAATAATTCTTAATGCTATATTTACAAGAGCTTATTTCATTCACAGCACGTGTAGAACTGGTATCATACAACGCCATTTTTTTCTTAATAATTTAAATAATTTTTTTGGTCGATGGTTAATCCAAAATATTGACAGAAACAGCATTATCTGTCCTAGTTACACGTAAGTATTTTGTTAGGAGTGAAACTAAGACAGAAAATACGGTTCCAGTAAAAAAAAAAACAGTTCGAAAATAGATTTTTACATTTCGAATAGTCTGCAGAAAATTATTAAAAATATATTTTTAATAATTTCGACTTTTTGTACATATCGTTAAATCATACAATTTTATGATGAATAAGATTTATGTCGTATACTTATGTCGTCGATTTTTCAGTAAACATTTTAATCCAGACTTTCCAAAGTTCAAGCCTGCCAAGGAACAATTGTCCCGGAAAATAACGATAAAAGACCATATTATCCATTTTGGTCCAAATGTGAAAGAGCCAAAGAAAAATAATGCTATATTATTTTAGAACTTTTCCGTCCAAACATTTATTATTATAGCACCAAAACTGTAGGGCCATTGTCCTTGATTTCGTTTGGGTTCGAAAAAAATTTGTTTTTCATACATTTTCGATTAAATTAACTAATAGAAACAATTGAAATATCCTCAACCATGTCATGATATCTTTATCTTAAACATCTTTTAGTTAGACACAGTGGTTCTAAGCCGATTTTTTGCATGGGCAGGTTTCACACATTTTTGGTTCAAATATGAAATGCTCCTACACCTTTGGTGCCATAATAATAAAAGCTCAGACAAACAAGTTCTAACAGAATAATAATTATTTTTCTATGGCCGGCACATTTACATTTTTACAAAAAATATACGAAACATGGATCATATCCTTTAACAAAATACCTTGGGTAAAACTTTTGGAAGAAAATTTGATTCAATGCCAAAGTTAATCAGGGGTCTTCTGAGGTCACTAGATGGCAGCACAGTGGCCGAAGGTCTTGGTATCAGAGGTAGTTCACCGTAGTCGTGCCTTCGCCGTACCGTTGAGACTTCGGAGCTCGGTATAAGGTTTAGATTGGCGTGACATCAGCTTCACATCTTCACCGCCAGTCGAAAAAGACATATAGCTTACTTCACGACGTTTTTTGTAGACTATTAATCTGAAATAGGAAAATAGACTTTATGAGTAAAGGTATAAAGGTCATTGTAGCGCTTTGAATTTAATAAATTAAGTTATCAATGAATAAATAAGGAAAACAGAAAAAAACTGTTTTTTTTGCGCGATTTCGATGTTGGTGTCATTATCCCATGTAGAAAGTTGTTCAGTATTGTCTGGTCATCCCCTTAAAAACTGCCAGCATATTAAGAAGGACCCTGTATGTATGACGCATTTAAGTTTACATCCTATATAGGGTGTTCGGGTTAACAGTTGCATTACTTTAAGTGGTGATTGCACCCATGATAAAGAACAACTTTCCCTAAGAAACATAATAAGAAATACGCAAAAAAAAAAACACTTTTTTTTCATACAAACGTTTGATCAGCTGATTGCATTTTAGTATGGAATGTTAAAAAAAAAATTTGCTTATTTCCTATAGGTTTCTTAGGGAAAGTTGTTCAGTATCGTGGGTACAATCACCCCTTAAAATAATGCAATTGTTTACCCTAACACCCTGTAGAAACAGAAAAATATCTAGGTACCTTATTATTATCTATTTCTATTTAATATTCATGAGGCCCATAATACAAAACAAACTTAATAGTTAAAGTATGCGTAAGATAACATTTGAAACAATAATTTTATCTACCTAGGTATAATAACATACGGGTAAAATTATGTAAACTATAGTGATAACAACATTATTAACTACGAGCTTTTACCCGCGACTTCGTCCGCATAAATTATATACCAGATTTTAAGTCAGATGATAAGCTATCAAACAAAAAAAGTTTCATCAAAATCGGTTCAGTAGTTTTTGCGTGATACTCGAACAAACAAACACCCAAACAAACAAACGAACAAACAAACAAACAAACAGACAGACAAAAAGTCCAAAAATTTGTGATTTGGAATCAGGGAAGCCTAAAAACCATATCGTAATCTTTTTTTTGTAAATATCTTCAATGTACAGACACACTTCTGTTACAGTTTTATAATAGTTTAGATACAGGTTGCATATAAGGCAGGTAGATAGATTCTTAGATATAACATGATATGAAATGAAAATTCACTTCAATTTATTAAATTTTACAAATTATGGTACAAGCAATCTTAGCAAGCTATCTACCTACAGGGTGTTATGGTAAACAGTTTAATTACTTTAAGGGGTGATTGTGCCCATGATAGTGAACAACTTTCCCTAAAAAACATACCTACAGGGTGTAACAAAACACCCTAGTAATATTTAAGGGGGTGCTTCAGACCATCAAACTGAACAACTTTCACTATGGAGCCAACATCAAAATCGCGATTAAAAAATCAGCTCTTTCATACAAAACTGCAGTACCGACTCGAATAAAATGTATGGGAAAGCTGATTTTTATTTTTTCTCGATGTTGGCTCCATAGTGAAAGTTGTTCAGTTTGATGGTCTGAAGCACCTCCTTGAGTATTACTAGGGTGTATTGTTACACCGTGTAGAAAAATACAAAATTGTTTTCATTCGCAATTAATTAATTATATAAATAAACTCTAAAGTCATAAAAATTCTAAGAGTAAAGATAGCTTAAACTTTCATATTCTAAATCATATCTAGTATAATAATTTTCATGAACGTATTTATTTTTACATAATTTTTCATGTCTTCATTTTAAGCCATAAGTTGTATTTATTGACAAATTATACATAAAATTTTACATTTTTATTTTTTTGACAAATATTTGTATGATGAATATGAATATTTGTACCCGAGTCATGGATGTTTGTATCTATATTCTATATCGTTGTCTAGTCATCGTAATACAAGTTCAGGCTAGATTCTGGTACTTTAAATGTGACTAGATAATTTGTGTGACATTGTCCAAGATATTTATTTTATTTATTTATTTATTATCAGATTTATGTTGTAAATAAAGTGTTTTAATTTTGTACGTCTTCAACCTCTTCATGGTTTTAACTACTGAATCGATATCCATTTAACTCTTAACTAACAAAAGGACATAGGCATTCATAATGCAAAAAACATAAATATTCTAAAGCGAATTCAACACAGCTTATAAATCCTAGTACAACACAACTACAATGTCCATCCTTTCAATTCTGAAGGTCTATCTGAAAGACATAAATAAAATATAACTTATAAACGAATCGTGACGCAAAAATAAATAAACGGAAAGGAACACAACAGTCGTGTCTTGTATGTTCTTGAGATATCATTACAGAGCAAACAAGTGACATTTGCAGAACATCTGTAGTTTCATACACAAACAAATTCACAGGTTTTTAATAGGGTAATAATGTTCTAGATCGGTGCCTTTAACTACTTATATAGGGACTAGCTACGTGTCATTCTACTAACAGACATTTCCGCCACTTTTTGCGGGGGGCGAGGTAACATGAAATCCGCAACTTTGGATTTTATCCCCCATAACTTTAGATTCTAATTTTGAATCATGAAAAGTAGTCTCGTGTGAACTTTAAACGTTCTAAGTTCAAAATTATTGTTTTGCAATTATAGGCTTTCTCGTTTAGTGATAAGGTATAAAATTGAGTGTAAATGCACATGATCAATTTGTCTTATACCGCGTGGCAGAGGGGAAATGCTACCGCAAGGCCAGTCCTTATAATAAGTAGTCCAAGATAGGTGCAGATGATCTCTTTATTATCACCATATTGATACATCATGGACATAGACTTATGGTGGCTTGCACTAAAAAGTACCTATTGAGACTTTATCATATCAGCCTATAGACGTCCACTGCTGGATATAGGCCTCCCCCAAGGATCGCCACAACGACCGGTCCTGCGCTGCCCTCATCCAACGGGTTCCTGCCGCCTTCACCAGGTCGTCGGTTTATGTGCCCCGCCCATTGCCAGCACTGCCTCCGTGGTCTAGTGGTTAAGAGCATTGGCTCTCGATACGGAGGTCGTGGGTTCGATTCCCACGGGGCACACCTAGTGATATGTCACTTTGTGCGTTTTTCCCCAGTTGGTTAGGACATTGCAGGCTGAATCACCTGATTGTCCGAAAAGAAAAATGATTCCGTGCTTCGGATGGCACGCTAAGCCGTTGGTCCCGGCTACTATCTCTGGTGGTAGTAGTCGTTACATAAAAACCACGTCAGAGGCCGTAATGCGGTCTGAAAAAACTCTGACACCAGGGCTCTGCCCACACGATAAGAAGAAGAAGATTGCCAGCATTTATTTAGCAATTCTTTGGGTTACTCTGGTTATTCAGCGAAAACTGGTTCTGGTATTCACAGAGACAGCATAAGATACTTTGTGGTGCAAGCTACCATTAGGTGCTGTTTAAACAGAAGTGACGTGGCGCGGACGTGACGCGGGCGGGGTGCGGCATTATAAACCTTATAGTACGCAGCATAGCGTCGTTTGGAGAATTACGCCCGCGCCTCCAGGCGATTTTCCTTTACGCCAAAAACGACGCTATGCTGCGTACTATAAGGTTGAATATTATGTTACTTTGACTATCCGCCACCGCCAGTCTCTTCTGTATAAAAAACACCTTAGGTTATGTTGGTAGGTATTCGTAAAACATACGAATCTAAACGAAAATTTGATCAAATTTCTTAAAACGTAAACGTACATGAAAAAGAACTAATTAAATTCGAGAGTTTATCAACGCTCCAAAAGAGGTCAAGTTTTTTGTAAAGCACATAACGATACTAAAGTACTTATCTTTTTTTTACATGTACTTATCTATAACAAAGAGACCTTGCAAAAAAGAACGTATTGTAGATACCTACCTATAGCAAGTTAGGTAATGAAGCGAACAAATTAATAAGAAAAAAAAAACTATAACAACCAAGTAGATGATGACGTAATTTCAGAGGTTCAGTTCCGTTTTAAATTGTATACAGCATGTTTTTGTTATCTCTGATCCTACAAAAAACATGTATAACGAGCATTTACCCGCGACTTCGTCCGCATAAATTATATACCAGATTTTAAGTCAGTTCATAAGCTATCAAACAAAAAAGTTTCATCAAAATCGGTTCAGTAGTTTTTGCGTGATGCTCGAACAAAGAAACACACAAACAAACAAACAAACTAACTAACAAACAAACAGACAGACAAAAAATCCAAAAATTAGTGATTTGGAATCAGGGACATCTAAAAACCATATCGTAATCTTTTTTTTGTAAATATCTTCAATGTACAGACACACTTCTGTTACAGTTTTATAATAGTTTAGATATTACTACGTTAAAGTTTCACATAACATTATGAACATAATCTCATATACCACCACCATTGTGAATTTGTAAAATAATCAATAAAATTGTGACATCGAATGCCTTGAAGACGCAAATTGTTACAACTAATTAATTATATATACATGTTATATGTATATGCCTACCCCAGTAGTGGGACATAGGCGTGAGCATATGTATGTATGTATTATTATTTTTTTTTAATATCTTAAATGCTGTCACTGTCATTACTATGAGCAGTGTGAGAGGGCGATCACTTTTAAGGTGGTTGCAGAGGGGTCAATTTCGTACAACACTTGGACGCACAATACGCGTAAACGATATTAATCTAAGTAACTTTGTATATACGGAAAAATAGTTTAGTAAATCTTGATGTCGCGTATCAAATAATATTTGCAATTTATAATATAATTACGAAGATATAAAGCTTTGAAAATTTTGTATGATAAATTTATAAAAAAATTATAAAAAAAGCTTTTTTTCCATATATAAAATATTATTTTTATTAATTCCGTTTACGCGTATTGTGCGTCAAACGTTTGTATGGACTGAAACCACCTTAATAGGATATAATTCAAAAAACGAAGTCTGGTTATATTTTCAATACGAACCAATTAAAGTCAATCAAAATAATAAAACAATCTAGAAACTAATCTCTATGCTTGTATGTTGTCAGATTTTCGTTAAAATGTTAGTATTAAAGTAGTGTCTCAAAGATTTCCATACAAATCTTAAATTAATCCTAGCATTGAAACTGTATTATTTCACGAAAATTTGACAACATACAAGAATAGATATTTGTTTCTAGATTATTTGTGAAAAAAATAGTTGACTTTAATTGGTTAGTATTGAAAATATAACCAGACTTCGTTTGTGTGGAGCGCGCATTAGAAATGACAAATTATGGGCAAAATAAAAACAATCGGCTAAATTAGTGATAACAAAGAACAATTTGAAATAATCAACGTCATAAAACAACAATAATCTGTAGAACCGTGACATCCTGTGTACAGCGCAAAGCTAAAATAATTTAATCACACATAATGCGCGTACGCAAACAGATCCTAGAGAGCGTTCTCTCAGTATATTTGTGATCTTCGCACTGTCCACACCTATGAGGACAACTTAAAATAATAGTGTAATTTAATTATTAAAAAATATATTTATCCTCATGGTGAGAAAAAGTTCTTGTGAAAAAATCAGTTGTATATTTTTTTTAGAATCACACTAAGTTTATTTCAAATTTATAATTATCACAATTTGTTTTCATTCTAAATATGAGTAAAAGTTTCAGTGAATATTGGACTGGTGTTAATAAAAAATGCGATACCTAATTAAAAACATTGCAAGAATTGATAGCACAGCTGAAAAAAAATTGTGACGTTTGTTTTTAAAATTATAAATGCAGTTAAGTGACACTAGTAACATTTTTACAGCGTCCAAAGTTACTTAAATTAACAATGTAAATTACAATTAATTTTGGAAAGGTAAAATGTAACAAATTATTTTAAATTTAAAATACTTAGCGCCCGTTTTACTAGATAAGTTCTTAATAGCTTATTCTGATCGTTTGACATAATTATCTTTCATACGAAATAGTGAATTGATCTGTCAAATAAGCTATCCAGAAGCGGTAAAACAAGCCTATTATTTAATTGAATACAGAAATGACTGGTGATAGATTAATGGCGGAACTCGAATGTCACCTCCTGTCAAAGTTATTATTTAAAATTAAAAATATTCTCTCGTACATAGAAATGATGGCTGACAGACAGTACAATGGAAGGAGGTGACATTGCGACCCAAATAACAATAGAAAAGGATGATGATGATTTATGTAAAACCGTTCTCTATTTTATAATATTTATATGTCATACTCTAAGACCTTTTATTGTATAATTTATGAAAGTATTTTGTATATTTATATTATATTTAGTTTTATTTGTGCAAACGTTATCAAATAGTTTTAGTATTTTTTAAATTTTTAGTTAAAACTAGATTTTTTGTGTTTTTACTGTCATAAAATTTCAAACTGTTTTGTGTTTCATTCTAGATCTTACGTAAACCGTAAACCTACAGAGTGTCAGGGTAGACAGTTGAAGTACTTTAAAGGGTGATTTTACTTATGATACTGAACAACTTTCAATAGGGGAACTATAGGAAAGTCACAAAAAACATCAGCTAATCGAATTAAGTACGGTAAGTCCAATTTTTTTTGCTAATTTCCTAAAGGTACCTTGAAGAAAGTTGTTCAATCACATTACATTAAAGTATTGCAACTGTCTAAACTGAGACACTGACACTCACACTATGAATATAAATGTGTGTCTGGCATACTTATAGAGATAGTGGCATATAGAGATAGGAAGTACCAATATCTATGGTGTTTGGTCGTTTTTAGGGTTCCGTACCCAAAGGGTAAAAACGGGACCCTATTACTAAGCCTACGTTGTCCGTCCGTCCGTCCTTCCGTCTGTCCGTCTGTCCGACCTATTTAGGGCTGTAACTTTTGAACCCAAAGAGCTAGATAGTTGAAATTTTCACAGAATGTGCGTTGTTACGGCGGTTTTGGTTTAATAAAAATGTCAAAAAGTTAAAAATTAAGGGGGGTTCTCAACAAGAAACTAGTTTTTATCAACGTTTTTTCTTCTCGCTCTATGGTAAAAACGGTAATACATACAAGCGTCAAACTTTGTGTGATTATAGAGCAAACTCTACAGTATAACAACAAATAATAAAAACCGGCTAAGTATGAGTCGGTCTCGCGACAAAGGTCCCGGAGTAAAAAAAAATTGATTTACATTAATATGTTGTAATGGTGTGGTACGGAACCCTCGGCCTCGGTGCGCGTGTAGCCCGACTCGCACCGATTTTTTAGTGTCCCAAAAACCAGAACTAATTTCAAAAAGTAGCCACGAGAAAAAAGCGTATATTCCAAAAATTATTATCTCTTATTCACACAAAAACACGTCTTTCAAAAATACAATTTGAAACTAATAATTAAAAAATTAAGACTAACTATTTAATCAAACTATGGGAATGACCATGAAAACCCACATGAACACAATACAAAGTTATGTATCAGTAATCTTCATACCCGAGTAAAATACAACAATAAAGATAAAAACGACTAAACAATACCACTTTACAAGGTTACAAGGCTATTTTTTTCTAATATGCTACCACGGTACGTGCATGAGTGGAAGGGACAAGCTGAAGCGGGTTTGCTTACCAAAGTGTACAGTTGAAGGTAAGTTGGAAATTATAACATTTTTTTATGAGTATAACAACAATTATTGTATACTTTTAGAGAAATAAAGTTTTACTATTAATACTTTGTAAAAAAAATCCTTGTTATTAGGTATCTATTTGAGAACTTTTGACAGCCTGGTAGCACAGTCGGTAGTGAACCTGTCTGCTGTGCCGAGGGTCGCGGGTTCGAATCCCGTAAGGGACAAATATTTGTATGATGAATATGAATATTCATGGATATTTGTATCTATATTTATGTATTCTATATCGTTGTCTAGTCATCATAATACAAGTCCAGGCTAGATTCTGGTACTTTAAATGTGACTAAATAATTTGTGTGACATAGTCCAAAAAAAAAAAAAATTATACGCCTAAACCGTTACAAAAAAAAAAAAAAAATCTAGTAAAAGGACAGGTAAATTACTGACAATTGGCAGATATTAATATTTACTAATAAAAAAAGAAGACTAAAATTATTCAATACTGAACTAAAAAAATCTTCTTAATATGCTGCCACTTTTTTAAAGAGATGATCAAACCATCAAACTGAACAACTTTCTCTATAGCACCAACATCGAAATCCCGAAAAAAAATCAGCTCTTCCATACAAAACTGCAAACCTACTCGAGCCAAATGTATGGGACAGCTGACTTTTTTCGCGATTTCGATGTTGGTCCCATAGGGAAAGTTGTTCAGTTTCACGGTCTGATTATCCTCTTAAAAAAGTGTCAGCATATTAAGAAGGACCCTATATTTAGGGCCTTTTTTACAACTTCTGGATAAGTTCTATATGGCAGATAATTTGACATATCTTTCTTACGAAATATGTCAAACAAACTGCCAAATAAGCTAACAATGACTTATCCAGAAGTGGTGAAACAGGCCCTTAAAGTTATTATTTCACGCTAAAATAATGGTTGATATTTTAGCAAAGTTTCAGTTCATCATAAATGTTTAAGTAATTTGTCCTAAAGATTTGTTCATTATGTTTCTCTTTTGGAATAATATTGTAAAACATTTTCTAAAGGACGCTACCAGCTCATATCTTGCACCACAGGCCGACAGTATCAGACAATGAGGGGATGTGCACAAGTCGACCTTGCTCCGTGTGATAATTAGGTACAATTTGCCTTATTCACACCCGTCATTTCGCGACACTAATATTTGCGTAGCTCTAGCGGCTTAGCAATGTGTTAAATATTCATATTTGTTAGCAGAAATATTATTAAGAAATATACTACTGTAAGGAAAATTTAGTAAAAATTTTCCTTTACCATTGTCCGTAGGAAAAGGTACTTTTTAAACGGTCTTCGCTAATATTAGCATTTAATCACTATGTAATCTAAAGATACTTATAAAACAGTTCCGTGAGTGACTGATTGACTGACAGACAACACTGGAGATAGAAACATGAAATCTTTAATAGATTGAACAAACATTTCACTGAATGTGGTAGGTAATAGAATAAGAGATAACCGTACTTCTGGTAACCATCAGCTGCAAGGCTGATTCGGTGTTCATAGGGTGTAGTTTCTCTGTGATGGGGATGGACCAGGTCTGCCTGCATAACTCCAGTCGGTTTAGAAGTTACAGACGTTTAAAGGTCAGTAAAAAATTTATGATCAGCTGCAAGGCAGATCATATAATATTATTGGTATATGCACTGTAGCTTTGTGAGCAGAAGAATAAAACCGGTCAATTGCGAGTCGGGCTACTCGCGCACCGAGGGTTCCGTACCACACCACCACAGAACACAACATTATTAACTTACGGACCTTTAGCTCGAGACCGACTCACACTTGGTCGGTTTTTAGTATTTGTTGTTATTCTGTAGAGTTTGCTCTATAATCACACTAAGTTTGACGCTTGTATGTATTACCGTTTTTACTATAGAGCGTGAAGAAAAAACGTTGATAAAAACTAGTTTCTTGTTGAAAACCCCCCTTAATTTTTACTTTCTGCCATTTTTATTATTTGTTAACAAATCCGCCGCAATAATGCATAATCTGAGAAAATTTCAACTATCTAGCTATTACGGTTCAAAAGTTACAGCCCTAAATAGGTAGGACAGACGGACGGACGAAAGGACAGACGGACGGACGGACGGACGGACAACGTAGGCTTAGTAATAGGGTCCCGTTTTCACCCTTTGGGTACGGAACCCTAAAAACTAACATGGTCTGTCAGTCGGTTTAGGAGATACAGCTGTTCAAAGGTCCGACCTTTGAACCGACAGGCAGTCACCATCACAGAGATACTATCAGTTTAAAATAACAATGTGCATGACCTTGAAGGGCCGTTCGATAACTTCACTCGGTTGTAAAGGAATATAGACTCTATGTAAAGGAGATAATCATTTGAATGACTCGAGTGAAGTTCGTGTGATTGAGTGACGTCACATTTGCAGGCGAGGTCATGCACATTGTTATTTTAAACTGATAGTACTCTACACCCTATGAACACCGAATCAGCCTTACAGCTGATAGTTACCATAAGTACGCTTAGTGTTAATGAATTAGCGCAAAACCTCATACACCCCAACTGATTTATAACAAAATAATTAGATTGAAACAATAATTTCATTATTTTGATAGTTAAAATTTAAAGTTATTCGCATTTTAAGTTTTGAGGCAAAAATGATTTGTTATCATTTCAGGACTGAAAGAAAGGGCTAACGTACTCATGGATACATTTTAAGAATCTTGTTTTGGTAGTAAGTAAGGTGAGTGTGCCCGTGCGGTGGGTTGACATCGGGTTCAGTAAATTTAAAATTTTAGAAACAAATTAATTAATATTTTGAAAAAAATTACCTATGTTGAAACCATAATAATTCGATTCTGCTCTCGTTTCTAAACAAACTACTTTCTAGTTTTGCGTTAATTCAGTAACACGTTGTATAAGAGACGAATACCATAAAGCACCTTTCCAGGTGTACTAAATAAACATTGATTACTATATTACGACATAGAATAGAAAATTACACTCTTTCTGTTGCAGTCGGAAAAAAATATAGAAATGAAGCTTTATGACTTTATTTATGTAAGAGACGGATACCGAGGTGATCGAAAGTTAAGCTGTTGTTAGTATATAACAGTGTCAACTTATGTTAGACCGACCATAAAGGCCTTTCTGAATCTTTTATAATGCGCACAGCCAAGGAGTGGAATGCCTTACCTGCGTCAGTATTTCCGAGTACTTACAACCCGAATTCCTTTAAAGTACGAGTGAATAGGCATCTTCTGGGTAAGCTCGCTACATCTACGACCCCATCTTCGTCCTGAGGACTGGATTGAGGTCAAGAGCAAACCCATAGTTAATAAAAAAAAAAGGGCCTAAAAAAATATTTATTACCAAGTCAAAATAAAGAAGTAATTATTGAAGTCAAATAAAGTTTGTTGCTAGCACATTAGGTCTACAATTAATTAAGAAACTTGTGCAAGCACTTTCTAATCTTTTCCATGTAGAGTTGGGGCGGGCCGCTAATATGACAGTAAATGATATGACATTACATATACATTGCAAGTTCTACTGGAATCGCTTCAGGCTATTGGAAAATTTTCTACAGGCAAGTATTAATTCACTAACGTAAGAGAATGTAACGAATGCGATGAAGAAAATGACGAAACTAGACCCCAGTCTTTTTTAGAAAAAGTGCCAGGTCATAAGTATTTTAAACAAGTTGCTTTGAAGAATTTTCTAAAAAAAATAAATATTTCAAAAAATTCCGATTCAAAAGAAATAAATATGGGATGTATTTATTGACGAAGCCTGTTGTGGATGTGAGTGGTGTACCTATTACCTTAGACGAAGCCTGTTGTAGATGTGAGTGGTGTACCTATTACCTTAGACGAAGCCTGTTGTAGATGTGAGTGGTGTACCTATTACCTTAGACGAAGCCTGTTGTGGATGTGAATGTTGTACCTATTACCTTAGACGAAGCCTGTTGTAGATGTGAATGGTGTACCTATTATAAATAAAATAAATAACGCTCACAGGCACATACATTGTAATGATCCCAAGAAAGCACTATTAATAGGCTGTTTATTATGGAAACCATACAACAACGGCACAAACATGTAAACATCCATGACCGAACCGGGATTCGAACCCAGGACCCTGGTTTGGCAGTCCGGCGTGGCAACCATTACACCAACCGGGTCGTCATATTACCTTAGACGAAACCTGTTGTAGATGTGAATGGTGTACCTATTACCTTAGACGAAGCCTGTTGTGGATGTGAATGGTGTACCTATTACCTTAGACGAAGCCTGTTGTAGATGTGAGTGGTGTACCTATTACCTTAGACGAAGCCTGTTGTAGATGTGAGTGGTGTACCTATTACCTTAGACGAAGCCTGTTGTGGATGTGAGTGGTGTACCTATTACCTTAGACGAAGCCTGTTGTAGATGTGAATGTTGTACCTATTGCCTTTGACGAAGCCTGTCGTGGATACGAATTTTGTACTTTTCGTTTTAATAAATATGTTTTATATTATAAGGAAATAAATTAGCAAAAGGAGAATTTTATCATACGGAGAAAAATCTTTCTTCCAAATTTTACAGGTTACAACTAACTTTCACGTTAGTTTTACTTTACTCTCTACTAACAGTAAGATACATTTATGTACGGTACATCTAAGACTGGGCCTAAGAACACAGGCCCTTCCGCCACTTTTTTATAGGACCATGCGCACAACAACTTTCTCTTTGGGACAAAGCACGAAATGGCGTAAAAAATCAAGCTCTTCCAAACAAATCTGGGCCTCTACCCGGACATTAGAACGTCGCAATTGCGTTAACGTTTTCGTTCCAATTCAAACTCTATTTTCTATTACAATGAAGTTCGGACAGAAAAGGTTGCGATATATCGAAAATCGAAAGTCCGGGTACAGAGCTTGCAATCATACTCGCCCCAAATGTATGGACAGCAGTTTTTTTCTCGTTATTTCAATATTGGTCCCGTAGAGAAAGTTGTTCAGCTCGATGGTCTGATCATCCCCTTAAGAATTGGTCACCGTATTAAGTAGGACCCCAAAAACATCACACCTATTTCTCAGAGGGTAGGCAGAGACGAAGACGCGCCATTTACTACAATCCTGATATAGGCACTAGTAGCTCATTCCCATCATTCGAATAATACCTATCCATATGTCATTAACTTAAATAAACAACCACAAATAAATACGGAAAAATATAGACCGACTCAACGGAAAAACCCAGTGTGCTGGATATTTGTTCAATAAGGCTCAAATATTTGCACTAAAAATACACTTAGGCAATTATTATTGCAAGGTTAGTGAATGCACATTATGAGAGGCAACTGTGCTATAGTGAGTGGCACGAAATAAGGTAGGTACGCGGTGGATTTCAATTTTAAGAGCGCACCGAGCCTGCACTGCCGCTCTCAATCGCATTTTTTTAATTTGTATGCGTTGACTTACCAACTACTGGACGTAGAGTCCGCGCTCAAAAGTGTCCGAACCAAAAGAGCACCAAAACGTAAAAAGAGAACCAATTACGCGACAGTCTTTGTTTGATCGGCCGACTATGCGCAAGCGCGGGCGCGCGGCGCGCTCCGTACCCCGATTGGTGAAGTGGGATGGAAAAGAATTTCAGCATTTTCAATGTTTTTTAGTTGGTTTATATTACTACGAGTCCTTAAGTTTGTGTAGTTTAGGCGTCCACGTCAATGTTTGTATGTATTTTTTTTTGTATGGGTTGTTCAATGGAATGTTATCATTAGAGAATACTAGGTCAAAAGAAGCTGAAATCGACGAGAATGTATGAAAACATGTATGAATCTAGTCTTCTTTTTTTACTGCCTACCTCTTTAGAAAATAACTACGGTCCGTCAATTTTACACCGACTTTAAGAAAGGAGGAGGTTTTATGTTGTCTGTAGTATTTTCACCGATATTTTTTTCGTCACTCTTCAGTCGTCACGGCTTACAAAATCGATTTCGATGTAGGACAGAGAAATTCATTAAACAAAACGAGTAAGTATACGCAAGCAAACCCGCGAGAAGAAGCTAGTACATAATAATTACCTATCTATCTAAACCATTATAAAACTGTAAGAGAAGTGTGTCTGTACATTGAAGATATTAAAAAAGAAAAGATTACGATATGGTTTTTAGGTGCCCCTGACTCCAAATCAACCTTTTTTATTTAGAATTTTTGTCTGTCTGTTTGTGTGTTTGTTTGATCGAGCATCACGCAAAAAATACTAAACCGATTTTGATGAAAATTTTTTTTGTTTGATAGCTTATGATCTGACTTAAAATCTGGTATATAATTTGTGCGGACGAAGTCGCGGGTTAACGCTATATCTAATATTATTGTAAGAGCAAGATTGTTTGTTCTACTTTTACGATTAAAAAAGATCACTGGCACCATGTTTGGTTTGGTATGCAGACTGATTCATCCCAAACAATATTTTGACCTACACGCCTTGCCCAATGTCAAAACCTTGTATTGTCCAGGTCTTAATACAAATTTATTGCAGGATAGTCTATTTTTAGACTAGGACACAAGACAGCGGTAATAATGTTAAAGACCTTATGACGTTTATTATAGGACCAACCTACTCTTATGCTTGAAAAAACTATTGGAAATTCTGTATTTTAAGAATATTTGCATAAAATAGATATAGTACATTACTGCAGCGGCCAGCAACAGAGGCATTGATGGACGAACGTGTAAATGTGGGCCGAGGCGAAGCCGAGGCACACATACGTAAGTCCATCAATGCCTAGTTGTGGCCAAGGCTTGTATGGTACTTTTCTTAAATAATGCGCGGAAATGAAAACAGTAAATTTTCTCAAATAATTCGCGGAAATTAAAACTCTTTTCAAAATCAATGACGAACAACGAACAACAATTTGTTTTTTTTTTTCAATAAACAGCTTTCTATTTGCAAGTTAGTTCGGAATTTAAATAAAACCTTTTTTGAGTTACCTCCTTGGTCGCCATGTTTAGGAGAAAAAGATCGTTCCATTTTTAAATTATACGACAGATATGAGTTTACTATGTAATTTATTTGGCCGCAAAACACGACAGATATGGATTTTCATACAAACATTGCCGGCCGCTGCGCGCATGTAGTTGGCCAGTACAGCAATTTCGATTTATCTCGAAGAAGGTTGTCAAAATAATGCTCACATTTCCAAGGATGTTTGAGAAAAAGTTAAATATCTTTAAGAGATATGCTCTCTCTCTCTCTGATTAATAAAATAATAAAATCTGCAGGATCCCAAATCCCAATCCCCAAATTCAGTGGCGTATCGTGGGTTTCTATCGCCCGCGGCACAGACCGATTTTGCCACCCTCTTATCTTTATAAGAAAACCAACGCAAAATGTTACGGAGCCAGCGAAGCGATCTCTAAATTTTTTAGCACAACTATTCGGGTTGTAGTTAGACATGTTTTGGTTTATCCATGCAAAAATAGAAACTTAAAACGAGCTCGCCTTTTCTCCTAAATACGCTTTCGCTGAGTTCAGCAGTTGAAAATGTCAAAATTACTGTGGAGATATGCATCGTTCTACTGCTGATTTGACTTTAAAAATCATACTTCAGGAGTGCTATTTTTGAAAGTCAAATCAGCAGTAGAAAGATGCGTATCTCCATAGTAATTTTGACATTTTCAACTGCTGAACTCAGCGAATGAGATTCAAAAATCGCACTCTAGAGCTTTTTACGAAAAAACATGTGCAATGTAACCTAAGTAAAAGCTATGGATCGAGCGAAGCAAGCTCGAAATTCTTAGCACCACGTCTTAGCTGTGGTCAGAACTCTTTAAGATTATGTGTAGGTACAGTAATAAAAACAGAAACATAGAGCGAGCGAAGTGAGCTCGACTTTTCTCTACTCTACGAATTGATCAACCAATATTTTTTTCCGAATTGCTACGCTGATGGCTAAAAGACATTGCCAAATGCCGTTTCGCTTACAAAACTGGTATTTGAATTTTATAAGAAATCCCACGATAGAAAAGGATAATTTCCAATTCCTTGGGAAGTATGATCTTCCTCCTATTTTGTGTATAATTCTAGCTATTGGTATTTGTTCTTTGATCATACTCATTCGTTAGTTGTGAAACGAATACGTTCGTCGAGTTCGTCACGTGTGGGCAATAGACACATCACACATAGACATTGTTTAGACACATCATTGTATTTTGGATTCCTGAATTCGGGACTGAAAACAGAACTAATGTTACAGCAAAACTACGCTATCGAGTATATCAAATAACGCCCGGACGCGATGCCGCCGCATTACCCATTATAATAGTTCCATGCGTGTCAGAACGGATAAAACTAGATTTAGCTGGTTACAGAATTAGCAGCGATTCCAGAAAAGTTTACGAGGCCAGTGGAATCTTCCTTGATGTTGGTCTATATTAGGTCTGATGATTCATTTTTATCTGTGAGTTTTTGCGTACTTTTACGTACGAAGTATAATGTTGGCTTTGATATTTTAACTGAAGAGCAAGGATTTAATATTATTATAGGTATTTTGTATTAAAATAATACCGTAGCACAAATTGCTCGATATCTAAACTGGTTAATTTCAACCGTAGGTATAGGTAGCAGAGATTGGAAAGCTTTGAACCCAAAAATATTAAATAAAATATTGCAACTGTTCTGAATGAAATTATGAAACGACATCTATTGTTCACTTCAAGACAACAATCAGTACTTAATCTGTAAGCTGCAAATGGCTGCCTAATCTGCTAATACTGTAGTCTCAATGTTTTAAAAACTAATAAAAAACTTTTTTCACTACCACAAACAAAACTTTTGAGATACTCACATAATATAGGTTTCAAACCTCTGATTTTAATTGAACCTACATAACATTTAGTAATTACCTATATTACTATGAGATAAAACTATCCTATCAATAAACGTAATATTTATTTTATAAATAAACAACATCAGTACAGTATTTCTTAAAACTTTCCAATATACAGGGTGTTAGGGTAAGCAATTGCATTTACTTTAAGGGGTGATTGTACCCATGATACTGAACAACTTTCCCAAAGAAACCTATAGGAAATTCGCAAATTTTTTTTCGACTTTTCATACAAAAGTTCGATTATAAGTAGTTAAGGAGTGCATTTGACATGTAAAATTATTTTCATGAGATAAATGATTATGATTATTATGATCAGCTGATTGCATTTAGTATGGGAAGTCCACAAATTGTTTTATGAATTTCCTATGATCTCTTAGGTAAAGTTGTTCAGTATCATGGGTACAATTGTCCCTTAAAGTAATGCAACTGTTTACCCTAACAGCCTGTATTTTCACTAATATGCGAAATTGTTGCAGCCAATCAACGGTGATTCGCCATTACTCCGAATGTCCGGTCATTTAGTAATTTATTAAGAGACGTTACTTATTTGATTTATTTATGATGGAGGGGACTCAAGTATTTACATATAAGCACAGAGTAATGCTCCAGTAACCAGTCAAAAGAAAGAGACAAAATAATAAAAATGAATAAAAGTTAGTAAGTAAAGTATTATGTTTTTAATGCACAGTGTATAAAGACCGCAGTGAATATATTTTTGTAATTGTATGAATAAGATATAAGTATTTCTTTTAAAATTTACAACATAATGTGTCTGGGAATATCCTGCCTAAATATCTATTAAATATTTTGTACAAATTCCAGAATGTAAGTTAACTTTATTTATTTATATTCACAATAAAATATCTTATCAATAGAGTAACTACAGTAGTTTTACTATCCTTGTACTTACCTTTAGACGTACTACAGGGTGTTAGGATATACAGTTGCATTACTTAAGAGGGCTATTCGAGCTCAGTGGCGCCCTCGTCACAATAATAAAGATTTCTCAATAAAGAATGCCTAAATTAAAAAAGTGCCCAACAGATAAACTACAAAAGCCTTCAAGCCATTGTTATACAATACTTTTATAGGTTCTAAACATTCAACTTTTAAATAATTTCGAATAAAAAAAAGCGGCCCTATTTTTTCTTTTTTCAAAATTTGTATGTTTAGACCTTTAAAAAACCTATAAAAGTATTATATTAAAATAACTTGAAGGCTTTTGTAGTTTATCTGTTGGGAAGTTTTTAATTTAGGATTTCTTTATTGAGAAATCTTTAATATTGTGACGAGGGCGCCACTGAGCTCGAATAGCCCTCTTAATGGGTGATTGTACTTATGATACTGAACAACTTTCCCAAAGGAACATAAGGAAAATTCGCAAAAAGATTCGACTTTTCATACAAACGTTCGTTCGCTGATTGCATTTAGTATGGAAAGTAGCTAGATTTTTTTTTGCGAATTTCCCATAAGTTTCTTAGGGAAAGTTGTTCAGTATCATGGGTACAATTGCTCCTTAAAGTAATACAACTGCTTACTCCAACATCCTGTACATTATAAAGTTCAATATAAGAGTCTCAGGGCCAGGGCTCTGCCCACACGATAGAAGATAATATAAGAGTTCAATGAATCTTCGTATAAATAAAGTTCAAAACTTAAACTAAAATTCTCAATTTGTCGACCAACTTTGACGTAACGTTACGATACGTTACGTCATAGTTTGTCATCGCATAGGGTTTAACCATTGATTAACAAGCACCCAGATTAGACATTTTTATATAAGATACTTAACTAAATATAAATCATAAAATCATTTAAAAATAATTTAATATTATTGTATACTTACTGAAAATTGCTTTCCATATCACATTTATCTAGGAATGTTTTTGATAGTTTATACAAATTATAACATAAATAACACAAATTATACAAGATGGTATTGTTATTATTATTATACAAGATGGTAAGAGATAACAAGCCAAAATATACGAAGATTAACTTTAAAAAAAGGTGTTAGGGTAAACATTTGCATTAGGTACTTTAAGCGGCGATATTGTACCCATGATACTGAACAACTTTCCATGAGAAACTTATAGGAAATTAGCAAAAAACAATCGAACGTTTGTATGAAAAGTTGAATTTCTTTTTTGCGAATTTCCATTTGTTCCTTTAGGAAAGTTGTTCAGTATAATGAGTACAATTACCCAAAAAAGTTATGACACTGTCTACCCTAACACCCTGTATAATAAAACAATTAAAATTTCAAAGATAACACTTCAAGAATCTTTTAAAATAAATAACTATCTACTTTTTTATATTAAATATGTATTTATAAAAAAATCTAGTTGTAACTAGAAATAAACAAATATCTAATCTACTTTAACTACATTCAAATTAAGTTCAAACTAAAATAGCCTACAATGGACGCGATTATTTAAAAAATATAAATTTATCTAGAAATTAATTAACTAGAAATCAAACAAAAGTGCCAGTTTGGTAGGCAAACGGGTTTGAAGATTATGCCTATGGACTTTCGGCCCATCTTGAATTTTCACAAAAGTGGTGTCGCAGTATGAAACATAATATTAATCGATACCTATATAGGTGATCAAAAATATAGGTCATTTTGACGTAACATCGCCTTTTATAAAGATATAATGGATTTTTGTGTTCTACATTCTGATAAATAAATATTCCGAGAGATAAGTGTACTTTTTGCAACCATCAGCAGCAAGGCTGATTCAGTGTTTATGGGGTGTAGAGCTTCTCTGTGATGGGGATGGACCAGGTCTGCCTGCATAACTCCAGTCGGTTTATTAGTTACTGATGATTAAAGGTCTGAAAAAATTAACGTAGCAACAGTAACGTATGTTATTGTTGTAGTATGCACTGTAGCTATGTGAACAGTACAAAAACTGACATGGTTCATCAGTCGGTTTAGGAGATACAGCCGTTCAAAGGACGGAACTTTGACTGGCTGTATCTCCTAAACCGACTGACAGAACTTGTCAGTTTTTATACTGTTCACATAGCTACAGTGCATACTACAACAATATCATACGATCAGCCGTGCAGCTGATCGTTAATTTTTTACAGACCTTTTCCTAAACCGACTGGAGTTATGCAGGCAGACCTGTTTCATCCCCATCACAGAGATGCTCTACACCCCATAAACACTGAATCAGCCTTGCTGCTGATGGTTGCAAAAAGTACACTTATCTCTTATACTAAAATCTTTGACATGAAATAACTCTGAAACTGGCTTAATCACAAATGCCACTTAATAAATACATATATTTTGTGATCATCCGAGTATCTTATAGCGATTTATAATGGTTTTACGGTACGACAGCGAATTTGGAAAAAATTCAAGATGTCTTCCATACTAAAATTTTCAAACCCCTTCTAGGCATAATCAAACCAACGCGAGAAGGCAGTGTTAAAAAAAATACAGAATTTAGCGGATGCGGTTAATTTGTATGAAAAGTTCAATTTTGTACTAATTTCTAAAAGTTACGCATTTATTAAATGTTGGTCAGTTGGCAAACTACCCAACGCATTAGTTTGACTTTATTACCAGTTAATATTAAACTATCTATCTTATTTATTACATCCTAAAGAAATTAAATAATATATTTTTAAGTATTTTGCTAAGTATAATACCTACTGTTGTACTACTTATGTTGAAAGTATTAAATATATACAGGGTGAAATTGATATCATTAGCATCCCTTTAAACTAAGAGTCTACCCATCAAACTGAACAACTTTTACTATGGGAGCAAACCACAGAGAAATTACGCACTGAGCAAACCGATCGGAGCAAAAGAAATCAGCTGTTGCATATACATTTGAGTCGAGTAGACATTGCAGTTTAGTATGGAACAGCAATTTTTTTTTGATCCCATCGATTTGCTCCCATAGTAAAAGTTGTTCAGTTTGATGGGTAGACTCTAAGTTAAAAAGGATGCTACATCAATTTCACCCTGTAGATAAATTCTTAGATAAAACCAAAAAGAGAAAGATTGAAAAAAATTGCGTTAAAGAAATGAGAGTCAGTGTCCAGTATGTAATATTTAAATAAATGATTGATTGAATGAATGATTGTTTATACAAATAGTAAGGCTCTCTGACGCTTTACAATGAAAGAGAAATTACACTGGAGTTTCGCAGGCATATCTACATTCGAAAAGTAAATGCAGAATCTTCCTCTTTCAGTTTCATCTAAGGTTAATATAAATAAATGGAAAATTCTTACTTTTATGGGCCTCATGTTTAAACACCAAAATCCAATAAAATTGATATCTGAAACAAAAAAGAATTAACGTTACTAAAATATACCTAAACTAAAAAGCATTGTGAAGGGGGGGGGGGGGGGATATTAAAATTGATAGCAGATAGCCTATAGAACAGATAAATAGACCTGGAGAGCGATTTTTGAATCTCATACGTTGAACTCAGCAGTTGAAAGGAGATACGCATCTTTCTACTGCTGATTTGACTTTCAAAAATAGCACTCCAAAAGTATGATTTTTGAAAGTCAAATCAGCAGTAGAAAGATGCATATCTCCATAGTAATTTTGACATTTTAAACTGCTGAACTCAGCAAATGAGTTTCAAAAATCGCACTCCTGCACTATTATTTTTACTTGCCATAATTATATCTGTTAGATATAGTCTATTTGAATCTTATCAGGAAGTTGTGAAACAAGCCCACCCCTTCCTAATAAGTGTTAAATAACCTATCCAACAGATAAATAGACCAAAATTGAATCAATTGCTTGCCATATATCTGTTAGATATACCTACTTCAGTATCTGAAACTTATCAGAAAGTGGTGTAACAGGTCTAAGTGTTACAAATCTATTTTAAAGATTCAAAGTTATCTTAAAATTATACAGGGTGTAAGTGACAGCCTAGCAAATACTGAAACGGTGAACTCAGACCATCAAACTGAACAACTTTCACTATGGAGCCTACAGCCTACCTCAGGAAACGCGATAAAAAATCAGCTGTCCCATACATTTTAGTCCGGTAGGTACAGCAGTTTTGTATGGGACAGCTGATTTTTTTTCGCGTTTTCTGAGGTAGGCTCCATAGTGAATGTTGATCAGTTTGATGGTCTGAATTCATCGTTTCAGTATTTGCTAGGCTGTCACTTACACCCTGTATTATCATTAGAACAGTTAACCAAATTAAAAAATAAAGTAATAGAACAGTTTAAAAAATAAATAAATAAAAATAAATCATGTTTTGTACTCACCTCACCCTAATACACCGGCGGCAACAGATGCGGTGATGACTAGAAGCGCCGTGGCGACCCCGCTGGCTCCGACGTGCGCCCCGTACACCGCCCCTGACTCGGCAGGCCCGCTCCCGAACGCGTCAGCTGCCGACATCGACTCTGTCAAATAGCCAACTGGTGAGCGCTTGTGCGCTTCCAGCGGGCGGTTCTAGGCTTTGGGGTTTAGGTCTTTGTATTTATGGGGATTTTTTCATAGGCCATCGAAATGTGGTAACATAACATAGCATACGATCACGACTATATTCCCCGAGGTAGTCAGAATTAATCGGAAAACTCAGAACAGCCACGTTTCAATAGTAGTACTGTAGAAATTCCTCCCCCATTTCCTCCCGTGGGTGTCGTAAAAGGCGACTAAGGGATCTACCGGATGATGGGCAGCAGCATCCTCTGAGTACACACATTCAATCCAACTGCGATCGCCAACCCGCCTGACAAGCGTGGCGATTATGGCAAATCCCCCCATTTTGGGGGAGGCCTATGTCCAGCAAAGGACGTCTATAGGCTGATATGATGATGATGATGATGACTGTAGAAATTTGGTTGGTGAGTACTGCGAATTGGTTGGACATACCAATGTAGAAGTTCTCAGTATGACAAGTCTAAAAGTCCCGGAAGCTTTTGAAAAACATCAGAAAGTCACATACTGTGATTACTTATACATTATCATATAGGGTCCTTCTTAATATGCTGACACTTTTTTAAGGGGAGGATCAAACCGTCAAACAAACTGCACAACTTTTTTTATGGCACCAACATTGAAATCGTGAAAAATAAATCAACTCTTCCATACAAAACTGCAAACCTACTCGAACCAAATGTAGGGACAGCAGATTTTTTTTTTCGCGATTTCGATGTTGGTCCCATATAGAAAGTTGTTCAGTTTAATGGTCTGATCATCCCCTTAAAAAAGTGTCAGCATATTAAGAAGGACCCTGTATATTGCGAGCGATATTAGATGCTCCCAAGTTACAGTGATGGGTAAACTTAAGGGTAAAAGAAACGTCAGAAGAACAAGCATGTTGTTGTGGCTCGTAAACCAGAAGGAATGAATCATTAAGAGCGTCGAAGAGCTGGTTTCTTTGGCGAGAGATAGGAAGAGCTGACTGTCAACCTCCAGTAATAATGGGAGAGGAACCGGTAAGAAGACACAAGGGTGCAAGATAAGGGCAGCTAAAGTCATCTGACAAGTTAGTGCACTACAGTCCCGCAGGGTACAGGGGTAGCGGGAGGCGAGGTAGCACTTGCGACTGCCGGTGAGCGGCGCGCGCTTCCCATCCCCGCTACACTACCCACCCCCCGCTAACATTTAGAGTAACTTCGCTTCCCCAGGACGGTATCGCATCACTAACTAGTCTGGTTTTCGACCTTCAGTAGGTCTTTTGTGATGGCTACTATAACAATACCCAAACTTTTTGAGCATATAGTTTGGTGTGCCAATATCATTCAATACAATTATGAACGATTATTACATTTTATAGTGTTATAAGAAAATATAAGTATAATAAATAAGTAATTAAATGTTGTTAGAAGGCAATTAAGCAATAATACCATATAGCTATAATATTATAAACCGACCCAATATAATACTACACTGTAATTGAGGTACCATCAAATTGACAACATTCAATATGGAGCCAGCACCGAAAAAATAGGTTGTTCCATAGAAAACTTCAATGGCTACTCAACCCAAATGTAAATGTTATTCTGCAAACCTCCTACATAACTTTGTTGTTCATGCGTTTTGTAAATTCTATATAGTTATAAACTATAATCATCTAGTATTATCTATTCAAGTATACCTAGATCATTTAAGTATTTAACTTAGATGACGGTTAGATTTTTAAAGATTAGTTGGTAGTATTTTATTACTTTTAATAACACCGTTTAAAAATTCTCATAACCTTAATTGATTCTATTAGTATTATTGTACCTAACATAGGTACAGAAGTGCGATTTTTTAACATCACCGGTGACATTGAGATTCGCCTTCGAATAGATATTTTCATTCCGAGTGATTACGCTTTTCTGGACGTGCGATTTTTGAACATCATACGAGCGACTCGGCAGTAGAAAATGTCAAAATTACTATGGAGATTATGCATCTTTCTACTGCCGATTCGCTCGTATGATGTTCAAAAATCGCACTTCTGTATTTTTGAAATCGTTCGGATGTGCCAAAACACAGAAAACGTTTCCATTGAAAAAAAGGAACGAATCAATGGTTTCATAGTAACTGTTAAAATCTGACTTTACCGCCAAAATTAAGGGGTAACGGAACGTAGAAATAAAGTAAAATCTGTTGACGTCTAACAACGTTACAAACATCAAACCACAGCCCGGACACTGCATACAAAAAATTGAAATTGACAAGATGACGTCAGCACATGCGAAACTAAAGAAATTGAACCTTAAGTCTTCTTCTCAGGTAGCGAGTAACCAGTGCGCGGTAACCAGAGGGCGATAGAGGGGGTGAGGTAAAAAGTTGGTGGGAGGAAGTTAGTGTCCGTACTGTATCTAGTGATAGATACTCTTTCTTATACTGTGATCAGATCAAACATTCGAGTGGTGAGATTGGATACGAGTGGTTCGGAGTAGGTCATTGCAAGTAATAAAATGTGGAATTACAAAATTGTAAATCATCAATTTTACGTCATTTTCTACTGCTCGTTTGAACGTGATGTTCAAAAATCGCACTCTAGTACTTTAATCAACGTTAAAGTTTCACAAACATTCTGGTTTTATTGTTCTTTTAATTGTTCATAAAAGTTATAAGGAAAACGTAAGTGGTAATGTAAAAAGGGACAGCCTAGATATACATAGCATAAGCATAAAATATACTCACGACTACATTCACCGAGGGGGTAGTCAGAGACATTCTGAAACCTCAGAACATCCACGTTTCACTAGTAGTACCGAAACTATTTCCAGTGAACTCCAGTGTGACGGGAAGTAAGCCCGTCGTCACTTGTAAGGGACAGTGGATACAATACATGGCCTCGAAATTTAAGCATGCAGGTTTTCTCACGATGTTTTGCTTCACCGAAAAGCCAGTGGTGTTACAAATCGTACATAAATTCCGAAAAACTCATTGCTGCGAGTCGATCTGGACGGGGATCGAACCGTCGCTTCCTGCAGGAACCCAGACATACATACTTTACACTGATCAAATTGGTGACATGCTTAAAATTCCAATTTGGTAAGTGTACCCGAAACCGACGAGCATGCATCATACAAAAGACTGAAAAATGTAGAGGAAACGAGACCGCAGTAGATGGCATTCAGTATCAGTAGTCTCTGCCTACCTCAGTGAGAGACAGGCGTGAATATGTAAATATTCTTATGGGAAATTTCTAAAACCTTAAAACCTATAATATGTATCTAACCACAAACGTAGTAGGCATGTAGAAAAAAAAAAACAACAAAAAGTTCTTCAGAAAAATGTAGAATTTTGTGAAAAAATAGCGAAGCCGATAAACTAAGAATTTTGAGGAAATTGGCTAAAGAATAAAATCAGATCGGTTCTGAGTTTTGTAGAATTCGGAATGCCGTCGCAGCTGTTAGAGTTTGGTATAATTATAAAAATACATAAATGCAGAAAAAAATAATTAAAAACCTAGGCATAAAAACTATAAATACAAAAACCATATAAGCCCATTAGTCTAAAATCGCCCACCGATTTACATGCAGAACTAAAAATTAGTAAAAATATAGTAAAAATAATTCTGAAACAAGACATAACATTAAAATTATATGTGAAAAAATATACAAAATTTAAATACAGCATATACTTAAGCGGTTTAAAAAAAGTTATTCAAAAAGATCAAGTCAATTCAGTAACTAAATAGATATAAATAAAAAATACCCACTATTTAAAATCTCCATTATTAAACGTGCAATATTAAATAAAAATTATTACTTCGTCATAAATTATATACCACAAAAAACCAATAAGAAGGTTTAATAAAAATCTAAATCCCTTTTTTTAAATTAAATCCCAAATGCCATAGCAACATATAAATTAGTGAGTAGGTATCCTATTTTCTAAATATAAATAAGTTTATCAAAATATTAAAAAATAAATTATGAGTAAATTAAATGACAATACAAAAAAAAAAACTACAGACCGACAGACGAACAAACAAAAAACTACAAAAATGTGAATGAATGACATACCTCTATGACCGACTTCCACGTTGAATGAGAGAATGAACAAAAACATGAGATTAATTAAAGCGGCAAAAAACAGAAAAAGAAAAAAAAACCTAATCTATCTTTAACTCGGATTCAGAACTCAGAAAACATTTCATTTCAGAACAGGTACCAAAATTAGAAAACTATTTGGAGATTATGTCACACATAAAAATTATAACATTTTTCTGTCTTGAGTTATTTAAATAATACGAGTTATACAGGGTCTAACAAAACACCCTAGTAATACTTAAGGGGGTGCTTCAGACCATGATACTGAACACCTTTCACTATTGAGCCAACTTCGAAATCTCGAAGAAAAAATCTGCTATCCCATACATTTTAATTGAGTAGGTACTGCAGTTTTGTATGGGATGTTTTTTTTTCGCGATTTCGAAGTTGGTTCTACAGGGTGTACAATAAAATGGGACAGCTACTCAAAGGGGTGCTTCAGACCAACAAACTGAACAACTTTCTCTATGGGACCAAAATCGAAATCGCGAAAAAAAAATCCGCTCTCCCATACAAAACTGCAAACATAACTCGACTGAAATGTATGGGACAGCAGATTTTTTTTTCGCGATTGTGATATTGGTCCCATAGGGAAAGTTGTTCAGTTTGATGGTCTGAAGCACCCCTTTAAGTAGCTGTCCCATTTTAATGTACACCCTGTATAGTGAAAGTTGTTCAGTTTCGTGGTCTGAAGCACCCCTTTAAGTATTACTAGGGTGTTTTGTTACACCCTGTATAAATCCGAGTTTAGAGCCTCTTCACACGATCAGGTTTCCGGATATCCGGAGCCGACCGCGTTATAATCTTTCATTATTTTTGTGAGCAGTCACTAATATCAAAAATTAGGCCACACCGATGTCATAAACTATTTAACAGTTTTGTAGGAGCACACACGGGTGAATATGACAAGGTTTTAAGGTAGACTATATTTCAAATTGGTTACTACAGGGTGTCACAAAACACCTGGTTTTAGTCCATACAAACGTTTGACGTACAATACGCGTAGACGGAATTAATAACAGTAATATTTTATATATGGAAAAACAGTTTAGAAAATCTAGATGTCGCGTATCAAATAACATTTGCAATTTATAATATAATTACGAAGATATAAAGCTTTGAAATTTTTCATACAAAAGTTTCAAAGCTTTATATCTTCGTAATTATATTATAAATTGCAAATGTTATTTAATACGCGACATTTAGATTTTCTAAACTATTTTTCAATATATACAAAGTTACTTATATTAATACCGTCTACGCGTATTGTGCGTCAAAGTTTTGTATAAAATTGACCCCTCTGCAACCACCTTAAGAGATGCTTCAGACCATCAAACTGAAAAACTTTCACTGTGGACCCAACACCGAGAAAAAAACAGCTGCCCCACAGAGTACTATAATTACTACATTACTACCGTCCCTGGAGTAGTGCGTAATTTCTCTAAGCTACCGTCCCATACATTTGAGTCGAGCCGGTACTGCAGTTTTGTATGGGACAGCTGTATTTTTTCTCGGTGTTGGCTCCTTAGTGTTTGTTCGGTTTGATGGTCTGAAGCACCCCCTTAAGTATTACAAGAGTGTTTTGTTACACCCTGTGTATATACGCAAACAAAAAATTGTAATCCATCCCACACAGAAGCTCAAGCACACAATTCTGCTCACCTCCATAGTGGTCCAACAAGGCCATGATGACACCATTGGTCCACCCGAATCCAGTCTGGATCACGTATTCGCCACCAACTCCGAAACCGCCGAAAATTGTCGCGTCGTACTGTGAAATAATCATTTTTTTCATTTATAAATTAATGGACTCGTGCTTGTGCGTTAGCACTGCATTTCCGCCAGTGTCAAGTATTTTATGGGAGAATCTATCCCAATCTCAGGGATTGTTTTTGGTCAAGAACAAGAAGAGAATGAGGATTGTGGAGCCCCGTGGCAGGCAAAAACGCGACGCGCGAAACCACGCGGGACAAGTGCTCGGGTCAGTTCCTGCAACCTAACTCCGAAATAAGAATTACTATTATAAACGGACGACATGTCATATACCATACCAATGTTTTTCTAACTTATAAAGGGTGTCCCAAAACTCAACGTCAAGCCGAAAACAGGAAATAGGCCAGGACCAGCCTAAGCGAAAAATACTTGTTCAATTGCCAAGAGAGTTCAGGGGAAAAAAATGTTTAATCGTTTTTGAATCTATGGCTACTGACGAGCTATAAAAAATTAAGATAATCAAAAAGATTCAAACATAAATTTTTTAAAACAACGCGCGTTTGTGCGTATGTAGTGTGTTAGTAATGTGTTTTTTGTTGTTATTTACGATTTATATTAATCGTCAATTTTATACTATTTTATTTACGCGTGACATGGCTGTATGGACTCGATCCCTTAGCCTTACCGTAAAAAAACAAAGGCACAGCCTTGACATGATTTTGCAGTAGTCTGCGATTTTTTTAATATGAGCAATGTAATATGTTGAGATATTAAAGAAGTAGGCAAATAAATAAAGGATATCAGTCACCAAGTTATGGGCCGTTCGGCCAAATTGTGATATGCATTTAATAGCTTTTATATATGCATTTTAATATAGATGAATATGATAGAAGTACAAACCAATTGCAAAAATAGCTATAAATAAAGTCGTTTCGTGTTACAAAATATTTAAAGTAATATTTTGACAGTTCGAAGTAATTACAAAAAGCGCAGTTAGCAATATAAAAAAACGATCTTTTACACAGAAGAAATAGGATTTCTTTGGAGTACCCATTACCTATATTCTTTACAGTATGTCAATGTCATAGAGTAATGTAAATCTGAATGTAAACAAGTCAATGTTTTCGTTCGATTCGGCTACGCTTTAGTTTTTCAATGAAAGTGTGATACAGTCGCGGGAAGATAGCATTTGTGGTTATTATTGTAGCTGTGTTAGTGGTAAAGGAACTGCATGTTTAGATGTTACGTAGGTAACCCGTTGTGCACATAATATAATGACGATAATCTGGTACAAAGGGGAGTCATATGCAGTTTCGAAACCTGTCGTAGCGAAGCACGCTGGTGCGAAAAACTTTTTAACTGCCTCATACGTTCGAAAAATTGTACGTTCGAATCATGTAGTCGCGAAAACCGTTGTAGCGAAGCATGCTGCTGCGAAAAACTTTTTGATTGCCTCCTCGTACGTTCGAAAACTTGTGAGATTGAATTATGTAGTCCCGAAAAAAAATCGGTACTATCGTGGCCTAAAACTAGTACCTGACAACAAACGACTTCGTACGCGCAAACCATTGATTTTAAAAACTCATAACTTTGATTTAGATGATAGAAAATTCATAAATAATTTAAAAGCTTTATATCTTCGTAATTATATCATAAATGCAAATTTTATTTGTGACGCGGCATCTAGATTTTCTAATCTATTTTTCTAGATATAAAATATTACTTATATTAATACCGTCTACGCGTATTATGCGTCAAAGTTTTGTATGAAATTGACAACTCTCGAACCATATTCAATCTTAATCATCCCCTTAAGAGGCCTATTACAAGCTCAGTGGCGCCCTCACCACAATAATAAAGATTTTTCAATAAAGAAAGCCTGAATTAAAAAAGTAAACTACAAAAGCCTTCAAGCTATTTTCATAGACTACGTTTGTAGGTTTTTTATTGGTCTAAACATACAAATTGAAAAAAGAAAAAAGAAGGTCGCCTTTTTATTTCGAAATTATCTATAACTGGAATGTTTAGAACCTATAAAAGTATTGTATAACAATAGCTTGAAGGCTTTTGTAGTTTATTGGAGTAGCACTTTTTTAATTTAAGCTATCTTTATTGAGAAATCTTTATTATTGTGGGGAGGGCGCCACTGAGCTTGTAAAAGGCCTCTTAAATGTTAATCCAACTCGGCCCAAATGTAAGGGATAGCATTTTTTTTTTCGGCCCTATAGATAGATATGATATCGATAATGTTGTCGATAATATCAATACTATCGATATCTCAGAATAACCAACACTATTTATTGATATGATTTTATGCAATAAATAAATAAATAAATATCTTGGACAATGTCACACAAATTATCTAGTAACATTTAAAGTACCAGAATCTAGCCTGGACTTGTATTATGATGACTAGACAACAATATAGTAATAGTATCGATAATATCGATACTATTGCATCTAAATACTATCGAATACTAATAAAAGCGTCTTTGGCAACTTCATAATTCAATCTGACAAGTTTTCGAACGTACGAGGAGGCAATCAAAAAGTTTTTCGCAGCAGCGTGCTTCGCTACAACGGTTTTCGCGACTACATGATTCGAACGTACAATGTTTCGAACGTATGAGGCAGTTAAAAAGTTTTTCGCACCAGCGTGCTTCGCTACGACAGTTTTCGAAACTGCATATGACTCCCGGTACAAAGGTCGTGCACGACACCAGACAAATATTGAGCCTCCTGCTGCATTTGTGGATGATATAATTGTTTGAGAAGATGTGGAAAATGAATAATACTTATGTTTAATAACCAAATACTGTTTTATTTCACCCTTTTCAACAAACACGTAGGTACACATAATTTAGGCTTTGTAGGTGTATTTATAATCAACACAATATCATCCATCACGTCATGCACACAATAGCCATGATAATACTGCAGCTGGAAACGTGAAAGAAGTTAAGGTATATTCACTCCATAGATATATATCTAGTAATATATATATCTATGATTCACTCTCAGTTTCATAGAAAAAATCTCAGTTTGCAGACGGCAGACGGTCATATTGGGCTCCCCCACAAAGGTGCGATTTTATCGAGCGATAATATCGCGGCGATTTAGTGACTGCGTCGCGTATCCTTCCACATAGGTGCGATTTTGCGATCCGCGACACGCGTCCGCCCCACCAATTAATATAGTCTAAGAGGTAGACATACTTTTGGTAACTATCGCTAGAAAGGCTTTCCGAAGAAGAAAGAGTTCTATCATATGGAGACATTCCTGGCTTCAGCACCAGATCTTGGTTAAAATGTTAGTTTTGCTATTAAACGCGATCGTGTACAAAAAATGACAAGCCAATGTGTTAACCGTCAAGGAGTTCCCTCGTACGGACATATTCTTGGCTTCAGCACCAGATCTTGGTTAGATGTGTTTTGCTATCAAAACTGAACTGTAAACAAGCCGATTCTGGCAGCAGCACCGGGTCACTTTCACCATATTATTCCACACACGGAAGTCGCGAGAAATAAAGAAACTATGTACCATTTATAATACGATTCCTGACCACCCCGCAAGGAATTATGGTCATGAGTTTATATGTATAAAGTCGTTAAGAAATGTAATGTAGTCTCTAATACTATTTCTTACGCCAGGTCGCGGCACGCGAACGCGACGTCGGCGTCGCAGCGATAAAACCGCGGCAGTCTGTAGGACCGCGCTCAAAAAGTTCAGAAAATAAATATTGCAAAATCGCAGCGATATTAACGCTCGATAATTATTGCACCTGTGTGGGGGAAAGTCGACTTAAAAAAAATGCTTTTATGTCCATGTCAAATGTCAAGTTGTCAATCAATTTATTGTCAAGGCCTTCTTTTTTCGAAAAGTTTGTGATTACTTTTTCAGTGTTTTTTTCGCAATTTTTTCACATTTCGTAAATAAAATATCCAAATTCAATTCAAGATATCTCGTTTGTACCATAAAATATAACGTTGAAATAATTAGTTTTAGTAATATGAGTATGCGAACTATTATTCCCATATTTTTATAACGCCGTAGAAAAAGTTGGTAGTACAAAAATGGCCCGATTTGGAGGATGTCTTTTGTACTTTAAAAAACCCCTAACGCCAAAAAAAAAACATTTAAAAAAAGTAAAAAATAATTCGGTCACCTATTATTTTTGATGTAAGCAAATGTATGTTTTAGTTCTTAACTCTCTTTAAGATGTTTTAGGTCAATTAATGCGTTGGTGACCGTTATGAAATGACCATTGATTTTTTTACAATCACTTGCGGTCCCCGACTCATTAAATGACCTTAAATCCTTTTTTGTGCAGGGGCCTAAGAAGAAAAACACTAATTATCAAAAATACAACCCTCACCTTTTCCAGCATAGCTGTCTCATGCTTCCAAACCTCGAAATTAGACCGGACCCACTTCGTGGCCATTTCGTTAGCTAGTCTCATGGCCTCAGGGACCCCTGAGTCGGCGAGGCCCATCACCACTATGTACTGGAGAGGGGGCCACGCGTTGGGATAGTCCCACTGCTCCCCGGAATGCTCGAAAGTCGTCGGGATTCCACCTTCGAAGATGTCCACCTGGGGTGTGATAATTATTTTAATGTAAGTCAGTATGAAGACTCACTTCCATACACGCATTACAGTACAGATTCTGGTAAAATGGGACTAGATAATCTGTGTGACGATGTCAAAGAGTTTTTTAAATAGCCTATATTGTATCCCGCTTCTGGGCAAAGGCCTTCCCTCGTCTTCTCCAATCCCTCTATGCAACGCGAACTCAGGCCAAGCATTCAGGAAGATATTCAAATCGTCGCCCTATTTTCTCTTGGATCTTCCTCGACGCAACCATTTTGTGGAACCCATTTTTGTAGCCATCGTGGTCCATCTCTCCGGATACATACGGCACATATATCCCGCCCGCGTCAAAGACCAAGTCTGAGCACCGTAAGTTAAGGGCAAGATGCACATTTCAACGAGAGATACTTATCAATTTATTTATTCATTAAAAGTAGATGTGAAACCCAATCTGTATCCATCTTTGTTCCACCTCTCCTGATACACGTAGCAGATATGTCACGCCTAGTTCCATATCAGCCGAGCTGTTTTAGGACGGCCGCACATTATCAGAAATTTCTAACAGAAAAATTCTGACGCTCGCCGGAAGCACCCCGCATACTATCAGAAATTTTGACCCGGCAACTTTTGAGCCCAGTCGTGTTTCATATTTCAATCAACGTACATCGACCCAGTGTTGCCACCACCGCCCCCTGCCTGTGTTGCCCTTTTGGGGCTATAATTCAGTCAAATTGTGTTTTTACTAGGAAAGTTTTGTGGTAGTTCTGATTTCTTCCATTCTATATGTATTTTGGGGTGCTGAATCCAAATCTGAGGTTTGCTAACAAAATTTAATTGACAAAATCGCAAAAAAATTTAAAAATTCTGTTTGTTTTTTTCCGGAATTTTGCTTAAAACTCTGAAACTATTAACGTTGAGTAAATGACCTGTCTACAGAAAATAAATATACCTGACTAGACCTGACTTTTATTTCTATCACATGAACATGACACTCAAAAATATCGTAGATCTAGGATAATTATCGCACGTCTGGCAATACCTGATCCGAATTTCTGATAGTGTGCGGGACCTAATACAAAATGTATGGCTAACACGCCTTCCGTCAGAAAAATTCTGACGTCCGGCTGAGGTGCCGTCCGGTGTGCATCAGAAGCGGACGACCGGTCAGAATTTTTCTGACAGTGTGCGGGGTCTAATACAAAATGTATGCACCGAGTGCCTTCCGGCGAGCGTCAGAATTTTTCTGTCAGAAATTTCTGATAATGTGCGGCCGTCCTTAAGGCCTACGTAAGCTATACCAGTTTTGGAGCCCAGATTATGATCTTAAACTATGAAATAAATGACATAAATAATATTGTCGAGAGGAATAATGTTGTATCATTGCCTGGGTGTACAAAACTTTTAGTGCGCTCTCGTAATAAAAATATTAGCGTTCATACCTTAACTTTGTCCAAATAGTTAATGACGCGATTGACATAGTAGTCCTTTCTCGCTTTATCATAGCATCCCGTCCATAGAGGCGCTACGTTAGAAGGGTAGAAGTAGTCTCTTCTCCGTCCCGATTCTAGACTGTAATCCAGCCAAACACCGATGTCTTCGTGCCATAGAACCTGTAATATAGTTTAGTATTAGCAAAAGGAGTATTCAAAATCGCCCAGCAAGCTATCGAGAGAGCTATGCTCGGTGTTTCTATGAGAGATCATATTAGGAATAAGGTGATACGCCAAAGATCTAAAGTGTTTGATATAGCTCTGAAAATTAGCAAGCTGAAGTGGTAATGGGCTGGTCACATCTGCCGAAGAACTGATCTTCTTATCGTGTGGGTAGCAAGCCCTGGTGTCAGAGTTTTTTCAGACCGCCTCACGTGCTTTTTATGTAAAAACGACTACCACCAAAGATAGAAGCCGGGATCAACGAACGGGATACGGGAAGATCTTATAATCCGATATCCGATGGGGAGTCAGAGTTCTAGAGTGGAGACCACGAACTGTCAGGCTAAGTGTGGGACGCGATCTGATGCTGGACCGATGACCTCAAAAAGGTAGCGAGGAGCGGACGAGGAAGGCCGAGGAAAGAGTTTTTGGCGCGACTTGAGAGATGGCTGTGTTCAGCAGTGGATGATAAGCTGATGATTTTTCAATAGGAGTATACAAGTCCCATGTCTTTACAGACGTTTACAATACAAGACGTTTAAACTCTTAAAGATCATCAAGGAAGGTCTGTTCGACGTCGGATTTCGATGTTTGTGACGCAGTTAAGACGTTTTATGTCTATCATTGCCCGTAACACTCGTACTACTCTAATTTTATAAACATTGGCCTTAGTGAGTTCAGCACCGTGTGTCATCGTGACCAGGATTATTGTTGGTTTAACATCACAGATGCATCAGAATTCCTTATTGAGCATAATATGCAGGATCAGCTTCAGGGTGTTTCGAATACCAGTAGTAGTATCTAGTAGTTTTAACATTTTAACATCCTACTAATATTATAAACGCGAAAGTTTGTAAGTATGGATGGATGTTTGTTCCGCTTTCACGCAAAAACTGTTGAACGGATGTAGATGAAATTTGGCATACAGATAGACCATGGCCTGGATTAACACAAGGTACTTTTTATCCGGGTAACGCAGACGAAGTCGCGGGCAACAGCTAGTGTATTATAAATTAAGATATAAATAACTTACCTCTTCAATTGCCTCCATAAACCGTGCATGAACTCCTCTATAATACTCTGCTTTCTCAATATTATCTAGCTTTTCATGAAACTCGCTCATAAGCTTGGCGTTCCAACACATTATGGCGTTTAGATCCACTGGCACTATTGATCTGGTCTTCAAGTTTGTTAGGTTCCCTGAAAAAGTTTAAAGATCATAAGTCTCTAAGAAAATATAATAAAAAGACATTGCCCACGTGACATATTCGTTTCGGGTCGTTTCGCAGCTGGCGAATGTGTATGATTAAGGAACAAATACAAATCGTATGATAGCTGAAATTATACGCAGGATAGGAGGAATATTGTGCTTCCCAATGAAATGGAAATTATCCTTTTCTGCATGGGATTTCTTATAAAATTCAAATTTACCAGTTGCTTGCTTATCGTGTCGGATTCAAAACAAGGTCACTAAATAGTATCTTGCCAGAATTGGGCAACCGATACTGCGCCGTCACTAGCGGTCATAAGCTCCTCCTGCGTGTAGGTGTTAGGGCACGCAGGGCACGATGTGAGATGGGCCATCGTTTGTGGAGCTCCACACAAGCAAGTCACATTTTGCACATCCGAGAATCCCCAACTGACCATGTTGTCCTTACTGCGACCGACCTGGGTTCGATTTACCAGTTTTGTATGGGAAACGGGATTGGGCAATGACTTTTGCCAAGTGAGAGTCGGAACTCGGGCATTAGTGTTCCGTACTACTAGCTATTTTACATGGGTCGTATACGTAATCATAAGCATATGCTCACGACTATATTCCCCGAGGGGGTAGTTGAAAATATTCCGAAAACTACGAACATCCACGTATATATTTTATTTAATTATAGATGGGTTTGCTCTTGGCCTCAATCTAGTCCTCAGGACAAAGATGTTTCACTAGAAATACCGAAACTCCAGTGTGACGGTGTTAAGCCCTTCGCCACTTATATTATAATGGACAGTGGGTACAATACACGCCCCAAAATTAAAGCACGCAGGTTTCGTCAAGATGCTTTCCTTCACCGAAAAACCAGCTGACTAATTAATAATTATGTTCTTCTCATCGTGTGGGCAGAGCCCTGGTGTCAGAGTATTTTCAGACCGCCTTACGGCCTCTGACGTGGTTTTTATGTAACGACTACTACCACCAGAGATAGTAGCCGGGACCAACGGCTTAACGTGCCATCCGAAGCACGGAATCATTTATCTTTTCAGGCTATCAGGTGATTCAGCCTGCAGTGTCCTAACCAACTAGGGAAAAACGCACAAAGTGATATAGCACTAGGTGTCCCCCGTGGTAATCGAACACACGACCTCCGTGTCGAGGGCCAAAGCTATTAACCATTAGACCACGGAGGCAGTAATAATAATTATGTTAATATGCTAGCTTACCTTTGTTGGTGCCGTTAAGTATGAACCACCTCGATGAAAAGTCCCAGCCTGACTCCGCGGCGGCTTTCAGCTCTGCATACATCTCCTCTTTCTTGTCTGGTGTGTCGAAGAATCTATAAAATCAAATATTTAGTTAGATACAGATAAAAAAATGTTAATGTCCAGAGCGTCGGTGGCGCGTTGCGGAGAGGTACCTATCTCTCTCAATCTCTCAACTCAATCATGAGGGACCGGGTTCGAATCCGCGATTCATTTCATCTCGATCGCGTGTTTCAGAAGACAAATGAAGACTTTGGTCAGGAATACATGTGTAACAAAAACCCACAGAATAAAGCTTACTCATGTACTCGAGCACAGTATAAGACAGTAATCTATCTTCATACAATGGTACCAAACGCGGCTTGTATGTGTGCTCGCCAGTACGCACGCCTCGTAGCACGCACACACTGAAAATATGTCAGACTGACAAGTAAGAATGCGCCAGACGGGGCTACGCGGAGATATTGTCAGTGTGTGCGTGCTACGAGGCATACGCCGCGTTTGGCACCATTGTATGAAGATAGATTACTGTCTTAGGCTGCGTGTCCATTTAACCGTTGCTGGTCAATTTATATACGAAAACATCATGCATGTCCGTAAAAATATTGAGCAATTTCCAAAGAACAGTGACAGGCACAACTTTAATCTTAGAAACAAAAATAAACTTGACACCCCTGTGTTCAGACTCAGTAGGGTCAATACATCATTTATGGGCTACTATATACGTTTTTACAATAAAATTCCTGACGATATATTAAATTTATCTGAAAGAAAGTTTAAATCACATATTAAGAAGTCTTTATCTGGCAAGGCATATTATAAAATAATTGACTATATTGAAGACACAAATGCGTGGTGCGATTCCAGTTTGACATAATTTATATAGCAAAATCTGTGACTTTTTAGATTGTGACGTTCGAAAAGAGGTACATTGTATCCTATTTTGAATAAATATATTTTGAGTTTGAGTTTGAGTTTGAGTTATTGACGCGAGCTGGCTGTGCGAGCTGTGTAGCTGTGTAAATATTAACCAATCAGGAGCTCGGCCGATCTTGGTCGGATCTCTGATTGGTTAATATTTACACAGCTACACAGCTCGCACAGCCAGCTCGCGTCAATGGACAGGCAGTCTTATACTGTGGCTCAGGCATAAGTATCATATCTCTACAGAACGCCTTAAATGGCAGAATATGCTGGATTTTTAAGACTAATATGTTGGACCATATTCTGGAAAATAAAGTATTCTATTCTATGTTATTCTATTCTATTCTGAACGTACGTATGAAGCTTTCGTTTTGTAGGGAAACTTATTAATGTGCTCGGGGTGTGTATTTTGTAATAGTTTAAAATAAAACTCACTTGGCGCTGTCGATGTCTTCTTTGTAGCTCTCCGGCCTAGGTCCTTGTGATTGGTCAATATACCTCGAGAGTTTGAAACTGAAATAATAAAGTTAATTGGAATTTTAAAATGATTTTATAACGTGTTGTTCATAGACAGGTTGACTACGACTTCTTGAACATAAAAGAATTCAGGTAGGTAGAATGTTTTGACTACTTGATCATAATATGTCAAGTCAAGTCGAAGGTCAAAGCTTATTTCCTAGAACTGTGACAGAACAGACAGAACAGATTATTCTTTTTTTTTTTTTTCTTTTCCTTTCCTCTCATTCTGCTTTCCTTCTCAGTCATGGTGGTTGTATGTGTGTTTGTGTTATCTTTCCCTTACTATATATTATAGCTGTAGCATGTATATTTTATGCGTATATATTATGTATGTATATATTTATATATGTAAATATATGTATGTCTATTATTATGAAATGCGTTTATTTTTCGGTTTCTCCTTTATTTCTGATATTTACTATTTATTTTATATAGCACCGACCCGTTGTTCTTTGTTTAAATTTCCTCTACCCTAAGTTTGTCTGGAAGAAATCGCTTTTTAGCGATAAGACCGCCTTATTTGTACCATTATCGTTTTTTATTCCTATGCTGTATCTGTGTTTGGTGTAAATAAAAGTATATTTCATTCATTCATTCATTCATTCCTTCAATATGTAGAATGATTTGACTGCTTGATCATTACATTAGAGATCAGATAATCGGATGCATATTTGCTTAAACTTCACTTTTTTCGGCACGAAAACTGGCTATGGATATGCCTTTCTGATTAAATTTATTTTAAAAAATCGGGCTACCCGCACTGTTTTGTCGTACTGATCCTCGTACTCACACCACTATGATATAACCTACTTCCGACAACATGAACAACTTGGATAACATGAACAACTCTGACAACATTAAAAACTCCGACAACGTTGTTCAAATGTCCAAGTTCTACGATATTTTATATGTCGATAAATCTTTTAGCAATCCCGGGACTTCAGAACGATCCTGGAATTGTTTCATAAAATAAACGAACTAAGACGTGTCCACATTATTCTTGTGAAAAATGAAGTTTAGGTAAATATGCATCCGAATATCCGATCTCTATTGATCATATAAACTAAATTACTAAGAACAACAAAAAACCCGACTGCATGAAAAATTTATAACTGAAAAGAAAAAAATAAGCTATAAGTACCTATAATCATTAATCAGCTAAGCAAATATAATTTGAATATTATTAGTTAGGTATCGCAAACGGGGACAAAGCAACATTAAAAAACATACCAATTTGTTGGTGTAACTTTTCATAAGAGCTATGCGAGGTACCGAGGTTGTGAGCGAGGAAACGCTATTCCACCAATAGTAAAGCTACAATTTCCTTATGACGCGATCGAGCGAGCGTCCTATTGGTGGATTTTTCCTCGCTACCAGTGACGAAAAGCAGTCTAAGCTAAAGCAACAAGAATAAAATTTAAATCGGTTTATAATCTATTTAAAATGCCAACAATTTTGGACTCACTGTTTTCCATTATGCTCCACTTCGACGGTGTGATTCGTGATCCAGAAGTCGAATTCCTTGTCCAACGTATGAATGTGCTGCCTGAGGAAGCCAATGTCGTAGAAATCGTCTAAAATCAGCTGCATCATTGGGATTAGAAGTGGAGGTTGTGATCTGAAATATTTACAAGACAATTTATAAAGAACAGCATTTTAAAATGCCAAATGAGGTGATTTAGTGGACTAATTAGGAGCAGGGGCACGGCGCGTAGTTTCAGTACAAAATACAGGGTGTTACAGTGAACAGATGCATTACTTTAAGGGGTGATTGTACCCATGATACTGATCAACTTTCCTTAAGAAACCTATAGGAAATTCAGCAGAAGCAAGAAGCTGAAATCAGTATTGGCTTCGTTTTGACGAAGCCTGTCGTGGATACGATACTTTGTACTTTTCGTTTTAATAGATTTTGAATTATACTACATAAGTTTTAAATAATAAATGTCAAAACTTAAAAATTAGCAAAAAAATTGAGATTCCATACTAAATTCAATCATCTTACTTGTATTCAACAACAAAAACAGGAAAATTTACTTGCGAATTTCTCTTTGTTCAGTATCATGTACATTCACCCTGTACTTATAGGCATCTTACAAAATGCCTGATTATAATAATAAAACGGGTCAAGTGCGAGTCGGGCTACTCGCGCACCGAGGGTTCCGTACCACACCACCACAGAACACAACATTATTAACTAAGAAAAAAAAACTTTTTTTGTCAGGGACCTTTAGCGCAAGACCGACTCACACTTGGCCGGTTTTTAGTATTTGTTGTTATTCTGTAGAGTTTGCTCTATAATCACACTAAGTTTGACGCTTGTATGTATTACCTTTTTTACGATAGAGCGTGAAGAAAAAACGTTGATAAAAACTAGTTTCTGGATGAGAACCCCCCTTAATTTTTAACTTTTTGACATTTTTATTATTTGTTAACAAATCCGCCGTAATAACACTACGTTACAGCCCTAAATAGGTAGGACAGACGGACGGACGGACGGACAGACGGACGGACGGTCGGACGGACGGACGGACAACGTAGGCTTAGTAATAGGGTCCCGTTTTCACCCTTTGGGTACGGAACCCTAAAAAGGATAAAAAAACACAAACCTCATAGCATAGTATATCCTTCCACCGTTAGGTATAAACCCGATCCTCTCCACAATATCCAGGAAGTTGGAGACCATTCCTCTTGCCGTGGACCTCATCTCGGACAGCAGCAGCCCCTTGATGATCCAGTAGGAGTCCCAGTAGTAAAACTCACGGAAACGACCACCTGGAATTGTAAAAAAACCGTTTTGTAAAATTTTAAGGATAGAAGACAGAAGGCTTTAACCTAATCTATCTTTAGGTATAGGCTCATTTATAGAAATCATACTATGGCTGCTGGACGTGCGACATACCTAGGTATTAACATGCTCACATGCGCACACTTACACACAACCAGAGTGATATTGGTACCGATTCGGACAGTGCCACGACTTAACTAAATTTATTCCTGTCAGTTTCTAACATAAGATTAAGAAAAGAGACAGAAAACCAACAGCTAACTTTAGTGCTGTCAAAGTGACGTTACACGCCCAAAATAAGATGCCATCATAATGCACGCCATCTTATTTAAGGCGTTTTTGGGCGTGTAACGTCACTTTGACAGCACTAAAGTCAGTTGTCGATTTTCTGTCTCTTTACTTAATCATATTTTAGAAAGTGACAGGAATAAATTTAGTTAAGTCGTGGCACAGTCCGAATCGACACCAATGTGCGCCTAAATCTCATTATCGAGTCTCTCTACATACAGCATGCCATGCCACCCATTCATAAGTACTTTTTTGCACAATTTAAGAATATTCATTTATGAAGGGATCCACAGAAGAACCAGAGTAGCTGACAAAGCCCAAAAGAATTGCTAAACTAAAGTGGCACTGGGCGGGGCACATTGCTCGCAGAACCGATGGCCGATGAGGCTGAAGAGTTCTCCAGTGGCGACCGGGAAGCGCAGCGTGGGTAGGCCCCCGTAAAGGTGGACCGACGACCTGGTGAAGGCGGCGGGAACCCGTTGGATGAGGGTAACGCAAGACTGGTCGTTGTGGCGATCTTTGGGGGAGGCCTATGTCCAGCAGTGGACGTCCATCGGCTGAGATGATGATGATGACACGCACACACAGGCAGTAACTCTCCCATACAAACTTACACACAGCCAGTGTAACATTTTTTATAATGTGAAATGTTGAGCCCATGTGAACCGAGTCTCTATCGCGACCGAGACGACAGCAACATGTCGCTCTAGAATAGAGTAACTGACATGAGTTGTCAAATGAAACCGTTTTTTGTGCATTTTTGTCGGCACTTATCGGCACCCTAAAACTTCGAGCTCTGTGTATAATTGTAAATCTAACGTGAAATCGTAGGTAATTTAATGAAATAGTGTTAGTATATTTCACAAAATAATCTACGACTTCACTTTAGATTCACTAATTATTCACAGAGCACGAATATTTACCCAGTCGATTGTGCTGACAAGTTCCCAAAAACGGTTCTATTGCCTAGCGTCACGTATCTCTTTCTATTATACAGTGGCGCCCCTAGGTACATCTCGCTCTCTCAGCTGTCAGTTCCTCTATATGATACCTTTATGCTCTACATCATTCCCATTCATCTCAAAGTACTGTACTTGCTCTAAATAACATCTTTGTACCTACAAGCAGTAGGTGATTAACAGTGATGCGGGTATAACATTCAGACGTCCTAACCAAAAACAAGCGCTAGATCATTGTTAATTAAAAATAATTAATACCCGCACATATTATACAAGGTATTTCAACGCTGATCTTAACCCTATTTCTAGAATAGAAAGGACGTATTTTGTGGTAGTAGTTAGCAGTAGATTCTCACCAGGCACAATAACAGGGTTGTCGACGTAGATGATGGAGTATAGCTCTTGGTTGTGCTTAACTTCATCCTTCATCTTCCTGCCGAGTTGCAGCCATAGCCGGTTCAGCTCTGCAGCCCATGTGTGCAGGAGGGGGTCCATGATTCTTTGCAGAAACGCTGGAAAGAGGAAAATCAGAGATTATGTCTTTATTCATATCAAATTGTATCCCATATAGACAGAGATTTCCCAAATGGCGTAGTAAACCCCCGAAAAGGTCCGGCGCACCCTGGGTAATCGGCAACCCTCTAACGCTGATTTGTAAATCTTTTCACTACGATAAAAATATGCCATCAACTCTACAGAGAAGAAAAATTGGGTTCCAAGTACTCAGGTATCGGGAATGAAGAGAATGGCCATCTTCCACAGAGATTTTATATTTTCGTTTGTTCTTTGTTTGCGGCACTGTCAAATAAAACGTCTTGGGATAAACGTGCATTTTTTACATTTCTTTCGGTTTCTTTTATCTGGCGCCCCAAAAACATTTTAAAATTACAAACAGCATGGAAAAATTACGCAAGAAAAGATCTACGTTAAGATCATTATTTACAAAAGCCGCAAATTCTTTGGAAAATGTTCTTAGCGCAGAACCAAAGGACGAAGACGCCATTTTCAGGGCGAGAGATTGGCTAGAACAGAAAGCTAGCGATTTATTTTCTTGCGACCGAGATCTGGATGAGCACATCTATGCTATGGAAGATGAGTCCTCAATGTTAGCAGAAATCGAACAGGTAGAGTCCTATAAATACAAATACTTTGAGCTGAACTCTATGTCTGATAAATGTTTAGAATGCTACAGACCAAAAACATCTCAAGAACTAAGTAAGGCAGTCACTAATAGGAAATACGTCTTGCCCAAAATAGAGCTAAAACAGTTTGACGGAGAGATAAGAAATTGGCTTGGGTTTTGGGGCCAGTTTCATAAAATCGACGAAGACAACAGTTTGGACGATGAGGACAAGTTTCAGTACTTACTTCAGGCTACAGTCCCTATGTCATCAGCCAGACAGTTGGTCGAAAGCTTCCCTCCATCGGGACCAAATTACAAGAAAGCCATCTCAACGTTAAAAAACAGATTTGCAAGGGATGACCTACTCATAGAGCTGCACATACGAGAACTGTTAAAACTGGTGCTAAACAAGGAATCAGCGGACGGTCGCTTAAGAACGCTATATGATCGGCTGATGGCGCAAATACACGCACTGGAAACTTTAAAGGTTACAAAAGAAAAGTACGCGTCGATGCTCTATCCGATGGTTGAGTCCACGTTGCCAGAGGACGTCTTGAGAGCCTGGGAGAGATATCGGCGTTCAGATCCTTTAAATACGCAGCCGTTATCGGGTTTGTTGGCATTTCTAGAGCGAGAAGTAGCTAGTGAAGAGAGAATTGAAATGGCTAAGATGGGTTTCGATGTACAAGAGCCGTCTACGTCACAACTACCTACGGCAGCTTGTATAGTGGCAGCACGGCTAGCATGCCACCCACGACAAAGCGTTTAAACGAGAAAAACGTAATGCGCGCTCTTTCTAGTATACGTAAAATAATAAGGATGGAGGCACATCTCGATTTTTGTCGTTTTCTCGGGGGTGGCATGCGAGGCCTACAGGACAGAAAGATAAAGAGAAAGATACTAAGGCGTGCATATGGTGCAATAAGCTTTCTCACACAAGTTCAGAGTGTATTAAAGCAAGAGAGATGACACTAGAAAAGAGGTTAGATACACTCAAAACTAAGAGGGCATGTTTCAAATGTTTGAAAGTTGGACACAATGTTTCAAAGTGCAAGGCTTACGTTAAGTGTATTGTGTGTCAAAAACATCATTATGCAATTTTATGCCCTGACTTAGCACAAAAAGAAGAAACTGGAGAGACCACAATGTTGTGCTATAAGAATAATGTGACGTTGTTGCAAACATTGCTGGTTGAGATTACAGGTGCTAAGAAAACAAGAATAGTACGAGCATTAATTGACACGGGATCTCAAAGATCATATATTAAAAAGGACATAGCAGAAGAACTTGGTCTAAAAGAAATTGGCAAGGAGAGCTTTGGTCATTATTTGTTTGGTGGCATGGAAACGAAACGAGAAGAGCATAAGATATACAATATTAAGATTAAGAGTTTGGCCACCAACGTTGAGCTTCCTTTAAGTGTAGTAGATCAAACTAAGATATGCGGCTATGTTCCAAGCCTACAAGGTTCAAATAAAGTCACAGCCATATTAAAAAGGAATAAGATAGAGCTGGCAGACCAAAGCCAAGATAATTTAGAAGTTGGTCTGTTGATTGGCTCAGATTACATGCCAGGGCTGGTGACAGGAGAGTACGTAAAATTGGACGAAAGCCTTGTAGCAGTGAAGACCACACTCGGTTGGACAATCCAAGGAAGGACAAATGGAATCTTTCAAGCTTCAAAATCTTTTTCAGTCTGTTTCAGTTCAGTCAGCGAGATGGACAAATTGTGGGATTTGGAGACGATCGGTATTAAGGACCCAATCGAGGTGAGGAGCCAAAAAGTAAAGGAATCGAATGCGATGGAATTCTTCAAGAATACGGTTAAGATCAATGAAGATGACAGGTATGAAGTCAATTTATTATGGAAAGATGGACGTCCTGAACTGGAAAGTAACTATGGAGTAGCTCTGAGCCGTTTACATTCAACTACTCAACGCCTTTTTCTGACCGGTAACTACGAAGAGTATGATAATGTGTTTAAAGAGTGGTTACAATTAGGTATAATTGAAGAGGTAGTTGATAACGTTGTAAATGGCCATTATCTTCCACACCACGCGGTTGTTAAAGAGTCTAGTATCACAACTCGCGTGCGTCCAGTTTTCGATGCATCCGCTAAAGATTCAAACGGAATTTCCATTAATTCATGTTTAGATAAGGGGATTAATTTAATTGAGAAAATACCTAAGCTTTTGACTCAATTTCGGAAGGGTTCTGTAGGTGTTTTATCTGATATTAAGAAAGCCTTTTTACAAATATCCTTGTGCAAAGACGATAGAGATTATTTAAGATTTCTTTGGTGGCGCGACTATGACAAAAAAGAGCTAAAGACGTTTAGACATTGCAGGGTGGTATTTGGTATAACTTGTAGCCCGTATTTACTTTCGAGTACAATATTACGTCATTTAGAGAACCCGCCTTCCGAGCTATCGGAGACTGCATCGAAGTTGAGCCAGAGTTTTTACGTTGACAACTGTATAGCCAGTTTTGCAGATGAGAATGATGCACAAAAATTCGTAGCTGAAAGCTGTCAGTTGATGGATGCAGGTAAATTTGAATTGAGAGGTTGGGTGGTTGCTCCTACGTCATCTAATACTGAAGAGTGTGTGTCAGTGTTAGGTTTAAATTGGATGACTAAAGACGATACGATACACTGCAATTCTATTGACGTTTCACGGAAAGACGAGCTTCGCGTTACCAAGCGTAGTCTATTATCTTTTGCCCATAAAATGTTTGACCCGATAGGGTTTACTAGCCCTGTCGCACTGATCCCTAAAATCTTGTTACAAAAAGTTTGTCAACTCAAATTACAATGGGATGACATCGTGCCAAATGACATTGAAGTCAAGTTTCGTTTATGGCTAGATGACATCAAATACTTTGAGATGTGTCGTATACCAAGGAGATTGTCAATACAGAATTTTGATGAATGTAATTTGAGTTTGCATATATTTTGCGATGCATGTAAAGATGCCTATGGTGCGTGTATATTTTTGAGGAGTTCTTATGGAGATGAAGTATCTTTACGTTTGGTTGCTGCTAAGGCTAGAGTAGCGCCTTTGAGAGAGAAGAAAGGACATGGTCACGTTTCGCACTCCATTCCACGACTCGAACTGTTGGCATGTTTGATTGGGGTACGATTGTACAGGGAGTTTACAAATACTCTTGATGTTAAGGAAGTTTGTTGTTGGTCGGACTCGAGCGTTGCTTTGACTTGGATTCAGAAAGATACGATGTGGAGTAAATTCGTCAACAACAGAGTGAATGAGATTAGGGAGGTGACTGAGCCAGAATCTTGGCGTCATGTTCCGGGATCTATGAATCCAGCCGACTTGCTCTCAAGAGGCTGTAGTGCGAAATCATTAAAGGAGCTTTGTTGGTGGGAGGGTCCGGACTGGCTTCGTAAGCCACCTTCAGATTGGCCAGTTTCAAATTTTTCTATAGATACTAGTGAGGTAGGGAAAGAGATGCGGAAAACAGTCGCGTGTCAGGTCGCATTGGCAGATGTTAATGATTTCATAACAGGAAACCTATGCTATTTTTCTAAATACAGTATGATTATTCGTACTATTGCTTGGATTTTTAGATGCATTCATAATTGTAAGGGTGTTTCAAATTCTTAGGTTCCAGACTTAGACACTATTGACCATAAATCTTTAAACAGCCGAATGAAATATTTAGTCAGACTAAGACAAGACTTTCGGTCTAGGTTTAGGAGTGAGTATTTGGGGACACTTATAAATAGGGGAGGAGGCAATCAGGAGACATTGAAGGTAGGCGACATAGTTTTAATCGAAGCTGATGTTAAACGTTTTCGGTGGCCACTAGGAGTAGTGGTCGAAATAATATCGGGAAAAGATGGCCACGCCAGAGTTGCTAAAGTTAAAACAAAAGATGGTGTAAGGGTCAGGCCTTTCCAAAGGTTATACCCACTGGAGTTGCCAGCCAGGGATGCACACGCGCAGCGGCAGGCCTCTTAGAGTGCCGCATCGGTTAAACTTATAATTATCTTATGTTAGTTCATTTTCGCGTGGTGGAGGATGAAGAGAATGGCCATCTTCCACAGAGATTTTATATTTTCGTTTGTTCTTTGTTTGCGGCACTGTCAAATAAAACGTCTTGGGATAAACGTGCATTTTTTACATTTCTTTCGGTTTCTTTTAGGGAAGGCGGGTTACAGGTATTCATACTTATAGTCCTATTTGCTTATAACACAGATTACCCCCAATAGATACCGCATACAGGGCCGCCGACGCTCGCCACACATCTATGGTTTTTCACTGATATAAGCAACGCGAGTGAGCGAGCTAGAAGTAGTGCGACCTTGAAATGGCCAATCACGTTGCACCGTTTCGTGCCCGCTACCCGCACCTACCGCCAAAAATGGTGACTTCGGGCGTGAACAAAATGTTCATTATGCGGTATCTATTGGGGGTAATCTGTGGCTTATAAGCATACGCTCGCAATTATATTTCCCGATTCGGATGTTACACTGGTGGACAGAGGTTCAGTTGAGCCTGTCGCCATTTGTAATGGACGGTGGACACAATACTGGCCTTGAAATTGTATGTATCTAGGTTTCCTTACGATGTTTTACTAAATAAATAACTTTGCATGCTCACGACTATATTCCCCGAGAGGGTAGTCAGAGATATTCTGAAACCTCAGAACATCCACGTTCCACTAGTACCGAAACTCTGCCCAGTGTGACGGGGAGTTAGCCCGTCGCCAATTATAATGGACAGTGGGCACAATACATGCCTCGAAATTGAAGAATGCAGGTTTCCTCACGATGTTTTCCTTCACCGAAAAGCCAGTGGTGTTACAAATCGTACATAAATTCCGAATAACTCATTGGTACGAGTCGGCCTGGACGGGGATCGAACCATCGCCTCCTGCATGGCAGGAAAAGTTACTCGCCACTGGACCACCACGGCTCTTAATTTACTAAATAGTTGGTTAAAAATACCTAGGCATAGCAATGAGAAATAAACCTGCAAAAGAACCATACCACTAAGTCTTCTTTTACGACATCAACCGGATGCTATTTGTAAGAAATCATACCAGGATTGCTCTTCCAGTCCGTAGGTCTCCATTCCTCAAACTCGGAGCCTTCAGGATCGAAGTTCATAATCACGAACTCCCGGATGTCAGCCTTTGTCGGTCGAGAACCTGTCCTGAATGAATAGTGTATTATAGCAAAGGCTCACGACTAAATGCGCTGAGAGGGTAGTCAGAAGTGTAACTAAGCACCCTAGTAAAGATGTTCTGCTCGAAACTTCCTAATTTTTTTACCCGACTGCGCCAGAAGGAGGGTTATGTTTTTCGAGCGTATGTATGTATGTATGTATGTATGTATGTATGTATGTATGTATGTATGTATTTATGTATGTATGTATGTATGTATGTATGTATGTATGTATGTATGTTTGAATGTCTATTTCTTTGGCACGGCCTACAGCCTAAACTGCTTGATAGATTTTGACGTATGACTTGTCTTTAGATTTGTAAAAATCGTGAGAGTGACATAGGCTATATTATATTAATAGGGCAATTGCGAATTAAAAAAAAGAGGGGAACAAAAAAAATGTTTTTGTTAAAAATTACAATACGGGTATCAAATGAAAGCTTGTGAACAGACGATTTCAAAAATATATATATAGTACTTTTATGCTACCATTTCGACACGAGACTAAAAAGTATGAAATAAACTAATTATTGAGAAAAACAAAAAACCCGACTGCATAAAAAACTATTAACTGAAAAGAGAAAAGCAAGCTCTATAATCACTAATCAGCAGTGATCGGAATAGGTAAAGTCGATTAGGTTAAAGGCGTAAATATTTGTGTGATGAAACTGTTATACTGACTGAAAAGAGAAAAACAAGCTCTTATATTAACTAATTAATATAATTAATATAAGAGCTTGTTTTTCTCTTTTCAGTCAGTATATAGTTTTTTTATGCAGTCGGGTTTTTTTCAATAACTGCCTACACTTTGGGGCCGACCCCTTGCTATTCGATTGCCACGAGCGCAAGCGAGAGCACCGAACAAATTGTCGCGTTTTCTACGGGAGTGATTTATCTGTTCCGTAGCTCTTTAATCTGTGATTCTGGGCCTAAATCAGGTCCCTCCTATCGCAAGACTTTTACAATGATGTTGTAAATAAGTGAATCCAAGTGATTACCTGTTCATCATTTCGTGGAAGTGTTGCATGGTGATGTTCGCCGAGTGTTTGATCTTCATGTCAACGAACGTTTTGGAGTCATTGTACAGGCCTGCCATCTGCACTGTGTCCAGCAGCGGCCCGTGGCAATATATCGTACTGGAAATAGGAAAATAAACTGATTAGTTAGGCAGTTAGGGCGCATCTTGGATATGGCAGAAAAATCATGAAAGTCGGATTAACGCCACGGTCTTTCAAACCACAACGTTCTCTGACGCACCAGAGAACGTTGTGGTCTGAAAGAGGATGTAGTGACAAAGATGGAGAAAGGTATTTTGAGATGGTTTGGTCATATGGAAAGGATGGATGAGACCAGACCGTCTAGCATGATTTCTCTATTTGCGCGCGACTCGGCTTTTTTCCATACTACAAGTCGCGGCAAGCGCGGCTTTCGCTCTCCGAAAAGCGCGGGAACAGGTTATTTTGTATGCGGCGAAGGCGCGTCGCGCGCGTGTAGAGAAATCATACTAGACGTGCAGATTGACGACTGCAAGCGTAAGTGGATATTTTGGAAGGGGACGGCCTAGACGTAAATAAAAAAAGCCAGGTCAGATCTACCAGAAACCGACGAGCATGCACGACAGGACTAATGAATGTGGAGGAAGCTCGAGAGGTTTGTCAGGATCGTAGCAAATGGCGTCCCGTTGTCTCTGCCTACCCCAGTGGCAGACAGGCCTGAGAATATCTATGTATGTCAGGGTATATTAGCCGTAGCAATGGGGGTCATATCTGCCATAGAACTGACAACAGATAGCGTCAGAGTTCTCGAGTGGAGACCACGAACTGGCAGGCGTAGTGTGGGACGCCCAGCGGCCCGTTGGACAGACGACCTAAAACAGGTAGCGGGCAGCGACTGGATGAGGAAGGTCGAGGATAGTTTTGTGGCGCGCCTTGGGAGACGCCTATGTTCAGCAGTGGATAATGATAGGCTGATGATGATAATATCCGTATAAAATTGAAGGGATGTATGAAAAGGAACGTTGAAAGATGCGTGGAATGGAAAGTTGGACGGTGAGCGAATGAGTGATGGGAAGTAAAACAAGAGGGAGAGAATGGGGATGCTGGAGTTGACCTAGGTTTTTTCAAATTGTGTTTTGTTTACGTTTTTCCTTTGCGCATATATGCCCGCTACACATTTCCACCGCTGTTACTTATGTAAACCAGGATTAACAGCGGCGACCATTCACACCACTAGAAAATGAAGTATAGCGAGCCCCAGCGTTGACTAATCTGTATTGGAACAGCTTGTCCGCAATAGATGTAAAGAAGATAGGAGGACTATGAAAAATGTCCTGGTTCGTATTATTTTTTTAATGTCACGGCAGACGAAATCGCGGACAAGAGCTATAACATAAATACATAATACAGGGTTCTGTTTTTCAAAAAAATGAATGTGCCAGTTACATCCAATTGTAAATGTTTAGGTTATCAAATAGGATAACGACTTTTACCTGCTATGTTTACACTGTCCATCTGTCTGTCACACACGTCGTAGTATGATTTTAATAGTGCTTATGATCTGTGTTTTATGATTATGACAGATGGCCATGGAATAGTATTGTTGTTTAGAGTTGTTCAGTTGGATGGTCTGTTTCACCTCATTTCGTTTGGGCCAAGCACCTTAACTCGATCACCCTGTATAAGGCCTGCCACACACATACGGAATTCCGAATCGGACTATTGATTTTGTACAGGATTTGACGTCTCCGTAATGAACGGAATTCTGGAGGGCACAAACCCATACGAAATCGTTATTCTGTAACACCTCCAGGGTCTCGAGCTCGAGGGTCTACCACGAAATACGATTTTCGCAATTACGTGAACGTTTTCGTTCCAATGTCAACTCTATTGAAGTTCGGACAAAAAACGGCCGGAATTCGTGATCTCCGTTTACTTTTCTAAAATTATTTATTTAGGGTTACCAACAGATAAATCACATTACAAACTCAAGAGACTACAAAAAACTAGGCAAACATTGTGGTCATCTACCACAGCTAATTCGTTCAGCATAATCCATTCTAGAACCTTTGTGGCGAGCCTCGGGAGAGGCCTATGTTCTGCAGTGGACGATAATAGGCTGATGATGATGGTGATTCTAGAACTCTAACTCACCAGGCGGAGCTAAAGCTCGGTGTGCCCCAGATCTCTCTCTTTTTTTGTTGAAAAAAATGGGTTTGCTCTTGACCTCAATCCAGTCCTTAGGACAAAGATGGGGTCGAAGATGTAGCGAGCTTACCCAGAAGATGCCTATTCACTCGTACTTTAAAGGAATTCGGGTTGTAAGCGCTCGGAAATACTGACGCAGGCAGGGCATTCCACGGTACTCCTTGGCTGTGCGCATTATAAAAGAATCAGAAAGGCGCTTAGTGTGGATAAGTGGTCATCTGGACTGGCGGAAATCTGGACTCCCATTACATACTCAACACTTCTTCTTGTGGTTCCATCTCCTATCGGAGGTTGGCTATCATAAGGGCTATTCCGACCCTGGAGACTGCAGCCCTGAACAGTGAGGTAGAGTTCATATCGAATCATTCACACAGGTTCTTAAGCCAGGAAGTCCTTCTTCTACCAGGCATTCGTCTTCCCAAAATTTTCCTGTGCATAAAAATCTGTAGAAGTTTGTATTTTTCACGTCTCATAATGTGACCATGATTCTAGAACTCTTACTCACCAGGTGGAGATTAACCTCGGTGTGTCCCTAATCTGGACCCCCCAGAACATATTCAACACTACCTATGTGTATTTATATACCTACCTAGTTACCTACTTGATGAATTATCTTGTTATCAACTACATTATAATTTACAACGTTTACAACACCTAATGCGAAGGATTATACACTTTGCTTTAATCTTTGAAACAACAATGTCGACAGGAATATAGGAATCATGCGCAAAATCTGTTGAATGGAATCTTAGCAGTTTAACAATAATAAGTTAAAACTCGGCTTGCTGCCCACACGATAAGAAGAGAACAATAATATGCAGGGTGTACGGAAAAGTATCATTAATTTTTAAACCACTTACTCTACCCATCAAACTGAACAACTTTTACTATGCGAGCAAACCGATCGGAACAAAAAAAATCTGCTGTTGCATACATTTGAGTGGAGTAGGTTTGGGGAGTTTAGTTTATGGGACAGCTGATTATTTTTTTGTTCTGATCGGTTTGCTCCCATAGTAAAAGTTGTTCAGTTTGATGGGTAGAGTATGTGGTTTAAAGGTTAATGATACTTTTCCTTATACCCTGTAGACTGAACTGACGGTTAAGTGCCAAACAGTGCTATCTACAAAACGTCAACTTTATAAATAGGAGACCAAAAAAATAAGCAGTGTGCATTTTCTTTCAACACTTCCTTTCTTTGCTTCTAAAATAACAAATTTTGCCTCAAAAACTCTGACACCACGGCTCTGCCCACACGATAAGAAGTATTAGAAAATTTAAAAGTATGGACGCGTAACACGTGTCATTCTCCTATCAAAATTTTCTGCCACTTTTTGCGGGGGGCGAGGTAACATGAAATCCGCAACTTTGGATTTTATTCCCTATGACTTTAGATTCTAATTTTGAATGTTAAAAATCATGAAAAGTAGTCTCGTGTGAACCCCAAACGTTCTAAGTTGAAAATTATTGTTTCGCTATTATAGGCTGTCTCGGTTAGTGATAAGGTATAAAATTGAGTGTAAATGCGCAAGATTAATTGATCTAATACCGTGGCAGAGGGGAAATGCTACCGCAAGGCCAGTCCTTATTATTAAATTGTCTAAGTAAGAAGAAGATCAATTTTAGAACTTTTAGTTAAAAATGTTACTCAAAACTAAGAATCAGCTTTGATAATTATCGGATAATTATCATGTAATTAACAAAGAAAATAATTATCTCGATAATTTCGAACCCTGCCTATGAATGTGTACCTACCGACTGTATAGTTGTTTCTTGTGAAGGTACTGTAATTATATGAGGATAATGTACACAAGAGCGTCGGTGGTGCGTTGCGGAGAGGTATGGACTCCCAATTATGGGGGTCCGGGTTCAAATCCGCACGGACAACATGCCATGTACCAATGAGTTTTTCTAACTTATGTACGTAATACCGACTGCTCTCAAACGGTGAAGGAAAACATCGTGAGGAAACCTGCATACAGTGAAGAAGAAATTCTGATGTGTATGTGAAGTCTACCAACCCGCATTGTGCACGCGCGGTGGACTAATGCCCATACACCCTCCTTGAGGGTAGGCCTGTGCCCTACAGTGGGACGTTTATAGGCTGATGATGATGATGATGATGAATGTATACTAGCTAGTAAGCTCAGCTAGTCTATTACCAGGAGCCAAGCCAAGAGACAAGGCCACAGCACCACAGTGACCGTATTTCCGGATCTTCCATTACCAAGCACTTCGATCTCACTATCAACGATAGTAACCTTATCATTCTCGAAATAGAGTTCAAAACAGCGAGTGATTAATCTTGTTGACATATTGGTTAGCTCAGAGTACTGTAATTGGTTAGTAAAATTCGTATACCTTATTTGTATTGACTAAGAATTCATATTTGCAAAATGACTTCGCACAATTAAATAAGTGACCTTGCATTTTAAGATGTGGTTCATTAATTTTATTATAAACATTCTTGATCTTGATAATAATAAGTGCAAGAGCGATTAAATATCAAGGTATTTTCTGATTAAAATTTCACCGTGTCGTAAAACCTTGGAGTTCGCGATTAAAGACGTTTGTGGAATTCTCTTTAAATCTAATAAGTTAGATACCTACTATACCTAAGGACAGCAATGCCCTATTCAAGAATGTGGAAGGATAGAGGGGGTCATACCTATTTTGTCTGTTTTCGAATCGATTTATGATAACCAAATTATTACATTTAATATTATATATATAGTTCACATAACAGTGTAGATACATTCTTTCTGCAGGACATCTAACCGTTGAAAACACGATTCTATTAAAATTTCTCGATAGAAAAGAGGAGCAAAGTAAGCCCAATTTCAGATTTATAACCAGTTTTACAAGAATCACCCTACACCATTTCTTCTGAATATACCATCATTTGAAAGGTAAATAATTATAACAGGGCTTCTACCCGATGGATTTTTCCCCAAACACCCAAGAGAAAAGATATTGATGAAAAATACGTTTTTTTGCGATCTTACTTTCAACTGAAGCAGGATGGCTAATTGCAAAAGTTTGCTTGTTAGAAAGAGAGGCTTGCTCTACTAATACCCAGCCTTGTTAACATTTTCATTCGCTCTAACCGTTATAAGACATTTTTCTTTTTATTCAAGATGGGTTTGCTCTTGACCTCAATCAAGTCCTCAGGACGAAAATGGGATCGAAGATGTAGCGAGCTTACCCAGAAGATGCCTATTCACTCGTATTTTTTTCGGGTTGTAAGCGCTCGGAAATACTGACGCAGGCAGGGCATTCCACTCTTTGGCTGTGCGCATTATAAAAGATTCAGAAAGGCACTTGGTGCGGATAAATAAATAAAGCTCACAGGCACATACATTGTAATGATTCCAAGTTAAGCACTATAGGCTTTTTAATATGGAAACCATACAACAACGGCACGAACATATAACATCCATGACCGAACCGGGATTCGAACCCAGGACCTTGGTTTGGCAGTCCGGCGTGGTAACCATTACACCAACCGGGTCGTCGATATGTGGGATGTCAACCAAGAAGGGATATCCCGCGGTGCGTCTGGAAGGAACCCACTGGGTTAAATTAGGTAGCACCCACCTTTTTGTTAACCCTGATTGCTAATAAATATAAGAGATTTACGGGAGAAAGGACCGACGATCTAAAAAGATACCGGGGAGCGACTGCATGAGGAAGGCCGAGGACAGAGTTTTGTGGCGCGCCTTGGGAGAGGCCTAAGTTCAGCAGTGGACGATGATAGGCTGATGATGATGATTTTCGGAAGAGGAAGCCGTTCTGTTTCATGTTTTAATATGTAAGTAAATAAAACAACAAAAACTTACCTATCACATGTAGGAGGTAGTTGAAACCTATCCGCTCCCACCAACACCAGCACAGCAAATCCAAAAAACCACAACATTTTGATCACTTTAGAGTTCACAATGGCACGTCACTAACTTAGAACTAATATCACTCAAAATTAATAGGAACAAAAATTCACTAATCACTTGTTTTTTATTAATAAAGTTATTTTTTTGGAATTTGGAACTAAAAGTTAAAGTTTTACGTGTTAAGGTAGGTATTTAGTTTTCTGAAAGGCTTCCTCCTGAACGGTTTGGTTGTCATTTTGGGTGATATGGCTGCGGTGGTGATGACTTTAGCTCATGACACCCCTTGTGCCTTTACCTGTAACAAACAACAAAACGTATTTAAAAAAATAATAATGCATTTTTAAAAGGAAGTTTGAAAGTAGCACCTATGCCCCCCGATATATTATATACCTAATAGATTATCGTGGTACGGGCATGTGATGCGGAGAGACGAGTGTCATGTTACGAGACGAGTGTTAAGTATGAATGTGGATGGCTGTGGTAGGAGAGGCAGGCCGAAGAAAAGATGGATGGATTGTGTGAAGTATGATATGTGTAAGAAAGGAGGGAGCGCTGAAATGACAGCTAAGAGATGAATGGAAGAGGATGATACCAGATAATGACGCCGACCCCAGATAATGGGAAATGGGCAAGAGAATGATAAGTAATGCATATTCAAGATAAACAGAGCAGAGCCATATCCTGGAGTCCAGGGTGTGGCTCTGATAACATAACATAAATAACATAAATATTCTTTATTTGCACACCAAAAACATACAGCAACAAAAACAAAAATATACATAATATATAAAACAGATATTTTAACAGCGAGATTTTTAACGATCTTCTTATCGTGTGGGGAGAGCCCAGGCCCTGTACCCGGACTTTCGATGTTCGATATATTGCCACTGTTTCGGTCCGCACTTCATTGTAATAGAGTTGACATTGGAACGAAAACGTTCACGCAATTGCGAAGTTCGAATGTGCGGGTAGAGGCCCTGGTGTCAAGTTTTTTCCGACCGCCTTACGGCCTCTGACGTGGTTTTTATGTAACGACTACTACCACCAGAGATAGTAGCCGGGACCAACGGCTTAACGTGCCATCCAAAACACGGAATCCAGGATGTGTCCAGGGACATGATACTTTGCTGTCACTTCATCCAAATGGAAAAACTGACAAGAAGAGGTAAGCTTGTGCGATACTGTGCTTATAGTGCTAGTAAAAGTGACAAAACATATCAGAGTTCAGAAAATTATAACTGAAAGACGAAAAGGCCTAAATATAAAAATACTAGCAAAAAAGACTTGCTAACTTGCCAACAGCGAAAAAATCTACATACCGTAGAAACGAAGACAAATCACTTTCAGCTCAATGCCAACAAATCAGAAAAAAATATATTAACTGCAAACGAAAGAGCACATTCCTGAGTAACACAATGTGAACAACTGACTGACAGTACATACTACCACACATGCACAAAAGATATGAAAGACGATTTACCCAAGCCATATTAGACCTTAAACTACTGCTACAGAGTGCATTTTAGTTAAGAATCTGTTAGATGATGGACAGGTAGAGATCGACTGTACAACACAATCGCCGTATTGTTGGATCAGTTGAACAGGGTTTTGGTGCAATTTATAAGCGGAAGAAAGGCAAACGAAAACAATTTGCAGTTGTAACAAAGCCTACCACTTCCATGTCTCCACTGGGATAAAATAAAAAACGGTGATTAACCTATTCAGCGCCAAAGTCTGATATATCAGACGTTTAAGTTTCGTGCCCTCGCCGCCAAAGTCTGATATATCCCGCAAAAAAAATTGTTGAAAAATCCTTTTATTTTTATCACAAATAAACTTATCAACGTACGTATATATGTTTTCCAGATAGTGACAAATTTTGGGTTGTGGCGTGTGATGAACGTTTTCTAAATAAATCCGTGGCGTGGAAAGGGTTAAGATAGCTTTTTGACTCTATTACTGCATCGGAAGGTGTTTCTTTGTACATGATATGCGGCCAGAAAATCTAAAACCACAATTCTTTCACTCGAGAATCTCGGGCTCCCAACGGTTATCATATAAAACCAGCTGTCGCTTGTAATTTGGACCTTAAATCAAAGCACGTGGAGTTAACAATGCGGTGTGAAGAATGGCAACGTTGGTCGCTTCTGGGCCATGTTAGCAAATCGCATGACACTGTCACTCAAACGTTGCGCTTGCGCAGTTATGCAAATCTGGACTTCCGTTTGACATAATGGCGTCATAATCCCACCGATCCCCACTACCTAATCTGGAGCGTAGCCCAACTATGCTGTATGCAGAGGTTCGTACCCCTACAGGTTTGGGTGATTTTTCAGGACGTTTCGTCGTCACTGGTTACATTCGCAATAATAAATAAATAACAGGTGCTCTCTGAGCAGCGCCGTATGTAGGTAGATGTCATAATATCTGTTGGACAACCAGTGGTTCACAATAATTACTGTTCTTATTAAAATCGGACATAGGCCGACCACACATTCCCAGCACTGTAACTCCTGTAAACCACGAACACCAGCGGCGACCATTCACAACACTAGATTATAAAATCCAGCGAGCCCGGGGGATGACTCTAATCTGTCTTGGAACCCGCCGTTGCTCCTGGTACTACTAGTAGAACTACGCAGTTGGACAACGGGCAACAAACGATTCCTGACTTCATTACAGAAACCAAAGCCGGGACTGATTAATCTGGGCCAATGAATACCCTTCCTGTACAGGTGACATATATTTAAATATTGGTGACAGGTGAATTCGAGTTAGGCCAACATTGTATGCTGCTGTCCAATTCTTACTAAATGGCCAAATTTTACGACACCCAAGTACCCTACAATCCCTTATTATTTTATTTGGTGATCATATTCTAACCTGAAAGTCCTGCAACTTCACGGGAAGATCCGGAATAAGTCGAGGAGAAAGTGATATGATAGTTACGGCAAGCCTAGGAAATGACCTTTAGGTCTTGGGGTGACAGCTACAATAGATCTATTCAGGTCGCAGTAGCTATTGGTCATTGACCAAGCCCTTACAACCAAAATAATAATACGGCAAGTCAATACTCAAATTACATTCACCGTTGGATAACTGATGAGTTGTGTTGTGATTCATAAATGCTTTCAGATAGCAACAAGAAAACATTGAAAATGATACACGTAATCTGAATCAGATGTTACGTCATTGATAACATGATATTGCAAATTTGCAACCAGTAGAGCGTAATATCTGGCAGGTAAATCCCATGATTACCGCGGAAATACGCATGTCATATGCTGTGGGGAAAAGAAACAGCCAAACCAACAGCTTTAGTAAAACAGAACTGTGTGAAGACTACCAGACCAGATTAACATCGAATCATCAGCCTATAATTATACATCCCACTACAGGTCACAGACCTATCTTTAAGGAGAGTGTAAGGACATTGATCCAACACGCGTTCCTAAAGCGTATTGGTAGACTTCGCCTACGCATCAGAATTTCTTCTTCAGCATCATCATCTCAGCCGATGGACGTCCACTGCTGGACATATGCCTCCCCCAAGGATCGCCATAACGACCGGTCCTGCGCTGCCCTCATCCAACGGGTTCCCGCCGCCTTCACCAGGTCGTCGGTCCACCGTGTGAGGGGCATTCTTTCTTCAGATATTATTATGCAAAAACATGGCCCGGTTCATAAAATTGGGCAACTTCAATGAGCTAGTTATATGAAAAGGATGCAAGAATTTCGCATGACCAAGAGGTATGCATAGATATGGAGCCTAGTGCCTATATCTGATATGTAATAAACTGAAACGTATCTAGCGTCATATTCTGTCTGTCTGTAAATCTATAAATAGAATTGCTTGCGTTACAAATGAATGATGTCACGAAGAATAAGTGCTGATATTGATTGCCAAATGCCAAAGACGTGAGCGGATAATGGATTTAATTTGTAACAAAAAAACTGGCTTATTTTTATTTGAATTTGTTGGTTTGTTTTTGTTTGTTGATATCATAAATTAAGCAACAAACCGCAAATGATCTTTAATTATTATCGTATCAGTAAGTATATTAATCCGATACGCACAATTTATCATTGTCATAAAAGGGAGGGAGCAAAAATATCCATTCATCCGAAGTTGACTTTCATATTTGTCGCAATAGACAGTCAGTTAATTTTATTATTATATTAGTGTCAATTCTTGGAAAGATAGGTAAGTACTTATCTTTTGAACCGTCGTCGTCGCAAACGACGTTATCATAATATTATTTACTTTGCAATTAATCTCTTTCAGAATTGCCGACGAAAATGTCTTAACGCTACGATCGTTCACAAGGCCATACCAAGGCCGTCCAAGAAGATTGGCTATGTTAGCCATGTAGTATATGTACGGATTGTTGAATAAAACCACACATTGTAGGATACGTGTTGTATTCTTGTATTGTCAACGATCCGTACAAGAGAGAGAATCAATCGATTAATATTATAACTAACTTAAGTACCTATAGCTTAGTCAGCTACGTTTGTCACAGTGTTGCAGCGCGTAACGTTAAGTCGCGGTAAAAGGGTAAACTTAGGCATATACTACACCTTCCCCCAAAAGATATTCCTTCAGCCACATGAGGGCCCATCAACGCCAACAACGGAGTTGAAACAGTCGCCGTGGTCTCTGAGAAATCGGTTAGGAGCAATACACACTGCTAATCAAATCTTTGTCAATCATTCCTATAACCACCAACATAAATAACTGATCCACAAAGACCCAGACCTCATGCTAGAAGCTGGTAGAAAAGCAAATTGTTCAATCCTCTAAAATTAAATTGACATTGACGCAGAGTGCGAAACTGGCAGGATGTGGGTTGTCGGTAAACATTTGCAATTGACACGTGGGATACGCACCACGGGAGCAACGTCATTGGCTGATTGGATGGTTTACACGCGGCGATCGCAATCGCGACGTAAAGGTATCAGAATAAAATTCTGACAATGCAACCCATTCGTACGTGATTTCCGCGATTTACGTGATTCTCAACACTTTGAAACCAGCTTTAAGCCTCTTTTATGCCATCGTTATTTTTGAAAAGGAAATCGCAAATAATTTCAGGAACATCTTGATAAGCAGCCTGACAGAATCAACCAAACCAGAGAAGTAGAGAACCTAGGCAACATGGATCTGTACAATACGGGTGACGCGGCGCGGCGGTTTAAAACCCTGCCGCTAGGATCAGGGAGAATTTATATCATCCTTCTCGATCCTGTGCTAACTGCATCCAAATTTTCCACCGTTTCTCACGATGTCAACAGCCCACTTAGCTGCTAGGAGATTTCTCATGCCTCATCCCTGAACCTGTTCTAACAAACTTTAGAAATAGCACAGGAAAATAAGCCGTATTTGAATGAACACGGAACAAGTGCGCGCATCCGCCGTATGATTTACGACTGGCCAATTGACTCAGCATCAATTGAAAGATTGCTTTACCTTAGGTCAACCTTGCATGTATCTCAATCTCGAAAATTCTCCTGAACGTTAAACTGTTCAAATGTTTGTGTCGTTGACATTGCTTGTGCCGGCCAAACTTTCAAAGTAAGCCAGTTGTTTGATGCCAGTTAAAAGTCTCAAGTTCCAAGAGTCGAAGGCCCATCAGTTCGAATTCCAAAAAGGGTGGCTACCAACGGATAGCAATATACCCCACCCCTATCACTGATAAGCCAGCTCTTATCATGGAGCATTCCAATTATTCTGAGAAGATGTATTGCCCAATTATGGAACATTCTGACCATTCTGAGATGGATTGCCCAGGACCTTCTAGGGGATGTGATGAGCTTTTTTGAATACTAGATTAGTGTCACATTTGTATTTGTGTTGTGAAAATATTTATGTAAAAATAGATCAATAGTTTTTCTCTTTTCGTGAATACAGGAACATTCCTCATCGCAAATATTAATAAAAAACGAAAGCCACTTATAAAATTTTACGTTCTTTTTTACGACCAGAGCTGCGTGAGCAAATAACGTGATAGATTAAGCAGGACAGGCTCGTGTAAGTGACGACAGCAAATACTAAAATGTATAGTTACCTAACAGTTTCTACTGACACGTCCGCAGTGCGGAGTCCAGCTCAGAATTCACCACCTCCTCTCTTTGTGGCTTTCGTAGGAAGCGTGTCAAAATTAGGTTCTTAGGGATACAGAACGTGAGGTTACGTAGTGACATTGACATAGTATGAGAAAGATTACTGAACCCACAGTACGGACAATCTTCGCCCCCCAAATTATGACCATTCGTTGGTACGGGAGGAGAAAGAGTAAGCAAGCATACAGCTTACTCTCCAGACTAATGCATAACAAAGGTTAGGTCTAACAAACTGACTGATACACTACTGGTGTAGTTAGCTCTCATTTGCACTAATTATGTGCTGAGTGCAAACATCTTCTTGTCAGTGTGAGCCTTTTTGTATGAAGTGTCCCGCCAGAGTGTATAGTGGATTCTAGCATCTTGCCTTTATATGTTTTTAGCGTCATCTTAATTTAGCCAAGTTTCTGTCCTACCCTACCCGAAAGGTATCTACTTCTATTAATTGTGTGTGTTTGTGTATGTCTATGTATGTAGATATATCAAGGTCCCATTGCATTCTTGACTAGTTGCATTATCAATTGCATGTCACGTGAAGACCCCACCCACGGACGCGTGTCTACAGACCATACAGTGCGCGCGCGCACGTGCGCCGGGCTTCCGTCCAACTATTCAAAGTCACACCCCCAATGACGATGACGTCAAACACTATTGATAGTTCCACCCTTACATCAGGTGATTACAGTACATACGCAAACGAAACATATTTGGGTAAGGCATTTCTTATTTTGGTCTTGGCAGGTCATTGTGTTTTGTGTTCTCAGAACTGATTTGTAAATAACATTCGCGGCTGTTTTCTTGTCAGTCCAGACAATTTGAAGGCGTAAACAAGGTTAGGTCTAACAAACTGACAGATGTACTACTGGTGTATGTACCAGATGGCAAGAAACAATATCCTACTAATAATATAAATATGAAAGTTTGTGACGATATTTGTGACTCAATAAAGAATAAACGGCTGAACCAAGGATGAAATTCAGCAAACAGTTTGGTTCAAAGAGTTGCCAATGTCAAGATGTCCCGGAAGCTTTTACGTTTAGGAGTAGGTCGCCTACCTGGATATTGAGGAACGAGGGATACCAGCTTTTTCAGACTGTAATAATATACTTTAAAAATACGAAGCATCGTGTGGCCAAGAATGTATGCTTGCTCGCGAACCTGAAGGAGTAGACAGGCATCCCCAGCGTCGAAGAGTTGTATCGTTTGGCGAGAGATAGGCAGGGATATGCAGAGACGTCTCTCAACCTCCAGTAACGGAGAGGAACCCGAAGAAGAAGAGATAAATGAAGGAGATTAAAAATTAAATTAAATTAAAAATGTATTTATTACACAAAAACACGTAAGGTTACAATGGTACCGATTCGGACTGTGCCACGACTTAACTTAACTACTTACATTTATTCCTGTCATTTTCTAAAATAAGATTAAGAAAAGAGACAGAAAACCAACAGCTGACTTTAGTGCTGTCAAAGTGACGTTACACGCCCAAAATAAGATGCCATCATAATGTACGCCATCTTATTTAAAGCGTTGTTGGTTTTCTGTCTCTTTTCTTAATCTTATTTTAGAAAGTGTCAGGAATAAATTTAGTTAAGTTACGTCGTGGCACAGTCCGAATCGGTACCATTGTAACCTTACCCAAAATGAGATGCCATCATAATGTACGCCATCTTATTTAAAGCGTTTTTGGGTTTTGGGCGTGTAACGTCACCTTGACAGCACTAAAGTCAGCTGTTGGTTTTCTGTCTCTTTTCTTAATCTTATTTTAGAAAGTGACAGGAATAAATTTAGTTAAGTTAAGTCGTGGCACAGTCCGAATCGAGGCCATTGTGACTCGTTGGACCTCAACACGGCACTGGGCCAGTTCTAGAGATACCAACGCCTTCCCAGGATTACAGTTTGATGAGCTACGGCATGCTACGGTTAGCATGTTAAGATAGCGTATTTCGCCGACTCCTCATCCTCTAGGGTGACAATATTGGACAATGTTTCACGTTAATTTGAAGCACTGAGATCAAAAGTGGTGTAACCCTCTAAAGGTAACCAAGGCACTTAATTAATGTCAATCTTATACCCAGAAAAGAAGAATGAAAACACCTTAGCAGCACCCAGAAGGTTACGACATCGAATATGCACACAGCGCAGCGTCTCAGTGCCATGAAATCACCTAATAGAATTTGATAACTTTCTATGATACAAAGTAACAACGTAGGTGTGTCGATTGGCATGAATGGCGAACTGAGGACAATCGTATATTTCTGTATGTCTTGTAACATTAATACTCTTGGCAATGATTCTTGGCATGGGGAGGAATATTCCATGACGTTTATTTGTCAGGTTTGGTTTTGTTGAGAGTCACCTGTTTGTTTTTCATGGTCTGGTAAACAACAATTTGATGTTATGCTCAATGCTCATAATACCTACAGTCTGTTGAAACTACAGCGACTGTTTTATCGATACGCAAGATATTTTTAAGTGCAATAGAGGGCAAAACACAAATGCAAGCACTTTCTTGTCCTTATAATGTTGAATCTGACAGAACGAGAAACTGCTAGAGACCAGAACCATAGATGTTTGTAAGGCCAAAAACGTTTTCGCTTTTTATAGAGACTGCTAGTTTCACAATCCTCTGTAATTTTCTTCAACCCTGATCTGGGAATCCCGCGCAAGTCGTATACACCTTGGAATCAGGGTCGTTTTGAAGCTGGAACAAAGTGCGTCAGACCATCAAACTGAACAACTTTTACTATGGAACCAACTTTGAAATAGCGAAAAAAATATCAGCTGTTTCATAAATGTCGAGAAACTATGTTTCTATTGAACAACTGTTTTTTTTTTCGCTATTTCGATATTGCCTCTTAAAGTTGTTCAGTTTGAAAGACATTGGTCTTTCATCACCATCTCAGCCGATGGACGTCCACTGCTGGAGTCTGGACATAGGCCTCCCCCAAGGATCGCCATAACGACCGGTCCTGCGCTTCACCAGGTCGTTGGTCCACCGTGGTGTGAGGGGCCTACCCACGCTGCGCTTTCCGGTACGCAGTCGCCACTCGAGAACTTTTCTTGTATGTATTAAGTAGGTAATCTTGAATTCCTCTCATAGGCCTCGTGAAATAAATCGAGTATCAAGGTTGTTTTGGGACTTTTGGTTTCATTCGGGGTTTTTCGGGCTTCAGATAAAATCGCTGTTATATTTTGTTGAATTTCATAAAATTGTGTCTACCTATCATAGGTACCTATCTAAACTATTATAAAATTGTAACAGGAGTGTGTCTTTACAATGAAGATATTTACAAAAAAAAGATTACGATATGGTTTTTAGGTGTCCCTGATTCCAAATCACCAATTTTTGGATTTTTTGTCTGTCTGTTTGTTTGTGTGTTGGTTTGTTTGTTTGAACGAGCATCACGCAAAGACTACTGAACCGATTTTGATGAAACTTTTTTTGTTTGATAGCTTATGATCTGACTTAAAATCTGGTATACAACGGAAGATACAACGTGTTAATGAATTAGCGCAAAACCTCATACACCCCAACTGATTTATAACAAAACTAGCGGCCCGTCCCGGCTTCGCACGGGTGGACGTCTAATCTTTTCTAGCAATAAATATAGCCTATGTTACTCAGGGTGAATGCAGCTTTCTAGTGGTGAAAGAATTTTTTAAATCGGCCCAGTACTTTTTGAGCCTATTCATTACAAACATACAAACATACAAAAATAGGTACAAATCTTTCCTCTTTATAATATTAGTGTAGATAATTAGATTGCAACAATAATTCCATTATATTGATAGTTAAAATTTAAAGTTATTCGTATTTTAAGTTTTGAGGCAAAAATGATTTGTTATCATTTCAGCACTGAAAGAAAGCGCTAACGTACTCATGGATACATTTTTATAATCTTGTTTTGGTAGTAAGTAGGGTGAGTGTGCCCGTGCGGTGGGTTATGTCATCGGGTTCAGTAAATTTTAAATTTTGCAAAAAAATTATTTCATATTTGGAAAACATTTACCTATGTTGAAACCATGATAATTCGATTCTGCTCTCGATTCTAAACAAACTGCTTTCTAGTTTTGCGTTAATTCATTAACACGTTGTATAATTTGTGCGGACGAAGTCGCGGGTTTATGATAAAATCGCTGTTATAGAATTTTGTTGAATCTAATTAAATGTTGTCTACCTATCAGCACTGAAGAAATAGGAACACTAAACCAACCATAAATATAAAGTTTTAGCAGCTTTTTTAATAATTATTTCCATCAAGATTATGAAAAAGACTACTTTATTAGTTCGCAACAGAAACTTCCATAAAAAAAACTGCTCCTCTCTATCGGGGTATCTAAATCCTCCGTCGGGTTTTTTATGTAGGTTTTAATTTAGCCCAGTGTTTTTTTCTGAGTTGGGGAAAACAATGCCAACCCTGATAAGCGGTCAAGGTTGTTTGTTTCATTTATTCTCATTTAGTATTTTGTGTTTTCATAGTATGTTATGCTGGCTGCTGTGTTTAGAGAAACCGCGAGGTTCTTCATTAGAATGAACCACCCCATTTCTTCTCGTTATTGTCGAATAAATAAGGCGACTAAGCAATTTTCTTATGCTGTGTTTTTGGGCGAAAGGTCAGCTAAACTTTTTTTAATTAAATTTAGCCGGTTACTTATGCTTGGTACGTACTTGAAGTTGTTTGTGGAATTATATATCCCAATAATGTCCCAATCTCAAGGATTGTTTTTTGAGCAAAATACATTTGAGATAACCCTCCTTCTGCCGCAGTCGGGTAAAAAGAGATGGCGGATCCTATTCTAGTGCTTTTAGGTACTATTTGTCAGTTTTGTATTCTTGAAGACTATTCGTTTAAAAATAAAAGTATGTAAATAAAACAAAAATAAAAAAAACTAGCAAGCTTGAACGCGCACTTCGCGAATGACACAACAGTAAAATAAAAATAAAAACTATTCTCACAAACACTGGATATTTTTTGCAATCTAAGTCCGAACACCTGACGTAATACCATCTATCTCTATGGCAAAAAAGCTCTCCTCATTTTTTATCGAACGACACGACACGTTATCAGTATAATGTACTCTCGTCAAACATCCTAAAAGTCGAATATTGAACCGTCGTACCTTACCTATTTTAACGCTTTGTCAAGTTTTATAGACAATATACCCAAAATTTGTATGTGCCCAAAACCGACGAGCATGGTATAGGACTAATGACTGTTGGGGACGCAAAAGACGTGTTAGGATCGTAACATTTGGTGTATTTAGAATCTCTACACCTCAATGGGAGACGGGTAATTAAATGCACTATTCATAGCATACTGTAATTTAATTTAAATGCATCCAGTTTTAAAAGATTGATAAGTGTCAAAGATATATTAAACTATTGACTTTAAAATATGATAATGTATTGGGTGGCATTGCATCGTTTCCAAATTTTTTACGAACTGTTTATTGTGTTCTAGTAGAATCCATGGCGACAATGCTGCACTGCAGATTTTGTATACAACATGGACATTCTGAATGTGTTATTTGGACTTACTCCCTTGGGAATAGGGTTGCCAGGTATTAAAACCGAATAGTCGGACATACCAGCCAGTTCAGCCGGACATTTGGGTAAAAAAGCCGGACACCCTTATATTGTGGATTTTTTGTCTTGGTATTAATCGGATAAAAAAATTGTAATATGCAAAACCAGGCTTTTTTATCATTTACCGTAAAACATTTTAAATTCTAATGAAATTACAAATAAAAATTGATTAATTTGTCTTCTTTAATCATTAATTCCCTACTTACTTATATTGCAATTTGAAATGGAGGACAAAATGAAACAAAACTTTCTTCACTAAATAAACTTTAAATTTAAAGTAGGTAGGTAACTGCTTAAAAAGCGCAGTTTCCTTCAAAATAGAGTATACTGGTCAAATGTAAAAAGCCTAAGAAAAGCCGGACAGGCCGGACACCGTCTAATTTGGCCGGACACACATCCAAAAAGCCTGACCCTGTCCGGCGTTATCCGGACGCCTGGCAACGCTACTTGGGAAGCTGGGTCTACACATAACATGTTTTCATCTTCTTCCTCTGTGGTCTAACGGTTAAGAGCATTGGGCTCTTGACAAGGAGGTCGTGGGTTCGATTCCCACGGGGGACACCTAGTGATATGTCACTTTGTGCATTAGGACATTAATTAGGACATTGAAGGCTGAATCACCTGATTGTCTGAAAAGAAAGATGATTCCGTGCTTCGGATGACACGTTAAGCTGTTGATCCCGGCTACTATCTCTGGTGGTAGTAGTCGTTACATAAAAACCACGTTAGAGTCACGTAAGGTGGTCTGAAAAAACTCTGACACAAGGGCTTGCCCACACGATAAGCAGATCTTTTTCTGTCGGGATAAATTGTTGTTTTCTGCCAAATCTGTCGTAAGGACCAATATCAATATAAACTTATACGCAAACTGTGTGTGTGTGTGTATTTGTGTGTCAAACAAGCTTGCAAATTGGACTAATTCGATCTAATTTTCTTGTTATCGTTCGCCCACGTACATAACATCTGTCTGTCTCATTCATACCGTCAGCAAATTGTGTAATGAGATGCTATTTTTAGATTTTGATTCTACGAATATATGTTTTTGCCTATTGATACTGCTCATTTTATGATTAGGGTATGGGGTTTGATGTTTGTGATGTTGATGATTTGACAATCCGGTTGGTGGGAACTGGGATGGTTAGTGGACCTGCCAAACCAGAGATCGAATATACAGGGTGAAATTGATATCATTAGCATCCTTTTAAACTAAGAGTCTACCCATCAAACTGAACAACTTTTACTATGGGAGCAAACCGATCGGAGCAACTAAAAAATTAGCTGTTCCATACTAAACTGCAATGCTTCCGCGACAAAAATGTATGCAACAACAGATTCCTTTTTTGCTCCGATCGGTTTGCTTCTATAGTAAAAGTTGTTCAGTTTGATGGGTATTCTCTTAGTTTAAAAGGATGCTAATGATATTAATTTCTAGTTCGGTCACGAATATTATAAAATGTTTGTGTCGTTGGTTTATAAAATACAAAAGCCTAGTAGCTTACGTTTAGGATCATTACAATGTATGGTCTGTGTGCGGTATCGTTATTTAATTCATGATATAATTATCAGTAGGATAGTTTCAATCCAGCGTCGGTTTTCCGTTCCATCCGATTCATATGGGAAATGCATGTGTGCGACTCTACATTCCGAAACTGGATGCCCTATTTCGCCAAAACGTTTGACGCACAATACGCGTAGACGGAATTAATAAAAGTAATATTTTATTATAAGGAGAATGATGACGAGGTTCCCGTCTCACGCCTCTCCTCTCCCCCGCGAGTAATGTAAACATCCCTTGTCGCAGGCGCCAGAGCTTGGGCCAGTGTGCTGGTACTCTTGCGCGGGACCTTTAGGGATAGCGACGTTCCATTGTGCGTGTTCGTTCGATTGTGCGTTCATTTAGTGCATCGGTGCATTGTGGCCTAGATTGTGGCATTCCGTGTAGTTGTTAAGTCTAGTGTAGGTTAGTGTACCTAGGCTGTGACCTAGGTTAGTGACGGATTAGGTAGTAGGTATGTACTTTGTTTCAAAAGGAATTTGTTATTAATCATTATAGAAAGTGACGAGCCCATGATTGATTGTTGTTATTTCGAAATACCCTTTAGCAACCTTTTATCAGAAGTGGGATAGAATTACACTTCCCACCGGTAGTGTCGATTCTATCATACTTCCTGACAGTCAAATATTTTAACGAAAGATCCGATTTTTTGAAGCACGTTTACATGTTCAATTATGGGCAAATCAATACGTTCTCGTTCTCGTACCCGTAGTTAGAGGTCGTAATCGTAAGTCGCGAAAGTCCGCGTAATTAGTACGTTCAAAAAAGTAAACGAAACCCTGGTTTAACAAAGAGTGCGATAGATAGAACGTACTACGTCGGAAATAATGTCGCGCCACTCGCGTCGCGCGGTACCTACCGCTGCTGATGTCATTGTTGACGTGATGAAGTCCACCAAGCTGGTTGAAAAGTACGGTTGGTTACTACGAGTCGAATTTTGATCCAAATATAAACAATGTCGTTGCTTAGTTCAACGAAGTGGATAAAAAGTTTACTGTGATGTGGAATGTTTATATTACGAGTGGGATATTGTTTCGTTTAACGTGTGAAGTAACGGGTGACGTTAAGTTTTGGCTTCGTGAATGGGTCTGCGGACCAAACAGCAACAAACGTATAGGTAAATTACGCACGCATTGGTCCCAGCAAGAGTCGCGTCGCGTCGCGTCGTTGGTAGATAAAGTCGAATGCCCAGTAAAACCTCTTTGTCGGGCGACCATTAGGAAAAATTAATCGTTTCTTTAGAAGTACCTATTTGGTAGGACGGCCGAACGTTTCAATCGTAACAAAACAAAAGTTAATAAACGACGAGAGTCAATGCGATGGTAATAAGGTGGATGCTCTCGTATTTGTAATCAAAATACGCTCAATTAAAAGGAAAGTTGGATTGAGCCGTATGTGCTCGTAGACTGAGCCGCACATTATTATGTGGTGCGTTGGAGAAGTAAATGGACTCCAGAGGTTAATGCTGTTTTGATCAAATGTGATTATTTGAGGTTTACGGGCATACGACATTCGCCTATACTACTGTGAAATTTACAAGCAGGCGACATTCGCTTGTAGTTCTAATATTTCTGGCATGCGACATGCGCCTGTACCTACTACTATTTCTGGCATGCGACATGCGCCTATACTACTGTGAAATTTACAAGCAGGCGACATTCGCTTGTAGTTCTAATATTTCTGGCATGCGACATGCGCCTGTACCTACTACTATTTCTGGCATGCGACATGCGCCTGTACTACTGTGAAATTTACAAGCAGGCGACATTCGCTTGTAGTTCTATATTTCCGGCATGCGACATGCGCCTGTATCTACTTCTACTTCTGGCATGCGACATGCGCCTGTACTACTGCGGAATTTCCAATTACAAGCAGGCGACATTCGCTTGTAGTTCTAACATTTTTCTGGCACGCGAAATGCGCCTGTGTTTTGTTTGTAGGTATGTGACATTCGTCTGCAATGCTTTGCCGGCTATGGGTGCCGAGCAGATAATGTTGATTCTGCCAGCGACGGCGCCGATGACCCCCTGTGTCTGCCGAGGCGCCCTGTGTCTGCCGAGGCGCCCTGTGTCTGCCGAGGCGCCCTGTGTCTGCCGAGGCGCCCTAGCTGTGTCTGCCGAGGCTCCCTATGTCTGCCGAGGACGGCAGAGTGTCAGGAGAAGCCGTATAAGGAGAATGATGACGAGGTTCCCGTCTCACGCCTCTCCTCTCCCCCGCGAGTAATGTAAACATCCCTTGTCGCAGGCGCCAGAGCTTGGGCCAGTGTGCTGGTACTCTTGCGCGGGACCTTTAGGGATAGCGACGTTCCATTGTGCGTGTTCGTTCGATTGTGCGTTCATTTAGTGCATCGGTGCATTGTGGCCTAGATTGTGGCATTCCGTGTAGTTGTTAAGTCTAGTGTAGGTTAGTGTACCTAGGCTGTGTCCTAGGTTAGTGACGGATTAGGTAGTAGGTATGTACTTTGTTTAAAAAGGAATTTGTTATTAATCATTATAGAAAGTGACGAGCCCATGATTGATTGTTGTTATTTCGAAATACCCTTTAGCAACCTTTTATTATATATAGAAAAATAGTTAAGAAAATCTACATGTCGCGTATCAAATAACATTTGCAATCTAAACTATTATAAAACTGTAACAGAAGTGTGTCTGTACATTGAAGATATTATGGTTTTTGGGTGTCCCTGACCAATTTTTGGATTTTTTGTCTGTCTGTTTGTTTGTGTGTTTGTTTGTTTGTTTGAACGAGCATCACGCAAAAACTACTGAACCGATTTTGATGAAACTTTTTTGTTTGATAGCTTATGATCTGACTTAAAATCTGGTATATAATTTATGCGGACGAAGTCGCGGGATGATGCTCGTTTATAATAAAATTACGAAGATATAAATCTTTGAAAATTTTGTATGAAAAATTTCAAAGCTTCGTAATTATATTATAAATTGCAAATGTTAGTTGATACGCGACATCTAGATTTTATAACCTATTTTTCCATATATACAAAGTTACTTATATTAATACCGTCTACGCGTATTGTGTGTCAGAGTTTTGTATAAAATTGACCCCTCTGCAACCGCCTTAAGGCTAGGTATCCCTAGTGCAAGCGTCTCTTTCTTACAAGAAAACGTTTGCAATTAGCCATCCTGCTTCAATTGAAACCAAGATCGCAAAAAAACGTATTTTTCATCAATATCTTTTCTATTGGGTGTTTGGGGTAAAATTCATCGGGTAGAATCACGGCTATAATTAATTACCTTTCAAATTATGGTATATTCAGAAGAAATGGTGTATGGTGATTCTTGTAAAACTGGTTATAAATCTGAAATCGAACTTACTTTGGTCCTCTTTTTCTATCGAGAAAATTTATTAGAATCGTGTTTTCAACGGTTAGATTCACTGCTAGCCCAGTCATTTTACGGTTTGAGCCGGGACTAATTACTAATTGCATTTTTTTTTCGCTATAATATTGAAGAGCCAATTTGAGCTTAAGAATGTACCAAAATTAAAAAAAAAATTACGTCAGCAACAGTTTCAATTTCAAAATATAGATATTATCTCGTTCTAAAAAAAACCTGATGATGAATTTTTTTGCACATATTTAAGGCTTTACCATCATACACTTCTACCATCTTACTTCAAACATGGTGTAAATATTATTATCTACTTAGAAGGTTTTGAAAAATACATTCGTATTTTCTAATAAATACATTTTAATCCCTATTTTATTGATCAAAAATTATGTATATTGTTAAATCTAATTCAAATGAGTGCATTGGTATTAATATTATTAATTTAAAAGCCTTCTGGGACACACAATTTTGATTTCTATGTTGCGTAGCAAATTTTTTTTTAATTTTGTTTAGGATAGTATTTTTGTCAATAAATGGTGCCGGTTACAGTTTAAAAGTCCAATTAATAATTACTCCCTACCCCGCCTAACAAAACTCCGCAAAATGACTGGCCTATGCAGAAAGAACGTATCTACACTGTTATTTGAACTGTTATATATATTAAATGTAATAATTTGGTTATCAAAACCGGTTCGAAAACAGACAAAATAGGTTCCACCCAGCTCAGAGCAACAGGGCTCCCGTCACCACGGGCTCTATGGCCGCCAGCGTGGTCAGTGCAAGGCATCAATAAAACCATTGAAAATATAAACCTTACAACAGAATTAGATACAATACATAACACATAGCAATTTCCTGTTATTACGAAAAGAGAAGCAATTACAGCGCAGTTCTTTATCATTTACTTATCACAGATTTAATGATAAAAGGATTGCAGATATTTCGTCAGCGTATGAGCATGCGACGCGAAAATAGCTTTTATCTTTTATTTCTGAAACCAAGTCGCCTTCACCTTGCGAGATATAACTTTTTAATACTTCCGAATTTTTGTCTACGTTATTCGGGTATAAGCTGTGGAGGTCTCGGTTGTAAAAGGTGGTATGGACGGAGAGAAAAGTAAGACTTGGAATAGCTATGCGTATTGAAAATAAAACCGGTCAAGTGCGAGTTGGGCTACTCGCGCACCGAGGGTTCCGTACCACACCACCACAGAACACAACATTATTAAGTTAGAAAAAAATGTTTTTTGTCCGGGACCTTTAGCGCAAGATCGACTCACGCTTGGCCGGTTTTTAGTATTTGTTGTTATTCTGTAGAGCTTGCTCTATAATCCACTAAGTTTGACGCTTACATGCATTACCGTTTTTACGATAGAGCGTGAAGAAAAAACGTTGATAATAACTAGTGTCTTAATTTTTAACTTTTTGGAATTTTTATTATTTGTTAACAAATCCGCCGTAATAACACATAATATCAGAAAATATCAACTATTTCGCTATTACGGTTCAAAAGTTACAGCCCTAAATAGGTAGGACCGACGGACGGACGCACTGACGGACAACGTAGGCTTAGTAATAGGGTCCCGTTTTCGCCCTTTGGGTACGGAACCCTAAAAAACCTACTCATAGTCTCATAGAGGAGCGCAGTGAAGACAAAAAACAATATTTGACTCGTTCTTTTTGGTGTTCCGTACCAATCGACTCAATCTTGTATTCACTTTGGGTGTATACAAGGTATACTTACTTACAAGAATTGTATACAAGGAGATAAAGGGGAACGATTTTTTTCGTACCCAAAGGGTGCCAACGGGACCTTTCGTCCGCCCTTTAAAAGGCTGTATCTTTTGAACCGTAATAGGTAGCCAGTTGAAAATTTCACAGAATATGTGTCATTAAATTGGATTTGATTACAAATCATAAAAAAAGTAATTTCAGACAGATTAAAAGTCATCTATCAACTCTTGCTTGACGTCATGTTGAGACTTCATGACATGCGTGTTTCTGGCCACATCTTCTCTACAACGGAACACCTTCCGACGCGGTGGTAGAGTCAAAAATGACGTCAGAAAGTCATGTGATATAATTTTGAATATAAACATTTTGATTGACGACCCGGTTGGTGTAATGGTTACCACGCCGGACTGCCGAACCAGGGTCCTGGGTTCGAATCCCGGTTCGGTCATGGATGTTTATATGTTTGTGCCGTTGTTGTATGGTTTCCATAATAAACAGCCTATAAATAGTGCTTTCTTGGGATCATTACAATGTATGTGCCTGTGAGCGTTATTTATTATTTATTTATTTATTTATTTGATTTTATGAAGATACCTTTAAAACTTAAACTTGAACCTGGCAAATCCCAAAAGGGACACCGGCCGTGGTATTAAGTTAAATAACCAAGCAGACTAATTAGTCCATATAACAAAGGTCCTATAGTGATTTTCCGTACACGATTAAAGATCGTGTGCCACCCGGATGGATCCGGTTTAGTCTGCTGACTTGTTTGAAGATCAAGGCAGTACGTGCTAACATGTTATGTTTATATGCCTATTAGCAACAGGTAGCGGGTCGATTTTGCTTATTTAATAGAAAGAAGAAGAATAATACAGGGTGTTAACTGCCTCCGTGGTCTAATGGTTAAGAGCTTTGGCTCTGGACACGGAGGTCGTGGGTTCGATTCCCACGGGGGACACCTAGTGATATGTCACTTTGTGCGTTTTTCCCCAGTTGGTTAGGGCATTGCAGGCTGAATCACCTGATTGTCTGAAAAGAAAAGTGATTCCGTGCTTCGGATGGCACGTTAAGCCGTTGGTCCCGGCTACTATATCTGGTGGTAGTAGTCGTTACTTAAAAACCACGTCAGAGGCCGTAAGGCGGTCTGAAAAAACTATGACACCAGGGCTCTGCCCACACGATAAGAAGAAGCAACAGGTAGCGGGGCGATTTTGCTTCTTTAATAGAATACAGGGTAAACAGTTGCATTACTTTAAGCCGTGATTGTACCCATGATACTGAACAACTTTCCCTAAGAAACCTATATTATTATTATTATTTATTATTTGTGGTTTTGGGCCTTGACAGGCTTACTAAGCCTGTGCCACGTAGACCATCGCTGGTCCTTTGTGATCGCCCTTTTTATAGTTCCTTACCAATCCCCACTGCGGCCAGAAATCGCAGTAGATTCTTGATCGGGATAGTTTGTATCTCATTTGGTGTCAGCACCTGCCTACCCAGATGAGTGCTGCGTTTGTACATCAGGGGGCCACAATCACATAGGAGGTGCAGAGGAGTTTCCATCTCCTCCTTGCAAAATCTGCAGCCGGTCGTGTCACTTAAATTCAGTGTGTGCATGTGCTTATTTAATTTGCAGTGGCCTGTGAGTGACCTTGCTATTGTACAAATTTGGTCCTTGCTGAGGGCAAGGAGACCGTTCGCAAGTTTGCGATTGTAGCCCTTGAAAGAAACCTATAGGAAATATGCATCAAAATGTTTGGACTTCCCATACTAAATGCAATCAACTATGATATGATGACTATGACTATGATATGATGACTATGACTATGATATGATGACTATGACTATGATATGATGACTATGACTATGATATGAATATGATCCAACGTTTGTATGAAAAAAAAAATATTTTTGTGGCGAATTTCCTATAGTTTTCTTAGGGAAAGTTTTTCAGTATCATGGGTACAATCACCTTTTAAAGTACCCAATGCAACTGTTTACCCAAACACCCTGTTTAGGAAGCTATATTAGTTTTAATATACAGGGTCTACAATTAAATGCGTTATATTGTGACACAGGGTGCTTCAGACTATCTAACTGAACAACTCAATCTCTATGGAGCCATCGTCGAAATCGAGAAAAAAATAAGCTGTTCCATACAATGAGCGTTTTTCTTTTGTTTTTTAATTTTAGTTCCTATAAAATTCAACAGGTGGCATGTTTATCGCTCCATAGACACGTTCGTGAGATCCTGTCAAAATCCTGTCAAGTCTGTGCCTGCCATTTTTATTAAGGCCAAGGGATCGAGCCCATACAACCATGTCAGACGTAAAGAGTTTAAAATTTTCGATCAAAATGATTCGCAAATAATGAAATATTCCATCAAAAAGATGCGTTGGCATCTTTTTGATCATCTTTTCAATCTTTATTATTTTGGAGAAACTCTTTTTGAAATTTTGATCTTTATTCGCACAGACCGTAGCGCCATCTATCGATCCCTTAAAAAAAAACGCTCATCGCGTGTAGTTATTGACGTTTTCTATGGAACAACAATTTTTTTGTCATTTCGATGTTTACTCTATTGGCAATTATAGTGAAAGTCGTTCAGATGATGAATGATGAACAAAAAAAAAGTATCTACGGAATTATCCAACGATTTCCACGTAAAATATTAACGATGACACGTTTCGCGAGTGGAAATTGATCGACTTATCACGTTCAGGTAACAAACTTAGAACGATAATACGTCACGTGCGCTTGCGCAAGGTTACTGTTGCGAACATATTGGCGCGAACTGATTGATCTATAATTAATGTTATTTCCTTGTTTAGGTCGTAAAATGGAAATAAAACTTTGCTAAAATCTCTCCAAAACTGTTCATTTAATGCATTGGCCAAGTAAAACAAGTTTCGCATACGCTAGAAGACAAAACGTCAGTGTAACTGCGTATGTACAACGTGTTAATGAATTAACGCAAAACTAGAAAGTAGTTTGTTTAGAATCGAGAGCAGAATCGAATTATCATGGTTTCAACATAGGTAATTTTTTTCAAAATATTAAATAATTTATTTGTAAAATTTTAAATTTTCTGAACCCGATGTCAACCCACCGCACGGGCACACTCACCCTACTTACTACCAAAACAAGATTATTAAAATGTATCTGATTAGCACGTTAGCGCTTTTATTCATTGCTGAAATGATAACAAATCATTTTTGACTCAAAACTTAAAATGCGAATAACTTTAAATTTTAATTATCAAAATAATGAAATTATTGTTTCAATCTAATTATTTTGTTACAAATCAGTTGGGGTATATGAGGTTTTGCGCTAATTCATTAACACGTTGTATATAATTATGTAGAGTTGAAGACCTTTCGACTCATGAAGACCGCATCCCAAAACGACAACTTAAAAAAAACACAATTCCCAAAAGGACAATTCCGAATAGATCAACTTCCCAAAGGGACCACTTCCCAAACGGACCACTTTCTAAAAGGACTACTTTCCTAAAGGACTACTTTCCCAAAACTTTCAACAAAAAGATAAAGAATGCAAATAATTATTTTTGTTATATTGGAAGTTTTTTTTATTTACATAAAAGAAGAAATAGATATACAATTTAAGCTTTTTGGATGGGCACATGTGCAAAGCCGTGGTACAAAAAAATATAGTTACGTCGATAAGGACAGCAATTTAGCGATCTCCTTTTTTAAATAGAGCAAAAGCCATAATGACTAAAAATGGCACCTTTTTTCTTTTTTTAACGCGGCCATCAATAAAACTTGAATATTACAATTCAGAATAAAGTTACACACAAAACTTTACAGCACGTATATCTCTTAACTCAGTCCGAACGGAGATATAAAGGCTTGAAGTAAACGTAATACATTTATTTTCAACTTCAAGCCTTTATATCTCAGTTCAGACTGAGTTTAGTCATGTACATGTAATTACAAGTTTTGTTTGTTACTTTATTCTAAACTAAAATATTCAAGTTTGGTCGATGGCCGCGCTAAAAACAACATCGAAAAATAAGGCGCCAACCTTCCATACAAAACCCGCATTATCTTTTGCTACATGCATCTCTTTTTGTCATCATCTTCTCTCTTTTCTAAACAAAGAGAGAAAACTTACACTTTTTTTATTTTAATTGGCAAATAATGGTAATAAAATCCTAACCGATGACCTATGAAGGAATGACGAAGGCCCGAGGATTTAATTTTGGGAGAGAGGACCACCCAAAGTGGAGATATGGTCCCTGCCTACGACTGGGCAGACGCACAAGTTGACGAACTATCAGTTTAAAATAACAATGTGCATGACCTCCTCGCTCGCAAATGTGACGTCACTCAATCACACGAACTTCACTCGAGTCATTCAAATGATTATTTCCTTTGCATAGAGTCTACATTCCTTTATCAACCGAGTGAAGCTATCCAGCCCCGGATCTAGGGGGGGCAAACGGGGGCCCACGCTCCGGGCGGCAGGTCTAGGGGGCACCAAAAAGAATAGTTTGAAAAATAAAATATTGCGGCGACTTGAAAATATTGTAAAAAAAATCGCTCGCTCCTGGTATTAGATCATATTGCAATGATCTCATTATATTGCGGTAAAATCTGAAGCTCGCTTCGCTCGCTCTTAATTTTTTTCAAGTTTTAGATATTTTTGCAACAACCAAAACTGGACCCCCCTGGAAAAAATTATTGCTGCTCCCTGGAGGGGAGGGGCGCCAATGTCAAGTTTTTGCCCCGGGGTCGGAAAAATCGTAGATCCGGGGCTGAAGCTATCCAACGGCCCTTCAGGGTCATGCACATTGTTATTTTAAACTGATAGTACCTATGTGTGCCTAAAGTGCCTATGTATTTTAATAATGGAGCAATGTAATGAAAATATTATCTATTTTCATTACATTGCTCCTAAAATTCAATAAAGATACTAATTAAATAACATTCAATAAAATGTTATGTTTTTACTGGTGCATTTCACATTTCCATAAAGGCAGGCAGGCAGGCAGGTTATCTATAACTGCAGTTCTTTCATCCGTAACAAACAATATTATAGAATACTCAATAAAGCACAATGCAATGAATTGCATTAGGTACAGCCATGTACAGCTATTCATAATTTTCTGATAAAGAAATTCAGTCAACACAATAATATATTAATATAATACTAAAAATAAACCACAAGGATAAACGGCAAAAGCAATGAACTGAAACGGAATAAGTGCCAACATTGCGTGACACATTCCAACCCGAATGAAGAAATACTAGAATACAAGACAAACGATTTAACGTCAATCCAAATCGAAGCAAATCTACGTCATTCATCCCGGTTCAATCCTAGTTATGCTAATCTGATATATTACTGACGTGCCAGTGACCAACCGTCATCATCATCAGCATTTGTCCACCCACTGCAGGGTATAAGCCTGCTCCCCATTATGCCACTCTTTCCTGTCTTGTACCAGTCTCATCCAAGTCTTTCCAGCTGCCTTTGCAATATCATGAGCCCACCTGGCTGCTGGACCAATAGAATATCATCCGATTAAAGTTTGTACAAACTAAGGCATCCATCTCCATCTCTTCCGGGGGCGACTTGAGGAGGACTATCCTCGGCAATCTAGGATATCCCGATGCGTATGAATGGAGGATAAAAGGTTTTTGCACAGGAGTGCGATGAAATAGGATAAAGGAGACAAAATAGTTAATAACGATAGCATACATTGTCAACTAACAGAAATAACAATACGATGGTCGGGTGGAGAAACCCTTGAAGACAATGTGCGCAACGAATATAAAGAGGAAGGTTTAAGAACGCACCCATAACTGTCATAATAAGTGAAGCAAGGTCCCGTGATGAGGAGACCACACGATCACGTCGTTAAGTACCTTTCCACTGCTACAAAGAAAAGGGGGAAAGGGAGACCTCAAATCACCTGCAGTGCTAGCATGATACCCCGCGACTTCGAGTCTCTCTATACTCTATACCATATCTCTATATCAGCGCGCCTTGTGCGCGGGCTCTAATTACCGATTCGGTGTTTCAATATATAAAAATGATAGTTTTAACCGGTAAGGTAACCCAACAAACCCGCGCCGCGACTTTGCTATCTCTCGGTAGAGTGGCTGGCGCGCTGTCAAATCATGCTCAGCATCGCGGGATAAATGACAGGCGCGGGTATGGTTTTCAAACCCGCAGGCGCGCTTCAAGCGAGTAATCATGCTAGCACTGCTGGTAGACGAATGTCCAGAGAGACACTAAAGCGTTGACTCCAGTAACAAGATGTCTATCAAAGTCCTGAATTGAGTCGCATGATTGGGAAAGCCGACCCCGTGTAACGTGACAAGGCATGGCAGATGAAGAACATTATCAACGCTAGTAATTATATTTTCCAGCACAATTCGGTCCTTAGCAACGGCAACGTCTGCTTTTTTTGGAGGTCAGACGACCAACGAACCGTCGCCTTCGGGGTCAATGTGACCCTCAGAACACGTAATTTTATGCTTAAATTTTCTGGTACATTGAAAGGATAGGAGGTTTGAAGGACCGACATTATTTAACGTGTAACAGATTTTGAAGTCGTCGTAGGCCTGTGTTCATCAACGTCTTTTGGTTAAAATGATTATAAATGAGGACAAATTATAAGAGTGAGTGAGTGAGTGAGTGAGTTTGAGTCATAAAGGTATCATATAGAGGAACTGACAGCTGAGAGAGCGAGATGTACCTAGCGGCACCGTTTTTGGGAACTTGTCAGCACAATCGACTGGGTAAATATTCGTGCTCTGTGAATAATTAGTGAATCTTAAGTGAAGTCGTAGATTATTTTGTGAAATATACTAACACTATTTCATTAAATTACCTACGATTTCACGTTAGATTCACAATTATACACAGAACTCGAAGTTTTAGGGTGTGTGTAGGGCGATAAGTGCAGACAAATGCACAAAAAACGGTTTCATTTGACAACTCATGTCAGTTACTCTATTCGACAGGTATAATAACTTTATGGTTTGAGTATAATTGATTGATTGAAAAATTGACAATGTAGCTATTATAAAAACACTTTATATGTATAGTCGTTCGGAACAATTAATTCTAACAGGAAAACTGGTTAAACAAAATAAGTAGAGTTATAATATAACCTTATGATTGGATCATAAATTCATAACATAACATAACATAACCTGCTTAGGTACCTTCTTGTACATATTTTAAAAATCCAAGAGTGTTTTTCAGTTTGTCAGTTAGGTAATTTATGTCTTCACATCTACAGTAGACTAAAGCATTTTCAATTAAATTTGGAAAATAAGTAACCCTGAGTTAAATTCGAAAACGAACCTAACGCGAGTGAAGCCACGAGCAATAACTAGTCAGACATAGTTAGGCGCTGTCCTATTGCCATCGCACGCGCGATCATGCGTCCGTCCGATGAAAATGATCGTGCGATCGTGCGATCAAACATAGGAATCAGTATTGACTGTCCTAATTTCGATCGCGCGATCGAGGAGCGCGACGAGGCAAGGGTGTACCTACACTCAGCGGGACCCCGTGTCCTAGAACTTGTTCTATAGAATTTGTTCTAATTTCAAATATTATTGATTTCAAACATATTACAGCCTTTGGATAACGCACTTCCCCGGTTTGGAAGGGTGCGGGTTCAAGTCCGGCTCGAGACTTAATTTTTCAATCTTTAATTTGATTAGAATTTGTTCTATCGAATCCAATTAGAAATAAAATGTGTTCCGTCAAAATGGGAGAATGGCATAGGCAAAGATTTTTTTTGGTCTTTACGACTAGAATTCGAGTTTCAACAACAACAAAAAATGAAAACCGACTTCAAAGTAAAAAAGTTAAAAAATAATATTTCAGTTTGACTTTTACGTTCGAATCTATAAGAAAATTAATATTTTGTTTTATCGAAGTTTGATAAAGGTGAGAAATAAAACCTTTGGCCTTAATAATTAAACTCAAGTTGTTTTATTAAAATAATCAAGCACTGTTGTACAAGTAAGAACACAACATTGTCTACAATTGTATCATGGACAAACTTTTTCTATCATCAACCGTTGTCGAGATATCTGTCTATTACTATTTTAATTAATAATTTTTTGCAAATATCTCGTTTCGTATGCATCAAATCGTGAATAAAGTTATTACAAAACTTCTAGAACATAACATTGTCTACAATTGTATCTTTGAGAAACTTTTTCTATCATCAACCGTTGTCGAGATATCTGTCTATTACTATTTTAATTAATTCGTTTTTGCAAATATCTCATTTCGTATGCATCAAATCGTGAATAAAGTTATAACAAAACCTGTAGTACATAATATTATCTACAATTGTATACTACACAAACTTTTCCTATCATCAACAATTTTCGAGATATCTGTCTATTACTATTTAATTAATTCGTTTTTGCAAATATCTCTTTTCGTATGCATCAAATCGTGAACAAAGTTAGAACAAAACTTGTAAAACATAATATTGTCTACAATTGTTTTTCAGACAAACTTTTTCTATCATGAACCGTTTTCGAGATATCTGTCTATTACTATTTTAATTAATAATTTTTTGCAAATATCTCGTTTCGTATGCATCAAATCGTGAACAAAGTTATAACAAAACTTGTAGTACATAACTTTATCTACAATTCTATGCTACACAACCTTTTCCTATCATCAACAATTTTCGAGATATCTGTCTATTACTATTTAATTAATTCGTTTTTGCAAATATCTCTTTTCGTATGCATCAAATCGTGAACAAAGTTAGAATAAAACTTGTAGAACATAACATTGTCTATAATTGTATTTTTAAGAAACTTTTTCTATCATCAACAATTTTCTAGATATCTGTCTATTACTATTTTAATTTATTCGTTTTTGCAAATTTCTCTTTTCGTATGCTTCAAATCGTGAACAAAGTTATTACAAAACTTGTAAAACATAATATTGTCTACAATTGTTTTTCAGACAAACTTTTTCTATCAAGAACCGTTTTCGAGATATCTGTCTATTACTATTTTAATTAATAATTTTTTGCAAATATCTCTTTTCGTATGCTTCAAATCGTGAATAAAGTTATTACAAAATTTGTAGAACATAACATTATCTACAATTTTATGATTAACAAACTTTTCCTATGATCAACAATTTTCGAGATATCTGTCTATTACTATTTTAATTAATTCGTTTTTGCAAATATCTCTTTTCGTATGCATCAAATCGTGAACAAAGTTAAAACAAAACATGTAGAACATAACATTGTCTATAATTGTATCAAAAAGAAACTTTTTTTATCATGAACCGTTGTCGAGATATCTGTCTATTACTATTTTAATTAATTATATTTTGCAAATATCTCTTTTCGTATGCATCAAATCGTGAACAAAGTTAAAACAAAACATGTAGAACATAACATTGTCTATAATTGTATCTTAAGAAACTTTTTCTATCATGAACCGTTGTCGAGATATCTGTCTATTACTATTTTAATTAATTCGTTTTTGCAAATATCTCTTTTCGTATGCATCAAATCGTGAACAAAGTTAAAACAAAACATGTAAAACATAACATTGTCTATAATTGTATCTTAAGAAACTTTTTCTATCATGAACCGTTGTCGAGATATCTGTCTATTACTATTTAATTAATTCGTTTTTGCAAATATCTCTTTTCGTATGCATCAAATCGTGAACAAAGTTAAAACAAAACATGTAGAACATAACATTGTCTATAATTGTATCTTTAAGAAACTTTTTCTATCATGAACCGTTTTCGAGATATCTGTCTATTACTATTTTAATTAATTATTTTTTGCAAATATCTCGTTTCGTATGCATCAAATTGTGAACAAAGTTATAACAAAACTTGTAGTACATAACATTATCTACAATTGTATGCTACACAAACTTTTCCTATCATCAACAATTTTCGAGATATCTGTCTATTACTATTTAATTAATTCGTTTTTGCAAATATCTCTTTTCGTATGCATGAAATCGTGAACAAAGTTAGAACAAAACTTGTAGAACATAACATAGTCTATAATTGTATATTTAAGAAACTTTTTCTATCATCTACAATTTTCGAGATATCTGTCTATTACTATTTTAATTTATTCGTTTTTGCAAATATCTCTTTTAGTATGCTTGAAATCGTGAATAAAGTTAGTACAAAACTTGTAGAACATAACATTATCTACAATTTTATGCTTAACAAACTTTTCCTATGATCAACAATTTTCGAGATATCTGTCTATTACTATTTTAATTAATTCGTTTTTGCAAATATCTCTTTTCGTATGCATCAAATCGTGAACAAAGTTAAAACAAAACATGTAGAACATAAGATTGTCTATAATTGTATCAAAAAGAAACTTTTTTTATCATGAACCGTTGTCGAGATATCTGTCTATTACTATTTTAATTAATTATTTTTGCAAATATCTCTTTTCGTATGCATCAAATCGTGAACAAAGTTAAAACAAAACATGTAGAACATAACATTGTCTATAATTGTATCTTAAGAAACTTTTTCTATCATGAACCGTTGTCGAGATATCTGTCTATTACTATTTTAATTAATTCGTTTTTGCAAATATCTCTTTTCGTAAGCATCAAATCGTGAACAAAGTTAAAACAAAACATGTAAAACATAACATTGTCTATAATTGTATCTTAAGAAACTTTTTCTATCATGAACCGTTGTCGAGATATCTGTCTATTACTATTTAATTAATTCGTTTTTGCAAATATCTCTTTTCGTATGCATCAAATCGTGAACAAAGTTAAAACAAAACATGTAGAACATAACATTGTCTATAATTGTATCTTAAGAAACTTTTTCTATCATGAACCGTTTTCGAGATATCTGTCTATTACTATTTTAATTAATTATTTTTTGCAAATATCTCGTTTCGTATGCATAAAATTGTGAACAAAGTTAAAACAAAACTTGTAGTACATAACATTATCTACAATTGTATGCTACACAAACTTTTCCTATCATCAACAATTTTCGAGATATCTGTCTATTACTATTTAATTAATTCGTTTTTGCAAATATCTCTTTTCGTATGCATGAAATCGTGAACAAAGTTAGAACAAAACTTGTAGAACATAACATAGTCTATAATTGTATATTTAAGAAACTTTTTCTATCATCTACAATTTTCGAGATATCTGTCTATTACTATTTTAATTTATTCGTTTTTGCAAATATCTCTTTTAGTATGCTTGAAATCGTGAATAAAGTTAGTACAAAACTTGTAGAACATAACATTATCTACAATTTTATGCTTAACAAACTTTTCCTATGATCAACAATTTTCGAGATATCTGTCTATTACTATTTTAATTAATTCGTTTTTGCAAATATCTCTTTTCGTATGCATCAAATCGTGAACAAAGTTAAAACAAAACATGTAGAACATAAGATTGTCTATAATTGTATCAAAAAGAAACTTTTTTTATCATGAACCGTTGTCGAGATATCTGTCTATTACTATTTTAATTAATTATTTTTTGCAAATATCTCTTTTCGTATGCATCAAATCGTGAACAAAGTTAAAACAAAACATGTAGAACATAACATTGTCTATAATTGTATCTTAAGAAACTTTTTCTATCATGAACCGTTGTCGAGATATCTGTCTATTACTATTTTAATTAATTCGTTTTTGCAAATATCTCTTTTCGTATGCATCAAATCGTGAACAAAGTTAAAACAAAACATGTAAAACATAACATTGTCTATAATTGTATCTTAAGAAACTTTTTCTATCATGAACCGTTGTCGAGATATCTGTCTATTACTATTTAATTAATTCGTTTTTGCAAATATCTCTTTTCGTATGCATCAAATCGTGAACAAAGTTAAAACAAAACATGTAGAACATAACATTGTCTATAATTGTATCTTAAGAAACTTTTTCTATCATGAACCGTTTTCGAGATATCTGTCTATTACTATTTTAATTAATTATTTTTTGCAAATATCTCGTTTCGTATGCATAAAATTGTGAACAAAGTTAAAACAAAACTTGTAGTACATAACATTATCTACAATTGTATGCTACACAAACTTTTCCTATCATCAACAATTTTCGAGATATCTGTCTATTACTATTTAATTAATTCGTTTTTGCAAATATCTCTTTTCGTATGCATGAAATCGTGAACAAAGTTAGAACAAAACTTGTAGAACATAACATAGTCTATAATTGTATAATTAAGAAACTTTTTCTATCATCTACAATTTTCGAGATATCTGTCTATTACTATTTTAATTTATTCGTTTTTGCAAATATCTCTTTTAGTATGCTTGAAATCGTGAATAAAGTTAGTACAAAACTTGTAGAACATAACATTATCTACAATTTTATGCTTAACAAACTTTTCCTATGATCAACAATTTTCGAGATATCTGTCTATTACTATTTTAATTAATTCGTTTTTGCAAATATCTCTTTTCGTATGCATCAAATCGTGAACAAAGTTAAAACAAAACATGTAGAACATAACATTATCTATAATTGTATCAAAAAGAAACTTTTTCTATCATCAACCGTTGTCGAGATATCTGTCTATTACTATTTTTATTAATTCGTTTTTGCAAATATCTCGTTTCGTATGCATCAAATCGTGATCAAAATTATGACAAAACATGTAGAACATAACATTATCTATAATTGTATCAAAAAGAAACTTTTTCTATCATCAACCGTTGTCGAGATATCTGTCTATTACTATTTTAATTTATTCGTTTTTGCAAATTTCTCTTTTCGTATGCTTCAAATCGTGAACAAAGTTATTACAAAACTTGTAAAACATAATATTGTCTACAATTGTTTTTCTAATTAACTTTTTCTATCAAGAACCGTTTTCGAGATATCTGTCTATTACTATTTTAATTAATAATTTTTTGCAAATATCTCGTTTCGTATGCATCAAATCGTGAACAAAATTATGACAAAACTTGTAGTACATAACATTATCTAGAATTGTATGCTACACAAACTATTCCTATCATCAACAATTTTCGAGATATCTGTCTATTACTATTTTAATTAATTCGTTTTTGCAAATATCTCTTTTCGTATGCATCAAATCGTGAACAAAGTTAGAACAAAACTTGTAGAACATAACATTGTCTATAATTGTATTTTTAAGAAACTTTTTCTATCATCAACAATTTTCTAGATATCTGTCTATTACTATTTTAATTTATTCGTTTTTGCAAATTTCTCTTTTCGTATGCTTCAAATCGTGAACAAAGTTATTACAAAACTTGTAAAACATAATATTGTCTACAATTGTTTTTCAGACAAACTTTTTCTATCAAGAACCGTTTTCGAGATATCTGTCTATTACTATTTTAATTAATAATTTTTTGCAAATATCTCTTTTCGTATGCTTCAAATCGTGAATAAAGTTATTACAAAATTTGTAGAACATAACATTATCTACAATTTTATGCTTAACAAACTTTTCCTATGATCAACAATTTTCGAGATATCTGTCTATTACTATTTTAATTAATTCGTTTTTGCAAATATCTCTTTTCGTATGCATCAAATCGTGAACAAAGTTAAAACAAAACATGTAGAACATAACATTATCTATAATTGTATCAAAAAGAAACTTTTTCTGTCATCAACCGTTGTCGAGATATCTGTCTATTACTATTTTAATTAATTCGTTTTTGCAAATATCTCGTTTCGTATGCATCAAATCGTGAACAAAGTTATTACAAAACTTGTAAAACATAATATTGTCTACAATTGTTTTTCAGACAAACTTTTTCTATCAAGAACCGTTTTCGAGATATCTGTCTATTACTATTTTAATTAATTCGTTTTTGCAAATATCTCGTTTCGTATGCATCAAATCGTGAACAAAATTATGACAAAACTTGTAGTACATAACATTATCTAGAATTGTATGCTTCACAAACTATTCCTATCATCAACAATTTTCGAGATATCTGTCTATTACTATTTTAATTAATTCGTTTTTGCAAATATCTCTTTTCGTATGCATCAAATCGTGAACAAAGTTAGAACAAAACTTGTAGAACATAACATTGTCTATAATTGTATTTTTAAGAAACTTTTTCTATCATCAACAATTTTCTAGATATCTGTCTATTACTATTTTAATTAATTCGTTTTTGCAAATATCTCTTTTCGTATGCATCAAATCGTGAACAAAGTTAAAACAAAACATGTAGAACATAACATTGCCTATAATTGTATCTTTAAAAAACTTTTTCTATCATGAACCGTTTTCGAGATATCTGTCTATTACTATTTTAATTAATTATTTTTTGCAAATATCTCGTTTCGTATGCATCAAATCGTGAACAAAGTTAAAACAAAACTTGTAGTACATAACATTATCTACAATTGTATGCTACACAAACTTTTCCTATCATCAACAATTTTCGAGATATCTGTCTATTACTATTTAATTTATTCGTTTTTGCAAATATCTCTTTTCGTATGCTTGAAATCGTGAATAAAGTTATTACAAAACTTGTAGTACATAACATTATCTAGAATTGTATGCTACACAAACTTTTCCTATGATCAACAATTTTCGAGATATCTGTCTATTACTATTTTAATTAATTCGTTTTTGCAAATATCTCTTTTCGTATGCATCAAATCGTGAACAAAGTTAAAACAAAACATGTAGAACATAACATTATCTATAATTGTATCAAAAAGAAACTTTTTCTATCATCAACCGTTGTCGAGATATCTGTCTATTACTATTTTAATTAATTCGTTTTTGCAAATATCTCGTTTCGTATGCTTCAAATCGTGAATAAAGTTATTACAAAATTTGTAGAACATAACATTATCTACAATTTTATGCTTAACAAACTTTTCCTATGATCAACAATTTTCGAGATATCTGTCTATTACTATTTTAATTTATTCGTTTTTGCAAATTTCTCTTTTCGTATGCTTCAAATCGTGAACAAAGTTATTACAAAACTTGTCAAACATAATATTGTCTACAATTGTTTTTCTGATTATTTTTTTCTATCAAGAACCGTTTTCGAGATATCTGTCTATTACTATTTTAATTAATAATTTTTTGCAAATATCTCGTTTCGTATGCATCAAATCGTGAACAAAATTATGACAAAACTTGTAGTACATAACATTATCTAGAATTGTATGCTACACAAACTATTCCTATCATCAACAATTTTCGAGATATCTGTCTATTACTATTTTAATTAATTCGTTTTTGCAAATATCTCTTTTCGTATGCATCAAATCGTGAACAAAGTTAGAACAAAACTTGTAGAACATAACATTGTCTATAATTGTATTTTTAAGAAACTTTTTCTATCATCAACAATTTTCTAGATATCTGTCTATTACTATTTTAATTTATTCGTTTTTGCAAATTTCTCTTTTCGTATGCTTCAAATCGTGAACAAAGTTATTACAAAACTTGTAAAACATAATATTGTCTACAATTGTTTTTCAGACAAACTTTTTCTATCAAGAACCGTTTTCGAGATATCTGTCTATTACTATTTTAATTAATTATTTTTGCAAATATCTCTTTTCGTATGCATCAAATCGTGAACAAAGTTAAAACAAAACATGTAGAACATAACATTGTCTATAATTGTATCTTAAGAAACTTTTTCTATCATGAACCGTTGTCGAGATATCTGTCTATTACTATTTTAATTAATTCGTTTTTGCAAATATCTCTTTTCGTATGCATCAAATCGTGAACAAAGTTAAAACAAAACATGTAGAACATAACATTGTCTATAATTGTATCAAAAAGAAACTTTTTTTATCATGAACCGTTGTCGAGATATCTGTCTATTACTATTTTAATTAATTATTTTTTGCAAATATCTCTTTTCGTATGCATCAAATCGTGAACAAAGTTAAAACAAAACATGTAGAACATAACATTGTCTATAATTGTATCTTAAGAAACTATTCCTATCATCCACAATTTTCGAGATATCTGTCTATTACTATTTTAATTAATTCGTTTTTGCAAATATCTCTTTTCGTATGCATCAAATCGTGAACAAAGTTAAAACAAAACATGTAGAACATAACATTGTCTGTAATTGTATCTTAAGAAACTTTTTCTATCATGAACCGTTGTCGAGATATCTGTCTATTACTATTTAATTAATTCGTTTTTGCAAATATCTCTTTTCGTATGCATCAAATCGTGAACAAAGTTAAAACAAAACATGTAGAACATAACATTGTCTATAATTGTATCAAAAAGAAACTTTTTTTATCATGAACCGTTGTCGAGATATCTGTCTATTACTATTTTAATTAATTATTTTTTGCAAATATCTCGTTTTGTATGGATGAAATCGTGAACAAAGTTATTACAAATCTTGTAGTACATTACATTATCTACAATTTTATGCTACACAAACTATTCCTATCATCAACAATTTTCGAGATATCTGTCTATTACTATTTAATTAATTCGTTTTTGCAAATATCTCTTTTCGTATGCATGAAATCGTGAACAAAGTTAGAACAAAACTTGTAGAACATAACATAGTCTATAATTGTATTTTTAAGAAACTTTTTCTATCATCAACAATTTTCTAGATATCTGTCTATTACTATTTTAATTTATTCGTTTTTGCAAATATCTCTTTTCGTATGCATCAAATCGTGAACAAAGTTAAAACAAAACATGTAGAACATAACATTGTCTATAATTGTATCTTAAGAAACTATTCCTATCATCCACAATTTTCGAGATATCTGTCTATAACTATTTTAATTAATTCGTTTTTGCAAATATCTCTTTTCGTATGCATCAAATCGTGAACAAAGTTAAAACAAAACATGTAGAACATAACATTGTCTGTAATTGTATCTTAAGAAACTTTTTCTATCATGAACCGTTGTCGAGATATCTGTCTATTACTATTTAATTAATTCGTTTTTGCAAATATCTCTTTTCGTATGCATCAAATCGTGAACAAAGTTAAAACAAAACATGTAGAACATAACATTGTCTATAATTGTATCAAAAAGAAACTTTTTTTATCATGAACCGTTGTCGAGATATCTGTCTATTACTATTTTAATTAATTATTTTTTGCAAATATCTCGTTTTGTATGGATGAAATCGTGAACAAAGTTATTACAAAACTTGTAGTACATTACATTATCTACAATTTTATGCTACACAAACTATTCCTATCATCAACAATTTTCGAGATATCTGTCTATTACTATTTAATTAATTCGTTTTTGCAAATATCTCTTTTCGTATGCATGAAATCGTGAACAAAGTTAGAACAAAACTTGTAGAACATAACATAGTCTATAATTGTATTTTTAAGAAACTTTTTCTATCATCAACAATTTTCTAGATATCTGTCTATTACTATTTTAATTTATTCGTTTTTGCAAATATCTCTTTTCGTATGCATCAAATCGTGAACAAAGTTAAAACAAAACATGTAGAACATAATATTTTCTATGATTGTATCTGTAAGAAACTTTTTCTATCATGAACCGTTGTCGAGATATCTGTCTATTACTATTTTAATTAATTATTTTTTGCAAATATCTCGTTTCGTATGGATGAAATCGTGAACAAAGTTATAACAAAACTTGTAGTACATAATATTATCTACAATTGTATGCTGCACAAACTATTCCTATCATCAAAAAATTTCGAGATATCTGTCTATTACTATTTAATTAATTCGTTTTTGCAAATATCTCTTTTCGTATGCATTAAATCGTGAACAAAGTTAGAACAAAACTTGTAGAACATAACATTGTCTATAATTGTTTTTCAGATAAACTTTTTCTATCATGAACCGTTTTCTAGATATCGGTCTATTACTATTTTAATTTATTCGGTTTTGCAAATATCTCTTTTCGTATACTTCAAATCGTGAACAAAGTTGTAAACTTGTAGAACATAACATTATCTACAATTTTATTTTTCAAAAACTTTTCCTATCATCAACCGTTGTCGATATATCTGTCTGTTACTATTTTAATTATTCAGTTTTTACAAATATCTCGTCTCCTATGCATAGGATTGTAAACAAAGTTTATACAAGCGTGAAGACCATTAAATTTCCAACAATTTTGTTCATTACAAATTTTTTTCTATCACTTACCATTGTCGAGATATCTGTCATTTTTGTTATATTATAAAAGTGGTCTGATTCTGGAAAGGTGACCGATCCGCCATGTAAGACCGGGTTTTTCGTGATGGGTAAAGTGTGTTCTTTCGATCCAAATTGGTTTCACATTTCCTATATGTTTAGGCCTAAGACCTATTTTTTTTTATTTTCAACCCCAGTCTGATTTTGAACGGTGACCGATTTGAGAATAACTAAATCTGCTGTGGTGTTCTCCTAAGAGGGCTCTTTCTTAAAATGCGTCCAGTTCGTATCCTATATATTTAGGCCCAGACCCCATTTTTTCGCGATTGTCTTACCGCTGTAAAAAAAATCAGTGACCGCTTTGAGTCATAAGACCGAGGCTAAATGATGTACTTTGGCGTCTATTTTCGAGCTAGACTGAATCCAGCTTTCCTATAATTATAATACGTTTAGGCCCTAGACCGTTGGTGGCTCTGGATCTAATTCTTCCATTTTGACGGATTTTTTTTTTATTTCTAATTGAATTCGATAGAACAAATTCGGAACTAAATCCCATACATACTCGCATCGTTCTAGGACACGGGGTCCCGCTGAGTGCAGGTACACGAAGCAAGGGAGGGTGATCGATCGCATCGATCGCATCGCACCAAATTAGGACACACGTTTTTTGATCGCGCGATCGGTTTCATCGCGCGATGAGATCGCATCGCACCATCGCGCGTGCGATGGCAATAGGACACCGCCTTACTCTTCTTCTTATCGTGTGGGCAGAGCCCTACTAAAGTACTATAGCCCTATAGTTACTAAATTGTATAAAATACAGATATACTATCTGTAACATTGTTAAGTCTCTTTCCGCGCTTTATTTATGTTACTTTCTTCTCTGCACTTCTACAGAAAAGGGCCAGACCATTTTGGTCAATGTGAATAATAATTATGTAAATAGCGAGATTTCAATGACCGTTGGTGGTCATCACAAATACTGGATGCAACAGACAGAAGTCCAACAAGTTTCAAAGAAAAAAAATATTACATTTACTAAGTGAACGTCTTTACAATGTCATAAAAGCAGTCTCTGCAACGACCTTAGAATTAAGTGACGGAGAATCCAAGTGAATCAATCTTGATACCATTGTTGCTATGCCGGTTTCCCATACAAATTATAAACCAAAACCGCTTGTCATTGAAAGAATGGCGTTCTTCTGACGTAAGTTACAGTGGTGTAAGTGTTGTTACAGTTTATATAAGTAGCTAGAGAATGTAGAACAAATTTATACGAATAATGACAATGAATGCAGACGTCAGAACACAATTGCACTTAATAATGCTAAGCTGTATAAAACTAACGTCATACAATATGCAAATGAATCGTGGAAATAAAATAACACGGATTATGAAAATGAAGAGCAAAACCGACTTCAAAACGTCAAGGGTAGAGAACGGTGCGTTGTGCCAAATCGTTTATTTCTGGATGAAAAACGTATCAAGATCACGGTAAATGTTTGTAACAAATAATAAATACACGGAGGACTTACCAAGAAATATGATCGCGTAGTAACAACACAATACACAAGCACTTTATTTTAGTTATTAGCGATGTAAACTTCGCGAGGTTGCGCGCAGCGAGACGTGTGTCCTGTTCCGTGGTTGGATATCAACTGATCAGTTCAGTAAAGTTGTTCACTGATTGTTTCGTTTCACGTAGATGCCGGCCAGCAAGCCTGTATTCGATAGAATTTCTCACCATTCAAGGCAATTTAAACTCTCGAGGATGTTGTTAAGATTTTCATGCAGGGACTTCTTGGAGTCTACGTGTAATGTGACGCGTGAGCCATCAGTCAACATGATTGAATGACGCATGATATGAGTTGAGTTTACTGAATCAAAAGTAGCCATAGCTGGTCGTGGTTTGTGGACAGGTCTTGCAGTATTCGAATACTAATTCTCCAGGAACTATGTTATGTAATTGTGAGTGGAACAATTGGGAGGTTATTTGAATTCGCCTTTATAACCAGGGACGAAAACAGGTTGCGAGGTAAAAACTCCAGAAATCTTATGGCATCTTTATTATGACTTCTTCCTTTTGCTACGCCTGATTATGCGGAAAATGTTATAAGGACCAACCTGGAGAAATTCATTCTTCCAATTCAATTCTCTTCAGAATTGATTATTCATTCGACAAAGAACACAATTTTGGGGAATTGGTCGACCACTATCTCCTGTACAAACAGAATAAACAGCGGAGATTATTCAGTATAATAGCCGGCAAACAACCTTGGCGAAAACCTTGACTGCGCAGAACAGAATTTTTACTCACCCCCATTGGTCAAGTTGTATGCAACGTAGTGTAGTAACTATTAAATAATCTGTGGTGTAGTACTAAATTAGATAAAGAAGTCTAACGACTCGCGGGCAAATTCTAAAACGTCTTGGAATCCGCAACAATTTTAATCAAAGGGGTTGGAAAAACACCACGTTTCTTCCATTGGAAAGAAGACCGCGATCAGAAAAACACGTTATTGGATGTTTAAAAGGGGTCGCGTAAATCTGAAGCTTAGGTATATACTTAAAAGACCCAAGAGCATGAAGAGATGTGTAGCAGAATCTTAGCAAGTGACAATCAATTTGTCTTTGCCTATTCCAGTGGACCATAGGCTTGAGCCTACGCATGTATTTATGGATGTGAATGCCCTTTACAACAATGTCAACCTTCTTCAACATTTAAAATGTAGCTCCATTCACACCAACGTTTTTGGCAACACATGTTCCGCACCTAGAAACTAATTTCATGTTTTGCAATTACATTTATGTCGATGCAATTCTTGCACGTTTCTGCTACGTTGGTTGGTGTGGCAGCGTCGTGCATTCTGATTGGTCAGTTGAACGATCGTACGATCATTTTCTTATTCAGTCAGTTATTCTTACAGCTTAAAATCATTATATTTCTACCTCATTATCTCATATTGTATCTTGTTGTTTACCACGGATAGAATTCTGCCAGTTGTTTAGGGCCCTATATTGCTAGAACCATTTAGGTAATTCAATGCTTCCAGCTAAAAGTTCGGAACTTTGGGTGTCATTTAGGCGCTTTTACAGGAACTCCATTTAGAAATTGGTAGTGAAACTGCTTGCTAAGCCATAGTAGGTACGCCAACTGTCTGAGGTAAAATTAAAATTCCTACCAAGTCTTCGCCCAGACGTAGATACTCTAGGTACTTTATAAGGAAGAGATGGTCGTGCCAAAGACTGAACTACTTGACGCAAATTACTATCGGCATGACATGTTGACACGCTCAACAGAATATGGACTGTAACAAGCTAGAAATAAGAATTAGTTTAGTGACTAACGTACAAACAGTATGAAATTGCAGTCACATGAAGCCGTAATGCCTCTTTGTGTCCTCATCCGCTTCTGGTTCGGTTCGAGTTATAAGAGAATGAATAGATAAGAAATGAAATGTGGATATTCATACATCATCGCCTGCCACCGTTCACTGCTGAATCTAGGACTCTTCCAAGGCAACCGGAGAGTAATAAAAACCGGTCAAGTGCGAGTCGGGCTACTCGCGCACCGAGGGTTCCGTACCACACCACCACAGAACACAACATTATTAACTTAGAAAAAAAACTTTTTTTGTCCGGGACCTTTAGCGCGAGACCGACTCACACTTGGCCGGTTTTTAGTATTTGTTGTTATTCTGTAGAGTTTGCTCTATAATAACACTAAGTTTGAAGCTTGTATGTATTACCGTTCTTACGATAGAGCGTGAAGAAAAAACGTTGATAAAAACTAGTTTCTTGTTAAGAACCCCCCTTAATTTTTAACTTTTTGAAATTTTTATTATTTGTTATCAAATCCGCCATAATAACGCATAATCTGAGAAAATTTCAACTATCTAGCTATTACGGTTCATAAGTTACAGCCCTTAATAGGTAGGACAGACGGACGGACGGACGGACGGACGGACGGACGGACGGACGGACGGACGGACAGACGGACAGACGGACAGACGGACGGACAGACGGACAGACGGACAGACGGACAGACGGACAGACGGACAGACGGACAGACGGACGGACGGACGGAAGGACGGACGGACAGACGGACGGACGGACGGATGGACGGACGGACAACGTAGGCTTAGTAATAGGGTCCGAAACTTGATAAGAAAGGACAATTTTATCAAGACAATTGGAAGGGAAAATAGAGGAGAAGGGAGGCGGATAACCACCTAGACATCTATCATTATCGAGTACAGGTGAAAGAAAAGGATGATGTCGTGTCGAATCAAGAACTCAAGGCGCTTGCGGAAAAGAGACAGGATTGGCGAGTACTCCACCGTCAAGAGCAATGTTAACGCAATCATATGGACACAAGTGGTCGGATACTTTCGTCTGGCTATGATCTGCGTCATACTCGTAGTCTGGGGAGTTTGTAACTTGAACCGCGCAACAAGAAGCCCTGCCCACCTAATTGTTTGGTAGATTCGCTACACGTGTGCAAACAAGTTAACAAAACGACGTACTAGCACGTTTCCATGTGTAGGTGTCCACTCCATACGTTAGCTCATTGTTTTGAGGAGAATTTGGATCAAAGATTGATTTTTGTTATGGCAATGACAATAGCTAGGTTACACAATAAGCTCACCCATAATCATTAGTCACCCATCTTCCAGAGGACTTAGCGACGACGGATTGTTGACGGGCATTAGTTCAGTATTAAGAGCTCATGTAAACAGCCAAATCTATGATTTTGAAGTGAGACGTGATGAATTGAAAGCCCGGCTACTACTGTACAATATCACGTAACCGCTATGTCCGAGGATCTTCTCTAAGAAGATAGAATAGAATAGAATAGAATCATTTATTGCATAGATTGGTTATGTTAGCCACAAGAGCTCATCAATACCAACAAAATATTGAAGCAGTCGCCGTGGGCAAATACGGACACATTTGACGGCAATACGCAAGCTGTAGCTTTTCTGCCCAGTGATTATTTTTGGCAGTTAGGACCTTCAGCCTTGCAACTTTTTTCGCCGACTTTACATGATGCAACATTATCCCTATCGATATCTTGGAAATACTTACTCATGATATTTTCCCTGACCGTCGGGCAACTAATCTACACTAATATTATAAAGAGGAAAGATTTGTACCTATATTTGTATGTTTGTAATGAATAGGCTCAAAAAGTACTGGGCCGATTTAAAAAATTCTTTCACCATTAGAAAGCTGCATTCACCCTGAGTAACATAGGCTATAGTTATTGCTAGAAAAGATTAGACGTCCACCCGTGCGAAGCCGGGACGGGCCGCTAGTAAATGATATAAGCATTGGGTTTTAGTTGAAGTAGGACCAATGTAATAGCCTATAAAATATGAAACAAGACAGCTAGCAACAGGTAGCTAAAGCTATGCAGCCAGCTTCCTGATTCTGGCTTAACTGGAATTACTAGTTGACCTTGAATGTAGACAAGATATCTCATAAGAGTGCGAAAGTAACTGTTAGAGTGAAATAATTGAAAGAGTCAAATGTGTGTAGTTTAGGATTTAGAACAGATCACATAATTTTGTCCCCTTGAGTTTTAGGAACTTATGTAGCTACTACAACCATTTAATGTAATTCAACTACTACAACTATTACTAGCTTTTGCCAACGATGTTTTGGCTTCAAATCAATGAAGCATAGAGTCATGATTATCATCTCAGCCGATGGACGTCCACTGCTGGACATAGGCCTCCCCCAAGGATCGCCGTAACGACCGGTCCTGCGCTGCCCTCATCCAACGGGTTCCCGCCGCCCCTTCAGCAAGTCGTAGGTCCACCGTGTGGGGGCCTACCCACGCAGGGAAACTGCGAGCACAGTCCTCTATATTGCTCTTTGGGTGACTTTCAGCCTTTTAATGAGGCCTTGAGTGAGCGACCACGTCTCTGTTCCATATGCCATCACTGGCAACACACACTGATCTAAGACACTGCAATATTTGGGATGTGAAAATACTACGTAGCTTCCCGAACGCTACCCAGCTGAGTTGCATTCGACGGTTGATCTCTTTCTCGAAGTTGGACCTACCTAACTGAATAGTTTGTCGCAGGTAAACATTATCGTCAACAACTTCGAGGGCAGAGTTTCCGATCATTACAGGCGTAGCTGTACAGAAGCACAGAGTAGAGTACTATAAATGAAGCCAAAGTCAAAGTCAAGTCAAAGTCAAAGTCAAAAATAATTTATTCAATATAGGAGCTTGAAGCACTTATTAAACGTCAAATCTTTTTTTGAATCTACAACCGCGTCGGAACGTGTTGTCGCTGTAGAGAAGATGCGGCCAGAAACTCTACAACATAACACGACTTAATAACTAAACAATATAAATTCTTATGCTAAGGTTATGTATACAATAATCTATGACAATAATACATAGTCTATTTAATAAAATAATTGATACTATACAGTACTATAAGTTAGTGTCACTCAGACCCAAGCATTTCGATCATTGAAATAATCATCCAGTTTATAATATGCTTTTTTACAGAGGACTTTTTTGATCTGAGTTTTAAACATGTTTTCAGAAAGATTCAAAATGGTCTCGGGGATTTTATTATAACAACGTATACAGTGACCGTGAAGCTCTATTAAAATCAGCTAAATCGAAACAGGCAATAAACATCAATTTGTTGCAACAACAATGAATCTCGTCATCGCCAAGTATAAAAATAATTCACGTTACAATCATTTATCAGTAAAATCTTGCCGTTTCATTGTCAAAGGAAAAATACGATGATATGACAGATAAAGATAAGAAAGAAAGAAAGAAAGACTTATTTTGTAAGTGCCAATAGATAAGTAATGGTAGATGACGCAGATAATGGTACTAATTATTTAAAAGATAAAAATAGAAATAAAAAGAAAATTTTGGAATTATGTTCTTACATTTAAACTGACTGAATGACAGACAGGCAACACACAGCCTAAATTACTTCTATCTTCTAGGATATCCGGGTGCTTTTTTCGAAGATCAACCCTAAACATGACAGGGTGTAGGTTTTAGATTAGCCTATATACCTACAGCGTAGGTGAACCTGCCTGCGGATCCTAGGGTCGCTGGTTCGAATATTTGTATGACGAATATGAATTTTTGTACCCGAGTATGTATATTCTACTAAATCGGGCTAGATTCTGGTACTTTAAGGCTGGATTCGACCAAACTTTCATTTATAGAAGAAACAATTTAACAACGCTGTAATAACTTCATTCTTCCTAAATCCATAGGTCTTCTTCTTCTTATCGTGTGGGCAGAGCCCTGGTGTCAGAGTTTTTTCAGACCGCCTTTCGGCCTCTGACGTGGTTTTTATGTAACGACTACTACCACTAGAGATAGTAGCCGGGACCAACGGCTTAACGTGCCATCCGAAGCACGGAATCACTTTCCTTTTCAGACAATCAGGTGATTCAGCCTGCAATGTCCTAACCAACTGGGGAAAAACGCACAAAGTGACATATCACTAGGTGTCCCCCGTGGGAATCGAACCCACGACCTCCGTATCGAGAGCCCATGCTCCATATCCATAGGTAGTAGGTAGGTACACGAATGTATAATCCACCCAAAGAAAGAGGTCGTTGTATCCGTACTTATTGCAATGTGAGGCGATACAGTTTTAATTTGTTAGGTTTCTTTTTAATTTTTTTTTTATAATGTGACATTGACATTTCATCAGTTTCGGTGTAAGCTTAGGGTTGGTAAAACGCAAAATCTGTTTAATCTCCTTCTGAGTTTCAATTACGTCCGGATGGAGGCCTGGTGGCTGTAGCACAATTCCTAGTTTTCTAGGTCTTAGCACTAACACCAGTCTCCACATAAATAACTGTACTATAATTTTAAGACCATTTTTGTTATTGAAAACTGTGTGGAGAAGAATAAACTGTAGAGTAACCGGGGACTTAATCTAAGAATAAAATTTACTCGCGTTTGATCGAATCGGGCCTAAATGGAATTCGATAATCTGGAGATATATTGATTAATTTAATGTAAGGATACGGATTTCGAACAGATAGACGGGCAAAATTAATGTTAAATCAATCAATAGGTAGGTATTATAGTAAAGTCGTATTTTGCCTACAGTATAAAACAATCGAATACTGAAGTAAAATCGATAACAAACTATCGGAATCTAACAAAACGTGACATTTAAGGCAGCAGCCATGACAAGGTACGAGCCTCTGGAATGCAGCTCGCTGATTGGCGGGCAGCAACGAGCCTCCGTGACGTCACGCACTCTTGCGCACGCAATCGCGGAAAATTGTTGTATTTTATGGTATAGGCGAAAGCGATAGCGGCTTTCCTTTAACAAAATATTGAAGAAATAAGTTTGAAACTAAAAACTATTTAATCGAAGTATTTGTTAGTTACAATAAGGACTAAAACAACATAGTATACTCAATAAGTAAACTATTATGAACTGAAACTAAAACAACACAACATTAAAATTATGTATAAAGGAGGCAAACAAACTAATATAAAAAACATTTAAAAAATATATACAACGTGTTAATAAATTAGCGCAAAACCTCATACACCCCAACTGATTTATAACATAATAATTAGATTGAAACAATAATTTCATTATTTTGATAGTTAAAATTTAAAGTTATTCGCATTTTATGTTTTGAGGTTAAAATGATTTGTTATCATTTCAGCAATGAATGAAAGCGCTAACGTACTCATGGATACATTTTAATAATCTTGTTTTGGTAGTAAGTAGGGTGAGTGTGCCCGTGCGGTGGGTTGACATCGGGTTCAGAAAATTTAAAATTTTTATAAAAAATTATTTAATATTTTGAAAAAAATTACCTATGTTGAAACCATGATAATTCGATTCTGCTCTCGATTCTAAACAAACTACTTTCTAGTTTTGCGTTAATTCATTAACACGTTGTATACGGTCAAATTGAGTAACCTCCTCCTTTTTTTGAAGTCGGTTAAAAAGATGGAAAACCGATTTTATTGATCGGTAAAACAGTTCAGATAGACCCTATCAAAATCACTGCAATGTGAAAGGAGTGCCAACTGCCTACCCCGAAAGGAAACGGTCGTGAGCTTATGGTATTATCTTGTAAGCCTGTTTGATGTCCCACGGCTGGGCAAAGGCATCCGCTTTCAATACTCTAAGCTAGGCACATCTAAATTTTTCTCGGAAGCATGCTAGACTCACGGTACTTCTTCTTCTTTTCGTGTCTCTGGTTCTTCAGTTTTTATAATTCACTGGCCAGGTATTGGACAAGCCTGATAACGACACATATCTGGCAAGCCTGACTGCGTCAGCCTAGACTCACTTGGGAACCCAGACTGTGGTGATTTCCACACTTAAAATATCAAAAACTAAGGTCAAGGAAACCGTACTAAAATCAACACTGCAAATCCTTTCTTTTTTCAATAGGAGTGAGGATGTGAGGTACGCGATTTTGGAGTCCCAGTACATTTTTGCGCCGCTGGCAGTGGAGACGTCTGGAACGTGGGGGCCCCCCACTGGAGGGTGGAGGCAAAGGTGTTTTGTGAGAGGTCTGGGAAGGGCAGGAGGATGGTGGAAAACGGCAACGATGTCCGCTCAGGGTCGTATTTGAAGCAGAGGATTTCATTGGCCATCCAGCGCGGGAACGCAGCGGTTGTGATGGGATCCTTTATGCCGTGTATGATGGATGACGAAAGGCCCGTTTAGTTTTTTTTCTTTTGTTATAATTCTCTTTTGTTTTGTTATTTCGCTGACGAAACGTATTTTCAAGAGGCAAAATATAGTCGGGAATGTCAATAGCTATTATCTACCCGCTACCTCGTCATCCTATGCAATAAGTCCAGACTTCTTTAGAAAGCGGTCGACCTCACGGACAAGTCTTGTCCAACCTGACTATCAGGAACTGTAGGCTAGTTCTTAGTAGGCGTTAGAAAGGCTGTGATTAGTTTTACATTATCTGTATAGTGTTGCAAACATATATTAGCAATTATTACATACACATGTACATCTGACAAGAATGTCGAGGATATTTTGTACCTGGAGCGCAAATCTCGCGATATAAGCATAAAAATGATTTAGCCTGCACTGGTAGCATGCACACCCGCGATAGCCGTGATACGGCTTTATCACGTCTTTTATCTCGTTCTTTTGCGCGCGAACGAACGAGATAAAAGACGTGATAAAGCCGTATCACGGCTATCGCGGGTGTGCATGCTACCAGTGCTGGTATTGTTTTGTTCGAGCTAGCCAGCTAGCTAGACCAGCGTTTCCCACTAGCCGGGTCGCGACCCGGTACCGGGTCATCAAAATAAAATACCGGGTCGCAACATTTCCGCCTTGTTTTAAAAAATAAGCAGCAGCTCCATACTTAATTTAGTGACTGAATAGGCGATACCAAAATATATAGTACTAGCGGCCCGTCCCGGCTTCGCACGGGTGGACGTCTAATCTTTTCTAGCAATAAATATAGCCTATGTTACTCAGGGTGAATGCAGCTTTCTAATGGTGAAAGAATTTTTTAAATCGGCCCAGTACTTTTTGAGCCTATTCATTACAAACATACAAACATACAAAAATAGGTACAAATCTTTCCTCTTTATAATATTAGTGTAGATTAATAAAACATTTTTACTATTAATAAATGTGTATTATTTTACCTAATGGAACCAGCTTTGGTTTAAAAGTAAGTATAAAGACTTTCTTTTTTACTGCCCGAGGTTAGTACGCTATTTTTCTCCCCGACGGAGGCGGACAGCGGCAACTTCGTTTAGCGCAGCGGGACGAAAGTTGACGCGAACGCGACGAGAACATGATTTTTTTTCAACCCCCTTTTCGTTGTCGGTCAAGAATACGCTTTTTCTCTTTATTGAGGTAGGCGTATACAGGGTTACATATCGAATAGGGTGCTCCAGTTAGACCATCAAACTGAACAACTTTTACTATGGGCACGGAACGGAATATACAGGGTGTAACAAAACACCATAGTAATACTTAAGGAGGTGCTTCAGACCATCAAACTGAACAACTTTCACTATGGAGCCAACATCGAAATCACGAAAAAAAATCAGCTCTTTCATACAAAACTTTAGTACCGTCTCGACTCAAATGTATGGGACGGCAGATTTTTTTTTTCTCGACGTTTTGGCTCCATAGTGAAAGTTGTTCAGATTGATGGTCTTAAGCACCCCCTTAAGTATTACTAGGGTGTTTTGTTACACCTTGTACTTATAAGAGTTTACTATGGGACCAACTTTGAAATCGCGAAAAAGCAATCAGCTGTTTCATACATTTTGTATAGGCTGATGATGATGAAAGAGATTTATATGTAGGTAAACCTTAGACAATTTATATAGGGACTCGCCTTGCGGTAGCATTTTCCCTCTGCCACGGTATAAGAACAATTGATCTTGTGAATTTACATCCAATTATATACCTTATCACTAAACGACACAGCCTATAATTAATAAACAAAACAAAGCGAAACAATAATTTTGAATTTAGAACGTTTGGGGTTCACATGAGACTACTTTTCATGATTTTTAACATTCAAAATTAGAATCTAAAGTTATGGGAAATAAAATTCGAAGTTGCAGATTTCATGTTACCTCGCCCCCCGCAAAAAGTGGCAGAAATGCTTCATAGTAGAATGACATGCGTAACTAGTTCCTATATAAATTGTCTAAGAGGTATACCCGTCATTCCGATAACAGTTTCCCTTTACTTGGAAATCTTGGATCGCATTGTAGGCAGTGCTATGGATGACGTAACAAGAAATAATGTGATGTAAAAACCATAAAACAAAGTCCAAATCAGCTTGAACGAAGTCCATAGAACAGGTCGGTAATAAAATAAACTGCTTACATATTTACTTTGAGTTTATTATAGGTACTTTAAGGTAATCTAAAACCTAAGTACGTAGGTAAATATTGCATTTTCTTTGCATCACTTTATAACAACCTATTGCTAGGAATAAAATTGTGACTCAGATTCTAGTCGTCGAATCAACGTACAATATCAAATATTAGAATCAGAAATAATCAATCATTAGTAATTTCATAGAGTAAATAAATTACACACAACAGAGGGTCAATGCACATACTAAGAAAGTTGCCACCTTCTTATATGAAAACTCGCGCAATTACAGCGCAGGTGGTGAGTAACGGTACTACAGCTTTTTGTTATTAAAATTTTTAAGAAAATTAATCTATATAATTTATTTCCGTGTTACGCATAACAGTGTAGATACGTTCTTTCTGCAGGGCATCTAACCGTTGAAAACACGATTCTATTAAACTCGATAGAAAAGAGGAGCAAAGTAAGCTCGATTTCAGATTTAAAACCAGTTTTACAAGAATCACCCTACACCATTTCTTCTGAATATACCATCATTTGAAAGGTAAATAATTATAGCAGGGCTTCTACCCGGTGGATTTTTCCACCCAAGAGAAAAGATATTGATGAAAAATACGTTTTTTTGCGATCTTACTTTCAATTGAAGCGGGATGGCTAATTGCAAAAGTTTGTTTTTTAGAAAGAGAGGCTTGCTCTACTAATACCAAGGCTTAATATGCTGAAGATGGTACAGAATATGATGCTCCATGCAGCAATGACTAGGTCAGACAATGTCAAATGAAACTCAGTTTTACAGCACACAAACAGTAAACAAAATGACAATCGATCTTCAATGTACACAAAGGCAGTTTCCACCGAGACGATGAGCAAAGTAAGCAAACATCTTGACAGATTAGTTTATTTTATGAAAACTAGCTTGTTGTAGGCTTTGTTTGTATTTGAGTGATAAGCAGAGATGTGATAATGATCGATTTACTGAATAGGAATATAAAATAAAACGGTAGATGGCATTGAAGACACCGGCTGAATATTTCCTGGAGTGCGATTTTTGAAAGTCAAATCAGCAGTAGAAAGATCTCCATACTAATTTTGACATTTTCAACTGCTGAACTCAGCGAATGAGATTCATAAATAGAACTCCAGGTCAATTTTTTTCAAAATTTATTTAAATTCATCGCGTAATTAATAAATAATGAATCAAAATAATAATAATGCTTAGTAATATTTGTATGACCTTTTAGCGAGACACCTTTTATTAGAATAGAAGAGCAAAACCATCGTTAATAAAAAAAATAAAAAAGACAAATAATAATTCTATACAAAAGTCTATGTAATTCTATTACTACGCCAAGATCAGACCAAAAAGTTTGACATGCAAATTTGAATAGGTTTTATTCTTTTTAAATGTCCTGGCTGTTTTCGCTTTAAAAAATTTGTGATGGCCTTTAGATACTAAAGAAAAATAATATATTTCTTTTTTCTTTTAATGTCTGTTGTCATATTTTTTCGTGATAATAAAGCCAGCGTTAAAGTAATTACTTATTACAATCTTATTTTTTATAGATTCAAGTCGATTGCGCAATTAATGTTCACCTATACCTACCTGATCACAAAACCAAGCTTTTTTGTTTATTGCTTATATAATTTTTGTACCATCTAATAAATATAATTGTTGCAAAAGAAACTCCGGTATACTAAACTTGTACCTACTTATTGATCCAACAAAGTAAAGTCGTTAAGTATGTGAAACCAATCCTTTAACAAAAGAAATATTGTATTTTTAAATTTACATGCATTTTTATCGCTATTTACAATCCGGGGCACTGTTGGGCCGGAATGCTATCCTTTGATCATTCCAATAATATACTTTACGAGCTTTTACCCGCGACTTCGTCCGCATAAATTATATACAGATTTTAAGTCAGATCATAAGCTATCAAACAAAAAAAGTTTCATCAAAATCGGTTCAGTAGTTTTTGCGTGATACTCGAACAAACAAACACCCAAACAAACAAACAAACATACAAACAAACAAACAGACAGACAAAAAATCCAAAAATTGGTGATTTGGAATCAGGGACACCTAAAAACCATGTCGTAATTTTTTTTTTGTAAATATCTTCAATGTACAGACACATTTATGTTACAGTTTTATAATAGTTTAGATTGTTAGTTGTTAATTTTATTTGTTAACGTACTTTTACCCGCGACTTCGTCCGCATAAATTATATACCAGATTTTAAGTCAGATGTTACGCTACCAAACAAAAAAAGTTTCATCAAAATCGGTTCAGTAGTTTTTGCGTGATACTCGAACAAACAAACACCCAAACAAACAAACAAACTAAATTCTTTTTTCAAATTTACAGTTTTATAATTGTCAAGATATAGTTTCATATGAAGACTCCAGATTTTGGCAGTTGCTTAGAACCATTATCTAGTGTCCATTCTGTATTCTACAAATAAAAATTACAGTAAAAAGTAATTTTAAATATTGGATGGCATAATGCTGATTGTCTCGGATAATGCTGATGGATGCATTAATCGTCAAGCCGAGTTAGAGGTCTTCGTGGCAGCTCACTTCTTCTTCTTATCGTGTGGGCAGAGCCCTGGTGTCACCGTTTTTCAGATCGCCTTACGGCCGCTGACGTGGTTTTTTTATGTAACGACTACTACCACCAGAGATAGTAGCCGGGATCGACGGCTTAACGTGCCATCCGAAGCACGGAATCATTTTTTAGAGGACAATCAGGTGATTCAGCCTGCAATGTCCTAACCAACTAAGGAAACACGCAGAAAGTGACATATCACTAGGTGTCCGTGGGAATCGAACCCACGACCTCCGTGTCGAGAGCCAATGCTCTTAACCATTGGACCATGGAGGCAGCAGAACCACGGTATGGTTACATCATCAAATTTGCCCTAGATCCCGTACAAGCGAACTGTTTTGTGTACCCAGAAGCTACAACATGGCCGAATTAACTTGGCACCTGGTTCGCACGTGGCTCGAAATAAAAAACTCGGAAAACTCGGAAAGAATAACTCGAAAATGCTAAAGCGTAGGGACACGTGCAACAGTAACTGAAATGCTATGCTACAGCCTCGCACGGCGGCGACGGCGGGGTCCCGCGGGGGGTAGCAGGAGGGGTGTCAAATTCCAAGCCACGTGCGAGCCAGGTGCCTAGTTAATTCACCCCGTTTGTAAATAGTTTTAAGATTTTGCAATAGGTAATTTGTTACCATGCAAAAAACTTTTGTCATCTATTATAAATTAATAATTTATGTTAAGTATGTTATTTGGTCAGACTGTTTACATGACATTTTAAATGATTTAAAATTCAAGGTTTTTTTGTTGCCAGCATTCTTATCTGTTGAAGATTTTTTATTATGCTTTGAATACTGAGCTCTTTGAGTAGCTGATAAAATTAAGTAGGTATCTGTGTAATGTTTAATTTTCGTGTGCCAAAGCGGAGTTTTTTTATATTAAATTTAGATCATCTGCTGAATATAAAACATGTTGCAAAGTGTTATTTCAGTGACAGTGGCCTCGATTCGGACTGTGCCACGACTTAACTTAACAAAATTTATTCCTGTCACTTTCTAAAATAAGATTAAGAAAAGAGACAGAAAACCAACAGCTGACTTAAGTGCTGTCAAAGTGACGTTACACGCCCAAAAAGGCTTTAAATAAGATGGCGTACATTATGATGGCATCTTATTTTGGGCGTGTAACGTCACTTTGACAGCACTAAAGTCAGCTGTTGGTTTTCTGTCTCTTTTCTTAATATTATTTTAGAAAGTGACAGGAATAAATTTAGTTAAGTTAAGTCGTGGCACAGTCCGAATCGGTACCAGTAAATACTATCCCTGGCCAGACATAATTTTGTGGGTCAAAGTGAGACGTGGACACCGACTAAAAGAGATCGAGACAGGCTGGAGGCTGGAAAGGGTGTTGGAGGAGAATGGAGGGGATAAGTTGAACAGAACGAATCTACACTTCTACACTAATATCATAGAGTAAATAAATTATACACAACAGAGGGTCATACTAAGAAAGTTACCACCTTCTTAGTTGAAAACTCGCGCAAGTACAGCGACGGTTACTACAGCAATGTTTAATTACGTTAAAATATGTGTTAAACACATTTGTTATTAAGATTTTTAAGAAAATTTATCTAGGTATATAATTTATTCCCGTGGAACAAAACTCAAATCTTAATTAAACGTTATTAGATCACTATTGATCTAATAACGTTTAATTAAGATTTATCTCTCGTTCAGGCCAGTAGCGACATCTATTTGGGTATTTCTTACGGAAAAGAAAAAAAATTTATTTTTTATTTTTTTACAATATTTTTAATTTTTACTCATGTATTCTAAAGTGTATCCAAAATAATGGTTTTCAATATACAAGGTCACGCTTAAAAACCTTTGCAAGGGGTTGAAAATGGGGTGCAAAGGTATGGTTGTGACATTGAGCAGCATGGCTGTGACCGTTGATGACATTTCAGCTTTTCTTTTGTCCTCAATACTATGTGTGTTGTTTTTATTCGGTGGCATCTAAAACAATAAGAAATTCTACATCAGATAAACAAAGTCATTCGATCTCACAATATCCTCCACGGCTGGTGTCAAAAATAATTTATATTAGATACGTCACAACCATGCATTTTTGTCACAGCCATGGTCTCAAAAAGCCATGGTATCAAAAAGCCATGGTTGTGACTGCCTTGGTCGTGACATTTTCGTGCCGTGTCCGACATAACTTAAAAACTAGATGAGTTCTTTGCAATATTTTACTTTTAGCAGAAACTATTTAGTTTAGTTTACAATTCATAAAAAAAACACCAGCATTACAATTGTACTTACCTTTTATAATTCAGGCACGGCCTGGACAGGTTTAGATTGTCACTTTTCAAAATAAAACACAAAAACTATTTTTTATATTCACTTCGCTATTCACGCCGTCCGGGAAATGTTAGGCCTAGAATGTTGCCAAAGAAGAAAAATATATAGTGATACCGGCTTTTAATTATCTTACGTTTCTACCGTTTTAGAAGAAAAATTATTTTGTGGCATGGCTGTGATAATTTTTTTTCGGACAAACTTTATAAAGTTTTATATTTTCAACTTATTACCAAAACGAAACAATCAATTTATTTTGTGATAAGTTGAACGCACATAAAATGAATGGCAATGCATTTATTTCCAATAAATCGAAAAGGTATTCAGAAAAAATAAATTTTTAGAATATTTCGGTGAGCGGACACAGCATGGCTGTGACATTTTGGTCATAGTTGTATGTGTAAATCCAACAGCTGTATATTTTATGAGTAATTAAGCTTTCAGTATAGTAAATAAAGTTAATTACTATTATAATTGGAAAAATAAACAAGAGTGACTTCGCCCAGCTAACCAATTCTCACGAAAGACACTATTTTTCGTAAGAATAAGAATTACCCATTTGCGCCAAGACTATACTAAAATATTAAATGTATGGCACTGACCAGACATGCTAATATTATAAAGAGAAAAGATTTGAATGTTTGTTTGTATTGAATAGGCTCCGAAACTACTGGACCGATCTGAATAATTATTTCACCATTAGAATGAAATGTAGCATTCCCGAACGATGATGATCGTGACGAACATAAGCTATGAAAAAAACGGTCAATTGTGTGTCGGGAAAACAAAGGGGCATTGCAACTTTGCAACGCATGCCACGCAACAGCTAGTAACAAATAAACAGATGTTAAGAATGATTAAAGAAAGGAGAAATATAGTAAAAACAAGGGGTAGGTAACCGGATAGGAAAAATTATCGGACACTTGATACGACAAAACAACTTTTTTAAACCTATATTAGAAGGGAAAAGGGAGGGAAAGAAAGGCAGAGGAAGACTTAGACAGAGTTAACTAGCACATGGTTAAGAAAAGGTTTATGTCGTGCCGAATCAGGAACTCAAGGAACTGGCGGAAAAGAGATTGGACTGGCGAATACTCCATCGAAAAGAGCGTGAAATAAGATGATGAAAGATGATGTAAACCCAAAATGTTACAGACTTTCAGAAAACACTTTTACTCAATCTGGAGCAAGGTTATAGTCGATAAAAAAGACTATTTATAGACAATTTATCAACTAATTTGCAGGCAGATTGCGAATGATTCAAAATACGGGTGTGTATGGGTGTGTCTGTTTAACCTACAAAGCGGTATGGTATGGCTACGTGCTGTGGAACGCACATACCAACATATTTATGTTTATTTTTCCTTGTTTTTGTCGATTGAATGTGGGTGTGTACTTTACCACTGGTTACATAATCGTTAGGTATCAATCTTATCCTCTTGCAATACTATAAGTGATATGCAATGAATAAATGAATTATGAATTATAAGAATTACTTAATCACAAAGAAAAAATCTGCTGTTCCACACTAAATTGCATTTGCATTGCAATGGCCTCGATTCGGACTGTGCCACGACTTAACTTAACTAAATGTATTCCTGTCACTTTCTAAAATAAGATTAAGAAAAGAGACAGAAAACCAACAGCTGACTTTAGTGCTGTCAAAGTGACGTTAAACGCCCAAAAACGACTTAAATAAGATGGCGTACATTATGATGGCATCTTATTTTGCGCATTTAACGTCACTTTGACAGCACTAAAGTCAGCTGTTGGTTTTCTGTCTCTTTTCTTAATCTTATTTTAGAAAGTGACAGGAATACATTTAGTTTAGTTTAGTCGTGGTACACTCCGAATCGAGGCCATTATGAAGGCATCTTATTTTGGGCGTGTAACGTCACTTTGACAGCACTAAAGTCAGCTGTTGGTTTTCTGTCTCTTTTCTTAATCTTATTTTAGAAAGTAACAGGAATAAATTTAGTTAAGTCGTGGCACAGTCCGAATCGAGGCCAATGCCTATTCAGTAGCGTAGCGTGGGTTTCCGCCGCCCGGGGCAAAGACTGATTTTGCCGCCCCCTTATCTTACCTACAGTACACAAAAAATAACTGAGCGAGCGAAGCGAGCTCGAAATTATTTGCACATCGATTCGGGTTGTGGTCAGTCATATTTTGGTTTATCTGTGCAAAAATGGAAACTTAGAGCGAGCGAAGCGAGCTCGACTTTTCTCCTCAATTCGAATCTGTTAGAGCCAGAGCTTTTTACGTACAAAACATGTAGGTAAAAGTAGCCTAAGTAAAAGCTATAGGTATTATGGATCGAGCGAAGCATGCTCGAAATTTTTAGCACCACGTCTTAGCTGTGATCGAAACTCCATAGTAAAGTGCATTTGCAAAAATATCCACCATCAAACCCAAGATATTCCTCATAACATGTCTTATTAAACCAAGTCAATCTAAACAGTACAAAGTCAAAGACTTCTCCATTTCACATTCCAAGAAACCATGCACCAGCGCAAACGATACGTGTTGCATTGCACGTCACGCGGCCCGACCAATGAGAGCGCGCAGCGGGGAGGCGCGGCGTTGACGCATGCGTATGGCTGACGCAATAGTGCAAGGGGATTTTGAAACGACTATAAACTTGTTTGGTTCAATGTCGTTTTGAGGTCGTTTGATGCGGTTTTTGAGACGTGTAAGGTACCACGTAGGTATACTGGTGGGTCCGGTGGGTGTGTCACTTTTATTTTAATAGAATATGTAGGTCACTCGCCCCTTTAGAGCAGAGTATCAATTAAAGTAAAGTATGTACTTATTTTTATTTTCCCATGGTTTCTGACTACTGTAGGTATAGCGTAGGTATTGTTGAAATTACCTACCTACCTAATTATGTTGTTACCTAGATGCAATTTATGTTAGTATAGGTTCAATCGTTTTGCTAAAATTTGTACTATAATCACACCAAGTTTGAGTCAAACTTTTTTGTCTCCATAGTGAAACCCTTTAAATATTACTAGATTATTTTGTTACACCTTGTATGAAAAAGCGTCAAAAAAATCGATAAAACTATGAAAAGTCTGTTGGTACCTTTATCCCGCCTAAAATAAAAAAAATAAAAAATGTATCTCAATCACGCAATACTGCTGTAAATTAGGCGACGTGGCCTAATTTATCCATGCGCTATAGGCTAGTCACCTGTCTTGCTAATTTAATTTAACCAAAGCTTACCTACTATAGTTTTGTATGAAACAGCAGATTTTTTATTGTTTCTCTTTGGCTCTGAAAGTTGTTCAGTTTGATGATGTAAACCACCCTTTTAAATATTACTAACACCCCGTGTGTATTACCGTTTTTAAAACAAAAAAAAACTTTTCTTGTGTAGTACCCCCTTAATTTTTTCACTGTTTTAATTTAAGTTATTCGTTTATTAACACATATACTGTGAAAATTTAAAACCCTCTAAGTTCAAAAGGTACAGGCCTTTAAAGGTAGGACAGACAGACAAACATACGGATGGCATAGCTATAGTAATAGGTAATAGGGTCCCATTGACACCTTTTAGGTACGGAACCCTCAACACTATTCCATTAGCTTTTCAAATTTGCCACCAAGGACACTTTCATTATTTGCCTGCGGTAATTCCCATTCTTCATAGCTGAGAATTTGCTATTCATTTATGTTCAGGAGTTATGAGCTCATACTCTTTGGCCTATGAACAAACACTTACTTATCCAGAATTTAATGATGAGTTTATCAATTTGGACTGCATTGACTGCTTATTTACGAAAGAAGTAGTCAGAATATAATGGACAACATTTCATAACTTTTATCACCAATTTTTATTGAATAAATTAAAAATATATTTTAATAATAAGTCATATGTTTTTAGGAACTTTGTAATTAATATGTTATATCATTTCTAACACCAAAATTAGAAAACCATTTAGAGATTATATGATTCAAAGATTATATCAGTTTTTTCAGTCCATTATTTCTCGAGTTATTTGAGAAATACTGAAAAATTAAATAGAGGTTGAGTGAATATCTGTAAAATACAGATGTATAAAATTATTTATTTAGTAAAACAGTTAAGTATAAAGCAAATGAACATAAATATTCTAAAACTAAAATACTAATACTAATATAACTAGACTACCTACAATGCATATTTTTTTATTTCAAGTTATTCATTAAGTATAAAAATATTTTTTCAGTATTTTTCAAATAACCTGAGAAATATTGGATACAAAAATCTGTTACTTTTTAGGTAAGCTAAGGTAGCTAGGATATAAACTCCAAATGGTTTTCGAATTTTGGAACCTTTCCTGAATGATATGTACATTGAAGTGCAGAAGGCCTACAGTGCAATGCTTTCATGATTTTGTTGGGGTGGCCACACTTCTGCAGCATTAAGCTAGTTTCATTAAAACATCATTGCATTCATCATCATCATCATCAGCCAATATAAGGTAAAATTTTTTTTTACTTTTCATACAAACGTTCGATACGTTGATTGCATTTAGTATGGAAAGTCCAACATTTTTTTTGCACCAATAAGTTTCTTACGGAAAGTTGTTCAGTATCATCATATCATGGGTACAATCACCCCGTAAAGTAATGCAACTGTTTACCCTAACACCCTGTATACGTTGGCATGACACAGCCACAGCCCGGACACGGCATACAAAAATTTGAAATTGACACAGATGACGTCACCACATGCGAAACCAAAGAAATTGAACCTTACGAGGTACAACCGAAATCAGATTTTTTAAGAAAAAACTCTTTGATCTGCTTAATTCTAAATCCTACTACAGTCTTGATGAATTTCTGAATGATACTTCGATTTAAGATTTTTTGCGATGACTTTGATTTGGTAAATTTTTTGTTTTGTTCTGACTTTAATCTAAGTAATAACTGTGTTTGACTTTGTTTATTTTGTTTAATTAATTGTAATTAATGTTTTAATGATTGCATGAATGCTACCCACTATTGTATGCCCATGTGGCGGAACATTGCTGAACTATACCATAAATAATAGTGTCATCAATTATGTACCTATGATTCACAATAAAGAATATTTCTATTTCTATTTCTAAAGTCTTCTTCGTAGAACCAGTGGACGGTAACCAGAGGACGATATAGGGAGTGAGGTAAAAAGTTGGTGGGAGGAAGGGAGTGTCCGTACTGTATGTAGTAATAGATACTCTTTCTTATACTATGGCACGGCCCGACCCTCAGGGAGGGTGTATGGGTGTTAGTCCACCACTCGTGCCCAATGCGGATTGGTAGACATCACATACGCATCAGAATTTCTTGTTCTGTGTATGCAGGTTCCCTCACAATGTTTTCCTTCACAGTTTGAGAGCAGTCGGTATTTCGTATACATAAGTTTATATAGAAATACATATTAGTTTATCAAAACCCAGTAAAAGACAAACAAGACTTAAGGCAGAGCATAATAAATGCAGTGGAGGTAATGAGATTTTACCTTTACTTCAAGAGTAACTAATAAAACCGGTCAAGTGCGAGTCGGGCAACTCGAACACCGAGGGTTCCGTGCCACACCACCACAGAACACAACATTATAATACATTACATTACTGTAATACATCTGTTAAATAAATAATAAATAATTATTTAACTTAGAAAAAAACTTTTTTTGTCCGGGACCTTTAGCGCCAGACCGACTCACACTTGGCCGGTTTTTAGTTTTTGTTGTTATTCTGTAGAGTTTGCTCTATAATCACACTAAGTTTGACGCTGGTATGTATTACCGTTTTTACGATAGAGCGTGAAGAAAAAACGTTGATAAAAACTAGTTTCTTGTCGAGAACCCCCCTTAATTTTTAACTTTTTGACATTTTTATTATTTGTCAACAAATCTGCCGTAATAACGGATAATCTGAAAAAATTTCAACTATCTAGCTATTACGGTTCAAAAGTTACAGCCCTAAATAGGTAGGACAGATGGATGGACGGATGGACGGACAACGTAGGCTTAGTAATAGGGTCCCGTTTTCACCCTTTGGGTACGGAACCCTAAAAATGAACTAAGAAAGTGCTTGCGTGTACGTGTTCGAGGGGCTCACTCTGAGCGAGATGTGTAGATTTAAATTAATAAATAATGTTATCTAAAGAATTTTCTTAACATTTTTCTGCAAAAGAATGTTGCCTCTACGTATCATGTAGGTACTAAGTAAAAAACCTTTTTTGACATTGTATTCCTTTTAGTTTGTAGTTTTTTTTTTATTCTTAGAACATTAATATCTTTTTAGAAAGCTAACAAAACAAGGAAGTTATTTTAGTCAAATGCACACTTTTTGTCATAATTTTTTTTTGGAGATAAAACAAGATTTCGAGACTTTCTATTTTTTTTAATTATCCATCATTGTTATTGATTTATTTTGAACTGCTCAGTATGATCGGACATTGATTTATGAAAAAAAATCTCGGAAAAAGTGTTAGCTATGATTTAAAATTCAAATCGACGCCACAGAATAAGCATTTTTTTTATTAAGGAAAAAAAAAATTATTTTGTAATAAACCTAAGAAAAAAAAATCTCGGAAACTATTAATTTCCGACCCCACATATGGGGATTCACATAATTGCATTTAGGCTGCCCTTTAACAGCCTGAAAGGAATACGTCGAATTAAAAGTAACCTTGTATTACAATTGGGGCCTGTAACTTTATTTTTTTAATATAAAAAGAAGCACTTACCTGCTGAAAAAAGATATGGTTCGAATTTCAAATATTCTTTTCACTGTCAAAGGAAGATCATCATTCGATTTTAATTTAACGACACTATAGTTCACAAGGTTTATTCACTTATTTCCGTATTTCCATTTTCTTTACAATATTAAATAAGTGTAAATTGTTTTAAAATAGAAAGACCGACGGACGCGACGCGAAAAATTCAGGAAAACCTGCATTAATTTGACAGTTGGTTTGGTTGACTTGACATTGACAGAAAACAGCTGCGGGGCTAGTACGCTAACCCGCGATAGCGATAGATAAATATAGTATAGGGGTAGATAAATTTTATAAAGCAAGACATAAAAACGCTACTTGACATCCATTCACACTTAAGACAACCGCCCATTTGAAAAAGCGAGATGTCAATTGTAGAACAGATACCGTCTTAAAACATTTTGTCACCAGACCTCCAGCTGGAAGACTAAGCTATTTCCTTACGACTTTTGCTTCAATTTATTTAAAAAGTGGTGCCATTTGTGTAACCGATATTGCCGGTCTTTAGATAATACGTCAATGATAGCGACCGACATTTAAAACATCAACTGTCTTTAGTCTTTTATCTCGTTCTTTCGCGCGCAAATATAAAGAGAGCGGAAGCGTTGTATCACTATTTGTTAATTTTTTTTTTCTTTTTGTATTATTGTGAATGTAAATGAATTTAAGTATTAATTATGATTATGTAAACTTGACGTACCTAGTGTAGCATTCTCTGTTACAAGGCCAATAAAATTCTGATTTCTGATTTCTGATTTCTGATTTCTGATTTCTGATATATCACGTGTCATTGGCGTACTAGCCCCGCAGGTCTGCCCATGACAATGACATTGTGTTTCATTCAATATTTTTGATATGATATGACATTTGTTTCAGTTTCTCTAGCAAATGCAGAATCACTTCCAAGAAAGAATCATTTAATCATAGATTTATATATAGGATAGGCCCGTCAGAATATTTTACAAAAACCTTCTTCATAGAAACAAAAATTTGCGCCATCTGTCATAACTCGTATACGAACTATATCGTGTCATATATTTGTAGTGCTCTAAATAGACATTTTTCCTTGCATTTTAGAGCCAACGAACTGGGGACAATAGTCAAGCTCATAGGCCATGTCCTTACGCTAGTAATATATATGTCTTTGCATTTAATCTGGAACAGAAGGAATCATTTGAAAATTATCTAATAAAATCAATGGGAGTTTTGGAAATTTTATGCAAAAGTGCGTGCTTTGCGAGCATAGAAACATCGGAGCCGCAGCCAAGTGTAAAATATGGCGCGATTCGCGCGAAGATTTTGAATTTCTGTCAAAAAGTTGTAAAAGTCTTCTCTTTTGAATTAAATTACTTAATTTCTCTTTTAATACTGTACCTAACAATTACTTAACAGTGTAGAAAGAAGTAGTTCTGCTTCCGTTATGATTGTTTTAAAATTGGGTTTGGAAGTTTCAGCTACACAAAATGGTAAGTAAAACCTTTTGAATGCAGGGCCGGATTAAGCCATGTAGAGGCCCCTAGGCAATGCAAGTCTCGGGGCCCTGCACATGGGCGTAACAATGGTTCTTTTCCAGTGTGGTCCAGATTAGGTGGTCGCAATAAAACAGCACATATCTACTAAAATGGCGGATGTTGCAACACGATCCAAAACTTATAGTGTAGTCTGTATGTAGTGTTCCATAACAAAATTGGGAAAACGGAACACTTATTGAATCACCTCGATGTCTGTCCGTCTATTTGTCTGTAACACTCGTAAACTCGTTTATCTTGAAGATAAAGAGATTTTTATACAATATATAAAATTCTTACATTATAAGAAGCTGAAACTTCGTTTTTTATATCAATTAAGGGCCCCATTAGAAGAGTGCAGTCAAAAAAAGATTTATTATTATAATTGAGATTAGGAGTCAAAAATTTTTTATACTTACTTAAATTATCATGTGGGGCTTGTATTCTAATATCTGTGTGTGGGGTATGAAAATAAAAAAATAAAAATTTTATCTTTTCTTAATTTTTTATTCAATTCAAATACAAAAACGTTTTTTTTTTCTCACGAGCCGCGGGGCCCCTCGGCGGTGGTGGGCCCGTAGGCTCCTGCCTATGCCTACTTTGCCTTTATGGTTAATCCGGCACTGTTTGAATGCCATTTCAGATTTAGAATTATTAACAAGCTTAACACAGATATAATCACAGTTCATAAGCTGTTAAAATAGGCATGTGCCACGTCACTTATAATTTATAAGTCATAAGCTTACTCCCCGTCACACTGGACAGTCTCGGTAGGTTAGGTAGGTACTAGTGAAACATGGATGTCCTGACTTTTCAAATTATCTCTGACTAGCGTTGCCAGGCGTCCGGATAAAGCCAGACATAGTTAGGCTTTTTGGATGTGTGTCCGGGCAAATTAGACTGTGTCCGGCCTGTCCGGCTTTTGTTAGGCTTTTACATTTGACCAGTATACTCAATTTTGAAGGAAACTGAGCTTTTAAAACAGGTATCTGGCAAACATACATACCAATCATTTTTATTAGGATTCCGTACCCAAAGGGTGAAAACGGGACCCTATTACTAAGCATACGTTGTCCGGCCGTCCGTCCGTCTGTCCTACCTATTTAGGGCTGTAACTTTTGAACTGTAATAGCTAGATAGTTGAAATTTTCTCAGATTATGCGTTATTACGGCGGATTTGTTAACAAATAATAAAAATGACAAAAAATTATAAATTAAGGGGGGTTCTCAACTAGAAACTAGTTTTTATCAAAGTTTTTTCTTCACGCTCTATCGTAAAAACGGTAATACATACAAGCGTCAAACTTAGTGTGATTATAGAGCAAACTCTACAGAACAACAACAAATACTAAAAACCGGCCAAGTGTGAGTTCGTCTTGCGATAAAGGTCCCGGACAACAAAATTTATTTTTTCTGAGTTAATAATGTTGTGTTCTGTGGTGGTGTGGTACGGAACCCTCGGTGCGCGAGTAGCCCGACTCGCACTTGACCGGTTTTATCTTTATTTCAATTACTTAGGTACTTAAAAGTTTATCTAATTAGGTAATTAGTGAAGAAGTTCTGTTTTGTTTAATGCGGTGCGGCGGCAATATGCATCCGATAATCCATCTCTAATTATTAGGTAGGTATAAAATGATAAACCTCGTCATGACCAACAATGATGTTTCTGCCCACCCCGAAAGGGATTAGGGTCTTGATTTTATGTATGTGTGTATGTACAGTCAGCATCAGTGAAACCTGACCTCTCTATCTTAGTGTGCCCACACATAACTGCAACGTCGCATCCGCATTTAGGGTGCCCATGACAAAGAGAAATAGCTAAGATATGTATGCTAGAACTAGATAGACTCCCCGATAGATTTTTACACCTAAGAATTTACTGGAAAAAAATTCCTTGTTTGATTTGAAAATTCCTGAATTTTCAGAGTAATTTTGCAATAGGTACATACCTACTAACTTATTTCATCCATAGGGTATGTTTATGTTGTGAATTTTTATGGTCAGTCACTTACTTTTAGGTCCTCTTTCAGGGGCCTATTTCATAAACATGACACTTGTAATTTACTGATCCATTACTAAGAATATTAGGACACATGTCGTTTTAACCATATGTAACCAGCAATGTACCCTGAATTATCATTGCAAATAACCAGGTATGGTTATGTTTATGAAATAGGCCCCTGAATGAGGATCTAAACATTTTTCAGATTCATATGACTTGGGTCAGAAAAAATAATGTTATTAACTAGGTTATTAACTTATTTTAGTGTCTGTGAAATTGGTTTTATTTCTTGAAAGTTGCTAGGGATGGAAGTTTTTCCTACATTTTTTGTAGATTATCTATACATGAACTGTAACTTAACTGAAGTTCTACAAGTTTTGTATTGAATTTTAGAATAAAAATAAAAGAATGTAATATTTTTAATTGAACAATTGATTGTTTTTTTTTTTGTATTTTTTATTATTGCATCTTCTACTCTACACTTATAATAATACTATACAATTAATATAACAAACAATACATAGAAATACATGTATGATAGTTAAATAACAATAAATAATTATGTCTCTATATAAATAAGATGATTGTATAAATATCGAATTTTGATTTATGTCTTACCAAATCTTATTATATTAAACTACAAACGACATAACATAAATAATAAATATAATAATGAACAGAGACAGTAAAATTTTCAGAATTCTAGGTATATATAAAGATTTATAATATATACAAATATATACATATTCAAATGCATTAACTATCTACTTCTATTTTTCATTATATTCCTATTTCAAGCCAAGTCGTAAAAAAAATTGTCATACACTTTACGCAACACAAGTCGATGGTACTCTGTATTGTCTAATTTGGGGTACTCCAGAAACCTGAGGGTTCTGTCCCTTTTGGATCTGGTTCCTCAGCATCTGGAAGGAGCTGTCCAGGTTGGACCGGCATACGACTTGAGCAGCCTGGATCTTGTAACCCTGACCTCTGCAGTGAGACTGGCAAGCGTCCAAAGGTGTAGTGCTAATGCAGATTTCACCCTGGTTCTGGTAATACTGAACTTGCTGTTGTAACTTGCACTCCCCACGCAGTTTCAAGTAAGACCTAGTCCTGTAAATGTTCTGGGAACCCCAGTTTTCTACAGAAGACTCTTCCACATCCTTCTCCCATTCACTGTCAGAGTGGAGAATCTGTGTGTAGCGGTACTGGCGAGGGTACATTGATTTGCGGGCTTCGTTCTGCAGCTGGAGGGTCTGTGGCTCGCTGTTCTCGTCGTTCAGGGCGTAGCTGGCAGCGAAGTGAGCTGGCAGGTTTACTAACATACCCTGGGGCGTGAGGTAGTCATCGGAAGGTTCACCGCTCATGAATCCGCAGATGCCTCTGGTGTTGTTTCGGTTATGTCTGGCTAAAACGACTAGACGCTGGCCGTCGTACATGACACGGAGACGGTCTTCGCGGATGTTCAGCATCATGACACCATCAGGTTGGGTGTAGTATTGGAGAAGAGGTGAGTCTTGGACCTCATCCCAGTACATTGTTAGATCGCCCTCGGCAACTTTCTTTGACTTGGTGTTCACTTTAACGTCGGGTTTGTTTGAGCCCGCGGAAGCTGGTTTGATCTCGATCTCTAAATCATTACCTTCCTGGTTTCTGTAGGAAGTACAAAAGGACGAAATTAGAGTTTTTAAGTATTTTAATTATTACGTGATTTTCTTGAGCATCTAAATGTTCCTGTTAAAAAGTTATATAGCAAATTTACCTGTAAGAAATGTAGATTTCCTGCTGTTGTTCAGTCGGTCTCCTGGCAAGGACGACGAGCTGGCCATCCTGCTGGCGGTACTGCTGCTGCTCCAAGTCCTGCATCACTACGTGCCATGATCGAGTCAGGGTATAATCGTAGCTTCGGTTGCTGAAGGTCCTAATTCTGCTACCGTCAACTGTGCAATACGCTGTGGAAGTAAAATATTGATTTGGTTTATCTATTTAAATATATTGAACATTTTCAGGTTTCAAGATCGTGATCCAAAATGAATTTCGTTCCCTTAAATATCAAAATAACCAACCCCTCTTTATGTTCTAAACAGATACTAATTTTAACATGCTTTGAGCTAATGTGGAGTTTATCAGGTAAACGATTTATCAGTTTGATTACAAAAAATACTTGTCTTTATACTCACGTTGGTACTGATGTCTGGAATAGTAGTTGGAAAAGCGTTCGACAGGGCTGAAGGGAGAGTAAGTAGACAAGACACGAGCATACACGTTGGAAATTGGAACGTTCTTCATGTTCACCTCGCCGTATTTAGAGTTAATAGCCAAGTTCATCTTGTTTTCTAGGTACATAGCGTTAACTACAATATTCATCTTTCCTTCAGGGGTAGTCTTCAGTGGGTTTACATCTGTGTACCAGAAGCCAAAGTGTTCTACGATCTTGTAGGACCGGTAGATCATGTATTTGACTGCGGGGCTGACATCCTTGTATGACACTGAAGCCTTGATGGAGTCTGGTGTGTGTGCCATCACGATCATCTTGTGGCAGGCGTGTTGGTAGTAGTTGTTCATAGCGATTTCCTGAGAGCATTGCTTAGCCTGGTTATGGTTCTGAAGGGCTTCAGCGTATTTTTGGCTGCGTTCTGACTGACCTTCAATATGAATGTTACCGTCGTTGTTCTTGCCGTACTTGATGTCAAAGTTGAAGTTCATCTTAAGGTCTTTCTTCAAAGCTTCTAAGAAGTTCAGTGATGTGGTCTGAGGCTTGTTAACTGAACCAACAGCATTAATTTGATCATTGCCTTTTTCAGCGGAGTTTCTGCTTGCAAACAAAGCATACTGCAGCTTGTTGTCTACTGGGCTATCAGCTAGAGCTGCGGTCAAGACGTATTCCATCTTCTGAGGTCCTTCGAAGGTGGCACTGAGATCCACAACTCGGGCCCTGGCGGTGTTAATTCCAGATACAACACGCTTGACAATCGCATCACGGCGAACTTTACTGTTAGGAGACACATCTTCCATGGGTAATGCAGCAAGGGGTACTTGAGCGTTTTCTTTTTGGTTGAAGTATGTGTCTGAAATAAATATGACACGTTTAATCTTATTTAGTCAATACAAAATTCATAACTATCTCATCATCAGCCTATCATCGTCCACTGCTGAACATAAGCCTCTCCCAAGACGCGCTACAAAACTCTGTCCTCGGCCTTCCTCATCCAGTCGCTCCCCGCTACTTTTTTTAGGTCGTCTGTCCAGCGGGCAGCAGGGTGTCCCAAACTACGCTTACCAGTTCACGGTCTCCACTCTAGAACTTTGACAACCCACCGGTTGTCAATTCTACTTACAACTACAGTTGACCTACCTACTATTCGTAAAATTATGTGTAAATGTTAAATCTTACCATAAGCGACGGTGTAACTCTGGCGCTTGGTCTGAGACTGCTTTCCAAGATATCTAAAGTTGTAGTGAGTCAACGCCTGGTCGTTCTGGTAGAAACCCTTGACAATGTTTGAAACAAGATCAGGATACTGGAACATGCTAGCAAGGTTTCTGTAGTCCGATGAGTAAGAGTAACCCTGCAGTTGGAACATTAAACCAACGCTTTGTCCAAACTTAGTGTCGATTGACGAAACCTTGCTGCTACGGGCAATCGGTTTCGTGGTAGGATCCTGAGACACGGCCACTAGGGTATCTTTTTTCTGGTTGGCTGTGTAGGGCCACACGCTAAAGTGAGCAATGGTGGTATCCTGTTCAGTGCGAAGGGGCTCAATATGGATCTTGAACTGTCCGGATTGGAGCTGCAGTTCCACTTTGATGGGGATGTTGACCTGAACCTTATTGATCACACCAGCGCTGGCATACTGGTTGGCAAGAGTATCTAAGAAACCAACGTGGCCATCGATGTTTCTGGCAAAGATGAATTGCAATTCCGTATCCATGTTCGCTGAAATTTGTTTTTGTTCGTTTGATGGGAACTGTACTTGACCCTTGGCCTTCGCTTGGATGTGCAGTACAGTGGGTTCCTTGTATTTGTAGATAAATGGCATACCCATAGCGACTGGGAACATGACGGAGATCTGGGCCTGGTTAAGGACCTTAGTGTAATGCGTATCGATACCCGAAGCAAGATTAGTGATGAACTGTCTTAACGTCTGAGGCAGCTGGTTCAGATCATCTTCGCTGAAGGTTAAATATCTCTCCTGATTCATGAGCCTGATCCAAATAGATGCTTCCAAAGGATCTTGAGGATCACGCTGAATGTTAAGCATTTGCGAAATTGCGCTGGCACTGAATTTGTGATCGGATTCCGATTTGGGATTCTGTTTCCACATTTTGTTCATCTGTTGTTTGTAGTTTTCTACGAATTGTTGAACGCTGGACATTGAAGCTGAGATCTGGAAGAACATAAATAATGCATAAATGCAATAGTCACTTTAAGAAAATGGGAAAAGAATAATGAAGATAACGATATCGATGTACGTATAAAAAAAGACTCACTGTGTTCCATCCCGTAGTTTTGGTACTCAAATTGTAACCCAAGAATTTAGGCAAAAGGCTATCTTCACTTCCGATGGACGACAGAACACCCATGATTCCGAGATCACTATCGTTCTCAAAATAGTTGTAGAAGTTCTTTTCAGAGTAAGTAAATCCGAACTTCTCTTTTGTTAGCATTGAACTAAAAGCCTGTGCTGTTCTGGCCCTAAAATGAATAGAAAATTCAACACAATTATTTTTGAAACAAAAAACAAGCATTAAAACAATAGAGATCAAATAAATTGTTTTCATAACTTACAGTTCCCAATAACGAGGACTCTTCAATTTCGCAGCTGATTCAATGCTACTTTTAAGAACAGCTCGAACATGTACGCTGGGGTCGTCATGAGTCATCTGAGCCATAGCTTGCATCATAGCGGGTTTGGGGTGGGCAGGGAAGATTCGTTGGATAGCTGCTACTCTGACTTCGTAAGGCTCTGCCGTGTTTCTTAGGATATTGAATAGAACAGCACGCGCATAGTCGTCTTTCTGGTGAGCCAAAGTCAGGAGGTTGTCAACCATCAAAGCACGAAGGTAAGTCGAGACCTGGATTTTGCCTTCAAGGAAAGGAGCGAACACTTGCAGGATAGAGCGGTGACCCAAGTTGCCGATGGCCTTGATGTAAACCTGCGCTTTGCGGCTGTCATCTTGTTGGATAGCCTGGTTCAAGCCTTCGCTGAGGCGGGGTAGGATTTCTTCATGAACAAAGTTGTCGTGCTTGCGAGCCATACGTCCATACATGTGGGATGGATAGTAAGAGCTAGCGGTCCAGTTGTTAACCTGTCCCATGTTAATGAACTTGGTGGCAGCGATCAGAACGGTACTGTTAAGGTATTTTTGCTCCCGAACTTCAGCGCTCAGAGCTAGATTGAAGAACTGAGTCATAACATCTTTAGTAGGGTATCTCAGGGTGTGGACAAGAGAAGCCACAACTTCGGCTGCTTCCTCGCCTTCGATTTTCCTGGTTTGAATCCATGTCTGGATTTGTTTGAAAGCGGGTAAGGTTCCGGCCTGAGCTACAGCATCACGGTAGATCATCCACATGTTTGACTTCACGACGTTGGTCGATGACTTAGCGACTTCAATGCTTCGGCTGGTCTGACTAAGTTGGTCAGAGCTCATGGAAGCAATGACGCGGACCAAGATGTTGAATTTGGACAGGAAATCTGCTTTGGGCATATTGTTGGGATTTTGTAGCTGCTGCGCGATTTCTTGGACCAGTTTTTGAGCATTCATGGGGTTTTGTTTCCTTTCAGTGCGAGGCTGGGAATTCATGTAAAGGGCAGCGTACGCTGGTTCGTTGTACTTGGGAATGTCATCGTTGACGAAAGCCGATGAAGAGTCATCGCTGGAGGAGCTGTCCGAGTTGACACGGTTCCAAATGGCCCAGTTCTCTGATGTCATAGGTGCATTGTTTTCTTGTGATTCGGAAGACTCATTCTTGTCTGTGATGGTTATCTGTTTGGGAGTCATTGAGTACAACAGATTTTTGATGACACGGGTTCCTTCAGGTTTTACCCATTCAACTTCAGTGTCTTGTTCAGAGTTGACAAAGGTGTATCGGACATAACTGATTACTTCAGCTTTTTGCTTGCCGGAGAAATGAGGGTGTACGTGTACCGTGCTGGTGGTCTCAGCCTTATAGACAGGGCCCTGTTTACCGACAATAATGCGGGAGGTGGAAGAGTGGCTAATGAATTGTTCCTCACGGGTCTTGCGGGCAGTTCCAGTCCATTCAGCACCGTGAGGAACGCCGAAGTGGTACGCCACCCTATGGTTGCAGTTACCGTAGTTCTTGCTCTTGGTGATTAAAATTGCTTCCTGGTTCGGATCTACATTAGGAACCTCACGGTGCCATTCGGAAGCTACTGGAGTAACGGTGTAAAGAGTTTCACAGTCGCCAGTGACATCAGTTTCCATCTTCCTGAACTGTCCCTGTTTGGATTGGTGGTCGTAGTTGTTTTGTGAACTATGGATCATGCGGTGTGTAGAGAGGTCTACTTGCATAGCTCCAGCAAGACCCTTGAGCAAGTTCTCTTGAGCAAGAGAAATGGAAGGAGGCAGGACCATCGACTCGATACGACCACCGTTCAGATTGATCTCAAAGGCCTGGTCGAGGTTCTTTACTGGCTCGTATTTGAGGTTTTCAGGAAGATCTCGGCTTTCTGGCAAAACATGGTGAACCAGAGCGTGCTGAGGGTTCTCCAGCTTTACTAGCAGTCTGCCAGGAGATTTGAGGCGGAAAATGCAGCGTGCCTTGAAAGCATTGCCGGTGCTAGGTCCTTCCTGGAGGCGGGCGAGGGTGTAGGACATGACGTCGTGACGGTAGAGCTTGCCGACTTCGAGGACCCATTGCTTTGACTGGTTGTCAACGTTGCTGATGCCGCTTAGCGGGACCGACGCGACTGACGCTGAAATTTAAAATTTCGATTTGAGATAAAAAATACAAAGGGGTAAAGAGATGTGTTCGATAAATTAATTTACAATTGCCGCCTGGAGAAAAGTTTTATCACTAGGTACCTATCAATAACAATCTCATTGCAGTTAGGTGCCCTACCCACCACCATCACACCACCACCACTCCATCACACCACCATGCATCTTACACCTTTATTGTGCATAATCATGAACATTTTATTGTAATAATTAACAGAATAACTTAAAGGTATACAAGAGGCCATTTCCTCCAGTGGGTGTCGTAAAAGGCGACCTAAGGGATCTACCGGAGGATGCGCAGCAGCATCCTCTGAGTACCTACACACATTCAATACAACTGCGATCGCCAACCCGCCTGCCAAGCGTGGCGATTATGGCAAATCCCCCCATTTTGGGGGAGGCCTATGTCCAGCAGTGGACGTCTATCAGCTGATATGATGATGATGATAATACAAGAGGCCCTTGTTGAGATAGATGGATACAAAAAAGGGAGATATGCAAAAAGTGAGCTTATTATCTGAAGAAATGTGTTCCAGCAGAGCAACAGTGACAGTTTTTACGTCAGAAAGAATATCTTGTTATTAAATTGATATAATTTTAAAGCAAAATATTTTTTATCAAAAATTATACTTATATCGTAAACTTTTCAAATACGACACGACAATATTCCTCGAAGGGCTAGCCAGAGATCTAGGCAATATTATGTAGTTAGCAATATTAGAAATATTATCCAGATTTTACAAAGGCCTGCATAGATTTTTGGTAGGTTGTATTACAGTGGCAGGTACCTATAATAGGTATGATACCTGTCTAAGTAAGTTCAGAGCATAATCGACAGTTAAAATAAGAAGGAATCATTTAGAATTTAACAAATATGGATTATTAACATTTTATAGCCATGTTGTGATTTTTCTAATAGTTTCAATTCAAATAAAACTGTTTATATTTTTATGTAAAATAAAGTATATTTGATTGATTGATAAATAAATAATAATAAATAATAAATAAATAACGCTCACAGGCACATACATTGTAATGATCCCAAGAAAGCACTATTTATAGGCTGTTTATTATGGAAACCATACAACAACGGCACAAACATATAAACATCCATGACCGAACCGGGATTCGAACCCAGGACCCTGGTTTGGCAGTCCGGCGTGGTAACCATTACACCAACCGGGTCGTCAAAATGAATAAATGATAATAGATTGAATTTTGTACTAGGACGTCTCTCATTAGACACAATAGATTAAAAAATTCAGTACCTATCGGTATACAGGGTGTAAACTTAAATGCGCTACATACTTTAGGGGCTTCAGAGCATCAAACTGAACAACTTTTTATCATGGGATCAACATTGAAAAGGCGAAAAAATTCAGATGTTTCATTAATTTTGGTCGAGTATATTACATTTTTCAACGTAATTTCAAACTTGATTCTGTAGTGAAAGTTCTTCAATTTGATGATCAAAACCTCATACACCCCAACAGGTTTATAACAAAATAATTCGATTGAAACCATAATTTCATTATTTTGATTAAAGTTATTCGCATTTTAAGTTTTGAGGCAAAAATTATTTTGTTATCATTTCAGCAATGAATGAAAGCGCTAACGTACTCATGTTATCGTATTGGGTATTTATAAACCTGTAATGATAATGTTCTTGTGTTTGTAGAAATGAAATAAATATAAATATAAATAAATAATAAATATAGATATACCTAAGTACAGTCGAAATGAATGCATTTTAATAATATTGTTTTGGTAGTAAGTAAGGTGAGTGTGCCCGTGCGATGGGTTGACATCGGGTTCAGTAAATTTAAAATTTTACAAACGGATTATTTAATATTTTGAAAAAAAAAAAAACCTATGTTGAAACCATGATAATTCGATTCAGCTCTCGATTCTAAACAAACTACTTTCTAGTTTTGCGTTAATTCATTAACAACGTTGTATTTATTTATTGCATAGAAACAGAAAGAAAATACAATACAGAATAAACAGAATCGATGGTCTGAAGCACCCCCTCAAGTATGTACCTAACGCATTTAATCTTACACCCAATTAGGTAAACAAAAATTTAACATTAAAGTCTCGGTAGCTTAATAGCACGTACCCGCATTATTAGGAAATGTTATTGAAAGTAGAGAAAAAGCAACAACATCCATCTTTTTGCGTCGGGGGTTAAATAATAAAACATGGACAAAAACGCTCAAATTGCAATAAAGAAAGAAACAAAAAAAACTTACCTAAAAGCGCCGTCAACACCAAAAACCTCATGCTGTTTCTTGAATCACTTCCTGGGAGAACCTGGTGTTATAGCTTCTAGGAGAAGATCACTTCTGTCTTACTGGGGATAAATCCTAACATTTTATACTAAACTACACGTGTTGTGGGATCCATGACCGATCTATGGCCATTTGGATTGCGTCTTAATCTCAATCAATAGAATTAATCTAGCAAAAATACGGTTTGAGATTGCATTAAAGACACTTTAGTAAATCGTGTACTAATATTACTGTTAGTTTATAAAACTTTTGTCGAGATTTCGTGGTTATAAAGGCTCAGGTCAGGACCCTGAGAAATACCTTAAAATCGATATAAATGTAAAAAGGGCAAGTTTATTTCTAAAGATACCTATTTCTACCAGCAAAAGAGACTGTTAATTATCACAAGGCAAATTTAATGTGTACAAACAAACATTTAAAAATTTTGTATTGAGGTTAGGTATAATTTTTGAATACTTACAAAATATTAAATATCTACAACCGTGGATTATTGTGGTAAGTAAAACGTATTAAACGAAACCTACCTGTATAAACTCAACAGTTTTAAATTTTTTGCTCATACCTAAATGTAATATTTTGTAAATGTCTTAATTATTCAATTACACAATAACATATCGGGGATTATTGAGAATTTATGTTTTTCAGGTATATATCTACTATATTACAAATTACCTTTAGGTGGTAATACACATAATAAAAGCGGTCAAGTGCGAGTCGGGCTACTGGCGCACCGAGGGTTCCGTACCACACCACTACAGAACACAACATTATTAACTTAGAAAAAAAAAACTTTTTTTGTCCGGGACCTTTAGCGCGAGACCGACTCACACTTGGCCAGTTTTTAGTATTTGTTGTTATTCTGTAGAGTATGCTCTATAATCACACTAAGTTTGACGCTTGTATGTGTTACCGTTTTTACGATAGAGCGTGAAGAAAAAACGTTGATAAAAACTAGTTTCTTGTTGAGAACCCCCCTTAATTTTTAACTATTTGACATTTTTATTATTTGTTAACAAATCCGCCGTAATAAATTTCAACTATCTAGCTATTACGCTTCAAAAGTTACAGCCCTAAATAGGTAGGACGGACGGACAACGTAGGCTTAGTAATAGGGTCCCGTTTTCACCCTTTGGGTACGGAACCCTAAAAACTTAAACCAAAAAAAAAAAAAAAATTTGCCTTGTGATAATTAATTGTCTGTTTTGCTGGTATGCTGGAAGAAATATTTAGACGTAAGCTTGCCCTTTTTACATTTATATCGATTTTAAGGTGCAATTAATAGAACCTTGGTACTCCATACAAAAATCCGTAGATTTCCCCGACTAAATAACAAAGTTGCTTCAGCGATGACTTGGGCTTAGATTCTGTTATCAAGGATCAAAAGGTTACACAAGTTACATAGACATTGTAGGTACATACCACGTTTTTCTGATGAGTGCAACGGTACAAGGATTTTAGTAAATAGGCCTATAGCTCAATCTGTAGTGAACCTGTCTGATGTGCCAAGGGTCGCTGGTTCATCTCCAGCAAGGGGAAAATATTTGTTTGGTGTTAAGTACAATAAACAAATATACCTACGACTATTTGTACCAATGTTTGTATTGTATTATTATCATTTTGTGGTCATCAAAATACACAGCCCTACGCAGACTGAAACAGGGAACTCAGACCATCAAACTTACAAACTTTCACTATGGAGCCTACCTCAGTAAACGCGAAAAAAATCGTCTGTTTCATACAAAAATGCTGTACCTATCCGACTCAAATGTATGGGACAGCTGATTTTTTTTTCACGTTTAAGGCTTTGACTGCCAAATGACCGACAAACAATGGAAAATCTATTGTTATTGTGACCCGCCGATTGATCTCCATAGAGAAAGTTGTTCAGTTTGGAGGTCTGAGTTTACCGTTTCAGTTTGCGGAGGGCTCTCCCTTACACCCTGTATACAAGACTGGACTAGATTCTTGTAATTTAAATGGGACCAGATTTTCATACATACATATTCTCACGCCTGTCTCCCACTGGGGTAGGCAGAGACAAAGGAACGCCACCTGCTACGTTCCTGACAAACCTCTCTAGCTTCCTCCACATTCATTAGTCCTTTCATTCGTGCTCGGCGGTTTCGGGTAGATCTGACCCTTTTGAAGCAAGTCGCCAATGATTTATTTATTTATGGGTCAAACTCAAAATTAAGTAGCAAAACTGTCACACATGATTTACGACTAAAATGATTACTTTATAGTAGAACTTTTTTATTTAATGTCAACTTACATATGTATTTTAACATTATATATAATAAGAAATAGGTAGAATTAAAAATTCATATTGTGTTATTATTTTTTAGAAGTGGAAACTCCACTCCGTGCCCTGTCACAACTACGATTTTATAAACAAAAGATATTTATTATTAGAGTTCCCTTAAAAACTCGCTATTTTTTGCTAATCTGAATATAGCTTTAAACATATAGAATTGCTTTTACGCAATTTTCACTTTAATAATACCTACTACTGTACCAAAGTTTCGACTTTAATCTCACCGGCAAAATTTTTTACTACTCCGTGGACGTTATGTTTTCAAACATTTAAAGTCGGGAAAAAATTAGTTTTTGCAATTTTCGTAAAAATTTGTATCCTTAAATTGGCCACACTGTAACTGTCAGTTTGAAAAAGTAGTGTCAGTGCATCAGTTGTGATAATTAGTATTTTGTTTTGTAGATTTTATTAAAATTATTTGAAATTAGAAAGCATAATTTAACAACTCCGTGGGCTAATTCTAAGAATTAACCGGTAAGTATTCCTATCGATTGATAGTTAAAAAGTATCCGCTAATTGGATATCTCTATGTATTTCTACTTTCTAACCTTCAAATGTAAAAGCCGGTTTTGTCAGGCGGGCAAATATTCAAAAATCTCCACTCCATGGACCTCCACTCCGTGGTAACGACTCGTCCACGGAGTAGAAAGAGCGTCCATGGAATGGAATTTGTTGGTAAGAGTAGCTTGTTTATTATTTTAAGTAATTTGAATATTTAAAGTATTTTTGTAATTGTGGGTGTCGTAAGAGGCGACTAAGGGATTTGAAGTTTCTTATGCAGTGTTTATGTGGACGAAAGGTCTATCACCACTTAGCCCATAATTCCATCCTGAAACTTAAAGGCTAAATGTGAGCATTGCTACAGCTGCTAACTTGAACAAAAAGTGAGTATTTGTACCAATGTTTCTGACCGTTATGTTAAAAGAACGGCTGATCGATATGTAGCTCTCGGACAAGATATTGAAGATCTGGAGACCCTGTATCAAACTCTAACTGCAGTGGAAACAAAAGTTGACATATTTTTGGTAAATGAAGAAGAAATTTGCGCTGCCGATGATCTTTTGTCTCTAGTGCCGGAACTAAAAACGGTCAAAAACACAATGCGTATCCACCAAGTTCGCTGGAATATTTCTGAACAAAATACTATTTATTTGCGTAGACTTAATTGTGAAAAAGATGGCCAGCACTACTGTATCGGAAAATATATAAAATATATACCAAAGAGCCTCACAATAAACACCAGAATTTCCAGCCGATGATGATCAGACGTTGCCGTTCACAGGGCAAACTGAAGAGGAATGTTCACCTGAGATCGTTAACAAGCGACCTAGACGCCGAATAATGCGCCTTAGTGATAGTAGCGATTAGCGAAGATGCAAGATCGGTTGAAGGAATTGCTCGGAAAAATTATAATAATGATTTGATTGGTGGTGGTAAAAATATGGCTTTTAAGCATCTTAGAAGTTTCGACAAAATATATTTTTTCAGCGATGATAGCGACAGTGAAGTTGCAGGACCGGCTAAGAAGATTTCTTATGATAAAAATGATAACATGGCATGTGATAATGCAGAAATAAATACTGAAATGCCTCGGGATGTGCCTTGATAATATTTTTTAATTACTTACTTGTTCAATAAAGTTGATCATAAGTTTTATTGTGATTTTTGAAACAAAAGGTGATCTCAATTATGTTCCTAAGCTATGTTACTGTTGTTCCTAGTGATAATCAATGATTATGAATCTGTAATTTTGGTTTTCTATTAGTTTATTTGTCAATATCTTCTGACAAAACTCCACTCCGTGGACACAGTTCCACTCCATGGGCATACATTTTCTTATTTTTCAATTTTCTTAGTACCCATGACGTTTCATGCTTGGTTTCCATTTTTAAAATATTGTTTATGGATCAATCCTATAGATACGCAAGTAAAAAGTAACACAAATTAATGTAAGATTTTTTTTTTAATTCGGCTCCAACTTTTGAGATTGACCCTTATAATATTGACAGTCGGAATCCTGATAGATCAGTTTGTCAACCTGCCTACGTGGTCTAATGGTTAAGAGCATGGGCTCTCGATACGTTCGATTCCCACGGGGGACATCTAGTGATATGTCACTTTGTGCGTTTTTCCCCAGTTGGTTAGGACATTGCAGGCTATTCAGCCTGCCTTTGTACACCTGATTGTCCGAAAAGAAAAATGATTCCGTGCTTCGGATGGCACGTTAAGCCGTTGGTCCCGGCTAATATCTCTGGTGGTAGTTGTCGTTACATAAAAACCACGTCAGAGGCCGAAAGGCGGTCTGAAAAAACTCTGACACCAGGGCTCTGCCCACACGATAAGAAGAAGTTTGTCAACCTACCTGCTGAGGTCGCACGCAGGTACGAATCCTGTAACTATTGGAAAATTGAAACCTTAGAATATGCTATGATAGAAGGAAAAATAAAAAGAGATATATGGAGGGAAGTCTGATATTTCTTGTTCCTAATCTCCTAGGTATCTTCTTTGATTAATTCATTGCGGGTTCCAAGACAGATTAGATTTATCCCCCGGGCTCGCTGGACTTCACTGTCTAGTGTTGTGAATGGTCGCCGCTGTTGATCCTGGTTTACGGGAGTTACAGCGGTGGGAATGTGTGGGTGGTGGGCCTATGACCGAAAAAAAGAAGGAAAAATAAATAATCCCATATCAGACTTTTGTTTACTTTGATAAACTAAAAATAAAACAAGATTGTCAATGATTTATAACTTATTTATATTTTTTTTAACTTTATAAAAATGAGCATTGAAATTAACGACAGTAGCTGTCTGGAACTCTTAAAGGTTATTTAAAATTAAGCTTGGTGTTTAGAAACACCAATTAAAATAATGAGCAAAAAAGAGATCTTAAAAATGGAAGATACCTTACAAAATAAACTAACGCAAAGAGATTCTTTGGAAAGCATGCATTTTGTACACTTTTAGAACTAAATCTAACTTACTGTAATAATATTTTGTTTTCTTATTAAAATAAAAAAAAATTAATAAAATGTAAAAAAAGAATTGTAATATCCACTCAAACAGAGAGTAAATCCTGAGTTGAAAATTTCAGTCACTTTCCTGTATTATTTTGTACAATTTAATAATCTATATAATTTGTTTACGAAATAATTTAGAACAGAATCAGAAAATAAAAATAAAAATTATTTCCTTCTTAATTCTGTAGTTGGAACAAAAAGTTTCTTTCGTTTCCATACATTCGATTTTGATACGTTGACGACACGTAGGGCGTATGTATGTACAGTCGGCCGCAATAAGTTGTATACACTTTTTTTCTACTCTTAGTACTAAAGTGTATACAGGGAGTAACAAAACAACCTGGTAATACTTAAGGGGGTGCTTCAGACCATCAAACTGAACAATTTTCACTATGGAGCCAACATCGAAATCGCGAAAAAAAAAAAACCGCTCTTTCATACAAAACTGCAGTACCGTCTCGAATGTATGGAACGGCAATTAATTTTAATTTTTTCTCTACGTTGGCTCTATAGCCATAGTGAAAGTTGTCAAGATTGATGGTCTGAAGCACCCCCTTAAGTATTACTAGGGTGTTTTGTTACGACCTGTAGGTATAACTTATTGCGGCCGACTGTACGTTAGGAAACTCGTACATATTTTACAGCATTTTTTTTTCGAAATTGTCTTCGATCATTATTAAAAAATCTAGATACACTATCAACACTCTAAAAAATTCAGTACCTACAAAAAGTTTCTTTAAACGAAAAAGTATATGAGGGAACTTTAGTCTTAATTTTTAAGATTTTATATGAGGCTGTGTTAGTTCTTTTATTTATGATCCATGGGTATTGAGTTAATTATTATTTACAACGAATTTCTAAAAAAAAGGATTTTTCTTTTTAACATAATAATAAAATAAGGTAAGCTAATAATAACAATAAACAATATAGAAAACGTATTTGAGCAATTATAGGTGTTTGGAAGAATGTCTTAAAACATTTAACTTAAAAATAAAATTAATAATTACCACACATTCATGTCTTTTAAAAGAGATCTTGTGTTTTACACAGTACAATTTATACTAAAAAATAATTAAGTTATAGACTGCCACTGCAGAGCAAAATACCTATTAAGGAAGTAGGCCGTATTCCATCTACTGCGTGGACCCTGGGGTACTTGTTTTTAAATTATACACATTTCTAGTTCGTTTACGAAAATGTCAAAACGCGATAATACTGACAGCATCAGAGATACCCGACCCCTCAATCTTAATATATAATTATAAAAGAGTTCCATGACTGACTGACTGACAGAAAACACACAGCCGCCCGTAACCGCTGAAGATAGAAACATGCAATTTGGAATATAGATTCTACAGAGGATGTATAAGAAAGGATTTTTTGAAAATCTACCCGTAAAGGTGTAATCCACGCGTCTTTACAAAAGCCCCTTGCGCTTTTGATTGCGGTTTGATTTCTCTGATGCTGACCGTACCTACCTCTATACGAATAAGAAAACTTGTATTTACGAAAAAGCACCCCTGGCTCTATCCGCGATTTGGTAGAAATAATTGGCCATCGTGATATTTTTAGCCGCCCCCTAAAAGGCTCTAACTTGGCTTGATGAATCCAACGTCAGGACTCAAGACCAACCTCCCAAAAAATGTTTATACTAAACTTAATCAGGAAATAAACATTTTCCTGTCTAGATTATAATTATCTATTTCGAATTTGAAACATCCAAATAACGTTACGTAAATAATTTAAAATAATCAAATGGGTGTGAAACGTCGTTAGTCCGTCGCCATTTGATACGCCTCTCAAAATTGAAGCATGTTCCATACGAAGTTTCCTTTCACTAAGAAACAGAAACACATTGTTAATAGGAATACTATCATCACACACATCTTATTCATGATGGAATTTATCTTTATTTCAAGTATGTTTAAGATGAAAAGTTCTTCGAGCTTAAAGTATTGTCCTATAACTTTTGCGACTAAGTACCTTTACAATCTCTGAAGCCTAGGCACTGTCAGTTTATCTCTGATACACCTCAGCGTAGTCAGTTTAGCTGGAGAACTCGGAACCAGTTGCTCCTGATCGGGCTTCCTCATCGGTCGTGTTGGAATGCAAGTCCTCGGTACATTGGTGATGTGCGGATGGGATTTGACGTGTTTTCTGAGTGATGATGGGTCGGTGTAACGTTTGCCACAGCCAGCTGCTCCACAGGCGTAAGGGCGCTGAAAGAACGCGATTGATGAATAAAATAGACCACAGATAAGAAAGGCCTCTTTCCCAAGGATCGTGGGATATTTCACTAGCAAGGTACATCTGCGTAAATCCAAAGAACTAGCAAAGATTTTTCTTTAGTCATTTGAAACCAGTGAGTGCTGTTAGATGGAAGTCTTCCTATTCCTTAAGCTAGGTCAAGGAAGCAGTTTAAAATACTCGTCGAAGAAATTGCCCACCAATTTGTCTCCATCAATTCGCAGATTATGATGATGCTGAATTTTGATCAGAGAAACGGTCGGATGCGGTTCGGTGACTCTTAAGCGGTGACAGGTTGTGTCAAAAATGATACGCCTGAAAATGACATCCATGAGATAGTTATATTTCTTCTACTTACAGCATTAAAATGGGTCCGTTGATGCTTCGCTCGATCCGAGGAGTTGGAGAATGCCTTCCTGCAGTGAGGAGCCAGGCAAGCGTAGGGACGTTCACCCGTGTGTGACCTGACGTGGATCTTCAGGTTTTCTAGACGAGAGAATGCTTTGCCACAACCTGGATGCTGTAAAAGAAAGAAGTAGCTTAATTTCATATTGATTCCAAATCAATGTTGCTTCTCAGTATTATAATGTATAATATTCCGTTTGGTTCTATTCTTATGAAGTTGTCACCTTTGGTGCAAGGTGACAACTTCAACTTTGGGTTGTGAACTTATGTAACTAGGTATATACCTAGGTACATAAGTTCACAAATCGTAACCCTGTTCCTTTGGGGTAGTCGCTCTTTGCTAAAACTACAAACTACTTTTCAAACGTGCTTTGTAAGGTTTCTTTTTAGCATAAGATTAAGGGTAGGATAGCGAAGAGAATAGTGATATATCGCTTTCTTTTCACTCATAAAATTCCTGCAAAGATTGTAAAATATTCTGGCGAATACTTACATGGCATCTATTGGGTTTGTGTCCGGAATGGACTCGCATGTGGATGAGAAGCTTATATCTTGCGTTGAACGGCCGACGGGATCGTGTACAGTCTTTCCATAAGCAGCTGAATTCGTCACCTGTGGGATAGCATCATGGATTAATTTTGATTGGCGTTGGGCTGGGTAATAGCCATAACCGAAATGGTGATCGAAACTAGGCAAAAAGGTAGACTGCTGGTAGTCAGGTGAAATGACGACGACGAGTGAAGAATTTTGTCACTAATGAAGAGGTTGTCGTAGGTGAATACGAATATGATGTTGGTTTTGTATTTAAGGATGGATTATAAGGCCGATTAGGTTTAATCGAGGTTAAAGGAATAAGAATTCTTAAGAGTGCTCTAAGTTAGAGCAAATCTAAGCAGTAATCGGCTGTACCAAAAAGAAGGGATGGCAAAATTATTATGTTTGAGACTTATTGTCTTACCTTTGTAAGTGTTGACATGAACTCTTTCAATGTGTTCAACCAAAGTACTTTGGTTCGGATATCTTTCGTAACAATGTTCCCATAGACAGACCCTTTCTCCTGAAAAATAAATATTATTTGAATTACATCGTATTTATTACAGCTTTATTTTATTGTTCTGAGGATTAATAGTCCAATGTATTAGTTTTGTTCCACGTTAGTCAAAATACGCCTTACCTTGAACTTTCTCCTTGTCAGCTCTCCTTTCAGTTTGAATAACGTTTCTACTGTTCTCTGTAGCTTCATCTCTTTCTAAATTCAGTCCATAATCATCTAAATTAATAAACAATTCATCTTCATCAAACGTTGAATTCTCGTCATAATAACTCGAACTCTGTACATCACTGTCGACTGATTCAGACACAGAAACTTTTCTGTTTCTGTCGAAATTAAATTCTGTGACACTTGTCGGTGTATCAGGTAAAATATAACTTTTATTACAATCCAAATTATATAGCACATTATTCGGATAACTGTAATGTTCTAAACTTGGTAAGTTGTTGTGTTGATTCTGAATTTGGTTGTCATTGTTGTAAATAATATTTTGAGTATCTTCAACGTTGTTGTAATTGCAATATCTTTTGGAGAAGGCTGTCTCGATAGAAGGCAAGGTACTTTTCTCATTATTTGATGCCAAATATTCGTCGTTAAAATCTGGTGTAAGACGGCATGATTCTCCATCTTCTCTGCAAAGTTCGTCTATCAATGATTCGTCGTCTATGTAGTCATTGTTTGGCTCGTAGAAATTTGTTTCCAATCCTTTACTTGAGTTTTCCGTTGATTCGGCTTTGAAGCTTTTGCTATCAAATTCAATACTGTCCAGATCTAGTAGAACTTCTTTAATGTTCTGTTCATCAATATTACTGTCAATAACTTTATCTATCATTTCAAAGTCGGTATTCGCATTGGTGGCAGTATCCCAATTGTTTAAAACTTCAAAATCGAAACTTTCTTCGACGCCAAATTTGAAATTGTCTCTCGTTTTAGTTTTGTTACAATTTTCTAATTCTAAGTTAAATTGTGACATGTAATAAGCATGTAGATCTGTGACGTTTTCGTTTCTATCCTGAAACAGTTCTTCGTCGTACGAAATGATATCATAATCTGCCATCTTAGGTTCAATTACCTAATAAAGTTCAGTAATCTCTAAGTACTTGAGGTGGCTGAATACATGTGGTGTTTACTTTGCACAGCATATGGCTTCGCTATTATTATAAAAATAAACTTTCTCTGAGTTCCATCACGCGTGGCTTGGGCATCTGCGAATTATAAAATTAATTGTTTTTTTGTTAACATTTCGCAACACGTGTTACCGTGTTGCTAAGTATTTAGATTGACGTTTGAGGAAGTATATTTTTTTGTAGAAATTGTGAATGTTATTTTGAGCTATGAATGATTCAGTGGCGCCATGTTACAAAGTGTCGGAGTGTGATTTTCATGCTAATTTTAACTGCATAGGTTTTGGTAGTAGAAACTTTAACATTAAATACAAACTAGATTATTAAAGTTTCCCTATAAAATATTAACATCAATCAATCAATCAATCAAATGTATATTTTACACCAAAACATAAACAGTAAAATACAGAGAAAAAACTAGGCTTATGTGAATATTTCCAAAATCTCTATAAACTAGCACTGACTAGATATTGAAATTTAAATTTAAATTGAAACAGATTTATTGTTACAGCAAAAAAAAATTCTACAACATAATTTCATCTAAACATAATATATTAAATAAAATATAATATTAAGATTAAGTCAATATCATAATACGTGTGTTTAGATAGAATATATATTTTAAGAAAATACAAGTTTAGTAGTGGTTAATCTCATCACTTTTATCGGTCTATGTTTTAACTGAAATATTTTTTTCAACTTAATATTTTATTGAACTCTTTCAATAAACAATGAATGGATAAAAGCTTTATTTCAAAGACACTTTCATTTCGATCAATGCAGAGCGGTGGATGATTATTTGTAGATTATTTGATTTAAGATATATTTTAACAATGTTTAATTATTTTATCAAGAGGAAAAGCAACGACAATATAAGAAGTACCCGACCCTATTCTGTCTTTTCTTTTTTTTCTTTGCCTTCGTTTTAATTTCTTTTCTATTTTGGTTTGCTTTTCTTTTTCCACAAGTTAGTTTAGGCTAGATATTAAGTACCTATTTGGACTAATATTATTGCCGTGTCGATGTATTATATCTATGTTGTTGTGTAAATAAAAGTTACACCCCAGAAGTCGGTTAAAAAGATTATTTTCTACGAAAGTCTAAATTTCCCCTTTACAAAAAAGATAAAAAAAATCGTAAAATATACAATTTTATTAATCACCTAACAAATAATAAACATTTTTATCAAAACAAGAAATGCTCACCTGTTCAAAAACTTCGACACAAAACCTTGAACTAACACAAAAATAAAAAATGGCGCGAACTGTCAAAATGACACATAACCTAACTTAACCACTTTAAAAGGGTTAGCACAACCGTCTTGAACCGGGAACCGATCGGGAATAAATGCTACCGGGATAGCCAAGTAATAACTACTGAACCACATGTGTTTTACACGTGACAAATTTATTTTACACTCCACTAATTAAAACAAAGTCCTGAAAACTCTATATGGCTGGGGAATAAGATTCATTTTGTGTAAAACATTATTTTAGGGTGTGAATAATTACAATTGCTGGAGATTAAAGTCATTTGGCGCCTAAGAATCCATTTGTGATGGATTTTATTGATACATCTACACTAATATTATAAAGAGGAAAGATTTGTACCTATTTTTGTATGTTTGTAATGAATAGGCTCAAAAAGTACTGGGCCGATTTAAAAAATTCTTTCACCATTAGAAAGCTGCATTCACCCTGAGTAACATAGGCTATATTTATTGCTAGAAAAGATTAGACGTCCACCCGTGCGAAGCCGGGACGGGCCGCTAGTTTGTCATATTTTAACAACTTTTTTGCATATTTACTATAAGACATTTACACATTAATTGTTTCATTATCATTTTCTTTCTAACAATTAATACGGTACTACTAAAAAAATTATTGTAAATACCTTAGGTAATGAAAGTAAGGCATATTGGCGAAGTATGCTGACCCTACTAGGGCCTCTACTCGCACATTCGAACTTCGCAATTGCGTGAACGTTTTCGTTCCAATGTCAACTCTATTACAATGAATTGCGGACCGAAGCAGTGGCTATTTATCGAACATCAAAAGTCCGGGTACAGGGTCATCTTTCATCTTATTCCATTTCAGTTCTAATCACATTACAATCTAGGAGTGCGATTTTTGAATCTCATTCGCTGAGTTCAGCAGTTGAAAATGTCAAAATTACTGTGGAGATACGCATCTCTCTACTGCTGATTTGACTTTCAAAAATCGCACTCCTGAAGTATGATCTTTGAAAGTCAAATCAGCAGTAGAAAGATGCATATCTCCACAGTAATTTTGACATTTTCAACTGCTGAACTCAGCGAATGAGATTCAAAAATCGCACTCCAGATCAGTCTCCTGGTTCTTAAAAAATCGTTGGTAGTACCTATTAAGCTACGAGTCGATCTGGGGCCCGAACCAAACAAACCTCAAATAAAAATCGGCCAAGTGCGAGTCGGATTCGCGCACTGAGGGTTCCGTACCACCATACAATATTACCAAAAAAGCAGTGTTTTCTTCGGGATCCTTAGCGCGAGCCCGACTCACACTTGACCGGTTTTTATTATTTTTTGTTTTACCTTAGACTTAGAGTATAATATAATATACATATAAGAATCATACCGTGTTTGATGCTTGTATGTATTAGGTACCGTTTTTACAATAGAGCAACAAGAAAAATCTTTGGAAAAACCCGTTTCTTGTCGGGATTTTACTTTTTTTTTAAATTAAGTAGGTAGATTTGTTACCGATTCCAAAATAATAACACAAGTCAAAATTACAACTCTACAATATGTAGAGATGAAATTACGATAAATACGTTTAAAAGATATAAGCCATATCAAGGTAAAGGTTTTGGCTTTGCCTTTCGGTACGGGACCATAAAAACTACAAAACATCCAAAAACCTTCAATAACGTTTCATTACTATCAAATGTCATAGACGCGTTTAAAGCCCTTACAGAGATTGACGATGACAACGAAGGGGTCGTCAAGTTTTTCTAGTAAAACACTTTTTTTGACTAACAAGTGCATTTTAACAGCTTTTTACGATCTATAATTTTTCATTAAGATACCACCATGTTGCAGTTAAATAAAGACACTTTTTTCAATGATGAATTTTAGTAATTTAGATTTATGGGTTATCTTAAACTTTTTTTTTAGTTAATTCGGAAGATTTTTTGCTTCATTCTGTACTACAATGCAGGTAAAATCTCTTTTATTTTGTACCTACTGTACTTATTGTACTATGTTTTTGGTTTACAGTAATTAATAACATCATCATGCCATCACGTGGTCGCTCACTCAAGGCCTTATACAGGGTGTTTGGTAGGGAGCTGTACATACGCCTAGGGTAGGAACTAGGGAGGGTCTGCTACCTACCCCCGCCCATTATATTGACCTTGGCCTCAAGGTTTTATTCTAAAGATTTTTTTTTCTGTTTTTTGAAAAATTCGATTTTTTTTACTAAAACTACCTGTAGCTCAAAATCTATCCATAGGAAAGGTCTGCTAAAAGTCTTGTTTTAATGTTTAGGGTCTTAGTGTACTGTAAAAATTGATTTTACACCAGAAAATTGTAGAGAAGAAATGTTATGGGGCCTGAAGTACCGTAGTAAGGTAAAAAAAAAATTTCAAGGGGAACTTTCTAGGTGGTTTAAAAAAAAAATAACAGGGTTGGAGTTCTTCTGATTTTTTTAAAACATCCCCAGTCCATACGCTTTCTAACGATATGCTAAAAGTGTTATTATCACTTTTAGTTCCGAAGTTATTAACTAATTTCTGCAACTAGGGCACTTTTACCACCACGAATCTACCTTTGTAAGACAATTGTAATTCCCGGAATTTAAACCAGTTTGGCCCACAGTTGGCAGGTAAAATTTGTTGTCTCACTCTTACACGAGAGCAACAGGTATTCTGTCTCTTTCACTCTCGTGTCGACGGGGACAGGTAACTCGTTGGGCTCTGTGTTGGGCTCTTTGTCAGTCGAGATTTACCCATCTTAGCTAACTTACGTACTTGCCGTTACGACGCTCCACTGTTTTCGTTAATTTTGTTGAGTTTGTTATTACTTCGTTGTTGAGTTTGTTATTACTTCGTTTTTGTTAAGTTTTGTTGTTTTTTACCTACGGTTACGTTTATTGTTGGTAAAATGCCTGGATTTACTAACGAAGAGTATGCCGACATGCTGTTGGTGTATGGAATGGCTAATTGCAATGGGCGCGAGGCACGGAGGATTTATCAAGAGCGGTATCCTGACCGACGAGTACCCAACCACCAGACGTTTAGCTCTACTTATCGGCGTCTACGACAAACCGGAAATTTAAATTTCCGAGAACCAAGTGTCAACAGATTTGAACCAAATGTGACTGATGACGAACGGATATTGGCCCAATTTATGGAAGATCCTACCAGAAGCATCAGAACCGTAGCCCGGGCACTTGGGTTAAGCTTTTGGAAAGTCTGGTCTGTTCTCCGGGAAAATCGAAGTCATCCTTTCCACTACACCCCTGTACAAGGTATTTTTTTTTACATTAAGTTTTTGTTTTTAGCTCTCATGTAATGAACTAGCACGTAAATTAGGCAATTTTAAAATGAACGTGAGCATGTGTGTGAGAGAGAGAGAGAGAAATGGAAAGACAGAGATATCAATCAATGTTACATCGCTACCAATTCATAGGGAAAACGCTAACATTGAATTTTTTATTGTTTTAGGCTTAGAGGAAAGCGATTACACACGAAGGATGCAGTTTTGCCGCCACTTGCTCCATACGGACGTGGAGGACATACATTTTTTGCGGAGTATACTCTGGACCGATGAGTCAAAGTTTGACAGGGAGGGAATTGTGAACTACCACAATCTCCATTACTGGGCACCCAGAGAGCAAAACCCAAGAGTGAAGAGGCACAGAGGATTTCAAAGAAGGTTCTCCGTGAACGTATGGGCAGGCGTCATCGGCAATCGCTTGATAGGGCCGCACTTCTTGCCAGACAACTTAAACGGGGAAAATTACCTACATTTCCTCGAAAATGAACTGCCCGTTTTAGTGGAAGATGTGTTTGACGAAGATCGGCCCATAGTCTTTCAGCACGACGGCTGTCCTGCCCATTGGAGCCTAGCAGTGAGAGAGTTTTTAAATAACTCCTTCCCTGATGCTTGGATTGGTCGTGGCGGGCCAATTCCCTGGCCTCCAAGGTCGCCTGACCTTACCCCGCTTGACTTCTACGTCTGGGGAAGGGCGAAAGAGTTGGTGTACACAGAGGAAGTACCAACAAGGGAGGTTTTGATAACCAAGATCCACGCCGCTTTCAATACGATGCGCGACGAAATGCTGCTTGCCACGGTGACCGTGGAGATGAGGAAGAGGTGCCGAGCATGTTTACAAGTTAATGGTCACCAATTTGAACAAATTTTGTAATTAAATTAGTCATTTAACAAATTTGCGTTTCATTTGCTATCCTTTTACGATCAGACACATTTAATTTACATTAGTTGAAATTTTTGCTTAAAGTGCCCTAGTTGCGGATATTAACTAATAACTTCGGAACTACAAGTGATAATAACACTTTTAGCATATCGTTAGAAAGGGTATGGACTGGGGATGTTTTAAAAAAATCTGAAGAACTCCAACCCTGTTATTTTTTTTTTAAAACCCGTAGAAAGTTGCCCTTAAAATTATTTTTTTACCTTACTTCGGTACTTCAGGCCCCATAACTTTTCTTCTCTACAATTTTTTGGTGTGAAATCAATTTTTACAGTACACTAAGACCCTAAAGATTAAAACAAGACCATTAGCAGACCTTTCTTCTGGATAGATTTTGAGCTACAGGTAGTTTTAGTCAAAAAAATAGAATTTTTCAAAAAAAATAAAAAAAAATCATTAGAATAAAACCTTGAGGTCAAGGTCAATATAATGGGCGGGGGTAGGTAGCAGACCCTTCCTAGTTTCTACCCTAGGCGTATGTACAGCTCCCTACCAAACACCCTGTATAAAGGCTGAAAGTCACCCAAAGAGCAAACGACAGGGCTATGCTCAGAGTTTCCCTGCGAGATCGAATCAGAAATGAAGAGATCCGCCGAAGAACCAGAGTAGCTGACATAGCCCAAAGAATTGTTAAACTAAAGTGGCAGTGGGCGGGGCACATTGCTCGCAGAACCGATGACTGATGGGGCCGAAGAGTTTTCGAGTGGCGACCGCGTACCGGAAAGCGCAGCGTGGGTAGGCCCCCCACAAGATGGACCAACGACCAGGTGAAGGCGGTGGGAACCCGTTGGATGAGGGCATCGCAGGAACGGTCGTTCGGCGATCCTTGAGGGAGGCCTTTGTCCAGCAGTGGACGTCCATCGGCTGAGATGATGATGATGATCATGTCAGCCGATAGACGTCCACTGCTGGGCATAGGCCTCCCCAAGTATCGCCATAACGACCGGCCCTGCGCTGCCATCCAAACTTAATAAGTACCTATGTTATCGATTCTACAACAATAACAAAATCGGTAACATCTTATTCCATCGATAGATACTATCGCGGACTTTTTCGCCTTTTTCGCATAATTTCGCGCATAATAAATTTTTTGGCAACTATTCATTCATTGGTCTATTCATCAATAGGGTGGGGTGGGGACAGCCCTTTTATTTTCATAGTCATAGTCATAGTCATATATTTTATTGCTTCATATCAAAAGGCTGCTGCGGTTGCTTGTTAAAAAAGGTCTTCTTACATTTAAAACATTTTCATTATATGAGCTCTGTTAGAGCACTAATTGCTAAATGGGCACAAATTAAATTAAAATAGTGAAATAACAAAATTAAACAGTTATGTTATGGTATAAAGGTTATTTTTTAGTATGCAAGTAAAAATGAGCCTAGTGGTGGTCAGGCGGAAAAGTCCGCGATCGATAGTACCTACAGCAGCTAAATGAAAAGCGTCACAGATAAACAAAATTAACCTTTCAATCAGTTTGATCCGAATCGTGTTAATACAATGTAAGATGCAGGGTTAACACTCTGTTTATTGGTAAATAGATAGATAAGAGATACACGAGAACCTAAGATCTAGACGCAAATATGAGTCAAGCTTCAGTTATATCATCTCTTACACGAGGACTGGATTGAGGTTAATAAACTTTGTTTTTATACTTTCCTTATAATGAAAATGAAAATGTAAAACAGTTTTTATTGTTAATGTAATAAAGAAAGAGGCAAAAGGTAACAAAAAATTTACACATACAAAAAATGAAAAATCTATACCTAAAATCAAAATAACAGACAAAAATTTTCCTTAAAGTTACCAAGTCCAGTTAGTTTGGCTACACAATGGCCTCGATTCGGAGTGTACCACGACTAAACTAAACTAAATGTATTCCTGTCACTTTCTAAAATAAGATTAAGAAAAGAGACAGAAAACCAACAGCTGACTTTAGTGCTGTCAAAGTGACTTTAAACGCCCAAAAACGACTTAAATAAGATGGCGTACATTATGATGGCATCTTATTTTGCGCATTTAACGTCACTTTGACAGCACTAAAGTCAGCTGTTGGTTTTCTGTCTCTTTTCTTAATCTTATTTTAGAAAGTGACAGGAATACATTTAGTTTAGTCGTGGTACACTCCGAATCGAGGCCAATGTTACTTAAGCCAATTTGGAAAAATAATACCTTACTATATAGGGTCTTTCTTCATAATATGCTGACACTTTTTTAAGAGGATGATCAGACCGTCAAATTGAACAGCTTTCTCTATGGCACCGACATCGAAATCGCGAAAAAAATCTGCTCTTCCATACAGACTCGAGCCAAATGTATGGGACAGCTGATTATTGTTTCGCGATTTCGATGTTGGTCTTATAGGGAAAATGGTTTAGTTTGATGGTCTGATCATCCCCTCATAAAAGTATAGATGTCGTTACTTGACGTTCGTAATCTTTCCTATTCAAAGCGATGAATACGAATTGTTTCGATAAATAATAGTTAATTTCAATAATGTTCCATGTATTATACAGGGTGTAACAAAACACCCTAGTAATACTTAAGGGGTGCTTCAGACCATCAATCTGAACAACTTTCACTATGGAGCCACCGTCGGGAAAAAATAAAAAAAATCTGCCGTCCCATACATTTGAGTCGAGATCGAGACTCTCGAGACGGTACTGCAGTTTTGTATGAAAGAGCGGATTTTTTTTCACGATTTCGATGTTGGCTACATAGTGAAAGTTGTTTAGTTTGATGGTCTGAAGCACCCCCTTAAGTATTACTAGGGTGTTTTGTTACACCCTGTATACAACGTGTTAATGAATTAGCGCAAAACCTCATACACCCCTACTGATTTATAACAAAATAATTAGATTGCAACAATAATTTCATTATTTTGATAGTTAAAATTTAAAGTTATTCGCTTTTTAAGTTTTGAGGCAAAAATGATTTGTTATCATTTTAGCACTGAAAGAAAGCGCTAACGTACTCATGGATATATTTTTATAATCTTGTTTTGGTAGTAAGTAGGGTGAGTGTGCTCGTGCGATGGGTTGACATCGGGTTCAGAAAATTTTTTATTTTGCAAAAAAATTATTTAATATTTTGAAAAAAATTACCTATGTTGAAACCATGATAATTCGATTCTGCTCTCGATTCTGAACAAACTACTTTCTAGTTTTGCGTTAATTCATTAACACGTTGTAGTAGTATACCTTTCACATACATATACAACGTGTTAATGAATTAACGCAAAACCTCATACACCCCAACTGATTTATATCAAAATAATCAGATTGAAACAATAATTTCATTATTTTTGTAGTTAAAATTTAAAGTTATTCACATTTTAAGTTTTGAGGCAAAAATGAATTTTCATCATTTCAGAAATGAATGAAAGCGCTAACGTACTCATGGATACATTTTAATAATCTTGTTTTGGTAGTAAGTAGGGTGGGTGTGCCCGTGGGGTGGGTTAACATCGGGTTCAGTAAATTTAAAAATTTTACAAAAAAATTATTTAATATTTTGAAAAAAATTACCCATGTTGAAACCATGATAATTCGATTCGGCTCTCGATTCTAAACAAACTACTTTCTAGTTTTGCGTTAATTCATTAACACGTTGTAGTATAAACATTTGCCATAATCCATTGCATGTAGCAATGCTTTAATACTTTTAGACATTACAATTTTAATCTTCAAGAAAGCAACTTAAAATTATAAAAATTTTACGACCAAACCGTTGCAATCTGCATTGATGTACGACAAAAAGTCCAAAAACTAATAATTACCCTTACACAAACATAAATGCAGAATTAAAATAACAATTGTTTCTTTTTATATTATACACACACGGTTAAATTATCTACTCCGGAGCGTCCGCGTCCCACGTGGCACCCATAAGTGCATAGCGTGTTGATAAAATAAGAACGAATGATGCTTGCGCGTGCACTTTCTACTTGTTTTTTAGTTTGTTTTGTACATATTAGTAGTGTTATTGGATATATGGAATGGAAACGTTATATTTATACTTTATAAAATGTTTATTTACTGAACATTATTCAAACTATCCGGTACCAGAAAGCGCAGCGTAGGTAGGCCCATTACAAGGTGGACCGACGATCTGGTGCAGGTAGCGGGCACCCGTTGGATGAGGGCAGCACAGGACCGGTCGTTGTGGCGATCCTAGGGGGAGGCCTATGCCCAGCAGTGAACATCCATCGGCTGAGATGATGATGATGATCATCATCAGCCAGTATTCAGTCACTGCAGGGCATAAGCCTCCTCCCCATTTTGTCATCCATTTCGGTTCTGAGCCAATCGCATTCCAGGTCTTGCCAGTACTTCTCTGTCATCAACCCACCTGGCTCCTCACCACTCCTCTTTTGCCTAATCTCGGCCATTTACTTGCCATTTTCTTGTTATAGGTGGACCAGAATCTCATGAAAAATAAGGAAATCAAATTTTAGACCACAACAACAACACCGGGTAGGTAATAAGATTAGGGCCCTTTACACACTGCGATTTTTTGCAGCGCACACGGGTAAAAAAGATGTCTTGAAATAAGAAAATTACGTTTTCTTCGATATATTATATGAGAGCGCCATATTCTTGGTTCAATGCAATTTGCTTTCACACAAGACAATTGTCTTGCTGAATATGCGCTCTCATTATACAGGGTGAAATTGATATCATTAGCATCCTTTTAAACTAAGAGTCTACCCATCAAACTGAACAACTTTCACTATGGGAGCAAACCGATCGGAGCAAAAAAATAATCGGCTGTTGCATACATTTGAGTCGAGTTGGCATTGCAGTTTAGTATGGAACAGCTGATTATTTTTTTTGCTCCGATCGGTTTGCTCCCATAGTGAAAGTTATTCAGTTTGATGGGTAGACTCTTAGTTTAAAAGGATGCTAATGATATCAATTTCACCCTGTATATCGAAGAAAACGTAATTTTCGAGGAAATTAATCTTTTTTACCTGTGCAGTAGTGCTGCAAAAAGCATCGATTGAGTCGCGATGTAGCGTGCAATGTGCGTGCTAGCGTCGATGCAAACGTGATAAAGCATACATGCAAACGCGGTACATTCGCTATGCAAAATTTTCGTAATATTTGATAAGGGCCTCAATTGCGCAATTTTATTCGGTTTTGGTTTGGTTTTGGTTTTGGTTTAGTTTTGGTTTAGATTTGGTTTAGCTAAAGTAAAAAAGCTATCGCGATATTTTTTTCTGGACGGTTAAATCGCACAATACAGAAAAATCGATCGAACGGACATCAAACGTTACGCCAACGTATCTTCCGAAATAAAGCTAAATCGTTACCGTTATAGTACATTACTGCAGTGGCCAGCAACAGAGGCATTGATGGACGAACGTGTAAATGTGGGCCGAGGCGAAGCCGAGGCACACATACGTAAGTCCATCAATGCCTAGTTGTGGCCAAGGCTTGTATAGTACTTTTCTCAAACAATGGGCGGAAATTAAAACAGTAAATTTTCTCAAATAATGCGCGGAAATTAAAACTAAGTTTTCAATTAGGCAGAACTTTTTATTTAAAAATGCAGTTGTGGAATGTACAATTTTTGAAATTTAATGTGGACTTTCCGGGGATTATGTTGGTTTGGGATAATTCTAACGAGGTCGAAGTTTGTTGCATAGTATTCTCTTCAGTGTGATTCTGTATTTCAAAGCTTTGATGGGAGGTCGATGGACGAGATTGAATACTTTCGTTGATTTGACGTGTAATGCTACTTTTATTTTCAATTGATTCTAAAACGTAGTGATTATATTCTCTTTGATTGATTCTTCTATGTAGCTTTCAGCTACCCGGTCAGACTTCCATTATTATCACACCCTCGTTATTTTCTACGTCTTTTATAGTAATATTTGTAATTTCGATACATCGGCATGCACCAAAAATGCCGAAAATAAGAATAACCTGCAACAAAAACAAAGTAGGTAAGTACGTTATAGCTTACGTTCACATAGGTAATTTTCCTAAAAAAAAGAGGTTACAATAAAATAAAAATAAAATAAATAATGCTCACAGACATTGGTTAATATTATCAAGTGTAAAACTTACTTTGAGGTCCAGATACACACTGTCTGGTGCTTCAAACAAAAACATTTTTACATTTGATGCAGTGAAAACTTTTGATTTTTTACATTTGTATCCATCCGACTGTCTTTTGAGCATTGAAGTCAGGTTTACATACTGTTTTAAATTCACGTTATGTTTCATTAAAACTGTACATTTTAGCATTGAATAGATGACCCATAGCGTTGTCGGCTTAACTTTCTTGGCGAGTTCACCGAAATAAGCCAAAAAAACGTTTTCGGATAAGGATTTCGATTTTCTTTCATTCTTCCACTGAACAAAATTTTCATAGGCTTTCAAATATTTTTCTTTTGATTTTGGCGGTAACGAGTTTTCTATTACGGCTCTTGCAGCCTCTTGAATTTCAGGTGGCGTTAAAATAACTTCAGTATACTCACTGTCTTCACTTGAACTCATTTTGCCAAATACAATTACTCAACAATTACTTATTTCTCCCGCGGTAGTGTTCTTTTTTTTTTCAATGAACAGCAGCTTTCTATTTGCAAGTCAGTTCGAAATTTAAATAAAACCTTTGATAAGTTACCTCCTTGGTCGCCATGTTTCGGAGAAAAAGATAGTTCCATTTTTAAATTACACGACAGATATGAGTTTAGTATGTAATTTATTTGGTCGCTAAACACGACAGATATGGATTTTCATACAAACATTGCCGGCCGCTGCGCGCATGTATTTGGCCAGTACTGCAATTTCGATTTATCTCGAAGAAGGTTGTCAAAATAATGCTCACATTTCCAAGCATGTTTGAGAAAATATAATTTGCGCGATACGAATTGTGCATAACGTAACGTTTTTGCTTGTGGTTTTGTTTTGGTAGTATCGTTCAAACTTAGGGCGATTGAGGCCAAGTTATTTGTCGACAGCCTTTGCCACAATGCACACGCGCGTGCATGGCGTGTGTACATCGCTACAATCATGCTTGCTAGTGAAGCGATTCAGTCATGCGGTGGACAAACGCGCGTTTTTGTCACTGCATAAAGGCTCAGTCTGTACAGGGCCTACTTTGACTAGATAGATGACATTTTGACACTACCATGTAAAAATCTATATTTTTTTACTTTTATGAGATTCTATGGTCGATCTAAAATATTTGTTTATTATAATTTATAACCGCTGCCCTTTTTTCTAACATACATACACCAATGTTCAAGCGTGTGTCCCATTGGGGTAGACAAAGACTTCTATTTTTGATCGCCACCTGCTGCATATTGAGGTAGTCCTGACAGGTAGCTCTCCCGCTCCTAATCATGGCTCGTAAAGTCACTTTATTCACGCTAGTACATTTTAATTGACCCTTTTCAAGTGCATTGCACATACGTATATATAGTGTAAATGCCTACGTTTAGGGCGGCCATCTCATCTAACTCATGTTTAAAAACTTTAGAATTTAATTTAAAAATGAAATCTATAAAAAGCAAAAAGACCTTCATAAAACCCTAAAACTTTTTGCCATTCTTGACCTAATTTTTTTATAATTTTTTTTTAACTTCATAAACTAAACGATGATGATATTTAACTAAAAGAAAAATGATTTATGAATGTGTAAAGTATAGTCTAACGTAATTATCTAGGCCAAAAGATAGACGAAGAAATGTCTTACACTTGTCTCACTAACTATGGTACTCAAACTTTTAGATACAATGTTATTACTAATATTAATATAGATTAGCAACCCGCCCCGGCTTCGCACGGGTGCAATGTTGATATAAACCTTCCTCTTGAATCTCTCTATCTATTAAAAAAAACCGCATCAAAATCCGTTGCATAGTTTTAGAGATCTAAGCATACATAGGGACAGACAGACAGCGGTGTAGATTACTTTCGTTCGGTCGAATCAAGGAATATTTATACAAATACAAATACAAATACAAATTTATTTATTCGTGAACACAGGTAATATAAAAGGTGTTACAGTATATGTTTGGACTCTCTGCGGTCTGCCACAGTTGGCGTACGAATACAACGTAAAATATTGAAATTATTAAATAAAACAAATGACAAATATAATTATTCAACCAGCAAAAGTCTAAAGTTTTTGATTCAAAATAATATTACATAGATAGCTTTGTTACGTATTTTTTTGACTCTACCACCGCATCAGAAGGTATTCTGTTGTACATAATTGGTGCCGTCAGAAACTCTACAACACACATCTTTTAAACAAAATGAGGTACTTACATACAACATTTATATGGCAATTTCTTCCAGACAACTGCATGAAGCAATATCAATTATATGTGAGAAGAATATCAGTCCTGACGCTTTTACGATGATTAGCAAATGTTTTTTTTGCCTGTTGATTGTCCCTCTTCTAGGAGACCTAGAAGAGGAACAATCACCGTTTACTCTCCAATCCTCTCTATTGTGTGCAACTACTTATCAACTACATTAGTGATTATAATAAAAAAATATATTTTAACAATAATAATAATTAATGATGCAGTTAGAGAAAGCAGCGAAAGTTTGAGATACAGTGAACATCGCGGTGGTACACCAAATTAACACACTCGTGCGCTTCGCAGCTTTACAACTGCGGCCCGCATTTTAAATAGTAGGTACTATTTATTAATAGTTTTCTTCTAAGATCTATTTAATGATGTGATTAATATTTAATCGGTGTTCGTTCTTTAGGTCATCATCGTCGTTATCAGCCTACCATTGTTCACTACTGAACTTAGGCCTCTCCCATGTCACGCTACAAAGCTCTAACCTCGGCCTTTCTCATCCAGTCACTCCCCGCAACCATTCTCAGATCGTCGGTCCAGTGGGCCGTCGCCGTCGGACGTCCAACACTATACGCCTGCCAGTTCGTGGTCTGCATTCTTTCTAGAACTTGGAACTCTGACTCCCCAACGACTGTCAGTTCTTTGGAAGATATGACCAGCCCTTTGCCACTTTAGAATACAGTAATAATTAAGTAAACAGCTTTACTTCAATACAAGCTAATGTCTCACCTCCAAAGCTCGCCAAACTTTTTATCCACACTGACTTGTCCACCAATACTTAGCCAGCTCATCCTACGAACGTACCTGCTGTAACGTCTATGTTGAGCTGGGGGCTAAGACCTATTTGCTGCTGTAGCATTCAATAAATTACATGTTGTTCTATTTGATGTTTCGTTGCATTCTTGTTTATAAACTTAGTGTGATATGTAATATTATGTGTGTGTTACTTATGCAAATAAATTGTTTATCTATCTATCTATTTTTGAATAAGGCCCAAATAACTGACATCGTAAATGACATTTGTGCGGAATCAAAATAAATTGGTGTGTTTGGATGATATCAAAATAATTGATAGTATTTTAGTAGTATTTGATAGCGCAGCGTGGTAGCCGCACACAAGGTAGACGACCGACCGGGTGAAGGCGACGGGAACTCGTTGGATGAGCGCAGCGCACATCTGTCGTAGTTGCGATCCTTTGGGGAGGCCTATGTCCAGCAGAGGACGTCTATCCTAATTGATAGCGCAGTGTGGGAAGGCCCCCCAACATGGTGGACCAACGCCCTGGTGAAGGTAGCTGGCTCCCTGCCAGTTGAAAGAGGGCAGCTCAGGATCGGTCGTTATGGCGATCCTTTGGGGAAGCCAGTAATGAACGATTATCGGCTGATGATAATTTGATAGTATTATAAAGGGTGTAACAAAACACCGTAGTAATACTTAAGGGGGTGTTTCATACCATCAAATTGAACAAATTTCACTATGGAGCCAACACCAAGAAAAAATAAAAAAAATCTGCTGTCCCATACAAAACTGCAGTACCGACTCGACTAGAACAGCTGATTCTCAATTTTGGCTCCATAGTGAAAGTTGTTCAGTTTGATGGTCTGAAGCACCCCCTTAAATATTACTAGGGTGTTTTATACACCACCGCGTCACACCCTGTAAAGCGGGCCCAAGCTTGAAACTGAATCAATAGGTACAAACAACTCTTGCGCACATGTCGACTCTACAGAAATAAATACAATAATGGTTAGACGAGTAATTGTGCCACACTTCACTCTGCATATGGATGAAAAAATATATGTTTTATAAATAAACTTTCTTTGAAAGATAGAATATGGTTTGTTTTTTTTTGTAACCAGGTTGATGCGGTACAGTTTTTTTGTTAATTTGGTGTGAGTCTATTTGAAAATAGGATTTAAAGTTATAGAAATAATACTGTATAATTACAAAGTTTCATTCATTTGATCTTAAAGAATTTGAAAGTCCTAAATGTTTTAGTACTTTCCACGTCTTCGGCCTCATCATCACTCAACATCAGGTGAGATTGGGGTCAAATGTTTACCTATCGAACATAAAAAAAAAAAAAAAAAAAAAAAAACGTCGATTTATAAATTAGTGCAACATCAACCGATTTTCTGTCGTCACAAAAACCATGTTTCTAAGAACTCTAAAAATCATAATAATCTTTAGTTTGGTCCAAAAAAATAGTTTTATTATGCATCATCATCATCAACCTATTATCGTCCTCTGCTTAACATAGATATTTCCCAATTCGCGCCACAAAATCTGCACTCGGCCTTCCTCATGCAGTCGATCCCCGCTACCTTTTTTATGTCGTCTGTCCAGCGGGCCGCAGGGCGTCCCACACTACGCCTGTCAGTTCGTGGTCTCCACTATTGAACTCTGAACACCCCATCACTTGTCAGTTCTTCGACAGATATGTCCAGCCTACGATGTCCAGCCCATTGCCACTTCAGCTGGATCATTTTCCAAGCCAAGTAGCCTAAAGCCACGTTTTATTATTAAGATTACATATTTTTGAAATATGATTAAAAATTGATGACGACTGACAGTCGTCTATAGCGGAATATCCCATAATGCAACTTTTTACCATAACGCCCTCTATTTTTTTTCATCGAATGTCCATAGTCTATTTTGCCATAAGTTTCTAGTTACCTACAAACAATTTAAATTCTTCACATGAATATTTTGTTCATTACGAGATTCGCACCCTCGATCCTTGGCTTATCACCCAACTAGATTTTACCAACTTAATAATAAAAAAGGATTCTATCTATGTCTATCTATCTAATCTAGGAAAATATTCTATCTATGTCCATCTATCTAATCTAGGAAAATATTTTCATTTGTGTACCCGTCCTAATTCTTCCAGCCGTTTATATAATTAATACATAACTTTTGCCGGTGACTTCGTCCGCGTGGATTTCGGAAAACTTCAACACCCTGTTGTACCGTATCAGGGTTTCTTTTTAGGATTCCGTAGTCAAACAAGGAACCTTCTTCCATTCTGTCTGTCTGGTTACCCCACCTCGATTACTCGCTCATTTTTGCACCAATTGAATCGAAATTTGGCATTGAAACTGATAACAGTAACCCAAAAACTACCTATAGTTAAATAAAGAAAAAATAATTTTTTGACCCAAATCCCATGCAACGAAAGAGGGGTTGGGATAGTTAAACTCCCATAGAAACTAAATTGTTATAATGCTTGTCTCGAGTTTTTCTTATTCTACTTATGCAATGGCTACGGAACCCCATGGACAACTCTGTCTAGTTCCCTATATTATACAGGTCGTAAAGTATGTGACAGCCTAGCAAATACTGAACTCAGACGATCAAACTGATCAACTTTCACTATGGAGCCTACATCAGGAAACGCGAAAAAAAAATCAGCTGTCCCATACAAAACCGCAAACATACGACTCAAATACAGGGTGTAACAAAACACCCTAGTAATACTTAAGGGGGTTCTTTAGACCATCAAACTGAACAACTTTCACTATGGAGCCAACATCGAAATCGAGAAAAAAATTCGATCTTTCATACAAAACTGCAGTAGGTACCTACCGTCTCGACTCAAAAGTATGGGACAGCAGATTTTTTTTATTTTTTCTCGACGTTGGCTCCATAGTGAAAGTTGTTCAGATTGATGATCTAACGCACCCCCTTAAGTATTACTAGGGTGTTTTGTTACACCCTGTATGGGAGAGCAGATTTTTTTTCCCGATTTCGATATTGGTCCCATAAAGAAATTTGTTCAGTTTGATGATCTAAGCATACTTTTAATATAGGTTCAGCTAATTTTGTTAGACCTTATACAGGGTGTAACAAAACACCCTAGTAATACTTAAGGGGGTGCTTCAGACCATCAATCTGAACAACTTTCACGATGCCGAGCCGATGTAGAGAAAAAATAAAAAAAATCCGCCATCCCATACATTTGAGTCGAGACGGTACTGCAGTTTTGTATGAAAGAGAGGATTATTTTTTCGCGATTTCGAAGTTGGCTCCATAGTGAAAGTGGTTCAGTTTCATGGGCTGAAGCATCCCCTTAAGTATTACTAGGGTGTTTTGTTACACCCTGTATACAGGTAGGTTGAGACATACCTAAACCAGTCATCGTCACAAAATTTCACATTTATAATATTAGTAGGATTGGGCTGCGTGCCTGCGTGGCGTGGTTAGCGTCACACTAACCGTCTCATGCACAGAACATTCCCATTCTAGGATATCTAAAACAGTAGATCTGACAAACTATAAAAAAATCTTTTCTCACGTGTTTCGTATGACAAAATCATTGCCATATGTCATACCATTACTCATCTCATTAAAAAAAGACTAAAATCCACTAAAAACACGTTTGAAAATACTAAATTAACCCCTAACTTTCCATTTCGAATCGAAATGACACTTTTTCTTTAACAAAAAAAGTTTTAACCCATTCGTAGAGTTTACATGTGCGTTAAAAAAGGTTTTTTTTTTCAGGGTTCAGTAACCAGATCGGGATTAAAAATACAGTTATTTTAGATTTTTTGTCGGTTCAGTGGTTTTGTAGTAGGAGTTGAGTTATAATTAAGGGCCACATGTCAGTTAGCTGCGTAGAGATGGGATAGAGTCGATATAATACTAATAAAATTGTCGATAGTTTTTTGTTCATGATCAGAGGGGTCATGGTTATCTTTAATTTGACATTGGTTTTGGCGAATTCTTCTTGATATTTAAGTATATTTATTTTAAACATTCCAACAACCGGTTGTTTCGTCGGTCAAAATTATATATAATTTAATCAAATTAGTATACCTACCTATTGTTACACTTGCTTTTTTCATATTTTCTGTTACCTAAACTCGGAACTCAAAACAATCTAACAATCTATGGACTGTATCTGAAATAAATTTATTTTGATTTTGAAAACATCTTTGTTAAATTTAGTGGTGTCATTTTGCCTATTTGACGAAGCGTGTCGCAGATCTGAAGTTTGTTCTTTCTTATGCATTTAATTAATAAATTCCATCATGTCTTCCACCTCTTCGTAACTTTTTATGGATGCGAAATGCTAGCTTATTTTATTTAGCTATGCAAGCAATTTGGTATCTAATATTCACACTATATGGCGCTGTAATCAAACTTTTCACCCCTTGGGATTCATGCTCTTATTCTGTTGTAGGAGTTTAGTTCCCTTTAATGTTATTATTTTTATCGATATAATTAGTAACGTCTCTATTACACTTGTTTCATGTCATAAATCAAGCTAGCGCGCGCTACGTGGCTCTGGCTGGCGTATCGATGATAGTACGGCATGCTTTTGTCATTATTTTACTCTATACCTACACTTTTTAATAGCATTTCTTCATACCTGAAAAGATCTTTAGGCACAGTGTTATCTAGCACAGGTGAAAGAAAAGGTTGATGCCGTGTCTTATCAGGAACTCAAGGCACTTGTGGAAGAGACAGGATTGTGCGAATACGCCCACTACGGTACCCGGCAAACATCTTGAAAAACGGGCGGGGCAATGGGTATGCGCAGTAGCGGTTTCACCTACAAATTTTATTCTGCGCAGCCAAGGCTCTTCAAGTTTGCCGGCAACTGTACCTACTACACAGGGTCCAACTTAAAATGCTGACGGTTTTTAAGAAGATGATCAGACTATCCAATTAAACGACTTTTACCTACTATGGGGATCAACTTTGAAATCGCGAAAATAAATTTCTGCTGTTTCATAAAATTCATAAATCATAAATGTTCTATGGAACACCAGATTTTCTATTCGCGATTTCAAAGCTAGTCCCATAGTGAAAGTTACTACACTATTTCAGAAGGACCTCATAGCGGATGATGATAATATTGATAGCCCCAGACAAGATGCACCGTCTCATCAAATGACTCAGGCGACAGAACAACACATTTGTTGCGCACGCATGCATCATCTTCCGAATTCTTCCATTTTTTTTAAGTTGTCTGATCAGTGTTATTTTATTTCTCATATCCGGCACCAGCTAATTTTGATCTGATACCTACATAAAAATGTGCTTCGGTTATTAAAAAGATGTCATATTCTGTTGAATCATTGAGTCATCGGAATCCAGAATAAAAATGTGCGAATAAAGGTGCGTGCGTTAGTCATAACTTCTGGACGACTTGACCGGTTGTGGTCAAAGGAAAATGGGCAAATTGGGCCCACCCCGCCTTTAAAAATGAGAATAGTGGCAATCGATTTTGTACTATGGCGTATAGACGCCAAACAAATTATTCAGTATACACTACTTATAGTATTCTGTGGTCAGGTATAGATCTGAAACAAGTGCGATTTTTGAACATACGAGCGAATCGGCAGTAGAAAGATGCATAATCTCCATAGTAATTTTGACATTTTCTACTGCCGAGTCGCTCGTATGATGTTCGAAAATCGCACTCCTGGTTGTACTTTCAGAGTTATAACTTATAGTGGTCGGAATAGATAGTGCTATTCAGGGTAATGTCGCGAATATTTGATTCATGGGTGTCTGTATCTATACAGGGCATACAATTTTATGCATTGTATATTAAACAAGGTGCACGCCACGTATAGATCAAATGGGTCGAATATACCCATGAATCGAATACAAATATTAATATTCATCACACAAATATTCGCGACATTACCCTGAATAGCACTACCTATTCCGACCATAGGTTATAAGACACAGAACTTTAGCATGATTCTCATACAAATTGTCAAATATGAAAATCAGAATTTGATAATGATTTTCGTTAGTCGTCATGCCCATTGTTCTTTACACAATTTACCTACTTATTTGATTTTTCGAGGCGATGCGAAGGGTCATAGCTATAAAAAATCAATTCTACGTGGACTAAATCGCGAGGAAAAAGCTAGTATTGAAATGAAACTTCAAATAATTAATTGTAATGATTTGGTTTAATACAACACTAATTAAGTATAATTTACAATGATCAATAAATGTATTCATGCCCCAATTTTGGCGCCAAAACAGCCGTTACGGACTGAGAATATATCTCAATTATCTTGCCTCTCTTACACTCTTATGTAATATAAAGGGATCGTAAAAGAGATATATTACTCAACGTCTAACTTACAGCGTTAACCGCTAATCGGTAAAAATTAATAATTATTTTCATAATTTAATAATAACAATATCAATTCCAGAATTATGTGAAATGTTCTATTATTTCTCGTGCATAATCTTATTGCAATAAAATGCGAATTATACATATAATTATTGGAATAATAATTAAAAATATAATTGTACTTCACTGTCTCTTCATATCGATATAGAATGTAAATTGAAAACATCCTAAAATGTCCATCCATAGTGTTGACTGTCCTTTAACAAAATAGGTACCTACCTACTTATAGTAGATAGTACCTAATCGTTAAGAATATCTACGACAGTTTTTTATGAAACCCATTATATTTTAATTTTAATTAAGTATTTAAACAAAATTCAATTGCAAAATTATAAAAAAAAACTTTTATTTTATTTTATTTATAATCATGATAACGATTTAACGAATTTCATACATTGATGTATCAAATTCGTCAATACTTCAAGAAATGATCAAAGGAACTAAACCCCTAAAACTGTAAATCAACCAGACAGTCAAATTTCAAACATAAAATAATTTTGGTACCTACATGCCTCGAGCATGTATATTTTTTTACAAACAATATTTTGATCAATAATTAGATGACGTCTTTAAAGAAAGTACAAATGCATAGGACAGTCAACTTTACAAATACATTATGATTTTTATTTAAACTCGGTAAGCATGTCAAACTGAAAAAAGATTTTTTGTGTCCTTACAGTTTTAGCCAAAATTATATCCAATTGTATATAATATTGTAGCCAAAATCATACTTAATATCTTCTGCTGTGTAGCTTATAAAATAATGAATGTAGTATTAATAATTGTAAGGATCGAAAACGAAGGAAAGAAGAGATTTTTTTTATTCTATAAATGTATGTATGATTTTTGTACACTATTCTGAAATTTATTGCAAAATCGAATACACATTATCATCATATACCCATCAATATTACAGCACTAGTTTATATAAGGTATACATACATAGTTGTGATATGATTATTTTCACCCTTTTTTACTAGAAAAGTTGTTGAAAAATTGTGAAAAAAAATCGAAAGAAAAAATAATGTTAACAATAAATGCACGAAAACCAAAACATTTGAAAATGCACGAAATCTCTCAATAATATTTTGTTTAAAAAGTATTTTTTAACAATAACTATTGAGGTACAGTGAAAATTTTACTACTAAGTTTTTTTTTCTAATTTTTCCTACAACATGAACGATTTTTTTTTAATATGCAATAGTTATACAAGTAAACGTTGACACGTATCTAAATTACCTTTTTTAGAGAATTTACAATTCATGACAGTTCATGATAAATATTTACAGTTTATAAGTCTGTATTTATAAACTGATATTGAGGTCAACATTTTTAAAGATTGTGAAAAAAAATCCTGTATAATATATATGATGTATTATCTCTTTAATAATTGATGGAGACTTATATAACCTACCTTTAACTAAAACGAATGGAAATGCCAAAAAGAATCAGTTATATGAAGCCATAAAAAGAAAGAAATAAAGCTACCTAATAATCCTTTTCAGGGCTCTTTGACATTTTTTAATGGTCAGTCGGCAAAAATGTTTGAGAACCAGGAGTACGATTTTTGAATCTCATACGTTGAACTCAGCAGTTGAAAATGTATGGAGATACCCATCTTTCTACTGCTGATTTGACTTTCAAAAATCGCACTCCTGAAGTATGATTTTTGAAAATCAAATCAGCAGTAGAAAGATGCTTATCTCCACAGTAATTTAGACATTTTCAAATGCTAAACTCAGCGAATGAGATTCAAAAATCGCACTACAGAACCATTTCAAAAAAATATTGAGACGTTTTTTAAATGTAATACACGCTCACTTAAAAATATATTTCGTAATCTCCTTGGGAAATTGGGATTTACCCCTTAAAATTGTGATGTTATAAAAGAGAATAATCGCCGTTGATCTATATCCTGAACAAAAATTATGACTGTGTAATGTACTTTCTGAATTTCTGGCGTAGATAAAATAAAGCTGGTATAGTTAATTTAATCGTTACTTGCACTGTAGGAACATCAATATTGACCAAAATGTGAAATGGAGTGATGCAATTAAAATCAGTTTAGAAATACCGACTTATAATATTTACTCACTAAAGAAAATAAAAAACGCAATTCCTTGGAATTAAAAATAACTTAATGATAAAGAAAGCGTTACCATAAAAAAACATGGCACACTTACTGACAAATAGAAAAAAATAATTTTTCAACGTATACAAAATAAGTTTTCATACTTGTTTGATAAACATCAGATCATTAAATAAATATAACACATATTTATTGTAAAAAATAAGTTTCGAATCAATTCCGTTTAATTGTATTGAATTAAGCATGGATTAGTGAGATCTTTTCTCTTCTTCTGATCACTTATAAAAACATAATTCCTACTTATTTAAGTAGTTTTTCCTCTGATATATTGTAAAAGAAATTGCATACTTAAGTATATGTTTTTGATCAACAAAAACCAACTGAAACGCTTAGCGTATTATCAAAAATTTAATTTACCACTTTTATTTTTAAATAAACAGCCCAATACAATCTACTTATTGTTCTTATTATTTGTATATTACAAATAATGATTATATACTTTTAAATATTGATATGAACCTTTTAAGGTTATATTTATCGATGACTGCTTGATTTTCTTAACGCAATTCGTTTCATCTAAAATTTCCTAACACTTACTCACTACATTACAATTATCACCTAACAAGTGTTTGAAATACCTCATCTAAAACTAAAAAAATAAACTAACCAATAAAAATAAACCGTATAACCTATAATACTTCAAAACTCCCGATAAAACCGGGTCAAATAGAAAATAAAAAATATTTGGTTATCTCTAAATTACAATTCCATACTGGAGATCGTCCATATTTACTTTTAATTGTAAAAAATCCAACAGTGAACACATTATACACTTGTATGTACGCCATTTCTATTAACTTGGAAATATATTCTACACCCGTAAATATAAACTTGTATTACATACTGTGATATTTATCACTAAATACTATACGCAAAATAATTCGTCCGTAAGTACGCGTTTAGTAACCGCAAGAAACAATATTCACTTTACAAATAGTTTTCACTTCACTTTTCATATTTTTCATTCACTTTAGCCTTCATTTTTCACTTTGTTTACTTGTCAGATCTCTGTTCGTTGAGTGATAGGTTTTCGGCTTCGTCTTTGATGTGAGATATGGAAGGGCGTGTGTGAGAATATCTGTCTTCAGAGCGGGGGTAGTCGTCGTAAGGGCTGGTCTCACCAGATCGATTGCTTGAAGACTCCTTGTTAGAACTTGGGTAGTCTCCTGCGAATCAAGCGTTAATTGTATAAGTAATTTCGTTAGATTCCCACGGAAGAAGCTTCCTTAAAAAAGAAGAAGAAGGTTATGATATCAAAATGACTTGTCAATTTGTGCGATAGTTACTAAAGGAAAACGCCCAATCCTGTTTCGCCTACAAAACTGGTAAATATTTGAATTTTATAAGAAATGCCACTATAGAAAAGGATAATTTTCATTTCCTTGGGAAGTATGATATTGCTCCTATTTTGTGTATGATTTTAGCTATCATACTATTTGTATGTGTTCTTTGATCATACTCATTCGTTATTTGTGAAACGATTTGAAACGAATACATTTCGTCACGTGGGCAATGTCTTTTGGTTATATGTAACAAAAAGAAGTGGAATTGGGACATACTTCACTGCTACAAGTATCTTAGGTACTAAAACTATATAAAAAATCCAAGCGTCCATATCCATACTGCTGCACCAACATTTTAATTTGTCATATTCAGGATGAATCGTTTCATAAATAATAGTTTTATTTTATTTCATACCTTTGTTAGAATAATCCGAAGCCTGCATTTCGTTCTTGAGGGCGTAAATATTAGGTTTAATATCCTGAGCGTCGCTTGCGCTCAGATCCTCGGCTTTGACGTCATGGGATGAACTGCTGCTCCCGTACCCATTGAGCATATTCGGCCGACTGTGAAATTATTATAATTATGTTGATATATTTCTGGCAGTATAAATAGGCTTATTCTAAGGAACGCTCTTTCCGAGTTTTGAATAGTCGGACCACACGTATGAATAATCTACTTTATTTATTTAGTATATTATTTTATTGTCAAATATTTAAAAATCTGCAATGAAGTATTTGATAATGTTTACTATAATTGATAATGCTTTAAATTTTGGCTCCAGCAAAAAAAATCATCTTCAGCCTATATACGGCTCACTTCAGGACACAGGCATACCCTCAAGGAGTGTATGGGTATTAGTCTACCACCTGCCCAATGCTGATAGGTAGACTTCACAATACGCATCAGAATTTCCTCTTCAGCGTATGCAGGTTCCCTCCAGATGTTTTCGTTCACCGTATGAGAGCAGTTTCCAAAATAATTGACTAGTAGACTCCTAGTTTCATAATTTTTGAACCAGGCTCTGTTTGGACTTACCTATAATCGTCATGCGAAGATGGATAGTCATCATTTCCCTGCATCATGTGGTCTTCACCAGACATGTACGACAGGTTGCAGTCTTCCATCATTCCCTGCATTCAATTAAGATAGCTTTTAGTACTATAGCAAAAATTAATGTCTCTGGAAGGTATTTAACGGCGGGCCGTAGCCCGGACCTTTGGAAGGCTTGCGTGGACACAGGTCCAACACGTAGAGGCCCCTTTGAGACACTTATCTAAATGTGAGGGGATGCACCAAGCGCGGTAATTATTATCATAATTATCTGCCGTTGCTGTCCTATTTTTGGGCAAAAGCCTCCCTCCGTTCTCTCCATACGTCACGGCCTGGCGCTTCGATACGCCTGTTTTTTTAGAAACCATCGATTTCGTCCCGCCTCCATATAGGTTTGCCTCGACGCCGATTTCGTTTATGCCGATACTTATATAATAATTAATGAGATGAGATATTTCGGCGATCCGAAATAATCGTATAAGGCATGTACCTGTAGGTTTCGTTTCAAAGCTTCGCTGTACCCATGTGGGCTCGTCATCATTGGTGGACTTTGGGCTCCCATGAATCTGTGAAATTATCGTATTCATTAATATATACTACATATTCTAACAAAGAACATTTTGAATTTAATTATCTTTCTATATAATGTTTTAACTATTTTTATTATTGTATAAAATTGTTTTTAAAATATATATAAATTCTTTCTTTTCTTGTTGGAATTGAAAATTTAATTTTTTGTTTACCTACATTCAATTAGATATTTTTAAGAAATAATAAAAATCATACCCCGGCCATTACAGACTTCTTCTAATTGTGATCCATAATGACACCTTAACTTATATTACGTGTATGTCTTGTATGTGTAATTTTGTAAAAGTGTATAATTTTGAATTAAAAGTCCAATTCGTTTGTAAAAGTGATTTGTGTGAAAGTGAAAAGTGTTTGGGTGTAAGTGAAAGAGAAAGATAATAAATAGTATAAAGTAGAATGTCAAAAAGGCAAGCTTATTGAAAAGTTAGAAAAAACATTTTAAATAATCATGCGACAAAAATGCGCGTGCAAAGCGTTAATGCGACACTTACCTGAATTTATAAAAGGGAAAAGCATTCAAATGTAAAAGATGGGAATAAAAAAGATTAAAAAGATCTCTTCAATCTTACTTGGGTATCCAACGACGATCCTTTACAAATCTTTATATAAATGCATAACATGCATATCATAATAATCATCGAAATAAACATGGTCATTATTTAACTTGACATCTTGTGCGTTTCATCAAATATAAATTAAAAATTATATCAGAAATTACAATGCAACATATGAATTAAGCTAATGTTTAAACAAGTATTATGTCGTGGTGTTAAACTAGAGCAAAACAATGGTTATAATATAGCTTCGCACTCTAGGAGTCTAAAGTGGGTGCTTAAATTTCGTGAGTGCTTCGAACATTCAAATGAATTAAAAATCTATATATGAAGAAAAATAAGCACACACCGTCTTATAATTGTCTATATTAATGTTGAAATATTCATATGTGATTCTAGTTACATTCTAACATGACAAGTTGAATTAATCTAAGCTTACACAGTGATACACTTTACATAATGGTCAGAACATCAATCTAAATTTTTTTAAACCGAAAATTATCAATATTGTTTCGTTTTAAAATAATTTTCAGTTTGAGTCAAGTTTCACATACAAAAACGCTATTTCTGGACGCGATCGTCCAACGATTCTCAATATATAACCGCAAAATGCAGACAAACACAAATTGGTATAAAAAGTTCAATAATATAGGGTTGGTAACAGTCATAAGTTTGATCCCCGAAAATAACGAAATCGTTCTCATATTCCTATGATGGCTTACCATCCATGATTCAAAAGTCTCTTTGATTTCAATGAATGTGTTGATTCCCAGAGAAGATTATTCTATTGAAAAAACATTGTATAGTGATCTAGTAGAGAATGCTGAACCACGAACGTATAAAAAGCCAACACCTAGACTAGATTCGTTGGACGGTCGCAACTTCTGATGCGGCTGCGCCCTTACTGTGGTGGAGCGGCGTTCGGCTGCGCAGGCTCATACTTCCTTGGCCTCCCCCGACTCAGGTGCCGTCTCTTCACGAACTCTGCATCGTCAACCATCCAGAACGATCCGAAGTCATCTTCGTACCGCACGAAACACTTGTGCAGTGACAGGTTCGTCCGGATCGCATTCTATAATTCATCACCGTTTAGCACAAATCAACAACACCTTGATGAGCAAAGCTATCTGCAATGCAACTCGATGTTATTAACTTATCATTAATATTCGCGTGCTTCCATCGTCTTGATCAGTTATAATGTTAAATATGATTTATATTTGAAAGGTATTGTTGATAAAATAACGATGAAAGCACAGAGACAGATCGTCGTGGAGATTTTGTTATCGATAAACGAAATCATGCAGGATGTGATGGCCCAAGAAGAGAGACCCCGAAGGAAGGGAGAGATGAACGGAGACAGGTTAATAAGGCAAGCGAGAAAATGTTAATCACCGTTGCGCTGAAATCCACGTACACACACAAATAACAAGTCCTAAATACGAAAAAATTTACATGACCTCACAATTTGGTAACGCCATAACTGTCTGTTCGTCTGCCAATTTTGAAAGTAAATTGATTTGATATTTAGTCAGTTATAGCGTTATTCACAAATCCAATTCAAAAATGAACTACACAAATAATTACAAATGTAAATCTGGAACGAGATAAAATGTTTATTTACACGATAAGAGTACATCGCTAGGTTAGATAGAAATTTTTAAGAGAAGATTAAAATGTTTTGATTTAAAAAGTGTGTAGTGTTATGATGTATTTGTGTTACTTTTATGGTTCAGTGTGTCTCTGTTATTATATTAAGTACAGCTTCATATTGATTTCATACAATGTAGGTTTCGAAATAAGTTTAACTTTGTAGTTAACTTAGTAAGATGCCCTATTATTAATTTTACTTTTTAGTTTTGTACTTTACTGATTAGTGTATTTATATATATGTGCTTAAATCATCTGCAACAGATGTAAAGGCCTATGGTGATGATGATGTTTTTGTGCTTCTCCTTTTATAAAATTCAACTAGGTTCCTAATTACGCTGAAAATTTTTGACTGAAAAAGCTGTGTTGTGAAAAAGTCACTACTACTAGACCTACTCTCAAAATCTGACTCACTCTTGCACAAAAATTATTTTCTTTTCTTTTTATTCATAAAACTTCGTGCCAAAATGGTTAAATTATTCATATTATTTTATTTAATATGTATTTTCGCTCAATTTAAATAATAATTATGTACAGTTACAGCTACTGTTACTTGTCTTCGCATTTCTTTATCCGGAATAAATATTGAATAGACATTACTTGCACAAGTGTTTTTCTTATTTGTATTTTGTTAAATGATCGTGTAATTGTGATATTTGGTATTCCGTGTAATGTTAATGTAGTTCATAATTTACTTTTATGTTATTAATATTTGTGCAAAAATATGAGTTGTATTTTTGTGTACTATATTGGTGTTAGTATCGAAATAGAATTAATGGTGTCTTTGTATAAGTGTTTAATGGTGTAGCGTCGTAGTCGAAATTGATTTGGGTCATTTTCGTGTGAGTAGAAATGAAACTATCATTTTCTGTTCGTCTTTAGGTGGGTAGTATAATTTCAATTGAGTGAGAGAATTCACAGCCATTTGGCTTTTAATGTCTGTTTTTATAAAATTTTGTTCTGTTTTCAATAGAGGTTCTGTTTAGTGAAATTTCAGCAATTTTCAGAGAGTACGATGTATTTGTTTTATATTTGATTTCTTTAGTTTGCTTGTACAATCAAAATGTTAATGTACTGATTTGTGTCAAATGTCCAGAGCTATAAATGTGAAGAATATGTAATGTGTACTCCATGTGGATTAATGTACGGAGAAATGAAACCTGTATTTTTATTTGGTTTGTGTATTTTTTTGTAAGATACATTGGTATGCAATTGTGAACTATGTAGGTGTATTATGTGAGGTATGTAATTGTATTTTGTGTGTTTTGTCAATTGTAAAATTTTGTGTGAAATGTGTATTATTTTGTTGGGATCAGTAGATTATGTGTTTGTGTCAAATGTGTTTATTTAAAATATGTCATTTGTGTATATTTAAAATATGTGGTATATTTTTGTGTGAAACTGTATTTGTTGTTTGAGAATATGTTTATGTCACTTGTTTCATTTACCTATTTGTTTCTTTTTCAATTTCGTACCTGTATTAGGAAAGTTTTCGTGAATGTATTTGGAAATATGCAGTGTTCTTGTGTGAAATGTGTAGTATATTTTGTTGTACAGTGTATGTTTGTGTAATTCAGTGTCTGTTTTAAAACATCCAGTGTAGAATGTGTAGTGTACTTTTATGTTATAAGTGTCTGTAATAAAACAAGTTAGAGTCGGTCTGCAAGGCAGGGGGCCGTACCCCGCGTGGACGGGCGGCGGCGGCGCGTGCGCAGCTCGCTGCGGCCGTCGCTTGTAGAACTCCACCTCGTCGACTGTCCATACTGCTCCCTTTACGTTCTCCACCCTCATGAAGCATTTGTGCAGCGACAGGTTGTGACGGACAGCGTTCTGTTTGTACTATTCTAGTCTTTATTTGTTCGACAATAAGGCTTTGGTGGTGCATTATTGTTTTTCTTAATATACGAACTGTTTTTTCTTTTAAACAATAATGCATCATTTATATTATTTTAATAATCACAGATCCTGTATGATTTTAAGATCAAATCGTCTTAATTGCAATTATAACTATCATCTTTTTAATTGAAATTACATTGAATTAGGTAGAGTAAAATGTAAATAATAAATTTAAGTGTAGTGTAAACAAATACCTATTTAAATTATACGTAAAAATCCGTAGAGCGAAGTTTAAAGGGAATAAAGCGTAAGTCTAAAGAGACGTCATTTAGCTAGCACGAATAATTAAATAAGAGAAGTTACAGCAATTTTACAATTATGCTATTATTCCCTATTAACTCTGCACTATGATAATAATGTTTTTACCTTTATTACTTCGTTTTCTCCAAAAATAAATTTGATACATTAGAAAATGTTATTAATTTATTTTAACAATACTACACAGCAGTTAAACTACACATATTCTGCAATATTTTCTTCAAATTGTTTCTTACAAACTTCAACAATTTTATTCTAAATAAATATGCAATTATTTTAAATATTTTTCTTTTTACTTCAACAACCTGATAAATTAGTTGCTGTAAAAATTCTACGGCACAAATATTTTGGAAAATTAAAAGTGATATGGGATACATACGTTAGTACATAATTATTATTGTCATAGTTTGCAGATTAAAACTTGAGTCGTTCTGAGAAGACCCTCCGCACATTGCATATGCTCACGACTATATTCCCCGAGGGGGTAGTCAGAGATATTCTGAAACTTCGGAACATCCACGTTCAGACCCTCCGCACCTCGCTCGATATTGAAGATTGGCTGCCAGATTCTTCATAAGGTTTCCTGAAGTCTACATACCACTGTCCAGTTCAGGAACTTGACAATATACCGGTTCTGACGGAGTACTAAGACAATACCAAAACACTCTTACAGCGATCCAGGTTTCAATCGGCAAATCATGACAATAATCATTATGTATCTGTACCCCATAGTTCTAACTGTAAGCAACAAAAGACCCTAGAATCTAAAACATACCTTCCAAGTGGCAGCATTGCGCCTGAAGTAGCAGAATGTGGTCTGGAACCAGTTGTAGATCTCGTTCAGAGTCAGCTGCTTGTCCGGAGACTCGATTATAGACTGGAATATAAAAAATGTAATATTAAATTCTAGTTGAAATTCAGAAGAATAGTTTCCAATCCCAACATACTAGGAGAGATAAAATCTGCTCGACTACGCTGGCTCGGGCACATAGAACGGATGGGGGAAGATCGTGCGGTGAAGAGAGCGTATCTGGGGCGACCCTCTGGGCGTCGCCCGGTTGGCGGCCCTAGGTATCGCTGGATAGACCAGATTACCAAGGATGTCGAGGAGCTGGAGGTGCCCAACTGGACTGAGATGGCACAGAAAAGAGATGAATGGCGTGCTTTGTTGTCGGAGGCCAAGACCCACTTCGGGTCCCTGAGCCAGCATAGTAAGTAAGTAAGTAAGTTGAAATTCAGGATCTAAGGTCAAGACTCTGAGTCGTCATTTGAGATTATTCCAGTCCTGGGCAAAGGCCTCCCCTTTTCTTTCTAATCGTCTCTATTTTGTGCAACAATCGACCAACTCTCCAAGAAGGCATCTATGTTGTCTCTCCGCCTTTTTTTTTGAGTCTACCTCGACGCCGGCGACCATCCTGGGAACCAAGTCTGTCGTGATATTGGCCTTTCTTTCCGAATGCATGCGACAAACCGGCCCAGTCAGTCCCAATTCTGTTGAGCTGGCTTGCGCCCTACGTCCGCTATGCCAGTTCTGGAGCGCAGTTTCGTGTTTCTAACATTCTTTTGAGAAAGAGTCTAAAATGGCGTAAGAAGTGAGATTTATATAACCATAATAAAACCAACCTGACGAATAAGAGATGCATATGTGAATGGAGGCCGCACATCAGCCGATTTGTAGAATTCACGATTACGCTGAATTTCTGAAAAAGGAATTAATTCGTTTAATATTTCATTAATCGTATAGGTACCTATATGCCAAGATATTGATTGGGAGCAATGATTGAGCCTATGACTTAGGTATTGTGTGTTTAGAGGCATTATTTGATCAAAGGCGTTACGCTAACATCAGGAGAACTAAAGACACTTCGGATTTTCATTTTATTTTAACACCATTTACTTGAATAGCGATCAGAGGGTAGAGAGTGGATAAGACTATCAATTGAACAACTTTAGATATGGAAACATAGAATTCGTGAAGAATAAATCAGCTGTTCTATAGAAAATTTCAGTTTGTACTCTATTCAAATTGTATATGGATCAGTAGATTTTTTGAGATTTTCAGTTTTGACTTAACCACCTTCTAAAGTTTGAATGAATGGGAACCCAGATCAACTTTAGTTTTTTATTTCAAAATTAGAAACTACCTTCCCTGAAAATATTGTGACAGCCTAACAGGTCACCACAGATTCTTTTTTTAAATTGAACAATACATTTAAAATGAATGAAAATTCGGAGTTGCTCTAATGTTACTGATGTCAGCACCTTTAAGAAATTTTGGGGGTGGTTAATAATAATATAGTTTTAATAATTTACCTAACTCACAGTCAATGAGTTGGGGTTTGGTAGGGGCATGACCCCATTTCCCCCAGGGAAGACCTCCAAGGAAAAACAGAACTCTTTCACTTAGGTTTAATAGGTAACTACAGGCATGCTTTTTGGTCGAGCATTATTTACTCAAAATACGAATTACTGTAAAATGGGCCCGCTGTTACAGACTTCAATGATAAATATAAGCCAAAAAATAATTTTTGCTAATTATAATTAGCAAAAAATGTTTTTTTCTTTTTATATAAGTATAAAAAGAAAATACTAATTGTAAACTACAGAACTGTTATAAAACTTGATGATGGAGGTACTTGGGTTGACTTTAATTGTTTACGCATTTCTATCCAATTATGTATTATGTGTATTATGTACTATTTTGGTTCTTTACAACCAACTTAAAGGTTCAGGCCAAACGATGTACTATGTAGTTCCGGAAGTTTCCCTTCATGATATTATTATAGACACGTCTGAAAGGAAAATGCCGGAATCCCACGATAATAATCATGAAATTAATTCGAATGACTCGTATGAAGTACCTAAATGCATTTCAAATGAAAAGTATTGGTTCCCTAAATACAAAACTAGTTATGGGCAAATACAAAAAATAATCAGGAAAAAGAATAAACATTTTTCAAAATACCAGAATGCAGTAAAAAGTTACCTTGTTGAACATCTAATCCAGCTCTTTCGAGCATATATGGAAGACCTTGAGAAAGAAAACGAATTCTTGAGTCTGTTACCTATATTCATTCCGCAATATTCCGAATTAACAGCTTATTTAAAAACATTATTATTGAGCTGATAATTTACCTCCTGCAATGGCAACCCCAGACTTATCGGAGACCCGACGACGGACTGGACCTGGAGATGCCCCTTCATTAGCTCCACCTGCAAATTTTGGATATTAATTATTAAGAAAGTCCTAAAAATAAATTAGACATTCGTTCCTGTGATATGTATAGCAGAGGCTTGTTTTAAACCAAAGTGTTGGGACACGATCGTTATCACCCTTCTGAAAAACAAATCATTGATTGGAAAATTCGGGTAGGCCGCCGGTTTCATATCGGTTCCTAGATTAGCACTAGAGGCTGCCTTACGAGGACTCCTATATTACGTTGACACCTTTAAAATTCTTCGTCTATGGTTGACACTCAAAGTCTTCAATCTATTTCGCAAATAACCATCTTCATCTGGTCCCTGACTTACTGTATACTTAATGTACCCACTACTTAGTCTTGTTTTAGAAGACTGAGATGGGACATAATTATCTTCGATCGCTGTTTCATCTCTACGCGAGTCCAAATGATGCTATTCGAGGAAAAATATGGTGACCTTACCGAGTTCTGCAGTAGGTAATTGTATAGGTTCGTTCTTATGTCATGTAATTCATTTATTAAGAGACAACAATAGCTGCATATAATATCAAGCTGAACAGTTCTGCTGCTGAATCGTATTCAAGACGAGGGTAAAAGTCGAGATGTAGAGGAACTCATTCATTTGAAAAGAAGACTTTTTAGCAGGCATGGTGTAATGCAGGAATGCAAACCAGTGCTCGACAGTTTGTGGGTGGAATTTGTATGCATGCATAGGTAGTATCAAGTAGTATTTTCTTGATTCGCGTTTTTGCTCTTGCGAAGTTTCTCATATTTTGAGATCGAATTTTATTTTCTGCTCAATCCTTTAAAGTTCGTCTTTGCCCCTGCTTCTAAATGAAGATAGATTTCGCACTCACCGTGAGGATGCTTGGCGGCGTGATGGGAGGTGTCCCTAGCCGCATGCAGGTGCCGCATCATGGCAGCGAGGCGGTCGCGTTCACGACGCAACTGCAGCTCCAGCTGGGCGACAACCTGCATCTGGACCCTGGCTTGAGCAGCAGACCTATCGTCTAACGTGTGAGACGCTTCTAAATGCCTGCACGAAAATGTGAAGTTTAGTTGTACCTGTTTAGGTTTTTGCTACATCTGTGGCAACTTTTATTCATGGGACGCTTCTGAATCACACCCATGGCAAAAATTGTGGTGGCTTATTCTATACGAAAATGAATTTTACAGAAATCTTCGAGTGGACATAGGTCCTGCAAATAAGGATACTGATTGCCCGAGAAAAGATGTTATCTAATATGAGCGTGAATTGTTTGTTTTTGCGTAAGTTTGCTATATTCTCGAGATAAAGTGTTGTACGATCATTATCATTATAAGATAAGTAAAATTATGTTGTTATTTATTCTGTAATTATGTGAAGAGTCTAGCATCTAAGTAAGTACCTATTGTATTGAATTTTTTGCAAAGATTTATATTTGTGCGCTACGAAAATGATAAAAGTGGTAATAAATAAGGTGGACCTTTATAACATCGCTATAAAGTATGCCTTTTCTTATAAACATGTTGACAATGCTCGGTGAGAACAATGCGTTCTCCTGGTTCTTCAAACGCCCAGGAGATATACCTTGGTAATGTAACTTAAAGCTTAAGAATAAAGCTGTAGTAAACCTTCTGACAACCTAGCACCCTTAAAGATAATAAACGTGAATATGTATGTATTTCTTACTTGAGGAATGCTTGATAATCTTCAGCGAGGGCATCGCAGCCCGGCCATTTGCAGACTCCTCGACCGAAGAGTGGATGCTCTTCCATCTCGCTGCCCCATAGCATCAGACCTGCACAATCGTATAACAACTTTCAATATACCTACCTACTGGATGATGGAAAGGAATATACTTACTGAAACGAATCATTATGAAATCACGTAGCTTTTGTTCAGCTGATGCCTATTTGGCCCGTACACAGGGAAAAATATTGAGAATCAATCCTGTCCCGCTTAAAATAAATAAATAGTCGTCGGTCTGAGGTGAAAAGTTTATGAGGGTTTGGTCATGGAAATAGCTGGCATTTAAAGCAATATCTTGTCGATATATGAACCAAATGCGCTCGTTTGACTCGGCATCCAAACTTAGAATACAGTATTCTCAATTTGCATTTGCACATCGAAAAATCGCTTCAAGAATAAGCTCACCCTCTGTACACGTCTTCTCTATTATTCGTATCATTGTGTAGAATAAAAGCGTCTAAATAAATAAATGATCAAATACCCCAACAATAAAATTAAGTAAACTTACCAGGAGGAGCATTTGGAGGCACAGATAATGGTCCATGCATCAAATATTGGCGTTGTACAGCTTGCAATTGCTGAACCAGCTGTTGCTGCTGAGCTCCCAGCTGTTGCTGCAGAGACCCTGGTGAAGTGTCAGGAGGCGGGAGATGGGACTGCGTGAGCAAATTCAAGTTGATCTGGTCCTGCAGTCGTGACTGTTCCAACTGTCGTTTGGCTGCTTCAGAAGTCATGTGCTAAGGGAGGGAAAATATTCAATTCTTAGCTGAAGAAGACTTTGTTAATTACGTTTTGTAATAGCCTATGGCAGGCAGGTGTAGTGGAAGACGCCCTCCGGCATTGGGAAACATTGTGAGGAAACCTGCATACAATGGAGAAGAAATTCTGATGCGTAGGTATGAGTAGTCTACTAATCCGCATTGGGCACGCTTACGATGACTGACGCCCAATACACCCTCCCTGAAGTAGGCCTGTGCCCTGCAGTGGGACGTGTCTATATAGGCTGATGATGACGAAACAGGTCTATACCATATATGTTACATTTTCCAAGATATTAATGATTTTAATTTATTTCGTTCAGTAATACCTACCTACCGAAAAGTCTTTCCGAACAATGTTACCACACTTACCTGCTTCTGCATATGATGTTGGTGAAACAATCGCTGCTTCATCAGGGCTTGCAGCTGTGTGTGCTGGTCTAACAGCTGCATTGCTAGCAGATCTGGAGCAACCAGTGGTAGAGGGGATCGGGCCCCACTGGCCGCAGCACCGGCGCTCCCAGCGGGAGATACTGGCGCTGGGCTGGAGTGGGCTGATCCTCCCCCGGTGGGCGAGGTTGGGGCTGAAGCCTGGGCAGAGAAAATGGTGATTAAGTTTCTCTTCAGTCTTTATAGCTAGATGTTCAGCACTGAGAGTAAAATGTGGATATTTTTAATTATAATAGGTACCATATCTGATTGCATAGGTCGCAAACAGGGACGGGTTACATTGCTAGTAGAGCGAAGAGCGTTCAAGTGGTAACCGCGTACCGAAAACCGAATCGTAGGTTGGCCCCACAAGGTGGACAGACGACTTAATGAAGGCAGCGGGAACAAATTGGATGAGGACAGCGCAAGTCCGGCCGTTTGTGGCCATCCTTGGGGAAGGCATATAACTAGGCAGTGGTCGTCTTTCAGCTAATACTGATGATGATCTCTGATTGGGTCCTCTGGGATATAGTGAACTAAATATTATGCTGCGTACCTCCTATGTCGCCATACGCTGAAGAAGAAATTCTGATGAGTAAGTATTTGAAAGTCTACCAATCCGCATTCGGCACGTGTGGTGTACTAACGCCCGTAAACCTTGACGGTAACCCTGTACCCTGCATATAGGATGATGATGATATATCTGTGGAAGGATCAATAGTACTCACTCGTGCCAGTGACAGGGGCTCATGGTCTCGCGGGGGTGAGGCGCGGCGCAGGGGTGAGGTGCGCCGGCGACGCCGCGCCGGCTCGCCACCCCACCTGCCGGACTCCTCTCTGAAACAACATCATCATTGTAACCCCTATCTAAACTATATTTCTCTCTTACTGGCTATCCATCAGAGACCGCGTCGGAAGTAAGTCGACGGGAAGCCACACGTTGGCATCAGAGATGGTGACGAGCGAGGCCTGTCAGACGAATTAGTCGCCTGCAGGTCGCCTGTTACGACACCCTGTCTGAATTGGTGTCACCATAATTATTATTCGTAGATAATTATGCGGTAAAATCTAGTAAAATAGATTACGATACCGACAGGAAAAAACCACGAGAATAATGCAATGATGTTTAGAGCATAGATGAAGTATTGCGCCGCAAGGGTGTGGATTTCAAACATCGTGCAGCAGACCTGCATACGCTGAAGAAATTATGATGCATATGTGAAGTCTACCAATCGGCTTCGGGCATGCGCGGTGGACTAACGCCTTCACACCGTCACTCATTATGAAGCTAGACCTGTGCCCCCGTCATCATATAAAAATGATTATGGTAACTCCCAGCACAACTGCCAGTTGAGGAACGGCGGCTTCGCGGCGCCACCTGAGTTTAGAGGCGGCTCCGTGCCTACCCTCTTGTGAAGCAGTCGAGACGGTAGAGGCTGTACTCACCGATCGAGACAGCGGTCCAGCTCGAATGCGTTGAGAAGCGGGGCTTCGCGGCGCCACTCGAGTTTAGTAGCGGCTCCGTACCTACCCTCTTGTGAAGCAGTCGAGACGGTAGAGGCTGTACTCACCGATCGAGACAGCGGTCCAGCTCGAATGCGTTGAGAAGCGGGGCTTCGCGGCGCCACTCGAGTTTAGTAGCGGCTCCGTACCTACCCTCTTGTGAAGCAGTCGAGACGGTAGAGGCTGTACTCACCGATCGAGACAGCGGTCCAGCTCGAATGCGTTGAGGAACGGCGGCTTCGCGGCGCCACCCGAGTTTAGTGGCGGCTCCGTACCTACCCTCTTGTGAAGCAGTCGAGACGGTAGAGGCTGATGTACTCACCGATCGAGAACGCGGTCCAGCTCGAATGCGTTGAGGTGCGGCGGCTTCGTGGCGCCACCCGAGTTTGAGTTCAGTGCCGGCTCCGGACCCTGTCAGACAAAACAATACTTTATTACACATGTCTAGGAGATGAGTAAATATTACCCTTTTGCGTACATGGGGGAGAGGGGGGTGGGGGGGAATGGTGACAATGAAGAATCATTATCATTGAGAACAACAACATTCGCTCCGCAAAAATCTACCTGTACCTATTAAGTTCAAAAGTTATGATTTTTTTTAAAACTGCAGACTTATAACGCGTGTTAGGGTAGGAGGTTGCATCACTTTAAAGGGTGATTGTAGGTACTTAACATACTGAAGTAAATAACTTTTCTAGAAGAAAAAATTTGGAAAGAGCGCAATATGTTATCTTTTCATACAAACGTCCGATCGTTATGCAAAGTCCTAATTTTCTTTTTCTAATGTCTATCCTATACGTTTCTTAGTTGTTCAGTATCATGGGTACAATCACCCCTTAAAGTAATGCTACTGTTCACCCTAACACAGTGTATAAGGCGTAAGGCGAAGACGTGTAGATAATTAAGTAAGTGATACATTTTTGTGTCTATTTTTAGATTATGCCACTGTTTTATAAACATTTTTGTTCCCCGCTGCCAGGGAGTTGCGACAGGCATCCATACTTTTTAGGATCTTTGAAATATTTGTACAGTAACATTATTATTAATCTGTGACTAAACTTCGCATCGATCGTTGCCATCCCATAATTAATTAACTATGTTTAGGCAGAACCATGTAGGTATACTTATAATGGGTTCTTGGAACAATAGAACCAAAGGGATTATTTCCTAGCCTAGTATAAGCTTGTAATTCTAATGTTACAGACGTAACATACAATGACTTTTACATAATACAACTTTAACAGACAATAAGACACTATATTTTCAGTAAAAACAATAGCTATCTCTCTATAACATCCTTATGTTAGATCAACAAAAAAATACTTGTCGCATGTTATTCTAACGATAGTTGTAACTAGTAGCTTTGTTATTGTAACTAGTATTCACTGGGAGGTTTGTTAAACAAACATATTTACAGTATGAGGTCACCGTTTGCCGTAGGGAGATGTGTTTTCATTAATAGTTGTATTGATATTTATAAACATGAAACCCTAGTAGCGAGTTAGATTGTAAACTAAGTAGGTTTAGATTCTAGGATCGATGTAGATCTAGAATTATCTTTTGAGGTTCTTTACGGACATACTGTACTAGGTAGGTACTAATAATACTATCATATACTGTACCTGTGGCAACACTATGAACGAGTACCTCGTTCATTCATTCATTCCATAGAGTACTGTAAACATTCATTCATTCATTCTCTCTCTGGCACTTGTCGTGACAAGAACGACCACTTTATATTTTGTACCGGTAGATCTTTTATAATGTAATTACTGTCAACATCTATAGTTTCCATTATACGAATTAGCACACAAGATCGCACCGGCAGTATCATTTCATTCTCCCTCCAAGCTAGCCGACAAGCGAGTCTACAGCCCATCGGACAACGGACGGGAGGCGAGCTCTCCACACGCACGCCCCCGCTAAAACTGCATTAGCAGAATGTGTTGAGAAGCTAACTAAGCAGGTCGCAGCGCTATCAACATCCAATGAACGCAGTAGGTCCCGGCAACGCTCCTCCTCAGGAAACAGAAATAGGAGAGATCACTCTAACAACAAACCCTGCTGGTATCACTCAAAATTCGGAGACAAAGCAACAAAATGCACCTCACCATGTAATTGGAAGCCGGAAAACTCAACGAACAGTCAGTAAAGGCGGCTACTGACGGTGCAAACCCCGGCCGCCGAATTTTTGTAACAGATCAGACGTCTAAACACCAGTACCTTATAGATACAGGTTCGGACCTCTGTTGTTTTCCCCGGCATCTATTAAAAGGTCGATATTTTTCCAGTGGATATGATCTCAGTGCTGCTAATGGCAGTACAATTAAGACCTACGGCAATATTTCCTTGCAACTTAATCTAGGGCTCCGCCGTGACTTTCACTGGGATTTCATCATTGCTGACGTTAGCAGTCCTATCATTGGATCAGACTTTCTTAGCTACTACAACTTACTTCCAGATTGTCGAAATCAACGCCTCGTGGACGGAACTACTAAATTGTCTGCGCCAGTTTCGGTATCCAAATCTTCTCAGGTTAGCGTCAAAGCCTTAGCTTGTGGCAGTTCAGTTTTTGCACAGGTGCTTGCTGAATTCCCGGAAATAACACGTCCTCCTGGCTTACCTCGGACTATCAAGCATAACACCGTTCACTATATTAAAACCACTGGCGGACCTCCTGTGTCGTGTCGTCCTCGTCGTTTGGCGCCACCTAAACTTGTAGCTGCTAAAAAAGAATTTGAGGACATGATGCGGTGTGGGATTGTCAGACCATCCAAGAGTCCCTGGGCTTCACCCTTGCAAATGGTCCCCAAAAAGGACAACTCATGGCGTCCTACGGGCGACTATCGTGCTGTTAATGCTAGGACCGTGCCGGACAGATACCCCGTCCGACACATTAATGATTTTACCCACAATCTTTCTGGAGCTACCATATTTACCACTATCGACTTGGTAAAGGCTTACCATCAGATTCCTGTGTTTGAAAGCGACATTCCGAAGACTGCCATCACTACCCCGTTTGGCCTCTTTGAATTTCCTGTCATGCCTTTCGGACTGCGTAATGCTGGTCAAACCTTTCAACGCTTTATCGACGAGGTCACACGGGGTCTTGATTTTTGCTTTCCATACATTGACGATGTGCTGGTTTTCTCTCCAGACGAGGCTACTCATCTCCAACATCTTCGGACGCTTTTCAAACGCTTCCAGGATTATGGTGTTGTGGTTAATCCATCGAAATGTGTCCTTGGTGCCAAAGAGGTTTTGTTTTTAGGTTTCAACATCAGCGCCGAAGGTACCAGTCCTCCTAAAGACCGCATTCAAGCTTTGCTGGATTTTACGCCACCGAAAACCATCCAAGGTCTGCGCCGATTTCTCGGCATGCTGAATTATTATCGTCGCTTTCTGCCGAACGCTGCCCAATTTCAGGCTCCCCTGATCGAGGCTATGGTCGCAACCAACAGTAAGGGTGCAAAACCATTCCCATGGACACCTGAGCTTCTGAAACACTTTGAGGCATGCCAGGCAAGCCTGTCCAGCGCGACATCACTCCAGCACCCTGTTAACGACACACCGCTTGGCCTTTTTACCGATGCTTCCAGTGCTAGCATTGGTGCATGCCTTCAGCAACAGGTTGACGGAGACTGGCATCCCTTGGCCTTCTTTAGTAAAAAACTAACCCCACAACAGGTCCAATGGCCTACATATTACAGGGAACTTCTGGCAGTGTACGAAAGTGTACAGCATTTTCGACACATCCTCGAGGCTCAACATGTCACGATCTACACTGATCACAAGCCACTGCTGTACGCCTTCGTACAGCGCCGAGAAAAACTCCCACCACCTCAATTGAACCAACTATCATTCATTGGTCAATTTACAACCGACATCCGGTACATCAAAGGTGAGGAAAATGTTGTTGCCGACGCGTTCTCACGGATCGACGCCATCTCTCTGGAGCAGGATTACGAAGCCCTTGCTAAATCACAGGAGGCAGACCAGGAGCTCTCAGACCTTCAAACAAGCGGTTCCAGCCTCCAGCTGACCAAGGTCACTATTCCAGGCACAAACATCTCGGTCACCTGTGATGTATCAACTGGCAAGCCTCGTGTTTACCTGACCCCTTCGTTTCGCCGTGCGGTGTTTGACAGGCTTCATAACCTGAGTCACCCTGGCGCACGAGCTACCACCCGCCTTCTTACCGACCGCTACGTTTGGCCTTCGATCAAGAAAGATTGTGGACAGTGGGTTCGATCCTGTCAAGCGTGTCAACGCAGTAAGATTACTAGACATAACTCTTCTCCCCTCAGCATATTCGACCAACCACCCGGTAGGTTTATGCATGTCCACATCGTGGGTCCCTTGCCTGTCTGCAACGAGTTCCGGTACTGCCTTACCGCCATAGACAGGTTCTCAAGATGGCCCGAGGTGTGGCCCATGCGCGCCATCACCGCTGAGGAGACAGCTGAGACCTTTACCAGAGAATGGGTATCTCGTTTCGGCGTTCCGTCAAAGATAACAACAGATCAAGGTTCTCAATTCGAGTCTGACCTGTTTCGTCGCCTGACTCAGACATTCGCTACGAAACGCATTAGGACGACCGCATATCACCCCTGTGCCAATGGCATGATCGAGCGCTTACACCGCCAGTTGAAGGCGGCGCTCATGTGCCACGGCGACTCCTGGGTGAGGTCCCTACCTTTTGTTCTGCTCGGAATGAGAACCGCTTTCAAAGACGACCTAAAGGCTACGGCAGCAGAGATGCTATATGGTGAAACCCTGCGCTTACCTGGGGAAATGTTAGCTCCCATTCCCAATGCAAACAACTCAGAAAACCCGGCTGACTTTGTTGTGCAACTCCGACACAAAATGTCGAATGTGCGACCTGTCCCAGCCTCTCGCCACTCTAAGCCGACCCCCTTCATTTTCAAAGATCTCGCGACAGCAACCCACGTTTTTCTACGCGACGACACGGTTCGTCGCCCATTACAACCTCCGTACACGGGCCATAAATCGGTCCAAGGACGGAAAGACGGTGACGTTAAACATCAGGGGTAAGGAGGTTGTTGTGAGTGTTGACCGTGTCAAGCCAGCATACATACAGGATGACCCAGCGGCAGTTTCGGAATCACCCGTAAATAAGACCGCAGAAACCATCTACCCGCCTCTTGCAGATCCTCCTACAGATCCATCCCCTACAAACCCACCTCGTACAGACCCACCTCCTACAGTCCCACCTCGTGCAGATCCACCTTACACCACAAGATCAGGCCGTAGAGTAAAATTCAAGCTACCATTTGATTTATAAGTTTTATAACTTATTCTTCTCCGTGGGGGGGGTGGTGTGGCAACACTATGAACGAGTACCTCGTTCATTCATTCATTCCATAGAGTACTGTAAACATTCATTCATTCATTCTCTCTCTGGCACTTGTCGTGACAAGAACGACCACTTTATATTTTGTACCGGTAGATCTTTTATAATGTAATTACTGTCAACATCTATAGTTTCCATTATACGAATTAGCACACAAGATCGCACCGGCAGTATCATTTCATTCTCCCTCCAAGCTAGCCGACAAGCGAGTCTACAGCCCATCGGACAACGGACGGGAGGCGAGCTCTCCACACGCACGCCCCCGCTAAATACCTACTGGGGAAAGAATTGCCTCCCAATACACGGTTCTCCAATTTTGGGCATCAGGGCCTGTACCCGCACATTCGAACTTCGCAATTGCGGGAACGTTTTCGTTCCAACTCTATTCCAATGAAGTGCGGACCGAAACAGTGGCGATACAGCGAACATCGAAAGTGCGGGTACCTTACTTAAGTCTCACCAAAAGACATCATCGGATTTGGTTCAAAATGTGAAAGTCTCGGCCAAAAATAAATAATGCGATATTCTATTAGGACTTGTCCATCTAAACATTTATTATTAGGGCACCAAAGCTGTAGGTCCTTGGTTTTATTTGGGTTCAAAAAAATCTGCCTTTTCATACATTTTCGATGAAATTAGAATATTCTGTTATACCGAATAAAACGCAGCGCAGGACCGGTCGTTATGGCGATCCTTGGGGGAGGCCTATGTCCAGCAGTGGACGTCCATCGGCTGAGATGATGATGGTGATGATATTCTGTTAGAACTAGTCCATGGCAGAATTTTTGAGTATGGCACCAAAGCTGTAGGGCCATAGTCCTTGGATTAATTAAGGTTTGAAAAATCTGCCTTTTCATAAATCTTGTAGCTACAGATTTCATGCCATAACCATAAAAGCTTAGACGGACAAGTTCTAACAGAATATAGCATTAGTTTTGTCCGGCACTTTCAGATTTGATCCGAAATCTATTTCTGATTTCACTTTCCCCCTAAGTTAGAAATTATCCTGTTTAGTTAGTTTAATTTAACTTAATTTTGTTCTTATTAAATACATTTATCTAAACTATTATAAAACTGTAACAGAAGTGTGTTTGTACATTGAAGATATTTAAAAATAAGTTACGATATGGTTTTTAGGTGTCCCTGATTCCAAATCACAAATTTTTGGATTTTTTGTCTGTCTGTTTGTTTGTTTGTTTGTATGTTTGTTTGTTTGTTTGGGTGTTTGTTTGTTCGAGTATCACGCAAAAACTACTGAACCGATTTTGATGAAACTTTTTTTGTTTGATAGCTTATCATCTGACTTAAAATCTAGTACTTATTTATATAATTTATGCGGACGAAGTCGCGGGTAAAATCTCGTACTTTATAAACCTGCAAACAGATATTTATTGTGTAACATATAAAAAAAAGATAATTACTCCTCCTTTTTTTTATCGGTTATTAATGTTTTTGTGTGGACTTAAGTACAAATTAAACCTTATTATTATTATGAAAGATAGATATCCAAAACCAAATATTTAATTGATTTTTTCTTCTCAATCATAATCACTCAAAAAATAGACAATTGGGTAATGCGGAAAAATTTCGCAGAATTTCCAGTACCCTGGGTATATTTTCATTTTTTCAATCAACTGTTTTCGAAATAGTTTTAAATCGAGTAGGTACTTCTATGTTCTACTGGACTAAACCTCTTGCAAAAATCAACATAAGTAATTTTCTTTAACAATACGTAGGTACATTTTAGCTAATATCTTTCGGGACATGGTAGGTAGGTACCATTATCAAATAGATAACCTTGACACGTGCATACACCTAATAATTCACAAACCTAACAATAAATATCAATAAAAATAATGCCTACTCAATATTTATGTTAAAATCACGTTCAACTTACGTCATTTACTACGTTATTTGAACGTGACATTATGTGAGTAAGTGTATAAAATAAACAAAATTTTGATTCTAAGAAGGAAGAACGAAGAATCGTTATGTAATTTTTATAATTTTAGACTAGATTTTGCCTACATTTAGCAATTTCCCCTTAGCATTTTAGCCTTTTGGGTGAAAATCACAATTTTTCCAGATACTCGAGCACGATGTTATTTAAGGCTGCACCGAGCCTATTGTGCTAGGATAATAACTACAAACATTATAAAAACAAACCCGCAGTGATCCGATATATTGAAAATCAGTAATGACTACAAATAAATGAATAAATAAATTTAAAAAAAAGATATAGGAATAAATGATTATGATTATGATTAATACCCCAATGCAATGTGACATTATTGTTTCTTGGAAATATTGTTTAATTGTTTAGAAATAAAAAAATATGAATGAAGGCAGCTCTATCATATTCGTAGGTAATGTTAGTTCTCAATGTCAACGTTCACAAATGGAGCTGCTGCTTATTCAATAATAAAGACAAAATTATAATAATTAAGTACCTACCTAAAAAAATCGGCATGATCTTTTAATTAAAAAAAATCTATATCATACAAAATATTGTAATGGAGCTAATTATCTCGAAATGGTTTTCGATTCAGCCCTCCAAAAAAAAACTTCACAACGAATTAGATAGATATATACACGCTAGGCATTTTATTGACCATATCGATTAACTAATACTACTTTTATAAAAACCTCCAGTGCATCAAGAATAAATGGCAATAGGAAGGTAGGTAGTAACCTTATCTTATCAGTAATAATTATCATTATAACAAAACAAAAGTTATCGATTCGTTTTCAAATGAAAACCTTTCTTTCGACTCACCAAGGAAATGTTTACTTACATTGAACAATTGTTTTGTTTTTTGCTTAAAACACAGTCGTGAATGCGAGCCCCGGTGGCACCGAAAACAATAACATTAAACATAACATAATAACATAACATAACGTGTGGTTGTTTGACCTGTGTACTTGCGTGGTGATTCATTCAATGAAATTTAGTTAAACACAAAAGAAACCACATGGTCTTTGATTAATTATACGTCAAGATAGAACCTCACGCTTCTAAGGTACAAAAAAAATGGGCCAACTTTCTTAGGTTGGTGTGCGTGAGGCGTCATACAACTTATCTCTGTGTGCGTGCGTGCACGCGTGTATAAGGGTAGGATTTATCAGCCTTGAGTGCCTGATTTTTTTTGTCGCGTTCGTAGCATCGACTGTCTCTGTCTATCTTGCTTGACATATACTAGTAATTTGGTATTGAGATATTAGACAATACTTCTGCACAAATTATATAGTAGATTTTAAATCAGATCAGTCAAAAATAGTTTCTTCAAAATCAAACAAAAATAGTTTCATCAAAATCATAAATACAATCTAAAATTGCATTTTTGATGTCGCTAAAAGGAGCTTAGGCTCCTTTTACCGATCAGTATCATCACAATATTTAAGATTTCTCAATCAAGAAAGCCTAAATTAAAAACAAAATCTTCCTTCTGGCTTCGGGGGAAAAAAGGTGCTACTCCAACATACTACAGAAGCCTTAAAGCTTAAATACATTTTTATACAATAGGTACCCACGTCTTTTAATTTATAGGTTCTAAAATCTAAACATAGGTATACTTTGAAAAAAGAAAAAAAAAAACGGCCGTTTTAACATTTATTATAAAACCTTGCCTTTTTTTTTATTTACCTACTTTTATAGGTTTTAAACATTCAATACTTAAGAATATTGAATTAAATATGAAAACGGTCGTTTTTTTCTTTTTCAAAGTATGTACTATAAAAGAAGCGTTTATAGGCTTTTGTAGTACTTAATTTGGAAAAACACTTTTATTTTTATTAAGTACGAGCTTTTACCTGCGACTTCGTCCGCATAAATTATATACCAGATTTTAAGTCAGATGATAAGCTATCAAACAAAAAAGTTTCATCAAAATCGGTTCAGTAGTTTTTGCGTGATACTCGAACAAACAAACACCCAAACAAACAAACGAACAAACAAACGAACAAACAAACAAACAAACAGACAGACAAAAAATCCAAAAATTGGTGATTTGGAATCAGGGACATATAAAAATCATATCGTAATCTTTTTTTTGTAAATATCTTCAATGTACAGACACACTTCTGTTACAGTTTTATAATAGTTTAGATGGGTTTGCTCTTGACCTCAATCCAGTCCTCGGGACGAAGATGGGGTCGAAGATGTAGCGAGCTTACCCAGAAGATGCCTATTCACTCGTACTTTAAAGAAATTCGGATTGTAAGTACTCGGAAATACTGACGCAGGGCATTCCACTCCCTGGCTGTGCGCATTATAAAAGATTCAGAAAGGCGCTTGGTGCCGACATGTGGGATGTCAACCAAGAAGGGGTGATATCCCGCGGTGCGTCTGGAAGTCCGATAGTAGAAAGGGGAAGGTGGGATGAGCTCATGTAGCTCTTGGGCACACTCACCGAAGTATAATCTGTAGAAGACCGACAAGGCGACTTTTTCATTATTGAGAAATCTTTAACACTTTAACTGCTGACGACCTACCTGGTAGGTCAGCAACAAATGGGCCGCAGTGTGCACGACTCGCCCGGTGAGTCAGAATTGTATTGCATTTCACAGTGTTAGCACTGCGAAGATCATTGTTTTGAGCTTAGCAGTGAATGTGTTAATAGTGTGATGAGGGTGTCACTTCTTAAATCTACTCTTACTTGTCTCACAGCATACAACATTGCAGGATCTTCTTTCTTCTTCTTCTTCTTACACTTATTTAAACCTATAGCAGCTGCTTAATTATTGCTTTTACTATTAATTATTAAACTTTTATTGGATACGTATTTTTTCTAATAAACTATCAGTCATGTTTATTTTTAAATTCACTACAAATCGTTTTATTTTTCATGTTATAAATGAATATAGTTCCTCATTATTATATTTGATATTCTGAAAATTTATTAAGTTAGAGTTGTCGCTTGTAAAGTGAAAAAAAATTGTTTCATAAAATAAATCGTGAGTGAAAAAGGTTATGTTATTGTAGCTACTATAAACTAAACAGCAGTAATATAACCGTAGGTACTAATAACCCTGACACATAACCCCAGCTTGATTCAGATAAGAAACTGTATGAGGTCCAAAAAAAAAATCGTGTTTTTTCAACCCATATTCACTAAAAAAAACAGCTCTTCCATCTTCTTCCATCATACAAAGCTGCAAACCTACTCGAGACAAATGTATGGGACAGCTGATTTTTCTTCGCGTATTCGATGTTGGTCCCATAGAGAAAGTTGTTCAGTTTTATGGTCTCATCATCCCCTTAAAAAAGTGTCAGCATATTAAGAAGGACCCTGTATAAGTCTAATATTATAATTATGACTAACGATGTAGGTAATTTGACATATCTCCCATAAATTCTGCACTATTGATTTCTGCATATTTACTGACGTAGATAACGTGTCAAGTGGTAACAGCGGCTAGTCTTTCGCCCACAAAACACTCTAAAACAACCCTTACACAACGCTCTTATTATAGAGTTGTCTATACTTAATTTCTTAACAACCTACACAAAATAATAAATTAAACCTACTAAATTCAAAGAATCATTAAACCAAACATAATTTCCATATCCAATATAATAAATTTGAACGGGCGTCCTGAAAGGACCCTCTGAAAAGCGTCAGCCCAGCCCACTGAACAGCGGCTGACATCAAAAGCGACGTCGGCCAATGGGAGAGCGGCGCTGAAAAGGGCCACGCCTACCCGCTGTATAGAGACGGCCCGCCTTTTGATGTATACCGCCTGTGCTGAAGCTTTATACCGGTTTATGTGATTTGTAGGTATTAGAAAAGGACTAAATATTGTAAGGCATTGATTTAACGCGACCACTATAGTTATACTGACACCAATTCGAATTTTCTTTGACTTCATTCCTTTTTATAACCGCTATGAAAAAATAAAATTTCACAAACATACATGAACTTACGAATGTATCTTTCTGGGTGGTAAAAGACCCGCTACAACTACCAAATATCTGCTTGTAGTTGTGCGAGGCTTCACCTACAGCATACTGAAGGTTTCAGACCAGGTTCTGGATCGTAAGGAAGAGAGAGTGCATCTGTGAATAGCGCGTGTTCACTACTACGTTATTCGAAAACACGTCTCGTGTAAGTTCATCTATGACGATTCATCGATCATTTATTTAACCAAGGCTTTCATTGAGCAAAGGACATTTTAACAAAAGTTCATTTCACCATTAGGACCTACCTACATACATCGATGACTTATTTTATCCAAACATAAAAACAGTTTTTTAACGACGACACTTTATTTCAAAATATGTTTAAGTGCAACTTGCGTCTAAGTATCTGAATAGTTAGTACTGAGCTAATGCAGTTAGATGTATCAAACCTTGTACAAAGAAGTTTGCGAAAGGACATGTAATTTGAGACACAGACTTAAGAGGTCCCGTAAATGAATGAAACTTAGTAATACGTGTAGAGTGAAACAAAACTAACAAAAAAGTAAATTGCTTGTAACCTGTAGAAGTTGGGGGAAAGGTATTTCTCCTTATGATACCTTTTGTATCAAGTGTGTGAAACTCATTATCTTTTTTATTAGATAGTCCACTCAATCTTCTAAGCATTCAATGTGTTTATTTTGATGAAAATTCACTATAACTGTACAATATTATGATAATGGAATAAAACGAATCACATACACTATCAGGTCAACCAAGCCAAATACGTTCCGTAACGTCCAAAAAATACCTCAGTGATAATATTAGATGAATATAGCTGCCGTGGTTGCGTTTTGCTACTGCTTTTTGGATGATTTGTCTATTTTACTAGTAATTTCTTCTTTTGAATCCGGACTTCGAGAGATGTGGAAGTTTTTTTAAAAAATGCCTTAATTTTTTCTGTTTATAATAATTATGATGGCTGTCCTGAAGAGCTTTTAGTTTTTTCGTAAAAATGGCTGGGTCCAAATTTGCCAAAATTCTTTTTGTATTGTCCGGACCTGCACGCGAGCAGAGCGTATAGTGCAATGTTGATTGAAAGCCATCGATTCAATAGAAGAAAAAGTAGGAAGTAAATTTTTTTATAAATAGTTGATGAGTCGTGTCATCGTCGTAGATGAAGTGTAATTAGAAGAAACGTGTTTTGTGATAACAAACCCCTAAGTCCCCTAACGCACAACCTTACGCACATAAAAATATCCTGCGTAACTGACTGCGTTTGTAAATAAGCAGTTGAAGTAGTCGAAATCTACTATGAGCATTATTGGTACCGATTCGGACTGTGCCACGACTTAACTAAATTTATTCCTGTCACTTTCTAAAATAAGATTAAGAAAAGAGACAAAAAACCAACAACTGACTTTAGTGCTGTCAAAGTGACGTTACAGAATAAGATGCCATCATAATGTACGCCATCTAATTTAAGGCGTTTTTGGGCGTGTAACGTCACTTTGACAGCACTAAAGTCAGTTGTTGGTTTTCAGTCTCTTTTCTTAATCTTATTTTAGAAAGTGACAGGAATAAATTTAGTTAAGTCGTGGCACAGTCCGAATCGGTACAATTATCTGATAGTTTTGATTAGCAACCAACAAGAACTCTGCCTACCTTCTCATGACCATCAGTATATCATCGTCCGCTGCTAAACCTATTCGGGATGGCCAGAAACCTTGCATACAACTACCTACAAACTTTAAGGGTTGCAGCAATTTCAGGTTTCAGGATGAAAATTGTGTCAATTGGTGATAGGTGGCTCACCTTTTAAATTTGGTGGGTTTTCATCTACAAAAATAGGATTAATAAAAACATCTTATCGCCTCGTAACGTTGTAAGATAGCCAGAGTACTCAGAGAGATAAACGTGTCCTTTTTGCAACCATCAGCAGCAAGGCTGATTCAGTGTTTATGGGGTGTAGAGCATCTCTGTGATGGGGATGGACCAGGTCTGCCTGCATAACTCCAGTCGGTTTAGGAAGGCTGATCGTAAGTTATTGTTGTAGTATGCACTGTAGCTATGTGAACAGTACAAAAACTGACATGGTTCATCAGTCGGTTTAGGAGATAAAGCCGTTCAAAGGTCGGAACTTTGACTGGCTGTATCTCCTAAACCGACTGACAGAACTTGACAGTTTTTGTACTGTTCACATAGCTACAGTGCATACTACAACAATATCATACGATCAGCCTTGCAGCTGATCGTTGATTTTTTTACAGACCTTTAATTATCAGTAACTCCTAAACCGACTGGTGTTATGCAGGCAGACCTGGTCCATCCCCATCACAGAGATGCTCTACACCCCATAAACACGCAAGAATCAGCCTTGCTGCTGATGGTTGCAAAAAGTACACTTATCTCTTATACTAGAGGAATAGGTATAAACAGGACGAGCTTTTGCCCGCGACTTCGTCCGCGTGAATTACCCATTTAGGGGACGATTTTAGAGAAATCCTTTCTTCGTGCACCTCTATAGAATATTAGGGTCCTTCTTAATATACTGACGGTTTTAAGGGTATCATCAGACCATCAAACTCTCATCGAACTGAACAACTTTCTCTAAGAGACCTAGGCCGAAATAGCAAAAAAAAAGTGCTGTTTCATACAAAACAGCAAACCCAAATGTATGGGACAGCAGATTTTTTTTTTCGCGTGTTCGATATTGGAGAAATTATTCAGTTTGATGGTCTGATCATATTAAGTTGTGCCCTATATTCCAAACATGTTTTTTATCATCAGCGGTTTAGGTTGTGCGTTGTACAGCCATGAGACCAAGTGTTTCTTCAAAAACACTGCTTATATCATCTGATGAACGCCTATAATGATGATGATGATGTCTTTCAGTCAGTCAGTAAGTCACGGAACTCTTTTATACCTAAGTACAGATATAGGTTCTATGCAGTGTTCATGTGGGCTGCCCACATGAACACTGCATAGAACACTTTTGCCCACAGTGGGCAAAAGGCTAGACACCTCCCACCACTTAGACACGTCATTCTATCCTAAAACCTAAATTGATAAATCTGAGTCCCAAATACATTTATACAGGGTGTCCCAAAAACCAACGTCAAGCCGAAAACGGTTGATAGGCCAGGTGGTGACAGTTATCAGAAAAATAAAAATAAAAATCTAAGATTAGTACTTTCCATAAAAAAAAATTTTTTCACCTGGCCTATCAACCGTTTTCGGCTTGACGTTGGTTTTTGGGACACCCTGTATACAGGGTGGTCAAAAAGTCGTGGATCAAACGAAACAGGGAGATAAAGGAGATAATTTCCTACAAAAAATCTTTCTACAGCATGGCCATAAACTCATTGCATGAAAAGTTATGAATATTTTTGTGTTTTTCAATAAAACTACCGAATTTTTTGTGAAAAAAAAAAATTTATTACGGAAAAGTGACCCTTTATTAAAAAAACACATCAGGGTCACTTTTCCGTAATACATTTTTTTTCACAGGGTGCTCTTAAAGTGAAAAGTTATTTTTTGTAACGCTTCAAAATTTACAGAAAAAAAATCATTGCTCGTTAAATTTGGTACCAAGAGCTGCAATACAGTTTTTGTAGTGTTGATACATTATCGAGTCATAATACAACACCTTTTGTTTCATTGATTTTAATCAATTTAATTTTTTTTTTATTCAATTGTTAAAAAAAAACGGTAGTTTTATTGAAAAACACAAAAAATATTCATAACTTTTCATGCAATGTGTTTATGGCCGTGCTGTAGAAAGATTTCTTGTAGGAAATTATCTTCTTTATCTCCCTGTTTCGTTTGATCCACGACTTGGCCACCCTGTATACCGAAAGTTAATCACCCCCAAAGGGAGTACGATCGTGAGGTCATTATTAATGTATGTACGTTTAAAAACATTAACCTCCCGAGTCGAAAATACATCGATTCGAACATAATCTAAAAATAAAATAACAGATGTCTAAAAGCATAATACAAAAATACGTCGAAAGATAATAATAATAAGTATAAAACCTATGATTTTGTTTAATTAGTTATATCAACTTGTTCTCAAGAAGTAATTCCGAAAAGTATTCTCAGATAGAAAAAAAGCTACTAAGTTATTTAGACTATCGACAATCTTGTTGCTAATCAATTTCAAAACCAAGAATATAGCTAGGTACTCTATATTGTATTCACTGACCCCAAACCTGACTCATTCATGACCTGGGGTTCTAGATAATCACATTATCAACCAGATATTCCCATTCTCAGATATTCACGTTAGCACACAAGGTTATTGTAAACAAACACATTATCGCCTGGTTAATTTAAGACAAAATTATAATATCGCAATAAAAAATCTGCGAAGAGCGTGTCTGACACGCCCATGAAAGGGTTCCGTAGATAATGTACCAAAGTCTGATTGTTAATCTAACTATTTTTGTTTTTCCACGTTTCTCTTCCACTTATAATTTTTTTTAAAGTGTCTTTTTCTGATTGCTTTACACCATTAGTTATAATTTTCATTAAAAGTACTTTTTTCACACCTTAGTCCTTACGTTGTATAGATGTTTGGGTTCAAAATTGTTGTTACTTATTTTTATTTATCATTTTGGGTTAGATTAACTAATTATACATACATACATACATACATACATACATACATATGCTCACTATGTCCCACTACTGGGGTAAGCAGAGACAACAGATCGCCACATGCTACGATTCTGAAACACATCTCTCGCCTTCTCAACATCCATAAGTCTCTTCATACAAGCTCGTCGGTTCCGGGTACATTTTATTTGGCCCTTCTTCAGTGCGCATCCTATTTGGTCAGCGTAACTAATTATGTTCATGCCAATTGTTTCAAAACGTGCAAAAAGAAAGTAGGTACTTGAGTAGGGGCCTACAGAGACAGATATAAAGAATGAACGAAACTGTAAGGGTTCTTTTTTGACTATGGAACCCTAAAAATGTATAAGAAATCGGAAGATTCTAAGTATAATAATATTGTTTATCAATTCTGAAAATGCCAATATACATTAGGTAAAGTAACATTCCATTTTATGTATTTAGTTAGCTGTTATACCTATCTACAATAATTATTATACAGGCAATATACCTACAGGCATATAAATATAATATTCCTGCCTCAAAACTGAAGGTCTTATCCCGTAAGGGAATCAGGCATCAACCGATACCTACTTGGGTCGGATTTAAATTTCTTATTATTAAGGACCGTAATACATGAGACTGAAATGATTTTAAATTTGCCTAACGCAGTAAGATATTGGTACCTAATTATTCTTAAGGCGGTTGCAGAGGGGTCAATTTTATTCAAAACTTTGACGCACAATACGCGTAGACGGTATTAATATAAGTAACTTTGTATATATGGAAAAATAGGTTAGAAAATCTAGATGTCGCGTATCAAATAACATTTGCAAAATATAATTACGAAAATATAAAGTTTTGAAATTTTTCATACAAAATGTTCAATGCTTAATTCTTCGTAATTATATTATAAATTGCAAATGTTATTTGATACGCGACATCTAGATTTTATAAACTATTTTTCCTTATATATTACTTTTATTAATTCCGTCTACGCGTATTGTGCGTCAAACGTTTGTATGAACTGAAACCACCTTAAAGGCTTAAAAAAATCTATACGATAAATATGAGTACAGGATAATAAAGACCATAGCAGCACATCCAACATGACAATAACGGAATCATCATCGTCATCTCAGCCGATAGAATTCTGATGACCACTGCTGGACATGGACATAGGCCGTCCCCTCTAGGACAGGGAGAACAGAATGCCTGCTAAATAACCAGCCAGGTGCCAGTTAAGTCAGACCTTTTTTGGGAACTATCCAGTGATAGTGAGATTCTACTGCTTGTTAGTGAAGACAGGGATATCAGGCAGAAGCAGCAAAGTGTTCGGAGAAGTCAACCGTAGCAGAAATTCTTTTACCAAACTGGTCTAAGACCTATTCTATATACCTAGTCTATACATTGGAGCGCAGACTGGCTAATAAGAGGTGAAACATGATAATACTCCTTGGTGGTCGGTAATGATCACAGGTAATCGTTCTTCTTTCGTAAATTCCCGTCATTGTCCCTTTCTAAACCAATGACAAAAATAAAAATAAAACTTTTTATTTCATTTTTGTTCTGATAGAAATTAAGGGACACAAAAACGTTGGAAATATCGACAACGGAGACGTACGAAAGAAGGTCGAACATTATCGACCGCTATGGCTAATTTTCGTGTTTCCATGCTTGTAAGGAGGATTGGTATCATTTATAATTCTAAGTCCATGACCGCCGCACAAAATAGGGCCCGTGTGAAGTAGAACAAAATAGGTCATATACCTACAGGGTCCTTCTTAATGTGCTGACAGTTTTGTAAGGGGATGACCAGACCATGAAAATGAACAACTTTCTCTATAGGACCAGCATCGATATCGCGAAAAAAAACAGCTGTCGTATACATTGGCTCGAGTAGGTTTGCAGTTTTGTATGGAACAGCATTTTTTTCCGCGATTCCAATGTTGGTGCAATAGAGAAAGTTGTTCAGTTTGACGTTCTGATCATCCCCTTAAAAAAGTGTTTCTCTTTGCATGTAGCCGTCCTTCTGGGACCTATTTTGTGTCCAAGAGGTAAGATCTTCGGCATAGAGCTGTCTAGGTTGCGGCTCGAGACGCTGGAATCAATAGTCATGCAAGTTGGTGCAATTGAACCTGATCCACAGAAGAATCGAACATGAAGATCCCTTAGCTTGAACTAATCAGCTCGTTTGGGAGATCACAAAAAGCGCTGAATATAGGAAAGGCTCATCCAATCTTGGGCATTTTTCCTTCTTGCTATATGTTTCAGCGCCGGTTAACCTTGCCGAATCTAGTAGCTTTCGCTGACCGAAATGTCGGTAGAACCATGACACACCCTGAACACTTAGCTGTCACTTCACGCAAATGGGAAAAAACTGACAAGAAGAGAGAAGTATGTGCGAGTGTGTGAGGTCTACAGTGTAGACCTCACACACTCGCACATACTTCCCTTTTACTTCATGGCATGAGGGGATGTTTATAGCTGGTGGGGGGCAGGCAGTGTCCGTACTGTATATAGTTACCAAACTAAATGCAGTTGAAACGATATAGATGAGGAAGGTATTAGTAGAAGCAGATATATACCTACAATCCACGATGAAATCTGATCCTAAGCTCTTTCCGTAAATGGTAAGCTGTAGGCTTCGAAGGCTGTAGGGGAATTTATTATTATTTGGGGGGTTTTGGTCACACACTGATGGTTTCCATGCCATCGTGCGGAAAAGAGTGGCCTCCCTGATGTGCCGCGTGCGGGGCAGCACTAACAGTCTCCTTAACACTGTGGATAGGCTGGATAGTTCCTTTTTGAAGCACTGGGTCAGTAGACATGTATCCGGTGACTCAGGAGGGAACAAAATAAACAAATAGTAAAATAGTAATTGTTCTCACAAATGTATTGACTAACATAGTTCTTAGATTGTTTTTGTATTACTAACCCTATTATGGACTCCGGTCTGAAATAAAGATTATTATTATTATTATATGTCTTACGTTCCGTAATCACGGGCAATTAAGTCCCGGACCTTTGGAAGGCGTGCATGGGGCCGAAGCCAACATGTAGAGGCCCCAGATGAGTACTGCGTTTGTATATCTACCACGGGGGGCCACAGTCACATATAGGAGGTGCAGAGGAGTTTCCATCTCCTCCATGCATAATCTGCAGTTGTGTGCATGTGCTTATTTAATTTGCAGTGGCCTATGAGTGACCTTGCTATTGTACAAATTTGATCCTTGCTGAGGGCAAGGAGACCGTTCGCAAGTTTGCGATTGTAGCCTTTGATAAGTGCTTTGGAGTGGCCCATGCCTGGGGTGTTGCACCAAAGCTTCATTGCCTCTCCTGCTAAAGTTGCAATTTATTGGCCGTGATTCGATTGAAAATGTTACACAAACTTAGTTTCGGTTACTTGTAATCACGGTAAAAACGAGTCTGGAAATACTGGTAGTCCCTTCGTTCTACGTTTCAGACTATTCAAAAAATATTCCTGAAATCTTTCTGACTTTAAGTATCTACCTGTTCAACCCTTTCAGACATAATTATAGGAGATAATAATTATTAATACAACAAAGGACAGTGTAGACAAAGGCCGAGTTTATAATGAGAAGATAGGTATTTCTTTCAATAATTTTATTATGTATACAGGGTGCTAGGGTAAACAGTTGCATTACTTTAAGGGGGGATTGTATTTATGATATTGAACAACTTTCCCAAAGAAACCTATAGGAAATTAGCAAAAAAAATGTGGAGTTTTCATACTAAATGCAAGCTGCTGATCGAACTTTTGTATGAAAAGCCGTTTTTTTTTGGGAATTTCCTATAGGTTTCTTAGGGAAAGTTGTTCAGTATCATGGGTACAATCACCCCTTAAAGTAATGCAACTGTTTACCCTAGCACCCTGTATTTACATTGATCAAGAACGAGCATTTTTAACATTTTTTGTTTCGATATAAAAGGCAGTTTTAAGATATAATTACTTAAAACATCAAATCCTAACCCAATAATCCAGTATTAAGTACAAAAAGTTAAATTATTCGAAAAACACTTCCGAAAACGATGATGATGATGAAGCTACAAACAAAATATCATTACGAAATTTCAAAAACCGAACGCGAAGCTTCTGCGGAAACTCGTGTCTCTTATCAGCTGTCAAAATTGCCGCTATAAAGCGGTGCGCTCCCATTGGTCGAGCCGTCTGGTCCCGCTTATAAGCGACGCTGTGATTGGTCGCCGCGCGGAACACATGAGCGACAGGCCACGTGCTTATAAGTTCCATTGTGAAAATTCAAACTTTTCACGCGATGGACTTTTGCGTTCCATTTTTGAAATATGTTTTCTTTTGCTAATTGTTTTGGTAGAATAAGAATGTAAGTGATAATTTAGTTGATTTTAAGGAAACAAATATTAATTCTTTGGTGTTTGTGTGATAATGTTGAGTTATTGATTTAAAGAACGTTTTTCTATAAACATGCATATTTGGAAGAATGTCACGTAATTATTATTAACACGTTCTTTTATCTAAATAATAAACAATCGTGTTGGCTACTTACGAGAACATGATGAAAAAACACAATGGCCGAAGAAGTTGAGAAAGAAGAAAATTTTTGAAAACCCGGAAAACCGTTCCTTTGTGTTTAAACCGGAGAAAACTGATCCATACTTTTAAAACTTACGCAACTGTCGATTAAAAAACGGCTACAAAACTTTTTTCACTCACGCCTCAACAACAAAACTCAAATTAAACAATAAACAACAACAACAGAAAAACAATTAACAACAAAACGCAATTATTAACACTTTACAGCGACAAAAACTACCACTCATAAGCACCGATGCACTGCAACGGCCGATGCAAATTATTTACACCACTGCAACGCGTTGCATCCTACACAAAAATACAGCCCAAACTTTTACCCGACGGTTTATAAAAAAGTCTATTATCCAAAAAGATTTTATTTATATTAAAAAAAAATATTTGCTTGGAAAGCGCGCCTCTAAACAATACACAACAGCCTTCCACGCCGCGGCAACAACAATGCTAGGGCGAAATAAGCAAGAAATATTTAACTACCGACGCGGGGTGGGGCGGGCGCTGGCCCTCAGTATTGGTGCTACGCCTGTGGTAGTTATAGTTTACGTGATACACAGCTCAAATACAAATAATATAAACATTACATTTGAGCATGCGCCGTAGTCGCAGACAGGGACAACGATACAGCCAGCCATTAAGACGTGCAAGAGAAAAAATGTTATGCGAATGCTTTAAAAACTGACTGAACTAGATTTATTGCTGGCAAACTACAGATCATAATGTAGTGTCTTCGCTAAATCGTTTTTTTATGGATTAATTTGCATATTTTTGACAGTAGCCGCGTCGATACGGAAGCGCTGTACGCATGCGCGCGACGCGGCGAGCGCGAAAATGTTATTGATGATGCAAAATGTTTATTTTTTGATGCAGCACCATCGAAACAGCACGTTCTTTTTTCAAAACAATTTTATTTTTATGTTATACAATCTCTTTTCTAACCCATTCGAATCTAAATGCCTTAAAACCTAAAGAAAATACAAACCCAGAAAGAAAATGGTAAAATCATCCCACGTCATCAAACATGGCGTGTAAAGAAAAGTATGATAAGTATTCGAAAATAAGGGGATAAGATAAGAAAGTAATCAGTTTTCTGAAAGTCTGTGGGGAGTTAGGACTGGATTTATTTCAATTATAATCCAATACGCACGCAACGCGCATGCGTACGGCTGTTTTTACACCGAAACATTATGAATTTACTAGGTTATCTAGGAACTTAACAAATTGTTTATTATAGAAACTTTTATTTTCAAAGCCATTGCTGACACGGCTTCATATTTCTTACAAAAAAAATATTACAAACAATATTTTCCTTTTCAAGACACATAATATTTGCCCAATAATATACGTTTTCTCAAACATGCTTGGAAATGTGAGCATTATTTTGACAACCTTCTTCGAGATAAATCGAAATTGCAGTACTGGCCAAATACATGCGCGTAGCGGCCGGCAATGTTTGTATGAAAATCCATATCTGTCGTGTTTAGCGACCAAATAAATTACATACTAAACTCATATCTGTCGTGTAATTTAAAAATGGAACGATCTTTTTCTCCGAAACATGGCGACCAAGGAGGTAACTTATCAAAGGTTTTATTTAAATTTCGAACTGACTTGCAAATAGAAAGCTGCTGTTCATTGAAAAAAAAAAATATGAACACTACCGCGGGAAAAATAAGTAATTGTTGAGTAATTGTATTTGGCAAAATGAGTTCAAGTGAAGACAGTGAGTATGCTGAAGTTACTTTAACGCCACCTGAAATTCAAGAGGCTGCAAGAGCCGTAATAGAAAACTTGTTACCGCCAAAATCAAAAGAAAAATATTTGAAAGCCTATGAAAATTTTGTTCAGTGGAAGAATGAAAGAAAATCGAAATCCTTATCCGAAAACCTTTTTTTTGGCTTATTTCGGTGAACTCGCCAAGAAAGTTAAGCCGACAACGCTATGGGTCATCTATTCAATGCTAAAATGTACAGTTTTAATGAAACATAACGTGAATTTAAAACAGTATGCAAACCTGACTTCAATGCTCAAAAGACAGTCGGATGGATACAAATGTAAAAAATCTAAAGTTTTCACCGCATCAAATGTAAAAATGTTTTTGTTTGAAGCACCAGACAGTGTGTATCTGGACCTCAAAGTAAGTTTTACACTTGATAATATTAACCAATGTCTGTGAGCATTATTTATTTTATTGTAACCTCTTTTTTTTTAGGAAAACTACCTATGTGAACGTAAGCTATAACGTACTTACCTACTTTGTTTTTGTTGCAGGTTATTCTTATTTTCGGCATTTTTGGTGCATGCCGATGTAACGAAATTACAAATATTACTATAAAAGACGTAGAAAAGAACGAGGGTGTGATAATTGTAACTCTACGTGATACTAAAACCAAGATCGACCGCACATTTGTTATCAGAGATGAATCAGCTGCGATCGTACAAAAGTACATAGCGCTACGTCCCACTGATGTAAAACTTGACCGATTTTTTCTAAATTACAAAAATAACAAATGCACAAAGCAAGCAATTGGAAGACACAAAATTGCCGCAATGCCAAAGGCAATTGCTACCTATTTAAACTTGCCAAATCCGGAACATTATACTGGGCATTGCTTTCGTTGATCTTCTGCAACTCTTGGGTGCGAATTTAATACCTAACACTTAAGGGGCTATGTAAAAAAAATAGGATTCTTCAAAGCTCCATATATCATGAAGTACTAACAGTAGGAGTATGATTTGCGGATATGTGTAAATTGAACATATAATTGAAGTTTTGATTAGAGCCAAAACACGATTAAGACAAATTTTCTCGATAGAAAAACAAGCCAAAGTAGCCTCCGTTTTTGTCTATAAACGCTTGTAACTGCTAAACGGTGAATAATAGAAACATCAGACTTGATTTAAAAAAAAGAGATTGCTATTATCTAAGTTTTGATTAGAGCAGAATTGAACTAACATAAATAGTACAATCACAATTAAATAAAGTTTGTTTTTTCGCTTGATTCGTTCCAGGCGCGCGCGCCGCCCCATCTCTTTCTCTCGCATCTGGCAGTAATATAAGCTATCACACGTCCGTTTCGCTAAAATTATTTTTCGACATAGGCTCTTAAAAGACATGGCGGATGGAAGTCTGACCGGGTAGCTGAAAGCTACATAGAAGAATCGATTGAAAATAAAAGTAGCATTACACGTCAAATCAACGAACGTATTCAATCTCGTCCATCGACCTCCCATCAAAGCTTTGAAATACAGAATCACACTGAAGAGAAAACTATGCAACAAACTTCGACCTCGTTAGAATTATCCCAAACCAACATAATCCCCGGAAAGTCCACATTAAACTTCAAAAATTGTACATTCCACAACTGTATTTTTAAATAAAAAGTTCTGCCTAGATTGAAATCTTAGTTTTAATTTCCGCGCATTATTTGAGAAAATTTACTGTTTTAATTTCCGCGCATTGTTTGAGAAAAGTACTATACAAGCCTTGGCCACAACTAGGCATTGATGGACTTACGTATGTGGGCCTCGGCTTCGCCTCGGCCCACATTTACACGTTCGTCCATCAATGCCTCTGTTGCTGGCCGCTGCAGTAATGTACTATACTTTGTATTTTCTATCTCTTTTTTTTTCTTTTAAATTCTACATCTTCGATTTATGAAAATATCTTCGCTACATATTTAATCGATGTGGATTTTTGCATTCCTTATTTTAATGCGATGTTTACGTGTATATACTTTGTATTTTCTATCTCTTTTACATTTACATTCTACATCTTCGATTTATGAAAATATCTTCGCTTCATATTTAATCGATGTGGATTTTTGCATTCCTTATTTTAATGCGATGTTTACGTGTAGTTAATTGCTTGACATCGATGACACCATATCTTTTCATTACAATGGTAGTGAAAAGGTTAATACCATCGCTTCCATCAATTTATTCTTAAAATAAAATTCGTTTACGAATTTCGGTGTAACAACCTCCCACACTTTGCTAGTGGGCCATTGACATTTTTATTGGCCGATGATTTAGCACCTATCGATTGTGTCTACACTTGGTCTACACTACTCATTCTGAAAGAATTAGAATTTAGGTGTTTGATCCACTGCGAGGTGTTCGGTAACACTTTGCTCTTAGTTGTGTTGGGCGCCATTTTCTTTGTTTTTTTAAATGTACTTTTCTCAAACATGCTTGGAAATGTGAGCATTATTTTGACAACCTTCTTCGAGATAAATCGAAATTGCTGTACTGGCCAACTACATGCGCGCAGCGGCCGGCAATGTTTGTATGAAAATCCATAGGTATCTGTCGTGTTTTGCGGCCAAATAAATTACATAGTAAACTCATATCTGTCGTGTAATTTAAAAATGGAACGATCTTTTTCTCCTAAACATGGCGACCAAGGAGGTAACTCATCAAAGGTTTTATTTAAATTTCGAACTGGCTTGCAAATAGAAAGCTGTTTATTGAAAAAAAAAAAAAAATTTTTGTTCGTTGTTCGTCATTGATTTTAAAAAGAGTTTTAATTTCCGCGATTTATTTGAGAAAATTGACTGTTTTCATTTCCGCGCATTATTTGAGAAAAGTACTATACAAGCCTTGGCCACAACTAGGCATTGATGGACTTACGTATGTGTGCCTCGGCTTCGCCTCGGCCCACATTTACACGTTCGTCCATCAATGACTCTGTTGCTGGCCGCTGCAGTAATGTACTATATTTAAAAAAATAAACTTGATTATACATTGATTATAGATTGTTGGCTTATTGACAAGTAGTCAAAGATTGTTGTTGACGGTTGCTTCTTTTTATTAACAAAATTATAATACATTTTGTTTTTAAAAGTTTGTAGGTATGTTCTAAGGGTACGTTGTGATTTTAAGAGTAAAATTTTTTCTTTCTCGCAATTGTCACAAAATATCCTCAATATTATTATAGGTATCTATTTAAATCAGTTTCTTATGTATGTCATTGAAGTACAGAAACATTTTTCTTTGGATATAGAGTGTTAGGGTAAATAGTTGCATTACTATAAGGGGTGATTGTAGCCATGATACTGAGCAACGAAACTTATAGCAAATTCGCAAATTTTTTTTTTACTTTTCATTCAAACGTAAACTTTCGATCAGCTGATTGCATTTAGTATGCAAAGTAGAAAAAAAATTGAGAATTTCCTATAAGAAATTATTTAAATTTTTTTTTTTAATTTTTTTTTTAGAAACCTATAGGTTTCTTTGGGAAAGTTGTTCAGTCAGTATCATGGGTACAATCACCCCTTAAAGTAATGAAACTTTCTACCCTAACACCTACATTAGGGTTCAAATTAGCTCATAAATAGGTGAAAAGCAAGAATTCTCAATTTCTCATAGTCGATTTCGACACAGCGACCGCTTTATGAGAAAAACAGTCAGAAGTGCGATTTTTGAAACTCACACGTTGAAAACAACAGTATGAAGTTTGTGTATACACCTATTTCCAGCTTCCTGGGTCATAAATACACGAACTTCATACCTTTGGCGAAAGATGCATGTGATTTTGACGAAGTCTGCGTTGCGGGTTCTTTTTTGTTATTTTATATGTAATTTCAATAAATACTTAATCTTTACAAACTAATAAAATTTACTAAATAATTTAATAGTTATCCTTATCACATATTACGAGATATTTTTCTCCCTGCATAATTATATTGACACGAAAGAAGCTTCGTTTTTTAAACTAGAATTTTCATCACTTCTGTTCTAGCTACCCTATTTTCCCGATAGCAATAAGAAGGAAAAAAGCTGAAATTAATTAAGACTAGGTTTAATAATATAAGACAGTTCGCCGGGTGGGCGGGGCGTGGGCGACGGTGACGCCCTCTCATGAGGGACGCCCAGGCGCGCTTTAAAGCGACGCCTACGTTAGCTAGGAGCTTGCTTACTGAACATTTTATACTTTGCGTTTCTTATTGGGTTTATTTCGATACGTTATTATAATGTAACTTCACATGGCGTATTTGGCAAATATTACCTACATGATACGGCGGATCTTCTATACGTTATTGTAATGTTCTCCCAATTATGGGGGTCCGGGTTCGAATCCGCACGGACAACATGCCATGTACCAATGAGTTTTTCTAACTTATGTACGTAAAACCGACTGCTCTCAGACGGTGAAAGAAAACATCGTGAGGAGACCTGCATACACTGAAGAAGAAATTCTAATGTGTATGTGAAGTCTACCAACCCGCATTGGGCATGCGTGGTGTACTAATGCCCATACACCCTCCTTGAGGGTAGGCCTGTGCCCTGCAGTGGGACGTTTATAGGCTGATAATGAAGTGCCACCATAAATAAGGATATTATCGAATACAGCATAGTATGTCAGAGTAGACAATAGGCTACTTGACAACTAGTCAAATCAGCTACTCTTCATCGGACGTCAAAACGTGCGCTTTGTATGAAGATTTGTACTAAATAATGAGTTGTGACGTCATCAACATTTCATTACTTTTTAAAGTTTATCTTGTTATTAAAAATAGTATTCAACCTAAAAACTCAATGAAAATGGGAGTTTAGCGTTATTTTCTAACCTTTTTTTATGGAGAAGATAAAAATAAAATATATTGTATGTATTCAAATACCCAATTGAATATATGTACCTACTTTATTTTTTAAAATTATAGTGTGTAACACCCTTAATATTCAATAGGGTGGTTACTGTGGTTCAGACCATCAAACTGAACAACTTTCAGTATGGAGCCAACATAAAAAAAAAACTGCTGTTTTTGGGATATCAGATTTTGTTTATCGTATACTAATTGCATGACGTACTAAATCATGTTTGTGAGCGACAATTTTTTTTTTCAATCGACGACTTGTCAGAATCTTACCTACTATTACAAACTACCTACTTACCTATATCTTTTGAGCATAGATTTGTAGTATCACCTTTATCATTTTGAAGGTCCTATCGCCCCCAAAAACACAGCATTAGAAGGTATATCCCGAAGCCGCCTCATACGGCACCCTCGTATGGAAATGTAAGGTATATTTCAAAGATAAATTTGTCGCCCAGCTCCTGGACTATCCTCGTTAATGGCGGATAGCAGTATAGCTCCGTAGTCTGCGTCTAACAATAAAGGCGACTGCTAAACGTACTTACTGCACTTACAGGGTGTTCTGTTATTACAATTATATTGGTTTTTTTCCAGGGGCCTTATGACGTAGGAACAAAAAGGTTCCTAACGGACACACAGCACAAGTCTTGTCATCATCATTATGAGCTTATTATACGTCCCACTGCAGGGCACAGGCCTACCCTCAGGGTATTTCTTTCTTATCGTGTGGGCAGAGCCCTGGTGTCAGAGTTTTTTCAGACCGCCTTACAGCCTCTGACGTGGTTTTTATGTAACGCCTACTACCACCAGAGATAGTAGCCGGGACCAACGGCTTAACGTGCCATCCGAAGTACGGAATCATTTTTCTTTTCAGACAATCAGGTTATTCAGCCTGCAATGTCCTAACCAACTGGGGAAAAACGCACAAAGTGACATATCACTAGGTGTCCCCCGTGGGAATCGAACTCACGACCTCCGTGTCGAGAGCCAAAGCTCTTAACCATTAGACCACGGAGACAGTTAATGTATGGGCATTAGTCTACCACGCGTGCCCAATGCGGATTGGTAGACTTCACATATGCATCAGAATATCTTCTTCAGTGTATGCAGGTTTTCCTCATTTTTCTTAACCGTTTGAAAGCAGTCGGTATTGCGTAGGTACATAAGTTAGAAAAACGCATTGTTAGGTACACGGTAAGTCGTGCGGATTCGAACCCGAACCTTCGTGAAAGAGTTTAGAGCGATGATAGCCCATACGGAAGAGAGCTAGCGCCTCAATACTGAGGCCGCGGTTCGATTCCTGGCCTGTACCACTAAGTTCTTCGGAATTTATGTACGGTTGTATTTATCATTTACTAGCTCGGCGGTGAAGGAAAACATCGTGAGGAAACCTGCATTCCCGAGAACGAAAAGAAAATACCAAAAGTTCGGAGGTATGCGTAAATATGGGTGAGCTTGGGGCGAACACAAAAGGACCAGCGCTGGTCTCCGTGTTACAACGACCCTTGCTTGCAATAGCCCAACCACAAATAATCATTCGTGAAAGAGTGTCCATACATCTCCACGACGCGCCACTGACATTTCACTTCACAAACCACATATCATCATAAAATACTCAAGACTAGCTGTTGCCCGTCTGCGTTACCCGGATAAAAATTACCTTATGTGTTAATCCAGACCATGGTCTATCTGTATGCCAAATTTCATCAAAATCCGTTCAGCAGTTTGTGCGTGAAAGCGGAACAAACATCCATCCATACTTACAATCTTTCGCGTTTATAATATTAGTAGGAGAAAAGTAGGTGATGCCTTGTTACATTAACATTACATTTTTAAACACTATGTATAACGATCTAGTCTCTACTGCAACACTCTGTAGATATACAAGTACAATAGTACGCTGGCACGTGCATTTCCTAGCTTTCGTAATTTATTCTAGACTTCATTTCGTTCTTGCACTGTCTTATTTTTTTACACTCGCATACCTACGTAATTATTTACATTTATTATTACCATACTTAGCTTAGCATATGTTCACGACTACCTATATTCCCCGAGGGGGTAGTCAGAGTGTAAAACCTCAGAACATCCACGTTTCACTAGTAGTAAAGAAACTCTGTCCAGTGTGATGGGGAGTGAGCCCGTCGCCACTTGTAATGGACAATGAGTACAATACAGTATGCCTCGAAATTGAAGCATGCAGGTTTCCTCACGATGTTTTCCTTCACCGAAAAGCCAGTTACAAATCATGCATAAATTCCGAAAAACTCATTGGTACGAGTCGGCCTTGGAAGGCGGGGATCGAACCATATGTGTATGGAGTCAAAATTGTTGAAAATGATCTCCGGGGTGGTCGAGTCCATTATATTATAGTCAACATCCTTTATTTCTGTAGTCAGTAATCTGTATTTTTGCTGCATATGTTTTTGTAGAAATAAAGTATATTAAGTATATTCGATTAATTGATCGATTCATTGTTAAATGAACTTTATTACAATTGACAGCATTTCATTTTTTAAACCACCTGTTTTAAATGAAAAATATAAAAATAGGTAAAAAAATAAGAGATACGTATTTTTTGACCGATATTTTTAATTTACTTTTGAATTTTCTGAAAAATGTATAATACCTTGGCCGCAATAAAATTAAAAATAAAAACTGTCAAATACAATAGAAAAGCCAAGCAGGCAAAGGAATGTAATCTCATTCAACCTCTATTTTATTTTTCAGTATTTTTCAAATAACTCGAGAAATAATGGATAAAAAAATATAATAATTTTGAATCACATAATTTCCAAATGGTTTTCTAATTTTGGTACCTTTTTTGTACCAAAGGTTTTGACCACCCCGTATGGGATAACGTCGTGAATTTCTACAAAAACAATGATTCTATCTTTCTATCAATCGCTGACAAATGGTTAACCGTAAACTAATAAAAAACCAACTCTTTTATGGCAACCCATAAAGTTAATCCCATATACTCAAGTCCCTTAAATCAAGATATTTTAATCCTTATCTTCTTGAAATAAGAGTTCTAATAAAGAACCTGTTATAATGAATGTAAATTGTAACGAACGATCAAATAGAACGTCTAGAGTTAAGCAGTTTTTTTTATGTGTTCAAAGGTAAGAAAAACACGTTTATTGACGTCATTGTCAGCTTGTTAACCGACTTGAAGAAGAAGAGGTTATGTATTTAATAATTAGATGTACACACGGAGACACATCAAGTTACGCAAAACCAAAATAAGCTGGCCGCGCGTAGGTAGAGTAACGTATAACGTCGCGCGGCCAGCTTATGTTTGTTTTGCGTAGCTTGATGTGCCGTGTGTATGTACACACGGCGACACATCAGGTTACGCACCCTATATACCCATAACTACACTACGTACAAAACACAAAATAGTGCGGTAGAGAGCCTGCATAGACGCGACTGCCGGCGCGGGCGCAGCGTGCTGTGAGACGAAACAACAACAACATACCGCACCCTCTCGCACGATTCGCAGCGTTCAACTTCTAATAGTTCAAAGTCCAAACAGGGTAACCTGACCTGTCGCCGTGTGTACTTACAAAAGGGAAGATAAAATTTTGGAGTTTTTGGCGGTCATTCGGTTGGAGTTCACATATTTTATCGAATTTTTATTGTTTATAGTGAGTTTTGGTTCGTAAAATTGGTGTTGTTTTGCGTAACAAAGTGTCGTGCAAGTGAACAATATACAGTTCAGTGAAATATGATGGTGTACGGGTCGTAAACAGGAAAAGTGTTCTGTCATTTTTAGCGCGGCAAAGCGGTCGGGTCACCTCTTTCCTGTGGACTTCTACGTTTCCTGCTACTTTCGATTGTCTCCAAAAATTCCAAAGAAGCGTCAAAACGTCGAACACCAACGTTTCGTGGCTTAAAATTCATCTTCATCTATCATCCATCATCAAAATTAAGAATATGAAGAAGAAAAAAGATATGGCTTTAAAGGACATAGTATCCAGAGCCATTAAACGCATTATTTAAAAAAAAAAGATGCTAAAATTTTTTTTTTTTCATTTGTTAAAGGTTCGAATCCGCACGAACGACATTGCCATATACCATAAGTTTTTCTAACTGATCTCAAACGGTGAAGGAAAACATCGTGAGGAAACCTACATAATGAAGAAGAAATTCTGATGCGTATGTGAAGTCTACCAATCCGCATTGGGAACACTTGGTGGACTAACGCCCACACTCCTTGGGTGGGCCTGTGCCTGATATATTTGCGATATTGCTCATGCTAACATGAAAAAGTATAAATAATCAATTTTGGAGAAAAAACAAAAAAGAAAACCTATCACTAAAGAACCTACTACGCAGTTTCGTAGTACAACGCTACGTGAAGACTACGGCGTAGGCTGCATGTTGCGCTACGCATCTTTACAATTTCAAATTACATAAAAAATTAATGAATGTATGTAGAAAAATAATATATTAATATGCATATATTCACGACTGTTATGCATTTCGGGATGATTAGAAACTGTTATAATTTTTACAGGGTGTTTTAAACGCCTAATTATATGCTTGAAGGGGTACTTCAGGCCATCAAACTGAAAAACTATTAGTATGGGGCCAACTTATTTGAATTGCGATAAAAAACCGTTTATGTCGTTAAGGTGGTTTCAGTCCATACAAACGTTTGACGCACAATACGCGTAGACGGAATTAATCAAAGTATGTAATATTTAATATATCGAAAAATAGTTTAGAAAATCTAGATGTCGCGTATCAAATAACATTTGCAATTTATAATATAATCACAAAGATATAAAGCTTTGAAATTTTTCATACAAAATTTTCAAAGCTTTCTGCAAAATTTTCTGTATCTTCGTAATACGGGGGTATATTTGCACAACAACATAAGTACGTTAACATAGACATAATATTATTAATCTAAATATACTATTAACTAAACTAAATCTAACAGTATCCGATTGTAATTTAAAAAGTATATACAAATATAAGAAATGAGGCTAAAAAGAGGGTATATATACAAATTTACAATCTTAATAGTACGCGTAAGTATAATATATACAGATTTACAGGGAGCCGCCGCACAGTCGAATGCATCTTCCATCTATCTTACGATAGATAGAAAATGCATTATAAATATAAATTGCAAAAGATTTTCTAAACTATTTTTCCATATATACAAAGTTACTTATATTAATACCGTCTACGCGTATTGTGCGTCAATGTTTTGTATAAAATTGACCCCTCTGCAACCGCCTTAAGGTCTAGTGGCTTGATTTGTTCTATGGAACAAAAGATTTTTCTTTAGCGATTTCAACTTCCGAAGCACACCCATAAGCATTGTAACGCATTTCAATTTACACCTGTATACAGGGTGTATCAAAACATCCTAGTAAATTATTAAAAGAGGTAGTTAAAACTGACAAACTGACAATCTTTTAATATGGAGCCAAAATGGACAAAAAAAAATCGGCTCTCCTATAGATTTATATGACATAATATTGAAAAAAAAAATCTCGTTTATTGATAAAACTACCTCTTTAAATATTACTAAGGTGTTTGTTACACCCTGTATATTTGTCCTGGGCACAGAATTTGGTAATACACCACTGCCTATACCATCCCCTTCCAAGCTACTTTAAAAAGGTCAATACAATACTTGAAAGCCTCTAGTACTAAATAAGAAGCTTATCTTTCAAGTGAGCTGTTTCACAAATAAGGGTGGCCAGAGTATTAGAGATAGAAAGAAATTGCGTTCAATACAAGACGGTCTTTGGTTGACTAAAATGATAAAACGGGGCAGGTTTTGCTGCGAGCTGATGTGTCATTCGTGCGGTTCACGTTTGAGCTGCCACGAGGCTCCGGTATTCTTGCTAAAAAACAGTGAGCTTACTAACATATATTTATCATTGCTCAAACCACAATCCTACAGATTGGGATAGATACTCCCAGAAACTACTTGACAGTGGCAGAAATGCTATAGGTACCATGCAGAGTCCTTCTTAATATGCTGACACTTTTTTAAGGGGATGATCAGACCGTCAAACTGAACAACTTTCTCTCTGGCATCAACATTGAAATCACGAAAAAAATAACAGCTGACCATACATTTGGCTCTGGTAGGTTTGCAGTTTTGTATGGAAGAGTCGATTTATTTTTCGCCATTTCGATGTTGGTTCCGTAGAGAAAGTTTTTCAGTTTGATGGTCTGATCATCCCCTTGAAAAAAGTGTCAGCATAAGAAACCCTGTATAAATAATCACAAGCAAGTCAATGAATATACAAATTAAAATAAATGGTTATCCAATAAGTATTTAATCAACCAATTGTTAACTCAATATTACTTTTCCTGGAAAGTATTATTGGGTTTCCAATCATAGATAATCCAGAAAACAATTATTTATTGCTTATTGCATTATCAACGTTATTCTTTTTTCCTGGAATGTAGTTTATCATAACATTTCAAGTGATTTGTTACACAATATTTATCATGTTGGACCTATTTTTGAGTTTGGTTGCGCGCGTGGTTTCAACTTGGGCCACCTGATTTCTCTCCGTGCGTGGTTGTGGGAAAAAAGGGTAGCCAAATCCACCAAATCCTATTTGGATTGGATTGGATACGGGCTTGCTTGAACCACAGTATAAGAAAGAGTATCTATTACACATCGTCGAGAGCGTCGGTGGCGCGTTGCGGAGAGGTATGGACTCCCAATTATGGGGGTCCAGGTTCGAATCCGCACGGACAACATGCCATGTACCAATGAGTTTTTCTAACTTATGTACGTAATACCGACTGCTCTCAAACGGTGAAGGAAAACATCGTGAGGAAATCTGCATACACTGAAGAAGAAATTCTGATGTGTATGTGAAGTCTACCAATCCGCGCCGGGCACGCGTGGTGGACTATGCCCATACACCCTCCTTGAGGGTAGGCCTGTGCCCTGCAGTGGGACGTTTATAGGCTGATGATGATGATCTATTACACATACCTGAACACTTCAATGACCTAAAGGTGAGCCTTGCTACAACTAAACGCTTGAAAAGATAATTGATAGTTCTAGCAGAGTTTCTGACTATAAAGTGATTACGGTTAGTTTATGTATGTAAGTATGTACCTATTTGAATCAGTCAGAATGATGATTCAATATTCCACTTATGCTTATTGTTAAGTAAACAAATGTAAAATAAACTACGAAAATTAAGGTTATCTTTTTATTTGTTATTTTGTTAGTTTTAGATAAAGCGATAGCCTAGCAGAAACCCCGATTTGTATTCTTTTTATTTTTATCTTTTCCTTGACACGGTTTATTTAAATTTGCGCTATTTTGTTAGAAATTACAAGGCGTAGAATGTATCCGGACGTAGTTAGGCTTTTTGGATGTGTGTCCGGCCAAATTAGACGGTGTCCGGCCTGTCCAGCTTTTGCTAGGCTTGTGAAGAAGTGTTTTGTTTAATTTTCTTTGGCATTGCATTGTTTCATTAGAATTTAAGAAGATTTTATAGTAAATGGTCAAAAAAGCCTGGTTTCACATAATTATTTTGTTGTCGTATCAAAATACTAAGGTGAAAAATCCTCAATAATTAAGAGTGGCCGGCTGTTTTACGACCTGGTAACCAGGGAGGGAACCCTGGTAGGGAACCATTTAAATTATCTTCGTCTTGTGGTCACTCCCCTACTGGATTTTTACAAATTGTTCATAAATTATAGTGAAAGTAAAACTAACTTACCAGTAGAGGTAATTGCACCATTGGTCTCTGAAACAAATAAAAACATATTTAAATTTTTATAAGAAAACCCTGGAATAGAGTTCTACTTCCTATCGTGTGGGCAGAGCCCTGGTGTCAGAGTTTTTTCAGACCGCCTTACGGCCTCTGAGCCTCTGACGTAGTTTTTATGTAACGACTACTACCACCAGAGATAGTAGCCGGTATCAACGGCTTAACGTGCCAGCCGAAGTACCTAATCATCTTTCTTTTCAGATAATCAGGTTATTCAGCCTGCAATGTCTTAACCAACTGGGAAAAAACGCACAAAGTTAAAATGCGATGCGGTGCTGCCACGAGGTTCAACCCTAAGCTGTGCGTCGTCCGTCAGTCAGTCACGGAACTGTTTTATAAGATAGATAAGATACAGAAGTATCTTACAACATAATGTATAGTGTATACCAACATACATAAATTTTTGAGCCAATTTTTACAAAGTATATACAGGGTGTAACAAAACACCCTAGTAATACTTTAGGGGGTGCTTCAGACCATCAAACTGAACAACTTTCACTATGAAGCCAACATCGAAATCGCGAAAAAAATATCTGCTCTCCCATATATTTATGTCTAGTCGGTACTGCAGTTTTGTATGGGACGGCTGATTTTTTCTCTGTGTTGGCTCAATAGTGAAAGTTGTTCAGTTTGATGGTCTGAAGCATATAGGGTGTTTTGTTACACCCTGTATAGCATGTCACAGAGCTCTATTTAAGGAAACACCAAACCATACGATAAAGTATTCGCTAAGAATTATTTTCCTCGTAATAAATAATAATAACCGGTAAAGTCAAGTGGCGTTTGACCTTGCATTCTTAGGATTCTATTGGCTTTTGACTTTTCTTTTAATCCGTTCGTACTCATAAAAATACTTCGGGCCGATTTCACCAAAGTCATATAAGACTTATTCTAAGGACGCCTAAACCCTTAACTTATACACAAATAATCATATCTTCATTTCACCAACAAGAATAACGAAGTTATCATAGAGTGTGGCTGGCTCCGAACCTTTAGTTTAGGAGCCAGTGCCGCAATTGTTTGTTTACATGTTGTAAAATTTCAATAAAGGATTTTTTATGTTTTTTATGTTATTGTAGCGAGTAATTAGGGTTCCGAAGTCAAAAAGGAACCCTTATAATTTCGCCATGTCCGTCCGTCTGTCCGTCCGTCTGTCTGTCCGTCTGTCCGCGGCTTAGCTCAGAGACACTTAATACTAGAAAGCTGTAATTTGGCATATGTATACATATTCATCACGCCGACAAAGTGGTAAAATAAAATCTTGAAAAATATTTTTTTTTAGGGTACCTCCCCTACACGTGAAGTGGGGATGATATTTTTTTTCTCGTCTGTCCCATGTTGTGGGATATTGTTGGATAGGTCTTTTAAAAATATTGTGGGTTTGGGAAAACCATTTTTCGATTTAGGGATCCGTTAGCGAAATATTAAGCTTTAAAGCAAAAATTTAAGTCAGAGTCAAGTGTCCCCCCCTCTCCCAGCTAAACGGTTGTAGTTGGAGATGTGAAAAAATTCACGGAAATAGCATATATAAGGAGTTTAAAAGGAAAACTATCACCGCTAAGTAGGCTTTACAAGTTTACGAGTAATAGTCGACCAAATAATAAAATGTACTTTTTAGACTTTATTAGCCGTTAAACCGTAGTATAAACAAAAAGCCTTCTTTTAAGTACATATTATATTGTAACGGGCAACTACGGAACCTTGCCCTGCGTGTGGTCCAACACGCACTTGGCCAGTTATTTTTTATATGGGATACTAATAGTTTTTCTCGGATAACGACTCCATTGGTAAAATTGGACCTGAGTGATTTTTAAACGCATCAAATTTTCATGGGTGGTTCAGACCATCAAACTGAACAACTTGTACTATGGGAGAAAACCAGAAATCTCAACACCAAAAAATTACCTATATTTCATACATTTGCGTAGAGTAGGCATTGCAGTTTAGTGTGGAACAGCCGAAATTTTTTGCTATTTCAGCTTTTCCCCATAGAAAAAGTGGTTTAGTATGCTGGCCTGAAGCATCCCTGAAAATTTGGAAAGTGTTAAAATCATCCAGTATACTATGGTTTGTTAATATATAGGGCTCTTCTTAATATGCTGACACTTTTTAGGGTTCCGTACCCAAAGGGTGAAAACGGTACCCTATTACTAAGCCTACGTTGTCCGTCCGTCTGTCCGTCCGTCTGTCCTACCTATTTAGGGCTGTAACTTTTGAACTGTAATAGCTAGATAGTTGAAATTTTCTCAGATTATGCGTTATTACGGCGGATTTGTTAACAAATAATAAAAATGTCAAAAAGTTAAAAATTAAGGGGGGTTCTCAACAAGAAACTAATTTTTATCAACGTTTTTTCTTCACGCTCTATCTAAAAACGGTAATACATACAAGCGTCAAACTTTGTGTGATTATAGAGCAAACTCTAAAGAATATTAACAAATACTAAAAACTGGCCAAGTGTGAGTCGGTCTCGCGCTAAAGGCCCCGGACAAAAAAAGGATTTTTTTCTAAGTTAATAATGTTGTGTTCTGTGGTGGTGTGGTACGGAACCCTCGGTGCGCGAGTAGCCCGACTCGCACTTGACCGGTTTTATTTAAGGATATAATCAGACCGAACAACTATCTCTGTACCACCAACGGCAACGTCGAAATCGACGAAATTTGAAAAAATCTGCTGTTCCATACAAAACTGCAAACCTAACAAACTGAGAGAAATGTATTCGCGATTTCGATGTTGGTCCCATAGAGTGTAACAAAAAAAAAATGTACTTAAGGGCATTGCTTCAGACCATCAAACTGAACAACTTTCATAATGGAACCAACTTCGAAATCGCGAAAAAAAATCGGTTTTTCCATACTAAACTGCAGTACCAACTCGACTAAAATGTATGGGACAGCTGATTTTTTTTCATTGTTGGTTCAATAGTGAAAGTTATTCAGTTTGATGGTCTGAAGTAAGCTTAAGGCGGTTGCAGAGGGGTCAATTTTATACAAAACTTTGACGCACAATACGCAAAGACGGTATTAATATAAGTAATATTTTATATATGGAAAAATAGGTTAGAAAATCTAGGTGTCGCGTATCAAGGCATAGCTAGTTTTTAATATGATTACGAAGATATAAAGCTTTATATCTTCGTAATCATATTATAAATTGCAAATATTATTTGATACGCGACATCTAGATTTTCTAACCAATTTTTCCATATATAAAATATTACTTTTATTAATTCCGTCTACGCGTATTGTGCGTCAAACATTTGTATGGACTGAAAACACCTTAAGTATTACTAGGGTGTTTTGTTACACCCTGTAACAAGTAAGAAAGTAACAATTTCCAAGATACTTTACTAAATGTTTATTATACAGGGTGAAATTGATATCATTAGCATCCTTTTAAACTAAGAGTCTACCCATCAAACTGATCAACTTTCACTACGGGAGCAAACCGATCGGAGCAAGAAAAATATCTGATGTTCCATACTAAACTGCAATGCCTACGCGACATAAATGTATGCAACAGCAGATTTTTTTTTTGCTCCGATTGGTTTGCTCCAGTAGTAAAAGTTGTTCAGTTTGATGGGTAGACTCTTAGTTTATAAGGATGCCAATGATATCAATTTCACCCTGTATAATAAACATCATTTTGTTTATTTAAATGACGCTATAATAAAACAAAAACATTTTACTAGTAGTCATGAACTCTCTTTCCTTGACCGCAGTGACGTATTAGAGAGAGATAAAAATTGCACGTCCTTATCTTATTTATGAAACGTTATGCCAATTGTATAAATAAATATACTAGTTATAGACAGCTGGTTTTCTCATTCGAAGTGTAAAATTAAATACTATCTAGGGGTGATTCAGACCATCAAAGTTGTCTAAACTTTGTCAAAGAAGCAAATATCGAATCGCGCAAAAAAAAACATTTCCATAGAAAACGTCAACGACTACTGGACTCAAAATAAATGTATGGAGCAGCTGTTTTTTTTTGCGATTTTGATTTTGACTCCATAGTGAACGTAGAACAGTTTGATGTTCTCGACATATAATATATCTATGTTCTCAAGCACCACCTACGATTTTGAAACGCAAGTATTTCATTAATTATACACCCTGTATAGGGTGTTTTGTTACACCCTGTAAAAACGGTGGGCACCAATGACCGGATGGTGATGGTACACATGACGGACAAACCAACAAACTAATTTATGTAACAATAAAAAATATTATTAACAATAAACAGGCGTGTTGTTTTTGTTTGCTCATAATTATCCAAGTCATGACGGCTTCATTGTGTAAATAATACATAAGATAATGTAAAACATAATTTATACCTATTATGTATTGTGCATAGGTAATATTATATCTACTTAATACTAACTACGCCCGCAACTTCATCTGCGTTGATTCGCTTACCGAGGGTTCTATACAAGGAAAATTGATATCATTAGCATCCTTTTAAACTCAGAGTCTACCCATCAAACTGAACAACTTTTCCTATGGGAGCAAACCGATTGGAGCAACCTAGAAATCAGCTATCCCATACTAAACTGCAATGCCTGCTCGCAAATGTATGCAACAGATGTTTATTTTTTTTGCTCCGATCGGTTTGCTCCCATAGTAAAAGATGTTTAGTTTGATGGGTAGACTCTTAGTTTACAAGGATGCCAATGATATCAATTTCACCATGTAGATAGGTACCACATTTATCAAAAAACGTTTTTTTTTCTCTATGACACAAATGTGGCTGGTTCTTATTATCAAGTATGACGCTTGTATTGTATGTACGACAAGTGTACGACCACCGGAACTGCACGCGGGTGAAGTCGCGGCTAAAAGCTATCTCATCCCACTGCAGGGCACAGGTCTATCCTCAGGGAAGGTGTAAGGGCGTTAGTCCACCACGCGTGCAACATGCGGATTGGTAGACGTCACATCATCATCATCTCAGCCAATGGACGTCCACTGCTGGACTCCCCCAAGGATCACCACTACGACCTGCGCTGCTCTCATCCAACGGGTTCCTGCTGCCTTCACCAGGTCTACCAGGGTACGGGGCCACCAGGGAACAATACCCACGCTGCGCTTTCCGGTACGCGGTCGCCACTCGAGAACTCTTCAGCCCCATCGGCCATCGGTTCTGCGAGCAATGTGCCCCGCCCACTGCCACTTTAGTTTAGAATTTCTTTGGGCTATTATGTCAGACGTGACGTGAAGACACTACGTAGCTTCCAAAATACCGATACAAACTATATTTTCAAGGTGCACACACAGCACACCGGTGTATTTATAAAATAAACGTTTTGTATACCGATCGTATTACCGAGTCCATATTTGTTTTCAATCGATTTTCTTGTTTATAATAATCGATGAAAGCAATCGATACGGAAAACTGTTTAGATTTGATCTTCTCGCATGGGTCGAGTTTACGTTTCGTATAAAAATGTTTTTTTAAACATTTACCGGTGGGGTTACGTAAAATAATTGTTTTGGTTGCGGACGGTCTAGTGTTTTAGATTAAGGTGCATTTTGTTTTGAGTACATACAATGGGGAACACAAAAGGGTCAAAATATTACTAAAAAATACACTTAAAATCTTAGCGTAGATCATGTACATTACATTAGTTTTTATTTCACTTCAATACATGCAGTATTTCCGAAGTTATGACGACGAGAAGTTTAAGCGCTTTTTAAAATTTCCGAGTTTACGCGCGCTCACGCTTTGACGTCACACCCCCGCTTAGCCCGCGACCGCGACACAGCGCGGCGCTCGGTCCGGTGCATTTTGTTTCGTTTGTTCGTCAAAAATTCGTTTAATTTCGTTTATACCTAATAGTGTGCTTGTATTTCAAGGAAATAATACTTTTACATAAATTTTATAACCGATTACACTAAAGTAAACCGTGTGGTGTGTAGAATGGATGAAGGTTTTCAAAAAGGTCAGTCGAACAATCTGCCAAGAGTGGATAGTTTGATGGTGGCACAATATTTTATGAAGAATAAGGATTTTACGGCTGCCGAAATAATAATAATTAATAATAATTTCTTGGACAATGTCACACAAATTATCTAGTCACATTTAAAGTACCAGAATCTAACCTGGACTTGTATTATGATGACTGGACAACGATATAGAATACATATATACAGGGTGAAATTGATATCATTGGCATCCTTTTAAACTAAGAGTCTACCCATCATACTGAACAACTTTCACTATGGGAGCAAACCAATCGGAGCAACTAAAAAATCTGCTGTCCCATACTAAACTGCAATGCCTACTCGACTCAAATGTATGCAACAGCTGATTTTTTTTTTGCTTTGATCGGTTTGCTCCCATAGTAAAAGTTGTTCAGTTTGATGGGTAGACTCTTAGTTTAAAAGGATGCCAATGATATCAATTTCACCCTGTAGATACAAACATCCATGACTCGGGTACAAATATTCATATTCATCATACAAATATTTGTCCCTTACGGGATTCGAACCCGCGACCCTCGGCACAGCAGGCAGGTTCACTACCGTACCGACTGTGCTACCGGGCTGTCAAATTCGCGGAATAAAGATGAAAAGGTGTGTATGTTTTATGTAAGCATTACTGTCGGGTAGGTATTTGTTCAAGCTTAAACCTTCCTTAAAGTGTGTCTGTGTGTGTTTTATTTAGGACCTACATTATGGACAACGATTTAAAAAATCTAGGTAGGTACTCGCAATCGCAATCCACATCTTGCACGTACGAGGTTGTTGTTGTTGATGATTATTTGTGTTTTATTAGTTTAAAAACATTGAAATGGTCTTCACAGCAGTGCGGTTTAGTTTTAGACCCTATTGCATCTACTCTTTTTATGGCCGTCATCCACTTCTTTCTCATTTTTGGGTCCTCAGGCACATAAAAAAAGAGTTTATCGGGTGTTTTCACAGTTGAATTGAAACACTGAGGCACAATACAATACTTTTTTTCCATTTTCACTGAAGAGAACTCGATGTTTACTGCACAGCAGCGAGCGTACGAGAGCGCGACTGACGAATGACCGGGGGTGTGACGTCATCGGCTAGTGGGCGCCCGCCCGCGTTTTTAAAAACCTTCGTCCGGAAATACGCAATTTGATCGTTAATATCTCAGCCATTTTTGAAGATATAAAAAAAGTAAAAACACAGTTTTTTTCGTAATTTTTTGAAGATTTATTTGACATGTAAAGTGAAAAACGTTTGTCAGACCCAATGTGACACGTAGACGATAATATAATATTCGGAGCGCGCTCCATACAAACGAAATCTGGGCCTCGGTGTCAAGCCAAGCCAAAAAACTAATGCAAGCCCTGTCGCGAATCGTACCGGCTTGACAGCGACTCGATAAAACAAATTAATGTTCTTATCATGCGAACGAAAAAGTCATCTGCTGCAATATTTTTTTTTAACTTTTTAGTTTTTTTGAAGGCGGTTTTAATTTTTTGTTAAAATTTTAAAAGCAAAAGATCATTATCTGGATAGTACTTCAAATTACGCCTATCTTTATGACCTATGTATAAAATCCATAACACAACAGACAAAAAAATTATACCAAAATTAATTATTTGTTTTCTCGGGTTTTACAAAATGATGAATGACTTCTTGCGATAAGCCGACGAAACAGGCCCGGTACCCGGACTTTCGATTTTCAATATTTCGAGACCGTTTCGGTCCGAACTTCAAATCGATACAACGAACGGTCCTGCGCTGCCCTCATCCAACGGGTTCCACAACATACATAATATATCGATAGAACAGAATATAAACGCCCAAGATCTTTTATTTAATCACCCTCCTTTATACAAAGGGTCGAACATAAAAACATGTTTTGATGGAAACGAAACATGCAAAGTCACTTAATGAATTCTTCCGAAAACGCCGTTTTCTTTTTTCATGGAATTTCCGAGGGATTTTGTTTTTAAATTGAATGCCTTCAACGATTTATTTTATAATATTTTTAAGAAAGCTGTATTTTAACGCTTTTAGATTTAATATTTTTTCAAAAAGTTTTCAATGAAAAATTATGATAACAATCAAAAGAAATAAAAACAGTGAAATAAATTATAATTATTTCATTCATTCATTCATGATCTTAGAAAACAGCCTACACAAACTAAAAGTGATTTTTGTCACAACTTCACACGGCTAAAGAGGGGTGTCAGAATAGCACCGTAATCTCTGCCTACCCATATGGGACAGTGGCTTATACAGGGTATACAATGAAATGGGACACTTACTTAAAGGGGTGCTTCAGACCATCAAACTGAACAATTTCGAACTAACGAAATCACGAAAAAATATCTGCTATCCTATACATTTCAGTCGAGTTATGTTTACAGTCTTGTGTGGGACAGCGAATTTTGTTTTTGCGATTTCTTTATTGGTCCCTTAGTAAAAGTTGTTTAGTTTGATGGTCTGAAGCACCCCTTTAAGTAAGTGTCCCATTTAATTTTACACCCTGTACTTATACGTAGTTTTGTAAACAGACGTAAAAAAGCTCACCACAACATTCCATTTCTGGGTAGTTAGAAACACACGATTTTCCAAAAATAAGCATTGCCCCAATTTTATGTCAAAGTGTGACATTTTGCAAAAAAAAAAAAGAGTTTTCTCGAAGTGTTAGATAAAAATAAATAAAGAATAAGAAGCAAAACATGAATCAACTCACCGATTCATCTAAATAATCTTCATCATCCCTTTGAAGACACATTCAGGCACTATATACACTATCACTGACATTAGAAACATATAAGTTCAATAATAAGCGGCCTAAGTGCGAGCCCTGCGGCACACCACTGCCGAGTTCTTGTAAAGACTGAAGCAATACACCTTCGATGTTTTGAATACAACCTGTAACAGAAAGAAATAACAATAATAAACTCCAACATGCTAATGCTTTGTGTTTATGTATTTGGTATGGGGTTCGCTAGTGAGTCAAGTAGTCTAACGCTTTTTATAATTTCATTAAAGCTCATTCAAACGCATTATCTCTAAAGCAGAGTTCAACAGAGCTTCAAATGTACCTTAACACTTTCACTGCTGACGAACTACGTCGTAGGTCAGCGACAAATGGGCCGCAGTGCGCACGACTCAAACGTTGAGTCAGAATTGTATAGCATTCCACAGTGTTAGCACTGCGCGAGTGTCATTGTTTTGAGATTAGCAGCGAAAGTGTTAAAGCTTACACTGAAGCCCTTATTGACAAAAATGTACCTACTATAGGCTTGCAAGTTGTCATGCCTTAATATTCCTTATAGTGACAAGCTGTCAGCTGCTTCTAATTTAGAACAGTATTACCCCATACTTCGACGCAAAGATTTTTTTTGGTCGTTGCTTCGACGTTTACGATGCGCGAAACGATATTATTATAACAACAGACCCTGTACCTGGACTTTCCATTTTCGATATATCGCGACCGTTTGAATGTCCGGTTAAACCCTCTGATTCTTTCTGTTTGTTTTTCTCCCAAAGCTAGGGGAAAACGATAAATACGATGAAGCAAGTTGAGGTGACATAATAATATCGTAGGAATATCGTAGGAAGACTACGGGGTAGCAGACCATCAAACTGAACAACTTTTACCATGGGGGGAAATCTGTAATAGCAAAAAAAATACTGTTCATAGATTTGAGCCGTGTATGTCACTTTGCAGTTTAGCATGGAAATGGAACAGATTTTTTTGTGATTTCATGTTTACTCCCAAATTAAAAGTTATTCAGTTTGATGGTCTGAACCCCTTGAAAATGTGCCGAATCATTTCGATTCCACTCTGTAGTTCTAGGTAATGGCGTTAGGTGGCGTTATTTGAAAGAAAAAAAAGGTGAAGGAAGATAAGTCCGTCATTGTAGGTAGGACAAAAAATTTGTCCCTACCAATACCAAACCTAATCATTCAACCCTTGCATTCCCGTGATTATTAGATTATTTGTCATTACATCATTTGTTTGATCGATCATTGTATGTTTAACAAACAAATATGTTACACCTACGGAACCAAATAGCTAATACATTAGTCACGCTTACAACTCGCCTACGAATCCTACGATACACTTTTTCATAAACAATTTATAGTTATTTTTAAATATTGACCAGTAATCTTTGTCTATGACTAATTGTAACATTTGCAACATCAACTTAACGAACATTTCTTTTTCATTGCGTAATTTAAGTTATTATTAATAGATTTTTAAGTCTTAATTTGTATGGCTAAAGTAGGGACTTAAGACGTTATTGTTTTAGCTGTTATAGAACTATTAGTAAAGGACGGAACACGTGTATGAAAGTTAAGAAAGTAATGAAGTTTTAACTTTGTATGGATAGCTTATTGATAACTTAGTTAAGACAGCGGATCCAAAATTACTCTTATAACTATCTTAATTTATAAGCATTGTAAGTAGGCACTTGGCTTTATTATAAATAAAAATGAATGTCTAATATGAAATTAATATCCAAGGTGAGAAAAGAGAAAAAATTGAACATTAAAATGACGAAAAACTTTTTTTTAATGTTAAGTTAAGTATAAAAATAGTTTCAAGGTAGTTCTTTGTTTCTAATCATTATAGATAGATAGATAGATAATACTGCAATATCGGCTCAACTCAAATGTATGGGACAGCAGATTTTTTTATTTTTTCTCGGTTTTGGCTCCATAGTGAAAGTTGTTCAGTTTAATGGTCTGGAGCACCTCCTTAAGTATTACTAGGGTGTTTTGTTACACCCAGTAAAAGTACGTCCTACTGCAGGGCACAGGCCTACCCTAAAGGAGGGGTGTATGGGCGTTGTTAGTCCACCACGCGTGCCTAATGCGGATTGGTAGACTTCACGTACGCATCAAAATTTCTTCTTCAGCGTATGCAGGTTTCCTCACGATGTTTTCCTTCACAGTTTGAGAGCAATTACCAATGGTATGTCATCCATGGGTAGTTTATCCCGGAACCGTATGATTGAGTGACCATACCTTTTCGTGGCTCCTATAAAATTAGTAGTAACCAATAAATAAAGTGTGTCTAATAAATTATGATAACATATTTATTGTACACACAAACAATACCTACATAATAAAACACATATTAGTTGAGAAAACATGCACAAAGGGCGAGCTTATCTCTGAAGAGATTCTGAAGATAAATAATAGCATAAGCATATGCTCACGACTATATTCCCCGAGGGGTAGTCAGAGATATTCTGAAACTTCAGAACATCCACGTTTCACTTGTAGTACCGAAACTCTGTCTAGTGTGACGGGGAGTGAGCCCGTCGCCACTTGTAATAATAGCCTCCATATGTAGGTATGAACCCCTCACAGAATAAGAGAAGCATGGCGTACCCTAAGTAATCAGAAAGCATCAAGCACTGACCTAGAAAATCAGAATTCATCGAATCATCTGATCGGATAATCTGTTCACCACTAAGCCAAGGAGTGGAAATGCCTGCGTCAGTATTTCCGAGTACTTACAACCCGAATTCCTTTAAAGTACGAGTGAATAGGCATCTTCTGTGTAAGCTTGCTACATCTTCGACCCCATCTTCGTCCTGAGGACTGGATTGAGGTCTAGAGCAAACCCATAGTTAATAAAACCGGTCAAGTGCGAGTCGGGCTACTCGCGAGGGTTCCGTACCACACCACCACAGAAGACAGCATTATTAACTTAGAAAAAATTCTTTTTTTTGTCCGGCACCTATAGCGCGAGACCGACTCACACTTGGCCGGTTTTTAGTATTTGTTGTTATTTTGTGGAGTTTGCTCTATAATCACACTAAGTTTGACGCTTGTATGTATTACCGTTTTTACGATAGAGCGTGAAGAAAAAACGTTGATAAAAACTAGTTTCTTGTTGAGAACCCCCCTTAATTTTTAACTTTTTGAAATTTTTATTCTATGTTAACAAATCCGCCGTAATAACGCATAATCTGAGAAAGTTTCAACTATCTAGCTATTACGGTTCAAAAGTTACAGCCCTAAATAGGTAGGACAGACGGACGGACGGACGGACAGACGGACGGACGGACGGACTGGACACTTAACCGAAAAGCAGTAACTTATTGATAGTGATGTGATGTTATCATCATCAGCCTATCAACGTCCGATGCTGATCATAGGCCTCTCCCAAAGCCCCCCGCAAAATTCTATTCCTCATCCAGTAGCTCCCCGCTATCTTTTCAAGTCGTTGGTTCATGGCGGGCACTATGCCTGCCAGTTCGTGGTCTCCACTCTAGAACTTTAAGGCTGCCTGTCCATTGACGCGGAGATAGGCGGCGAAGCGGAGAAACGAGGAAATATTAAGCAATCAAGATTGCCTAAAATCTCGGCCTGGATTTTGATTGGTAAATTTTCCACGTCAATGGACAGTACAGGTACCCTAACTCCCCATCCATTATCAGTTCTTCGGCAGATATCCCATTGCCACTTCAGCTTGCTAATTTTCTGAGTTATGTCAACCATTTTAGTGTGATGTGATGTGGCTTAAGCCAAAACACCAACTGTTATGCAGTCACCTGATCGCCCAAAACATGATCGTGGCACGGTTGACACGTAGTGTGATGTAAATCTAACAACATTCTACGCCATAAATGTAAAGCTATGATTGCACTGGCGAAGAATTAGTTTCGATTTTAAGATATAATTAACTTAGTTAGGTTAGGGCTCTTACAGACGAGCGACACTTTGCTGTCGCGGTGGGTCGCAGAGCGTCGCGCTCAGGGCTCTTACAGACGTGCGACACTTTGCTGTCGCGGTGGGTCGCAGCGCAGAGCGTCGCCCTCTTCATTTTATGGTCGCGCGACCCTCCGCGACACCCGGCGACCGCAAAGTGTCGCTCGTCTGTGAGAGCGCTCATATATTTTACTGTCGCGCGACCCTCTGCGACACCCGCGGCGACCGCAAAGTGTCGCTCGTCTGTGAGAGCGCTTAGTCTGTGTTTTCTTTTAGTAAAAATCATGGTTTTTTTATTGGCTCGCTTTAGTCTCTGCTTATCCCACTGTGGGGTAAAGTGGGGTTGCCTACCAAGACGCCTGGCTGGGGTTGCCTGCATTTTCATATCTGCATGAGAATGCAGAAAACATATTTCATTTAACATCGCGAAGAAACCTGCGTTCTTCAATTTTGAGGCATGTATTGTACCCAATGTTACTAAGTGGCGTATGTTATGTTTACAAGTGGCGACGGGCTCACTCCCCGTCACACTGGACAGAGTTACGGTACTACAAGTGAAGCGTGGATGTTCTGAGGTTTCAGAATATCTCTGACTACCCCCTCGGGGAATACAAAGTGTAACAAAACACCCTAGTAATACTTAAGGGGGTGCTTCAGACCATCAAACTGAACAACTTTCACTATGGAGCCAACATCGAAATCGAGAAAAAATAATCCGCTCTTTCATAGAAAACTGCAGTACCGCCTCGATTTTTTTTTTATTCATAATGGGTTTGCGCTTGGCTTCCGCTCACCTGATGGAAAGTGTAGATGAGATGGATGTAGCGCGCTCGCCCAGAAAAAGCCTATTTACTCTTCTTTTAAAAATATCCTGATTTTATTTACTTGGGAAAACAGACGCAGGGAGAGAGTTCCAAACCTTACCGGTTCTCATTATAAAAATTCTCTAATGTACGGGATGGCAGATTTCTTTTGTTTTTTCTCGACGTTGGCTCCATAGTGAAAGATGTTCAGATTGATGGTCTGAGGCACCCCCTGAAGTATTACTACACCCTGTATAGTCGTGCCCATATACTTAAAGCTTATGCTTATTCGATGTAGAGTACAAACACACTTCTGTGTAGCAACTTCTAGTTAATTTGTGCTTCTGTTCAGTTTTATTATACTTTTTTTACCTAATTAGTCTCAAGTGTAGACCCACCTTTACGTTTACAATGACAACCACCAATGTTTTGACCTAATGAAATTTAATACGAAAACAAAAGTCGTTTCATACTTAAGTACCTACCTTCTTACATTATTTGTTGTTATGTTGATTTGGTAATCGTCAGGCAGGCTTCATTGTATTTAAGTGTACACACGGCGACAGGTCAGGTTACCCTGTTTGGACTTTGAACTATTAGAAGTTGAACGCTGCGAATCGTGCAAGAGGGTGCGGTATGTTGTTGTTGTTTCGTCTCACAGCGCGCTGCGTCCGCGCCGGCAGCCGCCTCTATGCAGGCTCTCTACCGCACTATTTTGTGTTTTGTACGTAGTGTAGTTATGGGTATATAGGGTGGGTAACCTGATGTGTCGCCGTGTGTACATACTCTTAATACAGGGTGAAATTGATATCATTAGCATCCTTTTAAACCAAGAGTCTACCCATCAAACTGAACAACTTTTACTATGGGAGCAAACCGATCGGAGCAAATAAAAAATCTGCTGTTCCGTACTAAACTGCAATGTCGACGCGCGAGTTCGCGACTCGAATGTATGCAACAGTTGATTTATTTTTGCTCCGATCGGTTTGCTCCCATAGTAAAAGTTATTCAGTTCGATGGGTAGACTCTTATTTTATTTTATTTTATTTTAATAGGCACAGTAACAAAAGACAATATAAAACATATGCTATAAAAAATATATTGTATCTAGAATAGGGCTAAAATTTCCTCTCAATAACAACTGCGCACAACATTATCTTAAAATCTAAACATTGTGGTTGGGAATTGAGAAAATAGTTATTTAAATGTTTGTAAAATATATCTAATAGAGTTAACATATTGAGTCTGATTTTGATGAAATATATCGAAATCTTTACAGTGGTTTTTACATGTTCTACACATGTGTAACAAAGGGTTGTTATAATAGATGTTATTTCTAGCTAAGGAACAAGCAACCAGATTATTGTTTCTTAGTTTCAAAGGATGCTAATGATATCAATTTCACAATGTTTATTCCGTGATTTAAGATGGAAAAAAATTCCATTTCAAAACATTTTCAAATGGTTAACTTAAGTACAGTTGAAAAAAAAAAACAAAAAAAAAGCCATTAAAATTTTTTTTACATTTTCCTATTCAAAACCTTGCCACAAATGCTTGCTTAAAAAGAACCTAGATTAGCATTAGGTTGGGCCATATGCACTTCGTTCGTAGATCCCAACGGGTTCCCCACTGTGGGCCATTGGAAGACAACGTAAAATGCTACTAGGATAGTCTTATCTTGGTCTTAGGGTTATCTTGGTCAAGTATAGGTAGATTTCGATAATTTGTTCAATATTCACCAGATTCCAATTGCGTTATTAAAAATACGTACTACCTTACTATAGGTAACCAGTATACCTACCTATCTATTATAGTCCGAGATCCGACCGTAAAATTATGCACCTATTTCTTAGGCGAACGAAATGTGATTCTAGTGTATGCTTACACAGGGATTAATTCAACGCCACCAAGTTGCCTAGAAAAATCTTGCCGCAAGTATCTTTTCCATTATGATTTGTGGTATAACTTTTTCCACCTGTCTGCTAGGGACGTAAATGAGGTGCCATCGGAAGGAACCTGATTTAAAGTACTGGAAAAACTAGGGTTGCCACCTCTCAATCTGCCGCAACTATAGGGTTGCCAGGTTCAAAGAAGTCATTTTTGAACCTGGCAACCCTAGAGTTGCGGCATACTGAGAGGTGGCAAGGCAACCCTAGTTTTTCCAGTTCTTTAGACTGGTGTCCTTCCGATGGCACCTCATTTACTTCCCTAGCAGACAGATGGAAAAAGTTATACCACAAATCATAATGGAAAAGATACTTGCGGCAAGATTTTTCTAGGCAACTTGGTGGCGTTGAATTAACCTCTGTGTAAGCATAAACTAGAATCACATTTCGTTCGCCTAAGAAATAGGTGCATAATTTTACGGTCGGATCTCCCACTATTATAGTTGATATTGATAGTTAGTTATTAAATTAAATTAAATTAAAAATATATTTATTACACAAAAAACACGTATGGTTACATTGTGACTCGTTGGACCTCAACACGGCACTGGGCCAGTTCTAGAGATACCAACGCCTTCCCAGGATTACAGTTTGGTGAGCTACGGTTAGCATGTTTGTTACGTTACAGGTAAGTTTAGCATAATATTTTTATAAGTAAGATTAACATGGTATTTATAAGTAGGTTTAGCTTAGTAGCTAGGTATAAGTGTTCTGTGTGGGTATATTATATGTGAATATACACCACTAGTTATTACAGGGTGCAAACTTGTGTTACATATTTAAGAGGGTGCTTTAGATCACCAAAATTAACAACTTTTACTATGGAAGTAAACCTGAAATTGTTAAAAAATACACTGTTTCATCCATTTGAGTCGATTAGTTAGGGATTGCATTACAGAGTGTAACAAAAAACCCTAGTAATACTTAAGGGGGTGCTTTAGACCATCAACCTGAACAACTTTCACTATGGAGCCAACGTCGAGAAGAAATTAAAAAAATTTGCCATCCCATACATTTGAGTCGAGACGGTACTGCAGTTTTTTATGAAAGAGCGGATTTTTTTTTCGCGATTTCGATATTGGCTTCATAGTGAAAGTTGTTCATTTTGATGGTCTGAAGCACCCCCTTAAGTATTACTATGGTGTTTTGTTACACCCTGTATAGTATGGAATGGAACAGCAGTTTTTTTTTTGCTATTTAATATTTCCTCCCATAGTCAATTATGTTCAGTTTCATGGTCTGAACCACGCACGCCTGAAAATTTACAAAATGTTTACGAAGTTTCTTAGTATTAGCACATATTACTATAATTACTACTATTAAGTATTTATTATTATTTTTTTTTTGTTTTTTTTTTGTATTTTTATTTACCTATAGTTACTTCACTTATCAAAGTTTCTAACCACCCCGAAAGAAAATAAGGTCGTGAGTTTATGTGGTGTGGGTATGTGGGTGTGTGTTTGTGGAGAATCGAGATACACTATCAAATAGTAACATTTCCACTCGAGGAAAGCTGTAAGTCACCGCTTGACTTATTCAAAGCAATAATAAGTAGGTTTATTGATAAGAAAAGATGCAACAAAACCAACTGATTACAGTTGCAGTTGGTATCAGTTATCGCAAACACGCGTGTTCTTTATTTAGATTTATTCAAATAAACATAATTTCTAGTGTTATCAACTTATCAGGCTATTTAATATCTTTATTTACTTTAGTTCATCGATCGATAAAAAATACAAATTACAATAAATCTAATTAGAACGCCATCTATTACGGACGGTCAGAACTAAAACGCCAGTTAACAAACCAGAAAAGAAAGCGCATTGAAGCGACATCTGTATTGTTTAACCCGTACTTTTTTTTTTATTTTCCAAGTTTCGAACACGTCACGCCTGTTGCATACGACCAGGCGATTGTTTACACAATTCAAGAGACCCTTGTTTGTTTTTCGCTAGACGTTTCCTGGTTTATTTTGTATGTGAATGCGTGCGTGTGTGTGCGTGTTTGTGTTTTAACAGCCGCTCTGTGTGTGCCCGAGGACGGTACACAAAATGTTGTTGTTTGCAGAGAGACTCGGTAATAAATTTTCTGTCTGTTGAACTGAACTTAACTGGAGGAAGATATATGTTAATGTTTTAACGCACTCTTTCCTTTATGATATCGGATGACATCAGTTCTGTTATAGGTAATAGGACGCCAGATAGGTAAAATATTACTTAGGTATCGTAAAACCATGCAACTGTAGTCCTGGAGTGCGATTTTTGAATCTCATGCGCTGAGTTCAGCAGTTGAAAATGTCAAAATTGCTGTGGAGATATGCATCTTTTTACTGCTGATTTGACATTAAAAAAACATACTCCAGGAGTGCGATTTTTGAAAGTCAAATCAGCAGTAGAAAGATGCTTATCTCCATACATTTTCAACTGCTGAGCTCAGCGAATGAGCCAGGGCTACGATGACGCTAAATAAGTAAATCGTCACTGATTGGACCACGCCATAGAACAAGAGGGGTTGAAAGTGCAAAGTAGGCGTGGAACGCGTCGCCGCAAGTTATGCAATGATTTGCATAACACCACCAACCACCAACGCGCGCGGCGTGGTGCGAGCGAGAGGGCATGAATAGTTGTAGCAGCATGAGTGGGAAGACAAGTGGCGACAGCCGTCTCCGAAGCAAAAGCGCAACTTTGCATTTCTAACCCCTCTTAGTCTTAGGCTGCCTGTCCATAGACGCGAGCTCGCTGGCGGAGCGGAGTAGCGAGGAAATATTAACCAATCAGGACTGCATAAGCCAGCTCTTGGTTGGTTAATATTTCCTCGTTACTCCGCTCCGCCAGCTCGCTCCGCGTCAATGGACAGGCACCCTTATAATATTCTGTGAACCACGCACGTGCGATGCTCAACTTTAAAAATTACACATTCGGTAGGTATCGCACTAATAATTTGACAGCTGTTTGACAGATCGCTCAGACGTTTCAGTTCTCAATCACATAGTGCCATAAGTCAAGTTTAGCCAAAATACAGTTAAATACCTAGTAACTGGTTTGCACATCTTGCAATTTGAATGGAACTGAAATTGAATAAAGTTTAAAGTTTACAATGTTCTAAGGCACGATCGGGATCTTGGACGCATGTCTGGTCCAATTTTCTGTCATTATGTTCATTCATTACTCAGTTAGTTCAGTTACCCAAATTACTACACGTAACGCCATCTACAAATTTGTTTAGATCACTTTCTCTTTGTTGACGATTAGGGTTTTTTTAATGTCCTAGTATAAAGATAGGTGGTTTGCAGCAAAGATTTGACTACCTCGAATGGTATCTAAATATGCATGGGGCGATGGTTCGAACTTCGATTCCTTTCCAGGCCGACCCGTACCAATGAGTTTTTCGAAAATGTACGATTAGTAACACCACTGGCTTTTCGTTGAAGGAAAACATCGTAAGGAAACCTGCATGCTTCAATTTCGAGGCATGTTGTACGCACTATCCATTTTACAAGTGGCGATAGGCTCACTACCCGTCACAATGGATAGAGTTTCGGTAGTACTAGTGAAACGTGGATGCTCTGTGACTACTCCCTAGGGGAATATAGTCGTGAACATATGCTTATGTTTAAACAATACCTATTATAATTGCAATAACGTCATCGCAGTTAAGTATCAGGCTTACTTTGCAAGTATGTAGATATTTCAATATCCTAGATAACAATAAAACCTAGTTTAACACAACAAAACAAACAATGAGAATTATATACACACCTACCTAGTTATGCAATTTTTGTTTGTTACAGACAGACAGAGGGGAACAAAACAATGCTATGGGAAAATGCTCGCCTTTCTTAATACCTGTTTTATATATATGTTGTTTTCACACAGACAAACAAATTATTTCCATGCGAACCGGAGGTTTGTCAAAACAAAATAATTGTATGACTTCATGCGGAATTAATTTGTTCTTTTGTAAAAGTTCCTAGTTTATTTATTTTAGTCTTAGCATTAATAATCTTTGGGCCGAGATTCAGAGACGTTTTTTTAGGGTTCCGTACACCCAAAGGGTGATTGCACTCCTGTCTACGTAACATGAGATAGGTGAGAGCGACACAGGTCACTTCTAAACGTCAAATTGGCGGTTATCTCCATAGTATCTCACTCAGACGTTTAGATAAAATTCTCTAAGAGTCACCAAAAACATCGACGAGCTCACAAATGTTACATCCTTCTTGCATCCTTCAGATCGTCGAAGTTTTTATATGAGTTTGACACAATGATATAAGACATAGGTTTATGTGGGCAAAAGGTAAGCCACCTAACACCACCATTTGGCACGTTATTCCAACTTTATACCTTTGATATGCTTGCCTGAAGTTTATAGTCAAGTATTTTCAAGCCTCTACAGTCCTCTGACTCGAATACATTCTTCCAATGGCAGTATCTGGGACCATAACGTGATCGAAGCCCAAAAAAATTGAATTAAAAAAAAAACGGAATACCATTTATGTCCGTAACTAGGTAGTCACGTAGTTTTCCTACTCCTTCCATCTTCTTTGATTAATTCATTGCGGGTTCCAAGATTAGAGTCATCCCCCGGGCTCGCTGGACTTCATTGTCTAGTGTTGTGAATGGTCGCCGCTGTTGATCCTGGTTTACAGGAGTTACAGCGGCAGCGGTGGGAAAGTGTGGTGGGCCATGCCCAAAAAAAATCTAGGTAGACAGAAACTTTTGCTACGACGACCGATTGATCGTGCAGTTCAGCAAGGCTCGCCTATATTCGCCTAAGCCGTTTTTATAGACAGATCCAAACACTTTTTTCTTTGGCTATATCAGCCGATATGGGACTGGGACATTCTACGATATACATTTATTTATTACAAGCTTTTACCCGCGACTTCGTCCGCATAAATTATATACCAGATTTTAAGTCAGATGATAAGCTACCAAACAAAAAAAGTTTCATCAAAATCGGTTCAGTAGTTTTTGCGTGATACTCGAACAAACAAACACCCAAACAAACAAACAAACAAACAAATAAACAAACAAACAAACAAACAGACAGACAAACATAAAATCCAAAAATTGGTGATTTGGAATCAGGGAAGCCTAAAAACCATATCGTAATTTTTTTTTGTTATTATCTTCAATGTACAGACACAATTCTGTTACAGTTTTATAATAGTTTAGATTAGATGCGTTTGAACGTATTTCACGTAGCTCTAAAAATTTGCAAGCTGAATTAGCAACGAGCTGGTCATATTTGCTGAAGAACTGATAACAGATGGGGCAAAAGAGTTCTAGAATGAAGACCACGAACTAGCGTAGTGTGGGACGCTCCGGCGCTGGACTGACGACCTGAGACAGGTAGCGGGGAGCGACTGGATGAGGAAGACGAGGTAAGAGTTTTGGTTTGTGGCGCTCCTTGGGTCTATTGTGCCTTGGGAGAGGTCCATGATCAACAGTGGGCGGTGACAGGTTGATGATAATTTCGTACGTTAGCAGAATGCCGTCTTGTTCTCTTCGTAATACTGTTTTTGTCAGTGTTTTCTTCGTGTCAATGGTTCTATCTAAGACGATGTTCCTATATTATCGGCCAGGTATTGAACTATTTTGATATCATCAGGTTTAGTCTCTCGTGCAGTAAGACTAACATGCCCCGCACGACAAAGCGACCAAACGATAGAACCGTCATGTGCGTCACCTCGGTTTTTTTTTAATTTTGTCGGGGGCGGCATGCTATGACCACAAGTATTCGGGCACAAGAGCTTTCCAGCAAAGTTTTCTTTTGACTCTCTTTCTTATGGTGTGGGCAGAGCTCTCTGGTGTCAGAGTTTTTGCAGACCGCCTAACGGCCTCTGACGTGATTTTTATGTAACGACTACTTAACCTCAGAGATAGTAGCCGGGAATAACGGCTTAACGCGCCATCCGAAGCACGGAATCATCATTCTTTTCAGACAATCAGGTGATTCAGCCAGCAATGTCCTAACCAGCTGGGGAAAACGCACAAAGTGACATATCACTGAGTGTGCTCCCCCGTGGGAATCGAACCCACGACCTGCGTGTCGAGAGCCAATGCTCACCATTAGACCACGGAGGCAATTTCTTTTGACTGGATATGTTCTACAGAATAGAATAATCATCATCATCAGCCTATATACGTCCCACTGCAGGGTACAGGCCTACCCTCAGGGAGGGTGTATGGGCCTCCGTCCATGAAAGTGGACGTGGACGGTGGACTTCACAATGACTTCACATACGCATCGGAATTTCTTCTTCAGCGTATGCAGGTTTCCTCACGATGTGTTCTTTCACCGTTTGAGAAATAGAATGACGTGTAGAATAAAAAACGGTATATGGATCTACGACAAAAAATACGTCTGTTTCAAAAACCTAGTTCAACTAAAAATACTTTTATCTATTCTATTTTATTTTAAAAAAAAATTGGCTGCTTGGTTATGAACTTATGAATTATGATGATTTTGCCAATGTCTTAAGAGTGCTTGACGTTGTACGGTAGTTTATGTATTCTGGTGACTTCAAGAATTATTTTTCGAAAAGAACTCTGTCTTGAGCCACCACTGGAGCTTCGTTGTAGGCCCGGGCAGCCAACAATCGAGGAGCGACGCGACTACCCAATAGCAGACCTACAACGCGAGTCCTATACTTTTATCATTATCAGGCCTGACTACGAAATGTAAACAATATTTTGTTTTATGTTACACTATATGTGTAGATATCGATTTTGTGACGATATTAACTACTTGATAACGTAGATAGATAAATATACCCAGCTATATATGCAGCTATATACCCAGCTATTATGCTTTAATCATCATCAACTCGTTTATAAACTATCGGCTGATGCGTGGATTGTGCCCGATGCCCGCACTACATTAAGAGGACAGGTGGGTACCGTTTTATCCATACAAACGTATTCCCCTATTTCCTCCCTGGTGACACTGGAGAAAAAAAATGTACAATACAATCTATGTTACCTCTAATATGTGCCTATGTTTTGCTTTTTTGCATTAATTAATTACTGTAAGAACTAAGGACCTTCGAAAATGACCAATTTTACCCCCCGTTTTCAGACATCCAGCATACAAATTTGACGAATATAAGGGCTCTCACAGACGAGCGACACTTTGCTGTCTCGGTGGGTCGCAGAGCGCCGCACTCATACATTTTACGGTCGCGCGACGGTCGCGCGGACCGGAAACGACCACTAAGTGTCGCTCGTGTACTTAAAGACACAGCCAAAGACTTTCTCATATTATTCTTGAAAGAATTATTAAAATCGGTTTAGTTTTGGAGGAGGAAACAGGGGAATACAAAATGCTGATTTTGAAGATTTTATGTGGATAAAATCGGTCCGAGCTGCAGTTGTCTCTTTCGCACTCTAGTCGGCGGGTACATCCCTCCGGGTGGGGCGGATCGGACAAATACGTATACACTTAGAAAAGTGACCTATTCTCCTTTCCATGTCAGCCGGCCTATCCTCTTAATATATTAATAATATTACCCGTCAGGGCGCGCAGTTTGAAGTTTGAAGGTTTGACCATCCCCTTAAAAAAGTGTCAGCATATTAAAAAGGACCCATTATGGCCTAAACATGTGGGTTATAGAAAACTTGCAGCGGGATCTTAGTCTATTATTTACCTATAAGTAATTATTAATTAAAGACTGTCCAATTTATTTTTCTAACGATCAAACACAAAGGCACGAGCCGATTTCAGAATGTTTAGGAAGCAAAAGGAGGTCGGAAGCTAGCTGATAGGCATTTATTTAGATTTCGAGGCCGTTACATTATTTAGGTTGTTTTGTTTTATCAGTAGGAAGGCGCAATTTCGTACTGTAATCAAGTAAAAGCAAACATTGCAGATAAAACGTACTTAGTCATAGTCATAGTCATATATTTTATTGCTTCATATCATATGTTACAAAAGGTCTTACATATCGGCACGGACCTGAAAAAAAGACGGACGGAATCTCGTCTAATCACAAGTGAAGCACCCATTTATATGAGTGTGCGTGCTGTCGCCCTGTCGCGCGGTACATAATAGCGGCGGGTTGTCGGACCTGCGCCTAGAACTGGTGCGTCTGTGTGAGGGTGTATGAGGGTCTTGGTGACATATCACAGTGACATGCTGTTTAAAACTTTCGCTGCTAAGCTCAAAACCATGATCCTCGCGCAGTGCTAAAACTGACGCCCCTCGTGGGTCATGCGCACAGTCGTTACGTAATAAGACCAATGCGGCTCACCTCGTGGGCCACCCGCACAAGCGTAAAGTTTGGGTGACTCACGCGTAGGTCATGAGCACAGGCGAAATGCAATAGAACTTGAACCCCCTCGTAGGTCGTGGGCAACGTTGAAACGATAAATGTGGCTCGCGTCGGGGGTCACCCGCGCAGGAGCGCAGGACCGCGCGTAAGGTTTTCGTTGACTCGCGCGGTAGGTCATGAGCATAGGCGAAATGCAGTTGACCGGCTCGTTACATGGGTTCTTCAGCACTGCAGCCCATTTGTCGCCCACCTACGGCGTAGGTCGTCAGCAGCGAAAGTGTGGACCGATGCATCATCAGCTTATAGTATGTATTATAAATTTATAATACGTCCGATTGCAGAGCATAGGCACATCCTATACACTTCATACAAACGGGTTTACACTAGAAGAGGCTGGGTCTAGCCAGGGGTGTATTTACAAATATTACCAAAATGGCCCAGGTGCCACTTTACTAGGGGCCGCAAATTCGGGAAAATTTTTAATTGATTGAGGTGTCTACAGGGTGTACAATAAAATGGGACAGCTACTCAAAGGGGTGCTTCAGACCATCAAACTGAACAACTTTCTCTATGGGACCAATATCGAAATCGCGAAAAAAAAATCCGCTCTCCCATACAAAACTGCAAACATAACTCAACTGAAATGTATGGGACAGCAAATCTTTTTTCGCGATTTCGATATTGGTCCCATAGAGAAAGTTGTTCATTTTGATAGTCTGAAGCACACCTTTAAGTAGCTGTCCCATTTTATTGTATGTCTTAATTACCTACTGTACCTTCACGTAATCCTAAAGATTTATGACCACAGCTAAGGCAAAAATTTCGAGCTTGCATCGCTCGATCCATAGCTTTTACTTAGGTTACTTTGCACATGTTATTTGTACGTAAAAAGCTCTGGCTCCAAACGATTCATATTGAGGAGAAAAGTAGAAAATAGTACAAATTACGGTACATTTTGGGACATCCAAAAAGTTTTTATTTCTCATCTACATTATTTTTTCATACAACCAAAGAGGTATCATTACATCTAAGAAATACAGAACTGGCTGCTTTCTGTCAGAAAAAAATTACGTTACGCCATATACTCTGATTAAAAAGATAAAGTTTTTTTTTCTTTTTATTAGTTTTATGGCTTTTGATATTTTTTTTCCAAGACATCTTGCCAGTGTACATAAAAAAATTGTAAAATCAGTAAATAGTTTTTATTCTGAAATCTCAAATAATCCCAATAATGTATCTTTTTGGTGCCTGTTTTCCAAACTGAAAATATTTAGTTACCATTTAAAAAACAACGAGATTTTTTCTGTAGGAGCAAGGAAACTACGTTTTTCCAGCAATTTCCTGGATCGCTAGTGTATGGTAAATTATATTTTTTTCAACAAATACGTATAATTTATTCATAGGAATTATGTGTCAATTGAAAAAATCGTTCCTAAATTCAACGGAAAACCGACGTGACACGCATGTTTCTTTAGTTAGTGTTCTTTGAATTGATTTCTTGAGTTCTCTAATTGTTGAGAATTTTTCCTAAACACCCTATTTGGTACCTAAAGGTCTCCTCATTCGAAGAAGGCGGAGTTAAGATTGCTAATAATGCAATTTTTTGGGCGACATTGTTTGGCACTTGTTACCCCTTGCTGAAAGTAAACTTTGCCTTACTGTGACTTATTAAATTGTAATGATAAGATCGTCCTTTAACCGTCTCAAACTAGAACAACCAGCGTTTCTTCTACTTCTGCTTTCACTATAGCGCCAAAATCACAAAAATTTAAAAAATCTGCTGTCCCATACCTACATTTGAGTCGAGTAGGTAGGTTTCATATACGTAGTATGAAAAATCTGATTTTTCTTTTCTCTATGTTGGCTCCATACTAAAGTTTTTCAGTTTAATGGTCTTAACTACGCATTTAAACATTATTAGGGTATTTGGTTATACCTTGTATATCTATGTAAATATACATATACACATTTATACAAGACTAATTACTAATACTTCACTGTTTAATTAACCTACTAAAAAACCAACTAAAATATTATCGACCACACCTGTAAAACATGTTAAAATTTACCATATACTAAGCATGAATGTTTGTTGTATATTTTTGCAAGGCTCAAACCGATAACACTATCGCAAACCGTCACGCCTACACGCACACAGCCACGCAAACATAAACAATACACATTTATACATAATTATACGCACATACATACAATCACACGTACATATAAAAAGCAGTATAATAGATTGTTTGTTGCTAAGTTGCCTAAAAAGATCTTTGTTTGTTTAACGTATGGGTTAGACTGTATCTAACGCAATGTGTGAATATTTGCTTGTAGCCATTCTACTAGTCGTATATTTATTTTTTGAGTTTACTTTTTGTATCGTTAGTTATAGGTATACATAATATATATTTTAGTATCCTATGCAACGTGTTAATGAATTAGCGCAAAACCTCATACACCCCAACTGATTTATATTATAACAAAATAATTAGATTGAAACAGTAATTTAATTATTTTGATAGTTAAAATTTAAAGTTATTCGCATTTTATGTTTTGAGACAAAAATGATTTGTTATCATTTCAGCACTGAAAGAAAGCGCTAACGTACTCATGGATACATTTTTATAATCTTGTTTTGGTAGTTAGTAGCGTGAGTGTGCCCGTGTGGTGGGTTGACATCGGATTCAGAAAATTTTAAATTTTGCAAAAAAATTATTTAATTTTTTGAAAAAAATTACCTATGTTGAAACCATGATAATTCGACTCTGCTCTCGATTCTAAACAAACTACTTTCTAGTTTTGCGTTAATTCATTAACACGTTGTATACAGGGTCCTTTGTAATATGCTGAAAGCTTTTGGCACCAACATCGAAACCGAGAAAAAAAAAACAGTTTTTTTAGCGATTTCGATGTTGGTGCCATAGAGAAAGTTGTTGAGATTGACGGTCTGATCATCCCCTTAAAAAAGTGTCAGCATAATATTAAGAAGGACCCTGTATACAGGGAAGGTACATAGTAACACCTAGGGGGAGAAATCTTAAAAAAAAAAATTGGACGTCTCTGTTTGGTCCATCCTGTATAGTGTCCCTGACTCCAAATCACTAATTTTTGGATTTTTTTTGTCTGTAAGTATGTTTGTTTGTTTTGATCGCACTTCACACGAAAAATACTGGGCCGATTTTGATGAAACTTTTGTCTCTGAAGGCTTCTGATTAGACTTAAGAGCCTATGTCGAAAAATAATTTTAGCGAAACGGACGTGTGATAGCTTATATTACTGCCAGATGCGAGAGAAAGAGATGGGGCGGGCGGCGCGCGCGCCTGGAACGAATCAAGCGAAAAAACAAACTTTATTTAATTGTGATTGTACTATTTATGTTAGTTCAATTCTGCTCTAATCAAAACTTAGATAATAGCAATCTCTTTTTTTTAAATCAAGTCTGATGTTTCTATTATTCACCGTTTAGCAGTTACAAGCGTTTATAGACAAAAACGGAGGCTACTTTGGCTTGTTTTTCTATCGAGAAAATTTGTCTTAATCGTGTTTTGGCTCTAATCAAAACTTCAATTATATGTTCAATTTACACATATCCGCAAATCATACTCCTACTGTTAGTACTTCATGATATATGGAGCTTTGAAGAATCCTATTTTTTTACATAGCCCCTTAAAATCTGGTATAAGTATCATTTAGGTATCTCGCTATAATGCCGATTACGGGAACACGTGCGGACGAAGTCGCGGGAAAACTGTAGTAAAAATCTAATTCGTTATACAAGCAATGCTAATAAGTAACGTAATAATAATCAATGTAGCGAATAAGTTTAATTATTTCATTATGAAAAATTTTATGCATTCCCCCGAGTTTTTTTTTTATTCTTTATTATTTTTATTTTAAGAGGGTTTTTTCTTACAAAAGAAAAACTCCTTTCTTAAAGAAGTTTGGTAGTAGGTAGGGTACATTCTTAAGTTTAAACCTATGGCACAGAATAGGTAATAGTATATAGTTCTACATACCTATGGGTGAAATTGATATCATTAGCATCCTTTTAAACTAAGAGTCTACCCATCAAACTGAACAACTTTTACTATGGGAGCAAACCGATCGGAGCAAAAAAAAATTGGTCTTGCATGCATTTATGTCGCATAGGCATTGCAGTTTAGTATGGAACAACTGATTTTTTTTTTGCTCCTGTCGGTTTGCTCCCATGGTGAAAGTTGTTCAGTTTGATGGGTAGACCCTTAGTTTAAAAGGATGCTAATGATCTAATGATATCAATTTCACCCATAGGAACCATAATTTAAAAGGATGCTAATGATATCGATTTCACTCTGTAGATACAACAAAGTAGATTGTGTATCTAAACACAATAATAATAGGTATAACATTATTACAGTATACAATATATTCTAACGCTGTCTCCAACAGCTGTTTTGTGACACATTGGTCCCATACTCCAAAACTGCCTCCGTGGTCTAATGTTAAGAGCATTGGGCTCTCGACACGGAGGTCGTGGATTTGATTCCCACGGGGGACACCTAGTGATATGTCGTCCTATGCGTTTTTCCCCAGTTGGTTAGGAGGTTAAGGCATTGCAGGCTGAATCACCTGATTGTCTGAAAAGAAAAATGATTCCGTGCTTCGGATGATGGGACGTTAAGCCGTTGGTCCCGGCTACTATATCTGGTGGTTGGTAGTCGTTACATAAAAACCACACCAGAGGCCGTAAGGCGGTCTGAAAAAACTCTGACACCAGGGCTCTGCCTACACGATAAGAAGAAGAAGGTCCCATAGAGATAGATTTTCAGTTTCATGGTCTGACCAACCCCTTACACATAATGACATAACACAATAACATAACATATTTAGTACCTATACAAGTATACAGTAACAAAACACCCTAGTAATACTTAAGGGGGTGCTTCAGACCATCAAACTGAACAACTTTCACTATGGAGCCAACATCGAGAAAAAATAAAAAACATCTTCTGTCCCATACAAAACTGCAGTACCGACTCGACTAAAATGTATGGGACAGCTGATTTTTTTTAAGTTTTGGCTCCATAGTGAAAGTTGTTCAGTTTGTTGGTCTGAAGCACCCCCTTATGTATTACTAGGGTGTTTTGTTACACCCTGTATAACTAAATACCTAGTTATATATTGAGATTGTCTAGAAATCTGGTTGTATGAACTAGATATTGATTATTGTTGATATAGTCAGTCAAGATTTAGATTTTCTGCTTTGAATACAAAATATTTATAAACTAAAATATTTATAGAATTCAATGTTTGACCAACTGTCCAACAATGTTATGTTTAACGTCTTTTTGTTAAAACTCGTGTAAACTTCTCATTAGTTATTAATATTTATACATCAGCATAATTTAAAATTTACATACATTTGACTAAAATACATCCAATTTCATGTTAACAAGTTTAAAATGGATTATTAGGGTGCCTGTCCATTGAAGCTGTGCGAGCTGTGCGAGCTGTGTAGCTGTGTTTTTTTAACCAATCAGGAGCTCGGGCAAGATCGGCCGCGCCTCGCCCGAGCTCCTGATTGGTTAAAAAAACACAGCTACACAGATCGCACAGCTTCAATGGACAGGCAGCCTTATTTTTGTTTTGGGTGCAGTACCTATGTAGCTTAAGAGGGCTATCGCAGTCCAGTGGCGCCCTTATCACATTAAAAAAGATTTCTCAATAAAGAAAGCCTAAATTAAAAAAGTGCTCAACAGATAAACTACAAAAGCGCAAGGTAAACATACAATTTTTGAAAAAAGAAAAAATCGGCCGCTTTTGTTTTTATTCGAAATTGTCTAAAAGTGGAAATTTTTAGAACCTATAAAAGTATTGTACATATAACAATGGCTTGAAGGCTTTTGTAGTTTATCTGTTGAGCACTTTTTTAATTTAGGCTTTCTTTATTGAGAAATCTTTTTTAATGTGATGAGGGCGCCACTGGACTGCGATAGCCCTCTTAAAACGCAGTACCTATCGCATTGTATACCTAATTTCGAATGTAAATAAAAGACAAATTAAACATTTGTAAATAAGGTATTGTTCTGAAAGTAGTACAATAAAACAAACTGACTGCAATAATAGAGTAAAAAAGTAAGTTTTGGTCCATTTTCCAATTTTTCCATTGGATTAATCAAGCAGTCGTCAGATTGTTGACAATCTTCATCATTATCATCATCAGCCTACCTACGTTTCGCTTTACATACCTCTGAATAAGTTTGAGAGGGAGGGAGCGGATCTGGAGTGCGATTTTTGAATCTCATTCGCTGAGTTCAGCAGTTGAAAATGTCAAAATTACTGTTTAGATTTATGCATCTTTCTACTGCTGATATGACTTTCAAAAATCATACTTCAGGAGTGCGATTTTTGAAAGTCAAATCAGCAGTAGAAAGATGCATATCTCCATAGTAATTTTGACATTTTCAACTGCTGAGCTCAGCGAATGAGATTCAAAAATCGCACTCCAGGAGCCCATTTCATAAACATTTCATGATATTTTTAATTTACAATCGTCATCATATCGTATGGCATTTTTTGTCTTCCTGCTTGGATTCGGGGAGGTCTAAATTTCAAGGTCAAGGTGTTTAAGCTAGTCTTCCGCTGCCGGGGTTAGCCTATGGAGTTCTTCAATTCCACTGGGGAAACGGTGCGCAAAACGGCAGAATTTACAATGACAATTTGAGATACATAATATAATATATTACTGCGAATATTAGGACCCATGTTGTTTAAAGCCATAAGTAACCAGCAATGCAGCCTGAATTGTCAATGTAATTTAATATTGTCATGTTTATGATATAGGCCCCAGGATTGCGATTTTTGAATCTCATACGTTGAACTCAGCAGTTGAAAATGTATGGAGATAGGCATCTTTCCACTGCTGCTTTAGCTTTCAAAAATCGCACTCCTGGAGTATGATTTTTAATGTCAAATCAGCAGTAGAAAGATGCACAGTCTCCATAGTAATATTGACATTTTCAACTGGTGAGTTCAACGAATGAGTTTCAAAAATCGCACTCCAGATCGTTGTTTTACTCGTACCATTCATGAGGGTAAAGACGGGTGAATCGATCTGTGTTGATTAGTGCCCAAACTAAAATCATTAAAAAATATCTTGCATACCTAACTTCTTTTGTAAATAACCAGTTGTGTTCGCAAAAACGGCTGTGAAAATCATCATAATCTTTGAATGGTAAATTTTTTTTAATAATTTCTTTTAAAATCATAACTCTCACTGTTTAATCTTTTCCTGTTGAAAGGTTGAACCAAAGAAAAAACTTTAAACACAAGGGTACAAACCCTTGTTTTTATAATTCCATCCCCTTTTATTTGCCTTTCCCAGTCTCGCATCGATGCGACAATTTGGTCTCCTAAGAACCCTTTTTTAAATGTCGGTTATATTAATATGTGTGGCACATGCCAGGCACATAATAATTCGTTTCTGTATGTATTAACATTATATAATTCTATTCACTTATGTAAATTTTTTTGCATAATTTTTTGGTCGCCCCGTGCAAAATTAAAGATTTATTTTTGTTCATCAGCGGAGATTGGTTGATTTAGCGATCCTAGGGACCTATGTCCAGCAGTGGATGTCTATCGTCTGAAATGATAATGATGATTCAAGAACATGAATGACTGAGGGAATAGGTAATTGCGTTCCTATAATTATAGGCATCGGTGAGCGTCGGTGACGCGTTGCGAAGAGCCATAGAAACTCAATCTTGATGCCCAGGTTTGAATCCGCACGGAGGACATGCCATGTAGCTATGAGTTTTTCTAACTTATGTACGTAATACTGACTGCTCTAAACGGTGAAGGTAAACGTCGTGAGGAAACCTGGTTATGCTGAAGAAGAAATTCCGATGCGTATGTGAAGTCTACCAATCCGCATTGGGAACACGTGGCGGACTAACGCCCATACACCTGAGGGAAGGCCTGCGCCATGCAGCGGGACGTATATAGGCTGTGATGATGCTGATGAGTGGCATATATTGATATAACTTGTCCTTGTTAAAGGACATTCGTGACAGTTTCCTAGCTCAAGCCAATGTTGTCAAAAGTGGATTCGGTGTGCACTTTTGTGTGTGACATTGCCAACCTATTGCTAATAGGTGTGAGTATGATAGAACTGTATGTCTCATTACATAGTGAGGCTGAGGGGCTCTGATTAGCTAGGACCAGGATAGGAAAAGGGAGACCTATGGTCAGCTCCCAGTAGTGGGTTGATTTGATTGATTAATTGTTAACCCAATTTTGTATGGCAATAAAGCTATCAATATCTTATCTTATCTTGTTGTGAGGGCTGACAAGCCAGCAACACTTCGACCCAGTGTTATCTTTTCTGTTAGCCCTAATACTTTTTGCTTTCTTCACCTTTTAAATACATGGTCAATGAAGGAGGCGATACCATTGAGGGGAAGAAACATAAGATCTCCCGGTTTTGGATATGCATCTCCCGAGGAGGTTCATGCGTTTTGCCGCCAAAACATCACAGTCACAAAGGGTATGTTCCATGGTCTCCTCATCCTCTCCACGCGCTCGGCAGCTGGGATCAAGGGTGAGTTTCATCTTGTGTATCATCGTGCCTGTGGCTATGCCATCAATAGCTCACGACTATATTAGCTTTTAAGGTGATAAGATAAAAAACTTTGCTGTGAACTACCTTTTTATGTCATTTTGTTACTATTAAACAGGGTCCTTCTGCTGACGCTTTTTAAGAGGATCAGACCATCAAACTGAACAACTTTCTCTATGGGACCAACATCGAAATCGCGAAATAAAATCTGCTGTCCTATACATTTGGCTCGATTAGGTTTGCAGTTTTGTATGGATGAGCAGATTTTTTTTTCGCGATTTCAATGTTGGTGCCACTATGTGCCATAGAAAAAGTTGTTCAGTTTGACAGTCTGATCATCTCCTTAAAAAAGTGTATAGGACCGTATAGAACAGAATCATCATCATCATCTTAAGCCGATAGATGTCCACTGCTGGACATAGGCCTCCCCTACTGATTGAAAAGGCAGAATACATTAACATTTTATATAATAATTCAGTTAATTATTATTCAGCGTAAATGCCAAAACTTTATCGTTACCTTTTGTTTGACTACATACATAAATATTTATTAAAACATCCGTAAACTAACGACTGACTCATGAATACCCAGCCTAAATTATTAGACATACACTCACGACGGTGTTATTCAGTTTTAGGGTGGTCAGAGACATTGGTCAAACTATCGACTACCTAGTTTTTAAGAATGCAGTTTTGTAGCAAAGTTCAATTTAAGTCTAAATAGGGTAGGGCGGGGTATTGGAATCAATACGTTTTCAGATTTAGGTATAATAAATTAATAATGGATTAGTAATTAATTAATTAAACAAACATTAGTTATTTTATTTTAGATTAAGTCTTTAGTACTTCATTCTTTAACTATAATTAAGTACCTATTGTAAGTCTATGTCTAAGCACTGGATGATATTTTTTATACCAAAATTCGTTTAAATAAAAGACTTGGTGGCGTGATGTCAAAAATCAATAAAAGGCTATATTGACTGTGCAGATAATACGTGAGTAAATAATGTGACGTGCCAGTCATATTCCATTCTGTAGTTTTCGATCGCATATAAATTAAAAAGTCAACTCATCAAAGTTTCTTCGCCTAAATACATGACAAGTAACCTCTCCCTCCTCGCCTGCCCTCTTACACAAAGTGACAATAAGTCGCACACGCACACAAAGCTATTGTTTGTACACTCACACACGGACAAAACTGGCTCGGTATTCGGTTTCCCGCCACCAACCGGCGCGAACACACAAACAATGCAAACACCAACACACAAGTAAATTTAAACTCACCTCAAAATAAATCCATTAGAAAACACACTTGTTCAAACAACTAGCGCTTAGCCTCGAAAACGCGTTGAAAAAACACTCGCCAGCATCCGATGTATGCTCAACACTTTTCCAAACTTTCTGAGCAGCCTACTTCTGAGTTAGCACCTCCTGTATACTTATTCCCGCCAAATCGCAGAATTAAATTTAAAAAAAGAACAGTCTCAGTTTAAAAAAAATCTTACAAAGTTTTTGTTCCCACTAAACCACAGAAAACGAATTAAAAACAATTTTACAGTGTCCCAATAGACAAAGATTGAAGTATAATTTTATAAACTTTTAAATTTGATATTAAAATAAAGTTACAACCTAAATTGTATCTATAGTCTTCATCTTATAGTCCAAATTAGCGATCGTATTTTTCCACTCCGAACACTTCCGCAATTCAAATCGCGAATTTTAATCAACGCGCCAGCGAAATAAAAGAATAGCGACAAGTGGCCCCAAACACAATTATTAACACACGTTACGCGGTAAAAATAAACTATGATTAACAGCTATTAAGATTCGCGGAGACAACTCGCCACGGCACCGGCAACTAACATGCTAGGTTATAAAAACATTTTTAAAAACAATAATTATAATCATTTAAAAAACTCGCGAATTTGTTTACCGTGCTATTTTGGTAGCTAGAAGTTATACCGATATGAATAATTATCGCCGGCGAGCGAACATCGACGCATAGTTGTCGTTTCATAAAACGTGCGCGTTAAAACTGAGTCGAAAGGCTCGCCCCGTGTCGGAGCATAGCGCCGAATAAAATAAACAACAATATACCTAAATAAGCGGCTCGACGGGCGCGGCCACGTGTGCGTGAGTGCCTTTGTGTGCGTGTGTAAACAAGGGGCAACGCGGCTTGGGTGACAACCTGGCGATACTTGGTTAAATAGGCACTATTATGTTTCATTCATCTTTCAGTAGCAAGCTCTTAAATCTCCCTTACAATATTACAATACAACTTTGTATTTGAAGACAGTAACTGTCTGCTCTTACAGAATGCTTGCTTTTACTATTAAATAACAATAATTTCTGTATTCTACCAACTAACCTTTATTACAAACTCAATCGACAGCTAGAAGTATTCCTCTGCATTAACACAAGAAATAAAATATTTTAAAAAACGTTGTGCCTGCTAGAACTTTAAGTGTGAAGCATGCCAAGTGATGATAGGTGTTTTACGGGAATTACACGGGTCTGCTTCTACTGAGTAGACAGAGTAGAAGCTAAAAAATGTTCTAGCTCTTAGGCCAAGATTCAGACACGTTTTTAAGTCCTAGTTCGAACTCCCGTATGTCAAAATCCATACATTTTCAAACTTACTTCGACCAAGCTGAGGCTCATAAGTCGTACCTATCTGAATCATGGCCTTAGTTACTTTGACTATAATTCGGACAATACGTTAAAATGCTTTAGATTCAATAATAAGACTCAGAAAAGTAGGTATTAATTAAGGACCTTTGAAGTTTGTTCTTTCTTATGCATTTATTTAAGAACATAAAACTTAAAGTTAGAAAACGCATTGATCCATTCACAAAAAATAAAAATGAAACAAAAGAAAAAAAACATTTTTTTCTACCTTGCCCATCCTGCCCGAACCTCCCCGCGAGAATAAACATATGACGTCACCGGCGGGTAAACAAACAAACAAACACATGCGCCGCGCTCATGTTTCCTTAATACAATTATTATTTCGAATGTGGAACGAGAACTGAACGGACGCGGCTGCCATAGACCGAAGTTTTATTTTTAATTTGTCCGAGGTTATGCCATGTGTCTCGCTAACTAGCCACTTCATTGTCTATGAATCAGATTTAATAAGGCCCGATTCTAATCTAGCCGTTGTATGAAATAATTATTTTTAAATATTAATGAATAAAATTAAATATCTTTAACAATGCATCTATTGAGAATACAATCACAGCTTGATTAAAAACAGGGGCAATAAAATATCTCTTCAAATTGACGTCATTTTAAATGAAACAATTATTGTTATTACTTATGCGTTTATCTCATAATGTATTATGAATTGTATTTACTGCTATCTTATAGTATAAATATTTATTTAAAAATTATTAAGATACTCATATCTCTACCCATACATTCATCACGGCCATAATCTTTTTCGGGAAGGTCAGAAAACCTGCTACAATAACCACTTTAGTAAGGCTCACCCTAAGTTTAGGATGGAATGTCTTAAGGCTAGTCCTCCCATGTGCAAGGCTCTCTTTCTTACAAGCAAACTTTTGCAATTAGCCATCCCGCTTCAATTGCGCGGCTCCGGTCAGAATTTTCCGTTTTCTTTGAAAACCTGAATGATTTTTTATTAATTTTCAAAAAATAAGAAAACCACATCATTCTATATTGTATTGTGAAGAATATTGTAAATTTTCATATTCTTCTGATCAACAATGTAAGAGTAAAACGTGTAACCGTTTTACCGGAACCTCTTACCGGAAAAAAAGGGGTGACTTTGGATTCGTTTTTCTTCAGTTTTATTAATTAAAATAGATTTCGAGAAAAACCACATCACTTCTCATATCCTGTAGATTGCTCAATTTTGTTTTCGGCTTAAAAAGTGTCATAGTTAATGTATAAAATGGTTACAAAGTTACTCAAAACCGGGCGGACGCCCCTTAATCAATTAATTATTAAGATCTGATGATCTGTCTTAATAATCGTTGCTTAATAATAACTTAATAACACTTTTAGCCATTGACAAAACTTTTTTAAAGTTAAATGGTAACTAGGTAGGTAGGAGCTTATTAAAAAACCGGTCAAGTGCGAGTCGGTTCCGTAGGTACTTCCGTACCACACAACATATCAACTTACAACAAAGTTTAGTTTTCTCCGGGTCCTTTAGCGTGAGCCCGACTCACACTTGGCCGGTTTTTATTATTTGTTGTTATACCTATGGTTATACTGTAGAGTTTGATCTATTATCACACCAAGTTTGACGCTTGTATGTAGGTATTACCATTTTTACGATAAAGTGAGAGAGAAGAAAGAATCGAAATCAGCAACCCTACTCGAGCCAAAAGTATGGGACAGATGATTTTTTTTCGCGATTTCGATGTGGGTCCCATAGAGAATGTTGTTCAGTTTGACAGTCTAATCATCCCCTTAAAAAAGTGTCAGCATATTAAGAAGGACCTGTACATACGACCAAATATGAATGGACCCCTCGATTTCTGAAATCTTTTCAGGATTGACGTGTAAAGGATTGTCGGTACGGTAACCTTTCACCCACAAAGTTCCCGGTAGGTAGGTACCTATACATCGTGTGTCTTCGAATTAATTAACTATAATTAATTCAAAATTAATAGTTAATTTCAAATGCAACATTCTAACTGTTCTATTTTTATAAATGGACTTGTTTGTTTAACAAAGTAAAAAATTATAATTGCTTATTATTTATAATTTTGTCGTTAAAATTGTGAGCAATAAATTGTTTTTCAATCTTATTTTGTATTGTTTATTTTCCTTGTAGTGTGCGATATTAGGTAAGGTGTAGGTAGGTATCCATCATCATCTCAGGCGATGGACGTCCACTGCTGGACATAGGCCTCCCCCAAGGATCGCCACAACGACCGGTCCTACGCTGCCCTCATCCAACGTTTTCCCGCCGCCTTCACCAGGTCGTCGGTCCACCGTGTGAGGGGCCTACCCACGCTGCGCTTTCCGGTACGCGGTCGCCACTCGAGAACTTTTCGGCCAAAATTCAAAATTCAAAATTCAAAAATTTTTTATTCAAAATAATATCATATATCATATATAATATCAGCTTTTTGACGTCATTTTTTGACTCTACCACCGCGTCGGAAGGTGTTCCGTTGAGAGAAGATGCGGCCAGAAACTCTACAACACACATCTTTTAAACAAAACAAAATGTACAAAGTACAATTAAAATACAATATTCCATTACATAGTGTAAAATTGTCAAGACCAGACATTTTGGTCATTAAAATAATCATCGAGTTTATAGTAACCTTTTTTACAGAGGACATGTTTAACATGAGACTTAAACTTTTTGTCTGGTAAGTTTAGAATATCCTCTGGTATCTTATTATAAAAGCGTATACAGTGCCCCATGAAAGATGTGTTGACTTTACTGAGTCGAAAATGTGGGAATACTAATTTATTTTTATTTCTTGTATTGTAATTATGAACGTCACTGTTTTTGGGAAAGAGAGACAAATTTTTTCGAACATATAAAATATTTTCGTAAATATATTGACTGTAGAAAGTCAAAATACTGATATCTTTAAAAAGATCTCGTAGTGAGTCTCGACAACGCAGATTATAAATGGCTCGAATTGCCCGCTTTTGAAGGATAAAGATAGCCTCGACGTCTGTAGCACGGCCCCACAGCAAAATACCATAAGACATGATACTGTGGAAGTAGCTGAAGTATACAAGTCTTGCAGTAGCTATATCAGTTAGCTGTCTAATTTTTCGAACTGCATAAGCTGCCGAGCTCAGCCTACCCGCTAGGGTTTCTATATGTGGACCCCATTGCAGCCTCGAGTCAATCTTTATCCCTAAAAATACAGTATTACTTGTGAAATGCAATATATCATTATCTAAAGTTATATTATTTTCATTATTTATAACGTTTGGTAGAGTGAATTTAATACATTTAGTTTTCTTTGCATTTAAAGCAAGATTATTAACACTGAACCAGTTCAGAACTTGTCGAAGAGTGTCATTTACATTGTCATTAATATCATCAACATCTTGCGCCTTTCTACTTGTTTTGAAAATAAGAGAAGTATCATCAGCAAATAAGACTACTACGAAATAAGGCCCTACCGGCCATCGGTTCTGCGAGCAATGTGCCCCGCCCACCTTTGGGCTATGTCAGTTACTCTGGTTCTTCTGCGGATCTCTTCATTTCTGATTCGATCTCGCAGGGAAACTCCGAGCATAGCCCTCTCCATTGCCCTTTGGGTGACTTTCAGCCTTTTTATGAGGCCTTGAGTGAACGACCACGTCTCTGTTCCATATGTCATCACTGGCAACACACACTGATCGAAGACTTTCGTTTTAAGACACTGCGGTATTTGGGACCCAATTACCGCAGGTAGGTATACTAATGATCAATTTGGAATTAATTTAGGTAGGTACCTTCTGCCTTACTCTTCTTACTGATGTACACACGGCGACACATCAAGCTATACAAAACCAACATAAGCTGGCCGCGCGTAGGTCGAGTAACGTATAACGTCGCGCGGCCAGCTTATGTTGGTTTTGTACAGCTTGATGTGTCGCCGTGCGTACTTCATCATCATCATCAGCCTATAAACGTCCCACTGCAGGGCACAGGCCTCTACCCTCAGGGAGGGTGTATGGGCGTCAGTCCACCATGCGGATTGGTTGACTTCACATACACATCAGAATTTCTTCTTCAGCGTAGCAGGTTTCCTCACGATGTTCTTCACTGATGTACTTAGGATGAATTTTTTCCCCGTTCATCTTCTTTAGCCATCTACAGGGTGTTAGGGTAAACTTGTATTACTTTAAGGGGTGATTGTACCCATCATACTAAACAACTTTCCCTAAGAAACCTATAGGAAACTCGTACTCGTGGGTAGGTAGGGAGGTACGCACGGCGACACATCAAGCTATACAAGACCAACATAAGCTGGCCGCGCGACGTTATACATTCCTCGACCGACGCGCGGCCAGCTTATGTTGGTTTTTTATAGCTTGATGTTTCACCGTGTGTACATATCCAGCTTAATTAAGGCAATGATCAGACCATCAAACTGAACAACTTCCTCTAAGGGACCAATATGGAAATCGCGAAAAAATATCTACTGTCCCATAATTGCAGTAACAACTTGGGAACCACAGAGTTTTTAGGGTTCCGTACCCAAAGGGCGAAAACGGGACCCTATTTACTAAGCCTACGTTGTCCGTCCGTTTGTCCTAGCTGGGCTGTAATTTTTGAACCGTAAAAGCTAGATAGTTGAAATATTCACAGAATATGCGTTATTACGGCGAATTTGCTAACAAATAATAAAAATTTCAAATAGTTAAAAATTAAGGGGGGTCCTCATAAAAGAAACTAGTTTTTATCAACTTTTTTTCTTTTAGCTCTATCTTAAAAACGGTAATACATAAAAGCGTCAAACTTGGTGTGATTATAGAGCAAACTCTATAGTAAAACAACAAATAATAAAAACCGGCCAAGCGTGAGTCGGTATTACACTAAAGATCCCGGAGAAAACAAAACTTTTTTGGAAGTCTATCTATACTAGGGATGCAACGATTACGAAGCGGTGCATCGTTTTGCATCTGTAATCGTAATAATTACGATTAATAACGATGCAATGCACCGTAGTAAGAATCGTACGATTATTAAATAGAATTGAAAACTTCAATCGGATTGTACTTGTTGACGAATACACGACCAGAATACTAGATTCCAGAGCCGAAAAACAACTTTAAAAAAAATCGGACCTCTCGCTGCTATTTTTGCTCATTTTGAGCTAAATCTTGACTTTTTTTGGTCAGATTTGACTCTCAATTTATTTAATTATTTTAAATTCTACTGAGGTCTTTGATTTGATTTTCGGTTTGAAGGTAGGTAAAATATAAGCTTTTTGGTTTGAAGTATAACATAACATTCTCCTTTTCACGATATCTCATCCAAATTTTAAAAGATTAATCTCCCACGTAAATGGGACGGAGATTATACAGAATCATATTCCACATTGTTTTTCAAATAAAATTAGCCTATCCAAAAATCATAATCCTGACCAAGTGAACATTTGACTCCGAACTCAAATTAGTAGAAAAAGTTACAAAATCTTGTAATTTTTTAAAGTCTTTTTTAATGATTTAACTTTCATTGGGATGCAAAGAAACACTATGAGAACTCATTCTGAGGATAATCTTAACTAAATTTGTTTAAATAATCGTAATGCATCGGTTATCGTAATAAATAACGATTAATATCGTAATCGTAATCGTAATCGTAATGGCTGAATCGTTGCATCCCTAATCTATACTAATATTCCAAAGAGGAAACCTTTGTATTTTTGTATGTTTGTAACGAATAAACTCAAAAACTACTGAACAGATTTTAAAAATTCTTTCACCATTAGAATGCTACATTATCCCTGAGTAACATAGGCTATAAAAAACGGCCAAGTGAGTGTCGGGAAAAACTAATTCTGAGGCGGTACGAAGTTCGCCGGGTCAGATAGTTAATAATATTTTGTGTGGTGGTTTGGTACGGAACCCTCGGTGCGCGAGTAGCCCGACTCGCACTTGACCGGTTTTTTCAGTTGTGGGGTCAAGCAACATGAACTTAGACGCTGAACGCTGTTTCCTGCCGGTGGTGCCGGAACAAACACTCGGTGAGACGTATAATAGTGTTAAGATGTGCACACACTTGTACGCAACGTTTGAAATTGTGGGCGAACGGCGGCGAATTTATTTCGATTTTAGTTTTTCATCTTTAATTTATTTTCTGGAAATTAGGATTTAGGATACAATTGTATTTTCTTTTTATTTTTTTTAACAAATTTTATTATAATACAAAATTTTGTATTAGGTACAGTCAAGAGCACATCAAGCTTTACACTTGAAGTTCGATTGTAACGCTTATGGCGCACTAAATAAGAACGGTACAAAGTCTTAAGTGTCAAGCTTGACGTGCTCTTGACTGTACCTACTCAGTAGGTATAATAAAATTATAATAGTATATTTTTTGTGTAGGTTAATCAATAAAAACCCACTTGGTCTCTTTTAAGGATCGATTTTCGAAAAATCCTTTCTTGGTGCACCCCTACTTTACTAATTTTACTACAAAAGAAATTGACGTGACATAGTGTATTCGTTTCGGGTCGTTTCGCAGCTGGCGAATGTGTATGATTAAAGAACAAATACAAATCGTATGATAGCTGAAATTATACACAGGATAGGAGGAATATCGTGCTTCCCAATGAAATGGAAATTTTCCTTTTCTGCAGTGAGATTTCTTATAAAATTCAAATTTACCAGTTTTGTATGGGAAACAGAATTGGGCAATGTCTTTTCATGTTCCTATTTATGTTTAGCGGTTTTTACGGCAACAAAATGATTTACACGCTTGAAGGAGTAGCTAAAGCTACATACCCTATCCTAATATTCATAATGGAAAGTAGCTTTGCGATATCATGTGCGATTCTACGAACGTTTTAGTAACTTCTCCTAGTAAACTAAAAACTTATTCAATAATGTGACGTACCTCTATGCAATTATCCGTGCTCGCTGCTCGTGGTTACACACAAGTGTGTACGTGGCTTAGCATCATGGGCTCACGAAGCGCTGTACTGTGCACAAGTATCTTCTCTGGTTAGTGACCTCTGTGGACTCGAGACAGAAGCTTAACAGATCATGTTTCAGGACAGGACTCAAGGCAGGGTGGTAATTTGAGATGGGGCAGCAAAGACAAACGCTCTTGGGACACTGTTTTAAACTTTTGAACATAATTATTGCGTGAATGTAGTACATACAAAGATTTTGAAAAAATTATACTGTTAGCCAGAAAAACTCTCAGTAAAGTTTTAGTGGGGCATCTCAGAGAGTTATGGGCACTCAATACCATAATAAATTATACCATAAATGGTCTTCTGAGTTCGAATTCGTACGGACGACATGCTATATTAACAGTATGCTATATGCGTACCAATGAGCTTTTCTAATTATTTATGTACCTACTTACCTACTACACTACCTACCTACTATACCGATTGCTCTAACGGTAAAGAAAAACATCGGAAACCTAACATTCGATGAAGAAGAAATGCGGATTGTGTTGTATTTAAACATAACTCTAACCTCAAACTGCTTGCGTGGTCTAATGGTTAAGACCATTGGGCTTTTGACACGGAGGTCGTGGGTTCGATTCCCATGGGGGACACCACTTAGTGATATGTTCAAAAAAGTACTTTGTGCGTTTTTTCCCAGTTGGTTTAGGACATTGCAGGCGGGATCACCTGATTGGCTGAAAAATAAAATGATTCCGTGCTTCGGGTGGCACGTTAAGCCGTTGGTCCCGGCTACAATGTCTGGTGGTAGTAGTCGTTACATAAAAACCACGTCAGAGGCTCAGAGGCCATAAGGCGGCTTGAAAAAACTTTGACACCAGGGCGTCCTCAAACTATACAACGTGTTAATGAATTAGCGCAAAACCTCATACACCCCAACTGATTTATAACAAAACAATTAGATTGAAACAATAATTAAATTATTTTGAAGTTAAAATTTAAAGTTATTCGCATTTTAAGTTTTGAGGCAAAAATGATTTGTTATCATTTCAGCACGAAAAGAAAGCGCTAACGTACTCATGGATACATTTTTATAAACTTGTTTTGGTAGTAAATAGGGTGAGTGTGCCCGTGGGTTGACATCCGGTTCAGAAAACAAATTATTTAATATTTTGAAAAAAATTACCTATGTCGAAACCATGATAATTCGATTGTGCTCTCGATTCTAAACAAACTACTTTCTAGTTTTGCGTTAATTCATTAACACGTTGTATAAAGTTTTTGGCTACGTTCAGGAGTGCGATTTTTGAATCTCATTCGCTGAGTTCAGCAGTTGAAAATGTCAAAATTACCATAGTAATTAAAGTAAACATCTTTCTACTGCTGGTTTGACTTTCAAAAATCGCACTCCTAAAGTCTGATTTTTGAAAGTCAAATCAGCAGTAGGTAGAAAGTTGCATATCTCCATAGTAATTTTGACATTTACAACTGCTGAACTCAGCGAATGAGATTCAAAAATCGCACTCCTGGAGTTTTAATACAATGAAAAACCAGGAGCGAGCTCATAATTTGTTTGCAGTATTTCCAAGTCGTTGCGATAAATTATTTCATGATTTTAGCGCCCCCTTTACCTGCCGCCCGGGGTACTGGGCCCCGGTTTGGCCCCCCCTAGATCCGGGGCAGGCCACCCCCGAGAAAATGACAAAAATGCCTTTTATTTGTTGCATTGCGTATACGAAAAAGATTTTCTCGTGCTTTCGCTTTATTATGCATGGCATGCTAGCCCTCGACAAACATACGACCCGTGCTAGTTAGGTACTTATTTAAAAGCTAAATTTATTTCTCAATGAATGCTAAACTAAAACCGTTTGTAATATATTAATGTATTCGCATATCAAAGAATTTCACGGCCAAATTCGACAATTGCCGAATACTAAATAGAAATAAAGCTTTAAACAAGAATCGAATCTTGCACCGCGTGTGGACTGCTAATGAATTTAAGATTTACGGATTGTTGCTTACATAATGTGACGTGTTTGTCGTTTAAGAGGACATAATTCGTACAGCAGAGTGTCAGAGTTCTAGAGTGGAGACCGCGAACTGGTAGGCGTAGTGTGGGACGCCCTGCTGCCCGCTGGAGAGACGACCTAAAAAAAGTAGCGGGGAGCGACTGGATGAGGAAGGCCGAGGACAGAGTTATGTGGCGCGCCTTGGGAGAGGCCTATGTTCAGCAGTGGACGATGATAGGCTGATGATGATGATAATAGAAACCAATATAAGTGCTTTTTTTTTACGCTCACAGGCACGTTGTAATGATCCCAAGTAAGCCTTAGGCTTTTTATTATGGGAATCACACAACAACGGCACAAACATATAACATCCATGACCGAACCGGGATTCGAACCCAGGACCCTGGTTTGGCAGTCCGGCGTGGCAACTATTACACCAACCGGGTCGATTTTAATACATACATACATATATAAGCTCACGCCATTGTCCCAAGGGGGTAGGCAGAGACCACGGACCGCCACACGCTACGACTCCGACGTACCTCTTCAGCCTCATTGACATTCATACATCTTTTCATGCACTTCCGTCGGTTGAGGGTGCTACGCACTTGTACTTTTCGGAAAAGATCATTGATTTGATCGTGGTATGTTTTCCTCGGACGGGATAAATAAATAATAATAAGAGTCTATACCTAGGTTAGGTACCTATCAAATCGATCGGAGCAACAAAAAATCTGCTGTTCCATACTAAACTGCAATGTCTACTCGACTCAAATGAACCTACCTATGGAATAGCAGATTTTTTTGCTACGATCGGTTTGCTCCCGTAGTTAAATTTGTTCTGTTTGATGGGTAGACTTAGGACTTAAAAAGATACTAAATAATGATATAAATTTCAGTGTGTAAACTTACCTACATGCGTTACATACCTGGTCTACTTTATGGTGTGCTCCAGCTAGACCATCAAACTGAACAACTTTTACTATACCAACTTTGAAATCGGGAAAAAAATCTGTTTCATACATTTTGGTCGAATTAACGTTTTCTATGGCATAGCTTTGGCATCATAGCATAGCATAGCATAGCATAGCATAGCATGCATAGCATAGCATATGCTCACGACTATTATCCCAGAGATATTCTGAAACCTCAGAACATCCACGTTTCACTAGTAGTACCGATACTCTGTCCAGTGTGACGGGTAGTGAGCCCGTCGGCACTTGTAATGGACAGTAGATATATACATGCCTCGAAATTGAAGCATGCAGGTTTCCTCACGATGTTTGCTTTGGCATCGAATCGTGAAAAGTTGATCAGTTGAATGTTGGGACATTGCAGGCTGAATCACCTACATGATAGTCTGAACAGAAAGATGATTCCGTGCTTCAGATGGCACGTTAAGCCGTTGGTCCCGCCGGCTACTATAAACTAAGTAGGTAGTAGGTAGTCGTTACATAAAAAACTACGTCAGACGACGGCGACGTTACATAAAGAATCATAGTTGACTAGTTGATTAGTTTGATTGTCTGAAAGCACCCTGTTTGATATAAATAAAATAAATAATAAAAGATTTTTATTTGTCTCAAAACAGCAATAAAATAACACAAGAAATATAGCAAAGTATTAATTTAAGTTTAGAGACAGAAAGGTCTATGACTCAGCATGATGGAAGTTGACGAAAACGACAACAACCGCTGTTATTCTGTCATAGCCTGATGCTCAAGAGAAAAGTATTTATACGGCAATACGAGTATATGCATTATTATGCAAAAAAAGGAAAACATTGAATTTTTGCGTGTAGTAACTTAGGCCTATATTTTCTCAAGGGGGGACCACAGCCGCCAATGATTGTTGGTAAGGCCATAAGAATAATTAATACTTCCATGGTAAGGCTTTTAATTTTACACCCTGTATTACGCACGTGTATTGTTTAATTCCGTGTTTAATTATATTTTCATTTAGGTAGTTTAGTATTTATTGTATGTTAATTAATTTATTATACTTGCGCAGATTAAACTAAAATACCTACTTAACTGTTCCTATTTCCTTGAACCTATTTTTCGTAATCGTACCTGAACAATAAATTATCAATAATTTATGGAAATGACTGTAAATAAATTACAGCTAAAATTCGAAGTTTCCTAGCCGTGTGGTTTTGGGTATCTACCTAATAATAATCTGTGGTTTCAGCTTAAAATGTACCATCCCATTTCTTTCCGTAGGTGAGTATGTCGTATGTGGCGACTAAGGGGTATGGTTTCTTAAGCAGTGTTTTAAGTAAGGAAAAAGAAAGGCTAGCCACTAACCAGCACTATAGCTGCACGCACTGGAAAGATAGTTTTGGTAGTTGAAGCAAAGCTTCTGTCCACCCCGGATTGGTCTTGAGTTTGTGTATGAATTTATTGATTTGACAATGCAAAAACGCTCTCTACAACTTACAGCGCCATCTGTTATATTCTTGTGTAAACTGTTTGTCGAGTAAGTCTGAGGGTTGTAATGACAGAAGATAATAGATGGCGCTAAATGATTCAATATAATATTTATTTTGTTTGTGCTTATAATAAAGTGATATTAAAATTCAAACAAGCTAAAATAGATATTTTAAAACCGATTATTAAAAATTAAAATATTTTAACATTTGTTCTTGTTGTAAATTAATTTTAGGTTGAACGATGGTTGAAAGGCGCAATGTATTTGCTCCAACTACGTCAGCAAAAAAAAAAGTTAACAAAAAAAAGTGCGAGGCAGCGTAAATGGCGTCGCAGGTTGTTTTTTATTCGGAATCATTGAATTTCTAATATTTCTGTGTGATTTTAAAACGTTTCGCGTCATCAGTATACGATTTATTGGTAGGGTCGATGTTTTTTATAACAAACTGTGACTATTGACTCGAGATTTCATCTTTCTCTTTGAGACAATGGCGTCGAACAGTCCACCAGAAACCAATGTAAAAGTTAGTGAAAATCGTGACTCCGCTGAAGATTACAACAGTTCGAACAGCGAGGCAGATGCCGGCGAGGCTACCAAGCGTCGCAGAGTGACTCACGACTATCGAAAACTATCGAAACTGGGATATGATACAAGTATGTCACACCATATAAAACATGCACCAACTCAGGATTTCAAAGGTATATTCTATAGCTATGCACCTATTGTTCCTACACGTATTCTAGTCGACAATAGATACTAAACCTCATAGTTTTCAGTTAGTATTTCGACGATGATTTTGGTGGGAAAATTGGTAACCTATCATGTAATTACATCACTAAAATGGAGGCCAACTATGTTGATAAACATTCAACTCAATTTGTTAGCATTTTCATCCCAAAATAATGTTCTAGACATGAATGTAACTGTTCTATAGCGGAGTATAATGATTCCAGATCAAAAAGTATCTTGCTGCAATATAAATTGTTGCAAAATTGTTGGCCTTGCATTGAGCTGAAGTTTACTTTCTATTTGCTGTGAATGTCTTCTTTCACAAAACACAATGCAATACTAACTGTTTTGGTATACAACAATAAGATCAATAATGATTCGTCATCATTTTGTGCACTTTATTTTGTTGTTGTTTTGTCTTCAGGTGTTATAATTTGCAGTGTCAATCTAACAGGGTTCGAAGTGATTAATTATTACGATAGTTATATTGATAATTATACAATCACTTTGACTATTTATTATAAGGACTGGCCTTGCGGCAGCACTTCCCCTCTGCCACAGTATAAGACAAATTGATCATGTGCATTTACACTCAATTTTATACCTTATCACTAAACGAGACAGCCTATACTTGCAAAACAATAATTTTAAACTTAGAACGTTTGGGGTTCACATGAGACTACTTTTCATGATTTTTAACATTCAAAATTAGAATCTGAAGTTATGGGGAATAAAATCCAAAGCTGCGGATTTCCTGTTACCTCGCCCCCGCAAAAAGTGGCAGTAATTTTTGTTAGTAGAATGAGACACGTAACTAGTCCCTATACATATAAGTAGTCAAAGTACAATCAGGACATTTGTATCCCATCATGATCTGATCACGATCCGTGAAAAATGAAGCTCACAATCACGAAATAATTTTTCTCAATTATTTGTTATTCTTTGTGATACGAAATGAAAATGCCGAAGACTGTGAGCTGGTTGGTCTGGAATAGTCTGGATACAATTGTATTAAAACATAAAGTAGTAGTTGGTTAGAAATTTTACTCAAAACTAAGAATCAGCTTGGATAATTGTCCGATAATTATCTTATAATTATCAAAGAAAATAAAAATCTTGATAATTTCGAACCCTGCAATCTAAAACCTCAATTAATAATTTGTCTATATGGAATTTTGATGCTTATAGTTATGTCGTTCCTAAAGAGTGAATTATATCTCTGTTGGTAATTTCATAAAAATGAGTTCAGCAGATTAGCTGTGAAAATAAAACAGATAGAAACATTTAGATATGGTACAACCCGGGCAAATTAACTTGACACCTGGTTTGTAACTGAGATGCTATCGCTACTGACCTCGCTTTAGAATTTTCGAGCTATTCTTTTACTGTTACTTGTTATTGTTTACACCAACGTCATTCGAGCCAGGTGTCAAGTTAATTCACCCGGGTTGAAGATATGAAAGTTAGTAACATTTTCACAATATGGTAATTGGTGGTCGCATTGTTGTTCTTCTTTTGGTATTATGTTGGTGCCTACTTCCTGGCCGACAATGAAGCTCCCATTGTAAGGTGGCTCAAGAATTCAAGATAATGTTTTTCTTGGAGAAACAACCCTTGAAGTCACTAAAGACTTATAACCTTATGCCAAACACTTTGTCACCTATAAGAGGCACAGTATAAGAAAGAGTATCTAGTACTACAGACAGTGAGGACACTCCATGCCTCCCACCAAATTTTTAACTCACCCCCCTCTGGTTACTTCGTGTTTACCACTTACACAAATGTGTGTTCCTGTCTTGCTCACAAGCAAGTGAAAGCAACAGTACCACACATGCTTAACTCTTCTTTTAAATTTTTACCGTTTGTATGAAATGACGGCTATCAGCTGACAGTGTCCAAGGAGGTGTGCCCGTAGTGAGTTGTCGCCTCATAGTTTTATACAATTTTTTAATCTATCTAGAGCAGGCATGTCAAACTCAAAGTCAATGGTGGGCCACATGCATAATGATAGTAGAATCAGCGGGCCGCAAAGAACTTAAAGAATTTGTATCGATCATAGAAAAGGACTGTTAATCGTTTATTGAATAGTAGAGAAAACATGTCAATCTCACTAAGAATCTCACCCAGGAATGTGGCTTTAACTATAAATTGTTTATTTCAAGTTAGGGGTAATTATATCTGCAGAAATCAACTTTTAAGCTGCATCTAAATCAGGTGATCGGGCCGCAAGAAAGTGCAGTGTGGGCCGCATGTTTGACATGCCTGATCTAAAGCAAGGGACAGTCCCACAAACCGGTATAAGATTACTGCTCTGCTTGACAAAACACTTTTGCTATATAAAATAGACATTATGATGGATGAGTACCTACAGTAGTACCAGGTTTATAAGTCTCACCGAAGTTCCTGCGCAAGATGAAAAATTTTAATGGCGCGGGAAATTATATTAGAAAATCCCTTGCCATTTGCATTTGCTAATTCTTTTCACAGCCTTTTAGCTGCTAACCTACTTTGCACCCTTTGATTACTAAGTGACTTTGGGTTTTGAGTTTTTGACGGAGACTCGGGTCTGCTCTGTGCAAACGAAGATTGATGAGGGTAGGGTTGCCAGGTCTTAGAACCGAATAGCCGGACAGACCTGGGCCCTGTTTAATAAACGCAACAAGTGACAATTGACAATGACAATTCAGAGTACATTACTGGTTACTAATGACGCTAAACTTGCAGTGCTTCATGGGTCCTAGCATTCTCAGCAATGTACTCTGAATTGTCATGTTGCGTTTATTAAACAGGGCCCAGCCAGTTTAGCCGGACATTTGAGTAAAAAAGCCAGACATCCATAATTATTGAGGATTTTTTGTCTTAATATTGATACAACAACAACAACATTTTACCATAAAATCTTCTTAAATTCTAATGAAATTGAATTAGTTTTCTTCATTATTAATCATTCATTTCCTTACTTATACTTACTAATATTGCAATTTGCAATGGAGAACAAAATTAAACAAAACAGAACTTCTTCACTAATTAATTAGATAAACTATAAATTACCTAATTGAAAGAAAAATTATTAATATAATATATTAATTATATATATATATATTATATTATTTATTATATTTTTTATTATTTTTTATTTTTTATTATTTATTATTATTATTTTTTTTTTTTTTTTTTTTTTTATTTGTATGGTTGCCAGTTTTAAAAGCTCAGTTTCCTTCAAAATGGAGTAGACTGGTCAAATGTAAAAGCCTAACAAAACCCGGACAGGCCGGACACAGTCTAATTTGGCCGGACACATCCAAATAGCCTAACTATGTCCAGCTTTATCTGGACGCCTGGCAACGCTAGATGAGTGATGATAGTCGTACTGTACCACAATTTTTAAGTTTGAATAGAATGGTAATTGGAAGTAGTTATAGCTAAAAGTTCAAGTTCAACCAATTACCATTCTATTCTAAACTCTCAACTGCAACTACTCTCTCAACTCTCTCTCTTCTTCTCTTTCTTCTCTCTCTTCTCTCTCTCTCTCTCTTCTCTCTCTTCTCTCTCTCTTCTCTCTCTCTTCTCTCTCTCTTGTTCAACCAAGTGGTTGAACAACCCCAGTCCGGCCTTCATGATCATATGATGCTTTCCATCCTTTCTCTGGGGTCTTTCCATAGGACGCATGAACCACAAAGGTTCTGTATCTCCCGAGACCTGATCTGATCAACACCACAGGCAGATAAGAATTCGGGTTCAATCTAACCCAAGGAATAGACAACATTTCATTTTAGGAAAGATACTGGTATTCGGAAACCAGGGTTCGATGATAATTATTATCTTGATCATTATAAAATTATTGAAAAAACTAAAAGTTTGCGATAGCAATGTCACGACATGTGACGATTATAATCCAATCACGATTCGCGAAAAAAGGAGCTCACAATCACGAAATATCTTTTCTCACTGTTTTCTGTTGTTTTTCGCAATTATTTGTTATTCTTTGTGATACAAAACGAAAATGCCTGTGAGCTAGTTGGTCTTAATATGAGTGTATTAAAACAAATTTAGAACTTTTATTTAAAACATTTACTCATAACTAAGATTCAGCTTGCATAATTATCCGATAATTACGAAACCAACCTTCAACTTCTAACCCACAAAACTATAGAAAATGCTATGTTTATGCTACATAATTTTTACTGTGGAATTTATTTTTTACTCCTTTTAATCATGTTAACTGATGTTAATCATTTGAATGAATTAAAAGCTTAATTATTTTAAAGAAAGGTGTTCAAAATTTTAATTATGATTCAAATAGGTACCTTATTTATAATATCTACAAAAATACCATACAGATAACTTTTTGATCTAATATTTTTGATTTCACCACTGCGTCTGAAGTTGTGTTTCATTGTTGAGAAGATGCTGACATTAGGTAACTACAACAACACATCTTTAAACCAGTAACAAAATATACAAAATACAACTACAAAATAAATATGAAAGAAAGAAGAAATTTATCTAAATTCTAGATGTTGTACCTATCATAAAACAATACAGGTACCTGGTCAAAATAAAGGAAAAAGTCGTTAGACAAAACATTCCACTACTTTTAAAAAACCTCATCTTCATCATTAGCCATCTTATCTTACAAAAAAGGATGTTCGGATGTTCGTCACTCAATCACGCATAAATGGCTCAACAGATTTGGATGAAATTTAGCTCTCAGATAGAATATGTTCTGGATTCACACATAAGATACTTTTTTAAAGTCCACACAGATGAAGTCGCAGGCATGATTGATGAAACACAAACATTCTCAACAGTGACTGATTTAGTTTAAGGAGAAAGTACATTTTAATCTTGTTTTCTTGCCTTCTTTAAATATTTAGATCTTTCTAAACTTAGAATTCACGAAATTTTCATAATGGCGAAAAGGTACTATGCCACTTCTGTCCTTTAAAAAACCTTCACTGCTAAAATACAATCTTTAAAAAATAAAAAAAATCTTTGTTCCTTTATTTTATACAAGCACATATCCTGAGAGGAGGGGATTGTTCGGATTTTTGTATATAAGTACAGTGATTTCTTTCACATTGTTGTTTCAATCAATATTATTTTGAATAACTCGACACACAAGTATCATTAATCATATAATCATAAGGGTTGATCCTTATCTGGCAGCACGGAATCAAATTTTTTCACGCTCCATCCTTTTCTGTCCTTAGAGAATTTCATTGGCTAGAGTGAGAGAGAGAAAGATAGCGGGACAGCATGTGGCAGCACCGGACCTTTCTTGCTCTAGCAAATCATGTTCCTGAGTGACAAAAAAAGGATAGAGCATAAAAAAATTCCGTGCTGCCAGATGAGGCTCAACTTATACTATGGGAGCAAATCAATCGGAGAAAAAGAAATCTGCTGTGGCAATCGTGGCATACATTTGATTCGTGTAGGCATTGCAGTTTAGTATGGCCCAGCACTAAATACAACCATAGGTACTGTATATTCACTCAGTTCCCATTCTGAATTCGTTCACAATGTCTACATTGATTGTCACATACATGCGTTTTGAGTATCACTATAAGTCCGCAAAATGTGCATTAAATATGTCATGGAGGACAACGTTAGATAAAATAATAATTTAAAACCTTTGTCTTGTTACAGGAGGCAAGCGCAAACGTAGCATTGACTCCAGCGAGCTCTGCGTATGGGGCGAAAACTCAAGACCATCGAAACTGAGCAAGATCTGGCCCGTCTTCGATTCCGGAGGATACGGAGACACCGCAGAGCTCACGCTCCATGTCCTACAGAAGTCACCACCAGTACGCAACCCGCTACTCTACAACCTCACGGGCGAAGACACGGGGCTACTCGATATACATGAAAGTAAAACCGACTGGATCGGAGGTCTCAACGCTTCGTGGAAGCAAACGCAGCTATCACACACTATACCGGAAGACGATGTGACGAAAAGGATATTTTCATCCGTTTCCCGTCAACTGCGCATCATCAATTCACATTTCCAGCAATCCATGTTCAAATATAAGTACCCTAGGGTCACTCGTTCGAATATTCTCCTGGAAAGTTCTAATCCACGAAGACCGTCAACACATTTGAGTCTCAGTTTAAAAGCTGTCAGGTTTCAACCGACTCCTAAAAGAGAGTTGCCTTGTTATGGTAATTTGGAGTTGCCGTTTAAGATTAAGCAGGAACGTGCTACGTCTCCACAGATTTGTACGGCGATCGGTCGGAATGTGAAGGATATTGAAACGGTGCAAGTTAAGTTGGAGAGTGATAAAGTGAAGAGTGAGAGGGCTAAGGAGAAGGAGAAAGAGAAGGAAAGAGAAAAGGACAGGGAAAGGGAGAGGTGAGATAATTTGATTTTATTATTACCACTTGACATGTCATATTATCCTGATCTACACTATGATATGGTGTCCAGGAGTGTGATTTTTGAATCTCATACGTTGAACTCAGCAGTTGAAAATGTATGGAGATACGCATCTTTCTACTGCTGATTTGACTTTCAAAAATCGCACCCCTGGAGTATGTTTTTTGAATGTCAAAGCAACAGTAGAAAGATGCATATCTCTATAGTAATTTTGACATTTACAACTACTGAGTTCAACAAATGAGTTTCAAAAATCGCACTCCAGGTGTCACTGACTCCAAATCACAGATTTTTTTTTTTTTTTTTTGTTATTTAGTAACTATCTGCAATCAGTGCTGACACTATAAGCAGATCATTAGGATGAGGATGTTTATTTGTGGAATGAACCAGCTCCCAGTGGAGGGTATTCCTTTATTGTTTCCTTCTAGGAATGTCTAGATCGTGTATGTTGAGTCACTTTAGCCTTTTTACGTCATTACTGTGGTCTGATAGCGCAACTGCTAGCTCATTAACATGATTGGCTAGTCTATTCTGATATCGTTTTGAAATATTTGATTTTTCTTGCTTTATAGTCGGCATTTCCAAATATTCATGAACTTCTGATGTTTTGACTAGCCAAGGGGCATTGGTTATTGTTCTGAAGACGTTATTTTGGAATCTTTGGAGGATTTCAATATTTGAGTTGCTGGCCGTTCCCCACAATTCAATTCCATATGTCCATACTGGCTTCAAGACAGACTTGTAGATAAGAAGCTTGTTATTTAGTGACAGTCTTGAATGTCTTCCCATCAACCACAATAGTGACCTGAAGCGGATATTTAGCTCATCTCTCTTTTTTTGTAAGTGTGTACGCCAGGTTTGTGATTTGTCCAGATACATTCCCAGGTATTTAGCCACGTCACTTTGTGGAATGATGTCATCTCCGAGGCTTACTGCAGGGCATGTTCCTCGCCTTAACGTGAATGTTATGTGGGTAGATTTTGATGCACTTGCTTTTATTTTCCATTTGTTCATCCATTCAGCGATTCGGTTCAGGTGTAGTTGCAGTTCTTCCGAGGCAGTGTTGGCATTTGTGTTGCTGCTCAGAGCTGCAGTGTCGTCAGCGAAAGTTGCTGAAAGGACATTTGGAGAGCTAGTGCTATCAGCAGTGAAGAGTGTGTATAACACTGGCCCTAGCACTGATCCTTGAGGGACACCTGCTTTTATGTTGTGGAATTTTGACCGGCTGTCGTTTACTATGACTTGGAAAACCCTTGGAAAACCCTTGGAAAATCACAGATTTTTGGATATTTTGTCTGTTTATTTGTTTGTTCAAAGATGACGCAAAAACTACTGGAGCGATTTTGATAAACCTTTTTTTGTTTAAAAGCTTAAGATTTGACTTGGTATTTATTTGGTACTATACAGGGTGTAACAAAACACCCTAGTAATACTTAAGGGGGTGCTTCAGACCATCAAACTGAACAACTTTCACTATTGGGCAACAACAGAAAAAATAAAAAAAATCTGCTGTCCCATACAAAACAGCTGTACCGACTCGACTAAAATGTATGGGACAGCTGATTTTCTTTTCGCGATTTCGAAGTTGGCTCCATAGTGAAAGTTGATCAGTTTGATGGTCTGAAGCACCCACTTAAGTATTACTAGGGTGTTTTGTTAGTTGTTACCATAGACATTATTATACTACCTTCCGTAGTAGACCTAGTAAGTGTGTGAATGAGATTCCGATCATAATGAAAAAAGCTACGTGTGCGAAAGAGATTATAATATAATTGCCATAAAACCATTTTGAAACAATCTGGTCTCCGTCGGTATCCTGTCAACAAATTATCTCTCGTTATTTTATTGATTTTCTTTAAATTCATTTTGTGTTTTATAAGACGAATATAAAAAAAACATTATGGTATCATGTTCTGTAATGGAGTGCAGTGTAAATTCCACCAAAAACCCAAATAAAGAGACGTTACAAAGGTAAATAGGATTAGTACAGTACTACTTTCACAACACTTTTTCTCATATATTTTATTCTTAAAATTATTTCGTAATACATTCATTATATGCAGTAAACGTCCTATTTTCTAAATAATATATCATTTCAAATAATTATGTGTAAGATAAAAAAATATTGTGTACGTGAAAAAGAAACCGTTTCGCATAGAGATTGTCCAAAATCTAATCGATATGTCGATAGTTTTGAAATTTATTTTTCTAATCGACCACCTAACTCCCTCCGTTCATGTCACGTGAGATTTTCTGTTATTTTTTTTAACTTATTGAAAGGCGGATTTAGCCTGGCCAAATATTGCCAGAAAATCTCTGTCCGAAAAATTCTTACACGCCGATTTTGACGGAATGGTTTTACTAATTGCGACATTATAACATTACTATTTAGCATGTCCATAACCCATGATACATACTGACAGATTGACAGATTTATCAAAAATCATTATTCCTCTCTTTCGACACATAAAATAAGTATAATAATTTAGCGATATTTTGTTACATTGCACAGTGTAATATCGGACCCTAAAATCGAACGTGGCCCATTTTTTGCCAGAAATAGATAGTTAATAAATACAATTTGAACACAATAGTGAAACTCCCGATTCCATATTGGAAATCCGAATTTAATAAAAGCGAAAAGTCCTTTAAGAAATATTACTGATTTCCGGATATTTTCTGAGGAATTAAAAGTGACAACTCTAACCCAAACTTTAAATCTATAATATTATATTAGAGAGTCCATGGAATTGGTTGCTAGTTTTTTTACCCGATATGGTTGACTTCAGTGAAAAAAATAAAGAAGAAAAATATTAAATAATTAATATTTAAATTTCTACGACCTGCACGAGTCTCAAACTATTCTTAAAACACGTGTAAATTAAAGATCTTTCGACATGTATATGCAGCAAAGCAGTAACAGGTTTAGATATTTTAATTTTTTTTATTTTCTGATATCCGGCATAAAAAGTAGGCGATTTTCAGATTTTTTTTGTCTCTCAAACTATAAATCGCAGACAATCGGGAGTTTCAATCTTGTATTCAAAATGTTATTAACTATATTTCTAGCAAAAAATGGACCACGTCTGATTTTAGGGTCCGATATTACACTGCGCACTTATGCACTGTGCGACCGGGCCAAAGTAATGCTTAATATTATTGACTGGGTAACTTCGTAACTTCCAGATTTCCTGCAAATGCAATAACGATACAAAAAATGGGTACGAATGTCAAATAGAATACGCTAGGAGCCTAAAACAAATATATGGTATGCAGTCGACATTTCAAAGAAAACTGTTTCGTGCCACGAAATCACCGATCGGCGTCTTTAATAGAAAGGATCTATACCTACTGAATTTGTCCCGGTGTTGGTAGGTGTTTATTCGTTATATGTGGGCGTCCAATCATAAAGGGTTCAGTAGTGGGGTATAGAGTTAAGACTAGATTCGGAATCTAGAATAGTCAATTGATAATATTGATTAATAAAATTTTCAAAAACTGGCATAGTTTTTTTTTATCTGACATTTGTAGTTGAAACTCTGAAAAAGCTTGTTTTGAGAAAAAACATTTTTAAAGTTCGATAAAAAACACTTCTACTTATTTGTTACATAGATTTTGATTTATTAATGTAGATTAAGATATTCTGCATGAAATCCACATATAATTATATGTGAAACTTTATAAAATAAAAAGTTACGATCTAAACAAAGAATTGATACAAAGTTTAGTAAAAAGGTCCACTTGTCGTTGTTTAGTACAAAGTGAGTAAATACGACCACATAATGTAATAAATAAAAAAGCAAAGTTAAGTAAATTATATTCGTACTCTATTTAAGAACTAACAAAATAACAGACGAGATCTTTTTGATTATAATTTGAACAGAACACTGAATCTTTAAAAATTACATAAACTATATATATAATTAATTATATATATAATATATATATAAACTCTATATATATTATATATATAATACTATAAACTCGTATTTTTTTTTTAAATTCTCCTTTTAGAAGAACTTAAAATAGTTTCCAGTTTTTAGTATTTATATTCACATATTCACCATTGGTTTATCTAGTGAAATCATAAAAAAATCTGTAAAAAGTACTTTTGTTAATTCTTTTTAATCGAAAAAACGGCACACGCACGCAGTTTTCGTGGGGCTGGGCTGGGCTGGGCAATCGCGTTTTTCATAGAAAATATTCGTCTGAACCTATGCCCCCTTAAGTTTCAGTTTTATAACAGTGTAGGTAGATAGATTGTAGCCTAGCCGATTTAGACTTCATAATATAAAAATATAATAGTAGTAGTGACTACTATAATTATTGATGTGACATTGACGTAATCGCGATTATCGGTATCAAAATCACATCGACTACTAAGTAGTCGATAATCTGATATCGATGGTTTTGATATCGATAATCGCGAATACGTCAATGTCACATCACTAGAACTCACACACGTATCAATTTCGCACATATTGACATTTCGGTTTCGGTGATGCGATATTGAGGAGTTCCTCAGTCTACTCGGAAGTATAATATGTTTATGGTTGTTACTAGGGATGCAACGATTCAGCCATTACGATTACGATTACGATTACGATATTAATCGTTATTTATTACGATAACCGATGCATTACGATTATTTAAACAAATTTAGTTAAGATTATCCTCAGAATGAGTTCTCATAGTGTTTCTTTGCATCCCAATGAAAGTTAAATCATTAAAAAAGACTTTAAAAAATTACAAGATTTTGTAACTTTTTCTACTAATTTGAGTTCGGAGTCAAATGTTCACTTGGTCAGGATTATGATTTTTGGATAGGCTAATTTTATTTGAAAAACAATGTGGAATATGATTCTGTATAATCTCCGTCCCATTTACGTGGGAGATTAATCTTTTAAAATTTGGATGAGATATCGTGAAAAGGAGAATGTTATGTTATACTTCAAACCAAAAAGCTTATATTTTACCTACCTTCAAACCGAAAATCAAATCAAAGACCTCAGTAGAATTTAAAATAATTAAATAAATTGAGAGTCAAATCTGACCAAAAAAAGTCAAGATTTAGCTCAAAATGAGCAAAAATAGCAGCGAGAGGTCCGATTTTTTTTAAAGTTGTTTTTCGGCTCTGGAATCTAGTATTCTGGTCGTGTATTCGTCAACAAGTACAATCCGATTGAAGTTTTCAATTCTATTTAATAATCGTACGATTCTTACTACGGTGCATTGCATCGTTATTAATCGTAATTATTACGATTACAGATGCAAAACGATGCACCGCTTCGTAATCGTTGCATCCCTAGTTGTTACACCCTGTATAGTATAAGAATTAATTTTAATTATGTTATATTTTAATTTATTACTTTTTATTGCTTGCTGAATGTGCTTAGCGAATTTTTGTTTGCATTATTTATTGTTTTTAGTAAATTTTTTAATTTTATGGAAACTATACAGGGTGTTAGGGTAAACAGTTGCATTACTTTAAGGGGTGATTGTACCCATGATACTGAATAACTGCCCCAAAGGAATAAAGAGTACATTGCATTTAGTATGAATAGTACAAATTTTTGCTAATTCCCTATAGGTTTCATAGGGAAAGTTGTTCAGTATCACGGGTGCAATTGCCCCTTAAAGTAATGCAACTGTTTACCCTAACACCCTGTATTTCACTGAAAATTACGATATGTGTGACTTAAGTAGTCCATTGTTGCACTGCGTCAAATTAGCGCCCGAGCGAAGCGAGGAAGACGAGCGCGTAAAAGCTTGTTTCATATATTTCGCCATCTGTCACCAGGTCATCGCGCCACCACTCGTCGTCGTCATCATCATCATCGTGCGCGCACTGCCGGCGGCGCGCGCGCATCAAGCGCTGCTCGATCGGCGTCCAGTGTCGCCGCGACCGCGCCGGCCTCCCCTCCACAGACAACTGGGGACCCCTGGCGGAGACACCCGAAGTCAAGGAACTTAAATATCATAGGTCAGTCTATATTAGAAACAGAAATCATTTATTGCACTCATCTTGTTACTGCCATCACAGCCGTCATATCTCTCTATTATGTCATAGAGAAAGTTATTCTTTTTGACAGTCTGATCATCTCCTTAAAAAAGTGTCAGCATATTATGAAGGACCCTGTATAAGTCCAACTGCAAGGCACAGTTCTACCCTCTGGGTGTATGGGCATTATTCCACATAAAAATGTTAAAAATAAGGGAATTACAAGAAACTAGTTTTTATCAACGTTTTTTCTTCTCGCTCTACCGTAAAAACGGTAATACATACGAGTGTCAAACTTTATGTGATTATAGAGCAAACTTTACAGTATAACAGCAAATAATAAAAACCGGCCAAGTGTGAGTCGGTCTCGCTCTAAAGTTCCCGGAGCAAAAAAAACTTTTTTGTGAGTTAATATTATGTTGTGTGGTACGGAACCCTCGGTGCGCGAGTAGCCTTACTCACACTTGACCGGTTTTGTTTGTTATTTGTTAGCAAATCTGCCATAAAAACACATATTCTGTGAAAATTTCAACCAATTACCTATAAGACCTACGGTTCAAAGATAGGATAAGTCCAAGTTAAAGTCAAAAATAATTTATTCAATGTAGGAGCTTGAAGCACACTTATTAAACGTCAAATCTTTTTTTGAAGCTACCACCGCGTCGGAACGTGTTGTCGCTGTAGAGAAGATGCGGCCAGAAACTCTACAACATAACACGACTTAATAACTAAACAATATAAATTCTTATGCTAAGGTTATGTATACAATAATACATAGTCCATTTAATAAAATAATTGATACTATACAGTACTATAAGTTAGTGTCACTCAGACCCAATATGCTTAGTAATAACCCTAAACATATTATTCAACATGATAAGCGAGTGATTTTTTTATCACCCATGCGTGATAGTCATTGTGTCGGCACAATACAATAGTACTATGTAGTTTGTGTGATAGTAGATATATTATCTTATCTTGAATTATGTACACAAACCTATCTCTTCCTGCAACAACTGTTCTACTTACTGGGTTATATCTTTATTCACACATCTATTATATAATTTACAGCTTTTACAAAGTACTTACAAGGTTTTTTAAGTAAATCAATTGTCCCACAATTGATTATGATACTCATCATCAATATCATCATATTGTATGGCATTTTTTGTCTTCCTGTTGTTTTAGCCAGTCTTCCGCTGCCAGGGTTTTAAACCTATGGAGCTCTTCAATTCCGGTGGAATCGAATTAGGAACTAAAATTACCTACTCACTCAATCCATATTTATGGGACAGCTAATCCTTTTTTTCGCGATTTCGATGTTAATCCAGGAAAGTTGGTTAGTTCAACCAACCCTTAAATTTTTAACCCTCTGTCACTCATAAACATGGATTTTTTAAATATTTAGGATTCGTTATTGTCATGAAAAATAAAATACGTTTTTTTATTTTTTAACCGACTTCAAAAAAAGGAGTAGGTTCTCAGTTCGACCGTATATATATATATTTTTTTAATGTGTGTACGCGGATAACTTCGTCGTTTATGAACCGATTTTGATGATTCTTTTTTTGTTGGAAAGGAGATATTCCAAGGGTGGTCCCATGATAAGGAAACCAGGATCTGATGATGGATCCCACAGAAATCGAGGGGAACCTTCGAAAATCGTAGTGCCGACTAGTGCGTTTGTTAATTTGAAGCACTGCTGTTAAATCGAACTAACGAATTCACCACTGAAAATTGTGAAATAAATAAAATTTAACAAAAAATTAAAACCGCCTTCAAAATAAAAAACTAAAAAGTTAAAAAATAATATTGCAGCCGATGACTTTTTCGTTCGCATCATAAGAACATTAATTTGTTTTATAGAAGTCGGTGTCAAGCCAAGCCAAAAAACTAATGCAAGCCCTGTCGCAAATCGGCTTGACAGCGACTTCGCATAAAACAAATTAATGTTCTTATGATGCGAACGAAAAAGTCATCGGCTGCAATATTATTTTTTAACTTTTTAGTTTTTTATTTTGAAGGCGGTTTTAATTTTTTATATATATTTATTAAGAAAATGTCAAAAATAGACTACCGGCAACCAACACAAAAAACATCAAAATCAAGTTAGAGCATAAATACTTAAACCAATGTAATATGATGTTCAAAAACTACACAAATTCGCACTTAAAACAATTTTTTTCTTTTTTAAATCACTGTAGTCCAGCAGTTTTCGAAAGTACCGACTATTGAAATATTAAATTGAGTTTTGCGACTAGGAGGGCCATCTAGTTGTTTCTTTTTGTATAAGTTTGATAGGTTGGACTGTAGACCTCGGGCGTGATTATGCCATAAAATAATTTCTTATAGTTTAAGTAGAATTTTGAACGGTATGTTGCTTACAGTCTACACTATGCTATAGAGGGTTAAAATATGAACTTTGTAACAGATTATCTATACTTCTTTCCATATAATGATTTTTTTTGTCCACTCACAGACTGATGCGTGTGGAGACTCATCCCAACGGTGGGGCGAGCGTGGTCTACCTGCACCAGCGCGACGTGGACATGCTCAGCGGTGTGCAGCAGGAATCGCTCGCTAAGGAGTTCTTGAAGGTATTTTGAAATGAACCCACGTACAGTATTGGTGATTGAAGTTCGACGTCAATTTTTATTCTTTGTCAATTTGCGTTAAATTAAAAAAGCCGTGGTTGCGAGTTGCGAGTAACCTTGCCTGCCGTGCAGGAGGCGATGGTTCGATCCCCGTCCAGGCCGACTCGTACCAATGAGCTATTAGGAATTTATGTACGATTATTTATAACACCACTGGCTTTTCGGTGAAGGAAAAAATCGTAAGGAAACCTGCATGCTTCAATTTCGAGGCATGTATTGTACCTACTTAACATGTGTCCTGTTAAGTAGGACACATGTTAAGCTGCAGAGCGAACAAGTGGAGCCAACAGGTCACGTTGTGGTATCGTTGTGGTTGTGGTGTGGTGGTGTGGATCTCTCCACTGGACCACCATGGCTTTTTTGTAAAAATGTATGTACCTAAAGTATCGTTTTTGATGTCCAATAATTAGACGGTTCACTATAATGAATAATCGCTAACCTATTATTCGCCATAACCACTATTCGCGCACTTTCTTCATTGTTTTATATTTTATCAAACTAGATTTAAAGCTCACATTTGCATGTTTCCGTTCAGTGCCCATACTTTCACTATTTATTAGTGACCCATGGACAAGTGCGTAGCACCCCCCGGCGGAAGTGCATGAAGAGATGTATATGAAAGTGGAGTGGCGAGAGAAGTACTGCAGGATTCAGAGGTTGCATCAAATACAGAGCTTCAAAAATAGCGAATGATTTACCTCCACCGATGCATAAAAAAATTAACGTTGTGTCATTTAAGGCAAAATACCGAGCAGGGCTATTTTTGAAGCAAAAAATGACAGAACAATTAAAGCACTCTTACAAAAATCAAGTGGAGCTAAAGACCATACTAGCAAAGTCGCTCTCGAACACATCTTTGTGGTAGACAAAATGCTCAGCTGCTCACACACTCTTTACTCTTACACTTTGTAGTCATGGTTGCCATCCCACACATTACCATAATTGTAAATATTTTCATTGTCTAGGAGCAAGGGCTGGCCTGAAAAACAGCGCTGCTTACTGTCAGTTGCACTGACGGTAGCCAGCTTAGCAATAAAGCAATTTTCTTTCTTTCTTTCAAGTATGTGTGAGAATCGTAGTGTGTGGCGAGCCGTAGTCTTTGCCTACCCCTGTGGGATAGTGAGTATATTTATGTATTGACCCAATTTTTATATTCGCCAACAGCTAGTATTCTCGGAGGACTCTGACGGCTGGGCTCACTTCGTGTGCGGAGTGGTGCGGGGCGCGGCCGCCTCGTTCCCCTGCCTGCTGCAGTACCTCTCGGACACACACCCCAGCCTCACCGTCAAGTCTGGAGTGCTGGCGAGAGCCTCCGACATAGAGACCACCACAGTCAACAGATACTATCAACAGGTATGGGCTTTTGTAACTGATATCTTCTGCTTTCTAGATTCAATAGGGCCACAAGGCGTCCGGTGGACCGACGACCTGGTGAAGGCGGCGGGAGCCCGTTGGATGAGGGCAGCGCAGGACCGGGCGTTATGGTGATCTTTGGGGGAGGCCCATGTCCAGCAGTGGACGAATATTATCATGATCACACCGCCTCCATAGCAATATCGCCAACCTGGGTGCATTATGAGACGACTAAATTCAGGCACTGTTCAAATCTCTGTTTTCAACACCGTGGCTAAGGCTGAGGCTTCCACCAGACATGTGCGTGGCGGTGAGCGAGGAAAAAACTGCTAATGAGTGTTTCAATTTCCCAATGATGTGATCGTGCGATCGCGCTATTGGCGGATTGTTTCCTTGTACCGTCTTGCTACCTCTCACATCTCTGGTGGAAAAGCAGCTTAATGCTAGCTATGTGAATACTTCCATCAGGTTCATGAGGATGGGGACGTAAGCGCATACATAACAGTCGTAAATTCGTGTGGTGTCCGGCTTCGAATAGCATCAACCTAGTCGGGTGTCGTAAGGGGCGACTAATTCCTTTAGGCGTCTTACAGATCTTTGACGTCCAAACTGTGTCTCTGCTGGTTATAACCACAGCATCTGATCGTGTCGGTCTCCTGTTCGATCAGACATAGGAAGGTCATTACCCTCCTAAGCCTCCTAGACATAATATACAACGTGTTAATGAATTAACGCAAAACTAGAAAGTTGTTTGTTTAGAATCGAGAGCAGAGTCGAAATATCATGGTTTCAACAAAGGAATTTTTTTTCAAAATATTTATTAATTTTATTGCAAAATTTAAAATTTTCTGAACCAGATGTCAACCAACCGCTCGGGCACACTCACCCTACTTACAACCAAAACAAGATAATAAAAATGTATTCATGAGTACGTTAGCGCTTTCTTTCAGTGCTGAAATGAAAGCAAATCATTTTTGCCTCAAAACTTAAAATGCGAATAACTTTGAATTTTAACTATAAAAATAATGACATTATTGTTGCAATCTAATTATTTTGTTATAAATCAGTTGGGGTGTATGAGGTTTTGCGCTAATTCATTAACACGTTGTATATGTCGAGTGGAGAGAGTGCATTTGTGTTTAGCGAGTACACTTATACACTAAAAATATCCTGCATAAATACCTCATGGCTTTTCAGTAAAGATAAGCAGAATAGACTAGAATTATTTCCGCAGTGGCCGTAGTCGAACTCGACTAGGAATCCGAGTTGATAGCTTGTCATTCTACAAGGTATATGCTGAGTTTTTAGGGGATGACCAGACAATCAAATGTAGCATAGAGTTTATGTAAGTTTCTCCTCACATGCCCAACTCATAGACATGTGAATTGTTTGCAGGTGCAGCAGTCATACGCGGCGGGCACGTTCCGTTGCGGGCCGCTGCACCAGATCTCGCTCGTGGGCACCGTGCACGAGGAGGTCGGCGGGTACTTCCCCGACATGCTGCAGATGCTCTCCGCCTGCCCCTTCCTCAAGATGGTATGTACTTCATACGTTCTTACTCTAAGATCTCGGAGTGAATGAAAAACGTTGAATGAATTAGCTACTTCTTAGACAGGGCAAGTCGTTAAAGATAACTTAGGGAATGAACAAAATAGTTTATTGCAATTCAAACTCACTCCGCCATGTTTTAAGAGGGCTATCACAGTCCAGTGGCGCCCTCATCACATTAAAAAAGATTTCTCAATAAAGAAAGCCTAAATTAAAAAAGTGCTCAACATCAAAACTACAAAAGCCTTCAAGCTATTTTCATAGAATATTTTTATAGGTTTTTTAAAGGTCTAAACATACAAATTTTGAAAAAAGAAAAAAAACGGCCGCTTTTGTTTTTATTCGAAATTGTATAAAAGTGGAATGTTTAGAACCTATAAAATTTATGAAAAAAATTACAATAAGATATAAGATTTCTTTACAAGTTTTGGCTAGGTGCGAAGTTGGTATGGGAACTGCCAAGTCAGCAAGCTTCAAGAGTACGATTTTTGAAACTCATTCTTGTTCAAGGCAGTTGAAAATGTCAATATTACTATGGAGACGTGCATCTTTCTACTTCTGATTTGACATTGAAAAATCATACACCGATGCGATTTTTGAAAGTCATATCAGCAGTAGAAAGATGCGAATCTTCATACATTTTCAACTGCTGAGAACGTATAAGATTCAATAATCGCACTCCAGATCTCACTCGTGGGCACATGCCACGAGCAGGTCGCCGGATACTTCCCGGATATGCTGCAGATGCTCTACATGATTGTATGTAATACTGCATACCTTCTTTCAAATATGATCTTGGAGTGAATGAAAAACTGAAGTGAAAACTACACCCTATTGGCTATGTGCGAAGTGGGTGTTGGGAACTGTCAAGTCGATCGCAGCGCACGCCGTGGCAGAAATTTGTACTGTTGCGGGCCAAGCAGTGAAAATATGCTTGAATCTATGCAAAACCACACACTAACTAAACACGAAATCTCCATAACTGTCAATACTACAAACTTAAAATTTGGCATGGAAGTTTCTATTGGCATCTACAGCCCGACCAGAAAGAGTAGAAATTAAATGAGGGCGCCACTATCGCTTTACACGGCAACACTACACTACGACCTAAACTATTTTGATACTTGCTGTATTTACTCCGAAAGTTTATGCAAAACGTTATCTATGTTTAGCTAAATTTGGCTCTGACAGCAGCTAAATGTTACACCCAATATACATTTTAAATTTCGGCAACTACATGGCTAGCATGGCAGCGTGATATAGCGCTATCACACCTTCGCTCTCTTTCTATTTGCGCGCGAACGAACGAAATAAAAGGCATGATATAGCCATATCACGTGTAACATGCTACGTACGCCTCCTGTATTCTAGTTCTAGAAGAAAATAATGAAAACGCATATTACTTTATATTGTACTTTCAAATTATTTGTTTTTGAATACGATGTTTACTATTTTCGTATTTTCGTAGATCTGATATTTACATTCCTTCTATTTAAGTTTTCTATTTCTTTTCGCGAAAATCGGGGAAAAAAAACATCTGTTTCATACATTTTTGTTGCGTAGCTATTGGAATTTTCTATGGAACAGCAGATTTTTTTTCACGAACGCATTTAAGTTTACACCGGACCCTCTTGAAAGCCCTAAGGGTCAATTCACACTGAAAGAGCACCGGCGAGCAACGGCGAGCAGGCCGGGGAGAAGCATTTTCGGTGCTATATTTTACCTAGCATTTTAAATCTCACTACTAGTGAATGAAGCGGTAGACGGGTAGCGCGATGCCACGAGCATTCTCGAGCAGCGCGCGCGCCCAGGAGGGCGATCGCACTAATTACTCGAACTAATTTTTAGGCATGGCAGTTTTTTTATCGATGCATTCCGGACAGAAAAATATAAATGTTTTCCTGAAAACGATAAAAAAAGTAGGTAATCGATAAAATATTAACTAGTCGCAGTGAAGATAAACTAAACATGCAGGAATGACATGCAAGGGTCAAAATTATGCGGTCCACGCATACAATAACGTCAGTTTTATCAACAAACGATCATAACATAACCCCAAACGAACCAAACTCGAAAGAAAATGCCCTAAATGATTATTTTTCAGATGATAACTGGCGATAATTGATATAATTACGCTGAAAACTATTGTTATAAAGCAACATGAGAGTAAATAAATACCTACCATATCAGCAAATCGCTTGTAAACAACATCCAATCTATTCCAATTTTCCCCGATTGATATACCTCCAAACATAACAGAAAACAACGTAGTAAATTACTAAACTTGACAAATTCAAATATTTTACGGTAAATTTTTATTTTCAAATATTTTACGGTAAATTTTTATTTGAAATGCATAAAACTGCATTTGAAATTTTGGTGATTGACAGTTTGACGTTTTCCATAATGTTGTCATGATAATGAAAAAGTTTAGTTCCGATTTATTTAATTTCTAGACTTTACGGTCGTACTGTAGATGCTCACTTAAAAAAGATTTGTTGTATTTCAACCCCCATAGGTGGTTAAAACGGAGGTAAAAGTTTGTATGAGAATTCCGATACAATTTAGATTTTGCCCGTGGCTTCGTCCGCATCCGCTCCCGTCATCGTACCGGGATAAAATATAAGCTAGTTTTTAAATCTAATAATAAGCTTTTAAATATAAAAAGTTTTATCAAAATCGGTCCAGTAGTGTTGGCAGGATCCTCGAACAAACACAGAGTCTTTACAGTACTATAATAGTGTAGACTACACTAAAAATCTAAATTTTCCGCCAGAAGTAGCGTCGTCCGACCCACAAATACGGGAACATTCTGCAACAAGCATCGTCAATACAATAAATAAATCCGCACATGCGTCGTCAAACAACTTAATCTAATCAAATAAACCGCCCCGCACCATATCCCGCCCAAAGGTACCCATGATGCTGGCTGCATTACCTCTCTGGATAGCCAGTGATATCCTTTGGACGAGATACGACCCAGACCGGCAGTCCAGACCTTAGACCTTTGACCTTATAGTGTAGATAATTCACGACTGGCCGACATAGTTCATGCGCTCCGCCGCGCTAGTGTGGCGCTAGTGTCGTGCACATAGCCAATAGTTTTATATTTTTTATTCTTGGAAATCTGTAGTAAATATGTTTGTTATTGACAGACGATGCCGTGGGGTCCGATGTCGGCAGTTGAGATGGACCCTCAGGAGTCGAACGACGGACCGATCCTGTGGATCAGACCGGGCGAGCAGCTGGTGCCCACTGCGGAACTCGGCAAGAGTCCCATCAAGAAACGACGGTAATTATCACTACTTATAATCAAATGAAAGTCACTGGACTGTGTTTCGTACTACCATGGTATAATAAAAACCAGCCATGTGCGAGTCGGACTCGTGCATGGAGGTTTGCGTTCCACCATACAACATTACTAAAAAAAAATTTTTTTTTTTCGGGATCGTGAACGTAAGCCCGACACACACTTGACCGTGTTTTATTATTTGTCGTTTTCCTTAGAGTATGCACTATAATCATACCAAGTTTGACGCTTGAATGTATTGCCGTTATTTAATTTATTTATTGATATATGACAATACAATGTTTTGACGATAGAGCAGACCTTAAGCACAGCCCGAACTCTGCATACAAAAAAATGAAATTGACAAGATGACGTCAGCACATGCGAAACGGGTTTAGGGCTGCCACAACTTAAGTTGCGTGCGGTACAACTTGTGACGGGCAGATGGCGCGCGTGACATAGTCGATGAACGAATGGGAAAAATCAAATAGGCCGGGGAGCAAAACTTAGACAATAAGCGGCGTTTTAAATTCTCTGCCGTTTGTTTGCCTAGAGCCCAGACAGTCAATTTTCTTTTCATTTATTTCTTTTTTCGTAAATAAAACGCATTCTTCTTCTTCTTCTTCTTCTATCGAGTCGATAATAAAACGCATTGACACCCGTCTATTCAAAAAAGAGTTTTTATCCTTCACCTATGCTCTTTGTTTCGAAAACATAAATTCTAGGTGGTGACAATCTAGGCTACATGTGACTGCCGAGGGCGATAGAGGGGGTGAGGTAAAAAGTTGGTGGGAGGAAGGGAGTGTCCGTACTGTATCTAGTAATAGATACTCTTTCTTATACTGTGCCTTAAGGCTGCACCGAGCCTATTGTGTTGCCCCCTTGTTGCCTCCAATCGTATTTTTTTATTTCTTTGCAATTAAACAATATTAAATTACAGGACTGGTATAAACGAGCTTCGCAACCTACAATATCTGCCGCGGTGGAGCGAGGCGCGCGAGTTTCTGTTCGAAGACAGGACCCGCGCCCACGCAGACCACGTGGGGCACGGGCTTGATAGGATCACTACTGCCGCTGTTGGTGAGTTAATGTTCACTATCCTACCGACTGCGCCAAATCGTAGCTACAGCTACTAGTATAGATAGAACATGGAGGACTTTCTAAAACCTGACATCTACTGTACCTAATGTATACTCATGTTTCACAAATAAATGATTCTTATTCTTAGAATATACAGCTTACAGTATGAGAAAGAGTATGGTTTTACGTACAGTACGGGCACTGTCCCCCACCAATTCCGACCTCACCTCTTGGAAGACGGGAGGAATACACATACCACGTCCTTACCTTTTGTATGAAGTAACAATAAAGTTTTCACGGTGCTTTATATTATTACTAGCTTTTGCCCGCGACTTCGTCCGCGTGGAGTTTGGAATGGAAAACCCCAAGTATCCTATGTTACTTCTAATACCTCTAAGAATATGTGTACAAAGTTTCATGATGATCTGTTAAGCAGTTTTCGCGTGAAAGCCTAACAAACAAACTTACATTCACATTTACAATATTAGGGATTAGGGATTATAAACCTCCTGGAAGAAATTATCTATACTCCATTCAGGAATTCGAGCGACAAAATGTAAACAACGGTAATACCAGTGTAGAAAATACCATCTCGAGACGGAAGAAAGCTTATCTCCGGATTGAATAATAGTAAATTATCTATTCTACTCGCAAAGGATTACAACAAATGATATGTGTAAGGAATGTGTTGCTGGGCGAGAAAAGCACCAGCGAGCTGCAGCGCGTCGCTAGGCAACGCGCGGCCTTTCGGCACGTGTAACGGGCACTCGCGAGCCGACAAAGCGCTCGCGCCCTCGCCCCGCGCCAGTCGGCCTCGAGGCGCGAACGGAGACGACACGTATTTCTGCGCACGCGCTCGCGCTCCTGTCTCTCGCGCTCCAAAAGTTAATTGTTTGTTATAATAGTGCGATATTTTGTAAACCTGTGTTGTTGACTTTTCACAATAAATAATATTAGACTCTCATAAGGAGGTATCATTGACTAGGCTTACATATGTTAATTTTGTATGGAAAATAATTTTAAAAAACGCGTGTTATTATTTATTTTAGATTAAAAGAAAGCGTGACTGTAAATATTTTATTTCGTGCTCTGGCAACAATCAGATATTTTAGACCTTTGGTCCGTTTTAACAAAGTTCTAAATGTTTTCTTTTTTTATCGTACACAATAACGTAAACGCGTCTCTTGATTGTTTAATACCTTCGTCTGAGTTCGGACGCTATGCGCGGATGTTACGTATATCACAAAAAGCCCACACAGATGGAGTAGCGGGCTACATAACATAATTTAAAAATTTCATTCAAATTGTCACGATTGTTTTTATTATTTATAGATAGACATTAGACAAAACATTTTTAATGTCATCGCAATGTATTATATGCCGTGCCGAAATAATTTTATTCCAAAATAAAAAATGCACCAAAGGTTTTTGACCACGTAATGTCACTTTGACAGTGACGTTTCTTTGTTTACATTTTGTCGCTCGAATTCCTGAACGGAGTATAAATGACGGTGAAAACCGTATCAAAATTCGTTGTGTGGTTTAGAAGAAGTAAGCAAAGAAACAGAAATAATTGGAACAGACGCGGATATCGACTTTGTTTTATAGTATTTAGTGATAACGATTTTGTATTTCTGTATAACTGAACTTTGCTAACCTGACACATACATGGATTCATAAACTCAAGACCGTAATCCCTCTCGGGGTGGTCAGGAGCATTGTTATAACTACCAACTTTCTGTTTAAGAATGTAGTTGTAGCGAAGCTAACATTTAGCAATTTAAGTTTCAAAATGACGTGTCAAGTGGTGAGAGGTGGCTAGCCTTTCGCCCACATAAACACTGCAAAAGAAACCTTTATCCCTTAGTCGCTTCGTAAGACACCCACGGGAAGAGTTGGGGTGGTCAATTCTAAACCACCACTCGGCTAAACTGACACGCTGACAAAATAAGTTCCCCTTCTTGGTTGACATCCCACATATCCGCACCAAGCGCCATTCCGATTCTTTTATAATGCGCACAGCCAGGGAGTGGAATGCCTTACCTGCGTCAGTATTTCCGAGCACTTACAACCCGAATTCCTTTAAAGTACGAGTGAATAGGCATCTTCTGGGTAAGCTCGTTACATCTTCGACCCCATCTTCGTCCTGAGGACTAGATTGAGGTCAAGAGCAAACCCATAATTAATGAAATAAAACCGGTCAAGTGCGAGTCGGGCTACTCGCGCACCGAGGGTTCCGTACCACATCACCACCAGAACACAACATTATTAACTTAGAAAAAACCTTTTTTTGTCCGGGACCTTTAGCGCGAGACCGACTCACACTTGGCCGGTTTTTAGTATTTGTTGTTATTCTGTAGAGTTTGCTCTATAATCACACTAAGTTTGACGCTTATATGTATTACCGTTTTTACGATAGAGAGCGTGAAGAAAAAACGTTGATAAAAACTAGTTTCTTGTTGAGAACCCCCCTTAATTTTTAACTTTTTGACATTTTTATTATTTGCTAACAAATCCGCCGTAATAAAGAAATTAAATAATCAATCAATAATCAATTATTAAATAATCTGAGAAAATTTCAACTATCTAGCTATTACGGTTCAAAAGTTACAGCCCTAAATAGGTAGGACAGACGGGCGGACGGACGGACGGACGAACGAACGGACAGACAGACAGACAGACAGACAGACGGACGGACGGACAACGTAGGCTTAGTAGTAGGGTCCCATTTTCACCCTTTGGGTACGGAACCCTAAAATAAAAAAAACACGATAAAATTATTATTTATTTGTCACAGGAGTCCTGAAGGCGATCCATTGCGGCGAGGAATCGGACCGAGGCAGGATAACCAAGGACGTGGTCGCCTTCCACGCGGCGCACTTCAACAAGCTCGTGCAACTGCTGCAGTTGGACCTCTACGAGCCGCCGATATCACAGTGCGTCACATGGTAAGTTATATTACATTTTTCTGTGCATGGCATAAGTATAAAGTCAAGGCAGACCCCGGAGAAGGAGGCGTGATGAGTTGGATGCGTTTTTGGTATTGGTTGAGCGGGCTCATTTTCCGCAACTCGACGACTTAGGCGCCTATTTTGCGTTGGGTGGGAATGACTACTCCTGCCATCCCAGCTCCTCCAGGAAGCCCACCAGCTTGTTAATGCTGTTGAAGACCTCCGGAAGGGACCCCGGTGATCCGAGGTGTTGTGCCCGATAGTGTGCTAGCCCGTTGCATTCCAGCAGCACGAGCGCAGCCGTTTCTTCAACCTCCATGCACACCCTGCATAGAGGACTGTTAGTAACACCAATATTGAACAGATGTTTGTTAAAAGGACCGTGACCAGTCAGGGCTCCAGTAACTATGCGTAGTTGAGCTCTCCTGAGATGCAAGAGGCTCCTGGTGAGGCGAGGGTTAACCCTTTGTAGAGCACTCCTCGCCTGAGTTGGATGCCTATTGCAACGAATTGAAGGATACCGCATTGAATAGAGGTGTGGAAGAGTTTAGGGGAGACTTTTGCTTAGGATCGGAGGTTATACAGGTTGTTAGGGTAAACAGTTGCATTACTTTAAGGGGTGATCGATTGTACCCATCATACTGAACAACTTTCCCAAAGAAACCTATAGGAAATTCGCAATGTTTTTTTTTTCGTACAAAACTTCGATCAGCTGATTGCATTTAGTATGGGAAGTCCATTTTTTTTTTTTACGAATTTCCTATATGTTCCTTTGGAAAAGTTGTTCAGTATCATGGGTACAATCACCCCTTGAAGTAATGCAACTGTTTACCCTAACACCCTGTACAATAATAGCCCTACAGAGCCGTATTTGTGCCAAGCACGTTCCAGGGGGGGGGGATAGGTGGAATTTAGTTTAACTCCCTCCTGATATCTACCTACTAATTCAGTCTATACGAATAGTACTACTACAGAAATACGTACACCATTACCATCCCGATTTGTTTTACAGGGTGTAACAAAACGCCCTAGTAATACTTGAATAACTTCACTATGGAAACAATTTCGAAATCTCGAAAACACAGCTGTCTCATACATTTTAGTCGAGTTGGTACTGCAGTTTTGTACGGAACAGCTGATTTATTTGCCGCGATGTCGAAATTGGCTCCATAGTTAAAGTTGTTCAGATTGATGGGCTGAAGAACCCCTTATAAGTATTACTAGGGTGTTTTGTTACACTCTGTGGATAATCACAATATATGTTATTTTCCCCCACGCAGGCTAGAGGAAGCGAAGTTAAACCAGCTACGTCGCGAAGGTGTCAAGTATTCGCGTCTTCCGCTCTGCGACGACGACATTTACTTCTTGCCGAGGAACATCATTCACCAGTTCAGGACAGTGTCCGCTGTTACTTCTGTCGGTAAGTTAGCTATTATTCAACCTAAAGTCTAATAATCCTGTGTTAAGTGTAACACCGTCTCATATTCCTAACGCGTTACGAAATATTATGAAAATAGAAGAGGACTTTGTCCGCATGGGTTCCCGTCATCGTAGCGATATAAATGATATACCAATAAAAAGTTGTATCGAAATCGATCGATCGAGATCCTACCCACGCTGCGTTTTCCGGTACGCGGTCGCCACTCGAGGTCACTTCGGCCCCATTTGTCATCGGTTTTGTGAGCAATGTGCCCCGCTTACTGCCACTATAGTTTAGCGATTGTGTGACTGACTGATTGTTGTATAATGATTGGGAACGAAAAAGTGCAACAAGTGAATGAGTTTGTATATTTAGGATGCATGTTTACTAGAGATGGGAAATGTGAGGGTGATGTGCATAGGCGAGTAACAGCGGGAAACAAAGTAAACGGTGCTCTACATACTATTGTGGCTAGCCAAGTAGTGTCCAAAAAGTCGCGACTTGCTCTACACAGTGGTGTGTTGGTGCCTACACTTATGTATGGCAGTGAGTCCTGGGTATGGCAGAAGAAGCATACAAGTAAAATTAATGCTGTTAAAATACGTTCCTTGCGAAGTATGTGTGGTGTCACGCTATGAGATAGAGTGAGAGATTGTGTAATAAGAGATCGATGTAAATTGAAAGAAGAAGTTGTGTCAAGAATAGAGAAAGGAAAACTTCGTTGGTTTGGTCATGTGGAGAGGATGAGTGACAGCAGATGTATGAAAGAGATATATGTTGCAAATGTGAGTGGAAGTGTCGGCAGAGGGCGCCCTCGTAGGACCTATGCTGATCAAATCAGTTGCGTCATATAAAAAGGGGAGGTGCGGAGTACTCGAAACCGACGGGCATGTATGAAGAGATGTATCGATGTGCATGAGGCAAAAGAGGTATGTAAGGATCGTAGTAAGTGGCGCGCCCTGATCTCTGCCTACCCCACTGGGAAAGAGGCGTGACGTTATAGATAGATAGATAGTTTAGCGATTCTTTGGGCTATGTTTTTACTCTGGTTCTTCTGCGGATCTCTTCGTTTCTGATTCAATCTCGCAGGAAAACTCCGAGCATAGCCCTCTCCATTGCCATTTGGGTGACTTTCAGCCTTTTTATAAGGCCTTGAGTGAGTGACCACGTATAAACTATGTATATATGTATATTTTTCCACCAGCGTGGCATCTTCGCCTGAAGCAGTACTACCCGTCATCGGAGGCTTCGTCGCCAGCCGACGAGCGGCCGCCGACCGAGACTCTGCCTGTCACACCCAACCACTCGCCTTCCACTAACGGTAAGACAAATAATCTCTATCGAGGCAGAAACATTGTTACAATTACCAGTGCAATCGTAGCAAGCTCACCTTTATGATATTGAAACTATTAACGTACTAAATTTCCGTTTTTACAGCACCAAATACATACCACATATTTATACTTCTATACTAAGAGCGATGATAGCCCATACGGAAGAGAGCTAGCGCCTCAATCATGAGGACGCGGTTCGATTCCAGGCCCGTACCACTAAGTTCTTCGGAAATTATGTACGGTTGTATTTATCGTTTACTAGCTCGGCGGTGAAGGAAAACATCGTGAGGAAACCTGCATTACCGAGAATGAAAAGAAAATACCGTAAGAGGTATGCGTAAAATATGGGTGAGCTTGGGGCAAACACAAAAGATCAGCGATGGTCGCAGTGTTACATAACGACCCTTGCTTGCAATAGCTCAACCACCAATAATAATAAATGCACGCCTTCCATATAAATTAATAAATTGCCCGTGATTACGGAACGTAAGACATACAATAATAATACTTCTATACTAATATTATCATTATTTATGTACAATTTGTAACACCACTGGCTTTTCAGTGAAGGAAAACATCGTGAGGAAACCTGAATGCTTCAATTTCCATGCATGTATTGTACCTACTGTCCATTACAAGTGGCGACGGGCTCACTCCCCGTCATACTGGACAGAGTTTTGGTACTGGTAATTAAATTACTAGTGAAACGTGGATGTTCTGAAGATTCAGAATATCTCTGACTACCCCCTCGGGGAATATAGTCTTGAGCATATGCTATGCTAATAAAAGAGGAAAGATTTGATCCTACTAATATTATAAATGCGAAAGTTTGTAAGTATGGATGGATGGATGGATGGATGTTTGTTCCGCTTTCACGCAAAAACTGCTGAACGGATTTTGACTAAATTTAGCATACAGATAGACCATGGCCTGGATTAACGCATAGGGTACTTTTTATCCGGGTAACGCAGACGAAGTCGCGGGCAACAGCTAGTAAGTTAAAACAATCGCTTGTGTACTTTGATGAATCGTCAGGTATATTTCAAATATACATTTAATTCAACACTTTATTGCATTTATCCTAATTCCTACTTAATATTAATATTATAAACGCGAAAGTTTGTAAGTATGGATGGATGGATGGATGTTTGTTCCGCTTTCACGCAAAAACTATTGAACGGATTTTGATGAAATTTGGCATACAGATAGACCATGGCCTGGATTAACACATAGGGTACTTTTTATCCGGGTAACGCAGACGAAGTCGCGGGCAACAGCTAGTGATGTACATAAGGTAATACGTACCAAGTGCAAGCCGACGGCGGCTCCTGCATTGCACTGTGGGCCTATCCATTCATTTTACTTTGATCGAAGGAAAATCAATGCAAATCGGGGTCATTCGAACTATGAAACGCATCACATGATCATTTTATGCGCTTCTTAAACCTTTTCTGTGGTGTATTTTATCATGTCATTCCAGACTGCCCTAATTACATAATTTGTTTTCTTTGCAGAGACCAAAAAATCATCGACAACTAAACACAAGGCCGGCGTCATCGAGATGAGAGCACTTAGTGCCAAATTCATTGAAAAGCCCGCTCTGAACATAACAGAGAAGAGAAACAGTGTAGATGCTCAGGTTAAGACTGAAAAACCTGAGGAGAGAAAAGACAAGAAACCAGATTTAAAAACAGAAACCAAACCGGACAGGACTGAAGTAAAAACCGAAAAAACAGAATCAAAATTGCCAGACCGATCAGAATCAAAATCCGATCGGTCAGAACCCAAATCTGACCGTTCAGAATCAAAGCCAGACCGATCAGAATCAAAACCTGACCGATCGGAATCAAAATCAGACAGAGATCGATCAGAATCAAAACTGGACAGATCTGATTCTAAGTCCGACCGAACGGACAGGGATAAGAATTACCACAGGCACAAAGATGACAAGCACCGATCGGAGAGCCGATCAGACAAATCAGATCATCACAGACGTCATTCGTCATCAAGGCACAAGTCTTCGCATCACAGGTCTGAACGAAGAGATAAGGACCACAGGAAGGACCGTGACGACCGAAGGGATCACAAACACAACGGTAAAGATAAACATACAGATTCGAAGCCAAAGGAAAGTGGGAAGTTACCGCAGGAAGTGGTACATCGACCTCCGGATTAAACTTGCTTTTTGTGTGACTTTTGTGTTTAAGTTGAAGTGTGTTACTCGTTTTGCTGGCGGAAGTCAAGGGGACAGGTGAGTTAGATAAAATATTTATTATAAACTCTCTGAAAAAAATTGTTTTATTAAAGAACATAATTCTCTATTTATTACACTTATTGGAAAGGTATCTGAATATGTTTTTAGATGATGATTGTTGATTTTGATCGGCGCCAAAAGAGTATCTATAAGGCCTTGAGCAGACGACGGTCAATTTTGCCCGCGGGCATCTGCGGTCATGCGTTGCCTGCAATGGAACTGTACGGATGAATATTTCCCGTCGCAATTTACAGCCATAGCACAAAAATATGGTAACATTAACATCTCGATAAGGTCAGCAATAAGGTAGCAATCTCCTTTTTTTTAACTAGCATATGTTCACAACTATATTCCCCGAGGGGGTAATCAGAGATATTCTGAATCTTCAGAACATCCATGTTTCACTAGTAATACAAGTACCGAAACTCTGTCCAGTTTGACGGGGTAGTGACTTGGTACATTTTTGTTTGCACGCGCGCCCTTATACCTGTTGGTAGGGTATTGACAAATTGAAGGAAAGATCGGGTGCGAATAACTTTGCACTTTATTGCCGCGTTGAAAGAGTACCTATTTATTTAATTTTGTTTATTCTGTGTCTGTGGTCAATTTCAAACTGATAGCGCAGGCAAATTGTTCGTCGTCTGCTCAGGGCCTTACTCAACAAATTAATTAATTTGAAATACAAATAATTTTTGTTGCTATTTTATGGATACAAAGATAATTCACTTGATATACGTAATTTTGAATTTAATTATCAAAAGCAATTTATCAACAAATATTGTGTAAAATAAATGAACATTTCTGTCTAGCAAAACGAAGTCAACGTAACTTCGTCCTTATTACTAGTGTACCTTAGGGTGAATTGTAAATATCATAGGTTTAAGGAGTCTCGTAGAGGCTAAGCGAAGATGGATTGGGGTCTTACTTTAGTACATTTTTAACTTATCAACACATTTGTTGCCCTGAACGCAAACATGATAAATTTTTTGTTAGTGCGGAAACTTTAACCATTGCATTCTACTGCACAAACTCAACATTAACTATGGAGCCAACTTCAAAATCAGCCTGCGTAACATGGCAGAGGTGAGAGCCACACAGGTCACTTCTAAACGTCAAATTTGAGTGAGATACTATGGAGATAACCACCAATTTAGATCCAACCAACTAGGTAGGTCCAACTTCAAGAAAGAGATCAGCCGTCGAATCCAACTCGGCTGGGCAGCGTTCGGGAAGCTACGTAGTATCTTCACGTCCCAAATACCGCAGTGTCTTAAAACGAAAGTCTTCGATCAGTGTGTGTTGCCAGTGATGACATATGGAACAGAAATGTGGTCGTTCACTCAAGGCCTCATAAAAAGGCTGAAAGTCACCCAAAGGGCAATGGAGAGGGCTATGCTTGGAGTCTCCCTGCGAGATCGAATCAGAAATGAAGAGATCCGCAGAAGAACCAGAGTAGCTGACATAGCCCAAAGAATTGCTAAACTAAAGTGGCAGTGGGCGGGGCACATTGCTCGCAGAACCGATGGCCGATGGGGCCGAAAAGTTCTCGAGTGGCGACCACGTACCGGAAAGCGCAGCGTGGGTAGGCCCTCCACACGGTGGACCGACGACCTGGTGAAGGCGGCGGGAAAACGATGGATGAGGGCAGCGCAGGACCGGTCGCTATGGCGATCCTTGGGGGAGGCCTAAGTCCAGCAGTGGACGTCCGTCGGCTGAGATGATGATGATGAACCACCAATTTGACGTTTAAAAGTGACCTGTGTCGCTCCCACCTCTGTCATGTTACGCAGGCAGGAAAAAAAACAGCTGTTCCGCATTTGGGTCGCGTTTTCTATGGAGCAACATAAAATTTTTGCGCGATATCAATATTGAACCCGCAGTGAAAAAGCGAACAAATTAAGAGTCCTTTAAGTTCTGCAATGTTGTATGGAACAGCTGATCATTTTTTCGCGATATCGAAGTTGGCTCTCTAGTAAAAAGTTGTTTAGTTTGATGAGTAAAATGCTTGGTTAAAGTTTGACTAAAAAATGATGTTAGAAGTAAATGAATGTTGAATTGGTTTGGATTTAAAATAACTTCTGAATTTTGGCAGTCTGTGTATGAAATAAAGATGTTGAAAGGAACCAATATAAAATATAAAGGAACCAAACTAAATATATTCTCAAGTTACATAGAAGGTAGTTTTTCTTTCTAGTGTGTTGTGTTATAAAAAAATCATCATCTTTATTCTGGAATTTAAAGTGGCAATTTGTTAAAGAAAACATAAAGTTTTATATATCTTTCTGTCAGTTGCAGAAACGCTCATTAAAGTTAATCCTCCATTAAATCTCAACAAGTTGACGTAGTTAAAGCAAGCAAGAGATTTAATGGAGGATTAACTCTAATGAGTTAATAACTCTGTTTCTGCAACTAACACTTTGTACATTAAAGTTAAAGTAAGGCCCTCTGATTGAATACGCAGTTTTAGATATCCCAGTGACTTATTATAGATTTTCATACAGTTTCATAACGAAAGGATATCAAAATTCCTGTATGTATTTCCAATATGGAAACACATCGAGTTTTCGGAATTCGATCTCTGTAGGAAAAGTGAAAAAATATAATTGCACGGAAAATATTTTCTTTTAACAATTTTCGTTAGATGTTTGGTAGGTATATCGGATTTTATAAATCTTATGATTAGTGTATAATTTAATTTGTGAATTTATGATTAGTTTTAGGTTTTTTGAACGAGCCAATCGTGAAAATGTGTAAATTATAATTATTTTAAGTACTTATAAAATTATTGTTCTAAAAAAAGCAATTATAATAATTTTAATTATTTTTGTTCTTATTGATTTCAAAAAGTCTGTAAATTTATTTTTGTCTTCCCTTTTTTTTCAGACACCGTTTAATATCTAAAACTGCGTTGTGATTGTGATTTTTGAAAGAGTTTTAACGAAGACGAAATATTATAATAATTAAAAAATAAATTTTAAGAATAAAAAAAATTATTATTCACACATATTTCTAAAAATTGCACTAAGACGATAAATATTATTCTGATGACTAATTTAAGTTAGATTTAACTTTTGAGCTTTACTAATAAAATGTGTTTATTGACTGGCTAAAAATTGTTCCAGGCTCAAATCTGGGGACTTTTTCATAAATATGCCAATAGTACTATGACAATTCGGGGTACATTGCTGGCTACGTATGGCGTTAAACAACAAGGTGTCCTAACATTCGCAGTAATGTATCTGAAATTTTCATTGTGAATTACAAATTTAATGTTTATGAAATAAGCCCCAGGACGCACAGTCCATGACACCCTAAAAAATTATTAAAATTTAATAAACTACGGTTGCGCGGAAAAAAAATGTACCTAGTAGTCATTTTATAAGTATATTTTGTTGGTAAAGAATTTAATGTGATTTCTATTATTTACAGTAAATTGTCCCCTTTGGCGGTTCTGTGACCACTATAATTGATTATAAAGTTTAAAAAAAACCTTTAATCTAAAAATAAAATTAATTTTAGATATCTTTTTATAGATTGTAGAATTTGAGTTACGGACTGAATTAAAAATCATGGTTAAAATACAAATTTAACCTAAATTACAGTGGTCACAATATACCAGTAGTTAAATGAACATTTTTATTCCCAGATCTTAATACAGTATTTAAAATTAGTCATCGGTCAATCATAATATCACCGAGTAGATATTCTACAGAGAAACTGGTTCAATACATGTGTAAAGCAGTTTCTCTGTAGGATATCTACTCGGTGACAATATGTCGTGATGTTTTTAGGTGTCCAAGCAACTTTTTTAATTATAAAAATTCAGAAATTCTGTAGTTCTCGTATCTATTGATGTTTGACATTTATTGCCAGTTTCTAATTGATTGTTTGATTGGATATGTTAAATTAAATAGTGTGAAGATTTCGAATAGTGTTCTGTGCGCGACTTTTATAAATATCACTGAAAAATCGGGTCTGTTATGTGAAATTTATTAATGGAACCAGTCAGGGTTGCTATACAGGGTGAAATTGATATCATTGGCATCCTTTTAAACTAAGAGTCTACCCATCAAACTGAACAACTTTTACTATGGGAGCAAACCGATCGGAGCAACTAAAAAATCGGCTGTTGCATACATTTGCATCGAGTAGTCATTGCAGTTTAGTATGGAACAGCAGATTTTTTAGTTGCTCCGATCTGTTTCCTCCCATAGTAAAAGTTGTTCAGTTTGATGGGTAGACTGTTAGTTTAAAAGGATGCCAATGATATCAATTTCACCCTGTAGACATAGGCGGGTCGGCACTGTCGGTCCAGCACTATTAATTTGTCGATCAACAAAGCCGACCCGAAGCAGTCACTGCACTTGTTCGGCTTCATTCGGCTTGTGCCGATCGGGTAGTTCGTTCGAGTAGACGCATCATTCGAACATTCATCTGCATACATTTGATTTTACCGCCCGGTTTTGCCGATTGTTTCATCCGGCTTTGCCCGGCCACTGTATTCGAGCGGCTTTTTTCCCGAACATTCATCTACACATTTTCAATTTTACCGCCCGGCTGTGCCGATTAATGCCGGCCCGCTTATATTTAATGTAGTTTCCTATGGATGAAGCCCGGAAAGCATTGAATCAGATATTAAATAGCCTCAAGTAACATTACAACCGGAGGCAGGAACCCGTTGGATGAGGGCAGCGCAGGACCGGTCGTTGTGGCGATCCTTGGGGATCCTTATACCCGATATCCAGCAGTGGACGTCCATCGGCTGTGATGATTAATATGTTAGTTTTGCAAGTATCGACAGTGTCGGTCCAATTAAGATAAATTAAACAAAATCAAATCCCAGATTGCGGCAGACGCCCGTTCAATACTACGCATCACTACATTAGTATAAAACAAAGTCGGTTCCCTCTGTCTGTCTGGCCCTATGTATGCTTAGATCTTTAAAACTACGCAACGGATTTGGATGCGTTTTTTTTAATAGATTCAAGAGGAAGATTTATATGTATATTTTAGTATCAGCATTGCACCCGTGCGAAGCCGGAGTGGGTCGCTAGTATGAAATAAAATATACAAATCTATGTCGCACCCAGTGAGTGGAACCACCCTAGCGGCCGGACTATAACACAATTATCACTGTTTTTTATTTATAACTTATTTGAGTTTTGCTTGTGACTAGCACTGCATTTCTACCAATGTAGTAGTTTGTTAGAGTATACCAATATGGAGGATTGTTTCATAAGCAAAAACACAGTTGAGTAGAGATCGGAGCTTCCATGAAGCCTCGTAGCATGCTCAAACGTGAACACCTCGAAAATTACGCGAATTACAACCGCTGCTCGCGATAAGGTAGATAAGATAGAGGGGAAGAGAGGCAGAGGAAGACCAGAGTTATCTAGCCCAAGTGAAGGAAAAGGTTGATGTCGTGTCGTATCAGGAACTCAAGACACTAGCTGAAAGTAGACAGGATTGGCGAATACTCCACCGACAAGAGCGTAGCTCTTAAATAAGATGATGATGATGATGCTCGCGATAAACCTTGCAACCGTGCGTAACTCGACATAATTATCTCATTTATTTTACTAACTAACATCAGATGTTAGTACAATAAATGAGATTATTTTACTAACTACATAACATCAGATGTTAGTAAAATAAATGAGATATTATGATTCTGTGAGCGAGTGATTCTGTCATGTTCTATGCAGTAAATGTCAAACATGAATTAATGAAAATAATAATCTTATTTTAAGTGTACCCCGTATACGTTTCCCGTGTAAATGACAATGACTAGAAAGAATTGCAGTATTATTAATGTTTATAGCAGAAATTAATAGAAATAGCATCTACTTGCCAGACTTCTGCATCCAGTATATTATTCCTTCATCGAATGGAGGTATAATCGTATTTTGTCTCATGTCTAGCTAACTTGGATATGACTTTCGCAAGAGCGACCCATTTAAATTAAATAATTTCATTTCAAAGGTTGAAATGTCGTGATTTGGTAATGGCATATCCATGTTATTTTAATTGTCGACAAAATGACCATTATACAATTATTTTGATTGACATTTTAAGTCTAATTTGAAAATAATACAATTTATTGATTTGTAAAGGATAAATTAAAAATACTAGGATGTTTATTCGTATCGAAAATCTGTTTTATAATTAATTTTAAAATGTAAAATACCCTTTAAAAAATTTAACAAGATTTAGCGCAAATATTGTTTCAATAAAAAATACTATTTGTCAAAGAATTTTCTGAATCTTAAATTATTTTTCTTCTTTTTGCGAACGTGTACAATATATGTACATTATTTCTTTTTAATTCTAGATTAAGTTGACGGTAATCAGTGCCCGTTACCTAAATCAGTAACTTTTAAAAACTTAAGTTACACTATCTGCAACTCACGCGTTTCTCGCTTGAGAATCTAAATCGTAAATGAAAGGAGAACTGAGTGAGTTTGTTCAATTGAAAATGACAATGTCGAAATATTCTGCGTTGATTTAATTATTTTATAAAGTCAGGAGGAAAATAAATTATTGTAATAATTAAGAGTTTTGACTCTGGTCTCAAGTCTGGGGATATACTCTCTGAAATGTGGTTATATAATTGATATAGGACCTTAAAATAACTACTTTACGATTCATTGTACATTGGCATTACCTTATTAGACAATTCGCTTGCGAAATTGGGTACACAAAGTACACATACTTAGATCTTTGCGAAAATTTAAGTCTAATAAAAACGGGCTCGCATTTGGCAGACAATTTGTATAAAAAGGTAAAGCATTAATACAATGTGTCATGATCATTTTTAGAAAAGGTACTTATTAGCGTTTATCGCTTACAACACTTTCGGTGCCTTTGTAAGATAAACTGTGGTTAAATTGGTTATGTCTGAACCGAAAAGCGCAACGAGGTACCATTTCTTGTGAAATGACACTAATAATGTATATTTGTAGTTTTTTGAGAAGGTCCCCAGAATCTATTGTGATTGATATATTTAACTTTATGTTTAGGTGGTTAATTTATTGTTTCACGTTTCCTATATTTTTTTGAAAATAATAATTAGATTATAAATAGAATTTTCGGTGGTTTTATTTTTAAGGTATCTCCCTGATTTTATGTTTGTTTTTAATTAGTTCCATAAATAAAACTAAACATTTAGAATTTTTATGATTTATTTTAACTTATACCGAATTTCCAAGGTATATTGCAAAACATCGAAAAAACGTTTTTATTTAAGTACAAACAAATAAATACATGGTGATTGATCTCAGTCAGAATGTAAAATTATCTAAAGTATGTTAAAATGATTATAATAATGATAAACAAGTTAGAAAATGTCGCATGGTGGTACATTGATAAAATACTACAGGACCTTAGAAAGATGTAAAAGCACATTTTTGTTCCTTGTATTAAAGTGATCCTATACATATACAGGCTGTAAGTGACAGCCTAGCAAATGTGAACTCAGACCATCAAACTGAACAACTTTCACTGTGGAGCCTACCTCAGGAAACGCGAAAAAAACTGTACCTACCCGTCTAAAATGTATGGGACAGCAGATTTTTTTTCGCTTTTCCTGAGGTAGGCTCCGCAGTGAAAGTTGTTCAGTGTGATGGTCTGAGTTCACCGTTTCAGTATTTGCTAGGCTGTCACGTACACCCTGTATACATATTTTTGAAGCTGAGCTGATCTTACATACACTTTCTTAAAAAATGACGGCTTAATTTTTTTTAAGGAGGGTGATCCCGAAAGCAGGCCTCCATCACTCGACCGTAGATGCCGAGATAAGCACCTACACTTTGGCGCATCGTAAGCGATAGGCTTGCTTGATTTCCGCCACTCGCTCCTGACGACAAAGTCGCATACGTTGCGAGCTGTACGAAGCAATAATGCTGAGACGAGCTTCATTAGATACACTTTAGCGCGTACCGTCTGGGAGTAGGTAATTATATCGTGGGAATTTATCGGTTTTCCACGGAAATGATGTATTTGTTACGCGTGTAGTAGAGATTAATCTTTGCCGAAAGCGTGGATTCGGCGGCCATGCTTTTGTATGTATGATTGCTATTAACTATTATCAATACATAAAATCTTTTGTAAATAAATATGAATGTACCACCATGTATTTTATACAAAACGAAACGTTGATAAATAAAAAAAATGTAATAGAAATGACAATTTAATAATGGCACGTAGGCGAATGACCATAACAGATAAAATAATTGACAAATATGCATGGCAAGATGACTGGATGAAACATGACTAAGTATAAAAACGTGAATAATTTACGAGATTCAAAAATTTATTAACAGATATTTTACAATAACTAACAATGTGTGAAAAGTGGTTATTCTGAAAATATACCCATTATACTTAGAACATATATTTTATGACCACTCCCTCGGGTAATATAGTCGTGAATAATATGCTAAAGCTTTAGCATATTATGCATTTGTGTAAATCCAGCACGTGCCGCAGGCGAGGGCTGTATACGAGCCGAGATTGTAATGACAACGCGACTCACTCGCATCTCATACGATGTTTTTCACATTTGCGAGGAAAAAATTTCACAAATAGGTTTAGACAAAAAATTATGAAAAGTGGCGTGCATAGCAAGTCTGTTGAAAGGTATAGTGAACATTCATTTCATTTGTAAAGTATGTATATTTTCCATAAAAAAAATATAGTAGTTTTTGTAAAATATCTGTAAATATTTTTCTACTTAACACATTCAGAACAGAACTCATATGAGATATACAATTATATCGCATTGATATTCTAGAGATCACAAACTACGTAATCAAAAATCTTCTAAAAAAGGTTTTTAAAATCAAATTGCATAATATAAGGCACTTTGTTTTTTAAAAATGCAGTCCCTATCAGTCCTAGAATTTAAAATAAATATATTTTTACACAATTAAAGGTGTTTTTGAGTGGTTTTAAAACAAATCTTTTGGATATGTTGAGCTTTTGTGCTTTTGGATATAAATTGACATAATCAATCTCACTTCTGATTTTAGGGTAATTTTCATAACAAAATTTTTGTTAGGTATCACTTTGGCGAGAAAATTAATAATTTATTATTACTTATTTATTAGTTTATCTGTATTCACAGACCGAATTAAAATAAAACATAAGTTTTGACACGATGTGTTTATATTTTTCATTTAAAATTATTTCCGATTTCAATTATTTTAAAATCAATCATAAACACCAGAAATAAACTAATGATAATTTTTCAAATATAAAAAAGGTTACAACCTGCTCTTAAATTACTAGAATAATATAAAAATTGGCAAGTAAATATATAGATGACTTTACAACTTTAATAAAAGGGTTAAAACAATACTTTGGTAATTGCACGGCAGTTAAGATGGTGCCCGCGTGTCGGTCACTGAAAAGTAAACAAAAATAGATTAAAGATACAAGTGAAAAAAGAAAACGGACAAGTGTGAGTTGGAGTCGCGCCCTCAGGGTTCCGTACACACTCAATTATGAAGAGCAAGCCTAACTTTGCAGTGGAAAAAAATATTGTCCCATACATCCGTCTACATCTTGGTAGTTGCTTGCCTTTACTTGTGTTGTGAGACCATGCTTCTCGCCATATTTCATCATCTTAGGTTTTCGGGAACTGTAGTAGTATTAGCATTTATTCTGTGCTTTAGGTTTAGATTTGCAAGTTGCGATTATCAAACATGAATGGCCGTATCTTTTGATTTCATTGACAGCTTGAACTTTTTTACACCTTCAAGAGATACGTAGTATTTGGTATTAATTTAAACTTGATACCTCACAGACAGACAGCCAACAAAGTGATCCTATAAGGGTAACGCTTTTCCCTTTTGAGGTACAGAACCCTAAAAACTTAGACTGAATTAGCTGCTTATCAGCACGTAAGCTTCGACTAAAAGTCTACCCAGGGAATAGGCAATAGTGTTCATTTTACTCTATTCGAAGCAATAGTGTAGCAAATTATAGTCAACGCATAAGGGCTCTTACAGACGAGCGACACTTTACTGTCGCCGTGTGTCGCAGAGCCGCGACGTTCTGCGACCCACGCGTCGCGCTCATACACTTTACGGTCGCGCGACACACGGCGACCGCAAAGTGTCGCTCGTATATACGCGCTCTAAGGTGCTGTTTATACAGAAGAGACGCATGGCGGTGGTGGATAGTCAAAGTAACATAATATTCAACCTTATAGTACGCAGCATAGCGTTGTTTTTGTCGTAAAGGAAAATCGCGCCCCCGCCACTAGGCGACGACGCCTGGAGGCGCGGGCGTAATTCTCCAAACGACGCTATGCTGCGTACTATAAGGTTTATATTGCCACACTCCGCCCGCGTCACGTCCGCGCCACGTCACTTCTGTTTAAACAGCACCTTAGATTAGACAATACTCACCACAAATCTGTTGACTTTGGGCACAGACTGTTTCGGTACGGTCGTTGGCTGCACGTTCATGCTCTCAAATTTCTGACGGAGACTGTGAAAGAACATGAACATTGATTATAAATGAGTTATCTTCATCATCATCAGCTTCTGTTGTCCATACAGCAGGGGACGTACCCTCAAGGAGAGGTGTACCTCCCCAATGTTTACTTACAGATTTTCTTTATAATCATAATCATAATTATCTTTATTGCTTTTATGTGGTTTTTCAGTATATGGCAGGTGTTCCCCGGATTTCCTTCACCGATAGTAAATTAATAAAATTAAAGATTGAAATGTCGGGCGGCGAACGGGATTCGAACCCACGTCCTGCCTTTCCGGGACATGCTCCTCTCCAATAGAGCTGTCGATGTCGGCGCCCCGCAGGCCACGACGAAATTTTCAATCTATATTATCGTCTTTAAGGGACGGCAGTGCCATCTACCAGAGTTCATGCAAAAATAAATTTATAGCTTTTTTTTTAATTTATAGCTTTTGAGGATTGTACACACGGCGACAGATCAACCTACCCATAGTTCGACCTTATGTCCATAAACATAGAGTTCAACTATGGGTAGGTTGATCTGTCGCCGTGTGTACACGTCTGCACCACAGTATAAGAAAGAGTATCTAACTACATACAGAATGGACTCCCTGCCCCCAGCAATTTTAACCTCACCCCGCATGGTAGAAAGCGTAGCAGAAAATGCAGGCAATAGTGTATTTCCGTCTCACTCGCACATGCTTAACTGCCTCCGTGGTCTAATGGTTAAGAGCTTTCGACACGGAGGTCGTGGGTTCGATTCCCACGGGGGACACCTAGTGATATGTCATTTTGTGCGTTTTTCCCCAGTTGGTTAGGACATTGCAGGCTGAATCACCTGATTGTCTGAAAAGAAAAATGATTCCGTGCTTCGGATGGCACGTTAAGCCGTTGGTCCCGGCTACTATCTCTGGTGGTAGTAGTCGTTACATAAAAACCACGTCAGAGGCCGTAAGGCGGTCTGAAAAAACTCTGACACCAGGGCTCTGCCCTCACGATAAGAAGAAGCTTAACTCAAACATAAAATATTTTATTCAAAATAATATCACATATAATTTCTAAAGTGGCAGTGGGCGGGGCACATGGCTCGCAGAACCGATGGCCGATGGGGCCGAAGAGTTCTACCACGTACCGGAAAGCGCAGCGTGGGTAGGCTCACACAAGGTTGACCGACGACCACCTGGTGAAGGCGGCGGGAACCTGTTGGATGAGGACAGCGCAGGACCGGTCGTTATGGCGATCCTTGGTCGCCTTTGTCCAGCAGTGGACGTCCATCGGCTGAGATGATGTGAATATCAAATAGATAGCTTTCTGACGACATTTTTTAACTCTACCACCGCGTCGGGAGTTGTTCCGTTTAGAGAAGATGCGGCCAGAAACTCTTAGCTCAATTTTTCCCATTTGATGTCTATCGTGTGCTACGGTTAATAACATGGTACAATAATATACTGCGCCTGGTATTCTCTTCCGATCACGTGACTTGACACAAGCCTACGTCATCATACCCTTTTACCATGTTTAGCGGCCATTTTTTGTGACGTAGGCTTGTGTCACTCTGGGAATAGAAGACCTTGTTTTTTTAGACTATGGGTTAATAAATACTGACCTCTTGGCAGTCTCGAGCTGAGACTCGCCCTCCTCGTCGTCGAATTGCCTCTCTATGACGACGGCGGAGGGTGACCGCTGCGGCTCGGACTCCGACCAGTTTTCGAAGCGGCCCCGGAAGCTCTTCGTGCGCGCTAGTTGTTGCGCCTGCAAAATAACAGTGGTATTGAAATACTGAATACAGGTGCAGTGGCGGCAGGTTACGGGAACGATTTGCGACTCCCGAATCCCCCTCAAATTGAAGGGGAAGATATATCAGACCATAACCAGACCTATTCCGAGAGATAAGTGTACTTTTTGCAACCATCAGCAGCAAGGCTGATTCAGATAGATAGATAGATAGATAAACAATTTATTTGCAAAAGTAACACACACATAATATTACAGTTCACAACAATTTTACAAACAAGAATACAACGAGACATAGAATAGAACAACATGTAATTCATTGTATGCTACAGCAGCAAATAGGTCCCAGCTCAACATAGACCTTGCCCGAGAGCAGGGTGTTGGTTTTCAGATGAAACCTTTTTAGTAGTAATCAGACGCAGCAACCAAAGAAGTGAGTGATAATAAATAATTAAAATGTAAGTAGTAAGTTTTTAATGTACCTACACTGTAAATATTGTAAATAAATAAAGTCCTTTCACGAAAAAAAAAAAAAAAAAAAAAAAAAAAATGTAAGTTTAAATGAAATACAGTTACGGAAGATAGTGTAAAAAAAGTGTAAAAAAAGAAACTGAAAAATATTCAGTGTTTATGAGGTGTAGAGCTTTTCTGTGATGGGGATGGACCAGGTCTGCCTGCATAACTCCAGTCGGTTTAGGAGTTACTGATGATTAAAGATCTGTAAAAAATTAACAATCAGCTGCAAGGCTGATCGTATGTTATTGTTATAGTATGCACTGTAGCTATGTGAACAGTACAAAAACTGGCATGATTCATCAGTCGGTTTAGGAGATACAGCCGTTCAAAGGTCGGAACTTTGACTGGCCGTATCTCCTAAACCGACTGACAGAACTTGACAGTTTTTGTACTGTTCACACTGCTACAGTACATACTACAACAATATCATACGATCAGCCGTGCAGCTGATCGTTAATTTTTTACAGACCTTTAATCATCAGTAACTCCTAAACCGACTGGAGTTATGCAGGCAGACCTGGTTTATCCCCATCACAGAGATGCTCTACACCCCATAAATACTGAATTAGCCTTGCTGCTGATGGTTGCAAAAAGTACACTTATCTCTTATACTAACCCGACCTGTCGTCATGTACGGATCAGAGTGTTGGGCCCCAAAAGAGATGAATGAGAAACGACTGCATTCAGCTGAGATGGTTGTGTGGTGTAAATAGAATGGACAGGATTAGGAAAAGTTTGAAAGTAGCAACTATGATGGGAAAATTGCAGGGTAATAGATTATCGTGGTATGGGCATGTGATGCGGAAAGAAGAGTGTCATTTTACGATGAAGTATGAATGTAGTTGGAGACCAAGGCCGAAGAAAAGATGGGGATGGATTGCGTGAAGGATGATATGTGTTAGAAAGGAGTGAGTGCTGAAATGACGGATAAGAGGGATGAATGCAAGAAGATGACATATTATTGCGCCGTCCCCAAATAATGGGAAATAGGCCAGAGAATGATGATTGGAATACTGGGTGATGTCGTAAACACTTTTGCGTGAAATTATATTGGCGAGCGGAATCATTTTCCTGGTCATGGTAGATGGATCGACGATCTAGTGAAGGTGGCGGGAACCCGTTGGATGAGGGCTGCGCAGGACCGGTCGTTGTGGCGATCCTTGGGGGAGGCCTATGTCCAGCAGTGGTCGTCCATCAGCTGAGATTAAGATGGTAATGACCGTACAAACCTGTTTCAGAGCCTCGTCTCTCTCCCTAGCCTCGAGGTAGACCCTCCTGCGCTCCTCCTCGCTATCGTCCTCGTACTCCTCGGAACTGTACTCCTCTTCCTCGGAGGAGTCGCCGCGGTGGTTCGTCTCGCCCGGCGGCGGTGGAGTGAAGCACTTCAGGGGTTTCGGTCCTGGAGAGGAGCATTACAATCAATATAGCCATAGATTACCCCCAATAGATACCGTATACCAGGCCGCCGACGCGCGCCACACATCTATGATAAGCAACGAGCTTGAAATAGTGCGACCTTGAGTTGGCCAATCACGGGCCTGTACAAAATTTTCATCATGCGGTATCTATTGGGGGTAATGTGTGAATATAGCGCACCCTTGATAGAACAACGTTACATGTACACACGGCGACACATCAGGTTACGCACCCTAACTACACTACGTACAAAACACAAAATAGTGCGGTAGAGAGCCTGCATAGACGCGGCTACCGGCGCGGGCGCAGCGTGCTGTGAGACGAAACAACAACAACATACCGCACCCTCTCGCACGATTCGCAGCGTTCAACTTCTAATAGTTCAAAGTTCAAACAGGGTAACCTGACCTGTCGCCGTATGTACATACTGGGCAATTTATTATGACTTTCGGAACCTCCCCTGAAAAGGAAAGCGATTAAAAATCGTCCAGTATACAGGTTGTAAACTTAAATGCGTTACATACTTTTGGGGATGCTCCAGACCATCGAACTGATAAGCTTGAATTATGGGATGTCAAGGCTAGTTCATCTAAATCTAAGTAAAAGCAGCTATTATTTTCGAGATTGTTATGTTGGTCCCATAGTATAGTTGTTCAGTTTGATGGTCTAAAGTACCCCCTCAACGCAACGCATTTAACTTGCTCCAGTTTTAGTTGCCAAACAAAACACTAAATCTAAACTATTATAAAACTGTAACAGAAGTGTGTCTGTACATTGAAGATATGTACAAAAAAAATTACGACTGTTTTTACCTGTCCCTGATTCCAAATCACCAATTTTTGGATTTTTTGTCTGTCTGTTTGTTTGTTTGTTCGAGTATCACGCAAAAACTACTGAACCGATTTTGGTGAAACTTTTTTTGTTTGATAGCTTATCATCTGACTTAAAATCTGCTACATAATTTATGCGGACGAAGTCGCGGGTAAAAGCTCGTAATAAATAAAACAATAGATTTTATTATTTCTTATGTCCTACATGAAGTACAGATGTACGCAGGAGGTTAAGTTAACAGCCTTTATAGCCAAATGGATGTTTTTTTGAACAGGATATTTTCGTCACATGGCGGTGTAACTATTTGTCAAGCCAGATCAGGAGCCTATTGAGGCGGCTTGAAAATTATCTGCCAGCAAGTTGATAACTGCGTCGACCAATCCACAGAGCCATTGCCCTACAGTAATATCCTACAGGCTACAAGATACTTGCCGTAATGAAGCATACTATCAGTTTAAAATAACAATGTGTATGACCTTGAAGGGCCGTTCGATAACTTCACTCGGTTGACAAAGGAAAGTAGACTCTATGTAAAGGAAATAATCATTTGAATGACTCGAGTGAAGTTCGTGTGATTGAGTGACGTCACATTTGCGAGCGAGGTCATGCACATTGTTATTTTAAACTTATAGTACCTTGAGGGTCATCAGGTTTCTGCTTAGTGTCGGCCGACGGCTGGAAACTGCGCACCACTGACGGGTCGTAGTATAACCTCGGGCGATTTTATAAATTAAGAGCTTTTACCCGCGACTTCGTACGCATAAATTATATACCAGATTTTAAGTCAGATGATAAGCTATCAAACAAAAAAAGCTATCAAGCAAAGTTTCATCAAAATCGGTTCAGTAGTTTTTGCGTGATACTCGAACAAACGAACACCCAGACAAACAGACAGACAAAACATTTGTAATTTGAAATCAGGGACAGGTAAAAACCATGTCATAATTTTTTTTGTAAATATCTTCAATGTACAGACACATTTCTGTTACAGTTTTATAATAGTTTAGGTTAGACTTGCTGCCGATGAAGCTTCGCAGAAAAACCAGACCACCTTACATAGCCCAAGACGAAAACCATATTTTGGAGCGACGTGAAACAAAATGTCGTTGTACTGTCCTTATAAATTGCAGCTGCTATCATAGGATAGAATGGGAAAGCGCAGCGTGGGTAGGCAGTGAGCCACCACACGGTGGACCGACGACCTGGTGAAGGCGGCGGGAACACGTTGGATGAGGGCAGCGCAGGACCGATCCTTGGGGGAGGCCTATGTTCCATCGGCTGAGATGATGATGTTGATGAAGCATACCTTGAGGATCATCAGGCTTCTGCTGCTGCTCCTCCATCTGCCTGAAGACGGAGATCATCCTGGAGGCGGTGTGTCGGTCCGCGGCGAAGTTAGTGTCGGCCGACGGCTGGGAACTGCGAACCACTGACGGGTCGTGGTATACCTCGGGCGACGGCGATTTTGGACGCTGTCGACATTAAAATACGACTTGAATTATTTTGAGGAAATCTGCGATTTCACAAGGTGTAATATTAGGGTTATGTCTTTAAATATTATGACAGGATAAAACTAGTGGATGCCGACGAAAATATACAAAATGGCATCTTGGCCCAGAGTAAATAGTCTCTACCCTTCCAGGAAAAGGGCGTAAGATTATCTGGGATTCCACATTTCAGGCTTTGAGGGGATTATACTAGCGCGCTGCATATAAACGAAGTTTGGTCTTTTAGTTTGAATAGTAACCAATTAGTTAAGTTAAAAGTAAAATAAATTTTTTAAACAAGATCTAGCAAACTCTGTGCTCGGTTTGTCAGGTTTCCGTTAAAATATAGTTTCAATGGTAAGATTAATTTAAGATTTGTATGGAAATCTGTTGAGTCACTCACTGTACATTTTAACGAAAATCTGACAAACCACCGGCGTAGATTTAGTTTCTAATTCGTGTTTAGAAAAATTCATTAACCTTAATTGGGTTTGCATGGAGCGTGTTAGAGGGCATGAAATCTAAACTATTATAAAACTGTAACAGAAGTGTGTCTGTACATTGAAGATAATAACAAAAAAAAAATTACGACATGGTTTTTACCTGTCCCTGATTCCAAATCACCAATTTTTGGATTTTTTGTCTGTCTGTTTGTTTGTTTGTATGTTTGTTTGTTTGTTTGGGTGTTTGTTTGTTCGAGTATCACGCAAAAACTACTGAACCGATTTTGATGAAACTTTTTTTGTTTGATAGCTTATCATCTGACTTAAAATCTGGTATATAATTTATGCGGACGAAGTCGCGGGTAAAAGCTCGTATACCTATAAATATAATCATGGGGTGGGCTGATAAAACACACAAGCTGGAGTGGTATAGCCTTACAGGTCTACAACACTCCAAGAAATTTATCAGCAATGCGACAGCTCGTGTCTCAAAGTTCATACTGAACAACAGCAGGAGCAAGGCTCGTGCCATCGTCGGAGCCCTCACTGGGCACTACGCCACAGGCACGATGATGCACAAGATGAAACTCACCCTGGATCCCAGCTGCCGAGCGTGCGGAGAGGATGAGGAGACCATGGAGCATATCCTGTGTGACTGTGATGTCTTGGCGGCAAAGCGCATGTGCCTCCTCGGTGATGGATACCCAAAACCGGGAGATCTAAGGCTTCTTCCCCTCAATGGTATTGCCTCCTTCATTGACCATGTATTTGAAGGGTGAAGTAAGCAAAAAGTATTGGGGCTAACACAAAAGATCCCACTGGGTCGAAGTGTTGCTGGCTTGCCAGCCCCCACAACAAGATAAGATAAGAAGATAAATATAATCATGTCGCAATACTTTTGTATTTTCTCCAGTTAAATTTTGGCTTGTAGGTCTCGTAGAACTTGAAGCGGTCGGATATGTTATCTCCACCTACTTATAATTGTTCCTCACCTGTATCTGTCTGGGCGGCGTCATACGGAACTCCTTGCGCGTGTTCTCCGGCTTGTAGGTCTCGAAGAACTTGAGGCGGTCGGATATGTTATCTCCACCTACTTGTAATTGTTCCTCACCTGTATCTGCCTGGGCGGCGTCATACGGAACTCCTTGCGCGTGTTCTCCGGCTTGTAGGTCTCGAAGAACTTGAGGCGGTCGGATATGTTATCTCCACCTACTTGTAATTGTTCCTCACCTGTATCTGTCTGGGCGGCGTCATACGGAACTCCTTGCGAGTGTTCTCCGGCTTGTAGGTCTCGAAGAACTTGAAGCGGTCGGATATGTTATCTTCACCTACTTATAATTGTTCCTCACCTGTATCTGTCTGGGCGGCGTCATACGGAACTCCTTGCGCGTGTTCTCCGGCTTGTAGGTCTCGAAGAACTTGAAGCGGTCGGATATGTCAGCGGTTTCTATCTTCACCTCCTCCACCTTGTCGGCGGCGCGCACAACGTCTTTGGGCACGAATTGCTGTCGGTGGGAAAATGCTTTATTTAGTTAACATGATTATAAGTCTTAAGAAATGTACCTGAGCAGAAGATTGCTGTCCCATACATAATATTGTAGTGAATAAAGATTTTTCTTTCTTCCACACATTTGAGTCTAGTAGGTAGGTACTGTAGTTTTCAACGAAACATCAGATGTTTTATTTTTCTCGATGTTGTCTCCATAGTGAAACTTACATCTTGACGGCCTTTTAAATATTACAAGGGTGTTTTGTTATACTCCGTATTTCTATCACACCCTCATGCATCCACGTCATTGCCGCCAATAAAAATTTAGGTGAATATTTTCAATGTACCAGACTATGCGCCAAGTTCAAGTTTTACAAAACTAAATAAACGAATGTATGAATAAAGTAAACAAGTCAACTCACCATCTCCTTACGTTTGGGCGCGTCCTGCGGCGGCGGGGAGGTCGGGCTCATAGTCTTAGCGTTCGCGTCCAGCTCCAGGAAGATAGAACGGGACTTCTTGCCGATACCTGACAAATTGCAAACATTATCACAATCACACAATAGATAGTATTATCGGCGCCGGACCGGTCGTTATGGCGATCCTTGGGGGAGGCCTATGTCCAGCAGTGGACGTCCATCGGCCGAGATGATGATGAGATAGTATTATAGTTCTACATACCGAACGGACACTCCCTGTCCCTCTCTGACTTTAAATACCTCACCGGAACACTTTAAGAGAGCCAAATAAGATGCCTCAAGGTTTGTCACAGCCCAGAGTACGATGCATTCATATCCAGGTAATAATCTGTGAATGCAGGTCAATCAAAATGTCTCAAAAAGTAATTGACAGTCTATAAACGTTTTCCTATAGCTTCAACGGTTACCTTACTGGCTCATCTCAATAATGAACCCTGCATAATCATAGTATAAATCTTTATACAACTGACCTTCTTTAAAGAGTGCCCTGTCGTCGATCTCCCTGTTCCTCGGCGGTTGGTTCTCGTCGTTGAACACCTCTCCGTTCTCAAAGCACTCCTTCATAGCGCGCGCCTTCTCAGCATTCAGGTCTAACTCGCGAGATAGACCTGGACTGCTTGCCTTAATCGCGCGATTTAGAGGTCTAACTCGCGATTAAGGCAAGCACCTCTTGGGATCCACTCCGACCGGCCAGTAAAGGCAAGTCGGAGACGAGAATCAAGGACTTCTCAAGAGCACTTGGGTCCGTAGTGTTGCCACTCACTAACAGCTCGCCACAAGCTGCCTTGAGGGTGTAATATAATACTAGATCTGTACACTTAGTACTGACCCTCCGTTAAAGGCTCTTAGGCGGCGAATCGCTCCTTGATAGCGCGCGCCTTCACCCACGTCCAACTCATGAGATATTTTACACCGATGCCGTGGTGGTCCAGTGGCGAGTAACCTTGCCTGCCGTGCAGGAGGCGATGGTTCGATCCCCGTCCAGGCCGACTCGTACCAATGAGTTTTTCGGAATTTATGTACGATTTGTAACACCACTGGCTTTTCGGTGAAGGAAAACATCGTGAGGAAACCTGCATGCTTCAATTTCGAGGCATGTATTGTACCTACTGTCCATTACAAGTGGCGACGGGCTCACTCCCCGTCACACTTGACAGAGTTTCGGTACTACTAGTGAAACGTGGATGTTCTGAAGTTTCAGAATATCTCTGACTACCCCCTCGGGGAATATAGTCGTGAGCATATGCTATGGCACTGTAGGAAGGTCATCAGTACTGACCTTCGTTAAAGAGTGCCCTGTCGTGAATCTCCTTGCCCTTAGGCGGCGAAGCGCTCCTTGATAGCGCGCGCCTTCTCCGCATTCACGTCTTTACCTCACGGATAGCACTAGTAGCAGCATCCTTACTAACGTAGGAAGGTCATTAGTACTGACCTTCGTTAAAGAGTGCCCTGTCGTCGATCTCCCTGTTCCTCGGCGGTTGGTTCTCGTCGTTGAACACCTCGCCGTTCTCGAAGCGCTCCTTGATAGCGCGCGCCTTTTCCGCGTCCACATCCAACTCGCGAGATATTTTCTCTGACGATGTTACTCCTGGAAGAAGAAAGTACAAAATTCAGATATTATATGTTATTCAACTATTGCCCAAATCAGTTTAAACAACACGAGCATAGCACTTTGAGCATACATGAATAGATTATGTGGACAAAGCTAAAGAACTGGGAACTGGGAACTCACAAATACCAAAACGCGGTAAGAACCCGTTAAAATGTTTAATTCTAGATTAAAGCTAAATACGTCTGTCAGGATCGTAGCAGACGGCGTACCGTTATCACCAGTAGAAGGAAGACGTAAAAACATACAATCATAATGACTGTATACCGGGTGTAAGTGACAGCCTAGCAAATACTGAAACGGTGAACTCAGACCATCAATCTAAAACACTCAAAATATGAAGCCGACCTCAGGAAACGGAAAAAAAAATCTGCTGTCCCATACAAAACTGCTGTACCTACCAGACTAAAATGTATAGGACTGCTGATTTTTTTCACATTTCCTGAGGTAGGCTCCATAGTGAAAGTTGTTCAATTTGATGGTCTGAGTTCACTGTTTCAGTATTTGCTAGGCTGTCACCTTCCAAACATAGGTAAAAATAAGCTGAGATTTAGCTGAGCGTCTTTCAGAATCTTTCATAATGCGCACAGCCAAAGGAGTGGAATGCCTGCGTCAATATTTCCGAGCGCTTACAACCCGAATTCCTTTAAAGTACGAGTGAATAGGCATCTTCTGGGTAAGCTCGCTACATCTTCGACCCCATCTTCGTCCTGAGGACTGGATTGAGGTCAAGAGAAAACCCTTATGTTATATTTAAAAAAAGTTCAGAGTTAAACAACAATGCTGAACAGGAACAATATGATCTTAATTAACTCCTTAAATTACCTTGTTCGCTCTGAAGGACTGATTGTTCATACATCTCCTTGATCTTAGCTTGTTTGCCCTGTAACAAAAAATACAAAACTAAGTGTTTAACGCTTTATACCGAATAATTAGAATTAAACGCCTGTTTAAGATGATTAAGTTTACACCCTCCCACCCTCTGTTTAATCATCATCTCAGCCGATGGACGTCCACTGCTGGACATAGGCCTCCCCCAAGAATCGCCACAACGCCCGGTCCTGCGCTGCCCTCATCCAACGTGTTCCCGCCGCCTTCACCAGGTCGTCGGTCCACCTTGTGGGGGCCTACCCACGCTGCGCTTTCCGGTACGCGGTCGCCACTTGAGAACTCCCTATAAATACGCACCATGAAAAGTCTGCTCCTGATGTTCTGAATCTCCTGTTTCCTCTCGCGATGTCTCTCGGAGGCTGCGTGTTGTCCGCTCTCGAACTTGCCGACTATTTCGCTCATGTTGCAGAATGACACCGGCTGCTCTTTGCTTGCCGTCTGTTGGTAGGACTTCTTGAGGACAGAGTCTTCGTCTGGAAGGCAAAAACTCACTTAAATCCATTCAAAAGACATTGCCCACGTGACATAGTGTATTCGTTTCGGGTCGTTTCGCAGCTGGCGAATGTGTATGACTAAAGAACAAATACATATCGCATGGTAGCTGATATTATACACAGGATAGGAGGAATATCGTGATTCCCAATGAAATGGAAATTAGCCTTTTGTGCGGTGGGATTTCTTATAAAATTCAAATTCAAATTTACCAGTTTTGTATGGGAAACGGGATTGGGCAATGTCTGTAGAATAATTAAAATTAGAATTATATGATAGTCGTGGTGGTCCAGTGGCGAGCAACCATGACTGATGTGCAGAAGGCGGTGGTTCGATCCCCGTCCATGCCAACTGTGCTTTGAGGTGAAGGAAACCATCGTGAGGAAAACATGCTTCAATTTCGCGGAGTGTACAATAGTACACGCTATCCAATATAAGTGGCGACGGGCTCACTACCCGTCACACTGGACAGAGTTTCAGTAATACTAGAGAAACGTGAATGTTCTAAGTTTTCAGAATATCTCTGACTATCCTCAGAGAGCTATGAGCATATTGTGACGCTTTTAGAATTATAACGGGCCTATGTCACAGATTATTTAACAGTTACTCTTATGTTACTTTACAGTTACTTTAATGTATGGCAGTGAGAGTTGGGTATGGCAGAAGCATGAATCTAGAATAAATGCTGTTGAAATGCGGTCCCTGCGTAGTATGTGTGGTGTGACTTTGAAGGACCGGATACGGAATAGTGTGTCTGAAAGAAGATGTAGTGACCAGGATTGAAAAAGGCATGTTGAGGTGGTTTGGCCATGTAGAAAGAATGTGTGAAAGTAGGTTGACGTATGAAATTTACAAGGCAGGTGTGAAGGGAATGGTTGAAAGGGGTCGCCCTAGGCGCACGTACGCTGAACAAATAGCATGCGTACTGAAGAAGGGCCAAATAAAATGTACCCGGAACCGACGAGCTTGTATGAAGAGACTTATGGATGTTGAGGAGGCGAGAGATGTGTGTCAGAATCGTAGCATGTGGCGATCTGTTGACTCTGCCTACCCCAGTAGTGGGACATAGGTGTGAGCATATGTATGTATGTATGTACTCTTATGTTGCCACTTTGATACATACAAAATCACCATGTTTAGAAACCTACTGTGTTTCCTGAATGTAGCAAGCAGTAATAGTAATAGGGAACTATGAAGGGGCGTTCACAACAGGCCAGCGAAGATCGCGATGGCGAATCTTCCAATAATAATACACTGTTATCACAATCTCCTCTACACAGCAGGTCACAGGCTGGGTAGGCCCCTCGTTCGCTTCACCAGGGAAGGCTCTCTTTGTGTACCCCCTAATATACAAAGTAAGCACAAAGCTCTCTTACCCTCCTCATCCTCGGGTTCGCTGGAGCTGGCCTCCACGGGCACTCCGTTCAGGTACTCGTCCGATACTCCAACGTCCATTCCCTTCGCCTTGAACCTGAAACAAGAAATACCAAAATAAGTACGTAATCAAGCAAAAAAACAACCTAAATCGGACCAGTGCGGATTTATAGGGGCAAGTAAGTGGTTATCTTACAGTGAGACTACTAGTATAGTATTATACAGCGTGTACAATAAAATGGGACAGCTACTCAAAGGGGTGCTTCAGACCATCAAACTGAACAACTTTCTCTATGGGACCAATATCGAAATCGCGAAAAAAAAATCCACTCTCCCATACAAAACTGCAAAAATAACTCGACTGAAATGTATGGGACAGCAGATTTTTTTTTCGCGATTTCGAGATTGGTCCCATAGAGAAATATTCCGAGAGATAAATGTACTTTTTGCAACTATCAGCAGCAAGGCTGATTCAGTGTTAATGGGATAAAGAGCTTCTCTGTGATGGGGATAGACCAGGTCTGCCTGCATAACTCCAGTCGGTTTAGGAGTAACTGATGATTAAAGGGCTGTAAACAATTAACGATCAGCTGCAAGGCTGATCGTATGTTATTGTTGTAGTATGCACTGTAGCTATGTGAACAGTACAAAAACTGACATGGTTCATCTATTGGTTTAGGAGATACAGCCGTTCAAAGGTCGGAACTATGACTGGCTGTATCTCCTAAATCGACTGACAGAACTTGACAGTTTTTGTACTGTTCACATAGCTACAGTGGATACTATAACAATATCATACGATCAGCCGTGCAGCTGATCGCAAATTTTTTACAGACTTTTATTCATCAGTAACTCCTAAACCGACTGGAGTTATGCAGGCAGACCTGGTCCATCCCCATCACAGAGATGCTCTACACCCCATAAACACTGAATCAGCCTTGCTGCTGATGGTTGCAAAAAGTACACTTATCTCTTATACTAAAAGTTGTTCAGTTTGATGGTCTGAAGCACCCCTTTAAGTAGCTGTCCCATTTTATTTTACACCCTGTATTTAATTACAATAATTACAATACAAGAAATAAAAATAAATTAGTATTCCCACATTTTTGACTCAGTAAGGTCAACAAATCTTTCATGGGGCACTGTATACGCTTTTAAGATACCAGAGGATATTCTAAACTTACCAGACAAAAAGTTTAAGTCCCATATTAAACAAGTCCTCTATAAATTACTATAAACTCGATGATTATTTGAATGACCAAAATGTCTGGTCTTGACAATTTTACACTATGTAATGCAATATTGTATTTTAATTCTACTTTGTACATTTGTGTTGTAGAGTTTCTGGCCACATCTTCTCTCAACAGAACACCTTCCGACGCGGTGGTAGAGTCAAAAAATGACGTCAAAAGCTATCTACGAGGGGCACACTGAAAGTTTCAAGACAATAAAAAGTGTATAGAAGTAGGAGGTTGGGAATACTTTTAATATTTTTAGAAGTGGCCTCCATTCCATTTTATGTATCGTCCCATTCAATGGAACCTCTGTGAGAAGCAGTGGACCCCCTCTGCTTTACTATGAAATTATTGAAATCGGTTAAATTATGGGGTATTCATCTAGTACAAAGCTTCCCTAGGCCTTAATATTCGTGTAGGATCTTTTGCACTTGACTCATATCAATGCTGAAGCTTGCCTGAATCTGCTGGTAGGTCACTCTCATATTAGCCTCTCTCATGAGCTACACAGCATTGGCGTTTTGTTCAGTTGTCGCCGTTGAACGACATCTCCCAGGTAGATAGATCATCACTGAGATTAATCCGATCATGCCTAAACTCATTTAACCAGTTGTAAACAAGTGTCAAGGGACAGGGCTTCATCATGAAATACCAATCGAAGTTTATCATTAACTTTGTTATGGACTAGGAACACGACGAAAATCGTAATAAATTGGGGAGAAAACATTTTTCCTTGCTAAATTCGTTTTGCCTCGCGACACGCACTTTTCAAATTGCCGCCAAATCGTTAAAACAAATGACAATCGAATAAAATTTTCGGCTATAGGTTGATAAAGAGTTTCTTATTCGTAATTAAAATAAATTTTTCATTGGCATTGTCACTAACTGGTCCATTCCTGAAACTTTCAGTGTGCCCCTCGTATGTGAACAAATTTTGAAATTTGCTTTATCAGAGTATGCAGTTAAAGTTTTTTACCTACTACTATTACTAATTCGCAATTACACATACCTATAGAAATCACTGTTTGCAAATGCAGAATTCATCACCACTACTGTCCTACTTGATTTTCACAAAAAAATTATCAACAGAATTCGGTCAAAAACTCATTTAAACACTCCCTCAACCAAAACACAAGACAGTTTTTAATATTTAATTCTACAAGAAACACGAAACACTACTTATTCCATAACACTATTTTATTAATGATGACTTTCTAACTTGTAATTTAAACTTTATTTAATTCAAAATGTATCTTTAAAACTAACAGGTTACAGTTTAAAATCAATTAATATTAGCTTGACAAAAACCAAAAAGGATCTCGACAAGTGTTTTACGAAAAAAAGTTGGACATCACATGTTTTGTAACTAAGAGATTTTATTGGTTATTTTTACTACATTGCGTTTTCGGTACTCATATTTGGTTCGATTCGTCAAATATAATCAGCAATGGATGACTAAGTATGCGAAGTATTCAACGGTTGGTTGTATTGTGGTAGAGGATCATCTGAAGGGATACAAAAATAGAAAGTAGGGAATCAACGGGATGACGCAAGTATGATACACATGGTTTATGGAATCTTGATGCTTGGAAATAGATTGAAAAAAAACAACATTAAAATCGTCATCATTTAAAGTAATAAATAAATATTCTAACTTCTGGAATGCTTTGGTGGGTTTGATCAAGGAAAGGGGATCAACTGCGTGTGAGATTTAACATTAATTGTAAATTAAAAAGTAAGGAGTATTTTCTATAAAAAAAATTGGGGTCCTAAAATACCAATACCTACTTAATAAATACTTAATACCTAGTACCTACCTAATTAATATAGTTTATTTATAAAATAAAGGATTTTCATTTTTTTTTTCTAGCCTATTTCATCCCACTGCTGGGCAAAGGCCTCCTCTTTAATCCTCCAACCATCTCTGTCTTGGGCATGCTCTGGCCACGCGTCATTGAAAGAATCCAGATCGTCCCGCCACCTCTTCCTAGGACGACACGGACGTCGACGACCGTTTTCTGGGATCCAGGGCGTTACAATTCTTGCCCACCTTTCCTGGTGCATTTGGTGCACAGGATTTTCCTTATCATACTAATATTATAAGTGTGAAAGTATTTGTCGATGTTTGGGTGTCTGAATGTTTGTTACTCAATTACGCACAATGGCTGAACGGATTGGATGAAATTTAACACAAAGATAGAATATGTTCTGGATTAACACGTTACAATATTATACGATACTTTATTAAAGTCAATTGCAGACGAAATCGCGAGGAAATGCTATTTTTAAATAATGTTTGGATGTCTGTTATTCTACTGGATTTTCCTTTCCCTTAAAATCGAACAATGGCTTGGGTATGCTGAAAGAAATGTCTGCAGAGATAAGCCCCCGTTTGTACTTATCTACTCTGTTATATTTGTTTATTTCGACTATACCTGCATGCTTGTTACAAAAGCAGTCAACGATCAAAATCATTTCAATCAACTATAACACATGTGATCTTAAAACTTACGTATCGATATTAAACCGTATTTCGACGGTTTTAAGGTTTCAATTAAATAGCAAGGTCATGAACGAACTTTTTTTAGAATCCTCACAACACAAGACAGTGACGTAACGAAAAGGCGATGAAAGGTTTCGAAGCCAACGGTTTCTTACTCAGTATGTAAAGTGGAATCTTAATAATTCCCCTAAGATTTTTTTAGGTTCGAAAAATCTGTTTTTTTCATACTTTTTCAATGTAATAAAGGAAAAGCAGTTTTTTTTCGCGTTCCCTAAGTTTGGGTCCAGAGTGAAAGTGGTTCATTTGGGAGGTCTGAATTCACCGTTTAGTGATCGGAATAGGTAATGAAATTTAGGGTTAGGGTAGGTAAAGTTGCGAATATTTGTGTAGTTAATATTAATATATAATATTATAGAAATATTTGTGTAGTGAATATTAATATATGAATATTAATATATATAGTATAGAATATTGTATTCGATTCATGAGTGTTTGTACACGGGCCGTGCACCCTGTTTAATATACAATGCATACTTTTACGTAGTACTTTTGTAGTACTACACTGACCTTCAAAACTTAGCTCTTACCACACTTTTAAAATTGCAATAACTTTTAAAATGATGTATTGTGTAAACCATGGTGGTCCAGTGGCGAGTAACCTTGCCTGCCGTGCAGGAGGCGATGGTTCGATCTCCGTCCAGACCGACTCGTACCAATGAGTTTTTCGGAATTTATGTACCATTTGTAACACCACTGGTTTTTCGGTGAAGGAAAATATCGTGAGGAAACCTGCTACAATTTCGAGGCATATATATACCTACTGTCCATTAAAGTGACGACAGGCTCACACCCCGTCACACTGGGCAGAGTTTCGGTACTACTAAAGTGAAACATGGATGTTCTGTTCTGAAGATTGAGAATATCTCTTGACTACCCCCTCGGGGAATATAGTCGTGAGCATATACTATGCTTTATGAAAAAACTATTTAGAAACAAAAACACTCCTTTTCAAATTGCCGCCTAACTAAAGTATGATACTAAGTTTTGAAGGACAGTGTAGATACTTTCTTGTACTGCTTTGCTTAGACCATGCCACTGCACTCTGCACACGGGAAGAAAGGGGTGGTCCAGCCATTAACCACACGGTTATACCCCGTATTAACATAACAGTAAGGTTCAGACTCACTTGGCAAGCTTGGACAGCAGCGCGGTGCTCTTCTCCCTCGGGGCGCGATGTTCCAGAGGTAGGGGCTCCTCTGATGTCTTTCTGTTCTCGAACACCTCGAAGCGGGACTTGACGTCCAGTTGGGACAACTCCTCGAGACCCAGGTCTGGTTTATCTGATGCTGTCAGATAGAAATAAAATAGGTATTTAAGCGAACGAAGCAAGCTCTAAAATTTGCACAGGGTTCGCAGAAAAAGAAAACGGTATGATTTCTCTATTCGCGCAAAATGCGCCTTCTCTTCCCACGCTTTTTGAGAGTGAACGTTGCGACTAGTATAGGAAGAAGCCGAGACGAATACGAAAACCGGTAGCACAGTCGGTAGTGAACCTGCCTGCTGTGCCGAGGGTCGCGGGTTCGAATCCCGTAAGGGACAAATATTTGTATGATGAATATGAATATTTGTACCCGAGTCATGGATGTTTGTATCTATATATGTATTCTATATCGTTGTCTAGTCATCATAATACAAGTTCAGGCTAGATTCTGGTACTTTAAAATGTGACTAGATAATTTGTTAAAAAAAAAAAAACAAAAAAAAAATGGGAGTAGAGAAATCATACTAGAGGGGATTTAGAACGCATTGCACATTTTGCATAATAAATAATACATGACACATTTTTAGTCAGTCCGGAAACTTCATATGCAGAATGCATCGTAAAAATTCATTTCATTTTGATGCCAACGTCGAAAACATAAGAAAGAAAATCTGCCGTTTCATACAAAACTACATATAACAGGTAGACTCGACTGTATAGAACAACTCAAAATAACAACTAATGGTAGTAAAATGATGTACCTATATTAATTGCAGTGTAACCATAAAAAAGTAGTTATTATTACTGCTTGCTTATATTTTAACTACATACATATTTAAACTACATTTTTTTAGTAAAAAAGTAGTTACCTCTAACGACATCTGGCGGCAGTTCTACGGGATTGCTCTCGCAGATAATCATCTGGTGCTTTTTGGGCGTAGCTGAAAACATACTTCGGATTATAGACGGAAATCCGACCGTAAAATTATGCACCTATTCCTTAGGCGAACGAAATGTAATTCTAGTGTATGTTTATACAGGGGTTAATTCTTAAATCTTGCCGCAAGTGCCTTTTCCATTATAATTTTTGGTATAACTTTTCAGCGTATTTGTTAGGGAAGCGAATGAGGTGCCATCGGAAGGAGACTGGTCTAAAGTACTTTAAAAACTAGGGTTGCCACCTCTCAATCTGCCGCAAGACTAGGGTTGCCAGATTCAAAAATGACATATTTGGACCTGGCAACCCTATAGTTAAGCCGTGCTTGCTTGGCCGTAAGGCTCTGCCGACACGATAAGAAAGAAAGAAGATTGATTGTAGCGCCCCCAAATCAGGTTTTTTTATTTTCTGGTCGGGCTTTAAATAAACTGGTCTAGCGCCATTGTTCGAAGCGTACTCTCTGTATATTAACTCATGTGACCATACCGTCAGTCTCGTCATTCTCGTCGACGGGCTTGGGTTCGAACAGCTGCTTGAAGTGTGGCTTGCAGTACAGCGTCGTGTGGTCACTCTGGTATGTCTCCACTCTGCAACAAACGTTATGTGATCATTAGTGTTCGCTGGTAATATGGCTGACGTGTCCATTTTTACTCTAATGGGGCTCAAGAGCCGTAATAACTTTTTGAAGTCGACCTAATTCGAAGTGAGGCTCTTCACACTAGATGGGGTCTCTGGCGGGAAGGCACCACACTTCCTGACCCGTTTGTCACTCTGGTAGAAGACCTATCCAGGGCAGGAGCCCCCCAGGCCAACTTGGAGGAACCCCAACTTGGGGTACCATATTCGGGTTGCGGAGACCTCCTTCTCTGCTGCCATTGCCTGCACGTCATCCCGTCTTCCACTTCCCTGGGCTGCTGTCGCGGGAAGTACCTCTTCGGGAGTAAAATCAGACGGGCCCTTTGCCCACGAACTTAGCACGGTATCTACCTATTTTATTAAATTAACTTTATTTTACTGATAACTTGGGTGTTTCGGTCCTCTCTCTAAACCCCAACGTTACATTGGCTTAAATTTTTTTTTTTTTTTTTTTATGTTCGATAGGTAAACATTTGACCCCAATCTCACCTGATGTTGAGTGATGATGAGGCCGAAGATGTAGCATGCTTACCTAGAAAGATGCCTATTCACTCTTGCCTTGAAGAGGCCCAGGTTGTATTGCTCAGGGAACAGGTCCGCAGGCAGTGCGTTCCACTCCTTAACCGTGCGCACTATGAAAGAAGAAGCAAACTTCTTCGTGCGAATTGCTGGTAGGTCAACGACATAAGTGTGGAAACCCAGCCTGCGTCTCGTCCCCCGCAGATGAAAGGGAGACGGAGGTATTAAATCGTGTAATTCCGTCGCACACTCTCCGAAATGTATCCTATAAAAAACAGATAGACAGGCTACCTTGCGACGATGCTCAAGACTTTGTAGCTTCGCCACAGAGGTTGGATCACCTATGAGCTTCCTGGCACGCCTGTCGTTTGAGTCCAACGCGGCCAGCTGGTATTGGGCAGACCCGTCCCAAAGATGGCAGCAGTACTCCATACACGATCGGACTTGTGCTTGATAAAGTTGTAGAAGCTGTCCCGGAGTGAAGTACCGTCTGACCTTCGAAAGGACGCCCAGTTTTTTCGCTGCGGTTTTCGCCATGGACTCAATATACCGCCCGAAATTCAAATCGGACGATATGTTAATGCCCAGGAGCTCCAGGCGATCAGCTATCGGTATGGACACATTTCGGAAAGTCGGAGTCAAAGCGAAGGGACTCCGTTTTGTGGAGAAACGGCACGCCTGTGTTTTGTTTGCGTTGAAACTGACCCGATTAGCGTCACCCCAGTCGGACACAAATTCAAGGGCCAAGTTTAATCGCTGCACCATGGCCTCTCGACAAGACTGAGTAACATCCAATTTGACCCCTGCACCGGACAGATATCTGTCAGAAACAGTGCTGTCGTCAGCATACCCAAAGGTTCCGGGCACAAGCATGTCGTTTATATGCAGCAGAAATAAAGTAGCTGACAGAACTGACCCCTGAGGAACACCGGCATTAATAGCCATTTTTAGCCATTTAGGCTTAAATAGACTCCGAAGGACCGACATATGGGTTCGGAGTCCGAACCCATATGTCGGTCGGCCGGAGTAGAGACAATCTGTTCAAGTGGGGTTACATAGACGGGTCGGACCTGGTATGAATGCGATGTTACTCCTGAGACTAGAGCCTTTCTTGTTTCCTCCCTTCCTGCCCGAATACCTGCACACTGTAGAGCCAGGAGGGTCATTGGCGACAGTAAGCTGGTGGAGACCAAGCTCCGTAGCCTAGCCCACCGCCGCGGAGTGGCCTTCTTGTCGGTCTTCTACAGATTGTACTTCGGTGAGTGTGCCCAAGAGCTGCATGAGTTCATCCCACCTTCCCCTTTCTACTATCGGACTTCCAGACGCACCGCGGGATATAACCCCTTCTTGGTTGACATCCCACATATCCGCAAAAAGCGCCTTTCTGAATCTTTTATAATGCGCACAGCCAGGGAGTGGAATGCCTTACCTGGGTCAGTATTTCCGAGCACTTACAACCCGAATTCCTTTAAAGTTCGAGTGAATAGGCATCTTCTGGGTAAGCTCGCTACATCTTCGACCCCATCTTCGTCCTGAGGACTGGATTGAGGTCAAGAGCAAACCCATCATGAATAAAAAAAAACACGAACGGAGCTTATAGACGATGCCGATAATCTTCGATCAAGTATAGTAGGTAGATTTTGAAACGCCGCTCGAAAAATGGCACCATCAAAGCAATGCACAATCTGGCAGCGTGGCTTGTATCGCTCTCAGTCGCTAATCGACCGTGCTTGCAAAAACAACTCACGAAAAGTGCAAAAAAACGAGATGGAGTGTCATACTTTCAGTAAGTATCGCTTTGTAATCACATTATCTTCAATATTTTTTATATATCATGGCATTTAATCGCATTTTTTCCAATATTTTTGTTCATTTACAACCTCGCGGCAAGCACGCAACTATCCCTTTCACTCTCGCCTGCGCGAGTATAGTGAAAAAGAACCGAGGATAATGCCTTAGAACAAGGTCGAAGGAGTCGTCATTACTTTTTTTTTTCTTTTTAATGTGTTACATTTTAATGACTTATTTGATTAAATGTTTCGATCATTATTGTTTTCCGCAAAATGAAACTTAACTCTAATAAATTAATGTTGAAGTTGAAAATATGTATTTATATCTGTATAAGTAAGAATTGACGCGGCGCGCCGCAGATTGGGTTTGGTTTAAGCGAGCGCGCATGATGGTTTTCTCGTTTTGTCGCTTTGTCGTGCGTGGAATGCTAGCCCTACTGTTTATCTACCCTGTATTTGATCGCAGCCTACAACCGTTCCTTTTATATTTGAGAGTCAAAGCAATATTACTTCAAGTTTACTATTCACCCTAATCAATTGCATAATAAGTACAAAACAAAGGTAGGTACCTAATCAGGGAAGCACCATAATTCTTCACCCCAAGAAATACAAGGCCGGTTTTATAGGGAATAGGGCTAAAGATGCATTCAGTGTCATCCAATATTTTTTTCTTTACATAAAATCTTATCACAAAGAATCGCTCTTCTGATGAGATTTGTTTAATGAAATTGTAATTTTATCACGTATTATTAGTTTATTACAAACTAAAAAAAAAAATCTCAGCGACTCCACACCTCCTATAATCCATGTTCCAAGCCACAGTGACAAGCACATGGCGCCAGTGTGACCAGATACAATTTTACGAAAATACCGAGCCACCGAGGAAAACATCATGAGGAAACCTGCATGCTTCAATTTCGATGCATTTATTGTACCTGCTGTCCGTTACAAGTGGCGACGGGCTCACTCCCTGTCGCACTGTACAGGGTTTCGGTACTACTAGTGAAACGTGGATGTTCTGAAGTTTCAGAATATCTCTCACTACCATCGGGGAATATAGTCGTGAGCATATGCATGCATGCATGCCGAGGCACCTCAAAAAATACTGAAATATACCAACTTGCACAGGGAAAATATACCAATAACAATACTGATTTTCAAATCAAGTTTTATTCATTTAACATCACAATAAATGTTAGAATGGATATTTTAACATTATATTCGGTTCGGAGGATTAAAATGACAAAAACGTAGGTACTATAAATTTGGGGAAATTCCTGAATTATCGAAAGAAAAACCTCAAAGATTAAGTCAAGTGCAGAACAGAAAACGCACGATGCAATGCGAATGCAATGATTCGATACTATTTGCAATTCTACTACGGCGGCCGCGTGCCATGTCCTATCTGTTACTTACTGATCTTTGCTCCAGAATGAAAATGTGGACTAAATCCGGGAAATTCCCTGAAAATGTTCACGAGGACGATCGCTACGGTGCTGCTATAACTTTTTATGCAAAATATACCCAAAAATACTGACTTCCGCCACTACATCTACAAAAATACAGATGCTCAGAAAAGTCGATAAAATATACCAAAAAAGTATTAAAATACAGAATCTGGTCACACTGCAAGGCGCGGCGGCACGGATTACGGCGGCGCACTGCCATTTTGCCGCCATTGGCTATATATCGCCTTACTATTCTAACGCACGTCAAATAAAATGAGCACGTCTCACTCCTGCGTGTGCACGGTTTGGTAAGCAGTTCCAAAATGACGTTACACGCATATCCTTTGTGACGATTTTGTACTTTATTACTTTAACCGTAAAGGTCATTTCAAAATGAATATTTTTTAATAAGTAAAAAGTGAAACAACTGGCTTTCGACGTTATCACTGCGCATTAAGGTCTATGTTAAAATGAAAGGCTGACGAGGTATATACCTGAATAAGTATGAATTGACGCGGCGCCGCAGATTCGGTGTGGTTTTGTATAAGACTGTACGTCTATCCTATATTTGGTCGCAGCCGATAATGCTATCCGTGTGGCGAAATACTAGTCTGGAAAACTTTTTAAACGACATGCTATCGACTCGATAGAAGACGGCTTATATCTTCTCTTAGTAGAGTGTAAACTCACGTGAGTTGCTTATTGCACTGGACGCAGCGGAAGCACTCCTTGTGCCAGACTCGTCGCTCTGCCTTGATGCGCTCCATGGCGTAGACAGGCCGGGAGCACTTCTCGCACTGCGGGTTCGAGTCCCCGTCGGCCACCGCCTTCATCTTCTTGTGTAGCTTCTCTGAACTTTTTGACTGTGGATTTGAAATAATATAATATAAATGATAATCTTGGACATTGTCACATAAATCATCTAGCCCTAATTCAAAATTAAAAACTATAGTCAAAACTTGTATTTTATTTTGTTTTATCATTATAGATAACCATACGCATGATTTAAGTGGATGATCAGACCATCAAACTGAACAACTTTCTGTATGGGACTAGCATCGAAATCGCGAAAAAATCTGCTGTGCGAGAATCGCGACATAAAAAGTCTGCCGTCATACATTTAGGTCGAGTTGGTTTGCAATTTTGTGTGGAACAGCTGTTTTTTGTTTTCGCATTTTCGACGTTTGACCCGCTCTGAAAGTTGTTCAGTAAAATTTGTTTTACGAAAGTATTAATTTAAACGTGACAAAATTGCACCTATAAAAATGTTTTGTTTTTGTAGCAAAGCCTCTGACCATCCCAAAAGCGAATACTATCGTAATATAACAGTAAATGCATTTCTTCGTAAAAGAAAAAACTATTATCTCTCAGACTCTGACTCACATTTTCAGGTATGTCTGTCTAATTAGTAAAAAATCTACTCAGAGATAATGTTCTACCTTGACACAAATATTTCAAAAAAATCTTTACTTTATTTTAGTTAATGGGTCAGGACCGAGCAACGACTCTTGATTGTTGAAGACAAGTTGAAGAGAGGAAACAGTGCCAAATAATTGTGAGTACTTATGACAGTGACATGACATTTTGTATTACTCGTACTCGTATAAACATGAAAGTTGGAATACATATTCTATAGAGAATGTAGGGTTGCTAAACTATATTGGTAATGGGCGGGGCATATTGCCCGTAGAACCGATGGCCGATGGAGCAGTGGCGTAGCGTGCGTTTCTTCCGCCCGGGGCACATACCGATTTTGCCGCCCCCTTATCATATCTGCACAAAAAATTACGGAGCGAGCGAAGCGAGCTCGAAATTTTTTGCACATCGATTCTCAGACATCTTTTGGTTTATCAATGCAAAAATAGAAACTTATAGCGAGCGAAGCAACATCGACCTTTCTCCTCAATACGAACGAATGGGTTAGATTTAGAGCTTTTTCGTACAAAACATAATGCAAAAGTAACCGAAGTAAATGCCATGTGGTCAGAGCTCTTTAGAATTATGTGTAGGCAAGGCACAGTAATTAAAACAGAAACTTAGGGCGAGCGAAGCGAGCTTGAGTTTTCTCTGCTCTACGCATTGCTTATAGATAGAGCTCAATCAATCTATATTTTTCCCAAATTTGCCGCCCCTAGTAAAGTGCCACCCGGGGCATTTGCCCCCCTGCCCTCCCCCCCCCCCCCCCCCTTGCTACGCTACTGCGATGGAGCCGAAGAATTCTCGAGTGGCGACCACGTACCGGAAAGCATAGCGTGGGTAGGCCCCGTGGTGGCCGACGACCTGGCGGTGGGAAACCGTTGGATGAGGACAGCGCAGGATCGGTCATTGTGGCGATCCTTGGGGGAGGCCTATGTCCAGCAGTGGACGTCTATCGGCTGATATGATGATGATGATCGCATACTTAGCTAGTAAAACGTAATACAACTAACCACAGAAATAGTTCCCTCATCCTTATGCCTCCTCATAGACTTCTTCTTCTTGACCTGTCTCACTGTCATCTGTTCGGACCTCTGCTCGGACCTCTGTTCGGACCTCTGCTCGGAGACCTGGGAGACCTGGACCTCCTGGTAGCTCCGCTGGACCCTCGACTCAGACTGGATGAGGGTCTGTGACGACTCCATTGTGGCGGTAGCTGTCGCCATTGCCATTTTGTGCTCTGGAAAAAGAGAGAAGGCATGATTAGCGTGCGTCGGCAAACCGTGCTGTCGGCGAAACGTTCTTTCGGCAAAACGTGCGGTCGGTGAAACGTTCTGTCGACGAACTGTGCTATCAAGCCGTGAGCTGTGCTGTGCTGTGCCTTCATTGAGAAGGGTATTTTGGCAAACGAATCGTTCGTAGCTGGCAGAAATAACATAATTATTCCGAATGGATACTATTTTACAATTATTGCCCATATCTAATAGACATCCAGTGGGTTTATTGTATACTATACTGTAGACTAGATTTTAGCCTACCAAACAGTGAAAACCATATCAAAATCGAACCAGTAGTTATCTATAGAGGACACCAATACATTATATGACAAAGTAGTCATTTTGTGACTCGACTATTATTAAATAGTGCACTAATGTTTCTTTTTTTCTGTTTAATGTACAGCTCACAGATAAATTACACGTTCCCGTACAGATACCAATCTTTTTTTATTATACATTATACAGGGTGAAGAGTAAAAATCGCGGTTTTTTTTATTTCCCATAGGCTCCTTGAGGAAAGTTGTTCAGTATCATCATGAGTATGATCACCGTTTAGAGTAATGCAATTTTTAAAATCTGTATACAGGGTTTTAGGGTAAATAGTGGCATTACTTCAAGGGATGATTGTAGGTACTCATGATACTGATCAACTTTCCCTAAGAAACCTATAGGAAATTCGCAAAAAAAAAACTACTTTTCATACAAACGTTCGATCAGCTGATTGCATTTAGTATGGAAAGTGCAACATTCTTTTTGAGAATTTTCTACAGGGCGTAACAAAACACCCTAGTAATACTTAAGGGAGGGCTTCAGACCATCAATCTGAACAACTTTCACTATGGAGCCAACGTCGGGAAAAAATAAAAAAAATCTGCCATCGAGACGGTAGGTACTGCAGTTTTGTATGAAAGAGCGGATTTTTTTTTTGCGATTTCGATGTTGGCTTCGTAGTGAAAGTTGTTCAGTTTGATGGTCTGAAGCACCCCTTAAGTATTACTAGGGTGTTTTGTTACACCCTGTATAGGGAAAGTTGTTCAGTATCATGGGTACAATCACCCCTTAAAGTAATACAACTGTTTACCCTAACACCCTGTAGATTTCAATTACCAAAAGAAACTGGTGTAGACACGAGCATTGTCAGCCAGATGAAATGTGTTTAAAAATGTCGCAAAATTCGCAAACGCTTATTACAAAACTGAACAAAATTACTTTGTCTATTTATACTCGACACGTCTTTCCCCGCGACCTAGCTCCGATTGTTTGTTTTCATTTAAAACATTTTCTTTTATACAAATTGTGAGCGTATGAGGTAAGTATATTGTTGAATCATTTGTTACTAATTTTTATATTTTAGAACAATGACTATGATGTCGGAAAACGTATTGATTGTTTTTGGTGGGTTTGTTTTACGTAGGTAGGCATTCTTTATTATCCACTACCTTTGCCTGTGACTTCGGCTGCGTTGACTTTAAAAAGTATCCTGTGGTAATCCAGAATACAGAGTGTTGGGGTAAACAGTTGCATTAATTTATTGTACCCATGATACTGAACAAATGTCCCAAAGAAACCTATAGGAAATTCGCAAAAATGTCGGGCTTTCCATACTAAATGTAATCAGCATGTCGAACAATTCAATTCAAAATTTTTTATTCAAAATAATATCATATACAGGGTGTAACAAAACACCCTAGTAATACTAAAGGGAATGCTTCAGACCATCAAACTGAACAACTTTAACTATGGGGCCAACAACGAGAAAAAATAAAAATAAATCAGCTGTCCCATACAAAAGTGCAGTACCGACTCGACTAAAATATATGGGACAGCAGATTTTTTTTATTTTTTCTCGATGTTGGCCCCATAGTGAAAGTTGTTCAGTTTGATGGTCTGAAGCACCCCCTTAATTATTACTAGGGTGTTTTGTTACACCCTGTAGATAGCTTTTTGACGTCATTTTTTGACTCTACCACCGCGTCGGAAGGTGTTCCGTTGAAAGAAGATGCGGCCAGAAACTCTACAACACACATCTTCTAAACAAAACAAAATGTACAAAGTACAATTAAAATACAATATTGCATTACATAGTGTAAAATTGTCAAGACCAGACATTTTGGTCATTCAAATAATCATCGAGTTTATAGTAACCTTTTTTACAGAGGACTTGTTTAACATGGGACTTAAACTTTTTGTCTGGTAAGTTTAGAATATCCTCTGGTATCTTATTATAAAAGCTAACATTATTTGTATAGTATGACAAGATAGACAAGTCGAAAAATTGTATTGCTAATTTCCTATAGGTTTCTTTGGGAACATTATTGGTCAGTATCGTGGGTACAATAGCCCCTTAAATTAAAGTAAATCATGGGTAGAATAACCCCTTAAATTAATGCAACTGTTTACCCTAACACCCTATATCTGCGGGCCTTTCTTCTTTCTTATGCGTCGGTAATCAACTCAATTTTAAACTGACACGTTTAGTTTGTAATTAAATAGTACATTACTGCAGCGGCCAGCAACAGAGGCATTGATGGACGAACGTGTAAATGTGGGCCGAGGCGAAGCCGAGGCACACATACGTAAGTCCATCAATGCCCAGTTGTGGCCAAGGCTTGTATAGTACTTTTCTCAAATAATGCGCGGAAATTAAAACAGTAAATTTTCTCAAATAATTCGCGGAAATTAAAACTCTTTTCAAAATCAATGACGAACAACGAACAACATTTTTTTTTTTCAATTGACAGCTTTCTATTTGCAAGCCAGTTCGAAATTTAAATAAAACCTTTGATGAGTTACCTCCTTGGTCACCATTGACCATGTTTCGGAGAAAAAGATCGTTCCATTTTTAAATTACACGACAGATATGAGTTTACTATGTAATTTATTTGGTCGCTAAACACGACAGATATGGATTTTCATACAACATTGCCGGCCGCTGCGCGCATGTATTTGGCCAGTACTGCAATTTCGATTTATCTCGAAGAAGGTTGTCAAAATAATGCTCACATTTCCAAGCATGTTTGAGAAAATAATTATACATTATACATTACATTTCTTTTTATGCCGCAGTAAAATTACTTTTCGGATACAACTTCATTACGCAACAATTTTCTTCCAGTATATTCTCATTTTCGATTCAATCGTCGTAAATGAATAATAGTGAGAAAATTCCGTCAGACGGATAAACATAGCATGGGATAAAACTGTTTGATGCTTGTATCATAACATAACACACCTACGTTCCTTCCCACATCCCTCGTGACGTATGGTTACCCACATAAATATAAAAATTTTCCTTTACTGGCTAGCTCGGAGTTTCCCTGCAAGATGGAATCGGAAATGAAGAGATTCGCAGAAGAACCAGAGTAACCGATATAGCCCAAAGAATTGATAAACTGAAGTTGGCAATGGGCGGGGCATATTGCTCACAGAACCGAAGACTGATGGGGCCGAAGCACACCCGGCCAAAGCGCAGCGTGGGTAGGTGCTCACACCAAATTGACCGACTACCTGGTGAAGGCGGCCGGAACCCGTTGGATGAGGGCAGCGCAGGACCGGTCGTTGTGGCGATCCTTGGGGGAGGCCTATGTCCAGCAGTGGACTTCTATCGGCTGATTTGATGATTATTAGGTTAGTTTTAGATACGTATGCTTGCTGACTGAATTGACAGTACTTAACCACAAAGGAACATAGGTAATTCAGTACCAAGCAATAGTAGTGTTCATCTAATCTTTCTCTACTAACTTTATAAACGTGTCAAAGTTTGTGATGATGTTTAGAAGTTTCCATCTTTGTGACTCAATCACGAATAAACAAACGGCTGATTTTAATTTTTGGCTCACGAATGAGCATACTTTTTTAAGAGGGGGTCATACCTATTTTGTCTGTTTTCGAACCGATTTTTGAGAATCAAATTATTACATTTAATATTTATAGTTCACATAACAGTGTAGATACGTTCTTTCTGCAGGGCATCTAACCGTTGAAAACACGATTCTATTAAATTTTCTCGATAGAAAAGAGGAGCAAAGTAAGCTCGATTTCAGATTTATAACCAGTTTTACAAGAATCACACTACACCATTTCTTCTGAATATACCATCATTTGAAAGGTAAATAATTATAGCAGGGCTTCTAACCGATGGATTTTTCCCCAAACACCCAAGAGAAAATATATTGATGAAAAATGCGTTTTTTTGCGATCTTGCTTTCAATTGAAGCGGGATGGCTAATTGCGAAAGTTTGCTTGTTAGAAAGAGAGGCTTGTTCTACTAATACCCAGCCTTAATTAATCACGATCCCAATGAGTTTTTTTTTTAAATTACCAACTATAGTTGCCCGCGACTTCGCATATACGTTGACTTTAAATAAAACCGGTCAAGTGCGAGTTGGGCTACTCGCGCACCGAGGGTTCCGTGCCACACCACCACAGAACACAAAACTTTTTTTGTCCGGGACCTTTAGAGCAAGACCGACTCACACTTGGCCGGTTTTTAGTATTTGTTGTTATTCTGTAGAGTTTGCTCTATAAACACAAAGTATGATGCTTGTATGTATTACCGTTTTTACGATAGAGCGTGAAGAAAAAAACGTTGATAAAAACTAGTTTCTTGTTGAGAACCCCCCTTAATTGTTAACTTTTTGTCATTTTTATTATTTGTTAACAAATCCGCCGTAATAACGCACATTCTGTGAAAAATTCAATTATCTACCTCTTACAGTTCAAAAGTTACAGCCCGAAATAGGTCGGACAGACGGACGGACGGACAACGTAGGCTTAGTAATAGGGTCCCATTTTCACCCTTTGGGTACGGAACCCTAAAAAGTATCATCAGCTTACATACGTCCCACTGCATCCTCGTGGAGGGCGTTTGGGCGTAAGTCCACCACGCGTGTCGCGTGCCCAATGCGTATTGGTAGACTTCACATACGCATCTGTATCTCTCCTTCAGCGTAGGTAAGAAGGTTCCTTTACGATGTTTTCCTTCACCGTTTGAGACCAGTCTCTAAACAAACAACTGTCTTGTCCCAGAATTATTGTCCTAAAACCATCATCCGTGTCCGTGTAACACTATGAACGTAGAGAGTACATATGTTCCTTGCTATGAACTATCAAATGCCGAGACTAGGGCAGAGGCGTCAAAAATTGTAGAACAAACATATAAAAACAAATTTAAACCGCGGTCATTCATACGATTGAACCCATAAAACATTCCTGGATGCCCGGTGGGCCAAAACAAGCATGGCAACACTGAGGCTTGGCGTCAGTGCAAGCGATTAGCGGATTACGGCTGGCTTCCCCCCACCAGAGCTGTGCGGGGTAGATGGGTATGGGCGATAGACAAGGTCATTCTAAACTTGGTTTTTTTAAAGTCCCTTGTACGAAACCCGCGGGAAAAAATGGACAGGAGTGCGATTTTTGAATCTCATTCGCTGAGTTCAGCAGTTGAAAATGTCGAAATTACTACGGAGATACGCATCTTTCTACTGCTGATTTGACTTTCAAAAATCGCACTCCTGAAGTATGATTTTTGAAAGTCAAATCAGCAGTAGAAAGATGCATATCTCCACAGTAATTTTAACATTTTCGACTGCTGAACTCAGCGAATGAGATTCAAAAATCGCACTCCTAACAAAATATTTTATTTTATAACACAGAGATTAGTTTCTAGATATAGACACAGAGATTAGTTTTTAGATCGTGTTTAAAAAATGTCATTGACTTTAACTGGTTAATGTTTAAAATAGTACGAAACTTCGTTTGTATGCAGCGTGCTCGGCGCCCGAGCCCGACGTCCTATTTTGAACATTAACCAATTAAAGGCAATGAAATTTTTTAAACACGATCTAGTAACTAATCTCTGTCTGTATTTTGTCAGATTTCAGTTAAAATACAGGGTGTTAGTAGGGGTGCAATAAGAAAGGATTTTCCAATATACAGGGTGAAATTGATATCATTAGCATCCTTTTAAACTAAGAGTCTACCCATCAAACTGACCAACTTTCACTATGGGAGCAAACCGATCGGAGCAAAAAAAAATCAGCTGTTGCATACATTTTAGTCGCGAACTCGTGCGTCGACATTGCCGTTTAGTATGGAACAGCAGATTTTTTATTTGCTCCGATCGGTTTGCTCCCAAAGTAAAAGTTGTTCCGTTTGATGGATAGACTCTTAGTTTAAAAGGATGCTAATGATATCAATTTCACCCTGTATACTCAAAAACTAGTCTATACAGGGTGTAACAAAACACCCTAGTAATACTTAAGGAGGTGCTTCAGACTATCAAACTGAACAACTTTCACTATGGAGCCAACGTCGAGAAAAAATAAAAAAAATTTGCTCTCCCATTTATTTGAGTCGAGTCGGTACTGCAGTTTTGTATGGAACAGTTGATTTTAATTTCGTGATTTCGAAGTTGGCTCTATAGTGAAAGTTGTTCAGTTTGATGGTCTGAAGCACCCCCTTAAGTATTACTAGGGTGTTTTGTTAACCCTGTACATAAATGGATCATGTATGGACTATGGACGCATTAACCGCTCCGCTCTTGGCTATGCACCACAGCCGAAGCGAAAAAGTCAATTATCTAAATATAAACGTGTCCTAATTAAACAGCGCGTTAGGTAACGCGACACTTGTTTCTTTTTACATTAAACCATTTGGAGGAAAACAAAAGAGTTCGGGAAAGAGTTTGGAAGCGGTAGAGTTATTTTGAAATGTTTTCGTAGAGTTTCTGGTGATAGCGTTTTGTTGTCTTGCGTAATGTGTTTTCCTTCACCGAGAAGCCAATAGTGTTAAAAAATCGGTCAAGTGCGAGTCGGGCTACTCGCGCACCGAGGGTTCCGTACCACACCATTACAGAACACAACATTATTAACTTAGAAAAAAAAACTTTTTGGTCCGAGACCTTTAGCGCAAGACCGACTCACACTTGGCCGGTTTTTAGTATTTGTTGTTATTCTGTAGAGTTTATTCTATAATCACACTAAGTTTGACGCTTGTATGTATTACCGTTTTTACGATAGAGCGTGAAGAAAAAACGTTGATAAAAACTAGTTTCTTGTTGAGAACCCCCCTTAATTTTTAACTTTTTGACATTTTTATTATTTGTTAACAAATCCGCCGTAATAACGCACAATCTGAGAAAATTTCAACTACCTAGCTGTTACGGTTCAAAAGTTACAGCCCTAAATAGGTAGGACAGACGGACGGACGGACAGACGGACGGACGGGCGGACGGACGGACGGACGGACAACGTAGGCTTAGTAATAGGGTCCCATTTTCACCCTTTGGGTACGGAACCCTAAAAAACACAAAGAGTAGATTGTCAATGAAAGGCACCCATTTTACGAAATAATTATGTTTTGGCGCTGCTCGAATAAAGCGAGAAGATAGTCCTTGCAGAGCGCCCGAGCGCGATGCATACAAGCGGAGTTACATCCTATTGTCAATATTAACCAATAAAAGTCTTTGAAATTCTGTCTGTGGTCGGAATGTCAGATTTTCGTTAAAATATAAAGTTTCAATACTAAGATTAATTTTAAGATTTGTAAAGAAATCTTTTGAGCCACTAACTTTGAAACTACAGGATAAAATTGATATCATTAGCATCCTTTTAAACTAAGATTCTACCCATCAAACTGAACAACTTTTACTATGACAGCAAAACAACCGGAGCAAAAAAAAAACAGCTGTTGCATACATTTGCGTCGCGTAAGCATTGCAGTTTAGTATGGAACAGCAGATTTTTTTGTTGCTCCGATCGGTTTGCTCCCATAGTGAAAGTTGTTCAGTTTGATGGGTAAACTCTTAGTTTAAAAGTATGCAAATGATATCAATTTCACCCTGTATACGAATACCTACTTACATTTTAACGAAAATCTGACAAACCACAGGACATTAGTTACTAGAACGTGTTTAAAAATAAATTAGAGAAAAAAATAAATCAATTTCCTAATGGCTAATGGCTCGATGTATTCTTTTAAGTATACATACTAACCTACATCGAAAAAAAATCTACTGTCCTATGTACTTATTTGCGACGAGCACGTTTGCAGTTTTGTATGGAACTGGTGATTTCTTCTTCACAGTTTCGATGTTAAGCCCATAGAGAAAGCAGTTGATGATCTACAGAGTGAAATTGACATAATTAGCATCCTTTTAAACTAAGAGTCTACCCATCAAACTGAACAACTTTCACTATACGAGCAAACCGATCAGAGCAAGAAAAAAATCAGCTGTTCCATACTAAACTGCAATGCCTACGCGACACAAATGTATGCAACAGCAGATTTTTTTTATGCCACGATTTGTTTGCTCCCATAGTAAAAGTTGTTCAGTTGTAGACTCTTAGAAAAAAAAGGATGCTAATGATAACAATTTCAACCTGTATAATCATCTCCATAACCACAAAATCTACTTTGAAATAGCGTCTGAAATAGCCAACATTTTGACATCAATCCACATCAAAGCATATTTATAACATCTGTATTAAATATCAAAGTGTTAAAATGTTTTTACAGAGTGTGAAATAGAATTTAAAAACATCGAAAGCATGCTAAAATAATCGATTATAAATAATAAAAGAACTAGATGTAGACAGTCTCCTGTAAAATCCTAGCATTTTTGTTTACCATCAGCGAGATAGCGCAATACTAAGAATTTGCCATTTTTGGAGCGTTGATTAAAAAATAATAATCAGGTTATGTCGACACCCTGTATGTATATTCCACGCAGCTTGGTTTCAATCAACCAGATCTATTTGATTACAAACAGAGCTTCGTCTGTATTAGAATTTCGGTTCGTAACGTTACAGAATATTCTTGGAAAATCGTTTGTAGGTAAATGAAAGGCCAACAAGATTCAGTCAAGAGCTGCATGACCTCATCCCGCCTTCCCCTTTCTACTATCGGACTTCCAGACGCACCGCGGGATATCACCCCTACTTGGTTGACATCCCACATATCCGCACCAAGCGCATTTCTGCATCTTTTATAATGCGCACAGCCAAGGAGTGGAATGCCTTACCTGCGTCAGTATTTCCGAGCACTTACAACCCGAGTTCCTTTAAAGTACGAGTGAATAGGAGTCTTCTGGGTAAGCTCGCTACATCTTCGACCCCATCTTCGTCCTGAGGACTGGATTGAGGTCAAGAGCAAACCCATCAGTAATAAAAAATAATAAAGCATAGTAGGGTAAGGACGAGAGAGTGCATCTGTGCTTAGCGCGTACACTTATGCACTTTACTGCGTACCGAACTACATCATCACTGCATAGTATAAAACCGCCTTCAAAAAAACTAAAAAGTTAAAAAATAATATAGCAGCCTATGACTTTTTCGTTCGCATCATAAGAACATTAATTTGTTTTATTGAAGTCGCTGTCAAGCCGGTACGATTCGCGACAGGGCTTGCATTTTTTGCTTGGCTTGACACCGACTTCTATAAATCAAATTAATGTTCTTATGATGCGAACGAAAAAGTAATCGGCTGCAATATTATTTTTTAACTTTTTAGTTTTTTTGAAGGCGGTTTTAATTTTTTGTTAAAATTATGTTTATTTCACAATTTTCAGTGGTGGATTCATTAGTTCGATTTAATAGGAGTGCTTTAAATTAACAAACGCACTAGTTGGCACTAAAATTTTCGAAGGTTCCCCTCGATTTCTCTAGGATCCCATCATCAGATCATGGTTTCCTTATCATGGTACTACCCTCTCCTTTCCAACAAAAAAAGAATAATCAAAATCGGTTCATAAACGACGAAGTTATCCGCGAACAAACATAAAAAAAATATATATATATATAGACAGCAGGTATGATACGTGGTAATGATTTCAAATGAAACGTAAGAATAGGATTATCGTTATCTTTTATTTCCTTCATGATCATCATCTTTTATCTCTTTCACTGATTCTACATTTACCACCGTTTCACAAGTAAATACCATGGAGAAGAAACGGCAAGAAACTCCATAGCAACCTAGCGTATGACGAGGTATTGAGTTCGGTCCGGCAACGTGTGCACTCGGCGGCGTTCTCGAGTAGACTGTCCGGTGCCTCGCTCGGCTCTGTTATTTATAGTGCCGAGGTGGGGGCAACGGAAACACGTGCGCGCACGTGCGCGCACCTGCGTGCCTCGTAAGACCGCACCTGCGCGCCTCGCAAGACTGTCCGTTCTTATGACTATCTCCGACACGGCCATCCTGCAAGACACACGTCCTCGTGTGTAGCTCTGAAACAATGAAAACAAAGCACAGTACATCGTTCGGTTTATCCTGACCACTTAAATACTCAGAAATGATTTTCTGTTACACACTACTGTACGTCTTTTTACAGGCAGTATATAACTACCAAGCTCCTCATTGGCAAGCCGATAATGGATCGGCCAGTATCGGGTCCTTTTCACGGATAAGCCAAAAAACCAAAATTCGGTAAGGCGGCGAAGATCTACACCCAAGCCGTTTATGTCAGACTTGGCCTGATGCAGAAATTAATACCCTATGTTCATTGCAGGTGCAACTTGATGAAAATAACACGCGTCTCCTTTTGTTTAACATTGTAATTGTAAAATGTTGTGTAATGTCGTCTTGCATTCCTCGGCCTACCTGACGTTGCACACGTCCTCGTGTGATGGATGTTTTGGGTCGTCATCTGTGAATATTGAAATATAAGTTTGTATTACCGTTCGGCCAGACCTGATACCTCTGTTCTGCCGCATGGAGCGGCCTTCGACGCATGGAGCAGCCTCCACTGCATGGAGCAGCTTTACAATGTTGGATCTGTAAATAGTAATTTTATTATGGTTGTGGTCCTTCAGACTCTTTTCCTTTGTTTTATTTTTTTTCTTATTCTTTTTTTTTCATCCCTTTTTTTTTCTTTTTTTCTTTCTCTTTTTTTTCATTCCCTTTTTTTCATTTTTTTTCTCTTTTTTTTTTTTTTTTTTTCTCTTTTTTTTTTGTACTGTCCCCGTATGTCCCTATAGTTACTAAGACTAGACTGGACTCATCTCCCTGTAGCTTGTAACACTAGACTGGAGGCATGGGGATGGCCCCGAATGTCCCCAATAGTTACTAAGACTAGACTGGACTCATCTCCCTGTAGCTTGTAACACTAGACTGGAGGCATGGGGATGGCCCCGAATGTCCCTGTAGCTACTAAGACTAGACTGGACTCATCTCCCTGTAGCTTGTAACACTAGACTGGAGGCATGGGGATGGCCCCGAATGTCCCTATAGTTACTAAGACTAGACTGGACTCATCTCCCTGTAGCTTGTAACACTAGACTGGAGACATGGGGATGGCCCCGAATGTCCCTGTAGCTACTAAGACTAGACTGGACTCATCTCCCTGTAGCTTGTAACACTAGACTGGAGGCATGGGGATGGCCCCGAATGTCCCTGTAGCTACTAAGACTAGACTGGCTGGACTCATCTCCCTGTAGCTTGTAACACTAGACTGGAGGAAACACATTTATCTGAATCAGAGCTAGAGGTATTTAAATGAGCTGAATGTTTACCCTGTCATGTTGAGCTCTTTCCGCGGCGGGAGGGCGGGTTAAACGGGCAGTATAAATCTTCATTCTACGGAATATAAAAGAAACTAATCAAAGAGAACGTCTAGATGACGCAAAATCATTCACCCAAAGTCCTGTCGAAACCCAAAAGTTTCACTGTCACATCATTGTCACCTTTCTCCAGCGCAACTTCTCGAATAGCTGTGTCTTTTGTTCATGTGTGGTGTGTGTCCGCTACCAGAAAATACGCGCAAAAATGCATCTAAGGAGCTTGAGTACTCACTCGCCGTTGCATTGAATAGAATAAAAATTAAATGAATAACGTACCATACGCGCGGATGGCAACCATCTGGTGGGCGCATAAAGTTCAGGTTTCCATCTCGGCTTCCTCGGCTGAGTGACGAAGGCGTGGCCCTACCATGTCACTGCTGCAGTGCGGCACAACGGCACGGAGCACGGCCAGCAAAAACAGTCAAAAGCAAAAACCTCCCGCCTCTGGGTATCCTTGCCATTAGCTGACAAAAGCGCCAAGTTATAATCTTATCAAAACGGTTATATAAAAAAAATAGAGTTACATGACCTCTTTTAATGTGAACAGCAAGATCGACCTTTCAGTGCATTGTTCAAAGCCACCAGAAAGTCCTTCTCTTCCAAACTCCAGTCCTTAACGGATGAAGATTTCTTCATGTCATGTTTTATTATTCCGGGTGGGTGGGCGGATTTTCTATGTGAGGATGGGCGGGTTATCCGCTGTTCGTTTGAGCTTAAAGAGTCATAAGCATTCAGTTGTTATCGTTATCATTACCATTTGTTTGTGAGATACACGGTTCACAAACGACAACAAAAGCAAGATGAAGTTGGCCAGACTTGACCACTTATCTCCACTATAAATTCATAATCAATCAAAAATTATAATGAACTAAACTAGCTACGACTCACCGGGCATAGTCACATGATGGTAGCTCAGTTTTTGCTCAGCAGTCTTACATCTACACCAAGCTGCATCATCTAGAATCGGCATTGCGCTGGCTTGGTCACGTCTCCAGTACCTCATAGGACATGAATTGGTTAGTATCAAGTTGGGGCGAGTTGTCCGTTCACGAATCACAATCTATACGACTACTTACTCGACAGTCGAAATTACATAAAATTTGAAATGACTCTATATTCGATATAACTCTACATTCGATATGACTCTACATTCGATATGACTCTACATTCGATATGACTCTACATTCGATATGACTCTACATTCGATATGACTCTACATTCGATATGACTCTACATTCGATATGACTCTACATTCGATATGACTCTACATTCGATATGACTCTACATTCGATATGACTCTACATTCGATATGACTCTACAAAATGACAATAACATAAGAAAAGATAAAGTTACGTTACCAAATCCGGATGTAGCTTGAACACCACTTCTGTACCGTATCACTCGAATTTCTACCTGGTAATGATGATGATGATGAATCCAAATGCGGTTTCGTGAATCCTTGACCACTTCTGATATAGACAGCAGATATGATACGTGGTAATGATTTCAAATGAAACGTAAGAATAGGATTATCATTATCTTTTATTTCCTTCATGATCATCATCTTTTATCTCTTTCACTGATTCTACATTTACCACCGTTTCACAAGTAAATACCATGGAGAAGAAACGGCAAGAAACTCCATAGCAACCTAGCGTATGACGAGGTATTGAGTTCGGTCCGGCAACGTGTGCACTCGGCGGCGTTCTCGAGTAGACTGTCCGGTGCCTCGCTCGGCTCTGTTATTTATAGTGCCGAGGTGGGGGCAACGGAAACACGTGCGCGCACGTGCGCGCACCTGCGTGCCTCGTAAGACCGCACCTGCGCGCCTCGCAAGACTGTCCGTTCTTATGACTATCTCCGACATATATATATACGGTCGAACTGAGAAACCTCCTCCTTTTTTGAAGTCGGTTAATAAAAACAAAGTCGCTTCCCGCTGTCTGTCTGTCTGTCCCTATGTATGCTTAGATCTTTATAACTACGCAACGGATTTTGATGCGGTTTTTTTTAATAGATAGAGTGATTCAAAAGGAAGGTTTATTATTAGCATTGCACCCGTGCGAAGCCGGGGCGGGTCGTTAGTTACTAATAAACATTTGCAGTCTCTGTGGTCAAAATCGACTAGTTATCAATCTTTATCATCATAAGACCACCAAATTCATGATTAGAGAGCACATGAGTGAATCAATTACTGTATCATTTATTACTTGCCTGTTTTGCCCCACAAGAGGGCACATCTGACTGACTGTCAAATTAGGCCAGCTTGACAGCAACTGGTACACCTTGAGGCAACTGACGCCCAACTGATCTATGGGCGAGAGCGTCACGTGATTATTTTCTGCGCACCTTTAGAAGCTTTGTCAATGACCGGTGTGAAGTTAGCGGCCAAAAAGTTATCGGCCACTATTATCCGACAAAATAAAAAGTCGTCAAAAAAAATAGTCCAAATAAGAACCCAATAGCCGGGAAAATGATACAAACGAGAAATATAGACAGCAACAACATCAAAAATGTGATAAATAAAAAATAATTTGTGAAAACGTGAAAATTTAATATTAAAAGTTCAAGGTGAGAGTTGAAGTCTGCTCTGAGCTAGTATAGCTAATAGTATGCACAAATATGTAGTCTTTCAGGAAAACATAGCGACACGGATAACCCTGGCCACAAAAGTATCGTAATCAGCCAGTTACCAAGGCACTTAGGTTTTTAAGTAGGAACATTTTCAAAAAATTAGTTCAAGGTGACGGTTCAAGTCTGCTCTGATCATCTTATGCTATTATTATGCGCAATGAAGTAGACTTTCAGGAAAACATAGCGGCATTTACTATCCTGGCGATATAAGTATCGTAATCAGCCAGTAACCAAGGTACTTAAGTTTTTTCAGTAGGAACATTATTTTTCATAAATTAAGTTCAAGGTGAGGGTTCAAGTCTGCTCTAATAAAATCTTGCTATTATTATGCGCAATGAAGTAGACTTTCAGGGAAACATAGCGGCATTTACTATCCTGACGATATAAGTATCGTAATCAGCCAGAAACCAAGGTACTTAGGTTTTTTCAGTAGTAACATTATTTTTCATAAATTAAGTTCAAGGTGAGGGTTCAAGTCTGCTCTAATAAAATCTTGCTATTATTATGCGCTATGATGTAGACTTTCAGGGAAACATAGCGGCATTTACTATCCTGACGATATAAGTATCGTAATCAGCCAGAAACCAAGGTACTTAGGTTTTTTCAGTAGTAACATTATTTTTCATAAATTAAGTTCAAGGTGAGGGTTCAAGTCTGCTCTAATAAAATCTTGCTATTATTATGCGCAATGATGTAGACTTTCAGGGAAACATAGCGGCATTTACTATCCTGACGATATAAGTATCGTAATCAGCCAGAAACCAAGGTACTTAGGTTTTTTCAGTAGTAACATTATTTTTCATAAATTAAGATCAAGGTGAGGGTTCAAGTCTGCTCTAATAAAATCTTGCTATTATAATGCGCAATGAAGTAGACTTTTAGGGAAACATAGCGGCATTTACTATCCTGACGATATAAGTATCGTAATCAGCCAGAAACCAAGGTACTTAGGTTTTTTCAGTAGTAACATTATTTTTCATAAATTAAGTTCAAGGTGAGGGTTCAAGTCTGCTCTAATAAAATCTTGCTATTATTATGCGCAATGATGTAGACTTTCAGGGAAACATAGCGGCATTTACTATCCTGACGATATAAGTATCGTAATCAGCCAGAAACCAAGGTACTTAGGTTTTTTCAGTAGTAACATTATTTTTCATAAATTAAGATCAAGGTGAGGGTTCAAGTCTGCTCTAATAAAATCTTGCTATTATAATGCGCAATGAAGTAGACTTTTAGGGAAACATAGCGGCATTTACTATCCTGACGATATAAGTATCGTAATCAGCCAGTAACCAAGGCACTGAGGTTTTTTCAGTAAGAAAATTTTCAAAAATTTAGTTCAAGGTGAGGGTTCAAGTCTGCTCTGTTGAAATTTAACTTTTATTGTGCAAAAGAATGTATTCTTTTAGAAAAACATAGCGGCATGGACTACCTTGGCGATATAAGTATCGTAATAAGCCAATAACGAAGGTACTTCGGTTTTTGCAGTATGAACATTTTCAAAAATTTAGTTCAAGGTGAGGGTTCAAGTCTGCTCTGATGAAATTTAGCTTTCATTGTGCAAAAGAATGTATTCTTTCAGAAAAACATAGCGGCATGGACTATCCTGGCGATATAAGTATCCTAATAAGCCAACGAAGGTACTTAGGTTTTTGCAGTATGAACATTTTCAAAAATTTAGTTCAAGGTGAGGGTTCAAGTCTGCTCTGATGAAATGTAGCCTTTATTGTGCAAAAGAATGTATTCTTTTAGGGAAACATAGCGGCATGGACTATCCTGGCGATATAAGTATCGTAATCAGCCAGTAACCAAGGTACTTAAGTTTTTTCAGTAGGAACATTATTTTTCATAAATTAAGTTCAAGGTGAGGGTTCAAGTCTGCTCTAATAAAATCTTGCTATTATTATGCGCAATGAAGTAGACTTTCAGAGAAACATAGCGCCATGGACTATCCTGACGATATAAGTATCGTAATCAGCCAGTAACCAAGGCACTTAGGATTTTTCAGTAAGAAAATTTTCAAAAATTTAGTTCAAGGTGAGGGTTCAAGTCTGCTCTGATTAAATTTAGCTTTTATTGTGCAAAAGAATGTATTCTGTCAGAAAAATATAGCGGCATGGACTATCCTGGCGATATAAGTATCGTAATCAGCCAGTAACCAAGGTACTTAAGTTTTTTCAGTAGGAACATTATTTTTCATAAATTAAGATCAAGGTGAGGGTTCAAGTCTGCTCTAATAAAATCTTGCTATTATTATGCGCAATGAAGTAGACTTTCAGAAAAACATAGCGGCATTTACTATCCTGACGATATAAGTATCGTAATCAGTCAGAAACCAAGGTACTTAGGTTTTTTCAGTAGTAACATTATTTTTCATAAATTAAGTTCAAGGTGAGGGTTCAAGTCTGCTCTAATAAAATCTTGCTATTATTATGCGCAATGAAGTAGACTTTCAGAGAAACATAGCGCCATGGACTATCCTGACGATATAAGTATCGTAATCAGCCAGTTACCAAGGCACTTAGGTTTTTTCAGTAAGAAAATTTTCAAAAATTTAGTTCAAGGTGAAGGTTCAAGTCTGCTCTGATGAAATTTAGCTTTTATTGTGCAGAAGAATGTATTCTTTCAGGGAAACATAGCGACATGGACTATCCTGGCGAAATAAGCATCAACATCAGCCATTAATATAGGTAGTTATATTTTTTCAGTAGATTAATTTTCAAAAATTTAGTTCAAGGTGAGGGTTCAAGTCTGCTCTGAACGTTTTATGCTATTATTATGCGCAATGAAGTAGAATTTCAGGAAAACATAGCGGCATTTACTATCCTGGCGAAATAAGCATCAACATCAGCCATTAATATAGGTAGTTATATTTTTTCAGTAGATTAATTTTCAAAAATTTAGTTCAAGGTGAGGGTTCAAGTCTGCTCTAATAAAATCTTGCTATTATTATGTGCAATGAAGTAGCCTTTCAGGGAAACATAGCGCCATGGACTATCCTGACGATATAAGTATCGTAATCAGCCAGTAACCAAGGCACTTAGGTTTTTTCAGTCAGAAAATTTTCAAAAATTTAGTTCAAGGTGAGGGTTCAAGTCTGCTCTGATGAAATTTAGCTTTTATTGTGCAAAAGAATGTATTCTTTCAGGGAAACATAGCGGCATGCACTATCCTGGCGAAATAAGCATCACCATCAGCCATTAATCTAGGTAGTTAGGTTTTTTCAGTAGGAAAATTTTCAAAAATTTAGTTCAAGGTGAGGGTTCAAGTCTGCTCTAATAAAATCTTGCTATTATTCTGCGGAATGAAGTAAACTTTCAAAGAAACATAGCGGCATTTACTATCCTTACGATATAAGTATCGTAATAAGCCAGAAACCAAGATACTTAGGTTTTTTCAGTAGTAACATTATTTTTCATAAATTAAGTTCAAGGTGAGGGTTCAAGTCTGCTCTAATAAAATCTTGCTCATATTATGCGCAATGAAGTAGACTTTCAGGGAAACATAGCGTCATGGACTATCCTGGCGATTTAAGTATCGTAATCAGTCAGTAAACAAGACACTTAGGTTTTTTCAGTAAGAAAATTTTCAAAAATTTAGTTCAAGGTGAGGGTTCAAGTCTGCTCTGATGAAATTTAGCTTTTATTGTGCAAAAGAATGTATTCTTTCAGAAAAACATAGCGCCATGGACTATCCTGGCGATATAAGTATCGTAATAAGCCAATAACGTAGGTACTTAGGTTTTTGCAGTATGAACATTTTCAAAAATTTAGTTCAAGGTGAGGGTTCAAGTCTGCTCTGATGAAATTTAGCTTTTATTGTGCAAAAGAATGTATTCTTTCAGGAAAACATAGCGGCATGCACTATCCTGGCGAAATAAGCATCACCATCAGCCATTAATCTAGGTAGTTAGGTTTTTTCAGTAGGAACATTTTCAAAAATTTAGTTCAAGGTGAGGGTTCAAGTCTGCTCTGATGAAATTTAGCTTTTATTGTGCAATAGAATGTATTCTTTTAGGGAAACATAGCGGCATGGACTATCCTGGCGATATAAGTATCGTAATCAGCCAGTAACCAAGGTACTTAAGTTTTTTAGTAGTTTTTTAGTAGTTTTAGTTTTTTAGTACTTAAGTACATTCTTCTGCATAATAAAAGCTAAATTTCATCAGAGCAGACTTGAACCCTCACCTTGAACTAAATTTTTGAAAATTTTCTTACTGAAAAAACCTAAGTGCCTTGGTTACTGGCTGATTACGATACTTATATCGTCAGGATAGTCCATGGCGCTATGTTTCCCTGAAAGGCTACTTCATTGCGCATTATAATAACAAGATTTTATTAGAGCAGACTTGAACCCTCACCTTGAACTAATTTATGAAAAATAATGTTTCTACTGAAAAAACCTAAGTACCTCGGTTTCTGGCTGATTACGATACTTATATCGTCAGGATAGTAAATGCCGCTATGTTTCCCTAAAAGAATACATTCTATTGCATAATAAAAGCTAAATTTCATCAGAGCAGACTTGAACCCTCACCTTGAACTAAATTTTTGAAAATGTTCCTACTGAAAAAACCTAACTACCTAGATTAATGGCTGATGGTGATGCTTATTTCGCCAGGATAGTGCATGCCGCTATGTTTCCCTGAAAGAATACATTCTTTTGCACAATAAAAGCTAAATTTCATCAGAGCAGACTTGAACCCTCAACTTGAACTAAATTTTTGAAAATTTTCTTACTGAAAAAACCTAAGTGTCTTGGTTACTGGCTGATTACGATACTTAAGTCGCCAGGATAGTCCATAACGCTATGTTTCCCTGAAAGTCTACTTCATTGCACATAATAACAGCAAGATTTTATTAGAGCAGACTTGAACCCTCACCTTGAACTTAATTTATGAAAAATAATGTTACTACTGAAAAAACCTAAGTACCTTGGTTTCTGGCTGATTTCGATACTTATATCGTCAGGATAGTAAATGCCGCTATGTTTTCCTGAAATTCTACTTCATTGCGCATAATAATAGCATAAAATGTTCAGAGCAGACTTGAACCCTCACCTTGAACTAAATTTTTGAAAATGTTCCTACTGAAAAAACTTAAGTACCTTGGTTACTGGCTGATTACGATACTTATATCGCCAGGATAGTCCATGCCGCTATGTTTCCCTAAAAGAATACATTCTATTGCACAATAAAAGCTAAATTTCATCAGAGCAGACTTGAACCCTCACCTTGAACTAAATTTTTGAAAATGTTCATACTGCAAAAACCTAAGTACCTACGTTATTGGCTTATAACGATACTTATATCGCCAGGATAGTCCATGGCGCTATGTTTTTCTGAAAGAATACATTCTTTTGCACAATAAAAGCTAAATTTCATCAGAGCAGACTTGAACCCTCACCTTGAACTAAATGTTTGAAAATTTTCTTACTGAAAAAACTTAAGTGTCTTGGTTACTGGCTGATTACGATACTTAAATCGCCAGGATAGTCCATGACGCTATGTTTCCCTGAAAGTCTACTTCATTGCGCATAATAAGAGCCAGATTTTATTAGAGCAGACTTGGACCCTCACCTTGAACTAAATTTTTGAAAATATTCCTACTGAAAAAACCTAACTACCTAGATTAATGGCTGATGGTGATGCTTATTTCGCCAGGATAGTGCATGCCGCTGTTTCCCTGAAAGAATATATTCTTTTGCACAATAAAAGCTAAATTTCATCAGAGCAGACTTGAACCCTCACGTTGAACTAAATTTTTGAAAATTTTCTTACTGAAAAAACCTAAGTGCCTTGGTTACTGGCTGATTACGATACTTATATCATCAGGATAGTCCATGGCGCTATGTTTCCCTGAAAGTCTACTTCATTGCGCATAATAAGAGCCAGATTTTATTAGAGCAGACTTGAACCCTCACCTTGAACTAAATTTTTGAAAATGTTCCTACTGAAAAAACCTAACTACCTAGGTTAATGGCTGATGGTGATGCTTATTTCGCCAGGATAGTCCATGCCGCTATGTTTTTCTGAAAGAATACATTCTTTTGCACAATAAAAGCTCAATTTCATCAGAGCAGACTTGAACCCTCACCTTGAACTAAATTTTTGAAAATTTTCTTACTGAAAAAACCTCAGTGCCTTGGTTACTGGCTGATTAAGATACTTATATCGTCAGGATAGTAAATGCCGCTATGTTTACCGGAAAGAATACATTCTTTTGCACAATGAAAGCTAAATTTCATCAGAGCAGACTTGAACCCTCACCTTGAACTAAATTTTTGAAAATGTTCATACTGCAAAAACCGAAGTACCTTCGTTATTGGCTTATTACGATACTTATATCGCCAAGGTAGTCCATGCCGCTATGTTTTTCTAAAAGAATACATTCTTTTGCACAATAAAAGTTAAATTTCAACAGAGCAGACTTGAACCCTCACCTTGAACTAAATTTTTGAAAATTTTCTTACTGAAAAAACCTCAGTGCCTTGGTTACTGGCTGATTACGATACTTATATCGTCAGGATAGTAAATGCCGCTATGTTTCCCTAAAAGTCTACTTCATTGCGCATTATAATAGCAAGATTTTATTAGAGCAGACTTGAACCCTCACCTTGATCTTAATTTATGAAAAATAATGTTACTACTGAAAAAACCTAAGTACCTTGGTTTCTGGCTGATTACGATACTTATATCGTCAGGATAGTAAATGCCGCTATGTTTCCCTGAAAGTCTACATCATTGCGCATAATAATAGCAAGATTTTATTAGAGCAGACTTGAACCCTCACCTTGAACTTAATTTATGAAAAATAATGTTACTACTGAAAAAACCTAAGTACCTTGGTTTCTGGCTGATTACGATACTTATATCGTCAGGATAGTAAATGCCGCTATGTTTCCCTGAAAGTCTACATCATTGCGCATAATAATAGCAAGATTTTATTAGAGCAGACTTGAACCCTCACCTTGAACTTAATTTATGAAAAATAATGTTACTACTGAAAAAACCTAAGTACCTTGGTTTCTGGCTGATTACGATACTTATATCGTCAGGATAGTAAATGCCGCTATGTTTCCCTGAAAGTCTACTTCATTGCGCATAATAATAGCAAGATTTTATTAGAGCAGACTTGAACCCTCACCTTGAACTTAATTTATGAAAAATAATGTTCCTACTGAAAAAACTTAAGTACCTTGGTTACTGGCTGATTACGATACTTATATCGCCAGGATAGTAAATGCCGCTATGTTTTCCTGAAAGTCTACTTCATTGCGCATAATAATAGCATAAGATGATCAGAGCAGACTTGAACCGTCACCTTGAACTAATTTTTTGAAAATGTTCCTACTTAAAAACCTAAGTGCCTTGGTAACTGGCTGATTACGATACTTTTGTGGCCAGGGTTATCCGTGTCGCTATGTTTTCCTGAAAGACTACATATTTGTGCATACTATTAGCTATACTAGCTCAGAGCAGACTTCAACTCTCACCTTGAACTTTTAATATTAAATTTTCACGTTTTCACAAATTATTTTTTATTTATCACATTTTTGATGTTGTTGCTGTCTATATTTCTCGTTTGTATCATTTTCCCGGCTATTGGGTTCTTATTTGGACTATTTTTTTTGACGACTTTTTATTTTGTCGGATAATAGTGGCCGATAACTTTTTGGCCGCTAACTTCACACCGGTTTGTCAATGTGGGATTTACTCCAGCATGGCTATGCGTGTAGGTGAACTCGTCGGTGAAAGGTTACGCACACACCGCTGCGCCTTTGTAGTAGAGTACCTACTTATCGTAGCGCTTTAGTATGAAGTTTTGTTTCTGTGGGGTATTTTACTCTTGAAACTGTAGAAAGACTTTCAAAGGGTGCGTCCACATCTGGCGAAGGGCGCGCGAGCTGCGCGGCTGCAATTTTTCCTTGTGTGTTCCCTACTGCGCATTCGCGGCGCGTTCGTCAGATGTGGACGCACCCAATACAAACCAGCTTACTCGAATAACCCGCCCCGGGTCGTGTTTGTACCGAACGTACCCATTACGCTGGCGGCATTGCCACGTTGGATGGCTAACGAGATGCGTTGGGTAAGAAACGCCCCAGAGCGAGTGCATTACCCCTCTCCCGTAATCTACTACCCAGGTAGGAAATAAATAGGAAATAAATTAATAAATAGGTTGAATTATATTTTACTCTTGTGGTTAGTTTGTTCGGGATTCGCGACTGAGCAGCATTTTAAACAAAACATTATTCGTCGTTCTATTAATATCGAGTGACTGTACATTTTATAGAGTCGACTACTAAAATATATTAAGTGTTTGGACGAAATTCTAGTGGACAGATTGAGATTTCTTTTTATTTCTCTCAAGATATCTGGAGCTGACATCGAAATCGCGAAAAGAAATTGTTTTTCCATAGAAAACTTCATGACTCCTCGAGCCAAATGTATGGATAGCAGGTTTTTTACCCGACTGCGCCAGAAGGAGGGTTATGTTTTTCGAGCGTATGTATGTATGTATGTTTGTATGTATATTTCTTTGGCACGGCCTACAGCCTAAACGGCTTGATGGATTTTGACGTATGAGGTGTCGTTAGATTTGTTAAAAATCGTGAGAGTGACATAGGCTATATTATTTTAATAATGCGGTTGCGATTTAAAAAAAAGAGGGGGAATAAAATTTTTTTTTTTGTTAAAAATTACTATATGGGTATCAAATGAAAGTTGGTAACCAGACAATTCCAAATATATATATATTATAGTACTTTTATACATTTAGACACAAGACTAAAAAGTATGAAATAAACTAAATTATTATAAAAATATAATTTCAATGTTATTAGGTAGGTATTGCAGGCGGGGACAAACCAATAATAGGTAGGTATGTTTTATAATTCTTCTTTGTCCCCGTTTGCGATACCTACCTAATTTTTCGATTTCGTTCGTTTCTGTTGGCGCAATATAAAGTTCAGTTTGATGGTCTAAACGTGAATGCAACGCAAGTTACATACTTTTGGGGGTTGTTGTTGTTAATTTTACACACTGTATATCTGCGTATTTTATTATTGTATGTATAGGTAGGATTGAGGAAAACCAAATCGACCTACTTATTCCTGTACTTGATTGTAACATGGTTTAAAAACAAGTACAATACTTACCTAAAGTTTTCCTGTTTTGGAATAAAACATCAGGACAATGTATTTATTTATCTATTGAGACCACCAGAACGTCGTATTATAAATAAAATATAGGGTGCTTCTTCTTCCTATACAGGGTCCTTCTTAATTATATGCTGACACTTTTTTAAGGGGTTGATCAGACCATCAAACTGAACAACTTTCTCCATGGGACCAAAGTCGAAATCGCGAAAAAAAAAATCTGCTCGTCCATACAAAACTGCAAACCTACTCGAGCCAAATGTATGGGCAGCTGTTTTTTTTTTTTTCGCGATTTCGATGTTGGTCCCATAGAGAAAGTTGTTCAATTTCATAGTCTGATCATCTCCTTAAAAAGTGTCAGCATATTAAGAAGGACCCTGTATGTATATACAAGGTGTAACAAAACACCCGAGTAATACTCAAGGGGGTGTTTTAGACCATTGAACTTTGATTAAACAACTTTCACTTTAGAGCAAATACTGAGAAAAATTTTAAAAAATCTGCTGTCATGCATTTGAGTCGAGTCGGTTTGCGGTCTGCAGTTTTGTATGAAACAGCTGATTTTTATTTCGCGATTGCGCAGTTGGCTCCAGAGTTGTTCAGTTTGATGGTCTGAAGCACCCCCTTAAATATTACTAGGGCGTTTTGTTACACTCTGTATAAGGCCCAACAGAATTAGCTGAAACAGACCATCAAACTGAACAACTTCCCCTATGGGACCAATGACGAAAAAGCGGGAAAAAAATCATTCTCAATCTCCTTATAATCTATGTTCTTGCAGAATTATAAACATACGAGCTTTTACCCGCGACTTCGTCCGCATAAATTTTATACCAGATTTTAAGTCAGATGATAACCTATCAAACAAAAAAGTTTCATCAAAATCGGTTCAGTAGTTTTTGCGTGATACTCGAACAAACAAACAAACAGACAGACAAAAAATCCAAAAATTGGTGATTTGGAATCAGGGACAGGTAAAAACCATGTCGTAATTATTTTTTTGTAAATATCTTCAATGTACAGACACATTTCTAGTTACAGTTTAGATGTTCTTGCAAAATTATAAAGATTGTTTTTCAGTTATTAAAACTGTTAGATTAATAAGTTAAATGGCTTTGTAAACGCAATTCAATCTGTCAATGTCATCTGTCATACTGACATTGCTACGTCACTTGCGAATAAGAGTTTTGCTGTCTCTCTCTCTCTCTGCTGTGCTCTGTAATGGTGGTCGTATCTTTGCTAAAAGGATTAAAAGAAATCAACTCCAATCTCTGCTGTTTTTACTTCTTCATCGATAAATCCAACAGGTTATGTGCCCAGCACGCGAACTACGCTAGAATTAACATATATTTCGGCGTATTTTCACTTTTGGTGATTTGTAGAAAGTAACCTCAAATCAAAGTTGATACACAAAAATGTCAAACGCCACAAGTCAACCTATCGACAAATTAAAAGGAATTGAAAACTATTCAACTTGGAAGTTTATGATGAAGATGTTACTAATTCATGAAGATCTTTGGGATTGCATCGAAAGCGGAAAGAAAATCGATGCCGACCAAGAAAAGGAATCAGATGACGCTCGCACCAAGAAATCCATGAAAGCATTAGCAAAAATCTGCCTGTCTGTGAATACAAGTGCTTTTCCTCACGTTAGGAATGCAAAAGACGCACGTGAAGCGTGGAACAACCTGAGCAAAGCATACGAAGATAAAGGTTTGTGTCGGAGACTCGGTCTACTGAGATCCTTGTTCAGCACCAAATTGTCTGAACATAATAGCATGGATAGCTACCTGAGTAAGATGCAAGAATTGTCACAACAATTGGCAGACATAAATTCACCTCTGGACGATGAATTCTTAGCGGTTATCATGTTAAGCGGACTTCCGAGCAACTATGACCCACTAATAATGGCCTTGGAGAATTCTAATGTCAAGGTATCCAGCGACTTGGTAAAAGGAAAACTACTGCAGGAATATGACCGACGTGACAAATCTGAAGAAGCGACAGCATTGGCAGCTTCTCGGAAACCACCAAGATGTTTCAGATGCAAGAAAACTGGACATTATATGAAAGATTGTCCGAAGAATGACACAAGTCCACCTAAGATTAATGCGGATCCTTCGAAGGCCCTATTGACTGCTCTATCGGCAGGTATCCAGCAGGATGTGTGGTACATAGACAGCGGAGCTACGAGCCACATGTGTAACAATAAAGAAATTATGTTTGACTTTGTGAATGAGAAGTCTTCACAAGTTAATGTAGCAAATGGTGAAAAACTGCTGACAGCAGGACGAGGAAATGTGCGAGTGAAACTGGAAGATTGTGTAAGGACAATAAAAGATGTTCATTTTGTACCGAATCTTTCTGCAAATTTGCTGTCAGTTAGTTCATTAGTTGTAAAAGGTTATAAAGTTGTTTTTGGTAAACAAAAATGTCACGTATATGATGATGAGGGCCAAGTTTTAGCTACTGCATCGCTAAAAAATGGCATGTATGAACTCGATGTCGTTGGTCAGCCTCAGTGTGTAGGGAACAGCAATAATTTTGTTTCTTACAGTGCAGCAACAGAAAATGAGCATCCGTTGGAGCATGACAAGGTAAAGGGAAAGGCACCATCACCATCATCCAAAGGAGCAGTGGCTGAAGAGTCTCAGGAGGTATGGCATCGTCGACTTGGCCATTTGAATTCCAGGAGCATGACACTACTGAAACAAGGTATGGTCTCAGGGATTAATTATAATCCTAATATCTTTCGTCCCTGTATCGCATGTATCGAAGGAAAACAAACTAGGTTGCCATTCCCAGTAAAAACATATACTAGAGCTAACGTGGTCCTTGGCTTAATTCACACCGATTTGTGCGGCCCCATGCCAGACGTTTCTCTCAGTGGAGCGAGATATTTCCTAACCTTTATTGACGACTACACCAGAAAGACTTTTGTCTATTTTTTAAGGACAAAAGATGAAGTATTTGAACACTTTAAGAATTTCAAGGTTATGGTAGAAAATGAAACTAACCACAAAATCAAAACTGTTCGAAGTGACAATGGCGGAGAATTTATTAATTCTAAATTACAGGCTTTTCTGAAAGAAAATGGAATCAAGCATCAAACAACAGTCCCATATTCTCCTCAACAGAATGGTGTGGCCGAACGGGCAAACAGGACTATTGTTGAAAAGACAAGATGCATGCTGCGTGATGCAGGCCTGGATAATAGATTCTGGGCAGAGGCTGTAAACACTGCTGTTTATCTGAAAAACAGAAACCCAACTAAGGCTGTTAGTGGAATGGTACCCGAAGAAAAATGGAGCAACAAAAAGGTGAATATAAGCTACCTACATATTTTCGGTTGCATTGCTTATGCTGTTACACAGAATCGAAACAAATTAGATTCAAAATCAAAACAGTATATTTTTGTTGGGTACTGTGAAGACACGAAGGGGTATAGGCTATTAGACCCCTTTAACTCATTTAAATGTATTAAAGCACGGGATGTGATTTTCCTTGAAACAAAATTCTATAAGGATAATAGGTCACATGATGAAAATGAGAGCTCTGTGCATGAGGACCCTGTGAATGCTGTTCAGTCTCCCGAACCAGAGCCTGAAAATGAGGTTCTGGAGAGTGATCAGCAGACACGGGCTGATGAACTGTCAGCGCCATCTACTGTAAGTCCAGAGATGTCTGATGACCTAAGAAGGAAAAGGATGACGATCATTACAGTGGATGACACTGACAGTGATGAGGAAATGTCAGAAACAAATTGTTTGGCGGATGAAACTTATTCTCCAGGTAGTTCGACCCTAGCGGAAGAGTCATCGGACTATGAAGACACCGATGGAACGTTAGAGTCTGTGCTATTACTTGTGAAGAATTTGAAGACTGATGATGATGATCCACAAACGATCCAGGAAGCCATGGCCAGTGTAGAAGCAGCAGAATGGAAAAACGCTATGTCAGATGAGTATAAGTCTTTCGTTGATAATAAATGTTGGACACTCTGTGAAAGACCGAAGCACCAAAAACCTATAAAGTGTAAATGGGTTTTCAAAAGGAAGAAAGGTCTGCACGGTGAACTCTTGAAATACAAAGCGCGTTTAGTAGCAAAAGGGTACACACAGAGGTACGGAGTAGACTACGAAGAGACATTCTCTCCAGTGGTAAGACACTCTACTATTAGAACTCTCCTTGCTATAGCTGCAGAATTGAATATGGACATCAATCATCTGGACGTGAAGACTGCATTTTTGAACGGTGACCTGGAGGAAAATGTTTATATGGAGCAGCCAGACGGTTTCAAACTCAAAGGCAAGGAAAACATGGTCTATAAATTAAATAAGGCTATATATGGTCTGAAACAAGCCTCAAAAATGTGGTACGACAAGATAAATGAAGTTTTGTTGCAGAAAATGAGCTTTAATAAAACCTCTTCAGAACCATGCGTGTATTTCAGGAAAACACAAGATGAATTAATAATAATTGCACTGTACGTCGACGATATCCTTTTGTTTTCAACAAGTAATTCAACTTTAAAAGAAAAAGTAAAGAATGATCTAATGAAAGAATTTGAGATGAGAGATTTAGGTACTGCTCATCAAATTCTAGGAATGAGAGTTACTAAAGAAAAAGATAGGATAACTCTTGATCAGTCAGGATACATAACAAAAGTTTTAGAAACATTTAATATGGTAGAATGCAAGCCAGCCAAAACTCCGTTGGAAAAAGGAATAAAGCTGCCAAAATGTGAAAAACAGGAAGAAAAGTATTCTTATAGAAACTTGATTGGCTGTCTCATGTACATAGCGGTATGCAGCAGACCAGACATCGCTCATGCCGTAAGTATACTCAGTCAATACTGTGAGGCTTACTCTGAACCTCACTGGAAAGCAGCAAAGCGTGTTTTACGTTATCTCAAAGGTACGTTGAATTATGGTCTAGTCTTTAAAAAGGGAGGGCTGGATGTCACGGCCTATGTGGATGCTGACTGGGCTGGAAATGAAATTGACCGTAAGTCTTACACTGGTTTTATTTTTAAGCTTGGTGATTCATTAATCTCATGGGAAAGTAGGAAACAAAAGACAGTTGCGCTCTCAAGCACTGAGGCTGAATATATGGCATTGTCCGATGCTTGTAAGGAGGCTTTGTTTATCCGTGGTTTTCTCCTTGAGTTACTGGAAAAAGATTGTAAAATATTATTGTATAATGATAACCAATCTGCTCAGAAATTAACTACAAATTCAATGTATCATAGTAGAACAAAACATATTGATGTGAGGCATCATTTCATAAGAGAAACCATAAAGAAAAATTTTATTGATGTAAAATATTTGTCAACAAATTTAATGATTGCTGATATTTTAACTAAACCGTTAACATTCGAGAAACATGACCAGTTTGTTAAAGGTTTATGTCTATGTGTTATATAGTTGTTACCAATTGGTGTACAGGAGAGTAAACATGATCTGTAAAATTAATTGTGGATAATAATTTGTTGTACACAAACAGTATTGTGAAAATTTTTGTTAGTTATAAGTTTTAATTTAATTAAAAACCAGTTATTAAGTATAACTTTACTTAAACTCTTATATGTTCTGTGTTTTAGTTAAGGCAAAGTTTGTAATTTTTGCATGTAGAGTCTCCAGGAAGGGCCAGTTTTTATTGTCCTATGCATGTACTTATATACTTGTCTTTGTGAAAGGCCAGTTTGTTTTTTTTTGATATTTTTGTCATTGTATTGGTTTAAGGGCCAGTGTTAGATTAATAAGTTAAATGGCTTTGTAAACGCAATTCAATCTGTCAATGTCATCTGTCATACTGACATTGCTACGTCACTTGCGAATAAGAGTTTTGCTGTCTCTCTCTCTCTCTGCTGTGCTCTGTAATGGTGGTCGTATCTTTGCTAAAAGGATTAAAAGAAATCAACTCCAATCTCTGCTGTTTTTACTTCTTCATCGATAAATCCAACAAAAACAACAATAAATGAAATACATTTTGCGTTGATTTAGAGTGTGGTATATGAAGTTTCCAAAACAATTATTTTAATTTGGCTTTAAACGAACCTCACCTAGAGTAACTATTAAGTAATCTGTGACCTAGTAGTAGTAGGTATCTAAATTCGTTTTCTACTATCGAAATGTTTCTTTTAACGTTTTTCGTTCTAAACATAAAGCGACGGGTGTCGCAAGCACATTCCTACATTCCATGTATCCAGTTTTTTGTAGGTCACAGAATCTTTACAAAAAATTAAGAGATTTATTTGTACACTTGCAAGGTATTATCAATATTTTTACGTATTTACAATACCTATTAGAACAGATCATTGAACTATAGAGAACTCCATTCAGGAATTAGAGAGACAAAATGTAAACAACGGTAGGTATGTAGAAAATACCATCTCGAGTCGGAAGAAAACTTATCTCTGGAATATGCAACAGTAAATTAAAAATTCTCCTCGCAAAGGATTGCGGCAGATGATATGTTAATTTTGTATGGAAAATAATAATACGCTTCCTTACGAATATTTTTGATCTGAACATAAGTTACCATAGCGCCAAGTTCCAAATCTTAGTCCGTTCAGAGTATTATATGAAATCTGGTCCCACCCTCCAATATCTATGTGTGAAACATCGTTGGATAGCTATTTTTGATCTGAACATCCATAGCGCCAAGTTCCAAATCTTAGTCCGTTCAGAGTATTAGTATATCGTTGGATAGGTATTTTTGAGCTGAACAAAACTTACTATAGCGCCAAGCTCAAAATCTTAGTCCGTTCAGAATATTATATGAAATCTGGTCACCACCCTCCAATAGCTATGTGTGATACATCGTTGGATAGGTATTTTTGATCTGAACAAAACTTAGGTACCTACTATAGCGCCAAGTTCAAAATCTTAGTCCGTTCAGAGTATTATATGAAATCTGGTCCCACCCTCCAATCTATGTGTGAAACATCGTTGGATAGGTATTTTTGAGCTGAACAAAACTTAGGTACCTACTATAGCGCCAAGTTCCAAATCTTAGTCCGTTCAGAGTATTATATGAAATCTGGTCTCACCCTTCAATAGCTATGTGTGATACATCGTTGGATAGGGTGGGACCAGGAGGGTGGGACCAGGATTTGCATCCTCCTGAATGAATAGAACCCAGTACCACGACACATAGAACAAAATCGTGTATGTATAAAATGATCTGAAAATAATGTATATTGTTAAATCTAATTCAAATGAGTGCATTGGTAATAATATTATTAATTTAAAAGCCTTCTGGGACACACAATTTTGATTTCTATGTTGCGTAGCAAATTTATTTTTAATTTGGCTTCGGATAGTATTTTTGCCACTAAATGGTTACAGTTTAAAAGTCCAATTAATAATTACTCCCTACCCCACCTAACAAAACTCCGTAAAATGACTGGCCTAACAGGCCTACCCTCAAGGAGGGTGTATGGGCGTTAGTCCACAACGCGTGCACAATGCCTTCACATAGGCATCAGAATTTCTTCTTCAGCGTATGCAGATTTCCTCACGATGTTTGAGAACAGTCAGTATTACGTTTTTTGATGCATCTTCATAAATACACAAGACATTTTGTTCCGATTTACATGGATGTGTAACAACAAAACGAGGAGAAACCAGGTTAATAATAAGCATGCAGAATGTTGCAGATCGTTTATATTTCAGTTTCAGATCGACTTGTTTACTTCTCATCCGAGTGGGCGTAATGCATCGGTATGCTTAAGGGTGTTGGCAGACACATTGGCTTAAAATCTGTAGAATCTTTAAGTTAATATGTTACCTAAAGTCCTAAAGACCACTTCAGGACTTCAGGAAAAACAAGCTTGAAAGGATCAAGAAAAACAAAGACCGATCCTGACGAAATAAAACTATAATTCTTCTTCTTCTTATCGTGTGGGCAGAGCCCTGGTGTCAGAGTTTTTTCAGACCGCCTTACGGCCTCTGACGTGGTATTTATGTAACGACTACTACCACCAGAGATAGTAGCCGGGACCAACGGCTTAACGTGCCATCCGAAGCACGGAATCATTTTTCTTTTCAGACAATCAGGTGATTCAACCTGCAATGTCCTAACCAACTGGGAAAAAACGCACAAAGTGACATATCACTAGGTGTCCCCCGTGGAAACTATAATTAATATGCTGTGACGATTTTTTAAGAGGATGATCAGTCCATCTTATAGAAAAACGTTCTCTATGGGACCAACATCGGAACACGAAAAAATCGGCTATCCAATACATTAAGGTCAAGTAGGATTTGAAAAAAAAAAACCTTTTTTCTTACTTTTTGTTGTTGTTTTGGTTTTTTTTCCTGTTTTTAGGGTTCCGTACCCAAAAGGTGAAAACGGGACCTTATTACTAAGCCTACGTTGTTCGTCCGTCCGCCCGTCGTCCGTCCGTCTGTCCTACCTATTTAGGGCTGTAACTTTTGAACCGTAATAGCTAGATGGTTGAAATTTTCTCAGATTATGCTTTACTAGCGGCCCGTCCCGGCTTCGCACGGGTGGACGTCAAATCTTTTCTAGCAATAAATATAGCCTATGTTACTCAGGGTGAATGCAGCTTTCTAATGGTGAAAGAATTTTTTAAATCGGCCCAGTACTTTTTGAGCCTATTCATTACAAACATACAAACATACAAAAATAGGTAGGTACAAATCTTTCCTCTTTATAATATTAGTGTAGATTACGGCGGATTTATTAACAAATAATAAAAATGTCAACAAGGGGGGTTTTCAATAAGAAACTAGTTTTTATCAACGTTTTTTCTTCACGCTCTATCGTAAGAACAGTAATAGGTACATACAAGCGTCAAACTTTGTGTGATTATAGAGCAAACTCTACAGAATAACAACAAATACTAAAAACCGGTCAAGTGTGAGTCGGTCTCGCGCTAAAGGTCCCGGACAAAAAAAGTTTTTTTTCTAAGTTAATAATGTTGCGTTCTGTGGTGGTGGGGTACGGAACCCTCGGTGCGCGAGTAGCCCGACTCGCACTTGACCGTTTTTATTTATATATATTTGTTTTGTGTGCTTTCCACATCCTCTAAAACTCAATTATGGTTTAGTCGTTTTTATGTGAAAGAAACAAACAAGAATTCCTAATAAAATGGGGTCCAGTCTTTGAAAATAATTATTTTATTTTATTTTTTTTTTTTTTTTTTTTTTTTATTTTATAATATTCGGGATGCTAACAGCCTCTTTTACAAAATAATGTATTCAATAACATGTCATTTGCCATTTACAAGCATAATAAGCATTAATTACTACATTCCTAAAACACAAGATAAGTATTTACTTACTTCTGTTATTTAACAGAAGCGGCAGTCCCTCCATTCCTAATAGACTAATAGTCACAACGAAGAATCGCCGAGATAATTTAAACGAAGAGTTATGGAATCTAACCATTTTACGTACAAGTGGCAGCAAAAGATAACAATATTATAACACTGGCCTGCTTATATTCTGAGGAGGAACTTGTGTGTCAAGTTGTACAGTATCAATTAAGTCCCTTTCTTGGAAATTAATTTAAATAGACTGATAGCGATTAGTGCTTGGACAGTTCCCAATAAAACAGATACTCGTATCAGACTTCTGTCTGTTATGATAAAAGTGAGGCAAGATACAAACCAAACTACATACGAAAAAAAATTGAAAAATACGATACGATTACAATACGTCATCATCATCATCATAGGCCTTTACATCTGTTGCAGATGGTTTAAGCAGTGTTTTTGGAGAAACACTTTTTTCATGGCTGTACAGTCCTATACGAGAGCCGCATACACGTCCACAGCCTCTACAACAGAACCGTACGCCGCCGGCGGATAAAGGTGGGATTGTGACAGCATTATGCCTTTTGTCACGTTTCTCTGCCAGGTGTGCGAACCAGGCTTGGTCATGAGTAGTCCGACCATCTCTTGTCTTCCCTCTCCACCCTCCTCTATTTTCCGCGAGCTTTTCCCAATTTGCGTGACCTATTCCGAAAGAGGTTAGGTCCCTCTTGACGCAATCCTTAAATCGCAACATGGGTCTTCCGACTGGCCTCTTCCTATGTGCGACCTCACCAAGAAGGATACGCCTTGGCAAACGAGAGTCCTCCATACGATGTATGTGCCCCAACCACCTAAGCCGCCTCTCCTTGAGAAGAGCCGTGATACTAGGCAGCTGTGCAACCTGGAGTACCCTCTCGTTTGTCACCCTGTCCTGCCAACGAATGCCCAAGATACTCCGAAGGCAGCGCATATGGAAGGTGTTTAGCCAACCAAACTACATACGAAAAAAAATTGAAAAATACGATACGATTACAATACGATACGATACGATACGATTGAAAATTTCGTTCTCTGGCTAGTGGACTCGGTAGCGAAATTGGATAGCACACTTCCCCGGTTTGGAAGGGTGCGGGTTCAAGTCCCACCCGAGACTTAATTTTTCAATCTTTAATTTGAAACTACATACGTATTCTCACGCCCTTGTTTCTTAGGGGTAGGCAGAGGCCAAAGCCTGCTGCATGATTCTAACACACTTCTTTTGATCTACAGGTGTAAAAAAACACCCTTGTAATCTAAAGAGGTGGTTTAGACTTTAGATCATCAAACCAATGCATAAAACTGAAAAAAAATCGCTATGGAGCCAATATCGAGAAAGAAAAAAAACCTAAAATAAAAATTAGAAATAGAATATTCGGATGCACATTTACCTAAACTTCTTTTTTCACAAGGTTACTGTAGCCACGGGACTTTTTAATTACAATAAAGATTACCGATTGCCGTTTTGATATTATTGTAGGGTACGAAATGACTTATATAAATACCCGAGTCTTAAAGATCACAACCCGCCGTAGCAAAAATAAACTAAAAAAAATTTCTCAAATTTTTGAATTTCGAGGTTACCGTTTTTTTTCTATACTGTCATGTTCTTCACCTTAGTTCAATACCCATACGTAATAGTAAGACTGTCTAAAGTTGCCATACAAAGCTATAAGACCCATCGAAATTGACTTTTTCATCTTGTCTTATAGCTTTGTATGGCAACTTTAGACAGTTTTACTATTACGTATGGGTATTGAACTAAGGTCAAAGAAAATAAGGTGAAGAACATGACAGTATAGAAAAAAAACGGTAACCTCGAAATTCAAAAATTTGAGAAATTTTTTTTTAGTTTATTTTTGCTACGGCGGGTTGTGATCTTTAAGACTCGGGTATTTATATAAGTCATTTCGTACCCTACAATAATATCAAAACGGCAATCGGTAATCTTTTTTGTAATTAAAAAGTCCCGTGGCTACAGTACATTAAGTCATTTATTTTATGAAACAATCCCAGAGGGCCTACCGTGAGTTTTCACTGTACGTTACTACTGTAGTTGCGGCGCCAATTTTGTATGACAGAATTAGATCTCAACGTAACCACTAGGTGCGCTATATAAAATTCAATACAAAAACTGTAGTTTACTACATTAGTTTTACCGTAGTTTACTATAGCGCAAACTCATGGTAGGCCTACAGGATCGTTCTTAAGTCCCGGGATTGCTAAAATATCATAGAACTTAGACATTTGAAGACCGCGAACAGGTAGGCGTAGTGTGGAACGCCCTGCTGCCCGCTGGACGACCTAAAAAAAAGTAGCGGGGAGCGACTGGATGAGAAAGGCCGCGGGCAGAGTTTTGTGGCGCGCCTTGAGGCCTATGTTCAGCAGTGGACGATGATAGGCTGATGATGATGATTACGATCCAGCAGTGGACTTTTTTAACTAACTATTGTGACAAATAACACTGCGGCGTATTTTTGAATGCCACAATTTCGTTGCGAACTCACCATTTTCTACGATAAAAGTCTGTGGGTCGCTTCCTGTGATAAACCAATCTACAAACTCTCCAAACCTAGGTACCTATGTGTAATTGACAACACGATTCGCACCTGAGGTAGCTTGGCATCCATCCCAGTATTCCCAGCGACCAATATAAACTGCATACCGCACAGAAATGTCATAAATTCATTTTAGACTACGATTGAGACCACATATGAGCTAAGGTATTTATGGAGGTGCTACAGGGAATGTTCCTCCATTGAAAAGGGAAGATCTTCCATCAGGTTATGTGTGAAGCCTGGGGACCGGCCGTGGTCCGACAGTTCTTAGTTGGACCTTGAATATATGTCGAATCTCTGTGTTTATTTCTCTTGCGCGATTCATGTCTTGTACACGATTGTGAACCTTATGTGTAGCGGCTAACGGGTTACCAATGTGACGTCGCAAGTTGTCGTACGTGCACATTTGCGATTGCGACCGTAGCGCCATCTGTTAGCTTCTATGCTATAACTTGTGGATGTTGACATCTGTGACAAGTCCCCACATATTTAAGAAGACAAAATCTTTTTGGTATTGGTATTGGCTGAGCGGGCTCATTTTACGCAACTCGACGACTTAGGCGCCTATTTTGCGCTGTGGGAATGACTACTCTTGCCACCCCAGCTCCTCCAGGAAGCCCACCGGCTTGTTAATGCTGTAAAAGACTTCTGGAAGAGACCCAGGTGATCCGAGGTGTTGTGCCCGATAGTGTGCTAACCCGTTGCATTCCAACAGCACGTGCGTAGCCGTTTCTAAAGACAACCTCATTTGTAACTTGTAACATGACTAATAAGATAACATTACCCTCCTTCCGGGGCAGTCGCGTAAAAACAATGTGAACTGGCAGTGAACAAAAAAAAGGGGCATAGGTCCACCACACTTTCCCATCGCTGTAACTCCTGTAAACCAGGATCAACGGCGGCGACCATTCACAAAACTCGATAATGAAGTCCAGCGAGCCCGGGGGATGAATCTAATCTGTCTTGGAACCCGCAATGAATTAATCAAAGAAGATAGGAGTAGGAAAAAGAAATATCCGACTTCCCTTCCATTGCAAACCTCAACTGGCAGTGTACAGGCATTGCCAGCGTTGAAGAGCTGTTTCGTTTGGCGAGAGATAGACAGGGATATGCAGAGCTGACTGCCAACCTCTAGTAATGGAGAATAAAGAACTTTCAGGCGATGTGTTTGATCAGAGTAAGAGGGCGACCTCTACCGACACGTCCATACAGATTCGTACATCGCCTTACATCAGGGCCTCTACCCGCACATTCGAACATACTAACGTTCCAATGTCAACTCTATTACAATGAATTGCGGACCGAAATAGTGGCAATATATCGAACATCGAAAGTCCGGGTACAAGGCCTGCATTCGTAAGTTCGTTTGTGCTTTTTTCAGTCTTTGAATAATAATTATCCCCTTTTTCCTCATGGTAGACTAATTATGACAGGTATTTACCCACAAACGATTTTTACCACTCTTAAAGTAAAATTTTCCCTACTGGCAACACCAAGTGCACCTGCAACGATGCGCCAGCGCACGCGAAACGCGATTCTATTGGCTAAATTTAGCCTCGCACAGCGGTTATGTCACAGTTAGACAATGCTTCAGCACTTCATCTGTAGTTGAAACTTGGCCATTTCCTGGTTGTTACTAGTTTTATATGTCAATTTGGTACATTATTTGGGTAAATTATACACGTTTGATGTTAGGAAGGAGGCAAAATGTAACGCTTACTTTTGCGAGTGTGTATATACTTATAATAACATAACATATAAAATATTCTTTATATCGGCGCCTGCGACATCGTACGCGTAGATCCAAACTAAGCCCTATGCTTTTGTGAAAACCCCATCCAAATCGGTGTAGTAGCATAGCATATGCTCACAACTACAGGGTGAAATTGATATCATTCGCATCCTTTTAAACTAAGAGTCTACCCATCAAACTGAACAACTTTCACTATGGGAGCAAACCAATCGGAGCAAGAAAAAAATCAGCTGTTCCCGTAGGTATAATATATCTATGGCTGTTCCATACTAAACTGCAATGCATACTCGACTCAAATGTACGCATGTATGTAAAAATCTGCTGTTGCATACATTTGTTTCGCGTAGGCATTGCAGTTTAGTATGGAACAGCTGATTTTTTAGTTGCTCCGATCGGATTGCTCCCATAGTAAAAGTTGTTCAGTTTGATGGGTAGACTCTTAGTTTAAAAGGATGCTAATGATATCAATGTCACCCTGTATATTCCCCGAGGGGGTAACCTCGAAACATCTACGTTTCACTAGTAGTACCGAAACTCTGTCCAGTACCTATGATGGGTAGTGAGCCCGTCGCCACTTGTAATGGACATTGTACAGTCAAGAGCACGTCAAGCGTGACACTTATTTAGTGCGCCAAAAGCGTTACAATCGAACTGCAAGTGTAAAGCTTGATGTGCTCTTGACTGTACAATACATGCCTTGAAATTGAAGCATGCAGGTTTCCTCGCGATGTTTTCCTTCACCGAAAAGCCAGTAATGTTACAAAAATGGGTACGAGTCAGCCTGGACGAGGATCGAACCAATATAATAGGTAATTCAAATGCCTATATTGTCTATTAAATAATACCTTATAATTTACAACGCCTTGTGTGGTCATCGCACGTAAAGACGAGATATGTAAGCACGGTATCAGGTAACCAGTATTCTTGTTTCTAATTCCATTTATGTAGCAACTGATTTTAGATTTCATTTCGGAGTTGGGAAGCAATAATTCTCATAGGACCTGACACGTTTTGTCGCTCATCCAAAAGTCCAAAATAATGTTGGAGTTTCTTAGGTAAATCAAAAATAGAATCGTCATAAAATATTACAGCTGGATTTTACACTGCAGGTATCGCTCTTTGCCAGATTTCGGGTAATTAACTAATTTGTTTCTTTATGCAATTTTGGCTCATTGGCAGCATTTTGACGGCCCGATAGCTCAGTTGGTGAACTGTATGCTGATCTGAAGGCTGAAGGTCAGGGGTTCGAATCCCGTAAGGAGCAAATATACAACGTGTTAATGAATTAACGCAAAACTAGAAAGTAGTTTGTTTAGAATCGAGAGTAGAATCGAATTATCATGGTTTCAACATAAGTAATTTTTTTCAAAATATTAAATAATTTGTTTGCAAAATTAAAAATTTTCTAAACCGGATGTCAACCAAAACCTCAAAACCCTCAAAACTTAAAACTTAAAATGCGAATAACTTTAAATTTTAACTATAGAAATAATGAAATTATTGTTTCAATCTAATTATTTTGTTATAAATCAGTTGGGGTGTATGAGGTTTTGCGCTAATTCATTAACACGTTGTATGTATGATGAATAATATTTGTACCCGAGGCACACGTATTTAAGATAGAAAAAGTTGACTGTACCAAAATCAAAATGACAAACGTATTATTCCGAGAGATAAGTGTACTTTTTGCTTCTCTGTGATGGGAATGGACCAGGTCTGCCTGCATAACTCCAGTCGGTTTAGGAGTTATGCAGGCAGACCTGGTCCATCCCCATCACATAAATGCTCTACACCCCATAAACACTGAATCAGCCTTGCTGCTGATGGTTGCAAAAAGTACACTTATCTCTTATACTATATGCAAACTGTAGCAATATGTAGGTCACATACACTGCACTCGGTACACTCTTATACAGGGTGTACAATAAAATGGGACAGCTACTCAAAGGGGTGCTTCAGACCATCAAACTGAACAACTTTCTCTATGAGACCAATATCGAAATCGCGAAAAAAAAATCCGCTCTCCCATACAAAAATGCAAACATAACTCGACTGAAATGTATGGGACAGCTGATTTTTTTTTCGCGATTTCGATATTGGTCTCATAGAGAAAGTTGTTCAGTTTGATGGTCTGAAGCACCCCTTTAAGTAGCTGTCCCATTTTATTGTACACCCTGTATATTCCGTGGCCTAGGTCCTTGCAGTCTTGCACTCGGCAATCAAATTGTAATGAAAGATATTCTTTGAGACTTATCATTTTTGCACTGCAGTCACTTCCTTAGTTTTGTGTAGATTTACAACGTATAGTTCAATGCCTGCTCAGGGCTGGATTTAGGACCTATGGACCCCTAGGTTCATCCTATGGTGCGGGCCCCTCTGGTAGTACTCCAAGACAAACGGTGGCCTAGGGTCATCCTTCAGATTCTTGCTTTTGTGCATAGTCTTTCCAATTTCTTCGGGAGTTGAACTGAACTTCGAGTACTTAACAATAACAAAAATAGTGAAACTTAGCAATGGATGTCCAAACTAAACCATAATTATCCAAAAATAAAACAATGGTAACCATCACAAATTTTTGTGATAATAATATCTACCACTGTTTTATTCTTTTTATTTTTTTGTTTTCCATGTGGCGCGGGCCCCTTTGTGGCGCGGGCCCCTAGGCCTTGGCCTGGGCCTATGTAGCCTATGCTTAAATCCGGCCCTGCCTGCTCTTTGTTTGAGATAATCTTCCGACGGAAAATTGGCGCGAGAAAGTCGACAATGTTTTTGAGAAACGGGGATAATCACATACACGAAATCACGCCCTATATACTTGATCGAAGCCTATATCTAAGTTTATTTGCGTAATCAGCTAATCGTGGATTGATATTGGTTTGGATTGAAATGCTCAAAGCGACATCGCATCGAACGTTCCAGTTAAAATTTAGGAATGGGCAAATGGAAACAATATATCGATAAATATCGTACTTACCGATATCGATATTTACAAAAAGTAAATTATCCTACCTAAATAAGTGTTTAATAGTTATAAAGAGTTCCCAAAGAACATCACAATAGTCAAGTAAAATTTGGAAATTAAAACGCGTTTAGAAGGTTAGATTTATGAACCTTCTATACAAATTATGAAATTGGATGCTGCTTTCAAACAAAAAATATGGAATTTGATTTATAGGTACTCTAATAAAATATCGACTTTTGATAAAAAAAAATAAAAAATAATAATGGTGTTTGGTGTGAAACTATAGAATATTTGTGTTATGTTATGACATGTTATAGGGATTCGAACTATCGACGATAAATAACTATAGTAATTTTAGGAAAAAATATCGATATATTTAGCCATCCCTATTACAAAACAATATTTTGATTTGACACACGTAAGTGAATCACTTAGTTATTGTACGTTCTACTTACTGATATATGATGACTCATCAATATCTTCCAATATGTCAACATTGGCCTCGATTCGGACTGTGACACGACTTAACTAAACTAAATGTATTCCTGTCACTTTCTAAAATAAGATAGAAAAGAGACAGAAAACCAACAGCTGACTTTAGTGCTGTCAAAGTGACGTTAAACGCCCAAAAACGACTTAAATAAGATGGCGTACATTATGATGGCATCTTATTGTCACTTTGACAGCACTAAAGTCAGCTGTTGGTTTTCTGTCTCTTTTCTTAATCTTATTTTAGAAAGTGACAGGAATACATTTAGTTTAGTTTAGTCGTGGTACACTCCGAATCGAATCCATTATCGAACAGAGTTTGGTTCAAGGTTTTCAAGAGATTAGTTTATTTCGTCTGCAGTGACATAATAAATAAAATCAGTCAAGTGCGAGTCGGGCTACTCGCGCACCGAGGCCGAGGGTTCCGTACCATAGCACCACAACATATTAAAGTAAAAAAAAAAATTTTTTTACTCCGTGTCCTTTAGCACGAGACCGACTCACACTTGGCCGGTGTTTATTATTTGTTGTTATACTGTAGAGTTTGCTCTATAATCACAATAAGTTTGACGCTTGTATGTATTACCGTTTTTACCATAGAGCGAGAAGAAAAAACGTTGATAAAAACTAGTTCCTTGTATGAGGACCCCCCTTAATTTTTATATTTTTGACATTATTATTTGTTAACAAATCCGCCGTAAATAACGCATAATCTGAGAAAATTTCAACTATGCTATTACGGTTCAAAAGTTACAGCCCTAAATAGGTAGGACAGACGGACGAACGGACAACGTAGGCTTGGGTATAATATAATTATACTTAAGTAGTTAAGGAGTACACTTGACATGTATATTATTTTACAAAATAAATGATTATGATTATGATTAGTAATATGGTCCCGTTTTCACCCTTTGGGTACGGAACCGTAAAAAAGTATGTTAGTTAATCCAAGCCAGATCCCCCCTGGATCTGCCCTTTTCGGGGTAGTCAGAAACATTGCAACAACTACCAACATTCTGAGAATATACAAAAATTGAAATTGACATCATTAGCATCCTTTTAAACTAAGAGTCTACCCATCAAACTAAACATCTTTCACTATGGGAGCAAACCGATCGGAGCAAAAAAAATAATCAGCGGTTCCATCCATACTAAACTGCAAAACCTACAATGCAATGCCTACTCGACTCAAATGTATGCAACAGCCGATTATTTTTTTGCTCTGATCTGTTTGCTCCCATAGTGAAAGTTGTTCAGTTAGATGGGTAGACTCTTAGTTTAAAAGGATGCTACTGATATCAATTTCACCCTGTAGTTCTGTAGCAATGCTCACATTTAGCAATTTAAGTTTCAGGTTTCAGGCTTTCATTATTAAAGAAATACTTCTCAAATACAATCATTGGCCTGTCTCCATTAGAAGCACAAAACGAGATATCGATCAAATCAACTTTGTGTCTCGCTCGATCTCTGGTAAGCTGACAAAAAGACAAGTGACTGCTCCAATTCATACGGTAGATGCATGCAAGGTATGCGCCAGCGCATCTTGTTTTATTTTTGAAAGTGTTACCAATTAATCATAACCGAGTAACATTTTATTAAGTAAGTATGGTTATTAGCTAGACATGTGGTTGACGGCTTTGAAATAGACATCACATTTGTTATTGTGGGTGTCGAACGAGTCGACTAAGGTGTTGGTGTTTTAGTGGATAAAAGGCATCATCAGTTTCTATCGTTGCCCACTACTGGGACACAGGGCTACGGGTCGGTGTATGGGCGTTAGTCCACCAAGCGAACCCAATGCGGGTTGGTAGACTTCACGATACATAAGCCATCAGAATTTTCTTCAGCAGCGTGTCCAGGTTTTCTCACGATGTTTTTCCTTCGCCGTACTTATAATATTTCCAAGCAACAATGAACCAAAACTAAAGAAGACTAACGGAAACTAACTAATACTTTGTAATTTAATTTATTTTAATTACAGAGGGATATAAAATTCTGTATACCTACATCATTTTTCTGCATAAGGTCAAAACTGCTTTTCGACCAAATAAATAAATATTTCGGTTTTGTCAATGTTTTGTTTCGCCAAAAATCCCAACAATTTTTCTCGGCAAAAATTATAGACAATGGATATGGTTACTATTACATAACAACATAAAATACTGATCGGAGAAAGACAATATTACTTGAAAATTGCATTATCGATCGATATAATAGGAGACATAGGTACACAATGGTACCGATTCTGACTGTGCCACGACTTAACTAAATTTATTCCTGTCACTTTCTAAAATAAGATTAAGAAAAGAGACAGAAAACCAACAGCTGATTTTAGTGCTGTCAAAGTGACGTTACACGCCCAAAAACGCCGTAAACAAGATGTCGTACATTATGATGGCATCTAATTTTGGGCGTGTAACGTCACTTTGACAACACTAAAGTCAGTTGTTGATTTTCTGTCTCTTTTCTTAATCTTATTTAAGAAAGTGACAGGAATAAATTTAGTTAAGTTAAGTCGTGGCACAGTCCGAATCGGTACCAATATCGCCCTATCTACTGATCGAGTGTACTTGTGACTATATCCTCATTTCATGTCTAGTTATCTCGTATGTCCTTTCCTGACGATGTTTTTATGTACCTTTTCTTAACTTACTGTAAATGAATATTTTTAAACCGGATCCCGTGATTAACGCAGCAATTAACGCAAAGTGCTAACTTTTTCCTCCAACCAGAGAGAAACGTACCTAACTTATCTCGTTTTCTGCACATTAAGAAACACGCTTGATAAATATTGGTCGATCGAGTAATATATTAGGCACACACGGCGACACCCAGTCATTTTACGGTTTGAGCCGGGACTAATTACTAATTGTACCAAAATGAAAAAAAAATTACGTCAGCAACAGTTCCAATTTTAAAATATATATATTATCTCGTTCTAAAAAACCTGATGATAAATTTTTGTTTGCACATGTTTAAGGCTTTACCATCATACATACTTCAAACATGGTGTAAATATTTTTGTCTACTTAGAAGGTTTTGAAAAATACATTCGTATTTTCTAATAAATACCTCATTTTTTAAATTTTAATGCCTATTTCATTGATCAAAAATAATGTATATTGTTAAATCTAATTCAAATGAGTGTATTGGTATTAATATTATTAATTTAAAAGCCTTCTGGGACAAACAATTTTGATTTCTATGTTGCGTAGCAATTTTTTTTTAATATGGTTTAGGATAGTATTTTTGTCACTAAATGGTGCCGGTAACAGTTTAAAAGTCCAATTAATAATTACTCCCTACCCCGCCTAACAAAACTCCGTAAAATGACTGGCCTACATCAAGCTATACTAAAACCAATATAAGCTGGTACGCTTAGGGCGAATAACGTTCAACGTCGCTCGGTCAGCTTATTTTGGTTTTGTATAGCTTGATAATGTCGCCGTGTGTACGTACTACGTACCAATATTATCTGTGTCATCGATTATAAATTATAGCATACATAAGTAGTTAACGGCACTTTATTTACTTGAACCTTATTAATGATCCATTCCAATAATCTTAACTTCGTAAAGTCCATTTCAAGTAATGATTGACCGAAACGTACTTATTTCTACAATTTGCAGAAAAAATGTAGAGTGGTTGATATAGCTCAGAAAATTAGTATTCCGAGAGATATGTGTACTTTTGCAACCATCAGCAGCAAGGCTGATTCAGTGTTTATGGGGTGTAGAGCTTCTCTGTGATGGGGATGGACCAGGTCTGCCTGCATAACTCCAGTCGGTTTAGGAGTTACTGATGATTAAAGGTCTGCAAAAAATTAACGATCTGCAGCAATGCTGATTCAGTGTTTATGGGGTGTAGAGCTTCTCTGTGATGGGGACGGACCAGGTCTGCCTGCATTACTCCAGTCGGTTTAGGAGTTACTGATGATTAAAGGTATGCAAATAATTAACGATCTGCAGCAAGGCTGATAAAGTGTTTATGGGGTGTAGAGCTTCTCTGTGACGGGGATGGACCAGGTCTGCCTGCATAACTCCAGTCGGTTTAGGAGTTACTGATGATTAAAGGTCTGCAAAAAATTAACGATCTGCTGCAAGGCAGATCGTATGATATTGTTGGAGTATGCACTGTAGCTATGTGAGCAGTACAAAAACTCTCAAGTTCTGTCAGTCGGTTTTAGGAGATACAGCCAGTCAAAGCTCCGACCTTTGAACGCCCCATAAACACTGAATCAGCCTTGCTGCTGATGGTTGCAAAAATTACACTTATCTCTTATACAACTGAACTGGCAATGGGCTGGTCATATCTGCCGAAGAACTGACAACCGATGGGGAGTCTAGAGTTCTAGAGTGGAGACCACGAACTGGCAGGCGTAGTGTGGGACGCCCTGCGGCCAGCTGAACAGACGACCTAAAGCAGGAACCGGGGAGCGACTGGATGAGGAAGGCCGAGGATAGAGTTTTGTGGTGCGACTTGGGAGAGGCCTATGTTCAGCAGTGGACGATGATAGGCTGAAGATGATTATTGTATTTTTGTCAATCTCGTCTTTTACGTTTTCATGGGTATCAGCTGATGTAACTTGGTACAGAGATAGCTTGAAACCTGAAGGGAGTAGGCATACAAATTTCACGTAGACGAAGTTACGCGTAGTTTATTGTAACAGACAGGCACCGAGGTGATTCGATTAGTGTTTCGTTTTGTCATAAGTGATAAGGAACTCTTAAAAATAGTTAAAAAGTAGGTACAGTATTTCCGAGCGCTTACAATCCGAATTCCTTTAAAGTACGAGTGAATAGGCTTCTGGGTAAGCTCGCTACATCTTCGACCCCATCTTCGTCCTGAGGACTTGATTGAGGGAGTCAAGAGCAAACCCATAAGTAATAACAAAATTTAAAATAATAAGCAGCATAATGCGTGCATTAAGGCTATATCACGCCTTTTATCTCGTTCGTTCGCGCGCAAATAGAAAGAGAGCTAAGGCGCGATACCGGTAATATCGCGCTGCCATGCTACGGCCCTAGCATTTAAAATCTCTTTGTAACCTACATTCTTGCAAATTCAATTATTTCATTTCGTTTCGCTAATGTATTCCATTTCTATACTTATGAAATATCAACGTACAACGTCGCTCGTCGAACACAATGTGTGTTTATTATTTGTACTTAAAACAAACAATATTGATTGTAAATGAATGTCAGACCTAATTCAATGAGTGAAGCCAATATAACCAATTGTAAATGTCACTGAGGAATTAAATGATGCAGTTTTCTATTGATTATAAAGTCCTGCTATTAGGAATATATGTAGGAAATATGGCACTGCAACTGTCGATTCCAGGACAGAGACCAAGAGGACGTCCGAAGACTAGATGGATGAACACAGTTCATTGTGATATGACCGAGTCCAATGTCTCCGAAGACGACGTCAGGAATAGGAGAGAACAGACACGGAAGGCTGACCCCACCACCATATGGGATTTCATGGGATTTCATGGGATTTATTATGAACTTAATCATTATAGTGTAAATTTTTATTACTAGGGTTCTGTACTCAAAGATCGACACCGAGACCTGTTTTTGTGCCTTTTGTATTTCCTGATTGTTTGCTCTCTGTATACTATGTTTTTTCTTTTTGGTGTGAAATAAAGTATAATTGATTGATTGAGACCCTATTAGGATTGAGCCTCATCTGGCAGCACCGCATCGCATTTTTCCGTCGCTCCATCCTTCTCTGTCGCTCAGGAACGTCATTGGCTAGAGCGAGAAAGGTCGCAGCACTGCCGGTGCTGCTATTTTTTCCGCCCTAGCAAATGACGTTCCTGAGTGACAGAAAAGGATGGAGCTACGCAAAAATGCGATGCGGTGCTGCCAGATGAGGTTCAACCCTTACTAAGCCTACGCCATCCATCCGTGCGTCTGTGCTAACTCAGCACGGGCAAGATGACGGCACGATAAGCTTTTATGCATAAGAAAGAGTACTATCGTACTATGGCATGGTACTTCACACAGTACACACAGTACGGAGTCCGTACGGATTTCTATTACTGCCTTAGACAATTTAATAGGGACGAGTTACGCGTGTCATTCTACTAAGAAACATTTCTGCCACTTTTTGCGGGGGGTGAGGTAACATGAAATCCGCAACTTTGGATTTTATTCCCCATAAGTTTAGATTCTAATTTTGAATGTTAAAAATCATGAAAAGTAGTCTCGTGTGAACCCCAAACGTTCTAAGTTCAAAATTATTGTTTCGCTATTATAGGCTGTCTCATTTAGTGATAAGATATAAAATTGGGTGTAAATGCGCAAGATTAATTGATCTAATACCGTGGCAGAGGGGAAATGCTACCGCAAGGCGAGTCCCTGTTAAATTGTCTAAGATTACTGCACTGTGCCCATGTGGAGATCCATTCAAAGCCAGAACCAAATTGCTTAGGTACAAATTGGAACCAGATTTTTGTACTTACTACCTACCTGCTTAAAAGTGTACATAATTCACGTTACTTTTAAAGGAGTGAAAATGAAATTAATTGTAGAGAAAAAAAGATTCTTCCGCAGTTACGCGTTGTTTCGCCAATTGAACTTCACGTAAGGTGAGCGGTAAAAGAAAAAAAAGTTATAATGTCATATATAATATCTGTGTTCTTTTTCGGGGTGTTCAGAAAGTCGGAAGTATTGCATAGAGAAAAAACGTTGAAAATTTTTAAATTAAATGAAAATTTAAGTATAGGTAGGGATTTATTTGTAAACACGGTTTCTTGTATGCTCCTTAACAATTTCCCTGCTGACGGCCTACGGCGTCGGTCGGCGACAAATGGGCCGCAGCGCTAAAGAACCTACGTAACGAGTCAGTTCTATTGCATTTCGGCTGTGCTTATGACTTACCGCGCGAGTCACCGGCAACCTTACGCCTACGCGGGTGACCAACGAGACGAGTCACGTTTATTGTTTCAACGTTACGACTGTGCGTACGACCTACAGCGTGAGTCACCCAAACCTTACGCCTGTGCGGGTGACCCACGAGGTGAGCCGCAATGGTCATTTTTACGTTACGACTGCGCACGACCTATGAGGGGCGTCACTTTTATCAAGGTTTTGAGCTTAGAAGCGGTAGTGTTAATTTCGCCTTTTTTATTCGTTAGCGAATTCACCATAATAAACAAGACAGGGTCCCATTGGCACCCTTTGGGCACGGAACTCTAAAAATCTTATCTTTGTGGACTGTACATAAATCTCTAAAATGTGACTGCTACTGTACTAATGGATATACTTATCTGAGCACCACTTAACTGTCATACGGTAGTGTTATTTTTGTCTATCTGTTTGTATAACCCATATCAATGTTTTGTATTACTTAAATGCATACTTTTGTTCTGATAAGTAAGCTTTTGGTTCGAATTTTTTTTTTTTTTTTATGGAAGTTGTTTTGTTTTAGTTTAAGTAGATATAAATAAAAGCGGTCAAGTGCGAGTCGGGCTACTCGCGCACCGAGGGTTCCGTACCACAGAACACAACATTATTAACTTAGAAAAAAATACTTTTTTGTCCGGGACCTTTAGCACGAGACCGACTCACACTTGGCCGGTTTTAAGTATTTGTTGTTATTCTGTAGAGTATGCTCTATAATCACACTAAGTTTGATGATTGTATGTATTACCGTTTTTACGATAGAGCGCGAAGAAAAAACGTTGATAAAAACTAGGTTCTTGTTGAGAACCCCCCTTTATTTTTAACTTTTTGACATTTTTATTATTTGTTAACAAATCCGCCGCAATAACGCATAATCTGAGAAAATTTCAACTATCTAGCTATTACGGTTCAAAAGTTACAGACCTAACTAAATAGGTAGGACAGACGGACGGACGGACGGACGGACGGACGGACAGACGGACGGACGGACGGACAGACGGACAGACGGACGGACGGACGGACGGACAACGTAGGCTTAGTAATAGGGTTCCGTTTTCACCCTTTGGGTACGGAACCCTAAAAAAGATTAGAAAGCCCCTAGAGATTTTATTAGGTTTATAGAGATATTGTGTTTATTGTAGTTGTACGGCCCGCTACTGCTTGTCTGCTGGCCGTAGATGAAATGATAGGCGACAGGTATTGATGTAGATTTGTATTTTATAAATTTAGGTCGAACTTCACAAAATGTCTTTGATTAGGCATTGGTATAAGTGAGCACGCGCAACGTACTTGCTTGCTGAACGCGAACTGAATTTTTTGTTAATTAAGTAAATTATAAAATGTCAAGCTTGCATTGTACGTGGCTCATACAGAAGTACCTAGAATTCTTATTGCCCTTTTTTAATTTAGGCTTTCTTTATTGAGAAATCTTTTTTAATGTGATGAGGGCGCCACTGGACTGTGATAGCTAGGGTTGCCAACCTTAATACAAGGATAAGCGGGATATTTGTAATCAAGATGCGGGACGTGGCTAAAAAAAGCGGGACCCGGCTGTCAAAGTATAAAAAATCGAAAAACAATGAGGATCTGAAGAAAAAAAAAAATTGTTTTTGGGTTACTTACACAAACAACTAAACTATAATAATAAGTACATCAAACTTTAACATTAAGGAGTATTCGAATCAGAAATGAAAATCGGTCAATTACCTAAGTAAACTTTTAAATGATTTTACAAACAAAAAAGTTAGTACCATGGGGTGCCAAGGAAAGGAAACCTGTGTTGGTACGTCAGGCACATCTTGGACAGTCAGCCTCTTTACTACAATTACTAGTTGGCTAATCTTTCCTATACATCATGAATAAATAGTCATGCGATATGACTCATGCTGACATGAAAGAAAAAGAAGAAGAATACATCTAACTTTGAACTTAAGCATTCAATAAAAAGAAATAAAAATGCAAAAATTTGAGAAGAAACTTAATAAAGTTTTATATCACTTCTTCGGAGTCAACTGAGCTCATAACTACTTCTGCCATAAAGGTTAGCTACAAAACGGGACAATAGGCGTCCCACACACATCTATCGTGGGACGCATCCTCTGAGGGTCTAGAAACGGGATGTCCCGCCTCTCGCGGGACGGTTAGCAACCCTAGTGATAGCCCTCTTAAAGATAATTAAAAAGTTATAAACATTTGTTTACATTAAACATTGACTGACCGAACCGACCGAATTGTTTTTTACTTTTTAAATGTTTGTCTTTTAAATTTTTTAAATTTTTTAATTTAATGTTATTTCGTAATTTTTTAAGTTACTTGAAACTGCTGGACCGATTTTCATGAAACAAAGCTAAAAACACTCGCAAAAATTAGCTTTCCATTAAAAAACCGCATCAAAATCGATCCACTCGTTTCGGAACTACGGTGCCACAGACAGACAGACAGACCGACATAGGCGTCAAACTTGTAACACCCTTCTTTTTGCTTCGGGGGTTAAAAAAGAGTGATGTTTACAAGTGCATTCGAATATTTGAGTATTTCAAAACAAAGTCAACTACATGGCACCCATGGCACGATCTTGAAAAAAAAAAACATTTAGAAAAAAAAGTTGTCTAATTAGACATAACATTTCTTTCACACTAGAAAAATATTTAGGCTAAGGTAACACTATTTTAAATCCAGGTGTAACCCTCACCTACTAACATATTAGTATTGAGTCATTTACCGCACGTATCATACTGGTAAATCATCTATTTATAAGACACTAAAATTGCGCGCTCAAAATTCCGTTAAAAGTGCAGTGTTCGCGCCAAAAACAACGCGTAAAGATCATACGTAAGAAGATAGGAATGCCACAAATGATGCAGGCATAAACCTTTTTATTTTCACTTTTTTCTTTTTATAAATAAAAGCCCTACGTAACAAGCGTTTCCGGGAACGATCGACTTAATTACCGCTGTACACTCAAATAATATAATTTCTGTGTTAAAAGTTAACGAATTATGTTAGTTAAAGATAATGTTTATGTCAAAAACTTACAGAATTCCTTGTAATCACAACATAAAAATAAATATTCCGCTAAAAACTACACACACGTTCACTTTCAACACCACTTCACAGCGATCTGTCAAACTTTTTTGAATTCGGTGTTGCTAGTTTCCGAAAAAAATTTACCCACATATTTGTTTTGACTGTTGTAGTTTTTTCACTTATATTTATTAATGCTAATCGGTTTTGGTTGATTACAAATTGATTTTTATTTTTATATTTACTTATACACAGTATTTAATCCGTCCATTATGGTATTCGTCGTACTAAAGGTCTTTTCGTCTTCGGCGTTTAGCTCGGTGTTGCTCTCATACAAAATATAAAATCCCCAGAGTGTCCACTTGTTACGGATTTCTTTGCCAGCTGAAAGGTTCAAGTTACCTACCTTTCCTAATTATTATTAGCATACTAAAAATAGGTCAAATATTTAAAAATGGCCATTGGCACGCATTGCGGTCCAGAGCGGTCGTAATCGCATTCGCAGAGTGTTGAGTGGGGAATCAATAGTAGTGTTTATAGAGTGCTAGGAATGCCGGAGATACCGGCTTCAAACTTGAATTAAATTTGTATTTTAGCACCTTGATCTCATCTCGTATACACTTTAGGTGAAGTTTTAATTATATCATTGCTGTCGGACCGCGTTTTTTGCTGGCATAGATGTTTTTACGGCACGTTTTAATACAGATATTGCATCTTTTTTGCGGAACAATGAAACATTTCGTTTTATTAATGTCTCAGTTTAATTTAAAGTAAAGTTCAATGCACTCGCGCCAGTAATGAACGGACACCGAGGTAGGTAGTAAATAAGAAAAGAAAACATGCATAAACCTGGTTTATTGAACCGAAGTAAAATTTATGGGTCATCATTTTTGAAAATAATAACAAAGGCAGACGTCGCGTCGGGAAATAAATTTTTGAAGTTTTATGTGAATGTAGGTCCCAAATAATAATTTATACCTTCAGTTTTATGTTTTAAAAATATTATTTCCTTTTACAAATAATTAACTCACAAAGTACTAAAATAGTACCTATACCTAATATTAAAAAATACTTTTTGGGTAGGAAATATTCTAATTATGATTTTAATTTAATTTTTACTTGAATCGATTCTCATGACTACTGTCACAAAATTAAATATAAATGAACCTAACTACCCCGTCGAAGTTGAACAAACAATTAATCAAAATGTTTTTAAACACATTCATTAGTAGCACATTCTGAGTGACCCATTCATTGGATACCTACATCATCGCATTGAAATTTGCAGTGAAAGAGGCGATACATTCCAGCATATGACGTCATCCTGTGAATCAGACTTGGATTATTGAAACTTTTTAGCTTTGTTTTAATTTATGATTGCTAATAATTATTGATCGACATATTTTGTGAATACCTGAGGTACCTATGATATAGGTAACAATAAAACCGCGTATCCATTAGGCAACATTTAGCGCGCGACAAGTTGCACAAAATGTTGCCCAACATGTTAAGCCTCATATCGACTAGGCAACAATTGGCGATTTTTTAATCTCATTCGCTGAGTTCAGCAGTTGAAAATGTCAAAATTATTGTGGAGATATGCATCTTTCTACTGCCGATTTGACTTTCAAAAATCATACTTCAGAAGTGCGATTTTTGAAAATCATAGAAGCGACTTGGCAGTAGAAAATGTCAAAATTACTGTGGAGATTATCATCTTTCTACTGCCAAGTCGCTCGTATGATTTTCAAAAATCGCACTTCAGGAGTGCGATTTTTGAAACTCAAATCAGCAGTAGAAAGATGCACGTATCTCTATACATTTTCAACTGCTGAGTTCAGCGTATGAGATTCAAAAATCGCACTCCTACGCATGTTTTGATATCTGAGCTTGTATCAAAACTATTAATACAAGTAATCTGTGCTTTTAATGGAATGCAGGTATAAATATAATATAGGCACAAATAAAAGAGCAAAGGAACAGTAAACATTTTTATTGTAAATATTTTTTTATTGTATCCCCTTTACACTCGCGATGCACTCGATGGCTTTATCAAAGCGTTTGAGAACTCGCTGTATTGATAATATTATTATTTATGTTATATAGTTTTCACTTTTCTATTTTGGCAGGTTTTAAAAACCAAATAGTTAACCAAATACTATTTTCGATTGGACCACAAGCTAGTCATCCATGATAAAACAATGGTCCATGACGTAGGTAATTATGGTTATAGAACAACTATAGAATTAAGGACGGTTGTCGAATAAAGCAGGGATCTATAAGCGAAGATCATTCAAACCTGCCAAAATAAAATAGCAACAACTTTATTTTGGAACAAGACCGTTTAGTTTACTTCAAAGAGGCACGTTAGAAATAGTTTTATTATAATCAATTAATCACTATAGCGAGTTCCCATTATATCGTGGCGAAAATTATACAAGCATCTATGCTTTTATCAGTCGGCTCAAAATTCACTTGAACATTACACAACTGACATCCTTCGATTGAGCTCGGCCTTCCAACAAATCTGATAATTAGGTGAATAAGTAAAACATAGAAAAATTAAACAGTGAAGTGAGAATTTGTGATCACTAAATAGAGTAATAGTTTTATGATTAATGAGCGCTACATTTTTCTATTCTACAATTAGTTTTACTGTGCCGTTACAGTACTATTTTGTGAGATTACATTATATTCGTTAATTTGTTTAGATGAATACGCGATTACTTCAAATTATTTATCAATTTGTTTTTGACAGTAATTTTGACATTGGGCTAAAATGGGTTCATGAATAATGTGACACAAACTTAATAGTACATTACGATACGTGTGACCTAAGTAGTCCATTATTGCACGGCGTGAAATTATCGTCCGAGCGCAGCGAGGGCGATAAACGCCGTGTAATAATGGACTTACTTAGGTCACGAGTATCGTATACTATTTTATAGCTCGTGTGACCTAAACCCGCCAACTTTTTAATGTAATGAAATTCTCTTTAATGGTGAACTTTTTAACCGACTTCAAAAAAGGAGGTTTTTAATTTTATGAATACGTATACCAAATAAAAGAGGAAAAAGGGGGCCCGGGGGGCGAAGCCCCCGGCGGGGTGGAGGGGCGGAGCCCCCCCGGGGGCACGGGGGGCGGAGCCCCCCGAAGGACACAACCACGACTTCAAAAGCTTCGTTAATATATCGCAATCACAATCAATAGTTAATACTTACCTCTGATCACCCCTACGCACTTCATACTCACAGCCTCCCTACTCCACCCTAGTACCAACACACTAATAAGGTATTAGTAGGGGGTGCACCCCCTAATCGCCCCCCACGAGCTAAGGGGTGCACCCCCTAATAGCCCCACGAGCTAGGGGGTACACCCCCTAATCACCCCCACGAACTAGGGGTTACACCCCCTAATCACCCCCACGAGCTAGGGGGTGCACCCCCTAATTACCCTACATCCTAGGGGGCGCACCCCCCAATCACCCCAATCTCCCCTACGCACTTGGGGGCGCACCCCTTAATTATCCCCTACGCACCCCCTACGCACCCGTTACCCCCTATGCACCCCCTACTACCAACATATTAATAAGTTGTGAGTAGGGGTAAGTAGCCCGGCGAACGTAGGGGTAAGGGGGGGTAGGCACAGTAAAATAATATATCATTAATGTAGGGGGTAAGTTGAAGTCAATTGGGGATTTCATAGGATACTATATACAATGTTCTTGGGGATTTCGCCATTTCAATGTTGGTCACATTGATTGAAAGCACATTTTAAAAGTACCTTCTTTTGTTTATTATGCATCTGTGCAATAAAGTAGATTTATTTTTGAACGTAATCCGTGTAATAATGGACTACTTAGTAACGAAAAACCGTGACCTAAGTGCGGGTTTAGGTCACGGAGTGCTTTAAAAGTACCTATTGTGCATCTGTGCAATAAAGTAGATTCATTTTCGAACGGTGTAATCCGTGTAATAATGGACTACTTAGGTAACGAAAAACCGTGACCTAAGTGCGGGTTTAGGTCACGGAGTGCTATAAAATAATTTAAATAAATGACAATAGAAATAGTTACTGAAATACAATTTTCTTATAAGGAATGTTTTTGTGAACTATATAATTTAAGTTATAGATAGATAGAGTAAGAATAGAAGCGAAGAAAAAAGGTTTACTTAATAAATAATGACTCTACGTTACTATTACTCGCGCTGTTCCCAACAAGACAATATTTTAAGGCGATTCAGCTTAGCGACTACTCGCTATTTTTAAATGTTTTTAAAATTTATCTAAGAACTTTAAATTTTTCACTAGTTCAAAAATTTGTAAGGTGTTTAGCGTAGAAGAATATTTTTTAACAAATATAACTATAATAGTTTTTTTTATAAATAGTTATTATTATGATGACTAGTTCAAGGTAAAGTGTAATCAATCACTAGATCTTTATTAAAACCTAGAGAGCATTGAACTATAAAGAATTAGACTATAGCAAAAAGTCTAACATTTTCAAACCATGCATTTTTATAAAATATGATAAAAAATTATTTTGCCTAGACTTTTGGGACTTTGGGTTTTTACAGGCAACACTTGAAATTGCCGCTTCATTTTCAATTCTATAAAAATGCATTGGAAAAAATTATGCCATTTCGAGGTAAATACGATATAAAGATTCAAACAATATTTTTAAAGTGAATTCGTTACGAATCTATTAGAAAAATACGGATTTCTTAAAAGTACAGAAAGATTGCGTTGAAAACTTTGCACTGTTTTAAAACTCTGTGGTGCTAATCACACGTTATGTAAGAAAAATGTTGGTGGATTAATTACGAAGGTCAATAACAGGAACAAACAACAAATATTAAAACAACAAGATTTTTAAGGATCTCAAAACATAAATAAATATTTATCGAAATAGGATTTTTCATTTTCAACCCACCTTCACGCATACTCATTCCGACCCAATCAATTTTATTTATTTTTGTAAATAATTATACATATCATCGCGAATTATAACATACAACATAAATTTATTTTTGCCAAAGCGATATGTTTTATTATTGTAGCATTGTGTTTATGTATGCATTTTTCGTATATATTTTCTCATTATTATATTCATTCGTGATATCAAATACTACTCTTATTATACACACCTATTACATGTTACTTGCACCAATAAACGAATAAAGACCCTAACTGTACATAAAGCTTTTTATAAAATAAAATCTAGACCTCGTATAATACTAATTTAATCACACTAAGCTATGCATTTAACTGGCCACTTATACTTATTTTTAGCGCGTAAGACGCCATTATGTATTTGAAATACTTTTTTATTCAAAATGGCGGACTTTCTAGAATGTTAGTTATTCGATTGCAAAAGAAGATTTTATCGTCATCACAGAACAGTTTATCGCCATTTTGTTACTGCATCAACTAACGCAGACATTGAGTTATTAGGTAACTACGTATATACTAGAGATGAAAAATAAAATTTTATTCTCTTGTTTTCTTTTTCTTTTTAATATGTATAGAGTCACGCACACGATGCTAATTGTTCACCTTTTGCTTATTTCATGATGTGCACATATGCTTAGATTATGGCTTGCTTTACCTTTTTAATAATGTCTATATTTTGTGTTTTTATAACTGTAATCTGTTTTATGTGCCTAATAAATAAAATAATATAAAAAAAAATAGATGACACTGCACGTCACAACACGCCTTCCCATGCAATGCGGCGATATCGCCGCAGCTCTAAGAATAGTAAATCGCAATTTTTTCACCAGTCCGTGCTTTGTTTGTATTATTAAGTAGGTACATAATATCACAATGCGCAAAGGATGCATTTCCCAATACTTGAGTTCTCAGTAAAATATTGATGATGCAGTAACAAAAAGCGGTTTGAAATCTCACCTCAACACATCGATATAGGCAAAGAAAGGTATGTTTACGATTACATGTAATTTTGTAGGGCTTATAATGCGCTAAAACCAAGATGACGCCCCACCTAGTTTCGTCGACAGTTCTCCGATGCCACGACCAAACATGTTCCCAACCTGAAAACAATTATAAAAATATTTTAACTTTACATCATTTTAACATTAAGGCTCTTAGTACAAGCCTTAACAGGACACTGCAGGTTAAACAAACATACACAGAATGGGGCTTGTAGATTCACCCACTTGCAGATTCTGCTGTGATGCAGAGAAAACGCCCATACAGCTCCTCTGCGAATGAGAAGCTCATTCACAGCAGGAGTCGCCATCTAGGTGGGTACGTGGTAACACCTACTAACATTAGGATTTAGGGACCACCCCTCCAAAAGCATAACACGGTTCATAAAGTCCGTGGGCCTAGGAAATGACCTTTAGGTCAAGGGTGACAGCTACAATATATCTATTCAGGACGCGGTAGATATTGGTCATTGACCAAGTCCTTACAGCCAAATAATAATTTGGTATCGTAATATGATTTTTAAAGTGTTAAATTAAAAAATAGCATTTCTGCCCTGTATAATCGAAGGTAAGAATCCCAGTAAGAGGTAAACATGTCTTTATTTTACCTTTCCAACGACAGCTGTCATGTTGCCAAGCTTTGCTTCCTCCGTGAGAGACTCTAACTTGGACTTGCCGCTCCTTGATCCTTCTTCGGAGCCATCGTCGCCACCCCTGTAAGAAAAAAACAAAATTTCAACCGTTGGGTGCTTATTACTATTTCTAGATTCCAGGCGTAGTTTACTAAGTAGTAGATTCATCATCATCATCTCAGCCGATGGACGTCCAGTGCTGGACATAGGCCTCCCATAGGAGGCCCTCACATGCAAGGATCGCCATAACGACCCGATAAGTAGTAGATTCTAGTCAACAAATTCACGAAAGAATCGTCGCGTCAGTGTTGTCCAAGGAAACCATAAGCACAGGTCCGGCACTTCAAACAACGTTTCAGATTTGACATGATGACGTTCGCACGATACGCACATTTGCGAAAATTGTGCATGACATAATGTGTAGGGTTGACTTAACACGCATCGTATTGTTACGAGCTACGGGTTCCGGGATTGGAGTGAAACGCTAAGTCCAATTTTACAGAGTTTATTTGGGATTCACTTACAAACGGTCCACCTCGCAGAGGTTCCCCTAAACGGTTCACTTCACCGGGTCCTCCTCGCAGGGATTCCCCGTGCACCACTTACTGTCACTGTTCACAGTCCACTAAGTCACTACTGTGACGACACGACACGCGTCACAGCTATGACGTCACGACGTACGACACTATGACGTCAAGACGTACGACACTATGACGTCACGCACTACACTGACACTATGACGTCACGTACTACACCGACACTATGACGTCACGCACTACACTGACACTAGTCTACTCACTGTTAGTTCCACTCTTAGCACTTTTCTCTTCACTAGTACTTTTCCACTTTTACTTTTCTTCCTTTTGTTTCGCACTGTTCACTGTTTAACCAAGGACTGCTGCCAGTCGAAATTCGCCGCCTTTTTATATCCCGCAGAACATTCCGGAATACCCTTTTTTCGATCTTCTTTTCTTTACTCGATTGTTTTCCTCCAGATAGTTCTAACCCCGCGTTCCTTTTTCGAAACCGATCGAAGACACGCCCACTTTCCTGGTTCTTTTCAAATATTCGTAATTTCGCCTCCTTTCTCGAAGTTCCTAGACACGTTCACCTTTTTGTCCCTTTTTAAATATTCCTTCTCTCTCTTCCTTCTAGAACATTTCTAAAAACACTAAAATCTAGAAATATTTTTGGCGCGGATCGGATTCGAACCGTCACCCCCCAGCATGGGAGGCGGACCCTTAGACCGTAAGACCACGGCGATTGTTAATACACCCTCCGAATTTTTGAATGCCTTCTTACGTCTAACGTTTGACAGCGTTCGTGACACTGCCCCTCCCTTAGTTCTGCTCGTGCCGAGCATCATTAGTGCCGAAATATCGAGCTAATCGATCCACGTGCACTATCTTCAACGGGCTCCTTGGCGATCGTCGAATTCGATAGGTGACGTCATTTATCCTGGTCACTACCTCATACGGTCCTTCCCAACTTGCCTGCAACTTCGGACTCTTCCCTTTCCTTCGAACTGGATTATGCAGCCAAACTGATGTTCCTTCCTCAAACCCAGCATAGTTCGCTTTTCGGTCATATCGTGTCTTTGAACGGTCACTTGAGTTTTGACCTGCTTCTCGAAGTTGTTCATAAATGTCGACCATTTTCTCCCGCAGTTCGCTCACATAGTCACTGATACTCTTAGGAGTGCCTGGTGCGCATCCTGATAGCAAATCTGCTGGAAGTTTCAACTCTCTCCCGAAGTTTGCTATTGCTGGAGTTGCCGAAGTACTCTCATGAACAGCGGTTCGATAGGCCAACAGGAAAAGAGGTATGTACTCGTCCCAGTTATCTTGATGATTATCGACGACCTTCGCAAGATGCCGTTCCAAAGTTTGATTGAATCGCTCCACCATGCCGTCAGACTGCGGGTGATAAGGAGTAGTCCGGGTCTTATGGATTCCGAAAATTTTGCAAACTTCCTGGAACAACTGTGACTCAAAGTTCCTGCCTTGATCACTGTGCATTTCCAGCGGAACCCCAAACCGGCAGAAAACTTCATTCACCAACTTGGTAGCCACAGTGACCGCTTCCTGATTTGGAATGGCAAATACTTCTGGCCACTTTGTGAAATAATCCATTACCACAAGTATATACCGGTTCCCCGATTTAGTGACTGGAAATGGTCCCGCGACATCCAAAGCGATTCGCTCCCAAGGCGCCCCAACATTATAAATTTTCATTGCTGCCCTGCTCCTCGTATGAGGTCCCTTTACAGCTGCGCAGACTGTACACTTGCGGCACCAATCTTCCACATCGTCTCTGCAATGCAACCAGTAAAATCTTTCCTTTACTTTCTCCAAGGTTTTCTTTACACCCAAATGCCCTCCGGAAGTTCCATCATGAAAAATTCTCAGAATTTCTTTAGCCTTAGCTAACCTTAGCTTGCGGGACCACCAACTGCAGATACGAGTCTTTTCCATCCGATGTCTCCCTTTTTTCTACAGAGTAATCCGTTATGCATGATGAGGCTCTTCCACTGAGCCCACAGCCCCTTCGTGACTGCCCCGTACTTCGCCACCTCGCTCCACTGAGGCTTAGAACCATCACTCTTTAACCAGTTCAGGATTGGCCCGACTCCTGAGTCCTTTTCCTGTTCGCGACGCATTGCCTCGTTTCCCCACTCATCGTTGATGGCATCAGTTCTAATGACCTTGAGTGAAACTGTTTCCTTCCCTTCTTGCTTACTGCAATGCTTACAATCTTCTGGACATGGTCTTCTTGAGAGTGCGTCTGCATTGGAGTGAACTCTTCCACTTCGATGCTCTACTTCAAAGTTGAATTCCTGTAGTTGCTCCAACCATCTTGCAACTTGACCTTCCGGGTTCTTAAATTGGAGTAACCATTTCAGCGCAGCGTGGTCTGTCCTGACTAAAAATTTACGTCCCAGCAGATACTTCTTGAAGTGTTGTACAGTCTTCACCACGGCCAATAATTCTCGTCTGGTAACACAGTAGTTCCTCTCAGGTCTAGATAATGACTTACTGAAGTAGGCTATTACAGTTTCCTTTTCACCATGTCGCTGCGAGAGCACACCTCCAATCCCGATGTTACTGGCGTCTGCGTCTACAACAAATTCACCCTGGACATCGGGATATCCAAGAATTGGTGCCTTACTCAGACGTTCCTTTAACTCCATAAAAGCCTCTTCACATTCTGAATCCCATGTGAACGTCCTCTTTTCTTCCGTAAGTCGATGTAGCGGCTTTGCGATGTCCGAAAACCCTTTCACAAAACGACGATAGTAAGAGCAGAGTCCAAGAAAAGCTCTAACTTGTGTCTTATCTTTCGGTGTTGGCCACTCCCTCACAGCAGCAGTTTTGGCAGGATCGGTCTCGACTCCTCTCTCAGAGATTACATGTCCAAGGTAATTGACCTGTCTTTTGAAGAAAGAACATTTTTTTGGACTCAATTTAAGATTGGCTCCACGTAGTCTTTCGAAGACTTTCTCCAACTTTTTCAGGTGGTCATCAAAGTCTCGACCAACAATGATGATGTCGTCCAGGTAGACAAGACACGTGTCACCCAGAATTCCAGCTAGGACATGTTCCATCAATCTCTCGAAAGTCGCAGGGGCGTTACTCAATCCAAATGGCATTACCTTGAACTGCCACAGTCCTTTCCCGGTGGAAAACGCGGTTTTCTCCTTGTCTTTAGGGTCCACGTCCACTTGCCAGTACCCACTTTTCAGATCGAGCGTTGAAAACCATTTCATTCCATTCAAAGTGTCTAAGGTGTCGTCGATCCTTGGCAAGGGGTAGCTGTCTTTCTTCGTCACTTCATTCAGCTGCCGATAATCCACACAAAATCTCGTTGAGCCATCCTTTTTCTTGACGAGAACTACAGGTGAACACCAGGGACTTGATGAAGGTTCGATGATGTTATTCTTTCTCATGTCTTCTATCATTTCCTCCACTTCCTTCTCACGAGCAAACGGAATGCGCCTAGGTCGTTGCTTGATTGGCGCTACATCTCCCGTATTAATCATGTGCTTCACCAAGTCTGTTCTACCAATATCTGCGTCATTCTGGGAGAACAGGTCTGAAAAACGCCGCAGCAAGTTCTTCGCTTTCACAGCCTGTAGCTTAGTCAGGTCCCTGCTGGAGTCTTCCACAACTTTGGATACTACATCCTCCTCAGCCTTATGTTTCCTAGGAGGATTTTCCACACATTGCCGCAACCATAAAACTTCCTCACAGTGACCAACAACCTCCCCCTTCTCAATCGTCAGGTCCACATCTCCAACGTTAAGTATCGGGATTGAGGTAGATGAAACGGATCCAACAACTGTCCTTGCCGGAATCCAAGAAGTTTCAGTTTTAACTTTCTCTATCACAGCACATCTCCGTGGTAATCTCCCATCGTTACTCTTGGGCAAAACGACAGGTACCAAGGTCTGTGATCTAGGTTTGAGAACCGTTCTTCTCACACAGTAAACCTTTCCCGACGATCCACCTTTCATCGGAATCTCCTCTGTGTTACACCGTAGCACTCCGTTTTTCATGTCTATACTGCACTGGTGATTTTGTAAGAAATCCAAGCCAATGATGCAATCGTCTACTATATCCGCTACAATCACCTCATGTTTAAAAGGAGTTTCCCCGATCTTAATCGAAACTCCCAACTCTCCCTTAACAGGTATGCGCTGGCCGGTAGCTGTTGTTAACTGCAGGTTGGTTTGTTGCAGAAGTCGTTTCTGATAACTTTCCATCTCGTTTATCAGTCGAGTATTGATCACTGTCCTTGAAGCTCCGGTATCCAAAGTTAGTTGGCAGATTCTACCATTGACCTCTCCTTCGACTAACAGACTATTTCCGTCTGATGTCGGTTTGACTCTTATGGTTGGGGTTGCAACATAACCGGCCAGCGCCCACCCCGCAGCCCTGGCTGGTTTTAGTTTTCCTGCTGCCCATCAGTCGAGACTCCTACATCCCGACGACCTGTGCGCTTCGGGCAGGAGCTGCGAATATGCCCTCGTTCACCACACTCGTAGCACACAAAACCGACGCTTCGATTCCTTGGCGGTGCGGCTCTAGTCACAATAATCTCCCTGAGGCGAGCGGAACGAGAATCCTGTCGTACGGCCTCCACCTCCAATGCATGGGCAACAGCGTCCCTGAGAGTGCTATGGTGCCCAAGTCGCACGGCAGCTCGCACCTCCGGGTCCCGTATCCCATCCGTAAAGGCCTGTAGGAGTATGTCATCGATGGCTGCTGGTGATGACTGGAAAGCCTTTCGCACGAGCTTCTCTACTTCCACGGACCATTGTAGCAGACTCTCGTTAGCATGTTGGTTACGTTCCTTCAACCGTGCCCGATACATGTGTTCGAGATGTCCGTCGCCGAATCTAGCCTCCAAAGCTCCGAAAAGCTTGTCGAACGTCAGACTTTCGCCAGCACCTACGGCTTCCAGCACGGTGAGAGCCTGTCCCTGAAGTGCTAATGTCAACGCCGACTGCGCCTCCTCTTTGCCCCAGCCATTAACTTTCATCGCTGTCTCAAATTGCAGCTTAAAGGCGGGCCATGACGTCAGGCCATCGTAAACCGGAGTCTTAACACCTTTTGGTTGTATGGGTGAGTCAAAAACAGCAGCGACACGGCTATGAGATTTGGTGTGCTCAACCTCTCACCGGATTTTGGCAAACTCCCCCTCCACGCGATCAAACCTCCCTTCGAACTCACTCTTCACACGATCCAGCCTCCCTTCTACGGCTTCGACTCTTTCCACTGCCTGCTGCAAGCCTTTCGTAATATCTTTATGAAGCGCCTCCTGCATCGTGCGCAGTTCGTGAACCTGTTCCTCCCGACAGCGAGCCTGCTCCTCTTTCAGTGCGCGCAGCTGTTCCTCCTGCCGGCGAGCCTGTTCCTCCTGCCGGCGAGCCTGTTCCTCCTGTCGGCGAGCTGCCTGTTCCTCCTGACGACGAGCTTGTTCTTCCATCATGCACTGGATTTGATAGAGGAAGTTTCCTGGGTTCTGCTCTGGAGTGCGCTGCACTTCACCCCTCCCTGGACTTCGCTCTGGGGTTCGCTGCACCTCAGTTACAGGGGCCGCACCTTCCTGCCGCGCTTCCGACATGGCCCGGGTGGTGACACCCTTTAACTCCTTTGGCACTAGCGGCATCTTACTCCAATCCCACTTCTGACACCAAATGTTACGAGCTACGGGTTCCGGGATTGGAGTGAAACGCTAAGTCCAATTTTACAGAGTTTATTTGGGATTCACTTACAAACGGTCCACCTTGCAGAGGTTCCCCTAAACGGTTCACTTCACCGGGTCCTCCTCGCAGGGATTCCCCGTGCACCACTTACTGTCACTGTTCACAGTCCACTACGTCACTACTGTGACGACACGACACGCGTCACAGCTATGACGTCACGACGTACGACACTATGACGTCAAGACGTACGACACTATGACGTCACGCACTACACTGACACTATGACGTCACGTACTACACCGACACTATGACGTCACGCACTACACTGACACTAGTCTACTCACTGTTAGTTCCACTCTTAGCACTTTTCTCTTCACTAGTACTTTTCCACTTTTACTTTTCTTCCTTTTGTTTCGCACTGTTCACTGTTTAACCAAGGACTGCTGCCAGTCGAAATTCGCCGCCTTTTTATATCCCGCAGAACATTCCGGAATACCCTTTTTTCGATCTTCTTTTCTTTACTCGATTGTTTTCCTCCAGATAGTTCTAACCCCGCGTTCCTTTTTCGAAACCGATCGAAGACACGCCCACTTTCCTGGTTCTTTTCAAATATTCGTAATTTCGCCTCCTTTCTCGAAGTTCCTAGACACGTTCACCTTTTTGTCCCTTTTTAAATATTCCTTCTCTCTCTTCCTTCTAGAACATTTCTAAAAACACTAAAATCTAGAAATATTTTTTGGCGCGGATCGGATTCGAACCGTCACCCCCCAGCATGGGAGGCGGACCCTTAGACCGTAAGACCACGGCGATTGTTAATACACCCTCCGAATTTTTGAATGCCTTCTTACGTCTAACGTTTGACAGCGTTCGTGACAGTATGAACATACATTTCATTACTTTTTATAGTTCAACAGAAGACGGACATTTTGGGCCGCGGTGTAAAATGAATTTACGGAAATTACGATGGATGTGTGCGTAGAAGGAAACGGACACATCCTGGGTAAATTCCATACTAAGGCGTGGAGGCCGATCGCGCTATTTTAAAACATCGCAATTTAATCCTTAATATTTAATTTAAGTAACATAATTGCAAGTACGTTACTATTCAACTGTGCTGAATTTCGTTCCTATCGTCCTATACTTGACTTATTTATTATGTGATTGACAGTGAAAACTCTCAAATTAGTCAATCGGTTGTCATGAGCTGTCAAATTATTAGCGCGATACCGAATGTGTATAAATTTGTGATTCGCATGCGGTACAATCCAACCAATGACGTTTCAGTGGACATTTATTTAGCGCGACCCGCCCAGACGGTCATATTTGACCGCGGACAAAATGTCCGTCGTCTATTCTGCGCCTTTATTACGTCTTTTTTCTCTTTAATGTTTCAGGCTGCCTGAAACTCTCAAATTAGTCAATCGGTTCACGGTTGTCATGAACTGTCAAATTATTTGCGTGATACCGAATGTGTATAAATTTGTGATTCACATGCGGTACAATGACGTTTCAGTGGACATTTATTTACTGCAATCCCCCCAGACGGTCATTTTTGACCCCGGACAAAATATTCTACGCCCTAATTACGTCTTTTTTTTCGCTTTAAAGTTTACCCAGAATCTTGTTGAGCCAGTAACAAGCTGCAAGTCGCTTCCTCAGTGTGCATCCTCGCTGCCACGTTCTGGTAAATCTTGGAGTTCAGCTTATCATCTATAACACCTTGCAGCTCGAAATCGCTGTACATTTTCTGAGGAAAGAAAAAAAGGAGTACAGTCAGCCGCAATAAGTTGTATACACTTTTATTCTACGTCGTACTACGAATAAGAATGTATAGAAATGTAAATCAAGCTCAAAAAGTGACCCCAAAAAAAGTACACAGTGTTCGAAATTTGTTCCTTAAAAACTACACCTTGCCGCCAAAACTCATACAAAATGACATTTTTCAAAGGGTGCCAAAAATTATGTTGCTTTTGTTTAGAGTTATTCTTCCATAGTTATTCTTATTCGTAGACGTCGTAGTACTAAAGAGTATATAACTTATTGCGGCCGACTGTACATCGTGTCATCGATAATAAACGATTCACAAAAAAATATATGGATTTTCTATTTCATAGTAAATACAATTTATCAATGTTTTATTTAATCTTGAAACCTTGAGAAATACAATAAAGTACCTACCTGACTAGTATCATTTACTTACTAAGTATTTAAATAAATGCATACCGAAAATACATAAAATTTACCAATTTATTGGGAAATTAGCTGACAGTGACAACATCGATTTTCAAACTTTTCTCTATTAAGGCAAAGAAGGGTCCGTTTTAAAACGTATAAAAATCACTCAGAAGGTTTATTTATCTCACTCTAGCATAATTACATTGTCTTTGTATACTTTAATCTCTTTCGTATGATTTTTACACGACACGAAAGTGCATCTTGCCAGCCAATCACAAACATTCTTTGTTCAAATAATTAAAAAAAATACATGTTTTTTTTATTCTGAATAAAGAAAAGTACATTCAGCCAAAGGCTTACCTTCAATACAATAGAAAGGCAGGCGACCTGCTGCGGATGCAGGGCGGGCCTTTCATTCAGCCAGGTGTTTATCAGCCCTATCTGGATGCCGTACCAGTGCTCGAACAGCTGGAGGATCCAGAGCTCGTCCGTCACCTACGGAAATTAAGGCGGAATTAGCGGGTACCTAAGACAATCATCATCATCGGCCTATACAGGGTGTAGAATTAAAAGTATTAGGTACAGTCACCAGCAGATATATCTTAGCAAACAAGGTGGTCAAATATTTCTAAGCAGTTCTAATTTTCAATAATTTCTTTACTCATAACCAATCAAAAATATAGGAACGCCTAGAACATCAAATTTATCGACGCAGTTAGGGTGGTCATAAACATCTGAACAGTTTCAGAAAAACCTTACTCCGTTGTTTTACATTTTAATTTTAAATAAAATTGTAAAGAAATTATTGAAAATTCGCTGTTCAGATATTTATGACAAAATACACGTTTAGATATAATATTAGCACTACTCAGAAATATTTGGACATCTTGTATGCTGCGATATATCTGATGGCGACTGTACATGTTAAACAGGATGCTTCAGACCATCAAACTCAACAACTTTCACTATGGAGCATTGCACATCGAAACATTGAAATCGCGAAAAAAAAAATTGCTGTTCCGTAGAAAACGTCAATGGCATTCTTTCGCGATTTCAAAAACAGTTATTCAGTTTGATGGTAATAAATGTAATGCATTTAAGTTTACATCCTGTATGCGTCCCACTGCAGGGTACCACGCGTACCCAATACGGATTTGTAGACTTCACATACGCATTTTTTTTCAGCGTAAGTACCTTTGCAGGTTTCCTCACGATGTTTTCCTTCGCCGTTTGAGACAGCAGTCGGTATTACGTAAGTATACATAAAGGTCATAAGTTATGGTATGTCGTCCTTGTGGGTTTGAAACCGGACCTTCATGTTAGAGTGTCCATACCTTCCCGCAACGCACCACCGACACTCGGTGCCCAAATATGCCGCGACTATTGTCAACACCCTTCATTTAAAACAGCTATATTCATTTAAAACTTGTGGCTATTTGATGAGATGTCTCCTAGTGGTCTTCTAGTACTATTTATATGTAACAGACTGTACCTTCGATCTAATTTGGTCCATAGAGTTCCGCATAAAGTTGACGTAGCCCTGTCCGATGTCCTTTCCAGACCCCGACACGTTTGCTATCGTCAGGATTGAGCCGATCAAACTGTTGACAACACACTTCTTAAGTATCTACGAAAATAGTACCTTAATAGGTGTATTATATTAATCACATAATAATATGGGTAAGGTGAACCAATGTCCTGGAGGAGGGAATCCGTTTGATAAGGGCGGCGCAGGACCTAAAATGTTTTTATATGTAGATGCATTGCCCGCGCTCCAATATTGCATTAAAAAAGTAAGGTAACTGCCCGGCTTTCACATAGTCACACGCCGTCTAGTGTACGGGCTACACGTCACTGTATCGCGCTATTTTAGGTCCGTCACACACATACGGAATTGCAAACCGGAATTCCGAATCAGGATTGTGATTTTGTATGGATTTTCCCCCTCCACAATTGCGTTCGGAATTGCGCAGCTGTCAAATCCTATACAAAATCACAATCCTGATTCGGAATTCCGGATTGCAATTCCGTATGTATGTGACGGACCTATGCCTTAAAGTGCAGTGATGTGAGCGTATGACGCGTCTATTTGTAAAACATCATTGTGCAGGACGTCCGTGTGGTGTCGGCTAAGAATAGCACCATCCCATTTCCTCTCGTGGGTGTCGGAAAAGGCGACTAAGGGGTGATCTACCGGAGGATGGGCAGCAGCATCCTCTGAGTACACATATTCAATACAACTGCGATCGCCAACGCGCCTGCCAAGCGTGGCGATTATGGCAAATCCCCCCATTTTGGAGGAGGCCTATGTCCAGCAGTGGACGTCTATAGGCTGATATGATGATGATGATTGTGCAGGACCGGTCGTTGTGGCGATCATTGGGGGAGGCCTATGTCCAGCAGTGGATGTCCATCGGCTGAGATGATGATTGATGATAATTATAAATATATGAAAGAGCCTCTTCTCCTGAATAATATAGAAAGAGTGTGTCCATACTTCCAGTTAAGATGGAAGCAAGTTAGTGGTTAGATTGCTGTCAGAGAATTTTCAAGCCACCTTAACCTTTTACAATCCGTAGTTAAGATCACAATTAGGTGGTATCATAGCTCACAGACTGTTGAGATATATCAGGATATTAAATAATTACTTCTTTAGAGAACAAAAGATATGTGTATTTCCAAAAGCTTAAGCTGACAGACAACAACATAAACACAAAAAAACACCCTAGGTAGGTATTGCGAGAACACAATTTTGCAAGAAAAGATTTATTGCTAATCACAAACTGTCAGGCTTATCAGTCGTTGATGCAGATCATCCCATTTCCGAACACAGACATCTGACTGAATGATGAATAGGTACAAAATGCTAATCGCATTCCTAGTGGGAAGGCAGTCTAATTTGTTAATAATCATACCTTCCCTCATCAAATCTGGCGATCTTGGCCAAGGTGGCTTCTAGGACGGCAGACAACCGTGTCGTCATACCCGTCGCCATAGCTTGCAGACAGGCCTCGATCTGAGCGTCCATCTTCGAGTGATATTGGTACTGGGGACAAAAGTTACATCAAATTATATTTATCTGTGTTATTTATTTTATTTACAGTAATATTTACATAAGAATGGTATATACATATAACTATTAAATAAATCAAAACCCATAAAGATATTATACCTTACGGAATAGAGTAAGTGACATGAGTTGTCAAATGAAACCGTTTTTGGACGTTTTTTGGAGTCCTCGGCAGGGTAAAAATTAGATTTCTGTGTATAATTCTCAATCTAACGTGGAATCGTGAATAATTTAATGAAACAGTGTTAGTATATTTCACAAAATTATCTACGATTTCACTTTAGGTTCACGATTATTCACAGAAACCGAATTTTTACCAGGACTTCAAATCCCCAAAAACGGTTCTATTGCCTCGCGTCACGTATCTCTTTCTATTATACAGGCATGCCGCTAGGTACATCTCGCTCTCTCAGCTGTCACCGTCTCTCTTACGTAGTATAATACCTTTATGTCAAAACCTAACCTAATATAAACACAATTTACAATACTAAGTGGTACTTTGAAAGCTGAGCTTTATCTAAGTAGTTGTGGTCAGTCAAAGAGCCCGCCTCGGGTCGAACCCGGTTGAAAAGTGCCCATCACGCTCGTGGCGTTTCCACGCTGTGTTATTTTCTGTCATTTTATATTTAAGCATCCCAATGGCCCCGATTCGGACTGTGCCACGACTTAACTAAATTTATTCCTGTCACTTTCTAAAATAAGATTAAGAAAAGAGACAGAAAACCAACAGCTGACTTTAGTGCTGTCAAAGTGACGTTACACGCCCAAAATAAGATGCCATCCTAATCTGATCATAATGTCCGCCATCTTATTTAAGGCGAATAAATTTAGTTAAGTTAAGTCGTGGCACAGTCCGAATCGGGGCCAGTATTTTCCCAGAAAGTTGCAGCACTATGAATTTGTTGTTCAACGAGCTAGTAGCCAGAACAGGGCCCTATTTAATTTATTAACGTTACAATTGTAATTTACAATTACAATTCAGGGTACATTGCTAGAAATGTTAGTGACACATTACTCTACTACATGTTTAGCGTCAATAGTAACCAGCAATGTACTCTGAATTGTAATTGTAAATTACAATTGTAACGTTTATTAAACAGGGCCCTGGAATTAGGTAACTAATCAACCTACCAAGATCCTGAAGATCAAATAATAATAAACTTCTTAAAGCGCTCGTGCACAGCCAATCAGATGGGAGCTATGCGCTATTGAAGTTAGCAAGAGAATCTGCATAAATAAAAGATCCAGCAAAGCTGGGAATTATAGAAGGGAGGCATTCCTTTTCTCCAACTGTACTACTAACTATTAGTAGGTAAGCCTGAGGGTCTACCCGCACATTCGATTCGAACTTTTGCGTGAATGTTTTCGTTCCAATTTCAACTCTATTACAATGAAGTGCGGACCGAAACAGTGGCGATATAGTGAAGATCGAAAGTGCGGGTAAGGGGGCTGGCTTGTTGAGAGCGGCAACGATCCCCGCTCGGGTTTCGTAGGTATCTGGTCCAAAGGATTTCTCTAGCCATTCAACGCGGGAATGCTGCTAGTGTGATGGGTTCCTTTGAGCCGGGTGCCTTCCGAGGTGCGGAGGGTTTTAGTTTTTAGGGTTCCGTACCCAAAGGGTGAAAACGGGACCCTATTACTAAGCTTATGTTGTCCGTCCGTCCGTCCGTCCGTCTGTCCTACCTATTTAGGGCTGTAACTTTTGAACCGTAATAGCTAGATAGTTGAAATTTTCTCTGATTATGCGTTATTACGGCGGATTTACTAATACATAGGTATATACACATACACATACATAAGCTCACGTCATTGTTGTTTACTAACAAATAATAAAAATGTCAGAAAGTTAAAATTTAAGGGGGGTTCTCAACAAAAAACTAGTTTTTATCAAAGTTTTTTCTTCACGCTCTATCGTAAAAACGGTAATACATACAATCGTCAAACTTAGTGTGATTATAGAGCAAACTCTACAGAATAACAACAAATACTAAAAATCGGCTAAGTGTGAGTCGGTCTCGCGCTGAAGGTCCCGGACATAAAAAGTTTTTTTTTAACGTTAATAATGTTGTGTTCTGTCTGTGGTGGTGTGGTACGGAACCCTCGGTGCGCGAGTAGCCCGACTCGCATTTGACCGGTTTTATTATTTTGTTATTGACGAAGCTTGTGGGGGAATTGGGGGATTTTAGTATGGTAAGTTGACGAAGCTTTTCTAAGGTTTTGACGAAGCATGTTGCTGATTACTGGCTGTTGTGTTATCATTGACGAAGCGTGTGCTGACTGCTTGTTTTGTGTAGACATTATCGAATTATTTTTATTATCAATTTTCCAATTAAGCCTGTACCACTTACAATATCAACACCTTCCACAGCACACAGCTTCAGGGCCTGGTTCTTGGCGTCCAGGGCCACGTTGACCATCGCGCACGTCTCCGCGGGCAGGATGTAGTCCGTCGACATGAATGTCACGCTCTTCTTCAGCCAGGACTGAAAAAAAATTGGTAAGTATTTGTAACAATGATGATTAGGAACCGATTACAAACGGTCCTCATGCTGGATCATACCTGGCCCAATGCATATCATTAGCGATTCAACGAGGAAATGCGGCCAGCATTATGGGCAACTTGTATTGATTCCTGGGCTTGAGAAATACCGCTATCTATTGAAGATATCAGGGACAAATCGTTTAGGATAGCTTAAAGACCAGTGACAGTTTGTGAGCGACAGCTTGCGACAACTGTCGCCGACCGACTGTTATCGGCTTACACACTCTGTCTCCGTAAGCTCAGATGTCTTCGAAATTTCTTTGACTGATCAACATTATGGAGCTTATACTTTGTGAACTTTCAAAAACAAGTTACAAACCTGGAAAGATGACTCCGTCCTCTGAATGCAAGTCTCCATCATATCACTCGCCATCAGCTTCAGCCTCTGCTCGAGATGCGACCTGAACTCAGGCTCCGGCCAGTGAAGGTCTCTGATGAAGCACTGCAGAGCATCCAGCTTCCAGAACAACTCCTCGCTTGTTGAGCAACCGTTACTGGAAAGATGGGTTATAATTTATGTGGAAATCTTTAAAGCTGAGGGCCTGAAGTCTCCCATAACTTGTGTGAACAAGTGTAAATGGAGATGGATCATGGGGGCATTCAGCAAACTTTTACTGGAAACGAAGGGAAAACATAAGACGAACGTATCGTAATACGCCGCCAGATATTTCATATTGTACTTTTTTGACCGGGAAAGAAAGACCGCAAGGAATGAATTGAATTCTAAGTGTGAGTTAAACTTTTGTGCATCAATTTCGATACTTTTATTTTCGCGGACTAAAAAGTCCATCGGGCTATCTTGGCCTTGTTCAGTAAAATTGAACTAAGAAAGGAGATGTTTTTGGAACTGTTCCGAAAAAACTGCTTATGTTGCAACATCATCATCATCTCGCCCGAAAGACTTCAACTGATGGACATAAACATTGCCACAAAACAACGAATGGTTCCGACTCATCCAGCGGGCTCCTGCTACAAGATAGGTAGCAATTTGGTCAAAGTGAAAGTAGTTATTCCGAATAGCACAGGCACTTGTTCATTTTGACTTACCCTTTAATTTCCCACCGCTCCTTCTCAAATCCTTTATGTAATGACTGAGCAATAGATGACTCCATGAGATCTACGTAACGCACTACAAGAGGTGCAAACGTATCTCGGAGATGTTCGTGGAACCGACCGTTCTTTAGGTTTTCTGGAAAAAGAAGAAGAGAACAATGTAAGTCGTCATAGACGTAATCTGTAAGTGACTAAAATCGTTCTAGGTAAGTGAGTATCTAACTGGAAATAGTGTTGACAGCATGGAATCTGGGAGTAAGTAACTAATAATAAACCGATTTAGATCAAGCGAAAGAAAATTTAGGAGCCATGTCATGTTCGGCGAATGTGCCCAGGAGCTACTTGACCTGATTCCACCTTCCACCAACGTACGACAAGACGTAGTGCGAGACTGCATCCTTACGTTGTTGATATTCCAACAATCCGCACAAATAGGTTCGCATCTTCTTTTATAATGAGAACCGGTAAGGTTTGGAACTCTCTCCCTGCGTCTGTTTTCCCAAGTAAATATAATCAGGATATTTTTAAAAGAAGAGTAAATAGGCTTGGGTGAGCGCGCTACATCCTTGGCTTCATCTACACTTTCCATCAGGTGAGCTGAAGCCAAGCTCAAACCCATTATAAATAAAAAATAAAAAATGTCAGTAACACTAGGTAGGTTCTGTCTGGTTATTGCTCTACTACACTGCTGGCCAAATATCTCCAAATTTAATTCATCAGACAATCCCATGCCTTTCAAACAATGTAGGTACATGAATAGGCTTCCAAAGTCGAACAACAAATGAATCTCTGACCTTCACCATTAACATACCATCAGTCCTCAAATAATCGTTCAAGATCTGGAACAGCGGGAAGGAATCCCAGGTGTCAGGAGGTTGTTCGGCCAGCACTCGGTCCATGTCCACACCGAATAGAGCCCAGAAGATCTCAGCATGCTCCACTAGTAGCTCCGAAAACCACGCGAAGGCCTGGATGAAAGAGTTAAGTAGAGAACAGGCAGAATATAGGGACAAATGGGGATGTTTGTTGAGAACCAATCTTAATATATTTTTGAATTAAGAGTAGTACATTATTCGGTTTTGAATTGGGACTAGGTATTGGTACAAAATTTTATCATATTCACAATGTGACATTTTCCAAAACACTTCCTGAAGCGATTATTATGGTAGATAGAGTAAGAAGATCTTGACTTCAAATTCATCAAATTTTGGGTTTTAACAAGCTTGTTTGAACTTTACAGTTTATAGATACTTTTAGAACTCATATAAGGAGTGGCCGACAAAAATAGTGTCTTAATAACCCTCTTTCTGGGGTAGTCGAGTAAAAATGAAGATGTTTTTGTACCTAATGGTGTTGCGTAGGACGCATTAATCTTTGAAGGGAATAACAAAGAAAGACAGATCAAAAGTAAGATCGTGGAACGTGTAAAATGCCAACACGTTTAGATGTTCAAAACTTATGAAAAGATTAAACAAATGTCTGCGACATTAATAATTTCATATCGCAAATATTTTATGTACTAAATACTACCTAACTACGACCGAAAGGAACCATGCAAAATGTTAAAAATCAAAGACAGTCAAATCTATCTACTTTTTGAGTTTGATGAGATGTTGTAAAAGATGTTCTGGAGCATTATTATGCCCTAATACGACGGACTTGTATTATACATTTCAACCGGCAATATATTTCAGACTTCTGTACAAATTTAGATATCTATCTTCTGTTGTATTCGCTTAGCGTTATATAGGTATTACAACGTGTTAATAAATTAACGCAAAACTAGAAAGTAGTTTGTTTAGAATCGAGAGCAGAGTCGAATTATCATGGTTTCAACATAGGTAATTTTTTTCAAAATATTAAATAATTTGTTTGCAAAATTTTAAATTTTCTGAACCGTATGTCAACCCACCGCACGGGCACAATCACCCTACTTATAAAACAAGATTATAACAATGTATCGATGAGTACGTTAGCGCTTTCTTTTCGTGCTGAAATGATGACAAATCATTATTGCCTCAAAATTTAAAATGCGAATAACTTTAAATTTTAAGTATCAAAATAATGAAATTATTGTTTCAGTCTAATTATTTTGTTATAAATCAGTTGGGGTGTATGAGGTTTTGCGCTAATTCATTAACACATTGTATAAGCATAGAGTAAATACATTATACACAACAGAGGGTCAATGCCCATACTAAGAAAATTGCCACCTTCTTATATGAAAACTCGCACAAGTAGGTACAGCGCCATTAGTGAGTAACCGGTACTACAGCAATGTTTAATTACGTTAACATAAATGTTAAACACAATTGTTATTAAATTTTTTAAGAAAATCAATATATATGATTTATTTCCGTGGAACAAAACTCAAATAATAGTGATCTAATAGCGTTTAATTAAGATTTATTTCTCATTCAGGCCAGTAGCGACATCTGTTTGCGCCAAGCCTATACTAAATCTAAAATGTATGGAACTGTCCAGACATTATATAATTAAGGATGGAGAATTTACAATTTTTGCTAAAAGAAGTTTATTTGCATTTGCCTGGCCTTTATATCTAAGAGTCATCAAAGAACGTTTTCGATAAATCTTTGCTTATAGATCAATTAATTACAGCCAGAACACCTGTGTATTGTTGGTTGAGATAAACATTTTGCCGTCGATAATAATACAAGTGCTACATCCAACGATGTTATTCTAAGTAGTGTATCTCGTGGTGATCTAAACAAAACAGGTAATGTACGAGTAAAACTAGTGGGTGCAAGCGTAGAATTTGTAGAGTAGCAGACTACAGAAGCAAGAATAATCTGTGATGTGGGTAATGTATTGTAATTCCTATTATGTTCTGTAAGAATACATATTTCTGTAATTACTTATGTGTCTGTATAGTAAACGTGGTTGGAGTAGACTTTCAAAATGTACACTTTTCATTTCAGACGTAAATAAAGTAACCCTGCCAATTTATAGCGATCACGATGTTATCGATTTCGTAATTTAGGATTTGGTGCCCAGAATGAAAAGTACCAGTCTCATTTTAACAGTAACGTCTATTCTCAATCGAAATCCATGCAATGCTGTCAAATTTTAAAACCTCTATCCATTACATCTAAGCATTTTCAAGCGAGTGATTGTATTGAACTATTTCAAAAAACTGAGTCTACTCCTCTTAAAAAACGTGATCAAATCAATCCAAAGTGAGATATGAATTAAGATCGAGTGAAAACGATTGACAGGTGATTCGATCAGCAGAGCAATTATCAAATGAGTCAGTAGTTACATTTGGTTGACCGCTAGAGTCCGGTTTTGTGTTATAAACCTGCGGAGAAATAAAAGATAAGATAGAAGTGAAATACAAAAAGTTAGTACTCACTTAGCACATTAAGAGTCGAAAAGTGAAAACTCACTTGACGACCGAAGCCACAATAAAATATATAAGTCGGGAAAACAAATCTTTCTTGATTTCTAAATAAACTTTTAGTGGTACACGATGAAATCAATCTTGAAACAAAATGTCTTGCAATAAACAAAGTTGAAACGAATTTAGAGCCCAGGTTGAAAAGTAACAGTCTCATTTCAAACAAAAACAGCAAAGACCAAGTAACAAGAATTTAAAACAATTGAAAACATCATGTACCAGACTGAGATGAAAATATTACTGAAGCAGATTGAATTTAATGTGAAATACAGAAAGTTTATAATATTCTCAGCTCAATCGATATAATAAATGCCTCGTCATTCCCCACACTAATAGCGATAGGAGAGTAGGGTGCTATTTCCAGTGAACACTCACATTTTGGTAAAACATTTTAAGCAATCGTTCCTTTACTAATTGCCTGAGACGAAGAAAACAATAGCAATCATATAAGTCTGGCTCATTTCAATTCCAAACTTTTAATCGAAAAGTTGACATTATCAATACTAATTATTATTGTACCCCAAATCCCAATGCAATGTTTAGATTGGTATTATCGAGAACTTAAAAGGTTTTACCATAACAGAAATCACGACATTCAGGATTTACATAGACATTGGATTGTAAATGAGCTGAAATTTTGGAGTTTACAAAAAAAAATATATAGGTACTTTTTTTTCAACCATCACGTCATCTATGTAGACGTTACACTCCAAAATATGCTCTCGAAGGGTTTACTATACGTCTAAAATTATTCTAACACCTTACCTCTGCATAATGTTCTTCGTTTTGCTGGAGAAGATCTACGCATAATTCTGCTAAATGAATGAGGTCCTCTAACTTCTTCGCTGGTGTCACCATAGTCTCGCCTCTGAGGTCCTCTGTGGTTTAAAAAAGGGTTTGTGTATTTCAATATAATATGCATAATTCTTATACTATCACGCCTGTCACGCATCGGATTAGGCAGATAATGTTTGCTATTATGTTAGTTTCTTCCTCCACATTAACTACCCCATAGCCGCTTCAGGCGGTCTGAAAAAACTCTAACACCAGGGCTCTGCCCACACGATATGAAGAGCCGCTTCATGTTGACTATATTTTGTTATAATGTGGTGTAAGTCTCTATCTACCATTGACTAAGATTTTTTTTCGGTCTCTACACTTGATTCTTTTTGAACTGTGTGTAATTTCTGTACGTATAGGTATACCTACCTATTAGGTCATACTTTCAGACTTATTAGGAGAGAGGAGCTTCCTATGTATTGTAATTTGCAATAATCCTCGTCCTGGAGTGCGATTTTTCAGCAGTTGAAAATGCACGAATTGCTCTGGAGATATGCATCTTTCTAATGCTGATTTGACTTTCAAAAATCGAACTCCAGAATTGTGTTTTTTGAAAGTCAAATCAGCAGTAGAAAGATGCATAATTTGACATTTTCAACTGCCGAGTTCAACGTATGAGTTTCAAAAATCGCACTCCTGGTTTCGTTTTTATTTATGTTCTTAAACATTCCAGATCTTAACTGACGCCCTTAACTCTATTACTCCAAGTAATATTACTGAATGTCTGACCTCACCGAAACCACAAGTTAGTATAAGAAAGAGTATGGTACTACACAGAAACTTATGGTCGTTTATTTATGTTTCGAATCTTCTAGAGATTGATATGCATACTCAGTTGAAGTTGATGATTTTATTATACAGATTTGTTTATTAATATAATATCATCTGAAAAGCATTCTGTAGTTCTTCTATTTCTTACCTTCAATATTTGCCTTCTGGCTCAATTGCGTATAATTCAAAAGCGCTGCGTTCTCCAAACTTGTCTGAATCATTGCTCGCACTTCTTCCGGCGCCACTGGTGTTACGACATCCTTCATCAGAACCCGTTCGAGTAGAGACAGCGTTGCCTGTAAATTTTTATAAAGTGTCAGTGTCTGTTAAAACATTGAGTCGTAAGGTAATAAAGACGCAAGCAAAATAAGTCTAATGCCATTTGGAATAAGAAATGGCCTGTTATACATATTGCCATAAAAGTCAGTGCAGTTGATAATTTATTATAATCAAGTTATTCGAATCTATTTTGTTTTTGAGCAAAATCATATCAAATCCTAAAACCTAAATTGGTTTTTATTGCACTATCTTGTCATTTTACTGTAACGTTTCTTTCATAAATAAAAATAATATAAAATAAAATATGTATAAATAAATCGCTCTTGCAACTTTTCTATCCAACTGTTACAAGAATTTAACACATTACCTTCAAAGCACCCTCAGGCCGTCCAAACGGAAAAGCGTATCTGAAGTTCGTGATCTGATGCTGCAAAAGCGCCTTCAGCCGATCTTTGATTTCAGCAAACTTCTCCTTCTCCTGGACGGTGATGCTGCCCACACCGTCTGGCCTGCCAGGCAACGTCGCGGTACTGTGAACCACTTCCATCGTGGAGCTTACTCTAGTAGGGCACAAGCAGGAAAGGGTGGCCTGTGAAGTTGGCTTTTGATTTTTTTAAATTCGTTCTTATTCCATTTTGCTTTAAGAGCTTGTCTATGTTATTTAATTTGATGACCGAATTTAGTCGTTTCAGTTTATAGGTAATCGCCATTGTTAATCCGATTGGAATTACTATTTTACAAAAGCAAATATTGTCATTGTCGATATTCCAATCAGGAGCATTGATAAAGTGTGTTGCCAACTTCACAACCGTGGAGATAGAAAATATTAGTAAGGGAAAGCAGATCCAGTTAATAATAAAGCACAGATAACATTAAGTACAGCACATAGATAAAGGGCTTGAATTTAGTCAGTTAAAGGGCCGACAGGACCAAGAAAGCAAGATCACAGTAATGTGTCGCTGTATTGGGGTTTGTGATTTATGACGACTAAGTTTGGAGATGTGTTTGAAAGATATAAAAGTTACAATTGAATTTATGATGACAGAAAATGGTTCGAACAGTTCAACAATTTCGAATCTTTGAAAATACAATTATGTAATTGTATTTGATTTCAACCAGACAACTCTGTAATTTATTTAATTGTAATAGGAAGCCATCGGAAACGTGTCACTATATAATATTGCTACGTCGGTATAATTATATTATAATCTATGGAAATAATACATGCCATTTATAGGCTAACAGAACCCAGCGTGCACAAAAATATCATAGTCGTCTTTATTGCACTTACGCGATAGCTTTCACGTAAGTTAGGCATTATGTCTTTTTTCAATCACAACTCCAGTTCAATTCTAACATCATTTATACAAATTATACAGTTCATGACATCTATTTACACTAACACAGAAGTGTATAACACAAAGAGTATTGGACCTAGTGTGCCTCCTAGTGGTACACCAATTCTAACACAGACATTTACTATTTCTATATTCACCATCATTCATTATCAATAGACCCACCTTTACAAATATGTTTGTTAATTAGTAAAAACCAAATTAAGGTCAAATTATTTCGTAACAACATGTTAACTTTTCGAGTTTTTTTTTATTAAACGTCTGAGCCAAATCAAAATTTTTATCAAATGTTCCTCAATGTAAATTATAATCAGTATATATTGTTTTTCTATGATGAAAACCATGTTATAATAAAATCACACTAACCTGTTCATTACCAGGTTTACCAGGCTGGTGATGATGATGATGATGATGAACCTATTCATTAGTTCTTGAGATTCGGCTACATACAGAAACGTTTTGCAGCTTTCCGGGACTATGAAGTAAGAACGTAACCGAAAAGATGCCTAATCTAATTTAGTCTCAAACTCCAAACTATTGTTTGGATTGTAGTATGATTCAGAATGAATCAGTAATATCAAATCTGACGGTATTCCTGAAGATAACAATTCAAATAACTTACCTATTCCCATGGACATGGCTGGCGCAGAAGGCGAAAGAATAATGCATCAGAGTTGGATCAACAGTCTGTTGGCCACTCTCAGCGACATCTAGGAGGTCGGATAAGTAGCAGAGATGTCGGTAGCAGCCTCTGACACCATACCTGGCGCAGTACTCGTCTAACACGAAGACTTGGCCGGGTGAGAACCAACCCTGGAATTGAAAGGAATTTTTGATGACACTTCGCAATTTGGTACAGATTTATGGTTGAAACATAAAACAAGGATTATTTTAATAACGGTCGTGAAATTAATGCAATCTCTTGAATTTCTGCTGCTAAAGGATACTGATGGATTCAGGATATTATTGTACTAAATTGAATCAATCAACTCTCATACCACTAAATGCGTTCTTGATTGATTATTATTGGTTTAAAAGCCATAGGAAAAAGATACGTAAAACTCTATGATGAGAAAAGTATGTGTGTTTTGGGTAACCTCTCTACCAGACTACTGTACTTTGTACATTTTGTTTTGTTTAAAAGATGTGTGTTGTAGAGTTTCTGGCCGCATCTTCTCTCAACGGAACACCTTCCGACGCGGTGGTAGAGTCAAAAAATGACGTCAAAAAGCGATCTATATATATTTTTTTTTTATTTTTTTTTTGAGACGAAGTGAAAGGAAGCTATTGGTGGCTTTTTAAAAAGGGAAATATACTTACTAAAGAGCAATAGGGGTCTTGGAGACGATACTTTAGTGTTTGCGACTGCAACATGGAGAAGAGCAGGTGATGGTCGAACTGGCATGGATCTGCCTGAATGTAGTCTTCCATACCGTGCTTCCGAGCTTTATCTGCATCTGTAGATGGCGAAGTAAACAAGAATTTAGACTGATATAACTGTGAACACATTGCGAATATATTTTTTATAGCTATTGTCATCAATGTTTTAAGCCCTATTCCATATAGCTCGCTTGCATCATAAATGTGTAAATAAGCGTACCGTATTGTATTGTGTATTGTATGGCTCCCTTACTAGCTCAGAAATAGCTTGTTTGATAGGGCTCTAACTCAAAGTTATTTTCACTATACAACGTGTTAATGAATTAACGCAAAACAAGAAAGTAGTTTGTTTAGAATCGAGAGCAGAATCGAATTATCATGGTTTCAACATAGGATTTTTTTTCATTTTTTTTTTTTTTGTACAATTTACAATTTACTGAACCCGATGTCAACACGCCGTACGGGGATACTCACCCTACTTACTACCAAAACAAGATTATTAAAATGTATCTATGAGTACGTTAGCGCTTTCGTTTATTGCAGAAATGATAAAAAATAATTTTTGCCTCAAAACTAAAAATTAAAAATGCTAATAACTTAAAATTTTTAGTATCAAAATAACGAAATTATTGTTTCAATCTAATTATTTTGTTATAAATCAATTGGGGTGTATGACGTTTTGCGCTAATTCATTAACACGTTGCATAATGCAAATCTGGATGGCTAAAGCAAATTTTATATCAAATACTGCCATTAGATGATGCCAATACACATCAATATAAACTCCTACTCAACTCTTATAACTGCATGGAACAGCTATGTTTTCTCCACATACTGATGTTGGCTGCATAGCGAAAGTTAATCAGTTTGATGATTTTAAGCACCCCTTAAAATAAGAACCCATCTTTCTTTAATACCCTGCAAATACTTGAGCGATGAATATATTTTAACATCGTTGACAAAACATAATGCAATGTTTTATTCTTCCAGTTTACCTTACGTACTATTTGCCATGTTAAACATAATTTCAACTTGCCTCCCATAATCTTATGGTGAGTATCCGATGTAGTGGGCGGTGTTGGCTTATGACTCTGTCCAGTAGCTCTATATAACGCCATCACCCACAAATGGCATTCGTTCTCGTCACCAACTCCCATCAAAACTGACTCTCCATCTCGGACTGCGTTCATGAAGTACTTTGCTCCTTCCAATTCTGAAAATTCACACATAAACCATAAAAGTTTGTTAGTCAAGTGATACTTAGATTTAGTTAAAATTTCGCAGACAAAGTTGTTTTGAAGTCTGAGGGAAGGATACAGTCAAGTTCTTTTTGTCCCCGAAATATAATTACTGATGTGTGATGGACTACCGTAAATTTTGATTTATATTGGAGGAAATGCATGCTTGACGATTACACACTTTTGGTATTGACGAACTTCTTATTGGACGAAATACGTATTGGATGAAGTGATATTAGCTCTTGAAGCAGTTTTGAAAAGCTACCCGTGTTTACGTGGAAACAAATTTCAAATAAAGTTAGTAATATCAGGAACTCAAAATGAAATAATCTGCTATATTAAGCTTACCTTGTCCAACCATCAGTTGCGCTGAAAAAGAAAAAGAAATGTGTATACAACGATTGGGGCAAGGTACCTACTCACTTTTTAAAGACAATAATTGTGTTAAGAGGGCTATCACAGTCCAGTGGCGCCTTCATCAAATTAAAAAAGATTTCTCAATAAAGAAAGCCTAAAATTAAAAAAGTGCTTAACATCAAAACTACAAAAGCCTTCAAGCTATTTTCATAGAATACTTTTATAGGTTTTTTAAAGGTCTAAACATACAAATTTTGAAAAAAGAAAAAAACGGCCGCTTTTATTTTTATTCGAAATTGTTGAAAAGTGGAATGTTATAGCCCTCTTAAAGATTTTTCTCATTTATCTCTAAGTTGCATTTTATTTATTGCATATTTACCTATCGTTGTAGTGGTATCATTGATATGAATACGGATTTTACCATTTTAGTTTATTGTATGTCCTGGTGTTTTACGGTGAAAGAAAACACCACGAGGAAACCTGTATAAAAATCTGAAGACGAAATTCTGATGCGTGCATTGTGAAGTCTATAAATTCTTAGTGGGCTGGACACGAGTGGTGGACCACCGCCGCCTATACAATCTCCTACGCTTGCTCAGCGGGACCTACAGGATAATGATAATGACTGGCATTTTATACAAACCACTAGCAAGTTCAATGTAGTCGACAGTGAAACCGTCTAGCTGCATCATCTCTGCAGGCTCCGACTTCTTGTCCTTGTACGAGCAGAGCGCGAAGGTGTACTGGCTGACTTGCACCAGCACCATGTACCTGCGCTTCCATTTGCGCCACACCGCCTTCCCGATGACGTGGAGGTAACTGGAAAACAGAACGATGTATTTTAAACGCGTACTCAGCTTGCCGTGTCAAGTTGTTCCTGTGGATTTAGTTTCTTTGTGCAATATTGAAATTTTCGTGCCTTATTTGTTTTTGTATCATTATCGGTTTCATTTCCAGTTTTCTATTGTATTTTTACGTGTTTGACATAAATAAAGTGTTTATACATTTCATTTTCATTCATTCGTGCGATGCAGCTAAGGGCTCTTACAGACGAGCGACTACGACTTTGCTGTCGCGGTGGATCGCAGAGCGCCTCGCTCATACATTTTACGGTCATGCGACCCTTCGCGACCGCAAAGTGTCGCTCGTCTGTGAGAGCGCTAAGAGACACGGTTTCTTAATTTCTGCAGTATTATTATGACCGAAAGACTACCTTTATACGGTAGTAAATTAAATAATCTGTGCGATATCTTATCTTCAATTCATCACTTGATAGGTACTTCGTTCCTAAAATCGTCAAATTTTAATATGGAATGGAGTTCTGCTACAACTGCATGATAGCAAAATTTATGGCCACCATGTGAAAGGGATTATGTACGCCTGGGGCTTGTCACCTGAGGCGTATTACCAAGTTTTCTCCCATATGTAATCTGATTACTTACCCACAATGCTTCATGTTGAGCGGCTTATCCATACGGCAAGCAATCTTGATCCTCAAATCTTGGTCCGGTAAGTTCTTCGCCACATTCATACGATGCCATTCTGGTGCCTGAATAAAAATATTTCAATTAAATATGCCTCAGTATTTTATTATAAACCTATGATATGATATGAATTAGTAATGCTGTCTGCAATTTTAAGCCATTTTTAATTTGAATCTTTTTACTTTTTACTGCTTCTTTCATGTCCGCATGAGCTATATCGCATGACAATCACTCGTGCTGTAGTGTAAAGATTAGCCAGTCAGCAATGGTCGTATCGAGGCTGAATGCCCAATTGTAGAACAAAGGCTTGAAGTGTTCACTTACTTTGCTAGACAAAGGCGTGGGCCTCAGCACAACTTTCCCAAGTTCCTTGTCCTCCAAGGCCAGGACTCCAGGGTTTTCTGTGTACAACTTAACTTTGACAGCCGGTAGTGGCTGAGTTGTACTGAAGTCTCCTTGCGTGTCCCACCTTTATTTGAAGAAAAACACGCATTTTTATTTCTTTAAGGTTTTAAGTCTAAAGTATGACAACTGGTTTTATCTCCTATAAAGGAGATCCTTGCTCTTAGGTCCAGACTAAACTATTAAAGAAGAATTTCTATCAGTTTAATGTTCGTATTCTTCTTATTCATGACATTTGGACAGCAAGTTCCCAAAATTCCACTGTTAAGTGTTTAATAAAGTGACCAGTGGGTGAAACCGTCATTTAGCTTTGTCTTTTGTAATTACCACAGAAGAGAGAACTCTGGTTTGCCTTAATAGAAGTAGGAAGCAGGTACCACTGATATGCCCGAAATACCATAATAATATACTTATTCATATATTTCGTTTAGGAACAGCTCAAAAGTCACTATAGCCATTTGTATAAGGTTCAGTCATAAGACTTGTGTAGATAGATTTAAATTTTATAGTTCTCAAGCGATTTCGACTGTTTCTCTTTTCTGTGGTAATTACACTGTTGGAATTTCTACATTGACATAGTATTCCTAATAAACTTACATTGGTTTCGAAGCCTCTGCCTGATCGGTCTGCAGTTTATCCCCACCCTCTACCTCCATAGTGCAGTAGACTATTCGGTTTGGAGCCAACGACTTCAGCCCTTTCACCTCCATTACTACCACCTAGACAGTTTAAGAAAAATACTGAAGACAATCTTAATAAACATATTTGTGACATCCTTTTTACTGAAAACTTTTAAGTAAACATTATTATTTTGGCCACCAGATGCATAATTTATTTGTATGATTTCTAAGATTCTAATATGATTCCAGAAATTAGTCTATTAATGTAACACGCTTATATGAGTTATTCAAAGGTTTGCTTAACTTTTTACATTTTGTCAACTGTTGCTTTCATATCCATCACCAGATTCAGATGAATATAAAGTTGGGGGTGCACCAGAAAGTTGGGAAGCCAACGAGAGTGTTTTTTTATTTTTATTAAAATGGGTTTGCTCTTGACCTCAATCCAGTCCTTAGGACAAAGATGGGGTCGAAGATGTAGCGAGCTTACCAAGAAGAAGTCTATTCACTCGTGCTTTAAAGGAATTCGGGTTGTAAGCGCTCGGAAATACTGACGCAGGCAGGGCATTCCACTCCTTGGCTTTGCCGTGCTGGGTTTAGTCACAATCAGATATTTCTTGACGTGTGAATTTTATAAGGTTGGTCGATTTCTGTCTTGGAACAGATGTACTATAATCGAGGACTTTATGTGACCACCAAAACCTTAATTTACCTCAATTTGAAACGTTAGCACAACATCCATTTTCGTAAGCTGTGTGTCGACGTCACCTTCAGCTTCCCCAGTCAACTTGTTTGCCAGAGATCCTTGTGATCTGAAACATAGCTGCTTACTCAATCTTGGACTCGGATCCGGCCCGGCGTTTGATCTACTTGCCATTAATCCATCGCCATTGGAAAAATTGTGAAACCATTTCCATATACGTACAAAAAAATAAATATTTTTCAAAAATGTTTGAGTCCATCAATTTGTTGATGATATTATATTGAATATTGAAAATAACGTTCAAAATTTGTTAATGACACAAAAAGATTTTACATGTTAATTGATAAGATAAATATATATGTTAGTATTAATATAGAAGGTAATGTTAATATACACAAGGATGTTAATAGTAAAGTTAGACATAAAGGGGATGAAGCCCAAGACAAGGTTAATAAGAAAAGGAATGGAAAAACATTCACAAGCCCATGGGACAAAATGCATGGTAAAAAGGAATCCGTCACCGTCACCAAGAATGATTAAGCATACAAAGGGAAACGTTACATAGTTTCTGTTAAACACAAACATTATACTAGGTTTAATTTGATTTAAGTATATAAAATGGTGGATTATGTGATATTTGGTCAGATTGTTAAAATACACAACTTGAAAATTTCGAAATCAAACAAAACTCTAAGGATTTTGATAATGTTGTATATTTTAACAATAATGTGATTGGAGTTGAAATACTTAATATTTTGTTTATAAAGCGAAGCCCTATTATAAGCGTGAAGCCATATTTTATTTAATGCTGGCGTTATTGTATTCCTATTTGTATACTCGTTAATTAAGTTGTTATAAATACCCTAAGGCAATGAAATAAAATCAAACTAAGAGCGAGTGAAGAAGGTGATAAAGAAAGCTGTGATATTATTTAGGCCAAACATACAGTCGATTTCAAACTTTATTACTTCGCAAACTTTGTAGTTTGACGAAGTGACATAAAGTTTAAAAGAACGTGTTATTTGGCTGGAAGCTGTTTTATTCTGTGAACTATGTTCGACAGTATTATAATTAAATTATTTGTTTACTCCTAAAATTAGTTCTTCTAAAAATTCTAGATTACTCGCGTATGTGTTTACTTTAGCAGTTTTAAAAACTAAGTTATGTATTAAAATCTGTGTCTACTTTAAAATATTAGTTATTAAAAGTAGCTAAAAGCTTTAAAAATTGGCAGTGTAGTGGAAGCTAAAAATATCCTTTGTTGTCATAAATTTTTTTTACTATATTTTCTTTTTCTTGACCACGGTGATGTATATCTATGACGTCTAGGAGACTATAAGGCTCTATAGGTCTAAATCTATTAACTACAGGTGGTCAAACAATGACAACATTAGGATTTATAATAAAAACTTGAACTTTTCAGCCCAGGGTGGGGATCCGGCTACACATAATACGTGCGCAAATTATCAATTCTGTACTCATTACTTGTACTTCCTTTTTTTTAAATCCAGTCAAGTGCCAGGGACAGAAAAACCGAAAAAATCAACAAGTTGAAAACAATGGTAGTACTGGATGAACGTGTAACTATAGGTAGGTACTCTATGGAACAATGGTGGATGTTAAAATCTAAAACAGACACTTCACCCTTGTGTGAATGGCTAATATTTTAAACTCTCTTGTATATAACACGATTGATTATTTTTAAAATAATATGTTTTTGTGGTTATCGTTTAATTTAATCATTAGGTATTGTATTATGTAGAGCAATTTAGTGCTCATTTTTGTCTTTGGCATTTAGTGTCACAGGATTTAAGAATTTATTATCTCCCTATGTCTGTCTATCTCCCAAACTATTGTGTAATTTGAAATATTTTTTTTTATGTAGTACGCAATAATGCCATAATCATTTTGAGCTAAATAATCTTCGCGCCACTTGTAATTTATTGATTACGTGTCCGTTACTATAGGTACCTAATAGACTATTGATTTTAATGTAATGACTTGTAGGTATGTGTTATTATTATTAACTATGTTAGTATAATGAAGTTACGACGTTACATCCAGAAGGTTAGTATTAATTATATAGAAAACCGAACACATGTGCAAGGAAGATGGGAAGAAAACCTAGAGTGATTCCCAAATTTCTAACTCTATTCTTCTTCTTCTTTTCGTGTTAATGGAGAAGAAGAACTCTAATTTCAGTGGGATATTATGTGACAAAATCGTAATAGGAAACAATAGTGGTAAGAATTATACATTGTACCTTCATGACAATAATAAAGTTTAAGCTTTTATGTATGTTTACTTTATCATAAAAATACCTATCTCCTTCCTTCGTGGCAGCACGATTGCACCTGTTTCATTACAATGAGCGTTTTTCTTTTGGTTTTCTAGTGGATCGATAGATGGCGTTACGGTCTGTGCGAATAAAGGTCAAAATTTCAAAAAGTGTTTCCTTAAAATAAGAAAGAGGGAAAAGATGATCAAAAAGATGCCAACGCATCTTTTGATTGAATATTTCATTATTTACGAATCATTTTAATCGATAATATGAAACTGTTTACGTCTGACATTGTTGTATGGGCTCGATCCCTTAGCCTTTAAAAAAAAGTCGGGCACAGTCTTGACATGATTTTGACAGGTTCTCGCCTACGTTTCTATGGAGCGATAAGCATGTCATCTGTCGAGTTTTTTAGGAACTAAAATTAAAAAAGAAAAGAAAAACGCTCATTACAATCACTCATGAATTCGTTATTATCGTGTAATATAATTGTTATAATAGCACATTCTCTTTTTATTTTGATCGTGTAAATCGATATGCCGTTGTTTGTCTTATTGTGTCTTATGTGTTTATTTTGTTTCCTATTACGATTGTCTTCCTTATAATTAACATTGACAATGGAATGACTATTGTTGACTATTATAATTATTTCATCTGTAATTCTATTATTTATACAACGTGTTAATGAATTAACGCAAAACTAGAAAGTAGTTTGTTTAGAATCGAGAGCAGAATCGAATTATCATGGTTTCAACATAGGCAATTTTTTTCAAAATATTAAATAATTTTTTTTGCAAAATTTAAAATTTTCTGAACCCGATGACAACCCACCGCACGGGCACACTCACGCTACTTACTACCAAAACAAGATTATTAAAATGTACCCATGAGTACGTTAGCGCTTTCTTTCAGTGCTGAAATGATAACAAATCATTTTTGCCTGAAAACTTAAAATGCGAATAACTTTTAATTTTACTATCAAAATAATGAAATTATTGTTTCTATCTAATTATTTTGTTATAAATCAGTTGGGGTGTATGAGGTTTTGCGTTAATTCATTAACACGTTGTATAGGTAGTATAAATTACCTGAATAGTAATCAACAGTCATTCCATTTTGTAACATTGACTACACTCAATATAATGATGATGTTAATAGGTCTTGTTTCTAAAAACTGCGTGTGTTGCTTCCATGTGTAGTAGTTGGGAGAATTTCATATTCTATTGAGTGAGGTAGGTCATTTTGCAGGTTGCAAACCGACGCCAAAATTTTCTCAATTCCAAGAACAGTATTATTAGAATAATTAAATTATAACTTCATTAGGAAGAATATTTGCCATCTGGCTTGTGTTTCTGTCACAAACACAATTTCTTCGTTATGTCTCAAAAAGTTTTGAAACGTAAGTATATAGTTTACACAATACACTACTCTACATGGATGACTCACACGCAATCATGAGACCACTTAAATAGTTATGGACAACAAATTTTGTATTATTTAACATCAATTTAAACATTAATAATCTAATAAGATTACTTATATAATTTATAACTAAGTAATTATCAATAAGTTAGGCACATCAATACAATTTTTAAATGCCAATGTGATGTGTTTCATAGTAAGTATAGGTAAGTGTTTATTTTGATAGTTACGAGAAACGCTTCGGAAAATTCTCTATTTCCGTAATCCAATGTGTATCAAGAAAGAAAACATAATTACTACACGGCAATGGGAATGTGCGTTATAATTATAATCCATTCATGGTTATTTCATTATTATTTTGAGCACAAATTTAATCTAACAAGGCGCAGCCATTAGCTACCTTTTTTTCAAGATTGTTGCCCAGTCGTTCTTGTAACTACCAAACCATTACAAACTAGGCTAATAATAACTTAGCCTATTCCAAAAAAGATTAGAAACTGACCTGTGATTATACCGCTTGATTTTGTGCAACCCATATTTGGAGTCAGCCCCGCCTTTTGAGACGGGCAGTGACTCCAAATTGGCCATCAGCAAGTTGATTGAAGACTTCAATTCTTCTATGTAGAGGGACTCCATTTCTTTCAGCACGAACTTCGGCATCAGCTTGCGGTTCTAGAACGTGAAGAAAAATGTTAAAATGATCTTCGTTATCAACATTAATATTATCAGCCTATTTATGTTCGACTACAGGGCAAAGGCAATCACTATCATCATCTCATGAATAAGGGTGAGGGAATGAGCCATACTCCACTGCATGGACCCAGCCATTTGGTTGAGGCAAGTTTGATGCTTGATGACCAAATCAAACTTTCTATTAGTTTCTGAAGAAATGTCGAAACGTAAAATAAACTTGCCCATAGATTTTTTGGGTGAGCTAATTGATAAAATCTGATGGCTTCAACCAATCCCGTGGATTTTCGGGAGGGGTTCGCCAGATATTTTTAGAGTTATTTTAGTACCTAGTACCAATAACCACTGTTAACTGTTTACAGTCTTGTTGAAAGTTTATTAAATCAATCAAAGGAACTAACTCTTTCCATCTCGTTGACTTTTTGCATCCTCCCGTCCAACTCTCTTCTAATGGCTGCTGCCTGCTCGTCTGCTGAATCCAGCTGAGGAAAGAATTCATTTTATTAAATTAGGTAGGTTCCAACCTAGAAAATTCAGCCATACTAATTATCAAAGATTGAGTATCAGTAATTCAGTACGTAGTATATTAATTTTATTACTTAGAGTCAGAGGTAAAACCTACTTCTAAACTATTATAAAACTGTAACAGAAGTGTGTCTGTACTTTGAAGATATTTTCAAAAAAAAGATTACGATATGATTTTTAGATGTCCCTGATTCCAAATCACAAATTTTTGGATTTTTTGTCTGTCTGTTTGTTTGTTTGTTTGTTTGTTCGTTTGTTTGTTTGGGTGTTTGTTTGTTCGAGTATCACGCAAAAACTACTGACACGATTTTGATGAAACTTTTTTTATTTGATAGCTTATGACCTGACTTAAAATCTGGTATATAATTTATGCGGACGAAGTCGCGGGTAAAAGCTTATTGTATATTTTTGATGAAACATAATTATTTATTCATTTATTTCTTTTTGTAGAGAACTAACAGCTCAAGAAAAGGTGCGGTGCCAGTGCAAAGTTAATTTTTGTTTCAATATTAAAAAATCAAGACTTTTTTTGCGTTGTGAGCCAGATTAAAGATTTCGTTGTTTCTTTTTATACATCGGATTATATTGATGAAAATAATACCTAAGTGAGTATCAAATATTTTTATCCTTAACCCAATGTTATCGTAAAAACATTATTACTCTGAATATAATGTCAGCAAAATTCTGGGAAAATTCTGAACACGTTCATCTTGGGTCCACATTATTATTATATCAAAAATCGTATTACACGTAGACTACGGTTTGTAACATTGGCAGTTACACATTAGGCCAACAACAATCCCAATGAGGAAAACTCCAAAAAGCCACAAACAATTTAGGTCAAAGACATGATAATTTCAGCCGAAATAATTATGTCTTTGATGGGCCTCTGGACATAATGTTTAAATACTTACCTATATACCCAATTGCTATACAGATACATTTCACCCACCTTTTGATTATAAGTTACTATAAGTAATATCCAATTTCGTGTACCTACTGCAAGCGATGGGCGCTGAATCTTCAATTCGTTTGAACACCCTAATTATCTAGCTAAATATTTTCATCTTGTTTATAAGAAAAGGTATACAGTTTTAAAGTGCTATTAGAAAGCACTTATAACAGCGCTTTAGAATTATAAATAATATTCCGAGAGATAAGTGTACTTTTTGCAACCATCAGCAGCAAGGCTGATTCAGTATTTATGGGATGTAGAGCTTCTCTGTGATGGGGATGGACCAGGTCTGCCTGCATAACTCCAGTCGGTTTAGGTGTTATTGATGATTAAAGGTCTGTAAAAAATTAACGATCAGCTGCAAGACTGATCGTATGTTATTGTTGTAGTATATACTGTAGCTATGTAAACAGTACAAAAACTGACATGGTTCATCAGTCGGTTTAGGAGATACAGCCGTTCAAAGGTCGAAACTTTGACTGGCTGTATCTCCTAAACCGACTGACAGAACTTGACAGTTTTTGTACTGTTCACATAGCTACAGTGCATACTACAACAATATCATACGATCAGTCGTGCAGCTGATCGTTAATTTTTTACAGACCTTTAATCATCAGTAACTCTTAAACCAATACTCAATACTCAATGCTTTATTGCGTTTCACAATGGTATATACAATAGGTGGTGTAATCTTATAAAAGTAAAACATTGTGAACCCTGTTAGGAGGGCACAGCAATTTTAAAAGAGAGGAGGACTTGAATAGAAGTTATCAAGATATTTATATTCTTTATTTTAAATAATAGTATTGTATTAATATGGTATCTAAAAGTAAGTTATTGTATTTACTTATAAAATTATCATATTTATTTATTTCTATATGAAATTAACATAATGTAAGTATTACAACAAATTAACATATTGCAACTTATAATATATAATTTTTTATTGTTTTATCATTTTGGTATTCATCTAAAGTATAGTAGCATTTTTGTATTAATAATTGTTTTAAGTGGTAGTTAAATGTTTTGTCATTTGTTATATTTTTTAAGATATCCGGCAACTTATTATAAATCTTTATAGACATTACCAACGGACTATCTGAGTGCATTTTAAGTCGGGAGATAGGGAGCATTAGTCTATTTTGTTTTCTTAGTGAATAGTTTGTGGGCACGTCTGATCGTTAGTTATACAGGCAGACCTAGTCCATCCCCATCACAGAGAAGCTCTACACCCCATAAACTGTGGTATACATAAAATGGTTGCAAAAAGTACCTACACTTATCTCTTATACTATAAGTATGCCTTTTCTTATAAACTAGATAAAAATGTTCGGTCAGATTTGGCGTACAAACGCTCTGAATGTTCACCCTGAGCGTGGCTTTTAGTACGTGTGGTCTTTCGAACCTTTATTCCCCATTGTTGCATGACGACCCGGTTGGTGTAATGGTTACCACGCCGGACTGCCAAACCAGGGTCCTGGGTTCGAATCCCGGTTCGGTCATGGATGTTTATATGTTTGTGCCGTTGTTGTATGGTTTCCATAATAAACAGCCTATAAATAGTGCTTTCTTGGGATCATTACAATATATGTGCCTGTGAGCGTTATTTATTTATTATTTATTTATTGTTCATTAGTCCCTTATATTACTTACAAGTAAAGCGTTGAACAACAACTGATGTTCGAACTTCTTAACCCCCAGGATTTGTTGGAACATGTCGTAGAGTTGCTCCTTGCTGAGGATGCACTCAGCATTCAAGCTCTGCTGCTGAGCTCTGGACGGCCGCTTCGATTCATCGTCTCCTGGTATGCCTGGTGGAAAAAAAACCAAAATTTGGATCACTTTGCAATCTTGAGGAAGAACAGGAGGAAATTTTGAGATGGAGATAATTGGTGTGAGAATTTTAGAAGCGAATAAGTTGAATTTTAAGCTGAAAAAGAAGCACGTCACGTAGAAAAAGAAGTTTGATCCTGAATTGGTTCTGTGTGATAATGCTTTTGCAATTAAGCGTGCTAAATATACCGAAAATTTACGATAGGTATAAGGAAATACCAAAAAGGAGTTTTCAGATGAAACCGGTTTCGAATGTTATTATTGAAATGGAGAAAAAAAATGTATGTTTTTTCCATAGAATTTTGGTCGAATTGCAGTTGTAGAGCTGAGTATAAAATTGTTATTTCATAGTTAACTATCACGCCTTATACATCAATATAACTGAACACTGGTATACTGGAACAGTACGACCAAAATTCTCTTTTATTTTCCTACGAGCAATTGATATTTTAGTAAAGGTAAAGTGAATATTATAAATAATTTTAGTTTAAGATTGTAGAAGAATTTTATAAAAAGGGTGAATACATTATTTAGTTACTTGGTACCTAATTATGTTGCATAAAATAATGTGGTAGGTAATCTTACCTAACTACCTAATACCACTTACCTCAAATTGCTAAATTGAAATTATTATGAATAGAGAACATAATTTATATAAAAGTACATAGTGTTATTTGAGTGTGTTATTATATTTGTGGGTAAAAATATAATTAATAATCTGGACAATAGAAAACGTGAAGTCAAAAGTGTCAAGATAATTAAAACTTTTGAATTTGAAGTCTATCTTGATTTAGATAAAACTATAACCAAAACAGATAAGTCGATAACAACAGCAGTGACACGACAAGCGCAACTATGGATTTTCATTTATTTTATTCTATTTAGACATATTTTAAGCCTTTGAAAACCTTACTAATAATAAAACGACGAAATTGAATTAATTTTAAAGTCAGTTAACGTTGATTACCTAAATAATTATTTATACATTATATTTTGTACTAGTTAAATATTATTAGTTTCATTGTTGTAAGAGCCCGGTTACACGTTCAGTATTTCGTCATTCTGGTCCATCAGTTTGGTCATGTTTATTTGATTTGAAGGGAAACTGATATACTGAAGCACCATGTTAGTCGGGTCAATCTCGAGTCAGTTTCCCTTCAAATCAAATATACCATGACCAGACTGATGGACCAGACTGATGAAATACTGACCGTGTAACCTCCCTCTAACGCACTGAATAGTTTTAACAGTAATAAATACCTATAAGAACATAATATTTCCGTGATGAGTAAAGGCAATTAAATAATATAAAGCAAACATTTGAAATTCAAAGTTGCGCCAGTCTTAAAAAATAAAAAAATAAATTAAAAAACCTTTAAAATTTCAACGATCTAAATACGAACAAACATTTATCAAACAAGCAACTGCACAAGACAAAAGCTGAAAATGGAAATAAATAATAAAACAAAATGGACAGTTGTCGTGTGATACCTGTAATTCCTGTTCGGGATGTGTGAGAGAGACATGTCGTGAGAGAGAGGGAGAGAAACACAGACAGTGAGACAGACGCAGGCGACACACACTTAGGTAACACTTAACAATAATAAATTACTTATAAATCTTACTAACGAGGCTTCAAATATTGTATTTGGTAAGAAGTAAGAACTTTAAATGAAAAGAGAAGCCATGGAAAAAATTAACAAGGACAAAAATTTAAATAACAAACGTTTTCTTGTTAAATAATAGAAATATGAACATAAAAAGTTTTAGAAAATTCTACGGAAAACTTTAAAAACTCGTAGGTATGTAGGTACTCTCAACAGCTTAAAGAACAATCTTTTACATTAGGTATTCATAAAAGACAAAACTTTTCAGTCACTCGTTTAAATAAGCCTTTATAAGTAAGAATGGTTAGGAAAACGGTTGCAGGACGATGGCAAAAACGTAAAAGAAAATATTGTTTTGAATTAACATTTTGCAACATCGGTCAGCAACCCTTTGACAATTTATTTACTACTTTTTGACAAACACATGATAGCAAAACTTTTGCATTTAGTTTGACGATTTGTCAAGAACAGAACTAATGAAATCTCAAATCTGTTAACCATACTGTATTTTAAATATTTAAGCAAACACAAAAAGGTCATCCATATAAAACCCCATAATTATAAAACCGCAATTGTCAAACTAATGCAAGAAACAATTTTTAGAAATGATATTGCGACATTTTATGATATTTTAGATGTTAACAGAGAATTTCAATATAATCTATGACACTAATTTTACAGTCGGAGTAGGTGATGTTAATAGTATTAAAGATGAAGCTAAAAATGTTACAATGTCACTTCATCTAAATCACACATTGATCTGATGATGGTATGGAAGTCAGGCAGTAAGTATTTATGATTTGTAGTGTCGAATCTTGTCACATTTCAAATGTTTTAAGAATTTAATGTACTATACTGAACTGGACTGATGTGGAATCTGATAGAAAGGTATTCAAACATGGACAACGATCCAATTTCTCAGTGCTCTAATAATTTTTGAAGTGTTAACAGTGTAACAGTAAGGTCAATAATAATGCAAATTTAATTCAATACCTCTCATTTGGATTTTTGACGTATTAGAATATAGGTACTATGAAAAGATGGCGAAAAAATATAATGTAAGAGATGTTAGATTGTTAGACCACAATATCTTTTGGAGTGTTCAAAATCCATGTTCCAAACCTTACTCAACAAATATATACGTTAGGACATTCAATAAAACTAAATGAGCACATAGATCCTCCAGGCATGGCAAACTCAAGCGTTTCCTCAACATCTGCATCGACACACAGCTGCATGCTTTCAATGTTTTTTCCTGTAAACATATTCTCATCTTCGACTAGACTTAAGAGCTTCAAAAGTAACCCCAGACCTAGGCGGTGAAATGAATGCCCTACGTATCAGGTGTAGTTCTTTAGGAGATAATGGATATGACATTTTGCCTGACATTTACAAGTGATATTTTGTCCCGCAGCTTTGATTTTTTATCACGCGAGGTTTAGACGTCGATTACGTCAAAATTTATTCAATTTATGTCTTCTGTAGCATGTTTTTCCATCTTTATAACGTGACGAATTCTTTTATAAACATTTCAGACACAAATGTAAAATTGTTATCATTATTTTAAGTTCTATGAAAGCTCTTAAGTTTAACAGAAATGTTTAACGACGACAAAGTAAAAATATAAAATGAAATTAACTTACCCGTTCCCTTCATAATGCAGTCAAACTTAGCGAGCCACGATGTCAAAACTGTTTCTTTACTAAGTCCATCTATTTCTGGCAAAGACCTGTGTTGTAGAAAATTCGTTAATTCTTGTAACATAATGGGCGAAGCAGAAATTCCTGTTTTCAAAGAAACTTGTGTGCTGGTTAGAGCTGCGATGGAACAAGCATAATAATTTTACCCAAATTGATTATAACCTCAGATTACATTATTATTTAAAATTGTACAGTAAGTGGGTAAGAAGTATTACCTAATGATGATAATGATCATACTTAGATATATTAAAATATACTTCGCAATATAACGTTATTATTTTTAATTAATACCTTATTGGACAAATAACATCAAAAGTTGAGATGTTAATATCTTAGCTTCAGTCAGTTATAAAATACCGACACATATTATGGCCCGAGATCCGACCGTAAAATTATGCACCTATTTCTTAGGCGAACGAAATGTGATTCTAGTGTATGCTTACACAGGGGTTAATTCAACGCCACCAAGTTGCCTAGAAAAATCTTGCCGCAAGTATCTTTTCCATTATGATTTGTGGTATAACTTTTTCCACCTGTCTGTTAGGGAAGTAAATGAGGTGCCATCTGAAGGAGACTGATTTAAAGTACTGGAAAAACTAGGGTTGCCACCTCTCAATCTGCCGCAACCATAGGGTTGCCAGGTTCAAAGAAGTCATTTTTGAACCTGGCAACCCTAGAGTTGCGGCAGACTGAGAGGTAGCAACCCTAGTTTTTCCAGTTCTTTAGACTGGTGTCCTTCCGATGGCACCTCATTTACTTCCCTAGCAGACAGGTGGAAAAAGTTATACCACAAATCATAATGGAAAAGATATTTGCGGCAAGATTTTTCTAGGCAACTTGGTGGCGTTGAATTAACCCCTGTGTAAGCATACACTAGAATCACATTTCGTTCGCCTAAGAAATAGGTGCATAATTTTACAGTCGGATCTCACACTATTAACAGAGATCTAGAATAACAACCAGCAACTGGTCCTATTACATCTATTTATACATACTCAAATAGTTTAAAGAACGCAAACCTGACTCTCTTCTCTATATTATTCCTGAAGACCTCGCGGAAGTCGTGATGAGAACACGCGCCAGATTTGACCATCTGTTCCACGCGTTCAGACTTGAGGAAAACGTCGTGGTATGATTGGACAGCATTTTGGAACGCCTCATCTGCCAGGATCTGGGTCTCTCCTTTGAGAAAAGCCTGGGCAGGAATGTTTTGCATTAATTTATATTAAGTACAGCATAATATCTTTGAAATGTAAGATAGGTAAGTAAGAAATTATTCTTGATTCTTGAATGAGTGTAACTGCTAATTAGATTCGCAATTCATATTTAATGTACAAAATCAGGGTTAAAACGTAGTTTCTACATACTTACATTCCAAAAGCAGCATATTAACAAAAATTTGGCAAACAAAGTGATGATAAAAAGTACCTGAAACCGAGCCTGGATGGTCTCCAACTGATGAGGTGTGAGCTTAGTATGCCGCCTGGTCATATCTGTTGGTTGTTTAGCGTTGAACGGGTGAGCGACACATCGCGACACAAACACGTATAGCTGGAGGCGACGCTTCTTGTCCTCTTCTAGCTTTTCGATCTTTTCCTGTTGCAGAAAGAGATAGGTTGTGACTTTGAGGGGGACATACATCTTACTTTATAAAAACTACATCAACATTTAGATTTACAATAAGTTTTTAAATGTATTCCATGTTACCTTTTCCTAAATACGAACTATCTGCTGCTTATCTTATTTAAGAACATGGTACTTTATAAAAACAGATATAATTTTAGAACCAAAAGAAAGGTTTATTATGATAAAGTTGAAATCAGTTACGAGATGTTAATGTCATTTACGACTAATATAAGAGAGTAGAAGATTTATAAACATTTCTTACCTGGGGATCTTGGTCCTTATCAGAATGGCTGGCTCCAGATGGACTTGGGGACGGCGCAGGCGCCTCCCCAGAGCTCGCGCTGCCCGTCGACGTCCTGCGCAAGAATGATCTAAACGATCTATAGCATTAGGTCATCAATGAAAGCGAAGGCGTCCACACAATCAGACTTTTTGATTTCTTTATTCTTTATATACATATTGTCATGAATTTTTGTATCCAAAATCAGTAGAAATCTTTAGTCAGTGTATGTGTCGTGTGGTAATGTTATGATTCTACAATCTACAGCATTATAAGTATCAAACCTTTTGATTTAATCAGTTCTACAAGCTTCTAAATTTCAAGCACTGCTTTTGATTGAGTTTACTACGAAGTTTGAATTTGCATTCAGTCCCATTTTCGAGTTATACAAAATTTTGAATTTCTACTAAGCCAATAAATGTTTCATGAGACGAAATGGGCGTGAATATATTAAGTACTTTACTATACTGTTTATCATAATGTTGTTGTAGATACTTACGCATGAGGTGGTGGGGCAAGAGCACTTTGAGCAGCCTCTGCCCTCTGCCTGGTGGCGGGGTGTAGAGGTGCAGCCAAAGGTGCAGTTGTTAATGGGCTTGGACCTGTGCAAGTTACAAATTATTCGTTAAGGCTGGTTCGCAGGTTGTAACGAAATCATCACGAATTTAATGCTCGGATTATCTGCATTTGCGTGATCATCATCAGCCTACATACGTCCCACTGTAAGGCACAAGCCTACCTTCAACGTGGTTATTTGGGCGTTAGTCCATGATACGTCCCCTATGCGGTCGGTTTTTGAATTTGCGTGTTAGATTCCAACATAAATACCATGTTAAACTGCTGCTGCTATTGGATGATTTTAAGTAAGTAGACAAACTCACAGACAAAGTAATAAGAAATTCAAATCTGGCAACAATTTCATCGATAGTCCCATTGCTTAATCTAGGCAATGAGATTCCTATAAAATAATAGTCTTGGACCTTTAAGGACCTTTTTATAGCCTGTGATTTGTGAACTAATCCATTAAAAGCGGTGATATGATTGATAAAAGGAGAGGAGGTATAGTAGAACCAGGTTTATAAGTCTCACCGATGTACCCTGAGCAGTTGACAAATAATAGCGTGCGAAATTATATTGACCAATCATGATAATAATGCCACTTTCAATCCCTTGCCACGATTGGCTAATTGTTTTCACACCCTTTTCGCTGCTATACGACTTTGCACCCTTTGATTTCTAAACAACTCCGGGTTTTGTCGGAGGAAAGCACACATGAAGATTGACGAGGGCAATTACTTTCCTGTACGTACCTGGAAGACCAGCTGTTGATCCTCGTGGGAGCTCAGGCTTGCCCCTCACTGATGGACGGCCGCCGGCGAGAGAGCCAGGTGGTGCAACTACAAAGAGATATCAAAAAAATGTATCGTATAATGTAGTTATTCGAAAATGCTTAACATAAGTCATCCATTGATTACTAAAACGATAGATTTTCCTTAAATTAAATACTCATTTATTTCGGACCAAAAAAAAAAGACAATCCATAATTTTGTTAGTAGGATGACTTAACAAGGTTGTCAGGCCTGTATCCTTTTAGCTAAAATGATGAATCCCAGTAGAAAAAAGAATTATTTTCGAATTCCTAATCCTCCATACGAGTACTGAATACGCTGAATTCTTATGAGTTATTGACAAAAGATACGTTGATGACTCTATGGTCTGACCACATTGGCTGAACGAAATTTCGCACACAGATAGAACACATAGGATACTTTTTCAAGATATAGTGAAGAAAGGTATAAGTCAGTAAAAATGGCGGTCTTATCCTGAACTAACCTTTTCCAAGTTTTGAGGGCTGTTTCTTGTGTTCATCGTCAGTGTCCTCCTCTGATGAGCTTGGGTCGATCATCTTGTTGTCTCTGTAACAAAATATGAAAACCATCATCATCAGCTGTTCAGATTCTGAATTATTACGAAATCTTTCTCAGTTTTGGAAATGTAATTCTGAGTCAAGTTGCAAGTTTGGCAACGAGCGGTTGTGTCATTCGCCCGGTGTCCGCGCGATTGAAGCTTGCCACGAGGCGCCGCCATCTTCTTTCTCATAATAATGTATTTTTGCTTATAAAAACAATAATTGAGATTAGGACAGATATTGGATACTACTACAAACTACTTGACATTGGCAGAATCGCACTGCCAAGCGTAAGCAGCGGCCAAAAAGAAATATTCATGTCGTTCATTGCATTCTTCTTCTTCTTATCGTATGGCCAGAGCCCTGGTGTCAGAGTTTTTTCAGACCGCCTTACGGCCTCTGACGTGGTTTTTATGTAACGACTACTACCACCAGAGATAGTAGCCGGGACCAACGGCTTAGCGTGCCATCCGAAGCACGGAATCATTTTTCTTTTCGGACTATCAGGTGATTCAGCCTGCAATGTCCTAAGTCCAATGTACCAACTGGGGAAAAACGCACAAAGTGACAATATCACTAGGTGTCCCCCGTGGGAATCGAACCCACGACCTCCGTATCCAGAGCCAATGCTCTTAACCACTAGACCACGGAGGCAGTCATTGCATTCAAGTCATCCTTCAGAGGTCATCATCGGCCTTCAGGGGCTCGAAAAAACCTCACGGTCAATGTAAAAATCTCGATTCCAGTCCCTAAAGTTTTAAGTTTTTGTTGGTTTCGGAGTGTTGCTTGCTTGCATGCATACATTTGCTCACTAAGTATACAAGGTGTAACAAAACACCCAAGTAATACTTTCAAGGGGGTACTTCAGACCATCAAACTGAACAACTTTCACTATGGAGCCAACATCGAGAAATAATGAAAAAAATCAGCTGTCCCATACATTTTAGTCGAGTCGGTACGAAGTTTTGTATGGGACAGCTTCTTCTTATCGTGTGGGCAGAGCCCTGGTGTCAGAGTTTTTTCAGACCGCCTTCCGGCCTCTGACGTGGTTTTATTTTATTGTTTATTGGCGTCGGAGTGTTGCATGCTTGCATGCATACATTTGCTCACTAGTATAATATTATTCCCCGAGTCAGAGATACTTATTCCAAAACTCAGAACATCCACGTTTCATTCTTCTTTCTTATCGTGTGGGCAGAGCCCTGGTGTCAGAGTTTTTTCAGACCGCCTGACGTGATTTTTATGTAACGACTACTACCACCAGAGATAGTAGCCGGGACCAACGGCTTAACGTGCCATCCGAAGCACAGCTTCATTTTTCTATTCAGACAATCAGGTGATTCAGCCTGCAATGTCTTAACCAACTGTGGAAAAACGCACCAAGTGACATATCACTAAGTGTCCTCCGTGGGATTCGAACCCACAACCTCCGTGTCGAGAGCCAATTCTCTGGAGCAATGCTCTAAATCACGGAGGCAGTCAGGCAGAGGCACGTTTCATTAGTAGTGCTTAAACTGAGAACCGAACCGAACTCTACCGTACCGCTTCAGAGTTACTAAAGTAATATTAAAAAGAAAGAAGTACCACACCAAGTTTCTTGCCATCTGCAAAGAAAATACGATCTTGTCTTTATGTATACGTAGATAGGTAGGTAGTCTATGCACAGACTTTTCGTACGGAAAGCTGGCTGCTGCATGGCTTTCCATAAATTACGAAGTAAAAGCTCTCTGAAGCCAGGTCTATACTTTGGTAACACTACACCTACCTCTTAGCTACTTTCTGAAATAACCTTTGTATTTACCTGTGTGATATTTTTCGAACCTTCTTAGAACCGCCGGAAGAGGTCTAACTATAGGGTGAAATTGATATCATTATCATCCTTTTAAACTAAGAGTCTACCCATCAAACTGAACAACTTTTACTATGGGAGCAAACCGATCGGAGCAACAAAAACATCTGCTGTTACATACATTTAAGTCGAGTAGGCATTGCAGTTTAGTATGGGACAGCTGATTTTTTAGTTGCTCCGATCGGTTTGCTCCTATAGTAAAAGTTGTTCAGTTTGATGGGTAGACTCTTAGTTTCAAAGGATGCTAATGATATCAATTTCACCATGTACACAGGGTGTAACTAAACACCCTACCCTAGTAATACTTAAAGGGGGGCTTGAGATCATCAAACTGATCAACTTTCACTATGGAGCCAACTTCGAAATCGCGAAATACAAATCTGCTGTTTCATACAAAACTGCATTACCGGCTCGACTCAAATGTATGAGACAGCAGATTTTTTTAATTTAAGTATTCTTAAGGAGGTGCTTCAGACCATCAAACTGAACAACTTTCACTATGGAGCCAACATCGAGAAAAATAAAAAAAATCTAGTATAATAACAAGGGTGTTTTGTTACACTCTGTAGATAATCAGAATCATTTTTTTGCCATTTACCTGTACAAAGGTATAATGTTTACAACGTGTTTGTTTATTTACGTTTTCCTTGTTTACGTAGGTACTCAGAAGGACCCCTAGGGTTCTTCTTAATAATAATTATACTTCTATTAAGAGGATAATCGAACCATCAAACTGAATAGGTAAACTTTCTCTACAGGATGTATGGTAAAGTATCATTAACCTTTAAACCACATGCTCTACCCATCAAACTAAACAACTTTTACTACGCGAGTAAACCTGTCAGAACAAACAAAAATCAGCTGTCCCATACTAAACTGCAATACCTACTCGATTCAAACGTATGGGACAGCTGATATATTTTTGTTATGACAGGTTCACTCCCATAGTAAAAGTTGTTCAGTTTGATGGGTAGAGCATGTGGTTTAAAGGTTAATGATACTTTTCCTTACACCCTGTATAGGACTAACGATTAAATCCCGAAAAAAACTAGCTGTTTCATATACTGATATATTTATGTCGAATAACCATTGACGTTTTCTATTGAACTACCTTTTTTTTTCGCGATTTCGACGTTGGCTTTCATATTGAAAGCAAGATCAGCAAACTGAACCACAGAGTTATTCTATGCCGCAGACAGTTCTTTTGCAGGTCAGGCAAAGGCTTGGCTTTTCAAGCAAGCAACCCCTAAAATATGAAACTCATTCGAGTTGACATGCTGTAAAACTCATAATTATCATGATCAGCTTTTGTCCACCCACTGCAGGGTATAAGTTGTTCAGTTCACTGTGAAAGTTGTTCAGTTTGATAGTCTGACAATCCCTTTAAAACAGTATTAGGCAATTTCGTACGACCTCGATAAATAAGTAGTTATTAGTTGTAGCAATGTTTCTGTTCGTCCCAAAAGGGATTTTAGTCGTGAGGCTATGTACACGTACAGTCAAGAACACAATTACTAAAGCTATCGCATCACAAATCGTCTACGTCACCAAGTGAAGCTATCAGACAACATTTGTGAGTCAAAAATAACTCTCATAAAACCGAAAAGATAAGGACGAAAACAAATGACGGTTATGAAAGTACAACAAAACCGTACGCATATAAAGTAGGGATGCTATTACTGAGGTCTGTATCCGTATCTTTATCCGAAAAATCAGGAAAGAAAATATCTGTCGCAGTGGAGTAGGTACGCGAAACGTCTTGTACCGAGTAATAGCTTCGATATACTTCTAAACTTCTAAAGTAATAAGCGATCTTGTCATCACTCCCCAAAGAGGAATATGCTTATTATTATTATTATCATTCTAGCCGTTGCCGTTAACTGCCTCTGTGGTCTAGTGGTTAAGAGCATTGGCTCTCGATACGGAGGTCGTGGGTTCGATTCCCACGGGGGACACCTAGTGATATGTAACTTTGTGCGTTTTTACCCAGTTGATTAGGACATTGCAGGCTGAATCACCTGATTATCCAAAAAGAAAAATGATTCCGTGCTTCGGATGGCACGCTAAGCCGTTGGGCCTGGCTACTATCTGTAGTTGTAGTAGTCGTTACATAAAAACCACGTCAGAGGCCATAAGGCGGTCTTAACAAACTCTGACATCAGGGCTCTGCCCACACGATAAGAAGATTCTAGCCGTTGATTTTCCACTTTTGGGCAGCAGCTTTCCGTTCTCTCCATGTATCCAGGGGTTACAATTGTGTCTACCTGATTCAATGGGCATCAAATCTCCATGGTGTTTTTTTGACAGTTCTTAATTCTGCTCTTTAATATTTAGTTAGACAATTAAATAATTTGTTTTAGACAATGTATATTATGATGATCACAGAAATAGGTATTTTGTTTCTGTGATCATCATTTATCCATCATGTATCCTTTATTTTACATTTCATTTAATAATCATTATTATGTTGTCACTGTCTTATCTTATCAATTAGCGTTCAATGATGATAATTATAGAAACTGTTATTTTAACGATTTCGGGGATCGGTCTAACAAAACATTATATTGCATGCAACGTATGTTTTATGCAATTATATCATTTTTAAAATCTGAAACTGCAGGTATAGGCACAGAATAGGTATAAGTGTATAGTATATAGTTCTACATACAGAACGGCCACTCCCCGCCCCCCTCTGACTTCAGATACCTCACCCCCCTCACACTCTCTGTGATAACTTGAGGGAAGCCGAGCAAGGGAATGCAGTCAGGCGGGCGCACTTGTTGGATTTGACTACATAAAATATATTTTATTCTTCTCCTCACAGTAAAAATTAACGTTGGAAAATAACGCTAAATTCACATTTTCTGTGATTCTTTGGCTTAAAAACTATTTTTAATAACAGAATGAACTATAAAAAGTAACAAAATGTATAATGTAGTTCATACGATGCGTGTTAAGTGAACCCTACACAATGTCATGCACAATTTTCTCAAAGTGCGCATGTGCGAAGTTGCGAACGTCATCATGCCAATCTAAAACGTTGTTTGCCGTTGAAGTGCCGGACCTGTGGTATAGGTTATACGACATTGTTGGATATCCATAACCGAAACCTCAGAGTATCCGTAGGTAACATCCCTAGTATGAAGCTCAAGAACTCATGAATAATTCAGTGCAGTTCCAAGTCCTTCTATTGCTGTTATTTGGAATTTCTTTCATACACTCATGTTTTGAAGGCTTGTGGAGTACAATACACAGATTAAGCTATCCCACCAAAGTTATTCATTACTCACGACTTTTTAGTCAGTGAATTTTTTAAATTATTATCAGCATTAGGGTACCTAGTTCCCATCTGTAGAGTACCTTTTACGAGCTAACATTTTTATTTCTTTAAAAATGTTGCCGACCCCTGCATTAAAACCATAAAGCTAAAATTTACACTCTACGTTAAGAGGATTATGAGTCCCTATCGTAAAAAGGACTGTTACAAATGAAGCGGAATTATCTCACCTATCCTCAGATAACAACAAAAAGGGAAGACGCTATTACAGTAGGTACAACTATAGAAACTTTTGACAAAGAATCGTTTACCCAAGGACAAGTAGCCTTCACTACACAAAATGTTGGAGCCCAATGTCACGTTTCGAGGACTGAAGCGAGATAATGTAATGGTATCCTTAAAAATTTACCACTAAAGCCATGGAAACGATAGGGATGGTGCAGGAAAGCTTTGGCAGACGGCCGTTCGTACTACCCACCATGACGTCTAGCTCGAATCTCTGGCCGTAAAGAGAGCCAAAAGACACAGGAACGAATAAGCTTCTGCACCCACCGACACGCACAGCGTAGGTGCCGTAAATGTGCAAGTTTTGTCGGTCCCTAATTGGCTTATACAGCCACAAACGTTGGTGTCCCATAAAAGAACCATTGCACGTTGATTACTAAATTAATCGACAATCTCTCTACAAATTTAAACTAGCATAAAGCATAGCATATACTCACGACTATAATCACCGAGGGAGTAGTCAGAGATAAACTAATGAACACTTTATTACGTTCGAAATATGGAAAACATGACCCGCGGACATAATGGAAACACGTGCAATGTAATTGATGTATGCACGACTAAGTCAGAATGCGCAAGAGTGTGGATGCTTCTAACAAAAACAGGAATTCGGCAAGTCCTATTTAACGTTTGGGAGTTACACTGAAAAATGTTTTATTAAATATAACCAAACTTTTGAATTCCAAACTGGTTCCAAACATTTGTTTATAAATAGCACTAATTTGTTTTGATAACCAAACTTGAAAAGAGTAAGCGAACCCTTCTGTTCGTTTCGTTTAGTAGAAGTTTCCATTAACTTTCGTGCACTCTTGACTGTGCCCAATCAAACTGATTCGCACCTTCCTCTTTTGATTTCATCTAAGGACCAACCATTGAAATTGTCACCCTCAAATCCCAAATTAGCCCAATGGGTCGATTTGCTACCAAAAGTGAAAAGGTCCATTGCTATAGTCAATTTAGCTCCTGTCCCCGAAATTAGGGTTACCAATTACATGTTAGTCTTAATTAGGGTTCCCAAGGGTTCGACTATGCAGATTATGATAATAAAATGTCTTAAAATATTGAAATTCTAAGCCGTCTGTGGTCGTAGCTTAGAATGTATCACCCCATTTTTCGCCCCGTGGGTTTCATTCGAGGCGACTTTTTGAGGAATTTTTAAACAGGATGATCAGGAGTGCGATTTTTGAAACTCATTCGTTGAACTCAGCAGTTGAAAATGTATGGAGATAGGCATCTTTCTACTGCTGATTTGACTTTCAAAAATCGCACTCCTCAAGTACGATTTTTGAAAGTCAAATCAGCAGTAGAAAGATGCATATCTCCACAGTAATTTTGACATTTCCGACTGCTAAACTGTGGCTAAACTCAGCGAATGAGATTCAAAAATTGCACTTCTGACTATCCAACTGTGGAACCAACGGCGAAATCGGGAAAAATGCTAATAGTGAGCCATGGTACGACGTGCCGCACGTTTAAAAAAGTTGTTGTAAAAGTTGTAGCTAAAAGACATTATACCTAGGTCTTTCATAAATTTTTGGTCCAAATGTGAAAGTGCCGGCCAACATAAACTAATAAATAAAATAAAAATAATTAAAAAAAAACATTTATTTCAGACTTTCACCCATATACGTAAATTAGAGGACGGACATAGTTAAAATTAATAGAATAACATTAACAATATTATAAATTATCCTATTTAATGAGAAAAATATTACCTATTTATTATCTAATTATTATCATTAGATACCTAAAGAATACCTATACCATTAGGTATAGGTATTAGGTATAGGTATTCTTTTAGATCTTGTCCATTTGAGTATTTATTAGTATGGCATGAAAGCTGTAGCTGTAAGTTTGATTACATCAAAAATGTATGAAAAGGCACATTTTTCAAATCTTAATAAAACCCAGGAAAATGGTTCTACATATTTGGTGCCATATACTTAAAATTGCTGAGACGGACAGAGAATATAGCCTTAGTTAATTTCATCGAAAATGTATGAAAAAACAGATTGTTTGAACCCAAATAAAACCAAGGATCATGGACTCTACAGCTTTGGTACCGTAATAATAAATGTTTAGATGGATAAGTTCTAATTTAACATAATATTGCTTTTTTTTTGGCCGGCACTTTCATATTTTGGACCAAATATGATAATGTATGACCTCTGACTGACTTCTGTTCTGACCATCATCCTGAAAAAGGAAGAGTAATCATCATCTTGACTATTATAAAACTGTAAATTTGAAAAAAGAATTTAGTTTGTTTGTTTGTTTGTTTGGGTGTTTGTTTGTTCGAGTATCACGCAAAAACTACTGAACCGATTTTGATGAAACTTTTTTTGTTTGGTAGTGTAACATCTGACTTAAAATCTGGTACCTATATAATTTATGCGGACGAAGTCGCGGGTAAAAGCTCGTGGAGTATAATAATATATAAGTACAGGGTGAAATTGATATCATTAGCATCCTTTTAAACTAAGAGTCTACCCATCAAACTGAACAACTTTTACTATGGAAGCAAACCGATCAGAGCAACTAAAAAATCTGCTGGTGCATACATTTGAGTCGCGTAGGCATTGCAGTTTAGTATGGAACAGCTGATTATTTTTTTGCACCGATTGGTTTGCTCCAATAGTAAAAGTTGTTAAGTTTGATGGGCAGACTCTTAGTTTAAAAGGATGCTAATGATATCAATTTCACCCACAGATTACTGATATGTAGCAAGCTAATTTCACCCTGTTTATTTGTACCTACGTACGATGAGTACATTGAGTTACTTATTGTATTACTCTAGTACCTAATAATAATTCAATGTCGCCGTTGACACCACGGGGGTTTGGGCTGCCGAGGCAAAGACCTTCGTTGCGGAGGTTGGCCGTTGACTGAGGGAGCGAAATTGTGACCCCCCGTTCCGGGTCGTTTCTGGTGCAAAGGCTAGCCATAGCAATTCAACGAGGCAACGCTGCTTGTATTATGGGCTCCTTTGCGCCGGGATCGACCAGGAGTGTGATTTTTGAATCTCATTCTCTGAGTTCAGCAGTTGAAAATGTCAAAATTACTGTGGAGATATGCATCTTTTTACTGCTGATTTGACTTTAAAAAATCATATTTCAGTAGTGCGATTTTTGAAAGTCAAATCAGCAGTAGAAAGATGCGTATCTCCACAGTAATTTTGACATTTTCAACTGCTGAACTCAGCGAATGAGATTCAAAAATCGCACTCCAGACCCTCTAGCATGATTTCTCTAGCCATACTACGAGTCGCTCTCCAAGGGCGGGTTATTTGACTGAGCTTGTATTTCATTGTTTTGACGAAGCATGTTGCTGATTTATGTCTGTTTTTGTTTCTTTATTTTTGACGACGCTTGTGCTGACCGCTATTGTACAATTGCAGTTTAATTGTTATTGAATAAATGATTTATTCAATGGATGAACAATGGATGAATAAATAATGATCCCAGTATGTACTCGTATCTCCGACTTCATTAATACATCCAACGTTCCAGAAGCATATAAAATCGATATAATAATGCTAGACTATGCTATGACCTACATCAGATTTTGGAATTTTGCCAAAAGAAGAACCATTCTTTTATACGATGCAGCATTAATAATATTGCATTTACACACTACAGGGTGGTATCAAGATGACATTGAAATCGTTGGCATCCTTTAAACTATACAAAGTGTAACAAAATACACAGGGTACGAAGTGATAATTTATCATGATAATGGCCTCGATTCGGAGTGTACCACGACTAAACTAAACTAAATGTATTCCTGTCACTTTCTAAAATAAGATTAAGAAAAGAGACAGAAAACCAACAGCTGACTTTAGTGCTGTCAAAGTGATATCATGATAATTATACATTGATAATTATCTTGGAAAAAGAAACAGCTTGTACTAGCAATATCGCGTCACTTGTATCCGATCACGATTTGCGAAAAATAAGCTTACAAACACGAAATAGTTTTTCTCACTGTTTTCTGTTTTTATCCTCACTGTTTTCTGTTGTTTTTCTCACTGTTCTCTGTTGTTTTCTCACTGTTTTCTGTTGTTTTTCTCATTACATTGTGATACGAAACGAAAATGTTGAAGACCAGGTGCTGGTTGGTCTGAATACGAGTGCATTAAAGCAAAAATAGCAATTTTAGAACTTTGAGTTAGAAATTTTACTTAGAACTAAAAATCAGCTTGGATAATTTTATAATTATCATGATAATTTAGAACCCTGAAAATACGCTAATAATATTTAATGGGGTGAATAAGACCATCAAACTGATAAAGTTTTCTAAGGAGAGAGCGTCGAAAAAAAAATTTCAGACCAAAAAACTGAACAACTTTAACTATGGGACAATTCCCCGATTTCAACATTGCAGGCTGAATCACCTGATTGTCTGAAAAGAAAAATGATTCCGTGCTTCGGATGGCACGTTAAGCCGTTGGTCCCGGCTACTATCTCTGGTGGTAGTAGTCGTTACATAAAAACTACGTCAGAGGTCGTTAAGGCGGTCTGAAAAAACTCTGACACCAAGGGCTCAGCCCACACGATAAGAAGAACTTCTTCTTCTTATCGTGTGGGCAGAGCCCTGGTTGAAGTGAAAGTTGTTCAGTTTGATGGTATGAAACACCCCCTAAGTAAGTATCTAACGCATTTCATTTTACATCGTGTTATTTTATTACCTACCTGCTCCGATATATTTGAGTCGAGTTAAAAGTTGTTCAGTTTGATGTGTAGAGTCTCAATATGCCATCGATTTCAATGTTACCCTGTCCCTGTATAAAGTCACCACAGTAAGCCCTGTTAGCCAGGATCAACAGCGGTGACCTTTCAAAACACTAGACTAGACAATCAAGTCCATCAAGTTTGGGGGATTACTCTAAAGTCTAATCTGTCTTGGAACCCGCAACGAATTTAATTTAAGAAAGTAGGAAGAGTAGAAAATACATCTTTTAGTAAGTATTGCGTACACCATGGAACATATCCTTTGTGACTGTGATGTCTTGGCGGCTAAACGCATGAGCCTCCTCGGGGATGGATACCCAAAACCGGGAGATCTTAGGTTTCTTCCCCTCAATGGTATTGCCTCCTTCATTGACCATATATTTGAAGGGTGAAGAAAGCAAAAGGTATTGGGGCTAACACAAAAGATCCCACTGGGTCGAAGTGTTGCTGGCTTGCCAGCCCCCACAACAAGATAAGATAAGATAAGATAAGATAAGTATTGCGTACCCAAGTACACATAGTAAGTACTGTAAAGTTAGAAGATTGGCAGATTTGGAATCAGCCATTTTTTACGAAAACTAAAAGCTCTTCAGGACGGCGGTCATAATTATCATAAACAAAAAATTTAGGCATTTTTTAAAAAACGTCCTCATCTCCACAAGTTCGGATTCAAAAGTAGAAATTACTAGTAAAATAGACAAATCGTCCAAAAAGCAGTAGCAAAACGCAACCCCGACAGCTATTTTCATCTAATATTATCATTATCACTGAGGTATTTTTTGGTAGTTACGGAATGTATAAATTTGGCTTGGTTGAACTAATAGTTCGTGATTTCGTTTTCTTTCATTATCCTAATATTATACGGTTATCGTGAATTTTAATTAAAATGAACACAATGAATCCGTAGAAGATTGAATGGACTATCTAATAAGAAAGATTATGACTTTCACGCACTTGCTACAAAAGGTATCATAAGGAGAAATGACTTTCCCCCTTACTTACAAGTTACAACCAATTTACTTTTTTGTTAGTTTTGTTTCGCTCTACACGTATTTACAAAGTTTCATACATGTATGTACCTCTAAATCTGGGTCTCAAATTACATGGTCGTCCGCCAAACTTCTTTTCCATCAAGAATTTCTGTTAATTTTACTAAAGACCCTCCGAGTCCTCTGATTTGACATTGGACGATTGTGGAAATGGCGCGTTGCAAAGAGGTATGGAAACACTGAATCACGAGGAAAATCCGTACGGACGACATGCCATTTACCAATTAGTTTTTACTTATGCTCCTTATATCGACTTGCTCTCAAACGGTGAAGGAAAACATTGAGAGGAAACCTGCATACCCTGAAGAAAAAGTTCTGATGCGTATGTGAAGTGTACCAATCCACATTGGGCACGCGTGGTGGACTAACGCCCATACAAATCCTTGACGGGGAGGCGTGTGCCCTGCAGTGGGACGTAGGCTGATGATGATATTGATGAAACTGATAAAAATGTTTTTTATTGTTATTAGATATGGTTGAATGGGCTTTGTTCCCTTTGCCTTTCTGTAAGGATAAACTTAAAGCACCTAAGCAGGCCTCCGTCACTGGGCCATTAGGTACTGAGATAAGCACATACACTTTTGTGCATCCTAAGCGTTACGCTTGCTTGATTTCTGCCACTCACACCAGATGGCAACGTCGCATACGTCGCGCGCTGTACGAAGTAATAACAGCTGTTTTAATACATTTTTGCGCGTACCGTCTGGCAGTAGGTAATTAAGGGGTTTCCCTGACCGAACGACCTTGACTCTTTCAGAGCCACCTCACCTCTACTAAACTACTTCATTGTAGTAGGTATACCTATTTTTGACTGGTTTGTCCTTCATTATGTCACAGTGGAGCCTTCTAATCCAAGGAAATCACATTCTAAAATCATAAGAATTCGCCCCAAATTTAATAATTATCTAATTAACTCATTAAGTATTGGTCTTAAAAAAAATTTGCTATATAGCAAATAGCAATTTTAGATCTTAATGTTGTCTACACAAAGGTGTATGTCTCAAGTAAAAGTGACTTCAACTTAAAAAGTAGATGAACATAATACAATTTTTTTCCAATATTTAGGCTTTTCTTTGAACACAGGTTTCATAATAATGCCTCTGTTGCGGGGTTGCTGGAAGAAATCTCTTTAGAGATAAGCTCGCCCTTTGTATATGTCTACTTTAATTGTTTTTTTTTTCTGTAATTTTTGTGTACAATAAAGTGTTAAATAAATAATAATATGTATTTTATAGAAAAATAAGAAATACGATCTATAGCAAATAAAGCCGAGATGTTGAAGAATATTGCTACACTTTTAAATTTTTTGTATGTCTTTCAAATAACGAGAAGATAGCTTCTAAAAACCAGTAAAATATGGCCCGAGCTAGCGTTTGACTATGGGGACTTTATCGTTTTCTAAGGTAGTGATGTCTGTTACGATGTAACAGAAACAATAATCAACAGTAATCTGTGACCTAAGTAGTACGATTGGAGTAAGCTCGTGTCCTTCGAATTATTATCTGAGGATAGAGGACGAAGTTGATGAATATCTTGGCAAAGAGCCTAATAGCAGAATAGATGGTGTTCGGAGGTTTAATAGAGGGCGGAAATGCAATAAAATCTACATAAGTATCTGGCACAAAGCTGGCTATCAGATAGGCTGGGGGCGAGAAATCGTAGAAACTGTTCAGAGCAAGAAGAATTATTATCAGAACTCTACATCGTTGTATAGCGTCAAAATAACTACCTATACTTACAAAAAATTTCGATCAAAAATACTGTTAGGTAACTAAATACAGGGTGTACAATAAAATCGGACAGCTACTTAAAGAGGTGCTTCAGACCATCGAACTGAACAACTTTCTCTAAGGGACCAATATCGAAATCGCGAAAAAAAAATCTGCTGTCCCATACATTTCAGTCGAGTTATGTTTGCAGTTTTGTATGGGAGAGCGGATTTTTTTTTTCGCGATTTTGATATTGGTCCCTTTGAGAAAGTTGTTCAGTTTGATGGTCTGAAGCATCCCTTTAAGTAGCTGTCCCATTTTATTGTACACCCTGTATACTTAGGTACCATCTAGGTAAGATTACATATTTGGATCCAGTGTTTCAAAAATTGGTCAACCTTGCTTTTTGGTGCAGGAAATGTTCCCTTCTACCTTGGGGGTAGAACTGGTCCGGATATCCGTATTTCAAATTTATTTATGTACTAGCGTTAACCTGCGACTTCGTCCGCACAAATTATATACCAGATTTTAATTCAGATCATATGCTATCAAACAAAAAAAGTTTCATCAAAATCGGTTCTGTAGTTTTCGCGTGATGCTCGTTCAAACACACAAAGCAAAAAAAATCTTTTTTTTAATGTACAGTTTTATAATAGTAGAGATTTCTTTAACTATGCCAAGTTTCAACTTACGGTCTGTCTTACGGTCTGCCTTACGGTCTGTCTTACGGACTGTCTTACGTTCTTGTCTTACGTTCCTGTCTTACGGTAACTGAGAATTAAGCGCGTGATAGATACAAAGGTAATTTCATAAGAGTTCCATTTTGCGTGGTTTTGCGAATTTTGGTACGGAATACTAAAAAGAAATGTCCGATATGCAAAGCGAAAATTCCATTGCTTTATTTCAAAGCAAAATGCTAAAATCAAGCATATTATTTTGTCATGTAAAAAAAAGCTGTATCTTAATTGTCATTTACGGCAGCCTTTACACAACTTTGTGCTTTCGCCTATAAAAATAAATGTGTTATAATATAATAAAACAACACATTTCCAAGGGATTCCCCGGGGAGCAAAGCGTGGATTTGGAAATTGTTCCACATTTGGGCCTCATATTTCACGCCAAGTTTTTGTATTGCACCATAAGGGAGGAAAGTTTATTTGTTTGACCCAGTGAGGGGTGTGAGGGGTTCGGTGTTTAGGAGGGTTCCATGTGACACTATTCTTGTTAATACTATTAAACTTTCTGTTGGAGCTTACCTAGGTTTTCTAGACATTGTGTCGAGTAAGTACAAAACACAGACATGAATTCTAATTTTTTTTTTTTAATTACTGATGGGTTTGCTCTTGAGCTTAATCCAGTCCTCAGGACGAAGATGGGGTCGAAGATGTAGCGAGCTTACCCAGAAGATGCCTATTCACTCGTACTTTAATGGAATTCGGGTTGTAAGTGCTCTGAAATACTGACGCAGGCAAGGCATTCCACTCCTTGGCTGTGCGCATTATAAAAGATTCAGAAAGGCGCTTGGTGCGGATATGTGGGACTTGTGCGATGTCAACGAAGAAGGGGTGATATCCCGCGGTGCGTCTGGAAGTCCTATAGTAGAAAGGGGAAGGTGGGATGAGCTCATGTAGCTCTTGGGCTCACTCACCGAAGTACAATCTGTAGAAGACCGACAAGCAGGCCACTCCGCGACGGTGGGCTAGGCTATGGAGCTTGGTCTCCACCAGCTTACTGTCGCCAATGAGCCTCCTGGCTCTGCGTTCAACCGAGTCGAGTGCGGCAAGTCGATACTTTTTTTTTTTTTTAATCTTGGACAATGTCACACAAATTATCTACTTAGTCACATTTAAAGTACCAGAATCTAGCCTGGACTTGTATTATGATGACTAGACAACGATATAGAATACATATACATAGATACAAACATCCATGACTCGGGTACAAATATTCATATTCATCATACAAATATTTGTCCCTTACGGGATTCGAACCCGCGACCCTCGGCACAGCAGGCAGGTTCACTACCGACTGTGCTACCGGGCTGTCTACCGGGCTGGCTGTGCTACTTGGCTGAGCCATCCCACAGGTGACAGCAGTACTCCATACAGGATCGGACCTGAGCTTCATACAACATTAAGAGCTGTCCAGGAGTGAAGTATGCGCACTAGTAGCCCTAGATGTGCGAAACGCCTTCAACTCGGCACCATGGAGGAAAATCTTGGATGAGATAAGGCGAAGAGACTTCCCACGGTACATCTACAACCTACTAAGCAGCTACCTCGATCAGAGGAGCATAGTTGTTAGAGATGCCGCAGGGAACACGGAACAGATAAGAGTGAGCAGTGGGGTACCACAAGGGTCTATCCTGGGACCCACTTTATGGAACATCCTGTACGACGGAGTGTTCAGGCTCCAACTTGAGGAAGACACGTACCTCGTTGGATTCGCAGACGACCTCGCTCTGATGGCCTGTGCGCGTACGGAGCAGAGGCTAATGGAAAAGGCAAACTCAGCGTTGGAAAAAATCAGCAGTTGGATGAGGCAACAGCAACTAAGCCTTGCACCTGAAAAAACAGAGGCTATTGTCTTAAGCGGGAGAAGAAAATACAGCCCCATAAATTTCAACGTTGAGGGAGTTATCATTGAACCTTCAGAAAAGCTGAAATACCTAGGAGTGTGGTTGGACAAGAGCCTTAAGTTCAATAAGCACATAGAGGAGACAGCCACAAAGACCGAACGGTCGACGATGGCCTTATGCCGCATCATGCCCAAAAAGGGTGGACCCAGGGCTAGCAGAAGGCGGACCCTCGCATCAGTAGCTCATTCCGTTATGCTATATGGAGCCCCCGTCTGGGGTGATGCGATGAAAGTCGCTAAATTCAAACTCGCATACACCCGAATCCAAAGGCAACTGGCAATTAGGATCTGTGGAGCGTACCGCACCGTCTCGCTTGAAGCAGTGCTCGTTATTGCTGGATTGGTCCCGATAGAGAGACTCGTCGTAGAAAGAACCAGGCAATACAATAACGCTAGAGTAGAGACTGGCAGGAAAACCCCCGAAGAACAGAGAGCACAGACCCTGACGGAATGGGAAAATGAGTGGAAGGGTCCTGGAAAAGGACCATGGACCAGAGAGCTAATCGGAGACCTTAAGGCGTGGATACAACGACAACACGGAGAGGTAGACAGATGGCTTACGCAGACACTTACGGGTCATGGCGTATTTAACACATACCTACACGCAATAGGTAAAGCAGCTTCGGAGGATTGCGAGTACTGTGGAGAAGTGGACACACCCGAACACGCGATATTCGAATGCCGGGAATTCACCGAAATGAGAGCCAAAGCCCAGGGAGAGGAGCCACTAACAAAAAGAAATCTCATTCCACGTATGCTTAGCAGTGGAGAGGAGTGGGACACACTGTCCACCCTCCTACGATCAGTTATGATGAAACGAGAAAAGGACGAATGGGAAAGACAAAAAAGTTCCCCCTAACTTAAATCCGCCTCCTTTCTGAAGTTAATGCACAATGCTTTCCGGAATGGGTGGTGACGTAGTGGGAGGAGGTTTTAGTCCGTAGGCTGCTGGGCAACATTCCCAGTGGAGTCGGGCATACTGCATCAGAGTAGTATCCATGAGGATTTCCTCCTCCCTTATAAAAAAAAAAAAAAAAAAAAAAAAAAAAAAAAAGGAGTGAAGTACCGCTTCACCTTGTTTAAGATGCCCAGCTTTTTGGCCGCAGTTTGAGCCTTAGATTCGATGTCAGCGCCGAAATTGAGTTTCGTGATCAACCTCATGCCCAGAAGCCCAAGACTGTCGGAAACAGGGACAGATGCACCCCGGAAAGTAGGAGTCAGATTAAACGGACTCCTTTTTGCGGTGAACAGACAAGCCTGTGTTTTGGTGGCGTTGAAGTTGACTAAATTATTGTCACCCCACTGGGAGACAAGACTTAGGGTGCCTGTCCATTGAAGCTGTGCGAGCTGTGCGAGCTGTGTAGCTGTGTTTTTTTAACCAATCAGGAGATCGGATCGGATCGGATTTGATCGGCCGCGCCTCGCCCGAGCTCCTGATTGCTAAAAAAAACACAGCTAGACAGCTCGCACAGCTCGCACAGCTTCAATGGACAGGCAGCCTTAAAGTCAAGTTTGTCCGCTCCACCGTGGCCTCCCTCTGCGAACGTATTTCATCCGCGCTGGCCCCAGCGCCGGATACATATCTCTCCGTGACAATACTGTCATCTGCATACCCAACAATACCTGTCACAAGGAGGTCATTGATGTGTAGCAGGAAAAGTGTCGCGGAGAGAACAGACCCTTGAGGAACCCCAGCATCAAATTGCCATAAGGTCAGAAGAGCAGCTGTCAATGACAACTCTAATCGACCGTTCCCTCAAGAAATCAGATATCCAGCTGCAAAGATCAGCGGGGATGCCATAAGCGGGAAGCTTGCCCAGCAAACTAGCGTGCCATACCCTGTCAAAGGCCTTCGAGATGTCAAGTGATACAGCCAGTGCTTCACCGTGTTTCTTGATGGCTTCGCCCCAGCAGTGCGTGACATACACAAGAAGATCCCCAGTCGATCGCCCCCGGCGGAAGCCATATTGGCGATCACTGAGTAGATCATTATCTTCTAGGTATGTCAGCAACTTACTGTTAAATACTCTTTCCATGACTTTACAGAGAATGGAAGTAATGGCAATAGGTCGGTAGTTGCGGGGTCAGCACGACTGCCCTTCTTGGGTACCGGTTGCACATTCGCAAGCTTCCAGGATTTAGGCACCGTTCTTGTTCTGAGAGAGAGGCGATACAGGCGTGTTAGAACAGGAGACAACTCAGACGCACAACATCTCAGCACTCTCGCAGGTATACCATCAGGACCACTGGCCTTATTCACATCCAGACTACGCAATGCTCTGCAGACCTCTTTTGTATGTATTGTGATCTCCGGCATCGAAGAATCACAACGAGGGATGGTTGGTGGCTTTTTGGCACCAGCCACGTCTGGACGACGTGAATTGCTCGCAAACAGAGAAGCAAATAAATTAGCTTTCTCTGTTGCGGAGTGACCCATCAGGTTTCTGCATGGGAGGCAAAGTGGAACGGCAGAAATTAGATTCGACCGATTTTGAAAGGGACCAGAATGTTTACTACCAGAAGGGTAGGATGCTAGTCTGCCTCCAATGCGGCTTACATGATCGAATCGAGCCTTCCGGGTCACCCGTTTGGCGGCAGAATTAAAGGCCCTCTTCTTCGCGCGAACCCTACGAGCTTCTATTTTGCGGTCGCGAGCTTGGACCCATGCTTGGTAGGCGGATTCCTTTTTGGCCTCAGCGCGAGCACAATCCGCATTGTACCAAGCCAAGGTTGGGCTTTGTGACCGAGTGCGATGTCGGAGAATGGAATATAATATTCCATTCTCTGTCGTATCACGTCCGCAACCGCATCAGCAGAACTGGCAGGGTCACTCGAAGAAAAACACAATAAAAATAGTCATAAATGCATTCCATTACGTATTATAAAAGCCCTCAATGATTTTTTTTGCCAATATCTCCAATGTAAGTATCTAACCTACATCAACGCACAATTTGCATACAATTTTATTATACAGAATGTTCGGGTAAACAGTTGCAATAAGATAAAAAATAATTTGGACTTTCCATACAAAATTTCGATCAGCTGATTGCATTTAGTATGGGAAGTCCAAAAGATTTTTTACGAATTTCCTATAGGTTTCTTTGGGAAAGTTGTTCAGTATCATGGGTACAATACAATCACCCCTTGAAGTAATGCAACTGTTTACACCACGTTTACACTATCACCCTGTAGGTATATTGAACTAATGAACTAATAGCACAGAATAGGTAATAGTATATCTAATAGTGAAATATACGAATAGCAAAAGTTGCCACTCGTCAAAAAATATTAGGTAATAGATGGATGGTATAGGTACAGAAGGGTATAGTTAAGAAAGTAAGACATAAAATGACATTTTTGTATGAACATAACGATAGCGCGATTTAAAGTACAAGTGACGCCATCTGTTGGTGGAAAAGAGCATTTAATTCAACTTTTACAAAACAATGAAAAAACAGATTAAAATCCCAAAATATAAGCTCCATTTATACAGGATGTAAAAAACACCCTAGTAATATTTAAAGGGTGGTTTAATTAAAGTTAGAGCATCGAATTGTTTTTTTTTAATCTTTTTTAATGAGCTTAGTCTCTGAGCCTCAGAGGCCATGTCGCTCTGTGGGTTTCTCTTTTCTCTATACTCTATAGAGTACCTAACCACATACCAGGAGTGCGATTTTTGAATCTCATTCGCTGAGTTCAGCAGTTGAAAATGTCAAAATTGATATGGAGATAGGCATCTTTCTACTGCTGATTTGACCTTCAAAAATCATACTTCAGGACTGCGATTTTTGAAAGTCAAATCAGCAGTAAAAAGATGCGTATCTCCATAATAGTAATTTTGACATTTTCAACTGCTGAACTCAGCGAATGAGATTCGAAAATCCCACTCCAGACCCTCTAGCATGATTTCTCTACTGGGCGCGACTCGGCTTTTTGCCATACTACAAGTCGAGGCAAGGGCGGCTTTCGCTCTCCGAAAAGCGCGGGAACAGGTTATGAAGGCGCGTCGCGCGCGTGTAGAGAAATCATACTAGACCTGCACGGCTAGCATGCCACCCACTACAAAGCGTTTAAACGAGAAAACCGTCGTGCGCGCTCTTTCTGATATACGTAAAATAATAAGGATGGAGGCACATCTCGATTTTTATCGTTTTCTCGGGGGTGGCATGCGAGGCCTACTGCAGGAAGCTGGCATGGGTATTGTCTATTCTATACCGTGGAGCACAGGAGTGCGATTTTTGAAACTCATTCGTTGAACTCAGCAGTTGAAAATGTATGGAGATACGCATCTTTCTACTGCTGATGTGACTTTCAAAAATCGCACTCCTGGAGCACAGCCCGGACACTGCATATAAAAATTTGAAATTATCAAGATGACGTCAGCACATGCGAAACCAAAGATCTTCGTAAGTAACGAGTAACCAGTGCGAGGTAACCAGAGGGCGATAGAGAGGGTGAGGTAAAAAGTTGGTAGGAGGAAGGGAGTGTTCGTACTGTATCTAGTAATATATACTTACTCTTTCTTATACTGTGCCTGGAGTATGATTTTTTAATGTCAAATCAGCAGTAGAAAGATGCACGTCTCCATAGTAATATTGACATTTTCAACCGCCGTTGACGACCCGGTTGGTGTAATGGTTACCACGCCGGACTGCCAAGCCAGGGTCCTGGGTTCGAATCCCGGTTCGGTCATGGATGTTTACATGTTTGTGCCGTTGTTGTATGGTTTCCATAATAAACAGCCTATTAATAGTGCTTTCTTGGGATCATTACAATGTATGTGCCTGTAATAAAAAAAAAAAAAAAAAAAAAAAAAACCGCTGAGTTTAAAGAATGAGTTTCAAAAATCGCACTCCTGACTGCCTAACCAGCGCCAGTGGTGTCTTCTTTCGTAAATTCCCGTCGTTGTTTTCTACGATACTTTGTCCCTTTCTAATCCAACGACAAAAATAAAAAAAAAGTACGGAGACGTATGAAAGAAGGTCGAACATTACCGACCGCCATGGCCAATTTTCTTGTTTCCATCCTTGTAAGGAGGAGCGGCATCCTTTATGATTCTAAAATCCTTGCCACAATTCATTATTATAAAAAATAACTGGCCAAGTGCGTGTCGGACCACGCGCAGGATAGGGTTCCGTAGTTGCCCGTCACAATATAATATGGACTTACTAGGAGGATTTTTGCTTTAAACTACGGTTTAACGGCTAATAAAGTCTAAAAAGTGCATTTTTTAAGTTGATCGACTATTACTGGTAAACTTGTAAAGCCTACTTAGCGGTGATAGTTTTCCTTTTAAATTCGTTATTATATGCAATAGCATAGCACGGCAATAGCCGTGAATTTTTTCACATCTCTAACTACAACCGTTTAGCCGGGAGAGGGGGGGGGGGGGGGGGACACTTGACTCTAACCAAAATTTTCGCTTTAAAGCTTAATATTTCGCTAACGGATCCCTAAATCGAAAAATGATATTCCCAAACCCATAATATTTTTAAAAAACCTATCCAACGATACCCCACAACATGGGATAGAAAAAAAAAAATTCATCCCCACTTCGCGTGTAGGGGAGGTACCCTAAAAAATTTATTTTTCAAGATTTTATTTTACCACTTTGTCGGCGTGATTAATATGTATATCCATGTCAAATTATAGCTTTCCAGTACTAAGCGTCTCTGAGCTAAGCCGCGGACAGACGGACGGACGGACGGACGGACGGACAGACGGACGGACATGGCGAAACTATATGGGTTCCTTGTTGACTTCGGAACCCTAAAAACTAGTACACTAACCACAGAGTGACAAAATAGAAAAATTAATAAATAAGTAAACTAAGTACATTACAATACATTAGCGCTCTCACAGACGAGCGACACTTTGCGGTCGCCGGGTGTCGCGGAGGGTCGCGCGACCTTCTCGCGACCGTAAAATGTATGAGCGCGGCGCTCTGCGACCCACCGCGACAGCAAAGTGTCGCTCGTCTGTAAGAGCCCTTAGATGTCATCATCTTTAAGGCTATTCTACCGTTGGCGCGCTCCATACAAACGTAGTATGGTGATATTTTCAATACTATCTAATTAAAGTCAATGAAATTTTTCAAAAACAATCAAGTAACTAATCTCTATGTCGGTATGAAGTCAGATTTTCGTTAAAATATACAGTTTCAATGCTAGGATTAATTTAAGATTTGTATGGAAATATTTGTGGCACTGTAACTTTAAAACTATAAATTTTATCGAAAATCTGACTTCATACCGACATAGAAATTAGTTACTAGATTGTTTTCGAAAAATTTCATTGACTTTAATTGGATAGTATTGAAAATATCCATACTACGTTTGTATGGAGATTGCGCCAACGGTAGAATAGCCTTAACTAATGACATTGACGGCCCGATAGCAGTCTGTAACAACCTGCCCGCTGCTGTGCAGAGGGTTGCGGGTTCGAATCCCGTAAGAGCAATCTTCCCTTTTCACTGAAGAAACCTTTCTCAGTAGTTCCTCTCTGTATGTAACAGCAATTTAAAAGTTGGACCCCTTATACAGGGTGTTACAGAAGTAAAAATAAAAATTGAAAACTTTTAAGGGGTGGTTCAGACCGTCAAACTGAACAACTTTCACTATGGGACCAACATCGAAAACGCGAAAAAAAGAAACTTTTGTCGCATACATTTAGCTCTAGTAGATCTGTAGTTTAGTATGGAACATCGCAAACGCATCGTATCATGGTGATTATGGCAAATCTCCTCATTTCGGGGAGGCCAATGTCCAGCAGTGGACGTCTATCGGCTGGTATGATGATGATGATGATTTTTTTTCGCGATTTCGATATTGGTCCCATTGTGAAAGTTGTTCAGTTTGAAGGGGTGTAACAAAACACCCTAGTAATACTTAAGGGGGTGCTTCAGATTTTCGATCTGAACAACTTTCACTATGGAGCCAATGTCGAGAAAAAATAAAAAAAATCCGCCATCCCATACATTTGAGTCGAGACGGTACTGCAGTTTTGTATGAAAGAGAGGATTCTTTTTTCGCGATTTCGAAGTTGGCTCCATAGTGAAAGTTGTTCAGTTTCATGGGCTGAAGCATCCCCTTAAGTATTACTAGGGTGTTTTGTTACACCCTGTATTTGTAACACCCTGTATTGAAATTTGTTCTGTATAGGTCTCTAGTTGGCAAGGGATGGCTTAAAAGGGGAAGTAATAGGCTAATTCGAGGCACAGAAATATCGACTCTACAACTCTACTCTGCCTCTGCATCAAAATTAAGTTCATAGATTAAGAGCTTGCGTTAAAAGCTTAGTTAGTATCTCTAGGTACTAAAGCTTTTATGTGATGTTAGTAATCGGTAACTATTTTGAACCGACTTCAAAAAAAGGAGGAGGTTTCTCAATTCGATCGTATATATATATTTTTTTTTTTATGTTTTTTCGCGGATAACTTCGTCGTTTATGAACCGATTTCGATGATTCTTTTTTTGTTGGAAAGGAGATATCCCATTTGTAGTACCATGATAAGGAAACCAGGATCTGATGATGGATCCCAGAGAAATCGAGGGGAACCTCCGAAAATTGTAGTGCCGACTAGTGCGTTTGTTAATTTAAAGCACTACTATTAAATCGAACTAATGAATTCACCACTGAAAATTGTGAAATAAACAAAATTTTAACAAAAAATTTAATCCTTCAAAAAAACTAAAAAGTTAAAAAATTATATTGCAGCCGATGACTTTTTCGTTCGCATCATAAGAACATTAATTTGTTTCATAGAAGTCGGTGTCAAGCCAAGCCAAAAAAAAATGCAAGCCCTGTCGCGAATCGTACCGGCTTGACAGCGACTTCAATAAAACAAATTAATGTTCTTATGATGCGAACGAAAAAGTCATCGGCTGCAATATTATTTTTTAACTTTTTAGTTTTTGCGATTCTCAGCATTTTCAGCAGTGGATTTCTGCCGCCCGGGGCACAGACTGATTTTGCCGCCCCCTTCCTTTACCTACACCAAAAATATTGGAAATTTTTTTGCTCATCAGCTCGGGTTGTGGTCAGATATCTTTTGGTTTATTCATGCAAAAAAACTTAGAGCGAGCGAAGCGAGCTCGACTTTTCTCCTCAATACGAATCGGTTAGAGCCCATGCTTTTTGCCTACGTACAAAACATGTGCACAGTAGCCTAAGTTTTTGTTTTGGATCGAGCGAAGCAAACTCGAAATTGATCGTTTTTTTTTTTTTTTGAAATTTTTAGCACCACGTCTTAGCAGCTGTGGTCAGAACTCTTTAGGAATTATGCATAGTCTAAAAAAACAAGGTCTTCTATTCCCAGAGTGACACAAGCCTAAGTCACAAAAAAATGGCCGCTAAACATGGTAAAAGGGTATGATGACGTAGGCTTGGGTCAGTCACGTGATCGGAAGAGAATACCAGGCGCAGTATTGTACTACGGGATTATGTATAGGCACAGTAATAGAAACAGAAACTTCGAAGCGAGCTCGACTTTTCACTGTTCTACGAATTCAATCTATATTTTTCCCGAATTTGCCGCCCCTAGTAAAGTGCCGCCCGGGGCATTTGCCCCACCTGCCCCCCCCCCCCCCCCTCGCTACGCTATTGGTTTCCAGGTTTGGTAATAAGTGGGTTTTACTCGTATGTAGCCGTTACGTTTTATTATTACTTCTAAGACAATCACACTAATATACGGAATCAAAAATCTGCTGTTCCATATCCATAGAAAACGTCAATGGTAAAAATTGGGTCACTTAGTATGGGTAGTTGGGTACTTTCCCTAAGTATGTAACGCAATTAGATTTATAACCTATTCTAAATGTAGTAATTAATTCGAATTTTCTTCCTTAAATAATTATAATCTATCGATATATGTAGTACCCACCTATCGTACTCTCAAGGATTGCTTTAGGTAAGTATGCAAAAACCGGTCAAGTGCGAGTCGGGCTACTCGCGCACCGAGGGTTCCGTACCACACCACCACAGAACACAACATTATTAACATAGAAAAAAAACTTTTTTTGTCCGGGAAAAGAGCGCAAGACCGACTCACACTTGGCCGGTTTTTAGTATTTGTTGTTATTCCATAGAGTTTGCTCTATAATCACACTAAGTTTGACGCTTGTATGTATTACCGTTTTTACGATAGAGCATGAAGAAAAAACGTTGATAAAAACTAGTTTCTTGTTTTAACTTTTAGATATTTTTATTATTTGTTAACAAATCCGTCGTAATAATGCATAATCTGAGAAAATTTCAAAATCTTAAATAGGTAGGACAGACGAACGGACAACGTAGGCTTAGTATAATAGGGTCCCGTTTTCACCCTTTGGTTACGGAACCCTAAAAACAAGAGGCAAGTCAGAAATACCGTCTGCAAACCAACTCGCAACGCGACTCCTATTATCAAGTCACTAATAAATATAACGACACAAGTTCCACCACGCTTTTTTTACTAATTAAAAGTCTAAAATTAATCCAGCACTTAATAAAAACACACCCTTTACAACTTTTTAACGACTCATGTTTTGAAGCCGTAACAAAACAGCGTGACGTAAAAGAAAGCGGCTAAGTGCGAGTCGGACTTAAGCATTGAGGGTTCTGTAGGAAATTCTGTCTTTTATTAAAGGCCGGATGAGAGGCTCTCGTTAATGGAGTTTACATATTTAGCTAATCCCACTAGTCCCGTTGTAGTTGTCCCATGATGGGACATTTGGGATTTTTGGTCCCAATAGTCCTATAACTTCACAGATAAACTAAATACCTCCGTCTTCTTCTTATCGTGTGGGCAGAGCCCTGGTGTCAGAGTTTTTTCAGACCGCCTTACGGCCTCTGACGTGGTTTTTATGTAACGACTACTACCACCAGAGATAGTAGCCGGGACCAACGGCTTTACGTACCATCCGAAGCACGGAATCATTTTTCTTTTCAATCAGGTGATTCAGCCTGCAATGTCCTAACCAACTGGGGAAAAATGCACAAAGTGACATATCACTAGGTGTCCCCCGTGGGAATCGAACCCACGACCTCCGTGTCGAGAGCTAAAGCACTTAACCATTAGACCACGGAGGTATTGCCTCCGTGGTTTAATGGTTAAGAGCGTTGGGCTATTGACACGTAGGTCGTGGGTTCGATTCCCACGGGGGACAGCAAGTGATATATCACTTTATGTTTTTCCCCAGTTTAGGAATTTGCAGGCTGAATCACCGATTGTCTGAAAAGAAAGATGATTCAATGCTTCGGATGGCACGTTAAGCCGTTGGTCCCGGCTACTATAGGTCTGGTGGTAGTAGTCGTTACATAAAAACCATGTCAGAGGCCGTAAGGCGGTCTGAAAAAACTCTGACACCAGGAGTGCGATTTTTGAATCTCATTCGGTGAGTTCAGCAGTTGAAAATGTCAAAATTACTGTGGAGATATGCATCTTTCTACTGCTGATTTGATTTTCAAAAATCATACTCCAGGAGTGCGATTTTTGAAAGACAAATCAGCAGTAGAAAGTTGCTTATCTCCATAGTAATTTTGACATTTTCAACTGCTGAGTTCAAAAAATGAGATTCAAAAATCGCACTCCAGGGCCCTATTCAACAAACGTTACAATAGTAATTTACAATTACAATTCAGGGTACATTGCTGATAATGTTAGTGACACATTACCTAATACATGTTTAGCGTCAATTAATATTAACCAGCAATGTACCCTGAATAATTGTAAATTACAATTGTAACGTTTGTTGAATAGGGGCCAGGGCTCTGCCCACACGATAAGTAGAACAGAGGAAATAACCCAAAGGTTCAGGAGATGACACACAGTATCAGCCTATATTCGTCCCACTGCAAGATACAGACATACCTTCAAAGAGGGTATATGTTAGTTAGTCCACCACGCGTGCCCAATGCCGATTATTCACATACGCACCAGAATTTCTTGCTCCATTGACTTACCAACTACTGGACGTAGGGTCCGCGTTCAAAAATATCCGAACCAAAAGAGCACCAAAACGTAAAAATAGAACCAATTACGCGACAGTCTTCGTTTCATCGGCCGACTACGCGCACAAATAAAGAATGATACACAGACTAAGGCGTTGTCCTATTGCCATCGCACGCGCGATGGTGCGATGCGATGTGATCGTACTGATGGGTAATTCTCCGAAATTTGACAAATCGTTGAAATTTTTCCATAGAAAAATTTGAAAATTTGAAAAATTTCGGAGAATTACCCATCAGTACGATCACATCGCATCGCACCATCGCGCGTGCGATGGCAATAGGACACCGCCTTACGGGAGTATAAGTTTATTGTGGGTTGGAAATAGTTCGCCAAGAGTAAGAGACCTAACCCTAGATTACAATATCTTATATAATAACTAGCTTTTGCCCGCGACTTCGTCCGCGTGGAATTTGGAAAACCCCAAGTATCCTACGCTACTTCTAATACCTCCATGAATATGTGTACAAAGTTTCATGATGATCGGTTAAGTAGTTTTCGCGTCAAAGCCTTAACAAACAAACTTACATTTACATTTATAATATTAGGGATTAGAAACTACAATAATGTTAATCAAGCATCGGAACCTGGCCCAGATTAATAGGCAAAAGTGCAAAGTGCGGCATGAGCATCAGCAGTTCCTTAGTGTTCTACTTTACCTATTTTAAATGGATATCGGATGCTGGATATCAGCATCCTAAACTCACGCGCGGCGCGCGCCGTGCGCCGATGGGGGAGTGGGATGGAAAAGAATTTGAGTCAATGTTTTTAGTTGTCAATGTTTTTAGTTGGTTTATATTACTACACGTCACTTAGATATGTGTAGTTTAGTCTCGGACACTTTTTTCGAGAATTTTGTATTAGACCCGGCGTCCATAATATTTTACGTCAATGCTCCCGACAGAAACATTCCGGAAAATCCTAGTTTAGGGCCTGGGTAAACACAGGTACCTTAATCATTTCATTGTTAAGGAAAAGTAAGTAAACAGACAAACTGAACCTTAAAAACATTATAACGACTGAAAGTTCCGACTAAACCCCTAGGGTACTCGACAGGGCTATCCAAGGCCGACCACCTCCCACTTTTCACCCCCCTTTGTCTCGGCACGGCTAGCTTGACAGGGTTGATTAATTTTTAGAAACTAATGAATGTTTTCATAATTATAATGTCGCTATTTCCGGGGGAACGAAATGTAGCTCTATAGGTACTTCCGGTTTGGAATGCACAGCCCTGTTTTATTGTATGAGGGGACCACAGACTTCTGTATTTACCTAAGTCTGTGGAGGGGACTAAGGGATAATGTTTTTAACCCCCGATGCAAAAAGATGGGTGTTATACGTTTGACGCCAATGTCTGTCTGTGGCAATATCGTAGCTCTCGAACGGATGGACCGATTTCGAAGCGGTTTTTTTTTAGTAGAAAGCTAATTTTTGTGGGTGTGGTCTTAGCTTTTTTTTCATGAAAATCGGGTCAGCAGTTTTCAAGTAACTTTAAAAATTACGAAATTAATACAAACATACAATACGCTCGAAAAACATAACCTTCTGGTGCAGTCGGGTAAAAAGTAATTATGATACTGTTTGGTTTGAATAAATGATTTGATTTGTTCAAAAGCGTTGCAGTTCATGAAAAATTGTGAATGGTCACAATAACAATGTAAAATAAAGTTCAACTTCTACAAAACATTTTACGCTCAAAAGTCCTGAATTTACATTCAGGTAAGTACTTACTACAGCACTAACTATGCAGTATTGTAAAACGGCAGCTGTTTGAATTGAACCAGAAATTCATACTGAAAGTTTCATTCACAAAGGAAATGTTGAACCCAGTTACTCTTTGTGTAAGTACTGCCTCCGTGGTCTAATGGTTAAGAGCGTTGGGCTCTCGACACGGAGGTCGTGGGTTCGATTCCCACGGGGGACACCTAGTGATATGTCACTTTGTGCGTTTTTCCCCAGTTGGTTAGGACATTGCAGGCTGAATCACCTGATCGGCTGAAAAGAAAAATTATTCCGTGCTTCGGATGGCACGTTAAGCCGTTGGTCCCGGCTACTATCTACTATCTCTGGTGGTAGTAGTCGTTACATAAAAATCACGTCAGAGGTCGTAAGGCGGTCTGAAAAAACTCTGACACCAGGGCTCTGCCCACACGATAAGAAGAAGAAGGGTGTAAGTGACAGCCTAGCAAATACTGAAACGTTGAACTCAGACCATCAAGCTGAACAACTTTCACTATGTAGCCTACCTCAGGAGACGCGAAAAAAATCAGCTGTTCATACAAAACTGCAAACCTACTCGACCCAAATGTATGGGACAGATTTTTTATCGCGATTTCGATGTTGGTCCCATAGAGAAAAGTTGTTTAGTTTGATGGTTTGATCATCCTCTTAAAATACTGTCACGGATGCTGTCGAACTTTAGACGTAAAAAGGTATTCAAAAATTCGGCCAGATTGTCAATAAGCTCCGTAGCTCAGCGGAAGAGCGTGCGTCTCGATATAAGCGACCTATGTCGAGAAGTCCCTGGATCGAATCCAATCAAAACCAAAAAGGTATTTCTAGATTTTAATGTTTGTAGAAATGTTCTAGAAGGAAGAGAGAGTGAGAAGGAATATTTGGAAAGAGACAAAAAGTAAAAATGGAGTTCTAGAAGGAAGGGTGTGTCTAGGATACTTCCAGAAAGAAAGTGGGCGTGTCTTTCCAGAAGGAAGGTATGTGGGATTAGAGGTATCTGGAAGAAAACAAAGAAATAACGAAATGAACGTCAGTTCGGGAATTCCGGAATGTTCTGCGGGGTATAAAAGGCGGCGAATTTGAACTGGCGGGCAGTTCTCAGTTTGACAGTGAACAGTGTGAAACAAAAGGAAGAAAAATTAAAGTGGAAAAGTACAAGTGAAAAGAAAAGTGCTAAGTGGAACAGTGAGTAGACAAGTGTCAGTGTAGTGCGTGACGTCATAGCAAGTACAGATGACTTTTACGCAATTATGCGAAAGAAACTTGCATCAGCGGTACACCGTGTTCGTGCGAGCTCGAACAGAGTGCTGAAAATGATTGCTGACAGAATGGACTCCCCTCTGCTTGGTAGATTTACTGAATTACATGTGTTCGGCATGCGGTAGATCTGCCAGGTAGGGAAGTAAGTAGCCACCTCTGCTTGATGTTTTATTTATTTATTTATGTTATAATCTACTAACATAGTTTATAAGTTCTCCAGTACCTACTAACATTTTTTGTATGGACTATGTTGTCTGAAATAAAAGATTTTTATTTTTATTATTATTATAGTGTCAGTGTAGTGCGTGACGTCGTAGTGTCGTGCGTCGTGTCGTCATAGCCGTAACGCGTGCCGTGTTGTCACATTAGTAACGTGTGGACTGTGAATAGTGACAGTAAGTGGTGCATGGGGAATCCCTGCGAGGAGGACCCGTTGAAGTGAACCGTGTAGGGGAACCTCTGCGAGGTGGACCGTTTGTAAGTGTATCCCAAATAAACTCTGTAAAATTGGACTTAGCGTTTCACTCCAATCCCGGAACCCGTCGCTCGTAACAATACCGTCTGCATAAGAAAGACCCTGTATGAGAATAAGGTTCAGAACTGTTCATCAACTTTTTATACCGACCCGACCGTAGGTACCGCGAAAAAGGTTTTTTAAATTACACCATGGGCTTTTATGTATAAAGTTCAAATCCCTGGAGCAAGCCTCAAACTGGCTTCCCTCCAAACTTTACCAAAGTGCAACACCATACATAATTTAATTCATTCGAGTTGAAACTGAATTCACTACAACTTGGCACCCATTCTGTAAGTTACGTGTTTTGGAATTACTTCATTGAATTTTGGAACGTATGTGGCATAATAATATAGTACAGTTTTGTGCCAAGAACGAAGACGTGCCAATTAGATAAGTGCTTTGTTTTTCTGTTTATTTCAATTCGTACTAAATTACTACAAAGTAGAGCACTAACTAAACAACTCCGAGTAAGAAAAACCCTTACACGCACACTCACAATAACATTTTAACGAAAAAAAACCGGCCAAGTACGAGTCGGGACTCGGGCTACTACCAGTTGTTTAAACATAGGTCATTGATGGTACCACTATAAATTGACACTTACTTAGTATGTGGTCATTGTGGTCACATAGTAACTGAAGATCATTTTACACTGGATTCACTGGTGTTAGTTTTTAGGGTATAGAAAAAAAACTATTCAAGTTAGAGCCACCCTGATAATTTTCCCGGATGTTTATGATTTTTTTCAGATCTTACACGGCTTTATTTTTTGAAGTAGAGGTGGGGACAGCAATTTCTCGGATTGAATTGAAAATTTTGTTAAACAAAGTTTTTATAAAAAATATTAAAAGTATATTTTTAGACTTGTATTTTCATAAGCTTTCAATTGATACCCCGTGCCATAGGGTAAACATGTTTTTTTTTTTATTTACCCTTTCTTACTCCCCAAATTGCCCCCAATATAAAATATTTAGCTTTTTTTACTTCATTTATGATATTGGACCACCAATTGCCATATCTGTACCGAGTTTCAACTTCCTATGTCCTACTGTCTCTGAGAAAAATGCCTGTGACAGACGGACGGACGGACGGACAGACACCGAGCTGATTCCATAAGTGTTCCGATTTTCCAATTTTGGTACGGAACAGAAATTGAAGACGGGACTTGAACCCGCAACCTGCCAAACCGGGGTTGTGCACAATTTCATACCTTTAAATGATTTTTTACCTTGTCTAAATTTTGTCTAGTATAGTAATTTATTTGTTGTTTACTCTAATCACCTCTATTAATGCTAACTTTTGACCAAAATGGAGTACAGTCCTCCTTTTATTTGAAGTCGGTTAAGGAGATAGTAGGTATATAACCAATTAAATCCAATGAATTATATTGTTTTTTTTTTCACCTATAATTCATGCAATAAATTATTTGATTTGTAACACGATTTTTGTTAGATTTCCGTAGATATAGTTTCTATGCCAGGATTAATTAAAGATTTGTATCGAAATCTTTGCGCCGGCAACTTTGAAATGATGGAGAACCAATGTATCATCTTACTGGCTGGAAAAAGTGTTAAGTTTGTATCTATGATTTATTATGATTTGTTAGCTGTGGTGGTATTGTCAAAAATGGAAGATGGTTTTGTTTTGAAAGTAAAATGTAGAAATGAAGAAAATAAAAGTTTAAGTTGATAAAATATTTTTATTAAACGAAGCACCTCACCAATAGTGGTAGCAGAGCGTGGTTTACTGAAATTTATACCTGCGGGAAAATAAGATTAATTAGGATTAAAAAGACGAAAGATGGCGGAAACAACAAAGGCGAATATAAAACAGTTCGACGGAACAAATTTTTCAACGTGGTTATTTCGAATTAAAAGCTGTTTAAATGAAAATGATTGTCTGGGGGCAATCGAAGACAAATTGTTTGCTAGCCTTCCGGAAAACAAGAAGTTGGAGGTGAAAGCAAAAATTATCGTTATTAGTGGAATAGCAGATACACATTTAGAATATATTAAAAATGAACACACAGCATATAGAATGATACAAAATTTAGAAGCGAATTTTACTAAGAAAAGCACAAGGGGAAAAATTTATCTAAGACGGAATTTGAGTGAGATGAGATTTGATGAACGAACCTCCATGATGAAACACCTTATAGAAATGGAGGAGATTTTTTCACAGCTTAAAGATGCTGGGTCTACACTCACAGAAGAAGAAAAGGTCAATTATGTGTTGCTGTCGATGCCTAAAACGTACGAAATGGTTGTAACAACTCTAGAAATGATAGAAAACTTGAAGTTGGATTTTGTAAAGGATAGACTTCTTGGAGAAGAAGAGAAACGTCAAAAGGATAATCGGAACTATGGCGGACTGGACAATGCTGCCTTTCTATGTTATAAATGTAACTTACCCGGACATAAACAATTTGAATGTAAGCGTCAACCATCAGGAAGAGGAGTTCGAGGAGGATTTTCAGGTCGAGGCCACCAGATATCATCTAGAGGATATGGAGATAATAATCAAGGATTTATGAGAGGAAAAGGGTCACCATCTAGAGGATACGGTGATAATAATCAAGGATTGATAAGAGGAACAGGGTCGTCAGGATACCAAGGACAATCGAGAGGAAGGTATGCCGCCGGAGCGAGACGAGGACGCGGATGGAACTTTGGACGAGGAGCAGGATGGAGTAATGGAAGAGAATATGGTAGAGGAGATTTCAATACATTTTCATCAGAGACAGATGATATTGGATTTACCGACGATACAGGTGAGGTACACGCAGAGACGGGTGACATTGGAATCGCCGACAATACAGGTGAGGTGCACAACTGTTATGAAAGTAATAAATTAGTATGGTGTGTAGACTCTGGGTCATCGGACCACCTTACAAACAGAAAGGACTTATTTACGGAGTATGTGGACTTTAAAATACCTAAAAACATTGAGGCTGCTAAAAGTGGTGTTACATTGAAAGCAGTGGGAATTGGAAATATAAACGTGAAATGTTTTGTTGGTAAGAGATCTACGGACTGTACTATTAAAAATGTTTTCTATGTACCGGACTTGAGAAGGAATTTATTGTCAGTGTCAAAATTGGAAAGTAACGGTAAAAGAGTAGAATTTTGTAACGGGAAAGTTAGGGTTTATCACGCGAATTACTTATTAATGATTGGAAATAATGAAGGGTCATTGTATACGATTGAAATGCAATTGAACAATACAAATTGTAATTTTTTATCTAGTAATGATGAGGTCATACAGCTGTGGCACAGGCGGTTTGGTCATTTGGGGTTAAGAAGCTTGAGTACATTGACACACAAAAATTTGGTAGAAGGATTAAATGATTTAAAAGGTTTACCAATCAATGAAAATGCACTATGTGAGCCTTGTGTGCTAGGAAAAATGACTAGGCAACCGTTCAATAGAATCGGGTATAGAGCGAAGTTTCCATTAGAGCTAGTTCACACTGATGTATGTGGTCCCATAACTCCTATAACTAGGGAAGGATATCGATATTTTCTAACATTTATAGACGATTATACACATTTTACTATGATATATCTTTTAAAAGAAAAGTCTGAAGTATTTGAAAGTTTCAAAACTTATTATTATTATGTTACAAATTATTTTAACACGAACTTACGTAAACTCAGAGCTGATAATGGAGGTGAGTATACTTCTGGGGAAATTCAGAGATTCTGTAATTATGAGGGAATACGTCTTCAATACACTGTTCCATACAATCCTGAAATGAACGGTGTCGCAGAAAGAATGAACCGAACAATCATGGACAAGGCGAGGACAATTTTATCTGAATCAGGATTAGGAAAAGGATTCTGGGGAGATGCAGTATTGTACTCTGCATACGTTACTAACAGGAGCCCAACAGTAGGAAAGGAAGAGACACCATGTGAATTATGGACCGGACGGAAACCAGATGTGTCATTTATGCGAGTATTTGGAAGTATCGCATACAATCATGTACCTAAGCAGTTGAGGCAGAAACTTGACAATCCAGGGAAAAGAATGATTATGATTGGATATTGTACTTCAGGATATAAATTATATGACGAAGAGAATAAAAGGACTGTAGTGGGTAGGAATGTCATATTTGATGAAAGAAGAAACATGGATAAGAATATAATCTACGTACCAGAACAGGGAAATGACAAAGAAAGTGAAGAAGGTGAAAATAAAAGAGAGAGAGAAAGTACAAGAAAAGAAGATAATTCGAGAGAAAATTCAAGAAAGACACAAGAACATGAAGATGAAGAAATTGAAGAAAAGATTAAAGAGACTCCCAAAAAGAAACAAGTTGGAAATAAAGAAGAGAATACGGAAACAGGGAGAGGCAGGAGACATAAAAGATTACCAAAGAGGTTTGAAGATTATGAAATAGATCTAACTGATGATGAAGAGTGTTTGTTTGCATATATGACAAGTCATGAGAATGTTCCTATCAGTTTTGAAGAAATAGAACAAAGAGAAGATAAAAAACAGTGGGAAAAAGCAGTAAAAGAAGAATTAAAAGTTATAGAAGAGAGTAAAACTTGGAAAATTGTACCTAAACCAGAAAATGAAAAGTTGATTGACTGCAAATGGATATTTACCAGAAAAGAAGTAGGAAATGAAGAAATTTATAAAGCAAGGTTGGTAGTTCGTGGATTTAAGCAGAAGGATAAATTAGAAGATATTTATTCACCAGTTCTGAAACTCCAAACATTGAGAATCTTGTTATCAGTTGCTGCACATAAGGATTTTCATATAAGCCAAATGGATGTTAAAGGGGCTTTCTTATATGGAGATATTAAAGAAGATGTTTATCTTCAATCACCAGAGGGATTAGAGATTCCAGAAGGTTATGTGTTGAAACTTACCAAGTCATTATACGGATTGAAGAAATCACCAAAGTATTGGTATGAAAAATTCCATGATACAATTACAGGATATGGTTTTAAAAGATCACAAAATGATTACTGCCTATATACAAAGGGAGAGTTATATTTATTATTATATGTCGACGATATACTCATTATGGGAAAAGATTTACAGGAAACCGAAAAGGTTAAACAATTTTTATGCACCAAATTCAGAATGAAAGATTTGGGTTGTGATAATTTAACTTATTTAGGAATTTCGATTAACAAGATGCCAGGGGAGGTTCATATAAATCAGACTAAGTATTTAAATGGCGTTTTACGTAAATATAACATGCAAGATTGTAAGGGTTGCGATACACCAATGGATCCAAATTTTGTTTTGAGTATTGAACTCAGTGAAATTGATTTCAATTGGGAATACAAGTGTAGATCATTGATTGGATCCTTAATGTATGCTATGATAGGTTCAAGACCTGATATTGCGACTGCCGTATGTTACCTCAGTAGATTTCAATCTCAACCATGCGAAAAATTATACAAAGCTTTGAAAAGGATTTTGAGATATGTTAAGCAAACTGTAAGCTATTCTTTAATTTATAAGAAAAGTGATTGTAAACCAGATTTTGTTTTGATGGGTTATGCAGATGCTGACTTTGCGAGAGATGAAACAGATAGGAAGTCAACTTCTGGATACTTATTCAAGTTATTTGATAACACTGTAATTTGGAGATCTAAAAAACAGTCAACGGTTTCTCTTAGTACAACTGAAGCAGAATTAATTTCACTATGTGAGGCTTCTATGGAAGTTTGTTGGTTGATGAAAATGTTATCAGACTTAAATATAAAGATTGAAAATGTCGTTATTTTTGAAGATAATTCTAGCACTATTAAGACAGTTAATAATCCAGATCAAAAGCGGTTAAAGCATCTTGATGTAAAATTTAATTTTATAAAGCAGAAAGTTGAAGAGGGATCTATTATTGTAAAGTATATTTCAACAACGGAGCAAATAGCTGATATTTTGACAAAACCTTTGCCTAAGATAAAGTTTTTAAACTGTGTTAAGTGGATAGGTATGTATTGAAAGATGAAACATTGAGGGAGAGTGATGGAGAACCAATGTATCATCTTACTGGCTGGAAAAAGTGTTAAGTTTGTATCTATGATTTATTATGATTTGTTAGCTGTGGTGGTATTGTCAAAAATGGAAGATGGTTTTGTTTTGAAAGTAAAATGTAGAAATGAAGAAAATAAAAGTTTAAGTTGATAAAATATTTTTATTAAACGAAGCACCTCACCAATATGAAACTCTACATTTTTAAAAGAAAATCTGAGATTAGATTTTGGAGCACTAGACAGCATATACATACAGGGTGTAAGTGAAAGCCTAGCAAATACTGAAACGGTGAACTCAGACCATCAAACTAACAACTTTGTGAAAGTTGTAACAGCTGATTTTTTTTCGCTATTCCGTTTTTGGTGCCAAAGAGAAAGTTCTTGTGTGTGTCAGCATATTAAGAAGGACCCTATACAACGTGTTAATGAATTAACGCAAAACTAGAAAGTAGTTTGTTTAGAATCGAGAACTGAGTCGAATTATCATGGTTTCAACATAGGTAATTTTTTTCAAAATATTAAATAATTCGTTTGCAAAATTTAAAATTTCCTGAACCCGATGTCGACCCACCGCACGGACACACTCACCCTACTTACTACCAAAACAAGATTATAAAAATGTATCCATGAGTACGTTAGCGCTTTCTTTCAGTGCTGAAATGATAACAAATCATTTTTGCCTCAAAACTTAAAATGCTAATAACTTTGAATTTTAACTAACAAAATAATGAAATTATTGTTTCAATCTAATTATTTTGTTATAAATCAGTAGGGGTGTATGAGGTTTTGCGCTAATTCATTAACACGTTGTATAGGGTACCTACCTATACACCCCTAGGTAGCATGAAGTATTTTTTAAACAATTTTGTCCCTTATTTTATTATCAAGAAGAAAAGAAGGCAACCCATATAATGAGCGACCTTTCGAACCTATTTTTCTTAAATGTCAACACTATTACAAAAAAATCCTGAAAGTCTCACTGAAAACTAAAAACTTATTATTCCAACTATTATGTAACCCGAAGCTATAAAAACAACTTCAAAGAAAATTGTTTTGTCGTTGTAAAATTTCAGAAAAAACAAAGAAAGCTAAATGGTTTTACGTTACATGACTTCAGGCTATAAAAAACAATTCTAGGGCAGTTTATTCAGGCTAGGTCTTGCGTGTCGATGCTTAGTTTAGGACCTTGGAGCTGGAAATACGTTTAAGTCGTCATAACAAGTAGTGAAATCAGTTTTGCTTTAATGTTTTCGCGTTTTAAACTAAGTATTGAAAGCAGGAAACTGTTTTGACAAAAAGTTTTAAGTCCGCTCCATGCAAACGGAGTCTGGAGTGCGATTTTTGAAACTCATTCGCTGAGTTCAACAGTTGAAAATGTCAAAATAACTATGGAGATATGCATCTTTCTAATGCTGATTTGACTTTCAAAAATCGCACTCCTGGAGTATGATTTTTGAAAGTCAAATCAGCAGTAAAAAGATACCACACACACACATCTCCACAGTAATTTTGACATTTTTAACTGCTGAACTCAGCGAATGAGATTCAAAAATAGCACTTCTGGTTTTATTTTCAATAACTAACCAATTAAGGCTAATGACATTTTTCAGAAACAATCTATTATAGAAACTATCTATTCTTGTAATGTGTCAGATTTTCGTTAAAATATACAGTTTCAATTAAATAAATAAATAAATAAATAACGCTCACAGACACATACATTGTAATGATCCCAAGGTAAGCCTTAGGCTTTTTGTTATGGTAATCATACAACAACGGCACAAACATATAACATCCATGACCGAACCGGGATTCGAACCCAGTAGTCCGGCGTGCCAACCATCACACCAACCGGGTCGTCTAATTCTAGGATTAATTTAAGATTTGTATGGATATCTTTGAGGCACTGTAACTTTAAACTATCAATTTTATCAGAAATCTGACAACATACAAGTTTGTCTACTATTTCTCATTGTCCATACAAATTGTAGATTTTTGTCCCTTTTTCAGAATCTTACCTACTTTTTATCAAACTGTACGATTTCACTATAGAGACAAAATCGAAATAGCGAAGAAAAAATGCGCTGAAAGTTATTCAGTTTCATTATTAGTATTTAAAAATTATTTAGCACCTATCTACACTAATATTATAAAGAGGAAAGATTTGTACCTATTTTTGTATGTTTGTATGTTTGTAATGAATAGGCTCAAAAAGTACTGGGCCGATTTAAAAAATTCTTTCACCATTAGAAAGCTGCATTCACCCTGAGTAACATAGGCTATATTTATTGCTAGAAAAGATTAGACGTCCACCCGTGCGAAGCCGGGACGGGCCGCTAGTCTCTGATAAATGTAGTGAGCATAATTGAGCATATGTATCAAAACTATGCTGTTACTATGTAGGTAGGTATGCCGGACTGCCAAACCAGGGTCCTGGGTTCGAATCCCGGTTCGGTCATAGATGTTATATGTTCGTGCCGTTGTTGTATGGTTACCATATTAAAAGCCTACAGTGCTTAACTTGGGATCATTACAATGTATGTGCCTGTGAGCGTTATTTATTTATTTTATGTAGTAAGTACTCTTATACTGTGCCTGACCAAAAACAAAACCTGAAAAAACCGGTCCTGCAATCATTATTTAGTTTACTAGATGTTATTTAAAACCCATTATTTCCTACAGACTAGGTATTTTTCTTTTACTCTCTCTCTCTCTCTACTGGCCGTTTCTCTAATTGCAGATGCGTTTAAATGCACCGAAGCGTTTCAGGTTTCAGAGAATTTTCAGAGGAAGGACTTTGTAAATACCATTTTGTGATATTATTTATTTTGTTTCGAATTGTTTATTTCATGCAAATTGATTATGCAAAGGTAAGTAGAAAGAGCAATGTTTGCGCGCTTTATACAAACGGTGTTTTATTCTCTGTTTATTTTTGTTTTACGTTAAGAATTTGTTAATTTGATATGATTATACGCCTTACTGGATATGATATACAACGTGTTAAGAGGGGGTGATACCTATTTTACTGAAGATACCATCATTTGAAAGGTAATTAATTATAGCAGTGATTCTACCCGCTGGATTTTTCCCCAAAAACCCAAGAGAAAAGATATTGATGAAAAATGTGTTTTTTTGCGATCTTGCTTTCAATTAAAGCGGGATGGCTAATTGCAAAAGTTTGTTTGTTAGAAAGAGACGCTTGCAGTAGGGATACCTGCCCTTAATGAATTTACGCAAAACTAGAAACTAGTTTGTTTAGAATCGAGAGCAGAATCGAATTATCATGGTTTCAAAATAGGTAAATAAGTAATTTTTTACAAAATAATTTGTTTGAAGAATTACAAATTTACGGAACCCGATGTCAACCCACGGCAGGAGCACACTAAAAGTACTGTAGTAAACTATAGTAAAAATACTGTAGCAAACTACAGTACAAATACTGTAGTAAACTACAGTAAAAACACTGTATATAGGGTGAAATTGATATCATTGGCTTTTGGCATCCTTTTAAACTAAGATTTTTTTTTGCTCCTATCGGTTTGCTCCCATAGTAAAAGTTGTTCAGTTTGGTGGGTAGACTCTTAGTTTAAAAGGATACTAATAATATCAATTTCACTACTGTCCTGGAGCTGCAACAACAGGGAAAACTCATGGTATGCCTAAAGGTATACATTTATAATGGAGCACAGAATCAATCATTGAACAAATTCGTCTCGAAGCTTACCAAAATGATTTTACCAAGGGGATTTCGTTACCAGTTCTATTAGTCACGGCAATTAAGCGCTTGATTGTACGTTGTTAAGCTCTATTTTGCCATCAACGTTGAGCGTCTCCTAACGAACAACCTTTTGGGAAATGGTCGGGCTAAATAAACATAATTGTGTCTATGTAAATGTATATAAATAGTAAATCTTGTTATACAGGGTGTAACAAAACACCCTAGTAATATTTAAAGGAGGTTTAGACCATCGAACTGAAGCGGAAACTATTTAAGGGGAGTACCTAGGTCATCATCATCATATCAGCCGATAGACGTCCACTGCTGGACATAGGCTTCCCCCAAAATGGGGGGATTTGCCATAATCGCCACGCTTGGCAGGCGGGTTGGCGATCGCAGTTGGATTGAATGCAGCATCCTCTGAGTACACAACTCTGAGGATGCTGCTGCCCATCCTCCGGTAGATCCCTTAGTTGCCTTTTACAACACCCACGGGAGGAAATGGGGTGGTGCTATTCGTAGCCGACACCACATGGACACCTAGGTATCAGACCATAAAACTGAACAATTTTCTCTATGGGACCAAAATCGAAATAGAGAAAAAAATCTGCTGTCTGTCCCATACAAAACTGCCAACCTAACTAGACCCGAATGTGTGGGAGAGTTGATTTTTTATTCGCGATTTCGATCTCATAAAGGAAGTTGTTCAGTTTGATGGTCAGATACCTACTCCTTATATGAACAGTACAAAAACAGTCATGCTACAATGCATACTAAAGCAATATCATACGATCAGCCGTGCAGCTGATCGTTAATTTTTTACAGACCTTTAATCATCAGTAACTCCTAAACCGACTGGAGTTATGCAGGCAGTCCATCCCCATCACAGAGATGCTCTACACCCCATAAACACAGAATCAGCCTTGCTGCTGATGGTTGCAAAAAGTACACTTATCTCTTATACTATCACTTACACCCTGTATACGATACTTAAATAACGATTATGCTATGACTACATACTATCACAGCATATTCGTAATAAGGTTCCAAATCGCTAAGCTGGACTAAAAAAACGTTTTGCCCTTTATTCGTAGTTTGCCCTATTAAAAATAACTTCAAACATTAACATGGCGTGTGTTATACAAACCACTAAATGCCAATTATGAAACGCTATGGAAGCTTGGGAATTCTATAATGGCATTACTTAGGGTCCCGTATTCAAAGGGTCTCTTTCAGAACGTTATTCATGTTAGCGCGTTGATGAGAAGCGCAGAGTTTCAATCACAGAAAATTAAAATAGGGGTTAGAAATGCAAAGTAGCGCTTTTACTTCAGAGACGGCTGTCGCCACTTATCTTTCCGCTCACGCTGCTACAACCTTAGATCAAAGTAAAATCAATGGATAGGCCTTACGCGAAAATTTTAAACCAGAAAATTGACAGTTTTACTTCGAATATGTACCGAGATGACAGACCAAGTGCCCTAGTTTGTATAGAAGTGCGCTAGTCATTGCGCGCTTCAATTTAAAGCGCTTTGGGCCTATCTATTAATATTACTTTGATCTACATTCTACGGTTACAATTACTCATGCCCTCTCGCTCGCACCACGCCGCGCGCCTTATGGTGTTATGCAAATCATTGCATAACCTGTGGCGACACGTTCCACGCCTACTTTGCACTTCTAACCCTGTTATAATGTTCTGTGGTTTCAATGCTTATTATGAGGTTCCGAACTGCAAAACCACCTCTTAATTCTTTATTGGCTTCATCATCATCTCAGCCGATGGACGTCCACTGCTGGACATATGCCAAGGATCGCCACAACGACCGGTCCTGCGCTGCCTTCATAAAACGGGTTCCCGCCGCCTTCAGCAGGTCGTCGGTCCACCGTGTGAGGGGCCTACCCACGCTGCGCTTTCCAGTACGCGGTCGCCACTCGGGAACTTTTCGGCCATCGGTTCTGCGAGCAATGTGCCCCGCCATCTGTCACTTTAGTTTAGCAATTCTTTGGGCTATGTCAGCTACTCTGGTTCTTCTGCGGATCTCTTTATTATATTTAGCGACATAGCGTTTTTTTTAATCGTTACCAGATTCTATAGATACCACTAGTAAAACGTGGATGGTTTGTGTTTTCAAAATATCCCTGACTATCCCCTCGGGGAATATAGTCGTGAGCATAATAATTGCCTATGCTAAAATTACCGAAATTCTTATAAGTGTCCAAAATCAAGGAGAGGCAGACATAAATATACGAGGAACTCTTGGTGTTTGATAGGACTCGCACTTGACCGTTTTTTTAATAATTGGAGAAAGGGTTTATGTCGTTGTTGTTTCAAATGAGTATAAAAACTTTAGTACTATGTTTTGAATACTTTACATTTGTATTTATTATGTTATAGGTACTGACCTATCTACATCTACACTAATATTATAAAGAGGAAAGATTTGTACCTATTTTTGTATGTTTGTATGTTTGTAATGAATAGGCTCAAAAAGTACTGGGCCGATTTAAAAAATTCTTTCACCATTAGAAAGCTGCATTCACCCTGAGTAACATAGGCTATATTTATTGCTAGAAAAGATTAGACGTCCACCCGTGCGAAGCCGGGACGGGCCGCTAGTTTAACAATAAACTCATGGCGTCAGAATACAGGGTGTACAATAAAATGGGACAGCTACTTAAAGGGGTGCTTCAGACCATCAAACTGAACAACTTTCTCTAAGGGACCAATATCGAAATCGCGAAAAAAAAAATCCGCTCTCCCATACAAAACTGGAAACATGACTGAAATGTATGGGACTGCAGATTTTTTTTTGGCGATTTCGATATTGGTCCCATAGAGAAAGTTGTTCAGTTTGATGGTCTGAAGCACCCCTTTAAGTAGCTGTCCCATTTTATTGTACACCCTGTATATGCCTTCTTGCGCACTCCATTCTCAAGATTAAGGCACGATGGAGGTGACATAACCTCAGGGTTCAAAAACCCCAAAAAGGAACGAAAAAAAAGAACACAGAGTCATCGAACTAATAATGCACACTGCAACTGCCTCCGTGGTCTAATGGTTAAGAGCATTGACTCTTGACACGGAGGTCGTGGGTTCGATTCCCACGGGGGACACCTAGTGATATGTCACTTTGTGCGTTTTTCCCCAGTTGGCAAGGACATTGCTGGCTGAATCACCTGAATGTCTGAAAATAAAGATGATTCCGTGCTTCAGATGGCACGTTAAGCCGTTGGTCCCGGCTACTATCTCTGGTGGTAGTAGTCGTTACATAAAAACCACGTCAGAGGCCGTAAGGTGGTCTGAAAAAACTCTGACACCAGCACTGGTAGCATGCCAACCCGCGATAGCCGTGATACGGCTTTATCACGTCTTTTATCTCGTTCGTTCGCACGCAAAAGAACGAGATAAAAGACGTGATAAAGCCGTATCACGGCTATCGCGGGTTGGCATGCTACCAGTGCAGGGTTCTGTCCAGACGATAAGAAAAAGAATTACGCACATCGTCCTTCTAGAAATAACATTACACGTGTCGCAACACTCTCTCAGATAGAGTTGCCTATCGAAAGGCGACAATCGATAGTATATCGATATTCTATCGATACTTATTAGACCGATAGCAGGACTATTGAGCGGCCTATACACGGTGTTACAAAAGTAAAAATAAAAATTTAAATCTTTTAAGAGGGCTGTTTAGACCATCAAACTGAACAACTTTCATTATGGGACCAACATCGAAATCGTGAAAAAAAATCTACTGTCTCATACACTTAGCTCGAGTAGATTTGTAGTTTAATATGGAACATCCGATTTTTTGTCGCGTTTTCAATATTGGTCCAATAGTGAAAGTTGTTCAGTTTGTTTGTCTAAACCATAAAGGTATTATACTACGTAAGAGAGACGGTGACAGCTGAGAGAGCGAGATGTACCTAGCGGCATGCCTGTATAATAGAAAGAGATACGTGACGCGAGGCAATAGAACCGTTTTTGGGGATTTGTAGTCCTGGTAAAAATTCAGTTTCTGTCAATAATCGTGAACCTAAAGTGAAATCGTAGATAATTTTGTAAAATATACTAACACTGTTTCATTAAATTATTCACAATTTCACGTTAGATTGAGAATTAATACACAGAAATCGAATTTTTACCCTGCCGAGGACTCCAAAAAACGTCCAAAAACGGTTTCATTTGACAACTCATGTCACTTACTCTATTCAAACCACCCTCTTAAATGTTTATTTGTATTTTGTTACATCTTGTATGTACCAATTAGTACATTTCTATTGGGATCCACCGCATTCGAATTAAAATCGCAAGGAAGAAAATAAAATAAAACCGGTCATGTGCGAGTCGGGCTACTCGCGCACCGAGGGTTCCGTACCACACAACCACAGAACACAACAAAAACTTTTTTTGTCCGGGACCTTTGTCGCGAGACCGACTCACACTTGGCCGGTTTTAAGTATTTGTTGTTATTCTGTACAATTTGCTCTATAATCAAACTAAGTTTGACGCTTGCATGTACCTATTACCGTTTTTACGATAGAGCGTGAAGAAAAAACGTAGAAAAAAGCTAGTTTCTTGTTGAAAACCCCCTTAATTTTTAACTTTATGACATTTTTGTTATTTGTTAACAAATCCGCCGTAATAACGCATAATCTGAGAAAATTTCAACTATCCAGCTATTACGGTTCAAAAGTTACAGCTCTAAATAGGTAGGACAGACGGACGGAGGGATAGACGGACAGACGGACAGACGGACAGACGGACCGACGGACAGACGGACAGACGGACAGACGGACGGACGGACAACGTAGGCTTAGTAATAGGGTCCCGTTTTGACCCTTCGGGTACGGAACCCTAAAAAGATCTTACGGAAAACAGGATACTCCTTGTAGAGCGACCGATAGCGCTGGCTGCAAACGAACGAAGTCACATTCTATTTTCAATGTCAATGTTTAATTTAAAGATGATAAATATTATTTCAAAACGATCTAACTGCCTCTATCAACTGCCTCCGTGGTCTAATGGTTTAGAGCATTGGCTCTCGACACGGAGGTCGTGGGTTCGATTCCCACGGGGGACACCTAGTGATATGTCACTTTGTGCGTTTTTCCCCAGTTGGTTAGGACATTGCAGGCTGAATCACCTGATTGTCCGAAAAGAACAATGATTCCGTGCTTCGGATGGCACGTTAAGCCGTTGGTCCCGGCTACTATCTCTGGTGGTAGTAGTCGTTACATAAAAACCACGTCAGAGGCCGTAAGGCGGTCTGAAAAAACTCTGTCACCAGGGCTCTGCCCACACGATAAGAAGAAGAACACGATCTGCCTGTGGTTCGTCGGATTTTCGTTAAAATACAGGGTGAAATTGATATCATTAGCATCCTTTTAAACTAAGAGTCTACCAATCAAACTGAACAACTTTTACTATGGGAGCAAACCGATCGGAGCAACTAAAAAATCAGCTGTTCCATACTAAACTGCAATGCGAACTCGACTCAAATCTATGCAACAGTTGATTTTTTAGTTGCTCCGATCGGTTTGCTCCCATAGTAAAAGTTGTTCTGTTTGATGGGTAGACTCTTAGTTTAAAAGGATGCTAGCGAGATTACGTTCGTGAGTTTGTGTATCTTTGAGTTGAGCCACTAGTAACTTTGAAACTATACCTACATGTTAACGAAAATCTGACAAATCACAGGAACAGAGATTAGGTTTTAGATTAATCTAGAAAATAGAATCGTGATAAAAATGTCATTGAAATAAAGGAGTCAGTTTTTTGTAGGCCCACCAAACGGTAACGTGTATTGATAGTATTCTTAGACAATTTATATAGGGACTAGCCTTGCGGTAGCATTTCCCCTCTGCCACGGTATAAGAACAATTATTGATCTTGTGCATTTACACCCAATTTTATACCTTATCACTAAATAAACGAGACAGCCTATAAGTTGACAGCAAATCATCGGAGATCAAAGTATTTTTTTCTTCGTATCGATGTACCTACCCTTTGCGTGTATAACTGATACACGAGTCTCAAAATAATGTATTTCACCACTAAAAATAGTAGCGAAACAATAATTTTGAACTTAGGACGTTTGGGGTTCACACGAGACTACTTTTCATGATTTTTAACATTCAAAATTAGAATCTAAACTTATGGGGAATAAAATCCAAAGTTGCGGATTTCATGTTACCTCGCCCCCCGCAAAAAGTGGCAGTAATGTTTCTTAGTAGAATGACACGCGTAACTCGTCTCTATATAAATTGTCTAAGATGGTATTACATTCTAAATACATAATTTAATTTATTGTAGTAATCAGACGATAGATTTGGTAAAAATGCAAATGGAATTACGAAATAAATATAAAAAAGCACCCTTTTGACTTTTTTTCTAAGATTCTTTTTTCCGGTTTAAACGGCACATGTAAAGCAATGCGTGTATAGGAACGTCTTAGATGTTCATACGAAAATAAAAATAAAAAACCCAACATATTTTACCAAGACACGATGTGCGCCAACGGCGATTACGCGACACTCCGTTTAGATGAGGTATAGCTAATGTTACCACTATAATCTAGAGATTATGAGAAACAAATCGACATGAGTTCCATAACTATACGTCAACTAATACGCTAACATTTTTTTGTTAGCCTTTTTCCCATAGTAAAACTGAGGATGTTCTTTGTCAGTAGGTAGACTAGGTAGGTAGGTACCTAATCAAAATAGAATGAAACTTCCATTGATGGAGCGCTCTAACATAATAATATTCCGTGCTAAATAAAATTATCCTCATAAGACGAAAATAAAAATAGACTTCCGGGAAAAAATATTACCATTACCATTAAAAAATCTCCTACGTTTTACCGCCTACGTGAATTTACCGAAGATACTTTTACGATATCTTTTATCAACTTAATTAGAATAACCATGCTATTCTGAAATAGACGTAGTCACTCGGAACTAATTAGTTTTTTATCTGTATTCTAACCAAGCGTTCATTGTTAACTTAACTACCTACCTAAACTATCATAAAAACTATAAAAGAAAGTGTATCTGTTTGTCATCGGCTGAAATATCATTTTTTACGTTTTTATTTTTTTGAAGGCTATTAGAATTTTTTCCTAATTTTTTTTGTATTTCACGATTTTTAGTGGTGAAATACATTATTTCGAGACTCGTGTATCAGTTATACACGCAAAGGGTATGTACTCACGGCGACAGATCAACCTACCCATAGTTGAACTCTATGTTCATGGACATAAGGTCGAAATGTGGTTAGGTTGATCTGTCGCCGTGTGTACATCGATACGAAGCAAATAATGCTTTGATCTCCGATGATTTGCTGTCAACTTTTGAGGAGTTCTATTGTGTAGCTCCGAAGCGCGTCATCAGATCTTCACCACCAATTTGAAATGGAACCATTTCGGGGGTAAATCTTTCAGAACTAAAAAGGAATCATCAAAATCGGTCAAGAAATGCCGAAGTTATCGCGTAAATAAATACATACAAACCAGGCCGTCACACTTACACGTATTAGTCCATATCTTGAAAACTACTAAACCGATTTTGATGAAACTAGCATTGCCCTGTTCACTAAGTTGTAGTTCGAAACCAATGAAAAAAGAATGGTCACAATCCGATTAATAGTTTCAGAGAAATGCGTGGACAAACATACATACATACATACACACATACACCTATGGAATTTTGTAAATTTGTTTGGAAGCCCTTATAGATATGAATATTTTGCAATTCCAATAAGATTACATACGTACGTACCGAATTAATAACCGCCTTTTTTTTGAAGTCAGTTAAAAAGGGTTACGATTCCATAATCATAATGTTCAGGTGACAAATCACGGATTTTTTTATTTTTAATCAATCTATTTGTTTGTTTCGAGGATCACGTAAAATCTACTGGACCTATTAAGATTAAAATTTTGTGTTTAGAAGCTTAGGTATGATTAAAAAGATATACCAGTCAAGGCGCCCGAGCGCACTGCATGCAAACGAAATGTTGTCCTATTTTCAATATTGACCAATTAAAGTCAATGATATTTTAAAACACAATCTAAGTAGAAACGAATCCTTGTCAGATTAATTAATTACAGATTTGTATTGAAATCTTTGAGCCATGGTAACTTTGAAACTACCTACCTATACAGGGTGAAATTGATATCATTGGCATGCTGATTTTTTAGTTGCTCCGATCGGTTTGCTCCTATAGTAAAGGTTGTTCAGTTTTATGGGTAGACTCTTAGTTTAAAAGTATGCCAATGATATCAATTTCACCCTGTATATTTTATCGGAAATCTGTCAAAGTACAAACACAGAGATTAATAGTTTTTAGATCGTGTTAAAAAAAAATTATTGACTTTAATTGGTCAATATTTAAAAAACTTCGTTTGTATGGAGCGAGTAGCAAGGATTATCCGGAGCCGGTGCGGATGAAGTCGCGGTCAAAACCTAGTATATTCATATAACTATAAGTATTATATAGATATAGTGTTACATAAAACCTAACTAATACGGCTTTTATTTGGCATAGCTTAGTTCTTATTATATATACTTATGTCCTTACTAGTAGGAAATTACAAAACAAATCCAATTTGTCAAGAAACACGCAATAATTCGATTAAAATAGAAAAACAATAACGTCTCTATAAATAAAAAAAAAGAACTTACCGTTCCTTCTACCGCTCTCGTATAAAAACTTTTTCGAACTCCTAAACACTGGCCATTTTAAAACGTTCTATTTTCGAAGTTGCGTTCGAAAAAAATAAATTCACCGTTTAAAATTTATTTACAATTTTATTTACAGTTCAGTTGGATTTTTGCCGTGGCACTGGCTGGATATAAACGTCAGTTCGTCCGCATATTTTTACGCATGCGTCGTTCAAAATGGCGGGTGTTGGGTCGATAGTTGATAACGTATCATGAAGGCTGCGCCCCCATGTTCTGTGACATTGTGGAAACGGGGTAATGTTTGAAAACGAGGTCACGGTTTTGTATTAGCCCGCGCTTCCGGGCATGGTGTTGCCAGGAGGTGAAAGTTATGTTGCCACTGAAAAAAAATCTGAAGGCTTAATTTATTGAAAATCTTTTACTTTTTTCCGGTTTTTAAGGTCCGTCACATACATACGGAATTGCAATCCGGAATTCCGAATCAGGATCGTGATTTTGTATGGGATTTGACAGCTGCGCAATTCCGAACGCAATTGTGGAGGGGGAAAATCCATACAAAAATTAAAAATTATTTGTTTCAATTTTGAAATCGTAATCCTGATTCAGGGCCCCTACCCGCACATTCGAACTTCGCAATTGCGTGAACGTTTTCGTTCCAATGTCAACTCTATTACATTTACATACAATGAAGTGCGGACCGAAACAGTGGCGATATATCGAACATCGAAAGTCCAGGTACAGGGCCTGGATTCCGGCCGGATTTCAATTCCGTATGTGTGTGGCGGACCTAAAACAATAAGTAATAAGGACGGCCGCACATTGTCAGAAATTTCTGACAGAAAAATACCGCGCACCAATAAGAATCGACGTACGGAATTTCGTCGGACCGTCTGTCGATTCTGATTGGTGAGCGGGTGGATTTCTGACAGAAAATTCTTATACAGGGTGTAACAAAACACCCTAGTAATACTTAAGGGGTGCTTGAGACCAGCAAACTGAACAACTTTCACTATGGAGCCAACACCGAAAACGCAAAAAAAAATTGCTCTTTCATACAAAACTGCAGTACTGTCTCGACTGAAATGTATGGGACGGCAGATTTTTTTTATTTTTTCTCAATGTTGGCTCCATAGTGAAAGATGTTCAGATTGATGGTCTGAAGCTCCCCCTTAAGTATTACTAGGGTGTTTTGTTACACCCTGTAATGTGCGGCCGTCCTAAAATTGTACTTATTTCGGGAGTCGTTTTGCTAGCTTGCAAGTCTACGGCGATAGCGATCAATCGGTTGTCTCTTGGCTTGTAAACATGGCGACACATCAAGCTTTACAAAACCAAAATAAGCTGGACGTGCGTAGGTCGAGTAACGTATAACGTCGCGCGGCCAGCTTGTGTTGGTTTTGTATAGCTTGATGTGTCGCCGTGCGTACCTACGCGTCGTGGCTCCAACATTTTGCAATAGTGTTTTTGTGTTATAAAATTAACAATATTTGAAATTCCGATACTTCCAAAACTCACTCGACATTGGGCTCGACAGTGCGTTGCAATTGCAACACAAGCAAAATGTTATTAATTAGTAAATAGGTATGGTAATCAGGGTGTTAGGGTAAAGGTAGTCAATAGGTAAACAGTTGCATTATTTTAAGGGGTGATTGTACCCATGATACTGAACAACTTTCCCTAAGAAACCTATAGGAAATTCGAAAGTCCAAAAGAATTTCTGCGAATTTCCTATTGGTGTCTTAGGGAAATATGTTCCGTATCATGGTTAGGTAAAATCACCCCTTGGGAAGCTGTCCGCCATTTTCGCCGCGTCGATGGCGGACGGCTTCCCATACTAAATGACAGTTTTGTATGGGCCGGCCGTCGATCGCCGTCGGTAAATGTGTCTCAACCCTAATGCAACTGTTTACCCGAGGTCGGGGATACGATTTTATCGATAGACATTAGTTTCATTCACAATTGTTAGGAAACACGAATGTCCATATCAGTTAGGGCTCCCACACATAACTGCGAATTCGCATCGCACTGCGAGCGCTACGATGAAAAATCATACATAAATAAGTCACCGTAATAAGGGAGCGGTATCTCATATCAAAACATTTGAAATGACATGGAGATGGGACATTGTTTTTTATCGAGTATTCAAGCTATCCATAGTTTTTGGTTCGACTTAATGTAGTTTATTTTTCATTACAATAGGTACAGTACGGTAATCTAAAGAGTAAGAGAGAGAGAGGTGTCAAATATCATACTAGGGATTTCAGAGGGAGGTTACACGGTCAGTATTTCATCAGTGTGGTCCATCAGTCTGGTCATGTATGGTGATTTGAAGGGAAACTGACACGAGATTGACCCGACTAACATGGTGCTTCAGTATATCAGTTTCCCTTCAAATAAAATAAACATGACCAGACTGATGGACCAGAATGACGAAATACTGAACGTGTAACCTCCCTCTTAGTGTAAACTTCCCATGTCGCGGTAGTTATCAGAATTTTATTGATAGATAAGAAAAAGAGGTTTGTTTAATTTGTGTGTCAAGTCATCATAAATAATTAAAATTAAATGTAGGTGTAAGTTGATTAAGCAATGAAGATGAAAATTAATAAGTACCGACAGCCTGAAACACGATAAAAAACAATGTCCCATCTCTATGACATTTCAATTGTTTTGATATGACATTCATTCCGCTCCCTGGTAATAAGTCATCGAGCGAGAGTCACGTTGCAGGAACTGACCCGAGTACACGTCTCGCGTGGTTTCGCGCGTCGCGTTTGTGCCTGCCACGAGGCTTCACATTCCTCAATCTCTTCTTGTTCTTGTCCAAAAACAGTCCCAGAGATTGGGATAGATTCTCCCAATAAACTACACTTGACACTGGCGGAAATGCAGTGCTAACGCACAAGCAAGAGTCCATTTAATTATAAATAAAAAAAAAAGTCATCGAGCGCTCGCAGCCGCAGGTATATGCGATGCGAATTCGCAGTTATGTGTGGGAGTCCTTAGTGACTTTTCCCAAGGGGACGATATCGACTTACATTTTAAAGCTGGAGTTTAAATAAAACAACAATAACACTAAAAATAAATTTAATTATCATCATCATCATCGGCATTCAGATAGCGGACCTCTGTGTCCCTGCTAGTGTGACCACGCAATCTAGCCAGCGCTATCCTGCCCCGGACAGTCTTGGTGGTCATAATAAACCAAGCTGCGGCCGCTAAGATGCAGAGAAACACCGCTGTTGTTATAAGACCGGTCTTTACGCCGCTTGACCCTGTGTGAAAAGAAATATTGTTAGATAATTGCAATGTAACGCCCTGGATCCCAGAAAATGGTCATCGGCGTCCAGGTCGTCCTAGGAAGAGGTGGCGGGACAATCTGGATGCCTTTGTGACGCGTGGCCAGAGCACGCTCAAGACAGAGATGGTTGGAGGTTGAAAGGGGAGGCCTTTGCCCAGCAGTGGGATGAAATTGGCTAGTAAAAAAAAATTGCAATGTAAGTAAAATAAGAAAGGAATTCGAAACTTTCCTACCCCACCCTCTAACCGTATTGGCTTCCTCCAATCACCTGCAATGCAATTCTCTAAGCACAAACATCGTCACAACCTTAAATTCGTCGTTGCAACTTTACTTTGGTCTAAGGTTGAAACATCGGCGAGCTGACAATTCGGTATTCGAAGGATGCAAGAAGGATGTTACATTTGTGAGCTCGTCGATGTTTTTGACAGCAACGTGACTCAGAGAATTGCAATCATAGACTTAGAATTTTTCGCTTACGCTGGTAGACGGAATGTCGGTGTAACCGGGTATGAGATAGCGATACTCATGAAATCCTATACAATTTATATGAAGTGACAGTCTGGAGTCAGGTAGTACAAAAAAGTTGTTACGCCGATAAGGACAGTAATAAGGTAGCGATCTCCTATTTTAACTAGAGCGAATTTGATATGTGTTTGGTGTCGTTAATCTTGCCGTTAATGACGAACTCTGATCAGCGTCTTTAAATACATTTATTCAGGAAATACGACAATGATAAAATTATCTCTTAGGATTCGTCCGTCACAAGGAATAACAAAACAAGATCGTAATTAATATGACAGAAGTAACTATAGAGCAAAACTCCAATAGACAAGACGAAGTAGGTCCTAACCGAACGCCACACCACCCCCCCACGGAGAAGGAGGAACCGGGGAAAAGATAAATGAGGACCTAGGTGGTTTACATATCGATCACCTGCTTGAACCGTACTCTGCGGCCTGACCTGGTCACTACGGGAGCAGGCTCTGGAATGGGTTTTAATGGGATGGATGAGGGATGGGAATGAGGCTGCGACACATCTGGAGAGGCAGGAGATGGAGTTGCCGACGGTGTGGTTGACTCAAGATGTGCTGGTTTAACTCGGTCAATGCTTACTGCTACATCCTTGCCTTTGATCTTCAGAGTGACCGTCTTGTCTGCCTTACATACGATCCTGTGCGGGCCGCTGTAAGGTGACTGCAATGACCGACGTACCGTATCGTCCCTTAAAAAGGCATGCGTCGCCGAAGGCCAGTCCTTAAAAATAAAGGCGCTAGGATTGGTATGCCGTGACCCAGACGTTGGTCTCAATTTAGCCATTTTTGAGCGAAACCGGGTGACAAAGTCGGAGGGGTCTTCTAATTGAAACGAACCCGGCCCCGTGAAAAATTCGCCTGGGAGACGCAGCGGCTCACCGTAAATCATCTCCGCGGCGGATGCCTTAATATCTTCTTTTAACGATGTCCGAATACCCAGAAGAACAATCGGCAAAGCGCTGATCCACGAATTGCCATGGCACATCAATGCTGCCTTTAAATGGCGATGTAATCGCTCTACCATGCCATTAGCCGCCGGGTGATAGCTGGTAGTCCGAATTCTTTGAGTGCCGCAGATCGACATTAAGCGACCGAAAAGGTTGGACTCAAACTGACGGCCCTGATCGGTTGTAACGGTTAATGGAACGCCAAATCGAGCGATCCATCCGTTGACAAATGTGTCCGCCACGTCATCTGCTGTAGCCGAAGACATAGGCCACACCTCTGGCCACCTCGAGAAACGGTCAACGGCGGTCAGGCAAAAATTGTAACCTTTGTCCGTAGGAAGCGGACCGATAATGTCAATGTGCACGTGATGAAATCTTGCAGATGGATTTGCGAAATGCCCGAGCGGAGCATTAATGTGTCTGGTGACTTTGTTGCGTTGGCAAGGAATACACGTGCTTGCCCACATCTGGCAATCCTTCCTCATGCCAGGCCAGACGAAGCGATCTGACACCAGGCGAAGAGTAGCACGCACTCCAGGATGGCTAAGATTATGCAATTTTTCAAATACGGATTTTCTAAAGGGTGGTGTCAAATAGGGACGTGGCTTGCCCGTAGAGGTGTCGCAAATAACAGTGACGGTGGATCCTGGCACTGCAACCTTTTTGAGCGCCAAGGCCGTACCGTTAGAATCAGCCATTAGCAGGGCCAGCTCATCATCCAGTTGTTGGGATCGTGCCAGCTCCTCAAAGTCCTCATAGAGCTGTATTGCTTCGACCCTGGACATCGTGTCTGCAACCACGTTATCGATCCCTTTTATGTGAACAATATCTGTTGTGAACTGTGAAATGAAGGATAGCTGATTAAGCTGAGAAGGGGGAAGCTTTTCACGCCGCTGGGAGAAAGCATAAATAAGAGGCTTATGATCCGTATATATGGTGGCATGTTGTGCCTCCAATATATGCCGGAAATGCTGGACCGCCTCGTATACTCCCAACAGCTCCCTATAATATGCTGGCCATAACGTCTGACGAGCGGGCAGTTTCTTGCTGAAAAAGGCTAATGGTTGCCAACCGCCAGATACTTTCTGCTGTAGGGCTGCTCCGATATGTGTGCTGGATGCGTCAGTGAAAAGGCCCAGTGGTGCATCAGGTACCGGATGTGCAAGTAAAGTGACTTGCGAAAGACTCTCTTTACATCGGACGAATGCCTGTTCTAACTCCGGCGTCCATGGTACTGGTTTGGCTCCTTTTAGCTGTGCGTTTGCAAGGACGTCGATCAAGGGAGCTTGGTGTTCGGCAGCCCTGGGTAAGAAACGTCTATAATAGTTTATCATCCCCATAAACCGACGAAGTCCTTGTGCTGTTTTAGGTAGTGGGAAATCCCTGATCGCCTCAATACGCTCTGATGGTGGTTTGGTTCCTGCCGCAGAGATGCGATATCCCAAAAATGTAACTTCTTCCACGCCAAACACGCACTTTTTGCGATTCACCACAATGCCGTACTCAGACAGGCGTTTAAAAAGTTTTCGTAAGTGCTCTGCGTGTTGCGTGGCGTCCCGTGAGTAGACGAGGATGTCATCAACGTATGGGAAACAAAAATTCAAACCTCGCGTGACCTCATCTATAAACCGTTGGAAGGTCTGGCCGGCGTTTCGAAGCCCAAAGGTCATAAATGGGAATTCGAAGAGGCCAAACGGGGTGGTTATAGCTGTCTTACAAACGTCGTCCGGAAAAACTGGGATTTGCTGATAAGCTTTGACGAGGTCAATTGTACTAAAAATGGTAGCACCTACAAGGCTATGAGCAAAATCTCCGATATGTCTCACTGGATAACGATCCGGAATGGTACGAGCATTTAACGCGCGATAATCGCCACATGGTCTCCAGGTTAAGTCTTTCTTCGGAACTAGGTGCAACGGCGATGACCAAGGGCTGTCGGAAGGTCGGGCTGTACCTGCAAGTAGCATATCGGAAAATTCCTGCTGTGCGATGCGAAGCTTCTCAGGGGCAAGGCGACGTGGCCGAGATATGACCGGCGGTCCACTCGTTGTTTTTATGAAATGGAGTGTATCGTGTTTAACTACGCGTGGTAGCCCGGGAGGTCGAGTGATCTCCGGAAATTCCAACAGAATTTTGGTAAACGGAGAATCGTATTCCGGGTTTAACACTGCCTTGACGCTAGGCTGCTCAGAAGGAGCTGCCTCTGCATGATTGACTAGACCCGTCTTCCCATCTACTAACCGACTGCGTGCACAGTCGGGTAGCAGATTGTAATGGGCCAAAAAATCTGATCCTATGATTGGAACACTGACATCTGCTATAGTGAAATTCCAGCGAAAGTCTCGGCGGAGACCTAAATTTAAGGCAAGGCATAGCGTGCCGTACGTTTGAATATCACTCCCGTTAGCTGCCTTGAGGCTAAAATCTGCCGATTTGGGAAGGCCAGACACGGCGCTCTTCGGATAACAACATATGTCAGATCCGGTGTCTATTAAAAACCGTCGCTTGGTATTGACGTCGGTTACGAATATGCGGCGACCAGCTGTGTTATGTGGGGAACAGTCAGAGGTCGCCGTTACTGACTCCCCACTGGGTTTTCCGGTTTCTTTCCGGTCCATTTGCAAGGCGACGTGCAATGCTGAGCCTTTTCCCCAAATTTCCGGTGGTACCAGCAGAGGTCGGAGCGGGATTCGGAGCGAGAACGAGAGCGGGGCTCGGAGCGAGAACGAGATCGCGAACGATAGGCCTCACGGTCGTTATGCCTACCACGGCTACTCTGCAGTGCAGCTACCTGACAAGATAGCTCTTCTAAACGGCGAGTGATGGCTTGAAAGGAGGCATCCGAGGAAGATGTGCTGGCGGCGCAAATAGAAGGCTGGCCTGGTGAGACCTCGATGATGCGGTCCGCTAATGCGGCGACGCTATCTAAAGGTAGTTCTGACTGGACAGTAAGTATGGCTTGTATGTGCTGTGGTATTCTCCGCATCCATAATTGTCGCAAAATAACTTCGCTGCGAAGACTAGGACCGGCCAAAGAACGCAGGTGACGCAGGAACTGCGACGGCTTACGTTCTCCCAGTTCTTCGTCACCCAATAATTTGTTTAGCCGCTGCTCCTCCGATACGGAGAGCCTGCGGATCAATTCGGCCTTCAGGAAATCGTACATTCTGTCCTTTGGAGGGTTGGCTAGAATGTCCTCTATGTTTGCAGCCTGGCCGTCGGTAAGGTTACTTACGATGTAATTATATTTGGTACGGTCAGCAGTAATGTTAGCTATTTCGAAATTTGCCTCTACTTGGGCGAACCACACCGCCGGACGGTCAGGCCAAAATGGAGGAAGTTTGACAGCGACTCCATGAACCATGCCCGTTGGTGCCAAATGATAGGCCACAGGGGTGTTCCCTGCGCTTGTCTGTGGGGGAGTGGCATCTTTGAATTCATCCATTTTAATAAAAAACTCTTATGATAATAACAAGGTAATTTAAAAAAAACTACAGCCGATGATATAGTACGACACAAATTAGAGCTACAACAAATATTGTTATAAAAACAGTAGGGTATTTGGCTACGTACTTAAAAAGAGAAATAAGGAAAATGTTCATAATATAAAAACTTTCACTTCGACTCACGCACTCCTCCGGGTCAGTGTAGGTAATGCTCATAAGGCGGCTTCGACAACCCGCACTCGCTGTGTCGGTGTGTGAGAGTTCGCGTTGTTCGCGGCCCGGCGAGTTTTAGCAAAGTTTGTTTCAGCCCGGACGTTTCTTGGTTAAATTTCGTCGTAGGTGCAGCCGCACTAGATCAGTAAATCAGGACAGTCCAGATTTAATGACTGCGAAAGGGAGCCAGGGACTCGACCTGGTCGAGAACGGCCCGTACTAGGAGTGGGTGCTCTACCCTACCGCTGTTTGGAAGCTGCTATGTTCTATGTCGAGGGTCACCACTTTGGTGTCGTTAATCTTGCCGTTAATGACGAACTCTGATCAGCGTCTTTAAATACATTTATTCAGGAAATACGACAATGATAAAATTATCTCTTAGGATTCGTCCGTCACAAGGAATAACAAAACAAGATCGTAATTAATATGACAGAAGTAACTATAGAGCAAAACTCCAATAGACAAGACGAAGTAGGTCCTAACCGAACGCCACATGTGCATCTATTATTGAGTGAATATGACAAGACATGTGCTTCCTTCTAGTACCTTCTCTTTCTACGATTGCAATCATAGACGAAATTGTAATCCAGTTCCATCAGATTCAAGAGAATAAGGCCGGTTTCAAGACGAAAGTCTGTGATCAGTGTGTATTGCCAGTGATGACGTATGGTACTGAGACGTGGTCACTCACTCAAGGCCTTATAAAAAGGCATGTGAAATGCCTATGAAAGTCACCCAAAGAGCAATGGAGAGCGATATGCTCAGAGTTTACTACGAGATCGAAGAAAGGAAGAGATTCGCAAAAAAAAACAGATTAAGCGACATAGCCCGAAGAATTACTAAAGTGGTAAATGGCACATTGCTCGCAGAACCAAGGGCCGATAGGGCTGAAGAGTTCTCGACTGGCGACCGCGTAACGGAAAGCGCAATGGCGGCCCCCCACAAGGTGGCCCGACGACCTGGTGAAGGCGACAGGAACCCGTAGGATGAGGGCAGCGCAGGACCAGTCGTTGTAGTGATCCTTGGGGGAGGTCTATGTCCAGCAGTGGCCGTCTATAGGCTTATATGATGAAGCTAGTGCGCGACAGTCCCGCGAGCAACCACAATAGGTGCAACCACAAAATAGTTCCCAGAATGGCAGCTCCACGCAACAAGCGAAATACGGACGCGCACATACGGACCCAAAATGAATACCTAGATAGCACAAATTACCCCCTATAGATACCTACCGCATACAAGGCCGCCGACGCGCGCCACACATCTATGATTTTGGACTGATATAAGCAACGCGAGTGAGCGAGCTCGAAGTAGTACGTGCGACTTTGAAATGGCCAATCATGTTGCATTATTTTGTGCCCCGCTACCCGCACCTACTGCCAAAAATGGTGACTTCGGGCCTGTACAACATTTTCATCATGCGGTATCTATTGGGGGTAATCTGTGCAAGATAGATAGAAGTGGCGTTCGACTGACTTTATGCGAGATCGGCGTATTAGTCTATAAGAAATAAGAGGAATTTTTGTAACCATCAGCTGCAAGGCTGATTCAGTATTCATAGGGTGTAGAGCATCTCTGTGATGGGGATGGACCAGGTCTGCCTGCATAACTCCAGTCAGTTTAGGAGTTGAAGTTTGGATGTGAAGAACAAATTACAATAACTTACGTTCAGGCTTTTCTGTAACAGGTTTGTTCTGAACTAATTTTTCTTTCGTTGCTTTCGAGTTAAGGACTGCAGTTGTACGCGGCAATGATTTAGTCGTAGCCACGTTCATTGTAGTCCACTTTTTAGTAGCTGGCTTAAAAACTGTTGCAGTGCTATTCTCTTTGCGTAATATTCCTGTACCGTTGTAAACTTTCGCTGTAGTTTTGAAGGCAACAGTAGCTGGCTGTTTCTGAGGTGCTGTATAAATTTTAACAGCTTCAGTTGTAAAAGGTTTTGTAGTTGCATTTGTCATCAATCTTTCAGTCGGTGTCACTGGAGAAGTTTGTGGAGTTGTGGTGGGGCTTTTTGTGGTGGTCATGGTGGTTGTAGTAGGAGCTACCAGCTTTTGAGTCTGTGGTAGCTCTCCAGCCTCAGGGTTGTCATAGGAACCGTCTGATGAGGAGAAATATATTATACATATTTTGATATACTGGGTGTATCAGAACACCCTAGTAACACTTTAGGTGCGAGCTTCAGAGTTCAGACTATCAATCTGAATAACTTTCACTATGGAGACAATTTCAAAATCACAAAAAAAATCTGCTGTCCCATACATTATTGAGTCGTATGCTGCAGTTTTATGAAACAGCTGTTTTTTTTTCGCGATTTCTATGTTTTTCTCATACAAATAGTTGTTTAGTTTGATGGTCTGATCATCCCATTAAAAAAGTGTCAGCATATTAAGAAGGACCTTGTATGACATGTTTATAGGAATTATACTTGGAGTACAGTGTGTTAGGGTGAACAGTTGCATTACTTTAAGGGGTGATTGTACCCATGATACTGAACAACTTTCCCTAAGAAACCTTTAGGAAAATCAAACAAAAAAAATAGGACTTTCCATACTAAATGTAATGAGCTGACCGAACCGAACGTTTGTATGAAAAGTCGAAAAAACAATTGCGACAATCCTATATTATGTTTCTCAGGCAAAGTTGTTTAGTATTATGGGTACAGTCACCCCTAAAAGTAATTCAACTATTTACCCTGACACCCTGTAAGCAGCCCGGGATCTTGGATTTTTCCGAGCAGGGGCAAAAACTTGATTTTGGCGCCCCTCCCCTCCAAGGGAGTAGTAATAATTTTTTCCCAGAAGACCAGCCCCCTTACCCGCACTTTCGATCTTCACTATATCGCCACTGTTTCGGTCCGCACTTCATTGTAATAGAGTTGAAATTGGAACGAAAACATTCACGCAAAAGTTCGAATCGAATGTGCGGGTAGACCCTCAGGTTCACGTTAATTAGTTCGGTCGTTGCAATAATACTTACCAAAAACTTAGAGGGAGCGAAGCGAGCTCGAGATTTTAGTGCAATATGTTTAGCTCGTCGCAATAATTATGATATATGGATCAAATTCTGCAATGGGTCTAAATGACTAGGAAGCCTTAATACAATATCAAGCCAGGAGCCGAATTTTTTTTGCTATAGTTTCAAGTCGTTGCTATAAATTATTTGTCAAACTCTTGATTTTGGCGCCCCTCTAACCTGCCGCCCGGGGCTTGGGCCCCGGTTTGACCCCCCTAGATCCGGGGCTGCCTGTAAGTCTAGGTATATGGATGGATAGACCCTGCGAATCTTACCAAAGACGCAAGTCTCGTAGAAGTCAGGACAGCAGTCCTCGTCAGCCAAGCAGGCGGCCGTGCACCCGCAGTTCAGTTCTCGGACTGGTAAACCAGCTATGTCACACCGGCCAACGCATGAATCCGCTAAAACACATTAAAATGTTCCAAATATAATGACATTATTAAATCTACTTCAAAAGTTCAAACCTGTTTACCGTACATCTACCATATGAATAGATAATCATAGTACACATGTAGATAGGTCATAGTACACCAGGGCCAGTGGTTAACATAGCTCAGAAAATTAGCAATCTGAAGCAATGGGCTGGTCATATCTGCCAAAGAACTGACAACCGGTGGGGTGTCAGAGTTCTAGAGTGGAGACCGCGAACTGGTAGGCGTAGTGTGGGACGCCCTGCTGCCCGCTGGAGAGACGACCTAAAAAAGGTAGCGGCGAGCGACTGGATGAGGAAGGCCGAGGACAGAGTTTTGTGGCGCGCCTTGGGAGAGGCCTATGTTCAGCAGTGGACGATGATAGGCTGATGATGATGATGATGATGACACCAGGGCCGAATTTAGGACCTATGAACCCCTAGGGTCATGCTGTGGTGCGGGCCTCTCTGGTAATACTCCAAGGCCTCCAAGGTGGTCGAGGTCATCCTCCAGATTTTCGTTTGTTAAAGTTCAGGAAAAGAATACGGTTAAGTTAGCTTTTTTTCTATACAATCATAAAATAAATGATGTAAAGGAGAATGGTCATCAGTGACCCAGACCCGACAACAAAGTGACCTATACCAGTTTTTTTGTTTCATTTAGTATACTTAGCTAAAATATTTATATATTTTTTCCAATTTGTATGGCTAACACTTAAATATTGAATTTCGCGACCGACCCATAGTCACACCGAGTTACCACACTTTCTCCAGGCCCAATACTAAAACAATACTTTTCACACACCTTCTAGCAATTATATCTATTAAGGACTCAGCAGGTGCATGTGATTCTGATGACAATACAATAATATGGTATTATCCAGCTGATCTGATGATGGAGCTGGAAGGTGGCTAGTGGAACTCTTGGGTGGCTACTAGTATACCCATCGAATTTCAGCTCGTTAAAATCGTCTTTATGAGTCCTATTCATTGCAATTGGTATCGAGGGTCTGATGATGGGGATTGAACGTGGCTAGTGGAACTCTTAGGTGGCTACTAGTATACTCATCGAGTTTCAGCTCGTTAAAATCGTCTTTATGAGTCCTATTCATTGCAGTTGGTATCGAGGGTCTGATGATGGGGATGGAACGTGGCTAGTGGAACTCTTAGGTGGCTACTAGTATACTCATTGAGTTTCAGCTCGTTAAAATCGTCTTTATTAGTCCTATTCATTGCAGTTTGTATCGAAGGTCTGATGATCGAGATGGGAGGTGGCTAGTGGAACTCTTGGGTGGCTACTAGTATCGTTCGTTAAAATCGTCTTTATGAGTCCTATTCATTGCAGTTGGTATTACAATAATATTGGTATTACAGTTGGTATCCGAGGGTCTGATGATGGAGATGGAAGGTGGCTAGTGGAACTCTTGGATGACTACTTTCGATTTGGGGAGACAGTCAAAACGTATCATTTTGGGAGATAAAAATATGAATCTGGGGAGATTTCCGAAATCATATCTGGCAGCACTGGTTTCAAATGTCAATGTCAGTTGAGTAACTTTTTTTTTTAATTCTTTTACGTAAAGCAAAGAGCTTAAACTATTCAGAGCTTAAAATCTAAAACTAGATTTTAATAAATAAAAAGTTTGATTGATTTGTGGGGAACTACTACAGATGTCCAGCACCCACAAGTTATAGCAAAGATGCCAACAGATGGCGATACCGTCGCTCACGGAAATATGCTCCATACAAAGACAACGTTCATCGTAAATACGTAACTCGTAACTTACTACACATAAGGTTCACAATCGAATGCGAGACATGAATCGCGCAAGAGAAATAATCACAGAGATGCGATACATATACAAGGTCCAACTAAGAACTGTTGGACCACGGCCGGTCCCCAGGCATCACACCTAGCCTGGCGGAAGTACTTCCCTTTTCAATGGAGGAACATTCCCAGTAGCACATCCATAGATTGATTGACTTTTTGGAACTACATCTTTAACAATGTCCTTCACACAAAACTGTATACTTACGAATAATAGTGGCTGGTGTAGAAGTGCTGTCTCTGGCAACAATGCAGATTGCACCTTGAAGAATCGCTACGTCATCAATTGCTATATCACTGGTAAAACTGGCCCCCCTTATACCTTCGACGATAATCTGCAAATTAATCAGCATTTTTTAATAAATGAGACACTTTTTTTCGCATTTTAGATGTTAGTCCTGATCATCCCCTAAAAAAGTGTCAGCATATTAAGAAGGACCCAGTTAAACAAGCATCTACACAGAATGGGGCTTGTAGATTCACCCACCTGCAGATTCTGCTGTGAAGCAGAGGAAACGCCCATACACCTCCTCTGCGAATGCGAAGTGCTCATTCACAGCAGGAGTCGCCATCTAGGTGGATACGTAATAACACCTACTGACATTAGGGACCTCCCCTCCAAAACCATAACACGGTTCATGAAGTCCGTGGGCCTAGGAAATGACCTTTAGGTCTAGGGTGACGGCTAACAATAGATCTATTCAGGTCGCAGTTGCTATTGGTCATTGACCAAGCCCTTACAACCAAAATAATAAAATAATAAGAAGGACCCTGTATAAGTACAGCAGGGTGAAATTGATATCATTGGCATCCTTTTAAACTAAGAGTCTACCCATCAAACTGAACAACTTTTACCATGGGAGCAAACCGATCGGAGCAAAAAAAAATCTGCTGTTGCAAACATTTGAGTCGAGTAGGCATTGCAGTTTAGTATGGAACAGCTGATTTTTTTTTTGCTCCGATCGGTTTGCTCCCATAGTAAAAGTTGTTCAGTTTGATGGGTAGACTCTTAATTTAAAAGGATGCAAATGATATCAATTTCACCCTGTAGTTTCAAAGTTATCAATCAATAATCATGGCTTAAAGTTTTCCATGCAATTCTTAAAATTAATCCTAGCATTGATACTATAATTATTTTAATACTGAGAAAGCACTGATATTAGTTTCTAAATCTTGTCTAAAAATGTGATTTTAATTGGTTAGTATTGAAAATATAACTAGACTTCGTTTGTATGGAGCGCGGCAAGCCAACAACTTAAAGGGTGTGTATTTTATTTACCTGGAAGTCATCCATTGACGAGTTTAGTTGTGAAACTCCACGGTACCAATAGTCTCCCTGGTTACCCCACTTCTCGAAGAGTAAGTACTTCTGAGTCCCTTTATCTGGTTTCTGATATATTCGGAGACCTCCTGTCGTCCTAGATAAGTTTAAAGTTTTACAAAAGACACAAACAACACAAAGTTAAGCTAAAAATATCAGCGGTCAAGTGCGAGTCGGACTCCCGCACGGAGTTTCCGTACCATCACAAAATAATTTCATAAATTGTATTTTCTCCAGGATCCTTAGCGCAAGCCCGACACACACTTGGCCGGTTCTTATTGTTGTTGCTTTACTGTAGAGTTTGAAGTATAATCACACCATGTTTGACGCTTGTATGCATAAATAAATAAAATAGCGTAGATAACTTCTGTACAGAATATTAGAGCGCGTACAGACGAGCGACAGTTGTCTGCGACAGCTCGCGACAGGGTCGCGCGACCCTCTGCGACCGTCGCGAGACTGTCGCGCGACCGTCGCGCGACAGTTGCGCGACCGTGACGTAGGTATAGTCTGAGAGCACAAGTCTTGTTCTTGAGAGATTCCAGTTTTAACCCTTAATTTGACTTTGTTCGTCGTGCCGAACAGCATAGAAAAAAAAAACTGTGCGAGCTGTCTTTTAAATTTGCGTTACCATTTTTACTACAATTGGTAGTTTTATATTTCTGCTATGGGGAGCAAATATAAAATTCACTGTGGCAACACTAGACAGTCAGTAGTTGGTCAGTAGTGTCAACAAAATGGTGCCGAAGAGACGTGGTTGTGCGCTGTCCAAGGTATTTATTATTTTTTATGTGATTTTTATTACTTTTCTTTGGTTTCTCTGTGATTTTATATTGATAGCAATGTAATGTAATCAAATACAACACATTTTTGTCGGTGCTTGTCAGTAATATTGGGTAAAAGTGCACTTGAATGCGTGTTCGTCGTGCCGAACACTGCCAAGTATATAACAAAACACCTTGTTGCTTGTTTGTTCGGTGTGGTGAACGTTACCTAGTTATATGTAACTAACTCTTCTGCATTATTTTGTTTATGTGTGTGGCTGTTTTTCTTACTGTGGTTTTCCTTTTGCTTCCTAACAGCGCAATATACCTGGGCGAAATCACCCTTCAAATCGCGACGTTGGTATTTGGGCATTTTCGCGCAGATGCTTGATATAAGCATAAACAATGCTTGGCTGTTACAGCGACGTGTTGGCAACAGGAACCTGTCCCTAAAAGAGTTTAGATTTGAAATATACCAAGGGCTGTTGAAGATAAAGAGGACACCTCGTGGCATTTCTGATATCAAGACCAAAACCGTAGATTCGGTACGTTATGACAACGTGGGTCATTTTGTGTCCACGAAATCAGAAGGGCGTTGTGTGTTGTGCAGAAAAAACACTACGGTCTTCTGCATTAAATGCGACAAAAGGCTTTGCTTTGTTACGGGCAAATCTCCCCGAAATTGTCATTTAGAATTCCACAGTGTAAAGCCCTGATTGTATTTATTAATTTTTTCATAAAAAGTTACATTATTTCATTAAAATTTTCTAATTGACATATAATCTTTTATTTCCTAATTTTCCGTTCATACATTGGCAGTGTTTGCCGCAGCGAACATGTATATTCCTCAATTTTCCGTTACTTAATTGGCAATGTTCGCCGCAGCGAACATATATTTTCCTGGAATCTGAAAGTTTCACATTTTTTTCAATAATTTTTAGGGGCTCCTAAACACCCCATAAACCAGTATTTAAAATTATATCAGTATACTCGAACTTTTTTTTTCTGTCAAATTAAGGGTTAAGAAAACGGAGGCTAAAAAATAACATGGTTGATATTTCGGGTTTTTATAAGTTTTTCGTAGATTTTGGTTTCTTTAGATAATAGATAATCCAGAATTGATTATCTTCATCTTCAAGTCCATAAAATATTACAGACTGGTAAAAACAGGGCAATTATAATATACATTATATAGTTAATTAGTTATGATATAATACTTAACACAACACTAATAATTATAACACATAATATTATACACATAAATATTTATAAATACGTATACAGGGTGTAACAAAACAGCCTAGTAATACTTAAGGGGGTGCTTCAGACCATCAAACTGAACAACTTTCACTATGGAGCCAACATCGAAATCGCGAAAAAAAATCTGCTCTTTCATACAAAACTGCAGTACCGTCTCGACTCAAATGTATGGGAAGGCAGATTTTTTTTTTTCTCGACTTTGGCTCCATAGTGAAAGTTGTTCAGATTGATGGTCTGAAGCACCCCTTTAAGTATTACTAGGGTGTTTTGTTACATCCTGTATAGGGTCCTTCTTAATATGCTGACACTTTTTTAAGGGGATGATCAGACCGTCAAACTGAACAACTTCCTCTATGGGACCAACATCGAAATCGCGAAAAAAAAATCATCACTTCCATACAAAACTGCAAACCTACTCGGAGCCAAACGTATGGGACAACTTTACTGTTATTTTTTTTCGCGATTTCGATGTTGATTCCATAGAGAAAGTTGTTCAGTTTCATAGTCTGGTCATCGCCTTAAAAAAGTGTCAACATATTAAGAAGGACTTTGCATATTCATATTCATTCATTTATTGGTTGCTTTCATGGGTACATAGGTTCTTAATAACTTAAAATAGTTCCGGATAGGATGTTACATACTACCAAAAAAACTGTTTTGGATACGGAGGTCTATCTCTCAGACTATACAACACTACGTCACGGTCTTCAACTGTCGCGCGACGGTCGCGCGACCCTGTCGCGAGCTGTCGCAGACAACTGTCGCTGGTCTGTAAGAGCCCTTATGCACCATGCACACAAAAAATAACATATTAATAACCGGGTTTGCAGTGTATATTTGGAATTGAATTGATAGATAGATATTATTGTTTTAAGTTTTGTGTAGTCTGTTCGTAAGGATGAGTCCCTACCGGCGTACGAACAAACCAGTTATGGTTTATAGTGCGTCGATATTTGTTGATTTGCTAAACATTGTATTGTCATGTATCAATTAATTTAATTTAATTAAATTAAAATGTATTACCGTTTTTACGATAGAGCATAAACATACATATAAAAACAACGATAGAAAAAAAAAACTATGAATGTAACACGTTTCTTGTAGGGTAGGTACCTATGTTCTGTGAAAGAAGTTTGGCGGACGGCCATGTAATTTGAGACCCAGACTAAGAGGTCCCATACATGAATGAAACTTAGTAATACGTGTAGAGTGAAATAAAACTAACAAAAAAGTAAATTGGTTGTAACCTGTAGAAGGTGGGGGAAAGGTATTTCTCCTTATGATACCTTTTGTATCAAGTGTGTTGGCACCCTTTGGGTACGGAACCTTAAAAAGAGAGAGGCGTAGGAAGGCGATGAAGGCAAGGAAGGCAGAGGCGTTGAAATTAACTTACATTCCGAACATGTGGTAGTAGAAAGAGAAGCAACCATTCTTAGAAAGATTTGCTTCGTAGATAGGCGATATGAGTCGAGCCGTGTCATTCTCAAGCCTCGATGTACTTTCTATGTACATGTAGTAACCTGAAATGAAGGTCAGATATCAGGAGTGCGATTTTTGAATCTCATTTGCTGAGTTCAGCAGTTGAAAATGTCAAAATTACTATGGAGATAACGCATCTTTCTACTGCTGATTTGACATTCAAAAATCGATTTTTGAAAGTCAAATGAGCAGTAGAAAGATGTATATCTCCAGAGTAATTTTGACATTTTAAACTGCTGAACTCAGCGAATGAGTTTCAAAAATCGCTCTCCTGGACTGCAATCGCGGTAAATTCGGTGATTGAACTGTTATTGGACTACGTACGAAACATAACTTTTGACACATTTGGTATTGCACTAATTGCTCTGGACAGTCGTTAGAGCCGTTTTGACAAATCGCTCAGACGTTGTTGGCTGTCAGTTACATAGAGTTTAGCGCGATGCGGAATTCAGTACAGTTGAATAGTAATTGGATTGCAATGTGATTAGAACTGAAATTGGATAAGAATAGAACAATCAGTAGTCACGTTGCAGGAACTGACCCGAGCACTCGTCTCGCGTGGTTTCGCGCGTCGCGTTTTTCGTCGCCTGCCACGAGGCTCCGCATTCCTCAATCTCTTCTTGTTCTTGTCCAAAAACAATCCCTGAGATTGAGATAGATTCTCCCAATAAACTACTTTGACATTGGCGGAAATGCATTTGCTAACGCACAAGCAAGAGTCCATTAATTTATAAATAAAAAAAAGAATAGAACATCGATGTTTTAATTTAACTTAGCGCAATCGGGCTCCTGGAACTTTCAAAAATAAAGTCACTAGGTACCTACTCGAAGATAAATTCGCCGGATTACAGGTACCTTACCTACCTATAGCTGTACTTCCTACTTACGACAAACCATGGCCACCGGATGACATGTAATAGTAGGTACCTGAATACAATCAGCTAATCTTATCGTGTGGGCAAGGGTTTTTTTCAAACCGCCTTACGGCATTAATTAAATTAAATTAAATTAATTAAATTAGACCAATCAAAGCGCCTGAAAGACTCGACAGGGGACCCAAGGGCTGGCACTTTCCTCGCTCAATGGATCAGCATAGCCATTCAGCGAGGAAATGCGGCCAGCGTTCTGGGTACCCTCCCACAAGGACCGAACCTGCACCACATCCTAGGTTAGTTTAGTTTTAAGTCACTTTATTTATAATTTTATTTAATGTTACTATTTTATAGATTTGTCGAATAATTAAATTAATTAAATTCAATAAAAAAATATTTAATGCCTTTCTAATCTTACATTCTCTTTGGTTACAGAACATAGTATATCGCTGACGTATACGATAGGCATCTGACGTTATTCTTTATGTAACGACTATTCTTCTTCTTCTTCTTCTTCTTCTCTTCCTGTTACCCCTACGTGGGATATAGGGCTCGGATGATAGCTCTCCATCAGTTGCGATCTTGGGCAGCGCTGTAGATATCCTCCCAGGTCATGTTGAGACTTTTAGCCTCTACTTCCACAGAGCGGCGCCAGGTAACGACTATTAATTACCACCAAAGATTGAAGCCGGGACTAATGGCTTAACGTGCCATCCAAAGCACTGAATCATCTGTTCTTAAATTTGGATCGGGCCGCAAGAAAGTGCAGTGTGGGCCGCATGTGGCCCGCGGGCCGCATGTTTGACATGCCTGCTTGAAAATAATGCAACTGTTTACATTTACATCCGGTACCTACACTCGAAGTGAACTCACCAGTTCCATTACTGCCAAGAGTGTGATCCGTTTTAGGTCCAGTGAGGAGGAAGGAGCTGGGAGTCTTCCCGTTGATCCTTCTCCAGTCGAAATCGTGATATTCGTCCTGCTTCCATCCACAAATATTCGAGTCTTCGAAGTCACAACTCAAAATGGCGGGCTTTTTCGTTTCTGCAGAAAAACATAGCTTGTTGGAAAAATAATCTTTTGACTGTGTCTGCTTTAGAGAAACGGACATATTATCTCTAAGATGTTTTATATGCGTTGCTCGCGCTTCAAAATGGCAACAAAAAAGCAAGGTAATTGCCCGGCTTTCTCATAGTCACGCGCTGTCTATTGTACGGGCTATACGTCACTATATCGCGCCATTGACGCATTCTTGGTATTTGAGCTTTTTAACGCTAACATAACTAATGTGCTTTTGCTTTACCTACTAAAGTATTGCTCTGAATTCGAAAATCCTACAAATAATATTATTGTTTTGCGTGTTGTGATTGCTAGCGAATGGTAACGATTTTTTTTTTCAAAAGTGTCGACAGGTTGTGCTGTTTTCGTGAGATTCAAACAAAACGAATGTCCCACCAATCCATTTACTTAGGTGCTCAAGTTTTGTACCGAAAGAGCTTTGGCTCCAACTCTATTGAGGAGAAAAGTTGAGCTCATTTCGCTCGCTCTGTTTTTATTTTATGCGTGGATAAACTGTCAGACATAACAACTTAAAGACTTAAAACTTTTTAAAGTTGTGCTACGGTAGTAACTATTACCCGACCCGGTTTTGACAACCCGGTTGGTGTAATGGTTACCACGCCGGACTGCCAAACCAGGGTCCTGGGTTCGAATCCCGGTTCAGTCATGGATGTTTATATGTTTGTGCCGTTGTTGTATGGTTTCCATAATAAACAGCCTATAAATAGTGCTTTCTTGGGATCATTACAATGTATGTGTCGGTGAGCGTAAAAAAAATAAATAAAAATAATCTGTGGTTGTGCTTAAAAATTTTGCGCTCGGTTTGCTAGCTCGCTGTTTCTGTGGGTGAGGACTCTAATTATGATACAAACTTTAGGTAGTAGTTCGACCTATTTTTGGATTAGCAGTCCTGCATTTTAGCCTGTTTCAAAATCGTCTCTTATCAAAAGTTCTACAATGCTTACCAACGCAGCTGGGAGCTGTCGCGTTCCAATTGCGCCCATCGCAGTAGATAGCAGAGGAACCAACTAACTCGTGCTCAGGGCTACAGAACACTTCTATCCATGCTCCGTCGTGTCTCGTGAAAGTTATGCTGTTATTTATTTTCGGTATAGGGCAGCCCGCTTCTGTAAATTAAAAAAATATGTGTTAAAATAAAAAACCGGTCAAGAACGTGTCGGGCTCACCCACGCGACAGTTATTGCGCTACAGCATCCGTTATCATTTTCATTAAAAGTACTTGTTAAGAGCTAGTTAATGATTCGTGAATATTTTCGCCCTGTTTTTAACTTTGAGGGCCAAATCAATGTCTCGAGTAGAAAGCGTTATTAGACTTGGTATCAATGATATTCGTAATCTAGTAGCTTAGTGCCATAAAGTATTTTCTTCCATTTAAGAAGACCTATCCAACGACACTACACTCGTAGCAGTATCAAGTATCGGTATCGGTAGTCGGTACAACCGAGTTTTTTTCAACCCTCCACGAGTACGGTACGGTACAACCAAATTAGATTTTTCAGATTTTTCACAGACCGGTTCCGTTTTTTTGAATCATCATCATCATCTCAGCCGATGGTCGTCCACTGCTGGACATAGGCCTCCCCCAAGGATCGTCATAACTACCGGTCCTGCGCTGCCCCCACCCAACAGGTTCCCGCCTCCTTCACCAGGTCGTCGGTCCACCGTGTGAGGGGCCTACCCACGCTGCGCTTTCCGGCACGCGGTCGCCACTCGAGAACTTTTCAGCTCCATCGGCCATCGGTTCTGCGAGCAATGTGCCCCGCCTACTGTCACTTTTGTTTCGCAATTCTTCGGGCTATGTCAGTTACTCTGGTTCTTCTGCGGATCTCTTCATTTCTGATTCGATCTCGCAGGGAAACTCCGAGCATAGCCTCTCCATTGCCCTTGAGTGACTCTCAGCCTTTTATGAGGCCTTGAGTGAACGTCTCTGTTCCATATGTCATTACTGGCAACACACGAATTTTTTTGCAGTACTGAAGTCTAAATAAAGAGGCCTTACTTACTAGCGCAAACAGGTATCGGGACGTCCCAGTTTGAATTCCAGCAGGTCGCATATCTGTTCCCTACCAGCTGGTATCCATAGGAACAGATAAACTTTACCATCTTCCCCCTCTGCATTTTCTTAACCCGACCATGCTCGAGGCTCGGTGATGTACAACCACCGAGCGAATCCATTCTGTTACGGCTCCATGATCTTCTTGGGTAATAATCTGAAACAAACAATCAGAATCAGAAATCATTTATTGTTACAAACTGGTATACATGTAGGTCTTATAATAAAAATTGTATCGTCATCTCAGCTGATGGACGTCCACTGCTGGACATAGGCCTCCCCCAAGGATAACAACGACCGGTCCTGCGCTGCCCTCATCCAACGGGTTCCCGCTGCCTTCAGCAAGTCGTCGGTCCACTTTATGGGGGCCTAGGTACACACGCTGCGCTTTCCGGTAGGTACGCGGTCACCACTCGAGAATTCTTTGGCCCATCGAAGCGGCAGCCCGGCAGTCAATAGGTCTATACCCATACTCTTCGTACCCTCTGCATATAGGCTTATTATGATGATGAATAGGATATACCTGGCCCTATACCCAGAGTTTAGATTTTCGATATATCGTGACAGTTTCTGAACGAACTTCATTGGAATAGAGTTGATCGAAGTTCCTGGTAGAGCCCCTGCCCGAAACCCGTTAGCACGATCTATACAAACGTAAATTGAATATTAACCAATTTAATTCGATGAAATTTTTTCTACGCGGTCCAGAAAATACTCTCTGTACCTGTGTTTTGTTAGATTTTATAAGGCTCCTTCTTCTTATCTTGTCTTATCTTGTTGTGGGGGCTGGCAAGCCAGCAACACTTCGACCCAGTGGGATCTTTTGTGTTAGCCCCAATACTTTTTACTTTCTTCACCCTTCAAATACATGGTCAATGAAGGAGGCAATACCATTGAGGGGAAGAAGCCTAAGATCTCCCGGTTTTGGATATCCATCACCGAGGAGGCACATGCGTTCACAGGCTCCTTCTTAATAGGCTGATGGTTTTTTTTGAGGATAGAAAACGCGAAAAAAATCTGCCGTTCCATACGAAATAGCAATCCTACTCGACCCAAATGTATGGGGCAGCAGATATTTTTCATTATTTCTATGCTGGACCCATAAAGAAAGTTGTTCAGTTTGATGGTCTGATCATCCCCTTAGTCACGTCAGCATTAGTGTTACAGTGGCTCAAAGATTCTTTCAAAAATAATATGAGAAAGCCTATGGCTATGTCTAGATGTCTGTATGTTTTGTTTTTTTTGTTTAAATTCGTCATATTTGTTTACTGGGTGTCTGAAAACGGGCGGTAAAATTGGTAATTTTCGAAGGTCCCTAGTTCTTACAGTAATTAATTTGTAATAAAACCGGTCAAGTGCGAGTCAGAACACAACATTATTAACTTAGAAAAAAAAAACTTTTTTGTCCGGGACCTTTAGCGCAAGACCGACTCACACTTGGCCGGTTTTTAGTATTTGTTGTTATTCTGTAGAGTTTGCTCTATAATCACACTAAGTTTGACGCTTGTATGTATTACCGTTTTTACGATAGAGCGTGAAAAAAAAACGTTGATAAAAACTAGTTTCTTGTTGAGAACCCCCCTTAATTTTTAACTTTTCTAAATTTTTTTTATTTTTTTACGAATCCGCCGTAATAACGCATAATCTGAGAAAATATCAACTATCTAGCTATTACAAAGCCGCAGTTAAAGTTATTTAAGAGCATAAATAACAATCTGTAATATACCTAAAATAAAATATGAAATAAATACGTTTATCAACCGGAAGTCTGTTGCTGTTCTCATCAACTTCCGGTGTCATGGAATCACGCCGGCGCCGGCCGTCGGCGTAGGAGGGTGGCTACTCGGTGACCTATGACTCGTTAACATTGTAAACACTATGTACCTACCCACTTTCAGCGAATATGCTCACGACTATATTCACCGAGAGGGTCGTATAAACGTCAAACTGCAGTGGCCAGGGCACAAGCCTACCCTCAGAGACTAGCTCAGAGAGCTCAGACCTATAATACAGGATGTATAAAATTAAATGGGACACTTACTCAAAGGGGTGCTTCAAACCATCAAACTGAACAACTTTCTCTATGGGACCAATATCGAAATCGCGAAAAAAAAAAACTGCTGTCCCATACATTTCAGTCGACTTATGTTTGCAGTTTTGTATGGGACAGCGGACTTCTTTTTCGCGCTTTCAGTGTTGGTCCCATAGTAAAAGTTGTTGAGTTTGATGGTCTGAAGCAAATCTTTAAGTAAGTGTCCCATTAAATGCACCCTCTATAGGCGTAAGTCCACCACGCGTGCCCACTTTTTACCCGACTGCGCCAGAAGGAGGGTTATGTTTTTCGAGCGTATGTATGTATGTATGTATGTATGTATGTATGTATGTATGTTTGTATGTATATTTCTTTGGCACGGCCTACAGCCTAAACAGCTTGACTGATTTTGACGAATGAGGTGTCGTTAGATTTGTAAAAATCGTGAGAGTGACATAGGCTATATTATTTTATTATGGCGTCTGCGAGTTAAAAAAAAAGAGGGGGAATAAACAATTTTTTTTCTGGAAAATTACAATATGGGTATCAAATGAAAGCTAGTAAACAGACGATTCCAAATATATATATATTATAGTACTTTTATGCTACCATTTCGACAAAAAACCTAAAAAGTATGAAATAAACTAAATTATTACGAAAAACAAAAAACCCGACTGCATAAAAAAACTATTAACTGAAAAGAGAAAAACAAGCTCTATAGTCACTAATCAGCTATAACCAAAATAAGCAAATATAATTTGAATGTTATTAGGTAGGTATTGCAGGCGGGGACAAACCAAAGGATATACCTAGCTATGTTTTATAATTCTTCTTTGTCCCCGTTTGCGATACCTACCTAATAACATTCAAATTATATTTGCTTATTTTGGTTATAGCTGATTAGTGACTATAGAGCTTGTTTTTCTCTTTTCAGTTAATAGTTTTTTTATGCAGTCGGGTTTTTTGTTTTTCGTAATAATTTTTAAATGTTTGTTTTTAGCGTTGGTTTTTGTAATGTTCTTTAGTCTTGTTGTGTTTTGAAAATTAATTTTGATTTTTAGTTAATAAGGGACTTAAATGTACTGATGTATCTAGTCTAGTAGTATACATTTTTAGAACGTTTGTATGAAAAACCGCCTTCAAAAAAACTAAAAAGTTAAAAAATAATATTGCAGCCGATGACTTTTTCGTTCGCATCATAAGAACATTAATTTGTTTTATCGAAGTCGCTGTCAAGCCGGTACGATTCGCGACAGGGCTTGTTAGTTTTCGGCTTGGCTTGACACCGACTTCTATAAAACAAATTAATGTTCTTATGATGCGATCGAAAAAGTCATCGGCTGCAATATTATTTTTTAACTTTTTAGTTTTTTTGAAGCCGGTTTAAATTTTTTTTGTTAAAATTTTGTTTATTTCACAATTTTCAGTGGTAAATTCATTAGTTCGATTTACTCGTAGTAGTGTTTTAAATTAACAAACGCACTAGTCGGCACTACGATTTTCGAAGGATCCCCTCGATTTCTCTGGGATCCATCATCAGATCCTGGTTCCCTTATCATGGAACCTCTGAGGGATATCTCCTTTCCAACAAAAAAAAATCATCAAAATCGGTTCATAAACGACGAAGTTATGCGCGAACACACATAAAAAAAATATTCGAATTGAGAAAACTCCTCCTTTTTTGAAGTCGGTTAAAAAATAGATTTTTTTTTTGCTAATTTCCTTTGTGTTTCAACGTTGTTCAGTATCATGGGTACAATCACCCCTTAAAGTAAGGCTACTGTTTAGTCTAACACCCTGTAGAGCTTGTTTTTCTCTTTTCAGTTATTTTTTTCATGCAGTCGGGCTTTTTTGTTTTTCTTATAGCGTGTAACAAAACGCCCTAGTAATACTTAAGGGGATGCTTCAGACCATCATACTGAACAACTTTCACTATGGAGCCAACATCGAAATCGCGAAAAAAAAATCCGCGCTTCCATACAAAACTGCAGTACCGTCTCGACTCAAACGGCAGATTTTTTTATTTTTTCTCGACGTTGGCTCCATAGTGAAAGTTGTTCAGATTGATGGTCTGAAGCACCCCCTAAAGTATTACTAGGGTGTTTTGTTACACACGTATAATTTTTTTATTTGACATTTAAAAATTGTGAATAAAAATCAAATCGAAATAATACCTAGTATTCTTCTTATCGCGTGGGCAAGCCCTGGTGTCAGAGTTTTTTCAGACCGCATTACGGCCTCTGACGTCGTTTTTATGATACGACTACTACCATCAAAGAGAGTAGCCGGGACCAAAAGCTTAACGTGCCATCCGAAGCACGGAATCAATTTTCTTTTTCCGGTGATTCAGGTCTTAACCAACTGGGGAAAAACGCACAAAGTGACATATCACTAGGTGTCCCCCATGGGAATCGAACCCACGACCTCCGTGTCGAGAGCCAATGCTCTTAACCATTAGACCACGGAGGCAGTAACTTAGTAACCGGGACCAATACCCAATAAGAATTCAAACAATAAAAAAAGTTGATAAAAAAAGAAATGTTGTCTATTCTTTGACAGTGGGCAACGTCTTGAATCTTGACCTACCTTAATACATTAAAAAAAAATCCGACAGTCAACATGTAATCCAGAAAAGAAAAGAAAAAGATTTTCAAACTTACCAGCCTCAATTAGAGATAAAATAAATAATAACAATAAACATTTAATAAACATTTTCACTACTGTTTTTATTTATAACTACAAAGATAAAGTTAATATTATTCTTTACGCATTTATTTTTAGAAACACACTGTTACTGTGGATGCGGTGGACACATTTTGTATAATGCTACAAATCAACTAAATTATATGTCATTTTTAAACCACAAAGAAAAATATAACAGAGGCGTCACTCAAACAGACACTGTAGTCATTTTCTACCTATCCGAGCCCTGACTCTACCTACGCATGACTAAGGAAGGAAAGAAATAGCTCCTTAGCAATAAGACCGAAATTACAGGTTAAAAGTAGCCGAAGTCGACGGGAATGTATGACAGGCTTGTATGGACTAAGAGGAAACAAGAGAGCTGTGTGAGAACCACCCAAAATGGAGATCCATAGTCTCTGCCTACCCCTCTGGGAAAAAGGCGTGAGTTTATGTACCTATGTATGGAAGATAATTAACTATCTAGTCATAACTGCCTCCGTGGTCTAATGGTTAAGAGCATTGGGCTCTCGACACGGAGGTCGTGGGTTTGATTGCCACGGGACACCTAGTGAAATGTCACTTTGTGCGTTTTTCCCCAGTTGGTTAGGACATTGCAGGTTGAATCACCTAATTGTCTGAAAAAGAAAAATGATTCCGTGCTTCGGATAGCACGTTAAGCCGTTGGGCCCGGCTACTATCTCTGGTGGTGGTATTCGTTACGTAAAAACCACGTCAGAGGCCGTAAGGCGGTCTGAAAAAACTCTGACACCAGGGCTCTGCCCACACGATAAGAAAGAACTATCGCAAATTTTCTGATGCAATAGGCACTTATTAAGTATGTCAGTTCGGTCCTATTTTTATATTCTTTGCCACAAACGGGATGCGCATACGCAGCTATCAAGGGAAGCGCGGACTTTCCACCGATATTCCAATGAATGCTATCAACTGCCCACTGTGTTGCATACAAAACGCTAATCGCTTGCTTATCTGTCAAATATTCGCTCCCAGCTATTGTTTTGACAAAAAGATAAGCTTGGGAAGTTAATGAATCATTTAGTTTTGTGCTTATCTTCATTCGAAACCGCCTCTTAAATGTTTGTTGGGTTTTCCAAGATTCGTAGCTAGCCTATTTCTCTAGACGTTTTGTTATGGGGTCCACATACAGAAACCCTAGCGGGTAGGGTGAGCTCGGCAGCTTATGCAGTTCGAAAAATTAGACAGCTAACTATACCTATATCAGCTGATGTATCAGATACAGCAGCTATAGCTGCTGCAAGACTTGTATACTTCAGCTACTTCCATAGTATCATGTGTTATGGTATTTTGCTGTGGCCCGTGCTACAGATGTTGAGGCTACTCGAATTGCCCGCTTTTGAAGGAGCTTTTAATTTTAAATGAGAATCATAACTTTTATTATGAGATTCTCACTTTTCTCACTTTGCATAATGAGATTATCACTTTTTATATTGAGATTTATTTAAAAAGAGTTTTTCACTATTCTCACTTCGTAAAATGAGATTCTCAGTTTGCATAATGAGATAAGCATTTTGCATAGTGAAAATCCTCACTTTTATAATTATGAGATTCTCAAAATTCTCACTTTGCATAATAAGATGCTCACTTTGCATCAGTGTTGCCAGACCCAATTTTTAGAAATCCGTAGATTACCTCTTGAAAAATCCGTAGATCTACAGACTTTTTTTAAATGCTTTGGACAGCTGATTTTTCTTTCGCGTTTTCGAAGTTTGATCCATAGAGTGAAAGTTATTCAGTTTGTTAGTACCTATAAAGCACCCTCTTATGTATCACTAGTGTGTTTTGTTACACCCTGTAGAACTCTCGTACCAGTGAGAACTCTTTTATTTCTTCACTCCTCAAAATTTTTACATACAGGGTGGAAGGAAACGGTTCCTTAACCTTTAAACCACATACTTTAGTTTAATGGGTAGCATCAAAATGGGAACAAACTGATCGGAGCAAAAAAATATCAGCTGTTCCATATTAGGGTTGAACCTCATCTGGCAGCACTGCATCCCATTTTTCCGTCGCTCTATCCTTTTCTGTCACTTAGGAACGTCATTTGCTAGAGCAAATAAGATAGACAGAACGCGATCGCGCGCGGCGGTGCTGCGACATGCGTGCGCGAAAAAGGCGATGCGGTGCTGCCAGATGAGGTTCGACCCTTAAACTGCAATACCTACTCGACTGAAATGTTGATAATTTTTTTGCTGCGATCGGTTTGCTTCCATAGGTCCACCATAAGTCCCATAGTCAAAGTTTTTCAGTTTGAATGAATGAATGAATGAAATATACTTTTATATACACCAAACATAAAATAAAATACATTGCACAGGAAACAAAATGGTTATGGTACAAATAAGGCGGTCTTATCGCTAAAAAGCTATTTCTTCTAGACAACCTTAGGGTAGAGGAAATATTATAACAAATAACGGGTAGAGTTTGATGGGTATTTGAAGAGTATGTGGTTTTAAGGCTAATGATATACTTTTCCTTACACCCTGTATAATAAGGTTGCTAGCCTTTCCTCAACAAAAATTCTGCTTCAGAAATAATTTCGTTAAGCGCTCTTACAGACGAGCGACACTTTGCGGTCGCCGGGTGTCGCGGAGGGTCGGGCGACCGTAAAATATTAAATGAGCGCGACACGCTCTGGGACCCACCGCGACGGCAAAGTGTCGCTCGTCTGTAAGAGCCTTCAGGCGACCGTGAAGTCAACCCTCTGCGACGCACGGCGACCGCAAAGTATCGGTCGTCTGTAAGAGTCCTAACATTTAAAATTAAGGATTTAAATAAAACAAACAACACTTGGTTAAGTTAGTTTTAGGTTCTTAATATTTTTATTTATTTTTATTGTGCTTATCTTCTACCTTTATTAAATTTGTTTTATCTAATATTAAAATTAAAAATATTTCTAATTTATTTAATTATCATCATCAACATCGGTATTCAGATACCGGACCTCGGTGTCCATAGTAGTGTGACCACGCGACCTAGCCATCGCTATCCTGCGCCGGACAGTCTTTGTGGTCATAATCAACCACGCTGCACCAGCTGTGATGCACAAAAGAGCTGCTGATATTATTAGGCCGGTCTTTAGGCCACTTGAACCTGTGTGAAAAGATAATATTTGTTATTGGAATGTTAAATAGACAAACGAAGGTGAACCTTTCCTAAATCGCCTATTCGGGGTAGGTACTTACAGATGACGATGATTGGATCTAGTAATTTCACCCAAAGAATAGTAGTAGTCGTTACATAAAAACCACGTCAGAGGCCGAAAGGCGGTCTGAAAAAACTCTGACACCAGGGCTCTGCCCACACGATAAGAAGAAGAAGACCCAAAGAATAAGCCTATAACCATCCAAATTGGAATAAAAAGTTATAGTACAGGGTGAAGGGTGAAGCCATGGTACAATAATATACTGCGCCTGGTATTCTCTTCCGACCACGTGACTGACCATGTGACTGACACAAGCCTACGTCATCATACCCTTTTAACATGTTTAGCGGCCACTTTTTTGTGACGTAGGCTTGTGTCACTCTGGGAATAGAAGACCTTGTTTTTAACCGACTTCAAAAAAAGGAGTAGGTTCTCAGTTCGACCGTATATTTTTTTTTTTTTTTAATGTGTGTTCGCGGATAACTTCGTCATTTGTGAACCGATTTTGATGATTCTTTTTTTGTTGGAAAGGAGATATCCCAAGGGTGGTCCCATGATAAGGAAACCAGGATCTGATGATGGATCCCAGAGAAATCGAGGGGAACCTTCGAAAATGGTAGTGCCGATTAGTGCGTTTGTTAATTTGAAGCACTACTGTTAAATCTAACAAATGAATTCACCACTGAAAATTGTGAAATAAACAAAATTTTAACAAAAAATTAAAACCGCCTTCAAAAAAACTAAAAAGTTAAAAAATAATATTGCAGCCGATGACTTTTTCGTTCGCATCATAAGAACATTAATTTGTTTTATAGAAGTCGGTGTCAAGCCAAGCCAAAAAACTAATGCAAGCCCTGTCGCGAATCGGCTTGACAGCGACTTTGATAAAACAAATTAATGTTCTTATGATGCGAACGAAAAAGTCATCGGCTGCAATATTATTTTTTAACTTTTTAGTTTTTTTGAAGGCGGTTTTAATTTTTTTTAGACCATGGGTGAAGCCGAATCTCACCCAATCTCACGTGGGGGAGGTGGGTCACGACAAATATCACGTAATTTTTTTTCAAGTTTAAAATTGCGAGACAACTGAGTACAGACAATAATGTCATTGGGTTCAGATATGTAAAACAGTCATGTTCTTAGTAGTCAAATAAAAATAATTTTCTCAAACATGCTTGGAAATGTGAGCATTATTTTGACAACCTTCTTCGACATAAATCGAAATTGCTGTACTGGCCAAATACATGCGCGCAGCGGCCGGCAATGTTGTATGAAAATCCATATCTGTCGTGTTTAGCGGCCAAATAAATTACATACTAAACTCATATCTGTCGTGTAATTTAAAAATGGAACGATCTTTTTCTCCGAAACATGGCGACCAAGGAGGTAACTTATCAAAGGTTTTATTTAAATTTCGAACTGGCTTGCAAATAGAAAGCTGTTTATTGAAAAAAAAACAAATTGTTGTTCGTTGTTCGTAGGTTGTTCGTCATTGATTTTGAAAAGAGTTTTAATTTCCGCGAATTATTTGAGAAAATTTACTGTTTTAATTTCCGCGCATTGTTTGAGAAAAGTACTATACAAGCCTTGGCCACAACTAGGCATTGATGGACTTACGTATGTGTGCCTCGGCTTCGCCTCGGCCCACATTTACACGTTCGTCCATCAATGGCCTCGATTCGGAGTGTACCACGACTTAACTAAACTAAATGTAATCCTGTCACTTTCTAAAATAAGATTAAGAAAAGAGACAGAAAACCAACAGCTGACTTTAGTGCTGTCAAAGTGACGTTAAATGCGCAAAATAAGTTGCCATCATAATGTACGCCATCTTATTTAAGTCGTTTTTGGGCGTTTAACGTCACTTTGACAGGACTAAAGTCAGCTGTTGGTTTTCTGTCTCTTTTCTTAATCTTATTTTAGAAAGTGACAGGAATAAATTTAGTTTAGTTAAGTCGTGGTACACTCCGAATCGAGGCCAATACCTCTGTTGCTGGCCGCTGCAGTAATGTACTATTAAGCGAATAATTTTTTTATGCCCTGTGCTGTGCGGCACTTTACTAGAGGCGGCAAATTCGGGAAAAATATTGATTCATTGAGCTCTGTCTGTAACCAATTCGTTTCGCTCGCTCTAAGCATCTGTTTTAATTACAGTACACTACACCTAATGTTGCTCAAGATTCAAATTGATTTAAATGAATAAAAATCGTTTTGCTTATGTTCTCCCAACATAATGCCCGCACTTCACTCTCGCCGAAAACTCTCGGCGAGAACTTTCAAGGAAAATTACTATGGCTTACGACGCCACGAGAACAATGAACGGCATCCACACTCTCGTTCTCGGCCTGTCTCGCCCGTTCTCGGCGAGAATGAAGAGCCGGCATAAGTTTGGTGCAGAAACCCGGGACAAACTTATGTTGAGAGAATGTAAGTAAAACGATTTATTTGAACTTTAAACCGTGTTTTATTAATTTAAATCAATTTAAATCTTGAGCAACATGCTCGTAGTTAGAAAGCTGATTATAAAAGGGACGAACGATCTACAGACCGAATGAGTGAATGTTTGTCTCAAACACCAGGAGGGCGACTTTTGAATCTCATTCGTTGAACTCAGCATTTAAAAATGTCAAAATTACTATGGAGATATGCTTCTTTCTACTGCTGATTTGACTTTCAAAAATCGCCCTCCTGAAGTATGATTTTCGAAAGGCAAATCAGCAGTAGAAAGATGCATATCTCCACAGTAATTTTGACATTTTCAACTGCTGAACTCAGCGAATGAGGTTCAAAAATCACACACCTAATCCTGAGGAGTTCTGACCACAGCTAACAAGTGGTTCTAAAAATGTCGAGCCTGCTTCTCTGGTTCCATATCTTTAACTTAGGTTACTTTGCACATATTTTGTAACTTACGTTTAGGCTCTTCTGTAACTTTTTTCTCTTGAACTGACTGTCCTTTCGTTGCCTCCAGATTAGCGACTACATTTGCACGCTGCAGGGATTCAAATTTATTAGCAGCCATCTTCATTGTTGTATCGCTTTTTGTATTACTATTCTCTTTGTGTAATGTTCCTGTATCATTGTTAACTTGTGTTGTAATTTCGAAGACAACATTTGGTACTTTCAGAGTGCTTGTTTCAATTGTAGTAGCTTCCTGTGATAACGATTTTGCAGTCATTCTTGTAATAAATCTTCTTGTAGCAGATGAAACTTGTATTTTCTGATCTGTCGTAGATTCCGGATTAGGGACTACAGTTTTATGCGGCGAACATTCAACTTTATTAGCCATTTTCATTGTAATATTGCTTTTTGTGGGCTTAAAATCGTTTGTAGTGATATTCTCTTTATGTAATGTTACTTTATCGTTGTAAACTTTTGTCGTAGTTTTGAAGACAATAGTTGGCACTTTCAAAGTGCTTGTTTCGATAGTAGTAGCTTCATTTGATAAAGATTTTGCAGTTATTATTGTAGTTTCTTTTGTTGGAAGTCTTGTAGTAGATGTTATTTTAGAAGGTTCTAGAGTTTTAGTGGGGCTTTTTGTAATGGTAGCGGTGGGTGTAGTAGAAGCTTCCAGCTTTTTAGTCAGTGGTTCCTCTTCAGCGTCAGGTTTGTCATCAGTACTATTCGTTGAATCTGTTGAGGGTAAATATTATATTAAGTCATACCTATTTTGTCTGTTTTCGAACAAATTTTTGATAACCAAATTATTAACTACATTTAATATATATAGTTCACATACGTGTAGATACGTTCTTTCTGCAGGGCATCTCACCGTTGAAAACACGATTCTATTAAATTTTCTCGATAGAAAAGAGGAGCAAAGTAAGCTCGATTTCAGATTTATAACCAGTTTTACAAGAATCACCCTACACCATTTCTTCTGAATATACCATCATTTGAAAGGTAAATAATTGTAGCAGGGCTTCTACCCAATGGATTTTTCCCCAAACACCCAGGAGAAAAGATATTGATGAAAAATAAGTTTTTTTGCTATCTTACTTTCAATTGAAGCGGGATGGCCAATTGCAAAAGTTTGCTTGTTAGAAAGAGAGGTTTGCTCTACTAATACGTAGCCTTGAGTTTATGATTTTTTTAACGCTGGTATATTATAATTATGACCGCAGGACCGGTCGTTAATTCGTTATGGCGATCCTTGGGGGAGGCATAATGTAATCAAAGGAGTGAATAGATTAAAACCCTCAGAACTCTGACACTTACCAAAGATGCAAATGTCGAAGAAGTCAGGACAGCAGTTTTCTTCAGCTATGCAGGCTGTAGTGCAGCCGCAGCCCAGTTCTGTTTCTGGCACACCAGCTATGTTACACCGGCCACTGCATGAATCCGCTGTAAAGCAAATTAAAATGTTCCGAATCATCATTACAGCCTATATACGTCCCACTGCAGGGCACAGGCCTACCCTCAGAGAGGGTGTATGGGCATTAGTTACGTCAATGCGGATTGGTAGACTTCACAATACGCACCGGAATTTTTTCTTCAGCGTATGCAGGTTTCCTCACGATATTTTCCTTCACCGTTTGAGAGCAGTCGGTATTACGTACATAGGTTAGAAAAACTTATTGGTTCATGGCGTGTCGTTCGTGTGGATTCGAAGTTTCCATAGCTCTATATCTCTATCTAATATAATAAGCGAACATTGCTCTTAAGGCTATTCTACCGTTGGCGCGCTCCATACAAACGTAGTATGGTGATATTTTCAATACTATCCAATTAAAGTCAATGAAATTTTTCAAAAACAATCTAGTAACTAATTTCTATGTCGGTATGAAGTCAGATTTTCGATAAAATTTATAGTTTTAAAGTTACAGTGCCACAAATATTTCCATACAAATCTTAAATTAATCCTAGCATTAAAACTGTATATTTTAACGAAAATCTGGCTTCATACCGACATAGAGATTAGTTACTTGATTGTTTTTGAAAAATTTCATTGACTTTAATTAGATAGTATTGAAAATATCACCATACTACGTTTGTATGGAGCGCGCCAACGGTAGAATAGCCTTAAGAATTTCTTGCTTTTCTTGTTTTTCTATACAAGCAGGTGCTGTCGAAATTGGCTAAGTCATCAAAATAGTTAAATGAATGAAGTCTACAATATTAAGGCTGCTCCGAGCCTATTGTGCTGACCCCAATCGTATTTTTTTATTTCATAACAATTAAACAATATTTAAAAAAAAGAATGTCACATTGTAGTCATTGCTGATTTTCAATTAATCGGGTCACTACGGATTTTTTTTTTTTTTTTTTTTTTTTTTTTTTATTAACTATGGGTTTGCTCTTGACCTCAATCCAGTCCTCAGGACGAAGATGGGGTCGTAGATGTAGCGAGCTTACCCAGAAGATGCCTATTCACTCGTACTTTAAAGGATTTGTAAGTACTCGGAAATACTGACGCAGGTAAGGCATTCCACTCCTTGGCTGTGCGCATTATAAAAGATTCAGAAAGGCGCTTGGTGCGGATATGTGGGATGTCAACCAAGAAGGGGTGATATCCCGCGGTGCGTCTGGAAGTCCGATAGTAGAAAGGGGAAGGTGGGATGAGCTCATGTAGCTCTTGGGCACACTCACCGAAGTACAATCTGTAGAAGACCGACAAGCAGGCCACTCTGCGGCGGTGGGCTAGGCTATGAAGCTTGGCCTCCACCAGCTTACTATCGCCAATGAGCCTCCTGGCTAATAATGTTTGTAGTTATTATCTTTAAAACTTGTTTAGAAATAAAAAAATACAATTGGAGGCAGCACAATAGGCTCGGTTGGCTCTTTATAATTAATTAATTAAGTCTTATATTATGTAGTCAAAAAGTCAATCAATTAATATTTTCATTTATCGATATTTTTGTTTATTATTCGATTCTGCAGTAACTGTCTCTAGTAGAGTCAAAATGTTGGTGCCAATGTACAATAATTGTACATTGAAAAGATTAATTGATTGACTTTTTGACAACAACTTAAAGAATGTCATTCAATTATAAGTACACACAAAAGTTTGCTTACGCATTATTGTAGCTGGTGTCGAAACAGTTTCTTCGGCAACAGTGCAGTTTTCATCTTGAAGAATCGCTACGTCATCGATCGCGATATCACTGGTCAAAGTTTTACCTTTTATACCTTCAATGATAATCTGTAAATTTACCAGAATGAGCCATTTATATCCTCGCATAAAATGGTATCAACTTAGGCGCCTGTAAGAGGCTACTGTGATACGATAATTATAATATACATTACGATGTAATGCGATGCGATATGATCTGAAGTGATGATCTTCAAACATAGTAAAAGTCAGCGTCGGTCTGGCCCCAGGGAACACCGGGACTTTTCCCGGTGGGCCGGTACCCCCGTGGGCCGGTCCGGCCCAGCTCTTCTTCCCTATTCATTTTCATCCCACAGAAAATGGCACAGCTCAGCCCACTCCAGAATCTTTCTGGCCCACCCCAGGATTAAAAAGAGTATCTTTAAAAAAAATCTACAATAAAATAATCGACAAGTAAATTTTTTTCACTTTCTTAAAAAGTCAGAGAAACTCAGTGTGCTTATTGTAAAATTGTGAGCTCGCTTCGTTCGTTCAGTTTTGTTTTGCTCTCTAATCATAAGTTTGGTTGAAGGGGCCTCCAAACCTGGAGAACCCTTTTGATCAAATTCAAAACAAGGCTAAAATATGTTCAGTAAGTAACTGAGTCGGAGGCCCCCTGCGAAGACAAGATATTTTGCAAATTTTCGAGCTCGCTTCGCTCGCTCATTCTTTTTGTTTTACGAACATGTACCTATACTAGATTTCGGCATGAGCTGGAAGCTCCTGGTTTTAAATCCAGCATATCGTAGGGTCCTTCTTCATACGCTGACGGTAGTCTAAGGAGATGATCAGACCATCAAACTGAGTAAGTAACTGTTTCCATGGGACCAATATCGACCGGCATCCCAGAACCCTTCTGGCCCACCCCAGAAATCAAATGTACCACTTATTAAAAATAAGAGACACAGAATGTAGGTACTTCGAAAATTCGAGCTCGCTAATATCGCTAAGCTCGCTCAGCTTGTTCGTCTTGATTTCCGCATGAGCTGGAAAAATAGAGTTATAATGAAGCAAAATCTCGAGCTCGCTTCGCTCGCTCCTTTTTTAGAACGTACTGCACTGATCTCATTTAATATTGCTGTTAAATCTCGAGCTCGGTCCTGACTAGACGCATTGCAGTAAAATCACGAGCTCACTTCGCTCGGTCCTAAATTCGGTGAAATCTCGAGCTCGCTTCGCTCGCTCTAGGTTTTGGATCGTACAACTTTTCATAGTGTAGTTAAATCTTGAGCATGTTTTGCTCGCTCCAGAATTTACTTCGCCCGCTCCTGGATAAGATTGTATCACAAGGACCTAGACACATTACAGTAAAATCTCGAGCTCACTTAGCTTCGCTCGCTCCAGAATTTAGTGAAATCTCGAGCTCGCTTCGCTCGCTTTAGGTTTTGGATCCTGTGTATTTTCATAGTGAAGTAAAATCTCGAGCTTGCTTTGCTACTTCCAGATTTTCGGTTGTAAAAAATTCGAGCTCGCTTCGCTCGCTCCAGGATTAAATCTTATGACACTGATCTCATTATATTGCAGTAAAATCTCGAGCTCGCTTCGCTCGCTCCTGGCTACGATTGTATCATAAGGACCTAGATACATTGCAGTAAAATTTTGAGCTTACTTAGCTTCGTTTGGTCCAGAATGCAGTGAAATCTCGAGCTCGCTTCGCTCGCTCTTGGCTTTGGATCCTATAAGTTTTCATAGCGTAGTAAAATTTCGAGCTTGCTTTACTCGTTCCAGATTTTAGGTTGTAAAAAACTCGAGCGCGCTTCACTCACTCTAGATTTTAGATTTTATTGCAACGACCCTGGGCCTGCCCCCCCCTGGGAAAAAATGGTTGGGGAAAAAGTCAGTGGGCCGCTTGTTTGAATTTTCCCGGTAGTTTTTTGAGTCCCAGACCGACGCTGGTAAAAGTAAAGGCCCTGACAATATACCATTGATAACATTAAATGGATCTCCGTTAAATGTAGTAAAGAAATTTAAATACACTTAAAGGATGATGACGACATGGAAAGACAGCGTAGGGCTATTGCTACAAAAAGCAATATGCTTGCGCGCCGGTTTGCACAATGCTCGGTACAAGTCAAGATCACCCTGTTCAGGGCATACTGTCAGTCGTTCTACACCAGCCAGCCATGGAGCCAGCACACGCAGCGCGCATACAACGCGCTGCGTGTGCAGTACAATAACGCATTCCGCTGCATGCTGCGGCTGCCTTGGCGGTGTAGCGCTTCTGCCATGTTTGCCCTGAGCAGGGTGGACGACTTTTATGCAATTATGAGAAAAAGACACGCTTCGTTCATGTTTAGAATAAGAATCGTCTGACAATGGGATAATAGAGGCCGTATATAGTGCATGTAAATTCACTATATGCGGCCTCTAAAATCGCCAGCTAAAATGTATGTACGTAATTTCACTTTGTCTCGTTTTGTAATGTAATGTACCTAATCTGATGTTGAGATGACTCTAGTTTGATTTTATTAATAATTTACTATGTTTGTGCTTTTATATGGGTTCATAGTGACCTGAAATAAATACAATTTCATTTCATTTCATTTCATAATAGAGATACGATATTTAGGGGTGGATCCAGATTTCAATACAGACATGAAATTTGAGATCCAGAATTCACACTGGGAAATCTGGATCCACCTTTTTTTATCAATTGAGCCCCAGCAGTAGACCATGTGCCAGATTTGCTGGCACTCCGGCGCCTGATAGATTAGGGCCGCTTTTGCGACTATAAAATATAATTTACCTGGAAGTCATCCATTGATGAATTTAGTTGTGAAACACCACGGTACCAATCGTCTCCCTGGTTACCCCACTTCTCGAAGAGTATGTACTCCTGTTTCATTGTTTTCGGTAACGCAATGATCGTCTCCATCGTCATATTCTCCGGTTTCTGATATATTCTGAGACCTCCTGTCCACCTGGAAGAATTTTAGAGTTACAAAAAGATAAATAAGGTGCAGTACAAAGTTAGGTACTGTAGCATAATGGAGATTGTATATTATGCTACTACTGGCTGGTTTTGGATTCGGAATTTGAAACTAAGTAAGTGGTGTAGTCGGTCTGTTTTGGGGTCATTATTGTGAAGGCCACTAACATAGCCCACTGCTCACCGGATGTCAGCTATTAGCAATAGCTGGGCCGGCGCCCATGCATAGCTTAGTTTAAGAGGTCCCCACCTAGGTAGTCGTGCTAGCGTAGATTAGGCAGGTAGGCCTAGTTTTAAGCAAACTAGCTTAGCTAGGCGTTTTAAATTCCCAGTAAGGGGGGAATGATGTAGCATGGAGATTGTATATTATGCTACTATACTGGCTGGATTTGGATTCGGAATTTGAAACCCGCTAGGCTCGTTGTTCGTTTATTAATTCGTAGGACGATCAGCTGCCAAGCGAGTGCAAAATATTATAAAATACAATAAAAATCCAAATAATAGTGATACAAGATTTTAATTTGGCCTCTGGCTACGTCTCCACCCTATAGTACCTAATAAATATTTAATGTTTTAAACAGAAAACAACGCAGTGTTAAGTAATGTTAACGTGTTAAAAAGGCATCTTATCTTATCTTTTTGTGGGGGTTGGCAAGCGAGCAACACTTCGTTTCAGTTAGATCTTTTGTGTTGACCCCAATATTTCTTCACCCTTCAAATACATGGTCAATGAAGGAGGCAATACCATTGAGGGGAAAAAACCTAAGATCTCCCGGTTTTTGGGTATCCATCTCCGAGGAGGCACATGCGTTTTGCCGCCAAGACACAAAGTCACAAAGAATATACTCCATGGTCTTTTCATTCTCTCCGCATGCTCGGCAGTTCCTTTCAACTTTTCTTACCCAGAAGAATAGGCTTCTTCTGCGTAAGCTCGCAACATCTTCGACCCTATCTTCGTCCTGAGAACTGGATTGAGGTCAAGAGCAAATAAAAAAAATTTAAAAAGGCATAGAAATGAACTTACATTCCAAACATGTTATAGTAAAAAGAGAAGCAGCCATTTTTTGTCAGTTTTCCTTCGTAAATGGGCGATATAAGTCGAGCCGTGTCATTCTCAATACGTGATGTACTATCTATGTACATATAGTAACCTGAAAGAAATGTCAGCAAATAAAATTTTGTATTTTCTTGAAGAAACTCCGATTATGGCTGGAAAACTGATTCTGAAAATAATCCATACCTTATCGGTTTGAATAATAATTAATGCACAGACCCAGTAGTGTAGCGAGGGGAGGGGGGGGGGGGGGCAGGGGGCGGCAAATTCGAGAAAAATATAGATTGGTTGAGCTCTGTCTATAACCAATTCGTAAAGGAGTGAAAAGTCGAGCTCGCTTCGCTCGATCTAAGTTTCTGTTTTAATTGCCGTGCCTACACATAATCTTAAAGAGTTTTGCCTACAGCTAAGATGTGGTGCTAAAAATTTCGAGCTTGCTTCGCTCGATCCATAGCCTTTACTTCGTTTACTTTGCACATGTTCTGTACGTAAAAAACTCTGGCACTAACCGATTCGTGCTGAGGAGAAAAGTCGAGTTCGCTTCGCTCGCTCCAAGTTTCTATTTTTGCATGGATAAACCAAAAGATGTCTGACCAAAAACTGAATTGATGTGAAAAAAAATTTCGAGCTCGCTTCGCCCGCTCCATTTTTTTTGGGTTCCGTACCCAAAGGGCGAAAACGGGACCCTATTACTAAGCCTACGTTGTCCATCCGTCCGTCCGTCCGTCCGTCCGTCTGTCCTTCCGTCCGTCTGTCCTACCTATTTAGGGCTGTAACTTTTGAACCGTAATAGCTAGACAGTTGGAATTTTCTCAGATTATGCGTTATTATGGCGGATTTGTTAACAAATAATAAAAATGTCAAAAAGTTAAAAATTAAGGGGGGGTTCTCAACTAGAAACTAGTTTTTATCAACGTTTTTTCTTCACGCTCTGTGGTAAAAACGGTAATACATACAAGCGTCAAACTTAATGTGATTATAGATCAAACTCTACAGAATATCAACAAATACTAAAAACCGGCTAAGTGTGAGTCGGTCTCGCGGTAAAGGTCTCGGACAAAAAAATATTTTTTCTATGTTAATAATGTTGTGTTCTGTGGTGGTGTGGTACGGAAACCTCGGTGCGCGAGTAGCCCTACTCGCACTGTAGAGATGATGATTACAATGAAGTGCGGACCGAAACAGGGGCGATCATCGAAACATCGAAAGTCCGGGTACAGGGCCAGATTCGAACCCGAGCGTGGATCGTTCCCGCTCTCAACAAGCCTCCGGCCCAGCTCTCGTATAAAAGCCTTGGCCTCACAAACAAAAACTGGTCTACGGGGCTGTTTAAACAGAAGTGACGTGGCGCGCACATTTCGCGGGCGGGATGCGGCAATATAAACCTTATAGTACGTAGCATAGAGTCATTTGGAGATTTACGCCCGCGCCTACAGGCGACGTCGCCTGGTGGCGGGGGCGCGATTTTTCTTTACGTCAAAAAACGACACTATGCTACGTAATATAAGGTTTATATTGGTGTTACTGTGACTACCCGCCACCGCCACGCGTCTCTTCTGAATAAACCCTAATGGTCCAAGATCCGACCGTAAAATTATGCACCTATTTCATAGGCGAACGAAATGTGATTCTAGTGTATGTTTACACAGGGGTTAATTTAAGGCCACCAAGTTGCCTAGAAAAATCTTGCCGCAAGTACGTTTTCCGGTATGATTTTTGGTATAACTTTTTCCACCTATCTGTTAGGGGAGTAAATGAGATACCATCGGAAGGAGACTGATCTAAAGTACTGGTTAAACAAGGGTTGCCACCTCTCAATCTGCCGCAACTATAGGGTTGCCAGGTTCAAAGAATTCATTTTTAGCCTGCCAACCCTATAGTTGCGGCAGATTGAGAGGTGGCAACCCTAGATCCCCAGATCTCGGTCTATAAGCATAGTCCTAAGTTAACTCACCAGTTCCATTACTCCCCAAAGTGTGATCCGTTGTAGGTCCAGTGAAGAGTATAGAGCTGGGAGTGTTCACGTTGGTCCTTTTCCAGTCGAAATCATGAAGTTCGTCCTGCTTCCATCCACAAATATTTGAGTCCTCGAAGTCACAACTTAAAATGGTGGGCTTTTTTGTTTCTGGAACAAAGAATCTCATTGGAAACGTGATGACTTCAGTTTAAATATTCAGGGTTTCGTAGTCAAACAAGGAATGAAGGATCCCTTATTCTTTTGTACATTGTGTCCTTAGACAATTTAATAGGGACGAGTTACGCGTGTCATTCTACTAAGAAACATTTCTGCCACTTTTTGCGGGGGGCGAGGTAACATGAAATCCGCAACATGGATTTTATTCCCCATAAGTTTAGATTCTAATTTTGAATGTTAAAAATCATGAAAAGTAGTCTCGTGTGAACCCCAAACGTTCTAAGTTCAAAATTATTGTTTCGCTATTATAGGCTGTCTCGTTTAGTGATAAGGTATAAAATTGGGTGTAAATGCGCAAGATTAATTGATCTAATACCGTGGCAGAGGGGAAATGCTACCGCAAGGCGAGTCCCTATTGAATTGTCTAAGATTGTGTTTGTCTGTCTGACTGTAGGTATGCCCCTTCTCAATAACATCCCCATTTTTGAAAATTGAGAAACAAAAACAGATACAGGGTCCAACTTAATATGTAGACAGTTTTTTGATAAGAGGATAATCATACCGTCAAACTGAACAACTTTCTCTATGGGACCAACATCGAAATCATGAAAAAAATGAATGAAATAAAAAGCAACCGTCCCCTACCATCAATACATTTGGCTCGAGTAGGTTTGCAGTTTTGTATGGTAGATTAAAGGGGAGGCCTTTGCCCAGCATTGGGATAAAACAGGCTAGTAAAAAAGAAAAGAAAAACATATGGACATAGTCTTTCTCATATTATTCTTGAAAGAATTATTAAAATCGGCTTAGTTTTGAATGAGGAAACAGGGGAATTCGTTGTCACTTTCGCACTGGTAGCTTGGTTGCACAGGAAGAGCGCGACAGCAATAGATCTGTTAAATACCTACTTATTCTTCAAACTTTTTGCAGTCGGTCTTTTCTTTTAAGGCTATTCTACCGTTGGCGCGGTCCATACAAACGTAGTATGGTGATATTTTCAATACTATCTAATTAATAACCTACCATCTGATTTAAAATGTATAAAAGGGACTACAGAAACTATAAAAGCTAAAATAAAAAGATATATATTGGATTACTAAACCTATGCATACTGTAACAGCACTGTGGTGTTACCCTGTATTGCAATGCGTGCATATGTATGTATATAAATGTATGCATTGTTTTGCCATATTTGAATTCTCCTGCCTAGTGGTCCAGTATAACCCCCTGTGTAATCCGAACCCAAGACTCCGTCGAAGGGCTAGGCAGGAGGTTAAATTAATACCAGAAAGTTAAATCTATTCTGTGCATGCCCTCATTGTTGTTATTGTTGGTATTGTTATCGATAAAGACTTAAACTAATTTATCTTAAAAAAATGTTGTTTTGTTTTAAATTAAAATTGTTTTGTAGTCAAAAATTAAAATCAGACCTGTAACTGTACTTTTGAATTAGTTAACGTCACGCAGCAACTGTGGATCTCCCGCTAAACTCTTTAAGGAGTTTTGGAGAGAAATTGTTTATTCTAGATTATAATTTTTTTTTTTTTTTGTAAAAGTTAAATAAATTAAAAAAAAAAAAAAAAAAGTCAATGAAATTTTTCGAAAACAATCAAGTAACTAATCTCTATGTCGGTATGAAGTCAGATTTTCGTTAAAATATACAGTTTCAATGCTAGGATTAATTGAAGATTTGTATGGAAATATTTGTGGCACTGTAACATTAAAACTATAAATTTTATCGAAAATCTGACTTTATACCGACATAGAAATTAGTTACTAGATTGTTTTTGAAAAATTTCATTGACTTTAATTGGATAGTATTGAAAATATCACCATACTACGTTTGTATGGAGCGCGCCAACGGTAGAATAGCCTTAACTAAGGTCTTTCGACTTGATTATGACTTGACTTGTGAATGGGCTTCAGATTGACTTATAAGAAGACTTTAGAGTATTATTTAGAGAAATAGGATTCAGGTAACGCTATTGTGATCCGTAAATTTTAGTAGCTTCATACTGGAGTGCGATTTTTGAAACTCATTCTTTGAACTCAGCAGTTGAAAATGTCAATATTACTATGTAGACGTGCATCTTTCTACTGCTGATTTGATATTAAAAAATCATACTTCAGGAGTGCGATTTTTGAAAGTCAAATCTGCAGTAGAAAGATGCGTATCTCCATACATTTTCTACTGCTGAGTTCAACGTATGAGATTCAAAAATCGCACTCCAGGAGTGCGATTTTTGAAACTCATTTGCTGAGCTCAGCAGTTTAAAATGTCAAAATTACTATGGAGATATGCATCTTTCTACTGCTGATTTGACTTTCAAAAATCGCACTTCTGAAGTATGATTTTTGAAAGTCAAATCAGCAGTAAAAAGATGCATATATCTCCAGTAGCAATTATGACATTTTAAACTGCTGAGCTCAGCAAATGAGTTTCAAAAATCGCACTCCTGTTTTAGCGCCCAAGATTCAGTATTTAAAAAATAATCAGCATAGCATAGCATATGCTCACGACTTTAGTCCCCCAGGGGGTAGTCAGAGATATTCTGAAACATCAGAACATCCACGTTTCACTAGTAGTACCGAAACTGTCCATTGTGACGGGGAGTGAGCCCGATGCCACTTGTAATAGACAGTAGGTACAATACATGCCTCGAAATTGAAGCATGCAGGTTTCCTCACGATGTTTGCCTTCACCGAAAAGCCAGTAGTGTTACAATTAAATCGTGCATAAATTCCGAAAAACTCATTGGTACGAGTCGGCCTGGACGGAGATCGAACCATCGCCTCCTGCACGGCAGGCAAGGCTACTCGCCACTGGACCACCACGGCTTCTAAAATAATCTTCTTATATCTAAGATGTTTTATATGTAGATGCGTTGTCCGGGTTTCAAAATGGCAACAAAAAAGAAAGGTAATTGCCCGGCTTTCACATAGTCACGCGCCGTCTAGTGTACGGGCTACACGTCACTATGTCGCGCCATTTTAAAGTGCAGTGATGTTAGCGTATGACGCGTCTATTTGTAAAACGTCATTGTCTTATATCAAATACGTGGGTAGTTTCAAATATTTGGAATGCTTACCAACGCAACTAGGAACTGTCTCATTCCACTTGTCTCCATCGCAGTAGATAGCAGAAGAACCGACTAAGTCGTACCCAGGAATACAGAATATTTCTATTAATGCTCCGTTATTTCTCGTAAAAGTTTTACTCTTCTCTATTTTAGGTATAGGGCAGACCCCTTCTGTAAATTAAAAATAGGTATTTTTAAAAATAAAAGGCCTGACAAAAAACAAATACCTAAAGGCATTGCTAAAGGTCATCATCATCACAGTATAAGGTTAAATGTAATTACGACTATTAATTGCCAGTTGTACCACTGATGGTACTACTGACACGATCTAGTGCCAATTGTACCATTAATGGTACTACTGGCACCACCTAGTGCCAACTGTACCATTGATGGTACTTCCCGATTGTACTTCTGGTCCGGCGGGCGTTTGTTAAGTTTCGCCCCCGCCGAAGAAACGTTAAAACGTTAAACCGTACGTAACCCTTCGTACCCGAGTCCGACTCGCACTTGGCCGCTTTATTAATAAAGGTGGACTTCCGATCGATGCCAGCGGCCGATGCGACTAACGCGCGCGTCTGACGCCAGGTTCTGTCATATGTGACAGAACCTCGCGTCAGACGCGCGCGGCCGACGACAGACCTCACTTCCGAGGTCAGCGACTGACGCGTGCCTATTGTACACAGTGTTATCACTTCGGGGTATTTTCCCGGAAATTTTGGGTATGTTTTTATGTTTTGGTGTTTACACAAAAACATAAAAATACAAACAAAAAAACCAATATATATTTTAATAAAGAATATTTGACTGATTGATAGGTTTAGAGAATTTTTGAATGCTATTTTTTTACCAGATTTTTTATAAAATACATTTTTAGGAGTAATTTAATTACACAGGGATGCGTTGCGTCCCCTTGGCTTTTTAACCTGTATATGGATCGCTGTCTAACTAATAATTATGAAGGCAAGAGGAATTTTCCGAAAGTCATTAAAAAAGAAAAAGTTGTTTCAAGTGGCACGATAGATGGTGTTGAAGCGACTTTGCAGATAATAAAATACAAATAAAATAGTAAAAAATTAAGCAAATTTTCGGTAAAAACTCGGTAATATTTCTGGCAAACATTCTTGTTCTGCGTGACGTCAAAGCATAGCCGCGCGCAGCCGCGGCCGATGCGATAGACATCGGCCGCGCGCGTCTGACGCGCGCGTCAGTCGCTGGCATCGGAAGCGGCGCCATACGTTTTCATAGTAACTAGTATGGCCGCATCGGCCGTCGGCCGCGAGCCGCGCGCGTGAGACGCGTCGGCCGCTAGCATCGGAAGTCCACCTTAAAAGTTCCGAGTGCCACTTGTACCATTGACCAGCAGTATCATTAGTACTATTACGTAATGGTACTAATGATACAATACAGTGCCAACTGTACCATTGATGGTACTTCCCGATTGTACTTCTGGTCCGGCGGGAACAAACGCATTTTGTATCTGTTACTTAGTACAATTGCGTGATAATGATCTGCCGCCCAATCGTATGATTCTGAGGTAAATGTCCGCCCGCGCCCCGCGCACTGCGTACTTCTTCTTTTTTAATTTTTATTTTTTATTTTTTTTTTTATTTATAAATTAATTGACTCTTGCTTGTGCGTTAGCACTGCATTTCCGCCAGTGTCAAGTAGTTTATTGGGAGAATCTGTCCCAATCTCAGAGATTGTTTTTGGTCAGGAACAAGAAGAGATTGAGGATTGCCGAGCCTCGTGGCAGGCAAAAACGCGACGCGCGAAACCACGCGAGACGAGTGCTCGGGTCAGTTCCTGCAACGTGACTCCGTACTTCTTCTTATCGTGTGGGAAGAGCCCAGGTGTCAGAGTTTTTTCAAACCGCCTTACGGCCTCTGACGTGGTTTTTATGTAAAGACTCTATCACCAGAGATAGTAGCTGAGACCAATGGCTTAACGTGCCATCCGAAGCACGCAATCATTTCTTTTCATACAATCAGGTGATTCAGCCTGCAATGTCCTAACCAACTGGGGAAAAACGCACAAAGTTACATAAATCACTAGGTGTCCCCCGTGGGAATCGAACCCACGACCTCCGTGTCGAGAGCCAATGCTTTTATACATTAGACCACGGAGGCAGTCGTACGATACCGACAATAATTATATTTTTTTTAATCATCAATAGGTACCAATTGTAAACATTGATAATGCAGTCTGTTATCATTAACAAGCGCTCTGGTTCAGTTTCGCCAACTAATTTAAATTATATTTATACGAGCTTTTACCCGCGACTTCGTCCGTATAAATTATATACCAGATTTTAAGTCAGATGATAAGCTATCAAACAAAAAAGTTTCATCGAAATCGGTTCAATAGTTTTTGCATGATACTCGAAAAAACAAACACCCAAACAAACAAACGAACAAGCAAACAGACAGAAAAAAAATCCAAAAATTTGTGATTTCAAAAAATCATATCGTAATCTTTTTTTTGTAAATATCTTCAACGTACAGACACACTTCTGTTACAGTTTTATAATAGTTTAGATTTAAAATATATTATTATTATTATTTGTATGTCTTTTCCTTATCTCGGGACATAAGTGTCCCGGACCTTTATTATTTAATGTCAATGAGGCTAAAGAGGGGTAGGTATCACTGTCAAAGTCATATCATGTGGGGGTCCGTGGTCTCTGCCTGCCCCGTTGGGACAATGGCGTGTGTATGTATGTACTTACTTTCACTAGCGCAAGAAGGAATCGGAACGTCCCATTCTGAATTCCGGCATTCCGCAAATTTATTCCCTACCAGCTGGTACCCTTTATCACACGTGAACATGATTATGTCTCCACTTGATCGGAGATCTGTTGTTTGGCTGAACGCCGACGACAGTGTTGTCCTAATGGTACCATGCTTTAAGGTCGGTAATTCACAATCATCCCCAATGTGTCCCCATGAACTTCTGTAATCTGGAACAAACAATAATAAAACTTATCGAGCGAATGTATTCCATCGACTTAGCCACCACACAACAAATTAACTTAAAAAAAAATTCTTTTTCACCGGTACCTACTTTTAGCACGAGACCGACTCATACTTGGCCGGTTTTTATTATTTGCTGTTATACTGTAGAGTTTGCTCTATAATTACACCAAGTTTTATGCTTGTATGTTTTACCGTTTTTACCATAGAGCGAAAAGAAAAAAACGTTGATAAAAACTAGTTCCTTGTATGAGGTACCCCCCTTAATTTTTAACATTTTCAACCGGCCAAGTATATGTCGGTCTCGTGCTAAAGTAGGTACCGGTGAAAAATAAATTTTTTGTAAGTTAATTTTTCGTGTGGTGGTGTGGTACGGAACCCTCGTCGGTGCGCAAGTAGTCCGACTCGCACTTGACCGATTTTATTATTTGGATGCCCACATTTTAGTGTCGCTTTTGAGATTCAAATCAAAACTGTGCTAAAGAAGTTTTCACTTCGAAAATAATAATAAAGATCATTATATTTACCATCACGTTCGCAAGAAGGAACCCGAACTCTCCATTTTGAATTCCGGCAGGTCGCATACTGGTATTTATTGCCTACCAGATGGTACCCGTCATCACAGGTGAACTTGATCCGCTGACTCCGCTGAAAGCCAGTCTTAGTCGCCTTACCATGTCTTAAGTGAGGTAATTTACAATCATTACGCGAACTTAGTCTTCGTCCGTAATAACCATAATCATCATAGTCATCTGAAAGAAACAATAATAAATTAATAACTCAGTAGGTAAGGTCCGCCACATACCTACATGGTTAAAGCCACGGATTTTGCCACTTTTACTCTGAGATGGTCATTAAATTTTCTCAAAAAATATAAGTAGTATAGTTTATGATGCATTTTTATCGTATGTAGTTCATTGTCTCATATGGAAAGTGGTAAAGATTACAGAATATCGTTCTACAGCTGAGCAATATCAATTTTTTCCCTAAAATCGGGTGAATTTCGGGTAAAAAAGCCAGGGGAAATTTGAGAGGAGTTATCTTGGACCAACATTTTAGAAACTTCTAGGCACTTTATATGATGAATATTTAATTCTACGGCATTATCAATATAATTGGCTAGAGTTTTTAATTACACGGCATTTAAGGATACAGAGGCTCTTTTTATGATTTTCCTGTTCTCAAATAATTTTCCAAAATTTTTGTCTTTCTCGCTACTAGTTCTCGCGACCAATTTTGTCTCCAGCTTTAAACGGAAATGTGAGAGTCGTATTTTATACGACTGAAAACACTAAACGCTTCAAGAAAAGAAAAACAGTTGTACGTTAGTTGTCATATTGCGTCTGTAAATCGGTCAGTTGCATAGTGAGTGCAAACGGGCAGTGGCTTAGGAAATACATTTTGTCAATATTTACTAAGTAAGCTTTGTATTTTTACTTAGATTTATAGTGCCCTAGGATCCCAAAACTTAGGCTATTGAATGCAGTTGATTACAATAGCTTAAATACAGCAAGTTTGCGAGTAATCTTTGTTTCCTTCCCGCAACCGCTGTCCATTCTGCGACTTTCTTTACACCGGTGACGTGTATTCACGACACCTTCATTTAATTTTGATACCATTTTTAAGGTCGGCTTACACTGTGGTATATTGTTTGTAGAAAAATTTCTTACTTACAATATCCATGGGTACTACCTACTGAACTAATTTTGATGAAATTTTGTTTGGAAATAGCTTGAATCCTGATGTCGAGACGGTCAGGCTTAACGGTTTTAGTATTTAAATGGGTATGGGTATGTATGTGGGTTGGTCGTGTCGGTCGGGTCAGTAATTTAACCTAAAATCTACCAGAATTCGATTTATAACATGGAATACCACTAAATACTCAGTTATTTTTCCCTATAAACTACAGGGTGGATTCGAAATCAGTCGACATAGTTTAGGAGGACATTAATCGTAACCTAAACTAACTTAGTACAGGTAATAAATAATAGTTAAATAATTTGAAGTAATTTTTATTTGATTATGATTTCTAATAAATAATCATTATGAATGTATTGTTATTTTGATTATTGTCTGATATTGTGTTCGATGTAATCCAAACTTTATAATTTTTCACTACCAGAAGCGCGATTTTTGAAAATCATACGAGCGACTTGACAGTAGAAAGACACATTGTCTCCATAGTAATTTTGACATTTTCTACTGCCAAATCGATCGTATGATTTTCAAAAATCGCACTTCTGGAGTGCGATTTTTGAATATCAGACGTTCAAAACGAGTAGTAGAAAATGACGTAAAATCGATGATTTGCCATTTTTGAATTCAACTTTCTATTACTCGCAACGAGTGCTCCGAACCACTCGTAACCAATTCTACCACTCGAATGTTTGACGTTTGTAATGTTGTCAGAAGTGCGATTTTTGAAAATCATACGGGTGACTTGGCAGTAGAAAATGTCAAAATTACTATGGAGATTATGCATCTTTCTACTGCCAAACCGCTCGTATGATTTTCAAAAATCGCACTTCAGACGTCAACAGATTTAACTTTTTTTCTACGTTCCGTTAACCCATAATTTTGGCGGTAAAATCCGATTTGAAATGTTACTATGAAACCATTCATTCGTTCGTTCGTTCAATTGAAACATTTTCTGTGTGAATCGAAACGGTTTTGGCACATCCGAACGATTTCAAAAATAGAGAAAAACGTAACCACTCGGAGTGAAAATCTCAATTCGTATGCGAATGTCAAGTCGCTCGTATGATTTTCAAAAATCGCACTCCTGAACTGCGATTTTTGAAAATCATACGAGCGACTTGGCAGTCGAAAGATGCATAATCTCCATAGTAATTTTGACATTTTCTACTGCCAAGTCACTCGTATGATTTTCAAAAATCGCACTTCTGTTTTTGTCACTTTCACGAATTAGTCTAAGCGTGAAAGTGACAAAAACTGGTAGTGAAAAATTATAAAGTTTGGATTATTAGTCTAAGCTTTCACGCTACGGTAGTGTTAAATTTCACGCCACTTTCACGTCACCGTCGCAAAAAATTCCGCGATACTTTTATGCGATTTGTGTGGAAATCAGTGACTTTACCCACATACGGAATTCCAGATCAGGATCATAATCAGGATTACGATTTCGTATGGATTTTCTCCCTCCATAAAATCAAATCCTATACGCACAATCCTGATTCGGAATTCATCATCATCATCATCAGCCTATAAACGTTCCACTGCAGGACACAGGCCTACCCTCAGGGAGGGTGTATGGGCATTAGTCCACCACGCGTGCACAATGCGGATTGGTAGACTTCACATACACATCAGAATTTCTTCTTCAGCGTATTCAGGTTTCCTCACGATGTTTTCCTTCACCGTTTGAGAGCAGTCGGTATTACCACTACCTCTTATATATTCCATGCCATTACTTACATAAGTTAGAAAAATTCATTGGTACAATGGCGGATTTGAACCCGGACCCCCATAATTGGGTGTCCATGCCTCTCAGCAACGCGCCACCGACGCTCTATTTTTTTATCTATATTCCAGATCGGAATTCCGTACGTGTATAATATGACAGGACTAAATGGAACGAAAGTCGAGTGAATACAGGCCCTGTACCCGCACTTTCGATGTTCGCTATATCGCCACTGTTTCGGTCCGCACTTCATTGGAATAGAGTTGACATTATTGGAATAAAAATGTTCGAGCAATTGCGAAGTTCCAATGTGCGGGTAGACGCCCAGTGTGTAAATGGATGCGCTCCGTACAAAAAGCTAAGTAAGTGTGGTGTTGTTACAGTGGCCGACTGGATCCAGGGCCCCGATTAATTTTGAATCCGCCATATATTTTGAATTTCCGAGCGGAATTCTAAAAAAAATAACATCCTGTATTTTTAGGGTAGGTAGGGTAGATAGGGACCAATTCCAATCACGGTTCAGTTGAGACATTTATACAGGGTGAAATTGATATCATTGGCATCCTTTTAAACTAAGAGTCTACCCATCAAACTGAACAACTTTTACTATGGGAGCAAACCGATCGGAGCAACTAAAAAATCAGCTGTCTCATACTAAACTGCAGTGCCTACTCGACTCAAATGTATGCAATAGCAGATTTTTTTTCTTACTCCGATCGGTTTGCTCCCATATTAAAGGTTGTCCAGTTTGATGGGTAGACTCTTAGTTTAAAAGGATGCCAATGATATCAATTTCACTCTGTATACCGCAATCGGTGCCCAGTGTTATAAAAGATGGGATGGTAGGTGGAAGGATATTGGCCTCGATTCGGTGTGTGCCACGACTTAACTAAACTAAATTTATTCCTGTCACTTTCTAAAATAAGATTAAGAAAAGAGACAGAAAACCTGTCAAAGTGACGTTAAACGCCCAAAAACGACTTAAATAAGATGGCGTACATTATGATAGGCATCTTATTTTGCTCATTTAACGTCACTTTGACAGCACTAAAGTCAGCTGTTGGTTTTCTGTCTCTTTTCTTAATCTTATTTTAGAAAGTGACAGGAATAAATTTAGTTAAGTTAAGTCGTAGCACAGTCCGAATCGATACCAATGTGGTAATCTTTAGTACCTATGGTTTTTCAGTGATGGATTTTCAAAAAGCCATTAAAATAGAGAAAGTAGTTCTAAATGGTTCGATCGATGGCGTTGACGAGAGATAGATGAGCAACCATGCAACATAACATAACATAACATAACATAACATAACATAACATAACATAACATAACATAACATAACCTAACATAACATAACCAAAAATTTTATACAGTAACAAGATTGTGCACTACAGTGCTGGCAACGAGACCAGTAAGATTCCCAGAACACTTGTACGTCCCTTTCTAACTAGGGTGTTGGCAACACGTTAGAAAGAGACACACTGGTGTTCCGAGGCGAAACATTTGCTTGGTTGTCAGCCTACAACAACATTGAAAGAGTTTGGTCCACTTATAGTGTGCACGACAGAACATAGAACGATCATTTGTACATAGTTTTTTTGTCTCAATTTACTTTACTTTGTTTTGATTAGTTATAGGATAGTTGTTTTGTATTGTTTCGCTTTGAATAAAGCCATAATTTCTTATTAGGATTAGGGCCTAGTACATAAGTTATGTAAATAGTTAGAATAGGGCATGTATTTCATTGTTTAAGTGATTTCCCTTGAGATTCCTACCCCAGTTAGATAGGTACACATTTCCCTAGTTAAATTAGCACATAGTTTCATCAGATTTTAAAGTAAATAACACGATTAGCTTACATAATTCCAGTTAGAATTTACCCTGATTAGACTTAGTATCTCATTAAAAGGTAGGAACTTGAGAGAAATCAACGATAGAAAGAGACAGTGCAACTGTCCCTGTCGGCGCATACAGGCGAGCGAGGGGGGCCCCGACTCCCGCGAATCCGCGGTATGAGGAAGCGGGGGACGGGGTCATATAAATATTGAAATCTTTCGCGCGCGCTCCTCACTCTGTTTTGCGCCGGCAGACGTTGAGAATGATATGTTTGGATGTTAGAAAATAAGTAAGTAAGTAATGAACATTGTTTCTTTGCTGTAAAATGTAAGATTGAGATAGAAATAAAGAGATTTTAGTCAAGGGGAAGAGTGCGGGGTGAAGGGGAGTGGTCGCTCGAAAATCGTATAAAAGAAGCGCCGATTCGGCGCAGATTCAGTCCGGATCCAGCACTCGAGAAGAAAACATCTTGAAGAAAGAAAACTCTCTGCGACCACTAGCCCTCTCTGCCCCACCCTCCAGCCTGGCTCACATTTGGAAAATCGCATCGGCATTTTTATTGAGAAGAAAGAAACCCCTACTTACAGTCCACGCTCCACATTTGGTCCTTCAGGAGCCGAATCAAGAAGAACCTGCGAAGATATTCAAGAAATTTGAAGAGATTTTTGAAGAATCGAAGATGCCGATTACCACACGCAGCCAGTCTGGTAGAGAGGGCGACGGGTCGCAGACCACGTTGCGGAACGCGTCGAACCCAACTACGAGCGCCGAGTCAAGCGCCACCGGGTCCGGAACCACCACGACGGCAACGAACACGACGTCGTCGGGCACCGCCGCTACGTCGTCGGGCACCGCTGCGACGTCGCAAGAGACCATGAAGCCGCCGTCGAAAGCAGCGTCGAGAGCGCCGTCACGTCGCTCTGCCGCCTCCCGCAGGAGGCTCTTCGCGGAGCTGGAGGCTAAGGAGCGCGTGGCGGAGCTAGAACAAGAGCAACTACGCGTCGCTACTGAAATCGCGAAGCTTCGTCTAGCGAAGATCCATGCAGAAGCTGAATCGTCGGACGAAGAAGAAGAAGAGAACCAAGAAAAAGAAGAATCCTCCGTTCGAGTCGAAGAATGGTTGAAGAAACAAGAAGAAGAAAGAAGAGCGACGTCACCCCCGCCCCGCACGCAGCGGGAAGCGCCACGGAAGGATGGACGAGGACAGGGCGATCACCGCGGTGATCACCAGGGCAACGAAGAGCCCCGGCCTGCGCGTCAAGACATCTCTGAACTGGCGGCGGCCATCACCCAGGCCATGAGATCTGTTACGAGGGAGGCGCCGAAGTACATTCAAGAATTACCCATCTTCAACGGACAATCGAACGCGTGGCTGCCATTCAAAGCGGCGTACGAAGACACGGCAAGAGGATTCTCCGACACCGAGAACATAGCAAGACTAAGAAAAAGTCTCCGGGGCATCGCGCTAGAAGCGGTCCAGAGCCTGCTCCTATCCAACCCGGAGCCGAGCGTCATCATCGCCACGCTCGAGAGAAGATTCGGTCGCCCTGAAGCTATTGTCATGGGCGAAATGGAGAAGATCAGAACACTTCAGAAGGTAGGAGACAACCCACGCGATCTCATCGTGTTCGCTAACAAGATAGCGAACATCGTCGCGACCGTAGAAGCACTGAAGAAAATCCATTACCTGTACAATCCCGAAATGGCGCGAAACGTGATTGAAAAATTGTCTCCGATCATCAGAAGCAAATGGTTCGACTTCGCCGCCCGAAACAAAGAAGACGTTCCTGAGCTGAAGCGACTGGCCACCTTCCTGAACGAAGAAGCAGACAAATGCGGCGCCTACGCTTCACTTGAGACCGTCACAGAAGAAAAATCGTAGAAAAGACAAGAAAGAACATTCAATGTGAACACGCTACGCTGCCCAGCCTGCAACGGACCACACAACCTACCTGACTGCAAGAAATTCGTAGCTGCCAGCACGGACGAGCGGTGGGAGATAGTGAAGAAAAGTCGTGTTTGTTTCCGCTGCCTGCGCAACAACCACCGCCACGCCGACTGCAGAGCCAAGGTATGTGGTCATCAGGGTTGCACCATATCGCATCACAAGCTTCTTCATCAGTCGAGACCGAAGATCGAAGAACCACGTAGCGAAGAACCACCTCGTCGCACACAAGAGCCGCCGCATCGCGAAAAAGTCGGCTCTACGTACGAAGACACGAATAACACGGCGAGCAACGGCACCGCACGGCGCGCTTATTTGAAAATCGTTCCTGTAGTTCTCACCGCAGCCAACGGAAAGGAAGTAGAAACGTTCGCGCTACTCGACGAGGGCTCTACAATCACCATCATCGACGAGAAAATTACACAAGAACTCAACGTCGACGGGCCCACCGATCCAATGAACGTCCGTGGTGTGAGCGGGAAGGAACTACAGTACCCGAAAAGCAAGCGCGTCGACCTGAAAATCCGCGGCAAATACGCAGACGAAACATGCGAGCTACGCGACGTGCGCACCGTGCGAGAGCTCGACTTCGCTTCTCAGAGGGTCGGCAGAAGAGACATCGAAGATTGCCCGCACCTGAATCAAATTCGAGACGAGCTGGTATACGAAGAGGCGCATCCGAAGCTACTCATCGGGCAAGACAACTGGGATTTAATTATCTCAGGCGCGGTGCGAGCGGGACGGAAAGACAAACCCGTCGCATCGTACACGAAGCTGGGATGGGTTCTTCACGGCTGCCGCTCATCCATGACGTATCCAGAAACCTTCTGCGGACATCTAACCATCGTTCGAAACAACGAAGACAACGTAGAGAAAATTACGAACTATTTCAAGTTGGAACCGATTGGAGTAGAAAAACCGACAGAGAAGAGCGTTCCCGAGCAGCCGGTATTGAAATGTCAGAAAAAACAAGCTGCAGCCTGCCCGACGGACGCTTCGAGACAAGATCGACAGTACAGCAGTTCGCCGCCAACCCGCGTGTCGCCACTGTCGCCATCGGCGGGAGAGAGACAGAGAAATCACAAGAAATCTTACGCGACGACGGACTGCATCGATCTGAAGTCGAACACTCGAAATGAACGAGACACCAAGAAAGAAGTACAGAAGACAGAAGAAAGGGAGACAGGTCACGTCAGCGTCACCCACCAGCGACCTGACCACGCTCACCTCCCTCGAGTCGAGCGTTTCTCGTCGTTCACACGCTTGCTACGAGCTACGGCACGCGTGCTACAGTTCGTAGACCTATGTAGGCGTAAGAAAAATGAAACAGTGTTGGCTACGAAGCGAAAACGAACGCGAGAAAACAAGAAAAACGACTTCGATTGGAAAACTGATAAGAAGACTGATAAGAAAGCACGCAAGAACGAGACGACACACGCGAAGAAAAGAGATGGCAATATCGTCGGAATCGAAGCGCACTATCTCATTCGCGCCGAAAAACTGTGGTGGAAAGCGGTACAGGAAGATTGTTTTTTCGAAGATTTACGTCGAGTGAAGAGTGGCGCGGCGCCTCAACCTGGAGACAGGCTATCGGCGCTATCAGTAGTGGTCGGCGAAGATGGAGTTCTGCGCCTCAGGGGAAGAATCCACGCTTCGCCTGACATCGACGAAGAGACGGCCAGCCCGACTGTACTCGACGGGAAACATCTTTTTACGCGACTGTACATACATCACGTACACGAGCGGCTACACCACGGCGGCATCGAGACGGTAGTGAACGAGCTACGACAGAGAATGTGGATACTGAAAATACGACCGACGGTGCGTGACGTCATCAAGCACTGTCAGCGCTGCAAATTGAGAAGAGCGAAGCCTACGTCCCCGGCGACCGGCGACCTGCCCCCGGCGCGTGTGTCTCACCACGCGCGGGCCTTCAGTTTTACAGGCCTGGATTATTTCGGGCCAGTGGAAGTCACCGTCGGACGGCACCACGAGAAGAGATGGGTCGCGCTCTTCACCTGCATGACATCACGAGCCGTACACCTGGAGGTCGCCGCCTCGCTGAGCGCCGACTCGGCGATCTGCGCCCTACGACGGTTCGTGGCACGAAGAGGAGTGCCTAAGGAGCTGTGGAGTGACAACGCGACGTGCTTCAAAGCTGCAGAGAAGGAGCTCGCCGAGGCCGCGCTGGCGGCGATTGGCGAGGAGGCGACGGCGCGACGCATCGCCTGGCGCTACGTCCCCCCGGCCTCCCCCTTCATGGCCGGCGCGTGGGAGCGCATGGTACGCACCGTGAAGGAGGCATGCGCGTCACACTACACGAGCAGTACCCTAGCGACGAGACACTGCTCACCCTGATCGCCGAAGCAGAGAACACCGTCAACTCCCGCCCACTCACCCACGTGGCGGTGAGTCCAGATGAACCGGAGGCGCTCACACCCAACCACATCCTGTTGGGACCCAACTCGCACGTCCCACCACCTGGCGAGTTCACCGCAGACGACCTCACCGCGCGCAAGCACTGGCGGCGCGCACAACGCCTGGCAGACGTCTTCTGGAGCCGCTGGGTCAAGGAGTACCAGCCGCTACTCCAACACCGGCGGGAGCCTCGCACGACCGGCGCGCCACCCGCTGTCGGCGACCTGGTGCTCATCTGCGACCCCAACCTGCCGCGCAACACATGGCCGAGAGGACGCATCATCGCAGTCTACCCAGGGCGAGACGGCGAGGTGAGGATCGTGGACGTCGAGACCAGCAACGGGCACGTCCTCCGAAGACCGACCAAGAGGATCGTCGTGCTACCTGTTGGATCGCAGAGCTGCGACGGCGGGAGAAATGTGCACGACAGAACATAGAACGATCATTTGTACATAGTTTTTTTGTCTCAATTTACTTTACTTTGTTTTGATTAGTTATAGGATAGTTGTTTTGTATTGTTTCGCTTTGAATAAAGCCATAATTTCTTATTAGGATTAGGGCCTAGTACATAAGTTATGTAAATAGTTAGAATAGGGCTTGTATTTCATTGTTTAAGTGATTTCCCTTGAGATTCCTACCCCAGTTAGATAGGTACACATTTCCCTAGTTAAATTAGCACATAGTTTCATCAGATTTTAAAGTAAATAACACGATTAGCTTACATAATTCCAGTTAGAATTTACCCTGATTAGACTTAGTATCTCATTAAAAGGTAGGAACTTGAGAGAAATCAACGATAGAAAGAGACAGTGCAACTGTCCCTGTCGGCGCATACAGGCGAGCGAGGGGGGCCCCGACTCCCGCGAATCCGCGGTATGAGGAAGCGGGGGACGGGGTCATATAAATATTGAAATCTTTCGCGCGCGCTCCTCACTCTGTTTTGCGCCGGCAGACGTTGAGAATGATATGTTTGGATGTTAGAAAATAAGTAAGTAAGTAATGAACATTGTTTCTTTGCTGTAAAATGTAAGATTGAGATAGAAATAAAGAGATTTTAGTCAAGGGGAAGAGTGCGGGGTGAAGGGGAGTGGTCGCTCGAAAATCGTATAAAAGAAGCGCCGATTCGGCGCAGATTCAGTCCGGATCCAGCACTCGAGAAGAAAACATCTTGAAGAAAGAAAACTCTCTGCGACCACTAGCCCTCTCTGCCCCACCCTCCAGCCTGGCTCACATTTGGAAAATCGCATCGGCATTTTTATTGAGAAGAAAGAAACCCCTACTTACAGTCCACGCTCCACATTTCCCCTACTTACAGTCCACGCTCCACATATAGAATACTATATACAATGTTCTTGAACATAACATAATTTTTTTTTTCTTCATCTAGTGTAGGTAGATAATAAAATATTATACAAAATCGTCTTTTTTAAGTAGGTAGGTAAGCAGAAAAATAGGAAGCAGATAAATAACAGCTACTTCGTCAACGGACGCGTCTGACTCAGTAAGATAAATTTTTTTGCCTACAGGAAAACAGATAAACAGGAAAATACGCAAAAAATCTAAAAATGGTATCAATGCATTACGTACGCTAAACGCCCCCAATTAATAATTTTTCAAATACTTATCTTCAATGTAGGTACAGACACGCCAAGTTTAAAATTTTATTAGGGACGTAGGACACACTGAAAGTTTTTAGAATGGACCAGTTATACAGGGTGTAACAATACACCCTTGTAATACTTAAGGGGGTGCTTCAGACCATCAAACTGAGCAACTTTCACTATGGAGAAAAACATCGAGAAAAAATAAAAAAAATCTGCTGTCCCATGCATTTTAATCGAATCGGTACTGCAGTTTTGTATGAGACAGGTGATTTTTTTTAATTTTTCTCGATTTTGGCTCCATAGTGAAAGTTGCTCAGTTTGATGGTCTGAAGCACTCCCTTAAGTATTACTAGTGTGTTTTGTTACACCCTGTATTAGCGACAATACCAATGAAAAAAATTATTTTAATTTCTGATAAACAACCTTTTGGCAACCTATAGCTGAAAAGGAGTCAATTTATTGTAGGCCCACAAACGGTTACGTTTATTGATGGTATAACACTCTAAAAACATAATTTAATTTACTATAGTAATCGGACGAAAGATTAGGTAAAAATGCAAAAGGAATTATGAAATGAATATAAAAATTTGTGTCCGTATAGCTAGCGTACACATGAAAGGGATTTGGCTGGGACTAGTGCCAATAAATAGTTCCTAAATAGTGCCTAATTAATAGTATCTAGGTCAAATAAATAGTGCCTCTATACTTTACGAGATATCGATTTTTTTTACCTGGTACGCTGGCTTGACGTCAAGGTAGCGTACACATTTTCTGTGGCTAAAACGGCTTGCATTGCAGCATCGAATTTACACTCAAAAAATAGTTCTCAAATAGTGCCCTAGGCATCCAAAATCTCATGAGGCTAGGTCTTCAGGGAGCGGAGATATAAATAAGTCTTTTAAATAAACCACGGAGCTGGCGTTGCGCTGGCGTACACACGAATTAACAATTTTTTTCTTACAGATGGAGACGTTTCTTTTTATAAAAACTACATCAAATAAATAGTTCCTGAAATAATGCCTCTGCCAGTACTAATATTTTATGTAAAGTCGTAGTGAAACAATATAAAAAATCGATGCAAAGTTCTACATACTAAACTTTAGTAAAATCTCATACCGAGAGAGATACAATTTTTTTCTTACAGAAGGCTGTAAGAAAAAAATTGTTAATTCGTGTGTACGCCAGCGCAACGCCAGCTCCGTGGTTTATTTAAAAGACTTATTTATATCTCCGCTCCCTGAAGACCTAGCCTCATGAGATTTTGGATGCCTAGGGCACTATTTGAGAACTATTTTTTGAGTGTAAATTCGATGCTGCAATGCAAGCCGTTTTAGCCACAGAAAATGTGTACGCTACCTTGACGTCAAGCCAGCGTACCAAGTAAAAATAATCGATATCTCGTAAAGTATAGAGGCACTATTTATTTGACCCAGGTACTAATTAGGCACTATTTAGCAACTATTTATTGGAACTAGTCCCAGCCAAATCCCTTTCATGTGTACGCTAGCTATACCTACGGACACAAAAATTTGCCATAATCGCCACGCTTGGCAGGCGGGTTGGCGATCGCAGTTGGATTGAATGTGTGTACTCAGAGGATGCTGCTGCCCATCCTCCGGTAGATCCCTTAGTCGCCTTTTACGACACCCACGGGAGGAAATGGGACGGTGCTATTCTTAGCCGACACCACATGGCAAGCCGACACCACACGGCATTTGTGTACTTACCTAAGATTATCATTATGAATCTCCAATTCTCCATATTTAACTACAAAAATGTCACGGGAGTAACATGCCATGATAAAGTTTGTATATCGATTTTTATTGATATCTGTTCTTCAGGATTATACAGGGTCCTTCTAAATATGCTGACACTTTTTTAAAGGGTTGATCAGACCATCAAACTGAACAACTTTATCTATGGGACCAACATCGAAACCGCGAAACAAATATCTGCTGTCCCATACATTTGGCTCGAGTAGGTTTGCAGTTTTGTCTGGACGAGTTTATTTTTTTTCGCGATTTCGATGTTGGTGCCATGGAGAAAGTTGTTCAGTTTGACGGTCTGATCATCCCCTTAAAAAAGTGTCAGCATATTAAGAAGGACCCTTTATTAAACGATTTTGAAAAAAAAAAAAAAAATGCCAAACTTACCTCTCCTCGATGGCCGGTCCCTTGCCTCAATTTGAGATAAAATAAATAGTAACAATAAATATTTAAAATACATTTTCACTATGTTTTATTGACTAAAAAATTAACTAGAAACACACTGTAACTATGAATGCGGTAGACACATTATGTATAGTGCTATGAATCAACTAATTGTATGCTATATTTATCTAAAACCACAAAGATAAAAATAACAGAGGCATCACAACTCATAAAGCACTAAAATTTATAGGCTATTGTTACCTATCCGAGTCACAGATTACCAGTTACTACTAGGGCTGCCACCGAGTGCCACCCATACTACAGGGTGTTAGGATATACAGGGTGAAATTGATATCATTAGCATCCTTTTATGGGGCTATGTGAAAAAAATAGGATTCTTCAAAGCTTCATATATCATGAAGTACTAACAGTAGGAGTATGATTTTCGGATATGTGTAAATTGAACATATAATTGAAGTTTTGATTTTTTGAAGTTTTGATTTTGAGCCAAAACACGATTAAGACAAATTTTCTCGATAGAAAAACAAGCCAAAGTAGCCTCCGTTTTTGTCTTTAAACGCTTGTAACTGCTAAACGGTGAATAATAGAAACATGAGACTTGATTTAAAAAAAAGAGATTGCTATTATCTAAGTTTGATTAGAGCAGAATTGAACTTACATAAATAGTACAATCACAATTAAATAAAGTTTGTTTTTTCGCTTGATTCGTTCCAGGCGCGCGCGCCGCCCCATCTCTTTCTCTCGCATCTGGCAGTAATATAAGCTATCACACGCCCGTTTCGCTTAAATTATTTTTCGACATAGGCCCTTAAACTAAGAGTTTAACCATCAAACTGAACAACTTTTACTATGGGAGCAAACCAATCGGAGCAAAAATAAAATCAGCTGTCACATACATTTGAGTCGAGTAGGCATTGCAGTTTAGTATGGAACAGCTGCTTTTATTTAGCTATTAGTTATGAATCATAACGTATGTTATATTGGTTTACTCCGCATTTTATAAATTACCCACAACGTAACATTGGACAGCTTTGAGCACAATCCAAGAGGCAGTTTAGGATGCGTTCTAAGCTGCCCCATATAATTTCAAATCTACCCCTCGAATTTTGTTCAAATCTGCCTCTACCCTCTTGTTTGAATTTGTTATCGTATTTCTTCTCAAACCGTATTAAATGTCTATAATATAGAGCTGTCATCTAAGCTAAATGAAATATCTTTTAAAAAGTTTCTTTATTGCAATATAATAAAAGTTTACATAAAACATTGATAGTAATAAAAATTGGCAACATGCCTTGTCCAAAATGTACAGTCAAAAATCCACAACAAGCTTCGTCACAAGAGAATAAAAATAAAAACCCACAGAACGTTTCGTCAGCAAAAAATAAAAAGATAAAAAGAAAAAAAAAAAGAAAAAAAGAGAAAGAGAAATAAAAAGATCTGTATTCTCCACATTCTTCAATCCACGGAGTTAAAACCTTACAAATTTTCTGCAAATGTGCTTGGTTGCGGTACTGAAAACAAATAGGGCTTCTAACTTTTTTGACACTTGTCAAACGCCCAGTTTATCATATGAATATGACCTAGGTGGGATTACCTCTAAAAATGTATTCCTATGAATATTAGACGCAAATTACTCGAGTTATTGCGACTGTTCAAATGTTCCCGCGTTCAAAGCTGCCTCCTTCTCCCCTACCCTGGCTCGCGTGTAGTCCTGATCTTAATCCCATCGAACACGTCTGGAACACATTAAAAAGATGGGTGAAGAATCGAAATCCAGTGCCAAGTACACTTAGAAAGCTTAAAACAGCGGCACAATATTCCGCAGTGTGATATTCAATTCAAAGTAAGTAACTGAGTCCGAGGCCCCCTGCCGTAGTCAAAATATTTTGCGAATTTTCGAGCTCGCTTCGCTCTCTCAATCTTTTTGTTTCAAGAATATATCTACTCCATTTCGGCATGAGCTGAAAGCTCCTGGTTTTAAAGCCAGCATATCGTAGGGTCCTTCTTCATACGCTGACGATGGTTTAAGGAGATGATCAGACCATCAAACTGAGTAACTGTTTCCATGGGACCAGTATCGAAATCTGGTGATCAAAATGGTCTAATTATCACAGGATCATCCCCCTAAAAAACACAATGTAGCAAATTCTCGAGCTCGCTTCGCTCGCTCCTTGTTCTTGGTGGTATTGCAGCGTCCTAGTCCCAAATCACATTGCAGTAAAATCTCGAGCATGCTTCGCTCGCTCCTAATTCCCAACCTAGTCGTATTGGCATTGCAGTAAATCTACGAGGTTGCTTCGCTCGCTCCTGGATTGTTTGGTCATTGCTTGCTTCGTCGCTCTTGATTTATGACCTAGCCTTATTGGATTACTCCAATCCTCCTCAGTCGCAATCCTGATTGCTTGAGATTTTAAAATCTCAAGCTCACTTAGCTCGCTCCAGGATTTACATAGATCTTATTGCAGATTTGCAATGGCCAAAATATCATAGTAAAATATCGAGCTCGCTTCACTCGCTCCTGCTTTTTAGTCGCTTGTTTCTTCTGTCACACGTGTTTTTTATTGTAATGCCCTAGTCGTATTGTAGTAAAATCTCAAGCATGCTTCGCTATTTTAGATCGTGAAAAACTGGAGCTTGCTTCGCTCGCTCCGGCTCTCCTGGCTCCTTGATTGATTCGCAGCCTGATCTTGTAGCCTCTCTACGCCCTGAGAAAAAATAATTGCTACGCCCATCCATGCCCTTCTTTTGACTTTGCCATAGTCGGGGAAAAAGTTGGTGGGCCGCTTGTTTGAATTTTCCCGGTAGTTTTTTGAGTCCCAGACCAACGCTGAATTCAAGAAATTATGGATGGTATCAGAAGTTATCAGAGCCCGTGGGGGCAATACCCCTTATTAAAACTGTATTTTTTTCAACATTTTGCATAATTTTTATTGATAATCTCCAACAAGTTTTTGAGTTTATTCATTACAAACACACACACAAAAATACAAATCTTTCCAAAAATGTTTATCAACGTAAATGCAAGATTTAACTTTCTTGTTTTTTTTTTTGTTCCAAATGACAGTAAACTTTGATTAAATGACTTAAATTTAACACTGATTTATCATTTAATAGTTTCATTAAATAAAAGTATATTTCATTCATTATTTAAAGTGTTAAGGGGCCCATTAACAGTAGTCCTACATGTAGGACTACAATGCAGGATGTGCCCACACACAGCCGTCCGTCGTCGGCCCCATTCAGTATTCACTATCCTACCAACAGTGCTGCCAATTCCGGGGAATTTCTCCGATTTTCGGGGAATGAGGGGTGCGTGCGGGGAGAGCGCGGGGAATGATTCAAATCGGGGAATTTCGGGGAATCGATTATTTGTTACAAATGTCGAACAAAGGATGTCTAAAGAAGAGGAATTGTTAAAATTCGAACCGGATCGGACTATCCTTAGATCAAAAGTCTGGGAGAAATATAAATCCATACATATAATAAAATTCTAAACTTGCCGATGATGTACATTGAAGATATTCACAAAAAAAATAATTGGGGGTGTTCAGGATACGTAGTGGAATACATTACGACCATTTTTAGAATTTTTGTCTGTTTGTCTGTTTGTCTGTTTATCTGTTTATCTGTTTATCTGTTTGTTTGTTCGCGCATCACTTGAAAACGACTGAACCGATTTGGATGGGGTTTTCTCTAAAGTATAGGTCATGGGTTGGGTCAAATTATAGGCTATATTTCATCGCAATCGGTTTATTCAATCAAAAGTTATGAGTATTTAAAGAAAAAGTTGCGAGCGCCACTGAATTTAATGCACGCATAACTTGAAAATTACTGAACCGATTTGAATGATGTTTTCACAAAAAACATGGGACGTAGTTTGTATTGACATTTAGGCTTTATTTCATCGCAATCGGTTCATTCGATCTAAAGTTATGAGTATTTAAATACAAAGTCGCGGGACAACTGAATTTGATACACGCATTACTCAAAAACTTCTAAACCGATTTGAATAAGGTTTTCACAAAAGCGTGGACTAACATAATTATAGGCGTTATTTCATCGCAATCGGTTAATTCAATTAATAGTTATTAGTATTTAAACACAAAGTCGACCGCCACTGAATTTAATGCACAAAACCGATCTGAATGGGGTTCTGCTATGCAAAGACCAAGTCAAAAAATCCTTAAGGCTTACGGTTTAGGTACTTAGTAGTTAGTACCAATTCAGCATTAGAACTGAGGAGTTAGAATCCCAAATTCAATTAAAAACTATTTGCAAGATGCCAGCAATTGATAATTTTTAGGGTTCCGCGTAGTCAACAAGGAACCCTTATAGTTTCGCTATGTCCATCCGTCTGTCCGTCTGTCTGTTCGCAGCTTAGCTCATACATGCGTAGTACTAAAAAACTGTAATTTGTCATGAGTATACATACTAATCATGCCGACAAAGTGGTAAAATAAATTCTTAAAAAATATTGTTTTTAGTGTACCTCCCCTACACGTGAAGTGGGGATGAAATCTTTTTTCTCTCTTATCGCATGGTGTGGTATCGTTGAATAGGTCGTTTAAAAATATTGTGGGCGTCGGAAAGCCATTAAATCGAATTAAAAGGTATCGAAACAATAAAAGTATTCAATTAGTAAGTAGTAGTAAGTATTTTTCGATTTAGGGGTCCGTTAGCGAAATATTAAACTTTAAAGCAAAAGTTTTTGTTAGAGTCAAGTGTCCCCCCCCCCCCCCACCCTCTCCCAGGTAAACGGTTGTGGTTGGAGATGTGAAAAAATTCAAGGCAATAGTATAACGGTACGGTAGTGTAAAACAAAAAGCACCCTTCTAAGTTCATAATCCATATACTGTAACGGGCAACTATACGGAACCCTACACTGCGCGTGGCCCGACACGCGTGGCCGGTTTTTTGACTACGAATTAGCATTGTTGGCATCAAGCAAAGACCAACCCCCGGGTTCTAATTTCTCAGTCCAGATCATTTGGAGGTAATGGCCTCGATTCGGAGTGTACCACGACTAAACTAAACTAAATGTATTCCTGTCACTTTCTAAAATAAGATTAAGAAAAGAGACAGAAAACCAACAGCTGACTTTAGTGCTGTCAAAGTGACGTTAAATGCGCAAAATAAGATGCCATCATAATGTACGCCATCTTATTTAAGTCGTTTTTGGGCGTTTAACGTCACTTTGACAGCACTAAAGTCAGCTGTTGGTTTTCTGTCTCTTTTCTTAATCTTATTTTAGAAAGTGACAGGAATACATTTAGTTTAGTTTAGTCGTGGTACACTCCGAATCGAGGCCAATGTCAACATAAACTATGTCTTGAGTACCTAACTGTGTGGTGAGCTATGAGTGCTTTGAGAATCTACAGCCAATAATTGTAAATTTGTAGGGTTAAGAAGAAACTTTGCCATGTGAGACACTTAGGTGAGACATGACGATGTTCTGACATATCGTTAGTGTAACTATTATTACCAATTCTTATGGTTCTGATGATTTTAAATTAGTATTTAACCGGCTTTTTTCTTATTGCTGTCTCCCGTTTGCAATAGATGGAAGTCGGATATTTATTTTTCCTACTCTTGACTTCTATCTTCTTTGGTTAATTAATTGCGGGTTCCAAGACGGATTAGAGTCATCCCCCGGGCTCGCTGGACTTCATTGTCCAGTGTTGTGAATGGTGGCCGCTGTTGATCCTGGTTTACAGGAGTTACAGCGGCAGCGGTGGGAAAGTGGGGTGGGCCTATGCCCGAAAAAAAGTAAGTACCTACTTATCAAGCAATTTAGATGATGTTTTGAAAAACTTATAAAGAGATTCTACTTTATATCTTAATTTTATGGCAATAATTTATCCAACGTATTCCTTTTTTTTTATATCTTTCTTTTTCATTTTCTTTCTTTTTAATTCTTTTTTCTTTATATTATTTCAGTGGTCTGCGCGTACGAAGTCGCGGGCACAGGTAGTAATAAATAAAACTCATCGCATTCTAAATATTAAAGTAGATTTTTTGATAAAAATTAGAAGACAAAGTAGTTGATAAGCTAATTTTGTGAAACATTGAACTACATTTTGCATAAAAAATGCTTTATTTCTGGAATATTACAGTGTTGGGGAATTTTCGGGGAATGCATGATTGGAAATCGGGGATATTCGGGGAATTGAGCCTACTTAAGCGGGGAATCAAGTAATTTACATTGGCAGCACTGCCTACCAAACAGTCCGACATGCAGGACTGTCCTGCAAGCAAGGAACATATGTACTCTCCCTGCAAGCCATCCAACATCATTACTGTTTCGTGTTTTTAGTACTATTGTTAATAATTGTTGCAATGCCGCATTTCGCAATTGTTTGTTGCTATAATTTCCACGAAGTCCGTGATAATTTCTTGATTTCTGATCCCATAAACACCTCTTTTCTTTTTAAACGTCAATACAATCAACCAAACCGGCGTTGTCCATTGTAAATAAACAAACAAAATGGCGATCTGCAGTCCTGCATTCCAATTCACGCTCCTGCTTGCAGGATGGCACGTAGTACAGCAAGCCATTGACAACCCTACACGTAGGACTACAAGCGGTGGGCGGAGCTTGTAGGATTTGCTGCACTGGTAGCATGCACACCCGCGATAGCCGTGATACGGCTTTATCACGTCTTTTATCTCGTTCGTTCACGCGCAAAAGAACGAGATAAAAGACGTGATAAAGCCGTATCACGGCTATCACGGGTGTGCATGCTACCAGTGCAGGACTCGAGACGCATCCTACACAAGGTCATCGGACGCCTTGTAGGACTACAACACCATTCACGATCCAATATAGGTGTAGGACTGCAAGACGGACTACTGTGAATGGGCCCCTTTATACTTCGATAACCTTGAGGCGGTGTCCTATTGCCATCGCACGCGCGATGGTGCGATGCGATGTGATCGTACTGATGGGTAATTTTCCGAAATTTTACAAATCGTTGAAATTTTTCCATAGAAAAACTTGAAAATTTGAAAAATTTCGGAGAATTACCCATCAGTACGATCACATCGCATCGCACCATCGCGCGTGCGATGGCAACCGCCAGGATCAGCGCACACCCAGCGTAAAACTGTTCGAGCATGCGCGAGCAGATTTCATTGATTCAATTGATAATGAACTCTATTCTCATTGAAATAAAGTTGAAAATAGCTTGCAAGTGATTAAATCCCTTCAGCGTCTGTTCAAGTATGCTCGCGTATGCTCCTCGCGGCGACGGGAGCAGTCGCGAGCATGCGCGCGGATGCTCGAGCATGTTCGAGCATACGCCCGTGTCGATGCTTGCGATCCGTCGTAAGTGTTGCCGCCTCGGCCGGTTTCGGACTAAATCTAGCATATTTTTTAACTACTTTAGCCCGAAAAGGGCAATTTACTACAGATAATATCATATAATAATCGAACTCTTTTTGAAAATACAAAGAAAATCTAAAAGGTCGAAACAGATTTAGTAGGTTTTCAAAGTGTTCATATTCCATTTAGTACCTAGCCATAAAATAACTCTGTACCTTTGGTGAAAAGAGAGCTAAGTCAGAAAATCGTATTTCGAGAAAAAAGGACTTGTTTTTTTTTTAACTTCAGACCCTCATAACTTTTTTGTTATTTATTATATTTTTAACCGAGTTAATGCTACTGGTTAATAATGTTAGTAGCAAAACTGTGGTGTATCAATAATAGCGATAAAATAAATAAATAATGATCAATAAACAAAAACAGCAAATTATATCATTTGCCACTTTAGAGTGAGGATGTGTAAAGTGATTTATTAACAATCATATCATTTTACATAACCTCTGGTGCCTTGACAGCCATTGGTGAATAATGGTATAACTATAACTTTAAATGAATGTAAATTGTTGTCTATTGTAAATAAAAATAATCTTGTGAAATAAAACTTTCATATTTTATGAATACCTTTTCTCTGAATTAGTTAAAATAAACGAAAGGGCAAAAATAAGACAAATGTATTAAAATACACCTCAACAATTTTCAGTTTTTTTTTGTGTATAATGATATTTTTTAATTTGTATTATTACAGATTTTTGTTTATGTTTGTGTCAAATGGTGTAACTCTCTATGGTAGTTGGTGGTAGTTCAATTCTGAAACGTAGGGCAGTAAATTTTGATGATCAAAAATAGTTAATGAACGCAATAAAATGGAAGGTTATTTAGCAAATAATAAATCATGTTACCACGCCGGACTGCGAAACCAGGGTCCTGGGTTCGAATCCCGGTTCGGTCATGGATGTTTATATGTTTGTGCCGTTGTTTTCCATAATAAACAGCCTATAAATAGTGCTTTCTTGGGATCATTACAATGTATGTGCCTGTGAGCGTTATTTATTTATTTATTTATTTATTTATGTAAAATCAGTACTTACTTTTTAATAAAAATCTCAAAATAAATAGCAGTTTCACTGCTGAAAAAGTAAATCAAAATGCTTATGCTACTCGACTAAGGCACTTTAACAATCAACAGTCTTTAAGTTACATCTTAGGAATGTATCAGGAGATCTTTAATTTAATACCACATGAAGTTTTATATTTCACCCACAAAAGTTGGTTCTTTTTAAAATAAGATAACATATAGAGATTAATTTACAGTTGGATTAGGTCTATCATTTTTGAATAATCCCATCAAATCAAATAGAAATATTAATTATTTTTATGTAGCTCAAAATCAAAATTCAAAACACAAGTGAGTTTCTATGCGATATAACGACATCAGTGGATTCTTTACAACTAAGTAATAAACTATAATTTTTTCTTAAAAAGTTATAACAATTCACAGAATGCAATCAATTATGGCACGTTTTATCTTACGAATGTAAATAAATCTTGAAATTTCAAGATAATAGTGAGGTAACGAAATAATTCAGAAGATACTTAATACTTAAAATTTATTTATTCCTAATCATGACAGCCTTCAAAAGTTTAATAACCTAGCTAAATATATAAAAAAACACAAAGCTTTCTCTGATATTATATCACTTATACCTAGTAGACGAATCAACAATGGTTTTAAGAACCGTAATAGTCCCCCAGAATCTAAATTTGTGGATTAATAAATCAATTAAACGCTCAATCAAACAAACATAGTAACAAACATTTTTTTAAGTAATATAAAGTAACCTAAAAGCCTCGATACTTCAACGCCAGCAAATACAATAAAGGAAACAATACTGCAGCGGCCAGCAACAGAGGCATTGATGGACGAACGTGTAAATGTGGGCCGAGGCGAAGCCGAGGCACACATACGTAAGTCCTTCAATGCCTAGTTGTGGCCAAGGCTTGTATATTTGACAGCCCGGTAGCACAGTCGGTAGTGAACCTGCCTGCTGTGCCGAGGGTCGCGGGTTCGAATCCCGTAAGGGACAAATATTTGTATGATGAATATGAATATTTGTACCCGAGTCATGGATGTTTGTATTTATATATGTATTCTATATCGTTGTCTAGTCATTATAATACAAGTCCAGGCTAGATTCTGGTACTTTAAATGTGACTAGATAATTTGTGTGACATTGTCCAAGATATTTATTTATTTATAGTACTTTTCTCAAATAATGCGCGGAAATTAAAACAGTAAATTTTCTCAAATAATTCGCAGAGATTAAAACTCTTTTTATCAAAATCAATGACGAACAACGAACAACAATTTGTTTTATTTTTCAATAAACAGCTTTCTATTTGCAAGCCAGTTCGAAATTTAAATAAAACCTTTAATGAGTTACCTCCTTGGTCGCCATGTTTCGGAGAAAAAGATCGTTCCATTTTTAAATTACACGACAGATATGAGTTTACTATGTAGGTAATTTACTTGGCCGCTACTCACGACAGATATGGATTTTCATACAACATTGCCGGCCGCTGCGCGCATTTTATTTGGCCAGTACAGCAATTTCGATTTATCTCGAAGAAGGTTGTCAAAATAATGCTCACATTTCCAAGCATGTTTGAGAAAAACATGTTTTTAACGAGAACGTGGGTAATCATAGTAATTAAAAAAGTCTTCTAAAAATTATCAGTATAAAAATCAACCTCCTGATTCAAATCAGGAGACATTAGGAGATTTATCAGCAGTCGAGGGCAAATTCAGATAAAACTCATGGACGCTCGGGTCAATATACTCCAGAAGAGAGATGAGATCTGCTTTTTTTTCTGCTGCTATAGGCACTTGTTCATTGTAACACTTGTTAACATTTTCTGTCAGAATGCGATCATACCTTTTGTTTCTTTTCGCGTATGACATCGAAATATAATCGTCATCCACGTAGTTCTCTTTATATCCAAATGTAGGAAATTGATCCTTGGTATATTTCAATATTTGCACGTTTGACCATACAAATTTTTGGCCACTGAAGTTTGCTTTTTTTACTTGCAGTTGTTTTTTAGAAAAATCAGCAAAATAATAGAAGTCCTCATAAGTCATTTCTATTACAGAAATTCCCCCCTAATACAGAATGCCCCCTTCCCCCGCGAACATGCATCCATCTCGTTCTACCTTGTCTAACGCTCACTTTTTAGAGAAGGATAGAGACTTGTATCACTTTACGCTACAAATTTTAATTAAACCGGATAAAAAACTGGTAATTTTCTTGATATAACTGAATTGTATCATTATACACAAATCCATTGTATGGAGCAGGGTTTCGTGAAAAATAATACATTTCTATATATATTAGTATACACAGAATTTTTTTGATTTATATCTACGTTATTAATGATTATTATAGAATTGTATCATCATACACATACGAGTTAATGAGAAATCGTGTTGTGAAAGCTAATATTATTTTAGTTGTATTATTAGTATCAACGGTTAACGAATATAATTTCATTGTGTTAAATAATTTTATTTGAGTTATATTCCTTTACACTTCCTGTTTAAATAAGATTTGCTAAACTTAATCAGTGTTTATCAAATTGTATCACATTACACGAGATTTTAAACTCCATTTGATGAAAATAATCAACTTATAACATTATACACGAAAAATATCTCCGAATCTAGAAGAGCTACAGCTACGTAGATAGGACAGAAAGATAGATCATTTGACACACATGAAGAATGTCTTAAAAACTTAATTTTGATACAACTCGACTTAGCGCGTTTTTCACCAAGGGTACAGAACTGTCCCTAGAACTTTAAACCGTAGCACAGCACAGGACGTAGTATTTCCCAAATATAAGTACAACTTTCTTGCCTCTTTTCATCTTATTGATGTGCTCTTCTTGCTCCTCTTCCTTTGCTAGTAACCCAATAAATACCAAATCCCAGTCTACCATACTTTAAAATTGTTGTTATCGCACGTCTTTACTATAAAATATTGTAAACACAACGCAAAATTCACTACGTCAACTGTAGCAACACAGGAGCATCCGCGAGACTGTTCGAACACGCGCGAGCATGCTCCGCCGCTGCCGCCGGCGGATTTTGCCGCTAGGTGTGCGCGACTGCAAAGAACATGCTCGAGCATGCGCGAGCAGTTCTACGCTGGGTGTGCGCTGACCCTTATACCACAAAAGAAGAGTGAGCGGTTAAATGTGCCTGTGAGTGTATTTTTTTAATATTATATCGCAATGTAATAAATAGTACAAATTATAGTGTCGGGGATTTTCTGTGGAATAAAAAAATGGTAAACATGGAAATTCGGGAAATTTCTAAATTTACATTTTCTTTTTAAAGGGGCCCATTCACAGTAGTCCGTCTTGCAGTCCTACACCTATATTGGATCGTGAATGGTGTTGTAGTCCTACAAGGCGTCCGATGACCTTGTGTAGGATGCGTCTCGAGTCCTGCAAATCCTACAAGCTCCGCCCACCGCTTGTAGTCCTACGTGTAGGATTTTCAATGGCTTGCTGTCCTACGTGCCATCCTGCAAGCAGGAGCGTGAATTGGAATGCAGGACTGCAGATCGCCATTTTGTTTGTTTATTTACAATGGACAACGCCGGTTTAGTTGATTGTATTGACGTTTAAAAAGAAAAGAGGTGTTTATGGGATCAGAAATCAAGAAATTATCACGGACTTCGTGGAAATTATAGCAACAAACAATTGCGAAATGCGGCATTGCAACAATTATTAACAATAGTACTAAAAACACGAAACAGTAATGATGTTGGATGGCTTGCAGGACAGTGTGTGAGCTCGTAGTCCTGCACGTCGGACTGCTTGGTAGGATAGTGAATGGGGCCGACGGACGGCTGTGTGTGGGCACATCCTGCATTGTAGTCCTACATGTAGGACTACTGTGAATGGGCCCCTTAACCGACTTCAAAAAAAAAAAAGGAGTAGGTTCTCATTCGACCGTATATTTTTTTTTTTTTTTTTTTTTAATGTGTGTTCGCGGATAACTTCGTCATTTGTGAACCGATTTTGATGATTCTTTTTTTGTTGGAAAGGAGATATCCCAAGGGTGGTCCCATGATAAGGAAACCAGGATCTGACGATGGATCCCAGAGAAATCGAGGGGAACCTTCGAAAATGGTAGTGCCGATTAGTGCGTTTGTTAATTTGAAGCACTACTGTTAAATCTAATAACAAATGAATTCACCACTGAAAATTGTGAAATAAACAAAATTTTAACAAAAAATTAAAACCGCCTTCAAAAAAACTAAAAAGTTAAAAAATAATATTGCAGCCGATGACTTTTTCGTTCGCATCATAAGAACATTAATTTGTTTTATAGAAGTCGGTGTCAAGCCAAGCCAAAAAACTAATGCAAGCCCTGTCGCGAATCGGCTTGACAGCGACTTTGATAAAACAAATTAATGTTCTTATGATGCGAACGAAAAAGTCATCGGCTGCAATATTATTTTTTAACTTTTTAGTTTTTTTGAAGGCGGTTTTAATTTTTTGTTAAAATTTTTTATTTATAAATTAATGGACTCTTGCTTGTGCGTTAGCACTGCATTTCCGCCAGTGTCAAGTACCTGCTGCCAACCAACCAACTGCCTCCGTGGTCTAATGGTTAAGAGCATTGGCTCTCGACACGGAGGTCGTGGGTTCGATTCCCACGGGGGACACCTAGGATATGTCACTTTGTGCGTTTTTCCCCAGTTGGTTAGGACATTGCAGGCTGAATCACCTGATTGTCTGTAAAGAAAAATGATTCCGTGCTTCGGATGGCACGTTAAGCCGATCTTAAACTTTGAACTGAACCAAAAAAAAATGTCACTGTCAATGTCAAAAATTCAAAATATGCGAGAGTTTTTGGCGGGATTTGAACAGATACGTTTGGAGTCCTCATATTTCAACGAATTTTTATTGTTTATTGTGAGTTTTGGTTCGTAAAATCGGTGTTGTTTTGCGTAACAAAGTGTCGTGCAAGTGAACAATATACAGTTTAGTGAAATATGATGGTGTAAGGGTTGTGAACAGGAAAAGTGTTCCGTCCTTTTGTAGCGCGGCATGCGGTCGGTTCACCTCTTTCCCGAGGACTTCTCTGCGTTTCCTGCGTTTCTCGATTGCCTCCTAAAACTCCAAAGAAGCGTTGAAACGTCGAACACCAACGTTTTAATTGCTATAAATGAGAGTATTTATTGAAGACATCGGTCAAATGGGATATACCAAATCTTAAACTTTGAACTGAACCAAAAAAAAAAAATGTCATTGTCAATGTCAAAATAAACTTGCGAAGTTGTAATTTTCTTACGTACCTACGATTTCTTTCTCAAATTCATTTAAAATTAGCCAATTTATCGCAACTATCACTATGGATCACATTTGCAGATTATGTTTATCCATCTCAAACAAAAATACGCACAAATTATCCGAAGGAGGCGATGTTTTGAGTAATATATGTTTGTGTTTGTCTCTTGAAGTAAGTCGTGTTTTGTTTTTATTATGTTTCTTGACCTAGGGCGGGTCCGAAGGGTAACCATTGTCCCTTTTCTTTCTCCTTTCAAAGGCCGAAGGCCGAGCTACACGTAGGAGCGAAGCTCCGAAGCGTCCCCCCCTGGAACCTGGTGGACCTGGTCTCCGGGGTCAGTCTGCCGCCAAGCGAGCCGCAGGCCGAGCGCGAAAATGACCCACTGACCCAAAGCCCACTTGTTGTATTGTGCATTTACCGGTCGGGGTGTTGCAAAGAGGGTCCCATACAAAAAATGTTTTTGGGTAGACTGGGTAAGTAGTAGCAATTCGGTTCTGGCACCCGCCGACCGCTGCCGCGGCACGCTCGCTCCGCTCGCTCGGCTCGTGCGCTGTGGGTCGCAAGATACCTAACATGCTCGTCGCTTCGCTCCTCTCTAACCTACCCAAGTAATGAAGTGGGAGCTGAGAATGCGCTCTGTTTCGGTTCTGGTAGAAGGTCAAAATTATAAAAAAACTATTTATAAAATATCTAGATAACGGTGAATCCTAGCGAAAAAATAGCGAATTTTTCGAATCCCTGGGGTACCCGCAAGCCCACCCTTCCGCATGCAAAAATAAAAAATAAAAATTCCAGCCCCCATACAAATTTTACCCGAAAATTCGACTATGTCGATGGTTCATACAATTTCGATCAACATTTTTCTAAGTCCCAGCTCCATATAAAATTAGCGTAAATTTTTTTTATGTGACCCTCTTTGCGACACCCTAACAACAATGGCAATTTGTTTAGATTGCTGCTTTATTCTCTATCTATCTCTATTATATCTATCTATAACGTCACGCCTCTATCCCGCGGGGTAGGCAGAGACCAGGTTGCGCCACTTACTACGTACGATCCTTACATACCTCTTTTGCCTGATGCACATCCATACTTCTCTTCATACATGCCCGTCGGTTTCAACTACCCTGCACCTCCCCTTTTTGTAGGACACAACTGATTTGATCAGCATACGTCCTGTGAGGGCGCCCTCTGCCGACACTTCCACACACATTAGCAACATATATCACTTTCGTACATCTGCCGGCACTCATCCTCTCCACATAACCAAACCAACGAACCATACCTTTCTCTATTCTTGTCACAACATCTTCTTTTAATTTACATTGATCTCTTATGACTAGAGATCAGATAATTGGATGCATATTTACCTAAACTGCACTTTTTTCGCGATGAAAACATAATACGGATATGCCTTTCTGAATAAAGTTAATTTAAAAAATCCAGCCACCCGGCACCCGCACCATTTTTTCATACTGGTGCTAGTATGTGACAACGCTATGACATTACTACACCACTATGACATACTTCAGACAACATGAACAAATCGGTTGACTTGGATAACATAAACAATTTGGTCAACATGAACATCTTGGCCAACTCGGATAACATTGTATAAGTTGACCAAATTAGCAGAGTTGTTCATGTTGTCCAAGTTGAACGAGTTGTTCGTGTTGTCCAAGATGTTCAAATTCTATGATATTGTGTATGTCGATAAATCTTTTAGCCATCCTGGGACTCTGGAATGATCCTTGGATTGTTTCATAAAGAAAATGAATTAAGACGTGTCCACATTATTCTTGTGAAAAATGAATCAGAATCAGAATCAGAAACATTTATTCATCATCAATCATCATAGGTAAAAAGTACAATAGAAATATTATACAATAGTTGGAGTGTAGTTTTACAGGACCACTATGATGTACCATGAGGCATGCGAATATAAAAACAATTATTATTCTTATTTATTATGACATGATAATTATTATATTATAGCAGTAATAGAGTATTTATAAAATGCCAAAATTTTTGCAACAACATTGTCACTAAATAGAAGAAGAAGAAGAAGAAGTTTAGATAAATATGCATCCGAATATCCGATCTCTACTTATTACACAATTTCTCACTCTATCTCTCAGTGTGACACCACACATACTTTGCAAGGCATCTCTTCTCTATTCTATCTTCTTAGCGATAAGACTACCTTATTTTGTGCCTCTTGTATTTTTTCACTGGATTCTGGTTTTTGTTTTTTTATTACTTTAAAAAAAATTTATGTTTTGGCGTAAAATAAAGAGTGTTTGATTGATTGATTTGAGTATTTTTTTTAGAGATCGGAACTACGGGTGCGATTACTATCAAAAGTATGGATATGACCAAAAATCCTGGGATTTCCCGGGATGTCCCGGGATTTGGTACCTTAGTAACGGATGTAAATAAATTACTAGGATTCCGAATGAACATGATTCTACTGCTTGTAGTATACACAATCTGTCCCTTTAAATGAATAACAGGAAACTGATTACTAAACTAAGTAACTAAAAGAATAAGATGATATCTAGGGTATATTTTTCTCGATTTAAATATGAACAAAATATAACAGCTTTTATTTAAACACAAATTAGGTAATAAATTCCTTGACTTCCCGGAATCCCGGGATTTCCAAGTAATATCCATGTTAATGGTAACATCTAAAATCGCACCCAGATTCCGACCTTTGATAATAATGTTTTTTCGAACCCTGGCTGAAGACAATACTTTGGTCGCACCCCAATAATAATTTAATACATTGAGAGCAAATTTTCTTCCAGATAACTCTTGATGAACATCTGCCCAACTCCATGTGCTCAGAATGTCTAAACAAAATAGAAGAAATAAGTTATTTCAAAAAGAAAGTAACGGAAAACCAACAGACTTTAAAACAACACTGGAATAAAGGAATAAATGACTTAGAAAATTTCTACTTGAGCTTGAAAAGTAGTTCAAATGTGAAAGAAGAAATAACAGAAATTCTATTAGACGAAAACAAATTAAAATTTTCGTTTAAAAATGAGCCAGACGAAAAACAACCTATTGTAAAAGTAGAAGAAATCATTTTTGATGAAACTGTGATCGATCACAGTTCTGACGATGAAGTATTATCTTTACCAACAAAGGCAAAAAAAAAAAGAAATACGGTAAAAATAAAGAATAAAACAAAAACCAAGTCTATTTCAAAAAAAGAAAAACCTGTCAGAACTACTACAGATTCTAAAACAGAAATAAACATAGACACAGATTCAGTAGAGGCAAAGGAAAACCTGGATTCAACCAAAGACGATCAAATGACCGAATTAAAATTTAAATGTCTTACTTGCTTCAACCACTTGGATTCTAAAAGACAGTTGGTTTTTCATTATAAACAAGAACATGGTAAAAATGTAGTCATAGATCCAGCTATTCAAAATTGTTATAGTACTATAAAAAAAGAAGGGACTATAAAATATAAATGTGGGAAATGCAGTAAAGTATACATAAAGAAAAGAGATATAAGACGTCATATGATAGCTCACACAGAGAATCGACCATTTGTGTGCAACATTTGTGGTAAGTCACTATTCACATTGCTGTATGGTGCTGTTTAAATAGAGTGACGTGGCGCGGACGTGACGCGGGCGGGGTGCAGCAATATAAACCTTATGGTACGTAGCATAGCGTCGTTTGTAAGCGACGTCGCCTGGTGGCGCGGGCGCGATTTTTCCTTTACGACAAAAACGACGCTATGCTGCGTAATATAAGGTTTATATTGGTGTTACTTTGACTATCTGCCACCGCCACACGTCTCTTCTGTATAAACAGCACCTATTATAAGTTGTAACATAACCTCACCATCATCATCATCTCATCCGATGGACGTCCACTGCTGGACATTGACCTCCTCCAAGGATCGCCACAACGACCGGTCCTATGCTGCCCTCATCCAACAGGTTCCCATTGCCTTGCCGTTCGGTTCACCTTGTGGGGCCTACCCACGCTTCGCTTTCCGTCACCCTGTCGTTACTCGAGAACTGAAGAGTTGCTTGCAGAACCGATGGCCGATGGGGCTGAAGAGCCCCATCGGCCATCGGTTCTGCAAGCAATGTGCCCTACCCATTGCCACTTTAGTTTAGCAATTTTTGTCAGCTACTCTAGTTCTTCTACGGATCTCTTCATTTCTGATTCTATCTCGCAGGGAAACTCCGAGCTTAGCCCAGTTCTTCTACGGATCTCTTTATTTCTGATTCTATCTTGCAGGGAAACTCCGAGCTTAGCCCTCTTCATTGCCCTTTGGGTGACTTTCTTTTTTATCAGGCCTTGAGTGAGCGACCACATCTCAGTTCCATATGTAACGTAACTGCTTGTAGCCAAACTTGCCAACGTGACTCAATTTCTTCATCCTTATAAAGAGTTAAGGAACGAAATATGAAAAAGAAATAACTGGATGAACCACCAAATTCATATTTCTACATTGTCTTTTTTGTGGTAACAAACGTGTCATCATTCTAAACTATTATAAAACTGTAACAGAAATGTGTCTGTACATTGAAGACAAATTTACAAAAAAAATATTACGACATGGTTTTTACCTGTCCCTGATTCCAAATCACCAATTTTTGGATTTTTTGTCTGTCTGTTTGTTTGTTTGTATGTTTGTTTGTTTGGGTGTTTGTTTGTTCGAGTATCACGCAAAAACTACTGAACCGATTTTGATGAAACTTTTTTTGTTTGATAGCTTATGATCTGACTTAAAATCTGGTATATAATTTATGCGGACGAAGTCGCGGGTAAAAGCTCGTTATTGATAATTTCAGGAAGAACCTACAAATTGGCAGCGGATATAATGATGCACGGGCGAGCCCACGAGGGCGCAGCTCGTTTCGTCTGTATGTACCAGTGTGGATTCAGCACGACTTACAGGGCTGCCTGCAAGGACCATGAGCGCAAGCATAGGAAAGGAGAGTTTAAGGTATGACATGTTTATTTTTTAATTTATTTTGTTCGAGACAAATTGGTACCCCAGAGACGGGAAACGAGAGAGGCCGTTCTAAAGATGGGAGGATCAAATCAAACTGACAGCTGGCCCACTATAGCATTGTAGCCCTTGGCAGAAGGCAGTGAAAGGACATGGAGGAGGCCTCTGCCGAGAGGCACTCTGAACTTAGAGATTTTATAGATTCATAATAACACTGGAATGCAAAATGCGAATTTGTTAATTGTAATTAGAATAAATGCATCTAGATAAGTAATAATAATTCAAATTCCAAATAATGTAATTAAATAATAAAATAAAATAAATAAAAAATTAAAAAGCCTTTATTCACAATTAAAAAGTTCATAAATAATAAATGTTTAATTATAATTTAATTACAAATGAGACTGAGGGAAAATGTGACTGCAGCACCAAACGGACAAATCGGAACTAAAGCGGTCATAGGCCTGGAGTGCGATTTTTGAATCTCATTCACTGAGTTCAGCAGTTCAAAATGTCGAAATTACTATGGAGATACGCATCTTTCTACTGCTGATTTGACTTTCAAAAATCGCACTCCTGAAGTATGAGTTTTGAAAGTCAAATCAACAGTAGAAAGATGCGTATCTCCATAGTAATTTTGACATTTACAACTGCTGAGTTCAACGAATGAGTTTCAAAAATCGCACTCCTGGTATGCTCCTTTATTTGTTGGGGCAGTGGGATAGAATAGCCCCTTAACAATCATCATAATAATCCCCCCACTAGAGCCATTAACCATTATGTATGATTTATTATAATTTCAGTACAAATGTGACAAGTGCGGCAAAGGTTTCCAAGTCAGAACACATTTTGAAGAGCATGATAACGTACATAAAGGAATCAAACCGTTCGTATGTGATATTTGTGGCACTGCCTTCAATGCAAGCAGGTATGGTTTATTAGTTATTTTTTATTAATTTATAATTAACGAGCTTTAACGGACTTTGTCCGCATAAATTATATACCAGATTTTAAGTCAGATCATAAGCTATCAAACAAAAAAAGTTTCATCAAAATCGGTTCAGTAGTTTTAACGTGATGCTCGAACAAACAAACACACAAACAAACAAACATACAAACAAACAAACAGACAGACAAAAAATCAAAAAATTGGTGATTTGGAATCAGGGACACCTAAAAACCAATTATCATAATCTTTTTGTAAATATCTTCAATGTACACACATCATAGACACACTTCTGTTACAGTTTTATAATAGTTTAGATTAGATGGACTCTTGCTTGTGCGTCAGCTCTACATTTCCGCCAGTGTCAAGTATTTTGTGGGAGTATCTATCCCAATCTCAGGGATTGTCTTTGATCAAGAACAAGAAGAGATTGAGGATTGTGCAGCCTCGTGGCAGGCAAAAACGCGACGCGCGAACACCACGCGAGACAAGTGGTCGTGTCAGAACCTGCAACGTAACTCCGTTTATCAGTTATCTAAAGAATTATCTAAACTATTATAAAACTAATAGAAGTGTGTCTGTACACTGATGATATTTACGAGAAGATTTCGATATAGTTTTTAGGTATTCCTGACTCCAAATCAACCATTTAAAAATGTTTTGTCTGTCTGTTTGTTTGAGCATCACGCAAAATCTACTGAACCGAGTTTGATGAAACTTTTTTTGTTTGAGCTTATTTCACTTAAAATCTGGCTTACCTATACAGGAAGATTTTTTTATCACCATCCAAATTTTAATAAAATGTTTGTTTATGAAAAAGAATCGATACGTGTTTTTTCTTTTAGTATCGCTCTGTACTAAAATATTGAGATATGACTACGCAAAAATGTCTTAAGAAAAACAATTCGACTGGACACAGTACGCACCTACCTGTGCCACAGATTACTTATTAATAGTTACTACCACTCGACCCGATTTCGCGCGCTTTTTCGAATGTAGAACTTTGCTTTTCAAGAACGAAAACTAACGAACGAATCTCTGTGGTCAGTAATTTTCTTTGGGTCAGAGCCTTTTAATTTTTAGAAAAAGTTTATTATGTGTCATTGTGTCATTCAAAGAGTACTTTATTATAACCGTGTCATTGAACAAAAATAAACAAAATAAGGGACTAGTATAACATTTTAACAATGTTTTGAAAATGTTGTGTGTTCCTGTTAAGGCGATTAATACCCTGAAAGACGTACTTTCGAAAGCCTACTCCTCGGTTACGGCTTGACCGAAAAGCTTGAAAATTAGTACAGATGAATTATCATCTCTTAGACAACAGTTTGAAGGAAAATCTTTCTCGTAGTACCAATATTTATGTATTAAAAACAAAGACATATATATTACTAGCGTAAGGACATGGCCTATGAGCTTGACTATTGTCCCCAGTTCGTTGGCTCTAAAATGCAAGGAAAAATGTCAATTTAGAGCACTACAAATATATGAAACGATATAGTTCGTATACGAGTTATGACAGATGGCGCAAATTTTTCTTTCTATGAAGAAGGTTTTTGTACAATATTCTGACGGGCCTATCCTTACGCTAGTAATATATAAATCTATGATTAAAAACAATTTCAAAGTCATGGTGTTTTTTTTGCTTAAATTTCAAACTGCTCCTAAACGGCTACGAAGTTTTGAACCATTTAATGACTACAACATTAATGATCTGTTGTACTATAAACTCAACATTGCATATGTAAATAAATAACCATTTTGTGTTAGAAATATCTAAATATGCTAGTTTCGAACTTCGCAGTTAAATAGGTGCCTGCGCGGGCGCGGGCGGCAGTCGGGCACGAGCCTTCACACGGGAAGGCTGTGTCGCTCGGCCTCAGAAAATATTCACTGCTCGATTTTTTTATTTTATTTATCAGGCACATGGACAGAGATCATAGTCGCTTCACTCCGATGATCGGTTACGTGTTTATCTTTCTCTGTGCAAATATTTACAAGTCAATTTTATTTGTGTGCGTTCAAGGTGTTATAAAATGCAAATAAACGTTTTAGGGGGTGGTTAAGACCATCAAACTGAACAACTTTCACTATGAGACCAATATCGAAATCGCGACAAAAAAAATCTGATGTTCCATCATCATCATCATCATATCAGCCAATAGACGTCCACTGCTGGACTGGCCTCCCCTAAAATGGGGAGATTTGCCATAATCGCCAAGATGCGATGCGTTTGCGATGTTCCATACAGATCTACTCGAGCTAAATGTATGGGACAAAAATTTTTTTTTGCGATTTCGATGTTGGTCCCATAGTGAAAGTTGATCAATTTGATGGTCTCAACAACCCCGATAAAAGATTTAAATGTTTATTTCTACTTTTGTAACATAATAGTATGATAAGGACCTTCTTAATATGCTGCCGGCTTTTTAAAGGGATGATCAACCCATTATTATTATTATTATTTGTGGTTGGGCTATTGCAAGCAAGGGTCGTTGTAACACTGAGACCAGCGCTGGTCCTTTGTGTTCGCCCCAAGCTCACCCATATTTACGCATACCTCCGAACTTATGGTTTTTTTGACTCTCGGAAATGCAGGTTTCCTCACGATGTTTTCCTTCACCGCCGAGCTAGTAAATGATAAATACAACCGTACATAAAATCCGAAGAAGTTAGTGGTACAGGCCAGGAATCGAACCGCGGCTTCAGGATTGAGGCGCTAGCTCTTTTCCGTTTGGACTATCATCGCTCTTTATCATCCCATACAACTGAACAACTAACTCTATGGGACCAAAGACCTTAATTGTTAATCATTAATCAGTTTAAGAATACGATTAGGATTTTTAAAATTTTTAATCGACTCGAACATGATTTTAATTAAAAGGAATATGGGTAAAAATGGCTTAATTTTTTTTTCTGGCGGCCAGTCGTCAGATGTTGTAGGTATTTTAGGGTTAATATTACCTTACAAAGATATGTAAAAATTTTTGTTTTACGCTGTAACGTTTCGGAGATATTTAATTTTAAAGTTTTAAAAATAGTCCCACGATTAATTAAAATTCGTTATAAAGTAGGTATTTGTTTTTGATCTTTATCACTTTATTTGTTTTTATAGCGTTCATTACAAGTCGTTCTAACTATTTTTGACACCATCATCATCATCATTATCGCACATGTTTTGTCCGAAAATGGACCGCAATCTAAACTAGTTTTCCGTCGTTTTTTCATTATCAGCGTAGAAACTCATACTAACTCATAGTACGAGTACTGAGTTTCTACGCTTATTCCTACGTGTTGACTAGATCAAAGCTCGGGTATTTTTCTTCTAGTGATTTGAGATGACAGTATTGGACAAAAGAGAGGCGCACCTGGCCAGTGATCAGGTGGCGATCAATGAGCATTTTGGGAACACCTGGGACACTTAGCTGTCTTTTCATACAAATGGGGAAATCTGACATGAAGAGGTAAGCATGTGGCATACTTAGCGAAAGAGTAGGACAGGAATACACCATTGCCTTTATTTTCTGCCGCGCTTCAATCGGAAGCCAGGTGATGGGCCGATTGCTTTTTTTTAGTATAAGAGATAAGTGTACTTTTTGCAACCATCAGCAGCAAGGCTGATTCAGTGTTTATGGCGTGTAGAGCATCTCTGTGATGGGAATCTCTGTGTTCATATACCTACACTGCATACTACAACAATGTCATATGATCAGCAAAAAAATTAGAATGGGAAGCCGCCCGCCGTCAACGCGCCGACGACGGCGGAGAGCTATCTATATTCCATACTAAATGTCATTTTGGTAATGTGTTTCAGACACATTCATGAAGGCTATTACAGCTGTTATACGTCAAACCAACATCAAAATCAAATCAAAATCTAAAAATCTATCATGATCGAGAGTTAATTTGTCGTTTGTTTAAATTATTTGTATTTTTATTCTTTGTTACTGCGCTAAATAAATAAAAATAAAAACAAAATTAAAAAATGTGCTGTATAGATGCTTTTATTAACTTAACACCTATGATAAATAAAATCAAATTTGAACTTGTATTCGGAGAAGTTTGCATTAATTGCACTTTAGGTGATAATTTGGAATATAGTAGATACATACTTGAAAAACATAAATTATCAATAATCCCCGTTTTTTTTTTGTTTATTATTGAACTAGCGACCCGCCCCGGCTTCGCAAGGTTGCAATGTGTAGTATATTAGGTATGTAGGTACCGTCTTCTTCTTATCGTGTGGGCAGAGCCCTGGTTTCAGAGTTTTTTCAGACCGCCTTTCGGCCTCTGACGTGGTTTTTATGTAACGACTACTACCACCAGAGATAGTAACTGGGACCAACGGCTTAACGTGCCATCCGAAGCACGGAATCATTTTTCTTTTCAGACAATCAGGTGATTCAGCCTGCAATGTCCTAACCAACTGGGGAAAAACGCACAAAGTGGCATATCACTAGGTGTCCCCCGTGGGAATCGAATCCACGACCTCCGTATCGAGAGCCAATGCTCTTAACCATTAGACCACGGAGGCAGTTGTGTATGTGTAGGTAGTGTAGGTACCGTGAGAAATATAATTGTTCGACCGCCTAGGTACATAAACTAATATTACGAGCACACGGACTTTCACTATTCTCCTGTATTCCCGGACAAACTATTGGCGACGAAAGTAAATGGACTAAAAGTGGTTATTAAACACGTAAACAATAAAAACAACATGTCAGTAGGTAGAATTAAGGAGTTCGACATGGAAACGGGAAGTTGGACTTTGTACTGTGACCGCGTACAAATGTATTTCCAAGCGAACGAAGTAAAGGAAGAATTGAAGCTGCCGACGCTTATCTCGGTGGTTGGAGATAGTGTTTACGAGCTAATGGTAAACTTAGCCAACCCGAAAAAGCCCACAGACTTGACATACAAGGAGCTGGTGAAACTAGTGCGCGATCATGAGGAGCCAAAACCATCCATTTGGGCAGAACGATATCGTTTCCGACAGCGGCGTCAAGCACCCGGCGAAAGTATAATGCAGTATGTAGCTGATTTAAAAAAACTATCGAAGGATTGTGACTTTTCCATGGCGTTAATGATAATTTGCGGGACCAATTTGTGTGCGGAGTCAGCAGTGAGTTAATTTGGCAAAACTAACAGTAATATTAGTTCAAACATCATTTACTAAAGTGTCTTTACTGAAATCTCAAACCGCATTTTTCCATGACTATTGATTAACACTCAAAAGTTATTAATACGCGTTATGCAAGACTTGTGTTATGGTTATTTTAAATTTAAAATAGTTGGCGAAATTGAACCAGGGCCAAGCCAGGCCTTGTTAATGATAACAGATTAACAGATTGTATTTTCAATGTTTATAATTGGTATTGATGATTAACAAAATTATTATTATCGTGCGTAAGACTGCAATGCGCGGGGCGCGGGCGGAAATTGCCCTCAGAATCATATGATCGGGCGGCGGGTCATTATCACGCAATTGTGCTTAGAAACAGATACCAAAAACGTTTGTTAAATTTCGCCAACTACTTAGATTTAATTTTATATAGGGTCCTTCTTAATATGCAGATAATTTTTTAAGGGGATGATCAGACCATCAAAGTGAAACAATTTCTCTAAGAAATCAAAACCGAAATCGCGAAAAAGAATCAGCTCAGCTGCCCATACATTTAGGTCGAGTAGGACTCCAGTTTTGTATGGAACCGCTGATATTATTTTCGCGATTTTCACTTAGGTCCTATAAAGAAAGTTGTTCAACTAAATGTTCTGATCATCCTCTTAAAAACCGACAGTATGTTAAGTGAAACCCTGTATACGTTCTTTACAAATTTTGTCATAAACACAACGACTTTAATTATGATTTATAATTGTAAATTCCAAAAAAAATGCAATTCCATAGAAAACTGCAATCCTTCTAGACCCAAATGTATGGGACAGCAGATTTTTTTACAGTATAGGCCTAAGCGGAGCTTAAATACATTCATTATATTACTAAGATGTCCTCTTGCATCCCAGCTTTAAAATAACAATTGATAAACCATTGTTCTTTGGCTACGAGTAGGTCGGCGGGACGTGAGAGGTTAACTACCCTTTCCGCATCGTAGAATCGTTTCAAACATCCAGAAAAATGCTAAATTTTTTTATTCATCAATTTTTACATTTAAATGTATCTACCAAAAGTTTAATTTTTAAAAACCACCTCTTAAAAAAACATTTTTTATTAATCATGAGTACACAGAACAGGCCTTTTGATTTTGAACCGGTCGGCTTAGACTATGGGCGGGGCAGTCTCATTTGTTATCTCTGTCATTTGTCTGCAAACGTGGGACAGAGATAGTGCCATACCACACGAACTCCGTGAATGAGGTATAGTTGGATGGCCACGAGTGCTTTCATTTCATCCAGTACGCTCATCCCAAATCACGAGAAGATATTATAACAGGTACCCGATCTTTGATCTAGAGCGCATGCCGTCATCATAACATAACTGTAGGAATCAGCGTAGAATTAATACTAACTCAAAATAGTTCTGAGTATCTGCAAACGATCGATACGCTCTCAAGAGAGAGAGTATCTGCAAACTAGCGAGTATTGCGATCTAATCTTACACAAAACATTTGCAATGATAATTTTGATGTCACAAATAGTTAGAACGACTGATTCTGAGCTATAAAAACAAAAAAAGTGATAAAGAACGAAAACGAGTACCTAACTAAAAATAAGCTTGAGGAACAGTTTTTTAAATTTAAAATTAAATATCTTCGAACCGTTACAACGTAGAACAAAAAATTTTGCACATTAATGTAAAGTAATATTTGCTCTAAAATACCCATGACATTTGGCGACTGGCCGCTTGACAAAAAATGAAGCCAATATTACCTATACTCCTTTTAGTCCAAATCATTTTTGAGTCGATTAAAATTAAAAAAAATCTTAAACTGATGGACGATTAAGGTCTAAAAAAATACCTCCGTAGACTCCGTACCAAAATTACCCATAGGCCTTAAGATCAAAATTTTTATCGTACTTTTTTTTTCTCAGAATAAGCTTTTGGCCAACACTGGAGTGCGATTTTTGAATCTCATTCGCTCAGATCAACAGTTGAAAATGTCAAAATTACTGTGGAGATATGCATCTTTCTACTACTGATTTGATTTTCAAAAATCGCAATCCTGAAGTATGATTTTTGAAAATCAAATCAGCAGTAGAATGTGCGTATCTCCATAGTAATTTTGACATTTTCAACTGCTGAACTCAGCGAATGAGATTAAAAAATCGCACTCCTGGTAGGCAGTTGAACTTTGTGAACGGTGTCGCGCGCCTGTGTAGCGTATTTTTTATCGGTGTTTGGTGTACAGTGCGCGCGGATTGTGCGATGTTTTCGTGAGGGGGTGCGCGGGGGTAACGCGCCAGGCCCCGCCCAGACGCTCAAGGTTATCGGCGATTATAATCGCCTTAAGTTTACAATGCGTGGGACTCTGAAGCTAGGGCTCGGCCCCCCGATCCTGCCACACCCGGTCGGTACGAATATGAAACTCGATGACCAAACTTTATGGAAAATTCTGTAGGATAAAATTTTTAAATGTGCAATTTTGACCTGCCCTTTTTTTTAATGAAATGGGTTCTATAAGTGATACCAAACATGTAGAAAAAATTTGGATGGTGATAAAAAAATCTTCCTGTATAATTTTTGCAGATAAAGTTAATCTAGTATAGTTTTTTATAAGTCTGTCTGTCTGTTCTGTATATCTCTGAATACCAAAAAACCATTAGCATAAAGCATAATAACACTTTGGCTGATAAGCTCAAAACCACCTCGTGGGTCGTGCGCACAGTCGTAACGTAAAAAGACACTGCCGGACACTGCATACAAAAAATTGAAATTGACAAGATGACGTCAGCACATGCGAAACCAAAGAAAATTGAACGTTAAGTCTTCTTCGTAGGTAACGAGTAACCAGTGCGAGGTAACCAGAGGGCGATAGAGGGGGTGAGGTAAAAAGTTGGTGGGAAGAAGGGAGTGTCCGTACTGTATGTAGTAATAGATACTCTTTCTTATACTGTAGCTTGGGTGACTCACGCTGTAGGTCATGAGCACAGGCGAAATGCAATAGAACTTGACCCCCCTCGTAGGTCGTGCGCACAGTCGTAACGTAGAAAGACCAATGTGGCTCACCTCGTGGGTCACCCGCACAGGCGTAAGGTTTGGGTGACTCACGCTGTAGGTCATGAGCACAGGTGAAATGCAATAGAACTTGACCCCCCTCGTAGGTCGTGCGCAGTCGTAACGTTGAAGCGATAAATGTGGCTCGCGTCGTGGGTCAACCGCGCAGGCGTAAGGTTTGGGTGACTCGCGCGGTAGGTCATGAGCATAGGCGAAATGCAATTGAACCGGCTCGTTACGTGGGTTCTTGAGCACTGCGGCCCATTTGACGCCGACCTACGGCGTAGGTCGTCAGCAGTTAGAGTGTTAAGTTGGACCCTGTATAAATAATGACAACTCAAAGTTGTTAGCATAGATATTTATGTCACTTCAGTTACCATCAAATTAAATTACCAATAAATGAATATGAATTTCCGACCGCGACCGCGTACCGGAAAGCGCAGCGTGGGTAGGCCCCTCACACGGTGGACCGACGACCTGGTGAAGGCGGCGGGAAAACGTTGGATGAGGGCAGCGCAGGACCGGTCGTTATGGCGATCCTTGGGGGAGGCCTATGTCCAGCAGTGGACGTCCATCGGCTGAGATGATGATGATGGTGAATATGAATTTCAGGTATCTACAGAGTCACCGCGCTTCTGTCCACCCCAAGGCTGCAACGTTACAGCGCTATGTTTGTATTCACTGCTCACTCCCTTGTGGAAGCCGGAGGACTCTGCGTACACATTTGAAGGTATAGTAACAGCACAGTATTTATGTGCGACCACGAACTGGCGTAGTGTGGGACGCCCTATTGCCCGCTGGACAGACGACCTAGACAAGGTAGCGGGGAGCGACTGGATGAGGAAGGCCGAGGCAGGGTTGCCAGACGTTGACCATTTTTCCTCGTACAAAAAGCAAGAAAAACCTCGTACTTTGGCTATTATACCTCGTTCATTCATCTTAAGTGTGAAAAAACAAAGATTTAGGCATAAAACACAATTTAATTTTCGATTTATCATAGAGTAAAAAAAAGAGGATAAGAGCAGCTAATCCGAGGAACAAATCGAAGTGATGATCGGTTTCATGTGGATTTCCCGGCAAACTACAAACTAACCATAAACATCTGATAGTCTTTGATGGTTTAGATATTCATTTATTCAACAAATAGTCGCTTGCAATGGATAATCATGGCATAATTTCCTTAAAAGTCAAAACCTCGTACATATTTGTACGAAGTTGACATCATCTTCGTACCTCGTACGGGAGACGTAATCTCGTATTTGTACGAGGAACCTCGTACGTCTGGCAACCCTGGGCCGAGGACAGAGTCACAGTATGACCATAGCGTAAATACAAATAAAGTGGGTGCGCTTAGTGGCCGCGTTGGGTCTATGCTTGAGCGGAGTGCGGGGGGGCTCGCGCGGTGTGCGGAGGGGTGTGGGGTACAGCGCGCAGGTGGTTCGGTACTGGGACTGCGCCCCCCGCCACCCGCGCCCCCCGCACGATGAATATAGGCCTGTCGCGACCCGACAGCGCCCGAGACTATTAGTATATTCACTTTGGTATACAGTAATGCAACTTCATACAATGGTACCAAACGCGGCTTGTATGTGTGCTCGCCGTACGTAAGACGATATCTAAGGGAGCGTTTAAACAGAAGTGACGTGGCGCGGACATTTCGCGGGCGGAGAGCGACAATATAAACCTTTATCTACATAATATCTAACTGTAATGTCCGGGGCGTTAATAGCTCGCCTTATACTTCACTTGCATTATCTTCCGTTGCCGATGTAATGAGACTGGTACCTAAGCCTCGTAATAATTTCTTATCTTTCGCTACCTACATAATTTGGTTCGATTGTACTATTTGTAATTTTGCATAAGTACTATTTATGTTAACACTTGTTTTAACATCGAGTTGTATGTACACAAGACAAAACGTTTCTGTTCTTTATATTTACCTATTGTTACTACTGTTAAGAAAAATCTGTAATTGGCCTGTGTTATATTTCTTTAGATTACATATTTTATAGAATGCTTGTAATAGGCTGTAGATTTTTCTAATAAATAAATAAAATAAAATAAAATAAAAAATTATAGTACGTAGTACAGTCATTTGGAGAATTACGCCCGCGCCTCCAGGCGACGTCGCCGGCGGTTTTTCTTTACGTCAAAAAACGACGCTATGCTACGTAATATAAGGTTTATATTGGTGTTACTTTGACTAACCGCCACCGCCACGCGTCTCTTCTGTATAAACCCTAAGGCAGCCAAGGCAGCGCCAGACGTGGCTACGCGGAATATATTGTCAGTGTGTGCGTGCTACGAGGCGTACGGCGCGTTTGGTACCGTTGTATGAAGATGGCTTACTGTCTTATACTGTGACAGGGTCTTGGGAGAGGCCTATGTTCAGCAGTTGACGATGATAGGCTGATGATGATGATGATGATTTATGAGCGAAGTAGGTGATGGGAACTCTCAAGTCGACCACAGTGCGCGCTGTGGCAGAAATGTGCACTTTCTCTCCCAAAAACTGTATCAAACGGGGTACGTGTAAAGTTGGCGTCGTTTTATACTATCGCGGCCACTGATGGAAGTACTGAAATTAAGATGTTTTGAACAAAAGCTTGTGTACGCACGGCGACAGATCAACCTACCCATTGTTCGACCTTATGTCCATGAACATAGAGATCAACTATAGGTAGGTTGATCTGTCGCCGTGTGTACGTCGTAATGATCTTTTGTCCACGTAAGTATATTTCTTTTTGAAGCTGACTGTACCTCTCGTCAGTGCGAGCCCGTTTGTATGAAGTGTACTGTGCCCACACCGTGATGGTAGGGCTATGCACTAGCAGTGCGAATATAGGGTCCTTCTTAATATGCTGACGGTTTTTTTAAAAGGATAATCAGACAATCAAACTGAACAATTTTCTCTATGGGACCAAGGGTGAAACCGCGAAAAAAAAAATATACATTTTTTTCGCGATTTTGACTTTGGTCCCATAGAGAAAGTTGTTCAGTTTGATGGTCTGATTATCCTCTTAAAAACTGTCAGCATATTAAGTTGGACCCTTAGGCTGGTCTGATTTATATTAACGATTTATGCCCTATTTCAGGAGCATGGAATAAATAAGAGTTACCTCTGTGATTTTTGTGGTAAATCCCTTTCGTCTCTCTGCCAATACAATTCCCACAAGAGAGCGCATTTGGGAGAGAAACCGTTCAGCTGTAGGTGAGTAAAACAAGAGTAAAATCGTAATTCAACACACACACACGCCCGCCAGAATTGCTAAACTAAAGTAGCAGTGGGCGGGGCACATTGCTCGCAGAACCGATGGCCGGTGGGGCCGAAAAGTTGTCGAGTGGCGACCGCGTACCGGAAAGCGCAGCGTGGGTAGACCCCTCACACGGCGGACCGACGACCTGGTGAAGGCGGCGGGAACACGGTGGATGAGGGCAGCGCAGGACCGGTCGTTATGGCGATCCTTGGGGGAGGCCTATGTCCAGCAGTGGACGTCCATCGGCTGAGATGATGATGAAGACACGCTCGCCCGCACTTTAATTTTGATTATTCCGTTAACCATTGCCGATTATTAAATACTAGCGACCTGCCCCGGGGGTCAGGTTTTATTATCTTCTTCTTATCGTGTGGGCAGAGCCCTGGTGTAAGAGTTTTTCAGACCGCCTTACGGCCTCTGAGCTTTTATTATGGAACCAAAACTGAAAGCGCGAAAAAAAAAATCCGCTGTCCCATATAAAACTATTTCGATATTGGTCCCATAGAGAAAGTTTTTCAGTTTGATGGTCTGAAGCACCCCTTTAAGTGTCTCCTTATTTTATACAGGGTGTAAGCGACAGCCTAGCAAAAACTAAAACGGTGAACTCAGACCATCAAACTGAACAACTTTCAGTATAAGGCCTACCTTAAAAAAAAATCTGCTGTCCCATACAAAACTGCTGTACTTACCCGACTAAAATGTATGATTTTATTTTCGCGTTTCCTGAGGTAGGCTCCATAGTAAGAGTTGTTCAGTTTGATGGTCTGTGGCACCCCTTTAAGTGTCCCATTATTTTAATTTTACACCCTGTACAGGGTGTAACAAAACACCCTAGTAATACTTAAGGGGGTGCTTCAGACCATCAAACTGAACAACTTTCACCATGAAGCCAACATCCAAATCGCGAAAAGAAAATCAGCTCTTTCATACAAAACTGCAGTACCGTCTCGACTCAAATGTATGGGACAGCAGATTTTTTTTATTTTTTCTCGATGTTGGCTCCTTGGTGAAAGTTGTTCAGATTGATGGTCTGAAGCACCCCCTTAAGTATTACTAGGGTGTTTTGTTACACCCTGTATATTATTACACCCTGTATATTATACCTTTCTTTTCGCAGCACCTGCGGCAAATCGTTCACAAATAGGACGTACCTGAGAATACACGAACGCACTCACACCGGCGAGAAAAGATATGCGTGCGCGCAGTGCGGGAAGCGATATACGCAACGCAGTACCCTGGTCAGGCATATGAGGTAATGTGAACTTAAGTGACTAAGAAATATGGTCGAATTTTATTTGCAATATGATACAGTACAGCCATGACGTATGGAAAGGTATCCTATACATACAGGGTGAAATTGATATCATTAGCATCCTTTTAAACTAAGAGTCTACCCATCTTCTCCCTCTTTAAAGAAAGACTTTTTGAAATTTTAACCTTTATTCGCACAGACCGTAACGCCATCTATCGATCCACTAGAAAACCAAAAGAAAAACGCTCATTAACGCGCAACGCATGACGCTCAACATGCTAAGCGTACGAGGCTTTAATATGTTATTTAATTGCAGACAACACACGGGCTGCGAAGTCCAACGGCCTGACTGTGAAGAATCGCTGGAGTGCTCCAAATGCCATAAACAATTTGCATATCGCAGCCAAGTTGTAACTCACGAGAAAGTTTGTGAAAATCTCGAAGTGTTCAAGACTGAATAAAGTATAAAACTATTGCTTGTTTTTATTATTTCTTGCTTGTATGCTTGCATGTTTTCCTTCGCCGTTTAAGGCCTCCCGTGCACTAGGCAGCCTGGCTGCGCAGCCAAGCGGCCCAGTGCGCCGGGGACCTATGGGCTCCCCCACACAACTGCGACGTCGCATCGCATCGCAAATATCTGCCAGCGCTCGATGACAATTATGTATGATTATTGAACGCAGCGCATCGCAGATATTTGCGATGCGATGCGACGTCGCAGTTATGTGTGGGCATCGTTAGGGCTCCCACACATAACTGCGACGTCGCACAGTCGCATCGCATCGCAAATATCTGCGATGCGCTCGATTGAAAATCATACATACATCATCATCCCGGTTCGGTCATGGATGTTTATATGTTTGTGCCGTTGTTGTATGGTTTCCATAATAAACAGCCTATAAATAGTGCTTTCTTGGGATCATTACAATGTATGTGCCTGTGAGCGTTATTTATTTATTTATACATAAGTCATTGTAATAAGAATCGAGCGCATCGCAGATATTTGCGATGCGATGCGACTGTGCCAACTGTGCTACGTCGCAGTTGTGTGTGGGAGCCCTTAGGGTTGAACTCATGCGCAGCACCGCCTCGCGCGATCGCGTTTCGTCTATCTTATTTGCTCTAGCAAATGACGTTTCTGAGTGACAGAAAAGGATGGAAATGCGATGCCGTGCGGCCAGATGAGATTCAACCCTTAGTATGGAACAGCTGATCAATAAATAAGGAAGTTTTTATAAATCTTTTAACCTGTCGAGCTCCGGTGGAGTCGTACGGTTCGAAAAAGTAGGCTAAAGCTAAAGGCTAAATTAGGTATACCTTATTGAAAAAAAAGGTTTCTTTTTATCTTAAGGCTTTTTTATAGGCTGGTGTTAGGTTAGGTACAGCATTCCTTGGTAAAAGATTTCCGCGAGAAATGATTGGCACAAATAAATTTACTTTGTTGTAGGTTTATTTACTCAGGGGTAAGTATACCAAATCCTCGTTACCAGTCGCCTTTACCCATTTTCTACATCTAAAAAGAAAAAAATGCTTGGATTAAGTACCTTTGATTTACGATAAGCGAAACAATTTATTCTTGCTTTAATACTATCATGTAGATGTAGCAGCATAAGCATATGCTCACGATTATATTCCGCGAGGGCAAAGAAAATATACACTACCGCGAAAAGAAGCGACACTCATGCATGTGTGCTCGTAAAACCGCTCGCGGCTATGTGTGCGGGTCGGGAGAGCGAGGGGGGGTGCGCAGTATGCGAGCGGGTGGGAAAACAGGTCATTGACCGCTTGAATTACATGGTTGCTCTTGCTCGCACGACTGCACGACTCGGCCGTTGAAATAGGTAAATATTTTCTTTGATTCTGCGAGCGAAGCGTGCGACGCCGACCAATATACATAGACCATACACTATATAGTTATATTTTAGTTTTAGGATAATTATGTTCAGTTTGCTTTGTAACTGATTTATAATACCGAACATAAATAATATAATGACACAGGCTTAGATTAAAAACTGTTTACTATATCTATGGACACAGGTTAGTTCAGGGTTAGTTTAATTCCAAAGCACAGCACAAAAGAGTAGGTATACAATTAGAAGGAGTAGGTACTTAAAGAGGTAGTTACTTTTCTCAAATAAATAAATGAGAAAATTATATCGTAATTTGCAAGTATACGTAGCAAAACATTTTTTTTATTCAATACTATTGTAATACATAGTTACAAGAACGATTTTAATTATTCATTTTATCGTAAGTGACAAGGTATTCATTTTATCGTAAGTGACAAGGCGTGTATGACCGACGCTCAACATACGATAAATTAAATATTCAACAATTTCATTGTAACCGACAAGTACTGACATGTACAAATGAACATGTTTTGCAACTTACGATAAAATTTTCTCAATTTAATAAAATCGTAAATATCTGTGCCTTATCAATCAATCATATATTTATTTCAAGTAACAAGACTCATAATTTTATTAGTAGGAACACACTTAATCTATTCTATTGTTAGTAATTATACATACATGTAGGTAATTAGCTGCTGGGAACATGTAGTCCACAGCAGTGAAGCACATAGGGGCAGTCAACCCTGTCCCCTATCATCTTCAGGATGCTGTTGGGGCTGGCCCGAACCCTGTGCACCAGGGATGCGCATCTCTTGCGCATAGTGGCATAAAAGCAGTCGACACGCGCCTCTGCAAACATTCCTGATGCACTACAGTATCGGGGCAGCCCCACCAACACCCGGAACGCGTTATTGTATTGGACCCGAAGGGCCCCATAGGCCCGTAGCGTGTACTGTCTCCACAGGCTGCAGGTGTAGAGGGAAGTCAATACAACACCACCTCATCTCGTTACAGTAGTTCATAAGTTCATTAAAAAATAATTCGTATGGATGCGCATTATAATCACCCAATATATATACCGATTCTATACTATATTCGTCTATAATAGCACTCACCGTACTGAGGCAGTCTATATACTCCGCAAGGTTCTCCTTATGATCCGTAGGCATATATATACACATCACAATAATAGGCCGTTCACCCGTTACTATTTTGATTGCACACATACGCGGATTATCGCACTGCACCACTGACACGTTATCAAACACTTAGCCGTTAGTTTAACTTAGCCGTCTGTGTAAAAATATGGATATCATAATCTAGAGATTACTTGAATAAACCATATTTGTCACTTACGAGGAACTTAGTTCTTACCCAGGAACTGTTTGTGTGAAGTTAAAAAGGACATTAAAAAAATATACCTATAGCTTTTTGTTGTTAGTATAATCATATTCAGTGCTCCGTCACTCTTGTTTGACAGCTGCGAAAAGTACCTACAGCGTCGGCGCCAATTAGGTTTGTCAAAATATTTTTGGGAGGCCTAAATCGAAAACTATTTCGCGATAATTGTCTCAATAATTGTCGCGGGATATCACAATTTCTTGGTTGACATTCCACATATCCGCACCAAGCGCCTTTCTGAATCTTTTTTACCCGACTGCGCCAGAAGGAGGGTTATGTTTTTCGAGCGTATGTATGTATGTATGTTTGTATGTCTATTTCTTTGGCACGGCCTACAGCCTAAGCGGCTCGATGGATTTTGACGTATGATGTGTCGTTAGATTTGTAAAAATCGTGAGAGTGACTTAGGCTATATTTTTTTACTATGGCATCTGGGAATTAAAAAAAAGAGGGGGAATAAATAATTTTTATTTGTAAAAATTTACAATATGGGTATCAAATGAAAGCTAGTAAACAGACGATTCCAAATATGTATACAACGTCTTAATGAATAAACTAAAAAGTAGTTTGTTTAGAATCAAGAGCAGAATCGAATTATCATGGTTTCAAAACAGGTAATTTTTGACAAAATATTAATTTATTTGTTTTTAAAATTTTTAATTTACCGAACCCGATGTCAGACCACCTCAAAAGTACACTCACCTTACTAACTACCAATATTAGATTATTAAAATATATCCACGAGTACGTTAGGTAGCGCTTTCATTTATTGCTGAAATGACAACAAATCATTTTTGCCTCAAAACTTAAAATGCAAATAACTTTAAATTTTAACTATCAAAATAATGAAATTATTGTTTCAATCTAATTATTTTGTTATAAATCAGTTGGCTTGTATGAGGTTTTGTGTTAATTCATTAACACGTTGTATATTGTAGTACTTTTATGCTACCATTTCGACATAGGACTAAAAAGTATGAAATAAACCAAATTATTACGAAAAACAAAAAACCCGACTGCATAAAAAAACTGTTAGCTGAAAAGAGAAAAACAAGCTCTATAATCACTAATCAGCTATAACAACATTAATTAAATATAATTTGAATGTTATTAGGTAGGTATTGCAGGCGAGGACAAACCAAAGGAAGGTACCTAGGTATGTATTATACTTAATTCATCTTTGTCCCCGTTTGCGATACCTACCTAATAACATTCAAATTATATTTTACTTAATGTTGTTATAGCTGATTAGTGAGCTTTTAAACTAAGAGTCTACCCATCAAACTGAACAACTTTTACTATGGGAGCAAACCGATCGGAGCAAAAACAAAATCAGCTGTTGCATACATTTTAGTCGAGAAGGCATTGCAGTTTAGTATGGAACAGCTGATTTTTTAGTTGCTCCGATCTGCTTGCTCCCATAGTAAAAGTTGTTCAGTTTGATGGGTAGACTCTTAGTTTAAAAGGATGCTAATGATATCAATTTCACCCTGTAGAGCTTGTTTTTCTCTTTTCAGTTAACAGTTTTTTTATGCAGTCGTTTTTTTGGTTTTTCTTAATTTATAATGCGCACAGACAAGAAGTGGAATGCCTTGCCTGTGTCAGTATTTCCGAGCACTTACAACCCGAATTCCTTTAAAGTACGAGTGAATAGGCATCTTTTGGGTAAGTTCGCTACATCTTCGACCCCATCTTCGTCTTGAGGACTGGATTGAGGTCAAGAGCAAACCAATCAGTAATTAAAAAAAAATAAAAATATTTTCTATGTCAGAAATTTCAAAATGAAAAGATTACAGATATTTTTAATGAAATAAAGTCGTTTTTCGGTCCGACTAGTGACGTCATTCGCTGGACCTGTAAACTTCTAGGTAAAATAAAAATCAACTTAAAATAACTGGCCATTAAGAAAAAAATATAATTATATTCATTATGTCAGAATTTGACATTTGATGTTGCCGTTTCTGTTTCCAGTTGTAAATAAGTAAATTTAAAAATGACGTACTTTACCTATATTTAATGACGATTTTACAAATGATTAAATACGAGTTATAAATTCTTTGCGACATCAATATGTATTAAATTCAACCTGATTATATTATTATCCAAATTATTGTCAAATTTTAAGGCATTATTCTAAACCTAGAAATCGATGAATGTAACACACAAACTATTTATTTTATTTTGAAACAATCGAATGAAAATTAATTACTTAAAATTTTAATGAATTGGAATTTACATACTACATGTTTATTCTAATCGTAACTTCTTACTCATTACTTCAAATTAAAATACATTTATCCCTTACGATGTGATTTTAACGTTTTATCGTGTCGCTTGTAAGAAACAATATTTTTGTAGGAATACCTACTCGATAAATACGTTAGAGACAGCAGATTTTTTTTTGTTCTGAAAGGTTTGCTCACATAGTAAAAGTTGTTCAGTTTGATGGGTAGAGTATGTGGTTTAGAGGTTTAATGATACTTTTCATTACACCCCGTATACACCACTAGTTTTAATTACTAACTACATTTTAAGGGTATTTTCATTCGAATATATAAAAAACCTTTCGTGCACCCCTACGCAGAAAATTTATTTCATAATTCTGTCTTCAGCGATTTAGGCTGTGAGCTATTTGTCGGTCAGTCAGCGGAACTGTTTTATAAGTATAGATGAATAAACAACTAAACGCAAAAGACAGCAATAAAATTTTATTTTGAGTGACAAATTCAGCGGGCAAAGCTCAGCTTACGATCTTCCTAAAAACGCTCGATAGAAGCGAGGAATATGTTCCATACCTTCTATTGATTTTAATGTAAGTGAGTAAGCGTACAGTGAATTTGTTTAATCAGAGAAAAAAAATCGGAGTTCAGTGGTATTTTCAGGGGACTTACGACAAAATGTCCCTTACGACATTTGAAACGCAACTTGAGAGTTGTGCGCGTCGTATGCTGAATTTGTCGCTTACGATAAAAACATCAACAGTGGAAATTGCAAATTTCGTAAGGGACATTTTGTCGTAAGTCCCCTGAAATTACCACTGAACTTCGAATTTTTTTCTCTATCGATCTGTATTAAATCATGTTTTGATATCCCTTAAAATGAATGAGATACGAGGCCCATCATTTTGTAGTAAGTTAAACTTTATGTCGTATAAGCAAGGAAAATTTCAACCTTCTTGCATATAAGTAAAAGTTTAGGTTCAAGCTCTAATGTAATTTTTTGAAACGTCTTAAGTCTTTATAGTTACCAGCTGTAATACACAAACTAATTAGAAAGAACTACCTGTAATACGTTGTAAGTAACCCACCTACAAAATAATTATATTCTTTACAACATAAATTCTGTTAAAATAATTTTAAACTTGAAATGAACATTATTAACAATTCTAATTACTTAGTGTCATCCCCAGAGTATTAGTACCTATGTCTTTTATTATTTCCTTGCACCAGTGTAAATAAGGTTGTATGGAAGAAATCGCTTTTTAGCGATAAGACCACCTTATTTGTAATTCTATATCTTTATTCAAATGTATATTCTGTTTTTTTCTGTTTCTGTTGTCTTGTTGTGTGTTGTCTCTGACTACCCCCTCGGGGAATATGGTCGTGAGCATATGCTTATGCTTATATTCTGTTTTGGTGTGCAATAAAGTATAATTGAATTGAATTGAATTGAATATTCGTTTTCCGCAAGTATCAACCCTATAGGTCACCGACGCGGGGGCTCACACGTACGAGGAGTGTCGTGGCTGTGGCGAGGGGATAGTAAGATATACTTATTCTGAAACATCAAAACATCCTCGTTTCACTAGTACTCGGTTCATTGGGACGGGAAATGAACCCGTCGCGTCGCCACTTATAATGGACAGAAGGTACAATACATACCTCGAAATTGAAACATGCAAGTTTCCTCAAGATGTTTTCCTTCACCGAATAGCCAGTGGTACAAATTGTACATAAATTCCAAAACACTTATTCGTACGAGTCGGCCTGGACGGAGATCGAACCATTACCTCCTGGACGGCAGGAATGGTTACTCACCACTGGACCACCACGGCATCATAGATGTCTAATCGCATTATTGTATCTTATTTCCAATATTTGAACATATAACTAGATAATAATTGGATAATTGAGTTACTACCGTTACTATAAAAGTTTACTTACCGGTCGAGGTCGGATGGAAATCTTGCGAATAAAATGTCATTGGACTTTCTCCTTAACCCGCACACTTCACATTTTTGTGTGGATTTACCCATTTTATAATGAATTTGATAAAATGCACAGAAAATTTTTGCAAAATGTTTTTAAAAACGCCGCGCCATTTTGTTTTCACAAATACATTGGCGCGCATGTAAAATAGTAGCTTATCTATGGGCGCGCACTTGGCGCGCAGGCGCGCAAGGCTACCAATACCTAAATTCAAATTTCTTTTTTTTTTAATTCGAATTGATTCGACTCCTTTAAAAATCTACTGTTTCGGAGACATAGATTGAACTTGGTTAACATTATTTTTGGCTAGCTTATATTTTGTTACGTGTTGGCAGCATAGACTCCACCATAGAAATATTAATTTACTACGTAAAACCTAGAATGCGGTCTTCTCGGAATTTTGTGTAGAGAGGGATAAAGATTACTGGACGCGGTGTCCTTATCCTTAGGAGGGTGACAATGCGATTATGCTTTTAGGACTTTTATTATATTTTTCACTATTTGTGTAGTCGTTTTGCCACTGAAAATGTGTACCTGCCTACGCTACCTTGGCGAGAAAAAAACAAGCGTACCAGGTAAAAAAAGTCAACATCATCAGACATAGACATAGGCCTCCCCCAAGGCATAGAATTATTATGCCCATGGATCGCCACATTGATATGTCATGCACAGCCCTCATCCAACGAGGTCCCGCCGTCTTAACCAGGTCATCGGTCCACCTTGTGGACCACACGTACACACGCTGCGGTTTCCGGTACGCGGTCGCCTGTCGAGAACTCCCCAGGCCAGTGCCCGCCCACTGCCACTTTATTTTAGCAATGGAGAAGATAACAAGGTTACAACATTACACTTTTAAGCACGTAGAATAGAAGTCTAGACCGTACACATTATTCTAGTTTTTATTTCACATCGATCGGTGCAATATTACTGAAGTTATAAGCGTGGGAAGTTGACGCAGGTTTTTTAAATCTCGTCAGTGTTCGCGAGTAGCGCGTGATGTCATCGTATCCATACGGCACGGCGGGCGGGCGCCCGCCCGCCTCATATGTCCGTAGTAGTACATTTTGCGGGCAAGTTGTTTGCTTTCGTGCGCTCTGGTGTTTTGAACTTATAATTATTGTTTTTTCTTGAAATTATAATGATCATTAACCTTAAAATTGTTCAATAAATCGTTAGTTTCAATGATTAGACACTGCGAGTCGAGTACCTACATACCTGCTAAAAACCATATTACTAGCAATAACCAAGTAGGAAAAAGTTTAGTATCCTGCGGCACGAATTTTGGGGAGAGGTGGGGGGACGGGGGTTCCCCCTTTCATCCCCCAAAAGGGGGGTGAGGAAACCCCCGCGTCTTTTTTTTAATAAATGTAATTTTGAGGATAACCTCAAAATTACAGCCAAAAAACACCAAAAACTGCCAAAATGACAGTTTTTAGGTGGTCTGGGGGTATGAAATCTGAGTCTGCTTATGAAAACGCTACACGCTCCGCTTATGAAAACGCTAGTCACTCCGCTTATGAAAACGCTTGTCGCTCCGCTTATGAAAACGCTAGTCGCTCCGCTTATGTAAACGCTACCCGCTCCGCTTATGAAAACGCTAGTCGCTCCGCTGAAAACGCTATTCGCTCCGCTTATGTAAACGCTATTCGCTCCGCTTATGAAAACGCTACCCGCTCCGCTTATGAAAACGCTACCCGCTCCGGTAATGTAAACGCTAAACGCTCCGCTTACGAAAACGCTAGTCGCTCCGCTTATGAAAACGCCTTTCGCTCCGCTTATGAAAACGCTATTCGCTCCGCTTATGAAAACGCTACACGCTCCGCTTATGAAAACGCTAGTCACTCCGCTTATGAAAACGCTTGTCGCTCCGCTTATGAAAACGCTAGTCGCTCCGCTTATGTAAACGCTACCCGCTCCGCTTATGAAAACGCTAGTCGCTCCGCTTATGAAAACGCTATTCGCTCCGCTTATGAAAACGCTATTCGCTCCGCTAATGAAAACGCTACCCGCTCCGCTTATGAAAACGCTACCCGCTCCGGTAGTGAAAACGCTATTCGCTCCGCTTATGAAAACGCTAGTCGCTCCGCTTATGAAAACGCCTTTCGCTCCGCTTATGAAAACGGTAGTCGCTCCGCTTATGAAAACGCTATTCGCTCCGCTTATGAAAACGCTTGTCGCTCCGCTTATGAAAACGCTATTCGCTCCGCTTATGAAAACGCTATTCGCTCCGCTTATGAAAACGCAATTCGCTCCGCTTATGAAAACGCTACCCGCTCCGCTTATGAAAACACTACCCGGTCCGCTTATGAAAACGCTATTCGCTCCGCTTATGAAAACGCTATTCGCTCCGCTTATGAAAACGCTACCCGCTCCACTTATGAAAACGCTACCCGCTCCACTTATGAAAACGCTACCCGCTCCGCTTATGAAACCGCTAGCGCTCCGCTTATGAAAACACTACCCGGTCCGCTTATGAAAACGCTATTCGCTCCGCTTATGAAAACGCTATTCGCTCCGCTTATGAAAACGCTACCCGCTCCACTTATGAAAACGCTACCCGCTCCACTTATGAAAACGCTACCCGCTCCGCTTATGAAACCGCTAGCGCTCCGCTTATGAAAACGCTATTCGCTCCGCTTATGAAAACGCTATTCGCTCCGCTTATGAAAACGCTACACGCTCCGCTTATGAAAACGCTATTCGCTCCGCTTATGAAAACGCTACCCGCTCCGCTTATGAAACCGCTAGTCACTTTGCTTATGAAAACGCTATTCGCTCCGCTTATGAAAACGCTACCCGCTCCACTTATGAAAACGCTATTCGCTCCGCTTATGAAAACGCTACCCGCTCCGCTTATGAAACCGCTAGTCACTTTGCTTATGAAAACGCTATTCGCTCCGCTTATGAAAACGCTATTCGCTCCGCTTATGAAAACGCTATTCGCTCCGCTTATGAAAACGCTACCCGCTCCACTTATGAAAACGCTATTCGCTCCGCTTATGAAAACGCTACCCGCTCCGCTTATGAAACCGCTAGTCGCTCCGCTTATGAAAACGCTATTCGCTCCGCTTATGAAAACGCTATTCGCTCCGCTTATGAAAACGCTAGTCGCTCCGCTTATGAAAACGCTACCAGCTCCGCTTATGAAAACGCAATTCGCTCCGCTTATGAAAACGCTACCCGCTCCGCTTATGAAAACGCTACCCGCTCCGCTTATGAAAACGCTATTCGCTCCGCTTATGAAAACGCTATTCGCTCCGCTTATGAAAACGCTACCCGCTCCGCTTATGAAAACGCTATTCGCTCCGCTTATGAAAACGCTACACGCTCCGCTTATGAAAACGCTATTCGCTCCGCTTATGAAAACGCTACCCGCTCCGCTTATGAAACCGCTAGTCACTTTGCTTATGAAAACGCTATTCGCTCCGCTTATGAAAACGCTATTCGCTCCGCTTATGAAAACGCTATTCGCTCCGCTTATGAAAACGCTATTCGCTCCGCTAATGAAAACGCTACCCGCTCCGCTTATGAAAACGCTACCCGCTCCGGTAGTGAAAACGCTATTCGCTCCGCTTATGAAAACGCTAGTCGCTCCGCTTATGAAAACGCCTTTCGCTCCGCTTATGAAAACGCTATTCGCTCCGCTTATGAAAACGCTACACGCTCCGCTTATGAAAACGCTAGTCACTCCGCTTATGAAAACGCTTGTCGCTCCGCTTATGAAAACGCTAGTCGCTCCGCTTATGTAAACGCTACCCGCTCCGCTTATGAAAACGCTAGTCGCTCCGCTTATGAAAACGCTATTCGCTCCGCTTATGAAAACGCTATTCGCTCCGCTAATGAAAACGCTACCCGCTCCGCTTATGAAAACGCTACCCGCTCCGGTAGTGAAAACGCTATTCGCTCCGCTTATGAAAACGCTATTCGCTCCGCTTATGAAAACGCTACCCGCTCCGCTTATGAAACCGCTAGTCACTTTGCTTATGAAAACGCTATTCGCTCCGCTTATGAAAACGCTATTCGCTCCGCTTATGAAAACGCTATTCGCTCCGCTTATGAAAACGCTACCCGCTCCACTTATGAAAACGCTATTCGCTCCGCTTATGAAAACGCTACCCGCTCCGCTTATGAAACCGCTAGTCACTTTGCTTATGAAAACGCTATTCGCTCCGCTTATGAAAACGCTATTCGCTCCGCTTATGAAAACGCTATTCGCTCCGCTTATGAAAACGCTACCCGCTCCACTTATGAAAACGCTATTCGCTCCGCTTATGAAAACGCTACCCGCTCCGCTTATGAAACCGCTAGTCGCTCCGCTTATGAAAACGCTATTCGCTCCGCTTATGAAAACGCTATTCGCTCCGCTTATGAAAACGCTAGTCGCTCCGCTTATGAAAACGCTATTCGCTCCGCTTATGAAAACGCTACCCGCTCCGCTTATGAAACCGCTAGTCGCTCCGCTTATGAAAACGCTATTCGCTCCGCTTATGAAAACGCTACCCGCTCCGCTTATGAAACCGCTAGTCGCTCCGCTTATGAAAACGCTATTCGCTCCGCTTATGAAAACGCTACCCGCTCCGCTTATGAAAATGCTACCCGCTCCGCTTATGAAAACGCTATTCGCTCCGCTTATGAAAACGCTATTCGCTCCGCTTATGAAAACGCTATTCGCTCCGTTTATGAAAACGCTACACGCTCCGCTTATGAAAACGCTATTCGCTCCGCTTATGAAAACGCTACCCGCTCCGCTTATGAAAACGCTATTCGCTCCGCTTATGAAAACGCTATTCGCTCCGCTTATGAAAACGCTAGTCACTCCACTTATGAAACCACACACTACACTACCGATTGGGATACTTGAGATTGGGTACCGTGACGTCATCAACGATATCGCGATCGGTCCGCGGCTTCGACCGAAAATGTTAACTTTGCACTTCTATATCTCGGTCAGTTTTAAAGATAGAAAAATAATAAAAACACTGTTATTTTCGTAATTTTTTGTACAATTTTTTGGCATATAAAACAAAAAATGGTACAATCTTCTGTATTATTTGGGCTATGTCAGTTACTCTGGTTCTTCTGCGGATCTCTTCATTTCTGATTTGATCTCGCATGGAAACTCCGAACATAGCCTTCTCCATTGCGCTTTGGGTGACATTCTGCGTTAATCGTTTATTCAAATAAATAGGTAAATAAGTAACATAACACAAATATTCTTATTCTTAATACATTATTTATCTGATATAATATAGTTCAAACAATAAACAACAAACATTTTAATCGGGGACACTAAAACCCCTAAATATTCAGTCTGATCGGAGCCACTTGGAAAACGGTCGCCATCTTGGTTTTCCGTTACGTCATCCAAATAGCTGCTATACTATGCTGTTGGTTATTATCATGGTACAATAATATACTGCGCCTGTTATATTCTTCCGATCACGTGACTGACACAAGCCTACGTCATCATATCCTTTTAACATGTTTAGCGGCCATTTTTTTGTGACGTAGACTTGTGTCACTCTGGGAATAGAAGACCTTGTTTTTTTAGACTATGGTTACTATAAAGTAATAAAAGAATCGGTATTTTTACGTGATTTCATAAAACAGTGAATATCGCGGAAACTAAAGCCGACAACAAGGTCCCTTTTCCCTGAGAACCTCACAAATATTTACTAAATATTTGGTGACATCAAGGATTTCTTTTTGTAAGTGGTTGAGCTTCGTTGCAACCCGAGGCGAAATCTTGGAGCGCTACTTGGAGCGAACCGAAGGGTAGTGCGGCGTTATTACACGTGTAATTTGCTGACTTGCAAATCAAAACCTACAGGTTACTAAAATGAAAAGTTTGGGAGCCCCTCTGATGTAGTGAGTGACTGAGTGAGGTGTGGCTACATCGCCGCACTAAAATGGGACAGCTGATATGCAGTTTCTTCTTGAACTTAGTAGTACTTATATAACTCGCAGTGTCTAAAAAGGTTCGAAAGAAGTAAGCACTTTAATAATAATGTATGCAACTCGCACCCTTCCCATAGATCGAATTATGCTACAACTTACCCAAAGAAAAACAGAGGGTACGGCATTTTCTTTTCAAACCGGTCTTAATATTACGCCCGACATATAATCATTGGCCTGAAAATGCCTGCTGCATATGACAGAATTTTCGTTAATTTTGCTATAGCAATCAATTGGTAATGCGTTCAGTCATGATTGCTTATCAATTTATCTCTTGGGAATCTTAAAATAAATAAAACAATACTCATTTTGAGACCCAAAATTTTACGTCAAGCCGAAAGCAGGAGATAATAAGTATGCCAGTGTATACATCATCATCATTAACCTATGTACGACGTACGTCCCACTTCCAGGCACAGTTTCATGGACGTTAGTCCACCACGCGTGCCCAATGCGGATTAATAGACTTCACATAAGCATGAGAATTTTTATTTCAGCGTATGCGGGTTTCCTCACGATGATTTTCTTCACCGTTTGAGAGCAGTCGGTATTACGTATACAACAAGTTAGAAAAAGTAATCCGTGCGAATTCGAACCCGGACCCTCACGATTGAGTGTCCTAGTGTCCATACCTCTCTGCAACGCGCCATCGACGCTATTGTTCAGGGAAAATACACAAAAATCTAAGTAAATTTTGTTGTGTTCGTGTGTACGCTAGCGCACCGCCCCAGTATTATCATATCATAATCATACCTACCTACCTATTACCTATGTTTTATCTTCGTAATTTTTATCATAATTCAGGTATTATATAATAATATTTAATCTTTATCATAATTTACAAATTTAATTCAAATTGAAATTTTGTTTGCTTCTTTGTTTGTTGTTACCCTAACTACTTCAATATTTTCAAGACTAAATCATATTAAAAATACAAACCTGTGATACGATAAGCCACAATCTGGATAATATTCGCTTTTGCAGCCGTCGATCAAGCAAATACGGCCCATTTTAACATAAAAATGAGGATAAAAAATAATAAAAATTAATTTGACGGCTGCCGGCAAATTCAATTAAAATGGCAGTTTGGGTTGTCATATTTTTTCTTTTTTACTACCACGGCTTTTCAACACACAAATAATTTAAAAAGATTTGATACATTTTTGCTTCATTTCATCTTACCAATTCGGCTGAAATCATAACATTTTCATTTGGCAACACCAGTGCACTGTTAAGGTGGACTTCCGATGCTAGCGGCCGACGCGTCTGACGCGCGCGGCTCGCGGCCGACGGCCGATGCGGCCATACTAGTTACTATGAAAACGTATGGCGCCGCTTCCGATGCCAGCGACTGACGCGCGCGTCAGACGCGCGCGGCCGATGTCTATCGCATCGGCCGCGGCCGCGCGCGGCTATGCTCTGACGTCACGAAAAACAAGAATGTTTGCCAGAAATATTACGAAGATTTTACCGAAAATTTTCTTAATATTTATTATTTTATTTGTATTTTATTATCTACAAGGTCGCTCAACGTAGCGATAACACCATCTATCGAGCCACTTGAAACTGCTTTTTCTTTTTTCGGAAAATCCCTCTTGCCTACATAATTATTAGCTAGACAGCGATACATGTACAGGTTAAAAAGCCATGGGGACGCAACGCATCCTTGTCTAATTACTCCCAAAAATGTATTTTATCAAAATCCTGTTAAAAAAAAATGCATTCATATATTCTCTAAACCTATCAATCTATCAATCAATCAAATATTCTTTATTAAAATATGTATTGGTTTTTTTTTTTTGTGTTTTTATGTTTTTGTTTAAACACCAAAACATAAAAACGTACCCTAAATTTCGGGGAAAATACCCTAAAGTGATAACACTCTGCACAATAGGCACGCGTCAGTCGCTGACCTCGGAAGTGAGGTCTGTCGTCGGCCGCGCGCGTCTGACGTGAGGTTCTGTCAAATTTGACAGAACCTCGCGTCAGACGCGCGCGTTAGTCGCATCGGCCGCTGGCATCGGAAGTCCACCTTTAGAATGAGACACAGGGTACAACTCATGCCTTCTTCTTCTAGCGTGGTCAAATTTATGCGTGTCAAACAAATAGTTCTTATGTGTTTGGGTGTGGTATACCGAACTCTTTAGTGATTATATGGCATCTGCAATGTCACACATGTCATAGCTCTAATAATTTGTCAGATTGTGCAATGTATAATTTTGTCGATTAAAACCGTTATTCTAAAGGTTTATCTTATTACATTGGGCTATGGATTATTTTTGTTTAAACCGAGAGAAAGATAATTTGGCACAGCGCGATCCTGTATTGGATATTATATCTATGACTTAAACTCATTTACATTCACAATAAGAAAAAAACAGTCTGGCCCTGTATAGTCTGTCTATAAAGTCTTGACAAAAAATGAGGGCGCTGTCTCCACGCAAGAACGTCAAAATCAAGCATAACCTGGCAACACCACCATACTAAAATGATAAGTGTAGTGTATGCAATAGTAAATATAACTATACATATATTATGGTATACCAAACATAATAATACATAGATATATATAGATATATAATATATACATAAATACTAAACATATACACATAACACATACATACATTACACCCATTACACTATCTCGAACGCACCACGTCAGTTACACGAGAGCCACGGGCGAGAGTGGACGTGTTGTCATAGTGTGCGTGTGCGAGCCAGTGAACTACTCCCTACACCAGGACGAAGGTTCTACAATTAGTTCCTCAAACATTAATGTCACGACTTTATAGACAGACTATACCCGCGGGCTTTCGATGTTCGATATATCGCCACTGTTTCGGTCCGCGACAACACTACTTGCCATCTATTCACACTTATAATAATAATAATAATAACCCCGCGGGGGCAGCTTGTGGCGAGCTGACGGTGAGTGGCGACACCGCGGACCCCTATCCAGGGGGACCATACAGACATGCGCTCACACACACACACACCCACATGCACACCCCCACACCCACACACACAGTAACACACCCCCCTACCTCTGGCTTGCCTTCATTGGCCGGTCAGAGTGGAATCGCAAGAGCAGAACCTATGCTCCAGGTTGGAAGTGTATTGCACGTAATGGCGTAATAACGGGGAAACCCGCTCACGGGGGTAAACCCCGCGATGGTGAAACCGGAGCCGCACCTCTCGACAACCTTCAGCCGCTCAATGAGATGTTGCCCCATTGTCGCACTTTGTGCGTGCGGCCGTTTTATGGGGCCCACTCGACGAGTCGGCGAGTCACCGCCTGCCCTATTTACAATTTTGAGACTAGTTGTCATGGCAGGCGTCCGTTAGTCTCCTCCCATAGCCCAGTATCCATCCATCCAACTTTCACCTCCATAGCCCAATACCTTATTTTTCCATCGCGGCCATAGCGCCGTACTCCAATAGTCTTTACACAAATGGCGGGGACCATCCCCGTGGGTATCATGTTGTACGCTCGGAGATGGTATCCGCCATTTGTGTATCCCTTACATTTAGATTAACTTGTCTTTTGAACGGGCCTCTACATGTTGGCTTCGCCCCCATGCACGCCTTCCAAAGGTCCGGGACTTAATTGCCCGTGATTACGGAACGTAAGACATACAATAATAATAATAATCATTTATTCAAGTGACCAGGACTCGTTTTGTTAGTAATACAACTTAACTTAAAGGTTAGTAATCAGAACACATTTTACATTTTACATTTGCCAGTGCCGCGTGACTCATGCAGGACTATGCATCACGCAGCACCGGTTTATGTAAGAGCAGTCGAGCCTTCTCGCGATCATGTTCAGGATGCTATTGCCGCTGCCACGCACTCTGCGCACCAGGGACCCGCAGCGTTTGCGCATCGTGGTATAAAAACAGTCCACACGATGCTCTGCGAACATACCTGGATGCACTGCAGAAGCGCGGCAGCCCCAACAGCATCCTGAACGCGTTATTATACTGAACCCGAAGACAACCGCCCCTTAGAATAAGTGAAATGTCAATAGTAAACAGATACCGTCTTGAACCATTTTGTCACCAGATCTCCAGCTAGAAGAATCCGCTATTTCCTTACGTTAAGAACGACTTTTGCTTGAATTTGCTTGAAAAGTGGTGCCATTTGTGTAACTGATATTGCCGGTCTTTAGTTTATACGTCTATGAGTATAAGGATTTTGCTACAGTTAGGGTCAGCGCACACCCAGCGTAGAACTGCTCGCGCATGCTCGAGCATGTTCTTTGCAGTCGCGCACACCTAGCGGCAAAATCCGCCGGCGGCAGCGGCGGAGCATGCTCGCGCGTGTTCGAACAGTCTCGCGGATGCTCCCGTGTTGCTACAGTTGACGTAGTGAATTTTGCGTTGTGTTTACAATATTTTATAGTAAAGACGTGCAATAACAACAATTTTAAAGTATGGTAGACTGGGATTTGGTAATTATTGGGTTACTAGCAAAGGAAGAGGAGCAAGAAGAGCACATCAATAAGATGAAAAGAGGCAAGAAAGATGTACTTATATTTGGGAAATACTACGCCCTGTGCTGTGTTACGGCACAGCCCGGACACTGTATACAAAAAAATGAAATTGACAAGATGACGTCAGCACATGCGAAACGGGTTTAGGGCTGCCACAACTTAAGTTGCGTGCGGTACAACTTGTGACGGGCAGATGGCGCGCGTGACCTAGTCGATGAACGAGTGGGAAAAATCAAAGAGATTGGTACCGTAAAATAAAGACCATAAACATAAGGTAAAAAAACCACTAACCTTGATTCTTCCTTTGGAAATCTGAAGAATCTTCTATAATTATCTTTATAATGGCTTGGACAGCCGTATATCGCACAATGTATGCCCATCTTGCACCTGGAGTGCTATTTTTGAATCTCATTCGCTGAGTATGGGTGAGTTCAGCAGTTGTAAATGTCAAAATTACTATGGAGATACGCATCTTTCTACAGCTGATTTGACTTTCAAAAATCGCACTCCTCAAGTATGATTTTTGAAAGTCAAATCAGCAGTAGAAAGATGCATATCTCCGTAGTAATTTTGACATTTTCAACTGCTGAACTCAGCGAATGAGATTCAAAAATCGCACTCCTGAATTGTCTTGCAAAATGAAAATAGGCCGGGGAGCAAAACTAAGACAAATAAGCATATTTTTCATTTATTTCTTTTTTCGTAAATAAAACGCTTTGACACCCGTCTATTCAAAAAAGAGTTTTTATCTACGTTTTTATCCTTCACCTATACCTATGCTCTTTGTTTCAAAAACATAAATTCTAGATGGTGACAATCTAGGCTACAGGTAACTGCCGAGGGCGATAGAGGGGGTGAGGCTGGGGTGAGGTAAAAAGTTGGTGGGAGGAAGGGAGTGTCCATACTGTATCTAGTAATAGATACTCTTTCTTATACTGTGGTTACGGTTTAAAGTTCTAGGGACAGTTATTTTATGGCTAGGAACTATAAAATGTAAGATAAAATGGAATATGAACAATTTGAAAATCTACTAAATCTGCTTCGACCTTTCAGATTTTCTTTGTATTTTGAAAAAGAGTTCGATTATTATATAATATTATCTATAGTAAATTGCCCTTTTCGGGCTAAAGTAGTTAAAAAATATGCTAGATTTAGTCCGAAACCAGCCGAGGCGGCAACACTTACGACTGATCGCAAGCATCGACAGGAGTTTTTGGCGGTCATTCGATAGCTACGGTTGGAGTCCACATATTTTATCGAATTTTTTAACCGACTTCAAAAAAAGGAGTAGGTTCTCAGTTCGACCGTATATTTTTTTTTTTTTTTAATGTGTGTTCGCGGATAACTTCGTCGTTTATGAACCGATTTTGATAATTCTTTTTTTGTTGGAAAGGAGATATCCCAAGGGTGGTCCCATGATAAGGAAACCAGGATCTGATGATGGATCCCAGAGAAATCGAGGGGAACCTTCGAAAATCGTAGTGCCGACTAGTGCGTTTGTTAATTTGAAGCACTGATGTTAAATCGAACTAACGAATTCACCACTGAAAATTGTGAAATAAACAAAATTTTAACAAAAAATTAAAACCGCCTTCAAAAAAACTAAAAAGTTAAAAAATAATATTGCAGCCGATGACTTTTTCGTTCGCATCATAAGAACATTAAATTGTTTTATCGAAGTCGGTGTCAAGCCAAGCCAAAAACTAATGCAAGCCCTGTTCCGAATCGTACCGGCTTGACAGCGACTTCGATGAAACAATTTAATGTTCTTATGATGCGAACGAAAAAGTCATCGGCTGCAATATTATTTTTTAACTTTTTAGTTTTTTTGAAGGCGGTTTTAATTTTTTGTTAAAATTTTGTTTTATTGTTTATAGTGAGTTTTGGTTCGTAAAATTGGTGTTCTTTTGCGTAACAAAGTGTCGTGCAAGTGAACAATATACAGTTCAGTGAAATATGATGGTGTACGCGGGTCGTAAACAGGAAAAGTGTTCGTCATTTTTAGCGCGGCAAAGCGGTCGGTTCACCTCTTTCCTGTGGACTTCTACGTTTCCTGCTACTTTCGATTGTCTCCAAAAACTCCAAAGAAGCGTCGAAACGTCGAACACCAATGTTTCGATGCTTAAAATTCATCTTCATCTATCATCATTCATCATTAAGAATATGAAGAAATTAACTTGGATATGGCTTTAAAGGACATAGTATCCAGAGCCATTAAACACATTATTAAAAAAAATGAGTGGAAACCAAAACAAATAAAAGAGTTTTTGGCGGGATTTGAACAGATACGTTTGGAGTCCTCATATTTCATCGAATTTTTATTGTTTATAGTGAGATTTGGTTCGTAAAATCGGTGTTGTTTTGCGTAACAAAGTGTCGTGCAAGTGAACAATATACAGTTCAGTGAAATATGTTGGTGTGGGTCGTGAACAGGAAAAGTGTTCCGTTCTTTTGTAGCGCGGCAAGCGGTCGGTTCACCTCTTTCCTGTGGACTTCTCTGCGTTTCCTGCGTTTCTCGATTGCCTCCAAAAACTCCAAAGAAGCGTTGAAACGTCGAACACCAACGTTTTATTTGCTATAAATGAGAGTATTTATTCCTGACATCGGTTGTATGCGATACTGTAATCGCTTTACCTTGAATTGAACCCAAAAAAAAAAAAAAAAAAAAAAAATTAAATAGCAAGCATCGACACGGGCGTATGCTCGAACATGCTCGAGCATGCGCGAGCATCCGCGCGCATGCTCGCGACTGCTCCCGTCGCCGCGAGGAGCATACGCGAGCATACTCGAACAGACGCTGAAGGGATTTAATCACTTGCAAGCTATTTTCAACTTTGTTTCAATGGAAATAGAGTTCATTATCAATTGAATCAATGAAACCTGCTCGCGCATGCTCGAACAGTTTTACGCTGGGTGTGCGCTGACCCTTATGGACCGTTTATACGATGACAATTTCTAGGCGCCAATTCTGCGGCGCCTAAAAATAGCACCGTGTAAACACTTTAAGGCACGACAATTTTACGCCGTGCCTTAAAATTGTTGTGCCTTAAAGTGTTTACACGGTGCTAATTTTAGGAGAATTTCTAGAAATAATTTGTCATCGTATAAACGGTCCATTAATCTACGGATTTCTCCGGATTTTTCAACCTTGACCTACGGATTTCTAAAAAATTGATCTGGCAGCACTGTGTCAAATTTGACGTTGAAAATGTTGAAATGTTGACAGTGTGACCACTTTTAGTAGATTTCTACTTTTTTGGTAGATTTAGGGCAAAGAGAACGATAATTTAGTAGTGGGAAATCGTTTAGTAGATTTTGGTAGAAATTCGGTATTCGAAAATATGATCAAAAATGCAAGGATTCAAGCAAAAAAATTAAAGCTGGAAATAAAAATAGCTGAGAAAACGATTGCAGGGGGTTATCTGGATCTTAAATTAAAGCTTTAGTGGTGTATGGCAAAATTAATCTTATCGCTTAATGTTGTTTTTTACAAAAGGGGGCTTTTATAAGACAAAGAAAACTACCAACTTTAAAAGCCTACTTAGGGACGACCAATAATACTTATTTAGATTTATTTGAAAATTGAAGCATTCATGTTAAAAAGTGATGAAAACCGTTATTTTTTTACAAAAATGCAATAATAACATGGGTAATGATGAGCGTTAGTATGAAAATGATAATATTTTGTTTAAAAACGTGTTTTTAATTGAATTTTAACCATCTGAAACAACGTGAATATTAGTTGGTAGATTTTAAGTAGAATTTGAAACAGGACTTGGTAGATTTTGGTAGATTTCAGCAGTCATTTTGGTAGATTCTCTGAAAAAAAAGTGGTCACGCTGAATGTTGAAGTTACCAGTCTACTCTTTGGTTGAAGTTTCCATTTCCATTCCATTTTGGTTTTTGGTTATTTTTTATTAGAATTCTTCATGTTATTAAGTGTTATTCTTATTCTGAAGAAATCAATGCCGCATTTCCATAAGTAAGAACTCCAGCAGTGTAAAAAGAAATGGAAGAAACCATTGGTTTACCAGAGCACAGTTGTTGTTATGGTTGTTTGTGTAGAGACTACGTTAACACATTACATTGCTATAAAGTGCAGAACGAAGCTCTGAAAGCAATATTTCAGGTAAATACAATATTTTAATTAGATTAGATACATATACATACATAAGAGAGAACTAAAGTGGTTGACATAGCTCAGAAAATTAGCAAGCTGAAGTGGCAATGGGCTGGTCATATCTGCCGAAGAACTGACAACCGGTGGGGTGTCAGATTTCTAGAGTGGAGACCGCGAACTGGTAGACGTAGTGTGGGACGCCCTGGGCTGTGTTCAGAAAGTTTGGGTGCGGTTGTTTTTCAACTCGCTCTATAGTAAAATGTCTTTCACTGAGGCTCTAAACGGCGTTTAGTGCCAAAAGTTGCGTTCGGGGTGCACTCTGGGTGCACATAGGGTGTAGTTTCTGAATGCACCTCTGCTGCCCGCTGGACAGACAACCTAAAAAAAGTAGCGGGGAGCGACTGGTTGAGGAAGGCCGAGGACACCGTTTTGTGGCGCGCCTTGGGAGAGGCCTATGTTCAGCAGTGGACGATGATATACAAAATACAAATACAAAATACAAAAACTTTATTTTCTCCACAAAAGGTTTACATGTACGTTGCACAATATATATAGGATTGAAGGTGGAGACTGGTGCTTGGTAAGTATGCATGTTTGCACACACATACCTGTACTTCAAGTCACCAGGCATAGGCTGATAATGATGATGATGATGACATACATAAACTCACGCAATTGTCCCAGGAGGGTAGGCAGAGACCACAGACTGCCAGCTACACGCTACGACTCTGACACACCTCTCTAGCCTCATTGACATTCATACATTTTTTCATGCACAGACACACACCTTCCCAAACCCACACACACTCTCTCACTTTGTTTCAATTGAACTGTAACTTATTGTCAATTATCTAACTTGGTCACCAAGTTCTGATGCAGCTAGAAAAGTGTTCGCCTTTGCAAACTCATCAGTATCTCGTTAAGTAAATTAGAATAACTAAGTTAGAGTAGGTAGGTGTTGAGAAATCTATTAAATAACAAGTTTAATGTTTCTGTTGTGAGAATTTTTATTAGAAGTGACGTGACAAGGGAAAACGTTCTTTGTACAAAAGAAAATAATTTTTAAATATTGACAGTGCATTTTATCAAAGAGATAAAACTACAACACCCTCCCCTCAATGGAAATAAACATAAATGAACGGAACATACACCAAAACTTACAAAGAACAATAAAAAGCACAACAAAGAACAATAAACAAAACAGCGTAATAAAAATCAAGTATTAGTTAAGCCCATACCTATAATACATCTTAGGTGAGCTTTACGCCTTAGGGGCTTAGTTAACACATCAGCTGCCATCTGATCTGACTGTTGATACTTAACATTGATAACACCATCGTTAATCTTTTCACGTATAAAATGAAATTTGGTGTCAATGTGTTTTGTCCTATTATGGTGGATTGGATTGAGCGCTATTTTCTGCGCACTCTGGCTATCATTAAAAAGTACAACCTTATCAGCGTTACCACTAACTTCAAACACTAACCTTCTAAGAAATATAGCTTCTTTAGCAGCGCTAGCTAATGCCATATATTCGGCTTCAGTCGAAGATAATGCTACCGTGGGTTGCTTCTTACATTCCCAACTAACGGGTCCACCTGCGAGCGTAAAGTAATATCCAGTATACGATCGCCTGTCAAATGTGCAATTCGCCCAATCTGCATCTGTGTATCCACACAAGTAGGCACCTGTCTTCCTGTAAGAAATACAGTAATCTATTGTACCTTTAAGATACTGTAAAATCCTTTTAGCGGCCAACCAATGTTTCCTTTCGAAACAATTATTAAATTGGCTTAAATAGCTCGTAGCATAAGCTATATCCGGTCTAGTATTTACCGCAAGGAACATTAGGGAACCTATTAGGCTTTGGTAAGGATAGGATTCATCTGATTCTTTACCCTTTTCATATTTATTATTTTCCAGTGGAGTGGACATATGCTTACAGTCTTGCATATTGAAACGTGTTAGAACTGTTTGTATGTACGTCTTTTGGCTGACGCATATTTTGTCGTCCGTTCTTTTCACATTCAAACCTAGAAAATAATCTAATTTTCCCAAATCTTTCAATGAGAAATGCTTTTGCAATTCTGTCTTGACAGTATCAAAAGACGTCTCTTTTTTATAAAAGATACAAATGTCATCGACATAAACTGCCAGGATGACGGTTTCGTCACCAAACTTTTTTAAATAAACGCATGACTCCGAAGAAGTTCGTTTAAAACCTATAGAAGACAAGGTTTGGTTTAATTTAATATTCCAAGCTCGAGCTGCTTGCTTTAAACCATAGAGCGATTTTTTCAATAAGCAAACTTTATGTTCTTCGCCTTGTTTTATAAAACCTTGAGGTTGCTGCATGTAGACTTCTTCTTCTAGGTCACCATTCAGGAACGCTGTATCGACGTCCAAGTGTCGCATTTTCAAATCCATTTCTGCCGCTAAAGCAATAAGTGTACGCAGAGATGAATTTCGAACAACTGGTGAAAACGTTTCATAGTAATCAACTCCTGAAATTTGACTAAATCCTTTGGCAACAAGCCTTGCCTTGTACTTCACCACTCTACCTTCGGCATCCTTTTTAATTTTATACACCCATTTACATGGTACAACCTTCTTGTTTGGTTTTTCAACTAACACCCATGTCTTGTTTTTATTCAATGAGTTGAACTCATCTTGCATAGCAGACTGCCAGCTTATACTATCTTCTGCTTTGATAGCTTCAGCATAGCTTTGGGGCTCATCAGGTTCACTACTCATAGCAGCATTGCAGTCAAACGTATTATGATTAATCTTATTTAGCCTATTTCGAAGTGGATACCGTTCTTCAGGCTCTACCACAATCTGTTCGGTTACATCTTCCTCATCAGAAGCATCATCAGCGCTAATAAATTCTGAAGTATTGTGAACTTGATCTATTACTGCCTCCAAGTCATTCGCCTCCTCTTTTGAAGTCGAAGCAATTGACGGTATCGGATTTTCCTCATTTCTATGAACCAATTCAAAAATAGATTCATTGTTGTCGGTCAAAGTAACTGGTTGATGTGTGGTTTTTTCCTTTAAATCAGTGAAATGGTCTTCAAAGAACACCACATCTCGACCTTTTACTAACCTCCTTGGATTACTTGGTTCGCGAAACAGATAACTTTGTCGATCGTCTGAATATCCGACAAAAATATACTGCGCGGCTTTTGGATCCAACTTCTTTCTCAGTGGATCAGGAATCTTCACCATCGCGCGACAGCCAAAGACTTTTAAATGAGTCAGGTTTGGTTTTTTGTCATACCATAATTCATACGGCGTCTTCCCGTCGAGAGCTCGGTGCGGACATCTGTTCTTTAAGAACACGGCCGTTTCAACAGCATCTTGCCAATAACCTTTTGAAAGAGAACTGTCTGAAAGCATACAACGACCCTTTTCGACTATGGATCGAAACGTTCTCTCAGAAACACCATTCTGTTGTGCATTATAGGGCACTGTGGTTTGGTGCTTGATACCTTCTTTGCCTAAGTATTCAGAAAACTCTCTATTTACATACTCAGTTCCATTATCGGATCGCAAAGTTTTAACCTTCAAGCCCGTTTGTCTCTCGACCATCGACTTAAACATGCAAAACCTACTAAAAACCTCATCCTTAGATGATATAAAGTATATAAAAATCATGCGACTAAAATCGTCTATAAAAGTCAAAGCGTATTTATTTCCTTGAAAAGAATTTTCAGACATCGGACTACAGAGATCCGAATGTATGAGCTCCAATTTAGATGTTGCCTTTTTGTGCGATACAGGTTTGAAAGGCTTTTTAGCCTGCTTACCTTCTATGCACGCGACGCAAGGATCTTTATCAACTTCAGTGTACACTACGCCTAGATTATCCTTTTTAAGTTTGTCTAATCCTATACGGCATAAGTGACCAAGTCGTTTATGCCATAAACGAAAACTTGTTACATCACTTTGTACTTCGAACGCTGATAAGGGTTTTGGGGGACTCACTGTACAATCCAGCGAATACAATCCACCATAACAGGATCCATGTAAAACTGCATCACCTGTACAAGTAAAATTTGCAGAATTATAAAATGTACAACCTTTCGTATCAAAAACAACACTAAATCCATTTTCAGTAGCTTTCTTAACAGAAATCAGATTAGTATTTAAATTAGGAACAAACACTACATTTGAAATCTTCGTAACATTACAGTCACTTTCCGTTTTAAAGTTATTTGAAATAGGAACATTACCTATACCTGCACTTGACAATATGTCTCCATTTGCGATCTTTATCTGACCAGTTGTAAATTCTTTATAGTTCACTAACCAATCTGATCTTCCAGACATATGTGCACTGGCTCCAGAGTCTACGTACCATTTGTCAGATGAGATTTCTTCAGAACCTGCGTTCAATGCGCCAAATAAACTCTCGAGTTTATTTGTGTCCTTGCTAGAGCCATCGTCTTTGGACTTTCTGTTGAGTGGACAGTCCGGTTTGACGTGTCCAGGCTTCTTGCAATTATAGCAAACTACTCCTCGTTTCTTGCTATTTTTCTTAATCTGCACGCGCAAAGCCGTGTCTGAACTGGAACCTTCATCGTTTACAGTTGATCTCGATAACTCAGTTAACAGTTTCGTTTTTACGAGTTCACTTGTGATGGCACTCGTAGAGTTCTCTAATGCCATTATTAGGGGATCGAAGCGCGGCGTCAAACCGCCTAAAAGAATGGCTGCGACAGAGGCATCTTCTATAACCTTGCCTATATCAGCCAAGTCTTGGACAGTGGACATCACGGCATTTATGTACATCTCTATATTATCAAAATCAATCAGAGTGTACCTGTAGAGCTTGCGTTCCAGGGCTAAACGACGACCCATCGACTTATCTTCGTAAGCCGCCGCTAATATGTCCCACGCCTCTTTTGCCGACGTACTGTTTCTAACGTGTGTTATTGCTGGTCCGTCCAAGGTTAAGCAAATCTTTGCTAAAGTAATCTCGTCATCCCTTTTCTTATCTTCAACGGGAGTCGAGTCATTTTCTGGGTAGCCACTGACGCTATTCCACAGACCTTCATGTACTAGGTACATCTTCATCTTAAACTTCCATATCGGATAATCTTGCCTACCTTTTAAAAGTATTCCAGCAAGGGAACGAAGATTTGATTTCGATCCTTTATCTGACATCTCGAAGTTTTCAGAAAATTTTCACTTTTAAATGGTGAAATTTATTTTAGACTTCACTCACAATAACAGTACATAAATACACAACTTATTATTCACTTTTAAAAGAGCTTCGTGCTGATAACGTGTTGAGAAATCTATTAAATAACAAGTTTAATGTTTCTGTTGTGAGAATTTTTATTAGAAGTGACGTGACAAGGGAAAACGTTCTTTGTACAAAAGAAAATAATTTTTAAATATTGACAGTGCATTTTATCAAAGAGATAAAACTACAACAGTTCGACGGCCCGGTAGCACAGTCGGTAGTGAATCTGCCTGCCGTGCCGAGGGTCGCGGGTTCGAATCCCGTAAGGGGCAAATATTTGTATGATGAATATGAATATTTGTACCCGAGTCATGGATGTTTGTATCTATATATGTATTCTATATCGTTGTCTAGTCATCATAATACAAGTCCAGGCTAGATTCTGGTACTTTAAATGTGACTAGTTAATTTGTTAAAAAAAAAAAAAAAAAAAAAAAAAAAAAAAAAAGGTAAAATCTAGACATAAGATAGGATGGGACTGACATGTACATAACATTTTTGTATAAAAGTCCCTTTAAAAAATATATAAAAAAACAAAATGTGTGGAACCACCAATCAGATTTCTATGGTAGCTGTTCAGCTATGATTGTAGCTAAATTTAAAATGTTTATTTACAGACGGACTCAATATCTTTCTGCTATCTGTGTAGACGGAGAGCTCAGCAAGCTGAATTGTTCATACAAAATGTACAGAGCAACCAAATACTGTTGGAAAACTTTCATAATGTAAGTTTACATTGGTTTTTCTTAAATTGGATCAATTGATCTACCCCACCAAAGTAAATTAGTTTAATAGTTTTATTGAAAATTGATGTCAAAATTATTATAAAACTTAAAAGTCTGAAAGAAGTATGCTGTGCATCAAAATTAAAGATTTAAGGTGAGGTGAAACGAGCATAATTTTGTGAGTTGTGAGTCCGTCTAAATCTAAACTATTATACAACTGTAACAGAAATGTGTCTGTACATTGAAGATATTAACAAAAAAAAATTACGGCATGGTTTTTACCTGTCCCTGATTCCAAATCACCAATTTTTGGATTTTTTGTTTGTCTGTTTGTTTGTTTGTTTATTTGTTTGTTTGTTTGTTTGGGTGTTTGTTTGTTCGAGTATCACGCAAAAACTACTGAACCGATTTTGATGAAACTTTTTTTGTTTGTTAGCTTATAATCTGACTTAAAATCTGGTATATTCATAATTTATGCGGAAGAAGTCGCGGGTAAAAGCTCGTTTCATATAAAATCCGGGAATGCATTGTCTATGACCTCAGCCTTTATATGAAACGGACTCAAAATATGCAACTCACAAATCACAAGGATCAAGACTTCTGGCCCTTTCACTCTTAAAAGCCAATCACAAAATTACGCTCGTTTGACATCACCCTAATGCGGACTTTTCAAAATAAAAAACGATTAAAATATTAGCTATTCCATACGAAACTACAAACCTGCTCTACCCAAAAGTATGGGGTAACGATTTATTTTTTCGTGACAATGTCCCATAGAGAAAATTGTTCACTTTGATGGTCAGAACATCCTCTTAAGAAACCGTCAGCTTATTAAGAAGGACACTGTATATTCCTTTGAGAGCTTTCCATCTTCTTCATATCGTGTGGGCAAGCCCTGGTGTCAGAGTTTTTTCAGACCGCCTTATGGCCTCTGACGTGGTTTTTATGTAACGACTACTACCACTAGAGATAGTAGCCGGAACCAACGGCTTAACGTGACATCCAAAGCACGGTATTATCTTTCTTTTCAGACATTCAGGTGATTCAACAGCAATGAATGTCCTAACAAACTGGGGAAAAACGTACAAAGTGACACATCACTAGGTGTCTCCCGTGGGAATCGAACCCACGACCTCCATGTCGAGAGCCCAATTCTCTTAACCATTAGACCACGGAGGCAGTTTTAGCCATTCCATTATTATTTTTGTTTTCAGATAACAGATTCAATGCTAGAAACAATAAAAAACCAAACCCAACCGCTAACAAACTTAACCCACTTTCCTCTAGACCTCATAGAGTTGGGTAACAACGATGAAACCAACGAGGAAGAATCGTTCTCCGTCATCAACAATAGTAGCAAAGAAATTAAAATCAAATTGGAATTGAAGGACGAAGAAAATGATTTCAATTTGGAAGGAGAGTATCTTGGAGAAGATAATGGTAATAATTATTCTTTTTTATTATTAGAAACAATCATCAACCATTTAAAGCCATGGTGGTCCAGTGGCGAGTAACCTTGCCTGCCGCGCAGGAGGCGATGGTTCGATCCCCGTCCAGGCCGACTCGTACCAATGAGTTTTTAGGAATTTATGTAGTATTTGTAACACCACTGGTTTTTCGGTAAAGGAAAACGTGAGGAAACCTGCATGCTTCAATTTCGAGGCATGTATTGTACCTACTGTCCATTAGAAGTGGTGACGGGCTCACTCCCTGTCACACTGGACAGTTTCGGTACTACTAGTGAAACATGGATGTTCTGAAGTTTCAGAATATCTCTGACTATCCCCTCGGGGAATATAGTCGTGAGCATATGCATATGCATCACCGACCATTTAACACTTTCGCAGCTGACGACCTACGGCGTAGGTCGACGACAAATGGGCCGCAGTGCTATAGAGCCCACGTAACGAGTCAGTTCTATTGCATTTCGGCAGAGCTTATGTTATGACTTACCAAGCGAGTCACCGACGACCTTACGCCTGCGCGGGTGACCCACAAGACGAGCCACGTTTATCGTTTCAACGTTACGACTGTGCGCGTGACCTACGAGGAGGGTCAAGTTCTATGTTTTTTTATTTATAATTAATGGACTCTTGCTTGTGCGTTAGCACTGAATTTCCGCAAGTGTCAAGTAGTTTATGGGAGAATCTATCCCAATCTCAGGGATTGTTTTTAGACAAGAACAAGAAGAGATTGAGGAATGCGGAGCCTCGTGGCAGGTAAAAACGCGACGCGCGAAACCACGCGAAACGAGTGCTCAGCTCAGTTCCTGCAACGTGACTCCAAGTTCTATTTAATAAATGTATTTTATTGATTTTTTGCAGATTTGGATTCGTATGTCAAAGAAGAAGATGAATATCCATTAAAATTGTTAAAAGAAGAACTAGAATTAGAAGGAATTAAAATAAAATGTCTAAGGAAAAGTGTGAAGAAAGGAAGATTAAAAAGAAAAGGCACAAAGGAGAAGAAAACAAAAGAAGATAGAATAAAAGGTATTTTATTGGCAATACATTTATTTTTCTATTTGTAAAACAATCTGCGTATTTTTGTCTAGAATAATCTTCAATCACAAAAAAACACTAGATACTTACACAATTTTTGTAATAAATACACTTAATTGTAATCAGGTCTACCCAACATCAAACTGTAAAAAACATGTATAGTCATTCCTTACAGTCGCACACAGATTGCCATAAGAGTGACAGAGCTAGATTAGACGTAAATATGTTACGTCTGTTAAACGAATTTCACCACTATTTAATTAATTTTAAGCAAAATTCGTCCTTAACGTACTAAGGAAATAGTAGAGTCTTCCAGCTGGAGGCCTGGTAACGAAATGGTTCAAGACAGTATCAGTTTACTACTGACATTTCACTTATTCTAATGGACGGTTGTCATAAGTGTGAATAGATAGCAAGTAGTGTTTTTATGCTTGCTTTATAATATTTATCTACCCCCTATGTCCTATACTATATCTATGATTGTAATAATGACTATATTTCCCGAGGGTGGTCAGAGTTATTCTGGAACATAAGCTCGTTAATTAATTTAATTTAAATAAATAAGTTAATTGTAATAAATATATAATAAATGTGCAAGATTTATTTAAAAGGAAAAGTACAAAGTGCGTATTCACGACAGGCTTCGTCAAAGGCAATAGGTACACCACTCACATCCACAACAGGCTTCGTCAATAAATACATGCCATATATCTGCAACAAGCTTCGTCAATTTCTATACCTACAATCTATAAACCTCCTCCAAAGCCTCTCCCTGCGGGACGGTCCCTAGAACGCTGGCAGCATTCCCCCTTTGAATCGCCAAGCTTATACGCTGACGAAGGTAACTGCCAGCCCTCTTATCACCAGTGGACTCTATAAGGCGCGCAGATATGTCTCTCACAAGCTGTTTTGCATCGGGTCCTCATGGTTCTAGGGTCTCAACTCCCAAAGGTACAAACATGTACCCCTCTCCCATATCAACGTACTTCAGGCGCTTTGATGACTCAGCCGATGCCGCAGCAGCACCCACGCGCGACGATGTCCGACTAATATGCGACTGCGACGCCGCTAACGTGTCCACACAAGTTGCGTCCCATACCAAAGACCTTCCCAACTTCCAAGGCCCTACAGTAAAAAATAAATAATAAATTCTATTTCAGACTTAAAAATAGAAACCCTTTATATAACAAGAGAACAATGTATGGAGGAGAGAACAAAGATGGCTGCCGATAAAAAATATATAAATACAGTTTATAAATGTGAGGATTGCATCAAAGGATTTAATTTTAAAGCTAGCTACGATAAACATATGGAAAAACATAGTGAGGTGAGCTTTTTATTTAATTCCTACCTGCCTTGTAGATTTTAATAATAAATTATCTTTTTCTTACATACATACATATTCTCACGCCTGTCTCCCACTGGGGTAGGCAGAGACAACAGAACACCACCTGCTACGATCCTGACATACCTCTCTAACTTCCTCCACATTCATAAGACCTTTCATGCATGCTCGTCGGTTTCGGGTAGATCTGACCTGGCCCTTCTTAAGCACGTCGCCAATTTGGTCCGTATATGTATCATACGTCTAGGCTGTCCCCTTCCAACATTTCCACTTACGCTTGCCTTGTAAATTGCCCTCGTCAATCTGCTCTCATCCATTCTTTCCACATGACCAAACCATCTCAACATACCTTTCTCTGTTTTTGTCACTACATCCTCTTTCAGACCGCAGCGTTCTCTAATAAAACTATTTTTCAATTTATCCATCACATTTACACCACACATACTTCTCAATGAGCGCATTTCCACTGCGTTAATCCTACTTTCATGCGTCTTCTGCCATACCCAAGATTCACTTCCATACATCATTGTCGGGACTAACACTCCATTATGAACTGCCATCCGTGCCTTTTTGGACACGTGTTGGCTTTTCACAAAGAAATTATCAACTGATCTTTAATTTAGGCTACAGAGGGCAATAACCCAGATAAAATAATATGAGTGAAGGAAAACATAGTATGCCAGTAATCCACATCAGTCTTTCTTCTTGATATTAATATGATTTTGTAATTTTGCAGAGTAATGGTGACTACGAATGTGATATATGCAAGCAAAGAATGGGTTCAGAAGAGAAACTACATAGTCATCAGAGATACCATAATTTGTGAGTAGAACCACGGAATATGTAAGAGTTTACAACAGAAGGTTCACTATCTAACGAACGCTCGCTCCAAGCACGGCTGACACGCACACATTGACTCTCTGTACGTGAATGTCACGCACACATGCGTGAATGTGCAAGGGATGTCAGTAGTGCGTTCCGATTCCGAACGAACGAATGTTCCGTCACGGCGCGATTTAGAAAAAAGAGTCGTGAAAAAGGACACTACCCATGCTACACTTAAATAAACACATTTTGGTTCATGTTAGTCATCAGAATAATTCTTAACAATGAAAAATACATAAAATTCGGGCCAAACAACCGACTTCGATGCAGTATTTTTTTTAAATCATTCTATTAGGATATTACTTTATTATGTTTGTACATCCGACGATGTATAGGATACTAATTTAATTTTCAAACGAAAAAACAAGTATCAAGGTCGTTCGGTGCGATACAATGAGCGCGTGGCACTCGACTGAATTAGGCCGCGACGTCGCGGCGCGACCGCGTAGGTACACTTTTATACCTACAGTGCGGAGTGAGACAGGCCTAGTAGAACTGTAGGTTAAGGCTACTCCTCCCATCTGCAAGGCTCTCTTTCTTACAAGCAAACTTTTGCAATTAGCCATCCCGCTTCAATTGCGCGGCTCCGGTCAGAATTTGCCGTTTTCTTTGAAAACCTGTATGATTTTTTATGAATTTTCAAAAAATAAGAAAACCACATCATTTTATATTGTATTGTGAAGAATATGACCTGATGCTCGTGTATTTCTTAAAACTTTAAATCAAATTTGTGAATGTGTCGTTGGTGTACCTAATAAACTATTAATATTGTAAATTTTCATATTCTTCTGATCAACAATGTAAGAGTAAAACGGTTACAACTGGAAAAAAAGATGTGACTTTGGAGTCGTTTTTCTTCAGTTTTATTAATTAAAATAGATTTCGAGAAAAACCACATCACTTCTCATATCCTGTAGATTGTTCAGTTTTGTTTTCTGCTTAAAAAGTGCCATAGTTAATGTATAAAATGGTTACAAAGTTACTCAAAACCGGGCGGACGCCCCTTAACTGCGTATGTAACGCGTGAGCATTTGTCCTTACCAAAACTCTGATTTCCCATCGCAAAAATGTAAATGTCCTATGACATTTACAATCCCTATGGATTGATCATTTGTGGTGCAGCTTTCGATATTATTGTACTTCTGTACGTATGTGAGTATTCACATTTATCCCTAAGCGCTCTTACAGACGAGCGACACTTCACGGCGACCGTAGACTATGAGCGCGTCTCTCTGCGACCCACGGCGATCGCAAAGTGTCGCTCGTCTGTAAGAGCGCTAATAGAGAGAGTGAAGTCTCGGGTTTTAGCTAACGTGTACTCAGAAGTCAATTTTAACAAAATTGGTAATCCGTTTTTCATAGAATAAATAGCCTGACGGATCTTCCAATAACGAAAGTTGTATGGAACAACAGGGAAATACGCAAATGAGAACTCACGAATTTGAATACTCATATACGTACAGTAGTACAATAATATAGATACCTTTAAGTCTATAAACTACTATAGTCAATCCCTATGACATTAAACAACAACGAGCATGCATGAGGAGGAAGCTAGAGAGATTGGTCAGGATCGTAGCAGGTGGCGTCACGTTGTCTCTGCCCACCCCAGTGAGAATATGTATGTATTGTGACATTTACATTTTTGTGATATACAATCCGAGCATTGCAGTCTCGGCTTCATTACGCCCTCGCCTTCAGCTCGAGCTCCAATCCAGCCTAGAGTGTAATGACCAACTAAGCTCACTGTTATTATAATTGTTTACAGACGTTACAAATGCAGTGAATGCAAGTTGATAAGGATAAGTCGGTTGACGATCAAGGATCACTACACCGCCTTCCATTGCCAGGGATATCATCAGTACAATTGCCCTCATTGCTCGAAGACTTTCAAGTGAGTACAGTAGTACCAGATTTTTAAGTTCCCCCGATGTACCTGCGCAGTTTCCAAATTATAATAGTGCGCGAAATTACATTGACCAATCTTGATGTGCCACCTTCAATGCCTTGCAACGATTAATAAAAAATAAATAAATAACGCTTACAGGCACATACATTGTAATGATCCCAAGTAAGCCTTAAGGTGCGTACGGACTAGAGGCAGCCTCGCCTGAGGCACGCACGGCTCGCCCTGTTGCCTCAAGTGCGTACGTGCCTCAGCCCGAGGCGTGTCTCACGCGAGGCTGCCGCGGCGCGAGCCATTCGGTGTCGGTTTTTTGACTGTGCTCAAAGGCGCCTCGGCGTACGTGCCTCGCAAGTGTGGACGTGATTTTGAGCACGGTTTCGATCAGCTGTCGATCCGGCGCGGCGCCATTTTGTCGCGCCGCCATTTTGCTTTTTGTGGCTCGACCCGAGGCACGTTGCCTCAGCCTGCTGCCTAATGTTGTTTTAATTATTTACCGAGGCAGCCTCCATACGAGCCGTGCGTGCCGAGGCTGCTCACCCTGAGGCTGCCTCTAGTCCGTACGCACCTTAAAGGCTTTTTAATATGGGAATCATACAGCACAAATATACAACATCCATGACCGAACCAGCACTGGTAGCATGCACACCCGCGATAGCCGTGATACGGCTTTATCACGTCTTTTATCTCATTCTTTTGCGCGCGAACGAACGAGATAAAAGACGTGGTAAAGCCGTATCACGGCTATCGCGGGTGCGCATGCTACCAGTGCTGGATTGGCTAATTATTTTCGCGCCCTTTTCGCTGCTATCAGACTTTGCACCATTTGATTACTAAACGACTTCGGGTTTTGTCGGGGGACTCTGCGCAAACGAAGGTTGTCGAGGTTAAAGGCTGGGCCACACAGAGTGCAGCTGCAGATCGGCTGCGGAACGGCTGCGGGCCGGCAGTAGTTGTAAACTATGGAATTATATGCGAGGTGTAACACTGCGGCTACACGGAGAAAAATCTCTGTGACAGCAATTTTATTTTGTAGGTTGTACTAGAAAAAGTGTTGTTGTAAATCTAATTCTCGTTTTAAGTAAAATTTACTTGCAACAACACATTTTCTAGTAAAGTCTACTAAAATTAAATAGTTGTCACCGATATTTTTTTTTAGTAGACTTTACTAGAAAATGTGCTGTTGAAGGTAAATTTTAGTTAAATTTACGAGATTAAGTCGTTTATAATAACACTTTTTCTATTACAGCCTACTAAATAAAAGTGCTGACACAGAAATTTTTCTCCGTGTACCGTTCCGCAGCCGTTCCGCAGCCGCACCGGACTGCATTCATTGTGACACCTCGCATATAATTCCATAGTTTTCAACTACTGCCGGCCCGCAGCCGCTCCGCAGCCGTTCTGCAGCTGCACTTTGTGTGGCCTAGCCTTAATTATTTTCCTAGTTGTACTGTAGAAGTATTAGTTGCTTTTTCGCTATTGATTGTCAATTGTAAGAAAGCTATAATATAATGTAGGTTGGAAGACATAGAAATATCATTTATTTGCTTTGAAAATAGGTATACAGAAAGCGTACATATTTAAAGTTTTTAGGCCCGCTTGCGCCAGGCAGGGTTATCGATATTAACTCAGAACTAGACGCTACTTTGGAGTTAAATTATAATTATGTCTTGCACCATCCTGTTTTAGGGGCTAAACTTGTGTTATATTTATATTTATGTGCTAGGTTTAAGTCACTAAACTACGTGCTAAATGTCAAAATTGAAGCAACAGCTGTTTTCACAGTTTTGTTGTAGGCTCGCTCGCTCGTTGTAACTCTCTTAACAAAAAAATGTTATATGAAACGTGCACCGACACCATTAAATTCCTTTGAACGATTGCACACGTTTCATTCTGGATAATCGGTCATGACTAGTTTTAAGTATCGATGTCCCGACTCTTATAACGTAGTGAGTTACATTCTCTTTGATAACATGAATGAAACAATAAAAACGAAATGTCATTGCCAAAATAAAACAAATGAGACAGACAAATACAAAGAAATGCAGTGTGACAGAGACGTGCATAATTATGTTCATTCATCATTCACTTTTCATATGTTGTCAGATTACATAAACTCTATGGTCATTTAGGATGTTGCCAGCGAAAAACAGAGAACTGTCAGCTTAGTTAACTCTGAACTAGTTTTCATTGGCGCAAGACAATCAACGATAACACTTTAGGTCGGTGCTACTAAACACGGGGTTACGCAATATAACCCAGCATTTTGGCGTAAGTGGGCCTGTGCATTATATTTTAGTGGCATTCCCGTACGAAGTCGCGGCCGCCACGAAGTATAATAAATATATGTATTTTTGTTTTCAGACGGCAGGTGTCGCTGAGAAAGCACATATCGTACGCACACAAGCACAAGGAGCGCGTACAGTGCGCGTACTGTAGTAAGACGTACGTCAGCAAGGAAGCTCTGAAGGCGCATCTCATTGTGTAAGTTTATTGGTATTTTGAAGCCTGACCAATATAAAAAACCGGTCAAGTGCGAGTCGGGATACTCGCGCACCGAGGGTTCCGTACCACACCACCAACACAACATTATTAAATAAGAAAAAAAAAATTTTGTCCATGACCTTTAGCGCAAGACCGACTCTGTAGAGTTTGCTCTATAATCACACTAAGTTTGACGCTTGTATGTATTACCGTTTTTACGATAGAGCGTGAAGAAAAAACGTTGAAAAAAACTAGTTTCTTGTTGAGAACTCCCCTTAATTTTTAACTTTTTGACATTTTTATTATTTGTTAACAAATCCGCCGTAATAACGCATAATCTGTGAAAATTTCAACTGTCTAGCTATTATGGTTCAAAAGTTACAGCCCTAAATAGGTAGGACAGACGGACGGACGGACGGACAGACGGACAGACGGACAGACGGACAGACGGACAGACGGACAGACGGACGGACAACGTAAGCTTAGTAATAGGGTCCCGTTTTCACCCTTTGGGTACGGAACCCTAAAAAAGATTTGACAATTTTAATAAACAGGCTTGAAGTTCCTGTATGGATTTTGACACAAGCATACCTCGTAAGCATTCGTCGCTCGCATCCCGAGCATATCTGTAACTAGCATTGTATGTAAAAACCTCGCTCTTCTAAGCCCTTTTCCACTATAGCTGTGATGTGCGTGGCTACAAATATGAAGCAACGCTATTAGCGGAAACAGCACAGGTCCGGCACTTCAAACGTTTTAGATTTGACATGATGACGTTTGCACATGCGCACTTTGCGAAAATTGTGCATGACATATGTGTAGGGTTGACTTAACACGCATCGTATGAACTACATTATACATTTCGTTACTTTTTATGGTACATTCTTTTATTAAAATTAGTTTTTAAGCTAAAGAATCACAGAAAATGTGAACTTAGCGTTATTTTCCAACGTTTATTTTTACTGTGAGGAGAAAAATAAAATATTTTATGTATTCAAATCCAACGGGTGCGCGCGCCAGACTGCATTCCCTTGCTCGGCTTCCCTCAAGTTACCACAGAGAGTGTGAGGGGAGGTGGGGTATCTGAAGTCAGAGGGGGGCGGGGAGTGGCCGTTCTGTATGTAGAACTATATACTATTACCTATTCTGTGCTCACAGCTAACTTCCTTGCACAGCTGTGGTGGAAAGGTACTCTTATTCCTTTACGCGTCTTACACTTGACGCTCAAACCGTGTGGCTGCCGGTTATAGACCCTACCTGCGATCGTATCGGTCGCAGAGTGCATTTATGTTTTGCGCGTACACTTATGCACTTCAAAATAACCTTCGCGAATGCTATTCGACATCGACAAAATCCACCGCAGTTAAAATCGACTAGGAATATTCATCATACCTTGGGGGAGGCCTATGTCCAGCAGTGGACGTTCATCAGCTGAGATAATGATGATGATGATATAAACTTACAACCGTTATCCCTTTCGGTGTGGTCAGAAACATTGCTACAACAGGTATAGTACGACCAGGAAAATAATTTCGCTCGTCAATCTTCGTTTGCGCAGAGCAGACCCGAGTCCCCGACATAACCCGAAGTCATTTAGTAATCAAAGGGTGCAAAGTCTGATAGCAGCGAAAAGGGTGCGTAACAAATTAGCCAATAGCGTAAACGGATTGAAGGAGGCACATCCTGATTGGTTTAATACAACGTGTTAATAAATTAGCGCAAAACCTCACACACCCCAACTGATTTATAACAAAATAATAAGATTGAAATAATAATTTCATTATTTTGATAATTAAAATTTAAAGTTATTCGCAATTTAAGTTTTGAGGCAAAAAATATTTGTTATCATTTCAGCAATGAATGAAAGCGCTAACGTACTCATGGATACATTTTAATAATCTTGTTTTGGTAGTAAGTAGGGTGAGTGTGCCCATGCGGTGGGCTGACATCGGGTTCAGTAAATTTAAAATTTTACAAACTACCTATTTAATATCTAGACTATTATAAAACTGTAACAGAAGTGTGTCTGTACATTGAAGATATTTACAAAAAAAAGATTACGATATGATTTTTAGATGTCCCTGATTCCAAATCACAAATTTTTGGATTTTTTGTCTGTCTGTTTGTTTGTTTGTTTGTTTGTTTGTTCGTTTGTTTGTTTGTTTGTTTGTTTGTTTGGGTGTTTGTTTGTTCGAGTATCACGCAAAAACTACTGAACCGATTGTGATGAAACTTTTTTTGTTTGATAGCTTATTATCTGAATTAAAATCTGGTATATAATTTATGCGGACGAAGTCGCGGGTAAATGCTCGTTTTGAATAAAATTACCTATGTTGAAACCATGATAATTCGATTATGCTCTCGATTCTAAACAAACTACTTTCTAGTTTTGCGTTAATTCATTAACACGTTTAATTTCGGGCCCTATTAAAATTTGTCAACAGTGCAGGTATATCGGGGAGACTTATAAACCTGCACTGGTAGCATGCACACCCGCGATAGCCGTGATACGGATTTATCACGTCTTTTATCTCGTTCGTTCGCGCGCAAAAGAACGAGATAAAAGACTTGATAAAGCCGTATCACGGCTATCGCGGGTGTGCATGCTACCAGTGCTGGTACTACTGTAGCTGCCTTGCATGCAGAAGTATCAAGTCTCTGTATCTGAACCCTCTTTCACAGGCGACATCCGAACGAAGTGTCTGCGGGCACGGTGCCCAAACAACACGTCTGTCAGGACTGTGGCATGGCATTCAGCGCGCCCTCCCGCCTGAGGAACCACAGCATCAAGCACACACACCGGAGGGACTTCTACTGCGTCGAGTGTGACAAGTGAGAGCTTCATTATCAAACAGCACGTCTGTCAGGACTGTGGCATGGCATTCAGCGCGCCCTCCCGCCTGAGGAACCACAGCATCAAGCACACACACCGGAGGGACTTCTACTGCGTCGAGTGTGACAAGTGAGAGCTTCATTATCAAACAGCACGTCTGTCAGGAGTTCGGCATGGCATTCAGCGCGCCCTCCCGCCTGAGGAACCACAGCATCAAGCACACACACCGGAGGGACTTCTACTGCGTCGAGTGTGACAAGTGAGAGCTTCATTATCAAACAGCACGTCTGTCAGGAGTGCGGCATGGCATTCAGCGCGCCCTCCCGCCTGAGGAACCACAGCATCAAGCACACACACCGGAGGGACTTCTACTGCGTCGAGTGTGACAAGTGAGAGCTTCATTATCAAACAGCACGTCTGTCAGGAGTGCGGCATGGCTTTCAGCGCGCCCTCCCGCCTGAGGAACCACAGCATCAAGCACACACACCGGAGGGACTTCTACTGCGTCGAGTGTGACAAGTGAGAGCTTCATTATCAAACAGCACGTCTGTCAGGAGTGCGGCATGGCATTCAGCGCGCCCTCCCGCCTGAGGAACCACAGCATCAAGCACACACACCGGAGGGACTTCTACTGCGTCGAGTGTGACAAGTGAGAGCTTCATTATCAAACAGCACGTCTGTCAGGAGTGCGGCATGGCTTTCAGCGCGCCCTCCCGCCTGAGGAACCACAGCATCAAGCACACACACCGGAGGGACTTCTACTGCGTCGAGTGTGACAAGTGAGAGCTTCATTATCAAACAGCACGTCTGTCAGGAGTGCGGCATGGCATTCAGCGCAACCTCCCGCCTGAGGAACCACAGCATCAAGCACACACACCGGAGGGACTTCTACTGCGTCGAGTGTGACAAGTGAGAGCTTCATTATCAAACAGCACGTCTGTCAGGAGTGCGGCATGGCATTCAGCGCGCCCTCCCGCCTGAGGAACCACAGCATCAAGCACACACACCGGAGGGACTTCTACTGCGTCGAGTGTGACAAGTGAGAGCTTCATTATCAAACAGCACGTCTGTCAGGAGTGCGGCATGGCTTTCAGCGCGCCCTCCCGCCTGAGGAACCACAGCATCAAGCACACACACCGGAGGGACTTCTACTGCGTCGAGTGTGACAAGTGAGAGCTTCATTATCAAACAGCACGTCTGTCAGGAGTGCGGCATGGCATTCAGCGCGCCCTCCCGCCTGAGGAACCACAGCATCAAGCACACACACCGGAGGGACTTCTACTGCGTCGAGTGTGACAAGTGAGAGCTTCATTATCAAACAGCACGTCTGTCAGGAGTGCGGCATGGCATTCAGCGCGCCCTCCCGCCTGAGGAACCACAGCATCAAGCACACACACCGGAGGGACTTCTACTGCGTCGAGTGTGACAAGTGAGAGCTTCATTATCAAACAGCACGTCTGTCAGGAGTGCGGCATGGCATTCAGCGCGCCCTCCCGCCTGAGGAACCACAGCATCAAGCACACACACCGGAGGGACTTCTACTGCGTCGAGTGTGACAAGTTAGTCTGCACTTTGTGTAATCCGATCCTGAGACACTGTCGCAGAGGTAGGGAGAAGGAACGAAAACAGATAAAGATATTGGCCTCGATTCGGAGTGTACCACGACTAAACTAAACTAAATGTATTCCTGTCACTTTCTAAAATAAGATTAAGAAAAGAGACAGAAAACCAACAGCTGACTTTAGTGCTGTCAAAGTGACGTTAAATGCGCAAAATAAGATGCCATCATAATGTACGCCATCTTATTTAAGTTGTTTTTGGGCGTTTAACGTCACTTTGACAGCACTAAAGTCAGCTGTTGGTTTTCTGTCTCTTTTCTTAATCTTATTTTAGAAAGTGACAGGAATACATTTAGTTTAGTTTAGTCGTGGTACACTCCGAATCGAGGCCAATATGTTGTTATACACAGACACCTACGCTACGCAAAATTGGTTTTTGTGCTCCCACTCATAACTGCGAATTCGCTTCGCATCGCAAATATCTGCGAGCGGTCGATTCTTATTACGATGAATTATGTATGATTTTCAATCGTAGCGCTCGCAGATATTTGCGATGCGAATTCGCAGTTTTGTGTGGGAGCCTTTTATTTGCATGGAAAAGACATTGCCCACGTGACATCGTGTATTCGTTTCGGGTCGTTTCGCTGCTGGCGAATGTGTATGATTAAAGAACAAATACAAATCGTATGATCGCTGAAATTATACACAGGATAGGAGAAATATCGTGTTTTCCAATGAAATGGAAATTATCCTTTTCTGCAGTGGGATTTCTTATCAAATTCAAATTTACCAGTTTTGTATGGGAAACGGGATTGGGCTGGTCTTTTATGTTTCCATAATTACCATATTTCTGTTTTTGGTTTACTTTTATCTGTCTCCTTTTTGTTTCAATAGGTTTAAAAAATTAGGATTGATTGAGGTGGGTCATACAGACAGACAGACAGACAGACCATAAAATGGTTGTGTTATATGTTATATTATAGTTTGCCATCGTAGTTTGCCTAACTACAACTTATTGTTGCAGGAGCTTCAAGTCTGATTCTATTCTAAAACATCATCTGAAAACAGCTATGCCACACACCAACTACTTAGAATTACCGTAAGTATAATACCGTAAAAAAAATCGAATAATTTTACGCATAATTTGTTTGGAAACTGTTCATTTATTGGGGTATACATCAATAGGGCGGGGCTAGACAACGCTTTTATTTTTAAGTATGCAAGCAAAAATGAGCCTAGTTGGTGGTCAGGCAGAAAAGTCCGCGATTATAAGAAAGAGTATCTATTACTAGATACAGTACTGAAATATGATGAGAACAGGAGGTAATTGAGAGGCTCGTAGATGGTGGTAAAAAGAGCTTTATTAATGTCAACATCGATAACATCGATATTTATAATAAGTAGGTATCGCTGATCCAAGCAATATGCGTTTATGTAGCGGTAAACCAAATTGTTACTGATAAACTCTAAAAGTAGCCATTTGCTACGTTACCATATTACATATGGACACTCCCTTCCTCCCACCAACTTTTTTACCTCACCCCAGCGAACTATCCTCACCCCCTCTATCGCCCTCTGGTTGGTTTTGTATGTGCTGACGTCATCTTGTCAATTTCAAATTTTTGTATGCAGTGTCCGTGCTGTGGTATAATGAGTTTTTCTAACTTATGTAGGTACGTAATTAAATTACCGACTGCTCTCAAACGGTGCAGGAAATCATCGTAAGAAAAATGTAAAGTCTACCAATCCGCATTGGGCACGCGTGGTGGACTAACGCCCATAGGGGCAAAGCTCCCTGAGGGTAAGAAGAAAGAAAGAAAATATTTTTATTTGCATGCACAACAAAACACTGGTAATTATAATTACCTATACGGTAAAACTAAACTAAAATACACAATTTAAAAATGAAATAATTAGGACCAGTGTGTGCCGCAGCAGCAAATAGGGTTTCGACTCATATGCTGGGCTCAACGAGCTCAGCGCTGATTTTCTGTCGCACCCAAATACAGAAGTGCCATTTTTGAAGCTCGCAACCCCAAAGTCATGATCGAATGATGCTATGGAGACATAGTAATAATAATTTGAAAGTGCGACTCTCAAAAATACCACTCCAGACGAAAGACGCACCGCAAAATTTAAATAAATATATAGATTAATAAAGGAAATAAATATATAATTAGATTACTTTTTATAAATAGAAGTAATAATAAAAAACTAGATACTGTTGTGGATAACTGCTAGGTGTTAAGTAGGCGCGTATGATGTTTTCTATTACTCAATTATGTGTATAATGTAATGTTAATGTGTTTGCTGTTCTGAAATAATCAAAAACGACTTTACAACTGAATTTGGTTGAAATTTATTGACAAAGACAAAAACCACTACCTACACGAGTTTTGCTTGCTCTGCCAAAAGATGAATCCTGTAGCGATACTTGACGGCTGATTTGGAAAGAGGGTAGGCCTGTCCTCTCCAGTGGGACATATACAGGGTGTACAATAAAATGGGACAGCTACTCAAAGGGGTGCCTCAGACCATCAAACTGAACAACTTTCTCTATGGGACCAATATCGAAATCGCGAAAAAAAAATCCGCTCTCCCATACAAAACTGCAAACATAACTCGACTGAAATGTATGGGACAGCAGATTTTTTTTTCGCGATTTCGATATTGGTCCCATAGAGAAAGTTGTTCAGTTTGATGGTCTGAAGCACCCCTTTAAGTAGCTGTCCCATTTTATTGTACACCCTGTATAGGCTGATGATAATGATTTTATTTAACTTACTTGGTCTTTGTTTTGTTCCAGTCTACCCTGCCTACACTGTGACAAAAGATTTGCTATACGAAGAGACTTAGAGAGGCACACGAACAGAGTGCATCTCAACATAAAACCATTCCAATGTGATAGGTGCGAAAAGGTGAGCAATATCCCACATAGGTTAAATCTGAATTTTATTCTATCCATTTTCGTATTCATTTTTACGTTCCCGCATAAACTAATGACCGTATCTCCCGCTGGTGGTTCAAGGGTAGGAATACACCGTGGTTGTTGTACGAGGCGACTAAGGGATAATGTTTTTTATGCAGTGTTTTTGCGGTCGAAAGTCTAGCATAATCTATCTTTAATTGATATGTCATACAGTCTTGAACTGAAATGAATTCTCAGAAATGCTGAAACTGATCTTTAGTGCTATTTCAAGCGGTAGTTGTAGGAAACTTTCTGACCACCCCGAAAGAGTATACAGTCTCGATAATGTCGTGTATAACAAAACACCCTATTGAAACTTAAGGAAGGGTTTCACACCATCAAACTGAAAAACTTTCATTATGGAGCCATCTTGGAAATCTCGAAAAAAATAACAGCTGTTAAGTCGAGTCGGTACTGCAGTTTTGTATGAAAGTCGAAACAGCGGTTTTTTCCCGATTTCGATGTTGGCTCCATAGTGAAAGTTATTCAGTAGTTTAAAATATACAGGGTGAAATTGATATCATTAGCATCCTTTTAAATTAAGAGGCTACCCATCAAACTGAACAACTTTTACAATGGGAGCAAACCAATCGGAGCAAGAAAAAAATCAGCTGGTCGATACTAAACTGCAATGCCTCGACTCAACTGTATGAAACAGCTGGTTCTTTTTTGCTACGATCAGTTTGCTCCCATAGTAAAAGTTGTTCAGTTTGATGGGTAGACTCTTAGTTTAAAGGGATGCTAATGATATCAATTTCACTTTCACCCTGTATAAGTTTAAAAAACAAAGTAATTTAACTACAAAAGTTGGCCACACCCTTCCCAATTTACCCCGAAACACGGGTAATTTGAGCCCTTCCTTTCCCCAGGCGTACATAAATCCGTGGTCCCTCAACGAGCACAAACGCTTGGTCCACGAGGGGTACAAACGACCCCTCAAGTACCCCTGCCCGATGTGCGATAAGGTCTTTGACGTAAGTACACAACTTTTGTTCCCAGGCGTACGTCGAAGCACATTCGCTGAATCAACACAAGAAGCTAGTACATGAGGGGTTTAAAAGGCCTTTGAAATTCCCTTGTCCGATGTGTGATAAAGTTTTTGATGTAAGTTTTAATTAATTTATTAGCATAGCATATGCTCACGACTATACAGGGTGTAACAAAACACCCTAGTAATACTTAAGGGGGTGCGTTAGATCATCAATCTGAACAACTTTCACTGTGGAAATCTGCCTTCCCATACATTTGAGTCGAGACGGTACTGCAGTTTTGTATGAAAGAGCTGATTTTTTTTCGCGATTATTATGTTGGCTGCATAGTGAAAGTTGTTCAGTTTGATGGTTTGAAGCACCCCCTTAAGTATTACTAGGGTGTTACACCCTGTATAGGGTGTAAACTTAAATGCGATATACTTAAACGGGTGCTTCAGACCATCAAACTGAACAACTTTTACTGTGGGACCTATATAAAATCGACTGTTCTACAAAACACGTCAATGGCGACTTTACATAAATAATATGAGCAAGCAATTTTTTTCGCGATTTCTGGTTTAGTCCCATAGTGAAAATTGTTTTGTTTGATAGTCTGAAGCACTCCCTTAAGTATGTAGCGGTAAAGGGTATGATCAGACCATCAAACTGAACAACTTTCTATACGGGACCAATATCGTTAATCAGTTGTAGGTAATAAGGTGCTGTTTATACAGAACAGACGCGTGGCGGTGGCGGGTAGTCAAAGTAACACCAATATAAACCTTATATTACGTAGCATAGCGTCGTTTTTTGACGTAAAGACCGCGCGCGTAACCGCGCGGAGGCGCGGGCGTAATTCTCCAAACGACTCTATGTTACGTACTATAAGGTTTATATTGCCGCACCCCGCCCGCGAAATGTCCGCGCCACGTCACTTCTGTTTAAACAGCCCCTTAGGCTGTCTCGTACATTTAGGGCGAGTAGGTTTGGTTTGGTTTGGAGGTTTGGTTTGGTTTGGTTGGTTTGGTTTGACAGATTTGTCTGCTCTTAAAAATCTACCTGCAGTTCCTCAGTCATCCCGTGATCATGGCAGTTGTAACACTGCCGAAATATCGGGAACTCACAAATACCAAATGTACTTATTGTACTAAAATGTACTAATTGTACTAAAATGTACTAAAATGTAAGAAAATGTATTAAATGTACGAAAATGTAAAAAAATTTACCAAAATATTACATTTTTCTTTATTAGTTTTTGGCCTGAATCATCGTCCTAGCCTGAATCATCCTAGCCTGAATCCCATGGTCTATATTAATGCGACACATACAGGGTGAAATTGATATCATTGGTTTTTTTTTTGCTCCGATCGGTTTGCTGTCATAGTAAAAGTTGTTCAGTTTGATGGGTGGCCCTTAGTTTAAAAGGATGCTAATAATATCAATTTCACCCTGTATATTCATGAACTAGAGACATTTATCTATACATCCTATGCTTTTTTTTCTGTAGGTCGTGAGTCGTGGGTATAGGTTTCATACTAAGGTGCCCAGTGACCTTTGAATTTTATAAGAAATCCCACGATATAAAAGGATAATTTCGATTTCCGTGGATATTCTTCGTATTTTGTATATAATTTTAGCGTAGCTAAAATTATATACAAATTTCAAATTTCTATTTGTATGTGTTCTTTGATCATACTCATTCGTTAGTTGTAAAACGATTTGAAACGAAACAATGTCTTTTCTAACACTTTTTCATTTGTCCACAGCGTAACCAGATCCTAAAAGGTCACATCAGAACCCACACCGGCGAAAGACCCTACCAATGCAGCAAATGTCCAGCGCAATTCAGCCAAGCGAGCATACTAGGCACCCATGTTAAACTAATACATCTGAAACTTACCAGAGATGGACGACCGAAGAATTCTAACGCTATAAAGTAATATCTCCCGGATTATACTGAACCTTTGAAATGTCCGGCTCTGGTCTTAAATGTCCCCCCTTCACCAATCCATTAAAAGTGGCGACGTGCTAACTAGCTACTTGTCACAATATGGAAGAATTGGGACACTACAGGGTGAAATTGATATCATTAGCATCCTTTTAAACTAAGAGTCTACCAATCAAACTGAACAACTTTTACTATGGGAGCAAACCGATCGGAGCAACTAAAAAATCAGCTGTCCCATACTAAACTGCAATGCCTACTCGACTCAAATGTATGCAACAGCAGATTTTTTAGTTGCTCCGATCGGTTTGCTCCCATACTAAAAGTTGTTCAGTTTGATGGGTAGACTCTTAGTTTAAAAGGATGCTAATGATATCAATTTCTTCCTGTATAGGCACAGTATAAGAAAGAGTATCTATTACTATATACAGTACGGATACTTCGTGCCTCCCACCAACTTTTTACCTCACCCTCTCTATTGCCCTCCAGTTACCTCCGCAGTTAGTGCCTAGACTCCGTTTCGCATCGCAGCAAACAAAATTCTTAGACCAGCGTATGTTGCCAGGATGTCATATGGAACAGTGACGTGGTCGCTCACTCAAGGCCTTATAAAAAGGCTGAGAATCATCCCAATGGAGAGGGCTATGCTCGGAGTTTCCCTGCGAAATCGAATCAGAAATGAAGAGATCCGCAGAAGAAGCAAAGTATCTGACATAGCCCAAAGAATTGCTAAACTAAAGTGGCAATTGCCCGCAGAACCGATAGCCGATGGAGCCGCACAAGGTGGACCGACGACCTGGTGAAGGCGGCAGGAACCCGATAGATGAGGGCAGCGCAGGACCGGTCGTTGTGGCGATCCTTGGGGGAGGCTTATGTCCAGCAGTGGACGTCCATCGGCTGAGATGATGATGATGAATGAAATGTGGGGAGCAGAGAGTGTCCGTACTGTATGTAGTAGGTACCATGCTCTTTTTTATTACTGTGCTGTTGTGCTATTTCTCTCCATTGCTAAAGGGAGACTATGGGAAAAGAAAGTTTAATAAAATGTGAGAAAAGATTAGTCAAAAAGCATTTATAGATAAGAATAGGTAATACAGCAATATTGTACAATTAAAAAAAGTTACAAATAAATCTTAGTTGCCATAATAAGTGTTTTATTTAAATTAAAGCCGGGACCAGCCCCAGATCGACGATTTTTCCGACCCGGGGCAAAAACTTGACATTGGCGCCCCTCCCCTCCAAGGGAGTAGCAATAATTTTTTCACCTCACAAGCTCGGAAAGATTCTGTCTGTCATTCGAAATCTGAGTGCAAAAGTGAATTTTGTCCGCTAGCGTGGAAAGAGTTTTTAAAATTCGAATCTTTCTATTCAATAAAGAAAAACAGCCTAAACAAGTTTTTTTTCATGCTGTTTTCGTGCTGGCCAGTGCGATTGTTCTAAAAATGAGGTTGGCGCATTGAAATTTTCCTCGCTGTAGTGAAGTGAAAAGTTGTGTGTTGCGCTCGACAGCAAAGTTATTCTGCGTCTCGTACCTTTGAAACCCTCGCGACGCTCAGGATTCTATATTTGAACCACTCGCTTCGCTCGTGGTTCAATCCTAGAATCCTTCGCTTGCTCAGGTTTCAATACAAGTACTCGCGCCAAAAAGCAACTTTGCAGCCTTGCATAACAAATAACTATTTCACCTCACAAGCTCGGAAAGATTCTGTTTGTCATTCGAAATCTGAGTGCAAAAGTGCATTTTATCCGCTAGCGTGGAAAGAGTTTTTAAAATTCGAATCTTTCTATTCAATAAAGAAGACAGCCTAAACAAGTTTTTTTTTCATGCTATTTTCGTGCTGGCCAGTGCGATTATTTTAAAAATGAGGTTGGCGCATTGAAATTTTCCTCGCTGTAGTGAGGTGAAAAGTTGTGTGTTTCGCTCGGCAGCAAAGTTATTCTGCGTCTCGTACTTTTGAAACCTTCGCGACGCTCAGGATTCAATACAAGTACTCGCGCCAAAAAGCAAGTGCAGCCTTGCATAACAAATAACTAATTCCAGGGGTGGTGGCCGGGTTCAGTTTTGGATGTTGCAATAATATCTAAAACTTGGAGCGAGCGAAGCGAGCTCGAGATTTTACGGCAATAAGATTAGCTCGTCGTAATATGATCTTAAATCTAGATCGAATTCTGCAATAGGCATGACTGGATAGTTGCAATACAATAAAAAAAAATAGCGAGCGAAGCGAACTCGAGATTTTTTTACAATTTTTTCAAGTCGTTGCAATATTTTACATTTCAAACTCTTCATTTTAGCGCCCCCTAGACCTGCCGCCCGGGGCGTGGGCCCCCGTTTGCCCCCCCTATAATAGATCCGGAGCTGGGACCAAAACGGCTTAGCGTGCCATCCGAAGTATGAAATCATCTATCTTTAGACAATCAGGTGATTCAGCCTGCAATGTCCTTACTAACTGGGGAAAAACGCACAAAGTGAGATATCAATAGACGGGTGTAAAAGCAAAAGCAGCTATATTTCCAGACACAATGGATTTTCCATTGTGTCTGGAAATATAGCTGCTTTTGCTTTTCAGCTACACAATAGGTGTCCACCGTGGGAATCGAACCCACGACTTCCGTGTCTAGAGCCAAAAACAGTGCTGCCAATGTAAATTTCTTGATTCCCCGCTTAAGTAGGCTCAATTCCCCGAATTTCCCCGATTTTCAATAATGCATTCCCCGACACTGTAATATACAAGAAATAAAGCATTTTTTCATGCAAAATGTAGTTAGTTAAATGTTACAAAAATTTGCTTATCAACTTCTTTGTCTTCTAATTTTTATCAAAAAATTTACTTCAATATTTAGAATACAATGAGTTTTATTTATTATTTATATTTCTCAAACACTTTCGGACTAAGGATAGTCCGATTCGATTCTAATTTTAGCAATTTCCTCTTCTTTAGACATCTTAAAATATAATAAATAGGCGATTCCCCGAAATTCCCCGATTTGAATCATTCCCCGCGCTCTCCCCGCTCGCACCCCTCATTCCCCGAAAATCGGGGAAATTCCCCGGAATCGGCAGCCCTGGATAAAAAGCTCTTGGAGGCAGGCAGTTAGTGGTGGTAGAAGATAATGCTTAAAAAATTTTTATGCAAAAGATTTTTTTTTCAGATTTTTTTAATTAGTTACAATCTACATAATTTTAAACCTAAGCCCAGACTGGTCTATCCTAGACTAGACATGACCTACAAATTGAGACCTAAACCCAGTGGTGGCAGAAGGAAATGTTCCACATACCGACTTCCTATCCTAGCCTCCTGTGTGCCTGTAATCGCTTCCCATTTCGCTTTAGGTGTGAACCTACGCGCCACTGTTCCAGTGGTGACGGTCCGGTGATAAATCTCGAGATATATCGTCGTCGCGATGTTTATCTTTTGAAAATAAAAGATACTTAGCTTTTAAAAAAACTGTTTGGGTATGGCGCGGCAATTCTGCCAATGTCAAGTCGTTTAGTTTAATACTTTAATCTTAAGTAACTAGGTATGTTCTATGGTCAAGAACAAGTGAGACCGTTGCACAATGACGGAGCCACGTGCAAGTCCGAGAATAGAAGATACGTGACCGCCCGCCGTCAGACTTGCAGCGTGACTCAAAAGTGTAACCTACACTTTATAAATGTTTGGTGTAAATTGACTGTCAAACTGGTGCAGAATAGATGCTTTACCAATTGGATTTGCGCCACCAGACGCCCGCATGACCGTTGCAAGCCCAATAGAGAGAACCAAACTGGAAGTCGAAACACAGCACCCGATGTACGAATGCCCACAGTGCCCCAAAGGCTCAAGAGCTGTAAGAACTTCTTGAAGTGTCGACCAGGAAGCTGGCATAGAAGGAAGGAAGATCGACTATTTGTCTTCCCTGGTGTCGACCTCCTTCAAATGCGTCCCTTCAATCTAGACGCGGTCTCTGGCGGGAAAGCGCCGACTTCCTGACCCGTTTGCCCCTCTTGTGGAAAGACGAAAGCTGCCCAGGAATCCCTGGCTGATTTGAAGGTGTTTAAATAGACTCAGAATTCAAGTCGGCGGGATTAAAGATAACCTGTTCAAATGGGGTTACATAGATGGGTCGGACCTCAGGTGTGAGGTGCGGTGTTGCTCCTCAGCCCGTCTTGTATACTGATCTTCTGTCCCGGACACCTTTTCTTATGAAAGCTGCTGGTAGTACAATCCGTATGGCATAATACTGGAATAGATTTTTTGTGAATCACATAGTTACCATCTAATCAACTCGATAGAAGACTTAACACAGAAGATACTCGCGCTCATTTAGCCCTAATGTGAGAGAAGTCTCAAATTTAATTCTCAGACATCTTTCTTTTGACATAATTGGCGTAAGTAAAATCCATTACTGGTAATGGCATGGCATCTTCTCTACAACGGTTCACTTTCTGAAGTGGCGGTGAGTCAAAAATGACGCCAGAGCTATCCATGTGATGTTAAGGTGATATTATTATTTTGAATAAAACGTTTTAAGTTTTGAGTAAGTAATCTCACTAAGTAATATTAATTAAATATCAACGATTGGATGTTAAGATGTTTGTTACTCAATCAATAGCTGAAGGGATTTGGATGAAATTTGGGACGCAGATAGAATATGGATTAACACAGGATAATTTTTTTAAGGACCTCACAGACTGAATCGCGGGCAACAGCTATAATAAGTACCTAATAGTACCTATATCTACATTATATCCTCAAACCTGATTACTAATGCCTATTGCATGCCGTGGTTGCCTTTAATTGAGGTGGCACCTGGTGGCACACGTCTTTTGTCATTATGTGTAAATTTAATAATATTGTGTTCACCATGTCGGCGATCCTGAAGAAACTATACATACTATCACAATAAAAGAACTCTACACCAAAACAAACATTTATTCTCGCGTCCATAAAATGTGAATATCGCGAGACATATCCCAGGAGCGTATATCCGGACAGCGCGCCGGATCTCGTCACGTCCGCGCGTCCCCCCCGGATGTCGCGCCTCGCTCCCGTGGGAGCTCGCCCTCCCCGCGCCCCGCACCCCGCCACCTCGCTATGAAACTACTTACTTACTTTTGGGCTTGGAAATTGCAACAACATAAACTACCAAACGGTACGGCACCAATAAATACAGGGTGTAACAAAACACCCTAGTAATACTTAAAAGGGGGTGCTTCAGACCATCAATCTGAACAACTTTCACTATGGAGCCAATGTCGAGAAAAAATTAAAAAAATCCGCCATCACATACATGAGTCGAGACGGTACTGCAGTTTTGTATGAAAGAGTGGATTTCGAAGTTGGCTCCATAGTGAAAGTTGTTCAGTTTCATGGGCTGAAGCATCCCCTTAAGTATCACTAGGGTGTTTTGTTACACCCTGTATAGGGTCCAACTGATTAGACAGTCAAACTAAACAACTTTCTCTATGGCACCAACATCGAAAAAAATTGCTGCTCCATACAAAACTGCAAACCTAATTGAGCCAAATGTTTTTGATGATTTTTGTTTCGTGATTTCGATGTTGGTGCCATAGAGAAAGTTGTTCAGTTTGATGGTCTGATCATCACCTTAAAAAAGTGTCAGCATATTAAGGAGGACCCTGTATCTTGTATTTTTTGGCAAACAACTTGGCAAAAACCTTGACTGCGCAAAGCAATATTTTGTAGGCGAAAGCGTTAATACGCACACCGCAATGGTCAAGTTGTTTGCTGGTTAGTATCATCATCATCTCAGCAGATGGACGTCCACTGCTGGAGACAGGCTTCCCCCAACGATCGCCACAACGACCGGTCCTGCGCTGCCCTCATTCAACGGGTTCCCGCCGCCTTCACCAGGTCGTCGATCCACCGTGTGGGACCTACTAAATTATTATTGAGGCCCTGTAAAATTATTATTATAACACTTTATTGTACTCACAGACACATTGATACAGACAATAGAAAAGACATGTACAAAGGGCAAGCTTATCTCCTAAGAGATTTCTTCCAACAGTGAAAATTATTAAAAGAGAGGCAGAAATTATGTGTACATACCTACAATTATTTTAGTAGGTATGTTTTGTAAAAAGTGCCGTGTGGCTTAGAATGGACCACCCCAATTCTTCCCGTGGGTGTCGTACGAGGTGACTAAGGGATTAAACGTTTTTTATGCAGTGTTTATGTGGACGAAAGGCTAGCTACTTCTCAACACTAGACACGTCTTGCTAAATGTGAGCATTGCTATAGTTACCTTCTTTCTTGAATAGAAAGTTGGTCGTTGTAGCAAAATTTCTGTTCACCCTGAAAGGGAATACGGTTGTGAATTTATGTAGGTATGAAGGTAGGTAGGTTCCTACTAAATATATTTGTACAAAATCAAATTTCAGTACAATCTTAGTATATTTTTTCTTTCAAACTGAACAACTTTCTCTATGGAACCAACATTTGATTGAAATCAGGAAAGAAATCAGCTTTTCCATTCAAACCGTCAATTTACCACCAATTCAACGATTCATCGGAAAGAACTTTGGCGAATTTGGACCCAGCCATTTTTACGAAAACTAAAAGCCCTTCAGGACGGCGGTCATAATTATTATAAACAGAAAAAATTAAGGCATTTTTTAAAAAAACTTCCTCATCTCTAGAAGTCCAGGTTAAAAAGTAGAAATTACTAGTAAAATAGACAAATCATCCAAAAAGCAGTAGCAAAACGCAACCATGACAGCTATTTTCATCTAATATTATCACTGAGGTAGTTTTTGGATGTTACGGAACGTATTTGGCTTTATTGAACTGATAGTGCGTGTGATTCCGTTTGATTCCATTATCATAATATTGTACGGTTATCGTGAATTTTCATTGAAACAAACACAATGAATGCGTAGAAGATTGAGTAGGCTATCTAATAAGAAAGATTATGAGTTTCACACACTTGATACAAAAGGTATCATAAGGAGAAATACCTTTCCCCCAACTTCTACAGATTACAACCAGTTTTCTTTTTTGTTAGTTTTGTTTCACTCTACACGTATTACTAAGTTTCATTCATGTATGGGACCTATATGTCTGGGTCTCACATTATATGGCCTTCCGCCAAACTTCTTTATGGAAAATCTGATATTTTTATCGCGATTTCGATGTTGGTCCCATAGTGAATGTTCTTCAGTTTGAAGGTCTGAAGCACCCCCTAAGAATGTGACTTAGAACACCCAGTGTTATTTCAAAACCCACTACCTACCTACTGAGCCGGTTTTTATTATCAACTAGTGTGCACCGTAGAGGAAACAACATGCCCCTAATCCATTCGCTGTAATGGCAGCAAGTCATTTATTATAATCTGTCTTACTCATGCACAGACACGCCTAGTCGCAGTCTGTGGTCGTTTTCAGGCTATTTTTGTAATTACCATCCGAAACTTTCAAAGTCACATCCATAATGCGAAGTTGCGAATCGCTAAAGATATTGAACTTTCTCCTTGCGTCAGTTTTTATAGCAAATTAAACCACAAGAGTTTTTCTAGGTATCTAGGCATGCAAGTAAAATTTTTTCGTACTAATTCGAATAACGTACCTACTTGTAACGTCGCGCAGCCAGTTTATTTTGGTTTTGTATAGCTTAAAGTGTCGCCGTGTGAACATAAGTTAAAAACAAATGTGTCGATGCCTTGGCGGTTAAACGCATGTAGGTACCTCCTCGGAGATGGATATCCAAACCCAGGAGATCTTAGGTTTTTACCCTCAATGGTATTACCTCCTTCATCGACCATGTATTTGAAGAGTGAAGGAAATAAAAAGTATTGGGGCTAACACAAAAGATCCCACAGGGTCGAAGTGTTGCTGGCTTGCCAGCCCCCACATAGGTAGTCATCATCATCATCATCAGCCTATAAACGTCCCATTGCAGGGCACAGGCCTACCCTCAAGGAGGGTGTATGGGCATTAGTCCACCACGCGTGCCCAATGCGGGTTGGTAGACTTCACATACACATCAGAATTTCTTCTTCAGTGTATGCAGGTTTCCTCACGATGTTTTCCTTCACCGTTTGAGAGCAGTCGGTTTTACGTACATAAGTTAGAAAAACTCATTGGTACATGGCATGTTGTCCGTGCGGATTCGAACCCGGACCCCCATAATTGGGAGTCCATACCTTTCCGCAACACGCCACCGACGCTCTTAGGTAGGTATAAGTTAAAAACAGTTATTTTTTTGCACACAATTTCTTATGTTAAAATATCCCTAGTTTTACTGCCACTCATCTCAAGATTATTGTGTATAAAATATAAGTACTTAGCTACGACATAGGAGCAACATGGTGGAGGCATTTCTCCGCAAAATTTCCACTTTCAAGGGACCTTTAAGGAGAAGTTCTACGGAATAACTCTTCGATTGAAATGTGTCAATAAAAACAAATGGTGGTTTCAGCCCATACAGATACGCGTAGACGGAATTAATAAAAGTAATATTTTATATATGGAAAAATAGTTCAGAAAATCTAAATGTCGCGTATCAAATAACATTTGCAATTTATAATATAATTACGAAGATATAAAGCTTTGAAAATTTTGTATGAAAAATTTCAAAGCTTTATATCTTCGTAATTATATTACAAATTGCAGATATTATTTGATACGCGACATCTAGATTTTCTAAACTATTTTTCCATATAACAAAGTTACTTATATTAATACCATCTGCGCGTATTGTGCGTCAAAGTTTTGTATAAATTTGACCCCTCTGCAACCGCCTTAAAATACTTAGGTGCCTTTATTACTTTCAGGTAAAAATCTGCTGTTCTTTGCATTTGGGAGTCGCTACGTTCTTACTGCAGTTTTGTATGAGATTTTTTATAATTTTTGAAATCAAATGATTTACGATTCGATGTTTGATTTTGATTTATGATTTTGATTTTTTATGTTTTTTTTTTATTTGATTTTTTTAGGTATATACCTACCTACCTAGTGTAAGTTTTTCAGTTTGATGATCTAAACCTCCCCTTTCGATATCAGTTACCTACTAGCATGTTTTTTTACACCCTCTCAACGTCTCATCAGTTTTCTGATCACTTAAGTTTGTCTTGTGGTTATTAGCTTAGCTGTCTCTTGTGGGTCTGCTGGAAGAAATGTCTTTAGTCTAAAGAGATGTGGCGGATTTATACATTTGCCGCCAATAGGCTGTTCAAATTTTACCGCCCCTACCGATCTCTACGATTCGATACCCTAGTTTAAAATTTTTTTAATTTAATGATTTGTGCACTATCGTCCTAAGTATATACTACTGGTATTTAATGTCATGGCGTAGCAATGATTGTTTTCCCAGGGGAGGCCAGGCTAAGGTAAGGTCATTGCAACAAAATCTAACAGCACTGGAGCTAGCATATCGAGCTCCACAAAAAAGCAGAGCGAGCGAAGCGAGCTCTAATTTTCGAACAATGGCTTTTCAAGAAAGTGGACAAGAGAATCGAAGCACAAGAAATAGAAAATAATATTGCGTTTATATTGTAGGTGTGTCTTATTTTTAGTAAAAATAAATTCGGGTTGGACGGGCGGGTCCAACGGCCCAAAATCATGAAATATTATTTATTAGTTCTGACTCTATGCACAAAAGCCATAAAGCGTTTAACTGTTTTTTTGGAAATTTCTCTAATTGGTGAAACATATAACATGTTGAGTGTTATTTGTGTGGACCTAATAACATTTAATTTGGGTAGATAAAATATCAATCCCTTTAATTTCTGTAAGACATATTAAAACAAAATTTTGGTCCCAAATTTGCCGCCTCTAAAATCTGCCGCCCTAGGCTCCAGCCTACTCAGCCTTTTGGTAAATCCACCACATCTCTAAAGACTTAAGAGATAAGCTCGCCTTTTGTACCTACATGTTTTTCATGTTATCATTTTTTCTGCGTGTGCAATAAAATGTCCAAATAAAATAAAAAATTATTTTGTAGTTAATTTTATTCAGAGTACGTAAGTGACAAAGAACATTAACTCTGCATTAATGGTGCTAGTTTGAAAAAAAATTACTTACCTATTAATTAATTTTTTTCAAAATTGTTAGTGTATCAAGCTTCCCTTAACCCATGACCGGGATGCAATGGGAACTAGGTCACGGGATCGATAGAGGCCGAACTTGAAACAGTCCCATGGGATTCGTTAACAATCCCGGGATCCTAAATGTCATTTAGTAGAAGGTACGGGATAAATTGTAACAGACGGTGGGATTCTGAAGGGTGAGCTTCAATTAGGTTAAAATGTATATGTGTGGTTGCTGATATTTGGCTGATATACAATAAGAGCCCGTGACGATCAGGAGTGCGATTTTTGAATCTCATTCGGTGAGTTCAGCAGTTGAAAAAGTCAAAATTACTATGGAGATACGCATCTTTCTACGGCTGATTTGACTTCCAAAAATCGCACAATGATTTTTGAAAGTCAAATCAGCAGTAGAAAGATGCGTGTATCCACAGTAATTTCGACATTTTCAACTACCTACTGAACTGTCGAAATTACTATGGATACACGCATCTTTGACCGTCTGAAGCACCCACTTAAGTATTACTAGGGTGTTTTGTTACACCCTGTAGAGACCTCCGCTTCGAAATACCTAGTAGACAAAATCAAATCAAATCAAAATAGTATTGGTTGCTTAGTCGTTATGCAATACAACCTATCCGTGCATACCTAGCTGTATTCTGAGATACTAGCTTGATTATGTTTATTCCCAGGTCACCGGTTAGGTACCTACTTCTTGAAAACTTTCGACAGGGGTCCCCAATTAAGATTAAATAATATGATGGAGCATCGGTGGCGCGATGTGGAGAGATATGGACACCCAATTATGGAGGTCCGGGTTCGAATCCGCACGGTCAACATGCCACGTACCAATGAGTTTTTTTTAACTTATGTACGTAATACCGACTGCTCTCAAACGGTGAAGGACAACATCGTGAGGAAACCTGCATACACTGAAGAAGAAATTCTGATGTGTATGTCAAGTCTACCAATCCGCATTGCATCCGCATACACCCTCCCTGAGGGTAGGCCTGTGCCCTGCAGTGGGACATGTATAGGCTGATGATGATGATGATGAATATGATGGATAACTTTTGCTGCCAAAATATTAAGTTAGTCCCATATAAACAGCTTTGTATTTAATCATAATTAACCCATAAAGGCAAACAAATCCAAGCAAAAGATCCCAACCACAACAAAGCCATGTCAACCGAGAAATTGCATTATATTCAACCCTTTTCAATCGAAGTCATCCAAAAACCTATCTTAAAAACTTTGTCTAAAGATCAAATTCCCATTTCTACTCTTGAATAACTTTCTGTATGAAAACTGAAAGTGTCATTAAACTCTGAACAATGTTTAACAAAGAATTTTCAGTTTTATATCGTTAACTTTTAAGCTCAAAATGTTTTGTAGCCGTTAATCTAATACGCTTTTTCGTTGCGAGTCCTCAAATGACTTTACCATTTTCTTGAGAAAATCACGAGAGAAAATAAATTTGTTTCTGCTTACGACAGTCTTCGGATCTTGAAAAGACTCGCGACTGACAAAACTTGTTATGCCAAGCATCCTTAGTAACATTTAATGGGGTGATTTCGAGTCTGTTTGATGGCCTAAACTTAAGACCTAAATCTTTACATCCTTTTCAACTAAGAGTCTACCCATCAAACTGAACAACTTTCACTATGGGAGCAAAAAATTCGGAGCAAAAAAAAAATTGCTGTTGCATACATTTTGTGTCGCGCAGGTACTAGGCATTGCAGTTTAGTATGGAACGGCTGATTTTTTTTGTTGCTCCGATCGGTTTGCTCCCATAGTGAAAGTTATTCAGTTTGATGGGTAGACCCTTAGTTTAAAAGGATGCTAATGATATCCATTTCACCCTGTATATCAAGTCCCTTACACGGTTTTTCTTATCGTGTGGGCAGCGAGCCCTGGTGTCAGAGCATTTTCAGACCGGCTTACGGCCTCTGACGTTGTTTTTATGTAACGACAGGACTACTACCACCAGGTATAGTAGCCGGGACCAACGGCTTAACGTGCCATCCGAAGCACGGAATCATCTTTCTTTTCAGACAATCAGGTGATTCAGCCTGCAAATGTCCTAACTAACTGGGGAAAAACGCACAAAGTGACATATCACTGGTGTCCCCCTTAGGAATCAAACCCACGACCTCCGTGTCCAGAGCCCAATGCTCTTAACCATTAGACCACGGAGGTAGCTACACGCTCTGACTGTTCATCAGAGATATGCGATTTAGCTAAGCTGAGCGATGCGTAGCGAAGCTATGAAACTATGTACCCGCGTCTACCAAAGCTATGCGAGGTAGATGAGCGATGCGAAGATGCATACACTGAAAAAAATGCAAGCCAACTAAGAAGTATTTTCTCTTAATTAGCACGAAAATAATTGAAATGACGTTATTATTGTTTACTAAAAACAAAAGATGGTAGTGGTAACAACAAGCCGAATTCGTTTAATAAAGTTCTCTTAGTCAGAGAAGTCATGATGTTCACAGGCTCATATGGATTCATGAATATTTTCCAATAAAGAAATTAAATTAAAATTAAATTAAATGATGTATGATTATCATAAACAAGATCTTGGTAGAAGTAAACAATTTTTTTTTTCAGTGTAGCTAAGCTAACTTTAGCTATACGTAACTTTGGTTAGGTACGTACCTTAGCTTAGTTATCTGTGTGAAACCCCGATAGGTCTTCCTACCTCTTATAAATACTTACACATTCATAGCACAAATCCCTAGCTCATATCCTTAGCATACAACCCTATTATAAATCCCTAGCAAATATATTTAGTACGCATCTCTCGCTCAATTTGTATGTAAAAAGAACGCGCATAGCTAAACCTTTGTAGAGAGTTTTTAGAGCGGTGACAGCCCATACGGAAGAGAGCTAGCGCCTCAATCCTAAGGCCGCGGTTCGATTCCTGGCCTGTACCACTAAGTTCCTTGGAATTTATGTACGGTTGTATTTATCATTTACTAGCTCGGCGGTGAAGGAAAACATTGCAAGGAAACCTGCATTCCCGAGAATTAAAAGAAAATACCATAAGTTCGTAGGTATGCGTAAAATATGGGTGAGCTTGGGGCGAACACAAAGGACCAGCGCTGGTCTCTGTGTTACAACGACTCTTGCTTGCTATAGCCCAACCACAAACAATCAAATAATAGATACTCTTTCTTATATTGTGCCCTCGTCCTCCCAAACTGCGCTAAGCTCTAAAAATGGAGTGATCGGATTGGTTACTTTTTCCGTAGCTACATCGCACATCTTCGGTGGACAGCCAGCCTAAATGTTAGTAAGTCGTCACTTTTTAAACAAGTGAGAACATTGTGATTGCCACGAATTACGTAGTAGGGGTTTTCAGGACGAAAGCAGTTTCACGCATGCGCACTAGAAAAGGATGCTGGAATCCCAAAATTTTTCCTTTGTCCACAAACACAGAGCAGCAGTCGTGTAGGGTGGTACCAAAGTGTGTTGTGTTTTGTAGGGCGGGAAAAAAAGTAAGTAGCAATTTGTATTTTATTACTATAGACTTAGATGTCATTGTACGTTAGTATTTTGGTAGTATTTAAGACATTTTCGATTGGCATTTTAGTTCTAAGAATTACTAAAGTTTTTACGCTTAGAAAAAAGGGAAAGAATATAGTTAAGTTGTTTTTCTCAAACATGCTTGGAAATGTGAGCATTATTTTGACAACCTTCTTCGAGATAAATCAAAATTGCTGTACTGGCCAACTACATGCGCGCAGCGGCCGGCAATGTTTGTATGAAAATCCATATCTGTCGTGTTTTGCGTACGGAAGGTAGTATAATAATGTCTATGGTTTTGCGGCCAAATAAATTACATAGTAAACTCATATCTGTCGTGTAATTTAAAAATGGAACGATCTTTTTCTCCTAAACATGGCGACCAAGGAGGTAACTCAAAAAAGGTTTTATTTAAATTTCGAACTAACTTGCAAATAGAAAGCTGTTTATTGAAAAAAAAAAACAAATTGTTGTTCGTTGTTCGTCATTGATTTTGGAAAGAGTTTTAATTTCCGCGAATTATTTGAGAAAATTTACTGTTTTCATTTCCGCGCATTATTTGAGAAAAGTACTATACAAGCCTTGGCCACAACTAGGCATTGATGGACTTACGTATGTGTGTCTCGGCTTCGCCTCGGCCCACATTTACACGTTCGTCCATCAATGCCTCTGTTGCTGGCCGCTGCAGTAATGTACTATTTTGTCTGTATTTTGTTCTTATTTCTTTATTATGCTTACGTTGTTTTTTTTTAATAGTGAGAATAATAATGAGCTTTCTATACCATGCCAATTTCAGGGCAGTCAAGTTATTATGATTGATAATTTAGGACGTTAAAAAGGTTCCAAATGGTTATTCATTTTGAAATAATGCATTGGAAAGTTCAGATAAGATTTCATCAGATAAGCATTTTCTGAATTATGAAGTTTGTGTCAGGATTGTTTTTGCTAAATGAAAATATTCATCCTTCTGATCAGTTTGTGGGTGGGTTGTGGGTTTGAACCTTTTTGCTAAACTACGTCCATTCGAAAATCTGGCACAGGTATTACCATTAATGTCATAAACTTTTTTGATCATTTTATTTTATGTCTTAGTAAATTATTGTTATTCTTCATCACGAAAACATTGGAAACATTGTGAGAAACATTTATCAATTTTGAGGCGTGTGAGAATATCAAAATTTAAGATTTGTATGGGAATCTTTGAGGCACTGTAACTTTAAAACTATACATTTTAACGAAAATCGGACTTCATACAAGCAAGAAACAATCTAGCAAGATTGTTTCTGAAAAATTTCTTTGACTTTATTTGGATAGTATTGAAAATTCGCCAGACTTCGTTTGTATGGAGCGCGCTCCGAATTATATTCCCTTAAAAAATATAGAAAGAGGAAGTTAGATAGAAAATGCTACGCCGTAGTCATAAAAATTTCGTAGCGGCGTAGCGTGTTGTTACGACTTCAAATTATGGCGGTTAGGTGTAAACATTAAGGTGTAAATATATATCTTTATATTAATTATTAAGAGAATATACTCGTGAGCGCGCTTCATACAAACGAAGTTTCATCCTATTTTCAATATTAACCAATCTAAGTAAAAAAACAAATTTTGACACAATCTGGAATAGAAATCAATACCTCTGTGTGTCGGTATCTTATTAGATTTCCGATTATCTATTCAATGCTAGGATTTGTTCATGATTTGTAAGGAAATCTTTCGCCAATTCTGTCTCTTTTCCGCTAGTCTCTTGAATTCTCGATACGACACGACATCAACCTTTTCTTTCACTGGATATTCTATACTGTGACTGGGGCTAGATAACTCTGTCTAGGTCTTCCTCTGCCTCTCTTCCCCTCTATCTTCCCTTTCAATATGGTTTTAAAGAAATTGTTGTTTCATATAAAGTGTCAGATCATTTTTCTTCTCCAGTTTTCTATTGTTTTTAGAATTTTTCTCCTTTCTTTAACCAACCATTCTTAAAACTGACTTAAAACTGACGACCTGGTGAAGGCGGCGGGAACCCGTTGGATGAGGGCAGCGCAGGACCGGTCGTTGTGGCGATCCTTGGGGGAGGCCTATGTCCAGCAGTGGACGTCCATCGGCTGAGATGATGATTCTTAAAACCTCTTCCTTCAACCTTCTGCTCTTACGTAACGCATTCGCGACTCTCATGTGAAAAATTCGTGTCATGTTAAATACGCCCTTTTGATTCATTTAAGGAGGTACGTGTTGACCATTTTGGTCTTTTGAAATTCGTCAAAAATGAATTTTGTTTTACCCGACTAACGTAGACTTTCGAGGCATGTACGAGTATTGTAGGTACCTACTGCCCATTACAAGTAGCGACGGGCTCACTCCCCGTCACACTGGGCAGAGTTGCGGTACTACTGAGTGAAACGTGGATGTTCTGAAGTTTCAGAATATCTCTGACTACCCCCTCGGGGAATATAGTCGTGAGCATATGCTTATGCTTATGCCGACTAACGTAAACCTAAGTGAGAAGTCAGGATAGCAACCAACAGATCTAAAAGTAGCCCACGAAATCTTCACCAGCAGAACTCAGAGGTCACAAGACCTAATTCCAGTGGACTATCGACGCACTGTCATCCGCCGATCATATCCCGTCGAAACACCTTCCGGAGGGGTCCAAATTGTGCTCGACACAGCTCATAAATTCTTTCTACGGTTGACAGTTGAGCGAGACACATCTAGACCATACTTTAATCGGTGAGATGGTAAACTGTGTTATACCATTCGAGGTTCAGCATGAGACTGAAGAGCACGCTGTCAATCCCTCCGCCGCCATTTTGTATTTGATTTTGACAGCTGCTCGGGGCACGTTCGGATAAGTTGGTGTTCGTGTTGTGTTGTTTGACGATGTTTTTCGGGAAGTGTCCAGTGTGTTTAGAGTTATAGTGTTCTGTGGTTTTTTTTTAATGTAAGTTTTTGAGTTACTATTTTTTTGTGGTGGATTTTTGTGTTATATTAAGGTAGGTATTGTCTTTTAAGCAGCTTCGATTTTTTTGATGAAGTTTGGCGGACGGCCATGTAATTTGAGACCCAGACTTAGAGGTCCCATACATGAATGAAACTTAGTAATACGAGTAGAGTGAAACAAAACTAACAAAAAAATAAATTGGTTGTAGGTAACCTGTAGAAGTTGGGGGAAAGGTATTTTTCCTTATGATACCGTTTGTATCAAGTTTGTGACACTAATAATCTTTCGTATTAGATAATCAATCCTCTACGCATTCATAGTGTTTATTTTAATGAAAATTCACGATAACCGTGCAATATTATTATAATGGATGAAAACGAAATCACACACACATCAGTTCAACCAAGCCAAAAAATACCTCAGTGATAATATTAGATGAAAATAGCTGTCGTGGTTGCGTTTTGCTACTGCTTTTTGGATGATTTGTCTATTTTACTAGTAATTTCTACTTTTGAATCCGGACTTCTGGAGAAGTGGAAGTTTTTTAAAAAAAATGCCTTAACTTTGTATGTTTATAATAATTATGACCGCCATCCTGAATGGCTTTTAGTTTCGTAAAAAATGGCTGGGTCCAAATCTGCCATTCTTCTTTGAGGTGGAGGTGGATTTTGATTGAACACGATACGTTTTTTTCTTGTTCATTTCTAATAATGAAATGGAACTGAGTAAAAAAGAAAAGTCTTTGGGAAATGAATCTGGTGCTACTGGTGGAATCATTTCCCACTAGTCACAGTAAAGCTGTTTTGTTAAATAATGGAGTGGAAAGAAATTTGGCGAATTTGGACCCAGCCATTTTTACGAAAACTAAAAGCTCTTTAGGACGGCGGTCATAATTATTACTTGAAACAGAAAAAATTTATACACTTTTAAAAAAAAAACATCCACATCTCCGGATTCAAAAGTAGAAATTACTAGGAAAATAGACAAATTATCCAAAAAGCGGTAGCAAAACGCAACCACGACTATTTTCATCCAATATTATCACTGAAAAATTTTTTTTCGTTTCGGAACGTATTTGGCTTGGTTGAACTGATAGTGTGTGTGATTTTGTTTTCTTCCATTATCGTAATATTGTACGGTTATCGTGAATTTTCATTAAAATAAACACAATGAATGCGTAGAAGATTGAGTGGACTATCTTATAAGAAAGATTATGGGTTTCATACACTTGATGCAAAAGGTATCATAAGGAGAAATACCTTTCCCCCTACTTCTGCAGGTTACAACCAATTTACTTTTTTGTTAGTTTAGTTTCATTCTCTACGTATTACTAAGTTTCATTCATGTACGGAACCTCTAAGTCTGGGTCTCAAATTACATGGCCGTCTGCCAATCTTCATAATTCTCATTAGTAATAGGTGCTGATTTAAAATATAGTCGTGAATTTACGCTAAATCGCCTATAAGAATTTATGAGAAGACGTGTTTGACTTGACCACTGTGATGGTTGTCACGCCGCGCCGGATTGCCAAATCAGAGGTCCTGGGTTTCCCCTGATGTAGAGTGACCCTTTAGTGCCCTCACAATAAATGCTCAAATTGTAGTACCTACCTGAGCGCTTACCCTTGCCATTAAATTTTACTTATCACAATTACTTCGATCAATTTATCGAAGGTCCTATACCTAACCACTATGCCGCGCCGCAATCAAAGCCCTGCGGCAACGGCGACCGACCCTTATCAAGACAACAGAAATAAATCTCAATAAGGAAAGAAATACCAGGGTTTTTCTACGTAAAAGTTTTAAGGCAGTTCCAATACGAGACCCGGGAAATTAAATTCCGGAAGAGGAATGTGATTCCGTTATTACTTTTGGTTGGCTACTTAGCATTAATATTAAGTATTAAGTGTACCTTCGGATGGCATATTAAGCCGTTGGTCCCGGCTACTGTCTCTAGCTAACTCCAGGGCTTGCTGCCCACACGATAAGAAGAAGAAATACCTACCTGTCTAAGTTTCAAATGCAGATAATCTACATAACTTACATTCGTATTCATATTCGTCGTATCGTATTCATTCTTACAATCATTCATATTAGTTGCTTCCTCGAGATTTCATCCATTCGAGTCGAACTCCACCGCTGTCCCGTTGTTTGGCAATGGCCTTCCTTCGTTCTCTCAATGCGTCCCAGTTTTGAGCTTCGATAGATTCTTTAAGAAGTTGTCGATTTCGTCCCACCATATTCTTCTAACTCTGCCTCAACGCCGATTTCGTTTTGCTGGAGTCCAGTTGATACTGGTTTCGGCCCACAGGTCATCTGGCATGCGGCAGACATGTGCAGCACAATCCCACTTTTGATTGGCAGCGGTGGTGCCGACGCCTGTCACTTGGGTTCTGGACCGAATGATCTCATTTCTGACCCGCTTTAAGCCAAATTGTATGCCAAAATTAAACGACATCGACCTGAGAAATTGCCGAGTCGAGTAAGAGTGGAGAAAAGAAATGTCAAACTCAAGGTAGCTCCCGTCCTAAACTGTATGGTATAATCGAGATGTGTCAAGCATAGCTGAAGCACAGTTTTACATAAAATAATAATCTAAACTTAAAGATTTTCTGGAATACTTATAATTTATGACTTTTGCAATTTTAAATACGGGGAACAAAGGCCTTGAAATTCCACCTATTATTATCCTCGACTCAAACCCAGTGGAGGTTCTTCGAGTCGAGATACAACTAAGATAAAAGGTTTCGAGGTTGAGTTAATGAATTGTTTAAATCGAGGCAGAGCCCGAGGTACCAACTAAGAATACGGGTCTAAGTGTAAGTAATCTATTTACATAAATTCTTAAGTTTGGCAGTTAAACGTAATCTCAGAATCTTCTGAGTCAGTTAAATTTGTAGAGGAGCTTTGGGGATTATTAATTTATGTACTAACCTGTTACTTAAATCGGGGAAAACTTGAGAGATTTAACAGGAACTTAAACAAATCATAGTTAATTTAGATTGTTGATAGCTTTTTGTTTTTGTCATTGAAGTATTAGCTGGTGTAGAGGTTAGTTCGAAGTAATGTAGAGATGGCCTACATCATCATCATCATCATCATCTCAGCCGATGGACGTCCACTGCTGGACATAGGCCTCCTCCAAGGATCGCCATAACGACCGGTCCTGCGCTGCCCTCATCCAACGTTTTCCCGCCGCCTTCACCAGGTCGTCGGTCCACCGTGTGAGGGGCCTACCCACGCTGCGCTTTCCGGTACGCGGTCGCCACTCGAGAAGTTTTCGGCCCCACCGGCCATCGGTTCTGCGAGCAATGTGCCCCGCCCACTGCCACTTAAGTTTAGCAATTCTTTGGGCTATGTCAGTTACTCTGGTTCTTCTGCGGATCTCTTCATTTCTGATTCGATCTCGCAGGGAAACTCCGAGCATAGCCCTCTCCATTGCCCTTTGGGTGACTTTCAGCCTTTTTATGAGGCCTTGAGTGAACGACCACGTCTCTGTTCCATATGTCATCACTGGCAACACACACTGATCGAAGACTTTCGTTTTAAGACACTGCGGTATTTGGGACGTGAAGATACTACGTAGCTTCCCGAACGCTGCCCAGCCGAGTTGGATTCGACGGTTGATCTCTTTCTTGAAGTTAGACTTACCTAACTGAATAGTTTGTCCCAGGTAAACATAATGGTCAACAACTTCGAGCGCAGAGTTTCCGATCATTACAGGAGTGGGTACAACATGGGCATTTGACATGATCTTCGTCTTGTCCATGTTCATCTTCAGACCAGCTCGTTCGGAGGCTCTGCTGAGATGGCCTACATTTGTAAAAAATTACTGGTATACATCCTACATTCACACAAAGTTCAAGTTCAAGTAAAAATGATTCCGTGCTTCGGATGGCGCGTTGGTCCCGGCTACTATTTCTGGTGGTAGTAGTCGTTATATAAAAACCACGTCAGACGTAAGGCGGTCTGAAAAAACTCTGACACCAGAGCTCTGCCCACACGATAAGAAGAAGTCAAAGTTCAACGATCTGTGTGATGATTACCACTACCGACCTTTTAGTCTGTCTGTTTGTTTGTTCGAACACCACGCAAGAACTAAGTGATTTATTTTGATGAAACTTTATGTGCTTAAAAGCTTATGATAAGTCTTAATAATTGGTATTTAGGCATTTATTTAATCTAGTTGAATAGCCTGAGCAGAAGAAGTTACCGCCAGAAGCTATTTATCTATATGGCTTTATATGGCGGTTTCTAAAATAGATACAGCCTAAGTGTACTCATGATCTCTTGGACGGCCCGGTAGCACTGTCGGTAGTGAACGTGCCTGCTGTGCCGAGGGTCGCGGGTTCGAATCCCGTAAGGGACAAATATTTGTATGATGAATATGAATATTTGTACCCGAGTCATGGATGTTTGTATCTAAATATGTATTGTATATCGTTGTCTAGTCATCACATAATACAAGTCCAGGCTAGATTCTGGTACTTTAAATGTGGCTAGATAATTTGTGTGACATTGTCCAAGATATTTTTTTTTTTTTATGATACTGAACAACTTTTCCCAAGGAACCGATAGGAAATAAGCGAATTTTTTTGCGAATCTCCTTTAAGGTTCCTTGGTTCCTATTTCAGTTTTATGAGAACAATCACCTTTACAGTAATGACTCCCTCTGCACTCTCTCTTACTCTGTATTATCATCATTAGCTAATATACGTCCCACTGCAGGGCATAGGCCTACCCCCAAGAAGGGTAGTATGTTGGTTCACCACACGTGCGCAGCCCAGCACACTCTGTATATTAGAAGATACTGATATGTAGTAGTAAATCATAGCGTACCAATATGTATAATGAAAAGTGACCTATAATAGAATAATAGGTCTGTAGGTCGTGTTATAATCGACTGGATCGCTCTAAATCAGCGATGCATGTCGTTATCCAATTAGTGGGTAAATACGGTGGTCAGTTATGTTTGATTGTAGTATGATGCACAGATATTTGCATACAGGGTGTAACAAAACACCCTAGTTATACTTAAGGGGGTGCTTCAGACCATCAAACTGAACAACTTTCACTATGGAGCCAACTTCGAAATCGCGAAATAAAAATCACCTGTTTCATACAAAACTGCTATACCGGCTCGACTTAAATGTTTGGGACAGCGGATTTTTTTTTATTTTTTCTCGATGTTGGCTCCATAATGAAAGTTGTTCAGTTTGATGGTCTGAAGCACCTCCTCAAGTATTACTAGGGTGTTTTGTTACAACCTGTATACGTTTGGTAGTGTTATACTGTTACAGTTATTATGTGAATAAGTACTTAAAAATTTTAATTAATAAAATAATTCACTTCAGCAAGACTTCAGCAACATGCGTCGTCAACCACCTTAATAAAAAAAAAAATCTAAACAACTCAAATCATCATCGTGTTGTCAGTTATTATAATTTTGTATGGATATAGTTTATTTTGTAAACGGAATATACAGGGTGAAATTGATATCATTGGCATCTTTTTAAACTAAGAGTCTACCCATCAAACTGAACAACTTTTACTATGGCAGCAAACTGATCAAAGCATAAAAAACAGCTGTTTCAAACATTTGAGTCGCGAACTCGCGCGTCGACATTCAAAAAACAATTTACAAAAAATAATTTATTAACGAAAATTAGTTTACACAGTCATACGGTTTACTTGCGGACCCGTACAAGGGAATGCCTGGAGTACATTGCAGTTTAATATGGAACTACTGTTAAAAATCTACTGATTTTTTATTTGCTCCGATCGGTTTGCTCCCATAGTAAAAGTTGTTCAGTTTGATGGGTAGACTCTTAGTTTAAAAGGATGCTAATGATATCAATTTCACCCTGTATACGTTTAGTGATGGATACCTTTACCTACCACGGTTAAACAAAAATCATATCTATTATGTAGTTAGGTAGGTCATTTGTGATTCTTTTAAAAGAAAATACCAAATGTTTCACAAAAACAACTCAAGTGTTAGACTTGATTTGCATGAAATACAATTTTCTACTTTTTACTATGTTTTTTCAAAAAAATGGTGCATGTGCGAGCGAGAATATTATATTTTATGACAAAAACAATTAGAGTACAAAAAACTAGAATAGTCAAAATAGTTCAGTAAATCTGTTTGGAAAAAGATACCCTACCCTACAAAAGGTCAGGTATCCGGGATTTTTAGATATGTTATACAGGTAGAGGTCCTTAATAAAAATACAAGTTTTCGACCTTGGGGTCCTGCCGCGGGCTCTGGTGTGACCATAAAACAACGAAAATTTTGAGACTTTTTCAGTAAAACTTAAACGTTGGGTTTTAGAGCAAACTTGTTTACTAAACCTTTAAAGAAGACCAAATCCTCTACAATTTGATACTGGAATCATCTTTATATACTGAATAGTTCCCAAGATACAACACCTCAAAGTATGGAGAGGTATGACTAATTCCTTAAAATTTCGTTTTTTTTTTAAATTAAATATGTTATTAACTTAAGGTTTCACTGTGAAGGTGTTCAGAAGACGTATAAATAATGCACTATAATATGATTTTTGAACCATAAGATACGACACTTGTAAATTTTAAGCAAATGTCAATTGGTAAACAAATACTTAGATATCGAACAGATTTTTTTTTTTACAGAATAAAATGTAGCCTATGGTAATCAGGGATAGTATAGCTTTCTATCAGTGAAAGAATTTTACGAATCGGTTTGGTACTTCCAGAGATTACCTACATACAAAAAACCCTCATGAGCCCAGCTTTTCTGCACCCACAGGCATAGGCAGTTAGGAATTTGCCCTAACTGCCCTTATTTTGAAGTGCTGTATCTCGGTAACTATACAGTATAAAAAGATGATTCAAAAACCAAACTGTAGCGCATTTAGTGCTCTTAATTCCTCTAAAACATAACTTGACTCTAAAACCTAAGCTTTAGATTTTAAATAATGAAAACTGAAAAATCTTCGAAATTTTCGTTCTTTTATAGACATGGCAAAGCCCGCGGCAGCACCTCAAGGTCGAAAACTTGGATTTTAAATAAGGACCTATACCCGTATAACATATAAAAAAATCGTGGGTACCAGACCTTTTGCAAGGTAAAATGTTTACATTTACTAGGCTAAAAAGCCAACACATTTCTCTTTGTGTCAGAGTTTCGCCAAGTTTCGCGCAGCGAATCACATACCGTGATCACATAATAATAATTATTTTGGTTTCAATTTTCAATGCAAGAAGATTCAAAGTTGTTTACAGATGTTGTCAACTTGTATTCTAGTCAAACTTTGTCTATGTCAGTATAAGCCTTTGATTCTGCTATATATTTTAGTAAAGGAAAATAAATACCGCACCCTGTATTTATTTTTACGCTTGGATATAACCAAAAACAAGAAGATGCCGCGTGTTCGCATAAGTACCAGCTGTGCATACTAATCTGCTCACTGGCGAATTGTATAAGTTTTTTATGGCTTTTGCTGTAAAGCAATTATTTATATTAGTTTTTCCATCGAGTATAAAGTCATTTTACTATACATTCTTTTATTTAATTAAATATCTAGGTACATTGAAACACGAACAAACATAATACAGTGTCCTTCTTAATATGCTGACACTTTTTTAAGATAATGATCAGACCATCAAACTAAACAACTTTCTCTATGGGACCAACATTGAAATGGTGAAAAAAAAAATTAGCTGTCCCATACATTGTCTCATATAGGTTTGCAGTTTTGTATGGGACAGCAGATTTTTTTTTTCGTGATTTCGATGTTGGTCCCATAGAGAAAGTTGTTCAGTGTGATAGTCTGGTCATACCCTTAAAAAGTGTCAGCATGTTAAGAAGGACCCTGTATATTAACTTACATATGTACTTTATCATTATACGCATAATTTAAATTTAGGTACCTACTTGTAAAATATGTAAGTGACCACAGATAGTGACATTGAAACATAAATTGACTCCTCGACACGCCCTGGCATGTAGGATACTGAACCACCTACGTACACGCGGCGACACATCAAGCTATGCTAAACCAAAATAAGCTGACCGCGCGACGTTATGTACATTACTCTACCTACTCTCGGCCAGCTTATTTTGGCTTTGCGTAGCTTGATGTGTCGCCGTGTGTACACACGGCGACAGATCAACCTACCCATAGTTCGACCTTATGTCCATGAACATAGAGGTCAACTTTGGGTAGGTTGATCTGTCGCCGTGTGTACAAGAGAGTCCTACTAATGGGTTGGGACGACCCGGTTGGTGTAATGGTTACCACGCCGGACTGCCAAACCATGGTCCTGGGTTCGAATCCCGGTTCGGTCATGGATGTTTACATGTTTGTGCCGTTGTTGTATGGTTTCCATAATAAACAGCCTATTAATAGTGCTTTCTTGGGATCATTACAATGTATGTGCCTGTGAGCGTTATTTATTTATTTATTTGTGTAAAAATTATCTAAATGCTAATGTATTGCAGTGACGTGGTGACTTGTCTATGACGATGTTTATGTATGCCGTTCATATTTTGTGATGATGTCACTTTTTTTCTAAGCGCTCTCACAGACAAGCGATACTTAGCGGTCGCCGGGTGTCGCGGTGGGTCGCGCGACCGTCGCGCGACCGTAAAATGTATAAGCGCGACGCTCTGCGACCCACCGCGACAGCAAAGTGTCGTCTGTAAGAGCCCTAAGAATACAGGGTGTTATAGTAAACAGTTGCATTACTTTAAGGGGTACTTTAGGGGTGTTTGTACCCATGATACTGAACAACTTTCTCTGAGAAACCTATAGGAAATTCGAAAAAAAAAATGTTGTACTGCCCATACTAAATGCAGCTGCAATCGAACGTTTGTATGAAAAGTCGTTTTTTTTTGTCAATTCTCAATGGGTTTTTAGGGAAAGTAGTTCAGTATCATGGGTACAATCACCCCTTAAAGTTATGCAACTGTTTACCCCAACACCCTGTAGGTATATAATACAGAATGACAATCAATCAATCAAATATTCCTTATTTTACACCAAAACATAAACAGTGAAACACCAATTTAATAAAGTCATATTTGCTTGACTCACCTTTGTGGTAGTTCTGCGCGTCTTCCCCTTTTGGTTTCATCCAAGATTCTAATATAACATGAGACATTTCGAGACATGTTGGTATTAAAGGGATACAAACTTCGATTCCATTCCACAACATGTAATATCATGTTGTGGAATGGAATAGAGAATGTAGGTACATATCTGTAGGGTTCTGTTTTATGGCTTTTATGTTGGGTGGAACTTTTAAGTGTAAATTCAGTTTTTTTAGGGTTCCGTGGTTGATAGAAACCTTTGATTTTTTATAGGTACTTACTTATATTCGTGTTTTATGGTTATTTGATATTATTATACTTATACAGGGTGAAATTGATATCATTAGCATCCTTTTAAACTAAGAGTTTACCCATCAAAGTGAACAACTTTCACTATGGGAGCAAATCGATCGGAGCAAAAAAGAAATCAGCTCTTGCATACATTTGAGTCGAGTAGGCATTGCAGTTTAATATGGAACAGCAGATTTTTTATTTGCTCCGTTGTTCAGTTTGATGGGTAGACTCTTAGTTAAAAAGGATGGAAGGAGAGGTCGTGGGTTCGATTCCCACGGGTGACACCTAGTGATATTGTCAATTTGTGCGTTTTTCCCCAGTTGGTAAGGATATTGCAGGCTAAATCACTTGATTGTCTGAAAAGAAAAATGATGATGTGTTTTGGATGGCACGTTAAGCCGTTGGTCCCGGCTACTATCTCTTGTGGTAGTAGTCGTTACATAAAAAAACTCTGACACCAGGGCTTTGCCCACACGATACTTACGAAGAAGATGATACTGAACAACTTTCCCCGAGCAATCTAAAGGACATCATGAGCATATGCTCACGACTATATTCCCCGAGGGGGTAGTCAGAGATATTCTGAAACTTCAGAACATCCACGTTTCACTAGTAGTACCAAAACTCTGTCCAGTGTGACGGGGAGTGAGCCCGTCGCCACTTTTCATACAAACGTTCGCCTCCTCAGAAATGTGTAAAACAGTTTATGTCATAAGCATTATTAGATCGAGAAAAATTTGTGATATTGCCCTTGGAATTTCTATTGGTCTATTTCTAAGAGAGATTGGTTCTGATTTTGAAATTATAAATACCGAAAAAAACCTGTCTTAATTGGTTCTGAGTCAGACCGTAATTTCACTGGCCTACACAACCGCAGTCTTGATGGCCGGCAGAGTTGACTTCAAACTGAGTTTACCCTATAATTTTTTGTTTGTTACAGATACAAAAGCAACCAAGATCTAGTCGAAGTACTTCAATAAAAATGTTAATTCAGTTTCCCTAACTATAAAACAAGTAGTGAAGGAAAGAGACAACTAGACTGAACATCGAATATTAGAAGAAGACATAAAAGAAAAAGACATGGACACAAAAAATGATGCACGTACAGAGGACATCGAACTTAGCGGGCAGGGATCTAGTCTTAAAGCTAGGTAAGTTTTTGATACTACCTACATAGAATTTAAATACATTAGCAATTTCGAATAATCTATAGGAAGTCAATTTTTGATATTCAACCCTTCAAAATGTGAAAATGGGAATGGAAAATTATATGGGAATTTAGTAGAGTTTTCCAACTTTTCCTGTGTATACATTGTCTTTATTATAAACAAGGAATAAATCGGTCCCAAGATACTGCATGGAAGCATTCCATACAATAATATAGATTTCCGACTTGGATGGGTTTCTGTCAAAAATGCGTTATTATAATCAAATTATAATACAAAAATACTTCAGGATACTTATTTTGAGAATTCAATTCTAATAAACCAGACGCTCGTTGTTTAACATCACAATACAAGTCTAGACTAAAGATGATTGGACCAGAACCAAGTTTGGGAATTTCGGCATCTTACATTAGAATGGCTATTAAGGAATGGGCGGATATAAGACACAGGCTAGAATGGTCTGGCCTCACGGCTCTGCAACACTGCAGTTTATAAGCAATAACGCGAATACCAAAGTTCAACAGCAGGACCAAAGCTCGTGCCAGTCGGAACCCTCACCGGGCACTACGCCACAGGCACAATGATGCACAAGATGAAGCAAGATGAGGCAATACCATGGAACATAAATCGTGTGTGACTGTGATATCTTGGGGGCTAAACGCATTGTACTTCCTCGGAGATGGAGATTTCTTCCTCTGAACGTTATTGCGTCCCACCACGTTTTTAAAAGGAAATAAATATATAGGGGTCAACACAAAATATCCCATTGGGTCGAAGTATTGCTGGCCTGCCAGCCAGCTACGATTAGCCCTAGATAATTATGTCGTTGGCCAAAGTATCAATAATGTTGTTAACATAATTCTTAAATTTCTTACTGTTACAGTGAAGTGGCCACCAAATCCGACTTACCCGAGCGAGGGTCATGGGGCAGCAAACTCGACTTCATCCTGTCCGTAGTAGGCTTAGCTATTGGCCTCGGCAACGTGTGGCGATTTCCCTACCTCTGCTACAAGAATGGCGGCGGGGCTTTCCTTATTCCATACTTTCTCACGCTCATCTTAGCTGGAATACCTATGTTCTTCATGGAGTTGGCTATGGGACAGATGTTGACTATCGGCGGGCTGGGAGTCTTTAAGATTGCTCCGATTTTCAAAGGTGAGTTTAAAGAAGAGGGTGTTGTTTTTGATAAATATCATAATATTATTTTCGACTCATCGGCATCGTTACAATCTGAGCAAAAATCCTAGCTCGTATGCTGAATAATTTCAGTCAGTTTTATTAGCGAAGTCCATATTTAAAATTGTAGGGTTTTATGGGGAAATAAAATGGACAAGCTTTTAGTCCTGTCAACAAAATTATTTTGCCTCGTATCACTCGTACATCAAAAGCGCAAGTTGAAAGCTTAGGTAAAAGCTTTTTTATTTCGATATAAATTTTATTTGACGTTATTTTTTAACGATTTGATTCAGTGGTTTATTTATACCGTAAACTTTAGATAGGTACCAATTAAAATGTATCTCTATATTTTTCAAAATAATCGTTGTTCTGACATTAACATTAAAAAATGTATGTATATGGATGGTCAGACCATCAAACTGAACAACTTTCTCTATGGGACCAACATCAAAATCGTACATTTGGCTCAAGTAGGTATGCAGTTTTGAAAGGAAAACCTTTTTTTTCGCTTTCTACTTTTGAAAGAGCTTTGCCCTAATAGATTCAATGATGTCATTTATTTGATAAGAGTGATTATATCTGATTATGTAGGTACTTCTCTTTTATAACACTGTAAAATGTAAAAGAAATCATTTTAAAATGGAAAACCCAAGTGTTCAGTTTGTGTGAATTATGCCAATCAATGAATTAAAATAAGCAGCAGCAATATACAGAATCCAGTGTTGTATTTTATTTTTGTTTTTCTACTTAGTTCATGTTTTATAATGTTGTCCAGGTATCGGTTATGCGGCGGCTGTCATGTCATGCTGGATGAACGTCTACTACATCGTAATCCTCGCCTGGGCCATATTCTACTTCTTCATGTCAATGAGATCTGGTAAGTCCTTAGTTGCCAGAGATGTTTCTGCCAAACCATCGCTCCTCATCCTCCTACGTGAACCATCACATACGAGCAAGCAGCAGTATCGCTGAGCATGTAGACAATAACAAGAAACTAGAACCACAGAAAAGAGAAGCAGTAACATGAAGACTGTTTAGTTCAAAAAGTAGCGTGACCAGAAAAAAATACAAATTAAATTCCACCTTATCTTCATAAGTCGTCTTATGCAGGCTGCACTTGCATGCTACTTCTATAAAAAGAAAAACAGTGTTCTCTCTTCTTTGGTATAGGCCGCCACGAGCTTGTACCAACCCCAACAGCACAAATGTCTACAAGATGTATAATAGATATCTACAAAATATCTAATAGATATCTAGTAGATATTCTGTGCTGTGTGGGAAGCTTTTGTAGGATATCTACTCGTTAGTAAAGTCCTTCTTGCTCAATACATCTCTGTTTTGGCCTAATTCTGTACACTAGTCATCTGTCTATTCAAATCTACTAAAGCAACTATTTCTCCAAACAGACGTCCCCTGGCGAAACTGCGACAATTACTGGAACACGGCGACCTGCGTCAACCCCTACAGCAGAAGGAATCTAACCTGCTGGTCGTCTCCTGTCGACATGAGCACCTTCTGTACCTTGAACGGGAAGAATATTAGTAAGGCTGCGTTGTCTGATCCCGTCAAAGAGTTTTGGGAGTGAGTATTGAATTTTGTATGCCCACAGTTATCGCTTTGCCGTTGCTTTTGTTTTACCAAACTTTAACCTCGGAATCCAAGGACTTTGAGGAAATTTTTGTGAAACCATCTGAATTATGTTAATTACATAAAATACAAAAATGTTCAGGTACCAATTTTTTTGCCGCTCTCCGTTATTCCGAGTGTTTCGTATCACCATATAATACAGAGTGTTTTTTTAATGGGACAGTATTCCAAAACCGTAGGACATACAGGGATACTATCTTAGGAACAATTAGGTCTTTTTTGTGAGAACAATTTTGGCATAGTAAATTTTTTGGTCAAGCGTGAGTTGGCCATAAATATGCATATTATTTAACATTCTTTTTTAATGCTGATCGACTCAGTTTCATGTGCGGATCATTTCATTGTATTGGAAGAAAAAAATCGGGACAAACAAAAGTTGATCTTTTTCATACAATTTAATAGCGCGATCCCGTTACACACCTGACCGATTTTTATTATTTGTTATTTTACTTTGAAGTACCTACGCATTATAACCATACTAAGTCTGTTCATAACAGACTTCTGACTGGATATTCATCAACCATCTAATCCACAGACGTCGAGCCCTCCAGATCTCAAGTGGAATCGAGCACATCGGTAATATTCGCTGGGAGCTCGCTGGGACACTTCTGCTCGTCTGGATTCTATGCTACTTCTGCATCTGGAAAGGCGTTCGTTGGACCGGCAAAGTCGTCTACTTCACTGCGCTGTTCCCTTACTTCTTGCTGACAGTGCTTTTGATCAGAGGTTGGTTCACTGATATAATGTCATGCCTTTTTGATTTAGATTTTTATTGAAGATCTTTATAACCAGAACCAACCAATTTGTAGGTCTTTTCCAGACTCCACTCTCATCACAATAAAATGTTGGTTTAATTATAATATCAATTAAGTACCTACTTATTGCCTTTTGTCCTATTGTTGATGTGCAAATAAAGAATATTTATCTTATCTTATCTTATCTATCTGTGTTTGAGACAGTAATTAGGTAAAGCGTTTGTCCGCGACATCGTCTGCGTAGATTTCGAAAAACTTCAACACATGTTTCACCCTTTTACGGGTTGGTTCTCGAAAAATCCTTTTTTAGTGCACCCCTACATCCTCTGTAGAATCTATCTGCCTGTCAGTCAGTCAGTGAGCCAGTCACGGAACTCTTTTATAAGTACCTATAGATAGATATTTAAGTCTTTTATTTTTTATTAATATGTCAACATTATCTAAAATATGATAACGATATCATATTTCATATTTTAAGGAATCACCCTACCCGGAGCAATGGAAGGTATCAAATTCTACGTCATGCCGAACATGTCCAAACTGATGGAGTCCGAAGTGTGGATCGACGCCGTCACCCAGATCTTCTTCTCTTATGGCTTGGGCTTAGGTACTTTGGTCGCTTTGGGCAGCTACAATAAGTTCACTAACAACGTTTACAAGTGAGTTTGTCATAGTTATTTATTTTATTTTATATGATAAGGATAACACTAGCAATTTAGATGATGAAGTTTTCATTTTATTCGGATGAAGGGACATTTCGACCATACATTTTGTCACTATAGAAACAAAAATTGAAACTACTGTTTAAAGATTCTTCGAAAAAAAAAAGATTGTCCTTTTAAAATCTGTCAAATGGATTAATTTTACTTACTTACTTATTTTATTTCCACTCAATATAATACCAAATCAAACGTCCCAATGTCTAGCTTATTTGCTTCTTCGGAGATATGTCATTTTTGTATCTCAAATACTAGATCCTGAACTACGAGTAGTTAAAGGTATGCTAAGTTTCATCGACATGGTATCATGCGATTTATTAGTAGGATTGCAATAGGGATGAAATCTTTCTGAGACTAATAACATTGTTTTGTAGTCCTCACAGAGAAGTGGCACTCTCCTCTAGTACCTATTTGATAAGTTAACGATAAACTTTCTTGTTTTTCTTTTTTGCCTTCGCTTATTCCCGTTACGCAATGTCGGCTCTCTTAATCTTGATGTACCACGAACCTTGTTAACATTAATCTTTTATTTTTAATTTCAGAGATGCCTTGATAGTGTGTACTGTTAATTCAAGTACATCGATGTTTGCTGGTTTCGTGATATTCTCAGTCGTCGGTTTCATGGCACATGAGCAACAAAGACCGGTAGCTGAAGTCGCTGCTTCAGGTAATTAAATAAGCTGTTAAAAACGAAGTATGTTATAATTTGATCAATAGTTAATCACCGAATATGACTGATGTGATGAATGCGAATATTGATTGATACCCCTTACGTGAATGTATATAAATTAAGTTAGAATACAAAGTTTGTATCGTGGTAGTCAAACAAATAGAATGGCAATGTTGAATGAATAATAAATGTGTTTTTCTTGTATGCTGTTTGAGAATGTATCTCACTGGTGAGTGGTGACCGATATCCAGAATGTTTGAAACGTGTGCTACCGTTCAAAGGAATTTAAAGGCATCATTGCACGTTTCATATAAAATTTTTGTTAGAGAGTTGCGCGAGCCTGATGAAGCAAACCTTTAAATCACAGTTCTTTACTGTATCTCTGGATATACATAATGGTCAACGTGTATAGTAGACGTAGACAAGTTATTGTAAAACACTATAATTAAAGTAAAGGTATGTATAAGTACTATAAAGTAGATTACCACTCGATTTTTGAGTGTATCTATTACGAAATAAATATTACCTGTGACAATGTCCAAGATATTTATTTTTACATTATCATCTATTCCAGGACCTGGTTTAGCTTTCCTTGCGTATCCATCAGCCGTACTCCAACTGCCAGGAGCTCCACTCTGGTCATGCTTATTCTTCTTCATGTTGCTCCTCATCGGTCTGGACAGTCAGTTCTGTACAATGGAAGGCTTCATAACAGCTGTCATTGATGAATGGCCGAAGTTGCTGAGAAGGAGGAAGGAGATATTCATCGCTATTACTTGCTTTATTTCGTATTTGGTTGGATTGTCTTGTATATCGGAGGTGAGACTTTTTAAATTTGTATTAATATGTGGGCGTTCACGCAAAAAGGGTCCAACTGTCAGGTTTTGAGTTGAGGTTAAATTCGGTATCTCGGTCAGTCACTTGATCATATGGAATAATAAAAAAGCTGGGTTAAAATCCCGAAAACTGGACCCTTTCTGCGTGGACGTCCTCATATAATTGAATTAAACAAATTAACAGGTATACTATCAGTTTAAATAACAATTTGCATGACCTTGAATGGCCGTTGGGTAACTTCACTCGGTTGAGAATGGAACTCTATGTAAAGGAAAAAATCATTTGAATGACTCGAGTGAAGTTCGTGTGATTGAGTTACGTCGCATTTGCGAGCGAGGTCATGCACATTGTTATTTTATTCTGATGCGTATGTGAATTCCACCAATCCGCATTGTGCACGCGTGATCTACTGACGCCCATACGACACCCTCCTTAAGGACAGACACAAGCCTGTCCTGCAGTTGGATGTATGTTGGCAGATGACGATGAAAAATGGGGAATCATTCAATAAATTGCGCCACTACTAGGTACCTCTATGAGTGTTTTGGTGCACTATTATAGCTTTTTCTTGAATTCTATTCACTGTTTTATACAAGACAAGTCTGTTATAAAATTATTTTGTTCTTTCCTTCAGGGTGGTATGTACGTGTTCCAAATCCTCGACTCCTACGCTGTATCTGGTTTCTGCCTGCTGTTCCTCATCTTCTTCGAATGCGTCTCCATCTCCTGGGCGTTCGGAGTCAACCGCTTCTATGATGGTATCAAGGAAATGATTGGCTACTACCCGACTATCTGGTGGAAGTTTTGCTGGGTCGGATTCACGCCTGCTATTTGCATTGTAAGTTACTAAATATATCGGCAATTTTATGATGGTAGCAGAGAAGACAAGGGAGCAAAATAAAGAGAACAAGACACTTAGAGGGAAAAAATCTTGATTCTTCTACTGCAGATTGACTTCTTAGTTTACGGTATGACGACCAAGAGAAGATACCGAAATGGAAGATGATGACATAATTATTGTGCCGCTCCCAAATAATGGGATAAGGGCTAGTATGATGTAGAATAGAGTATAAGGGTCAAATGTTTAAAGATTCTTATCATTGAGCGATTTCAATTAATTTATTTATACTTATCTTTCAGAGCGTGTTCATCTTCAACATCGTCCAATGGACCCCGATAAAATATATGAACTACGAGTATCCATGGTGGGCACACGCCTTCGGTTGGTTCACTGCCCTCTCCTCTATGCTTTGCATTCCTGGTTACATGGTCTACCTGTGGCGTGTCACTCCTGGTACTACCCTAGAGGTGAGTTTCAACATCAATGTTCTTCAGGGGAATGTTTTGGGCATTTTCTTTTTTTTTCTTTTATTTTTACTTCGTGGGTTTAAATAATGTTACAAGAACCCTTTTTAGTAGATTACGAGTTTTAAAGTTAATGGAAGTTCACTTCTTGCTTAATTTTCGAGAAACATGTCGATGTTATTCTTTTCTCTTACTTATTCTTCTTCGCAATCTTTACAGTGAAATCTTATATGCAATGCAGTTTTTTCATACCTTCTTTAAAATATTTTCGTGTTTATGATACCTTTGCCTGTTTGGTTTTTACATTTGCGGTCCTAAGGTCTTTTCTTTGGTTGGTGTTTTGTGTTGTTCTTTAAGATTTTGTTCTGTAAGTAACTTTTCTTCTTAACTTTTCAGATTGTTTCTTTATTTACTATCGTTCTTACCTTCTATTTCAGTATTTTAGATTCAAGTTTTTTTCATAATGTTAATAATACTTTTTTCTTCTCATCTAGAAATTCAACACCATCGTCCGTATTCCTGAGGACGTGCCTACTCTTCGTACCAAGATGCAGGCAGAGGAGATAGCGAAACATTCTAAGCCTAAAATTTAGACTTTATCTTCTAGTAAGACCTATCGATCTCAGGACGAGAGATTTGAGAATGACAATTATTCGGATGGGATTTCGTACTTTTGTGTAGTTTATTATTTGGAAAGTAGTTTGGAAAATTAAGTGCATCATATAGGCAAAACTGTTTTACAAAATAAAGTTTAGTAGGTACCTACGATACTCGCATTTCTGGATAAATATAAAGAGACATATTTGGTGCAAAAGCAATGCAAAAGCTACATACTTTCAATATTACTAACTTGAAAATAAAAAATTAAACAATAATTAACTACGCAAGAGTAAGCTAAGAGAATGTAAACGAAAATTCTAAAAACATCACGCACAACTATTTAAATGTATCACTTCTTTGTGCCAATTATATAATGTGCCAAAGATATTATAATGCCAAATGATATTTATCGCATTTTATTGTAGTATTCGAAACCTAGATTTTTCTATTTACGGGAAAACGCTTATGGTGGAAAAACTAGCTAGTAATATGAATAACAGATGAAACCTAAAATGTGCCATTAATTTTTAATTTTCTTTTTGATTTTGGGTGCGTCGCGACGCGTTCATGTATGTTTATACTTTAAACTATATTTTTAAGATTATATTTATATTATGTTTAGATTTAGTGAAAATTATATTATTATTATTTAAATGTTGAGAGATCATAATTTAGCGAAATGTTAACTATTTGTTACTATCGTCTTCCATTTAGCAAATGCTTTAAATAATAATATGTAATATGAATTGCAGTTATATTGCTATTTAATCTCATTTAGTGTGATATTATTCGGACTAACAATAATGCATTTGAAAGTTAAATGAAATATAACATTGCTAAGTATAAATTCATGCAGTATTATGTCTATGAGCATTTAATCTTATAATCTCTTATAGATTTTACGAACATTTATAAATTATGTGTGTTGTGGTTATGTTATCCTTAAAGGATACGTATGGTAGTGTGTAATTGGTGTTATATTATATAATAAAATATATTTAGAGTTTATATAGATAAGTAATTGAAAACGCAATGGGACGCGTAACTTTTTGAATCTATTATGGTGTTTTTGAAATAAAATAAGGCTATATTAAATGTTTTATCAATTTTAGGTAAGTTTATTAAATGTATATTCGTATTATTTAATCAATTTTTAACATTAATTCGAAACGTGGGCCTAACATTTACTTTTAATTAGATTTTATTGATATTTTTTGTTTTTGACAAGCATTTACACAATTTTGTTTAAATAATTTTTTTAGGTGTAGTATTGTAGTTATAATTTATTTAAAATGTAAATTATAGTTCAATTATATCACAAATTTGGTTAGACAGCTTTATCAATGTATTTGAAAATATTTTAATTTCCTAAATAAATATTTTATTAGTTTCTAGCAAAGTATAAGCCCATTTATGACATACAAATTAGTGTTTATTGATGTATGACAATGTTCAGATCTTAAAATAAGACGTAGATGAAGATAACCTAAATTCATAGGCAATAAAATACTCAAAAGTCTTAACCTCTGTGTTCCACCTGAGACCAAAAGTTTCTATAAAGTATATAATATATAAAACGTAATCTATCTATACTGTAGATTTTCTACAAAAGATTGTAATCGGCCACATACTCAAAAGTCTTTAAATCTACCTTTACATTTTGATTAAAAATCATATTAACCAACTGTTTTCAAAATATACATTATATTTTTGATCTTATACTAAAAACTATAAACTTTATTATCAATGTCTATTTTGGAAAAGAAACGTCGTGTTCAAATGAATTTTGGAATGTTAGCAAAAATTTGTGTCTATTTAAATAAATAATGTCAATTTCTAAAAATAATAAAATATAGTGAACATTCGTAGTCGTTTATTGAAAAATCTATTTACACTTAGAAATATTTATAGTGTGTATAAGACAGTATTATTAGATCTTAGTTATAATTTTAAGAGTAAATTCGCTGGGATTTATGTTACTGATATTTACTGTCATATTATTGGAAAATACATAATATCATTTATGAGTGAGATACAAAATTATATAGTTTCAGAATATACTATAATTATAGTTATTATACTATCTTATATAATTTCCACAGATAATAATAATTCAATAATTATTAAACTGCACAAAAATGTATTATATCTAGCTTGTTGTCTAAGATAATTAAATGTGCTTCCATAATAATTTAAAAATAGATAATAGAATAAAATATAATTTAGAATTAGACTTAATATTTAATTTTAGTTGCATATTTAAAATATTATTTGAGTTTGTTTCAATGTTATCTCAGAAAACAAAACAAAAAAATTAAAAAATTGACCTTGGACAAGTTTTTATTAAAATAAATTTAATTACAACTAAGAACTATTTTGAAATGAAACTTGATTGTAATATACAACTAATTAGGTTGAATATGGAGAGATATCTTTTCGTGGCTAGAGTTTATGCACAAGTGTTAATTTTTAACTTCTACTTTACAACGAAAGTGTAAAAAACATTTTTTTATTACGTAAAACTCACATATCCGTTGTAACTGGTATTTAAAGAGAAATAATTAAATTAAAATATTAATTTCCAAGATTATAATAGTAGTTTAGATGGTAATTTATTTATTTCAATACACAGTAAAAAAATGTGTTGTTTTATTTTGTTTCTAATCATAATGAAAATGCATATAATGCAAAGCCATTTAAAGCTTTGGGTTTGTGTATAGCTGAGTCATCATAATCATACGAAAATCAATCAATCTACATGCGCCCTCATCACATTAAAAAATATTTCTCAATAAAGAAAGCCTAAATTAAAAAAGTGCTCAACATCAAAACTACAAAAGCCTTCAAGCTATTTTCATAGAATACTTTTATAGGTTTTTGAAAGGTCTAAACATAAAAATTTTTAAAAAAGAAATAAAACGGCCGCTTTTGTTTTTATTCGAAATTGTCTAAAAGTGGAATGTTTAGAACGTATAAAAGTATTCTATGAAAATAGCTTGAAGGCTTTTGTAGTTTTGATGTTGAGCACTTTTTTAATTCAGGCTTTCTTTATTGAGAAATCTTTTTAATGTGATGAGGGCGCCACTGGACTGTGATAGCCCTCTTAAGCAGTGTTGTAGAAAAAGCACTGAATGAAGGTATAAACTTAGGTATACAATACTTTTATGAGAAGCCGGTGCCAAGCCAAGCCCTAATATTTTTTGGTTTTGAAGTCGGTTGTTTTAGAGAATCCCGTTGACCTAGAACATCGATCAAAATATAGGGTCCTTAGAAACTTTTACAGGGGATGATTATCAGATTGAACAACTTTCTCTATAACAACAACATCAAAATCGCGAAAAAAAAACAGCTGCTACATACCAAAATTGCCACATGTATGGGACAGCTGTTTTTCTCGTGATTTCGATGTTTATCCCATTGAGAAAGTTGTTCAGTTTGATGGTCTGATCATCCCCTTAAAAAGTTTCGGCATATTAGCCCTGTAAATACTATGCTTAGAATCATGACATTTGGCAAGAAGCAAGACAAGTAAAACAATAAAATTGTAGCTTTATACAAATACAAAAATTTTGCTTCGATTACAAACTTACATTTTCAGTTGGAGCATCGACCGTGATGTAGACCGATGTATGCGATATCATTTTATTCCACGTTTGTCCTTCATAATTATTATGTTTGTACGGAACCCTGAGGGCTCGATTCCGACTTGAACTTGGCTGGCTTTTTTCGTTTCACCTGCGTTCACTGTGATTAGGTCTTAGGCTGTGACTTGTTGAGACTTGCAACAGCCCTGATAATTATAGCTTGTTTTCTATCCCGTTCACGACTACAAGAGGTATCTTGACTTTTTTGTTAGAAGGGGGAAAAAGTTCAAAAAAATGTTCAACAGAAGTTCCCAGAGACAGATACATTAAAGGCAGAGCTTCATATTCAAGTAATCTTTTACAAGACTTAGGCCTCGTTCAAGGAGACGCGGCGCTTCACGCAGCGCGGCACGCGGCGCGGGCTGCCGGAAAAACAAACATATGAAGATGTATGAGAGCGTTCACGGAGAAGCGTTTTTGCATGCTTTTGTTTGATTTGAGGCGTCGCATGTGGCGGGCGCAGCGGCGGGCAACACGGCTATAGTTGTAAGCTGCGGTAGCCGCGGCGGCGGGCGACGCGGCGGGTGCCGCGGCAAGCGAAGCGGCGCCGCGGCGGTCGCCGCGGACGGAACCATAAACGGAGAATACGCTTGACGCGCCGCGTGAAGCGCCGCGTCTCCTTGAACGAGGCCTTACGGTAGTAATTATATTACCTACTCTGTGATAAGACTGAGACGATGCAGTGACCGAAATATGGCTATATTTGCGCAACGCACGCTCACGGCACGCACTCATGCGCAGCGCGTCACACGTCCTTCGAATTGAGGATCCATTGATCATACCTAGTTTAAAAAAGCGTTTAATCTTTTCAACACACCCTTACAATATTTCATTTAAAAAGTGTTAATAATTTGAAATAAAAACAGTGATACTTATAATGTGGAAGTGTTTTGTCTTATTTTGCTTTTATTTAGTGACTTTGTCGAGAGGTGTTTCCGGAAAGTGTACGATTTTTTTAATTATTTCATATGGTTAGCTACCTACCTGATGAACAATAAAAGTTACAGACATTTAAATTTAAAAAGTATCTTTCCACGATAAAAATGGAAATATAGGTTTAATATTATTTTATTTATATTTTAGGGTTCCGTACCCAAAGGGTGAAAACGGGACCCTATTACTAAGCCTACGTTGTCCGTCCGTCCGTCCGTCTGTCCTACCTATTTAGGGCTGTAACTTTTGAACCGTATTAGCTAGATAGTAGAAATTATGCGTTATTACGGCGGATTTGTTAAAAAATAATAAAAATGTCTAAAAGTTTAAAATTAAGGGAGGTTCTCAACAAGAAACTAGTTTTCAACAACGTTTTTTCTTCACACTCTACTCTTGAGATACTGCGGTATTTGGGACGTGACGATACAAATGCCTAACAATAACTTACTTCTTATTACCTTTGAATATTTCAGGGTCACCAGACAATGAAGCGGAGATAACTCAAGTATGCTGCAAGGAGGGCACGGCTTACGCCAGGAACGAAGAAACGACGCATCAAGGCTGCTCCTCATCAGTCATTCCTGCAATGGTACCTCCTGTCTTCGCATCTTTGTGCAGGCTCTCTATGGATTCGTGCTGCAATGAACAACACGAGTGAGCTTTCTAAAATTCTCTTAAAGATACAAAATGGATGTTCCATAGGATCATACTGGTTTCAAAAACAATATAGTTTTTTTTTTAAATCTCCTATAGTTTTTTTTTTTTTTAATATTAAAATAATATAATGGTAGTAAAAGCACAAGAACTGCCTCCGTGGTCTAATGGTTAAGAGCATTGGCTCTCGATACGGAGGTCGTGGGTTCGATTCCCACGGGGGACACCTAGTGATATGTCACTTTGTGCGTTTTTCCCCAGTTGGTTAGGACATTGCAGGCTGAATCACCTGATTGTCTGAAAAGAAAAAGTGATTCCGTGCTTCGGATGGCACGTTAAGCCGTTGGTCCCGGCTACTATCTCTAGTGGTAGTAGTCGTTACATAAAAACCACGTCAGAGGCCGAAAGGCGGTCTGAAAAAACTCTGACACCAGGGCTCTGCCCACACGATAAGAAGAAGAAGAAGAAGTAAAAGCACAAGCAAAACTTACACTAAACTTAAACCATACTAAGCATTCTAAAAAACTTACCCTAAACTTAAACCATACTAAACATTCTAAAAAACTTACCCTAAACTTAAACCATACTATACAATCCTAAACTACATTTACTAATTTTACTTAATTGAAAAGCCCACCCCAGGTCATACCTGGCCCGAAGGTGCCCATAATGCTGGCCGTATTTCCTCGTTGAATTGCTAATGATATGCGTTGGGCCACGTATGACCCATAGTTATGTTTTGCAATCTGTAGTTTTTTTTTCTTGGACATTCAGCAAAATGTGAATGTTGACTTGCTTGGTATGCTTGGTATGCACCTATGGTATGCACCCAGTGATGCATCCAAATTAAAGTGCCTTACACTCCCAGTTGTATCCTGTGGTATCTTTTTCTAAAAGATGGTGGTAAGATTTTGAGCGATTATTAAACTTACCAAATATGAAACAAAAGGTGGTTCTTAAGCATAATGCTCACGACTGTATTCCCCGAGGGGGTAGTCAGAGATATTCTGAAACTTCAGAACAGGTCAAATAGGCCATTTTTACGCTGGAATCGGTTTTTTTATCGGTTTAGTTAGGTGAAATTATTAGCAATTTTTAAATTCTTATAGCTAACGTTAGTCAAATATCATCAAAAACATTTAAAAATCTGAAATTGACCGATCAGTAAAACATACTTGTTAGTGACTGAAATTTGCGTGCTTTGCATTTTGCTCTCTGTAGATTCATTAACACGTTGTATATGTATATTGGAAAATGTCATACAGATTAAATAAAAGAATAATATCACCTACTATTTTTAATGATTTTAATTTACTTTCAGTAAGCAAGCTAACTGCAATGCCGGAATTCATTCGGTCAGGAATACAAGGACCAAAAATGAAGTTAATGAGGTACAGTATGATCAGGAAAATAATGACCCTCATCAATCTTCGTTTAAGTCATAAAGGTATTATATAGAGGAACTGACTGCTGAGAGAGCGAGATGTACCTAGCGGCGCCACTGTATAATAGAAAGAGATACGTGACGCGAGGCAATAGAACCGTTTTTGGGAACTTGTCGGCACAATCGACGGGGTAAATATTCGTGCTCTGTGAATAATTAGTGAATCTAAAGTGAAATCGTAGATTATTTTGTGAAATATACTAACACTATTTCATTAAATTACCTACGATTTCACGTTAGATTCACAATTATACACAGAACTCGAAGTTTTAGGGTGCCGATAAGTGCCAACAAATTCACAAAAAACGGTTTCATTTGACAACTCATGTCAGTTACTCTATTCCGACAGGTATAATAACTTTATGGTTTAAGTAGAGTCCCCCGACAAAACCCGAAATAGTTTAGTAATCAAAGGGTGCAAAGTCGGATTGCAGTGAAAAGGGCGCGAAAACAAGTACCTAGCCAATGGTGGCCACGGATTGAAGGTGGCACATCCTGATTGGTCAATAATTAGCGCAACAATTAAAAAGACATTGCCCACGTGTAGAGTTGTAAATGCTACGTAGCCTACCACTGCCTACGGTAGTCTATCGGTAGACTATGGTAGACTACGGTAGACTACCGATTCATACCGTAGATTATGTAGATTTCAAATAAAAAATCGTCGATTTATTTTTAAAAAAAATTTGATTTTTGTTTATGTAATTTATGTACTACTAGAGTTTACCTGCGACTTCGTCCGCACAAACTATATATACCAGATTTTAAGTCAGATCATAAGCTATCAAACAAAAAAAGTTTCATAAAATCGGTTCAGTAGTTTTTGCGTGATGCTCGAACAAACAAACACACAAACAAACAAACAAGCAAACACACAGACAAAAAAACCAAAAAATGGTGATTTGGAATCAGGGACAGGTAAAAACCATGTCGTAATTTTTTTTTGTAAATATCTTCAATGTACAGACACATTTCTGTTACAGTTTTATAATAGTTTAGATGAGAAAGTACTAATCAATACAAATTAATTAACATTATGTAAATATTTTAAAATGTCAACAAAAGACGATTATAAACTTTTAAGATTTTAAATTGTCATTAGGCTATAAATTGCCCCTCTTTTCGGACATGAAGGTTTCCTCACGATGTTTTACTTCACCAAAAAGCCAACGATAATTCTTTAAATAAATAAAAAATAAAAAAAATAATATCACATTTTAAACAACCTTTTATAAAATAGTGTATTTCAATGTCCTTTTTTCGCGTTCTAGATTGATTTTCACTTTCTCTAAAATTATTGCCGAAGCTCTCTTAGCTTATTTATCACAAATAATAAATGGCAGCCGCGTTCAATATTGTGAAATGGCCAAAATTTCTACGACTGGATAATCTACAATTGCTACCGTAGCTTATGTAGCCTACCGGTAGTCTACCTCACGATTTGGTAGACTACGGCAGATTTACAACTCTACCCACGTGACATAGTGTATTCGTTTCAGGTCGTTTCGCAGCTGGCGAATGTGTACCTATGATTAAAGAACAAATACAAATCGTATGATCGCTGAAATTATATACCTACAGGATAGGAGAAATATCGTGCTTCCCAATGAAATGGAAATTATCCTTTTCTGCAGTGGGATTTCTTGTAAAATTCAAATTCTTTACTATATTTTGTATGGGAAACGGGATTGGGCAATGTCTTTTGTTAATTGCGCAGGTACATATCGGAGGAACTGATAAATCTGGTACTAATTTAGGTATGGATAAAGTGAAATCCAATAAAAAAAAACCCCGACCAAGTGAGAATATGAATCATCACGGTCGATTGATTCAAATGAAAATGTAAGTTTGGAATCGAAAAAATATTTGTTTTTATGTGATGTAAGTACAAATTAACGCTTTTCGGATTTATTCCTCTACTTGTATTGTGAGCTCTACTGCTTCCCAAAAGCCAATGCCTAAAAAATGGCGCATTTTGTGTTTTCGAATATTTTTTTGGCGCGCCCGTCAACCGAACTTGAATATGGCTCTTTATTCTATTTTTAATTTACTTTTGAATTTTCTGTAAAACGTAGGAGTTATGGCCGCAATAAAATTAAAAATAAAAACTGTCAAATACAATAGAAAAGCCAAGCAGGCAAAGGAATAAAATCTTATTCAACCTCTATTTTATTTTTTAGTATTTTTCAAATAACTCGCGAAATAATGGATAGCTTTGAATCACATAATATTCAAATGGTTTTCTAATTTTGGTACAAACATTAAAATTTTTACATCTCCAAGGAACCGTAGATCTTCATATCTATACTAATATTATAAAGAGGAAAGATTTGTACCTATTTTTGTATGTTTGTATGTTTGTAATGAATAGGCTCAAAAAGTACTGGGCCGATTTAAAAAATTCTTTCACCATTAGAAAGCTGCATTCACCCTGAGTAACATAGGCTATATTTATTGCTAGAAAAGATTAGACGTCCACCCGTGCGAAGCCGGGACGGGCCGCTAGTTTGGAATAAATTTAATGGCACAATGTTTATAACCAAAGTACTTGCTTGGTACCGCTGATCGGTAGTCGGCATCATTGCATATCGCCATTTATAAAACTATTTTATTCCCAGTGTCATTTTGTGTAGGTACCTAACATGTCGTGACGTCAATGCGAAAAGATAACGGGGTCATCATATTCCGAGATATCTTACTTTTTTAGCTTAACAAAACTGATTATTTCGATGCACCTCGTTTCTCCGAAATTGTTGTCTTAAATGATATTTAATTAAATAGGTATAGAGCAGGTATAACACCCAAAGAGAATTTCGATAGAAGATCTTTAGAAAAGGTTAGGTAGGTTTAGAAGATACTATTTTTGAATCGTGAAATTTAAAATAGTAGGCATAATTTCAGTAATAGTAATATTGTGTCAGATTTTTGTTAAAATGTATACTTACAGTTTCAATGCTAGGATAAATTTTAACATTTGTATGGACATCTTTGAGGCACTGTAACTTAAAAACTACATTTTTTAACGAAAATCTTGCACAGTACAAGCATAGAGATATTAGAAAATTCGGGGAAAAAATCGACTTTTCATACAAACAATTTTTTTTTTGAGAATTTCCTACATGTTTACCCTAGCACCTTTATTACCTATTATATCACCTTAATGTCTACAATAGTAATTTTAATATTTTCTACTGCAGATTTGAACGTGTGACTTTAAAAAATCGAAATTATTAATTGTATTTATTGAAATAATGTAATACTAAAAATTATAATGTTACAATTTTGCATAAGTACCAAGTTTTGGTGAAATGTGTTGTTTTTTTTTTTAATTTTGTACCACCTATTTTAACCATGCAAATAAACAATTTCATTTCTTTTCATTTCATTTCATATCATTAGTAAGTAGATAAATTACAAAGATATTCGGCCCGGTAGCACAGTCGGTAGTGAACCTGCCTGCTGTGCCGAGGGTCGCGGGTTCGAATCCCGTAAGGGACAAATATTTGTATGATGAATATGAATATTTGTACCCGAGTCATGGATGTTTGTATCTATACAGGGTGTACAATAAAATGGGACAGCTACTCAAAGGGGTGCTTCAGACCATCAAACTGACCAACTTTCTCTATGGGACCAATATCGAAATCGCGAAAAAAAAATCTGCTGTCCCATACATTTCAGTCGAGTTATGTTTGCAGTTTTGTATGGGAGAGCGGATTTTTTTTTCGCGATTTCGATATTGGTCCCATAGAGAAAGTTGTTCAGTTTGATGGTCTGAAGCACCCGTTTGAGTAGCTGTCCCATTTTATTGTACACCCTGTATATGTATTCTATATCGTTGTCTAGTCATCATAATACAAGTCTAGGCTAGATTCTGGTACTTTAAATGTGACTAGATAATTTGTGTGATATTGTCCAAGATATTTATTTTTTTATTTGTATATTGACATAATTGTTCCTTTAAAGATGTGCTGCATAGAATGTGCTAAAGGAAAAGCAGCAGGCGCCAGGGGGGAGAAGTGTGAGGTGGAGGCGCGGGGAGGCAGCGAAAAAGAACTGCTGGCCGTTGTGGCCTTTACTGAGTGCTGCAAGGTATTGCCACTGTACAGGGTTACTTCGGAGACAGTGCGCAAATTTTACGTATATGAAGCTCATTCAAAATAAAAAGACCCATATTTTTTTATTTTACCATGTCTCATACAAAAATATTAAAAGTCGAGCGTAAACAAGACGCGTGCGCACTCTGCGGAGGGAGGGGTTGCGATCAGTGACCCAACCTCAAGAGAGGCCACGGGGCGCGTACGCCGGTCGCCCCCGCGCTACCCTCGCACCTACCTACCCCTTTGTCTCACTTTACATTAATTTTCGGGTGGACAAATTGAAAAAAATAACAAACACAAAAAATTTTTTTTTTGCCTTTAGTCTGTTCTATTACTACCGATACTGATTGCATGGAAGAAAAATGCACACCATTGTCTCCGAAGTAAACCTGGCCCTGTACCCGCACTTTCGATGTTCGCTATATCGCCACTGTTTCGGTCCGCACTTCATTGGAATAGAGTTGAGATTGGAACGAAAATGCTCACGTAATTGCGAAGTTCGAATCCCGGAGTAGACCCCCTGTATGAGAAAGAGTATCGAGTAGGTACTACATACAGAACTGACACACCTTGCCTCCTCGGACTTGCTTGCGTTCTATAGTTTAAAAGTTTCTCCTTTCTGTCTTAATACACACTTCGGTATACGTGTTTCATTATCAGGTAAAGTCATTTAAATCATTAGTCATAATCGGCTCAACACTTTTTTTACAGAAAGCAGCAGAAGCCAGAAGAACAGAATCACAAACAATAGAACAGAATTCTGGAAGTGGTATGCATCAAATATTCTTCTCGTTTTTATCCTAGACCAGAAAAAGAGGCTAGATAGCGTGTCACACTTTGACTATTTATTGTAAGGACTGGCCTTACGGTAGAATTTCCATGGTATAAGAACAATTGTTCGTGATTTAGTTTTCTTCCATTTTCATAATATAATAGTGAATTTTCATTAAAACAAACACAATGAATCCATAGAAGATTGAGTGAACTATCTAATAAGAAAGATTATGAATTTCATAAAGTTGCTACAAAAGGTATCATAAGGAGAAATACCTTTCCCCAACTTCTACAGGCTACAACCAATTTACTTTTTTGTTAGTTTTGTTTCACTCTACACGTATTACTAAGTTTCATTCATGTACGGGACCTCTAAGTCTGGGTCTCAAATTACATGGCCGTTCGCCAAACTTCTTTATATTCAATACGGATGCCATCAATATTATAGATCCTATATTTTAGATGCTGTCAAATACCCAAGTGTGGGCAGGCTTGCTTACGTCTGCACCAGAGTATTTCTACCCTACCGTATTCGACTGGAATGGAAGTGTGATGATGATAAAAATTACACAAGTTTGCATTAGCAAACATTATACAAGTTTGTCAGAGGGCAACTAGGAAGTTTGATATAAACTTGCCACCAGTTTACATCAAACCAGTGCAACAAACTTTCTGATTTCCCGTTTCATCAGATAGACACTCACTTTCAAAAACGTTCATGAAAGTTAATCTTCCATTATTTATTTATCGTGGCCGATTCTATTACACTCAAAAAAAATTAAATTAAAACACTGAAATATAAACACATACCCTGGTATGTACAAATAAAAACTAAATTTATATTAAAAATAAGCTAAGAATAAGGAGATCATAATTTCCTCCTTATAAACTCGTAACTATGTTGGTGGCTACTTCGCGGTTCGTAGATAAACACAAAATACAGAACAGTTAGGTGCTGTTTATACAGAAGAGACGTGTGGCGGTGGCGGATAGTCAAAGTAACTTAAACCTTATAAGTAGGTACGTAGCATAGCAACTTTTCGAGAATTGCGCCCGCGACACGTCGCCTGGAGGCGCGGGCGCGACCTGATATCTTAGAAACATTAGAACATTCTAAGAGGAACGCCGAGATACAGCTTCCGCCATCTATCGGTTACGTTTCGAAGCACTAAGTGTTGAACTAAATGGTTCGTATCTTGATTCTTGAAGCGATAGCGCGCTACTCCTCTCCGGCACACCGCTGCGCTGAGAGATTTCGCCAATATCAATCAATGTCTTGTTGGTCTAGTGGTCTAGACTAGACAACCGGCTCACGTTTCGGGAACTATGGTTCGAGCCTCGTGTCGGCCGGCCATCTTTTTCAATTTTATTTCACTATTGTGGCTCCCCCCGTGCTAATATGGGACAACGCAAATAATAAGGACGTCCTAAAATTCAAGGTGCTATCTATAGCCAATATACATATTAATCTATGGGCGCGATTCTCCAAACGAGACGCTATGCTGCGTCTTAGACTACTGATTATGAGGACCGGCCTTGCGGCAGCATTTCCCCTCTGCCACGGTATAAGAGCAATGATCATGTACATTCAACATTCAATTTTATAACTTACTAGCGGCCCGTCCCGGCTTCGCACGGGTGGACGTTTAATCTTTTCTAGCAATAAATATAGCCTATGTTACTCAGGGTGAATGCAGCTTTCTAATGGTGAAAGAACTTTTTAAATCGGCCCAGTACTTTTTGAGCCTATTCATTACAAACATACAAACATACAAAAATAGGTACAAATCTTTCCTCTTTATAATATTAGTGTAGATCACTAAACTAGACAGCCTATTATTGCGAAACAATAATTTCGAACTTAGAACGTTTGGGGTTTACACGAGACTACTTTTCATGATTTTGAACATTCAAAATTAGAATCTAAAGTCATAGGGAATAAAATCCAAAGTTGCGGATAACATGTTACCTCGCCCCCCGCAAAAAGTGGCAGAAAGTTTGTTAGTAGAATGACACGTGGTTACGCGTCCCGATATAAGTAGTCTAAGTGCTGCGTACTCGCGCCACGCTCGCACACGCCCGCGCACGCCCGCGCCACGTCTCTTCTATATAAACCGCGCATTACGCCGTCGTTATACTAGGTTTAAGTTATTGGTTTATTAGTAGACATTTTGCTTATTCTTAGTTTATTTTTGGTATAACATTTTATACCACATTTATGTGTACCAGGGTAAAAATTTAGATCAGCGAGTCATCGAGTCGATCTAGGTACGTCACAGCTGTCAGGTCGTTGAAGTCCTCCATGAGGCCACGGTATGAGTACAAAGGGCGTTCGGATACTCCATTAAATCTCTTGCTGTCATTTTTTGTCGTGTTGACAGAGCATAGTAAAAGCTAGCAAGAGATTTAAGGGCCTATGTCGAAAAATAATTTAAGCGAAACGGGAGTGTGATACGTGACGTGGCTTTCATTCAGAACCTTTACTGGCAGCAGAGTGCAAACGTCCGAGTAGAGCAAGAAACTACCTCAAATATAGAAATATTAAGAGGAGTCAGACAAGGCTGTATTCTCTCTCCGCTTCTATTTAATATATATGCAGAAGAAATATTCTCAGAGGCATTAGAGGATGCGGAAGAAGGAATAGTTTTAAATGGTCAGCCCTTAAACAACATCAGATATGCAGATGACACCATTCTACTAGCATCTACTCTGAACGATCTGCAAAATTTGCTAAATCGTGTGACGACCGTATCAGCGCAAAGTATGGTCTCAACATAAATATAAAAAAGACTAAATTTATGATGGTTGGCCGCCCTCAAGTAAATAGTAATGTTGCGCTCTGTGTTCAAAATCAGCCACTGGAAAGGGTTCACTCTTACAAGTACCTCGGCTGCCGCGTGACTGATCAGGAGGACCACAGCGTTGAGATACGGTGTCGCATAGAACAGGCGCGGAGTGCATTTTTGAAGATGAACCAATTACTATGTAACCGCTCTCTTAAGATCTCCACCCGTGTTCGTCTTGTAAGGTGTTACGTATTCTCCATCCTCCTGTATGGTGTTGAATCCTGGACACTCACTCAAACCATGTGCAAGCGACTTGAGGCTTTTGAGATGTGGGTATACAGGAGGATGTTGAAGATATCATGGACAGACAGAATCAGCAACGAGGTGGTCCTGAAGAGAATGAACAAGAGAGTAGAAATCCTGAAAACCATAAAAACTCGGAAACTTCAGTACCTCGGTCACATTATGAGAAGTGAAAAATATCTACTTCTCCAGATTATTATACAAGGGAAAATTTTGGGAAGACGAATGCCTGGTAGAAGAAGGACTTCCTGGCTTAAGAACCTGTGTGAATGGTTCGATATGAACTCGACCTCACTATTTAGGGCTGCAGTCTCCAGGGTACGAATAGCCCTAATGATAGCCAACCTCCGATAGGAGATGGCACTACAAGAAGAAGAAGGGAGTGTGATAGCTTATATTACTGCCTGATGCGAGAGAAAGAGATGGGGCGGCGCGCGTGCCTGAAACGATGCAAGCGAAAAAACAAACTTTATTTAATTGTGATTGTACTATTTATGTAAGTTCAATTCTGCTCTAATCAAAATTTAGATAATATCAATCTCTTTTTATTAAATCAAGTCTTGTGTTTCTATTATTCACCGTTTAGCAGTTCCAAGCGTTTATAGATAAAAACGGAGGCTACTTTGGCTTGTTTTTCTATCGAGAAAATGTGTCTTAATCGTGTTTTGGCTCTAATCAAAACTTCAATTATATGTTCAATTTACACATATCCGCAAATCATACTCCTACTGTTAGTACTTCATGATAGGTATATGAAGCTTTGAAGAATCCTATTTTTTTCACTTAGCCCCTTAATGGAGGATTAACTCTAATGAGCGTTTCTGCAACTGAGTGTCAGATAATGTCACAGATACAATGCTTTAAAAAATATCCTTGTGTTTCCCTTATGCCAAGTCTATTTTGAGACTGGTTTACTTGACTTTTAGCCACCGCACTTCATTTCTATTGGTCGAATCTTATCAGAATTATTAACTCTTGTACTTACATTACAATTAGAATTATTTTAGAAATACTTAGCTTACGTTTTTACAAGATATTATTCACTTCTACAAAAGCAACTGTAGGGCCCGGTTCAAAAAATTGCTAAGTCAGAAAACGAACTGTTCATGAGACTAAGCAGCGCCATCTAGCGTGGAGCATCGGGCCTCGGCGGGGGGCTCCACACCGCCCCGTCACATCTCTCTCGGCTCTCTCGATCCCGAGCGCGTAGCTATTTTTCATAAAATGCTAAATCTATAAGTGTATTTCTATAGTAATTGCAATTAAAATCATATCTGTTCTTATCTTAGACAATTTAATAGGGACGAGTTACGCGTGTCATTCTACTAAGAAACATTTCTGCCACTTTTTGCGGGGGGCGAGGTAACATGAAATCCGCAACTTTGGATTTTATTCCCCATATGGAGGTGCTACTTGGGAATGTTCCTCCATTGAAAAGGGAAGTACTTCCGCCAGGCTAGGTGTGATGCCTGGGGACCGGCCGTGGTCCAACAGTTCTTAGTTGGACCTTGTGTATATATCGAATCTCTGTGATTATTTCTCTTGCGCGATTTATGTCTTGCATTCGATTGTGAACCTTATTTGTAGTAGGTTACGAGTTACGTATTTACGATGAACGTTGTCTTTGTATGGAGCATATTTCCGCGAGCGACGGTATCGCCATCTGTTGGCATCTTTGCTATAACTTGTGGGTGCTGACCATCTGAAGTAGTTCCCCACAGGACTCCCCCCTCAGACCGGAGGTCGTTGAGTAGTTCGAAGTGTGCAGTCTGTATCCATGTAGTGTAGGTGCAGGGCTCCAGTCAAGTGAGTCTGACGAGCGATGTGCTGCGGTGTGTGCATCTGTCAGGGAGACCAGTCCTGATGTGATGCGGGCGAGTGACAGGCGTGGAGAAGGTGAGCAGAACTGCCACGTGGAGGTGAGCTCAGACACGTGGGCTGCGGGAGATCCTTCTATGCAGACGCTGACTGTCGTTGAGGAAGCTGCAGGCCCGGGAAGCGGTGTGAAGACAGCTGCGATGGACCTGGTGCGGCTTCGGGTTGATGGTGTGACTGCTGCTTGTTTGACCTAGTCGAGGGGTGTGAAGAGTTGGTTGAAGCTGGTTGCTGCTCTGTGCTGCTGGTGCTGCTCTGCGGTGTTCAGGTTGCGATGTTCTTTGTCGAGGGTCACCAATATGGAGGTGCTACTTGGGAATGTTCCTCCATTGAAAAGGGAAGTACTTCCGCCAGGCTAGGTGTGATGCCTGGGGACCGGCCGTGGTCCAACAGTTCTTAGTTGGACCTTGTATATATATCGAATCTCTGTGATTATTTCTCTTGCGCGATTTATGTCTTGCATTCGATTGTGAACCTTATTTGTAGTAGGTTACGAGTTACGTATTTACGATGAACGTTGTCTTTGTATGGAGCATATTTCCGCGAGCGACGGTATCGCCATCTGTTGGCATCTTTGCTATAACTTGTGGGTGCTGACCATCTGAAGTAGTTCCCCACACCCATAAGTTTAGATTGTAATTTTGAATGTTAAAAATCATGAAAAGTAGTCTCGTGTGAACGCCAAACGTTCTAAGTTCAAAATTATTGTTTCGCTATCTCGTTTAGTGATAAGATATAAAATTGGGTGTAAATGCGCAAGATTAATTGATCTAATACCGTGGCAGAGGGGAAATGCTACCGCAAGGCGAGTCCCTATTAAATTGTCTAAGGTTGTTATAATCACGATAATTCATTGAAGAGAACCCCAGTACTTTACCTCACCCGAAAATAACTGATAAAAAGGAAGAAGGAAGGAGCGAGGGTGGCACCTACCTAGCTGCCTGAACACTAACATTCGGAGAATTTGCATGTTGTTGTTGTTTGTTGTGTTGTTTGTTTTGTTGTTTGTTTGTTGTTGTTGTTGAGTTTGCGTGTTGTTGTTTGTTTGTTTGTTTGTTTGTTGTTTGCATTTTGATGGCGTCCTGAAATATCAATGTATGTTCTGGAGAGAATAAATTATAAATAAATAAATAAATGACACTCACAGGCACATATATTGTAATGATCCCAAGTAAGCCATAGGCTTTTTGTTATGGGTACCATACAACAACGGCACAAACATATAACATCCATGACCGAACCGGGATTCGAACCCAGGACCCTGGTTTGGCAGTCCAGCGTGGTAACCATTACACCAACCGGGTCGTCAAAAATCGTAAATTATGTTATAGATAAATGCATATAATTTATATTTTTATAATATTCTGTTCCAGATATTGATGCGAATCAAATGGTCTTGAAACCGAACGGCAGTTCCGAATGTCACTTTAAATATGGTTTTGGAATACAAACCACTACGGAATTCGTCTATTCGTGGTACTTTACTTGGTTACTTAACTTTCTTTTCGTTAATTCATGTTTTAAATAAAAAACTTTTCAAATACCTACAGTATGCATGTATTGGTTTAATACCTACTTACTTAATTAAATTATTTTTATCTTGCATAGACATGAACGTACTGGTACAGTACATTGATATCGTTGTATCTTGTATACTTAGGTACCGGTCGCTCTCGTAGTTTGTCATCTGTCGCTAACCCTGATATAGGCCTCGGTCATTTTGGGTTTGTGACTGCAACACCTCCATGATATTGGAGACGCTTGGTTGAGTCTATTTCAAGGTGTAGACTAGGTATACTGTGTCTTGTTTTTTCTTGTTGTACACACGGCGACACATCAGGTTACGCACCCTATATACCCATAACTACACTACGTACAAAATACAAAATAGTGCGGTAGAGAGCCTGCATAGACGCGGCTGCCGGCGCGGCGCGGGCGCAGCGTGCTGTGAGACGAAACAACAACAACATACCGCACCCTCTCACACGATTCGCAGCGTTCAACTTCTAATAGTTCAAAGTCCGAACAGGGTAACCTGACCTGTCGCCGTGTGTACAGTAATTAGAAAAGATAAGAGCGAGCGAAGCAAGCTCGACTTCTCTCTTCTCTGCTCTAATTTGCCCCCCCTGCCCCCCGCCTCGCTACGCTACCGGATGGCCGACCGTCTCTAAAATGCCTGGGCCGATTTCAGGTCCTGGTTCGGCTCTGTCTTCACCACATCTACTACCACGTCCACCACCGCGTCTATCACTACTGCGGTGAAGAACGACTATTACGATTCCGAAGACGATTACGAAGACTACACGTAAGTGACTTTATATTAGGTAGGTATACTTTTAAAGTTGACTAGCTCCTAGAATCTAGGACCCTTAAGAGGATAGGCGGGCTCTCGAAGAAATTCGGTAATTACACAGGTAAAAAAGATTACTTGAAATAAGGAAATTACGTTTTCTTCGATATAATATGAGACTGCATATTCTTGGTTCAATGCAATTTGCTTTCACACAAGACAATTGTCCCGCTGAAAGCAATTGCATTGAACCATGAATATGGCGCTCTCATATATATATCGAAGAAAACGTAATTTTCTTATTTCAAGAAATCTTTTTTACCCGTGTAGATCCTAGGTGGCATCTCCAAATTTCTTATGTATTTGTCCGATCCGCCCCTCCTACATACCCCGCCGACTAGAGTGCGAAAGAGACAACAGCAGCTCGGATAGGTTTTATCTAGTACACAAAATGGATGAGATCAGCATTTCGTATTCCCCTGTTTCCTCCTCCAACACCAAACCGATTATAATAGTTTTTCAAGAATAAAATGAAAAATGCTTTGGCTATGTCTGTCTGTATGTTTTGCTTTTTTTGTTTATGTTCGTCTTTGTTTGGTGGATGTTTGAAAATGGGCGGTAAAAGGTCCCTAGATCTCACAGTAATTAATTTATTCAAAAAAGCAAAACATAGGGGCATAGCAGAGGTACCTAACATAGATTGTACGTTAATTTTTTTACTCTAGTGTCGTTGTATGGTAATTTTTGTTTACTCTAGAAACGTTTGAAGCGTTTGTATGGACAAAACGGTACTTGTCTATCCTCTAAACGAAAAAAATTATAAACGGCCAAGTTCATGTCGGGTCACGCGCAGGGTAGGGTTCTGTAGTTTCCCGTCACAATATACGGACTTAGAAGGGGGCTTGTTGTTTTTTACTAAGGTTTAACTGAGCTGAGCTTTAACGGCTAATAAAGTCTAAAAAGTATCATAAATTGGTCAACTATTACTCGTAAACTTGTAAAGCCTACTTAGCGGTGATAGTTTTCTTTTAATTTCGTTTAACAAAAATGTCGCTAACGGATCCCTTAATCCAAAAATGGTTTTCCGAAACCTATAATATTTTTAAAAGACCTATCCATAGACGCGAAAAAAAAATCATCCTCACTTCACTTCACTTCTATTACTTGACAAGAATCTGCTGTATTTTCAGATTCATTCGTTGACGTTGACGACCCGGTTGGTGTGATGGTTGCCACGCCGGACTGCCAAACCAGGGTCCTGGGTTCGAATCCCGGTTCGGTCATGGATGTTATATGTTTGTGCCGTTGTTGTATGATTTCCATAAAAAAAAGCCTAAGGCTTACCTTGGGATCATTATAATGTATGTGCCTGTGAGAGTTATTTAAAAAAAAATTATTAAAAAAAAATGAGGTAAGCTCTATAGTGAAAGTTGTTCAGTTTGATGGTCTGAGTTCACTGTTTCAGTCTGTAGAGGGCTGCCCCTTACAACCATTATATTGAATCTCGGCGATTATTTCTCTTGCGTTATTCATGTCTTGCATAAGATTGTGAACCTTATGTGTATCAGTTTACGGGTTCGCAAGTTGTCTTACGCGCACAGTAGCAGGTGCGACTGGTAGCGCCATCTGTTGGCTTCGTTGCTATATAATAACTTGCGCTGATATGGGTGTTGACCCAGTGTTGACATCTGTAGCAAGTCCCCACGAGTCTTTGTGTTGGAGAGTCGTTCTAACTGATTTGCCTACTATTTTTATTTGTCTAAACTATTATAAAACAGAAGTGTGTCTGTACATTGAAGATATTTACAAAAAAAAGATGGTTTTTAAGTGTCCCTGATTCCAAATCACAAATTTTTGGAATTTTTGTCTGTCTGTTTGTTTGTTTGTTTGTGTGTTTGTTTGTTTGATCGAGCATCACACAAAAACTAATGAACCGATTTTGATAATTTCAAATATTATTGATTTTGAACATGTTACAGCCATGTTGTGCTATTTCGAATCAAATTAAAGATTGAAAAATTCAGTCTCGGGCGGGACTTGAACCCGCACCCTTCCAAACCGGGGAAGTGCGTTATCCAATTTCGCTACCGAGCCCTCTAGCCAGAGAACGAAACGACGCAACAGATTGAAAAATTCGTTCTCTGGCTAGTGGGCTCGGTAGCGAAATTGGATAACGCACTTCCCCGGTTTGGAAGGGTGCGGGTTCAAGTCCCGCCCGAGACTGAATTTTTCAATCTTTAATTTGATTCGATTTTGATAAAACTTTTTTTGTTTGATAGCTTATGATCTGACTTAAAATCTGGTATATACCTAATTTATGCGGACGGAAGTATGCTCGTATTAAATATTTTTGTTTGTTTCAGTGACCCACAGTTTGAAACAGACGACAAACAAACGGAACTCCCTGTAAACCAAACACCTGAACCTGAAAAAGAACCAACCTCCACCACAGGTCAAGACCCTGTTCAAAAGGAAATAAATTCTAGTTCTGTTATACATACCCTTTCCGTTTTGACGTTTATTGTACCTTTCCTACTTAGAATTCATATTGCACCGTAGTTTGCCGATATTATTGACTATCAATCATCATCATCATCATCATCATAGGCCTTTACATCTGTTGCAGATGATTTAATCAGTGTTTTTGGAGAAGCACTTTTTCTCATGGCTGTACAGTCCTATACGAGAGCCGCATACACGTCCACAGCCTCTACAATAGAACTGTACGCCGGTGGATGACGAAGGGATTGTGGCAGCATTATGCCTTTTGTCACGTTTCTCTGCCAGGTGTGCGAACCAGGCTTCGTCATGAGTAGTCTGACCCTCTCTTGTTTTCCCTCTCCAGCCTCCTCTATTTTCCGCGTGCTCTTCCCAATTTGTGGGGCTGATTCCGAAAGCGGTCAGGTCTCTCTTCTTCCTTCGCCTCCTGAGACGAGCCCAGGGTAGGAGCATAGGCCGACACTACATTTATGTACCCGCCGGTAGTGGAGAGGCGAAGCGTCATTAAGCGTTCTATGATACCCTTCGGACTGTCCATGGACTGAAGGAGATCGTTACGAACAGCAAATCCTACCCCGTGATGTCTATGATCAGCTGCACCCCTATCCTTCCAGAAGAAAGTATAGTGGTTCTCGCGAATGGATCCTTCGTCAGGAAGCCTGGTTTCTTGGAGAGCTGCGATTCCAATATTCAGTCTGCTGAGCTCTGCGTCAATCACAGCAGTTTTGCGCAGATCTTGAGCGCATTGGGAACCTCCACAGATGTCCGGGTGGCCTGTCCTCATAGTACGGACATTCCATGTCGCTAAGCGCATGGATACGTGAGTTTTGGAATATTTTCTGTTCTTTGTTTGCGCAGGTGTGACATATAACGGCACCAGTCATCTAGCTTTGAGCTAGTGTTTCCTACACCCAAAAGAAACAAACCAGCGCCGAGGCGGATCAGAACCCTATTGGCCGGGGGCTGCCCAGCTTAAGCGGACGGTAGCTGATCAGTGGATCTTCGATGGATCCTTCCACTGTCGAGAGTGACCCCTAGCGCCCGCACTTACGCCTATCTGTGCGAACTTATAACTGGTAGACTGCCACTCTCCGTGTTGTTTTCCGCGCAGCCAGCTGCTACGGGTGAAGTGACCTCTCCACAGACACTGCATCGCCTGGGACGCGTTTAAGGAAACACAAGCTTGCCCAGCACTTGCGCCACCCTCTCGACCTCACTGACTGTACCCACAGGAACGACGAGTCGATACGTGTGGAGTCAGCTCAGTTGCAGGAGTTCGCCGCTTATTTCTGGTTGCACCGTACTTGCGCCTAACGTAAACTCCAGTGCCGGGTTTGATTTCGGAGTATCCTTCTCCTAGATGGTTGCAGACCAATGCTAAGGAGGTCCATCTCCCCCAAACTGACTATCAATAGCTTTTTAAAAAGGCGGTAATAGGTAATTGTTGTCTTCATAGACCTTTTCAAACATACTCACTCATATTGCGCGTACCACTAATGGACCCTCAATGGACCCCCTAATGGATCCCACTACATACATGCGGAATTATTATACGAAATCGTAAGGCGGTGTCCTATTGCCATCGCACGCGCGATGGTGCGATGCGATGTGATCGTACTGATGGGTAATTCTCCGAAATTTTTCAAATTACCAAATTTTTCTATGGAAAAATTTCAACGATTTGTAAAATTTCGGAGAATTACCCATCAGTAAGATCACATCGCATCGCACCATCGCGCGTGCGATGGCAATAGGACACCGCCTAATTCCGTTCGGATTAATTCCGCATGTACTACCCGTTCACGTCCAGTTGGCCGTCGATGACCGTTACAAAATTTCCTCACAGGCACATTAATTAGTCCCGTCGACAAAAAATAATATAACAAGCAAATAAAAATTTAAAATTAAAAGCGATATTAGTGACAAGGACGGACGTGCCGTACGTGGTTACGTTGCTAAAGGTTATAAAATTGCGTTTAATAGGGTCTCTTAGGGGTGCGGTGCGGGGAAGCGGGAAGTGAGGGTGCGGCCAACTCGAAGTGAACGCCTAGTATGTGGCGAGCCTAAATGGCGGCGCGGTGGCGCGATCAAAGGGCTCGCTCGCACACCGGCGGCGCGCCGGTCGCGGCCGCATCAACCGCGACTGCTGACCTCTCCCCGTTCCACCTCATTCTGCAACCCGCGAGTTCCTTTCGATTTCTTAACTTTAGCTTTAATTCCGTTGCTTTTTTCTTTTGGATTTTTCTATTGTACAATAAAATTTCATAAATAAAGTCAACCATAAATTATTTATCTTGCATTATTTTCCTATCGAGCGTAGGACATAAATAACTAAAAACCAAGTTTTCTTATTAAATACTAGTTGGATGGATCTATAACCCTGTTTCACTATGATAAGGCACGCCTAAAAACTAATAATGTTGTTATTTTTATTTTTAAACAATGAGATAATAAATATTTCTTATAATAATGTTGTCAGTTTTATTGTTCTTAGTTAAAAACAATAGTCCCATGAAGTTTTTTTTTTTTATCTACTTACTATTATAACTTGTATGTAGGTATATGATAGAATAGTTTATTTGATGAATTGTATAAAAAAATAGTTTATATTTATATTTTTTTTAATTTACCTAAGTACCTACATGTTTTTTTTTAATTATTAACTAACCTAATTAATTACATAATTTTTTGGGTGATTTTCAATCTTAATGATAACTAGAATTATAATCTAAACTTTAAAAGAAAAAAAAACGGCTGTTATGAATTATTTACGTTCGCCATGCAAGGGCACCGTAATTTTACTGGAGTATGACAGAAATGGCCATATAGCGTAAAGGTGGACTTCCGATGCCAGCGGCCGATGCGACTAACGCGCGCGTCTGACGCGACTAACGCGCGCGTCTGACGCGAGGTTTTGTCATATATGACAGAACCTCGCGTCAGACGCGCGCGGCCGACGACAGACCTCACTTCCGAGGTCAACGACTGACGCGTGCCTAATGTGCAGAGTGTTATCACTTTAGGGTATTTTCCCCGAAATTTAGAGTATGTTTTTATGTTTCGGTGCTTAAACAAAAACATAAAAACACAAACAAAAAAACTAATACATATTTTAATAAAGAATATTTGATTGATTGACAGATTGATAGGTTTAGAGAATATATGAATGCATTTTTTTTACAGGGTTTATGATAAAATACATTTTTGGGAGTAATTAGACCCTTGGCTTTTTAACCTGTACATGGATCGCTGTCTAGCTAATAATTATGTAGGCAAGAGAGATTTTCCGAAAAAAGAAAAAGTACTTTCAAGTGGCTCGATAGATGGTGTTATCCCAACGTGGATGAGCGACCTTGCAGATAATAAAATACAAATAAAATAGTAAAAATTAAGCAAATTTTCGGTAAAAACTTCGTAATATTTCTGGCAAACATTCTTGTTCTGCGTGACGTCAGAGCATAGCCGCGCGCGGCCGCGGCCGATGCGATAGACATCGGCCGCGCGCGTCTGACGCGCGCGTCAGTCGCTGGCATCGGAAGCGGCGCCATACGATTTTAGTTGGGTTGTTTAGATCGAAAAACAGCTCAAGTTTGCAATTTTTGATAAAAGCAAACCACTTGGCATGGGTGTTCCTCAGGTCAATAGAAGCCGATTAAGATCGGTAGGCCGCGGGAGTCCCCCCTCTGGTCCGGTAGGGGGGGGTTCAAAGATGCGCTCCGACCGGCCATATTCCACTACTAATAACAGAATTAGTTTCGATAGTAGGTCAAGTTTGGTATCGTTTTCGGATAAATTGAGGGTGTAAAATTCGTTTCTGATATAAAAAATGGTAGTATGTAGAATGGTTTTTGAGATATTTAAAAAAAAAACGAAATTGCAAGTAAAAATTTATTCTTCAAGCCATCGTAATTGTTAAAGGGGCTTCATTTTTGGAACACAAAAAATATGCCATAATAGCCTGTTTAATACAAATTATGAAAAATATATTAATTCAATTCAATTCAATTCAATTATACTTTATAGCTTTTTAGCTTATTAGCATCTCTTCATACAAAAAACTGTAGAAAAAAATTTTTGAAGGTCGCGTTCCGCTTACATTTGAGTCACTCGCTATGTTGACGAGCACACGATGTTGCTACTGAGAACATAAATTCAGATAAAAATTATTTAGAATAGTGGATTAGGATCGGCTAAGCAAAATGAGCCTTGATTTTTACTCCCTAGGGGTTCAATTTGGGGACATACCTTCTCCGTAAGCCTGCAAAATCGTAACATACTCGGTTATTTTACAGCCTGCCAGTTTAGAACTATAATACCGATACCTATTCTGTGCTAATAGATCAAGTTTGATATCCTTTTTGAGTAATATTAGGCTAAAGAATGTATTTTTGATGTCAAAAAAAGTGATCGGTGAAGCAGTTTTGGAGTTATTTTTAATATAATATAAAAATTTATAGTTTTTTCCTTTCTTCGTAATTGTTAAAGAAGCCAAAATTGTACATAGGTATCTAGCTATAAAAATACTTGAGGAATGCTTTTTTAACACAGATATATTAAAAATATAACTTTTTAGAACTATTTTTATCAAGATATTGCAATAAAATTTATGTTAACACCGCGCAAGTTATTATTTTTCACCCCATTTAATCACCATCCATACTTCAACTTGTCATTATATGAATGTAAAATCTATTTAAAATCATAATAAAAGTAGACTCGGAGGAAGCTATTTCTCTTTATTACACTCGTTTTTATCCTTAAGTTAGGGGTACATTGGTACCTACGCTACGGCCGAATATTTTATTATTCTCAGTTCGGATGTCTTCAGTTTTTTGTAGGCAGTGTCCGGGGTGTGGCATGGGTTTATATTAGATGTTACCATTTATCGAGTTTAGGTTTGGTTAATGATGAATGTTTGTATGTGTTTTTTGGAAATACTTAGGTACAATATTTTTATTTTACAATCTGAATTCAGATTTTAATCTAACTAGCTTTCATAATTCATTCAGAATGAATGAAAAAAGACTTACGAATGAAATTTATCGAGCACAGGTGAGCGAAAGTGTTGGGAGAGGCCGTCCGAGGAAAACATACCACGATCAAATCAATGATCTTTTCCGAAAAGGACAAGTGCGTAGCACCCTCAATCGACGGAAGTGCATAAGAAGATGTATGAATGTCAATGAGGCTAAAGAGGTACGTCAGAGTCGTAGCGTATGGCGGTCCGTGGTCTCTGCCTACCCCCTTGGGACAATGGTGTGAGCTTATGTATGTATGTATGTAGCTTTCATAATTTCATAGTAATAAGCTGAGATATTTACTAGCTCGAATAAATCGGAAATACAAAAACAAACTATTTAAACACAAGTTTGTATGTCTTGAAGAAGTTTAACTAAGAAAAAGAAAACATTCGGTCGTATTACTTAGTTCGTCGGCTGCTTCTACAAAATAAACCACTAAAGCACAAAAATTTAGTTAATAAAGAGAAAAGGCTTCCTCCTATTATGATAAAAAGCAGATTTTAAATTCATAATGTAATGTCCAGTTGAAGTGTGGATCGTCGGCGTCGGTTAAAATGAAAGTGGTGAAAATACTAACTTGCGCGGTGTTAACATTTACTTTTCTGCAATACTTATCTCGATAGAAATGGTTCTAAAAAGTTAAATTTTTATTAAATCTGTGTTAAAAAAGCATTCTTCAAGTATTTTTTATAGCTATGTACAAATTCGGCTTTTGTAAAAATTACGAAGACTCAAAAGACAAAAATGTAGATTTTTTTTATTATAAATATAACTCAAACTGCTTCACCAATCACTACTTTTGATATAAAAAATGAATTCTTTGTCCAAAAATTACTCAAAAAGAATATCAAACTTGTCCTATTAGCTAAACTGGCAGGCTGTAAAATTACCGAGTATGTTACGATTTTGCAGGCTTACGTTACGGAGAAGGTATTTCCGCAAATTGAATCCCTAGGGGGTAAAAATCAAGGCTTATTTTGCTCAACCGATCCAAACCCACTATTCTATCCAATTTTTAGCTTAATTTACGTTCACAGTAGGAACGTCGGGTGCTCGTCATAACATAGCGAAGGACCAAAAATATAACGGCACGCGACCTTAAAATTTTTTTCTACAATTTTTTGTAAGAAGAGATGCTAATAAGTTATATTTTTCATAATATGTATTAAACAGGCTATTATGGCATATTTTTTGTGTTCCAAAAATGAAGCCCCTTTAACAATTACGATGGCTTGAAGAATACATTTTTACTTGCGATTTCAATTTTTTTTTTAATATCTCAAAAACCATTCTACATACTACCATTTTTATATCAGAAACGAATGGCCGGTCGGAGCGCATCTTTGACCCCCCCCCTACCGGACCAGAGGGGGGACTCCCGCGGCCTACCGATCTTAATCGGCTTCTATTGACCTAAGGAACACCCATGCCAAGTGGTTTGCTTTTATCAAAATTTTACTCACTTGTGCCTAAACGCCTCTACTATTTCATAGTAACTAGTATGGCCGCATCGGCCGTCGGCCGCGAGCCGCGCGCATCAGACGCGTCGGCCGCTAGCATCGGAAGTCCACCTTAAGGCATGCGCATTGCACACGGCACGCAATCCGGATCCCAGCGCGTCACACGTCCTTCGAATTAAGAATCCATTGACCATACCTAGTTTAAAAAACGTTTAATCTTTTCACTGAACTATATATTTAAGTTTGATTGATGGCCCCGCTAAAAAAATAAGCGAAAGGAAAAAACCACCCATGGTCTAAAAAAACAAGGTCTTCTATTCCGAGAGTGACACAAGCCTAGGTCACAAAAAAATGGCCGCTAAACATGCTAAAAGGGTATGATGATGTAGACTTGTGTCAGTCACATGGTCAGTCACGTGATCGGAAGAGAATACCAGGCGCAGTATATTATTGTACCATGTGTATGGTGCACACATAATTATAATGCCTTCAGGATGCTACTGGGGCTGCCGCGCTTCTGCAGTGCGTCAGGCATGTTCGCGGACGCTCATGTCGATGGGTTTCCCACCACGCTCCGCAAACGTTGCTCCGCTGCACTGCAGAGGGTTCGCGCCAGTACTAATATCATCCTGAACATGGTCTCCAGTAGATACTGTGACAGTGCACTTGATCGGTCTACACTTAAGTGTTTTATTTACTAAGTGTGATACTCTAACAACATAGACGTAATGCCTGAAATAAAGAAATTTTATTTTTTATTTTATTTTATTGTTATTATTATTTGAAAAGGTGCCAATTTTAGGCATTGGGTTCTATTTAACGAATCGTATCAAAAAAAAATCGTTTATCTATTATTTTTTTTGAATTCACATGATTTTTAATTTTTTTTTTATTATTTACCTGATTAATGATATTTTCAATCTAAATGATAACTAGAATTATAAAGTATAAATGAAAAAAAAACGGATATTATAAATTATTTACGTTCGCCATATAGGTACAAGCGCACCGTAAAGCGCCTTAAGCGCTCTATTCACCATCCAGCCCCGCTGTACGTCCCGCCAAGGTCATGCACGATGCACGATGCAAAAGCGCTCTATTTACGGTTCGTCCCCGCTGTACGTCTCGCCAAGGTCATGCACGATGCAGAAGCCCCGTGAGTAGGCTTGACGTACGTCGATTGTCCTGACGTAGGTACAGCGGGGATGGACCGTGAATACAGCGCTTTTGCGTTGTGCATCGTGCATGACCTTGGCGGGACGCTAAAGGTGCTTAAAGCGCTCCATTCACCATCCAGCCCCGCTGTACGTCCCGCCAAGGTCATGCACGATGCACGATGCAAAAGCGCCGTGAGTAGGCTTGACGTACGTCGATTGAGCTGATGTACAGCGGGGATGGACCGTGAATATAGCGCTTTTGCATCGTGCATCGTGCATGACCTTGGCGGGACGTACAGCGGGGATGGACCGTAAATAAAGAGCAGCTCCTGTGCATGCAAAAGCGCTGTATTCACGGTCCATCCCCGCTGTACGTCAGCTTAATCGACGTACGTCAAGCCTACTCACGGTGCTTTTGCATCGTGCATCGTGCATGACCTTGGCGGGACGTACAGCGGGGCTGTACCGTGAATAGAGCGCTTATCTTTACTGGAGTTTGACAGACATATGGCCATATAGCGCAACGCACGCGCAAGGCACGCACTCCTGCGCAGCGCGTCATGCGTCCTTCGAATTGAGGATCCATTGATCATACCTAGGTTAAAAAACGTTTATCTTTTCAACAAATTTCATTCGAAAATATGTGTTCATAATTTTGTTTATTGAAATAAAAACAGTGATAATGTGGAAGTGTTTTGTCTTATTGTGCTTTTATTTAGTGACTTTGTCGAGAGGTGTTTCCGGTAAGTGTAAGATTTTTTAAATAATTTAAAATTGTTAGCTACCTACCTACCTAAGCAATAAAAGTTACAGACATTTAAATACTAAAATATCTTTCACGACAAAGAAGGAAATACAGGGTGTAAAAAGTACATCTTATAATGTAAATGCAACTGCATTACTTTAATTAAGGGGTGTACGCATGATACTGAACAACTTTCCTATTAAAACCTATAGGAATTACCTCCATTACACACTCGGCAGGAATTATGATCGACTGCTTCTCGGGCTTGCAATCCAGGTTCGAGTGTAATGAAATGACAAACCCAGCTCACTTACAAATTAATGAACAGATACCATAATAATTTTAAGAACATTACATAATATTATAACAATAATTACTTAGCATTTTAAGAGATGAGCTGATACTGATGATTTTTTTATAATGCACCAAATCCTTTTTTTTTCTTCATTTCCTATTTAAAATATCCAGCACTTTCAATGCTTATGTTCGGCCTTGAGGAAAAATCGACTTTTTTTCCATTTGCGTGCGAACGAACGTGATAAAAAGGCGCGATACTTATAGTCTTATCGCGCATCATTCTACTGCTGCTAGTAACCTTAACTGCAGTGTGATTCTACAGGCTATAACTTATTTTCATCATCATCATCTCCGCCGATGGACGTCCACTGCTGGACATAGGCCTCCCCCAAGGATCGCCACAACGACCGGTTCTGCGCTGCCCTCATCCAAAGGGCTCCCGCCTCCTTCACCAGATTCTTCGGAAAAATCGGCCATCGTTTCTGCGAGCAATGTACCTCGCCCATTGTCACTTTAGGGATTTTTTGGGCTATGTCAGCTACCCTGGTTCTTCTGCAGATCTCTTCATTACTGATTCGATCTCGCAGGAAACCCCCGAGCATAGCCCTCTCCATTGTCCTTTAGGTGACTTTCAGCTTTTTTATAAGGCCTTGAATGTGCGACTAGGTACGTCTCTGTTCCATAGGATTTGAGATTGCCATACATACTGGTCAAAGAGTTTCGTCTTGAGGTACTGCGGTATTTGGGACGTACTAAAGATACTACTAAATGCCTAGCAATAACTTACTTTGCCTTTGAATATTTCAGGGTCGCTAGCAGACAAGCTAGCGGAGGCAACTCAATTATGCTGCAATCATGGCACGGCTTACGCCAGGAACCGTACGGATGAAGACTGTTCCTCATCAGTCATTCCTGTAGTGCTACCTGCCTTCGAATCCTTGTGCATGATTGCCATGGATTCGTGCTGCAAGGATTATTTTGTGTGAGTATTCTTTCTTCATCATAATTTTTTCGCTAGTTGTGCTGTGGTGAAAACGGGAAAATCATCATACCTACTGTTTATTATTATTAATGTCAAAGGTTGAAAAAGAAACTAAGATCATACTTGCACATGAAAATATAAATGATAGAGCTACCACTGGAGTTTCGTTGTAGGCGACTACCCAGCAGCAGACCAAGAACGTGACTCCATCAAAAACATCGAAAAGCTCAAAAAAAAAATTTTGGATGTTACATCCAACAATTTTTTTTGTTCTACAGTGAAGACCCAAAAAAAATCGTTGGTAACATCCTTCTTGCATCCTTCAGATCGTCGAAGTTTTTATATGAGTTTGACACAATACATGATACATAATAGCGATAGCATAGCGCGCTGCTACGGCGTGACACTTCGCGGCAAATTTGAAGGCGCCCTTATAGTACGAGATACGAACGTAAGATCATGCACCTATCCCTTAGGCGAACGGCATGTGATTCATGTTAAAGTTTACACAGGGGTTCACACAATGCCACCGGGTTGCCTAGCAAAATCTTGCCGCAAGTACCTTTACCATGATGATTTATGGTACCATATTTACCAAAAATGCACCTATCTTTTAGGCCAGCGAATGGGGTGCCATTGGAAGGAGACCGATCTGAAGATCTCGAAAGACTAGGGTTGCCTCCTCTCAGTCTGCCGCAACTCTAGGGTTGCCAGGTTCAAAGAAGTCATTTTTTACGAGAAATGCACCTATAAAGTAGGGACTTAATTTCTACACCAAATTGAAGCTATCGTCTTCCTCGACACGGTGGACCAGGGTTGCCAGCCTAAAAGCTGCCGCAAATGAGGGTTGCCAGCACTTTTACCAACAATTACACATACCTGATAGGAACGATTTTAACAAGTAAATGGGGTGCCATCGGAAGGAAACCGATCTAAAGAACTGGAAAAACTAGGGTTTTCACCTCTCAGTCTGCCGCAACTCTAGGGCTGCTAGGTTCAAAGAAATAATTTTTCAGCGAAAAGTGCACCTGCAAAGTAAGGATTAATTTCTACACAAAATCGAAGCCATCGTCTTCTACCAGACCAGACTCTCGCCAGACCTGATTTACCATGGAAACTCTTGTTTTCTAACATGTATACATATTACATAGGGCATACACTGAAATGCGTTACATACCTTCCTACTTAAGGTTAAATTAATTCTGAAGACGGATACCTATAGGTAAAGGTAAACCGATTATTTCATTCATAGTTAAATACGTTTCATACATATTTATAAACACTCTAGTACAGCAAACAATGTTGATATTTAATAATAAAAATGGACCAAGTAAAAGGACAATGGGCAAAAATGTCTGGAGTGTGGCCCCGCCCTACTAAACCTTCAGTAAGTATGGCATGTCTGTCTAATTGTTGGTCTATTTACATGCATTCAATAACATTAACGCGCATTCCAGAAATACTTTATTATTGAAGATAATATACATGGTGTAATAAAAAACCCTATTAATAATTTTAACCTCTCGTTTAAAATCAATTGTTTTCGTCGCGCGGATCCGCGTTCCGGCATACCAAAGGTTAAAGGGCTAGTTAATACCATCAAAACGAACAACTTTCACCACGGAGACAACTTCGAAAAAATAATACAATCTGGTGTTTCAGACAAAACTGCAGTAGGTACCTTCAGCCGAATTTTTCCCCGACGTTCTCTCTGTAGGTAACGTTGTTCAGTTTGATGGTGTTAAATATTACTAGAGTGTCTTATTACACCAGTATACACTGACACCAACGAAAACTCTCGCACACAACAAATTCTTTTTAAATTTTCTGCCTAAGCTCAAATTGTTTTCTTTTTAACCGACTTAAAAAAGGAGGTTATCAGTTCGATTCGTATGTATGAATCATTCCCATCACGTCGCTTCCCATGACGCCGCTTCTGTAGATGTGCCTTGGTTCTATTCCCATCATGTCGCTCCTCCTATGTGAGTACAGGCGAATGTAATATTAAAGGAATTGCAAAATATTAGGGCTTCCAAACAAATATACAAAATTTCATAGGTGTATGTATGTTTGTATGTATGTTTGTCCACGCATATCTCCGAAACTATTAATCGAATTGTGACCATTATTTTTTTATTGGCTTACATTTACTCCAATTTAGGGAACAATTTAAGTTACATCAAAATCGGTTCAGTAGTTTTCAAGATAATTATGAATTAATACGCGTAAGTGTGACGGCCTGGTTTGTATGTATTTACGTGATAACTTCGGCATTTCTTGACCGATTTGGGTGATTCTTTTTTAGTTCTGAAGGTACCCCCGAGGTATTTCCATTTTAATTTTGTGAAGATGTGATGACGCGATTCGGAGCTACACAATAGAACTCCTCAAAAGTTGACAGCACATCATTGGCGATTGAAACATTTGCTTTGTATCGAGTACCCTTTGCATGTATAACTGATATCTGAGTCAAAATAATGTATTTCATTACAAAAATTAAACAAAATTTTAAGAAAAAATTTAAAACGCCTTCCAAAAACTAAAAAAGTAAAAAATAATATTGCAGCCGATTGCTTTTTCGTTCGCATCTATAAGAACATTAATTTGGTATTGGAATCGGTGTCAAGCCAAAACGAATGCAAGCTCTGTCGCGAATCTTACCGGCTTCACAGCGACTTCGATAAAACAAGGTAGTGTTCTTAGTGACGGCCCGGTAGCACAGTCGGTAGTGAACCTGCCTGCTGTGCCGAGGGTTCGAATCCCGTAAGGGACAAATATTTGTATGATGAATATGAATATTTGTACCCGAGTTATCATGAAAATACATACAAACCAGGCCGTCACACTTACACGTATTAGTTCATAATTATCTTGAAAACTACTGAACCGATTTTGATGTAACTTAAATTGTTCCCTAAATGTAAGGCAATAAAAAAAGAATGGTCACAATTCGATTAATAGTTTCGGAGATATGCGTGGACAAACATACATACAAACATACATATACCTATGAAATTTTGTATATTTGTTTGGAAGCCCTAATATTTTGCAATTCCTTTAATATTACATTCGCCTGTACTCACATAGGAGGAGCGACATGATGGGAATAGAACCAAGGCACATCTACAGAAGCGGCGTCATGGGAAGCGACGTGATGGGAATGATTCATACATACGAATCGAATTGATAACCTCCTTTTTTAAGTCGGTTAAAAAGAAAACAATTTGAGCTTAGGCAGAAAATTTAAAAAGAATTTGTTGTGTGCGAGAGTTTTCGTTGGTGTCAGTGTATACTGGTGTAATAAGACACTAGTAATATTTAACACCATCAAACTGAACAACGTTACCTACAGAGAGAACGTCGGGGAAAAATTCGGCTGAAGGTACCTACTGCAGTTTTGTCTGAAACACCAGATTGTATTATTTTTTCGAAGTTGTCTCCGTGGTGAAAGTTGTTCATTTTGATGGTATTAACTAGCCCATTGAATAGGCGCTTTCGATCGTTCCGAAATAGAAATTTTGAAACGAAGTTTATCGGTGGACTGTGTGCTTGTTTCTGTGAATGGTGCAGTTTGAGTAATTCGTTTATTTTTTAATTTAAACTTTTTAAAGATCAAACGCAATGGCCAGGATCCTCGAGCTTATGCCATATTCGTCATCGGTTGTTTTTGTGAACCTTTGCCTTCTTGTTAAAGGCCGATAATTATTAGTTTTATTTAATTTATGCAGTATGTTACTACTTTATTGAATTTTTATTGCCTTCTATCATTACTACCGCACCGCCTATTATTCAATCAAGTTACTGGAAACGCATAATGAACCACAATTTTCCAGACGGTTTTAAAAAAAAGGCAGCATGTGTCATTGCTTCTTCGTATGTAATTATTTTGAATTCTTTCCCTAGGGATTTTCCAATAGCCTCCTCAATTTTGTATTTTTTTTAATATTCTTATTTTTAAATATTTTGTGCACCACTTTATACAAGTTACCAGAAGAAAGGTCGTATCCAACTAATGAATAATAATTATGTTTCATTATTTGGATACACCCCATTTTATTTTATTTTTTACCGTATAAAACCCAACATACGTAATTTTACGTACCTAGTTACTTATCTAACTTTCTAATTTTTAAATCTAACGTCAAAAACTTTCTTTTAGAGTAGGTACTTAGTTCAGTTCTAACTTCAAACGTTCTTATTTAACCAGGAGACGGAAATAACTGACATTTTAACTGTCCACATAAGAGAGAGGCGTGTTACTTCTCTACCACTCTTAACTCTATTTATTGTAGGATGTAAGTTATGTTATAGTAATGGAAAACTTACATTTGTTTTATTTTAGTGATGTTTTTTTTTTCTTATGTTTTTTATTACTTCAGTGAGTGAAAAAAAATTGAGTTTTATTTCGTAGGTATTATACTGGGTGATTTTATAAACCATTTCCAAAATTTTAGGGGTGGTCCAGTCAGACCGTCAAATTAAACAACTTTTACTACGGCAAAAACAAAAACCTTTGGTATGCCGGAACGCGGATCCGCGCGACGAAAACAATTGATTTTAAACGAGAGGTTAAAATTATTAATAGGGTTTTTTATTACACCATGTATATTATCTTCAATAATAAAGTATTTCTGGAATGCGCGTTAATGTTATTGAATGCATGTAAATAGACCAACAATTAGACAGACATGCCATACTTACTGAAGGTTTAGTAGGGCGGGGCCACACTCCAGACATTTTTGCCCATTGTCCTTTTACTTGGTCCATTTTTATTATTAAATATCAACATTGTTTGCTGTACTAGAGTGTTTATAAATATGTATGAAACGTATTTAACTATGAATGAAATAATCGGTTTACCTTTACCTATCGGTATCCGTCTTCAGAATTAATTTAACCTTAAGTAAGAAGGTATGTAACGCATTTCAGTGTATGCCCTATGTAATATGTATACATGTTAGAAAACGAGAGTTTCCATGGTAGATCAGGTCTGGCGAGAGTCTGGTCTGGTAGAAGACGATGGCTTCGATTTTGTGTAGAAATTAATCCTTACTTTGCAGGTGCACTTTTTGCTGAAAAATTATTTCTTTGAACCTAGCAACCCTAGAGTTGCGGCAGACTGAGAGGTGAAAACCCTAGTTTTTCCAGTTCTTTAGATAGGTCTCCTTCCGATGGCACCCCATTTACTTGTTAAAATCGTTCCTATCAGGTATGTGTAATTGTTGGTAAAAGTGCTGGCAACCCTCATTTGCGGCAGCTTTTAGGCTGGCAACCCTGGTCCACCGTGTCGAGGAAGACGATAGCTTCAATTTGGTGTAGAAATTAAGTCCCTACTTTATAGGTGCATTTCTCGTTAAAAATGACTTCTTTGAACGTGGCTACCCTGGAGTTGCGGCAGACTGAGAGGTGAAAACCCTCGTTTTTCCAGTTCTTTAGGTCGGTCTCCTTCCGATGGCACCCCATTTACTTGTTAAAATCGTTCCTATCAGGTATGTGTAATTGTTAGTAAAAGTGCTGGCAACCCTCATTTGCGGCAGCTTTTAGGCTGGCAACCCTGGTCCACCGTGTCGACGAAGACGATAGCTTCAATTTGGTGTAGAAATTAAGTCCCTACTTTATAGGTGCATTTCTCGTAAAAAATGACTTCTTTGAACCTGGCAACCCTAGAGTTGCGGCAGACTGAGAGGTGGCAACCCTAGTCTTTCGAGATCTTCAGATCGGTCTCCTTCCGATGGCACCCCATTCGCTGGCCTAAAAGATAGGTGCATTTTTGGTAAATATGGTACCATAAATCATCATGGTAAAGGTACTTGCGGCAAGATTTTGCTAGGCAACCCGGTGGCATTGTGTGAACCCCTGTGTAAACTTTAACATGAATCACATGCCGTTCGCCTAAGGGATAGGTGCATGATCTTACGTTCGTATCTCGTACTATTAAGGTTGTGACGTGTTTGTGACGATGTTTGCACATGCACATTAGGGGGCGTCCGCCCGGTTTTGAGTAACTTTGTAACCATTTTATACATTAACTATGGTACTTTTCAAGCAGAAAACAAAACTGAACAATCTACAGGATATGAGAAGTGATGTGGTTTTTCTCGAAATCTATTTTAATTAATAAAATTGAAGAAAAACGACTCCAAAGTCACCTCTTTTTTTCCAGTTGTAACCGTTTTACTCTTACATTGTTGATAAGAAGAATATGAAAATTTACAATATTCTTCACAATACAATATATAATGATGTGGTTTTCTTATTTTTTGAAAATTCATGTAAAATCATACAGGTTTTCAAAGAAAACGGAAAATTCTGACCGGAGCCGCGCAATTGAAGCGGGATGGCTAATTGCAAAAGTTTGCTTGTAAGAAAGAGAGCCTTGCAGATGGGAGGAGTAGCCTTAAGGTTGTGACGTGTTTGTGACGATGTTTGCACATGCACATTAGCGAGCGCGCATGAAGGCCATGAAGTTGCCGGCCTATAGTTATTAAATTAGTAGCAAAAAGATACGTAAAGAAAAAGTTATTCAAATTGTAATACTCACCATATGCGGGAACTCGGCAATATTTGCCTCCTTTCCCATAGTTAATATAGACGGCATTCCCGGATGTCGTTCTCTGCCTACAAGGGTTTTATCATTAGAAGCTCTTACCCGCGACTTCGTCCACATAAATTATATACCAGATTTTAAGTCAGATGACAATAGCTATCAAACAAAAAAGTTTCATCAAAATAGGTTCAGTAGTTTTTGCGTGATACTCGAACAAACAAACACCCAAACAAACCAACAAACGAACAAACAAACAAACAAACAAACAGACAGACAAAAAATCCAAAAAAATTTGATTTGGAATCAGGGACATCTAAAAATCATATCGTAACTTTTTTTTGTTAATATCTTCAATGTACAGACACACTCTTGTTACAGTTTTATAATACCTAGTTTAGATTTGATTTAGTTAGGCACGTATGTAAAATTCAAATCATTAATTGATGATGATGATGCACCTCTCAAATTCTTTTGTTTATGTTTTTATTCATTTTTAGGGTTCCGAAGTCAAAAAGGAACCCTTATAGTTTCGCCATGTCCGTCCGTCTGTCCGTCCGTCTGTCTGTCCATCTGTCCGCGGCTTAGCTCAGAGACGCTCAATATAAGAAAGCTGTAATTTGGCATATGTATACATATTTATCACGCCAACAAAGTGGTAAAATAAAATATTGAAAAATATATTTTTTTAGGGTACCTACTAGGGATGCAACGATTACGAAGCGGTGCATCGTTTTGCATCTGTAATCGTAATAATCACGATTAATAACGATGCAATGCACCGTAGCAAGAATCGTACGATTATTAAAATGAATTAAAAACGTCAATCAGATTGCATTTGTTCACAAATACCAGACCTAAATACTAGATTCCAGAGCCGAAAAACAACTTTAGAAAAATCGGGTCTTTCGCTGCCATTTTAGCTCATTTTAAGCAAAATCTGCCATTTTTATTGGTCAGACTTGACTCTCTTTTTTTATTCTACTGATGTCTTTGATTTGATTTTCGGTTTGAAGTATTACATGCATTTTCGTTCTCGCGATGTCTCATCCACATTAATTTCAAAAGATTAATCTCCCACGTAAATCGGACGAGATATCGGTTTATTTGACGAGATTATGCCTACCTCAGAATCATGTTCAATATTGTGTTTTTCAAAGCAAATTAGCCTCCACGCATCAACGAATCAAAATCCTGGCCAAGTGTACCTTTGACTTCGATCTCAAATTAATTAGATCTCAAATTAAAAGTTACAAAATCTTAGAATTTAAAAACAATTTTTATTAATGATTTAACTTTCATTGGAATGCAAAGAAACACTATGAGAACTCATTCTGAGTATAATCTCCACTAAATTAGTTTAAATAATCGTAATGCATCGGTTATCGTAATAAATAACGATTAATATCGTAATGGCCGAATCGTTGCATCCCTAGTACCTACCCTACACGTGAAGTGGGGATGAATTTTTTTTTTCTCGTCTATCCCATGTTGTGGGGTATCGTTGGATAGGTCTTTTAAAAGTATTGTAGGTTTGGGAAAACCATTTTTCGATTTAGGGATCCGTTAGCGAAATATTAAGCTTTAAAGCGAAAATTTTGGTTAGAGTGTAGTTGGAGATGTGTAGAGATGTGAAAATATTCACGGCAATAGCATGCTAATCACCGCTAAGTAGGCTTTACAAGTTTACGAGTAATAGTCGACCAAATAATAAAATGTGCTTTTTAGACTTTATTAGCCGTTAAACCGTAGTATAAAACAAAAAGCCTACCGAGTCTCTTCTAAGTCCATATTATATTGTAACGGGGAACTACGGAATCCTAACCTGCGCGTGGTCCGACACGCACTTGGCCAGTTATATCTTTTTTAATAGACGAGACTGGCGTGGAAATAAAGAGGCATAATACCCGGCCTGTCATAGTAGGTACCCAGCAGTGGGGTTTACCAAATTAATTAATAAATAGAGATTTCTCAGAAACTAAGCAATTTTTTTATTATTCTTAACATCCTTATCAGTCATACGATTGGTGGGTTTCCATGATAAAACAAGATAAAAAAGTCAAATGGTCATCAGCTATTAGTAAAAAGTTAAAAACTTGATAATGAGCATTTTTCATTCAAGAAATAGTTCAGTGACACTGGAGCAGTCTTAATAAAACCGTTCAAGTGCGAGTCGGGCTATTCGCGTACCGAGGGTTCCGTACCACACCACCACAGAACACAACATTATTAACTTAGAAAAAAAAACTTTTTCTGTCCGGGACCTTTAGCGCGAGACCGACTCACACTTAGCCAGTTTTTAGTATTTTTTGTTATTCTGTAGAGTTTGCTCTATAATCACACTAAGTTTGACGCTTGTATGTATTACCGTTTTTACTATAGAGCGTGAAGAAAAAACGTTGATAAAAACTAGTTTCTTGTTGAAAACCCCCCTTAATTTTTAACTTTCTGCCATTTTTATTATTTGTTAACAATTCCGCCGCAATAACGCATAATCTGAGAAAATTTCAACTATCTAGCTATTACGGTTCAAAAGTTACAGCCCTAAATAGGTAGGACAGACGGACGGACGGACGGACAGATGGACAGACGGACAGACGGACGGACGGACAACGTAGGCTTAGTAATAGGGTCCCGTTTTTACCCTTTGGGTACGGAACCCTAAAAAGTTAAAAACTTGATAATAAGCATTTTTCATTCAAGAAATAGTTTAGTGACACTAAATGGAAGATATTACAGTCTTAAAAATTAACCTGTATCAAAAGGCTCTTTCTCCCGCCCACCCGACAAACCTTGCTGATCCCACATCCGTACCCAACTTAGAATCCCGCGTCACTTTTCAGATTTCTACTCCTACTCCTTCACAGTTCATGCGGCCCGGTTGTGGAACTCACTCCCCGCCCACATTCGTGAATCTCGTACCATATTTTCTTTTAAGAAGCAAGTAAAAGACCACTATCTTTCCACTCAATGAGCTAGTAGGTATAGTAATATGTATTTATTTATGGGTATACAGGGTGAAATTGATATCATTGGCATCCTTTTAAACTAAGAGTCTACCCATCAAACTGAACAACTTTAACTATGGGAGCAAACCAATCGGAGCAACTAAAAAATCAGCTGTCCCATACTAAACTGCAATGCCTAACTCGACTCAAGTGTATGGGACAGCAGAATTTTTTTCTGCTCCGATCGGAAGAGAAGAGAAAGGAACCACGGTTCTCATGATTAAGTATGATAAATTATGCTGATTTTGATTCCATGCATTTACGTAGGATATGTTCCGCCGTAGCACGTAAACTACTGAGCCGATGTTGATGAATGAGGTGGCAATCGATTCGTTATTATTTATGGTCTGGGTGACGTAGAGGATACATTTTATACAAACAAAATCAATATGACGGATGTTACATCCGATTATGATGAAACTTATTGTGTGAAACCTATGTGTTGTTGAGTTTCTGGCCGCATCTTCTCTACAGCGAAACAGAGTCATAGAGTCAAAAACATGACGTTAGAAAGCTATTTGATATTATTTTGAACAAAAAAACATTATTCATTATTTATAATTTCAGCCTTTCAATACCTACGTTTAAAAAAAATACCAAAATCTGACGAGACATGAAGGGAGGGAGCTAGGTGGTAGTACAGAAAAACATATTTCAAAAATATCGACATGTCGATAGATTTTGTGCAATCTCTATGCGAAACGGTTCCTTTTTCACGTACTTACACAATAATTTTTTATCTTACACATAATTATTTAAAATTACATATTATTTAGAAAATAGGATGGTTACTGCATTTAATGAATGTATTACTAAATCATTTGGGTTGTTGGTGTAAGTTACACTACATTCCGACACGGAACACGACACCATTATGATTTTTTATATTCCTCTTATAAAACACAAATTAAATCACTAAAATAACGAGAAATAATTTTTTGACAGGACTCCATAAGACACCAAATTTTTCCAAAGTGGTTTTACGGCAATTATATTATAATTTCTTTCACGCACGTAGCTTTTTTCATTATGATCGGAATCTCATTCACACACTTACTTGGTCTACTCACGGTAGTAGAATAATAATGTCTATGGTCTAACTATTAGGTACGCTCAAATTCTATCCATGCCACTTTCAGTAACAAAAAATGATCCGCGGTAAGCTATTTTGTTTACATCGCTTCGCTTCTAAACCGTAGGTACTATTAAGGTAGGTATTACTTGGAGACGTGAGAAACTCAACATTATTTTTTTATGGATACCTTCCTATTACTATATAAATGGACTAGCGGCCCGTCCCGGCTTCGCACGGGTGGACGTCTAATCTTTTCTAGCAATAAATATAGCCTATGTTACTCAGGGTGAATGCAGCTTTCTAATGGTGAAAGAATTTTTTAAATCGGCCCAGTACTTTTTGAGCCTATTCATTACAAACATACAAACATACAAAAATAGGTACAAATCTTTCCTCTTTATAATATTAGTGTAGATAAACTGGTGTTACGATTTATGATACGCTCGCAATTAAAAAATAACTTACTGTATTTAGTTAAGTACTTATTTTGTCTCATGTAAGTGAATTGTATAATTCTTATGAGAAATAAAAATTCTTTAAACCTAAATAAATATACATGAATCGCCTCGATTTCGACATGAGAATGAGAAAATCTCGAGCTCGCTTCGCTCGCTCCTTTTTTTAGAACGTACTGCACTGATCTCATTTATATTGCTGTTTAATCTCGAGCTCGCTTCGCTCGCTCCTGACTAGACACATTGCAGTAAAATCACGAGCTCACTTCGCTCGGTCCAGAATTCGGTGAAATATCGAGCTCGCTTCGCTCGCTTCGCTCGCTCTAGGTTTTGGATCCTATCAGTTTTCATAGTATAGTAATACCTCGAGCTTGTTTTGCTCGTTCCAGATTTTAGGTTGTAAAAAACTCGAGCTGGCTTCGCTCGCTCCAAATTTTAGATTTTATTGCAACGACCCTGGGCCTGGCCCCCCATGGGAAAAAATCATTGCTACGCCCATGATAATAAGCCTGAAGAGCCGCAGTTTGTGTGGATATTAGCATTAGGTTACTGAGAGCAAAAAGCAAAAACTACTCGATTTTAAATACTCTATGTGTCTCTTTTCCATGTGCCCATCGGTGAAGTAACCCAGGAATAATAGTGCGTCTTCTACCAGTTCAACTACTCTCCCATTGAAATTAATGAAATCGTCCAATGCATTTTTGTCACTATAATTACTGAAGTTAAAAATTGTAGTTGTATTGATGTTAAGTCGCCGTGTGGTGTCCGGCTTCGAATAGCACCAACCCTGACGGGTGTCGTAAAAGGCGACTAATCTCTAGGGGCATCATCTACATCCCTGATGCCAATACCGCGTGACTCCCGGTTAGAGTCACTGCATCTGACACTTCCTCTGATCGTAGCGGTTTCCCGTTCCATCAGATTCAGGAGGTGGAGGACGAGAGAGTGGATCTGCACCTGCGCAACTGCTTATCCACTTTAATATATTCTCGCGCTGTTGACCCCTGGCAATATTACTGGACACCGAATCAAAAGTCCTGCGGCGATGGAAAATTGGTGGGAGGGTCAGGGCCACGGTGGGTCTAGACTCTAGATGATTTTCTACACGTAGGCGGTCAGACGAGAGTGGTCGCTCCTGAAATCGACTGAGACAGGAGGACGGGTTCGGCAGCACGTCTGATGACAAAGCAGCCCTATTTAGGATCGCTCTGCTTTCTCCAATCCGGGGAGGGGCCTAGAAAAGGTGGCCTAAAAATAGTCTGTCTCACCTAAACTCAGTGGCAAACCGCGGTCACTGGGCTGGCTAGCTACATGGCGCTCGGCGATCTCTGAGCGTTGTGGCTCCAGATGCCCACTCACCAACTTGATTAAATCTTCAAATTCTTTATTTTCCGGATCGTCCGGCGCACACAAATCGCACATTAACGAATATGTGGTCTCCCCGACCACCGTTATTAACAACGACACGCGCAACTCGTCACTGATTTTGTTTAACAGAATATACTGCTTTAAACGACGTATATATGCCGGCCACTGCTGCACATTCGCGTCAAAAGGTTCTAAACTCCCGATAGGCATGATTTTAACGTATTATTAACTGTTAAAACTAAAATCAAACCAGACTGCGCCAGTGTAACGTAAATGAAAGGCAGAGGCTAATGGCTGACTGACGTTTATTAGTTACCCTCAAAGTACATGACAGGCACCATTTTAAACGCGGTCGAAAGAAACAGAAAAATATATTACAAAACTTAATATTAGCTACATGGAATGTGAGAACTCTACTGGACAATGACAACAACTTATGTCCCGAAAGAAAAACCGCTTTCATTGCACGAGAACTTTCACGCTATAACGTCGATATTGCTGCAATCAGCGAGACTCATCTGGCAGACAGTGGAGAGCTGCATGAGGACTTAGGTGGCTACACATATTACTGGATCGGTAAGCCAATAACTGAAAGAGCATCAAGTGGTGTTGGATTTGCTATTAAAAACAATATTGCGAGAACACTTATTGAGACTCCGAAAGGTGTTAACGACAGATTAATGACATTACGTCTCCACACTGCGTCAGGTAAATGCCTATATCTGGTAAGCGCATATGCCCCTACTCTTACCTCATCAGACGACAGCAAACTACAGTTCTATGAGGATCTGCGTGAAGTTCTTTTGAATGTTCCACCGTCTGATAAACTGGTTTTGCTCGGCGATTTTAACGCCCGTGTTGGCTCGGAATATGAAGCCTGGCAAAATGTACTGGGGAGGCATGGAATTGGAAAGTGTAATGCTAATGGAAGTGCGCTGCTTACCCTGTGTGCCGAATTCGAATTAAGTATCACCAACACTTTTTTCAGATTACCAGAAAAGTACAAAACATCTTGGATGCATCCTCGCTCTAAACATTGGCATCTGTTGGACTACGTGATTGTTCGTACGAGCAATATTAAAGATGTTTTGATAACCAGAGCAATGCGCGGTGCCGAGGGTTGGACAGACCACCGTCTCATATGATCCAAACTAAGGCTTATGTATAAACCCCCACGTAGAGCAGACCACAGAGTGCCACCGAGACTGGCGTTCCGGAGATTGGATCACTGTAAGGACATAAGGAAGGAGCTTGACACTGAGTTTGGGACTGCGACACTCCATTCAGACGGTGCGTCAACGAATGATGACTGGAACTGTTTTGCCGAAACACTACACAATGTTGCTCAGAGAGTTCTTGGTAGGCCGCAGAAGAAAAACCAGGACTGGTTTGATGATTCTGATGCGGAGTTGCGGAAACTTTTTGAACACTCAAGGCGCACCTTAAGAAGCACTACAAATGTTGAGCGTCGCAGAATCATCCAACAAGAACTCAAGACAAAGGTACGCGAGCTCAAGAACAATTGGTGGACAACAAAAGCTGCCGAGATGCAGCGCCTGGCGGACACCCACCAAATGGGAGGCTTTTTTGAGGGCCTTAGATCTGTTTACGGTTTGATCTGAATTCTTTTGAGCTGTGATGAAAATGAAAAACAATAAAACGCCTGGGCTGGACAGTCTACCCGCAGAAGTTTATAAATACGGCGGTCGAAATATAAAGAACAGACTGTTTGAGTTAATTTGGAGCGTATGGGAATCAGAGAGTGTGCCTCAGGGTTGGAAGGATGCATCCATATGTAAACTGTACAAAGGCAAAGGTAATCGTTCAGATTGCAGCTCGTACAGGGGCATATCTTTACTAAGTGCAGCCGGAAAAGTCCTGTCACACATAATAAATTCGCGCTTGAATTCTCTAGCCGAAACAATCCTACCGGAGAGCCAGTGCGGTTTCCATCCATCTAGAGGCACGGTGGATGCAATCTTTGTTGTAAAACAACTCTAAGAAAAAAGCCTTGAACAACATCGTAACCTCTACATGTGCTTCGTAGACTTGGAAAAAGCATTCGACCGGGTACCACGAGCTGGTCTTTGGATTGTCCTCGAGAAAACTGGATATCCTGCAAAGTTTGTTAATTTAGTGCGACAATTCCACGATGGCATGATGGCTAAAGTGCAACACGATTGCAACTTTACGGATTACTTCCCAGTCACGAGTGGTGTTAAGCAAGGGTGTGTGATGGCGCCAACGCTGTTCGCTCTTTATTTCGCAGCTGTATTGAGCGATGCCCTTAAAAACTGCAGTGATCAAATCTGTCTGAACGTTAGGTCTGATAAGGGGGTGTTTGATCTGTCTCGTTTCAAAGCAAGAAATAAAATTCTTCAGCTGCCTGTTTTGGAGGTCCTTTATGCCGACGACGTCTGTCTTATGGCTGACTCAATGGAAAGTCTGCAGCAGTACCTCGATCAACTCGATCTGTCGTGTCGAAAGTTTGGCCTAGTGATAAGTGTATCGAAAACCCAGGTTCTGAAACAACCTGCCAGGGGAGAACCTGCGAATGACGCACCACTAAAGCTAGCTGGAAACCAACTGGAAGAGGTAGCATCTTTCCGCTACTTGGGGACCATGATCCAAAGCGACAATCGGTTGGAGACTGAGCTATCCACGCGTATCGCAAGGGCTGCTGCTGCATTTGGGGGCCTGAACCAAAGAGTTTGGACATCGCACGATCTAAAGTTGAAGACCAAGCTAGCTGTGTATAAAGCAATAATATTGCCTATACTATTGTATGCATCTGAAACCTGGTGTGTATACAAGGGTGATATTAAGCGCCTTGATACATTTCATATGAAATGCCTCCGGGCAATCCTCAAGGTGAAATGGCAAGATTGTGTGCCAAACTCGGAGGTTTTACGGCGTAGCCAATCGTACGGTATGGAGGCCTTGATAATGAGAGGCCAGCTAAGATGGTGCGGACATATGATACGTATGGATGATGCTAGACTTCCTAAAGCAGTGTTTTACTCGGAGCTTTGGGATGGGAAACGAAAGTCTGGCGGTCAGTACCTGCGTTAAAAAGATGTCCTGAAATGGCACCTGACAGCATGCAACATACCGGTTAAGGACTGGGAGCAACGTGCTCTGATGAGACCAGAATGGCGCTCCACTGTAAAGAAGCGAACTGAGGAGTTCGATGAGATGCGTCTAGCAGATCTTGACACTAAGCGCCAAATTAGGAAGACGCGGCCAAAGCCAAGCTATAACTACACCTATAATGACAGCGGAGAACTTTACTGTTTTACGTGCGATCGGACCTTTAGGTCGAAATTTGGGTTCGCTAGTCACATCCGAGCCCACTCTACTAGGTGAAGCCCAGGGTGTCGCCGTTGACGGATACGTCAAGGAGGACATCAAGTTATAAGATTCAATGACTTCAACCATTCGATAACTTTTGATTCATCCACCACTTCCTTCAGGAAATCATTACCAACGTTATTGCCAAAACGGAATAGTAATACGTCGTCCGCGAACATTACTATTTTTTTATTGGTCACTGCTGGTAGATTATTGACAAACAAGAGAAATAGTAGGGGACCAAGTATGCTTCCCTGTGGAATTCCCCGTTCAGATTTTGTTGTCTCAGATCCAATATCTTCTAAGATCTTTGTTTTGGTGTTCAGCGTAGTAAGGACCACGCAGTGGGTCCTTGTGTACAAGTAGGATTTGAACCAGCGTCTCACTACATATCGATTCAAAACCTCCACAAGAATAGAGCGATCCATACAATCAAAAGCTTTTGTTAAATCTAATAGGACTACTTTTGGCTTTGTTCGATTACCTAATTTTAGGGTACCTACACTTTATTTATTTATGAAAAAAGATTATGATCGTAACAATTTGGGTGAAAAAAGTTTTCATGCTTTGAATGAGGTGTTTACATAAAAAAAAAGTTACTTCAATAACGATTATTATAAATAGAAATAAGAGAATGAAGTGTATATTTTTAATTATTTTCAGTAAGAAAAGTGACTGCGATGCCGGTATTCGATTTGCGATCAACAAGACACTGTGTGACTCCAGCAGTGAAACTAAAGAGGTGGGTATTAGACCAGAATTAAAATTGAAAAATTTGACAGCTAGAAGCAAATCATATTACTTTTTGGTAACAAGTGTTTTCTAGCTAATTCGACCCCACTGAATCCGAAAATGCTTGTTACCAACTCGAAATCCCAACCGGAAGTGAGAAATTCATGATGGCGGTTATAACCGGAAATCGACACTTTTTTCGCCATCTAAGGTCTATTTAAACGAAATTTAAAGCTAATTTTAAGTTTTTGAGGACAAGAAATACACCCAAATACATGAAAATAGCATTTGGTGTCTGCTAGTGCGTTTTTTTTATGTGTTACTAGTGGCGTTCGCAATATCGTACGCGCAAACCACTGATACGCGTACTTGAAAACGTTTAATACTCATAACTTTTGATTTAGTTTATCGATTGCGATAAATTAAAAATTAAATGTTAATACACACTATTTTCTATGCTTTTGTAATAACCCCATTGTAATTGATTCAGTAGATTTTAAGTTATGCGTGCACAAACAAACAGACAAAGAGACGACAATTCAAGAATTGATCTTAATGCATTACATTCCTAAACCCTAATTTCCTATCCCCTAATTCCCCATAAATACTCCTAATTATTTATTTTGTAAATAGTTTCCCATTTTTCTTTTTATTATCATTAAATAAATTTACATTAATAAGTTTAATTAGAATAGAATATAGAATAGAAAATATTTTATTGCCAGTATAAACTTTACAAAACAAAGACTGCTTAATCTACTTAATCAAGAATTAACATTTTTATTTAAAAAATATGAGAAAGCAGAAAATTTACTAACTAATTAAGTACACTACAATTAGAATTAGGCAATGGGATGGCTCTCAGCAGATGCTGACAATAGACACAAGTCTGATTGTACAGCGCTGTTTTTCAGGCCACCCTGACTCTGGCAAGTTGTTGGGTTAGAGTTTAGTTAGCTGGGAGAGTACATTAATATCATCTTGTAGGTGTTCGTTCGTGAGTGTGCTTTTGTGTATGAGTGTGTGTGTATTCATGTGTAGTTTTGTATGTATGTGTGTGAGTAAATTTATGTGAAGGTGTTAGGTTTTTATTATTTAGTGCTAGCGAACCTCAGCACAACCGACGTTTTATAAGGTTGTTTTAAGTTTTCAGTGTTTTTCTGTCTGTCGACTAAGGTGGCTTTATATTTAGCTTTAAATAAGGTTATCGACATTTTTTTGCGCATGGGAGGGGGCAGATCATTCCACACTTTTGACGCGCTGTACTTGAAACATCCTTTATAGCCGGCTGTCCTGTGGTACGGCACCACAAGTAGGTTCTGTGCAACAGATCGGAGGAAACGAATTTGTACAAATCTTGACCATGTAAATTTTTCGAAAAGGTATTCCGGGTTCTTGCTCCATATTAATTTTTGCACTGAGCACGCATAGTAAAGTTCCCGTCTAGCTTTCATATTAAGGATGCCTTTCCGATTTAAATATTTCACTTTTCGTTCTCGCTTTGGTATCCTAAAACAAAATCTCGCACAGGCATTTTGTACCCGTTGTATATTGTTCTGTTTTTGCATGTAGTCGGGGACCGTACAGTAAGCTGCAGTAGTTGAAGGGAGACCGAACAAGCAGGTCTGCGAGTAGGGCACGCAAATCCTCCGATATGTACTTCCTTATGTTATACAATACCTTTAGTTTGTAAAACGCTGTTCTTATCTTACTGCTTATATGTTCCACGTATCTCAGCTCACTGTCGACCAAAAGGGCCTAGATTTCTAGCCTCCTCGACTCTGGGGATTTCCTCTCCTCCAATGATAATTTTTGGGTTGTAGTTCAAAACTTTGCCAATCTGTTGCTTTGTGGTATACCGAAGGCGCCAATATTTGGTATACCGACTGGTCGGCCTCACCAATAGCATACGTAAGACCTGTGAGTAGTTGAATATGTCCCATCATTGGGTGTATGACCATAATAATAAATGGCAAAGTCGTCGCTGATTGGCAGCAAAATGCCTCAATACACCACACGATTGCGCGATGAGAACCGTCACTGAGCGAAGGTAGAGCTAGTCAGTCGCTGGAGAGTAGTATATTCCTTGGTTGCTGGCTACTTTGGAGTTGTTTCATAGGTCTGGCACTCTAGAACCTTTTTTTTATTTTTTAAAGCCAATTCTCATGAGGCTGCCACCTATTCCCGCCTACTGCGATGCTCTTCGTGCATGTGGTTGCAAAGGCTTGTGCCAAACGAACCAGTGCCGGTGCAGAAAAGGGTCCAACCCATGTATGAAGATTTGTAAATGTCGAGCTCTATGTTTAAATACGCATAGCGAGGATTCTTTGGTTATCTAAAATATTTCTTAATAAATAATAAGTTATAATAAATAATATAAACTGACTTCAAATTCTATTTTTGTGTATGTGCGTTTAATCTCGAATTCGTAATTAATTTAATATTGAATCTTTTAATAGGCCTATGCCTATGCCTTGCCTACGCCTATTACTTAGAGAAACGTGAATGTTCTGAGTTTTCAGAATAACTCTGACTACCCCCTCGGGGAATATAGTCGTGAGCATAATATGCTATGCTACCTTCAATACGCTAAAGTGAGCTTTGCAACTGTATGCAAGACAACTGGTAGTTATAGCAACGTTTCTGTCCACCCCGAAAGAGATTATGGTCGTGAGTGTATGAATGTCTGTATGTATGTGTATTTTATGCCCTCAAAACTAAACAATTTGGTGTTTAAATCAGGGTTATAGGTCTTAGGAGGCGTAAAATACGTCGATTTCCGGTTTTTTGGCCGCCATCTTGAATATCTCGCTTCCGGCTGGAATTTCGAGTTGGTAACAAGCATTTTCGGATTCAGCGGTATCGAATTAGTAAGAAAACATTTGTTACTAAAAAGTAATATGATTTGCTTCTAGACTTGAAACGGAGGCCTTTTTCTCAAAATTTTACCGGTCTATATGGATAAAGTGGGATTTTGTGATATTCGATTAGAAAAAAAACCGACCAAGCGCGAGTCGGACTTGCGCCTTCAGGGTTCCGTATAAACTTCATTATAACCCCATAGGGTTATAATGAAGTTTATACGGAACCAGACCTAGATAGTCTAGCCTTAGTGCGTTTGTCCACGGCAGCCCGTTACGTCAGGATTATAAATTTTCTTTGCCCGTCACCGTGTATAGATGACGGCGCCGAAGAAGTAGCGGTACATTTACTATGGCTGCGTGTCCACCGCGGACGACCGCCGTCTATAATCTCGTTTCAGGCGCTGTCCTATTGCCATCGCACGCGCGATCATGCGTCCGTCCGATGAAAATGATCGTGCGATCGTGCGATCAAACATAGGAATCAGTATTGACTGTCCTAATTTCGATCGCGCAATCATGCGATGCGTTCGAATTGTTCTATTTTCGACGCACGATCGTGCGATCGTGCGATCAAACATAGGAATCAGTATTGACTGTCCTAATTTCGATCGCGCGATCGAGGAGCGCGACGAGGCAAGGGTGTACCTACACTCAGCGGGACCCCGTGTCCTAGAACTTGTTGTATAGAATTTGTTCTAATTTCAAATATTATTGATTTCAAACATATTACAGCCTTTGGATAACGCACTTCCCCGGTTTGGAAGGGTGCGGGTTCAAGTCCGGCTCGAGACTTAATTTTTCAATCTTTAATTTGATTAGAATTTGTTCTATCGAATCCAATTAGAAATAAAATGTGTTCCGTCAAAATGGGAGAATGGCAAAGGCAAAGATTTTTTTTGGTCTTTACGACTAGAATTCGAGTTTCAACAACAACAAAAAATGAAAACCGACTTCAAAGTAAAAAAGTTAAAAAATAATATTTCAGTTTGACTTTTACGTTCGAATCTATAAGAAAATTAATATTTTGTTTTATCGAAGTTTGATAAAGGTGAGAAATAAAACCTTTGGCCTTAATAATTAAACTCAAGTTGTTTTATTAAAATAATCAAGCACTGTTGTACAAGTAAGAACATAACATTGTCTACAATTGTATTATGGACAAACTTTTTCTATCATCAACCGTTGTCGAGATATCTGTCTATTACTATTTTAATTAATAATTTTTTGCAAATATCTCGTTTCGTATGCATCAAATCGTGAATAAAGTTATTACAAAACTTCTAGAACATAATATTGTCTACAATTGTATCTTTGAGAAACTTTTTCTATCATCAACCGTTGTCGAGATATCTGTCTATTACTATTTTAATTAATTCGTTTTTGCAAATATCTCATTTCGTATGCATCAAATCGTGAATAAAGTTATAACAAAACCTGTAGTACATAATATTATCTACAATTGTATGCTACACAAACTTTTCCTATCATCAACAATTTTCGAAATATCTGTCTATTACTATTTAATTAATTCGTTTTTGCAAATATCTCTTTTCGTATGCATCAAATCGTGAACAAAGTTATAACAAAACTTGTAGAACATAACATTGCCCATAATTGTATCTTTAAAAAACTTTTTCTATCATGAACCGTTTTCGAGATATCTGTCTATTACTATTTTAATTAATTATTTTTTGCAAATATCTCGTTTCGTATGCATCAAATCGTGAACAAAGTTATAACAAAACTTGTAGTACATAACTTTATCTACAATTCTATGCTACACAACCTTTTCCTATCATCAACAATTTTCGAGATATCTGTCTATTACTATTTAATTAATTCGTTTTTGCAAATATCTCTTTTCGTATGCATCAAATCGTGAACAAAGTTAGAATAAAACTTGTAGAACATAACATTGTCTATAATTGTATTTTTAAGAAACTTTTTCTATCATCAACAATTTTCGAGATATCTGTCTATTACTATTTTAATTTATTCGTTTTTGCAAATATATCTTTTCGTATGCTTGAAATCGTGAATAAAGTTATTACAAAACTTGTAGTACATAACATTATCTAGAATTGTATGCTACACAAACTTTTCCTATGATCAACAATTTTCGAGATATCTGTCTATTACTATTTTAATTAATTCGTTTTTGCAAATATCTCTTTTCGTATGCATCAAATCGTGAACAAAGTTAAAACAAAACATGTAGAACATAACATTATCTATAATGTATCAAAAAGAAACTTTTTCTATCATCAACCGTTGTCGAGATATCTGTCTATTACTATTTTAATTAATTCGTTTTTGCAAATATCTCGTTTCGTATGCATCAAATCGTGAACAAAATTATGACAAAACTTGTAGTACATAACATTATCTAGAATTGTATTCGACACAAACAAACAAACAAACAAACAAATATACTTTATTTTACACCAAGACATAAGAGTAAAATACAGAGAAAAAAATACAAAAAGGCACAAAATAAGGCGGTCACAAACTATTCCTATCATCAACAATTTTCGAGATATCTGTCTATTACTATTTTAATTTATTCGTTTTTGCAAATTTCTCTTTTCGTATGCTTCAAATCGTGAACAAAGTTATTACAAAACTTGTAAAACATAATATTGTCTACAATTGTTTTTCAGACAAACTTTTTCTATCAAGAACCGTTTTCGAGATATCTGTCTATTACTATTTTAATTAATAATTTTTTGCAAATATCTCCTTTCGTATGCATCAAATCGTGAACAAAATTATGACAAAACTTGTAGTACATAACATTATCTAGAATTGTATGCTTCACAAACTATTCCTATCATCAACAATTTTCGAGATATCTGTCTATTACTATTTTAATTAATTCGTTTTTGCAAATATCTCTTTTCGTATGCATCAAATCGTGAACAAAGTTAGAACAAAACTTGTAGAACATAACATTGTCTATAATTGTATTTTAAGAAACTTTTTCTATCATCAACAATTTTCTAGATATCTGTCTATTACTATTTTAATTAATTCGTTTTTGCAAATATCTCTTTTCGTATGCATCAAATCGTGAACAAAGTTAAAACAAAACATGTAGAACATAACATTGTCGATAATTGTATTTTTAAGAAACTTTTTTTATCATGAACCGTTGTCGAGATATCTGTCTATTACTATTTTAATTAATTATTTTTTGCAAATATCTCGTTTTGTATGGATGAAATCGTGAACAAAGTTATTACAAAACTTGTAGTACATAACATTATCTACAATTTTATGCTACACAAACTTTTCCTATCATCAAAAATTTTCGAGATATCTGTCTATTACTATTTTAATTAATTCGTTTTTGCAAATATCTCTTTTCGTATGCATCAAATCGTGAACAAAGTTAAAACAATACATGTAGAACATAACATTGTCTATAATTGTATTTTTAAGAAACTTTTTCTATCATCAACCGTTGTCGAGATATCTGTCTATTACTATTTTAATTAATTCGTTTTTGCAAATATCTCGTTTCGTATGCATCAAATCGTGAACAAAATTATGACAAAACTTGTAGTACATAACATTATATAGAATTGTATGCTACACAAACTATTCTTATCATCAACAATTTTCGAGATATCTGTCTATTACTATTTTAATTAATTCGTTTTTGCAAATATCTCTTTTCGTATGCATCAAATCGTGAACAAAGTTAAAACAAAACATGTAGAACATAACATTGTCTATAATTGTATCTTTAAGAAACTTTTTCTATCATGAACCGTTTTCGAGATATCTGTCTATTACTATTTTAATTAATAATTTTTTGCAAATATCTCTTTTCGTATGCATCAAATCGTGAACAAAGTTAGAACAAAACTTGTAGAACATAACATTGTCTATAATTGTATTTTTAAGAAACTTTTTCTATCATCAACAATTTTCGAGATATCTGTCTATTACTATTTTAATTTATTCGTTTTTGCAAATATCTCTTTTAGTATGCTTGAAATCGTGAATAAAGTTAGTACAAAACTTGTAGAACATAACATTATCTACAATTTTATGCTTAACAAACTTTTCCTATAATCAACAATTTTCGAGATATCTGTCTATTACTATTTTAATTAATTCGGTTTTGCAAATATCTCTTTTCGTATGCATCAAATCGTGAACAAAGTTAAAACAAAACATGTAGAACATAACATTATCTATAATTGTATCAAAAAGAAACTTTTCCTATCATCAACCGTTGTCGATATATCTGTCTGTTACTATTTTAATTATTCAGTTTTTACAAATATCTCGTCTCCTATGCATAGGATTGTAAACAAAGTTTATACAAGCGTGAAGACCATTAAATTTCCAACAATTTTGTTCATAGCAAATTTTTTTCTATCACTTACCATTGTCGAGATATCTGTCATTTTTGTTATATTATAAAAGTGGTCTGATTCTGGAAAGGTGACCGATCCGCCATGTAAGACCGGGTTTTTCGTGATGGGTAAAGTGTGTTCTTTCGATCCAAGTTGGTTTCACATTTCCTATATGTTTAGGCCTAAGACCTATTTTTTTTTATTTTCAACCCCAGTCTGAACGGTGACCGATTTGAGAATAACTAAATCTGCTGTGGTGTTCTCCTAAGAGGGCTCTTTCTTAAAATGCGTCCAGTTCGTATCCTATATATTTAGGCCCAGACCCCATTTTTTCGCGATTGTCTTACCGCTGTAAAAAAAATCAGTGACCGCTTTGAGTCATAAGACCGAGGCTAAATGATGTACTTTGGCGTCTATTTTCGAGCTAGACTGAATCCAGCTTTCCTATAATTATAATACGTTTAGGCCCTAGACCGTTGGTGGCTCTGGATCTAATTCTTCCATTTTGACGGATTTTTTTTTATTTCTAATTGAATTCGATAGAACAAATTCGGAACTAAATCCCATACATACTCGCATCGTTCTAGGACACGGGGTCCCGCTGAGTGCAGGTACACGAAGCAAGGGAGGGTGATCGATCGCATCGATCGCATCGCACCAAATTAGGACACACGTTTTTTGATCGCGCGATCGGTTTCATCGCGCGATGAGATCGCATCGCACCATCGCGCGTGCGATGGCAATAGGACACCGCCTCACGGTGACGTCCCGATGACGGTTGCGGTGGACAAACGGCCTTATGGTCTAGCCGGGCAATAATATTTGTATTTCATTATAATCCACCGCTGGTCAATAATGTGATTTGAATTTGGAACCGCATCCACAGACTATTTATAATAGTTACTACGTCCGCAACTCAAAATTCGTATAAAAACTTATCATAGAGATCTGCACTACAATAATTTATTCAAAAATCGAACTGGCCATCACGAGTAAAACACAAAAAAAGGAAAAACCCGCTCCGCTCGGGAGTTAGCCCTTAGAATCCTTAGTTACGCTCGGGATTCAATAAGACACTGCTTTTATGCCTTTGGTGTATGTATAATCTACTATTATTCTCAGTAGACCGGTAAAATTTTGAGAAAAAGGCCTCCGTTTCAAGTCTAGAAGCAAATCATATTACTTTTTAGTAACAAATGTTTTCTTACTAATTCGATACCGCTGAATCCGAAAATGCTTGTTACCAACTCGAAATTCCAGCCGGAAGCGAGATATTCAAGATGGCGGCCAAAAAACCGGAAATCGACGTATTTTACGCCTCCTAAGACCTATAACCCTGATTTAAACACCAAATTGTTTAGTTTTGAGGGCATAAAATACACATACATACAGACATTCATACACTCACGACCATAATCTCTTTCGGGGTGGACAGAAACGTTGCTATAACTACCAGTTGTCTTGCATACAGTTGCAAAGCTCACTTTAGCGTATTGAAGGTAGCATAGCATATTATGCTCACGACTATATTCCCCGAGGGGGTAGTCAGAGTTATTCTGAAAACTCAGAACATTCACGTTTCTCTAAGTAATAGGCGTAGGCAAGGCATAGGCATAGGCCTATTAAAAGATTCAATATTAAATTAATTACGAATTCGAGATTAAACGCACATACACAAAAATAGAATTTGAAGTCAGTTTATATTATTTATTATAACTTATTATTTATTAAGAAATATTTTAGATAACCAAAGAATCCTCGCTATGCGTATTTAAACATAGAGCTCGACATTTACAAATCTTCATACATGGGTTGGACCCTTTTCTGCACCGGCACTGGTTCGTTTGGCACAAGCCTTTGCAACCACATGCACGAAGAGCATCGCAGTAGGCGGGAATAGGTGGCAGCCTCATGAGAATTGGCTTTAAAAAATAAAAAAAAGGTTCTAGAGTGCCAGACCTATGAAACAACTCCAAAGTAGCCAGCAACCAAGGAATATACTACTCTCCAGCGACTGACTAGCTCTACCTTCGCTCAGTGACGGTTCTCATCGCGCAATCGTGTGGTGTATTGAGGCATTTTGCTGCCAATCAGCGACGACTTTGCCATTTATTATTATGGTCATACACCCAATGATGGGACATATTCAACTACTCACAGGTCTTACGTATGCTATTGGTGAGGCCGACCAGTCGGTATACCAAATATTGGCGCCTTCGGTATACCACAAAGCAACAGATTGGCAAAGTTTTGAACTACAACCCAAAAATTATCATTGGAGGAGAGGAAATCCCCAGAGTCGAGGAGGCTAGAAATCTAGGCCCTTTTGGTCGACAGTGAGCTGAGATACGTGGAACATATAAGCAGTAAGATAAGAACAGCGTTTTACAAACTAAAGGTATTGTATAACATAAGGAAGTACATATCGGAGGATTTGCGTGCCCTACTCGCAGACCTGCTTGTTCGGTCTCCCTTCAACTACTGCAGCTTACTGTACGGTCCCCGACTACATGCAAAAACAGAACAATATACAACGGGTACAAAATGCCTGTGCGAGATTTTGTTTTAGGATACCAAAGCGAGAACGAAAAGTGAAATATTTAAATCGGAAAGGCATCCTTAATATGAAAGCTAGACGGGAACTTTACTATGCGTGCTCAGTGCAAAAATTAATATGGAGCAAGAACCCGGAATACCTTTTCGAAAAATTTACATGGTCAAGATTTGTACAAATTCGTTTCCTCCGATCTGTTGCACAGAACCTACTTGTGGTGCCGTACCACAGGACAGCCGGCTATAAAGGATGTTTCAAGTACAGCGCGTCAAAAGTGTGGAATGATCTGCCCCCTCCCATGCGCAAAAAAATGTCGATAACCTTATTTAAAGCTAAATATAAAGCCACCTTAGTCGACAGACAGAAAAACACTGAAAACTTAAAACAACCTTATAAAACGTCGGTTGTGCTGAGGTTCGCTAGCACTAAATAATAAAAACCTAACACCTTCACATAAATTTACTCACACACATACATACAAAACTACACATGAATACACACACACTCATACACAAAAGCACACTCACGAACGAACACCTACAAGATGATATTAATGTACTCTCCCAGCTAACTAAACTCTAACCCAACAACTTGCCAGAGTCAGGGTGGCCTGAAAAACAGCGCTGTACAATCAGACTTGTGTCTATTGTCAGCATCTGCTGAGAGCCATCCCATTGCCTAATTCTAATTGTAGTGTACTTAATTAGTTAGTAAATTTTCTGCTTTCTCATATTTTTTAAATAAAAATGTTAATTCTTGATTAAGTAGATTAAGCAGTCTTTGTTTTGTAAAGTTTATACTGGCAATAAAATATTTTCTATTCTATATTCTATTCTAATTAAACTTATTAATGTAAATTTATTTAATGATAATAAAAAGAAAAATGGGAAACTATTTACAAAATAAATAATTAGGAGTATTTATGGGGAATTAGGGGATAGGAAATTAGGGTTTAGGAATGTAATGCATTAAGATCAATTCTTGAATTGTCGTCTCTTTGTCTGTTTGTTTGTGCACGCATAACTTAAAATCTACTGAATCAATTACAATGGGGTTATTACAAAAGCATAGAAAATAGTGTGTATTAACATTTAATTTTTAATTTATCGCAATCGATAAACTAAATCAAAAGTTATGAGTATTAAACGTTTTCAAGTACGCGTATCAGTGGTTTGCGCGTACGATATTGCGAACGCCACTAGTAACACATAAAAAAAACGCACTAGCAGACACCAAATGCTATTTTCATGTATTTGGGTGTATTTCTTGTCCTCAAAAACTTAAAATTAGCTTTAAATTTCGTTTAAATAGACCTTAGATGGCGAAAAAAGTGTCGATTTCCGGTTATAACCGCCATCATGAATTTCTCACTTCCGGTTGGGATTTCGAGTTGGTAACAAGCATTTTCGGATTCAGTGGGGTCGAATTAGCTAGAAAACACTTGTTACCAAAAAGTAATATGATTTGCTTCTAGCTGTCAAATTTTTCAATTTTAATTCTGGTCTACAGTGCGTTTTGTGTAGTCGTGACGTCAATGCGACCAGATAACGAGGTCATAATATAGCGAGATATCTTACGGTTACTTATTTCGATTCGACTTTTTTCTCCGAAATTGTTGTCTCAAATGATAATTAATTCTAAATTGAGAGTACTTCCTAGCACCAAGATTTTAAAGAGAACTTCGATAGAAGATCTTTAGAAAAGGGTTAGTCCACCCTGATCACGCGATCCGTTATTGGTGGAAACGGATCACGCGCCAAAGCTGCACTCTGATCACGAGATCAGTTTCGCCTAAAATAAAATGCATTTGGTTTTGTAGAATCGATCACGTGATCCGATTCCACCGAAGCACAATAATAAATAATTTCCAATCTGATCACACAAGGTTCAGTCACACCCGGGACTTCATAATAATGGACGAGATTCACTCTCTCCTAATGTGCCCAAAATAAAATTATTGAAATGAAAGTACCTTTAGGGTGTTTCGTGATAACCTTGCCTGAGAGGTGACCATATATTTGAAAGGTGAAGAAAGCAAAAAGTATTTTGGCTAACACAAAAGATCCCACTGGGTCGAAGTTTTGCTGGCTTACCAGCCCCCACAACAAGATAAGATAGGATATAATTGTGGTTTTTTGTATGGGCCCGCCATAGTTCGCCATCGGTCAGTGATAAAAACGTAGTGATTAAATTGTTCAGTGGTCAATGGGTCTCAAGTCTCAACCCTAATTCAATAAAAAATGATTTACTGTCTATTATTTTACAGAAGTGCTGCAAAGAATGCGGTAAAGGAACAGAAAAAGGCTCCAGGGGGGAGAACTGTGAGGTGGAGGCGCGGGGAAAAAACGACGAAGAACTTCTGGCTGTTGAGGCCTTTATTAAGTGCTGCAAGGTACCTTCTGACAGAAGTATCCAATAGATCAGGATTGAGCTTATGTCAGAAAATTTAAGTACGTAGGTTGTCATAGGTAGCTCTGAAAATTTATGAAAGTGAATATGAATTGATTTATCCCCTAGGGGAGCGTGTAATCTCTATGGTTTATCCCGAAGAACTGACAACCGATGGGGAGTCCTAATTCTAGGATGGTGACTACGATCTGGTGGGAAGTGGGATACCTTTCGGCGCCGGAATGCCGACTTGCGACTAGTAATTGTAATTGGTAGCATTGAATAATTATGTATAATTATAAATGTCCACCACGATCAGCAGTGCGGGGCACGCACTCGGGGCTTCGCGATGCAGCACGCGCCCGGCACATGCTAAGTAAGACTGATCTGGGTGTCGCCTCTAATAGGTACCTCAATGGTTTGTTAGTCCATCACGCGTGCCCATTGCGGATTGGTAGACTTCACATAGGCTGTTCACCACTACGCATCGGAATTTCTTCTTCAACGTATGCTGGTTTCCTTCCGATGTTTTCCTTCACCGTTTGAGAGTAGTCGGTATTACGTACATAAGTTAGAAAAACTCATTGGTACATGGCATGTCGCTTGTGCGGACTCCACGATTGAGGCCGGTATTACAGAACGACACTCAAGTGGAGATCTCTTCTTAAGTAAAGATAGACAAGGATGCATGTATACGTTGTATGTATTTGCATCCTTTTCTATCTATACTCAAGAAGAGATCTCCACTTGAGTGTCGTTCTGTAATACCGGCCTGAGTTTCCAAACCGAAACGCACCACCAACGCTCTTAAATTTCTACCATCGTATCATAAATTTTTTACAGAAAGCAGAACAAAAAGACGAGAAAACAGAATCTGAAACAACAGAACAGAAGAAATATGACTATAATTCTACAAATTCTTCTGGAAGTGGTATGTATCAAATATTTTTCTTAATATCCTTTTTCTCCTAGATCAGGTGTAGTGAAAACGTACTCATTAGGATAGCTAGCGAATTTTTTGTTAGGTAACCGGCTCTACTAGCCAACTTATCATCCACCGCCCTGACTCCTGACTCGACACCGTGGCAAGACTCATAGACGTGGCACGGTAGGATCCAAAAGTTCATTTGTAAGGTTATAGAGCACATTTTAATGGTAGAAGAATACGATTATTTCACAAATAATAACAATTCTGGAATGAGTTGTCCAGCCCTTGCATGTCTTACTATCTGGAACGAGCGAAACCCTGCTGAGTAGTTACAACCTTGTATATTGACAGCCGTTTTCTTGACTTACATTTAGAGAACTTTAAGCCTTTAAGAAACACGACAAGCCTTAGCCAGGGTCGAAAAAAAAAATTTTTACGTGTTCTTATAAAATTTTGGTAGGTATATTTGGCGTTCACTATATTTTTCATCGGTAAGAACCTGTTAAAAAATTTTAATATTAGAGTAAATAATATCCGCGTAGCTTTTAAAAACTGTAGGTGCTCGGGGTGTACCCAACTAAGTAAGTTCTGCAAGTTCTCCAAAAAGGAAATAAAAAAAAATATATGCGGTCGAATTGAGAAACCTCCTCCTTTTTTGAAGTCGGTTAATAAATAACGAACTTTTCTCAAACATGCTTGGAAATGTGAGCATTATTTTGACAAGCTTCTTCGAGATAAATCGAAATTGCAGTACTGGCCAAATACATGCGCGCAGCGGCCGGCAATGTTGTATGAAAATCCATATCTGTCGTGTTTAGCGGCCAAATAAATTACATAGTAAACTCATGTATCTGTCGTATAATTTAAAAATGGAACGATCTTTTTCTCCGAAACATGGCGACCATGGAGGTAACTCATCAAAGGTTTTATTTAAATTTCGTACTGGCTTGCAAATAGAAAGCTGTTTATTGAAAAAAAAAACAAATTGTTGTTCGTTGTTCGTCATTGATTTTGAAAAGAGTTTTAATTTCTGCGAATTATTTGAGAAAATTTACTGTTTTAATTTCCGCGCATTGTTTGAGAAATAGTACATTACTGCAGCGGCCAGCAACAGAGGCATAGATGGACGAACGTGTAAATGTGGGCCGAGGCGAAGCCGAGGCACACATACGTAAGTCCATCAATGCCTAGTTGTGGCCAAGGCTTGTATAGTACTTTTCTCAAATAATGCGCGGAAATTAAAACAGTAAATTTTCTCAAATAATTCGCGGAAATTAAAACTCTTTTCAAAATCAATGACGAACAACGAACAACAATTTGTTTTTTTTTTCAATAAACAGCTTTCTATTTGCTACCTATTTGCTAACTTTAGTAGGTACCTTATGTGGTCTAGGGTTGCACAAAGAGAGGATTTTTCAAAATTCACCCCCCGAGGGAGTGAAACAGGGGTCCAAAGTTTGTATGGGGAATAAAGATTAGTCAGACTATTTTATTCGAAACTGCACAGGAGTATTCCTATTGATAAATGAGTAAACCAGTGTTTCAGATTTTTTTTCAAAATTCAACCCCTGAATGGGGTGTCAAAGTCTGAAAATCAAGATTGGTATTGTTTGTATGGTTTATGGGGCCGCTGATTACGAAAACAACAATGATTTTAAAATCCGACGTGGTGGACGTGAAATACCAACATGCCATGTTGGGTGCGACAGGGTTGAAATGTCTAAATTTCATTATGGGTTTCATTTTTATGGGACGTTAATTGGGGATGAGTAGAGTGTTAGTAGGGTGTGAGTAGGTGGTGCGTAATAAAATGGTGAGTAGGGGGTGCGTAAGTGGTGAGGAGAGGATGCGTAGGGGTTCCGTAGGAGGGGTGTAGGGGGGTGCGTAGGGGTGCGTAAGGGGTGCGTAGGGGTGCGTACGGCGTATGTACTGGGTACGTAGGGGATGTGTAGGGGGTGCGTAAGGGGTGCGTAGGGGTGCGTACGGCGTATGTACTGGGTACGTAGGGGGTGTGTAGGGGGTGCGTAAGGGGTCCGTAGGGGTGCGTACAGCGTATGTACTAGGTACGTAGGGGGTGCGTAGAGTATGAGTACGGGGTGCATAGGGGTGAGTAGGGGGTACGTAAGGGTGAGTAGGGGTGCGAAAGTGGTACGTAGAGAGGGCGAGTAGGGGTTGCGTAGGGGGTGCGTAGGGGCTGCTTAGGGGCTGAGTAGGGGGAGCCTATAGGTGGCGCATAGGGGGTACGAAGGGGGTGCGTAGGGGTAAGTAGGGGGTGCGTAAGTGGTGAGTAGGGGGTGCATAAAGGGGGTGAATACGGGTGCGTAGGAGTGTGTAGGGGGTACGTTGGGGGTGCGTAGGAGATGAGTAGTAGGTGCGTAGGAGATGAGTAGTAGGTGCGTAGGAGTGTGCAGGGGGTACGTTGGGGTGAGTAGGGGGTGCATATAGGGGGTAAGGGTGCGTAGGGGTGAGTTGGAGATGCGTAGGGGGTGAGTAGTGGGTGCGTAGGGGATGAGTAGGGGTGCGTAGGGAATGAGTACGGGGTGCATAGGGGTGAGTAGGGAGGGGGTATGTAAGGGTGAGTAGGAGGTGCATAGAGGGATGAGTAGGGGTGTTCTTTCAGAAGTCACAAAGACAAGTCAGTGCCACAAAAAAAATAACAAAAAACAAATCCTAAGTCCACGCGTGCGAAGTCGCGGGCAACAGCTAGTGATAGAATATGCTGGAAAATTTTATTTTTATAAAACCTTATTGTACCATATTTTTGCAAATAAATTATCATTTGTATGTCTTTTCCTTATCTCGGGACATAAGTGTCCCGGACCTTTGGAAGGCGTGCGTGGGGCCGAAGCCAACACGTAGAGGCCCGTCAGACAATTTGATCTAAATGGAAATGTAACACCAACCGGCAACTATCCCAGTATACACTATATAAGTGCATCCAACACAGCCTCCGGTCAGTGTAGGACTATTGTGAGAAGTGGAAAGAAACAATTATCATTTGTTGGTATTTCTCGGGCCGAAGCCCGGACCTTTGGAAGGCTTGCGTGGGGACACAGGTCCAACACGTAGAGGCCCCTTAGAGACACTTTTATCTAAATGCAATGGGATGCACCAACCGTGGTCTATCTCTGAATGCATTATGAAAATGCACCAGAAGACATATCACGTTCGGTGCAGAGACTATTGTAGGAAGGACAAAATAAAACTACTCGGGTTATGGGGGTGAACTTGGTGGGCCGGGAAATCTGGGTTATTGCGGAGAGACTCGGGACGCCTGCCGTAACAAATGTCTCTAAGTTTGTCAAAAATGGCAGACGGTGACTTGCCAACTCATTTGATGGGCCCCCCAAAATGGCCGCTCGGAAGGAGCGACAAGACGGCAACTAGTGAGCGGCTAAGGTTGTAGAGAGGTGAGTCTGCGGGCGCCAGTTTCCGGTGCTAAGCGCACCAGTCAGCAGGCCCCCGGCGTTATGACATTTTACACTTCCAACCTGGAGCATAGGTTCCGCTCTTGCGACTCCACTCCTGGCCGGCCGGTTAAGGCAAGACAGGAGGTGAGGGCCAAATCAATCCGGGCCCTCTGGAGAATCGGGTCCGTGGTGTCGCCAAATTATTATTATCATTATCCAAAATTGTAGATATCGACGAGTGCGCGCTCGGTTCCCACAATTGCGTACGCGTCGTCGCCATCGCCGGCCCTGACTACCAATGCAAAGAACATCCTGACTTCATTAGATGTGTGCACAAACAACCCTCTATGACGAGGACGACGTCTACCACTCCTGATCCTATGTATGAGGAAGAATATTACGTTTCAAAGTAAGTATCTTTAAGAAATTTTTGTGGTAGATAGGTTAGGTTAGGTTAGATTAAGCTTTGTCTATCTGTCGACGGTAATGAATCAAGAGCAGCTACGGTAGTTCAAAAGGAATCTTACACAGGGTGTAACAAAACACCCTAGTCATACTTAAGGGGGTGCTTCAGACCTTCAAATTGAACAACATTCACTATAGAGCCAACAAAACAACAGTACCAACTCGACTAAAATGTATGGAACAACATATACAGGGTCCTTTTAAATATGCTGACACTTTTTAAGGGGATGATCAGACCATCATACTGATACTCTATGGGACCAACATCGAAATCGCGAAAAAAATCAGCTGTCCCATACATTTGGCTCGAGTAGGTTTGTAACTTTATATGGAAGAGCTGATAATTTTTTTCGCGATTTCGATGTTGGTGCCATAGAGAAAGTTGTTCAGTTTGACGGTCTGATCATCCCCTTAAAAAAGTGTCAGCATATTAAGAAGGACCCTGATTGTGGCTGTGGCTGATTTTTTTTTCTCGATGTTGGCTCCAAAGCAAGTTATGAATTCATGGCAATGAAGTGGATATTATACCTGATATGAACCTCAGGAGATTGCTTTTGATCGCAACTCAAAACATGATAAAATATCTTTTTTAGAAACAGCTGGCCAAGTCTTTGAGTTAAAGCGACTAGTTGCTAGTCGTTCTAATTGATCTTTCAATATTTCTACTGCTGTCTTTAGACTAGTGTCATATTAAGACTAGTAAGAGCAGAGTAAGAGTATCTAGTACTACATACAGTAAGGACACTCCCTGCTCCCACCAATTTTAACCTCCCTCTTGAAGCGTTGCGGAAACTGTTGTCTCGCTCACACTCACAATGTATCACACATGCTTACCTCTTCTTTAAATTTTTTCCCATTTGTATGAAATGATAGCTAAGTGTCCAACGTGTTCTAAACTGGAGCAGGGAAAGTAGAAAAAAGATTTTTGATTGTTTTAGTGAAGTAACAAATGACAACCAGAATCAGCCCTCCGTAAACCGACTTGCACCTAAACCTGAACAAGAATCAACTACGACCAATACGACGATCACCTCAACTCCAAATCCTATTCAAAATCAAATAAATTCGATTGCTGTTTCAATTTCTTTTATTTTACCATTACTACCTACTTCATCAACTACAGAACCTGCGGCTACTCAAATAACAGAACCTCCAGAAAGACATGAAGAAAAAGATAATATAACCAATGTAATACCAAAGTCGGAATTCAATACACCTGAGAAGCGCAGATCAGAAGAGATAAGAAATATACAGCAACATCCAGAAACTACTAATAGTACGTCAAAATCAACTGATCAGGAACAGTCAGAGATATCTCCTGCTCAATATGCCGATCGAGTTGGTGAAGAAACAGCAAATGTCCAAGGTGAAAAAGCTAAAAATGTATCAGTAGTAGTTGATACAGGAAACAATCCAAAGAATAAATGGATGAAAGTGAATGATAATTCTAGCAAATGTAAATTTGGATTTGAAGTTGGTAGATATGGTGCCTGTTATGGTGAGTATATTATTTATTATTTCAGACGAATAGTTTCTTTCTGCTATTTGGCTTATTGAGCAAAAATGAATACCAACAACTCGATACCAAAAAAGCTGGAATTCATAACTATATCTCCATCAAATTCCAGACGTAGACGAATGTTCCACAAATCGCCACAGATGCTCAAGGCTGACTGAAACCTGTAGAAACGTCAAGGGAGGGTACATCTGTGACTGCGCGCCTGGCTTCCGAAGAGATTTGCTCACTGGTGTCTGTGATATCATCACTACATCTTCTTCTACTACTAGTACGACGCTACCACCGCCTAGGTCGTCGACAAGTAAGTTTTTAGTTTCAAATTAAAAACTGAATTTGGCTTTGAAGTCGAGTAGGAAATTTACGCCCGATCAGGTCAATTTTGATAAGTATTATTTGAAAAATGGTAGCTAGGCCCTTTTGAAATTCTGATGGCTTTACCGGTTGCCCATCCGCCCCATGCACAACATCCCTGCGAGTATAGCATAGCTCTTGCGACTCCTCTCTGTGCAGAATGTGGCTTGAAGTAGATCTAATCCTCTAGTGGTCCGCCTGCTCCGACCAGCCATCTAAAAGATGTTGTACATGAGGTCAGGGATTTTCCCCTAGAGCTCGAGTCCGTGATGATGACACTGGCCAACAACTCGCTAAATGCTGCCCTGGCTGTTTCTATTATTAATATCCGATAAAATATTTCAGGTCAGAGCTACCTCAAGGGTTATCCAGAATACCGACCACCAACTACCAGACCGTTCAGGCCTCGCAACATTTGCGGTCCCGGTTATCACCTCAATTCCAGCACTGGCAAGTGTGAAGGTAAGAGATTATCATCATCATCATCATAGGCCTGTATTTCATCTGTAACAGAGATTGTGATTGTGATTTTTGAATCATCCTATCCCACAGTCCGACTTAATCATCATCAGTCTATAAACGTCCCACTGCAGGGCACAGCACCATGCGTGCACAATGCGGATTGGTAGACTTCTTCACATACACATCAGAATTTCTTCAACACGCTCAGGAGACCGTTAGTGCTGGCTCGGTGCCTGCCCAACATGGAGGGGCACCGTTTTCTCAATATAGCATAAAAGTCGTCCATATCAGTATCCTGAATGCGTTATTATATTGTACGTGTAGATCGCTGTATGCCCTCTGCGTATACCGGGTCCAAAGGCTGCACGTGTAGAAAGACTGACAAAATGCTTTAAAAAGTGTGATTTTTACTTGTTTCGTACATCGTGTAAACCTTCGTGCCAGCATATTACAACGGACAGTCAGGGACCTACGCTCCCTCTCAATATCGCAATTATCCCTGAGATCATCAGTGACCCAGTGGCCCAAGTACTTGAACTTTGTCACCCATCCTAGGGGAGTGCCACTAAGTGAGACTACAGGTACATTGCAGTAGTTGATATTATTAGTCCTAAACATCATCAGCTCACTCTTCTTGTCTTGACATTGTACTTGAGCACGTGGGCCACATGACTCACAGACAGCTACAAGCGTCCAAAGTGCTCCGATCGATGGACTCAGCAGCACCATATCATCTGCTAATCATCTAATACTTACAATTCTAAGAAAAAAACATTTCAATCGCCAGTTATAATGGGGTGGATTCTAACATGTTGGATCCCGGAGAATGAAGGTCAGGGTCAACTTTGAAAAAGTTGGTGGGATGACCTGCATACCTTCAATAATTATGGGCGGTTCGAGCTGGCTTAAGACAGGGATAAAATATAGAGAATAAATGGGAAAGCCTTTGCCCAGCAGTGGGATCAATAAGGAAAAAAAAAAGGCGCAGAACTGAAAAATATTCGAAATATTAAACTACGGAGATTTATCCCTTACTTACCTATTTAAAAACAAAAAGTCACTTGCTGACTGACTACTAATCACAAATTCTCCCAGACTATGTAGAACTATATACTATTACCTATTCTGTGCCCAGACTTAAAAATCTACTTAAACTTCTCTATTGCTTGCTTATCGTGTCGACTTCAACACAACAAAGTCGCTAAATAGTACTTTGCCAGAATTTGGCAACCGATACTGCACCGTCGCTAACTTCTCTATTGACTTTAACTGCTCTACAAAGCGGGATTTTTTCAAATAAAACACAAAGTAAAGGTGGACAATTATTTTATTGTATGAGATTTTTCATTTCTGAAAATCACTGAAGCAAACCGTCTAGTCGGTATAATAATCATCGGTTACGCTTGACAGATATCGACGAATGTTCAACTGGTCAAGCATCGTGCGGAGCCAGGCTGTGCACAAATCTGCCAGGAGGATACATCTGCAGCTGCCCACCAGGTCACAAGCTGGTCGGAGGCAATCGTTGTGAAGATGTCGACGAATGCACTTTGGGAGGAAATGTGGTAATACTACTTATTGATGTTGTACTTTTTTAAGCTCAGTAATTTTCAGGGCCGTCTTTACACGGGGATGCAGCGTTCGGCACATTCGGCTTGCTCAGTTACGACTTGCAATGTGCAATTCAGACAATACCAGAGCTTTTTTTTTTGGGAAGGGGTGCGACCCAATATCTTTTGAAAGCTTCCTGGTTGCGCAAATTGATTCTCGCAACTCGGCGCTCAGTATAGGTAAAACTGACTGTTAATTTTGTCATCGTCATTATTGTTACGCTAATTCAACTTAAATGTGTTTCAGCATATATGCTCACAGAATGCAGACTGTGTTAACACTGTTGGATCGTATCAGTGCAGATGTCATACTGGATTCAGATCTGCTCCAGTTAATGATAAGGTAAAGATCATAATTTATATACAATGTTCACATGTTTCTTGAGTTGAAGAATATCTTTTGAACTAGACCAATGATAATAAATATACACTATGTGTAATCTTAGTTGTCTTATTGTGGTTTTAGTTTTGCTCGTAAAATCAGGAGAAATATTTATCTGTTATGCAAGGCTGCAAAGTTGCTTTTTGGCGCGAGTACTTGTATTGAAACTTGAGCAAGCGAAGGATGTTCAAATATAGAATCCTGAGCGGAGCGAAGGTTTCAAAAGTACGAGACGCAGAATAACTTTGCTGCCGAGCGAAACACAAAACTTTTCACCTCACTACAGCGAGGAAAATTTCAATGCGCCAACCTCATTTTTAGAATAATCGCACTGGCCAGCACGAAAATAGCATGAAAAATGTTTTTGGGCTTTTTTTCTTTATTGAATAGAAAGATTCGAATTTTTAAAACTCTTTCCACGCTAGCGGATAAAATGCACTTTTGCACTCAGATTTCGAATGAGAAACAGAATCTTTCCGAGCTTGTGAGGTGAAAATATAATTTATTAAGTAGAATTATTTTAATTTAAGCAATATCATTTTAGCTGCATCTACATTATCTATTCTGCAAACATGAATGATATTCTTATTAGGTAGGTAGTACCACAGATTATTTACCGTAACAGATAGTTCACTCAACATTGCACTCAACCCGATTTTTCGAATTACGAACGCGCACTTCAGGGACAAAAAATAAAATGAGCCTTATGTCAATGAGCGACGATGCACACCTCGGAGGTGTCCGGCTGTCAAACGTACCTGAGCTGAGGAGTGAGACAGGACTGGTAGTACTTGATAAAGGCAAAAATCTACTATAGATCGAGCACCGGAACATGACCGATGACCTTGAATTGAATGCACAGAAATCAAATTCTGATCTATTTGATGAGGGGAAGCCAAAGGCGGCCGACGCGCGGATGCCATTGGCCTATTAGTCGCCTTTCACGTCATCAACCTGAGAAAAAATGTGCCAGGAAATGTTTCTGACAACAAAAACTCCTTACCTGCAGGTTTGCGTGGACGTCGACGAATGCACAGACTCACCATTAGGGTCTCTGTGCCAGCAGCGATGCAACAACGTGTGGGGCGGGTACCGGTGCTCCTGCCACAGGGGTTACCGGTTGAACACCGATAACAGGTATGCGTCTCCATCATCTTCTTTCGAGTCGATGGCATAATCATTGATGTATACTTGTCATCTGTTTCTGTGAGAACCATAATATAGTACAATGTTCTTGGTAAGGACATTGTGAACATTCGTCCTGTTACTAAACTGCACGTTATACAGGTTCCTTATTAATATGCTGACACTTTTTTAAGGCGATGATCAGACCATCAAACTAAACATCTTTCTCTATGGGACCAACATCAAAATTGCGAAAAAAAAATCAGCTGTCCCATACATTTGGCTCGAGTAGGTTTGCAGTTTTGTATGGAAGTGCTGATTTTTTTTTCGCGATTTCGATGTTGGCGCCTAAGAGAAAGTTATTCAGTTTGTAGGTCTGATCATCCCCTTAAAATAGTGTCAGCATTATTAAGAAGAAACCTCTGTACAGGTGATTTTGTATTCACTTTCCAAATGGACCTGGTGGTTTAGACCTCCAAACTGAATAACTTTAACTATACTGTATGTACTGTTTTAAATGAATATAGTGTTATAATATCTTATAAAAAATAAATCGCTAAGAGAGAAATCAGCTGATCCATACTAAACTGCAGTGCTATTCTGTAAGGTGTATTTGTACAACTCGAATCTGAATCCGCAGTGAGTTTGCAAATTGGCATTCTGTAAAATGACTCATTAAACGAATTCTATGCCAGCGCCACCATTGCGGGTGTGGCGGCGAGTTGAACTAGTGTTATCGAGTCTTTATCGTTTGTTTGTATGGTTTGACGTCTCAAGTGGCATTTTGTAAGCAAAATTCCGCTCACACTTCGCACTCGACATTCGAAAACAAATGTCAAATAAAATGTTAGTCCATTGCCAGTGTAAACGTGAACAAGTTCTAAAAAACTGTAAATAATGTCAATATTTTTTAAATAAATTAAATATTTTGGACAATGTCACACAAATTATCTAGTCACATTTAAAGTACCAGAATCTAGCCTGGACTTGTATTATGATGACTAGACAACGATATAGAATACATATATAAATACAAACATCCATGACTCGGGTACAAATATTCATATTCATCATACAAATATTTGTCCCTTACGGGATTCGAACCCGCGACCCTCGGCACAGCAGGCAGGTTCACTACCGACTGTGCTACCGGGCCGTCAATATATATATATTATAGCCGCATTTGATTTGTGCTTATTTTTTAAGGGCCTAATTGGCTACTTGACAACTAGTCAAATCAGCTACTCTTTATCGGACGTCAAAACATGCGCTTTGTATGAAGATTTGTACTAAATATTGAGTTGTGACGTCATCAACATTTTCATTACTTTTTATAGTTTATCTTGTTATTAAAAATAGTATTCAAGCTAAAAACTCAATGAAAATGGGAGTTTAGCGTTATTTTCTAACCCTCTTTTTATTGAGTAGATAAAAATAAAATATATTGAATGTAGTCAAATACCCAATTGTTAATTATGGCACTTTTTTCTTACTCAAAACATTATTTCGTTAGTGGTATTTTACAAAGTGCGTCAGTTTGCGGTGACCAAAGAAACCAATGAACTATCTATAAAATATCAATTACCTATCATGCAGAGATAATAATATGTGCGTAGGTAGGTACCTAAAATAGAAGAATTATTGCAAGGATTCAACATTTAGTTAAGAGTTAAGAGTGCAAACTACTCGCAAAAAGGTAAGTTAAGTAATTTTGTGTACCTAAATGTGTTTGTGATTAGAATGTTCGGGATATATAAGAATGCCAGATTTTCCCTTAATTATTTCCTCGCAAGTCTGAAGACTCACAATTCAAAATCCGTTGTGCCTTATTTGTACATTATTTAGTACTAAAAACATATTTAGTTGCATCTCTCTACCACATCTAAATAATATCTATCTACCACATCTAAATAATAATATTTTCTAGTTTTGACAAAGTTACGGACCATGTTCTAAGCGTGTGTATAATTAACTAATTTCTTTTTTATGTTCCAGGTGAAACACACTGTGCATATTACCTCGTGGTACCTAAATGCTATAAGAGAAGAGAAAGAGGGTTGGTTTAAACAATCAATATCTTACAAAACCCTTTACCTGTACTCATAAGATTTAAATAAGGATAACAGGTAATTATAGGTTTTATTAATGTCCCTTATTTAATCTAATTTTATCTTAATTTAACCTAAGGTGATGGAAATACCTAGTTAGTGAGGTGTGATGTAATGTGTGATGTTGTCATGTATTTACTGGATAATTTCTCATTTCAGAATTTTACGTGAAATGGAAAGGCAAGCAGATGAATGAAGATTATAACGGTACAATGGCCTCGATTCGGAGTGTACCACGACTAAACTAAACTAAATGTATTCCTGTCACTTTCTAAAATAAGATTAAGAAAAGAGACAGAAAACCAACAGCTGACTTTAGTGCTGTCAAAGTGACGTTAAATGCGCAAAATAAGATGCCATCATAATGTACGCCATCTTATTTAAGTCGTTTTTGGGCGTTTAACGTCACTTTGACAGCACTAAAGTCAGCTGTTGGTTTTCTGTCTCTTTTCTTAATCTTATTTTAGAAAGTGACAGGATTACATTTAGTTTAGTTTAGTCGTGGTATACTCCGAATCGAGGCTGTAGAATACACCTTTCTACTAAGGGTTGGTTGAGGTTGATGTATATAATGAAACACAGATATAGTCTTCACTAGTGAATGTGACTAGCACACGTCCGCGCAGCACGGCGGTCGGTGCACGAATACCGAGCGAATGCACGATAGATATTCACCACAGACCGCGTCCGCCGATAGACGGCGCTACCGGCGCTTTCCACATTAACTACTCTTTATTGCTGTACACTACATCTCTTTCTTGTTTTAATTTATTTTTTACCTTTACTCGAATCTACCACCGCTTCGGAATGTATAGCCCGTGGAGAAGAAGCGGCGCAAGAAACTCCACAGTTTAGCTAATCTCTTAAATCTTATTACAATACAGTGTTGACTGTTATCAAAGCTATTACATCAAACAAATTACGAATTACTTATTGAGACTAATTTGTTTACTGAAAATAGATATTTATCAAATATTGATCTGAAATTGTTAAACACCAAATTCAACGATAAACAATGTTTATGGAAATTACAATCTCATTATATTAACACATTTGAGTTATTGTTACTTTTGTTCTATACTATCCCTTCCCTGTAAAAATATTTTTCTATTGATAGGTAGGTAAGTAAACCTACAAAAATAACGTTCCATAGGTCTTTATTATCTCTTATTTATTTATTTTGGCTAACTACTAGTCAAAGTCACTGCTTCAAGATCGTATCCATTTCCGTTTTATCAAATTAAGGAAGTAAGGACAAAAGAGTGAATCTGTGATAAGCACATACACTTATGCATTCAAAATATTCTGGCGGGTGCCAGCCATTGCAATAAAGCACTCACAGCTATTTTATTTGCATGACCCTTTAGCTTTTGCTAACAATTTGATAGTTGCATGGCTCTGTAACCCATATCATTTTATTGTTGCATGATATTTTAGCTTTCGCTAACAACTTCATAGTTGCATGGTCTTATAACCCATATAATTTTACAGTTTCATGAATGCTGATATAACGCTGACTGACAACAATATTAAGTAAGGTACACTAGGTCGCTTTCGTTACCAGCTATGTTCAGTAGTTACCTTTAGTTAGTCGACTAGACTAGTTTTGAGAAATCAGCAGTTTCAATTTAATGGACCCGTTTAATATGTAGATACTATTTTACGAACCATACAGTTATATCATTTGGTAGGCTTTAAAAAAATAATGCTATTTTTAATTACAATTTACATGAATTAAGTGCAACTGTTGTTTAAACTTAATTGCCTGGCGTCATATTATTACAGAACAGCAAATCATTTTGTTTTTTGACTTGCTTGCACTGAAATTATGTTCTTTATTTAAAGTATTATGAATTTATGATTAACCGATTTGGTTCAAGTACAGTATAGTATACTTTAACACATACAAATGATTAAATTAACAGTGCAGTGCCTGCAGTGATTAGGTTAGATACAGATTTTATCTATACAAAGAAGAAAGTGCAGTAAGTCATTAATTCCTTTAGAGTTATTCATAGCGTAGCTACTCACAATAATTAATGTCAATGGAATGACCAACTACAAGCTGCTAATAATTACTTATTTGACTTGTCATCTGAATGACCAACTACGAGCTGCTTATAATTATTTATTTGACTTGTCATTTGAATGACCAACTACAAGCTGCTGATAATGAAATAACAGTTTTTTTTTCAATCGAATGACCAGCTGCAAGTTGCTAATAATTATTTTATTTATTTGACTTGTCATCTGAATGACCAACTACAAGCTGCTGATAGTAAATTTGATAGCATTTGATGCCCAGCTAAAAGTTGCAAATGTCAATTGAATGACCAGCTACAAGTTGCTAATGTCAACTAAATGAACAGCTGAAAGTTGCTAATGTCAATTGAATAACCAGCTACAAATTGCTAATGTCAATTAAATGACCAGCTGAAAGATGCCAATGTCAATTAAATGACCAGCTACAAGTTTCTAATGTCAGTTGAATGACCAGCTAAAAGCTGCCAATGTCAATAGAATGACCAGCTGAAAGATGCTAATGTCAATGGAATGACCAACTACAAGCTGCTAATAATTACTTATTTGACTTGTCATCTGAATGACCAACTACGAGCTGCTTATAATTATCTATTTGACTTGTCATTTGAATGACCAACTACAAGCTGCTGATAATGAAATAACAGTTTTTTTTTTTCAATTGAATGACCAGCTGCAAGTTGCTAATAATTATTTTATTTATTTGACTTGTCATCTGAATGACCAACTACAAGCTGCTGATAGTAAATTTGATAGCATTTGATGCCCAGCTAAAAGTTGCAAATGTCAATTGAATGACCAGCTACAAGTTGCTAATGTCAATTAAATGAACAGCTGAAAGTTGCTAATGTCAATTGAATAACCAGCTACAAATTGCTAATGTCAATTAAATGACCAGCTGAAAGATGCCAATGTCAATTAAATGACCAGCTGAAAGATGCTAATGTCAATTGAATGACCAGCTACAAATTTATAATGTCAATTGAATAACCAGCTAAAAGCTGCCTATGTCAATTGAATGACTGAATGACCAGCTACAAGTTACTATGTCAATTAAATGACCAGCTGAAAGATGCCAATGTCAATTGAATGACCAGCTGAAAAATGCTAATGTCAATTGAATGACCAGCTACAAGTTTCTAATGTCAATTGAATAACCAGCTAAAAGCGGCCTATGTCAATTGAATGACTGAATAACCAGCTACAAGTTGCTAATGTCAATTAAATGCCCAGCTGAAAGATGCTGATGTCAATTGAATTACCAGCTAAAAGTTTCTAATGTCAATTGAATGATCAGCTAAAAGCTGCCTACGTCAATTGAATGACCAGCTGAAAGATGCTAATGTCAATTGAATGACCTGCTACTAGTTTCTAATGTCAATTGAATGACCAGCTAAAAGCTGCCAATGTCAATTGAATGACCAACTACAAGTTTCTAATGTCAATTGAATAACCCGCTAAAAGCGGCCTATGTCAATTGAATGACTGAATAACCAGCTACAAGTTGCTAATGTCAATTAAATGACCAGCTGAAACATGCTAATGTCAATTGAATTACCAGCTAAAAGTTTCTAATGTCAATTGAATGATCAGCTAAAAGCTGCCTATGTCAATTGAATGACCAGCTGAAAGATGCTAATGTCAATTGAATGACCTGCTACAAGTTTCTAATGTCATTTGAATGACCAGCTAAAAGCTGCCAATGTCAATTGAATGACCAACTGTACGTTGCTAATAACTGTTTGTTGTACATGGCAAAGCACTAACCATTAACATTACAAGCTGACAATATGAGAGTAATCACCCTGACCATTTCAAACCTCTTAGCTATTAATTGGAGACATTTTCTCTTTATTAAGCACTAAAGCAAGGAGGTATGGTTCAATCGGCGCCTTAGCAGTTGTCCTGTTGAAGGCTGGTTTTTCTGTGACATCTAGGAACATACAATCTGCGAACAAAATTGTTAACCAGTATTATCGGTTTGGTTATGAATGTTATGATGCTTGAATATGATATAGTTATTAATCTTCTCTCAACTGAGATGAGCGTTTCTTGTTAAAATGTGAGTAGGTATTTCAAGAAATACCAAATTTAATATGAAATCACCTGATCATTTTCTGATCCTTTTTGATACTTTTTGTAAATAATTGTCTGAATTAACATTGATCCTTAAAATATAAAATTCCTTGCTCAAATAGCCAAAGAAACTAATTAGTTTCGCCTGGAGTGATTACATCCATAATTATGACATTAACAACAATGTTGCAAAGATAAGATCAACGTAATGTTACCGAATTGAAGTTCTATAAAGTATAGATTACGTCAAACAAGTTCCGGTAACAAATAGGATGATGATGATGATTGGCAATTATGTTGGTACTATTGATGTTTGTATTGAAATATTTTCATGAACTAGTACCACCAAATAAGCTCCGAATGTGTTGTATATTATTATTGTTCTCGCATACCTACACTGAGAATGTCCAATAAGTAAAACGTTTAAAACGTAAAACTTTGGATTTCAACTTAAAGTTTTTGTGACATCAGAATGTTCGTTACGCCGAATGTTCGTTACGTCGAATGTTCGTTACGCCGAATGTTCGTTACGCCGAATGTTCGTTACGCCGAATGTTCGTTACGCCGAATGTTCGTTATGCTGAATGTTCGTTACGCCGAACATCCGTTACGCCGAATGTTCTATACGTAGAATGTTCGGTACGCATAATGGTAATAAGTAACTTTTATTAGAGACCATTACAACTACGAAGTACGACAATTACTTAAAAATGACAATGCGTCAATATAAGTATAAAAAACAATTGGAATAAACTCACTTGGCATATCTTGGTTACCTAATCCTGTTCGTCTCGAATCAAGACACTATTCTTAACCTTTGGTATGCCAGAACGCGGATCAGCATGATGAAAACCATTTATTTCTATTGTGTCTGGTTTTTCCGGCATACGAGAGGTTAATGGGCGTATTTTGGATACCTATTAGGCCATAATGACGGACTACAAGCATGCATTAGTATATGCTCACGACTACACTCCCCGAGGAGCAGTCAGAGACTCCAAAACCCCAGGACACCCTTGCCCCACCAGCACCGAAACTCCGTCCAGTCACGTGTAACGGGCAGTGAAACTGGAGCTACGGACTACGAGGCCCTTTTATATTTGCGGAATGCTTTGAATAAATTCTTTTAATCGTGTAAAGTAATACAGAATGATTACGTGACCTTAAAGATTGATGTCCGCAGCTGGCGTACATTTGTCCATCCTAGGCGCCGCGCCGCGCCGTCACGTGTTGTCCCACACCTTACTCCTGTCTGGTCTACCCTCTTTCCTCCAGCATCAGCATTCGATGGTCGACATGTGGGAAAAGAAATACAGTATGTAGATAATTCCAAATAAACGATTTAAAATCGGGACAAAAAACTATTTTTCCTTTTCTTTTGAAATATATTTTTATCACTGTGAACTTTAGGCAAAAATAAAGCAACGCTAGCAGACACCAGATAATTAAGATAATTCCCAATAAACGATTTAAAATCGGGACAAAACTATTTTTACTTTTCTTTTGAAATATATTTTAACACTGTGTAACTTTTTAGGCAACAAACAAAGCAACGCTAGTAGAAACCGTCTTCGATTGTGTTTAAATAAATAGCTTAGCTTCCTTAAAGGAACAGTGTAATTTTATTTCGTAGGCACCGTTTGCATTTTTAAATTTTCAACTCTCAACAAACTGATAAGCACTTTACTCACGTGAATTTCGAATCCCGGCGTCGCCAATGTAGAATACACCTTTCTACTAAGGGTTGGTTGAGGTTGATGTATATAATGAAACACAGATATAGTCTTCACTAGTGAATGTGACTAGCACACGTCCGCGCAGCACGGCGGTCGGTGCACGAATACCGAGCGAATGCACGATAGATATTCACCACAGACCGCGTCCGCCGATAGACGGCGCTACCGGCGCTTTCCACATTAACTACTCTTTATTGCTGTACACTACAGAGGCCATTGCCACAAAGGCATCGAATCGAAAATGTGCAAGTTATAAACACAAATAAACGAGAAGTGAAAATAGTTTATTAATAGAGGAATAATTTAGATTGTAATTGTAACACATCATAATGAAATTCAAAATATTATGTACATAATGTCTAAAATTATAAGGTGTGGGTTATCCCATCTGTGGCAATCTCCACACGGAAGGTATTGAATTTACTTAAAATATTAGGTATAAAATAATTAATTTTTCTGACCACCCTACATGTGTATGTATAAAATAATTAGGTAGGGGTAGCATTATAATTATAATGTTATCATAAAAAATGTAATTCATAACATAAAACATAGCTTTATTTCATTGCCTATTAAAATAAATAATATTAGTAAAATGAAAGCTGCTGAAATAAATAATTTTCCTAAAAGTTTTCATTTTCATTTAAATCTTAGTCACACAATCAAAACATCAACAACTTTAAATTATGGGTTACTAAATAAAATGAAGATGTAGGTCCCTATCTATGTAAAGAAACAATGATCAGAGTGACAACTCACGAAACAAGTAAATAATAATGTTTTTTTCATACAACTAAATTATTATTTATACTTATATTATCTACTTTTTACGTGATACACCACGTCACTTGTGTCTTGATCCCCTTTAAATGTTAACTTCAGCTGCAAGCATAAACCTATGGTTGTTAGATATTTGCACTTCAAACTTCAGCTCAACCATAAATTGTGATAGCTGATGAATATTATTCTGAAAAAGACTTCACTAAAATATAATTATATTCTATATTAACTCCATTACACATGTCACAAAACAAAAAGCTCTTTGTTTTGTTTTACCACTCAAGGTTTGTTTACTTTAACCGCGTTACGTCTCACTTTTTTTTCTCGGATTGGATACGAGTGCATTTTGCCACCTCTTATAAAAATATTTAGTATTACGGCTGTAGGAAGATTTATACCATAAATTATCTAGACTAAGATCCATTTAGTCGAAATAAACATTAATCTGGCAAGATCCATAGCAGTATTTCATTAAATAAGATAAAAGAATTAAGATCGATTATGTTAGCTGATAAATTCTTCAACGTGTCAAGCACTAGCGCGTCGAATCACATTTCGTTGGTCACTTCGCATCGCAAGTGGTTGTTTTTGTTTACAGAATGCGAAATCAAACTCGCGTCTCATCAGAAGCGAAGTGAGATGAGTTTCTTATGCGAGATTCGGATTCGAGTGTACGTTTTATAGAATCGACATACTGCAATGCCTACTCGACTTAAATAACTGTAATGAAAGAGCTAGCTCTTTGTTTTGCAATTTCTGGTTTGCCTTCATAGTAAAAGTTCATGGAATGTGTCTCAAAAATCGCCCGATATATTTTATCCTGCTGTGATGACGGGAACCGCTGCGGATGATGTCATTGGGAAAAACTAGCAAACATTAGCAAACTCTATAATTCTTCAACAGCACCTGCTCGGACATAGATGAATGTACGGCGTTCAAGTCAAATGTTCCCTGCGTTGGTCGGTGTCTCAATGAGCCTGGGAGCTACAGGTGTACCTGCCCACAAGGGTACAGGCTTTCCGAAGACAAGAAGAACTGTATTGGTGAGGACTCTGGTTGTATCTTGTCGCTATTTTAGAATTTCATCCGAAAGATAGATCTTCTTCAAAGATCGGTCGATTTCATAGATTTTTGTGAACGTAATCGTCTAAGGAGAAAACCGGAAGATGTAAGAAGATTGCAAGAGCTGTGAAATACTCGGGAATATTTAGGTATAGATGGAATGGATCTTGTGTGAGTGAAAACTCTAGCTAACTTTGACTGTGTTTGATTGATCGATTGTCTACCTTACGGCGAACGGATGGCCACTCAATAAAGCGTATAATGATTTGAAGTATCCCTTTTACAATTTGTTGAGAAATCTATTAAATAACAAGTTAAATGTTTCTGTTGTGAGAATTTTTATTAGAAGTGACGTGACAAGGGAAAACGTTCTTTGTACAAAAGAAAATAATTTTTAAATATTGACAGTGCATTTTATCAAAGAGATAAAACTACAACACCCTCCCCTCAATGGAAATAAACATAAATGAACGGAACATACACCAAAACTTACAAAGAACAATAAAAAGCACAACAAAGAACAATAAACAAAACAGCGTAATAAAAATCAAGTATTAGTTAAGCTCATACCTACAATACATCTTAGGTGAGCTGTACGCCTTAGGGGCTTAGTTAACACATCAGCTGCCATCTGATCTGACTGTTGATACTTAACATTGATAACACCATCGTTAATTTTTTCACGTATAAAATGAAATTTGGTGTCAATATGTTTTGTCCTATTATGGTGGATTGGATTGAGCGCTATTTTCTGCGCACTCTGGCTATCATTAAAAAGTACAACCTTATCAGCGTTACCACTAACTTCTAACACTAACCTTCTAAGAAATATAGCTTCTTTAGCAGCGCTAGCTAATGCCATATATTCGGCTTCAGTCGAAGATAATGCTACCGTGGGTTGCTTCTTACATTCCCAACTAACGGGTCCACCTGCGAGCGTAAAGTAATATCCAGTATACGATCGCCTGTCAAATGTGCAATTCGCCCAATCTGCATCTGTGTATCCACACAAGTAGGCACCTGTCTTCCTGTAAGAAATACAGTAATCTATTGTACCTTTAAGATACTGTAAAATCCTTTTAGCGGCCAACCAATGTTTCCTTTCGAAACAATTATTAAATTGGCTTAAATAGCTCGTAGCATAAGCTATATCCGGTCTAGTATTTACCGCAAGGAACATTAGGGAACCTATTAGGCTTTGGTAAGGATAGGATTCATCTGATTCTTTACCCTTTTCATATTTATTATTTTCCAGTGGAGTGGACATATGCTTGCAGTCTTGCATATTGAAACGTGTTAGAACTGTTTGTATGTACGTCTTTTGGCTGACGCATATTTTGTCGTCCGTTCTTTTCACATTCAAACCTAGAAAATAATCTAATTTTCCCAAATCTTTCAATGAGAAATGCTTTTGCAATTCTGTCTTGACAGTGTCAAAAGACGTCTCTTTTTTATAAAAGATACAAATGTCATCGACATAAACTGCCAGGATGACGGTTTCGTCACCAAACTTTTTTAAATAAACGCATGACTCCGAAGAAGTTCGTTTAAAACCTATAGAAGACAAGGTTTGGTTTAATTTAATATTCCAAGCTCGAGCTGCTTGCTTTAAACCATAGAGCGATTTTTTCAACAAGCACACTTTATGTTCTTCGCCTTGTTTTATAAAGCCTTGAGGTTGCTGCATGTAGACTTCTTCTTCTAGGTCACCATTCAGGAACGCTGTATCGACGTCCAAGTGCCGCATTTTCAAATCCATTTCTGCCGCTAAAGCAATAAGTGTACGCAGAGATGAATTTCGAACAACTGGTGAAAACGTTTCATAGTAATCAACTCCTGAAACTTGACTAAATCCTTTGGCAACAAGCCTTGCCTTGTACTTCACCACTCTACCTTCGGCATCCTTTTTAATTTTATACACCCATTTACATGGTACAACCTTCTTGTTTGGTTTTTCAACTAACACCCATGTCTTGTTTTTATTCAATGAGTTGAACTCATCTTGCATAGCAGACTGCCAGCTTGTACTATCTTCTGCTTTGATAGCTTCAGCATAGCTTTGGGGCTCATCAGGTTCACTACTCATAGCAGCATTGCAGTCAAACGTATTTTGATTTATCTTATTTAGCCTATTTCGAAGTGGGTACCGTTCTTCAGGCTCTACCACAATCTGTTCGGTTACATCTTCCTCATCAGAAGCGTCATCAGCGCTAATGAATTCTGAAGTATTGTGAACTTGATCTACAACTGCCTCCAAGTCATTCGCCTCCTCTTTTGAAGACGAAGCAATTGACGGTATCGGTTTTTCCTCATTTCTATGAACCAATTCAAAAATAGATTCATTGTTGTCGGTCAAAGTAACTGGTTGATGTGTGGTTTTTTCCTTTAAATCAGTGAAATGGTCTTCAAAGAACACCACATCTCGACCTTTTACTAACCTCCTTGGATTACTTGGTTCGCGAAACAAATAACTTTGTCGGTCGTCTGAATATCCGACAAAAATATACTGCGCAGCTTTTGGATCCAACTTCTTTCTCAGTGGATCAGGAATCTTCACCATCGCGCGACAGCCAAAAACTTTTAAATGAGTCAGGTTTGGTTTTTTGTCATGCCATAATTCATACGGCGTCTTCCCGTCGAGAGCTCGGTGCGGACATCTGTTCTTTAAGAACACGGCCGTTTCAACAGCATCTTGCCAATAACCTTTTGAAAGAGAACTGTCTGAAAGCATACAACGACCCTTTTCGACTATGGATCGAAATGTTCTCTCAGAAACACCATTCTGTTGTGCATTATAGGGCACTGTGGTTTGGTGCTTGATACCTTCTTTGCCTAAGTATTCAGAAAACTCTCTATTTACATACTCAGTTCCATTATCGGATCGCAAAGTTTTAACCTTCAAGCCCGTTTGTCTCTCGACCATCGACTTAAACATGCAAAACCTACTAAAAACTTCATTCTTAGATGATATAAAGTATATAAAAATCATGCGACTAAAATCGTCTATAAAAGTCAAAGCGTATTTATTTCCTTGAAAAGAATTTTCAGACATTGGACCACAGAGATCCGAATGTATAAGCTCCAATTTAGATGTTGCCTTTTTGTGCGATACAGATTTGAAAGGCTTTTTAGCCTGCTTACCTTCTATGCACGCGACGCAAGGATCTTTATCAACTTCAGTGTACACTACGCCTAGATTATCCTTTTTAAGTTTGTCTAATCCTATACGGCATAAGTGACCAAGTCGTTTATGCCATAAACGAAAACTTGTTACATCACTTTGTACTTCGAACGCTGATAAGGGTTTTGGGGGACTCACTGTACAATCCAGCGAATACAATCCACCATAACAGGATCCATGTAAAACTGCATCACCTGTACAAGTAAAATTTGCAGAATTATAAAATGTACAACCTTTCGAATCAAAAACAACACTAAATCCATTTTCAGTGGCTTTCTTAACAGAAATCTGATTAGTATTTAAATTAGGAACAAACACTACATTTGAAATCTTCGTAACATTACAGTCACTTTCCGTTTTAAAGTTATTTGAAATAGGAACATTACCTATACCTGCACTTGACAATATGTCTCCATTTGCGATCTTTATCTGACCAGTTGTAAATTCTTTATAATTCACTAACCAATCTGATCTTCCAGACATATGGGCACTGGCTCCAGAGTCTACGTACCATTTGTCAGATGAGATTTCTTCAGAACCTGCGTTCAATGCGCCAAATAAACTCTCCAGTTTATTTGTGTCCTTGCTAGAGCCATCGTCTTTGGACTTTCTGTTGAGTGGACAGTCCGGTTTGACGTGTCCAGGCTTCTTGCAATTATAGCAAACTACTCCTCGTTCTTTGCTATTTTTCTTAATCTGCACGCGCAAAGCCGTGTCTGAATTGGAACCTTCATCGTTTACAGTTGATCTCGATAACACAGTTAAAAGTTTCGTTTTTACGAGCTCACTTGTGATGGCACTCGTAGAGTTCTCTAATGCCATTATTAGGGGATCGAAGCGCGGCGTCAAGCCGCCTAAAAGAATGGCTGCGACAGAGGCATCTTCTATAACCTTGCCTATGTCAGCCAAGTCTTGGACAGTGGACATCACGGCATTTATGTACATCTCTATATTTTCAAAATCAACCAGAGTGTACCTGTAGAGCTTGCGTTCTAGGGCTAAACGACGGCCCATCGACTTATCTTCGTAAGCCGCCGCTAATGTGTCCCACGCCTCTCTTGCCGACGTACTGTTTCTAACGTGTGTTATTGCTGGTCCGTCCAAAGTTAAGCAAATCTTTGCTAAAGTAATCTCGTCATCCCTTTTCTTATCTTCAACGGGAGTGGAGTCATTTTCTGGGTAGCCACTGACGCTATTCCACAGACCTTCATGTACTAGGTACATCTTCATCTTAAACTTCCATATCGGATAATCTTGCCTACCTTTTAAAAGTATTCCAGCAAGGGAACGAAGATTTGATTTCGATCCTTTATCTGACATCTCGAAGTTTTCAGAAAATTTTCACTTTTAAATGGTGAAATTAATTTTAGACTTCACTCACAGCAACAGTACATAAATACACAACTTATTATTTACTTTTAAAAGAGCTTCGTGCTGATAACGTGTTGAGAAATCTATTAAATAACAAGTTAAATGTTTCTGTTGTGAGAATTTTTATTAGAAGTGACGTGACAAGGGAAAACGTTCTTTGTACAAAAGAAAATAATTTTTAAATATTGACAGTGCATTTTATCAAAGAGATAAAACTACAACACAATTTATGCTTCATTCACATGGACATCAGATTTACAAGCTACGTGCGCTCACTGCATTAATAGATTATTTTTGTTTCACATTTTATTTACTTAAATAAATAATCTTTCACTGCAGCACGAGTGATTGTCATATTGTGAAACAAAAGAAGAAGATTCAACGTAATTATTTGCTTCCCAAATTTAAACTAAACAGATATAGATGAGTGCCAGACCGGAGAAGCTCCATGCGCCAAAGGAAGCATCTCCGGCGGCAGAAGCGATATCTGCGTGAACACTAGAGGAGGATTCCGCTGCCACCGCATCATCTGCCCCACTGGATACCAGCTGGAGAGTAAGCAGTGAGTACTGCACTTTTGTTTTAGCTAGCCCTGAGAGTGATTACTGCTTATTACAGGGGGTTAGGGGGGACTACACCAGTGACGCAGTAGGCGAACCCAACCAGCGACAGATTTTAAGCAATCTGCCCAAGGACACCCGTAAGGGGTACAGTACAGACCTCGGCGTTGAGCGTTGGGGCTCGGCGGATTGGGCAGCGGGATCGATGAGATCTGTACTTTTTCAATAGGGTCCTCAGCCCAACCATAAAATAATTCCTGGCATTTTTCACTAATAGCCATGCTTTTGCTACTTTTGTTAGTGCTTTTCCACTGCTCCGCACTTAGACAATTTAATAATAAGGTCTGGCCTTGCGGTAGCATTTCTCCTCTGCCACGATATAAGAACAATGGGTCAAAATATTACAAAAAAATACACTTAAAATCTTAGCGTAGATCATGTACATTACATTAGTTTTTATTTCACTTCAATACATGCAGTATTTCCGAAGTTATGACGACGAGAAGTTTAAGCGCTTTTTAAAATTTCCGAGTTTACGCGCGCTCACGCTTTGACGTCACAGCCCCGCTCAGCCCGCGACCGCGACACAGCGCGGCGCTCGGTCCGGTGCATTTTGTTTCGTTTGTTCGTCAAAAATTCGTTTAATTTCGTTTATATGCTAGTATTTCAAGGAAATAATACTTTTACATTAATTTTATAACCGATTACACTAAAATAAACCGTGTGGTGTGTAGAATGGATGAAGGTTTTCAAAAAGGTGTGTATGTTTTATGTAAGCATTACCTACTGTCGGTTAGGTATTTGGGATCAGCTTTAGTATCCTGCGGCATGAATTTGGGGGGGGGGGGATTGGTTGGGGGGGGGGGGGGGGGGAGGGCGTAAGGCGGGGGGTTCCCACATGCCCCCCCTAAAGGGAAAAAGTGAGGAAACCCCCTTTTTTAATATTTGAAGTTTGTGGTTATAATTAGCAAAAAAGTGAAATTTTTAGTATCCTGCAGTCCGAAAATAGGTGGTAGGGAGCGTGGGAGGAGGGGGAGCCCCCCTCTGCCCCTCCCCCCCACCCACGCTGGGAGGCAAAAAAAAGTGAATAAACGAAAAAAATTGTTTTCTTTGTAATGGGCAATGAGAGGGGGGGGGTGAGCGAGGGGGTGAGCGAGGGGGTGAGCGAGGGGGTGTGCGAGGTGGTGAGCAAGAGGGTGAGCCAGGGGGTGAGCGAGGTGGTGGGCGAGGGGGATAGTGAGGGGGTCGGCGAGGGGGATAGCGAAGGGGAGGGGGAGGGGAGGGCCCCCGTGGGGTTTCCCACAAAAAATCATACAACGAGCATAACCGCAGTGAATGTCAAAAAAACCTTTCTGTACCGGCATTGGCACCGGGCCGTAGCGGAGCGGCGGAGGCCCGGCCCCTTTTTGACAGAAGTAAGGGGTGCAATAAATAAGTGCGGAGCGAAGCGTAGCGGAGCGGAGCAAACGCGTTTCGACTTGTAACAAGAGGGGGATTTCCTCACTTTTTCCCTCCCTCTCCTCCCCCCCAAATTCGTGCCGCAGGTTACTAAAGCAACCCCGGTATTTGTTCAAGCTTAAACCTTCCTTAAAGTGTGTCTGTGTGTGTTTTATTTAGGACCTACATTATGGACAACGATTACAAAATCTAGGTAGGTACTCGCAATCGCAATCCACATCTTGCTCGTACGAGGTTGTTGTTGTTGATGATTATTTGTGTTTTATTAGTTTAAAAACATCGAAATGGTCTTCACAGCAGTGCGCTTTAGTTTTAGGCCCTATTGCATCTACTCTTTTTATGGCCGTCATCCACTTCTTTCTCATTTTTGGGTCCTCAGGCACATAAAAAAAGAGTTATCGGGTGTTTTCACAGTTGAATTGAAACACTGAGGCACAATACAATACTTTTTTTCCATTTTCACTGAATAGAACTCGATGTTTACTGCACAGCAGCGAGCGTACGAGAGCGCGACTGACGAATGACCGGGGGTGTGACGTCATCGGCTAGTGGGCGCCCGCCCGCGTTTTTAAAAACCTTCGTCCGGAAATACGCAATTTGATCGTTAATATCTCAGCCATTTTTGAAGATATAAAAAAAGTAAAAACACAGTTTTTTTCGTAATTTTTTGAAGATTTATTTGACATGTAAAGTGAAAAACGTTTGTCAGACCCATTGATCCTGTGCATTTACACTCAATTTTATACCTTATCACTAAACGAGACAACCTATAATTGCGAAACAATAATTTTGAACTTAGAACGTTTGGGGTTCACACGAGAGTACTTTTCATGATTTTTAACATTCATAATTAGAATCTAAAGTTATGACTGTTATGAGGAATAAAATCCAAAGTTGCGAATTTCATGTTATCTCGCCCCCCGCAAAAAGTGGCAGAAAATGTTGTTAGGAGGATGGCACGCGTTACGAGTCCATATATTTAATTGTCTAAGGCATTGTCATCTTCTTTGATTAAATTGAGAACAAGTAACCGTTAGATAGTGAAATGTGGCTAACCTTTCGCCCACAAATATTTCCAACATAGAACATATTAATTTGAAATGAAATTATAATTATTTATTGTGGATTATTCAGCATTAAAAGGTTGTTACAATACCTATGTAATGTATTCCAGCTAATTAAATATTCCATTTCAGTCGCTGCACGCGTATAGATAAGTTCTGTCAACCAGCTGACTGGGAATGTGCACACCAGCCCTCTACCTACTCGTACAATTTCGCAACCTTCGTCTCTAAGTTGCACATACCTGATTCAAAGGTAAGATGTCTACAGATAATGCTTAATGGTAGAGCTGCTGGGTAAGCTTCAGATGATTGCATGATGATTGATAATGCATTCCTCTTTATCGCCAAGATTGTAAGCATCCAGATATTCGTGCCAACTGATGACCTCTTTAAATTGATTTCAGGTCGATCTTTTCACAATGAAAGGCCCAATTTGGCCGAATGCCAAGACGACATTCACTCTAAGAAGAAGAAGATTCACTCTTCGCCTGGTCGATGTCAACGCACCACCAACGGTGAAGGAGAGAGCTAACATCAATTCTTTCATGTATGTTATTACCTTCTTTTCTTTAAAACTCCTATCAGGTTTCAAAGGATTTCAGGGAAGGTACACGATCTTCACGTGGACATTCAGATCTATGGGCAGAAATCACATTGCGTCAACACCCGGAGGCTATCGAAATGTTTTATTTGGATTCGCCTTGTCTGTGCCAGTTCTGAGCGGTCCGTTGAACGGCGTTCGTACTTCGTACTTACCTTTTTAATATTATTTGGATAGGCTATTGCAAGCCGAGTTTTATAACACTGCGACCATTGCTAGTTTATTTTGTTCACCCCATGCTCACTCATATTTTTACACATACCTCCGAACTTATGTTTCTTTTCGTTCTCGGGATTCTCGGGTATGCTTGCAGGGTTTCCTCATGATGTCCTCTTCGTCAACGCCGAGCTAGTACCCACAGGACAGGATTCGAATCGTCCGTCACGCGCCGCCTCGTGATTGACTTGCAAGCTCTCTCCCGTATGGGCTATCACCTTTCTTCCACGATCTACTTAGGGCTATCACACTTGTTATGGACAGTATTTGACTACTAGAAGCACTTGTTTCTAGAGTAGTATACGTCACTGATACGCCGGTAGCTATTTGGGAAAGCAAAGGCAGGAAAGTTCCTGCCTTATTCGATACTCAAATAGCTATCGCATTTTAGAACTATCTTCATAATTAAAAACCTAGAGGACAAAGGACCGTAACAATGGATGGTTAGGTATTCTCTTTTCGTTGAGAGCGTTGGTGGCGCGGTGCGGAGAGGGTTTACCCTGAGGGTAGTTCTGTGCTCTGCCGTGCGACATGTATAGGCTGATTATGATTTTCAGATGATTAAAAATAATCCCCTAATAATATTTATTGTAAGCCTTTGGCCGCATGCACTTTTTATATACAAAATAACCCAACGGATTTTTCACTGTGGGCCGCAAGCAAACGGAAATTATTAATGAAATGAAATTATATTTATTTCAGGTCACTATGAACCGATATAAAAGCACTAACATAGTACATTAATTAATAATATCAAACTAGAGTCATCTCAACATTAGATTAGGTACATTACATTGCAAAACAGGATAAAGTGGAATTACGTACATACATTTTAGCTGGCGATTTTAGAGGCCGCATATAGTGAACTGGGGCGTCCGCCCGGGTGAGTTACTTTGTAACCATTTTATACATTAACTATGGCACTTTTTAAGCAGAAAACAAAACTGAACAATCTACAGGATATGAGAAGTGATGTGGTTTTTTTAATAAAACTGAAGAAAAACGAATCCAAAGTCACCCCTTTTTTTCCAGGTGTAACCGTTTTACTCTTACATTGTTGATCAGAAGAATATGAAAATTTGCTATATTCTTCACAATACAATATAGAATCATGTGGTTTTCTTATTTTTTGAAAAATCATAAAAAATCATACAGGTTTTCAAAGAAAACGGAAAATTCTGACCACGCAATTGAAGCGGGATGGCTAATTGCAAAAGTTTGCTTGTAAGAAAGAGAGCCTTGCACTAGGGAGGAGAGCCTTAATAGGGCCGGAAAACTGGTGATAAAGATTTTTTGTCTTTTCAGATTAATCCAGAAAGAACACCAAGCAGTAATATATCTAGTACGTTCTCTAGAAGGACCACAGAGTATAGAGCTCGAATTGTCTATGGAAGTTTATCTTGGTGAACAAACTGGTGGTATAGCTGTAGCTAGGTTGTACATATTTATTTCTGAATATGAATTCTAGATTATAAGTATATTTTAGTATTACAAAATGTATGCAATCAGTGTCCCACATAGTATTTTAATTACTACTACTTACCTACCTACTACTATTCAATCTACCGTCCAATTTAAATATGACTGTGTAAACAAAAAAAAAGATACGACGGTTTTTTTTTATTACCTATAACAAGCTCAAATTGCTCGCCACTCCTTTATAGAGGGCGCTAATCGACTACTTTACGATATAGTGGCGCCATCTAGAGACTAAAATAACTAAACCTTTTTGGATTTAAATAATAAATAGATACATGCATTGTTCTAGAATAGGTACTGTCATTTTTATTATAGAATGTGTCCGAATAAATTTATTAAGCTCATAATAAAGAGTTCAAAATAAACACAAAATATTGTTTGATTTTATTTATTTAGATTTAGATGATAACATTAAAATAAAATGTTTGTACTATTTTATTTATGGAAGAAGTATTATGAAACAAAAAATCTATTTGCGTCCATACTTTTATCATCCTATCCGATTATTCACTGTCATAATTGAAATGAAATGAATATTTATTTTCATCAATCATGTCATGCAATAAGGGCATCTCTCTAGTCCGGATAAACCTAGGATTTACACACGCTAGCCATCATCATATTATTGAGTATTGGGACACCCTGTATATTATATAATACACATACATCATACGTAAATACGCGTACTAAACAACAAAATACTAATCAAATCAAATCAAAAGTTTATTTTGCATACTAAGTGTACAATGGCCTCGATTCGGAGTGTACCACGACTAAACTAAACTAAATGTATTCCTGTCACTTTCTAAAATAAGATTAAGAAAAGAGACAGAAAACCAACAGCTGACTTAAGTGCTGTCAAAGTGACGTTAAATGCGCAAAATAAGATGCCATCATAATGTAATGCCATGTAATGCCATCATAATGCCATCATAAAATACTACAGGTGGTAACGGGTCAAGAAGAAGCCTCGAAGTCAGGGACCGAAAATTTTCGGTAACCTTTATTTAAATGTTACCGTTATCCAGGTAACAACCGATTATAATACCGGTAACCTAAATATGACCTTCAATAGAAAGCGAGTGAGTGCGGGTAATGGTCAGTGTAGACGCAGAGCGGCAAAAAGCGCGCGTGTTTTTTAATAACACTGAAAAATGAACTTTAATTTCTACCAATCAAAAGAACAAACTTGATTGAATAATGTCATCGTTTTACGCACCGATTTTGGAGCACCCGAAGAGCGACGCGCGCACTGTTTTCAGTATTACTACAGCATTGGACAGGTCGAGATGATAAAGGAGATGATTATTTACATTTTATTGAACCCAAAATAGAATCAATATCAATCATCATAGAATAGTTTATGTTCACGTTTGAGTTTAAGTTTGTTTGTTTTTTTTTTATACTTAGGGCCAATTTCACCAAAGTCTTATTCTATAGATAAACCCTTAACTTATACTCAAATAATCAAATTTTCATTTCTCCAACAAGAATAACGCAGATATACGAGTATAGTCCTTATACCACCAATTTCGACGGTATAAAGGACATATTCCTTTGATAAAAATGGAGGCGAACATTGATGTCAGCTGAGCGAGCATTACGTAGGTACCCACCAGATGTGCAACAGATGTGCAAAACAACGTCCACTGGGCTGCGTTCAGAACCTACACCCTATGTGCACCCAGAGTGCACCCCGAGTGCAACTTTTCGCACTAAACGCCGTTCAGAGCCTCGAGACGTTCTACTATAGAGAGAGTTGAAAAAACAACCGCAACGAAAGGTTCTGAACGCAGCACTGTTCAAACGTGGTTTTTAAGATAGGTAATTAGAAAAGATTCTTGGCAGTTTTTTTTTTGTGTGATCTAAACTAGAGAAATGCAGCGTTTGAGAAGAATGGTATCAGAGAGTGAAAGTGACAGTGAAGATAATTATGATATTATTATCAAGACGTCCATGGTGGTTAAGAGAAAAAAGTGAGCATTTTAACAACTATGACGAAAAGGATTTCATGATAAGATTTCGTTTATCTAAAGCAGCGGCCAATGCTTTATTATTAAAAATCGAACATCAATTGGAATTTATAGTAATTATATCCGAGAGTTAGTATGAAATAATAATTAATGTACCTAAAGTATAATTTATTGACTGCAAGTTTGGTTATCGGTTCGTTTGCCTATCTATCTACTATTTGAGTACCGTATTTATACAGGGTGTACATTAAAATGGGACAGCTACTCAAAGCGGTGCTTCAGACCATCAAACTGAACAACTTTCAATATGGGACCAATATCGAAATCGCGAAAAAAAAATCCACTCTCCCATACAAAACTGCAAACATAACTCGACTGAAATGAGTATGGGACAGCAGATTTTTTTTTCGCGATTTCGATATTGGTCCCATAGAGAAAGTTGTTCAGTTTGATGGTGTGAAGCACCCCTTTAAGTAGCTGTCCCATTTTATTGTACACCCTGTATACTTCAATAGGTTGAACATGCCTAGATCAAATTAAAAGTAATCGAGCAACACAACACTCCCCATCTCCACAACAAGGAATATACCACTCTCTACCGAGAGCTCCACAACACAAGTCACAACAACCGTTAACAAAACAAACATAAACATAAAAGAAAATAACACTTTTGACCTATTTTGAAAGTTACGTATAATAAGACATAATTAAAAATATCCTGCTACGCTCTGTTTGTGTACAGACAAAATGACGTATTCATTTTGACTGCATTCTCATCCATTCGCATTCATCCCATTATTCATTCATTCATTTGTCTCCATTGATACTCGCCACAGATAATAAAAACACTATAGCAAAGTATAGTTATCTTATGCCACTGTGTGCAGTGGTGAAATGTAATAGGAGTTAACAGAGAATAAATGTAGAGTATAATTTTTAATATGGGATAGCTATTCTTGGATAACGGCCCCGTTGGTGAAATTGGGCCTTAATTGTTTTATTTTTATTTAGTAACGACTAACGAAGTACTTACTTAAAAATTTAATACTTACTATATTTATGAAGAAACAATTTTTTATTTAGGTAAACATAATCTCTGTGTACGCGGACCGTTAGTAGAATGATATTAAGGTTACCTCTAAAAATACCTGTAAAAAAATAAAAGGTTGTAACCAAAAAGTACCGGTATTTTCGATACCAGTTTCGGTCCCTACTCGAAGTAAACCATGGACTCCCTATGACGATGACTTGGGTCTTGTTGGGATAAGACAAGCTCCAGTCACAAATGTGGTTTAAGTCGTCATTTAAAGGCTTGAGAGATATAATCCATACACGACTGTGAATATATCTGAAGATCGTCTGCATACAAGTGGTAGGAGAAAATGAATTGAGAGGAGATGGAATTGAAGAAAACAGCGAACAGGAGGGGAGAGCACGCCACCCTGCGGCATGCCTGCAGAGGTACCTTCCTATCACACCATGAAGAAAAGGTGTCTTCAACCTTTAAATATGAAACTTACCTGTTTGGGTGCCGGCAGCGTATAAAGGTTGAAGAAACCTTTTCTTCATGGTGTGATAATTATGTTAAGAGTACGTAAAAGTCCTAACAAGATATCAAAGTCAACGTTATTAAAAGCGTTGATGAAATCCAGCAATGTTAGAACGGTATTAAGTTCTAACTTGTTTGTTTTCCATTCCGAAATAGAATGTAGGTCGTCGGAGATTTTAACTAGAGCTGTAGCCGTATCCTAGAGTCAGTTAGATTGTAGGCAGAGTTTTGTATTAAAATAATTGTTGACAAGTCAGATACGATAAAGTACCTACGAACGTGACCGTCATTTGTACTGAGTACCGCACTCGCTCGGCACGCACTTCTGCGCTGGGCGCTGTTCAAATCATACCTAATTAAGGAAAAAAATATTAGATTTTAACAGATAATTTTGTCTTAATGTTCGTTTAAAAAAATATATTAAAAAATGTTGAAGTATTATTTTGTCTTATACTTTTATTTAGTGACTTTGTCGAGAGGTGATGATGTCGGTAAGTGTAGACTTTTAACAACTAATGGTTAGAATCATAGAGTATGAAGAGATGGCATATCGGCTTGTTTCTATAGAAAATGTTGTCGCCAACAAAGGGGGTGAAAAACGGGTGAGGGGAGGGTTAACATTTAAATACGCTATACTTCCCGCTAGATGTGTATGATATGACGTCAGGCCCAGTTGAGTATCTGTGCACAGTTCGATACAACATCTCTACCCCAGGGGAGCGCGTTATTTTCTCTATGGTTAGAATAGATAATACTTAAGGCCCTATGGTAGGACGAAACACTTTGGAGGCATCTTTTATTTTTCATTTTTCGACTAGATTTATACAATTTACGGAAACCAAAGTCATACCTACCTCAGTATTCTTGGATACTAGTTTATTTAGTAAAATCAACAAATGAGTACATACGGTGACACATCAAGCTATACAAAACCAACATAAAGCTGGCCGCGCGATGTATAGGTACGTTACTCGACCTACGCGCGGTCAGCTTATGTTGGTTTTGTATAGCTTGATGTGTCGCCGTGTGTACACGATTGGAATTACTTCACTCGATAGAAAATTGTCACAAAGATGACGTATTTTCTTGTATTTTTAAATATTTTTCTTGTTTTAGAAGGACTTAAAAAAGTTACCGATTTTTGGTATTTATACTCACATATTCACCATTAGCTTATCTAGTGAAATCATAAAAAAAATCTATAGAAAGTACTTTTGTTAATTCTTTTTAATCGAAAATACGGTACACGCGCACACTTTTCGGAGGGCTGGGCAATCGCGTTTGTCATAGAAAATATTCGTCTGAACCTTTGGCACCTTAATGCAAAGTATAATATTGCTGCGATTCCGCCGCAATACAGCTGCTACTTACATGGCCGCGGTATAGCCGCGCTATTTCCCCGATATTTCTCAGATCAATCAGGCCCTGTACCCGGACTTTCGATTTTCGATATATCGCGAGTACTTCCGGCCATCTGGGAACGACAGACTTATGTTTCCCCTCTCTACGAATGAAAGGGCTCTATGTTGCCACAAGTTTCATAATGATGTCATATGACGTAAATGAGGCTTAAAAATTTGACCGGATATTCGGAAATTTTTCGTACTTCCGGCCAATTCTGGGTGCATAAATCAAATTGATCTTCGCTCAGTCCAACTTTTTCAACCGTGTGCCACGCATTTCATTGTGAGGTCATGTTACGTAGGTAACCATGCGGCCGGCTCACGGATTATTTCGGCCCTAACTTCATTCTAATAGAGTTGACATTGGAACGAAAACGTTCATGCAATTGCGAAGTTCGAGTGTCCGGGTAGACCCCCATATACCCCCTGTGTCGCGGCGAATCCGCGGCGGTGCAGTAGCGAAATCGCGAACGCTTAAAAATCGCTCGTTTGATATGTCCCTTATATTTGAATGTTCTTGGGTCGACAGCTGATACATATAAGGAGAGAAATATCGATTGCTGTGAGCAGGGTGTGGCTTATGCCAGGAAGTACCACGTGACTTATCAAGATTGCTGGTTTATCATTCCTGAAAAGCCAGAAACAATCTTGTGCAAGGTCAATAAGCAGCATTGCTGCTTAAAGGAAGAAGTGTGAGTATTCTGCATCATCGTCATCATTTCATTGTTTTTCAAAATCATTTCATTACCCGTGACCCATTTCCAATGAAAAAAATTACCTATGTTGAAACCATGATAATTCGATTTTGCTCTCGATTCTAAACAAACTACTTTCTAGTTTTGCGTTAATTCATTAACACGTTGTATATTTAATTTTACACGCTGCCTAACATGAATGTTTTCGCAGTTGGTGTTTTGTTTATCTTAATAATTTAGTTTTTGTTATTGCTATTTGTCACATTTGAACTCTTGATAAATAGTTATCGATATATATTTTTTTATCTACACTATTATAAAACTGTAAATTTAAAAAAAGAAGTTTCTTAGTTTGTGTGTTTGAACGCGCATCACGCAAAAACTACTGAACCGATTTTAATGAATCTTTTTTTTTTGATAGCTTATGATCTGACTTAAAATCTGGTATATAATTTTTGCGGACGAAGTCGCGGGTTAACGCTAGTACTTTATATTAATAGTAGGTACCATAGAGAATTGACACGCTCCCCGTGTAGGTACCTACTTCTAAACATCCTTATCGTAAGTCGTACTTCACAAAATTGGTCCGTTACAAAACAAGATAAAAAATCAAATTATTATTAGTCGTACCTAACTAAAAATTTATCTTTTTTTTTACTAAACTTTATCTAAAAAGATCTTATGAACCAATGAAGTTTGGCGGAAGGCCATATAATTTGAGACCCAGACATAGAGGTCCCATACATGAATGAAACTTAGTAATACGTGTAGAGTGAAACAAAACTAACAAAAATGTTAATTGGTTGTAACCTGCAGAAGTTGGGGGAAAGGTATTTCTCCTTATGATACCTTTTGTATCAAGTGTGTGAAACTCGTAATTTTTCTTATAAGATAGTCCACTCAATCTTCTACGCATTCATTGTGTTTAATTTAATGAAAATTCACGGTAACCGTACCATATTATGATAATGGAAGAAAACGAAATCACACACACTATCAGTTCAACCAAGCCAAATACGTTCCATAACGACCAAAAATACCTCAGTAATAATATTAGATGAAAATAGCTGTCGTGGTTGCGTTTTGCTACTGCTTTTTGGACGATTTGTCTATTTTACTAGTAATCTCTACTTTTGAATCCGGACTTCTGGAGATAAGGAAGTTTTTTAAAAAATGCCTTAATTTTTTCTGTTTATAATAATTATGACGGCCGTCCTGAATGGCTTTTAGTTTTCGTAAAAAATGGCTGGGTCCAAATTTGCCAATCTTCTCTATCCCAAATGACCCCATCAGCATCACAACCATCACATAAAAGTTTTCGACTGGTTTTCGTTTGGAACCACGGGCACCCACGGGCAAAGACTTCTCTATGTGTGCAGTAGCGTAGCGTGGGTTTCCGTCGCCCGGGGCGCAGTCCGATTTTGCCGCCCCCTTTTGTCTATTGGCAGTGTGCACGACACTAGCGCCATCTACCGCAAAACGGCCCCGTGGATAAATTGTACATAAAATGTTAGGACAAAGTTTGTTATTTTAATTAAAAATAAAGTAAAAACTAAATAAATGATCTATATTTCAAATTAATATCAATATTTACGATATTAAAAATGTTATAATACCTAGCTAGCTGGGATTCCCATTCTTTGTTACAAAATTCTCATTCAAAGTCTTCTTTCACCACAGTTTTCACACCTTTGGGGGTGAGCGGAGGAGAGATTGGTGAGCGAGTGTGCGGATTTGCATAGATTCAAGCAAATCTGACACAGCTTCGCCGTCAGTAGTTCAAATTTCTGCCACAGCGTGCGCTGCGATTGACTTGACAGTTCCCAACACCCACTTCGCACATAGCCAATAAGATTTTTTAGCGAGTGATGAGGTTTTAGGTATTGGTGTTAATGTTAGTTTAATGATATTGCTTTGTAATTTGTTTTATTGCGAGGAAGACTGTTTCTTATTCTGTCGATTACGTTCATTATCTTTTTGTTGTAAATTCTGTTTCTATCAGCGGAGACCTATAATTGGCTTTCTGTTAGTAATCCATATAAATTTGTATCGTGTCGATAGCTGTTGGTCTCCCAAAGAATATAAAATAAACATCTCTAAAATACATACATACAAAATTACGGAAAGCGTAGCGAGCTCGACATTATTTAGCACAGCTACTCGGCTTCGGGCTGTGGTGACTTGGTTTATTCATGCAAAATCAGTCAACTTTTCCCCTCAATATGAATCGGCCATGGCAATGTAGCCAGAGTTCGTTCGGTACAAAACATATTTCACCTAAGCAAAAGCTATGGAGCGAGCGAAGAGAGCTCAAAATTTGTAAATAAAACAGAGAGAGAAAGTAGGTTGACGTATGAAATTTACAAGGCAAGTGTGAATGGAATGGTTGTAAGGGGTCGCCCTAGGCGCACGTATGCTGACCAAATAGGATGCGTACTGAAGAAGAACCAAATAAAATGTACCCGGAACCGACGAGCTTGTATGAAGAGACTTATGGATGTTGAGGAGGCGAGAGATGTGTGTCAGAATCGTAGCATGTGGCGATCTGTTGTCTCTGCCTACCCCAGTAGTGGGACATAGGCGTGAGCATATGTATGTATGTAAATAAAAAAGAAAATTTCTGTTTTCATTACTGTATGAAATACCTAGACTTTTCTCCGCTCTACGAATCGGTTACCCATACTAATAGATAGAGCTCGATCGATTGATATTTTTACCAAAGGACAGTGGGCAGCAGTGGTCCGAGAGCCCAAATAAGTGGAGTACTCCGTTTGAAAGGGCGTTTAGTATAGAATATGGTTTTTCATGTGGCGCCAATATTTTTTCATTAAAAAGATACAGGATGTTTTGTTTAGCGGTTTTTCATACTAATGTTAGCATTTAACCGATATTTTTATCTGCTGCTCGAATTCATTAAACCTTAGCATCTCGTAGACTCAAAATGAGAAATGTATTATTCCATCCTGAAATAACTATTATAGTAGTACACGTACATGAGTTTTCTCACTGTTGCTCGCTTAATCATAACTTTTTCTAGTTGAAGCTAAGTGTCTGATCACCCCGAAAGTGATTACACCTTTCGGGCCATAATGTCAAAATAATTTCTTCCTAAAACGACCACGTAATAAAAATAAAACATCCTATATCTTTTTTCACGTTAATATTTTGATGCGTACGTGTACACCATGTACGTTAGGGTATCCTCAAACTGTCCCTACCTGTGCCATAGCGGGGGGCTCATGGACTAGGCCATACATTTTTACCCAGTATCCTTTACCGTCCCTAGTAAATTTCCGCCCTGGGATTTTGAATTTAAGTGATTATTTTTAATGATTTTAAATTATTTTCAGTAAAATGGCCTTCTCTTACGGAATTAGTATTGGAATGGACAACAAAGAATGTAATTCCACCAGAGGCCATCCAAAGGTAAGAATAAAGAGAAATATTATAAAATACTAACTTATAAAAATCTTTGCTTATTTCATTATTCCATAAATAGGTAAGTACTTACCTACCTAATGGAATACCTAAAATGAGACAATTTTTTTAGAATTATTGGCTGTTTGTGACGCTTCACTTAAAAACTACTAAACCTATTTGGATAGGGTTTTCACAAAAGTATATGGCTTAGTTCAGCTTTGGATTAACATTTAGGCTTTTTTTCATCGCAATCGATTCATTCAATAAAAACTTAAGAGAATTTAAAGTCAGTGGTCTGTTCGTTTGAAATCGCGAGCGCCGCTAGTCAAAATTTTCCGAGACCACCCGCACCGATGTTAGGATAAACAGTTGCATTACTTTGTGATTGAGTGAGTGAGTGATTACAGTGATTGTCCCCATGATACTGAATAACTTTCCGTAAGAAACCTATACAGGGTGTAACAAAACACCCTAGTAATACTTAAGCGGGTGCTGCAGACCATCAAACCGAACAACTTTTACTATGGAGCCAACATCGAAATCGAGAAAAAAGATCCGCTCTTTCATACAAAACTGCAGTACCGTCTTGACTCAAATGTATGGGAAGGCAAATTTTTTTTATTGTTTCTCGACGTTGTCTCCATAGTGAAAGTTGTTCAGATTGATGGTTTGAAGCATCCCCTTAAGTATTACTAGGGTGTTTTATTACACTATTGTATAAAAGATTTGCAAAAGAAAATTGCAGCTGATCGAAAGTTTGTATGAAAAGCAAATTTGTTTTTGCGAATTTCTCTTTGTTCCTTTAGTAAAGTTGATCAGTATCGTGGGTACCATCACCCCTTTAAGTAACGCAACTGTTTACCCCAGTGAGCTTACATTTACCCTAACACCCTTACTCGTAGTACCTAACAATAACTTGTTATTCTACAGCAATTCTGCGAAGAATGCCTCAAGGGAAAAGCAGCAGGCTCCAGGGGGGAGAAGTGTATGGCACAGGCGCAGTCGCGAGGAAACAGTTTCATGTTCGAAGAAATGTTAACTGATACCTTTAATCAGTGCTGCAAGGTATTATGTAGTAATTATAGTACTCTGTGGTATTATCTTCTATCAGAAGTTTCCATAAGAGCGCTCTGTGTTAATCCCTTCAAGTACGTATCGTATTCTTATAATTATCTACTTTAACGCACTCAAAATGGTTTAACATCACCAGTGGAGTTAGACAGGGCTGTGTTGCGTCCCCTTGGCTTTTTAACCTGTATATGGATAGCTGTCTGACTGATCTAAAAGAATGCGAAAATGGTTTAAGAATGGGAGAGTTACTAGTCAAGTGCCTCCTGTACGCTGATGATCAAGTGATACTTGCATCGTCAGCGGGAGAGCTACAAGACATGGTAACTCTCATGAATACAGCATTGAAGAAGAAAGGAATGAAAGTGAATGTGAATAAAACTAAAGTAATGGTAATGGAGAGGGATGAATGTGTGACTGATTGTTGTTTAATGATTGGGAACGAAAAAGTGCAACAAGTGAATGAGTTTGTATATTTAGGATGCATGTTTACTAGAGATGGGAAATGTGAGGGTGATATGCATAGGCGAGTAACAGCGGGAAACAAAGTAAACGGTGCTCTGCATACTATTGTGGCTAGCCAAGTAGTGTCCAAAAAGGCACGACTTGCTATACACAGTGGTGTGTTGGTGCCTACACTTATGTATGGCAGTGAGTGCTGGGTATGGCAGAAGAAGCATGCAAGTAAAATTAATGCTGTTGAAATGCGTTCCTTGCGAAGTATGTGTGGTGTCACGATGAGAGATAGAGTGAGAAATTGTGTAATAAGAGATCGATGTAAATTGAAAGAAGATGTTGTGACAAGAATAGAGAAAGGTATGCTTCGTTGGTTTGGTCATGTGGAAAGGATGAGTGACAGCAGATGTACGAAAGAGATATATGTTGCTAATGTGAGTGGAAGTGTCGGCAGAGGGCGCCCTCGTAGGACGTATGCTGATCAAATCAGTTGCGTCCTGCAAAAAGGGGAGGTGCGGAGTACTCGAAACCGACGGGCATGTATGAAGAGATGTATGGATGTGCATGAGGCAAAAGAGGTATGTAAAGATCGTAGTAAGTGGCGCGCCCTGGTCTCTGCCTACCCCACTGGGAAAGAGGCGTGACGTTATAGATAGATAGATAGATAGATATCTACTTTAAAACTTTTGCTGGTACAAATCTTGGCTACGGGCCCGCCGCTGGCATGCTGCAGTTTTGAGGGGCGGCCAAATATATTTGTTCAGGGGCGCAATATTTGTAAATACACCCCTGACGGAGTAGTCTGGTAAATCTAGGGATTTTTGTATGGAGTAGGTTGCATTAATTGCACTTTAGGTGATGATTTGGAATAATACATATACACATACATACCTGAAAAACATAAATCCTCAATAATCCCTGATTTTTTATTATGTATTATTTGTTAAGTAAGACTTTTACAAAACATTAAATTTATGTATGAACAAAAAATGTTTAACTGGTGATTTTGTACAAGACGGCTTTATTCAATACGTTTTACTTATAACAATAATAATCCCCCGTTAATATTGTTAAGGGTTGACCTCAGCGATCTGAGACCTTTCTTACTTTCCTTCCCTCGGTGTGTAATCTCTCCTATTCCAAAAGACGTAGTAAAAAGTCTTACATAATCTTCCCATTATTTTTTTTTACAGAAAGCAGCAGAATCCAAAGACAAGACAACAGAATCTCAAACAACAGGACAGAACAAAATCTAATTCTAGAAAACCTTCTGAAAGTGGTATGCATTAATATTAAATACTAAGCTGTTGCCCGCGACTTTGTCTACGTTACCCGAATAAAAAGTACCCTATGTGTTAATCCAGGCCATGGTCTATCTGTATGCCAAATTTCATCAAAACCCGTTCAGCGGTTTTTGCGTGAAAGCGGAACAAACATCCATCCATCCATACTTACAAACTTTCGCGTTTATAATATTAGTAGGATTCTTCTTGTTAGTGTTCCGTACCAAAATTAACAAAACGTTACACTTATGGAATCACCACGGTGTGCGGTGTCTGTTCGTCCGTCCGTCCGTCCGTCCGTCTGTCACATGCATTTTTCTCGGAGACCGTAAGACATATTAAGAAAGCACATACATAACTATAGTGTCCTTCTTAATATGCTGACACTTTTTAAGGGGATGATCAGACCATCAAACTGAATAACTTTCTCTATGGGACCAACATAAAAATCGCGAAAAAAAAACAGCTGCTCCATACACAACTGCAAACCGACTAAAGCCAAATGTAGCTGATTTTTATTTCGCGAATACGATATTGGTCCAATCTTAGAGAAAGTTGTGCAGTTTGGGGGGTTGTTCAGGGGCAATTGGGAAGATGTTTTTCTATACTTAAATTTTATATGCGGGGGGGGGGGGGGGGGGGGGGTTTCATGAAACTTATTCTTTTTGACAATATCGTTTTCTACAATCACTTTTCAAAAATGGATGAGCTTAGTGTCAAGTGCCTTTTGTATGCTGCGCCGTCGGTGACGGAGTTACAAGACATGTTCAATGTGATGAATGAGTCGTTGAAGAAGAAAGATATGAAAGTCAATGTATGCAAGACGAAGGTAATGGTTTTGGAACGTGAAGACGATGTTACAGAATGTAACATTGTTATGGAAGGAGGAGTGGAACAGGTGAATGAATTTGTTTATCTGGGAAGTTTGTTTAAGAGAGTTGGAAAGTGTGACGGGGATGTGGAGCGAAGAGAGACTGCGGGAAACAAGGTAAATGGGGCCCTGCACGCCGTGGTGAGTAGCCGGTCTGTATCAAAAAGGGCACGTCTGGCTATTCACAACGGTGTGTTGGTGCCTACGCTAATGTATGGGAGTGAATGTTGGGTATGGAATAAAAGGAATGAAAGTCGAGTGAATGCAGTTGAAATGCGCTCCTTACGAAGTATGTGTGGTATTACTTTGGTTGATCGAATCAAGAACAGTGTGATAAGGGATTGGTGTAAGTTGAAGGATGATATAGTAACAAGGATTGAGAGGGGTATGCTTAGATGGTTTGGTCACGTAGAGAGAATGAATGAAAGAAGACTTACGAATGAAATTTATCGAGCACAGGTGAGCGGAAGTGTTGGGAGAGGCCGTCCGAGGAAAACATACCACGATCAAATCAATGATCTTTTTCGAAAAGGACAAGTGCGTACCACCCTCAATCGACGGAAGTGCATGAAAAGATGTATGAATGTCAATGAGGCTAGAGAAGTGTGTCAGAGTCGTAGCGTGTGGCGATCTGTGGTCCCTGCCTACCCCCTTGGGACAATGGCGGGAGCTTATGTATGTATGTACTTTTCACAAATCAATTTTTTGTGTTTAACGCGTACACTTATTCACTTTAAAATATCCCGACTGCTTTTCTATAAAGATATTCATAAACCGCAGTCGACCTCAACTTTCAAAGACCCAAAATCATGGCGGCCTTAATTGTTTTTCAGAGTGGACCGGAAAGGAAACCAAGCAACGATTATCTCTGGCGCAATTTTTGGAAGTGTTGTGTATGTGACTTTGCTATTACATAGTGTCAGGCGTTTTATATTTTAGTCTTAGTATTTTGGTGTGGGTAATTTGTATAAATTCACTCTGTGATCAAACTGGGTTCCCAGTAAGACGTGTCCTGTTTGATTGGGAATTATTCCCGAATACATGAGTGCTCCTGGAGTGCGATTTTTTAATCTCATTCGCCGAGTTCAGCAGTTGAAAATGTCAAAGTTACTGTGGAGATATGCATCTTTCTACTGCTGATTTGACTTTCAAAAATCATACTTCAGGAGTGCGATTTTTGAAAGTCAAATCAGCAGTAGAAAGATGCATATCTCCACAGTAAATTTGACATTTTCAACTACTGAACTTAGCGAATGAGATCCAAAAATCGCACTCCTGGGGTGTTGCTTCATATATGTATAACATTTTGGCGACGATTAAGGACATATTATGTGTTATGTTGTAGAGCATGCATTGACTATGACAGAATCTATTAGTCATCATCATCATCACATCATATCAGCCGATAGACTTCCACTGCTGGACATAGGCCTCCCCCAAAAATGGAGGGATTATAGGAGGATATTAGTGGCATATTTCTTTCCTAATATTACTTTTTGAGTTTTTATAAAATAATGCAATCAGTCATTCACATAAAAAATTAAAAAGATCCCTAGCAGAAGCACAAAAGCTCTACAAGTCAAGTACAAGCTGTTAGGGTTGCAGTTGCAGAACAGTTGCATAACTTTAAGGGGTTATTGTACCTACCCATGCCAACTGGGCAACTGGACAACATTCTCTAAGAATAGGTATCGGGAATTCGCAAAACAAAATGTCAACTTTGCATGAAAGCATCGCCATCGGTACAATTTCGCGATTTGTACAAATCTCTACACAAATTATCAATTGATAAAAATACAATATTACAAACGTTCGATCAGATTGCATTTAGTATGAAAAGCCTAATAATTGTTTTTGAGAATTTCCTATCGGTTTCTTATGGAAAGTTGTTCAGTATAATGGTTTTTTTTTTTTTTTCAATTTATTTTACAAAGAAAAAGTTACATATTTGTTTTCCTACTTAAGCTTTCCTACTGCAAACCTTACAAGGTTTAATCGCAGGAAGCGAGTCGCTTTACAGCGTATCAGGTTTTACAAATATACAAGTTATACAATATAAGAGACCTTAGGGTACACTATAACATAATATGTATGATATGTAAAAGTTTGCGAGTGTGTGTTATATTGTTATATAATTGGTCCCATACCATGCATGGGTAATTATACCCATTATTATAAGGGTAAAAAGTTTCGTTATTTTAAGGATTGAAATCAATCCTTAAAGAAATGAAACTGTTTACCCTTATTTTTTATGTGTTTGATAAGACAAATAAACAATTCTCGTATAATGAATTGATATTTTGTTCTTTCATCCAATGGTTGTCTGGCAGAAATCACTTTAAGTAATAAGACCGCCCTTTTTACTCTTCTCATTCTTGTTTATAAATTGTATTTGTCTATTCTTGGTGTGCAAATAAAGAATATTTATGCTATGTTATGTTAATTCTATTTTATTCTATTCCTAGTACAAATAAATAGTTCCTCTATAGTTAACATATAGGCAGTCTGAACAAAACATCATCATTATCTCAGCCGATGGACGTCCACTGCTAGACATAGGCCTCCCCCAAGGATCACCACAATGACCAGTCCTGCGATTCCCTCATCCAACGGATTCCCGCTGCCTTCACCGTGTGGGGGACCTACCAACGCCCGCTTTCCGGGACGCGGTCGCCACTCCAGAACTTTTCGGCCCCATCGGCCATCGGTTCTGCGAGCAATGTGCCCCGCCCACTGCCACACACTCGAAAAAAAACATAGCATGATCAAATCAATGATCTTTTCCGAAAAGGACAAGTGCGTAGCACCCTCAAATGCCCTCAATCGACGGAAGTGCATGAAAAGATGTATGAATGTCAATGAGGCTGAAGAAGTGCGTCAGGGTCGTAGCGTGTGCGGCCCGTGGTCTCTGCCTACCCCCATGGGACAATGGCGTGAGCTTATGTATGTATGTATACATTTTTAGGGTTTTGTACCCGTACGGGACCCTATATTTATTTATTTATTATTATTTATTTATTATTTATTTATTTCCTTTTTGGAGAACTTACAGCTAAATAACAGTTCGGTTTCAACAAAGACAGATTGTTAGTCAGATGCTGACAACAAGTTCCCACATATAAAAATAAAGAGAAAGAAAAGTCTAATGAATAAAGTTAACATTAAAAAATAAAAACTAAGGTAAACCATATTACTACTATTTCTAAGACTACGCTGTCTGTCCGTCCGTCCGCGTCCTAACTTTAAGAGTGTGTATCTTTTGAAACATAAGTAATAGCATGTCTGGTCAGTTCCATACATTTTAGATTTAGTATAGTCTTGGCGCAAACAGATGTCGCTACTGGCCAGAACGAGAGATAAATCTTAATTAAACGTTATTAGATCACTATTATTTGAGTTTTTTTCCACAGAAATAAGATTAATTTAATAACAAAATAATGTGTTTAACACAATATTTTAACGTTATTAAACATTGCTGCAGTACCTTTACTCACCACCGTCGCTGTACTTGCGCGAGTTTTCAACTAAGAAGGTGGCATCTTTCTTAGTATGGGCATTGACCCTCTGTTGTGTATAATTTATTAACTCTATGGTAATAGGTATAGGTTACACCATAAAGGTATTATACTATAATATCTTTATGGTGTAACCCATAAAGATATTATGGTTACACTGAAATTAAGTTACACGACTGGCTGCAGATTCTGCAAGGAGATGGAAACACCTCTGCACCTCCTATGTGACTGTGGCCCCCTGATGTACAAACGCAGTACTCATCTAGGTAAGCAGGTACTGACACCAGATGAGATACAAACCGTCCCGATCAAAAACCTACTACGATTTCTGGCCGCAGTGGGGATTGGTAAGGAACTTTAAAAAGGGCGTTCACAAAGGACCAGCGATGGTCTACGTGGCACAGGCTTAGCAAAGCTGTCAAGTCAAGGCTCCAATAATAATAAGTAGAGAGTCGAAAGTCAATTTAGAGTAAACTCTAGTATACCATCCTATCCTAACTTACGGAGCTCAAGAAAACGTGGTCAGTTACTGAGGCCAAAAAGTCCATGCTTAAAGTTTGCCAAAGAGCGATGGTGCACAGCATTCTAGGTGCTAAACGAACCGACCGGGTCAGAAACACCACGTTGCGCACTCTAAAACTCAAATAGCCGACGTCGTCGGAGAGAAAAGCGCCAAATTTAAATGGGAGGCCGGTCATTGTCTCCCCGATGCATCCTGAGAGACGAGAAAAAACCATCATGCCCTGGATCCCCGAAAACGGTAGGCGGCGTCCAGGTCGACCCAGGAAGAGGTATGATCTGGAAATGAAATTTGACGACCAGTGGCCTGAGGTTGCCCAAAACAGGAACGAATGGAAGAGCAAGGGAGAGGCTTTTGCCTATGAATAAATAAAATAAAATATACTCTAGGGTTCGCGCTGAGGATCACGAAGACTTTTTTTAAATATTATAGAACCCTCCCGGTGTGCGACTCGGAACTAATTCTTGGCACGACAAAATGAGAATACCGTCATGCGCGTTCCCATGGTAAAATTTTTTAGACTATGCGCGCTCCCTTTCGCATACGCAAAGTAACAAAGACAGAAGCACGTCTCGATTTTTAGTCGTTTTTGCGGGGGTGGCAAGCTAAGTCTACGGTACGTTATGTCACGCAAGCGTACACTATTTTCAACCTCGAGAATTAATTTTGTATGTAAAATCGTTGCTGTAATGATTTCACGTTGCTCGCTACGTCGTGGGTACGAAAAAATCTCCTACTTGCATGTAGGTAGGTACATCACAAACTTTATTAGCCCATTCGAGCCTATTTTAGACATTTTAGCACTAGGCTGTGAATAACTTAATAAACACAGTCGATGATGTAACTAAGCTATGCCTTGTTTACCTTGATATCTGAGTTGTGGGTAGTGTCGCCGTGGCGTCCCAGTTTTTATGGAAACTATTTCCAGATAAAAACCCAATCATAATTTTCCTTTTGGGACCGACTAAGAGAGAAGATGGAAGTTGGCGCATAAGGAAGAATATGTTCATATTTATACAACGTGTTAATGAATTAGCGCAAAACCTCATACACCCCAACTGATTTATAACAAAATAATTAGATTGCAACAATAATTTCATTATTTTGATAGTTAAAATTTAAAGTTATTCGCATTTTAAGTTTTGAGGCAAAAATGATTTGTTATCATTTCAGCACTGAAAGAAAGCACTAACGTACTCATGGATACATTTTTATAATCTTGTTTTGGTAGTAAGTAGGGTGAGTGTGTCCGTGCGGTGTGTTGTCATCGGGTTCAGTAAATTTGAAATTTTGCAAAAAAAATATTGAATATTTTGAAAAAATTTACCTATGTTGAAACCATGATAATTCGATTCTGCTCTCGATTCCAAACAAACTACTTTCCAGTTTTGCGTTAATTCATTAACACGTTGTATATCATCATCAATCATCATCAGCCTATAAACGACCCACTGCAGGACGTATATATTATATTTATTGAATATGGAAATAGAAGACCTAGTTTCCACTCCCAACGGCAGCGTCCTAGAAGAGATAAAATCTGCACGACTGCGCTGGCTCGGGAATAGAGAACGGATGGGGTAGATCGTGCGGTGGAGAGTGTCTGGGGCGACGCCCGGTATGCAGTTGCAGCACAGTTGCAGGCCCAGATATCGCTGGATAGGCCAGGTCACCAAGGATATCGAGGATCTGACTAGCTTTGGAGACAGCAGAGCATTTCAGCCCTGCTCTCTGGTAGCTGCATAAATTGTCCATTCACTCGTTTCTCACCTAAGTAACTTTGTGACCACCCAAAAATGGGAACATAGTCGTGAGTTTACAAACCTATCAAAGTATGTGATTCATTAACTATTGTGTTGCCATTCAGTATTCATCAAAAGCTTTTATAGGGACCTTCGCCTAGCTATAAAATTTTATTTCTCATACATTATACACAAACATACTTAGGTACATAGTAACATTAGTTGAATATAAGATTTCTTAATAGTAGTAGGTAGGTACCTAACTAACGTGATGTCGCATACTAATAGTGTAATTCTCTACATTATTTAATAAGTAATTTTAGGTAGGTACCCTTACTCCATGTAGGTACCTACCTAATTATACAGGGTGTCCCAAAAACCAACGTCAAGCCAAAAACGGTTGATAGGCCAGGTGGTGACAGTTATCAGAAAAAAAAAAAAAAATCTAAGATTACTACTTTCCATAAAAAAAAATTTTTTTTTTAATTTACACCCTGTGATGATCTTTTAAGTACTATGACTACAAATCTTTACTTTTCAATTTTTTTTTGTGTGTGGTGTAACCCTGAATAACCCTTCTGTCATCTACAGTCTGCAATTAAAACACAACTGCCTCAGTTTTAAAGAAAATATCTTTTTGCCCCACCATGCACTAAAAATTATTACATCGCCCGACTTTAACTAACTGTACTGAAAAAAAAATGTACTGTGCTATTTCGGCAAGTGACTTTAAAAGATGGTGTATTTAGTCAGGATTTTAAAAAGGTATAATACTAGCTAGATTATTTATTAACTAAGAACACATAATTTTTTTTTCAAAAGAGACCCGATTTTAAGCTAATTCTTTTTACATCGTTAAAATGGTTCTAATGCACGTAGGTCACTATCCATCTCATTCAAACTTGTACCTGGCAATTAGGGACTTAGAGAAAGCCTAACGTGCATTAGAACCATTTTAACTATGTAAAAAGAATTAGCTTAAAATCGGGTCTCTTTTGAAAAAAAAATTATGTGTTCTTAGTTAATAAATAATCTAGCTAGTATTATACCTTTTTAGAATCCTGACTAAATACACCATCTTTTAAAGTCACTTGCCGAAATAGCACAGTACATTTTTTTTTCAGTACAGTTAGTTAAAGTTGGGCGATGTAATAATTTTTAGTGTATGGTGGGGCAAAAAGTGATATTTTCTTTAAAACTGAGGCAGTTGTGTTTTAATTTCAGATTGTAGATGACAGAAGGGTTCTTCAGGGTTACACCACACACAAAAAAAAAAAATGAAAAGTAAAGATTTGTAGTCATAGTACTTAAAAGATCATCACAGGGTGTAAATTTAAAAAAAAAAAAATTTATGGAAAGTACTAATCTTAGATTTTATTTTTATTTTTCTGATAACTGTCACCACCTGGCCTATCAACCGTTTCCCGCCGGACCAGAAGTACAATCGGGAAGTACCATCAATGGTACAGTTGGCACTGTATTGTATCATTATTACCATTACGTAATAGTACTAATGATACTGCTGGTCAGTGGTACAAGTGGCACTCGGAACCCCACTCGAGTTTGAAGAGTTTCTACGAATGAAGTCTTTGTGGAGTGCAATGAATGCAAATAAAGCCGGGTATTCATTTGGCAACATTTGTTTATAAACATGTTTACCGTAAACACTGTTTCATCATCGTGTTTATAAACATGTTTACCGTAAACACTGTTTCTGTAACATTGGCAGTCCACACTTGTCAGTTGTAGCTAGGATGTCCCCCGAGCCGGTAGTGATGCTCTGTGCTGCTTACATAATTATATTCATACATATTAACATCCTTCTTTGCCATATTAAACTCTGCAGCAATCTCTGCCCAAGCATCATTTAAAAAAAAAAATTTTTGTCTTTATTTGATGCATCCCAGAGAATGCTACGCTGTTGAAAGAGCTCTATGAGCATAGAAATCTGGTTGTTCGACCAAACTACTTCCATGTTTAAAACACGCGCAACACGCGTCCACACTTGTCAACTTCTGTTTCTAAACTAAATGTTTCGACTTGCTCTCCACTCTGAGCGGGGAACACAGCAACATGTTTCTGAAACAATGTTTCATCATCTTTGTTTATGGAATGTTTATAAACATGTTTACAGAGATGATGAAACATCGTGAAACATGTATATAAACAGTGTCTATAAACAAATTTTGCCAAATGAATACCCGGCTTTAAATTGATGGTACTACTGGCACGATCTAGTGCCAATTGTACCATTAATGGTACTACTGGTACCACCTAGTGCCAACTGTACCATTGATGGTACTTCCCGATTGTACTTCTGGTCCTGCGGGGATATAAACAGTGTCTATAAACAAATTTTGCCAAATGAATACCCGGCTTTAAGTCCTACGAGTATTATGTGCCAGTTGTACCATTGATGGTACTACTGGCACGATCTAGTGCCAATTGTACCATTAATGGTACTACTGGCACCACCTAGTGCCAACTGTACCATTGATGGTACTTCCCGATTGTACTTCTGGTCCTGCGGGAACCGTTTTCGGCTTGACGTTGGTTTTTGGGACACCCTGTATAATGGCCGGCAAACAACTTCAAAAAATCTTGACAGCGCAGAACAAAATTTGTAGGTGGAAACGCTACTGCACGTGCACACATCCCTCAACCCCGCCCCAGTGGTCAGTTTGCTGGGAGAGACTGGGAGAGAATGAGACTACAATGTGTCTTTTTAGAAAACATCTAGTATTATCATCATATCGATAGACGTCCACTGCTGAACAAAGGCCTTTCCCAAAGATCACCAAAACGACCGGTCCTGCGCAGTCCCTCATCCAACGGGTTCCCACCGCCTTCACCAGGTCGTCGGTTCACATTTTGTGGGGGGCCAACTCACTTGTATACAGGGTCCTTCTTAATATGCTGACACTTTTTTAAGGGTATGATCAGACCATTGAACTGAACAACTTTCTCTATGGGACCAACATCGAAATCGTGAAAAAAAAACAGCTTGGCTCGAGTAGGTTTGCAGTTTGTCTACACGCAGAATCTTCAATACATAAATCATCTACAATTTTTATTTTGACTTTAAATTCAATGAATGGGGGACTGGACCCCCAACTCTTAACTGGGGGAGACCTTTGCCCAACAATGGGACGAAATAGGTTAAAAAAATACTTAACAAGGTAGGTATATAGTATTTAATAAGTCTTCTTGGTTTCAAAACTTAATAATAATTTAATAACATACAATATTAAAAATAAACAAAGCACTAGATAATTTTAATGCTATCTGATCAACGTTACAATGAGGATGGCGATTATGATGCGATTAATCTTTCCAGTGACTGCACTCTTGCAGTTAAAAAGATTATGCAGTCATTTCTCTTTCATTGTCAACTTCCTTTCAAGTGCATTAGTCTAAGGTCATTGCTTCTAGCTCAAAAATGGTAGAAATTTTAGTTTCTACCAAATAAAAATTATCCCACTTCTGATAATTAATTATGTTGTATTTTGAAAGCATATGTTATCTTTCTTCCTTATGTCTTATGTCTTAATAAGACATAAGGAAGAAAGATAACCACTTATTAAATCCATTATTTGCTTAATTACCCAACTGGGGCAAACACAGAGGGTTAAAATTTTACAATTGCCGTGAAAAAGTATTCATTCACCTTAAACGAATTAGATTCGCTTATTGTTACTACATAGCTTGTAAGTGACAGTAATTTATGGATTCAAAGTTTTTGTTTTTAGGGTTCCGTTCCCAAAGGGTGAAAACGGGACCCTATTACTATCTTATCTTATCTTATCTTATCTTATTGTGGGGGCTGGCAAGCCAGCAACACTTCGACCCAGTGGGATCTTTTGTGTTAGCCCCAATACTTTTTGCTTACTTCACCCTTCAAATACATGGTCAATGAAGGAGGCAATACCATTGAGGGGAAGAAGCCTAAGGTCTCCCGGTTTTGGATATCCATCACCGAGGAGGCACATGCGCTTTGCCGCCAAGACCCTATTACTAAGCCTACGTTGTCCGTCCGTCCGTCCGTCCGTCCTACCTATTTAGGGCTGTAACTTTTGAACCGTAATAGCTAGATAGTTGAAATTTTCTCAGATTATTCGTTACTACGGCGGATTTGTTAACAAATAAGAAAAATGTCAAAAAGTTAAAAATTAAGGGGGGTTCTTATTCTTAACAAGAACCTAGTTTTTATCAACGTTTTTACTTCACGCTCTATGGTCTAAACGGTAATACATACAAGCGTCAAATTTAGTGTGATTATAGAGTAAACTCTACAGAATAACAACAAATACTAAAAACTGGCCAAGTGTGAGTCGGTCTTGCGCTAAAGGTACCAGACAAAAAAGTATTTTTAAGTAATAAATGTTGTGTTCTGTGGTGGTGTGGTACGGAACCCTCGGTGCGCGAGTAGCACGACTCGCACTTGACCGGTTTTATTATTAATATACTTTTGATACCAGACGAAATGGCAATGACGCTGAACAATTCTTGTAGAGAATGGCTCTCTCACTTTTATTTTTAGAGTGGAAAGGCTCTGCACTGAAATCCTAAAAGGCTATAACTTTGCGGGCAAGGCACGTTTCTTGAAGAATCGATGGCCGATGTAGCCGAAGACTTCTCGAGTGGCGACCGCGGACAGGAAAGCGCAACGTGTGTAGGCCCCCACGAGGTGGATCGACGACCTGGTGAAGGCGGCGGGAACCCGTTGGATGAGGGCAGTGCAGGACCGGTCGTTGTGGCGATCCTTGGGAGAGCCGTGTGAACATTCCACAATTTCTACAGTAGTTCCTCCATACCTACGTCTATGGGCTATGATGATGATGATTAAGTTAGGTAGGTACTTAAATATGTCTTACTGTTGGCATCCTTGTCATAGGTACATGTAGAAAGTGACCGTGAATAGTATAATGACAATCTCCTCCTGTTTACTAATAATGCTATTTATAGTCATAGAATAGTAAGTAGGTATTATCTTATATACAAGGGTTCAAAGTCAAAAGTGTATCGCTTATTGTGTGTAATTGATTGATGTATCAGTGTCTTCTCTACATAATATTTCGAATCAGCCGCTACAGACCTCTGCCGTCACCCTTGGCCTTCCACCTTACCTTGCTATCCGCAGACTCCACTAAAAGACAGTCGCCGTCGCTTATCGGCCGTGGCTTGCCTTTGTCACCGGTAAGTCTTCATATACTGCCAGACACTGCATCCGATCTCTTTTCTGGTCGTAGCAGTAGCACAGAATAGGTAATAGTATGCAGTAGGTAGGTTTGCCATATATTAAACGGGGTGTTAAGATAAACAGTTGCATTACTTTAATTCAATTCAATTCATTTATTTTATTTCAGATAATAGATCCATAATGGTGTTAGTAACAATGACTTAAGACTATGTTAGTGACAAAAAATTTTACATTTATTTAATATTAACAAAAGGGGGCCTAGAGCCCTTGTGTAGGCTATTCCAATGCCCAATGATGGTGACACTGGAGCCGCTCTGCAATGGGCTCGAGGAGGGTGTCGGTGCTGCCCCGTACCCTGCGCAGCAGGGAGGCGGCACGTTTGCGAATGATGGCTGCAAGTGGCTATCTACTCGCGCCGCCGCAAACATGCCCGATGCGCTGCAGAAACGAGGCAGCCCCAACAACATCCTCAGCCCATTGTTGTACTGCACGCGCAGCGCACTGAGCGACTTCTGCGTGTAACTGACCCACAGGCTTCACGTGACTGGCAATAAGCCTTGAATAATGTTACTTTAACACCCTTAGTACATCGTGCAAACCTGCGGGCGAGCATATTCGCCCTCATCGCCAGCGCCCTGCGCTCCGTCTCTATGTCAGCCTCATCTGACATGTCCTCGGAGACCATGTGCCCCAGGTACTTGAACTTAGTGACTCTGGCTAGCTTTACACCACCCAGAGTCACCGGCCTTCTTAGGTCTTCTTACCTGCCTTAAAAACCATCATCTCACTTTTCTTTCCGTTGTACCTGAGGCCATGAGCCTCCGCGAACACCTCACACGTTCTCAGCAGCTTCCTGAGAGCCCTGATTGACGGGCTCAGCAGGACCATGTCGTCGGCATAGCTGATGTTATTGTAGCAAACTCCGCCTATGGAGCAGCCGACCCTGGCACCACTGAGCTCGACAATCAGACGGTTCATATACAGATTAAAGAGCAGGGGTGAGCTCAAACCATAAGAATAGATAATAATAGTAGTGTAACTATTATTATCTATTTTTATGCTCAAACCCCCCTGCCTCACCCCGCCCTCTAACCTGTATACATCCGACAGCGAACCTGACCATCTCACATAATTTGTTTGGTTGCCGTACCAATACTTAAACACATTTATTAAATCCGTTGGTAAATCGTAAAAAAAGTAAGGGGTGATTGTAACCCGTGATACTGGTTGAACAATTTTCACTAAGAAATCTATCGGAAAATCGGAAAAAAAAATTGGACTTCCCATACTAAATGCAATCAGCTGATCGAAGTTTGTATTACAAAAAATGCATCAATAACTTATTTTAATGACAGACCCTTCAAAAATTCCTTTATTAATTTGAATAAACTACCAATTTTTTTATCTACACATAAAACACACACACCCTTACTCTCTCACACGTCAAACATTCACACCTTACACACACACACACATTCTTTGCGAATCAAGGGTATAATGTTGCTGCAACTGTTTTCTTTTTTTATTTATAAATTCGTATTGTTGATTTTCTTTTTCTTTTATTGAGTCTATTGATGCTAAGTCTATTTTTTGAACATACTGTTGCTTTATTTTAGTTCGTAGTAGACCGTTCAGCCCTCTCAAATAACATGTCTCCCGCATAACATCTCAGGGAGGAGGTGGTGACTGAAAAACAGCGCTGCCCGAGCCCACGGCTTCGGAACAGCACAGCTGACGTCACCCACCTTTTGCCTAGGTCTCTAAAAATTGTCTCTTTTGTTTTTGTATAATTTGTTTGTTTATGTGTAAGTGCACAAGATTAATAAGTTTTGTATCTGTAACCTGTCTGTAACCCTATGAATATATGTTCTGTAACCAGAGAATGTAAGAGAAATGAGAAGAGAAAGGCAATAAATATTTTTTTTATTTTAATTTAATTTTAATTTCTCTTTTTGGATCACTTGCCGAATTTCCAATAAATTGGTTATGTATAAATTACATGGACATTCTCGATTCATCCATTACTCGGTAGAAACTCTTAGAAAGCGAAATATAAATAAACAAACACGGTCCTAATTGAGCCGATAAGCGACGGTTGTCCCTTTAGTGACGAAATGTTTGCTTAAACTATTATTTTAGTACCTATCTGTTTAGATTCTTTAGTTGTTACATTATAGGTTACAAAGTTATAAAGGTAAATAGGTAGATATAAAAACAAATACCTGAGTATTTTTGAGCGACAGTGAGTGTCACATGAAATCGATTATAAATTAAATTAAAATTCGCACAGTGCCCAGTTGGTGCCGTGTCCGGCTAAAAAGTTTTGAGGGCCTCGTCGGAAGTTGACGTGCATGGGGACTGGCCCATGAGCGGTGCTATTTTTGTGCTGCGCAACATTTTATTTTATCTGAAGCCCGATTGCACTTGACAGATAGCCCCCCATTGAAAAACTGTTGCCTAGCAACCGATTCTCGGTTGCCGCAGTAACCCAAATGGTTGCTACAACAAATGTAGCCGAAACTACGCGAAAGAAGGCCGAAGCATAGCAGAAACCTGACGTAACCATCGACCGCCCGTCTTCGGCCACCATTCGGCCACCCTTCGAGCGTCCTTCGGGTCTGCCATCGGCTAGCCTTCGCAACCGTTGCTTTGAACTGCCAAATCAAGTGTCAGTGTAAATATTTTCTATGCTATTTGTTTTTTTACTATTTTGGAATGACATTTTTAGGATAAGTATCATTGTAAGTAAGCTGAGAGCCTATGTCTCAAGCGCCCACACAGGCAGACCACACCAGTCAACCCGACAGCGACCCGTCATCGGAACTCTACGTTAAATGTGATCGTTGTTCCCAGCCGCGTTACTTTCGAGGTGCGCGAGGTCTAAAAATACATGTGGGGAAAACGCATAAAAATACCGTCCAAGTAAGTCCTTCGGCCCCCTCCCCGAACGCACCACAGTCCACCTCAACACCGTCAACCAGTGACGGAGTTACTCCGTTCTGGCAGAAACTGAGTACTCTAAGAGCCAACTACCCCCTGATTAAAAGGATTCCTCGGGGAGCTCGAATCTCAGTCGCCAGCTCCCTAAGCAAACGCATTAGGAGAGTAGTTAACGAGAACTCGAGGGATAGCTGGGAACAACTACTCACATTTTCGTACTGTACCCTTCATGCTCCAAAAAATGAGGCCAGCAGTAGCAGCTCCCTCACCCAAAAAATTAAAGACAACTGTTCGAACTCTCCTTCCGTACTACCTCCATTCGTTCCTCAAACTATAACTAAAAGGAAAACCTTTAATGTCATAAAAAAAATTGAAAGTAAAATTAGCGATGGTGATCTGAAAGGAGCTGCCCAGCTGCTCTTCTCCGATGACGAAGTCGCCCCCGACTCTGCAGAAACTCTATCAGCCCTACATAGTAAACACCCTCAGCCACCTTCATTACACCTTCCCCTTCCCCCCCAGGCAGCTGACCCCATACCACAAGCCACACCGGAGGATGTCCTTGCAGCCATTATGTCATTCAAGAACGGCTCTGCCGGTGGCCTCGATGGCCTCACTCCCCAGCACTACAAAGATCTCTTGTGCGGAGCCACGGGAGACAGCGGCAGGGCCCTTCTGATGGATCTTACTGGCTTATGCAACATTATGCTAGCCGGAAAAGTACCCAACTGCATAACCAGCCTCCTTTATGGCGCAAACCTGTGCGCGCTTAAAAAGAAGGACGGTGGTATTCGGCCAATTGCAGTGGGCACGACAATCCGACGTATTGTGTCCAAAATCTGCTGCAAGTACATCCTACCACAACTGACATCAACCTTCCAACCTGTGCAGCTCGGTTTCGGTTCAAGAGGGGGCTGTGAGGCCGCCGTGCATGCGACCCGCACTCTCCTCCTGAACAATGGAGCCGAAGTGCTGTTGAAGGTTGATGTCAAGAATGCATTCAACTCCGTAGACCGAGGTACACTACTCACAGAAATCAAAACCAACATCCCACAGATTTACCCGTACCTTTGGCAGTGTTACAGCTCCCCCTCAACCCTTATACATAGACAACATACCCTACATTCAGCGGTCGGCTGCCAGCAGGGTGATCCGCTCGGACCTGCCATTTTTAGCCTCGCCATCCATCCCATTATATCCAAACTAAATTCTAAATTTAATGTTTGGTATCTGGACGACGGAACCTTTGGAGGCGACGTGTCGTCAGTACTGACCGACCTACAAACTTTAATCACGGAGTTCGCCTCCATCGGCCTCGAGCTAAATTTTTCTAAATGTGAAATTTTTATCCCCCAATCAACTGACCCCGCAAAAAAATCTGAAATTATTTCTAAATTCAATGTTTTGGCCCCCAATATAACCACGGTCGATGAACAATGCCTCAGACTTTTAGGAGCCCCCATCTTTGGCAGTGCTGTCCCCACCTTTTTATCCGACCAAATGTCTAAATTTAACCGTTCATCGAACCGGCTTCACCAAATCAATTCACACATGGCTCTTTTTATCATCCGCTTCTGCCTCTTCGTACCAAAATTCACATACATTCTCCGGTGCTCTCCCATCTGGCAACATAATGATCTTCTAATGTCTTTAGACAAAATGATACAAAATTGCCTTACTGAAATTCTAAATTGCAACATTAAAGGGAGAGCCTGGACCCAGGCGTCCCTTCCGATCCGCCTCGGCGGCCTGGGCATCCGCAAAATTTCAAGTGTTTCTTTGCCTGCGTTTTTGTCATCGGTCCACAGTACGCTCAACCTCTTCGGGAGAATCATCAACCCGTCACTGGGTTCCGTAGAGGTGGCTTACTTGGCCGAGGCCAAACTCGCTTGGTCAATGGCATGCCCGAGCGTGCAACCGGTTGCTCCTCAGTCCCAGAGACAGTGGGATGAGCCGCTCTGCCTCCAGATCCAGCGTGATCTTTTAACGACTGCTGAGAACGAGACGGACCGCGCTCGCCTCCTCGCTGTCTCTGAGAAAGAGTCAGGCTACTGGTTGCAGGCAATACCCTCCCCAAACCTGGGCACCCTACTAAGCAACTCATTCCTTTCAATTTTAGTTGGTCTCCGTCTGGGCGTTCGGACAACTAAGGCTCACCGCTGCCAATGCGGCGAGGCCGTCGACGAACTCGGCCACCACGGACTCTCCTGCTCCAAGAGCGCTGGCCGCTTGTCGCGCCACGCAACATTGAACGACGTCATCCGTCGGGCTCTTGTAACCGCCAACATACCCGCGATCTTAGAGCCAAAAGGGTTATTCCGGAGCGATGGGAAGAGGCCCGATGGATTGACGCTCGTTCCATGGAAATTGGGGAGGTCGCTGGTCTGGGACGCTACCTGTGTAGATACACTGGCACCGTCCCACGTCCATGCGACCTCATCCAATGCGGGTGCGGCGGCGGCCACCGCGGAAAACCTCAAGCGGCGCTTATATGTGGCCCTCGGCGAGGGTTACATATTTGCACCGTTTGGGGTTGAGACATTGGGTCCGTGGGGGCCAGAGGCGCGCCGATTATTTAAAGAATTATCGGCGCGCCTAATCGAGGCCTCGGGTGACCAGAGGGCTGGCAGCTACCTTGGCCAGCGAATCAGTCTGGCCATACAAAGAGGCAACGCTGCCAGCCTCCTGGGCACCCTGCCACCAAGCGGCGGCAATTTAGAAGATATTTTTTATTTATAGTAGGTATAAGTTTTGTTTTTAATTCTTTAATTTTTCTTTAAGTTTAGGGTTATATTTGTACATGTATATATTCTGTTGTAAATAAACGAGTGACTACCTGGTAAGTACAGTAAAAAAACAAATTACTTAAAAAAAAAATCTATTTTAAAAGTCTTCGCTAATATTACGAGATCTCAAGTTTTGAAAATCGAAAATCGAAAAGTAAAGTAGGCTTAAGTACAGTTGTAGGCATTTTGTAGAAATTCGAAACTAAAGCTATTATCTATCACACAAACAAAAAAACAATTATTATGGTGGATATCTACACAATATGCAAATCTACACTAATATTATAAAGAGGAAAGATTTGTACCTATTTTTGTATGTTTGTATGTTTGTAATGAATAGGCTCAAAAAGTACTGGTCCGATTTAAAAAATTCTTTCACCATTAGAAAGCTGCATTCACCCTGAGTAACATAGGCTATATTTATTGCTAGAAAAGATTAGACGTCCACCCGTGCGAAGCCGGGACGGGCCGCTAGTATTTAGTAAAACAAAACAAGCCTCCTTATGAAAATGCGTATAAAGAATAGCTGCTTCCGTACAAAAAGCCCTAAAATAATAGACTTTCTTTGTAACCAAAATTTACATCATTCTTTAAACGTAAACCTTCTTATAAAACGCAGCAGCAGCTAACAGCAGCTTCCATATAAAATACCTTTAACTCTACCAAAAAAATTCACAGATATCGTGCCACACGACTATCACATATCACATTGGAAATGAATCTACGGAATTCGAAAAAATATTGTCTAAAAAAGGTTAGGCTTCAGGGCAAACCCTTAACCCGATCGTCTTTGTTTTAGGCTCAAATTGTAGCTGACTAAATTATCCAGAGGAACTTTTTTTCAATGTTTTGATATCGTTCTTCGTTTCCAAAACATCGAGCGCCAAAATAAAAAATGCGGAAAAAATAGATTTCTTTTTTCACTATTTTGTCCATAACTTTTTTTTTTTACTTTCTCGAATAATTCTTTTTACACCTTGCTCTTGTAAATACGCGTCTTTTCAATATCATTTCTTCGCAACTCTCAGAGATATAAGGGGATCGCACTTTTTCGTGAAATCGGAGCCTATACTGGAGCGGACGAAAAGACATTTCCAAGGTCAAAATGAAAGCATGGCCATATCGGTGTACCACAAATTATCAATTCGTACATACAGTGATCGATTGGTACAATTCTGGCATCAGTACAATTTAGCCATTCGTACAATTTCTCTGTTCATACAAATTATCAATTCGTACAATGATCGATTGGTACAATTCTGGCATCGGTACAATTTAGCCATACGAAAATTTTTACGTAGTAAAAACGTAGTAACTATTAAGTAATTTGTGCCTTTAAACCTATATTTCTTAAAATTCCATAATCACACCCAAAGATACGTCTGTCGTCGATCGGAGTAAGCATAGAAATTTTTTTCCATCTTGAATACAATAATCTAAAATACTAGAACTATTACCTATCTATATCTATTTATCTTTTAGTTAAAACAAAAGCACCGTAAGATCTCTAGACGCATAACAACATAAATAATTTCTACCACGATCGTCCCTTGAATTAAGGCATTTCGATACTTAAGTCTTAGAAATAGGAGTCACGAAAGGAGACTCTACATTTGGAATGCGGTATAGGACATCTCAAAAATGTCCTGCGGCATCTCATCTGAATGCAGACTCCAGACCGTGGGAGGGAGGGAGGTAGATGAGGTAAGGAGTAGACGCGACACTCAATTTGTACCTACGTCGTAGAATAGAAATACTTTAATTGTATTTAATACAGTTTAAAAGTGGATTTGATATATTGTAAAGTCTTCATCATCAGCCTAATACGTTCCACCGCAGGGCACAGGCCTACCCTCATGGACATCAGTCCACCACACGTACCCAATGCGGATTGGTAGACTTCACATACGCATCAGAGTTTCTTCTTCAGCGTATGCAGGTTTCCTCACGATGTTTTCTTTCTCCTATAACTTAGAAAAACTCATTGGTACATGAATGAATGAAAAAATGAAGAAACACAACAAACAACCACAACAAGAAACAAACGAACAATGAAGGACGTATATCTCGTTCTCGGTTTTTTTCGTTTGTTCTTGGCAAGAATAAGGCTTTAGAGAAAGTCTTTGGTCTTTAGTGGGTCGTACCAATGCAAATAATGATGATTTTATGACTTTCATGCTTCTCTTAAGAGATTCCAAGAACGAAGAATTGCTAAACTAAAAATGTTTGGAGATAGGAGGCTTACGTCCAGCAGTGGACGTCTATTGGCTTTTCATCTTAGGCTGTAGCATGCGACTTGCAACAGCCTTAATAATTTCACCTTGTTTTCTGTCCCTCTCGGTCAGACTGTCCAGAGAAGCGCATGACTAAAAGAGTAAACATTTCATTTGACTTTGTTACAGGGAAAAATGTTCCAAATTTTCAACAGAACCTCTCAGAGTCAGTTGGTTTGTAGGCAGAGTCTTGTATTAAAATATTCTTTGACAAGACAGAGACGATGCAGTGCAAACGTGACCGAAATAGACTGTGTAGCGCACGCGCACGGCACACACTCCTGCGCAGCGCGCGCTTCAAATTAAGGATCCATTGATCATTCCTAATTAAAAAAAACTTTTTAATTAGGTTTTCGACAGACTCTCGAATTTCTTTCTATTAATTGGACGTATTTTCGTGACTTTTTTTGGGATTTTCTTTTTGAAGGTAACCAAGAACTTTTTCTTCGTGTTTTTGGAACAGTGCATTTTGAAGATGTGTTGGTAATTTTGTTAAAAAAGTTTTTTTTTTTAAACAGTGATAATGTGGAAGTGTTTTGTCTTGTGCTTTTATTTAGTGACTTTGTCGAGAAATGTTTACGGTAAGTGTTATACTTTTTAATTAATTAAAATGTATACTGAGAAATCCATAACATACTTTATAACAACCCCTCTTGCCCGACGCAAGAGGGGTGTTATAGGGGGGTTATATAAAGGGGGTTAAAAATATTATAATTCAGGGTAAGAGACAATTTTGTGGACTTCGCATAGAAACTTTTGTATGGAAGGTTCACAAATTTTTCTCGTTTTTCTACCCATGTGCCTCAGACAAACTTAATCGGTTTTATTATCTGGAGTGCGATTTTTGAATCTCATACGTTGAACTCAGCAGTTGAAAATGTATGGAGATACGCATCTTTAATTCGACACGCAGAGACGCTGATTTGACTTTCAAAAATCGCACGCCTGGTGCATGATTTTTTTATGTCAAATCAGCAGTAGAAAGATCGCATGTCTCCATAGCAATATTGACATTTTAAACTGCTGAGTTCAAAGAACGAGTTTCAAAAAGCGCACTCCAGGAGTGCGAAAATTACTGTGGAGATATGCATCTTTCTTCTGCTGATTTGACTTTCAAAAATCGCACTCCCGAAGCATGATTTTTGAAAGGTAATCAGCAGTAGAAAGATGCATATCTCCACAGTAATTTTGACATTTTCAACAGCTGAACTCAGCGAATGAGATTCAAAAATCGCACTCCTGGACCCATAGTGTATATAATGATGATGAAAATTTATGGTTTCATGGGAGTCGGACCACGCCATTACTTCCCGGTGGGTGTTACACAAGGTGACTAAGGGATAAATCTTTCGAATGATGCATAAGGCGGTGTCCTATTGCCATCGCACGCGCGATGAAATTTTACAAATCGTTGAAATTTTTCCATAGAAAAATTTGAAAAATTTCGGAGAATTACCCATCAGTACGATCACACCGCATCGCACCATCGCGCGTGCGATGGCAATAGGACACCGCCTTAAAGTTGTGATGGTGGCTAGCAATTAGCTGACTAAAATCAGCGAACGGCTAGCCAGCTATTTAAAACAAAAACCGCTCGGCGCCTTTCTGGTACAGAGAAATTCTCTGGTCATGCAAAGGGGCAATGCGGCCAGCATCTTGGACCTTTGAGCCGGGGTGGGCCTTTAGTTTTGTTAGTGATAGCACAGAGTACTATAATTTTATTGATGACGAGCTTTTACCCGCGACTCCGTCCGCATAAATTATATACCAGATTTTAAGTTAGATGTTACGCTACCAAACAAAAAAAGTTTCATCAAAATCGGTTCAGTAGTTTTTGCGTGATACTCGAACAAACAAACACCCAAACAAACAAACAAACTAAATTATTTTTTCAAATTTACAGTTTTATAATAGTCAAGATAGTCTGACGAACATAGACGAATAATTTTTCGCTTAGGTACGCTGGTAGACGGAATGTCAATGTAACCGGGTATGAGATAGCGATACTCATGAAATCCTATACAATTTATATGAAGTGACTGTTGTGCATCTCTTATTGAGTGAATATGACAAAGACATGAGCTTCCTTCTCTGTTCTAGTACCTTCTCTTTCTACGCTGACGAAACTTGAACGAAAATCTGACAACATCTAAGCATAGAGAAAAGTTTCTAGAATGTTTTTGAAAAATTTCATTGACCTGAATTGGTTAGACTTGAAAATAGGGTGTACAATAAAATGGGACAGCTACTTAAAGGGGTGCTTCAGACCATCAAACTGAACAACTTTCTCTATGGGACCAATATCGAAATCGCGAAAAAAAAAAAATCAGCTCCCCATACAAAACTGCAAACATAACTCGACTGAAATGTATGGGAGAGCTGATTTTATTTTCGCGATTTCGATATTGGTCCCATAGAGAAAGTTGTTCAGTTTGATGGTCTGAAGCACCCCTTTAAGTAGCTGTCCCATTTTATTGTACACCCTATATAACCAGACTTCGTTTGTATGAAGCGCGCTTCGAATTAACCGACTGCTCTCAAATAGTGAAGGAAAACATCGTGAGGAATCCTGCATAAAATTATATTGAAGAAGAAATATCAGAGTAGTATAGGCACCAACTCTTTATCTAAGAATCATAAGATTTTTAATATAACATAAAAATTTTAGCTTTAAAAATTTTCTAGAAAAAGCATTTTTTGTTTTTTTGAATCTAGTGAAAAGTCGTGTTTTGGCGTTTACCTATTGAGATAAGAGGTATCTATATTTTTACACCCTGTAAGTATAGCTAAATGAACACAATTTTAGCGTCGTCTATTCGAAATCGCAGAGCAGCGTGGATTAAAATAATACCACAATAAAAATAAAAATATGACATAATTATTTACAAAATTTTCCTCCGAGAATAATCTGGCCCACTTCGTGTGACCCAGTTTCCATGACATTGATGCATTTAGCTTATTTATTTAACACAATTGTTATAAATTATATTTATTTTGTTTAATTAATTATAAATAGGTGTTGAGGTTTTAGCGAGGACTATAAATAAAACAATTGAACAAATAGTAGTTAAATCTAAACTATTATAAAACTGTAACAGAAGTGTGTCTGTACATTGAAGATATTTACAAAAAAAAAATTACGACATGGTTTTTAGATCTCCCTGATTCCAAATCACCAATTTTTTTATTTTTTGTCTGTCTGTTTGTTTGTTTGTTTGTTCGTTTGTTTGTTTGTTTGTTTGTTTGTTTGGGTGTTTGTTTGTTCGAGTATCACGCAAAAACTACTGAACCGATTTTGATGAAACTTTTTTTGTTTGATAGCTTATCATCTGACTTAAAATCTGGTATATAATTTATAAATCATTTTTTTTTATTTCAGGTAAAAACACCCATAGTACACTTTAAATATACAAGTATATTAAAGTAAGATTAAAAATTAAAAATTAAGATTAGGATTATTATTATGTCAAACAACTACATAGGAGCTATGTCATTACATTACATCATTACATTACATTACATTTACCACTGAGCAGAACCTTTTATGCGGACGAAGTCGCGGGTTAAAGCTCGTTAACTTATAAAATTCTTTTCAGACAAGTTTTATTGTTTTTTTGTTTTGGTCGTACCTATAGTTTATATTAGAAAATGTTTTTCAGGGATAGTACTTTTGAAAATAATAAAAATACCGTCTTAGACGCGTATAAGCAATTTCTTCCAGACAGATTGTCCTGGAACATGCTATGTATTTAATCAAAGGAGTAGTAACAATTTAATATCAGGAGTGCTATTTTTGAAACTCATTGTTTGAACTCAGCAGTTGAAAATGTCAATATTACTATGGATACATGCATCTTTCTACTGCTGAGTGGACGAGTGCGATTTCAAAGAAGTCAAATCAGCAGTAGAAAGATGCGTGTCTCCATACATTTTCAACTGCTGAGTTCAAAGTATGAGATTCAAAAACGCACGCCAGACTTCTTTCTATTGCAAACGGTGGACAGAAATGGTAAAAGCATGGCCATTAATAATGAATCAATACATCCATTAACTCACGACCATGATCCCTTTCGAGGTGGTCAGAAGTTCTGCTACAACTACCGAGAAACTTTATAAGCATGCAATTGTGCAAGGCTCACTTTTAGCACAATGTTTCACGATGGAATGACGTGTCAGGTGGTGACAGACGGCTAACCGTTCGTTCACATAAACACTGCACAAGAAACCCTTATCTCTTAGTAGCCTCGTACGACACCCACGGGAAGAAATGTGGTGGTCGATTCTAAACCGGAACCACACGGCTATAATAAATGCCTATTATTATTATTGGTGGTTGGGCTATTGCAAGCAAGGGTCGTTATGTAACACTGCGACCATCGCTGATCTTTTGTGTTCGCCCCAAGCTCACCCATATTTTACGCATACCTCCGAACTTACGGTATTTTCTTTTCATTCTCGGGAATGCAGGTTTCCTCACGATGTTTTCCTTCACCGCCGAGCTAGTAAATGATAAAAATTCCGAAGAACTTAGTGGTATGGGCCTGGAATCGAACCGCGTCCTCATGATTGAGGCGCTAGGCGCTAGCTCTCTATGGGCTATCATCGCTCTATAAATGCCTAACATTGTCAGTATTGTCACACATAATTATTATTTAGTCCCATTGGCAAGTACCAGAATCTAGCCAGAGTTTTTATCATGATGACTGATACGATATTAAATATGTAGATACAAATATCTATCCATGAATCGGGAACATATTTTAATATTCATCATACTAATATTTACCCCTTACGGGATACGAACCCGCGACCCTCGGATCAGCAAGCAGGTTCACTGCCAACTGAGCCACTGGGCTGTCCAATAGTACCTACCAATAGTACCAATATTATGTACAACGCGGGCGAATTAACTTGGCACCTGGCTCGCACGTGGTTCGGAATAAAAAACTCGGAAAACTCTGTAAGAATAACTCGTAAATGCTAAAGCGCAGGGACACGTGCAACGGTAACTGAAATGCTGTGCTACTGGCCTCGCACAGTGACGGTGGGGTTCCGCGGGGGGGTCGCAGGAGGGGTGTCGAATTCCGAGCCACGTGCGAGCTAGGTGCCAAGTTAATTCGCCCGGGTTGTATGTTCCGTACAACAAAAAAAATGTTATTCCCCGGGATCTTCAGCGTGAGCTCGACACACACTTGGCACTATTATTATTTGTTGTTTTACTGTAAAGTATGCTCTACAATCAGACCAAGTATTAAACTTGTACGTATTGCCCGAAATAGAACTAAAAAGTAAAACATCGTAAATAGACACATTTCTTATATGGGGCCTCCATAATTTTTCTTCCATAATTAATCCTTAATTTTTTTTAAAAACTTGATAGCAAATCCAAAATAATAACACATATTCTCTGAAAAGAAGTTTGGCGGACGGCCATGTAATTTGAGACCCAGACTTAGAGGCCCCATACATGAATGAAACTTAGTAATACGTGTAGAGTGAAACAAAACTAACACAAAAGTAAATTGGTTGTTACCTGTAAAAGTTGGGGGAAAGGTATTTCTCCTTATGATACCTTTTGTATCAAGTGTATGAAACTCATAATATTTCTTATTAGATAGTCCACTCAATCTTCTACGCATTCATTGTGTTTATTTTAATGAAAATTCACGATATCCTTACAATATTATGACAATGGAAGAAAACGAAATAACACACACTATCAGTTCAACCGAGCCAAATACGTTCTGTAACGACCAAAAAATACCTGTGATAATATTAGATGAAAATAGCTGTCGTGGTTGCGTTTTGCTACCTGCTTTTTGGATGATTTGTCTATTTTACTAGTCATTTCTACTTTTGAATCCGGACTTTTGGCGATGCGTAAGTTTTTTAAAAAAATGCCTTAATTTTTTCTGTTTATAATAATTATGACCGCCGTCCTGAATGGATTTTAGTTTTCGTTAAAAAATGGCTGGGTCCAAATCTGCCGTTCTTTTTTCTACTCTCTACCACGGACCTGAAAAAAAGACGGACGGAATCTCGTCTAATCAAAAGTGAAGCACCCATTTATACGAGTGTGCGTGCTGTCGCCCTGTCGCGCGGTTCACAATGGCGGCGGGTTGTCGGACCTGCGCCTAGAACTGGTGTGTCTGTGGGAGTGTAGGGCCCTTGTAGAATAAACGAACTCGTAGGACCTTGCATGCTTCACCTCTTTTTAGTGTGATATTATGTCCGTCTTTTTTTCAGGTCCGTGCTCTCTACCTATTACGGTTCTAAAGATAGAGCCCTTTAGAGTTACGACGGACGGACAGCGTAGGTTTAATAATAGGGTAATCGGCATCCTTTGGGAACATCTTAAAAAGGCCAGAACTTATTTTGTCTTCAAATCTTCCAGGGTCACTAGTAGAGAAGCAGCTCGCGGAGACGACGCAGGTATGCTGCGAACAAGGCAAGACCTACGCCAGGACTCACTCGTACGAAGACTGCTCCTCATCAGTCATTCCCCAAGTGCCACCAGCCTTCGGATCCCTGTGCATCTTCGCTATGGACCAGTGCTGCAAGGAGCATTTTGAGTGAGTACTCCATCATCATCACTATTTCGTTAATTAACTGATATTCTTAAAGCCACACTTTGAGAGGCACGATGCAAGTTTTGGCACGATCGGTTGTGGTGGTGTTCGCGCGGTTCACGTTTGAGATTGCCACGAGGCTCGGCCATCTCTTCTTAACAGTGTTTTGCTCAAAAACAATCCTTTAGATTGGGACAGATAGGTACTACCACAAACAACTTGAAATTGGCAGAAATGCAGTGCTAAAACAGCAAAAGTTAATTATTTATTAATTTTATTATACACCACAATTTTTTTTATTACTAAAAAATTGTTTTTGGTATATTCGGATATCGGATAATCAAACTAAATAAACTAAAATTTTTAGTTAGCAGTTATTCCGTTACAGACTTTACGAGAATTTTTTTGTGCATGTCTAAGTAATAGAACTTTTGTTAAATGTTACTAAATTAATAAATACCGGTAGCAAACGTGAAGGAATACCGAGTAACGTAACCGTTGCACGTTGTCCTTATTGTTTCCAGTGGGTTTTGATAGTATACGTAAAATTTTCCTGTTTCTATGCCAAATAGCTATGAGATCAAATGACGTTATCGCATTTTTAGAGGATTAGATAACCCAACTTCTAGGAGGTTAGCAAGCTTAGGTTACCTATCTACTGGTTTTAATTATCTTTGCTCTAATAAATGCTATGTACACAGAGCTATCTTTATAATCGCCGAAGCTATACAAACAAGCATCGTAACTAGAACTAAAGATTTCCTTCTTTGGTTATGTCATTTTAGATTTTAATCTTTACTATGTGGTTTCTAACTTTATGTAAGAGTAATACAGATTGCTCTCAAAAGGTGAAGGAAAAACCTGCATACGCTGAAGAGGAAATTCTGATGTGTATGTGAAGTCTACCGATCCGTATTGGCCTGCGTGGTCGAATAACGCCCATAAAGCGCGGCGCTCTAAGGCTGCAAGTCACCCAAAGGGCAATGGAGAGGGCTACGCTCGGAGTTTCCCTGCGAGATCGAATCAGAAATGAAGAGATCCGCAGAAGAACCAGAGTAACTGACATAGTCCAAAGAATTGCTAAACTTAAGTGGCAGTGGGCGAGGCACATTGCTCGCAGAACCGATGGCCGGTGGGACCGAAAAGTACACGAGTGGCGACCGCATACCGGAAAGCGCAGCGTGGGTAGGCCCCTCACACGGTGGACCGAGGTGAAGGCGGCGGGAAAAAGTTGGATGAGGGCGGCGCAGGACCGGTCGTTATGGCGATCCTTGGGGGAGGCCTATGTCCAGCAGTGGACTTCCATCGGCTGAGATGATGATGATCCTCTAAGGGTAGACCTCAGCCCAGCAGTGAGACGTGAGTGAACCAACTGTCCAAAAGCGTATTGACCTGCTTAGAAAATGTCTTGACAAGAAAAAGACAACATTCCAAAATGCATAGAAGCTGGCCTAAATGAACCCGGTCACAAATTATCTCTGCATCTCGTAGGAAGTTTATTTCAATCACCGAATGCAACACTAGGAATTACACGCGTAGATTTGTTAACAATTTTGATAAAGCTATACGATATTGAATTGTTTTTTAAATATTTTCAGTAAGAAAAACGACTGCGATGCCGGAATTCAATCTGCTATCGACAAACAACGATGTCACTCGACTAACAGCAGTGAAACTCTAGAGGTATGAAAGCTTGATTTTGTGACAACCGATTAAAATATAAAGTAGTTCCTAATTACGAATACTAGGGTACTTTTCAAAAAGTTTAGGAATCACTCGGGTTGCTAGAGTTAGAAAAGACTCCACAAGCGTTTTTAGATGCGGAATTTGTAGACGTGACGCACTGCCATTTTAGCGTTTTGAGCCTCATCTGGCAGCACGGAATCGCATTTTTCACGCTCTATCCTTTTCTATCGCTCAGGAATTTCATTGGATAGAGTTCACTAGTAATTTCATTGGGCTAGAGTCAAAAAGGTCACAGCATTGCCGGTCGGTGCAGCCGCGTGCTGTCGCTTTCCCGTTGTCTTTCTCGCTCTAGCAAATGACTTTCCTTAGCGACAGGATAGGATGGAGCGTCAAAAAATGCGATTCCGTGCTGCCAGATCAGGGTGAACCCTTATTTTACTTTTGTCTTGCGAAATGTTGAGAACCATGTTAATTACAGGATCTTCATTGCATTACATGAAAATCTGAGTCACTGCATTTTAACGATTTTACAATGGAATGATGACATGATAAAGTTGGATAGGATTTTCAACTAAAACTAACACAATTTGCATGCAAAAAGTGACCTTAAGCATTGGTTATCGCAATGCTAATTTATCTTAACCTTAGGTGCTAATGCTCATTCAATTATAAACCTTGCGTAACGACACCATAGAATTTACTTTATCATTTATCACTTGTGTAAAAAGTTACATACGTTTTGTATACAGGGTTTCACAAAAATGGTAAAAAATACTTTTGAAAGTGACATTACCAAACCAGCTCGGGCTCGCTCCCGCTTTTCGTAGAATTATACGCAATGACCTGCATTCATGGATACGTCTTTTATTTCACCAGGAAACCTAGATCATCCATCATCATCATCATCAGACTATCATCGTCCACTGCTGAACATAAGCCTCAATCCTCGGCCTTCATTCAGTTGCTGCCCGCTACCTTTTTTAGGTCGTTGATCGAACGGACCATAGGGCGTCTCACACTACGCCAGTTTGTGGTCTCCAGTCTAAAACTTTGATCCCCCATCGGTTCTCAGTTCTTCGGCAGATATGACCAGCCCATTGCCACTTCAGCTAGCAAATTTTGAGAGCCATTGTCAACCATTCCATCAATACATCCCATTTCAGCTTGCATTTTCAGAGCTCTGCCAGCAACCACTCCATCAGATCATTCATTGCATTGCGTATGAAATTCACACTTCGATACAGTGTGATACAGTGTCATACTGTGATACAGTGTCTTGGTTAATTGCTATGTCGATGTCGCTTAAATTGCCCTGATATTGATATTTGATCTGTTGTTTACGTCGTCTCGGCGTTTGGAAATTGTTGCTTCGTAGGCTCCCTCGTAGGGTCTGATTCCAGTAGTGCTTATTCTTGAGATTTTTCCTCTCAAAAGTCCTGTTAACAGAACTTCTATGAGAAAATATTCCAGAAGTCCACGACTGATCATCAATATTAACACGTTGCTGCATCGCCTGGGATACAATGCGATTGGATAAGCTAGCCCAATAACCCACGCAGTGACTTGTCACTCCTGTGGGTCCAGCCACAAGGTCATGGGAAAAACATGTCCGCTGAATCGTCAGTGAACTGCTACCGAATTACTTCTATCTAATACATTTGGTATCGCGCATAGGCTTCGTTCTAAACTTCTTGGTATCCGACTATTCATCTGACAGCAATTTGAGTCGTTACTCAAACGCCAATGATTCGTTACCACTACTGACAATCAAAAATACTTAGTAAATAAATAAGTAAAGTTTAGCGCGATGGTGCCAAATTCCGCACAGCTGAATCGACACTGGACCAAAACCAAAACTGAATCCAAAAACTCAAAGTTTTAAATTATCGGGATCGGCCTACAGTTCCCTGTATCTCCTACAGGTATACGGGGACGAAAAATCCCTAAAGTCCTATCTTCTTCTTATCGTGGAGAGTCCTGGTGTCCGAGTTTTTTCAGACCGCCTTACGGCCTCTGACGTGGTTTTTATGTACTACCACCTGAGATAGCAGCCGGAACCAACGGCTTAACGTGCCATTCGAAGCACGGAATTATCTTTCTTCTCAGACAATCGTGTGATTCAGCCTGCAATGTCCTAACCAACTGGGGAAAAACGCACAGTGACAGAGTCCTATTGCAAGACTAGATAAACAGTATTTATCTGTTTCTCTTCTTTAGACGCCAGTCTTAGGAATTTTTGTCACAGCCTGTATTTGTAATAAAATGTCGTGTAACCAAACACTGTAACTAGGTAATTAGGGATCTTATCACTAGACACGAGTGTTTGATAATAACATTCTGAGATATCTCCCTGTGTTTACATACAAAGCTGATTATTTCGATTCGCTACGTTTTCTATGAAATAATTGTCTCAAATGACAATAGCTATAGTCAAAGCCAGCCGAGAGATGCAACACATTGTATTGCGGGTTGCGTTAATTGACAATGAGTCGAGTATTATGATTATCAAATTTTTGAAAACGATACTTTCCAAATGTAGGAAAATTCATAAAGAAGATTACTAGATTTGGACCCAGTCATTTTTTACGAAAACTAGAAGCCATTGTGGACGGTGGTCATAATTATTAAAAACAGAAAAAATTAAGGCATTTTAAAAAAAAACTTCTCGATAAGTCCGGATTCAAAAGTAGAAATTACTAGTAAATAAAATAGACAAATCGTCCAAAAAGCAGTAGCAAAACACAACCAAGACAGATATTTTCATCTAATATTATCACTGAGGTATTTTTGGTTGTTACGGAACGTATTTGGCTTGGTTGAACTGATAGTGTGTGTGATTTCGTTTTCTCCCATTATCATAATATGGTATGGTTATCGTGAATTTTCATTAAAATAAACATAATTAATGCGTAGCAGCTTGTGTGGACTATCTAATAATAATGATTATGAGTTTCACAGACTTGATACAAAAGGTATCATAAGGTGAAATACTTTTCCCCCAACTTCTACAGATTACAACCAATTTACATTTTTGTTAGTTTTGTTTCACTCTACACGTATTACTAAGATTCATTCATGTATGGGATCTCTATGTCTGGGTCTCAAATTACATGGCCTTCCGCCAAACTTCTTTAACTACTGGGTAGGACTACAGAGTTATCGTAGTACAGAAACTGTCAATAATTTCAAAATTAAATTGCATGTAGTAGTAATTAAGGTCGTCACAGAAACATAAGTTCAGTACTATTCTGACGCACGTAAGATGCTTATAACTTCCTCTACCTTACACCACGGAATGCTACGAGCCATTATGCCATTTATCGTAGGTTAGAAAAGTGCATTCCTAAGCTTTACACGAGTTATACATGCATGGGCGTAGCGAGGGCGGTTCCCCCCCCCCCCCCCCCCCCCCCCCCCCCCCCTTAGAAGAGCGGTTCGCTAAGAAACTAACAAACTTGAAGGCTGGCTTGTATACATTCTGCACTGCTCATAACATCCACGTTTTACTAGTGCCGAAACTCTGCCCAGTGTGACAGGGAGTGAGCCCGTAACCACTTGTTATGGACAGTGGTTACAATACATGCCTCGAAATTGAAGCATGCAGGTTTCCTCACGATGTTTTCCTTCATCGAAAACCAAGTCGTGTTACAAATCGTACGTACGCACGGCGACGCATCACGCTATACAACATAAGCTGGCCACGCGACGTTATACGTTACTCGATAAACGCGCGGCCAGCTTATGTTGGTTTTGTATAGCTTGATATGTCGCCGTGTGTACATAAATTCCGAAAAACTCATTCAGCCTGGACGGGGATTGAACCATATCGCCTCCTGCACGCCAGGCAAGGTTGCTCAGAACCACGGCTTCTTCAAACTTAATAATAGTAACATAATTATTCTACAGAGGTGCTGCACAGAATGCGGTAAAGGATTAGCAGCAGGCTCCAGAGGGGAGAGGTGTGAGGTGCAGGTGCAGGGAAACAGCGACGAAGAACTACTGGCCGTTGAGGCCTTCACTCAATGCTGCAAGGTATTATTTTCTGACAGAAGTTTCCATTTGAACTAAGCTCTAAATGTACATACTTTCCAAATTTTTGGGGTGGTTCAGACCATAAAAAATCATGTTATAGAGAAAAGATGAAATAGCAAAAAAAGAAAATTCTGAAGTTACAGAATATGTCTGACTACCCCCTCGGGGTATAGTCGTGAGCATATGCTATGCTACGATTATAGTAAAATTTGTTCAGTTTGAAGGTTTGAATTCTACCACCACCACCAGGTATCTAATATTTTACCTATCAATGATAACTTGTTTGCAGAAAGCAACAGAACACAAAGACGAGAGACCAGAATCTCATTCAACAGAACAGAACAAACAAGAGTCTGCTTCTAGAAGACAAGCTGGAAGTGGTAAGTGTCGGATATTCTTCTCACTCGCATCTCTCTTAGTATAAGAGATAAGAGGAATTTTGGTAACCATTAGCTGCAAGACTGATTCAGTATTCATACTACTAATACTGAATCAGCCCTGCCGCTGATTTCATAGGGTGTAGAGCATCTCTGTGATGGGGATGGACCAGGCCTGCCTGCATAACTTCAGTCGATTAAGTAGTCAAAGGTTTAGTAGTTACAACCATTCAAAGGTCTGTATCAAATGAACGATCAGCTGCAAGGCTTATCATAGGATATTATTGTAATATGCACTGTAGCTCTGTGAATAGTACAAAAACTGTCATGTTCTGTCAGTCGGTTAGGAGATACAGCCGTTCAAAGGTCGGAACTTTGAATAGTTACCAAAATTCCCACTCTCGGCCAGCTTATTTTGGTTTTGCGTAGCTTGATATGTCGCCGTGTTGTACTTGAGTTTTACCTGAGCATTTTAGGTGGTATTTCACTTCAATTGAACATCACTACTTGAGATCATAATATCGTAAGTTCTAGCAAGCTGAAGACTTTAAAACAAACATTTTTATTCCAGCCGTAATAGCATCACTCTGCGAGGAATACGCACCGAACGAGCTATGTGCCCATCACTGCATACCTGTGCCGGGGTCTTACAAGTGCGAGTGTAATCCTGGCTTCATGCTGATGCCTGATGGAAGGAATTGCAGGGAGGTGGGTGATATTCTTCTTATCGTGTCAATTGTCCTAAAATGTTGTTTCTATATTTTGCTGCCCAGATATTCGGCATGACAGCGTTTAGTGAACTTTATTTAGATTATCTCTCCTGCAGGGGTTTGGGTACAAGCGTAGGGTACAAGGGACATTCCAGCAAGTGTCCCATCGACTGGATAATATGTTCTCCGCGATCACACTGCATTAGACCAGGATCCCTGTACCCCCTATTGCATAACTGATAGACAGACAGGTAGCCTAGCCATAGCATAGACAGGTATTTAGATTGCATGATGAAATAATATATCAAGTGTTGCTCGAAGACCTTTCCACTACAAAAACACTTCGAAGAAACTTTATCAGCCTTGATATTAATTATTAATTACCTTATCCCTAAGTTGCCTCCAAAATGAGGTACCTGTGATTGGTTTAGAACGTTTGCCTTATCACCATTCGGGAGAAATAGAAGCAAATCGTCTACTGTTATTACTATATGAACGATTATGTGCAGCATGCGAAGAGCATGTATCAAGTTCTTCAAGCTGCTTTTATTTCAATTAGAGCAGCCGATAAAGCTCAAAGAATTGCTAAACTAAAGTGCAATCGCTCGCTGAATAGATGGTTGATGGGGCTGAAGAGTTTTCGAGTATACCGGAAGTGTACTGGAAGACGCAGCGTGGGTAGGCCCTACACAAGGTGACGACCTGGTGAAGGCAGCGGGAACCCGTTGTATGAGGGCAGCGTAGGACCGGTCGTTGTGGCGATCCTTTGGAGCGACATTATGTCCATCAGTGGACGTCTATTGGCTGAGATTATGTTGATGATGATGAGACTCTTGTGGATCTTCGCACTTCTGAGTTGACTACGCCATAACTTTGTATGTCTTGGTCTGTTTAATGAAGATCCTATTCCAGGTGACAAAGAACAGATGCAAGCCCCGCAACCCATGCCAGCATAAATGCAATGACAACGGCGTTGAAGTTAAGTGCTCCTGCAAGAGGGGATACCGTTTGATGACTGATGGCAAGTCTTGTGAAGGTACAAGTATCTTGGTTTAATTTTTATCTTCAACGTTCAGGTTAAAGATGATAATGTGCTTCGGCTTCTCCCATGAACAACTTAATCACGACCAAAGGGAGGATCCAAGTATTTCATTTAGGGGGGGGGGGACATATCTCATATTTTCCGGTGCTCGTCGGGGCGGGGAGTCCCTGTCTAAGAACCAATCTAACGCGTCTATTATCGAGTTGCAATTTTGCTGTAGGATAAAAAACTAATCATATTTTGAAGGTATCGCAGATATATTGCAAAAGGCCAATTACTGGGGTAACTTCAACACTTGATGGTGATAGCTTGATTCACTTCCTCCCCATGTTACAACTATTAACCATTCTATCTAAATAATGAGAGAGGATGTAGTGACAAACATAGAGAAAGGTATGTTGAGATGGTTTGGTCATGTGGAAAGAATGAGAGAAGATTGACGAGGGAAATCTATAAGGCAAGCTTAAGTGGAAATGCTGGAAGGGGACGGCCTAGACGTACATATACGGACCAAATTGGTGACGTGCTCAAAAAGGTCGGTCAGATCTACCCAGGACCGACGAGCATGCATGAAAGGACTTATGAATGTGGATGAAGCTAGAGAGGTATGTCAGGATCGTAGCAGGTGGCGTTCCGTTGTCTCTGCCTACCCCAGTGGGAGACAGGCGTGAGAATCTAAATAATGTTTCGTGTCTTCTAGATATCGATGAGTGTGTCCTGGATCCACCAGTGTGTCTCTCTGGTACGGAATGTCACAACGTACATGGTTCATACAGATGTATCCCGTTGAAGAAAACCAACAACAATGGAGAAAAGGGTCAATGCCCACCGGGATTCTCGAAAAATGTTAATAATAATGCCTGTGATGGTAAGTTGTTGGTCAATTTATTAGGTAAAAGATTGTCCTCCAATTTACACTAGGTCTGTGCAGAGGAGAGCTGAGGATGAAGGTCTGGCTTTATTTACTGACGCAGCTTTGCCACGTGCGATTGGGATGAAGCCGGTTGAAAAAGATTCCAAATTGAAGCAGAAATGAACTGAATATATTTATAGAGTTCAAATTTAGTGGCTTAATATGGAAAGACGTGCCAATTAGACCTTAATAAATTATTACTTTCCCGATTTTTACTCTTACTGCAAGAATCCGACCTATTCTAAGCCTGGAACTATACGGAAAGTACAGGGTGAAATTGATATCATTAGTATACTTTTAAACTAAAAGCCTACCCATAAACTGAACAACTTTATGGGAGCAATCCGATCGGAGCAACTAAAAAATCAGCTGTTCCATATTAAATTGCAATGCCTACTCGACTCAAATGTATGCAACAGCTGATTTTTTTTTGCTCCGATCAGTTTGCTCCCATAGTAAAAGTTGTTCAGTTTGATGGGTAGATTCATAGTTTTGAAGGATGCCAATGATATCAATTTCACCCTGTATATTGCATGTCTGTCATGTGTCAAACCAACTGAAGATGGGTTGACGGTAACTGATCAGGAAGCAGTTGATTTGGCTTTTTGGAACTTTTATATGGACATGAATGAAAGAAGAATTTCTTTGCAGATATAAACGAATGTCAACTCCTCCATCCGCCTTGCCCCTCTTTCTTGTGCGAGAATACTGTAGGGGGCTACAAATGTGGTGGGGTTTCTGGTGACCCTGCCAACTTGGCCAATAATAGACCGGTGGTCGATGACAGATGCCCACCTGGCTTCAAGACTGGGTACAGCGGGGAATGTGAAGGTACGTATTGTATACCTACTTTATTGTTGATTACTTTTTTAGGGTTCCGTACCCAAAGGGTGAAAACGGGACCAAAGCCAAAACTAAGCCGACGTTGTCCGTCCGTCCGTCCGTCCCGTCCGTTTGTTCGTCTGTCCGTCCGTCTGTCCTACCTATTTAGGGCTGTAACTTTTGAACCGCAATAGCTAGATAGTTGAAATTTTTTATGCGTTATTACGGCGGATTTCTTAACAAATAATAAAAATGTCAAAAACATAAAAATTAAGGGGGGTTCTCAACAAGAAACTACTTTTTATCAACGTTTTTTCTTCACGCTCTATACGTAAAAACGGTAATACTTAACTACATACAAGCGTCAAACGTCCCGGACAAAAAAAGTTTTTTTTCTAAGTTAATATATATATATAATATAATAATCATTTATTCAAGTGACCAGGACTCGTTTTGTTAGTAATACAACTTAACTTAAAGGTTAGTAATCAGAACACATTTTACATTTTACATTTGCCAGTGCCGCGTGACTCATGCAGGACTATGCATCATGCAGCACCGGTTTATGTAAGAGCAGTCGAGCCTTCTCGCGATCATGTTCAGGATGCTATTGCCGCTGCCACGCACTCTGCGCACCAGGGACCCGCAGCGTTTGCGCATCGTGGTATAAAAACAGTCCACACGATGCTCTGCGAACATACCTGATGCACTGCAGAAGCGCGGCAGCCCCAACAGCATCCTGAACGCGTTATTATACTGAACCCGAAGGGCGTTGTAAGCTTTTTCAGTATAGTTAGCCCACAGGCTGCACGTATAGAAAGATGTGCAATAGGCATAATGTTGTGTTCTATGGTGGTTGATTAGGTACGTACTATAATGACGTTGATCACTAACTTGCTTCCACCAATCTGCATCTGTCTTTGTGGTATAATCGATCTTCCTCAACCTAAATGGAAAAAGAGTATTACGCACTGTGGTATTATGACGGATAAGTACAAATAACTTTTCTGAAGAAAACACGGAAAATATGCGGGTCGAACAACGAGATATTTTTTTTTTATTTGTCCCTTATAAAGTGCAGATTTGGTGATCGATGTTCTATTGGAAGTAGGTACAAAAAGGTTTCTCGTTTTCCAACCTATACAACTTAAGGAAAATGGTTATCTAGATTCATGATCTGAACAACTTTTCCCAAGGAACTGCTAATATGCGACAGGTCTTGTATCGTCAATTGTAAACTAGAATGTTTATTTCCAGATGTCGACGAGTGTACCCTACACAAGGACGATTGTAACCCACTATCACAATTCTGCATCAATACTCGAGGATCTTACCATTGTCAGGACATGGTTTCTAAACATTGCCCTCCTGGATTCAAGATTGATCCTAGAACTAATAAATGTGAAGGTTTGTTTTTGAATAAACTAGTAAATGCTAGGGAGCTTAAAACGCCAACATCCAAATCTTAGAACAACAGAGATGCAAAATTTACGTATGCAAACACGTCAGAAGGCTTGATTCCTAAATCGCGCTTACGAAGTATTCACAAGATTTAACATCCAAGGCACAGAATAAGTCATAATAATAATTTGCCGGACCCGTTAACGGTGACACCGCTGTAGTTTTGGATATGACGAGCGAACCCAAATTTCGGCCTAAAGATCCTTGGTATCACACCGTAAACACAGTAAAGTACCTATACTGACAAACGGACAACTGTTGTCCGTTCGTCAGTATAGGAATGAATACTACGTCAGTCCGGACACTCTCTGCCTCTACTCTTACTCGTATTTACCCAATAAACATACAATAATATGTGCTAGTCTCTTCTATCAGGGCGGGCTCGTCCTTTTGCAAGAAATGACCAGTGTGTGACCCAGGCATCTTACGTGCCCTGGCCGAAGATCTTCCCTTTTCTATGGAAGCGTTCCATCCATCTCCTCCTTCAATTAGGCAACCATATTTTGTACAAAAAAGATTTCGTTGGTTGATTATTTTTTTGTCTGCTCACAGATATCAATGAGTGTGAAGACGGCCAGGACATTTGTAGACCTGACCAGGTGTGCGTCAACGTGCTGGGAGAATATGACTGTAAACCAAAGAATGAATACAGGTAAGAAGATAAAGCTTACGGCAGCACCTCTGATGATGTTGCTCAATATCAATGACTCCTTCTTATTGTATTGTTGTTTGCAGACCGGGAGCTGATAAGTGTCCAGATGGCATGCGGATGAAACCTGGTAGCAGCGTTTGTGAAGGTAGGCACTACTATTCAGTCGGAAATAAAATGAAATGAAATTAAAGTGGAGTGGAACACTTAGACGTGCCACACACATAAGGAATTCCGATCCGGAATTCCGAATCAGGGCCTCAATCGCCCTAAGTTTGAACGATACTATCAAAACAAAACCACAACCAAAAACGTTACGTTATGCACAATTCGTATCGCGCAAATTATATTAACGGTAACGATTTAGCTTTATTTCGGAAGATACGTTGGCGTAACGTTTGATGTCCGTTCGATCGAATTTTCTGTATTGTGCGATTTAACCGTTCAATAAAAAATATCGCGATAGCTTTTTTACTTCAGCTAAATCAAATCTAAACCAAAACTAAACCAAAACCAAAACCAAACCAAAACCGTATAAAATTGCGCAATTGAGGCCCAGGATTGCGATTTTGTATAGGATTTGATACCTCCGCAATTCCGAACGTAATTATGGAGGGGGAAAATCCATACGAAATCGTTATATCCTGATTCGGAATTCCGGATTAAAAAGTCCATATGGCGGACCATAATTTTTATAATTGTTTTCCAGATATTGACGAATGTGTGGAAGGCACACATCTTTGCGATGCATATCAGAGCTGTTTGAACACGAACGGAAGTCACGAATGTCGCTGTAAACTTGGTTATGAGCTAGATTCTATTACAGGAGCTTGTATTGGTGAGTTTCACACATAGGTATAAATATAAACTCAGGATCATAATCCGTTTCGTAGAGGTGGATACATTGCTCCAACTACCAACAAGCTTTTACAGTTTTACAGTTGTTGACTCTCATGTAGCACCAGAAAATAAAATGGCGTGTTTTATGGTGATAGATTTTTCTTTTACCCGCTAAGACGGAGGAGAGGAGGTAAGAGAGAAAATTATCTTTGCAGTGTTTTATAACTTCGCTTCACTTCCCGAAAACGGTCGTCGACCTCCAGGACGAGGAAGAGGTGGTGCAAAGATCTTAGGAGGGCTCAGGAGGCTTTTTGATAAGGCGCCTTTCCTGAAGTCTTGACCAGGCATGAATTCCATGACAAAGAGGTACCTATACCTATGGCAAAAGCAACTATCTAAATTCTGCACGTGATTAAACTTGCAGATGTGAACGAATGCGCGACCGACCAACACAACTGTATCCCTGGCTCCCAGCGCTGTGACAACACAGTCGGCTCATTCCTCTGCGTCAGGTTCACTTCCTGCGGCACTGGATACATCCTGCATCATTCTACCAGCCAGTGCGAAGGTAAGTTACAACTTTTATTTTGTTAGAGGCGCTCCTCGGCGTAGTAAGGCCTTTGACCATTATTATAACCAAACCTTGTCATTTAAATGGGAAAACTGGAGTGTTAGGCGCTGTCCTATTGCCATCGCTCGCCATGCGTTCGTCCGACGAAAATCATTGTGCCACTGTGCGTTTAAACATACTTATCTGCGGAATATCCTATAGAAGGTCGTGCTATCATGAGATGTGATCGAATTGTTCTATTTTTATTCAGATATAAGTATGTTTAAGCGCACAGTGGCACAATGATTTTCGTCGGACGAACGCATGATCGCGCGAGCGATGGCAATAGGACAGCGCCTTAGAGTGCCTATCCATTGAGGCGGAGCTAGCTGGCGGAGTTGAGAAACTGAGATTTATCAACCAATAACCAATAAGATTGCAGCTCTGAGAATTCATGCAATATTATTTCATAAAAAATAAAACTCAGTTTCTCCGCTCCACCAGCTAGCTCCGCGTCAACGGACAGACAGCGTTAGTCCCAACAAATTGAAAGAGCGATGATGGCCCATACGGAAGAGAGCTAGCGCCTCAATCACGAGGCCGCGGTTCGATTCCTGGCCTGTACTATACCACTAAGTTCTTGGGAATTTATGTACGGTTGTATTTATCATTAGCTCGGCGGTGAAGGAAAACATCGTGAGGAAACCTGCATTCCCGAGAATGAAAAGAAAATACCATAAGTTCGGAGGTATGCGTAAAATATGGATGAGCTTGGGGCGAACACAAAAGATCAGCGATGTTCGCAGTGTTACATAGCGACCCTTGCTTGCAATAGCCCAACCACAAATAATAATAGTCCCGAGATTGATGTACGAAAGCAAGTCTTTGGTAGGTATAACGAAAGTAGGATTATCTTCGTGGAAATACGTTCGTCTCGTAGTGTGACCTAACTTACGAAAATTGCAGACATTGACGAGTGCGCGCTCGGTACCCACAACTGCGCACGCGCAGGCCCTAGCTACCAATGTGAGAACCATCCTGGCTCCTTCAGATGTGTGCGTAAACGTCCCTCCACCACGTCTACCACTTTAGCGCCGGAATACGAGTACGAGTATTACGACTCAGAGTAAGTGCCCTAAATAATTTGTATGTTTTTTAAGTACTAAGGCAGCTCCTAAATAAAAATAAGGCATTAGGAAAATTCTATAGTACAAGTAGAGAGTTCATTGTTCTGAATGCAATTTTTGTACTCAGAATCAGAACCAAACATTCGGAAAGTACATTTGGTACACATGGTGTAAAAAAACCCTGTTGGAGCCTTAAAGGGTTACTTCAGATCATCAAACTGAACTTTGACTACGGAGCCAACATTGAAATCGCGAAAAAAAGTCAGCTGTTCCATACAAAACTGCAAACATAACTCGACCGACAGCTGATTTTTTTTCGCTTTTTCGATATTGGTCCCATAGAATAGGTTGTTCTGGTTGATGGTCTGAAGCACCCCTTTAAGGCTTCAACAGGTTTTATATATTATATTTATATTCTACGAGCTTTTACCCGCGACTTCGTCCGCATAAATTATATACCAGATTTTAAGTCAGATGATAAGCTATCAAACAAAAAAACTTTCATCAAAATCGGTTCAGTAGTTTTTGCGTGATACTCGAACAAACAAACACCCAAACAAACAAACAAACATACAAACAAACAAACAGACAAAAAATCCAAAAATTGGTGATTTGGAATCAGGGACAGGTAAAAACCATGTCGTAATTTTTTTTTGTAAATATCTTCAATGTTACAGTTTTATAATTGTTTAGATATAATACTATGGAAATGCATATAATATTTTAGCTGCTGCTGATATTTGACATTGACACGAGTAAAATAGATATTTTACCATCTTTTGACACCAAAAGAAAATAAAATACCAAGCAAATAAAAGGCAAGCCCTTCTATGAAAGCGACTTCATTAGTCGCTCTATTGTATGTTGCGTAATAAAATTGACCCCTAATAACCCTAATTACGGAAGACAAGCATAGAAAATACAAAAACGTATTTTTTTTGTTCCAGGGAAGAAATAACAGATGGCAACCAAACGCAACCTATGGTGAACCAAACTGCACCTAAACCTGAACAAGAATCTACCACAACCACCACCCTAGCTCCTATAACCAACCCACCCCCACCACCTCCCCCTCCAACTTCACCATCTACTATAGCTACTCAAATGACAGAACCTCCAGAAAGGCCTGAAGAGAAAGATATAAGAACGAATGTTGTACCACAGTCGAAGGTCGACAGACCTGAAGAGCGCAGGCAAGTAGAACCAAGACAGCCAGAGAAACAACCAGAAACTACTAATTATGAGCCAATATATCCTGAAACTCGTGACCAACCTAAACAGCCTGAAAAATCTCCAGATCAATATCCCAATCAACCCCGGCTACCTTGGGATGCTCCCGAGGTACCAAAGCAACCAGAGCAATATCCTGAACAAAAAGCTTGGGAAATCCCCGAACAACCAAAGCCATCAGAGCAAAATCCTGAATCTAGACAACAATATCCTTGGGCAACTTCAGAGCAACCAGAGAAATATCCTGAAGAACCCCGACAACCTTGGGAAACTCCGTCACAACCAAGGCGACCGGAGAAACCTTCAGAAGATCCCAGAATTTCATGGGTACCATGGAAAACCCCTGAGCAAAACCCCACCGAACAAGAATCAAATGTTATTGACAGAAATCATGAAGAAGTACCAGAAACCACCTACAAGTCTTCAGAACCATCTCCTACTCCACCTCAAATAGTAAATGTAAGAGTTGGTGAAGAAACAGCAACTGTCCAAGGGGAGAAAGCTGAAGATGGATCAGTACTAGTTGATACAGGGGATGTGCCGAAGAATGAATGGACGACAGTGAATGAAAAACCTAGTAATTGTCAACCTGGATTCGAAGTTGATGAATATGGTGCTTGTTATGGTAAGTAACCGAATAATTTGAAACTTGAGATACCTAATCTAGAATTAAACATTATAACGGGTTCTTACCGCGTTTCGGTATATTTGAGTTGGGTTAAGGTAACTGAAATATACCAAAACGCGGTATGAACTCGTTAAAATTCATAAGTTCATGACTGTATTCCCCATCATCGAGACCTGAAACTGCAATGAACAATGTTAATGTTAATGATAGGCTTTCGAATGACTTTAAGCCTTTGTCTTATCTTGTTAAGCACAAAATATTATCACCTTCATCTACTGGCGAATATTGTAAATTTTCTGACAAACTTGTCAATTTTATCTCCAACTTCTTATTCCAGACATAGACGAATGTTCCACAAACCGCCACAGCTGCTCAGGGCTGACTGAAACCTGTAGGAACACAATGGGAGGGTACCTGTGTGACTGCGCGCCTGGCTTCCGAAGAGATTTGCTCACTGGTGTCTGTGATATCATCACAACGTCTTCTTCTACAACTAGTACGACGCTACCACCGCCCAGGCCGTCAACAAGTAAGTTTTTTAGTTTCACATAATAAAATTAATTTGGCATTGAAGTCCAGTGGAAAATTTAAGACTGATGAGATCAAGTTTTTATATTACCAGTTGCTCATTCGCCACATGCACAACACCCTAGCTTTAGCTACTCCTTTCTGGCTTGCCACAGAATCAGGATTGAAGCAGAACTGATCCTCTTGGAGTCCGCTTCCAGAGGTCATCTACAGGAAACTGGAGATGAGGTTAGGGATTTTCCCCTGGAGCTCGAGTTCGTGATGACGCCACTATCCAACCCCAAAAAAAAGCCAAGAGCTGCTCGAGCTGCCCTGTTGTTATTATTAACATCCAACAAAATATTTCAGGTCAGAGCTACTTCTGGGGTTATCCAGAATACCGACCACAAACTACCAGACCATTCAGGCCTCGCAACCTTTGCGATGCTGGTTATCACCTCAATTCCAGCACTGGCAAGTGTGAAGGTAAGAGATTATTTAATACTTAATCAGCCTTTTATACATACATCTGTGAATGATTATGGATGTATAATATCGTAGTTAGTTAGTTAGTCAACGACGACGCGTGCCTGATTGCAGAAAATGGATTTCATGTGCACATCAGAATATATTTTATGGCTTACAAAAACACGTAAGAGTTTTATTCAGGGTGTAATATGGAATCAAATCAAACTTGTGTTCCCAAAGGGCCTCTTGACTAACAATTAAACCAACGATACTAATCTCTTCTGGCTTATCGATAGTTACAAAGATATTAAAAACCAAATCCTCTATTTCAGATATAAACGAATGCACAAACGGTCAAGCGAACTGCGCAGCCGTGGAAATCTGCGTCAACACGGAAGGAGGCTACCGTTGTGAATGTCCACCGAACTGGAGACTAGATGAGATCAGGCACAGATGTTTGCCAGTACGGAGCAATGGACAGTTCCCTTCTGGATACGGCAATGTGCCTGGTAAGTTTAGGGAAGCCATTTTTATATTCCCATAAAAGGTACCGATAAAAGGCACTTTTTTCAGACCGATTTTTGAATGATTAAAAAATCTATTCCACAGTCAGCTCAATGCCGCAGAATAAATTCTAGTACTACATACAGAAGTTTCACATCATTATGTTCCCACACGCACAAAAGTTGATAAAATAATATCTAAAAATTAAAATGTGAGCCAAATTTTACACTTCGCGCATCGTGGAATGTAAACATTACACAGAACCGGTCATACACCTCTCCATACGAGAACAGCGACCATTTATAATATGAGAATTTCTCATTTTCATACCTAGATTATGGAATGAGCCAGGCCTGGCGATGCGTAAGCTTTCTCTCAATAATGGTGATAGGGAGGAGATCTTATTTTATTTTAACACTTTATTGTACACAAAATTACAGAAAAAAAAATAACAGAGTAGACATATACAAAGGGCGAGCTTATCTCTAAAGAGATTTCTTCCAGCAAACCCGCAACAGAGACAGTTGTAAAGTGTGAGGCAGACAAAAAGTGTACAGCACAAATGATAAAAACTAGATACTTAAATGGACGTTAATATATGTAAACATTATACATAAATAAATATATATATATACATACATACACATACGTATAAATAAACAAATAGATACAATAAACATACATAAACTATGGCTTACTTTAGAGAGTGTCTTACTTCACTTTCTGCCAGAATATTTTCAAGTGGCCCAGAAAGCCTCTGGCTTATTTTAATAAATATGCACACCACCCTCTAACAACACTACCCTCAACTAACACCACAAATTACCATAGCTCGGAGGCGCTCCTGATGGAAATACCATCAAAACCCTCACCCATTCAATGCAATTTACGATGTAACTCTATAGTAATACGGTTCGTTTCAGAATACCCACCAGTAAATCCAGAAGATTCGTCAAACCAACAAGTCTTTAAGGGTAAGAAGTATGAAGAGCCATCGATCACTTCTCTTGGTGATAGAGGGAATGTCATCACTTGCCGAAATGGGTACAAACTTGGATACGATAATACTTGTGAAGGTAATATTCTTTCTGACACTACACCATCTCTATTCTATGAGTAGTATTATATTTGGGTAATAGCCCAGTCATTTTACGGTTTGAGCCGGAACTAATTACTAATTGAATTTTTTTTTCGCTATAATATTGAAGAGCCAATTTGAGCTTAAGAATGTATCAAAATTAAAAAAAAATTACGTCAGCAACAGTTCCAATTTTAAAATATAGATATTATCTCGTTCTAAAAAATATATAAATTTTTTTTTGCACATATTTAAGGCTTTACCATCATACATACTTCAAACATGGTGTAAATATTTTTGTTTGTTTTTTTTTTGGTTTTTAATAATACATTCGTATTTTCTAATAAATACTTCATTTTAAAAATTTTAATGTCTATTTTGTTGATCAAAAATAGTGTATATTGTTAAATCTAATTCAAATGAGTGCATTGGTATTAATATTATTAATTAAAAAGCCTTCTGGGACACAAAATTTTGATTTCTATGTTGCGTAGCAAATTTTTTTTTAAATATGGTTTAGGATAGTATTTTTGTCACTAAATGGTGCCGGATACAGTTTAAAAATACAATTAATAATTACTCCCGCCTAATAAAACTCCGTAAAATGACTGGCCTATAATTGGGATTGTTTTTGAACAAAAACACACTTGAATCACCACAAATAAAATGTCGAATCCACGTGGCCACCTAGCCCGCGCGCGTAACACGTCCGCTCGTGAACCCTCTAGCCTAGACTCCCTTAGACCTTCTCTACAAAATCTTTGTTTATGGAAGAAAGGCCAAAAGTTACAATTCTGTTAAAAAAAAACATTCCCGGAGAATGAAGGTCAGGATCAATCTTGGAAGAGATGGAGGGATGACCTGCATACCTTCAATTATAATAATTATAAGGGGGAAGCCTTTGCCCAGCAGTGGGATGAAAAAGGCTAAGAAAAAATATAAAATGGCGCAGAACTTAAAAATAGTCGAAATATTAAACTACGGACATTTATCTCTTACTTACCTATTTAAAAGAAAAAAAATCACTTGCTGACAGACAAAAATCAGAAATTCACCAAGACTATCAAAAAGTCTTCAAACTTCTCTATTGGCTTCTAACTACTCTACAAACCAGGATATTTTCAAATAACGCACCGAGATGGTCGATTTTATTGAAGGTGCTTTTTTATTTCTGTTAATCACTGAAGAAAACGATCATCCTCTATAGATATCGACGAATGTTCAACGGGTCAAGCATCGTGCGGAACCATGCTGTGCACAAATCTACCTGGAGGATACGTCTGCAGCTGTCCACCAGGTCACAAGCTGGTTGGAGGCAATCGTTGTGAAGATGTTGACGAGTGCACTTTGGGAGGAAATGTGGTAATGCTACTTATTGACCTTGCACTTTTTTAAGCTCAGTCATTTTTTAGGGCTGTCTTTCCTACCTATCCACTTAAATTAAATAAATAAAAATAAAATAAATAAATAACGCTCACAGGCATATACATTGTAATGATCCCAAGTAAGCCGTAGGCGTTTTGTTATGGGAATCATACAACATCGGCACAAACATATAACATCCATGACCGAACCGGGATTCGAACCCAGGACCCTGGTTTGACAGTCCGGCGTGGCAACCATTACACCAACCGGGGCGTCAAAATTCATTATACCTATAAAAAAATACGCCTCATGCAGCTTTCGGCGCATTCGACTTGCTCAGTTACGACTTGCGATGTCCAAGCAAAAGACAACACCCGTGTTTGTTTTGGCAAGGGTGCGTGTACTTTCCAGCTTCCTGGGTACGCAGAATGATTCTCGCAACTCAGCGCCCAATATAGTTAAAACTGACAGGTCATTTTGTCAACTTTAACTTATATTTATGTTTCAGCCTATATGCTCGCAGAATGCAGACTGTGTGAACACAGTTGGATCGTATCAGTGCAGATGTCATACTGGATTCAGATCTGCTCCGGTTAATGATAAGGTGAGACACAATTTTCGCATTTAGCTTGAGTTCAAGAATATCACTTTTAAACTAGACCAATGACAATAAAATAAATAAACACTATGCATCATCGAAGTCGTCTTATTGTGGTTTTAGTTTTGCCCGTAAGAATGGGTAATCAGGAGAAAACAGAATTTGTTGGAATTATTATTTTAAACCAGCCGAAGACCTGGTGAAGGCAGCGGGAACCCGTTGGATGAGGGCAGCGCAGGACCGGTCGTTATGGCGATCATTGGGAGAGGCCTATGTCCAGCAGTGGACGTCCATCGGCTGAGATGATGATGATGATTATTATTTTAAGCAGAATAATTTAAGCCGTAGGCTACCTACATTATCTATTCTGCAAACGTGATTACTTACATTCTTATTTATGACTTCATAATGATAAAAAATCTACTGCAGTTCGCGTACGAATCATGAGCGTTGACTTCAGCGTTGACCTCGAATACGCGGAAATCAAATTCATCTCGGTCTATTTGACGAGGGGAAGCCAAAAGCGGCCGACCCGTGGATGCCATGGGCAGGTTAGTCACCTCCACGTCATCAACCTGTGCGAAAATACCTACCACTTTCCCGCAGTGCTCATGATTCGTTGAGCAGTACTTATTCAAAACAGAATCTCACTGCAACGATCATGTCATGGAGGTAGATAAACCTGTCTCTAAAATGATCTTGAAAACTAAAACTCCTTCCCTGCAGGTTTGCGTGGACGTCGACGAGTGCACAGACTCACCATTAGGGTCTCTGTGCCAGCAGCGCTGCAACAACGTGTGGGGAGGGTACCGGTGCTCCTGCCACAGGGGTTACCGGTTGAACCCCGATAACAGGTACGCAGTCTCCATCATCTTCTGTCGAGTCGATGGCATATCATCGACGTAGACTTGTCATTCCTGTGAGGATACTGTGAACATTCGTCCTGCTTCTAAACTGTACTTTCATGTCTAAAAGTTATTATTTAGACTTAAAAACTGTCTTAAAAAATACGTACTCGGTAACTTTATAATCACTTTCAAAAGTTTCAGGGGTGGTTCAGACCTCCAAACTGAACAACTTTAACCTATGGGAGCAAAAATGAAATCACAAAAAAGAAATCAGCTGATCCATACTAAACTGCAATGCCTACTCGACTGAAATGACTCTAATGAAAGAGTGCAGAGAGTTTTGCGATTTCTGGTTTGCCTTCATAGTAAAAGTTCATGGAATGTGTCTAAAAATCGCCCGGTATATTTTATCTTGTTATGATGACGGGAACCGCTACGGATAAAGTCAAGGGCAAAAACTAGCAAACATTAGCAAACTCTATAATTCTTCAACAGCACCTGCTCGGACATAGATGAATGTACGGCGTTCAAGTCAAATGTTCCGTGCGTTGGTCGGTGTCTCAATGAGCCTGGGAGCTACAGGTGTACCTGCCCACAAGGGTACAGGCTTTCTGAAGACAAGAAGAGCTGTATTGGTAAGGACTCTGGTTTTTTTGCTATTTCAGTCTTCCCCAAAGATTTCCGGGTCGATCGATTTTGTCCAACTTTTGTAAAGGTAATAAATAGCTTTGATAAACTCATAAACTTTTGAGGAAAACGGAATATCTTGCACGGGCTGTTGAATTAGTCGGGACCGCGGTGCTACTGTTTATAGATGGATCTTGTATACAGTGTCGGCGCTACACAAAACATAGGTAGTCGTCGGTGACATTCATGGTTGCAAGGCCGTTCCCAGAAAAGAACACTGTTTGTAAGGTCAGCAATAAAACTAAAAGCAGCTCCAAATTCCACAGCATTACGAGCTGGCTGTGGCCAGACCACAGCTGTGTATCGAACTTTCAGCTGAAGTTGGGCACCCGAATGGTTCCGTTGCTTGAACTTTATAGAACAGTAATGGAAAAACAATAAAAAGGCTAGAGGAGCAATGCAAGCTCCAGATTTCATAGCCCTTCGACTTGATGAGATCTGAATTCTGTCCATTTGCGAGTTCAAACCAAAAATTTTCAGTGGCCTGGGTTCAAGTCCAAGGCAGAAATTGTGAGGCCCTCCTAAGCGCCGCCAACTCCTTGCGCTACCACTGGCTTTACATGAACATCAGATTTACAAGCTATGTGCTCACTGCATTAATCGAATCTATTTATTTCGCATTTTATTTACTCAAATAATCATGCAATGAAATTCATTGCTTCTCAAACTAAACAGATATAGACGAGTGCGAGACCGGAGAAGCGCCCTGCGCCAACGGAGGCACCTACGGCGGCAGCAGCGATGCCTGCGTGAACACTAGAGGAGGATTTCGCTGCCACCGCATCATCTGCCCCACTGGATACAAGCTGGAGAGTAAGCAGTAAGTACTGCACTTTTGTTTTAGCTAGCCCAGGGATCGATATTATTGTTTATTACAGTGGACTATAGGGGGACCACACCAGTAACGGCAAAGCGCCTTGGTAGGTCAACCCAACTAGTGAAAGAACTTAAGCAACCTGCTCAAGTACACCCTTAATGGGTACAGACTTTGGTATTGGGCGTTGCTGGGTCTACGCGGTGGATTGGGATTTTCAACCTATTGAAAAAGCACAGATAGCTTCGATCCCCGCTGCCACCCTATCACCCTAGTCCTTAACCCTGCCATAAAATAATTCCTGGAATTCATTCACTAATTGCATACCGTAAATACAATACGCGTGGGTGCGCTTAGTGGCCGCGTTGGGTCTATGCTTGCGCGGAGTGCGGGGGGGGGGGGGCTCGCGCGGTGTGCGGAGGGATGAGGCACCGGCTGTTGGGGTACAGCGCGCAGGTGAATCGGTACTGGGACCGCGCCCCCCGCCACCCGCACCCCCCGCACGATAGGACTATCGCGACGCGAGAGCGCCCTCGTTATTGGTATATTCACTTTGCTAATAGCTTTTTTTTTTCTGTCTTCTGTTAGCAATGGAAGGCAATCTGATATCTTGTTTTACCTCTGCTCCGTATCTTTTTTGATTAAATTGAGGACGAGTTAAATGGTGAAATGTGGCTAGCCTTTCGCCCACAAAAAGTTCCAAGAGAACATAATTGAAATGAAATGAAATATACATATATTTATTTTGGAGCATTGGAGGTTGTTCTTAGATTCTTTATTGTACACAAAAATATAGTTATGAAAAAAATTACAATAAGTCGTGATTTACAAAGGCGAGTTTAACTCTAAAAGAGTTTTCTTTCAGCAAACCGTTGAGTGAGAGGAAAACTAATATGTTTGGGTAAAAATCAGTGTGATTACTTATGAGAGATAGTAAAATGAATCCTATATAATAAGAAACAATATAATATAAGATACACCTATTCAAACAAATAAATATACATGAATATACCTACATAAATAACAATATAGACGACCCGGTTGGTGTAATGGTTACCACGCCGGACTGCCAAACCAGGGTCCTGGGTTCGAATCCCGGTTCGGTCATGGATGTTTATATGTTTGTGCCGTTGTTGTATGGTTTCCATAATAAACAGCCTATAAATAGTGCTTTCTTGGGATCATTACAATGTATGTGCCTGTGAGCGTTATTTATTTATTTAATATTAAATATAATAAATATGACATATATTATATACATACATACATATAACTACTACGACTTTATTTAGATAGGTAATGCTCCTTAACTGTCCTCTTAAAGATGTCCAACGAAGGACTAGCACAGATATTATGCGGCAATGAATTCCATAACTTGGCCGCATGAACTGTGAATGAATTCCCATACAGACTAGAAGTGTGCAAGGGACACGCTAGAAGCAGCGATGGGATTGATCTGCAAGGCTTACCGCGTTGTTGCAATGTCACCAATATTATTCCACCTAATTAAATATTCAATTTCAGTCGCTGCACGCGTATAGATAAGTTCTGTCAACCAGCTGACTGGGAATGTGCACACCAGCCCTCTACCTACTCGTACAATTTTATTACCTTCGTCTCTAAGTTGTACATACCTGATTCAAAGGTAAGTCGTCTGCAGATTATATTAATGTTACCCATAAAGGTATCATATAGAGGAACTGACAGCTGAGAGAGCGAGACGTACCTAGCGGCGCCACTGTATAATAGAAAGAGATACGTGACGCGAGGCAATAGAAACGTTTTTGGGAACTTGTCAGCACAATCGACTGGGTAAATATTCGTGCTCTGTGAATAATTAGTGAATCTAAAGTGAAGTCGTAGATTATTTTGTGAAATATACTAACACTATTTCATTAAATTACCTACGATTTCACGTTAGATTCACAATTATACACTGAACTCAAAGTTTTATGGTGCCGATAAATGCCGACAAATGCACAAAAAACGGTTTCATTTGACAACTCATGTTAGTTACTCTATTCCAATAGGTATAATATAATAACTTTATGATGTTACCTGACATGCGTGATATTTTTTTTCATAAATGTGTATAATGTCTTATTTTATTGAGAATGATAAAATCATCATCATCAGCATATCAGCCGATAGAAGTCCACTGCTGGACATAGGCCTCCCCCAAAATGATAAAATAAAAATAATGATAAAATGATCAAATGTAATTACTAACTATTTTATTTTACTACTCTTTGTCAAAGCAAATTTACATTGGAACTATTTTTACTCTAAGGTGCTGTTTATACTGAAGAGACGCGTGGCGGTTGTGGATAGACAAAGTAACATAATATTCAACCTTATAGTACGCAGCATAGCGTCGTTTTTGTCGTAAAGGAATATCGCCCGCGCCATCAGGCGACGTCACTTGGAGGCGCGGGCGTAATTCTCCAAACGAAGCTATACTGCGTACTATAAGGTTTATATTACCGCACCCCGTCCGCGCCACGTCCGCGCCACGTCCGTGCCACGTCACTTTTGTTTAAACAGCACCTTAGACCATCACTATGTATGATTAGTATTGTAAATTATGGTAAATAAATGAAATGAAATGAAAAATTATGTTTAATGTTAGAGCTGCTAGTAAGCTTCGGATGATGATGCTGTTGGGGATACAGCTGTGTCCCCAAGATTGTAAGCATCCAGATCTTCGTGCCAACTAATGACCTCTTTAAATTGATTTCAGGTGGATCTATTCACAATGAAAGGTCCAGCTTGGCCGAATGCGAAGACGAGGTTTACTCTTCGCCTGGTCGATGTCAACGCACCACCAACCGTGAAGGACAGAGCTAACATCAATTCTTTCTTGTAAGTCACCTTCTTTGCCTTAGAACTCCGGTAAGGTTCTAAAGGATTTCAGGAACTATACGCTCATATATTAAAGTCCCTGTAATCCTTTGGAACTTGGAAGAATTAGAACTAGATCTACTTATACTATTTGGGAACGCAATAGCAATAGCAGGTTTATAACACTGCGACCATTGTTGTGTTCGCCCCATGCTCGCTACCTCCGAAGTCCGAACTTATGAAATTTTCTTTTCATCCTCGGGTCTCCTCACGATGTCTTTTCTTCACCACCGAGGTAGTGATAATGAAAAATACAACTTTACTGTACATAAATAATTCCGGAGAACTTAGTGGTACCTACAGGCAATGACATTAGTAAACAAGACCTACAGGCCTGGAATCAAACCACCGCGCCAGCACAGGTCCGGCACTTCAAAGAACATTTTAGATTTGACATGATGACGTTCGCACATGCGCACTTTGCGAAAATTGTGAATGACATATGTGTAGGGTTGACTTAACACGCATCGTATGAACTACATTATACATTTCGTTACTTTTTATAGTCCATTCTGTGATTAAAAATAGTTTTTGAGCTAAAGAATCATAGAAAATGTGAATTTAGCGTTATTTTCCAGCGTTTATTTTTACTGTGAGGAGAAAAATAAAATATATTTTATGTAGTCAAATCCAACGGGTGCGCGCGCCTGACTGCATTCCCTTGCTCGGCTTCCCTCAAGTTACCACAGACAGTGTGAGGGGGGGGTGAGGTATCTGAAGTCAGAGGGGGGCGGGGAGTGGCCGTTCTGTATGTAGAACTATATACTTGAAGAGAATGGCCATCTTCCACAGAGATTTTATATTTTCGTTTGTTCTTTGTTTGCGACACTGTCAAATAAAACGTCTTGGGATAAACGTGCATTTTTTACATTTCTTTCGGTTTCTTTTATCTGGCGCCCCAAAAACATTTTAAAATTACAAACAGCATGGAAAAATTACGCAAGAAAAGATCTACGTTAAGATCATTATTTACAAAAGCCGCAAATTCTTTGGAAAATGTTCTTAGCGCAGAACCAAAGGACGAAGAAGCCATTTTCAGGGCGAGAGATTGGCTAGAACAGAAAGCTAGCGAGTTATTTTCTTGCGACCGAGATCTGGATGAGCACATCTATGCTATGGAAGATGAGTCCTCAATGTTAGCAGAAATCGAACAGGTGGAGTCCTATAAATACAAATACTTTAAGCTGAACTCTATGTCTGATAAATGTTTAGAATGCTACAGACCAAAAACATCTCAAGAACTAAGTAAGGCAGTCACTAATAGGAAATACGTCTTGCCCAAAATAGAGCTAAAACAGTTTGACGGAGAGATAAGAAATTGGCTTGGGTTTTGGGGCCAGTTTCATAAAATCGACGAAGACAACAGTTTGGACGATGAGGACAAGTTTCAGTACTTACTTCAGGCTACAGTCCCTATGTCATCAGCCAGACAGTTGGTCGAAAGCTTCCCTCCATCGGGACCAAATTACAAGAAAGCCATCTCAACGTTAAAAAACAGATTTGCAAGGGATGACCTACTCATAGAGCTGCACATACGAGAACTGTTAAAACTGGTGCTAAACAAGGAATCAGCGGACGGTCGCTTAAGAACGCTATATGATCGGCTGATGGCGCAAATACACGCACTGGAAACTTTAAAGGTTACCAAAGAAAAGTACGCGTCAATGCTCTACCCGATGGTTGAGTCCACGTTGCCAGAGGACGTCTTGAGAGCCTGGGAGAGATATCGGCGTTCAGATCCTTTAAATACGCAGCCGTTATCGGGTTTGTTGGCATTTCTAGAGCGAGAAGTAGCTAGTGAAGAGAGAATTGAAATGGCTAAGATGGGTTTCGATGTACAAGAGCCGTCTACGTCACAACTACCTACGGCAGCTTGTATAGTGGCAGGACAGAAAGATAAAGAGAAAGATACTAAGGCGTGCATATGGTGCAATAAGCTTTCTCACACAAGTTCAGAGTGTATTAAAGCAAGAGAGATGACACTAGAAAAGAGGTTAGATACACTCAAAACTAAGAGGGCATGTTTCAAATGTTTGAAAGTTGGACACAATGTTTCAAAGTGCAAGGCTTACGTTAAGTGTATTGTGTGTCAAAAACATCATTATGCAATTTTATGCCCTGACTTAGCACAAAAGGAAGAAACTGGAGAGACCACAATGTTGTGCTATAAAAATAATGTGACGTTGTTGCAAACATTGCTGGTTGAGATTACAGGTGCTAAGAAAACAAAAATAGTACGAGCATTAATTGACACGGGATCTCAAAGATCATATATTAAAAAGGACATAGCAGAAGAACTTGGTCTAAAAGAAATTGGCAAGGAGAGCTTTGGTCATTATTTGTTTGGTGGCATGGAAACGAAACGAGAAGAGCATAAGATATACAATATTAAGATTAAGAGTTTGGCCACCAACGTTGAGCTTCCTTTAAGTGTAGTAGATCAAACTAAGATATGCGGCTATGTTCCAAGCCTACAAGGTTCGAATAAAGTCACAGCCATATTAAAAAGGAATAAGATAGAGCTGGCAGATCAAAGCCAAGATAATTTAGAAGTTGGTCTGTTGATTGGCTCAGATTACATGCCAGGGTTGGTGACAGGAGAATACGTAAAATTGGACGAAAGCCTTGTAGCAGTGAAGACCACGCTCGGTTGGACAATCCAAGGAAGGACAAATGGAATCTTTCAAGCTTCAAAATCTTTTTCAGTCTGTTTCAGTTCAGACAGCGAGATGGACAAATTGTGGGATTTGGAGACGATCGGTATTAAGGACCCAATCGAGGTGGGGAGCCAAAAAGTAAAGGAATCGAATGCGATGGAATTCTTCAAGAATACGGTTAAGATCAATGAAGATGACAGGTATGAAGTCAATTTATTATGGAAAGATGGACGTCCTGAACTGGAAAGTAACTATGGAGTAGCTCTGAGCCGTTTACATTCAACTACTCAACGCCTTTTTCTGACCGGTAACTACGAAGAGTATGATAATGTGTTTAAAGAGTGGTTACAATTAGGTATAATTGAAGAGGTAGTTGATAACGTTGTAAATGGCCATTATCTTCCACACCACGCGGTTGTTAAAGAGTCTAGTATCACAACTCGCGTGCGTCCAGTTTTCGATGCATCCGCTAAAGATTCAAACGGAATCTCCATTAATTCATGTTTAGATAAGGGGATTAATTTAATTGAGAAAATACCTAAGCTTTTGACTCAATTTCGGAAGGGTTCCGTAGGTGTTTTATCTGATATTAAGAAAGCCTTTTTACAAATATCCTTGTGCAAAGACGATAGAGATTATTTAAGATTTCTTTGGTGGCGCGACTATGACAAAAAAGAGCTTAAGACATTTAGACATTGCAGGGTCGTATTTGGCATAACTTGTAGCCCGTATCTACTTTCGAGTACAATATTACGTCATTTAGAGAACCCGCCTTCCGAGCTATCGGAGACTGCATCGAAGTTGAGCCAGAGTTTTTACGTTGACAACTGTATAGCCAGTTTTGCAGATGAGAATGATGCACAGAAATTCGTAGCTGAAAGCTGTCAGTTGATGGATGCAGGTAAATTTGAATTGAGAGGTTGGGTGGTTGCTCCTACGTCATCTAATACTGAAGAGTGTGTGTCAGTGTTAGGTTTAAATTGGATGACTAAAGACGATACTATACACTGCAATTCTATTGATGTTTCACGGAAAGACGAGCTTCGCGTTACCAAGCGTAGTCTATTATCTTTTGCCCATAAAATGTTTGACCCGATAGGGTTTACTAGCCCTGTCGCACTGATCCCTAAAATCTTGTTACAAAAAGTTTGTCAACTCAAATTACAATGGGATGACATCGTGCCAAATGACATTGAAGTCAAGTTTCGTTTATGGCTAGATGACATCAAATACTTTGAGATGTGTCGTATACCAAGGAGATTGTCAATACAGAATTTTGATGAATGTAATTTGAGTTTGCATATATTTTGCGATGCATGTAAAGATGCCTATGGTGCGTGTATATTTTTGAGGAGTTCTTATGGAGATGAAGTATCTTTACGTGTGGTTGCAGCTAAGGCTAGAGTAGCGCCTTTGAGAGAGAAGAAAGGACATGGTCACGTTTCGCACTCCATTCCACGACTCGAACTGTTGGCATGTTTGATTGGGGTACGATTGTACAGGGAGTTTACAAATACTCTTGATGTTAAGGAAGTTTGTTGTTGGTCGGACTCGAGCGTTGCTTTGACTTGGATTCAGATAGATACGATGTGGAGTAAATTCGTCAACAACAGAGTGAATGAGATTAGGGAGGTAACTGAGCCAGAATCTTGGCGTCATGTTCCGGGATCTATGAATCCAGCCGACTTGCTCTCAAGAGGCTGTAGTGCGAAATCATTAAAGGAGCTTTGTTGGTGGGAGGGTCCGGACTGGCTTCGTAAGCCACCTTCCAATTGGCCAGTTTCAAATTTTGAGGTTCCAGACACTATCGACCATAAATCTTTAAACAGCCGAATTAAATATTTAGTCAGACTAAGACAAGACTTTCGGTCTAGGTTTAGGAGTGAGTATTTGGGGACACTTATAAATAGGGGAGGAGGCAATCAGGAGACATTGAAGGTAGGCGACATAGTTTTAATCGAAGCGGATGTTAAACGTTTTCGGTGGCCATTAGGAGTAGTTGTAGAAATAATTTCGGGAAAAGATGGCCACGCCAGAGTTGCTAAAGTTAAAACAAAAGATGGCGTAAGGGTCAGGCCTTTCCAAAGGTTATACCCACTGGAGATGCCAGCCAGGGATGCACCCGTGGAGCTGCACACGCGCAGCGGCAGGCCTGTTAGAGTGCCGCATCGGTTAAACTTATAATTATCTTATGTTAGTTCATTTTCGCGTGGTGGAGGATGAAGAGAATGGCCATCTTCCACAGAGATTTTATATTTTCGTTTGTTCTTTGTTTGCGACACTGTCAAATAAAACGTCTTGGGATAAACGTGCATTTTTTACATTTCTTTCGGTTTCTTTTAATACTATTACCTATTCTGTGGCGCCAGTTCGTGATTGACTTGCAAGCTCTCTTCCGTACGGGATATCACCTCTCTTCCACGATCTACTTAGATGGAGCTTTCAGACTTGTGATCGACAGTATTTGACTACTAGAAGCAAGTTCCTGCCTTATTCGATACCCAAATAGCTATCGGATTTTAGAACTGTCTACATATTTAAAGACCTAAGACCAATGGATGGTTATTCTATCTTCGTTGAGAGCGTTTTGGTGGCGCGTTGCGTTGGGGGTGTAACAGGCTTCTGAAGATAGGTCAGTGCTCTGCCGTGTGACGTGTACAGGCTGATGATAATTTTATGATGATTGAAAATAATCCCCTAATAGCATTTATTGTTAGCCTTTGGTTGTTCGACATGCACTTTGAGTACCTATCCCAACTGTAGAAAGAGAAGGTACTAGAAGGAAGCACGTGTCTTGTCATATTCACTCAATAAGAGATGCACATAGCACATTTGCTCTAGTTAAAAAAGGAGATCCTTATTGCTGTCCTTATCGGCGTAACCACTTTTTTGTACTGACTCCACCTGACTCCGACATTACACTTCATATAAATTTTATAGGATTTTATGACTATCGCTAACTCATACCTGGCTACACTGACATTCCGTCTACCAGCGTAAGCGAAAAATTCTTCGTCTATTCCCAACGGATTCTCCACTGTGGGCCAATATAGAAGTCAATGGAAATTGTTAATAATGCCGGAAAACTGATTGTGATTATTTTTTGTTGTCTTTTCAGATTAATCCAGAAAGGATACCAAGCAGTAATGTCTCTAGTCCGTTCTCTGGAAGGACCACAGAGTATAGAGCTCGAATTGTCTATGGAACTTTATAATGGAGAACAATTTGGTGGTATAGCTGTTGCTAGGTTGTACATATTTATTTCTGAATATGAATTCTAGATTATAAGTATATTTTAGTTGCAATCAGTGTTCCAAATAGCAATTTCTACTACTGTTGAATCTACCGTCCAATTTAAATATGTTTAAAAAAAATAGGGCGCAGTTTTTTTTTAATGTTTAGACACTGACAGTAAAAAACAACTAGAGTGTGGAAAAATTAAAGCCACGTTTACATTTTTGGTGGTTCATTGTCGACAACCTAACCTACGTACTTAAATATTACAAGATTTACAAGTATTGTAAAGTTTCCAGAGATATTATGATATCGAATAAGGGTTGATCGCATCGACCGCTAGATGGTGCCACTAACACGAATCTTGCAGAACAATAAGGGTTGAACCTCATCAGCCAGCACCGCATCGCATTTTTCCGTCGCTCCATCCTTTTCCGTCACTCAGGAACGTCATTTGCTAGGGCGAGAAAGACAGCGCGAATCCGATCGCACGCGGCAGCATGCAGCACCGGCAGTACTACAACCTTTCTCGCTCTATCCAATGACGTTCCTGAGTGACAGAAAAGGATAGAGCGTGAAAAAATGTGATGCGGTGCTGCCAGATCAACCATAACAAGCTCAAATTGCTCGATAGAGGGCGATTGACGATGACTGATCGAAGTTAGAAACGACTACCTTACGATATAGTGGCGCCATCTAGAGACTAAAATGGTATCCCTTATTGGAATTAAATTGCACATGCATTGTTTTAGAATACCTCTACAGTCATTTTTATACAATGTGTACGAAGAATAGGAATTTATTAAACTCAATAAAGAGTTCAAAATAAACACAAAATATTGTTTGATTTTATTTATTTAGATTTAGATGATAACATAAAATAAAATGTTTGTACTATTTTACGGTAGAAGTAGGTATATTATTATGAAAAAAAAAGGTTGCGTCCACAATCATCCTATCCGATTATTCACTGTCACAGCAAACCTTGAAAATTCTACCCATTATGTCACGCAATAAGGGAATTTCTCTAATCCAAATAAACCAAGGATTTTCACACGCTAGCCGATCCATGAATCATTTTGCCGTCCACACCAAAGAGAAATAATTATTAATCACTACGATTTGTCCACACTAGCGTTCATAATCCCATTGGGATCTATGATGATCCAACTATCTGTGATCATGATTTCATGACACACACAAAAACCATGCTACCAAAGAGAACATAATCACTAAGTTTTGTCTACACTAGCGTTCATGATAATAATCATGACCAAGATAATTTAAAATGTCCTCATGACACGCAAAGAAATCATGTTACCAAAGAAAATTATAATCACTATGTTTTGTTCACACTAGCGTTCATGATCATCCTAGACCTAATGAAATCTATTATGATCATGAGTTTATGACACACACAGAAATCATGCTACCAAAGAGGATATATATAATCGCTACCGTTTTGTCCACACTAGCGTTCAAGATTATCCTATGATAATCATGAACCCATTGAGATCTATGTAAGATCTACAGGGTGTAACAAAACACCCTAGTAATACTTAAGGGGGTGCTGCAGACCATCAAACTGAACAACTTTCAATATGGAGCCAACATCGAAATCAAGAAAAAAAATCCGCTCTTTTATACAAAACTGCAGTACCGTCTCGACTCAAATGTATGGGACGGCAGATTTTTTTAATTTTTTCTCGACGTTGGCTCCATAGTGAAAATTGTTCAGATTGATGGTCTGACGCACCCCGTTAAGTATTACTAGGGTGTTTTGTTACACCCTGTATATCCTACATAGATTTCAATGGGATCTATGATGATCATGAGTTCATGACACGAACAGCATGCTACCAAAGAGATTTTAAGGGAAAAAGTTTCAGGGGATTTAATTTGAATAATTTTTAAACCTATGCCATATTCTGAGATTGACCCTGAAATATTGTAGGTACACTACAGAAACTACTAAACTTTTCTACATAAATAACAAACACTAAATCTTAACCAACTATCTGAGATCCATACCAGTCAAGTTCTATCCAAAATTTTACCAAAACCCTTTCGCTTATCTATCACAGAACAAATAACTATTCACAAAATAATCGTCCGACAGAATCAGGACTAAATTGAAAATCTTATAGGACTGGCGAAAAAGTCCATACAATCACGTTGCTTTTTGCTTATTACTTTGGACAATTCGGTTGCCCAATTCCTAAACCTACACAAACGTGAGTAGCTACTATTAGAAAAGGCCTAGAAATTGGATACCCGAGTTTATACTCGGGGCCGAAATGTCAACCAGAGTCAACTGGTAGAATCAACTGAGCCCTGAGATTCTATGGAAATCATTTTTTTCTTATCACTTGAATATTATTCCTACAGAAAATCTGTTTGACTGTATGAACCGTCTCTTGAAAATAAGGGCTCTTTAAAAATTGACTATTAATTTTCGCTAGTTAAATCAAATCTCTATAATTCCTTATAAAACAGGCGTCCTACCAGAAGGCATCACAATCACAACCTAACCTTTTATTTAACCTCTACTCAACTAATTGGCGAGAAAACGATCTACGAAGAAAATCTTAAATTATCCTATGACCAATCTGGAAAAAGATGATGCTCTAAATTTTTTTGGATTTCGATTATTTTGCCGTTATGGTCTTTCGCCATTTGTTTGAGCTAAAGAATCTATACGTAAGGATCAACAATATTGAGGATGGTAAGGCAGCCATCTTGTGAAGCTATGGCTAGTGCTTTCCCGCCGTGTGCGCTTGCGATGGCAGTCACTTCGGCTGGTGCTCGATACTCTGCTACTGCTCGCCCATCTATTGTCCTGTTGGATTTATGACAATTTTAGAATTAGAAGGGGAAGGAAAATCCCTCAACCAACATCCAACTTCAACAGATTTTCTATAAGAAGTAGGTTGAGAATAAAATACAGGTACACTTTTGGATTGACACTTTGATAAATGCACTAGAAAAATTATACTCCTGTTCTATCAGGAAAAACTGGAGACTAAACACAAGCCTACTTGAAAAATGTTAATGTTTAATCGAAGTAAGTAGGTATTATACTTTATTAGAATAATTTTAGAGAACCCATTAACAAAGCGTATCCTCTTGATCGCCACCCACACGCACGCCTCTCTTCCTTTTTTTATTCCGTAAGCCTTGCAATTTTGATTATTGATTTCGGATAGATTCAATTTGGACCTTTTTTATCGCGCTTCCATAACGAAACTTCCTGGATTGACTGATTCGCCAATTCAAAAAATCTCTTTCGAGTAGTCGAGCCGATGGTAATCCTCCAGTAAATCATTGTTCAGAAACCACTTTTACCTTAAAAATAAGGACCTAAACGAACATACCTGAACACCCTCAAAGTCTTCCTCCCGCTATGATAATAGAAGACGTACTGATCATCGGAACTGAACATGGTTATAATTGAAAATACGCCCTCAGCAGATCTGGTGATCAATTGTTGGACTGAAGCTCCTCGCTTCAGCTCGATGAGATCTAGACCACCACGGGTTGGAGCACAGAGGCCGGTTTTACCGTCTCGTGTGCAGGCTCCATTCCAGCGTGGGACGAATCTGGAGCAAAGAATATTTGAAGAATTTTGAAGGGTTGTATGATCCCAAAATCTATGACGTAATATCATTACTAATCTGAGTTTTTTTTTCTTTGATAGTTTAATAAATTGTCCCAACTTTTTTTTTCGTTACAGATGGATTTGCTCTTGACCTAAATCTATTCCTCAGGACATGGATGGATATTGGTCAAAGATGTAGCGAGCTTACCCAGAAGAAGCCTTTTCATTCGTACTTTAAAGGAATTCGGGTTGTAAGTGTTCGGAAATACTGACGCATTCCACTCCTTGGCTATACTGACTGAATAGTGCGATACTGACTTACTGACCTTATATGCCTCTTTGTTTTAATATCCATAATGCCTGCCTTGTCGTTTCCCACAACAGCTACCCAGAGCGGCTTGTGTGGCAGCGCCACTATCGACTGCATGTCTTTGATTCCACTATTCTTTATTGCAATCCTGAAAACACGAACGAAAGAAATATGAACGTTAAGTCTATTACACTTAGAACTGTAATCATTTCTCTCTCTATGGGATAATCATATTTATATTCTCGAGTTTACTATCTGGGTTGATTAACACTTTACTCCCGATTACTTAGATCAAAGTAAAATTAATGGATAGGCCTTACGCGAACATTTCAATGAGGCAAAACAATTGACAGTTTTACTTCAAATATGTGTAGTGTGCAAGTCTTCAAGTGCGCTAGTTTGTATGGAAGTGTACTAGTTGTTGCGTGCTTCAACTTAAAGCGCTTTGGGCCTATCCATTAATTTTACTTTGATCTAAGCCCGATTATTGTCGTTGGTTAAAAATTGAGATTTAGTTTGGGAGCACGTGGTTTGATTTGTCGATTTGCAACTGAACCCTAAGATTTGTAAAGACTCCTTTTCTGCTATCCAAAAGTGGGTTGCGAACCAAATTTTTGAAAAAAATGGCATCAGCATTATCGCAATACTAATCAATCTACACCAATATTCTTGTTACCTGTGCAGTCTAGCTCCAGTCCGGGCATGGAAGACATGGAGACACTCCTTCGAAGACTTGTCTACTCCAGGAGCAACGATATGGTGTTCATCAGCAGATACTACCGCTGTTCGGAACAATGTTCCTCTTACATCATATTCTGCTGTGTAAATTCTTTCACCATCTGAAAAGATTGTATTCATATAACCATCGAATTCGCAGACATTCACGATGTTCGTACTGTATACTAGTACCTATTTCTGAAACTTGTTACCTGGTATTGTCCGAGCCACGATGTGGGCAACAGCGATATTATCGGCGTCATTCGTAACCTTCATTGAGATAGTTATAAACTTAGTTCCATCTTCCAAAAGCAGGAGCTGTTTTATACCTTTCTGTTCTTCTTTGAATATCACCTGGCAATCATTATAAGAGATATTTTACAGAAAGTTGATGATAATTTATACCTAGTTAGTGCCTTTGGTGAAAGTATGAAAAAAAAATCGCTGTATTGTATTTTGAAGAATGCTTATAAAATCTTCGATTGCCCACGTAGAATTATCGATTCAAGGGTTTGTTTTGTTTCATCAACAACGATAAACGACATAAAATATTGCAATGAATATGGCAGTACCTAATGGTGATTTGCAGGACTTATTTCGAATCAACATAACAAGGCACAAACCTGCTGCTCCGGAGTATCCCAAATTACCACATTTCCTGACTCAGCAGTAAGCACAATGTCCCCATTAGGGGTGATGATTGCATGAGTCACGATAGCCCCAAGTGGGGCATCGGCGAGTTGTGCCAGAAGTCGCCCTGTGCTGGTGTCCCATAAGCCCCAGCAACTTCGTGTTACTGTGACCGCTAGTCGCTTATCACGGGCTAGGCTGAAAATAATCAAAAGTTTTATTACCCCTGGGCCCCTGGGTAATGGAACCTGTTCCATTTCAGTAGAAATGTACCTAATCATCAGTCTTTTTCCATTGGGTATTCCATTATTTTGAGGCTGACGCAATACGTCATCCATCGTTTGAAATGAAATCAAACACCAAATCTTCTATTCCGAAACTATTAAAATACTTTAAGAAGGAAATATATTTTGGGGTAAGGCACTCTTCGACATCTACTTTGCTCTCCTCATGTTTGAAATGCACATAATTGATCGATTTTGAACTAGACTATAGAATAACAACAAGTGAAAAAATTAAAATAGAAAGTGATATTGTATATGTTCATAATCATAGTAATCATGATTATGATGAGGATTGGATTGACATAACATACCTTATAGACTCGATGGGTAACTCTTGCCTATCAATCTTATGAACCTGCTCGAAGATGTTATCAATATTCCATATCTTGACAGTTCTATCAATGGAGGAGGTGATCACGTTGTTCCAAGAACCAACAGTCAAGGGTTCCAACTGGACTATCCTTCCAAAATGTGCGTCAAGAACTTTGATCAGTTGTGTGGTTTCCAAACTCCAGACGTAAAGGCTTTTCCTAAAAGATAGGTAGTTATACTTTCAAAGCAACATTCTCTGAATTATCAATATTCTCATGCCTTATGAGGATATTAATAATGCAAATGCCGATTTTAGGAAGATACCTACTAGACAGTTTCACACGAAAAAGTTGAAAGCAACGTAGTAACACCTACAGATATTAGGGATCTCCCCTCTAAAAGCATAGCATGGTTCATGAAATCCGTGGACCTAGGAAATTACCTTTAGGTCATGGATGACAGGTACAATAGATCTGTCCAGATCGCGGTATTATTATTATTATTTGGGGGTTTTGGGCCTTGACAGGTTTGCCTGTGCCACGCAAACCATCGCTGGTGCTTTGTGAATGCCCTTTTTAAAGGTCGCGGTAGCTATTGATTAGTGACCAGCCCTAGCAACCAAATTATAATTACCTGACTCCAGCAACAGCATAAGCATTATTATTACTGATCATGAAAGAGTTGGACCACGTCATTTTAGTCGAGATATTCCGTATTGTATGCGGCAGTTTCAACACTATTCCTTCTAGCTTTAAATCTTTTTCTGGTTCATCCGTTTTTTCTTCCTGCAAAGAAAATTATAAGTATTCGTTACACCTACTGTAAAAGTTACTTTCTTAGTAAAATTTTTATTTATCATTAAACTTACTTCTTCTTCGTCTTCTTTTTTAGCTGTGTCATCTTCCTCATCTTTCTTCTTTTCTTTTTCATGATTGGATCTGGATATCACATTATCGAAATCCCAGACTACAAAGCTATACGTTGTTGTTGCTGAAAATATTTTTGTATTATTAATGACGATTGATTTCATTGCATTCAAGGCCATTGTTGTCTTATCCCACGTATTTTTTTATCACACCTCCTTTGGGCAAACAAAAAATATGCACGCCCCTCGTGTCACATTAGGGTACCTAAGTACTACAATACAAACGAAATGATAGTTTCATCCTCTATGTACTAAATAAAGTTAATTTTCGGTGCTGTATGAAAGTACCCCATTCGTGGGGCAAATTCGTACGAATTCCGGATGAAAGAAAAATCAATTTTATTCAATAACCCTCTAAAATACACATTTATACTATTTTTTTCCTAATAGCCAAATATATGTGCTATTTCAAGATGATTTCCATGAAGCTATTAATCAACGCGGTAAAAAGAAAAAAAATATATTGTGAAAACTGTACGAAGGGTCCCAATCTTCCCCTACCTAGCAGCATTCTGTCCTTCCTTCCCCTTTTCAGCTGAAGCATTGCTTCAGCGGTGTCAGTTTCCTGATGATTGATTTCTTCCAATTTATTCCAGCAGCATTCTTCTTCGTTTAGTTCGAAAATACTTATCTGAAAGAAGACGACTAATAAATAAAAAAATAAAATAAACATTCTTTATTTCAGACTATTCATCCAACATTGTTTTGTTAGCATCGAACTTAAATAACAATGTAAGTACAAGCACTAAGATGGATTTTTGTTAGATGAGCTTGTACGGTTAGCATCAGAGAAATCGAACAGCCTTGCGCTTAAAAGATTAAGATAGACGGGTTAGGTTTCTCTGAAGCGGTACTGACTGTACAATAAAGTTGTGATTCAAGTTTGTTGAGGACGAAAACGACAAAACCAGACCTTGAAATTTATATGGCTCTTATACGTAAGTAGGCCAGGACGACGTTAATGACCAATTACCTGGTATCCTCTCTCAGGATCACTGCCGTATATTTTAGTCCAATGCTTGTTCATAGCGAATGCACCTCGGCTTCTCAGAGGTTTCATCCAAGTCCCTGCCTTGCAGTAGTGTATGAGGAGTCTATCGTCATCCAGATCTCCGCTCCACATTGCCATTATGAAGGTTTCCAAATCTCGAAACTCTATTGCTGGAAATAATTATGTTTGCGAGTTCAAAATACTATGAATTTTTCTTCCTAACCTCTTCAAAGTGTATGGACGAAATAAGTGATTGAAAATACAAGTTATTACCATTATTTTTAACAAAATACTTAAATAATCTTAAACAGAGCATTTAATATAGTTAAGTAACTTTAATGCCGCTTCAACGAATAGAGTTTTTTCTATTACTATTTGACCCTATTTCAAATCTTTCATGACAAATGACAAGATATTCTTCTTATTCTTTTAGTGCCTCCTATTTCTCTTTTCTAGCCGATGCCAGACATTTTTCTACGATGGTGTTTCCTCTCTACTCCCGGGCCAATGCCATCTTCCTTTTTCCAACGAACAGCTTTCCTTCGTTTTTCCCATTGTATCAATTGAAATACTTGAAACAGTCGTGGTTGTGTTGTGCCTAAACACAACCATGACCCAGATATTATAATTAATTTAAAACTGTTATTACTTAACTTACTAAGATGGCGAGACGAAATCGATAGTTTCTTAAAGAACTGGCCTATCGAAGCGTAAAACCGGGACGAATGGAGAGAACGGAGGGAGGGCTTTGCCCAACAATGGGACAACGACGGCTGATATAATAATAATAATAATAACCCCGCGGGGGCAGCTTGTGGCGAGCTGACGGTGAGTGGCGACACCGCGGACCCCTATCCAGGGGGACCATACAGACATGCGCTCACACACACACACCCCCACACCCACACACACAGTAACACACCCCCCTACCTCTGGCTTGCCTTAATTGGCCGTCCAGAGTGGAATCGCAAGAGCAGAACCTATGCTCCAGGTTGGAAGTGTATTGCACGTAATGGCGTAATAACGGGGAAACCCGCTCACGGGGGTAAACCCCGCGATGGTGAAACCGGAGCCGCACCTCTCGACAACCTTCAGCCGCTCAATGAGATGTTGCCCCATTGTCGCACTTTGTGCGTGCGGCCGTTTTATGGGGCCCACTCGACGAGTCGGCGAGTCACCGCCTGCCCTATTTACAATTTTGAGACTAGTTGTCATGGCAGGCGTCCGTTAGTCTCCTCCCATAGCCCAGTATCCATCCATCCAACTTTCACCTCCATAGCCCAAGACCTTATTTTTCCATCGCAGCCATAGCGCCGTACTCCAATAGTCTTTACACAAATGGCGGGGACCATCCCCGTGGGTATCATGTTGTACGCTCGGAGATGGTATCCGCCATTTGTGTATCCCTTACATTTAGAAATTAAAATTAAATTAAAAATTAAATATCTTGGACAATGTCACACAAATTATCTAGTCACATTTAAAGTACCAGAATCTAGCCTGGACTTGTATTACGATGACTAGACAACGATATAGAATACATATATGTATAAATACAAACATCCATGACTCGGGTACAAATATTCATATTCATCATACAAATATTTGCCCCTTACGGGATTCGAACCCGCGACCCTCGGCACTGCAGGCAGATTCACTACCGACTGTGCTACCGGGCCGTCAAATCAGAAATCAGAAACATTTATTCGTCATCATAGGTAAAAAGTACAATAGAAAAATTATACAATAGTTGGAGTGTAGTTTTACAGGACCACTATGATGTACCATGAGGCATGCGAATATAAAAACAATTATTATTCTTATTTATTATGACATGATAATTATTATATTATAGCAGTATTAAGTATAGAGTATTTATAAAATGTCAAAAATTTTTGCAACAACATTGTCACTAAATTGTACATAAGAAAGATTACAAAATAAAATTGATGAAAGCATAAAAAATTACTGTCACAGTTTATTAAAATGTCAACATGTCTCACAAAATAAAAGGAAATAACAAAAAATTAAAGAAGAAATCATAAAGCTATAAATTGTCATTGAAATAGTCATTTAAATTATAGTAACATTTATCAATCAGTAAACTTGTTAGCACATTCTTGAACGTTCTCTTATTATTACATTTTTTTAACGATTCTGGTAGCTTATTATAAATTCTCGGAGCCATATCAATTACGCTTTTTTGCATTAAAGCCGTTTTGCAAATATTAGTTTGAATCATTATTTTTCTAGGACGTAAATTGAAACCTGGCGCCAATACTCTAGTTCGGAATAATTCGGGATTCGATTTAACAAACATACATGACTCTAAAATGTATAAGCAAGGAAAAGTTAAAATTTGTAACCTCTCAAATGACTCTTGGCAGCTTTCTATAGTTTTTAAACCACATATGGCTCTTATGCATCGTTTTTGTGCCCTGAATAATACATCCCTGTAACTCGAATTTCCCCAGAAAATGATACCGTATCGCATTGTGGAAGCAACGAAACCATGGTATGCAGTTAGTACAGCCTGTTGATTAACAATTTTCGAAATCTTATGTAGAGCGTATGCATATTTATAAAGTTTCCTACAAACCTCCAAGGACTGAGATTCCCAGGACATATTTTTGTTGATAGAGAGTCCCAAGAATTTTGTAACGTCTACACTAGATATGTTTTCACCCTTATAGTTAATATTTAGATTGGGTCCTGGTTTTCTTTGAGAGAAATGCATAACTTTGGTCTTCTCTAAATTTATTTTTAAATTATTGACATCTAACCATTTACATTTTCAATAGTGTTGTTGATTTCGAATTCATAGCTACTATCATTTTCACATTCTATGACTATAGTGGTGTCGTCTGCATAGAGGACCATAGGATATTTACTCTGTTTAGGTATGTCATTAATATAAAGCAAAAACAAAAGTGGACAAAATATGCTGCCTTGAGGCACACCGTATGTCACGTCTCTACATTCCGATATAAATTTACATTCTTCTCTAGCTGTCGTACATATCTGCGTCAATTGTACATATTGTCTCCTATCACTCAAGTAGGACTGTATCAATTGCAAAACGTTACCACGTATCCCATAGCGGTGCAGCTTGTAGAGCAATGTTTTGTGCTCCACATAATCGAACGCTTTTGTCATGTCCATAAACAATGCACATATCGGTTTTGTTTTATCTAAATTTGTTACTACTGGTCGTACCAAGTCGTATATGGCCATATTTATGTTTTTGTTTTTTCTAAAACCTTTCTGCTCTTTAGTCAAGATGTTATATTTGTCCAAAAAAGAGTAAAGATTCTCGTAAATAACTTTTTCAAATATCTTTGAAAAAACGGGTATTAAGGCCACTGGGCGATAGTTCTTAATGTTTTCTCTGTCACCCTTTTTGTGGAGAGGAATAACGACGGTTTGTTTCAATTGATGTGGATAGATACCTGTGCTGATGCTAAGGTTAATTATATGGCTGAGAGGAACTGCAATTGTTTTTGCCACACATTTTATTATTTTTGTATTAATTTCGTCATGACCAACGCTATTTGTATTGTTTAAGGACATTATTATATTATATTGTTACGAGCGACGGGTTACGGGATTGGAGTGAAACGCTAAGTCCAATTTTACAGAGTTTATTTGGGATACACTTACAAACGGTCCACCTCGCAGAGGTTCCCCTAAACGGTTCACTTCACCGGGTCCTCCTCGCAGGGATTTCCCGTGCACCACTTACTGTCACTGTTCACAGTCCACTACGTCACTACTGTGACGACACGACACGCGTCACGGCTATGACGTCACGACGTACGACACTATGACGTCAAGACGTACGACACTATGACGTCACACACTACACTGACACTATGACGTCACGTACTACACCGACACTATGACGTCACGCACTACACTGACACTAGTCTACTCACTGTTCCACTCTTAGCACTTTTCTCTTCACTAGTACTTTCCACTTTTACTTTTCTTCCTTTTGTTTCGCACTGTTCACTGTTAAATCAAATACTGAACCATCAGACGGAATGCGCCGCCTTTTATATACCGCAGAACGTTCTGGAATACCCTTTTCCCGATCTTCTTTTCTTTACTCGTTTGTTTACCTCCAGATATTTCCAACCCCGCCTTCTTTTCTCGAAACCGATCGAAGACACGCCCACTTTTCTGATTCTTTTCAAATATACGTAATTTCGCCTCCTTTCTCGAAGTTCCTAGACACGTCACCTTTTTGTCCCCTTTTAAATATTCCTTCTCTTTCTTCCTTCTAGAAAATTTCTAAAAACACTAAAATCTAGAAATATTTTTGGCGCGGATCGGATTCGAACCGTCACCCCCTAGCATGGGAGGCGGAACCTTAGACCGTAGGACCACGGCGATTGTTAATGGCCCGGCCGAATTTTCGAATGCCTTCTTTACGTTTGACGTTTGACAGCGGCCGTAACAATATATATCATTAGGAATAGATGGGATCATGAATAGGCTTTTCGAATTGCAATCTATCGATTTATAATCATTCTTTTGGTTATATGTACATTCAATGCTGTCTATGAAAAAATTGTTAAATGTATTGGCTATGTCCGTAGGTATTGTAATGAATTCATCTTTACTAGTTATCGCACTTATGGGTTCTCTTGGCAGAATACTTTTGGAGTTATTAATTATACGCCATGTTGCTTTACATTTATTGTTTGAAGTGTTTATGTAATAGTCATTTTGTGCTCGTTGAGTTAGTTTTATAATCTTTCTAAGTCGGACAGTGTATTCTTTAAGTTTTAGTTGATTTTGTTCATTTTTATTATTTCTGTATGACCAAAGTAAATTTCTCTTTTTTCTGCAACATTTTTTGATTCCCTTTGAGATCCATTTTTTTTTTCCATTTTTTTTTTTTTTCCGTATTGTTACTGCAACAATAGGTACTGTGCCTATGCCTATATATATTTATATGTAACATTGTAACTTGGTAGGTTCTTTCTTAAATAGGTACTGCACTATCCTATAAACAGCGTACTTCATTCACTGTTCTCTCTATCTTAAACAAATTTCGTAGATGACAATAATTATCTCACCTATTTATCTATCCTATCTATTGCAGTAACATGCCTTATAGCCTTATTAAAACTTAGTTTATTTATTTAGTATAAAAGTTTTATTTTTTATATGTACTCATACTTATATTATTTTTATATTTAGGTAAGTAAAAATAATATAAATAAGCTCACAATTTAAGTAAAGTTTGTTTGATAGTAAGTAGTTTAACAAATTATAGTTGGCTGAAAAGCTACTTATACATTTTAAATTTTTCTTTTGCCAGTCTTGCAGCCGCCCGTTCTACTCTTTGTGTTTTAAATTTAGTTTGTCCTACAAGTGTAGAATCTAGTGACGTGTCATCTGAATCTGTACATGACCCGTAGGTCTCGGAGTGGCCATCATCTGACGCCTGGGTAGCCGACTCGCTGATGTCATCATCATCCTCACTCATCTTTGAATCGTAAGATGTAGTGGGAGACGGTGCTTCTGTGTGAAGCGGTATCAGGTGTCGGCGATTCCGACGGAACACCCTGCCCCCGGCGTCGGTGACGAAGTATGAGCGGGGCTGGTCCGCGCGGCCGCAGACTGTCGCGTTGCGACGCCGCCCACCCTCCAGCGCGACCACCTCCGTGCCCTCTACGAGCTCCGGCAGAGGATGGGAGCGCCTGTCATACCAAATTGCGCTTTTATTTTGGTTTTTTATTATATTTCCATAATCTGTCGCATTATCTCGCTCTGGCTGAAGTTTTTGTTCATGCGCAGGCAACCGTGTGTTAACTCTACGTCCCATAAGCAGTTGTGCTGGACTGGCTACTCCGTCTCTCGGCGTCGACCTATAATTTAGTAGACTTAAGTAGAAGTCACCGTTTGTAGCTTGCGCTTTCTTGAACAGTTATTTGACCGTTCGAACCGCTCTCTCGCTCCGACCGTTCGATTGGGGATAGTGTGGCGATGTTGTTATGTGTCTGAAACCCCATCTATCTGCAAAGTACCTGAATTCTTTAGATGCATATGCAGGGCCATTATCAGTTATTAACTCCTGTGGAATTCCATAACGTGCGAACTGATCTTTCATCGCCGAAATGACACATCTTGAAGTAAGCGTACCTATAGGAGTTACTTCAATAAAATTTGAGAAGTAATCGATAAGCAGCAAATAATATTTCCTATTGAGCTCGAATATGTCTGAGCCGACTTTCGCCCAGGGACGAGATGGTATGTGGTGAGGTATCATAGGCTCGGGGCGCGGTGCGGCAGCGAGCTCCCCGCACGTGCGGCACCGGCGCACGGCCAGCTCCACGTCGCGCGACATGCCGGGCCAGTACATCACATCTCGCGCGCGCCGCTTGCACCGGTCGATGCCGAGGTGGCCCTCGTGCACCCGCGATACCATTTCATTGCGGAGACCGCTCGGAATAAATACCAAGTTTAAATATTATTCCGTCTATATATTCCATCGTTTCTTTATAACTCCAGTGTATTTTTACACTTTCGTCAACTCCTTGTTTATGTAACGGCCATCCTTTTTTTATATACTTTATAATCGTTTGACATTCATTATTTTTAAGTGTACTTTCTCTTATTAGGTTCAATTTTTCGTCACTAAACCTTACGTTTTTAAGTAAAAAACAAGTTTGATCCTCCACCTCCTCCGACACTCTCTCGTGCATCAGATCCGGTAGTGGCGCTCGTGACAACGTGTCCGCTACATACATGTATTTTCCGGGTGTGTATACGACCTTAAAGTCGTAGCGCTGCACTCGCAGCATCATACGCTGCAACCTCGCCGGCACTGAATCTAACGATTTTTCAAACAGCGGCTGCAGCGGCTTATGGTCTGTCTCGACGACGATATCACATTTACCAAACACGTACTGATGGAACCTCTCGAGAGCGAACACAATAGCGAGCATTTCCTTTTCAATCTGCGCATAGCGCTGCTGCGTGTCGGTGAGCGCTCGCGACGCGAACTCGACCGGGCGGCCGGCCTGCAGCAGCACGGCGCCCAGCGCGCGCGAGCTCGCGTCCACCGACAGCGTGGCGGGCGCGCGCGGCTCGTACAGCGCCAGCACCGGCGCGCTGCACAGTGCACCCTTCAGCCGCTGCACTACGAGCTCTGAACACTCGTCCCAGCACCACTCACTGTCTTTCTTTAACAGATTGCGCAGTGGTGCTACCGTATCCGCATAGTTAGGTATAAACTTGCTCACATAGTTAACCATACCTAGGAAACGTTCTAGAGCCTGGCGGTCATTTGGACTCGGCATCGCTGTGATGGCTTTTAGCTTGGCCGGATCTATCTTCATACCGTCTGCGCTAAACGTATGTCCTAGGTACGTCACCTCTGTCACGGAAAACACGTCACATACTCGTCTATACATTCGCCGGGTTCTTGATTTCTTGTGAAGAATTTAAATCGCACTATAGTCGTATTTACTTTTGTACCAAAATGATTATTAAATTTTGCGATCACTTTTTCAATGTCGTCATGATCCGTTTCGTTCTCGAATTTAAACGTTGTATACACGTCGTAGCCCTCTGGCCCGATTAAATTGATAAGTAGGCTAGCCTGAACATCACTTGGCTCCTTGTAAACACCTGAAGCCTTCAGAAAAACCTTGAATTGTTTCAGCCATTTACGCCACGTGTCGGCACGGCTGGCCGGCCCCCCTTGTAGGGCTAATTCCGTGGGAGGACGTGCATGCTCCATTGTTACGCTTTACTATTATTACACTCGCGCACAATAACTATCACTTTAATACTATTAGGTGCCAATTTATAGCTAATCACTGTATTTTTTGTCAACACCGCTGCCACCATGAAGTAAACACCAAGATGGTTGGACAAAGACTGCTTTATTTCATAAAGTTATTAATCTACCCCCCATACATAATTGTAGCAATCACTACAGCTTCCGCTTTGTACTATTAATTATAACTTTATAGGGAAAACACAAATCATAAAATAATTTGAAAATGTCCAAGAACGTGTTATATGCTATATCCGCGTCATTATTTTGAAGAATGTCATTAAAAGATAAGCTGCTTATACATGATTTAAACTTGTCAATATATTCGTTACAATAGTCTCGGCGCCTAGTACGCCAAGATTTAATAATACATGTTTTCTTCACAGGACATTTAAGGAGTTGTGCTGTGTGGTCTGACAATGCAAAGTCGAGTACTTCGCATGTACATCCGTATATATTGTGAGCAAAATTGTCCAGACACGTTCCACTCACTGGTCGCGTTGGCTGTCTTAGTTGTAATTTGAGATTATGACATAAAAGTAAATACTCAAAATTACGAGTCATTGGTTTATTTTCTAAAATATTGATATTGAAGTCTCCGCAGATTACTATCTTTTTATTTTTCTTATCACTTATATTACTTAAAACTAATTCTAGTCTTTCGTAGAACGTATCTAGATCAGTTTTTGGTACCCTATATACACATACAATAATAGTATTATGAGCCAAAAGCTCTATCGCGCAACACTCAAATATACACATAACAGAAAGTTTTGCTATGTTTTCTAGTACTTTAAATTCTAGACCAGCCCTTACTATAATACATGAGCCTCCTTTTTTACGATTTCTTGATAAGCTTGCAGCTAATCGATAGTTTTGTATCGTCAGATATTCTTCTATTTCGGGCGTCATATTGTGTTCCGTTACACAAATTACATCCACTGATTTATTTTGCTCTTTTAACTCATCTAAGTGAAGCATTAGTTCATCACTATTAATGAGTCCTGATATATTCTGGTGCAGTATATATAAATGGTTATACGCGAAAAAACTGTTTTTTTGTGCTATTGTCGGTTTCCTCCTTTTGGGCATAATGTTCATTTCCTACATTATAGCTCAGGCTCTTCAGAACCCTGCTCATATGCGCTTGCATGTCGGTTATTAAGCATTTAAGGTCCACAAAGATTTGTCTCATTCCATTATTATTCAGCATCCCATTCCTCGTGTTGAACATATTCTGACCGTAAGTCAAATTCAGATTTGAATCCAGTATATAGGCATATCCGTAAGTGTTTATGTCTTTGTAGAGTTGATAATTGAATGACTCTATTCTGTTATTGAAGATCGTGTTTGGGTGTCTGCCACATTTAAATGTTGGGAGACAAATAACAACATTGGTGTGCATTGTTTTTAGTAGTGTTGATCTTATTTCCTCAACTAGTCTGGAGTAATCGTCAGATATTTTAAAGTCTTTTTCGCTCATAAATATAACGCAGAAGTCTCTTTTTGTGAAGTTATTAAGCTTGTCTTCGATGTTTAATAGAAGCTGGCCTATTCCAACATTCTGGGTAACGAAATGACAGTATTCAAAATCGGCACTAAACGTTTCTTCCGTTCGCTGCGTGAGTTTATTTCTTCTATTACTACTGATTATGTAGATCTTATTTTTCTGGTTTTCAGTATTGGTGCGTTCTGAAACTATATTGGGGGTTGGTGGTGCTACTGGTGAAGGTGGATTGCTAGGGTTGTCATCAAGAGAGATTTCGTTCAAAACATTGGTCTTAGAGGGCGTGTCGTTTTCGGTGATGGAAAAATTCAGGCGAGTTACATTGATTTTTTCTTCTTCCTATGAGTAATATTCTTTGAACTTGAATGACATATTTGTTTAAGACATTGGATTTTTGTTTCGTACTCGGATAAAGTCTTCTTTAAAGCAAAATTTTCCGAAACTATATTAGTAATCTCATTATCAGCTGCAAGTAACTTTTCCTGTAATATTGACAGTTGCTGTTCTAGTTCTAATACTCTGTCTTCGTTAATTATGTTTCTTATTTCTAGGCAACTTCGATTGAGCGTGTGCGACGCTGTTGAGAGCAAGTCTTCCGTTTTGTCAGAACACAGTGAACAAAATGAGTTTTCTGCCGATACATTAATTGTAACCAAAGACATATATATTACTAGCGTAAGGACATGGCCTATGAGCTTGACTATTGTCCCCAGTTCGTTGGCTCTATTAGAGCACTACAACGCTCAAAGAAAATATATGACACGATATAGTTCGTATACGAGTTATGACAGATGGTGCAAATTTTTGTTTCTATGAAGAAGGTTTTTGTAAAATATTCTGACGGGCCTATCCTTACGCTAGTAATATATATAATATATAAATCTATGATTGTAACATATTATTGGATTCATAGGGTAAATGCGTTAATGCGTCGATTAACTTGTCTTTTGAACGGGCCTCTACATGTTGGCTTCGGCCCCATGCACGCCTTCCAAAGGTCCGGGACTTAATTGCCCGTGATTACGGAACGTAAGACATACAATAATAATAATAATTACTTAACTTACAAAGTATCTCCCAATCAACGTCATCGTAAGGTGCAGTATCAGGAGCATCATGGGTCTCCTGATGTTCACCTCTCATGCTGTACTGCACCCAGGATCTTGGCCCATAAATTATCATGTTGTGGTTCAAGACATATACCCCTCTGACTGTTTCACCTGAGAAGAATATTGCGTGATGAAATTATAATTTTCAAGGCTGAGGGACGTGGATGATAATTGATAACAGTAAAAAAATACCTTCGTCCAGAGGATTTTCTATTGTGACGTATTCACTCGTCAGCATATTTAGAAGCATTGACTGGAATAAAATACAATATTAGGACACTTTAAAAAAATTGCTCACGGTCTCCTACTTAGTATGCATTAGAGGCGACTGGGCTGGACTTTTAAGATCACTCGAGTAGAGTTTGGTTTATAAAATCTTTGTTTGCAAGTTTTGTTGTCATCGCCAATGAAACTTCACCGACTTCGTCCTCAAGGATTACATTAATTTGGGAGAAAAACAGAAAGCATATTTAAGAATACCCATTAACTAACACGAGATTTGCATACGCAGAGCAGTGAGAGAATTTAAAATCCATTAGCTGGTGAAATTTTGTGGAAAAACTCACCACAGAATTGTTAGTGCTAGCAGCTGCCCATTTATTATCCGGGGACAGTTCTAAGTTCTGCATTATACCTTCCAGCTGAGGGCATAAATCCCTGGCGAGGTCCGAAGTAGATAAGTCCCAGGATATGACTCTGCTTGATATGGAAACAACGAAACGTTTGTCCGAGCTGAGCTTGAACGCAAAGACGGCGAATTGATGACCTTCAAGGGAATACTGGAAAAGGATGGAGAAATATATGCTAGTATGCTACTACATAACAATAACATACAGTATGGTTGGACGCTCCCTGCCCCACTCAATTTTTCTCTTGGTTAAGAAGCGTGTCAGAAAATTATAGGTGATGGTGTATTCTTGTCTCACTTGCACTCACCCATTATCGCACACGTTTAACACTTGTTAGTTTTTCCATTTGTATGATGTGACAGCCAAGTGTCCAAGGTGTGCTATGAGCATACCCTGGAGACTTCATACTAACGGGCTCGCAGTGACAAGTAGAGGCATGAATGCAGTGGGTACAAGTGAGAGAGGAATACACCACTGCGTATTGGCGTCCATCTCACCACCGAGGGAGTGAGGACAAATTAGTAGAGGGCAGGGAGTGTCAGTACTCCGTACGTGACGTAAAATTTTTATTACAATGTGGAATTATACATATTACAATTCTATAAGAATTTCATGCCAACTTGACAACCATAAGTCATCCAAATAAACACAACAAACCTTCAAAGGACCTCCCGGCGTATGCAAACAGTGATGCGAAGGCAGCAAAGCGCAGTGATTCTTGCCTTTGTCATGACACTGTTTTAGTAGAGAAGCTACCGCAGGATTATGAGGTGCTTCTGGTAATAGACGTCCCACTAGCTGGGGAGCTAGCATGTCGGGGTATGTGCCGAGAATTGCGCCACCAAGGCGAAGAGCATCTGCTACAAGCATCAGTTCCCTGGAAAGATTACAATTCTGGCCTATTTTTAAAGATCTGTCTTATGGTTAAATAATTTTGTTATGGATACAGGATAAGGAACAAATTGAAAGCAATCATAAATAAATGGGAAAGAATAGATTGCTATCGTAGTTCCCGGTTTAGTCTCATATTTTTCTGTAGAAATCGTACGTAGCAACTAAGGGAAACAGTTCTTTTTTCTCCAGTTTTTTGTGGTATGAGTATATGGTCACGATCGAGATATCTTGGACCTTTTGTAATAAAGTAAAATCAAAATCTATCCAAGGATTTTAAAAGGCGTACCTGACGGCATCTTTATTAACATGAAATTTAGAATCTTCGAAGTCAGCCAGGACAGCTTGCAGGGGACAACAGTTGAGCTTTGCATGGAGCCATTCGTAGTTAAACAGTACTTCTGCGTACAAGTCTGTGAACCGCTTGGATCGAACCAGGTGGAAGGGCAGCTCACCAAACTGAAAGAGGAATTCAAATACTGTTTCAAGAATGAGTTTCCTTCATTTCTGCTTTATTTCCAAGAGCTGAAGTATTTGGAGTATTTTAATCATTAATCATTATCATTAATTAATATAAGTGGTTTTTTTCTTTATATAATGTTCATCATCAGCCTGCCTCGTAGGCCTGCCCCAGTTTAGGGACGGTATTGTGATACCTTGTGAATACTTCGGCTCTTGAAAATAAAGCAAGAATAAAGGAATCTCATTCTACCCTAATGATGTAGGTTATAGTTACGGGAGCGTTAGTCAGCCACGCGTACCCAATGTTGATGGGTGGCAATTGGTAGACTTCAAAGAAATATTGAGAATCAAATCTTTTCTCCTTCGTTAAGGATAAGCCTGTGCCCTACAATGGGACGTATATAAGCTGATGATAATGACGACGTCTTTCATTCTATACCTTTCGCAAATTGTATCTCTTGACAGCGCCATCAGCTGAAGTGAAGACCAGTGGCTGTAGAGGAACTTTTCTATCTGCAATACCTTCTCTGTCGGCCAGGTTGAAGCGGTGGCGTTGGATCTCCGTATATTTGAAGGGTTTTGGCGTTCCACCACCCCATATTCCTGCGCAGAGAAGAGGTTTGGAGCTAATTACAAGTCTAGCTACAAAGTAAAAGCTTTACACCTAGAAACACTTTTCAGGTTCTTTTGTTTTTCTTTTTTTTAGGAGGCTCTTCGTCTGTTCTCTTTAATGTTTATCATCTTTCATTGGTACAAATTGGTAATTTATAAACTAACGGCCACACCTTTACCACAGGGGGCTAGGCAGTCTGCATTATGGGCGGTCCGCACCACATATACCTCTCTCGTTTCTTTTAGATTTCACCTTGTTATATCGGTCGATTACGGCTGGGTAGGTATTTTTAATCAGGCATATTTAGGAAAAAAGACAACTTTATTTATGTATGACTTAGGTTATGTATGAATTAAATTGTAAAACCCTAGTGTCTTACCAAGATAATAATCAGCGATCATAGAATGGAAGTACATCGCCATGTTCATATTCTTGAAGTACCGCTCTCGTGCCGTGTCTCTGAATTGTCTGTGATACCAGTTCATCACGGAGACTCCATCTGCTTCGCGCTCTGACAGGTAGTTGGGGAGATCGTTGCGGATCCTGGTAAGACATTATGAATATTTGAGGAAACCAGCGGACCTTCGGGTATTTGAAGACAAGATGCCCTTTTAGGTTATGGTAAATATCGGATCATCGACAAAAGTATCTCATAATAAAATGTTAGTTTATTCCCAGTAGTTATACTTAATGGAAGTTCTGCCCCGGAACTAGTGAACCTTTTTTGAGTAGTTCAACGGAACTAACTGAATTAAAATTCAGATCTACTATGTTATTTTCCAATAATAAAGGCTAAAGGCAAATGCAGATATAAGTAATAAGAAAATATAATATGGTGATTTTTCATTTTCGATGATGATGGTTTCGATGTAAGTCCCATAGAGCAAAATCTTAAGTGTAGCTGTTATCCGATCATCCCCTTAAAAACCATAAGCATGAATTAAGAAAAACAGTAATTTTTCCACTCTCCACAATAATAAATATTTATTTAAATACTAAATACAGGGTCCTCCTCAATATGCTGACACTTTTTTTAAGGTGATGATCAGACCGTCAAACTGAACAACTTTCTCTGCAGCACCAACTTCGAAATCGTGAAAAAAAATTTGCTCTTCCGTACAAAAATGCTAACCTACTCCAGCCAAATGTATGGGACAGCTGTTTTTTTTTCGCGATTTCGATGTTTGTCCCATAGAGAAAGTTGTTCAGATGGTCTGACCATCCCCTTAAAAAAGTGTCAGCATCTTAAGAAGGACCCTGTATATTCTTACCTAGTCCACAGTAAAGGAGGGATTCTCCTAACAGGCGGTAAATGGTACTGATAAACATCATCCAATACCCTGTCATCTAAGGAGATTAGGTCTTCAAGTTCTGTCTCCGAAAGACCACTTCGAGCAGCTGTAATGTACGCCAGAGCGTGGAATACCAGAAGACGACCATGCTAGCGAAAAAAAAAGAATAAAAGGAAGATTTTAAAGTTTAATTTATGTAGTAATTATAAGATGACGACCATTTAGACCTGTCACACAAATGAATCAGGATTGTGACTTTGTAGAGGAATTGATACCTCCGAAATTCGGAATTTTGGAGGGGTAAAATCCATACGAAATAGTAATCCTGATTCGGAATTCCGTATGTGTGTGGTGGAATTTAAGGATAAGATTAGATTAGGTATTAGAATAGAGCTTTTATGAATTCCATCAAAAAGAAAGCACGAATTTTAGTGGAGGCTCAAAACTAGAATTTTATGTTGATCTAGGAATTAGCCCTCATTCTCACGGGTATAATTCTTTACGCAATGAGGCAACTTTCTATGAACTAATGATGAACCGAAATAGAAAATCGTGCGATACAAATGCCCGTATGTACGTTACCACAATACCCTGCAGTACTTAATACCTGTACGTAGGTATTTACAATTTTCGGTCTAAATTTAGAAGCAAAAGCTGCTGATGCTTTGTGGAATGTGGTTTATTGACATGCTTTGTTAGGTTGATAATTATCGGTCACCTGTTTTTCAATTCTCTCAAACAGCATCATAATAGAGTCCATGACAGTCGATGCCAGGTGAGTATCAGTCGGTTTGGTATAGCTCCTCCATCTGCACACCTCGGCGAAGACCAGCTTGACGAAGATTGGTAGAGAACATTGACCTATAGCATTGGAGACCAAGCGCCATTGATAGTTCGATAGGTCACGAGCTGCTGATGCCATCCATAACCTAAAACATAAAAAAAATTGTGTATAGTTGACATCCTCATCACCAGCGCATATCAGGACATTTCAAAAATTTATAAAATACAGGGTGTGAAATTGAATGCGTTAGATATTTTGACAGGGTGCTTCAGATCATCAAACTAAATAAATTATAAATAAATAACGCTCACAGGCACATACATTGTAATGATCCCAAGGTAAGCCTTAGGCTTTTTATTATGGGAATCATACAACAACGGCACAAACATATAACATCCATGACTGAACCGGGATTCGAACCCAGGACCCTGGTTTGGCAGTCCGGCATTTGAATGACCAAAATGTCTGGTCTTGACAATTTTACACTATGTAATGCAATATTGTATTTTAATTGTACTTTGTACATTTTGTTTTGTTTAAAAGATGTGTGTTGTAGAGTTTCTTGCCGCATCTTCTCTCAACGGAACACCTTCCGACGCGGTGGTAGAGTCAAAAAATGACGTCAAAAAGCTATCTATATGATATTATTTTGAATAAAAAATTTTTGAATTTTGAATTTTTTTGAATTTTGGCGTGGCAACCATTACACCAACCGAAGCCTCTTTAATGTATACAGGGTGTAACAAAACACCCTAGTAATACTTAAGGGGGTGCTTCAGACCATCAAACTGAACAACTTTCACTATGGGGCCAACATTGAGAAAAAATAAAAAAAATCTGCTGTCCCATACAAAACTGCAGTACCGACTCGACTAAAATGTATGGGACAACTGATTTTTTTTATTTTGTTTCGATGTTGGCCCCATAGTGAAAGTTGTTCAGTTTGATGGTCTGAAGCACCCCCTTAAGTATTACTAGGGTGTTTTGTCACACCCTGTATAGAAAACAAAATAAGTGGATTTACCAGCATTATCTCACTTTTATTTAATGGGATCACCAGATTTAGAAATGCTAGGACGAGAGAGTGGAGTGTACCTGCTTTTAGAATACTCACCCATAGACTAATAAATGTTCTGCGTTACTTAACGCGTAAATAAGCAGTCGATATACTTAGTCGAAATACCTAGGCTTTGAGAAAATCAGTGGATGTGTACTTACTTTAACACTTGCATTGCCAAATCTTCTCCCAAAGCTGTAACTTCTAAAAAGTTCTCTTCAGAATCAATCATTCGTCGCAATACATCATACTCTTTTGATACTTCTGGATTTGCTTCTTCGCAAGCGCATGTTACTATGATCTGAAAATATTTTCAAGTTACTCCAAAGTTCGCTACTGGTTTCTTAAGAATGAAGATAAAGGAATGACTTAACATTACTACTAGTATAAGAGATAAGTGTACTTTTTGCAACCATCAGCAGCAAGGCTGATTCAGTGTTGATGGGGTGTAGAGCATCTCTGTGATGGGGATGGACCCGGTCTGCCTGCATAACTCCAGTCGGTTTAGGAGTTACTGATGATTAAAGGTCTGTAAAAAATTAACGATCGTATGATATTGTTGTAGTATGCACTGTAGCTATGTGAACAGTACAAAAACTGTCAAGTTCTGTCAGTCGGTTTAGGAGATACAGCCAGTCAAAGTTCCAACATTTGAACGGCTGTATCTCCTAAACCGACTGATGAACCATGTCAGTTTTTGTACTGTTCACATAGCTTCAGTGCATACTATAACAATAACATACGATCAGCCTTGCAGCTGACCGTTAATTTTTTACAGACCTTTAATCATCAGTAACTCCTAAACCGACTAAAGTTATGCAGACCTGGTTCATCCCCATCACAGAAAAGCTCTACACCCCATAAACACTGAATCAGCCTTGCTGCTGATGGTTGCAAAAAGTACACTTATCTCTCGGAATATACATGGTATTCTAAGCCACTCCTTATTCCAAACTCAGATGATGTCATCATTTTATGGTACCGTACCCAAAGGGTGAAAACGGTACGTTATTAATATAATATGTCCGTCCGTCCGTCCGTCCTAGTTTCACAGGGCTGTATCCTCTGAACCATAATAGGTAGCCGGTTGAAATTTTCACAGAATCATTAATATTGAATTTGATGACAAATAATGAAAAACCCATAATAGAGACAAGTTTTTCCTACTCTATCTTATAAACGGTAATACACAAAAGCATCAAACTTAGTGTGATTATAGTGCAAACTCTAAAGTATAACAACAAATAATAAAAACTTGCTAAGTGTGTGTCGGTCTCGCGCTAAGGGCCCTGGAAAAAACAGATTTTATTGGTAAGTTTATATTGTGCTGTGTGGTACGGAACCCTCGATGCGCGAGTAGTCAGACTCATACTTGGCCGGTTTTATATAGGTACTATACTTAGTAACCTCTTAACAAGCAATATAAAGTCTCCTCACCTTGCAAAATGGTGGCAATCTGGTTGGCAACCAAGATACTTTATTATTCTCAGTTCCGATCCCAGTGAGCTGATCAACGGAGTCTAGAAACAGGAGCAGAGGCTGCTGCTGAGTAGCCATTGTAAGAAGCTGCTTGAAATGAGCAGTGAGAGGCACCAGATCATCTGGAATGCTTTCGAACGGAAGGGCTAAGTTGTATGAAATCTGAAAGAGAATTTAGAAGGTTTTTGTCAGTTCAATAATAATTATGATTCCATTTCAGGTAGGTACAGGTAGAAGTCAAACACCTAAATTCTTGTTCATGTCATATTCCTGTTAGTATTTTAGCTTCTGAAAAGTTTCTGTAGTGTGTTGGTTGGTGTCTTCTCTTGCAATAGGCAAAAAGCTTTTCCAAAAAACGCAACATCCGGAAAGATTGCTTTAATGTCCATGGTGATGATGGCTGGTGTCTACTTATACATTGCTGCAAGGAATAGTCCTCGTTTATGAGAAAAAGTGGAGAGAAATTTTCGAGAGGGACGTTCCGCATTCCATCTAGATGAGTAATGAGAATAGGTAAAAGCAAATTCCTCGTCATTTGGCCCTGGATCTGCTAAAGACGTCAGAGACCTCGTAGCGGCTTGAAAAGTCACTTGCAGTGAGAGAGAAGTGACAAGAAGAAATCTATTACCTGTTGACAAATAGAAATAAGCGTAGGAGTCAAAGCGCTGGAATCAGGAGTAGTCCCAAGAAACCTGATGATGTTTGTAGGTCGGACTTCTGCGAACCAGGTCTCAAGGGACATTGCTGCACTCTTCGCTAGGAGACTGGTCTTTCCACAGCCACCTGAAAGAGGTCAGGATGTTTTGAAAAGTATCCATGTCCGATTTTAACGGTTAACTTGACCAGATCAGCAGCCAGATTCGACCAGCCTCAGTAAATAAAACAAGTACCTAATCCTGAATTAAGTAACGCTTTTTTTTCCGTTCATGTTGACTTCACCAGGATCTTTGATTGGCTTTCTAGTAGGGAACATGTAACATTATTCGCTCTCATTTCTTTGGATTTTCAATCCAAACGTCTGTCTGTAGCGTCAGTGACGACACGAAAGGGCGATTATTCATTGTACCTACTATGGAATTATTACATCGATGGTCATTCGTAGGCAGAAACTGACGGCGTTAGAGTTCCTGACGCTACATACGCTTGACTAGAAAGTCCATCGTCATCATCAACCTATCATCGCCTACTGCTGAACATAGGCCATCAAGGTGTGACACAAAAATCTATCCTCAGCCTTCCTCATCCAATCGCAGCCCGCGACATTTCTCAAATCGTCGGTCTAGCGGGCCGCAGGGCGTCCTATTTATACTACGCCTGCTAGTTTATGGTCTCCATTCTAGAACTGAAAAGTCCACCTTCAATATTTTTGCTCGAAACAATCAGAATCAACCTGTATTCAGGGATCATGAGTAACATACCTTCTCCATACAATACCAGAGGTTTATCAGAGCTGTTCTTCATGTGGTTCTCGATGAAGTTGAGATCGTCTTCTCTGCCGTGGAAAACTTTGACGGAGTTGTTGCAGGCGTGAAGATGTTGCAGTATCTCTGTTACAATCTGACCTTGAGCACTGCTGTCCTCTTTGCGCATGGCCCTGATAATTTTATCGGTATAAGCAAGGAAAACGTGTTATCTATTTATTTCATTTAAGTAATCATCATCATCATCACAACCTATACGGGGTGAAATTGATATCATTAGCATCCTTTTAAACTAAGAGTCTACCCATCAAACTGAACAACTTTTACTACAGCAGCATACGGATCGGAGCAAACAATAAATCTGCTGTTCCTTACTAAACTGCAGTGCCTACTCGACTCAAATGTATGCAACACCTGATTTTTTAGTTGCTCCGATCGGGTAGAGTCTTAGTTTAAAAGGATGCTAATGATATCAGTTTCAGATCCTCCTGCAGGGCACAGGCCTACCCTCAGGGAGGGTGCATGGGTGTCCATCACGCGTGCCCAACGCAGATTGGTAGACGTTACATAGGCATTGGAATTTCTTTCTTCAGCGTATGCAGATTTCGTCACGATGTTTTCCTTCACGGTTTGAGAGCAGATAGTATTAAATAAGTTAGAAAAACCTATTTTTACATGGGCTGTCATCCATGCGGATTTAAACCTGGACCTCAAGATTGAGTTACGTATTTTACGTCTTCCGCGGTTTCATGTTGGCTCTACCTATACAGGGTGTAGGTAAGTGGCAGCTTAGCAAATACTGAAACGGTGAACTCAGACCATTAAACTGAACGACTTTCACTATGGAGACTATCTCAAGAAACACGAAAAAAAATCTGCTATCCCATACATTTTAGTCGGGTAGGTACAGCAGTTTTGTATGGGACAGCTGATTTTTTTTCGTATTTCTTGAGGAAATAGTCTCCATAGTGAAAGTCGTTCAGTTTAATGGTCTGAGTTCACCGTTTCAGTATTTGCTAGGCTGTCGCTTAGTACACTTACTCAGCTTCATGATCTGAGGCACCTCCTAAAATACGTAACTTTCAGCCTTTATAAATAAAGGGATCCACAAGGGAGTGCGAATCACGACAATTTTCTGATCATCTGGATTTCGTTGCTATTTCAATAACATTGTAAATAAATACAGTATCTTTTTCAAGAAGCCTTAAGTGTTATTCTTTTCAAAAGCAACCTTGCAGTCATTTTGTTCTCAAATTATTTTCAATTCGCAATCAAACTGAACAACTTTCACTATGGAGCCAACATCGAATTCGAGAAAAAAAAATCCGCTCTTTCATACAAAACTGCACTAAAATACAGGGTGTACAATAAAATGGGACAGCTACTTAAAGGGGTGCTTCAGACCATCAAACTGAACAACTTTCTCTATGGGACCAATATCGAAATCGAGAAAAAAAAATCTGCTGTCCCATACATTTCAGTCGAGTTATGTTTGCAGTTTTGTATGGGAGAGCGGATTTTTTTTTCGCGATTTCGATATTGGTCCCATAGAGAAAGTTGTTCAGTTTGATGGTCTGAAGCACCCCTTTGAGTAGCTGTCCCATTTTATTTTACACCCTGTATATGGGACGGCCGATTTTTTTTATTTTCTCGGCGTTGGCTCCATAGTAAAAGTTGTTCAGATTGATGGTCTGAAGCACCCCCTGAAGTATTACTAGGGTGTTTTGTTACACCCTGTATAGGTTATTAAGTGTTTTTTTTATTTCAATTAATAATAATTATTGTCATTATTGTTTTTATCATGCTCCAAGCTTATAATTTAACGAACACTGCTATAAATCTTCAAGTACTCACACAAGTATTTTAATAAAGAGACAAACCTGTCAACAAGTTTTATAATATTCTTGTAGAAATGTGAGATGAAATGATTAAGGTATTCTCCGTGGGTCTCATTATCGAGGCCCTCTCGTCCGATCCATTCCACTGTATACCTGAAATAGGATTAGCAATTTGTTGAACAAATCGATCGAACTTCCATTCTCGTACATTAAACTTTGGAATAACAATGGTACCGATTCGGATTGTGCCACGACTTAACTTAACTAAATTTGTTCCTGTCACTTTCTAAAATAAGATTTTTTTTTTTTTTTTTTTTTATAATTAAATGGACTCTTGCTTGTGCGTTAGCACTGCATTTCCGACAGTGTCAAGTAGTTTATTGGGAGAATCTATCCCAATCTCAGGGATTGTTATTGGACATGAACAAGAAGAGATTGAGGAATGTGAAGCCTCGTGGCAGGCACAAACGCGACGCGCGAAACCACGCGAGACAAGTACTCGGGTCAGTTCCTGCAACGTGACTCCTGATTTATTCCTGTCACTTTCTAAAATAAGATTAAGAAAAGATACAGAAAACCAACAGCTGACTTTAGTGCTGTCAAAGTGACGTTAAATGCCCAAAATAAGATGATATCATAATGTACGCCATCTTATTTAAAGCGTTTTTGGGTGTGTAACGTCACTTTGACAGCACTAAAGTCAGCTGATGGTTTTCTGTCTCTTTTCTTAATCTTATTTTAGAAAGTGACAGGAATAAATTTAGTTAAGTTAAGTCGTGGCACAGTCCGAATCGAGGCCATTATAAGACATTATTTTTGGTTTTGAAATAGAATAACCGGCCAAGTGCGAGTCTGACTTGCCATGGAGGGTTCCGTACCAAAATAATAATATTACCAAAAAATTGTGTTCTTCAGGATCCTCAGTGCCGACACTTGACCAGTTGTAATTATTGTTTGTTTTACTTTAAAGTATATAATAATATATCGCTGTCCCCACAGAACAAAATGGTAAGTGTAAAAATTATAATTAGTCAAGAAAAATAAAAAAAAACACTGTTATTTATCATAATTTCGATATTACGGGGTTAATAATAAATATCAAAAGAAAGCTATTTTTTTATAAGTATACATTATATGTGATTTATATTTTACCAAAGTCGCCAAAAATGCTATAACATTCTTCTTATTGTGTGGGCAGAGCCCTGGTGTCAGAGTTTTTTCAGACCGCCTTACGGCCTCTGACGTGGTTTTTATGTAACGACTACTACCACCAGAGATAGTAGCCGGGACCAACGGCTTAACGTGCCATCCTAAGCACGGAATCATTTTTCTTTTCAGACAATCAGGTGATTCAGCCTGCAATGTCCTAAACAACTGGGGAAAAACGCACAAAGTGACATATCACTAGGTGTCCCCCGTGGGAATCGAACCCACGACCTCCGTATTGAGAGCCAATGCTCTTAACCATTAGACCACGGAGGCAGTTATAACATTGAAATTACGATAATAGCACTTTACCATTTTGTTCTGTGGGGACAGCGATATGCACTATAATTGAGACTATAATCACCAAGTTTGACGCAAAAACAAAAAATGTTGGAAAAACACGTTTCTTGTATGAGAAAACTATGACTTCTATCTTAGACACCTCTCATGCCTCATTCACGTCCATGAACAGACACCAAACACCACTACCAGGTTTATAAGTCTTATCGATGTACCTGCGCAGTTAACAAATTTTCATAGCGCGAAATTATATTGAAGCTTTGATTACCTTCTGTTGTGAAACACATTGTAAATTCTTTCAGGTTCCTAAACTTACTTCTGCATATTAGTGGTCTCAATCTTCTCCGGTAACCTGACATCCCTCAAATCAGATAGTAGTTTAGAGGCTTCAGTATCCAGACTCCTGTTGAGGATGTCAACGAAGTTGCTGGCCTTCTTCAGGTTCTGAAGGTTGATGTTGTTGATGTACCGGACGTAGGCCAGACAATGGTTCTTTGTGTTCTTCACGTTTAAGACTCCGTTTATTACTTCGCGTTCAGTTACTGAAAGGTAGAGAAATTAGTGTAAGTAAATATTCTCCAAGATCTCGTTGAGTACAAGTTTTCGGTACTGATTAAAAAAACTAACTACATTATTCCGCTGGCGAAATAAGGGAGCGTCACTTTTTCCAATACCGCGCCACCTCTCGCCATAAGCTGGTTTGAAGCGCACGAAGGTCAGCCTCTTCTACGACGTTCCAGCAATTCCTAGAGCGACCCACTTGACATCGATCAGTAGATCGACCCAAATTATGCTCTCCTGATATGCTGAATCCAATCCATTCTTTCTATGTGGTCAAGCCAACGGAGGTGGTGTGCTTTTGTCTCGCCAATGACATTTGGGAAGGCCACGCATCCATTTATGCTTAGGCAATACGATACCTTTATTCCAGAAACAATTTCTTAATTTAGGGATCCTTATGTCAACCAACCAATGTCCTCTTGTTGCCAACCGATCGCAACCCTGACAGCCAGACGCAAAATTGGAATAGTCAGTAGTCCAAAAAAATTCATGACTCTGTTACTACAAAGAAGGACTACTAAGTTCTTCTTCTATCTAAACTATTATAAAACTGTAAGCAGTTTGTCTGTACATTGAAGATATTTACAAAAAAAAATACGACATGGTTTTTACCTGTCCCTGATTCCAAATCAACAATTTTTGGATTTTTTGTCTGTCTGTTTGTTCTTTTTTTTGATTGTTTGTTTGTTTGTTTGGGTGTTTGTTTGTTCGAGTATCACGAAAAAACTACTGAACCGATTTTGATGAAACTTTTTTTGTTTGATAGCTTATCATCTGATTTAAAATCTGGTATATAATTTATGCGGACGAAGTCGCAGGTAAAAGCTCGTAGAGTAATATAATCAAAAATTGAAATAAAGATTCTTACCAGACATAAAGTAATTATGCATAATCTCCTTATCAATTTTGCCAGAATTGTACAGTTGCAGAGACGCTTTGCGGAACAACTTCTGCATTTTGCCTAAAGTGTCCCACCAGATCGCTTGATCTTCTGCTTGGAGTTTAGGAACTCTCTGAAAAAAGAATGCACAGTACAGTATATACAACACGTTTCGTCATGCATGCCACACTAAAAATCTAAATTTTTCTGCCAGAAGTAGCGTCGTCCGACCCACAAATACCATAACACTGCGTCTGTGCTTTAAAGGCAAAATAGAATGAAAGATTCAAAGTTGGATAAGCAGGTCGCGAATTAGAGTTCCTATCGGCATCTGGGGGTCTACCCGACATTCGAACTTCACAATTGCTCAACTCTATTACAATGAAGTTCGGACCGAAACGGTCGTGATACATCGAAAATAAAAAAGCCGGGTACAGGGCCCGAATTTTTTGAATCTTTAATTGGATTCGTCAACAGCCTATTAATAAAGCCTTGGCCTTTCTTCTCTCACTCTATTTACACAATTAACTATCATGAAAACTCGTCTTCAATACCTTGTTGTTAAAGTTGATCAAAATAGACGAAATAGGCTGGAGAACGGACACAGGTGGTACAGCGTTAGAATCCTTCTTGTACCAGGTGTCCAGAAGAATGACGTCCACACCTCCAGCTGCTAGATCATCTCTTAACATCTGGAGCTCTGATGATAGCACGTAAGTGGGAATCGGTCTGTAATTAGAAAAGACGCGAGGTTATGGATGGACCTTTGCAGAACAGGTTTGGTCTCAGCAGTTCTAGATACCAGCAGATTTAGGCTGAGATAAAATAAATAATAAGATCATAACCATAAAATCATACATGCATCTCCTTCTTATTCCTGGTGTAGACTCTGGAAAAACTCTTTCTACTATTTAGAAGAGTTTAGTAATAGAAAAGGTCACTCAAGGTTTCAAGATGGAATTACGTCTCAAGTAGTATATTAGCTGGCCAACATTTTGCGCACTTATTCCTTGATCACATTGTGCGACATTATTCCAGGAAAAAATGGGGTGGTAAAGACAAGTCTAAGTCACTTTCGTATTTTCGGTCTTTAGACAATCCAGAACTGACCTTCTTCTTTACCACCTAGACCCTCAACCAATCCATTAATCAAATCATTTATTCAAAATAGTATCATAAATAAAGCAATTTTTGTGACTCCGCACCAAGCGCCATTTTGAATCTTTTATAATGCACACAGCCAAGGAGTGGAATGCCCTGCCTGCGTCAATATTTCCGAGCACTTACAACCCGAATTCCTTTAAAGTAAGAGTGAATCATCTGGGTAAGCTCACTACATCTACGACCCCATCTTCGACCTGAGGACTGGATTGAGGTCAAGAGCAAACCCATCCTGAATTAAAAAAAAAGCGGTAAAGTGCGAGTCGGGCTACTCGCGCACCGAGGGTTCCGTACCACACAACCACAGAACACAACATTATTAACTTATAAAAAAAACTTTTTTGTCCGGGACCTTTAGTGCAAGACCGACTCGCACTTGACCAGTTTTTAGTATTTATTGTTATTCTGTAGAGCTTGTTCTATAATCACACTAAGTTTGACGCTTGTATGTATTACCGTTTTTACGATAGAGCGTGAAGAAAATACGTTGATAAAAACTAGTTTCTTGTTGAGGACCCCCCTTAATTATTAACTTTTTGGAATTTTTATTATTTGTTAACAAATCCGCCGTAATAACGCATAATCTGTGAAAATGTCAACTATATAGCTTTTACGGTTCAAAAGTTACAGCCCTAAATAGGTCGGACAGACGGACGGACAACGTAGGCTTAGTAATAGGGTCCCGTTTTCACCCTTTGGGTACGGAACCCTAAAAACCCTACCACCGCGTCGGAAGGTATTGTTGTAGATAAGATGTGGCCAGAACATCTTTAAACAAAAATATAAAAAACACAAATACCCTGATCACGAAACCACCATACTAACCTGTATCCATACTTCTGCCCAAGAAACACGACGAAGTTAGGTCCCATCGACAACCGCTGGCAGTTCTTGATCTCCCTCATGCAGAGCTCTGTGGTCATGTGATCGTCTGTTGCTTCATCTCGTACTCCCCATCGCATGTCCACCACCTGGAGAAGTTTAAAGTTTTGGATGAGATGACAGAGGAAAGAAACACTTTATTTAGTAGCTTGTGGGGAGCTGTTGGTGAAGGGCGGCATCACGGACCCGAGTGCTCGTCATTGGCGTATGTAGCTAAGGGAGCTGGGAGAGGTGATTTGATAATTTCCCTAGGTGTAGAGGGGGGGAGAGGCACCGGCATCCAGCCCATCAGCCACTGCTAGTGGCAATACGCAGTCCAAATTTTAGGTCGCAAGATTGGATCCAAAAGTATCATCAAGTTGCCTGCACTCAAAAATAGCTTGTATGACAAGTGTCTTAAGAAACTTGTATCCCGTAGTCGCCTTTTACGATACCCACTGGAAGAAATGAGACGGTCCATAGCCGGAACCACGGCTGAAAAACTTAAAGGTATTTTAATAATTATGTTAACAAACTAATTAAATAGTAGCCGCTAGCCAAAGGCACTAAGAATAGCATCGTAACCGCAAACACGCGGCGTTCTATGCTTGTAAACATTTACAAAACCCCTCCCTCTCCGAAGTCGGTTTATTTCTGGCAACGGAAATTAACCATGTGTGTGAACTATTATCGTAACTTACTTGTAAGTTGATGTAATTTGTAAAGTACATTACCTTTCGTTATACCTATTTATATTGCTGTTTTTTAAATTAAAATAACAACATTTAGTAGAGCGATAATCGTGAAGCTAGTCGTAAAGACTACAAAATATAAAAGGGATGTCACCGATATTTTTTTCCGTGCAGGAGTCATGGAAAAATATCAGTGACAACCCTTTTATTTTGTAGACTTTATACTAGATTTTTTTTTTTGCTGTAAATCGAATCCTGGTAGATTCAACTAAAATCTACTTAGGTAAAACAATAATTTTTTTTTTTTTAGTAAAGTCTAGAAAATATTAAGAAATTGGATTGTCATGTCACAGATATGTTTTCCGTGTAATGACAAATTTTGTTTCAATAGGTGCAAACATTTTGTGTTTTAAGTCTTTATTTCATAGAAAAATAATATTCTAAAGTTTTATTTTCTACTTTTATAAACCCAAGATTAACTCTTGATCCGCATTTTATTCAGAAATGAAATGTGAAAACAAAATGAAATATTCATTCCCCTATCTTTATAAAGTTTCAAGAAGAGATTTACATAAAATCCGGGACGTCCATTAAACTAATTCTTGGTAAAAATCAAAATGGTATTTGTTGAAGTTATTTTCTATCTATTTTTAAAATGAACAAGTCAGAGTTAAAGACTTGTTAAGTATACGGAGTTCCAGATAAATCCTTCTTTAATAAATTTAAAAGTTTACTATCTATCTATAATATTATCAAGGCTGGCGTACATATTATAGCCCGAGATCCGACCGTAAAATTATGCACCTATTTCATAGGCGAACGAAATGTGATTCTAGTGTATGTTTACACAGGGGTTAAATTAACGCCGCAATGCTACCTAGAAATTTTTTGCCGTAAGTACCTTTTCCAGTAGGATTTTTGGTATATTTTCCACCTGTCAGTTAGGGAAGTAAATGAGGTGCCATTGGAAGGAGACTGATCTAAAGCACTGAAAAAACTAGGGTTGCTACCTCTCAATCTGCCGCAACTATAGGGTTGCCAGGTTCAAAGAAGTCATTTTTAACCTGGCAACCCTATAGTTGCGGCAGATTGAGAGATGGCAACCCTAGTTTAACTAGTATTTTAGATCAGTCTCCTTCTAATGGCACCTCATTTACTTCCCTAACAGACAGGTGGAAAAAGTTATACCAAAAATCATACTGGAAAAGGTACTTGCGGCAAGATATTTCTAGGCAGCATTGCGGCGTTAATTTAACCCCTGTGTAAACATACACTAGAATCACATTTCGTTCGCCTATGAAATAGGTGCATAATTTTACGGTCGGATCTCGGACTATTAGTCATGCGGTATTCTGTCAGAGCCAGGTCAGAGCCAGATGGGTTAGAGGCTATAAAATCCCCATTTTTTTTAACCATTATACTACGTGATTTCGTAAACATTTTCAAAATGTTCAGGGAAGGTTCAGGGGGTAGGCAGGTACAGATCATCAAACAGAACAACTTTTACTATGGGAGCATATCTGAAATCGTATAAAGTGTATACGAGTAAAATGATAAAAACATGATCTATTCTAAAAATCCCATGGGAAAGGGGCCGCTGCCTCCTATGGGATGCGACCTGCGTTTGTACCTTTGCGCGATCGCATCTCCAGGGAACTACGCGGGTGCCAGGATCGGCCGCGGAAAGTGCGGCACGGGTAAAACACACCACGTACTCACTTTTAGAGGCAACGCACCTATTTGTGCCAGTAGCAGTGGAGACCGCAGGGCCCTGGGGTACTGAAGCCAAAAACTTCATTAAAGCCATCGGCCGTCGTTTGAGGGTTCGTACCTGGTTCAACACATTTCCCTAGCTATACAGCGCGGAAACGCCACGAGCGTGATGGGCACTTTTCAACCGGGTTCGACCCGAGGCCAACCGAGGCGGCTCTTTGACTGACCACAATTAGTTAGATAAAGCTCAGCTTTCAAAGTACCGCGTAGTATTGTAAACTGTTTAGATTAGGTTAGGTTTTGATTAATTTAATAGTTATAATTATACCATTCTTATGTAAATATTACTGTAAATAAAATAGCATAATTATGTTCTAAAAATCTATGATAGATAAAGAGATTAAGTACTAAATAAATATTAAAAAATACGTTACTTGAACTAGTGCAATTAGTTCTTATATCATTCATCTATGACCCAATTAAGAAATGATGAATCGACAATTACACTCTAGATTGACAAAGAATCGATTTAATTCAAAATCGGCTCAGTAGTTTAGGTGCTACGGTAGAACATACGTAAATAAAAACATGACAATAGACTTAACTGCTAAAATCACAACCCTTTCCCTGTGGCTTTTCCGTAGTCGGGTAAAAATGCAGTTCCGTCGATTTTAAGACTTTTCGTCATAAATATAAATATTGTTTTGTCATACATTGATATAATAGGTCACCTGTAACTATAGAAGGTAGTTTTTTTAGATCTATAACGTCACACCTCTTTCCCATTGGGGTAGGCAGAGACACACAGCACACCTCGTTAGCCTCATTCACATTCATACATATATCGATGGTCTAGAAGACAAACGTGCTAAGTGCAAAATTTTGATATTTTAATGCCAAATGTATTAAATGACCATGCTCTACCGTTTCCACTCACCCAAATGCCGTACTTCCGTCTCTTTCAGTCTAATCAGTATGTGTACATTTATAGCAAGTGACATCAAGTTGAAGCCAAGAATAGTAATGAATGTTATTTACTACCTTGATTAACAACAAATAATGCTAAAGAGATTTAGAACATTAGACTTGTTTGATAAACACAGTAAGTGCCTTTGTTACTTATGGCATTACGAAACTTTCGGTTCACAATTATATTAAATAATGATAGTTAATACTTACAGTTAATGTTTGATTTGCTTAATAATAAAGAAAATAAGCCCGCAGGGCAGCTTGTGGCGAGCTGTTGGTGATTGGCGACACCACGGACCCGATTCTCCAGAGGGCCCGGATTGATTTGGCCCTCACCTCCTGTCTTGCCTTAACCGGCCGGCCAGGAGTGGAGTCGCAAGAGCGGAACCTATGCTCCAGGTTGGAAGTGTAAAATGTCATAACGCCGGGGGCCTGCTGACTGGTGCGCTTAGCACCGGAAACTGGCGCCCGCAGACTCACCTCTCTACAACCTTAGCCGCTCACTAGATGTTGCCGCCTTGTCGCTCCTTGCGAGCGGCCATTTTGGGGGGCCCATCAAATGAGTTGGCAAGTCACCGTCTGCCATTTTTGACAAACTTAGAGACATTTGTTACGGCAGGCGTCCCGAGTCTCTCCGCAATAACCCAGATTTCCCGGCCCACCAAGTTCACCCCCATAACCCGAGTAGTTTTATTTTGTCCTTCCTACAATAGTCTCTGCACCGAACGTGATATGTCTTCTGGTGCATTTTCATAATGCATTCAGAGATAGACCACGGTTGGTGCATCCCATTGCATTTAGATAAAAGTGTCTCTAAGGGGCCTCTACGTGTTGGACCTGTGTCCCCACGCAAGCCTTCCAAAGGTCCGGGCTTCGGCCCGAGAAATACCAACAAGAAAATAATAATATTTAGTCTCTTTTTTAATGCAATAGCAGTAAATGCCACTAAAATACTAAAGTTAATAATATACACAAAAGTGTTAAATGCACAATTAAATATATTGTTTGTGTACAAAAGTAGTAAGTGATGGTTTTTTCATGATTTTGGTATTTTTACGGTATATTTTGAAAATTTAAATTTTATGTTTATGTGAAAATTAATATAAATAAATACCCTACCTAAGTATAGGCAGCATATACACGATTCCAATGCACAGTTTTGAGGTATAGCATATTGAACTTTTAAAATAACAAATTCGGCTCTCCTGAATAATTGCTAAATCTGTAATTAGCATGTTTGTCTTCTAGACCATCGATATATGCTCTTCATAAAATATGTACGCTGTTAGTTTTGATATTTCTCTTTTAGTGAAAAAAGAGACACTAAACAAATGATATCTTTATTCTTAACTTTTCTTTTCCGTGCCCTACTTTGATTCCTCTAAAAAAATAATCCACAAAATGTAGGTATCCTTCCATGAAAAAGCGACCGGAATTTAAATATTAATCCATCGTTTTCTAAATCCAGCTGAAATAGGGATCGCTTTCGAGAAAATACTGTTACTCGTATTTCCAATTAATCCTGTTTGATGTAAAACGAAGCTTTTATGCTGCGGTGAATTATTTTATAGAGCTGAAACTAAGGACCACAGAATCTAAACTGATAATAAACTGTAACAGAAGTGTACGTTTTTGAGAGTTACGCGGTTATTATTTAATCTAGAATTAAATGATCGTGGCATGATCGTGATGAGGTGGCGTGATCATGGCAGTTGTAACACTGCCGAAATAACGCGGTAAGAACCCGTTAAAATGTTTAATTCTAAAAGTGTACGTGTCTGTACATTGAAGATAAATCTGTTAATTATTTTAATAATTATAGCAGATTACGCATATTGTTATGTATTACAACGTGTTAATGAATGAACGCAAAACTAGGAAGTAGCTTGTTTAGAATCGAGAGCAGAATCGAATTATCATAGGTAATTTTTTTCAAAATAATTAATAATATGTTTGTAAAATTTAAAATTTACTGAATCCGATGTCAACCCACCGCACGGGCACACTCATCCTACTTGCTACCAAAACTTATTATATCCATGAGTATGTTAGCACTGTCATTCATTGCTGAAATGATAACAAATCATTTTTGCCACAAAACTTAAAATGCGAGAATAACCTTATATTTTAACTATAAAAATAATTAAATTATTGTTTCAATCTAATTATTTTGTTATAAATCTGTTGAGGTGTATGAGGTTTTGCGCTAATTCATTAAGGGGCGTCCGCCCGGTTTTGAGTAACTTTGTAACCATTTTATACATTAACTATGGCACTTTTTAAGCAGAAAACAAAACTAAACAATCTACAGGATATGAGAAGTGATGTGGTTTTGCTCGAAATCTATTTTAATTAATAAAACTGAAGAAAAACGACTCCAAAGTCACCTCTTTTTTTCCAGTTGTAACCGTTTTACTCTTACGTTGTTGATCAGAAGAATATGAAAATTTACAATATTCTTCACAATACAATATAAAATGATGTGGTTTCCTTATTTTTTGAAAATTCATATAAAATCATACAGGTTTTCAAAGAAAACGGAAAATTCTGACCGGAGCCGCGCAATTGAAGCGGGATGGCTAATTGCAAAAGTTTGCTTGTAAGAAAGAAAGCCTTGCAGATGGGAGGAGTAGCCTTAACACGTTGTATAAGGCCATAAGCTAGCGCCCTCTAGGTCCCTGCACCCGGGCTATATGCTATTAACCTATTCTGGGGCCTGGGTGGCCTGGGTGTCACGCAGCCCTTGCACCCCCGGGCACAGAATAGGTAAGGTATACTTAGGTCTCCCCGGGTAAAGGTCCCTGATTATGATGTTTTTCTATAACAAGAGTGAAGACAGACTGATATGTCTGCTCATAAAACTCTACAATGCAAATCACGTTGTTCCCATGGTACAATAATATACTGCGCCTGGTATTCTCTTCCGACCACGTGACTGACCACGTGACTGACACAAGTCTACGTCATCATACCCTTTTACCATGTTTAGCGGCCATTTTTATGTGACGTAGGCTTGTGTCACTCTGGGAATAGAAGACCTTGTTTTTTTAGACCATGGTTGTTCCATAGTTTATTGTACAATCTTCTGGGATCGAATGAGAAATACAGATATCCGCAGAAGAAATAGAGTGGCTGACATAGTCCAAAGAATTGCTAAACTAAAGTGGCAGTGGGCGGGTCACATTGCTCAGAGATCCGTTGGCCGATGGGGCCGAAGTGTTCTTGGGTGGCGACCACGAAACCGAAAGCGCAGCGTGGGTAGGCCCCCCACAAGGAGGATCGCCGACCGGTGAAGGTGGCGGGAACCCGTTGGATGAAGTCAGAGCAAAACCGGTCGTTGTGGCGATCCTTGGGGAGGCCTATATCCAGCAGTGGATGTCCATCGGCTGAGATGATGATGATGATCTTATAAAGTAAATTTTACCTGAAACTCCAAGCCATGTTTCTCTCTACAGTAGTCCTTGATGCGAGGGTAGCACTTCGCCATCAAGGTGTTGCGTTCCATAGTCGTATCTGAAATCAGAAATAGAGCCATCAGTCAACAATGATTAACGTCAATGTGAGGTATTGGTGTCTAACTAGAGTACTAAAGAAGGCAAGACTGTAGAACCGGGAGTTACTATTATTTATTCTGTGGTAAATGTAAGTATTCGTATAAAAAGTGATAAGCTTAACGTGTCGTTATGGATTTTTAGGGTTCCGTACCCAAAGGGTGAAAACGGGACACTATTACTAAGCCTACGTTGTCCGTCCGTCCGTCCGTCCGTCCGTCCGTCCGTCTGTCCGTCTGTCCGTCTGTCCGTCCGTCCGTCCGTCTGTCCTACCTATTTAGGCCTGTAACTTTTGAACCGTAATAGCTAGATAGTTGATTTCACAGATTATGCGTTATTACGGCGGATTTGTTAACAAATAATAAAAATGACAGAAAGTTAAAAATTAAGGGGGATTTTCAACAAGAAACTAGTTTTTATCGACGTTTTTTCTTCACGTTCTATAGTAAAAACGGTAATACATACAAGCGTCAAACTTACTGTGATTATAGAGCAGACTCTACAGAATAACAACAAATACTAAAAACCGGCCAAGTGTGAGTCGGTCTCGCGCTAAAGGTTCTGAACAAAAAAAGGTTTATTTCTAAGTTAATAATGTTGTGTTCTGTGGTGGTGTGGTACGGAACCCTCGGTGCGCGAGTAGCCCGACTCACACTTGACCGGTTTTTATTTCATAATGTTATTGATATCCTTTAAAGTTATGAGCAACCTGTACAAGTTGATTTGGCCTGGAATCGAACCGTCGTCCTATGCACAAAAGGCGTGGCTATTTGCTACAAAAGCTGTAGGTAACAGAAGTGTTTCTGTACATTAAAGATATTTAAAAAAAAATGGTTAAGATAATGATGTTTAGGTCTCTAACTCCAAATCTCAGATTTTTAGATTGTTTGTTTGATTGTGATTAAACTTTCTGTATTTAAAAGCGTATGATTAGACTTAAAAACTGGTATACATTTTATCTTGCTAAGAGAAATGGTGCGGACGAAGTTGCGGGCAAAATCAAGTAGCACGTAAGTACACACGGCGACACATCAAGCTACGCAAATCCAAAATAAGCTGACCGCGCGTACGTAGATTAATGTATAACGTCGCGCGGCCAGCTTATGTTTGTTTTGCATAGCTTGATGTGTCGCTGTATGTACGTTAGAGAGATAAAGATATGAAAAACAAACGTAGCCATGCCAATCTATTGACAAAGTTTACAAAGACGTCACGTATTTCGTACAAATGGAGACACTCCCTGGCTAAGTTACAGTCGCAACGTGAGCCACCGCCGATTATCACGCGATGCGATGGTAAAAATGCGGGTTTTTATGCTAGCTGGGTAGGTTGCTGGCGCAGGCTATTGTACTGTGTGTAGGTTAGGTAGGTATTTAGAGCTTTTTATACTTCAGAACTTTTATGAAGATTCGGTACCATAGATACGAACGCATTCCTCTCGCTACATGCAACGCTGATCTAATAGAGTCTGCTGGACGAATCTTCTGTAGAGTTTCTTGCCGCATATTCTCTACAACGGAATACCTTCCGCCGCGGTGGTAGAGTCAAAAACTTGACGCTAGAAAGCTGGATAGACATAAATGTATAAAAACGTTGAGTTTCCGTTTGAGTTTGAATCCGGTCGGTGTCACGATTTCTGATAACTACACGCTCGATTAAAAAGGTCCAACAAAATTAGCTAAAAGTGTTTAAAAATGGGATGATCAGACCATCAAACTGATCAACTTTCTAAATGAGACCAAAGTCAAAATCATGAAAAAAAAATCTGCTGTTCCTTACATTCGAGTCGAGTAGGTTTGCAGTTTCGTATATTACATAAATGGGATGATCAGACCATCAAACTGATCAACTTTCTCATAAGACCAATCATGAAAAATAAATCTGCTATTCCTTACATTCGGGTCGAGTATGTTTGCAGTTTCGTATATTACATCGAAATATATAGAGCGTTTCAAATTCGCCTTTTTTAACAGTGTTCCCGAACCTCCCGATTTTACGGGAGATCTACCGATTTCCGACCCCATCTCCCGATCTACCGTAACATGGTCAATTTCTCCCGATTTTTATGATTCTCTGAATAATTCATAATAAAAACCAACTTTCTACTAAAAATTATAATAATTAATTCATCTATGGATTTTTAAATAAGTTTTCTTTAATGCATTTAGTTGTTTTCTGTCCGTAAGAAAGATTAAGGTAGGTATATTTCTGGTAATGATAAATTAAAATACAATATCAAAAAAATAAAATAAGGATTTAGGTACGGCAGAAGTGGGAAATTATTGCAATACGGATTACAGGTTTTTAAAGAAAAAAGACAAAACACTTCAGTCATTCAGTCATCCCGTGATCATGGCAGTTGTAACACTGCCGAAATATCGGGAACTCACAAACACCAAAACGCGGTAAGAACCCGTTAAAATGTTTAATTCTAGATTAAATAATAACCGCGTAACTCTCAAAAACTGTAAAACACTTCAAATTCAAATTTCCCTGAGCAATACAACCTGGGCCTCTTCAAGGCAAGAGTGAATAGGCATCTTTCTAGGTAAGCATGCTACATCTTCGGCCTCATCATCACTCAACATCAGGTGAGATTGGGGTCAAATGTTTACCTATCGAACATAAAAAAAAAAAAAAAAAAAAAAAAAAAAATTGTAAGAAAGTACATTTTGCTCTATGAAAAAATAAAATATTATGTTTAAATTAAGTTTTAAAGTTTTTTAAATTAGTTTTTAATTACATCTAATTTGATCTAATAATACTTTTGATGCGAATCTGTACAAAAAACCTTAAATTAGCTTTATTTACAACAAATTTCAAAATCTCCCGATTTCTCCCGATTTTTTGACCACACTTCTACCGAATTCTTATTTTTTGTTTCGGGAACACTGTTTTTTAAACGCTTTTAGTTAACTTGCGATTCTGCTCTTCTTCTCTCATTCGATGAAATGACAACACGACCGAAACGCTGGTGTTTTTATTAAGTTCAATAATCATACGTAGCTACATAACGACCGCAATTCTTAACCTTTCAGCGTGGTCAGAAGTTTTGCTACAACTATACAACTATATACTTTTGCAAGCGTGTAGTTGTAGAAGTATTGATGGTTTCACTATGGAATGGGAATGATCAGATCATCCAAGACAAGTACTACTTAGTTACAGTTGATAATGGAAGAATACTAAAGAAAGCTGTTAGTTAAAGCAAACCTTGGTAAACCAGTACACAGACACCAGCTGACATCATCCCTACATCTTGGAGTCTATACTACTATTTTGTGGTGAGGGTATCGAAGTATTATAATCTAGCGTGCGACCGGCTGTCTGGAGACCTTCCAACAACACAGACTGCGTCAACCACCAAGCCTGCAGTTACAACCGTAATGCGGATCATACACCATAATATACTATAGAATTATAAGCTGACTAAGCTTGATTCCTGGAGGATTGGAATCCTCACTGGGCCCTCATGGTGGAGTTATCATCAGACTATAATAAGTCCCACTGCAGGACACAGTCCTACTCTACCCCGAAGGGTCCCAAGGAGGGTGTATGGGCGATAGTCCGCCACGCGTGCCCAATGCAGATTGCGTAGACTTCACATACCTACGAATCAGAATTTCTTAAGGGCATGCAGGTTTCCTCACGATGTTTTACGATGTCTTACAGTCAACAGCAATAAGGTATACACTTTTGTTTTACGTCGTAGTACTAAAGTGTATGTAACAAAACACCCTAGTAATACTTAAGGGGGTGCTTCAGGCCATCAATCTGAACAACTTTCACTATGGAGCCAACGTCGAGAAAAAAAAAAATCTGCCGTCCCGTACATTTGAGTCGAAACTATACTGCAGTTTTGTATGAAAATGTGGATTTTTTTTTCTCGATTTCGATGTTGGCTCCATAGTGAAAGTTGTTCAGTGTGATGGTCTGCAGTATCCTCTTAAGTATTACTAGGGTGTTTTGTAACACCCTGTATAACTTATTGCTGCTGACTATACATGAGTTTGCAAAAGTCATAGGTACCTACGAGTACATGACCATGGCATGTCGTCCATGCGGCTTCGAACCCGCTCCTGGTTGATAGTTTATCTCAATTAAAGATTATTTCACCAGAAGGTTATAGCTTCAATAGTAAAATGAAGAAAGCCATTGAAATTCAGTTTGCGTAAATTAAGTTTCGTGAAGCGATCGACACTATCTGATAATGGTATTAATTAAAAGTTGTTCACATTACCTCCTTCCCCCTCTTACACGTAATATAGAACAGAAGGTCTACTCTCTACATGAAAAAATTACAGTTCCCAGCGAAAGAAATATATTATTACATGACTGTGGTACGAAACTTTGTTTAATTCGTTTTTATAAATATATAAAAGATGGGTTTGCTCAACCTCAATCCAGTCCTCTTCATTGAAACTATTCAGCTCAATTTTCTTTCTAGTAATTCATAAATATAACTAAAATTGGTACGGTGCTGGTACTACTCCACAGGTCCGGCACTTCAAACAACGTTTTAGATTTGACATGATGACGTTCGCACATGCGCACTTTGCGAAAATTGTGCATGACATAATGTGTAGGGTTGACTTAACACGCATCGTATGAACTACATTATACATTTCGTTACTTTTTATAGTTTATTCTGTTATTAAAAATTGTTTTTAAGCTAATGAATCACAGAAAATGGGAATTTAGCGTTATTTTCCAACGTTTATTTTTACTGTGACGAGAAAAATACAATATATTTTATGTAGTCAAATCCAACGGGTGCGCGCGCCTGACTGCATTCCCTTGCTCGGCTTCCCTCAAGTTACCACAGAGAGTGTGAGGGGGGGTGGGGTATCTGAAGTCAGAGGGGGGCGGGGAGTGGCCGTTCTGTATGTAGAACTATATACTATTACCTATTCTGTGACTACTCGGTGGATTGGGTAGCTGGGATCGATGAGAAATTTTTGCCTATGAATGACTGTACATTGATCTCAAAAAATATTCGTGTACAGAAAGGAAATTAAGATTGAAGTACGCGCTAAAACTACGAAAATTCCGGCTAAAATAATGCCTCAAAACACCCTATTAAAACCTTTAAATTTTTACTGGCAAAATCAAATAAGCGGAAGTTAAGGATATTAGTAATATAAATTTTTAAGCTCCGACTTTTATGTTTTGGGGTACATCTTTGAACAGTGAACACTGTCATATCATATGTATCATCCATGTGTCATGTTTGTATTTAGTGGTCCTTCTGCTCTCTCTTTATTATGTGTTTTTGTGGCTTTTCGAGCCCCCAGGTAGTTTAAATTGTGTTTTAACACGTTAGATTTTGGGGGAATCGATTTTGTTGAATAATTTATTCGTGGTATAATTAGACGATGGGTTTACAGCCGCAGCCGTTATAAAGTTACGGCCAAGATGGGGTAACTTTGGGATCATTGCCCTAATTTTCTGTTACATTTCGCTAGTAGTGCACAAACTCTGTCCAGTGTGATGGTTGGTGACGGACTAGACACAATAGAAAATCTATTGTTTCGCTTCCGGCACGGCGGTAAAGGTCTCGTTTAAGAGCCTATGTCGAAAAATAATTTAAGCGAAACAGGCGTGGGATAGCTTATATTACGGCCTGATGCGAGAGAAAGAGATGGGGCGCCGCGCGCGCCTGAAGCGAATCGAGCGCCAAATCAAACTTTATTTAATTGTGATTGTACTATTTATGTTATTTCAATTCTGCTCTAATCAAAATTTAGAAAATATCAATCTCTTTTTTTTAAATCAAGTCTCGTGTTTCTATTATTCACCGTTTAGCAGTTCCAAGCGTTTATAGATAAAAATGGAGGCTACTTTGGCTTGTTTTTCTATCGAAAAAATTTGTCTTAATCGTGTTTTGGCTCTAATCAAAACTTCAATTATATGTTCAATTTACACATATCCGAAAATCATACTCCTACTGTTAGTACTTCATGATATATGAAGCTTTGAAGAATCCTATTTTATTCACATAGCCCCTTAAGTACTTAGGTCTCCTCACAATATATGATCGGGACCATGGTACAATAATATACTGCGCCTGGTATTCTCTTCCGATCACGTGACTGACCACGTGACTGACACAAGCCTACGTCATCATACCCTTTTACCATGTTTAGCGGCCATTATTTTGTGACGTAGGCTTGTGTCACTCTGGGAATAGAAGACCTTGTTTTTTTAGACTATGATCGGGACTATCTTAATTACTCAAAAGCCGAATTATTATTCGAAGGCGCATTTGGCATATAACGGATTCGTATAATTTTCATTACTGGGGTGGGTATCTAATGTTAAAATAATGACATATTATAACTGTACCTATTTGATTGATTTCTATGTGAAATACTTTACATTTCTATTGTATTTGTGGAGCTGAGCTCCTAGAATGAATAATCTACGATAAACAGGGTCCTTCTTAATATGCTGACACTTTTTTAAGGGGATGATCAGACCATCATACTGAACAACTTTATTTGGCTCGAGTAGGTTTGCAGTTTTGTATGGAAGAGTAAGAAGTTTTGTAAGAAGGACCCTGTAATAAGTAACGCTCACAGGCACATACATTGTAATGATCCCAAGTAAGCCTCAGGCTTTTTGTTATGGGAATCATACAACAACGGCACAAACATAACATCCATAACCTAACCGGGATTCGAACCCAGGACCCTGGTTTGGCAGTCCGGCGTGGTAACCATTACGCCAACCGCATACATAAACTCACGCGTTTTCCCAGAGGGGTAGGCAGGGACTATGAATCTCCACTTTGGGCGGTTCAGACACACCTCTCTTGCATCCTCTATGTTCATACATTTTGAAATACATTCTTGTCGATTTCTGCTACTTTTAACCACTCATTTTTTAATGACGTCCTTGATCAGGTCTAGGTACGTCCTCCTAGGTCTGCCTCTACACATGTTTACTTCCACATACGCCTTAACAAAGCCATTCGAACAATACATACATTTAAAATAAGAAACAGTATAAGACAGTAATCCATCTTCATACGACCCGGTTGATGTAAGACGACGACGACGTCTTAGACGACCCGGTTGGTGTAATGGTTACCACGCCGGACTGCCAAACCAGGGTCCTGGCTTCGAATCCCGGTTCGGTCATGGATGTTTACATGTTTGTGCCGTTGTTGTATGGTTTCCATAATAAACAGCCTATAAATAGTGCTTTCTTGGGATCATTACTTTACTGCTTCTGCAGTGCATCTGGTATGTTCGCCGAGGCTCGTACTGACGGGTTTCACGCGATAATGCGAAAGAAAGTGGCATCGATGATGAGCAGAGTTCACGGCAGCACTAACAGCATCCTGAAGGCGGTCGGAGGTAAACACGAGTGTCCTATTGCCCACCACTGGACAACGGTGCTGATGGCGTAGTTTCTGTTCTCATCTCAACTTTGTTAAATATTCTGACTCTGTACCTGCTATCCAATGTAATATAATAATAATTGAACTACACTCCTCTTAATTTTATAATGTACTATTTTTATTTTTTATTTAATAATTATAATGAGATGAGACTATTTATATACTAAATTTTGACATTGTTTACATTCTTGACCACAACTTTTTGACATTTTCCATTATTTATTTATTATTGCAATTATCACAATTTTTATCATGTAATGTTGAACTTGAAGTCTCATATACTAACCTAGTAAGTAAGCAATACTAACAATGAAATTTAATTTGTGACATTGCTATGGAATTTATGTTCTGAAATAAATGATTTGATTTGATTTTGATTTGATTACAATGTATGTGCCTGTGAGCGTTATTTATTTATTTATTTATTTATTTATACAATGGTACCAATCGCGGCGTACGCCTCGTAGCACGCACACACTGCCAATATCTCCGCGTAGCCCCGTCTGGCGCTGCCTTGGCTGCCTTAGATATCGTCGTACGTACTGGCGAGCCAGGCGAGCACACATACAAGCCGCATTTGCTACCATAGTATGAAGATGGATTACTGTCTTGTACTGTGAAGTGGATGCTCATGAAACATAGTCGCGGAATAACAAGAAATGCATCGTTTCTGCGAAGTGGGTGTTGGAAACTGTCAAGTCAATCGCAGCGCACGCCGTGGCAGAAATTTGTACTACTGACGGCGAAGCTGTGTCAGATTTGCTTGAATCTATGAAAATCAGCACACTAATTTAACACGAAATCTCCAAAACTGTCAATAACTACAAACTTAAAATTTGGCATGGAAGTTTCTATTGGCATCTAGATGCTCACTTAAAAGGCTTGTCGCATTTTAACCCCCCAAAGGTGTTAAAACTGAGGTAAAAGTTTGTATAGGAATTCCGATACAAATTAGATTTTGTCCGTCGCTTCGTCCGCGTCCGCTCCCGTCATCGTACCGGAATAAAATATAAGCTAGCTTTTAAGACTAATAATAAGCTTTTAAATATAAAAAGTTTTATCATTCGGTCCAGTAGTTTTGGCAGAATCCTCGAACAAACACATACTTTTACAGTACTATAATAGTGTAAATAATTCACGGCTGCCCGAAAAAAGTTCTGTCAGTACGCCGCGCTAGTGTGGCGCTAGTGTCGTGCACTTGGCCAATATACCTAGGTATATAACTTATAGTCTAACCTACAGGTTGTAGGTACTTTTATAAGAACTGACGAGGGCTGGGTGGTTGAAATAACGAATTTGGGGCGAAACTTCTGCGTTCTCATTATTTTTCTCGACACCTGTCACTTCGTCGTATCAAAAGCAAAGATAAAATATAGGGGTAGATAAACAGTAGATAAATAATATAAAGCAAGACATAGAAACGCTACTTGACATCCATTCACACTTATGACAACCGCTCATTAGAATAAGTGAAATGTCAATAGTAAACGGAACCGTCTTGAATCATTTTGTCACCAGACCTCCAGCTGGAAGACTCGACTATTTTGCTTGAATTTGCTTAAAAAGTGGTGACATTTGTTTAACAGACGTAACAGATTAACGTCTAATCTAGCTCTGTTACTCTTATGGCAATCTGTGTGCGACTGTAAGGAATAACTATACATGTTTTTGTACAGTTTGATATTGGGTAGACCTGACAGTTGATAATAATGATAGTTGGTAACAAGCAGTAAGTAAGTAGTAACCATAGAGAATTTACACACTCCCCCTGTTCACAGATTATTTAATAGTTAATACGGTTACTACCCCTGGGGTAGTAACCAGGAAGCTGGAAATAGGTATTGTCTATACCTTGGAGTACAGACTGCCTTATAAACGGCGAAACATGAAAATACTTCTTGGCGGTCGGTAATGTTCAACCTTCTTCGTACGTTTGCATCGTTATCTTTGGTTTATCCATTTCTAAACAACGACGAAAATTAAAAAAAAGTTTTTATAAAATTTTTGTTCTGATAGAAAGGGACAAACCTATGAAACATCGACGTATGAAGAAGGTTGAACAGTAGCGAATTTTCATGTTTATAAGGAGGATAGGTATCCTTTATCATTCTAAATCCATGGTACCTAGTAACAGTTAGTATAAGAGATAAGTGTACTTTTTGCAACCATCAGCAGCAAGGCTGATTCAGTGTTTATGGGGTGTAGAGCATCTCTGTGATGGGGATGGACCAGGTCTGCCTGCATAACTCCAGTCGGTTTCGGAGTTACGGATGATTAAAGGTCTGTAAAAAATTTATGATCAGCTGCACGGCTGATCGTATGATATTATTGCAGTATGCACTGTAGCTATAGTAAGTACAAAAACTGGCAAGTTGTGTCAGTTGGTTTAGGAGATACAGCCAGTCAAAGTTCCGACCTTTGAACGGCTGTATCTCCTAAACCGACTGATGAACCATGTCAGTTTTTATACTGTTCACATAGCTACAGTGCATACTACAACAATAACATACGATCAGCCTTGCAGCTGATCGTTAATTTTTTACAGACCTTTAAACATCAGTAACTCCTAAACCGACTGGAGTTATGCAGGCAGACCTCGTCCATCCCCATCACAGAGATACTCTACACCCCATAAATACTGAATCAGCCTTGGTGCTAATGGTTGCTAAAAGTTTATAAGTTATCTCTCGGAATAAGTCTCTTTTTCGCTATTGCCTTGTACAACCTTTTCCTTCACCTGTGCTAGACAACAATGATATTAGAACAAACCTGTGAATGTGGAACTGGTGAAGATCCTGACGATCTTGGAGCTGACAGGGGGCAGGGACTTCAAGGAGCCCCCGAAGATCAGGTCCACGGTGCGGTCATCCATGGCTCAGATGGTTTTCTGCAACATTTGTGTTGTTTTAGATTGAAGCATAATTATTTGGGCTAAGCATAAGCATATGCTATATATAGTCAGAGATATTCTGAAACCTCAGAACATCCACGTTTCACTAGTAGTACCGATACTCGCTGTTCAGTGTGACGGGAAGTGATTCCGTCGCCACTTACACCTAATGGACAGTGGGTAGAATACATGCCTCGTAATTGAAGCATGCAGGTTTCCTCACGAGGTTTTCATTCATCGAAAAGCCAGATGGGTTACAGTTACAAGTCGTACATAAATTCTGAAAAACTCATTGGTACGAGTCGGCCTGGGGTGCGATTTTTTAATGTCACCGGTGAGCTTGAACGGTTTTTAAATTCATACAAAGGCCTTCTCATACCTACCTATGAGTTCAATACGAGTGGTTATGGGCATTCGTATTGAACTCATGGGTAAAATGGGTGGGTGGAATTTAGTCACCAGTAAGATTAAACAATGCGAACATTGGGAAATCGGTGAATATCGACCATTTTACTCCGCCGGTGACTTTCAAAAATCGTTACTCGCCATTGGACCACCACCAGGCTTGAGCTAAAATTAAACATAAAGCAATTTTTTTTTATATTTAGATTCCAATACATCGAGATTATTAAAAGAATTTTGGCGAATTTGGACCCAGCCATTTTTACGAAAACTAAAAGCTCTTCCGCTTGGCGGTCATAATTATTATAAACAGAAAAAATTAAGGCATTTATTAAAAAAACTTCCACGTCTCCAGAAGTCCGGGTTCGAAAGTAGAAATTACTAGTAAAATAGACAAATCTTCCAAGAAGCAGTAGCAAAACGCAACCACGACAGCTATTTTCATCTAATATTATCACTGAGGTATTTCTGGTCGTTACGGAACGTATTTGGCTTGGTTGAACTGAAACATCGTTTTCTTCCATTATCATAATATGGTACGGTTATCGTGAATTTTCAATAAAATAAACACAATGAATGCGTAGAAGATTGAGTGGACTATCTAATAAGAAAGATGATGAGTTTCACACACTTGATACAAAAGGTATCATAAGTATAAATACGTTTCCCCCAACTTCTACAGATTACAACCAATTAACTTTTTGTTAGTTTTGTTTTGCTCTACACGTATTACTAAGTTTCATTCATGTACATGGGACCTTTAAGTCTGGGTCTCAAATTATATAGCCTTCCACCAAACTTCTTTGTATTTTGGTCTTAATAATATCAGCATAGGTCGTAACTCTCAAAAACTAAGTACTTATTTAATTTTCCTTGTTATTATTCTCTCGTCGGACCCTTATACAGGATGTAACAAAATACCCTAGTAATTTAGACTCTAAACCATAGAGCATCAAACTGAACAACTTTCACTAATGGAGCGATCATCGATAAGAAATCTGCAGTTGCATACAAAATAAACTATCCCATCCAAAATATAATCTTGATATTAAAATTAGTATCTGTTTTGTATCAATACTAATGTATTTGGCTTCATGTTTTTCCTCAGATTTCATAGCAGTTATCAAATTAACTAATTACCCGGTAGGTACCACCTATTAATATACAGAGGCCATGAAAAGGAAATGTTTACGGGAAAACTGAAACGGACTGCAAATGAGAAGCTGAAACTAGGTCACGTCTTAAGGCGACAAAGTTGGCAAAGACTGTTGTTTCGTGAAACGAAAAATTATTAAACCTAGAATTAAACATTTTAACGGGTTCTTACCGCGTTTTGGTATATGTGAGTTCCCGAAGCAAATACCAAAACGCGGTAAGAACCCGTTGAAATGTTTAATTCTAGATTAAATAATAACCGCGTAACTCTCAAAATGTGAAAAATTATTATCTTCAATTCCAAATAGCAATGAAATGTTAATGCTATTTTGAATTACAAAAACAGTGATTTGAAACAATTTACTCTCACTTAATATTAGAACAGCTGGGCTAGCATGTTGCACGTGATATGACTACAACACGCATTTTATCTCGTTCGTTCGCACGCAAATAGAATGAGCGTAAGCGTGATAGCGCTATATCACGCTGGCATACTAAGACGGCTGCTTTAGTAATATCCAAGACAATGATGACAGATAGTATATCTTTCTGATAAATATATCATACCTATTTGCTAATCAGAATTGATCAGAAAGCTAAATAAATAGGAATCTGATTATATCTTTTCATCCTTATATGGAATGAAGAGTAGGTAATGTTTAGGTAGGTAGGTAAGTAAATGTTGTATAATAACAGTTATAAATAAATAAATATCTTGGACAAAATAGTTAATAAATAATAATAAATAACACTCACAGGCACATATATTGTAATGATCCCAAGTTAAGCACTGTAGGCTTTTTGATATGGTAACCATACAACAACGGCACGAACATATAACATCCATGACCGAACCGGGATTCGAACCCAGGACCCTGGTTTGGCAGTCCGGCGTGGTAACCATTACATCAACCGGGTCGTCGAAGTTAATAATTAAGTTTAGTTAAAAATTAAGTTGAGTACGTTTTTTCACGTAGTACCTAATAATAATAACATTGATATCATTATGAGTCCTAATAGTATTATTTGCCGAAAGCCTAAAATATTTAAATTATTTTGACATTCCTCATCGCCTTAACGCTAACGCCTGAAAGCTCAGGTTGTCTCAAATAGTTTACCAAGCAATACCAAGCGGAATATAATTAATTTGGGCTAAGTCAGCTTAATTAATTTGTACCTACCTAGTGCTTCGATAAATACGTAACTTTCATGTTCGAGGCGTAGTCCACTATAAAAAAGAAATCATCATTGTCATCATCTCAGCTGATGGACGTCCACTGCTGGACATAGGCCTCCCCCAAGGATCGCCATAACGACCGGTCCTGCGCTGCCCTCATCCAACGTTTTCCCGCCGCCTTCACCAGGTCGTCGGTCCACCGTGTGAGGGGTCTACCCACGCTGCGCTTTCCGGTACGCGGTCGCCACTCGAGAACTTTTCGGTCCCACCGGCCATCGGTTCTGCGAGCAATGTGCCCCGCCCACTGCCACTTAAGTTTAGCAATTCTTTTCTCCAAAAAAATCGTGAAGACTTAATTTGGACAAATTGACAAGATGACGTCAGCACATGCAAAACCAAAGAAATTGAATCTTAAGTTTTCTACGTAGGTAGCGAGTAACCAGTGTGCGGTAACCAGAGGGCGATAGAGGAGGTAAAAAGTTGGTGGGAGGAAGGGAGTGTCCGTACTGTATCTTGTAATAGATACTCTTTCTTATACTGTGATTTGGGCACTGCTCGAGAAAAGTGATTATCTTATGTTCAAGACTCAAACGCTTTTAGAGTTAAGGTCGCCTTTGTACATCACGACTTATTACAATTTTTTTTTTATAATTATGTTTTTGTGTACAATAAAGAATCTATGATCTATCTATCTATGAACTCTTTTTTTCACTTTGCAAATTAGCATATGCTCACGACTATATTCCTCGAGGAGGTAGATAGAGATATTCTGAAACTTCAGAACATCCACGTTTCACTAGTAGTACCGAAACTCTGTCCAATGTGACGGGGAGTGAGCCCGTCGCCACTTGTAATGGACAGTGGGTACAATACATGCCTCGAAATTGAAGCATGCAGTTTTCCTCACGATGTTTTCCTTCACCTAAAAGCTAGTGGTGTTACAAATCGTACATAAATTCCGAATAACTCGAAAAACTCGAACGAGTCGACTTGGACGGGGATCGAACCATATCGCTTCCTGCACGGCAGGCAAGCTTACTCGCCACTGGACCACCACGGCTGATGTTCTGAGTGGATGTTCTGAGAGGTTAGCTGACGAAAATCTGTGTCAGCAAGCCCTTTATCCGTAACATCTCGGACAGTAGGTACGATACATGCCTCGAAATTGAAGCATGCAGGTTTCCTCACGATGTTTTCCTTCACCGAAAAGCCAGTGGTGTTTGCAAAAATTTTAATTGGGGGCATTTAGGATACGTACTGGAATGCATTAAGACCATTTTTAGAATTATTGTCTGTTTATCTGTTTGTTTGAGTTTCCATAGCCCTCCGCAACGCAGCATCGACGACGCTCAGCGGTCCAGGTTCGAATCCACACGGAAGACATGCCACGTACCAATGAGATTTTCCAACGCCTGCTCTCAAACGGTGCATACGCTGATGAAGTAATTTCGATGCATACATACATACATACATAAGCTCACGCCATTGTCCCAAGGGGGTAGGCAGAGACCACGGATCGCCACACGCTATGACTCTGACACACTTCTCTAGCCTCACTGAGATTCATACATCTTTTCATGCACTTCCGTCGATTGAGGGTGCTACGCATTTGTCCTTTTCGGAAAAGATCATTGATTTGATCGTTGTATGTTTTCGATGCGTATTAGGCCAGTCATTTTACGGAGTTTTGTTAGGCGGGGTAGGGAGTAATTATTAATTGGACTTTTAAACTGCAACCAAACCACCACCATTACCGGCACCATTTAGTGACAAAAATACTATCCTAAACCATATTAAAAAAAAACTTTCTACGGAACACAGAAATCAAAATTGTGTGTCCCAGAAGGCTTTTAAATGAATAATATTAATACCAATGCACTCATTTGAATAAGATTAAACAATATACATTATTTTTTAGCAATAAAATAGGCATTAAAATTTAAAAAATGAGGTATTTATTAGAAAATACGAATGTACTTTTCAAAACCTTCCAAGTTGAAAAAAATATTTACACCATGTTAAAAGTAGGTATAATGGTAAAGCCTTAAAATGTGCAAAAAAAAAATTAATCATCAGGTTTTTTAGAACGAGATAATATCTAAATTTTAAAATTGGAACTGTTGCTGGCGTGATTTTTTTTTAATTTTTGTACATTCCTAAGATCAAATTGGCTCTTCAGTATTATAGAGAAAAAAAAATGCAATTAGTGATTAGTCCCGGCTCAAACCGTAAAATGACTGGGCTATATGTGAAATTCTCCAATCTGTATTGGGCATGGTGGACTAACGCCCATACAACCTCCGTGAGAGTAGGCCTGTGCCCTGCATTGGGACGTTTATAGGCTGATTATGATGATGCATAACTAATATCAGACATATAGCAATCAGTGCTGCGTCACATCGCTGTCAACAACATCGACAAGCACGCCGTAAGCCACGCCAATCCTTTGGTTTAGATCATAAGCATCATCATTCATTCTCTTGCCCATTCCCCGAGGCGGTAGTCAGAGATATTCTGAAAGTTCAGCACGTTTCACTAGATCGTAGGGGGTTTTATATTTATGAGTTTGACACATGAAATCAAAAGTTCGCCGATGTTTCAACGACGAATTTAAGGTTGTGACGATGTTTGCGCTTAGTGTATTGCATTGCTGAAAGCGGGCTTTTAAAGATATAGAGGGACTTTTAAAGGGACGACCAAGATATAGAGCGGGAGCGCAGGACATTGGCGGTAAGAAGCAGTATGCTCGCCCGCAGATTCACTCGATGTACGACGCCAGTAAAGGTGACGCTCTTTAGGGCTTTTTGTCAATCCTTTTACTCGAGTGGTCTGTGGGTGTCATATAGGCGACGAGCCTACAATGTGCTGCGCGTCCAGTATAACAATGCTTTCAGATGCTGCTGGGACTGTCGAGGCGCTGCAGTGCGTCCGGCATGTTCGTGGAAGCGCGAATGGACGGGTTCCACGCGATCATTCGCAAAAAAGTGGCCTCGCTGCTGCGGCGCCTGCGTACCAGTGACAACAGCATCCTGAAATGCATTGCTGCCAGATTTGACTGTCCCATACAAAAGCACTGGGTCATGGGTGGAGCTGGTGATTCGGACAGTCAAATAAAAGACATAATGCCTTCCAAATGCCTACCAAATATATTTATTATAGTCGATACTTAATTAACATACACTAACATAATTTTAAGTAAACATTGTTACTAATCGTCCTACTAACAAAATTATGGATTGTCTTTTTTTGGTCCGAAATAAATGAGTATTTAATTTAATTTTAATTTAATTTAAAGAATTACTTTGCCGCCCAATATCTCTGATGCTTTTCCTGTGAAGACCAAACGAACCGTGAATAATGAAATTATGCATTTATCATCGCGTAACCTTGTCACTTTTGATAGATTGCACCGATAAGATTATCAGCCCCATGCAGTCAGGGCTGGGCGTGCTGATAAAAAAGCTTTTAGCTGGAATAAGCTATGATATGGTTTGCGTGCTTTGCGATTATTTGCAAAAAGTAGATACTCTTTAGGATCCCGTTTCTAGTTTTCTCTACCTTTTCTCTAATTAAAAAAAATACTGAATAACTTTGATGAACTCTATGTTGTCTTCATAATTAAAATTGTTCAGTTTGATGGTCTAAACAACCCCTTCAAATATTACTAGGGTGGTTTGATTACACCCTATTTATGACGTATCATTGCTATCACATACAGGGTGTAACAAAACACCCTAGTAATACTTAAGGGGGTGCTTCAGACCATCAAACTTAACAACTTTCACTATGGAGCCAAAATCGAAATTGTGAAAAAAAATTCGCCCTTTCATACAAAACTGCAGTACCGTCTCGACTCAAATGTATGGGATGGCGGATTTTTTTTATTTTTTCTCGACGTTGGCTCCATAGTGAAAGTTGTTCAGTTTGATGGTCTGAAGCACCCCCTTAAGTATTACTAGGGTGTAATAGGGTGTAATCAAACCACCCTAGTAATTTTTAAAGGGGTGATTCAGACCATCAAACTGAACAATGTTCGCTATGGAGATAACATAGAGTTCATCAAAGTTATTCAGTATTTTTTTTAATTCGAAATGTGTTCGCGCTTGGCTTTAGCTCACCTGATGGAAAGTCGAGAATGGAACGTGCCCACCTGGGTGGGTGTTTTTCTGAAGAAATAAAAACACCTATTAGGTAACTCTCTTTTTAAAATATCCTGTATTGTATTTGATTGAAAAAAAAAACAGACGCAGGGAAAGAGTTCCAAATCTTACCGGTTCTCATCATAAAAGAGGATGCGAACCTTTTAGTGCCGATTGTTGGAATATCTACCACATATGGATGCAGTCTCGCACTACGTCTTTTTGTACATTGGTGGAAGGGGGATGGTGGAATCAGGTCATGTAGCTCCTGGACATATTCGCCGAAGTGTATCCGATAAAACACCGACAGACAAAGCGACCAATCGCCGGTGTCTTAGCCTCGATGAGAGCATCATCGTCGATCAGTCTCTTCATTTTTGGATGGTCCCAATTGGGGAGTTGACTACATAAAATATATTTTAGTTGCTCAGACTGCTCAGTAAACCGTATGAAAATAACGCTAAACTCACATTTTCAGTTATTATGTTGCTTGAATACTATTTTTAATAACTGGATAAACTATAAAAAGTATCAAAACTACGATGAAAAACAATGACGTCACTCTCCAAATTTTAGTACAAATATTGGCTTCGATTCGGAGTGTACCACGACTAAACTAAACTAAATGTATTCCTGTCACTTTCTAAAATAAGATTAAGAAAAGAGACAGAAAACCAACAGCTGACTTTAGTGCTGTCAAAGTGACGTTAAACGCCCAAAAACGACTTAAATAAGATGGCGTACATTATGATGGCATCTTATTTTGCGCATTTAACGTCACTTTGACAGCACTAAAGTCAGCTGTTGGTTTTCTGTCTCTTTTCTTAATCTTATTTTAGAAAGTGACAGAAATACATTTAGTTTAGTTTAGTCGTGGTACACTCCGAATCGAGGCCATTGTACTAAAATTTGGAGAGTCACGTCATTGTTTTTCGTATGCAAAGCACGCATTTTGACGTTTGATAAAGAGTTGTTAATTTGACTAGTTGGAAACTCGCAGATTTAATGGTCTTGATCTAGCCTAGAGCACCTCCTTAAATATTAACTAAGGTGTTTTGTTACACCTTTTACAGGAGATCTTAGTCTATGAGCCGTCAGAAATATACTTAACTTGGAATGTGTCGTCGTCAATCGGTAACAGGTTTAAGTATTCTTCTGAAATTCCAGGACAAGACAGTGTTCGGGCAGTACAAAGTTTACGACTTTCAATATGGTTGCAATACTTAAGTCTAAGGATTGATATTTCCTGTAGGTACATTGGAAATAACTTTACTTTGAGGCGCTGTCCTATTGCCATCGCTCGCGCGATCATCCGTTCGTCCGACGAAAATCATTGTGCCACTGTGCGTTTAAACATACTTATATCTGAATAAAAATAGAACAATTCGATCGCATCTCATGATAGCACATATATATGATATTCCGCAGATATAAGTATGTTTAAACGCACAGTGGTACAATGATTTTCGTCGGACGAACGCATGATCTCGCGAGCGATGGCAATAGGACAGCGCCTTAAACTAAGCAATCATAATCATCCTTTATGTAACCCCACTACTGGGTAACCTTTATGCACAAATTAATCAAACAATAATACAGCCCATTGTATAGCACACAGACGCGGCGATCTCGGGTCAAGTCGGACGAACGAACGCCAGTACTACATGAGTAATTACCATACAGAAACAAAGCTTCGAACAAATGCGCTAATTGATAGTATCGAAACATGGGAAGCTTTGGGGGCAAATGCCCCGGGGGGCACTAGGGGCGGTAAATTCGGGAAATTTTTTATTATTTGAGCGCTCTCTAAAACCAATTCGTAGAGCAAAGAAAATTCGAGTTCGCTTCGCTCGCTCTAAGGTTCTGCTCATAATCTCGAGTTTGCTTCGCTCGATCCATAGCTTTTACTTAGATTACTTTGCACATGTTTAGGACAGAAAAAGCTCTGGCTCCAACCGATTATTATTAATGAGAAAAGACGAGCTCGCTTCGCTCGCTCTAAGTTATTATTTGTTGTAAACAGTAATATTATTTGTGTGCTACTTATGCAAATAAATTATTTATCTATTTTTCCATAAATAAACCAAAAGATGTCTGACCACAACCCAAGAACTTGTGTCTTCTTATAATGATAAGGGGGCGGCAAAATCGGTATGTATGCCCTGGGCGACAGAAACCTAGGTATCACCACAGCTTGTTGATAATTGATAATGGGAGACATTGGGCGAGCACGTTACAATGCAAGTGCGCCTAACTTCTCCCATAGATTGTCAACTAGCGCGATTGTTCGAAGCTTTCGCTCTGTGAGGTATTTACTCATGTACCAGTACTAGGTACGGCCACAAAATGAATAGTTCATTTTGTGACCGTATACGTGCGCGTCTTTGTTGTTTTTTAATCTGCAGCTGGAAAAATCACGAAAAACTGGTCCAAAAAAGCCTCGCATAAGCCTTTGTTCTAAGGTCAAACAAAGACGCAGCAAGCCCTGCACCTAAATATAGACAAAGACCTCACCTGCCCTAGTTTCAAAGCTCAAACTTTAATCAATACATTGCACCATTCGAAATGTTAAGGTCGCGGCCACTATCGATTTACTTTTCACTTTCAATCCGATTAAAATATCGATACGGGCAATCTTCAACGGATGCCTTTAAATCGAATAAGGAAAAAAACAAAGTCACGTTGTTTTTAAAAGTTCAACTGCGTCACGATTTTTGTTTTTAATTTTTTGAAGTTAGAACGCGTGGCTTTCGATTGTTTGGTTCGAGGAGACTGAAAACAAGTGAAGAGCGTTGGATGAGTAAAAATCTTGTTATTTGGTTGCCTGGCAACGGATAATTCTGGCTTTCCATTGGCTTGTTTAAAATCTGAATAATTTTTCAATAACGATAAATTTTATTCTTGTTTCAAACTTAACTAGGGTAGGTATGGTTAGGGTGGCTTTATTTCCTTTAAATTCGGGGTGATCAAATTTCGTAGACACGAATAAGAAATTCTTGGGTATTTACTGAAATAGACCTGCATTATAAATATTAAACCGGCCAAGTACGAGTCGGGACTCGGGCAATTAGTGTTCCGTACTACCAGTTGTTTAAACATGGGTCATTGAAGATACCACTATAAATTGACACTTACTTAGTATGTGGTCACATAGTAACTGAAGATCATTTTACACTGGTCTCTCTGGTGTTAGTTTTTTGTGTATAGAAAAAAAACTATCCAAGTTAGAGCCACGCTGATAATTTTCCCGCCATCTACATGTTATTTCTGATGTTTATGATTTTTTTCAGATCTTATACGGCTATATTTTCTAGAATTGTAAATTTTGATAAACAAAGTTTTTATAAAAAATTTGAAAAGTATATTTTTAGACTCGTATTTTTATAAGCTTTCAATTGATACCCCACACCATAGGGTAGAATTTTTTTTTAATTTTCCCTTTCTTACTGCCCAAATTGCCCCCAATATAAAAATTTAGCTTTTTTTACTTCATTTATGATATTGGACCACCAATTACTATAATTATCTGTACGAAGTTTCAACTTCCTATGTCTTACGGTCTCTGAGAAAAATGCCTGTGACAGACAGACGGACGGACGGACGGACGGACAGACACCGAGCGGATTCCATAAGTGTTCCGTTTTTCCAATTTTGGTACGGAACACTAATAAATAATATGTACAGAATGTACACAGGGTGTAAACTTAATAAATGTGTAGGTACTCAAGCGTGCTTCAAACAACCAATCTGAAAAACAAAGTGAAATTGATATCATTAGCTTTATAGTACTCTGTGATTAGCTGTTCCATACTAAACTGCAATGCCTGCAAGACTCAAAGGAATGCAACAGTAGATTTGTTTTTTGCTCCGATTGGTTTGCTCTCTAGTGTCTTATTATCCAGGGAGGAAACAGGGGAATACGTTTGTAAAAACGTGGGAAAAAACGGCAATAGTCAAACCTCGTGAGGAAACCTGCACACGCTGAAGAAGAAATTCAGATGGTTACCAATACGCATTGCTTTGGGCACGCGTGGTGGACTAATAATGCTGAAATGAGCTCAATGAGCGAATGCATGTGCCATGCAGTGGGGCGTATACAGGCTGATGATGATGGCTTTACTTACAGCTTTAGTTCTCTGTCATATTAAAATAAATAAATTCATTCCTGCACTGAAAAAAAAAAATTGTTTATTTCAACCAAGATCTTGTTTATGATAATCTTAATCATACATCATGAATCCATATGAGCCTGTCAACATCATGACTTCTCTGACTAAGAGAACTTTGTTAAACGAATTCGGCTTTCTGTTACAACTACAACTACCATCTTTTGTTTGTAGTAAACAATAATAACGTCATTTCAATTAAGTATTTTGGTGCTAATTAAGAGAAAATACTTCTTAGTTGTTATGAGATCTCAGAGAAACACCGAAGATAGCTTCCCAAAGCTCGCTGAGAGACTTTGAATAGATGAACTAGTCCTATCGCAAGGGTCGTGGGCCTATTCCAATAGTTCCGCATTACTATTAATGCTAGCAGTTAGCAATAAACGATACTCAACCGTAACTAGCGATTCATAAAACACAAAATAACAAACTTGTCCATGCCGCAGTGGGCTTGGCTTCTGCCGTCTCTCTAATGGATGTTCGTGATATTACTGCTTTTAGTTTACTAAACTTACTATAGGTTCTTATAAATATGTTAACGGTGTAAGGGGATGATCAATCCATTAAACCAAACCACTTTTTCAGTGGGACCACAGATTACCCCCAATTGATACCGCATACCCCTGTATCCGCCGACGCTCGCCAGACATCTATGGTTTTTCACTGATATAAGCAACGCGAATGAGCGAGCTAGAAGTAATGCGACCTTGAAATGGCCAATCACGTTGCATCTTTTCGGGTCCCGCTACCCGCACCTACCGCCAAAAATGGTGACTTCGGGCATGAACAAAATGTTCATTATGCGGTATCTATTGGGGGTAATCTGTGAGTGGGACTAACAGAGAAATAGCTAAAAAAATCTGCACTGAACACAAAAAAAGTTTTTCCGCGTTCTATTTTGGTTCAAGAGTGAAAGGTGTTCAGTTTGATGGTCCTCAGACCATCAAACTGAACACCTGTGAACTCATTCACCGTTTCAGTATTTGCTAGGCTGTCACTTACACCCTGTATAGGAAACTTCATACAAACTTGCTCGCAGTGACAAGAAGAGGCTAAAGCTTGTATGCTGTATGAGTACGATTGAGAAAGGAATACACCACTGCTGGAGCATACCTCAGGGAACGCGAAAAAAATCAGCTGTCCCATGCAAAACTGCTGTACCTGCCCGACTAAAATGTATGTGACGGCTGATTTTTTTTCGTATTTCCTTAGGTATAGGATCCATAGTTGAATTTTTCAGTATTTGCTAGGCCTTCACTTACACCCTGTATATTTAAACCTGCAATAGACTGTTGCAATAGATCAGCCTATCTTAACGAGAACTCAACAAATCAGATAAAACTATCTTTCAAAGATAACCCGGTATCGATCTACTAATCAGTATAATGAAAAGTTCACAATATCAGTAACCTATAGGTAATGACAAACGAACACAAAGCCAATCCATTAGAAGCATTGTATGCAGGCCGCACCTTACTGGGCATGGGTGTAGTCTTTTTGGTCTAAGTTGCGAGATGTAGCGGATAAAAGGGCTTGCTGACACAGATTTCCGTCAGAAAACTCTCAGAACATCCACTCAGAACATCAGCCGTGGTGGTCCAGTGGCGAGTAACCTTGCCTGCCGTGCAGGAGGCGATGGTTCGATCCCCGTCCAGGCCGACTCGTACCAATGAGTTTTTCGGAATATATGTACGATTTGTAACACCATTGGCTTTTCGGTGACGGAAAACATCGTGAGGAAACCTGCATGCTTCAATTTCGAGGCATTTATTGTACCTACTGTCCATTACAAGTGGCGACGGGCTCACTCCCCGTCACACTGGACAGAGTTTCGGTACACTAGTAAAACGTGGATGTTTTGAAGTTTCAGAATATCTCTGACTACCTCCTCGGGGAATTGAGTCGTGAGCATATGCTTAGAACACACATCCACGTTTGATTAGAAGTTCTGAAACTCTGTCCAGTGTAACGGGGAGTCGTCTCCATTTATAGTGGATACCCACAGTTACTGCCTCGAGATTGAAAGGTGTTATAGCATCAGTCCCAAAAATATGTCTGATGTATGTGACAAAGACAGGTAGTGAACCTGTAGTCACTGTAATTGGTGAAATTTAAGCATGTAGCTGGCGGAAATTTAAACTAGGACTCTGCACATCAAACTGAACAACTTTTACTACGGGAGCAAACCAGAAACAAAAGGAAAAAATTCAGTTCCATACAAAACTGCAATGCCTAGGTACTGCATTGCAGTCTTGTATCGAACCGCAACTTATTTTAAATAATAAATCAAAAATGATTCAAACTAGTTTGAGAAATAAAGTTCAATACATAAGCATATGCTCACGACTATATTCCCAGAGGGGGCAGTCAGAGATATTCTGAATCTTCAGAACATCCACGTTTCACTAGTAGTACCGAAACTCTGTCCAGTGTGACGGGGAGTGAGCCCGTCGCCACTTGTAATGGACAGTAGGTACAATACATGCCTCGAAATTGCAGCATGCAGGTTTTCTCACGATGTTTTCCTTCACCGAAAAGCCAGTGGTGTTACAAATCGTACATAAATTCCGAAAAACTCATTGGTACGAGTCGGCCTGGACGGGGATCGAACCATCGCCTCCTGCACGGCAGGCAAGGTTACTCGTCACTGGACCATCACGGCTTCGGAATAAAGTTCAATTGCATTGCAAAAATCCATTTTTTAAAACGCTCGCTTTTAAGCAAAAGCTAGTAACTATCCATTAAACTGAAAGTAACCGTTTTACAGGCTGCACCTTTCAACCGTGGGCGTAGTCTATCAGTGGTGCATACTACAAACTGAGGCGGGTAAACATAGGTACATTATAGTAATCGTTGCAAGCCGCACCTTACTGCTGTCGAAGTACGGTCTAATTTGTAAGCTGTAGCCGAGCTGTAGCGTTCAACATACTATTAGTTTAAAATAACTATGTGCATGACCTCGCTCGCAAATGTGACGTCACTCAATCAAACGAACTTCACTCGAGTCATTCAAATGATTGTTTCCTTTGCATAGAGTCTACATTCCTTTGTCAACCGAGTGAAGTTATCCAACGGCCCTTCAAGGTCATGCACATTGTTATTTTAAACTGATAGTACAGGGGATGAAACATGAATATTACAAAAAGTTGCTGTTACGAAAACAGGAAAGAAAACGTCACTGTCACTGTACAAGGAATTTTACTGTAAGGTGCTGTAGGTAAAGGTTTGCATGTATTGTTAAAATGACCATACATTTTTAAACAGGGTCCTTCTTTATATGCTGACACTTTTTTAAGGGGATGATTAGACCGTTAAATTTAACAACTTTTTCTACGGCACCAACATCGAAATCGCGAAGAAAAATCCGCTCTTCCATACAAGACTGCAAACCTACTCGAACCAAAATATGATCGAATGAATGAAATATACTTTATTTACACCAAACACATAAATACAGTACAGAGCAGGATACAAAAATGATTATCGGACAGCTGATATTTTTTTCGCAATTTTGATGTGGGTCCCAAAGAGAAAGTTGTTCAGTTTGATGGTCTGATCATCCCCTTAAAAAAGTATCAGCATATTAAGAAAGACCCTGTATGTGAGACTAATGAGATGTGTGTGTAGCGAGCACGAACAACTTCTGTCTCCGCAACTAATTTGTCTCTCACATCAAGTCTACGGGTTTGTATAAAAGTGACGAAAACGACGCGACAGACAAACCCCGTGAGAGACAAATTAGTTGCGGAGACAAAAGTTGCTCGTGCACGCTTTCTCTAAAACTTTATAAGTAGACCTGGGCCTCTACCCGCACATTCGAATATCGCAATTGCGTGAACGTTTTCGTTCCAATGTCACCTCTATTGCAATGTATTGCGGACTGAAACAGTGGCGATATATCGAATATCGAAAGTCTGGGTACAGGGCCTGTTTGCAAGTAACATGCTACGCTACCTCTTACGTTATTTCATCGCTCGCCCATCCCTTGGACCACACTCAAACGGAAACGCTTCTATTTTTGTGGTGATTCGTACCTGCTTTCCCCTGATTAGACTGCACACCATAAACTCGCTTCCGCTGAACTCCAGTTAAATGTATTTTAGTTCACTTTATGATTTACTTCTTACTATTAGTTACTGAAGGCGCGTCTTCGTCGGAAACATTCGTTTTCGAATGACCGAATTCGAGCATGCAGTTTAATGTAAAATTCGATTCCGAATTAGGTACACTACTTATATCAACTAGTCTTAAATAACATTTGGAACTGGCAATAGGTACATGCGCATGCGTGCTGAGCCTGTACGATGTGAATAAAGGTGTGGTTAAGAGAAATTTGGAGAATAGAAGTGCAATTATTGAAAATCATACGAGCGACTCGGCAGTAGAAAATGTCGAAATTAACCCACTCATCTTTCTACTTCCGAGTCACTAGTATGATTTTCAAAAATCGCACTTTAAGTCACTTTTCCGAGTGTAGGAGCCAAGCGCAAACCCATTATGAATAAAAAATATAAAAAAAAACGTATTAGTCCGATCCACCCCACCCATACACCCACCCACACACCCCGCCGACTACAGTGCGAAAGAGACAAACTGCAGCTCGAACCAATTTTATCTACATAAAATCGTCGAAATCAGCATTTCGTATTCCCCTGTTTCCTCCCCCAAAACGTTAAAAATTTAAAAATTTTAATATTTCTTTCAAGAATAATGTAGAAAGACTTTGGCTATGTTTGTATGTTTTGCTTTTTTTTTTGTTTATATTAATCAAATTTGTTTGCTGCATGTCTTAAAACGGGCGGTAAAATTGGTCATTTTTGAATTTGTAGTTCTTAAAAAACAAAACAAAAGAACATAGCAGAGGTAACACAGATCGTATGGTAAAAAAATGTTGCTCTAATATCCAGGGAGTAAACAGGGGAATACGTTTGTATGGGAAAAACGGTATCCGCCTATCCTCTTGAAAGGATGCCAATGATATCAATTTCACCCTATATACAGGGGGTTTCTCACTCTAATTTTCGTGAGAGGAGGATTTTGCCCTGCACTGTTTGACTTACTTCATACATAAAGCTCACGAAAGCCTTTCCTTTCGGGGTGGACAGTCAGAAGTTATACTTATAGTAAAAATATTATAATATAGCCTTGTTTTTTTACCCTATAGTTCATGTACCATTTAAATTGTTGTATTTTTGTGTTTGTGGTTCAGCATAGAAGTTCAAAATGAAAATAGCGACGCAATAAGCTGAACAATATTTCTATTTCTAAGAAGGCAGGCGGGATTTCATCCCCTGACCTGCATAATAGTGTTAGTTCTTTTATAAAAAAAATATGTATTCCATATCCGGTTTCAGTATAGGTACTACCGAGCTTTAAATGAGCTTGAAGTGTCGCTAATTCTATTTTTACACATTTCTATAAAAAATCATTTTCACTTGACACTGTTTCAATAAAAATTACTAGCTGGTGAGACCGTTCGCGTTCCTTAAACTGTAAAGTAGTTATTACTAAGTTGTCGCGACATGTGTGGCTTTGCTTTTCAATGTAAAAGAGCTTGGGCTATTTTCTGTTTTCAAGTGTCGTAGTGAAAGTTTTATGAACCTTACCATCCCCAAAATATAATATAGTACCATTCTTAACATACCTCGGTCGGTACGACCTTAATATTTTATCTTACTAAAACTGGAAACACAGTAATCCCGTTTTACAAAGCGGGAAAACAAAACCCATCTATTTATTACCAAGACGATGTATAAACTACGTTAATCAGAAGAAATTGCCGCTCCAAAGTTTATAAGGCTCTCGTACAGTCCTGTAGGACAAGCATACAGCGGCAGCGTGCTAGAATAAAATCGGTCAAGTGCGAGTTGGGCTACTCGCGCACCTAGGGTTGCGTACCATACCACAAAACATATTATTAACTTACAAAAAAGTTGCAAGCTCAATAGCCAAAATGGTGGTCGACATACGACACCCGATGTACGAATATCCTACGGTGCCCCAAAGGCACTTCTTAACTATTCGTCATCTCAAAAATAAAGACAGCACTGGCATAGACGATATACCGTCCTCGCTAATAAGAGCTTGTGCAGCAGAATTAACGCCCCCCCTAACGCTCCTGGCTAACCAGTCATTTCTTGAGGGATGCTTTCCAGATGCATTAAAAATTGCAATCATAAAACCGATTTTTAAAGACGGCGATGAAACATATCCATGTAGTTATCGACCAATAGCTCTTCTACCGTGTATGTCTAAAGTTTTTGAAAAACTAATGTGTACACGTATTAATAAATTTCTGGAAAAAAATAACGTTCTTGACAAAAATCAATTCGGATTTCGGAGCAATTATTCAACAACACATGCAGTATATACGTATATACAGGAAGCGTTACAATATTTAAATGACAAATACAGAACTGTAGGATTATTGCTAGATCTTTCAAAAGCTTATGACAGGGTTTCGTATGACATTTTATTATCTAAATTACACGGATCGGGGATAAGAGGTTTGCCATATGAGTGGTTTAAATCCTATTTAAAAAACCGTCTACAGTGCGTACAAATTGAATATCGAGACGATTCAAAAAATGAACTTCGTGAAGTACGGTCAGATTTTCATCATTTAAAAGGTTCCATCCCCCAAGGAAGTGTTTTGGGATGTACATTGTTCCTACTTTACATAAACGATTTGCCAAAATGTGTTGATGCTCGAACCGTCCTATTCGCAGATGACGTATCTGTGATATTTAATTTTAAAGAAAATGACGATTATAACACCACAATTTTAAACAGTTTAGATTCAATCAAGCATTGGCTAGCAGACCATAACCTCTTATTAAACCTCAATAAAACAAAATTGATCCAATTTTACCCACACCAAAGTAAACCCCTGACGTTAAATCACATTAAAACTTCTCAAAATATAGAAGAAGTGCAATATGCTAAGCTACTAGGACTTGTAATAGACACTCATTTAAACTGGAAACAGCATATTTCCTCTATTAAAGGTAAATTATCTAGTTTTGTATATGCACTTTATAACCTTAAAATAAATACTGACTTCAACACGGCATTAACGGCATACTATGCGTTCGCAAATGCGTGGATTCGTTACGGCATAATATTATGGGGTAATAGTACGGATGCTCATGATATCTTCGTCATGCAGAAAAAATGCATTCGCATACTAACGGGAACCAAATGTCCAAATAGCTGCAAGCCTCACTTTATACAACACAAAATACTAACAGTCCCGTGTAATTACATATTTGAAACTATACTATTTGTAAAGAAGAACCTAGGACTATTTACAGAAAAAGGTGAAGTAATCCATAGAAATTTGCGACGAAAAAACGACCTTCAGGCCCCGCGCACAAGACTGAAGTTATTCAAAACCGGTCCTTATTGTTCCTCCATAAGAATATATAATAAACTGCCTGCTACTTTACGAAGCGAATCCAAATTTAACTCCTTCCGCAACTTACTAAAACAGATCCTATTGGAAAAATGCTATTATTCGGTAGATGAATTTTTAGACGATAAAAATATAGTTTAAAAAATTATAGTAAATCTACCTAAAATCTAATAAACTACCAAAAAATAATCACAATAAATATTAAATTATAAATCACCTCTATCGCTATCTCCAAAATCTCATAATTATGTTAATAGAATTGTTATAATGTATATGATTAAATGTAATAAATTTTATAATAATGTTAATTTGATGTAGTTATTGCAATGTTATTATGTAGTTATTATTGAATTTGATGTAAGTAATGTATTTTATTTTATTGTATTTTAATGTATTCTAATGGAATGTGATGTATCATAATGGAATGAAATGTAATATAATGTAATTTAATTTAGTGAAATGAAATGTAATTAATATCTATAATTCCTATTGCGGTGCCCTTACAGGGTATTATATGAGTGCATGTTTTGTATTTAACATTGTATGTACTTGTGTGATGGCAATAAATGAAATATGAATATGAAAAAAAAAAAAAAAAAAAAAGGCTCAAGAGCCGTAAGAACTTCTTGAAGTGTGTCGACCCAATTCAAAGTGAGGCTCCTCAAGCTAGACGCGGTCTCTGGCGGGAAAACACCACTCTCCCTGACCCGTTTGTCCCTCTTATGGAGAGCCTCCCTCCAGGACAAGAGCTGCCCAGGCCGATTTGGAGGTGCTTAAATAGACTCCGAACTCAGGTCGGCCGGCGTAAAGACAACCTGTTCAAGTGGGGCTACATAGACGGGTCTAGCCTCCAGTGTGAGTGCGGTGTTGCCCCACAGACTATGGCCCATCTCATATCCTGCCCTTCCTGCCCTGACACCTGCACGCGAACGGAGCTTATGGACGCTGCCGGCAGTGCTATCCGTGTCGCGAAATACTGGGCTGGAAAAATTTAATATGACTTGCCATTGACTCGATAGAAGAAGACAAAAAAGTTTTGTTTTCTCCGGGACCTTTAGCGTGAGAGCGACTCACACTTGCTCACCTGCTTTTTTTTATTATTTGTTGCAATCCTGTAGAGTTTGCTCCATAATCACACCAAGTTTGAGGCTTGTAAGTATCACCGTTTTTAAGATAGAGAGAGCGAGCGACCTTTGATAAAAACTAGTTTCTTGTGTGAGGACACCCTTTAATTTTTAATATTTTACCACTTTTTATTATTTGCTAGCTGATGCGCCATAATAACGCACATTCTGTGACCAACATTCTAACTATTACGGTTCTAAAGTTACAGCCCTAAATAGGCAGGTCAGACAGACAGACAGACCTCACCTTTATATAGGGTGAAATTGATATCATTGGCATCCTTTTAAACTAAGAGTCTACCCATCAAACTGAACAACTTTTACTATTCAATTCAATTCAATTCAATTCATTTATTGCTTTCATGTACAGTATTAAAGGTCTTATAATGTGATTAGGTATGAGTACATGAACCCTGTAGAATAGGGCATTGCAAATTGTAGGCATGCAAGTTATACAACAATATCAACAATTAACATAAAACAAATAATTACATAGAAACATTGAAATTATAAAATTTGGTATAAATTTGAAATAGAAAATAAAAAATTAATGAATATTAATTACATTACATTAAATTTGAGACTAGCACGTTAATAACAATTGTAAAACAAATAATTATACAAAAAACATTTAAAATTATAGAATTTTGTATACGTTTAAAATAGAAAATAAAAAATTAAAATTAACAACATCACATAAAATTTCAGACTAGCACGCTATAATTTTTCACACATAAACTCTACTACTAAACTCTACTATGGGAGCAAACCAATCGGAGCAACTAAAAAATCAGCTGTAGGTAACCCCAGAGTCGAGTAGGCATTGCAGTTTAGTATGGGACAGCAGATTTTTTAGTTGCTCCGATTGGTTTGCTCCCCTTAGTAAAAGTTGTTCAGTTTGATGGTAGTTTAAAAGGATGCCAATGATATCAATTTCACCCTGTATATTAGGTATTAAGGTGTTTTGTTACACCTTGTATATTAAAGAGTAGGTTACTAAGAAAGGAGCTGCTGACGTTTAAGTATGCTTATTTTTTGCCATAGCTTGCCATAGCTCCCGCGAAACGACCAAACCTTGTAGCTTTTTGACCAAGATGTTTAGAAATCTCATCAAAGTGTATCCAAAATACACTTAGAAAGTTGTAGCCTTAAGAAAAGTCTACATGTAGACTTTTCTTAAGGCTTGACTCTACGTCATGTACCTAGGTAAGTATTACAACTTTCTAAGTGTATTTTGGATACACTTAGAAAGTTTGATGAGATTTCTAATTATTATCACTTAACAACATTATTACATAGATTCATAGATTCTTTATTGTACACAAAAACATAGTTATGAAAAAAATTACAATAAGTCGTGATTTACAAAGGCGAGCTTAACTCTAAAGGAGTTTTCTTCCAGCAAACCGTTGAGTGAGAGGAAAACTAATATGTTTGGGTAAAAATCAGTGTGCACACAAATTAAAATCTACTTAATTACTTATGAGAGATAGTAAAATGAATCCTATATAATAAGAAACAATATAATATAAGATACTTACACCTATTCAACAAATAAATATACATGAATATACCTACATAAATATTATTAATACTGAAGAAGGGAAACCTCAAACTACCCACCGCCACACTTAAAAAATAACCCTATCGACATTCTGTTGCCCATTTCCAATTTTTTTGGGTTGGCGCAATATGTCATCTTCTTCATCTTCTTCCATTCATCTCTCTCTTAGCCGTCATTTCAACCCTCTCTCCTTTTTTACACCATATCATCCTTCACACATCCATATTTTCTTCGGCCTTCCTCTCCTACCAGCAGCCATCCACATCGAAACACCTTGGAGGCATCTTTTATTTTTCATGTTTCGACTAGATTTATACAATTTACCGAAACCAAAGTCATACCTCAGTATTCTTGGATAGTTTATCTAGTGAAATCATCAATTGAATACACGATTGGAATTACTTCACTCGATAGAAAATCGTCGCAAAGATTATGTTTTTTCTTGTATTTTTAAACATTAGAACTTAGAATAGTTTTCGATTTTTGGTATACTCACAATATTTACTATAAGTTTATCTAGTGAAATCATAAAAAAATACTTTAAAAAGTACTTAAACTCTTTTTAATCGAAAATACTGCACGCGCACTCACTTTTCGGAGGGCTGGGCAATCGCGTTTTTCATAGAAAATATAACACTCGTCTCGTAACATGACATTCGTCTCTCCGCATCACATTCCATACCACGATAATCTCTTACCCTGCAATTTTTCGTCATGGTTTTGGTGCTACTTTGGAACTTCATCTAAAATATACTTACTCTTTCAAAAAATAACCCTAGCAAACTAAAGTAATTTTTCATAAAAGTTTAAGAAACTCAGTACTAACACAGTTAAGTAGGTCGTGCCTAGAACAGACATTAAACAACGTTAAAACGTAAATCACGTTTACGAGGCCCGTTAATACGGCAATTTGTTAATGTAACGCTTTTACAATATAGTACCTACCTACAATATAGGTACCTTAATGAAATTAGAGTCCTTCAATATTTTATCACTTCATTTACTCACTCCAAGTACCTTCAAGACTGATGAATGTAGAGGAAGTGAGAGAATCGTAGGTAGAGTAGGTACACTGTAAATGAAAAGGAACCGAACTGTGACTACCGAACTATACCAGGTGAAATTGATATCATTATAGCATCCTTTTAAACTAAGAGTTTACCCATCTAACTGAACAACTTTTACTATGGGAGCAAACCGATCGGAGTAAAAAGAAAATCATCTGTTGCATACAGTTGAGTCGAGTAGGCATTGCAGTTTAGTATGGAACAGCTGATTTTTTATTTGCTCCGATCGGTTTGCTCCCATAGTAAAAGTTGTTCAGTTTGATGGGCAGACTCTTAGTTTGAAAGGATAATATGCTAATGATATCAATTTCACCCTGTAGTGTCCTTCTTGATATGCTGACGATTTTTAGAAAATTGTCCAGTTTGATGGTCTGATAAAACCTGTAGCATAATATCTGGTTATAAATACAACATTTTTCCAAAAAAAATTAAACCGCCTTCAAAAAAACTAAAAGGTTAAAAAAAAATGCAACCGATGACTTTTTCGTTTTTCGTTTAAATTAATGTTCTTATGATGCGAACGAAAAAGTCATTGGCAGGAATAAGATTTTTTTAACTTTTTAGTTTTTTTGAAGGCGGTTTAAATTTTTTTTTTGTAAAAATTTTGTTTATTTCACAATTTTCAGTGGTGAATCCATTAGGTCTATTTAATAGTAGTGCTTTAAATTAACAAACGCATTAGTCGGCACTATGATGTTCGAAGGTTCCCCTCGATTTCTCTGGGATGCCATCATCAGATCCTGGTTTCTTTATCATGGTACCACGCTTGGGATATCTCCTTTCCAACAAAAAAAGAATCATCAAAATCGGTTATTAAACTGTTTTATAATATTCAAAACCAGAGCTTGGCTAGGTATTAAATATGTAGGTATTACAGGTTGTTCGGTACCTAAAAGTAGGTATTCACCGTAGTTCGAAGTAAATTAAAAGTTTTATATGTAATGTGCATGCAGCATTATAGGTGTCAAAAGAACCGACCGGGTCAGAATATCTACGTTTTGCGCTCCAAAACTCAAATAGAGATAAAATCGCCTAACTTAAATGGCAGTGAGATGGGCAAAAACCATCATGCCCTGGATCCCAGAAAACGATTGGCGGCGTCCAGGTCGACCCAGGAAGAGGTGGCGGGATGACCTGGACAAATTTGACCAGTGGCCACAGGTTGCCCAAAACAGGAACGAGTGGAAGAGCAAGAGAGAGGCCTTTGCCCAGCAGTGGATGAAGTGGGCTAATAAATATGTTAGGCGACGTTCAGTTGTCTCTGCCTACTCCAATGGGAGACAAGCGTAAGTATTATGTACCTATGTATGTTAAAGTTTAACTACAGATTAAAAAATATACCTAAAGTTGTGACATTTCTGAAACGAAGGGACTACGTACTTTGATCAGGTATTTTGTATCGGTACCTACTGCCTACATCACATTGCATGATAAAATTAACAATCCTTCTTAAATGCTAGATAAAATATCTATGGTATTTAAAATATTCATTTTTGATTCATTCACATCCTGAATACTTATTAAATTATATACGGATATAATAAAATGTACAGTCAGTTAGAAAATTAACATAGCATAAATAAATACTCAGGTATTTTACCTACTTAACCAAAAGGTTACTAATATCCGCGACTTCGTCCACAAGGAATAGGGTCATTAGCTTCAGAAATTACCCCCTACATACAAAAAAGTGTGTTTACTTTATGTACCTACGCATATGCGAAGTTATACTTGTATGGCATAAATTAAAAAACTCCCATTAAAAACTAACTTACATCGGAGAGCGTAACTTCTATCACATCATGTTGAAAATACAAAGAAATACCCTTCGATCTGTTTCTCCACGCCCCAAAAGAAGTATTTTAATTTAAATAAAATCCCTTTATATTTACAAAATTAGTATGCCTAGAGGCTAGACGTATTTTGTTTACAACCTATACACAGAAATATTCAAATAATCATCGCATACGATACGACAGTGTCTTTTCTACACTAGATCATAATTCAAATGCAATTATAAACATTGGACCAGTCACTCATTAACGATCGATGCAGTGTTTAAATTTAAAAGTCAATCAATCAATGCAAACCCTATTTATTAATTCACAGAACCTCTCACACTCGGCTGAGTGTACCTATCGACGTACAGTCAAGGTAAATAATACATTCATTGGCCGTCGCCTCTTGATCGTGCATCGAATGACAATAAAGTACTATTATACAATAAACTACTATAAAATGTGACAAATTATTAATTTAATGCCTAGGTTCGCCTAGGAATTATATAAATAACTCATGGCCTTAATTTTAAATAGGTTGTACCTATACCACAGAATAGGTAATAGTATTCTATACTCCATTCCAAATAGCACCTAAATTAATTTTAAGGCCATATTAAATTACATTAACCTAAACACGATGTGTGCCAACTGCGATTACGCGACACTCCGTTTACCACTTTAATCTAGAGATTATGATAAACAAATCGACATAAGTACCATTAATATCTATACGTCAACTAATACGCTATAATTTTTTTTTTAGCCCTATTCCCATACTAAGACTGAGGATCTTCTTTTAGATCATCACATTCATTAAATCATTACCTAGGCCTATCCAGCTGCCCTTCCTGCTCCCCCTTCGCGACGCCCCTGCCTGGCATATCTCGTCTTAGGAATAAGTATAAAAGGGAGTGGGCCATATCCCAACAAGCGGGCCCAATGTGTATTGGTTTGATATAGACAAGTAGGTGGACAACTTGCTATCTTTGTAACATAAGTTTTGGCTTATAAGAAAATACTAACTATACAAAAAAGGCCTATAACCAAAATGTTAACCCTTCTCCCTCTACACACACTTTACTTCTTTATGGAGTTCATAGGGCGTATCTAAAGACAATAGTCAAAGAGCCCTCTGCTCTAATTCTCTGAAAGTCCGGCCCGTTTAGACACGGCGCTCTCCGTTCAAGCGAGTCGGTTGGCACGCCGCGCGCCGGCGCCGTGACGTTTGTCTGTTTGTCTCCATTGTGTTAAGAGGTTTAGAAAAGGTGTTTTGTTGTAAAGTGAGTAGAGTGCCTATCTTTTGTGAAAAAGCATGCAATAGCAAGGCTCATATTTTGTGTGAAGCATACAGTTGTAGCAAGGCTCAGTTTTTGTATTTTGCAGCAAGGCTCACATTTATGCTAAGCGTGAAGTTGTAGCTAGACTCACTTTTATGTAAAGTATGCAGTTTTAGCCAGGCTCACTTTTATGTTAAGCGTGCAGTTGTAGCAAGGCTCACTTTTTAAGTAAAAAGAGCTATTGTAACAAGGCTCACTTTTATGTGAAGCATGCCGTAATAGCAAGGCTCACTTTTTGTGTAAAATGTGTCGATGTAGCAAGGCTCACTTTTTGTGTAAAGCGTACCGATGTAGCTATGCTTACTTTTATGTAAAACATGCAGTTGTAGCAAGGCTCACTTTTATGTTAAACATGCAGTTATAGCAAGGCTCACATTTATATAAAACGTGCAGTTGTAGCAAGGCTCACTTTTATGTAAAATGTGCAGTTGTAGCAAGGATCACTTTTATGTCAAACGTGCAATTCTGTGCCTCCCGTGAGAAACGGTTCAACTCAAAATTTCCATTTTACAGGGTACTCAAAAAAAAAACGATTTTTGAACAGTTTTTCACCTGTACTTACACTTTAGTATTAATAAGTTACACTTTTTTTCCTGTAACTAAGCATTATTTTTGTTGCTCTTTTTAATGATATTTTTTATTTTTTTTTTGTCTTTATTGGTTTAAGAAATAAAGTACTTAGATCTTCCACTTTTTTCATACTTGTTCGATGAGAAAGGGTTCAATTACACATGAACCGCTCCTCAAAAGATTAAATTTCGTGCAAATGGGTTTAAGTCGATTTAGAACTTATTTTTATATCCAAAATATTGTGTGTAATGAATGATCCAACTTAACTTAAATCCCAAGATAAGTGTATTTTATAGTATTAAATAACTGGAGGCAGAGCGGCGCGGGCGCGGGCGCGATCTGTTACAACCTCCCGCACCCCGTGCCCGCTGTTATCACTCTCTCCCACTCTAACATGTTGATTTTTTCTATATTTTTTCCACTCGTACACTGAGTTAAACCCTTTCTCACGAAACAATTTACAACGAACAGAAAGGTTCAATTACAGTAAGACCCCGTTCAAGATCATTTCAAGATGATCTAAGTTGAATTGGATAGTAGTTTTATTAGCTATGCAACATTTTTGTTCCGTGAAAAACGGTTTAACTTGACTTAAACCTACTAATAATAAATATCAGTACATCGATACGATCTAAATAAAATTAAACTTTTTTGCACGACTTATCAATATAACTTAATATGATCCAATTGAAATTAAATCATTATGTACACATTTTTTTTCGTCTATTGAACCATTTCACACAATTCGTATCTCCCGAGCTAGTGGTCGTAGAGATTCGTGAGTTAGACCATTCGAAAGGATTTTTCTTGCAGATTCTAAGTATAAAAAAAAATCATAAGGGTCTTAGTCAAGTTAGACCCTTTCTCACGGGAGGCACAGAATTGTAGTAAGACTGTCTTTTTATGTAAAGCATACAGTTGTAGCAAGGCTCACTTTTTGTGTAAAGCATACAGTTGTATCAAAGCACACATTTGTGTAAAGCGTAGAGTAAGCAAGGCTCAAAGACTCACATTTTTCCGTCCAAGTTGCAGGATGAAATGATTAGTTATATGGTAGTTTTTCGCGCACGGAGGGTTAAGAATGTTTCAAAATGTGCAAATCGTTAACAAGTTTATCTCGATTCATCTTCCCAAAACAAAAGTCTTCAAAAGGCATCCTTTGAAAACTATCCAAAACAATTCAGATAGGAATCTTCTTGTGAGATACAAGATGGCGTTTTGTTAGTGCAAAAGTTTACTTTCTGCACGGTGAATTGTTAAATCCTAAGGGTATGGCTGCACGACAGATTCTTCGTTATCACTAGTGGACCGAGTACCTATCATCGAGATTCGACGAAGAACCAAGGTCGAAGACGTGGGTAAGCGGATCACAAAGTTGAAGTGAAGATGGGCAGAACACTTGGCTAGACGGGAAGATGGTGGTAGACCAAGGCAGTATCAGAGTGGTGGCCAAGAGAGGGACGGAGGTCAGTAGGCAGACCACCAGCACGTTGGTCTGATGACATTGTGAGAGTGACGGGTTCGCATTGAATCAGATTAGCACAGGACCGTGAGGAATGGCGCAATAAAAGGGAGGCCTATGCCCAGCAGTGGGTTGATATGGGCTGATGTGATTGATAGATGATCCTTCCTACTAATGTATAATAATTAAAGCTTGTGACGATATTTGGATGTTTGTGACTCAATAACGCATGAACTGAACTGGCTGAACGAATTTGGATGAAATTTAGCACACGGAGCTATAATAAATTATTTTAAACGTATCTTTTAATATTTACCTAGTTATTTATGAATCTTTTTTATCGAAAATAAACTAATGACATGGCTGTATGAGCTCGACTGGGCTCGACCCTTTGGCATTTCCGTAAAAAGACAAAGGTAAAACATTTGACATGATTTGGCAAACTTTTCCATCGAGTGATGAAAAATTTCATCAGCTGTTGAGTTTCCTCTTCTTTCATCTTTTCGTTTCAATAGTTCTACTGCTGTTTCTATATGCGAAGAGAGATGAGAGATGATGATGACAAGATTCTGTTTGTTTGAGTTGAGTTATTAGCCGCTGAGAAATAAATATAAAAAAGAAAGACTGAATGTTCGTTAGCGTTTATTTCAAAATGCATACAGGAGCGCGACTTTTAAAAGTCACACGTTCAAAATCACTATCAAATGATGCATAATCTCCATAGTAATTTCGAAATTTTTTACTTCTGATTTGAACGTGAACGAAAAAAGTCGCACTCCAGAAGCAACCGAGTCGGATTGCGTTCAGAACCTTAGATACAACAGTTTATCAAAGTAGTTCTTTGATCAGCTGCGGCTAAACAGTGGAAGGTATGGATCCGGTCGGATTAAGTTAACTTAATTTATTGTTTTATAGAGTTTAAAGGCCAGTTAGTAAATGTTTAGGGTAGGTAAGTAGGAGCTTTATAGGGGCATTACAAACATACAGGGTGTAAGAAACAGCCCTACGCAGACTGTAACGGTGAATTCAGATCATCAAACTTAACATCACTATGGAGCCTACCTCAGGAAACGCGAAAAAAATCAGCTGTTTCATATAAACCTACCTAGGTAGGTAGGTTTATATGAAACAGCTGATTTTTATCCAGACTCAAATATACAACGTGTTAATGAATTAGCGGAAAACCTCATACAACCCAACTGATTTATAAAAAAATTATTAGATTGAAACAATAATTTAATTATTTTGATAGTTAAAATTTAAAGTTATTCGCATTTTAAGTTTGAGGCAAAAATGATTTTTTATCATTACAGCACTGAAAAAAAGCGCTAACGTACTCATGGATACATTTTTATAATCTTGTTTTGGTAGTAAGTAGGGTGAGTGTGCGGTGGGTTGACATCGGGTTCAGAAAATTTAATATTTTGCAAAGAAATCATTTAATATTTTGAAAAAAATTACCTATGTTGAAACCATGATAATTCGACTCTGCTCTCGATTCTAAACAAACTTCTTTCTAGTTTTGCGTTAATTCATAAACACGTTGTATAAAACAGCAGATTTTTTTTTCGCGTTAAACCGTAGTATAAAACAAAAAGCCTCCTTCTAAGTCCATATTATAATATTGTGACTGGCTAGTCTGGCTACTCCGGAACCTGCCCTGCGTGTGGTCCGACACGCACTTGGCCAGTATTTTTTTTACCTTTTCAAAATGCTATCACATTGTCCGAAGTTGTTAAAAGATAATGGAAACAGTGCCAGCAGTCAATCATTCATAACTAAAAAGGTCAACGGCCCACCAGCTGTTTTTTTCACGCCTTTCAAAGCTACAAATTAAAATTCTGAGAACCATCTGAACGAGACAATGATGAGTAACCTACATGCTTCAATTTTGGGGTGTTATCGACACCCGTCTGGGTTGGTGGTATTCGAAACCGTGACACCACACGACACACCCAGAACCATGTGGCTACGCTACCGGTCAGAATCTTTATCTTATCCCACTTCTGATTGCAACGACTTCCTGTTCCTGTTCTATCAAATTCAGGAGTGTTTGGATCGAGCCAACCGATCGGCGCGCTCCAAACAAACGAAGTTTGATAATAATTTGGATATTTTATCAGTCAATGAAATTTTTTAACCATGATTTAGAAACTAATATCTGTGCTTAGCATTCGATAGATTTGCGTTAAATTAATAATTAAAATATACCGGGTATAAAATTAAATGGGACACTTGTTTACCTAAAGGGGCGCTTCAGACCATCAAACTGAATAACTTTCTTTATGGGACCAATACCGATATAGCGATACAAAAATCTGCTGTCCCATACATTTCTGTCAAGTTATGTTTGCAGTTTTGTATGGGATAGCGGAATTTTTTTCGCGATTTCAATGTTGGTCCCTTTGTAAAAGTTGTTCAGTTTGATGGTCTGTAGCACCCCTTTAAGTAAGTGTCCCAAAGTTATCGTGGCTCAAAGTTTTCGTGTGTTTTCAAAGTGATGTTTTGCGTTCGTTCATATGAGATGCCTATAGTGTCTGCCATTTCTCTGATAGTCAATCTACGGTCTTTCAATATGAGATCAAACACTTGGCCGATGTTTTCTTCGGTGGTCAGACGTCATTGGCCGGCCGGAGCGAGGGTCATCTTCGATGTTCTCTTGTCCACGTTTAAATTCTGCTACCCATTTTTTCACAGTGGTATAAGACAGGGCAGATTCCCCTAATGTTGTTTGCATGTCATCATGGATCTCCTTTGGTGTTAATCTTTTTTTAAACAAATATTTAATTACAGCACGGTGTTCCAATTTCTCAATTATTGAAAATCTGTTCTACACAGGTACTTAAATTGTTCGTGAAATTTTATTTAAACAGGATTACAAATTAAAAATTCGCGGGCTGACAATTGAATAATGACAGTTCAAAATGGCGGCAGAAAATAATACTAACGTTTTCTTTTTAATGGCCAGGCCGCGAACTTTTCAATCCACCCACGTATTTTTAAAAGCGTACTTTTTATTTTATTTTATTTTATTTTATTTAATACACACACACAGTATACATATTTAAACATTTACAATATCAAAGAAACACTACAAATCTATTTCTAATACATATACATATTACAGGTGCACACAGCATTGGCCATTTATACAAGTAATCTTTAAATAAATAATTAATCTATACAATATCTAATAAAATTTTAAAAATTTCAATTTTTTTTTACTTGACGAAATGCCTATTGACAAACTGCATATTGGACGAATTGCGTATTGGACCAATTGCTACAAGTCTTTTCTTGTAGATCCCAAAATTTCTACCTAGGTACAAAATATCATTCTATCTCTACAAGCAAATTTAATTTAGTCTTTTTCTAAAAGAAGAACGGGCTCTTTATTTTCCTTACGTTTTATTGCAGAGAATTAATTTCCTTCCCCTAAGGCGATGAGGAAATAAAAAATGGTTTAGAATCGTGTTTTGAGGTAGATGGGTAACTGTTTAAATTCTAAAGGGATATGTAATGTGCAATGACTATAAAAACATCTTAGGTTATGTGACTCACTTTTGACTTTTATTGTGATAACCAAATTTGACTTTTAACGGTTGGTTTGGGTGTTAATTGCTTTGAAAAGTTTAGACACAACAATAATCGTTGTGGTCCAGTGGCGAGTAACCTTGCCTGCTGTGTTGGAGGCGATGGTTCGATCGCCGTCCAGGCCAACTCGTACCATTGTGATTTTTCGGAATTTATATACGATTTGTAACACCACTGGCTTATGACTTATGGCTTTTCGGTGAGGGAAAACATCGTGAGGAAACCTGCATGCTTCAATTTCGATGCATGTATTGTCTATTTATAAGTGGCGACGTGCTCACTACTACCCGTCACACTAGATGGGCTACCAGTACTACTAGTGAAACGTGTAGGTATGTTCTGAGTTTTCATAATATCTCTGACAACCCCTCGGGGAATATAGTCGTGAGCATATGCTATGCTTATGCTTATGATAATCGTTCAACCTTGCCTTCGGGATAATTCATTTAACGATAGATAACTAAATAGACTCCATCGGCCATCGGTTCTGCGAGCAATTGTGCCCCGCCCACTGCCACTTTGGTTATAGCAATTCTTTGGGCAATACGTTCTCGAGTGGCAACCGCGTACCGACGACCTGGTGAAGGCGGCGGGAACCCGTTGGATGAGGGCAGCGCAGGACCGGTCGTTATGGCGATCCTTGGGGGAGGCCTATGTCCAGCAGTGGACGTCCATCGGCTGAGATGATGATGATGAACTAAAAGACAGAACTAACTGAGAGAAGTACAATCGTTGTAAACTTCGTGGAGTAAACTTTAAACGAAACACTGGACACAAATGAAAAGCAAACAATACCATACTATTTTAACCTCCTTTTGAATTGCAATGCAAATACGCGAAACCTATTAAACTGACTATAACAATAGCTACACATACTCTCAGTGTTGCCAGTTTAATTGAAGAAAAATAAGGTAAACACAATATAAATCAGAATTAAAATGATAAAGTCGAAGTAATTAAAAAATAATAAGTAAGTAGTAATTATTGAATAACTATCGGTAAGTATTTAGAAGGTGTTGAGAGAATAAACATTATTGTGCCATATATAGTATAATGGAGAGGGCTATGCTCGGAGTTTCCCTGCGAGATCGAATCAGAAATGAAGAGATCCGCAGAAGAACCAGGGTAACTGACATAGCCCAAAGAGTTGCTAAACTTAAGTGGCAGTGGGCGGGGCACATTGCTCGCAGAACCGATGGCCGTTGGGGCCGAAAAGTTCTCGAGTGGCGACCGCGTACCGGAAAGCGCAGCGTGGGTAGGCCCCTCACACGGTGGACCGACGACCTGGTGAAGGCGGCGGGAAAACGTTGGATGAGGGCAGCGCAGGACCGGTCGTTATGGCGATCCTTGGGGGAGGCCTATGTCCAGCAGTGGACGTCCATCGGCTGAGATGATGATATAGTATAATATAATTATAATAGTATATAGTATAATAGCCTTTAGAGGTGCACAATAATCTTATCAGCTAGGTAGGTATGTACATTATTTCACATAAAACAGCTTCAGAATCCTGGTCACATCCCGGGTACATTAAAGTAGGATCTCGCGATACTTGAAATACAAGTTACAGAAAAAAAACATTACCTACTCTCCTTTTGGCATTAGCACGAAAGCACTCTCGTGCCTTCTGTATTTGTGCTTCTTACTTGGTACCTTTAAATTCACCCCTGTAGTGAAGTGAGGTGCGGTAATCGAAGTTGTGAGAGGCAGGGCGTGGTATTCTCTAAGTAGTACCTATACGACCTATATTATGTGCCGACCTATACTTACATAGTAATGTATAATAAAATTGTATACTTGGCATGGATGTACATTGAAGATATTTGCAAAAATATTAATTCGGGACGTTTAGGATACGTAATGGAATGCATTGAGACCATTTTTAAATTGTTGTCTGTTTGTCACTGCATGCATCACTTAAAAACTACTGAACTGATTTTGATGGAGTTTTCACAAAAGCATAGGGTCTTAACTTTTCAAATCAATTACAAAAGCCCAGTCATTTTACGGTTTGCGCCGGGACTAATTAGTAATTGGTATTTATTTTCGGTATAGTATTTAAGAGCCAATTTGAGCTTAGAAATGTACCAAAATTAAAAATAAATCCCGTCAGTAACAGTTCCAAAGGTATTATCGTTATATAAAACCTGATAGTACGGAAACGTGGATATTCGGAGGTTTCAGAATATCTCTGACTACCCCCTCGGGGAATATAGTCGTGAGCATATGCATGCATGCATGCATATTTGTATCTTGTATAAAACCTGATAGTAATTTTTTTTTGCTCATATTTAAGGCATTATCATTATACATACTTCAAACATGGTGTAAATATTTTTGTCTACTTAGAAGGTTTTGAAAATACATTCGTATTTTTTAAATAAAAACCTCATTTTTTAATTTCAACGCCTCTTTTATTGCTCAAAAATAATTTATATTGTAAAATCTTATTCAAATGAATGCATGGTATTAATATTATTAATTTAAAAGCCTTCTTGGACTTCCAATTTTGATTTCTATGTTGTGTAGCGATTTTTTTTAATTCGTTTTTAGATAGTCTTTTTGTCATTAAATAGTACCGGTTACAGTTTAAAAGTCCAATTAATAATTACTTCCTAGTTACCTCTCCTAACAAAACTCCGTAAAATGACTGGGCTAAAAGTCAAATTCGGTTAATTTGATGCTAAAACCACTAAACTAGCAACACTGACAACTAAGTAGAGTTGGTAGAGTTTTAACAATGAGTCGTGACGTCATCCAGCCTGGCTCATCACCGACAAATGGGCACTAGTACGTTTTACATAATTGTGCTGGATTACGTAATACCTATTCTCAATAGCTATAAGGTTCAAATTATTACAATTGACTAGAATAGGTTTAGAATTCGCCTACAGCGATACGTTATTGCATTCATAAGGTCCGCCACATACACATACGGAAACTGCCTCCGTGGTCTAATGGTTAAGAGCATTGGGCTCTCGATACGGAGGTCGTGGGTTCGTTTCCCACGGGGGACGCCTAGTGATATATCACTTTGTGCGTTTTTTCCCCAGTTGGTTAGGACATTGCAAGCCGAATCACCTGAAAAGTCTGAAAAGAAAGATGATTCCGTGCTTCGGATGGCACTTAAGCCGTTGGTCCCAGCTACTATCTCCAGTGGTATTATAGTAGATACATAAAAACCACGTTAGAGGCCGAAAGGCGGTCTGAAAAAACTCTGAAACCAGGGCTCTACCCACACACATAAGAAGAAGACATACGGAATTCCGAATCAGGATTATAATTTCGTATGGGATTTTCCCCCTCCATAATTCCGTTCGGAATTGCAGAAGTATCAAATCAAATCCTATACAACATCGCAATCCGGAATTCCGAATGTGTGTGTCAGGTCTACAGAGCAGTGGTGACTGTGATGACCATTCGATACGAATACGAAGCTATACAAAGATATACACCATTTAAAAAAAAAGTACTGCCACAGTACAATGTCTAAAACAATTTCCCATCCCCACTTGTTCCGTATTTATGGAGCTATTGAGAGAGCTATTATGCTCGGTGTTTCTCTGAGAGATCACATCAGAAGTGAAGTGATATGTCAGAGAACTGAAGTGGTTGACATAGCTCAGAAAATTTGCAAGCTGAAGTGGCAATGGGCTGGTCATATCTGCCGAAGAACTGACAACCGGTGGGGTGTCAGAGTTCTAGAGTGGAGACCGCGAACTGGCAGGCGTAGTGTGGGACGCCTTGCTGCCCGCTGGAGAGACGACCTAAAAAAGCAGCGAGGAGCGACTGGATGAGGAAGGCCGAGGACAGAGTAAGTATCTATTGTGGCGCGCCTTGGGAGAGGCCTATGTTCAGCAGTGGACGATGATAGGCCGATGATGATGATTATGACATGTTCCGTATTTAGCGTGGCATGTTTGAAGTCTTTTTAAGCGGCACCAGTGACGATGGTCAAATCTCGCTCCTGGCTTTCAGGGGTGAGCAGCGTTCCCATGCTGCGGGCGACTCGAGAAATGCCGTGAAACGCCCTTGTCGTCAGGTGGTGACTCCATGGAAGACTTCAACGCCCTGACACCAGCAGCTGTGACATACCTGACCGATTCGATGACTCAAAATACACGCCTAGTTTTTAATTAATAGAAAAAAGTTAAGGGTGTACCTATTCAGATAACGAAACTAAACAACTTTTCCTAACAAACATGGGTCGAAAAACGTGAAAATTTGTTCACCCTTCCATAGAAAATCGATCGGATAAGATCCGCGCTTTTAGTATTTTGTATAGCGACCATTTTTTCAATTTTCGAACCATGATCCTTAGGGAAAGTTCTTAATTTTCATTATCTGAATACACCCTTAATTTTCTAGAACTTAATTTAAAAAAAATAGTCGTGTATAGAAAACAAAAAGTGACTTTATTGTAACTCAGAATTCAGTAATTATTATGCATTGCTAAAATGCATAATCTGCAATGATACATATTCATGGAATAAATTACTCTTACACAAGCAATCTGCGCAATGAATAAAATTTCAGTTTAGGATTCATCCATAAATTATGATAGATATTTTCGTCAGTGTTAACCCCTTTTCCCCCTCATTTTATTGGTTGTGTGCACGACACTAGCGCCATCTAGCGCACTACGGCCCCGTGGATTATTTGTACATAAAATGTTAGGATAAAGTTTGTTATTTTAATTTAAAATATTAAATAAATCAAAACCTAACCTAATATAAACACAATTTACAATATGTGGTCAGTCAAAGAGCCCGCCTCGGGTCGAACTAATTTAATGAGCAATATTTACGATATTAAAAATGTTGTAATACCTAACTAACTGGGATTCCCATTCTTTGTTACAAAATTCTCATACAAACTTTCACCACCATTTTCACACCTTTAGGGGTTGAATTGCGAAAAATTTTTTTTTTGTGAACACCTAGATGACAATAAATTCAAAATTCAAATTCAAAAATTTAAAATTATTTATTTCCAGACATCATTGATCCATTGGGGTTAGTAACAATTGTGACTTAGTCTACGTTAGTGTACAATTCGGTTAGTAAGTCTTAGACTATGTTAGTATACAAATTTCAACACGGATTTAGTCCTCTGTGTGAGGGACCACATCAGAGGACTATTAAATTTGTTTGCAATGACGTTCAGGAGGCTGTTGCTGCTCCCGCGCACTCTGCTCACCAGTGACGCCGTTTTCTTGCGCCAGATGGCATCAAAGCCATCTGTGCGCGCCTCAGCGAACATTAGTGAGGCACTACAGAAGCGCGGCAGCCGCAACAGCGCCCCGAACGCATTATTAAACTGGACCCGCAAAGCATTGTACGTCTTTTGGGTATATTTGACCCACAGACTTGCTGTGTACAACGATGTGCAGTATGCTTTAAATAGCATGATTTTGACTGCATCCGTACAACGAGCAAATCTGCGGGCCAGCATGTTCGCCCGGACTGACAATGCTCTGCGTTCCCTCTCCATATCTACATCGTCTTTAAGGTCGTCCGCTATCCAGTGTCCAAGGTATTTGAATTGGTGAACTCTGTTCAGCGGCACACCATTGAGAAGGACCGGTGAAAAATTCACAGGACACTTGGTACCGGCCTTAAAGACCATGTACTCGGTCTTTTTCACATTGTAGATCAGCGGCGGTAGAGAGCAGAGGCGAGCTCAGCCCGCCCTGTCTCACCCCACACTTCATCCTGCCAGGATCCGAAAGCTTGCCCGCCCATTTCACTTGGTTTTCCTGATTTAGCACCTGATTTGGTACCAGTACTTAAAAATGGAAATCAACTCGGGTGATACCCCCTCTGCCCTTAGTTTCTGCCATAGAATGTCGTAAGAAACTAAATCGAATGCCTTTGTGAGGTCTAAGAAACAGGCATATACAGGTGTCTGTCTATCCGTGTAGTACTTGACAGTGTGCTTCATACTAAGAATAGCAGTCTCGGTAGAAAGACCTTCCCGAAATCCAAACTGCGCGTCATGCAGTGAGACTTGCCTCTTTAACAACGAGTTGAGCACACTGTCAAACACTTTCGCTATGATGGTAGCTAGCGAAATCGTATATAAAAACATCCCTGCCAAATTTTAAGTATTAGTATTTGCTGGTTTGAATATTTGTGTATTGAATGAGTGTGCGGATTTGCATAGATTCAAGCAAACCTGACACAGCTTCGCCGTCAGTAGTTCAAATTTCTGCCACAACGTGCGCTGCGATCGACTTGACATGTTGACATTGACAGTTCCCAAAACCCACTTCGCACATAGCCAATAATAGGTGTTGCAATTATTATGGCTGCCGGTTTATAGCCACTGCATCTGATCGTATCTGCAACCCGGACTCTGCCTACAAAAAATATAAATTAACAAGATGGCGTCAAAACATGCGAAACGGAGTCTAGGATTACAAAAACTTTAGCTGCGTAGTGCGTACGGTACATGACTTTTCGTAAATAAGATTCTTTGACACCCGTCTATTCAAAAACAGTTTATCCTTCGTCCTAAGATTATATTATCTTTGTTTCGAAAACATAATCTAGGATACCTATGTTTGTGAATCTAGGCTACAGGTACAGCAGTGCTCATTCACAGCAGGAGTCGCCATCTAGGTGGATACGTAATAACACCTACTGACATTAGGGACCTCCCCTCCAAAACCATAACACGGTTCATGAAGTCCGTGGGCCTAGGAAATGACCTTTAGGTCTAGGGTGACAGCTACAATAGATCTATTCAGGTCGCAGTAGCTATTGGTCATTGACCAAGCCCTTACAACCAAAATAATAAATAGGCTACAGGTAACCGCCGAGGTAATCAGAGGGCAATAGAGGGGGTGAGGTAAAAAGTTGGTGGGAGGCAGGGAGTGTCCGCACTATATGTAGTACTAGATACTCTTTCTTATACTGTGGTATCGGTCTCTCGTTCCATCAGACATAGGGGGGAAAAGATGAGAGAGTGCATCTATCTGTGTGTAGGTCGTACACTTATGGACTAAATTTCGAGCGTACTTGATTGCTTTTCTATAAATATTAGCAGTTGCCGTAGAAGAAATCGAGTAGGAATCCATTATCAGCTTTCTTCTACACCAATCAGATTTTAGAAGGTAAGAACCACATTTTTTTAAAGTAAAAACTTCTTTAGCGGCGTCGTGCAGTTTTTGGTATGGGTACAAAATGTTAAACTCGCGTCAGGACCGTGACGTCACCCTGATCGAAAATTGGTCAGACATATCCCTCTCTCTTTCTAACGCGCGGCGAAAATGTGTGCCTGTTCCTGCTGTTTTGGTTAAGCGGCATAAATTGTCATGTTTGTGTACGATAGCACAATAAATAAATACTAAATAGGTATTGTATTTTACCATACAAATGATAGTACTTTTATATGTCCAAGTTTTCACTTCTGCCGGCACTCCCGGAGTGCACTCCCCTTCAAGACTCAAAATAACAATGAAACTTAACACTTCCTAAATAAAATCAAACTAAACCCTACTATTCTACTATAAATAAAATTGTCTTTTGCCTTTCCGAAGGATAAAATGGTGACGAGCCTACGTCCAAAAGGTTAGTTTTAAACTATCATACAGTAACAGCCTCTGCAATTGATTCTTGACTCCACTAGTAAATACTGGACATCTTCCACATAGTGAGGCTTCCTTTTTCATTAAAAAACGAGAATTTATTAAGTGGAATGTGTCCGGATTTTAGCCTAACTAACTAACTAACTTCCTACTAACACAGGTACCACTGAACCAAAATATAGGACATTGGCTTCGATTCGGACTGTGCCACGACTTAACTTAACTAAATTTATTCCTGTCACTTTCTAAAATAAGATTAAGAAAAGAGACAGAAAACCAACAGCTGACTTTAATGCTGTCAAAGTGACGTTACACGCCCAAAATAAGATGCCATCATAATGTACGCCATCTTAAAGCGTTAATCTTAAAGCGTTTTTGGGCGTTTAACGTCACTTTAACAACACTAAAGTCAGCTATTGGTTTTCTGTCTCTTTTCTTAATCTTATTTTAGAAAGTGACAGGAATAAATTTAGTTAAGTTAAGTCGTGGCACAGTCCGAATCGATGCCATTGCTCATCTATTTAATTAGCGCACACACTTTATGCACTAAAAGTCTAAATTACATTACTACAGTCGTATGTAAATATGCAGTCGCTGTAGACAAAATAGGCTATGAGAATATGAACCATAGTAATAAAATTCTTTTTAAAGAATAAAGAAGTCTTTTTTCATTCAAAAGAACACAAACCTTACAAAGGTCACGTACGAAACCCATTAGCTTTTATTAAAATATTTCCACGTAGGAACAGCTCTATATTTCACGTTAAGACATCGATGCTTTTAATATTATCGCTCAAGTGGAATGGCCTTTCATAAATGGACATGTTATTAAATAAAATCGGTCAAGTGCGAGTCGGGCTACTCGCGCACCGAGGGCTCCGTACCCCAACCACCACAACATAATTACCGTTCAATTTTTTTTTCTTTTTGTCCTTTAGCACGAAACCGACTCACACTTGGCCAATTTTTATTATTTGTTATTATACTGTAGAGTTTGTTTTATAATCACACCAAGTTTGACGGTTGTATGTATTACCGTTTTTACTATAGAGCGAGAAGAAAAAACGTTGATAAAAACTAGTTCCTTGTTTTAAACTTTTTGACATTTTTATTATTTGTTAGCGAATCCGCCGTAACAACGCACATTCTGTGAAAATTTCAACTATTTAGGTTCAAAAGTTCGGTAAATAGGTCGGACGGACGGACGGACAACGTAGGCTTAGTAATAGGGTCCCATTTGTACCCTTTAGGTACGGAACCCTAAAAAGTCCCAAAGTATTTCATATCGTTTCTAAAAATCCTTGGTACGAAAAAACACCCTTCATACTACAGGCATAAAATGTCCCTTCAGGTCATAAAACACCATATTTTCAGACTCGACAATCCTCTGTAGGGATAAAATGACGCTCCAATATTGCCTATTAGTTGAAAAGGGTTGATAATATTTTTGGTCATTGATTTTTATGACGACATCAGGTGAGATAGGGGTGATCTTATTATATTTTTCTGGTCATAAAGTGATACGGTTGGTAAAATATATTGAGGACTTGTTTGGGCTTGTTAGCATCAATTTGTGGATTTACAAATCATTGTGCTTGAAATAATGACGAGTCATGGTTAGAATGTTTTTTATTTATTTTAGTTACGCTTTATGATTATGGACTGTTTTTATTATAAGTTTACTTTTTTAGTGTCAGTGACATGGTCTAGTGCTATTTTTTTGTAATCACTACTCGTGCATTGCTTTTTCTCTCATTCATGAGTCAGTCTTTATTGTCTTGTTGTCAATAAAAAAATTATTTCACATCATCACTAACAATGTTTGAGCAGAGTTTTGGCAATAGACACAATTAGAATTTGGTAAAAAGACAGAATCAAACTCGAGAACTTTCATATTTTTGGCAATATTATTAAGGATTTTTTTGGCAATTGCTTTCCCCATTTCGTACTTTGATTATTAAGAGGAAAGGCGGTCTACAAGAAATTTGATGCATAGGTCTATAACAGATCTATTGCTGTCGCCCTATTCCGGAGCAAATGAGCTACCAGTGCGAAAGTGACAACTGCAGCTCGGACAGATTTTACCTACGTAAAATGCACGAAATCATGATTTCGTCAATTGTGGACCAATTTTAGCCCAGTCGCGAATCGTATTGGCTTTACAACGACTTCGAAAAATTAATAAACGTACGCTATTCTATGCTATGCTTTGCTATGCTATGCTATGCTATTATTATGGCAACGATGTCCGCTCTGGGTCGTATCTGGTGCAGAGGATTTCATTGGCTATCCAGCGCGGGAACGCAGCTGGTGTGATGGGATCCTTTGTGCCGGGTACGATTTAATGACGAAAGCGCCGATTAGTGGGTGTTTATTTATTAATTTGCTGTGACGAAGCGAATTGTTTTTCAATGGTATTTCATTAACGATCGATGTTTTTTTTCTTTTTAATTTTTTTTTCCTGGATGTAACAACACACCTTAGTAATACTTAAGGGGGTGCTTCAGACCATTAAACTGAACAACTTTCACTATGGAGCCAACTTCGAAATCGCGAAATAAAAATCAATTGTTTCATACAAAACTGCACTATCGGCTCGGCTTAAATGTATGGGACAGCATATTTTTTTATTTTTTCTCGGTGCCAACATCGAACAACTTTCACTATGGGGTTGGCCCCATAGTGAAAGTTGTTCAGTTTGATGGTCTGAAGCACCCCCTTAAGTATAACTAGGGTGTTTTGTTACATCCTGTATAAGTCAGTTGTCTGTCGGATTAGGACACAAAAAAATGCAGATTATAACTCCAAACAAAAATTCTCATAAAATAAATAAAGGAAACTGTTCAAATTATCTACGAAAACAATTTTATCAAATTACTAAACTTGTCTCTGAGAGACAAACCCATCAAACCTATGACCTATCTGCTACATAATAAAAATCTGTGTCATTTTAAAGCACATCGCTATAAAACACTGCAGTATGGCATGCCATAACGTTTACTACTAGCCCATAAGGAACAGTTTGGACGCATTATGAATGAAAATATAAAATTATAGTGCATTCTGAGCTCTTTATCGCTTCTGCGACCCGATTAGATACATTATAGATAGATGTAGGTTCAGACAAGATATTTTATGGCCGATGCCGATGGTTTCAAGTGATTGAAATTTGCCGATTGGCTCCTGGACTTTGTGAAATCGATCATTCAATTTTGTTCGTCATTGTCATGGATGGTGACGGGTGGTGTTTTTTTTAAGCAAAAGCTTGTCCAAATACGCCGATTTATATGAAAAGATGATCACTTTTTTGCGACGATACGGTTCATAATCCTTTTGATCATTTAAAATTTGATATTTCAACCTTTTGACCATTCGTCCATTTGGCCTTTGAACGATTTGGCTAATCGTCTTTTTGATCTTTTAAATTTTGATGTATCAACTTTTGGCCTCTCGTACTTTTGACCAAATGACCATTCGGTCTTTTAAAATTTGGTATTTCGTTTTTTGTTGTTTTAAAATTTGACCAATGAACGTTTGACTTTTTGATATGTAACCTTTAACCTCAATAGTCTTACTAAGGTCTTACTGTATACTATCTCACTAAATACTTATTATAAAATATGAAAGTTTGTGAAGATGTTTGTGACTCAATCACGTAAAAAGTGCTTATTTGATTTGGACGATTGTTACATGAAAAATAATGTCATTGCTGTTAATTAACTGACCATAAAATCAATCCCATTTTAATGAAAATTTCCAGGAACTGTTAAACTCCGAAACTAAATTAAATACAATATGTGTTTTCCACTGGTTCACAGCTTTTCCAGGAATCTGTGAATGATCGGTATCTCTCATCTCATTCCCAGTTTCAGTACGCATGTTGTGAATAGGGACGAAAATCAGTAAAATTACCCAAAGCACGGTAAAATTCTTTACGCAATTTTCGGTAAATTTCAAATATTTTACAATGGGCGATTTTTTGTAACTAAAAACGTATATACTAGCTGTTGCCCGCGACTTCGTCTGCGTTAACCGGATAAAAAGTACCCTATGTGTTAATCCAGGCCATGGTCTATCTGTATGCTAAGTTTCATCAAAATCCGTTTAGCAGTTTTTGCGTGAAAGCGGAATAAACATCCATCCATATTTACAAACTTTCGCGTTTATAATATTAGTAGGATTATATAGTAGGATTACAAAATTAATTACCTATTGAAATCTAGGCGTCAGAGGGGCTGCAAGCGGGTGGAGAGGGGAAAGGCGAAGGAAAGGGGAGAGAAATATAGTGTTTTGTGTTCGTGTAGTTTTAATATAATGGACAGACTTTACTAGGTTATAAAAATAATAGTCAAATGTAAAATGGTAGATACCTAAGCATTAGAAACCTTACAATCTATTTGTTTTAAATTAAATAGAAATAGAATACCGCCAAAGGGCGCCGGTAATTTTATAGTTATCTATACTATAAATTACCGTAAATTATCCGTATTTTACGCGCCTTTTCGTAAAAATTCTTTAATTTTGCATCCCTAGTTGTGAATTTCATTGGCAGTTAACAATGTTGTTTTAAATTAAATGAATACTTAATTGGAATTCTATCGACTGTGTAACTGCGGTGTTTTTTGCGCCTGTGTATCAAATTATTATAACTGATTTCGTAGGTACCAAAAATGAAACAATAGGTATCGGTTTATCAGTTTTCCAAATTAATATTTACTAAAATAAATGAGTTTTTAGTTTAGTAGGTAATTTAATTTATTTAAATAAAAATCTTCTCTGAAATAAATGAGTTTCTATATTGTGATTTAATTTATTTAAGTAAAAATCTTCCACGATCTTCTATCTTCCTCGTTCTTCTTTTAAACTCTTCTGTGTTCATTGTAGTACAGCCGGCACTAACACACCTGAAAGTTTGCTCACCTAGTCACAAATATAGGTTCGAGCAACTATTCAGGCCCATCAGTGTACCAGACTTCTTTTTTCTTCTCTTCTCTTCTCTCTTCTTCACTTGACTGCCTTTCTTTGATGTCGCTTCTGTTTTGAGTTGTTCTTCTTTTAAAATCAAATTAAAGATTGAAAAATTCAGTCTCGGGCAGAAATTGAACACGCACCCAAAAAAAAATCCATAATATTTGTTCTTCTTTTAGTTTTTAGAGAGTGTATTTTTAAAACTATTAAGTAGGTACATAAGTAAGTATAAAAAAAGTGATTCTTTTATGACAACTAGTTGGTTGCCCGTAACTTCGTCTGCGTCGACTTTAAAAAACAGTTTTTTTCCATTACCCACCAAAAAAAAAATTAATAGCTTAATAATCGACACAACATAACTCAATTGTACAGAATCGACAGAAAAAGTCACATTGAATCAATCGAATTTCCGATTTATTTTACATCGTTATTCGTGTAGAAGATACAATTTTATCACTGCCCGATTCCCAAAACGACTTGTCGACGTTCGAATACGCCGTAAACGAAAATTTATGAATCCTATAAAAAAACTTAACAAGCCAAACTATTAAGTTACAAAACAAAACTGACTGACAATAAAAAAAAATAATAGACCAAAAATAAACATGAAAAAACAACAGTAAAAAAATAATAAAACAAACACTATCCGGACTCGAATCTACATCATTATTGTCACCGCACAAACATGGCGGGAGGTAAAATGGCGCGAAAAAGCTCGCAATTTGACAGCTGTCAATTAGAATGGATGGAAAGCGCCGTGATAAATGGCCTTTGGGTGCGTTATTGTAAACAGTAGTTTATTTCGGGTGTTCGTTGTTCTGAAGCTTGTGGGTTTTGTAGCAGCCACGAACTAAAGGCCTAGAACTATTTTTTAAGAGTTCACACATACATTTATTGCTTTTCTATGTGTGAGTTTGCAGTGCCCTAGCAGGGTCCATGTGTACTATTATATAATCACTATGTAACATCTTTTAAAACCATGGTTGCAATAAATGTTTTGTACTTATTTGTATTTGCTTTGGAAAGCATTATAATTAGTCGTCGAGATCCCATTGAAAAAGATACAGCCGGAAAATCATTGGCAATGGCATTGGCATTTTCTCACAATTAATATTAGACAAAATACGCTAGTTACAGCTTTAAGAACCATAATCTAGTCAGAAATGCATTTATTGCTTGTAAATTTAAAACTGCAGCACAGAATAACTATTTCTGCAGGCGTCAGAACCTATAGTCAAGCAAGACAATAATTATACATTGGTAATTCATAATATTTAGTAAATAGAAAATCCAGTTTCTCATGAAGTTTCTCAGAGGAGTATCTATAGTTATATTATGTTATTATTATTTATGTTGTTGTTTGTCATTTAATCAATATTGACGCAGTAAAATCGATTAGATGCCACACACAGAGATCATCTCTAATGACATCATCATCATCATATTATTTAATACATACGCTCTTGTCGGTAGAGTATTCGCCAATCCTGTCTCTTTTCTGCTAGTCTCTTGAGCTCTTGATACGACACGACATAAACATTTTCCTTCACTTCAGCCAGATAACTGTCTAGGTCTTTCTCTGCCTCTCTTTCCCTCTAACTTCCCTTTCAGTATGGTTTTAAAGAAATTGTCGTTTCGCATCAAGTGTCCGAATATAATCCTATCGTATCATATCGTGGTCCTGTCTAATGATAATGACATAGAATTTGTAAATACTAAACCAACTACAAAATATAATTTATTTCAGATAAAATCAACCAGCTGTTGAAAACATGCAGAAGTTTCGGAAAGAACATTGTTTTTTCGTTAGTGATACAGAAGGAAAATGCTGAATAAACCAACAAGGAATTGTTTGTAATTCTGTCTATAAATTGGAGTGGTCACTGCTTCAGAAGCGTGTTTTTATCTTCCTTGAGAATTTTTGTTACATTCTTCACAATTCCACATATGTATTAAGATATGTTTAAAATAATTTATTATCATTTATTCCGATACCAATCCGCATTTGGCACACGTGGTGGACTAACGCCCGTACACCCTCCCTGGGGTAGGCCTGTGCCCTGCAGTGGGACGTATACAGGGTGTAAGGGAAAGTATTATTAACCTTTAAACCACATACTTACTCTACCCATCAAACTGAACAACTTTTACAATGGGAGCAAATCTGTCAGCGCAAAATAAACATCTGCTGTTCCATACTAAACTGCTACTGCTACTCGACTCAAACGTATGGAATAGATGATTTTTTTTTGTTCTGACAGGTTTGCTCCTATAGTAAAAGTTGTTCAATTTGGTAGGTAGAGTATGTGGTTTAAAGGTTAATGATACTTTTCATTACACCCTGTAGGTATAGGCTGATGATGATGATGATTTATGAATCTATTTTAAGACAGAGCGACTGATTTACAATACACGCTTCGAAATTGAAGTACTATGTATTTAGATAAGCCATAATCGTTTGCAAGTATCTTACATATCGATAAATTACAGATCTATTAATCAAAATTCGATTCTAAGAACCATACAATAAAGTGAATAATAAACTAAGTGGTATCCATTATACGTACATGTAGTTAGAAGTACATTCTAAGGCTATCCATCTTAATTCACTTGCTTTGTATTAAAAGCCACGCGGTAGAACGGGAGTTGGGTTATGGTTTGCCATGTTAGATTTCTCAAGAACACAATTGGAGAATTGATTGGGTAGAATTTTTTTTTTTTTTATCGGGCATAGGCTTTGGAAGTGGTTGCTATCGGGCATAAGCCCTCCACACGTTCCCACCGCTCTGTAACTCCTGTAAGCCAGGATCAACAGCGGCTACCATTCACAACACTAGACAATGAAGTCCTGCGAGCCCGTGGGATAACTCTAATCTGTCTTGGAACCTGCAATGAATTAATCAAAGAAGATAAGTGGAGTAGGAAAAAGAAATATCCGACTTCCCTCCATTGCAAACGGGAGACAGCAATAAGAAAAATCTTAAATTTTAATGCTGAAAAGTGGTCTATGAAAACTCAAGAAAGTGTAGCCCATCTGGGGTGCTCAGAAGTAGTTAACCTGGCATTACACCTAATCACCAACTTGCTTCCACAAATCCAAAATGACAGTGGAAGCGGTGGGGTATTGCCACACCTTGGACACTTCGCTGTTACTTCATACAAATTGAAAAAAACTGACAAGAGGACGGTACAAGCATGTGCGATACTGCAGTGTGTGCAAGTGAGACAAGAATACACCATTGCGTACTATTTTCTGCCACGCTTCTTACCAAGAAGGTCCTTATTAATATGCTGACACTTTATTAAGGGGATGATCAGACCGTCAAACTGAACAAATTTTTCTATGGCACCAACATTAAAATCGCGAAAAAATCAGCACTTCCATATGAAACTGCAAACCTACTCAAGCCAAATATAGTAGATTTTTTTTCGCGGTATCGATGTTGGTCCCTTAGAGTAAGTTGTTCAGTTTGATGGTCTGATCAACCCCTTAAAAAGGCAGCATATTAAGAAGGACACTGTATACGTCACGTACTTAATTTATGGACTCCTTCGGTACTTTTTATTTCGCTATTTTCTACCGTAAATTACGAACACACGGCGACACATCAAGCTATACAAAACCAAAATAAGCTGGCCGCGCGTGGCGAATGTATAACATCACGCGACCAGCTTATATTGGTTTTGTATAGCTTGATGTGTCGCCGTGTGAATATAGGTTAACTATTCCAAACTTGACATTTCAGATTGTAATTCAGTGATCCATCAGTTACACCCTCTCTCAGAGACACCTAACCTAAAAATGGTTCACCAAAAGGTCAACATAATAAAAACCGAAATCCAAGTGTAAATTGGCAATATGTTACACTCCGGGCACATGTCATTTATCCAGAACGTTCCAGTGCTAACGTGTGACTTCGGATTACCTGTTGCTGGGGTAAGAATTTACGAGCTTTTGTCCGGGGTTTGATGGTTTTGGGGAAATCATCAAATGGATTTCATAATTTTTAAAGGGTGGACATTGACTGTTGCTTGCTAAAGAAAAAAACATTTTTGTTATTTTGAAATTAAAATGAAATGAAAAAAAAATGCTTTGTTGCAAATTACTCAAAGAACGTAAATTAAAATAGTTGTGGTAGTACAAGATTTTTACTATATTGTAAAAATTGTTTAGTATTGGCCAGTAATACTTAAGAGGGTGCTTCAGACCATCAAACTGAACAACTTTCATTATGGAGCCAACTTCGAAATCACAGAATAAAAATCATCTCTTTCATACAAATGTATGGGACAGCTGTTGATTTTTATTTTTTCTCGATGTTGGCTTCATAGTGAAAGTTGTTCAGTTTGATGGTCTGAAGCACCTCCTTAAGTATTACTAGGGTGTTTTGTTACACCCTGTATAGGGTGTAGGTAACCAAATTACACCCTATCTGTTTAGCACTACAAAACTACATTAATTTATTTTTATAAACGCTTATACAGGGTCCTGCTTAATATGCTGACACTTTTTAAGGGGATGATCAGATCATCAAAATGAACAACTTTCTCTATGGGACCAACATCGAAATCGCGAAAACAAAATCATCTGTCCCATACATTTGGCTCGAGTCCCTACCTTAGGTTTGAAGTTTTGTATGGAAGAGCTTTTTTTTTTGCGATAACGATGAAGGTGCCATAAAGAAAGTTGTTCAGTTTGACGGTCTGATCATCCCTTTAAAAAAGTGTCGGCATATTTTAGAATGACCCTTTATACGAACCTTTCTTGCAATAGCCTACTCAAAAATAATAATATTTCCATTACTTCATTCACACATTTTATTTTTGGTGCAGAATGGTTTATTTTGAACATTATTTTCAGCATGGAACAAAACGTGCCAAGCAGCGAAAAGTAGCTAGCCATATCGCCAAGAAAAGACACTGCAAAATATACCGTATTCCTTCATCCTAAATAATAAAACACTTCTTTATAATAAATGCAAATAAATTCCATGTTTACAAAAGAAATTCCTCAAATACAAAACAATTTCTTTACACGACTCCCGGTCTATGTTCTAAACCCCACCCATATCGTTCGCGTGACCACCTACGTTGTTACACAAAACCAGCTATTTACAACTCTATTTTCCTGTACATAAGGTTCATAACTTAGTTCTTTTTTTGTATAACTTTATCCTAATTGGATTAGCCAATATTCATTTCATCCACTTTAATCTTGTGTATATCTATCGTAAAAAGTGCAACCATTTTTCCTTGACCTCTTATTTTCAATTAGTCTCTATTAGGTTAAAGTCTTATCTTTATTGGTACATTAATTGATTGTTAAATAAATTGCTTTGGGAGTGGGGGACGCTTTACGTAATGTTTTTCTATTATTCTTCATCACTTAAATAGTATACAGGGTCCTTCTTAAGGCCACTCCTCCCATTTTCAAGACTCTCTTTCTTACAAGCAAACTTTTGCAATTAGCTATCCCGCTTCAATTGCGAGGCGCCGGTCGGAATTTTCCGTTTTCTTTCAAAACTTGTATGATTTATTATGAATTTTCAAAAAATAAGAAAACCACATCATTCTGTATTGTATTGTGAAGAATGTTGTAAATTTTCATATTCTTCTGATCAACAATGTAAGAGTAAAACGGTTACAACTGGAAAAAAAGAGGTGACTTTGGATTCGTTTTTCTTCAGTTTTATTAATTAAAATAGATTTCGAGAAAAACCACATCACTTCTCATATCCTGTAGATTGTTCAGTTTTGTTTTCTGCTTAAAAAGTGCCATAGTTAATGTATAAAATGGTTACAAAGTTACTCAAAACCGGGCGGACGCCCCTTAGACACCTTTTTAAGGGGATGATCAGACCGTCACACTGAACAATTTTCTTTATGGCACCAACATCGAAATTGCGAAAAAAAATCTGCTCGTCCATACAAAACTCCAAACCTACTTGAGCCAAAATATTTATGGGACGGCTGAATTTTTTTTCGCGATGTCGATGTTGGTGCCATAGAGTAAGTTGTTCAGTTTGATGGTCTGATCATCCTTTTAAAAAAGTGTCAGCATATTAAGAAGGACCTTTTACAGGCTTATTATTTTTATTTATATTTAACTAAACTCCATTAAGACTGTTTTGAATGACAGAAACAGAGATTTGAAACGCATTTTTAGAACAGCATTAGTTACGTCCATGATATTATGTCGGATAGATAGGTCTTTCTGATAATATGATGATTATATCTTTCTGATAAATAAATTATATTTGCTAACCAAAATTGACCAGAAAGTAGAACAGGAAACGGAAAAATCTTTTCGTCCTTATTCCGAAAGAATTCTAGATTTTGACGACCACGACTTCAAAAAATTTCGTCTGTTTTCGTCGTTCGTTGACTTTCTAAAAGTATTCCAGAAAATATTCCAAAGATAAGAAAATAGAATGGAATTTTTAAATGTAGAGCACCAATTTTGGTGCTCAATTTTAATAACTAGGAATCGCGTTGCAGGTTGGTTGCCTGCTTTCCGGCTGGCCACGAGGCTGCACCACTTTGTGGGTTATATCACCTAAAAATATTTACTATCGGACAACATTAAGCACATTTTGTTATTTATACTGGAGATTGGCAAAATCATCGACACCACGCAGGAGCCACAATTTGAAGGTTAAAGTATAATAAATTAGTATTAACTAGGTAGGTACTCGTCTATTCTTAGATTCTTTATTGTACACAAAAAACATAATTTCGCTAAAAATACAGTAAGTTTGTGATGTACAAAGGCGAGCTTATAAGAGTTTTCTTCCAACAAACCGTTGAGTGAGAGGAAAACTAATATGTTTGGGTAAATCTCTTTAAAACTGGTGCTCTCGGCGGAATGGTATGATTCAGACTTGTACGTCACGTTTTTTTTTGTATTTACATGCTCTCGATTATATTCCCCGATGGGGTAGTCAAAGATATTCTGAAAACATCCACGTTTCACTAGGCTAGTAGTACCGAAGCTCTGTCTATTGTGATGGGTGAGCCCGTCTTGCCACAGTGAGCACTTCTCCATTCTAATTTATCACATCTCTGGAGCCCCAGTGTATCACATGTGAATCCACCACGCGTTTATCAATTTTTTAAATAAAATTAATCATCTGGAGTCACAGGTTAAAATTGGTGCTGAATTAGTGAATAATATGCACCTTTAACTAAATAATACACCAACCATACAAACACAAATCCATATGTGTGGTCTAAGCCGTCGACAGTTTTAACTTATCATGAACGTAAAATGTTTTATTACAACACGTGGATTGAATTACATTATTATATTTAAATCAGCTAGTTAGCGCGATTCACATTATTATACAGGGTGTAAACTTAAATGCGTTACAAACTTTAGGGAGCAACATAATATTGAAACCAACGACCAACCTAACTAGAATAAAGAAGTGCGAGTCGGGCTACTCGCACACCCAGGAGGGTTCCGTACCACACCACAACAAAACATATTAACTTAAAAAAAAATCTCCAGGTCCTTTAGAACGAGACTGACTCAAACTTGGCCAGTTTAAATTATTTGTTTTTATACTGTAGAATTTGCTCTATAATCGCACCAAGTTTGACAACTGTATGTATTACCGTTTATACGATAGAGCGAAAAGAAAAAACTTTGATTTTTATCAACGTACGTACGTACGTTTTTTTACTAGTTTCTTGTATGAGGAATTATTATTTACCCCCTTAATTTTCAACTTTTTGTCATTTTTATTATTTGTTGACAAATCCGTCGTACGCACATTCTGTGAAAATTTCAACTGTCTAGCTATTACGGTTCAAAAGTTACAGCCCTAAATAGGTAAGACGGACGGACAATGTAGGCTTTAGTAATAGGATCCCGTTTTTACCCTTTGGGTACGGAACCCTACACAAGAAAACCAAAAGGGAAGGGAAAATGCTTATTGCGGATATCCTATGATCCATATTGCACAGTTTTTTAGCGCAGCGGCTCCTACTACGGAACTCTAAAACCACAGGAAAAACAGTCATTGACCTAAAAAATTCAAAATTTCCCTAAAAAAACGTTAACACAATTCCAGAACACACTGGCTTGCAAATAAACTGAAACAACAATTAGATGCCACGCCACTGTCTGGTAATAAAAATGGCCTACTTTTGCTCAATTATTGTTGTGGCCTAGAAATTTTTTATTGAATTTGCGCTGTTATCAACTTATGTCTCTACCCATGGTGGCACCAGCTCGTAAGGGAAAACTGAATGAATTATAATTATTCTTATGGTATAACGTTTATTTAATTGCTACTACGAATGTTTTCGGGGTGGGGAATACCTACTACAGGGTGTTAGCTACTCAGTCCTACGAACTTATACAGGGTGAAATTGATATCATGGGCATCCTTTTAAACTAAGAGTCTACCCATCAAACTGAACAACTTTTACTATGAGAGCAAACCAATCGGAGAAAAAAAAAATCTGCTGTTGCATACATTTGAGTCGAGTAGGCATTGCAGTTTAGTAAGGGACAGCAGATTTTTAGTTGCTCCGATTGGTTTGCTCCCATAGTAAAAGTTGTTCAGTTTGATGGGTAGACTCTTAGTTTAAAAGGATGCTCATGATATCAATTTCACCCTGTATATTTGACGACTTTATTTAAATTGGCATCTCTACTAAAAAGCGGCCGTTTTTTTCTTTTTTAAAAATTTGTATGTTTAGCACCTGTTTTGTACCTTTAAAAAACCTATAAAAGTATTCTATGAAAATAGCTTGAAGGCTTTTGTAGTTTGTCAAGTGGGCACTTTTTTTTAATCTTTTGTTTTTTTTTTTTATCAAACTAAGTAAGTACAAGGTTTATTTAATTCATTATCGAAAGACAGTATAATGCACTAAACATAACAACAACACTCTAAAATTAAACCTTCTAAATAATAATATTAGCAAAAGAATGTACAACTTACGGCTATGGTTAAAAATAAAGTAGATAAAAATTTAAATCTTTATTATTGTGGCGAGGGCGCCACTGGACTCGAATAGCCCTCTTAATGATAAGAAAAGAGTGAGTGCTGAAATGACGGCTAAGAGAGCGCCGACCCCAAATTGGGATTGGAAATGGGCAAGAGAATGATGAATACGGAACCCTAAAAATCGTGTTCTATTCTCAATCACATAGTATAAAATAAAGTGAGATACAAACTTTTGTTTTCAGTTTTTTTTTCAATCTAGCAGTTCAGGAAAGTTTCAAACAAAAAACAAAGTTCAAAGCATTTTGTTTTTAAAGTTGTCGACTTTTGAAAACTTTGATGGAGCGAATTGAATTATACTGAAGAGTATCGAGTTAGGAGTTTTAGAAATAGGCACCATTCACATTCACGACCGTAAGCCCTTTTGGAGTGGTCAGAAGTTCTGCTACAACTACCAACTATCTTTTTAAGAGGATGTAATTCGGAGTGCTCCATACAAACGAAGTCTGGCTATACAGGGTGTAACATTAAATGGGACTCTTACTTAAAGGGGTGCTTCAGACCATCAAACTGAAAAACTTTTATTGTGGGACCAACTGCCTCCGTGGTCTAGTGGTTAAGAGCATTGGCTCTCGATACGGAGGTCATGGGTTAGATTCTCACAGGGGACACCTAGTGATATGTCACTTTGTGCGGTTTTCCCCAGTTGGTTAGGGCATTGCAGGCTGAATCACCTGATTGTCCGAAAAGATAAATGATTCAGTGCTTCGGATGGCACGTTAAGCCGTTGGTCCCGGCTACTATCTCTGGTGGTAGTAGTTGTTAAATAAAAACCACGTCAGAGGCCGTAAGGCGGTCGTAAAAACTCTGACACCAGGGCTCTGCCCACACGATAAGAAGAAGAAGTCGGACCAACACTGATATCGAGAAAGAAATTCCGCAGTCCCGTACAAATTTCTCGATGCGGTTTCTATATGGTCCCATAGCGTTCCCATACGTTTATACGGTTAAAAATGGCCATGTGTGTGTCGGTTAAAAAAGGGGCAGTGCAACTAGTTAACAACAATGTTAACAGAGCTTGCACAGTGGGTGGCCTTTTGCCTTATTTAGGTTAATAGACATAATTCAAATGATTCATAATCATAAAGCATGGTTGGCATTAAAGTGCTGTCTCATGAAGAATGTTGGGCGCAGGATGTTGTGTGAACATTCATTAATAGACACATTCATACGCGTTGGTATGCGCATGCGCCATGAGAATCGCATCACGACAAACTATTACAGATACAGGGTGTCAGGGTAACCAGCAGCATTACTTTAAGGGGTGATTTTACCAATGATACTGAACAACATTTCCTAAGAAACCTAAAGCATTATTAGTAAAAAATATTTTGGACTTCCCATACTAAATGCAATCAGCTGATTGATCTTTTGTATGAAAAGTAGAAAAAAAATTACGAATTTCCTATATTCTTTGGGGAAATTGTTCAGTATCATGGGAACAATCAGCCCTCAAAGTAATGCAACTGTTTACTCTACACCATGTATAAAAAATTTAGCTTTTTTGACGTCATTTATAAAATAATAAATAAATAAAAATAAAAATCGTTTATTTCAGACAACTTAATATAGTATAGTATAGTATAGTATATTTATGATATTGGACATCCAGCTGATTTAATTAGTGTTCCGTTTTGCCAATTTTGGTACGGAACACTAAAAAGATCTTATACGGAGTGTAACAAAACACCCAGTAATACTGGAAGGGGCGGGCGGTGATTCAGAACATCAAACTGAACCACTTTCACTATGGAGCCAACTCTGAAGAAAAAATTAAAAAAAAAACTGATTCCCCATACATCTGAGTCGAGCCGGTACTGCAGTTTTATATGAAACAGCAGATTTTTTTGCTACCATAGTAAAAGTTGTTCAGTTTGATGGGTACAGACTCTTAGTTTAAAAGGATGCTAACGATTTCAATTTCACCCTGTATATTTTATCTCGCTATGATAACGATAACAGAAGCCGGCGCCATAGTGAACAATTACTATGACGGTGCGGACGAAGTCGCGGGCAAAATCTAGTAGAGCTACTTGTAATGAAGTTGTAGCCAAGATTCTAACCACTTTTCATCATCATCATCATATCAGCCGATATACGTCCACTGCTGGACATAAGCCTCCCCAAAACTGGGGGATTTGCCATAATCGCCACGCTTGGCAGGCGGGTTGGCGATCGCAGTTGGATTGAATGTGTGTACTCAGAGGATGCTGCTGCCCATCCTCCGGTAGATCCCTTAGTCGCCTTTTACGACACCCATATGGGAGGAAATGGGGTGGTGCTATTCTTAGCCGACACCACACGGACAACCACTTTTGCATGAATCATATTATTAGTATGTCGAATTCTGAATCTAAAATTGTGGATGTAGAAAGAAATATGCCCCATATAGATCGAGGAGCGATGATTGTGCAATAAATATTGCGGTGCGCCGGCGCAGACGAGCTTGACTGACACGCGCCAGACTTACTCTCTGATCTCGAGCTTTTGGCTTGGTACAAGTTAGAATCGGAAGAGTTTTAGGGCTGCATAAGGGAGGTAACTGTCGACGTATTGGCTATGTGCGAAGTGGGTGTTGGGAACTGTCAAATCGATCGCAGCGCACACTGTGGCAGAAATTTGAACTACTAACGGCGAAAGTGTCAGATTTGCTTGAATCTATGCAAATCCGCACACTCATTCAATACTCAAACATCCAAACCAGCAAATACTAATACTTAAAATTAAGTAGGGATGTTTTTATTGCCATCTATGTGTTCACAAAAAAAAGATTTTTCGCAATTCAACCCCCAAAGGTGTGAAAACGGTGGTGAAAGTTTATATGAGAATTTTGTAACAAAGAATGGGAATCCCAGCTAGTTAGGTACTATAACATTTTTAATATAGTCAATATTGCTCATTTATTTAGTTTTTACTTTATTTTAAATTAAAATAAAAAACTTTATCCTAACATTTTATGTACAAATAATCCACGGGGCCGTATTGCGCTAGATGGCGCTAGTGTCGTGCACACAGCAAATAGAAGAGAATTAATCTAAGTTTTGAATGATTCCCTTTCTGTATTGAAACGACACATTCGCGCGCTTACTATGGGAGCAAACCTAAGAGCAATCGGAGCAAAAAAGAAAAAAAATGTTTCGAGTAGGCATTGCAGTTTATTTTGGAACTTTTTTTGCTCCGATGGGTTTGCGTCCATAGTAAAAGTTGTTCAGTTTGATAGATAGACTCTTAGTTTAAATAAAAGGACGCTCATGATATCAATTCCACCCTGTATATCGTAAAAAATAGTATTTTTTTAGACGTTTAGTAGATAAACAACAAACAAGTAGCATAATAAATACAGGGTGTAAGTGACAGCCTAGTAAATACTGAAACGGTGAATTAAGACCATCAAACTGAACAACTTTCACTATAGAGCCTACAGGAAACGCGAAAAAAATATGCCATACATTTTAGTCGGGTAGGTAGGTATAGCAGTTTTGTATGGGACGTCTGATTTTTTCGCGTTTCCTGAGTTTGTTCAGTTTGATGGTCTGAGTTCACCGTTTCAGTATTTGCTAGGCAGTCACTTATATGTATAACTAGCGATACAGGTGCAATGCTGATACTATGCATGTATTATATAGATATAAACCTTCCTCATGTATCACTCTATCTATTTAAAAAACTGCATCAAAATCCGTTGCGTAGTTTTAAAGATCTAAGCATACATAGGGACAGACAGACAGCGGGAAGCGACTTGTTTTATACTATGTAGTGATTAACTGTTTTTTTTCACTCTAAATACCACCGACATTTTATTTATTTTTTTAACCCTTCGCCCTCATTTTAAACCGCATCAAAGCTGAAGTAAACCGTACTGGATCGATCTCGCATTAAAATGTATTTCGGGATGGCAAGATTAATATTTTTTGGCAGAAACTCAAACTAATGCGCGTATAGTGAAACTCTGCAGACTTTGCGGACGCCATTCATACCGCAGACATATTTCTCAGCCATTTTGTTTTTTTTTTATATATTTTGTAATACTTAATCATATTTATATCATACAATCTGTAGGTATCTATAAATCTTCTACATAAATAAATATATCTATCTACAGGCTGTAACAAAAGAGGGTCACTTTCTCTACAGGGTGTTGGGGTAAACAGTTGCATTACATTAAGGGGTGATTGTACCCATGATACTGAACAACTTTCCCAAAGAAACCTATAGGAATTTCGTAAAAAAATGTTTGTACTTCCCATACTAAATGCAATCAGCTGATGGAAGTTTTGTATGCTTAATAATTTGTATTATAGTTTTCTTTGAAAAAGTTATTCATTATCATGGGTATATTAATCACTCCCTAAAGTAATGCAACTGTTTACCCTAACACCCTGTATAATAATTGAAGCCAACATCGAAATAAAACAGCTGTTCCATACATTGAAGTCGACTCCGTACGGGTAAGTACAACAGTTTTGTGGTAAAATATCGTGAGGAAACCTGCATACGATGAAGAAAATTCTGATGTGTATGTGAAGTCTACCAACCAGCATTGGGCACGCGTAGTGGACTAATGCCCATACACCCTCCCTGAGGGTAGGCCCGTGCCCTGCAGTGGGACGTATATAGGCTAATGGCTAATGATGATGACTTACGGTTTTATATAAAACAGCAATTTGTTAAATTTTTATTTCGATTTTATTTCCACAGTGAAAGTTGTTCAGTTTGATGGCGTAAACTAAACCACCTCGTTAAATTTCCCTCTTTTGTTACACCTAGCAACACCAACTTTGGGTGCTCATTGAAAATATTTGAGATAATAAATTATAGTATTAATATTATACTATTATAATATTTATAATGCATCAGCATTGAGACAAATTTATCTGGTTTGTAAAAGCAATAGATAAAGGTTCCATTTTTATTTCATTTGGCTACGGAACCCTAAACACCAATATAAGTATATGCTCACAACTATATTCCCCGAGGGGGTAGTCAGAGATATTCTGAAACTTCTGAACATCACGTACCACCAAACACCAATAAATTATAAAATAACGTCACAAACCATTTTGTACACCATTGATATCACTTGTTGAAGTTTTCCCCATAAGTGGACATAATCCAGTCTTCTGTGTACCTGGAAAATACAAATATTTTGTTAATATTTTATTAATTAAGATTAATATTACTATGCAACCAATTTTGTGAGCGTCTAAGTTAAATAACGTTTAATGTCCTTGGGACTTAGGGGGTGCTTCAGACCATCATTCTGAACAACTTTTACCACAGTACCAATAACGAAATCGCGAAAAAAATCAGCTCTTACGCGCGTCCTATTGCCATCGCTCGCGCGATCATGCGTTCGTCCGACGAAAATCATTGTGCCACTGTGCGTTTCAACATACTTATAACTGCGGAATATCCTATAGAAGGTCGTGCTATCATGAGATGCGATCGAATTGTTCTATTTCTATTCAGATATAAGTATGTTTAAACGCACAGTGGCACAATGATTTTCGTCGGACGAACGCATGATCGCGCGAGCGATGGCAATAGGACAGCGCCTTACACCTTGTTTGTGGTATAAAGAACACTATTAATTCGGAGCGCGCTTCACGTCGGCTAAAGTGTCAAACCTCGTAACTCCATTTTTATTCAAAATTACATTTTTATACTATTTTATTCCTAATTTCTGAACGCATCCATGGCAAAACTCTTAAATCCTTTTAAAAATCCGTTACAGTTTACAATGATAAATAGCATATATGCTCACGACTATATTCCCCGAGGGGGTAGTCAGAGATATTCTGAAACCTCAGAACATCCACGTTTCACTAGTAGTACCGAAACTCTGTCCAGTGTGACGGAGAGTGAGCCCGTCGCCACACGCTCAATGATAAATAGAAAACCACGTAACTCCATTTTGTTGGAAGCAAACCACGTATGTCCCCCCGCTCAGTAATGCACGATATGGCGTAATGACCGTTTTACAATTATCGTGATGACGTTTTTTGTCCGTCCTGTAAATTTTGATCTAATGAAGTTACGAGGTCTGACACTTTAAGGTGGACTTCCGATGCCAGCGGCCGATGCGACTAACGCGCGCGTCTGACGCGAGGTTCTGTCATATATGACAGAACCTCGCGTCAGACGCGCGCGGCCGACGACAGACCTCACTTCCGAGGTCAGCGACTGACGCGTGCCTATTGTGCAGAGTGTTATCACTTTAGGGTATTTTCCCCGAAATTTAGAGTATGTTTTTATGTTTCGGTGCTTAAACAAAAACATAAAAACACAAACAAAAAAACCAATACATATTTTAATAAAGAATATTTGATTGATTGACAGATTGATAGGTTTAGAGAATATATGAATGCATTTTTTTACAGGGTTTATGATAAAATACATTTTTGGGAGTAATTAGACCCTTGGCTTTTTAACCTGTACATGGATCGCTGTCTAGCTAATAATTATGTAGGCAAGAGAGATTTCCCGAAAAAAGAAAAAGTACTTTCAAGTGGCTCGATAGATGGTGTTATCGCAACGTGGATGAGCGACCTTGCAGATAATAAAATACAAATAAAATAGTAAAAATTAAGCAAATTTTCGGTAAAAACTTCGTAATATTTCTGGCAAACATTCTTGTTCTGCGTGACGTCAGAGCATAGCCGCGCGCGGCCGCGGCCGATGCGATAGACATCGGCCGCGCGCGTCTGACGCGTGCGTCAGTCGCTGGCATCGGAAGCGGCGCCATACGATTTCATAGTAACTAGTATGGCCGCATCGGCCGTCGGCCGCGAGCCGCGCGCGTCAGACGCGTCGGCCGCTAGCATCGGAAGTCCACCTTTATACCGACGTCATACAAACGAAATCTGGTAATATTTTCAAAAATTTTCAAGAACAATCTCTAATCTCTATACTTGTATGTTGTCAGATTTTCGTTAAAATATACAGTTTCAATTGCTAGGATTAATTTCAGATTTGTATGGAAATCTTAGAGGCACTGTAATTTTAAAACTATACATTATGACGAAAATCTGACTTTATACAAACATAGAGATTATTTTCTAGATTGCTTCTGAAAATTTGCATTTACTAGAATTGGTTAGTATTGAAAATATAAGAATAAAATAAATAAAATAAAATAAACATCGGAAGTGGAATTATATCCTCTTCAAGGTTTTAAACTTGAAGAGCATTGCCCACATCTAACTTACTGAAGATTTCAGGATGAAATTATATTCAATTCAATAATTATTTGTACTTTCTTTTTAACATTTTGGCAACTAAATAATAAAAACGCATAATAAACTACTAAATAATAACTTTACCCAGAAAATTACTTAGTTCTAACAGATAGCTTAAAGTCACGGCACGCAAATAGTGTTATCAGGCAATTTCGCTATAAAAAGCTGGATTCCAACTTTGCAGTTGTAATAATTCAGTGCTATTTAGAAAAATACAGTTTTTGCAACGCAAAGTTACTAAGTAGTGAAATGGGCAATGATCCAATGTACAATCATAGTAAATTAATACAGGGTGTTAGGGTAAACAGTTGCATTACTTTAAGGGGTGATTGTACCCATGATACTGAACAACTTTCCTTAAGAAACCTATAGGAAATTAGCAAAACAATTGTGGACTTTCCATGCCAAATGCAATCAGGTGATCGAACGTTCGTATGAAAAGTAGAAATATTTTTTTGCTAATTTCCCTTTTTACCCGACTGCGGCAGGAGGGTTATGTTTTTCGAGCGTATGTATGTATGTATGTATGTTTGTATGTATATTTGTTTGGCACGGCCTACAGCCTAAACGGCTTGATGGATTTGGATGTCTGAGGTGTCGTTAGATTTGTAAAAATCGTGAGAGTGACATAGGCTATATAATTTTATTATGGCGTCTGCGAATTAAAAAAAGAGAGGGGGAATAAAATTTTTTTTTTTGTGGAAAATTACAATATGGGTATCAAATGAAAGCTAGTAAACAGACGATTCCAAATATATCTATATTATAGTACTTTTATGCTACCATTTCGACACAACACTAAAAAGTATGAAATAAACTAAATTATTAAGAAAACCAAAAAACCCGACTGCATAAAAAAACTATTAACTGAAAAGAGAAAAACAAGCTCTATAGTCACTAATCAGCTATAACAACACTAAGCAAATATAATTAGAATGTTATTAGGTAGGTATTGCAGGCGTGGACAAACCAATAGATAATATATATGTTTCTATGTGTTTATAATTCTTCTTTGTCCCCGTTTGCGATACCTACCTAATAACATTCAAATTATACATATTTGCTTAACGTTGTTATAGCTGATTAGCGACTATAAAGCTTGTTTTTCTCTTTTCAGTTATTACCTTTGGGAAAGTTGTTCAGTATTATTATATTTTATATGAGAATAATTAAATGTAATGCAAGTGTCTACCCTAAAACCTTGTATACAGGGTGTACAATAAAATGGGACAGCTACTCAAAGGGGTGCTTCAGACCATCAAACTGAACAACTTTCTCTATGGGACCAATATCGAAATCGCGAAAAAAAAATCCGCTCTCCCATACAAAACTGCAAACATAACTCGACTGAAATGTATGGGACAGCAGATTTTTTTTTCGCGATTTCGATATTGGTCCCATAGAGAAAGTTGTTCAGTTTGATGGTCTGAAGCACCCCTTTAAGTAGCTGTCCCATTTTATTGTACACCCTGTATAAATAAAATATAAATGCTGTTCGCTGGTAAGCGCATCTAGTATAAAATACAGGGTCCTTCTTAATATGCTGACACTTTTTTGATCGGATGATCAGACCATCAAACTGAACAACTTTCTCTATGCGACTAAAATCTTAACCGCGAAAAAAAAAATCTGCTGTTCCATACTAAACTGCAAACCTGCTTGAGACAAATGTATGAGACAGCAGATTTTTTTTGCGATTTCGATTTTTGTCCCATAGAGAAAGTTGTTCAGTTCGATGGTCTGATCATCCCCTTAAAAAAGTGTCAGCAATTAAGAAGGACCCCTGTATTATTAGTACAAAGGAGACGGAGAAATGTAATTGCATATAAAAAAATCTACCTAAGTTACATACGAATACGATCTACATCAAAAACGCTTTCGTTAGCAAATTCCAATTAAAGTTTACATACGATTAAAATTTATAAGTGTTTGAATAAGAACGCAGTGTAGGATAAATTTACTGTCTCAACTCTCTCAACTTTAAGATAAATTATGACTTTGGTTGCATAACGATTGTTACAACTGAACAAATGAATAAGTCAAAAAAGCGAAAAGTTTAAAGTTAGGTGTACTGTCTAGGTTATTGTCCCAGGATTTCTACTCGTGTCCTATACCACCAATTTAATTACTAATACCCCAACTGCACAAATTTCTACAAAATATCGAAGGGTCTAGAAAATATCTAATAGATATCTAGTAGATATATCTGTGCTGTGTGGGTAGAATTTTAAGGATGTATTCAGACCATACAGAAATTACGCGCTCCCCTATTCAGAAAATGAAAATAAACAACTTTCCCTTAGGAACATGGGTCGATAATCGAGAAATTTTTTGGGCCTCCCATAAAAAAGTGCGGATCAGCGGATCCAAATCGATGGGAGATCCAAAAAAATTATCTTATCTAATGAAATGAAACGAAACACATTCCAGGAGTGCGATTTTTGAATCTCATTCACTGAGTTCAGCAGTTGAAAATGTCAAAATTATTATGGAGATACGCATCTTTCTATACTGCTGATTTGACTTTAAAAAATCCCACTCCCGAAATATGATTTTTGAAAGTCAAGTCAGCAGTAGAAAGATATATGCATATCTCCACAGTAATTTTGACATTTTCAACTGCTGAACTCAGCGAATGAGATTCAAAAATCGCACTCCAGGTCATTTTAACTTTAAGTTTAAAATAGGGCGTAAAGTTAACTTTTATGGAACCCTATTCATAGAATAACTAATACATTATTCTTATGCCCTATTATAGGGTGAGTCCGACACGCTCTTTACAAGGTTTCTAGAAATAAATCTACTCAACTCTTTTTAACACTTAACTTGACTTAACATAACCCAGCGGCGGACTAAGCCCGCCGGAGGCCCGGGGCGGCAAAACTAAATGAGGCCCCCGGTCTTTCCAGAAATTGATATCTACAATAAAATTCTTTTGAGCCGTGGCAAAAACTTAACATCGGAGCCCCTTCGTTCGATAGGCATAGGTAGCAAGTATTTTGTCCCAGGAAGATCCAGGTCCTACAACACGGAGCGAGCGAAGCGAGCCTGACATTCGTACAATGTAAAACCTAGAGCGAGCGAAGCGAGCTCGAAATTTCACTGAATTCTGGAGCGGGCAAAGCTAAGTGAAATTTTACAGCAATATAATGAGATCAGTGAAATAAGATTTAAATCATTGAGCGAGCGAAGCGAGCTCGAGTTTTTTTACGACTTAAAATCTGGAACGAACAAAGTAAGCTCAAGATTTAACTGCACACCAACAGTGCAACTGCAACTGCAACTGTATACTATGAAAAGACATAGGTACCATCCAAAACCAAGAGCGAGCGAAGCGAGCTCGAGACTTCCCTGAATTCTGGAGCAAGCAAAGTGAGCTCAAGATTTTAGTGCAATGTGTCTAGTCAGGAGCGAGCGAAGCGAGCTCGAGATTTTGCTTCATTATAACTCGACTTTTTAAGCTCATGCCGAAATCGAGGCGATTGATGTATTAAACAAATAGCTGAAATGAGCTTATAATATAATGTTAATAGAGTAGGTGAAGGCGTATAAAATTAAAACCGGAGCGAACGATTCTATAATTATGACTGGGTTGTAGCATGAACTCAGTCTCAAAGCACAGAAAGCTATCAAAAAAACCAAGCGAGCGAAGCAAGCTCAAATTTTCGAAACACATTCTAATTCCAACCACATTGACCTTTCAAGAAGCGAGCTCATAATTATGCTAACTGCATAACAACTTGAAAAAGATTGAGCGAGCAAAGCGAGCTCGCAAATTCGCAATATTTTGGACTCTATTTCCTTCTTTGACTTTCAATGACTAACTTACGGGGCCTCCAACTTCAAACTGCAGTTGGGACTGGGGTACCGGAGGCCAGGGCCTCCGGAGCGAGCGAAGCGAACTCATAATTATGCTAACTGCACAACAACTTGAAAAAGATTTAGCGAGCGAAGCGAGCTCGCAAATTCGCAGTATTTTTGACTCTATTTCTTTTCTTGACTTTCAATGACTAACGTACGGGGCCTCCAACTTCAAACTGCAGTCTCAGAACCTGTTCTGCTTCTGGCCTCCTGAGGCCCGGGCCTCCAACTCTAAACTGTGTCTTTACTTGCTATATAAACGTCATTATTTTGGTTTTGATTAAAAAAAGGGATTCTCTTCTCGAGATTCGGAGGCCCCCCAAGACTGGGGGCCCGGGGCGGACCGCCCCTCCGCCCCCCCCCCTTAGTCCGCCAGTGACATAACCTTAAGCCAAAATAAATAATCCTAAGATTTACGAGGTCGTTTTAAAGTAAATTTTAAGACCTTAAGCTAGAGAGCGTTAAATAAATCAATAACATATAAAATGAAGTCGCTATAAAAATCCAATCCACATCATAATAAAAAGAGGGCATAAATAGTACAATAAAACTCAGTTTGAACCCAAAAGCTCTTCGAGACATCTTATATCCCTAGGGGCTATAGAATAAGGCTAGTGGTGAACTGCGAAAGTTGCGAAAAGTTGACGAGAAACGATCCTAGTAACAGAAAAGGTCTATAGTAGCGGTATTAAGCTATACAGGGTGTAACAAAACACCCTAGTAAGGGGGTTCTGCAGACCATTAAACTGAACAACTTTCACTATGGAGCCAACATCGAAATCGAAAAAAAAAATCCGCTCTTTCATACAAAACTGCAGTACCGTCTCGACTCAAATGTATTGGGACGGCAGATTATTTTTATTTTTTCTCGACGTTGGCTCCATAGTGAAAGTTGTTCAGATTGATTACTAGGGTGTTTTGTTACACTCTGTCTGTATAGTGGTGATTCTCATCTACAGGGTGAAATTGATATCATTAGCGTCCTTTTTAACTAAGAGTCTACCCATCAAACTGAATAACTTTTATAATGGGAGCAAACCAATAGGAGCAAAAAAAAACAGGTGTTCCATACTAAACTGCAATGCCTACTCAACTCAAATGTATGCAACAGCAGATTATTTTTGGCTCCGATCGGTTCGCTCCCATAGTAAAAGTTGTTCAGTTTGATGTGTAGACTCTTAGTTTAAAAGGATGCCAAATGATATCAATTTCTCCCTGTATTAGTACAGCTACCTACCAGCAATTCGCACGAAGAAGTTTGCTTCTTCTTTCATAGTGCGCACGGCTAAGGAGTGGAACGCACTGCCTGCGGACCTGTTCCCTGAGCAATACAACCTGGGCCTCTTCAAGGCAAGAGTGAATAGGCATCTTTCTAGGTAAGCATGCTACATCTTCGGCCTCATCATCACTCAACATCAGGTGAGATTGGGGTCAAATGTTTACCTATCGAACATAAAAAAAAAAAAAAAAAAAAGCTACTTATTCTGCTAATGTAGAGCTTTTGTGCTACTGGTGACACTAACAATCCGGGAAGTTATAAAACAACAATGTACAGTCTGCCGCAATAAGTTGTAAAGTCTTTTGTTCTACGTCGTAGTTCTAAAGTGTATACAACGTGTTAATGAATTAACGCAAAACTAGAAAGTAGTTTGTTTAGAATCGAGAGCAGAATCGAATTATCATGGTTTCAACAAGGGTAATTTTTTTCAAAATATTAAATAAATTTTGTTTGCAAAATTTAAAAATTTCTGAACCCGATGTCAACCCACCGCACGGGCACACTCACCCTGCTTACAATCAAAACAAGATTATAAAAATGTATCCATGAATACGTTAGCGCTTTCTTTCAGTGCTGAAAAGATAACAAATATTTTTGCCTCCAAACTTAAAATGTGAATAACTTTAAATTTTAACTATCAAAATAATAAAATTATTGTTTCAACCTAATTATTTTGTCATAAATCAGTTGGGGTGTATGAGGTTTTGCGCTAATTTATTAACACGTTGTATAACTTATTGCGGCCGACTGTACCTATGCAGGGTTTAAACTTAAAGGCGTTACAAGAGGGTATTTCAGATCATCAAACTGAACAACCTTTATTGCTGGACCAACATTGAAATTGGAACAGAGAAAAAAAAACTGTTTATACAAAAAAAATCGGTCGAGAAGATATTGGCATTTTCTATGGACCAACTGTCCGAAAAACTTACAATATGGAGCCAACATTCAAATCGCGAAAAAATATTCTTCTTCTTCTTGTAGTGCCATCTCCTATCGGAGGTTGGCTATCATTAGGGCTATTCGGACCCTGGAGACTGCAGCCCTGAACAGTGAGGTAGAGTTCATATTGAACCATTCACACAGGTTCTTAAATTGCTTTGTAAATTAAAATTTAGGCATTGTGTTTCACTCAGCTTATGTCTGGCTATGGCAGAATAACAGAGGCAGCTGATTTATTCAACTGTCGCTGAGCCGTAGACCTTTTTGTCTTGTTTTTTTTATATAAATGTTTATTCTTGTGTTACAACAGAAAACAACACTTTTATTTTTAATGTCCTTCTGTATTAATATAACCTACTTCTGTTTGTGTACGAATGTAAAAGACTAATAAACGATTTTTAATTTAATTTAATTTAATTTAAGCCAGGAAGTCCTTCTTCTACCAGGCATTCGTCTTCCCAAAATTTTCCCTTGTATAATAATCTGGAGAAGTTGATATTTTTCACTTCTCATAATGTGACCGAGGTACTGAAGTTTCCGAGTTTTTATGGTTTCAGGATTTCTACTCTCTTGTTCATCGTCTCACAAAATATTTGCTGTTCCATACACTTGGGTCAAGTGGCCATTTAGTTTATGGAACAACGTGACGTATTTAATTACCCCTTATACAGGGTCCTTCTAAATACGCCGACAATTTTTTAAGGGGATGACAGGATCATCAAACTGAACAACTTTTTCAACATCGAAATCGCGAAAAAAAAAATCAGCTGTCCCATACATTTAGTTCGAGTAGGTTTGCAGTTTTGTATGGAAGAGCTGTTTTTTTTTTAAAGAAAGAAAGAAGAAAGAATGAAAATGGCTTTATTGCCAATTATTACTAAAAAAGACGTACGTACGTATGCGGACCAAATTGGTAGCGTACTTAAGAAGGGTCAAATGTACCCGAAACCGACGAGCGTGTATGAAACGACTTATGAGTGTGGAAGAGGCGAAAGAGGTGTGTCAGGATCGTAGCCGATGGCGATCTATTGTCTCTGCCTACCCCAATGGGACACAGGCGTGAGTATATGTATGTATGTATTACTAAAAAAGAACATACAAAATTAAACATACAACAAATAAAAAAAATAAAAATCAAACAATTAAAACAAAAAGAAAAGACAAACATAATTACTGGCTATACAGCCCTGTATAGCCAGTAATTATGTTTGTCTTTCAGTGCTGGAAAGGACTGGTTGTCAGGGCTGGACAGGGACTCAGCTAAGCTGGCTACAGTCAGTAAGCAGCGCTGTTTTTCAGCCCTGCCCTTGCTCCTACAGATGTTTTGTTTTTGCGATTTCGATGTTGGTGCCATAGAGAAAGTTGTTCAGTTTGACGGTCTGATCATCCCCTTAAAAAACTGACAGCATTTATTAAGAAAGACCATGTATATTTATAACTACTGGCTTCTTCTGGCACCTAGGAATCTCTCTGCCCAACGTCACAATAATAATCTAAGAACCATTGTCCATTTTAAAGACAAATACCTAAGCTAACAAACCGACTAAGCGTGTGTCTTTTTGCATTGCATTTTCAAGAATCCTTATAAACCGGCATTACGATTAAACCACTGCTAGACTATGCGATTGAAAAATCGACCAGTATACACCAGCCTAAAGTGCAGAAACATAATAAAATAAGCAAGTGAGACTAGGACGCCATCTTGAATGCATTCCTCTGCCGATTCCACAAGGACTATGACGTCACAACAGATTCCAGGAAACATACTAAGAGCTCTACTAAGAGGAAAGATTGTAAGGATAATCTGATGGAATCAGAGAATTGAATGATGTGGTTAAGAAGTGACAAGAGAGGTGTAAATATTGAGGAAATTTTTCTAAAATAAGCCGGTCAAGTGTGCGTATGAGACGTTAAAAGGGGTTCCGTAGATATTACACGTTTATAAACTTAAAAGCGTTACATACTTTAAAGAGTGCTTCAGACTATCAAACTGGACAACTTTTACGAAGGGACAAACTTTGAAATCGCGAAATCAATCATAAAATGTTGATCGAGTTAGTAACATTTTCTGTTGAACAGCTGATTTTTTCCCACCGTTTCAAAGTTGAACGCATAAAAAGTTTGATGGTTCAGACCAGGGAGGGGTGCTTCAGAGCACCCCTTAAAGGCATTTAATTTTAGACCCTGTGTACCTACAAACAATAAGACATCTTTGTAGTTTGAGAGAGACTTTTAGTATTCTGAAAAACAAAGCTTCGCTTCTTTTTCTTATCGTGTGAGCAGAGCCCTGGTGTCAGAGTTTTAGACCGCCTTACGGCCTCTGACGTTGGTTTTTATGTAACGACTACTACCACCAGAGATAGTAGCCGGGACCAACGGCTTAACGTGCCATCCGAAGCACTGAATAATTTTTCTTTTCACACAATCAGGTGATTCAGCCTGCAATGTCCTAACCCACTGGGGAAAAAGGCACAAAGTGACGTATGACTAGGTGTCCCCCGTGGGAATCGAACCCACGACCTCCTTGTCGAGAGCGCAATACTCTTAACCATTAGACCACGGAGGCAGTTCCTTTGTATAACGTAGTCATAACGTAAATAACTATCTAATATACTTATTTCTGTTTTCGCAGTCAGTCAGATGTGCCCTCTTGTGGGGCAAAACAAGCAAACTAATAACCGTACACGCATTTACGTTATGACGATGACGTAGGTACATCGAAGCCACTTTTGACCAAATTAACACTAGAATAGCCGAAAAAGTTACGTATTTTGACGTTTTGTAAAAATCGTAACTAATTACGGAATCCTAAAATAGATTTTCTTACGATGTGTGTCACAATTCTTACTAAGAATCTTTAAGTGGGTTTCTTATTTATCGAATAGGTACAAGATGGGAGGAAGAAACCTATCAATAATAAGTGATGACCGAATGCTAGCAAATTCGTACCTACCCAAATGGCACATGTAGCATTATAAGAGACCACTTTTGGTGTACACGGAAACTAAAGGCTGTATAAGATGGTGTTACAATGGTGTTAACAGCGCTGTTAACACCGATATAACTCTTATTTGGGCACAAGTTATACAGCCTAAGGTTCTATATTGGAATTATAATGGGCCACAAGGCATTATATCAGCTGCTTAACAGAGTACAAGTGTCCTGTTATACAGACTAAGCCATTATATTGGGGTTACTGCTATACTTAAATAACGCTTGAGGTTCTACATTATACTTCTAGCATCAGCAGAGTGTGTACATAAAAACCTGAATTTATTTTATTAGTAGAGTTAAATTCTTTAAATAAATTCCGTGAGTGTTGGTTATTAATGGCGTGAAGTTTTATTGAGAATTTGTGTTAACCTAGTTAAGTACACTTTTATAATATTAGCCTGTGAAAACATTTGGGAATGCAAGTTTATTGTGAATGTTTATATGGTTTTATAGCAAATTTTTTACGCACCTCGGAAATATTTCGTTTTTAATTAGAAATATTGTGAAAATAATTACACGTCAAAATATATGTGAACATTTTTTGTGTCTGATTTACATTTAATCATACAAAGTTTTATTTTATATTATATGTGTTTTACGTGTAAATAAAAGCAGAAATCATTAGTAAAACATAAACAACACCATAATTTTATTTATCATATTGTTTAGGTTATAAAGTTATAACAAAATGGCGCTTTCTTAAGAAACCTATGTGAACTCTTATAATCCTGAATTAACGACTATGGCTGTACAAGAGTACACACCGGTTCCTCTACAACGCTTATTGCAGTAAATAAGAGTTCAAGAGTATCTCGGAATACCTTTGGTGTTCACGAGTGCTAATATAACACCTTTAAGCAGCTTTGAAAAAGAGGCTAATAACAGAGTTGAGGTGAACCAATATAGAACCTTAAGCGTTAAATCACTCTACGTGTACACCACTTTACTGCCAAATGCTGTATTTCTGAGTTACAAGAGTATCTCGGAATACCTTTGGTGTTCACGAGTGCTAATATAACACCTTTAAGCAGCTTTGAAGGCTTAATTACAGAGTTGAGGTGAACCAATATATACTATAATGCTACATGTGCCATTTGGGTATAGATCAATAATTATTACATTAGTTAACAAGGGGTGCAAGTAAAGAACCTCCCCGAGTGGCGAACCCTGTCAGCCTCGTTACGACCAATGCTGACTGGCTAATCTTTACACTATGAAAGGTTCGAATCCCACAAGAGGCAAATATTTGTATCATGAATACGAATGTTTGTGCCCGCTATGTGCGAGGATCTTCTCCAAGAAGTGCCAAGTGCAGAAGTGTTGGCTATGGTAGCCACATGATAGCCCATCAACGCCAACAATGGAGTTGAAGCTGTCGCCGTGGCCGAAATCGGTCAGGAGCATTCATCATCATCATCATCACGAGTTATGGATGTTTGTATCTATCTAATGTAAGTACCTATTCTATGTCCTTTTCTAGTCATTATAATAAAGTCCTGGCTAGATTAAATATGAGACGGATAGATAATCTGGAGTGCAATTCACTAAGCGTCACATCGCTGTCAAAAACATCGACGAGCTCACAAATGTAGCATCCTTCTTGCATCCTTCAGATCGTCGAAGTTTTTATATGAGTTTGACACATGATATAACCATAGCGATCATACTGAATTGTCAGCTTTGCGCTTTGCTTTATTTATTAACTCAAGAATGAAAGAATGAACTACCACTACTTACTTAAAAACCTACCTATGCCTAAAAATGGCGCCTTTTTTCTTTTTTAGCGCGGCCATCAATCAAACTTGTATACAGGGTGTACAATAAAATGGAACAGCTACTCAAAGGGGTGTTTCAGACCATCAAACTGAACAACTTTCTCTATGGGACCAATATCGAAATCGCGAAAAAAAAATCCGCTCTCCCATACAAAACTGCAAACATAACTCGACTGAAATGTATGGGACAGCAGATTTTTTTTTTGTGATTTCGATATTGGTCCCATAGAGAAAGTTGTTCAGTTTGATGGTCTGAAGCACCCCTTTAAGTAGCTGTCCCATTTTATTGTACACCCTGTATAGTTCATTTGTTATTACAAATATCTCGGAACTCAGTCCGGACTAAGATATAAAGGCTTAAAGTGCTCGTAATTGTAATATTTTCAAACTCAAGCCTTTATATCTCCGTCCGGACTGAGTTTAGGGATATACATGTTAATAAGTTTTGTTTGTTACTTTATTCTGAAATAAAATATTCAAGTTTGGTTGCTGGTCGCGACAAATCAAGGGCGAAAAATAAGGCACCAACCTTACATACAAAACCCGCATTGTCTTTTGACTTTTATTTACACCAAAACAAACATAAAAAGGTAACAAAAATGATACCGGTACAAATAAGGAGGTCGTATCGCTAAAAAGCTATTTCTTCCAGACAGCCTTAGGGTGGAGACGATCAAGATTAGCTCCACAAAAAAACCCCTGAAAACAGATTACCCCCAATAGATACCGCATGATGAACATTTTGTTCACCCCCGAAGTCACCATTTTTGGCGGTAGGTGCGGGAAGCGGGGCACGAAACGGTGAAACGTGATTGGTCGACTCAAGGTCGCACTACTTCTAGCTCGCTCACTCGCGTTGCTTGTATCAGTGAAAAACCATAGATGTGTGGCGAGCGTCGGCGGCCCTCTATGCGGTATCTATTGGGGGTAATCTGTGCCCCTGAAGAACAGAGAAATTTTTTTTAAGTGTGCCAAAAGGGTTGTAATGTAATAACTAGAGATCGGATAATCGGATGCATATTTACCTAAACTTCACTTATTTCGCCACGAAAACAGGCTATGGATAATATGCCTTTCTGAATAAAGTTATTAAAAAAATTCGGGCCACCCGCACCGTTTTGTCATACTGATCCTCGAAGGTAGTCACACCACACCACTCTGATATAACCTACTTCCGACAACATGAACAACTTGGACAACACGAAGCTAGTAGGTGATCACAACTGGATGCCAAACGTGATGAACTGAAAGTCCGACCACCAGCGGCTATTCAGTATCACTATGAAAACGACGTGCTCACGTGCCCGCTATGTGCGAGGATCTTCTCCAAGAAGATTGGCTATGAACGCCAACAACGGAGTTGAAGCAGTCGCCGTGGCCGAAATCGGTCAGGAGCAATCATCATCATCATCAATAAAAACTCTGACAACGTTGTTCAAATGTTCAAGTTCTACGATATTTTGTATGTCGATACATTTGTTAGCAATCCCGGGACTTCAGAACGATCCTGGGATTGTTTCATAAAATAAACGAACTAAGACGTGTCCACATTATTATTGTAAAAAGTGAAGTTTAGGTAAATATGCATCCGAATATCCGATCTCTAGTAATAACTAGAACTGAGTCCACTGGGAACTTCAAACCCAGATTTACTGCTTAAAACCCTTTTTCCAAACCAACTATTACTAACAACGTTGTTTCACTTTGGGTTCAAATTCACCCAATTAAGTCCAAATCGATAGTATATTTGCCGAATACTAAGACTCGTGAATCACCACTTTTCCACCCTTATATCTTTTAAATAAGAGTTATATTATGAGACTTCGTAAGTTAAGCGATCGGGGTCCTCACCCATCACTAAGAGGTCAGAAAGTTGAAAGAAAATCCTTTTACTTATTGATGTTAAAATACCCTATCAATGGCAACTTTTTGTACAAAGAACCGGCCAAGAGTGTGTCGGGCTCGCTCAGGGTTCCGTAGTCATAATAGGAAAAGCTTATCCTGACATAGCTAAAGCAATCAATAGCGCGATTTAATTTTGACATCTATCGTATCAACAGCCGAGAAAATAATTTTTTAGGGTTCCGTACCCAAAGAGTGAAAACGGGACCCTATTACTAAGCCTCTATTGTTCGTCCGTCCGTCCGTCTGTCCGTCCGTCTGTCCTACCTATTTAGGGCTCTAACTTTTAAACCGTAATAGCTAGATAGTTGATTTTCTCAGATTATGCGTTATTACGGCGGATTTGTTAACAAATAATAAAAATTTCAAAAAGTTAAAAATTAAGGGGGGTTCTCGACAAGAAACTAGTTTTTATCAACGTTTTTTCTTCAAGCTCTATCGTAAAAACGGTAATACATACAAGCATCAAACTTAGTGTGATTATAGGGCAAAATCTACAGAATAACAACAAATACTAAAAACCGGCCAAGTGTGAGTCGGTCTTGCGCTTAAGGTCCCGGAAAAAAGAAGTTTTTTTTCTAAGTTAATACGTTGTGTTCTGTGGTGGTGTGGTACGGAACCCTCGGTGCGCGAGTAGCCCGACTCGCACATGACCGGGTTTTTATTATTTATATTCATGTCACAAGTTTTTTATAAAAAAATTCCGGAACTTATATAATGCTACAGCATTCGTTATACTTTTCTTTGAAAGTACTTATGAAGAGCTATATTGTAAAATAGTTTTAGATATTTTACTCTAGTATTTTAGAAGGCCTACTTTGAGCGTAAAAATATCTCGTGATGCAAGCGATGGCTCCATAGTCAAAGTTGTTCAATTTGATGGTCTTATCATGTCCTTAAAAGGAACGCATCTAATAACGAAACACCCTTTTTACACTAATCCTTTACCCAGATTTCTAAATAGGAGTTCTAAAAAGCTAAAAATATAAAATATATGTGTAAAGGTCGTCTTAATGTTAAATGCAACCTTGTTAGCATCCAAAAACGAAACGACCAAGTTTCTTTAAATAGTCATACAGACAAAACATCAAATATTTGACCACAGAATGTGGGTGTCACCCAGTGTTACGTTCATAAGTAGAGGTATAATCATGGTACAATAATATACTGCGCCTGGTATTCTCTTCCGATCACGTGACTGACAACGTGACTGACACAAGCCTACGTCATCATACCCTTTTAACATTTTTAGCGGCCATTTTTTTGTGACGTAGGCTTGTGTCACTCTGGGAATAGAAGACCTTGTTTTTTTAGACTATGGGTAGGTATAATACATATAACCAAAACAGCTGTTTATTATTTTGGTTTTTAACCCGCAAAAAGAGGGGTGTTATAAGTTTGACGACTAGGTGGGTCTGTCTGTCTGTCTATGTGTGGCATAGTAGCTCCCAAACGGGTGGACCGATTTCGATGCGTTTTTTTTAATAGAAACCTAATTTTTGCAGAAGTGTTCTTATCATTGTTTCATGAAAATCAGTTCAGCAGTTTTCAAGTAATTTTAAAAATTACGAAATAACTTAAAATTACAAAGAAGTTTGGCGGACGGCCATTAAATTTGAGACCCAGACTTAGAGGTCCCGTACATGAATGAAACTTAGTAATACGTGTAGAGTGAAACAAAACTAACAAAAAAGTAAATTGGTTATAATCTGTAGAAGTTGGGGGAAAGGTATTTCTCCTTATGATACCTTTTGTAGCAAGTGTATGAAACTCAAAATATTTCTTATTAGATAGTCCACTCAATATCCTACGGATTCACTATGTTTATTTTAATACAAATTCACGATAATATAATGATAATGGAAGAAAACGATATCACGAACTATCAGTTGAACCAAGCTAAATATATTCCGTAACGACCAAAAAATACCTCAGTGATAATATTCGAGAAAAATAGCTGTTGTGGTGGCGTTTTGCTACTGCTTTTTGGAAGATTTGTCTATTTTACTAGTAATTTCCACTTTTGAAACCGGACTTCTGGAGATGTGGAAGTTTTTTAAAAAATGCCTTAATTTTTTCTGTTTATAATAATTATGACCGCCAAGCGGAAGACCTTTTAGTTTTCGTAAAAATGGCTGGGTCCAAATTCGCCAAAATTCTTTCAGAAACCCCCAGCCCCCAAAGTAAAATTAAACTAACATTAAAAAATTTAAAAATAATTCGGTCTCCTATTATTTTTGATCTAAGTAAGCAAATGTATGTTTTTAACGAACTTTAATTAACTATTTAGATATATTTATGTTGTACATACAAATATAAATATTCGGTTCGGTTTCGGTAGGTATTAGGTACTGCAGTTTTGTATGAAACAGCGTTTATTTTTTAATTTTTCTCGAAGTCTCCATAGTGAAAGTTGTTCAGTTTGATGGTCTAAAACAAACCATCCCCTTAAAATGTAATATTTTAGGGTCACGGTTTTTAACTCCTCGTATGCCGGAAATTACAGACACAATAGAAATCAATTTTCGTCGTCGTTCGGATCCGTGCTTCGGCATACGAGGGGTTAAACCCCGGGGGAATGTTCCTCCATTGAAAAGGGAAGATCTTCCACCAGGCTATGTGTGAAGCCAGGGGACCGGCCGTGGTCCAACAGTTCTTAGTTGGACCTTGTATATATATCGAATCTATGTGATTATTTCTCTTGCGCGATTTATGTCTCGCATTCGATTGTGGACCTTATGTGTAGTACGTTACGAGTTACGTATTTACGATGAACGTTGTCTGTGTATGGAACATATTTCCGAGAGCGATGGTATCGCCATCTGTTGGCATCTTTGCTATAACTTGTGGGTGTTGACATCTGTAGCAAGTCCCCACAGGTTAAAGGGGATGATTTGATGATCGATATTTATAGAGAAAGTTGTTCATTTTGGTGATCCCCTTTAAAAACCGTTAGAAGGATCCTATTACTGACTTTTCCTCTTTTGATTTAACATTTTTTTACAATAATAACGATGAAAAAGTCTCCAAGGGTTTTAATAAAAATTTTCGTCCCAAAAGAAATAAGATAAAAAAGCAACTTAGTCAATTATAGAAACCAAACGACTGTATTGTACAAGGAAATGTAAGCTTCCATGCCGTAAAGATAATGAAAAATCTGCCAAGTGCGAAAGATTTTTTTCATTAAAGAGTTCCAGATACGTACAAGATATAACATAAGCATTATGCTCACGAGTATATTCCCCGAGGGTGCAGTCAGAGATATTCTTAAACCGCAGAACATCCACGTTAATAAAATAAAAAATATCTTGGACAATGTCACACAAATAAAATAAAAGAAAATAATAGAAAAAAAATGTCAATAATAGATATACAGGAAATTGATATCATTGGCATCCTTTAAACTAAGAGTCTACCCATCAAACTGAACAACTTTTACTATGGGAGCAAACCGATCGGAGCAAAAAAAAAATCTGCTGTTAAGTCACATTTAAGTCGAGTAGGCACAGACATTTAGTTTGGGACAGCAGATTTTTTAGTTGCTCCGATCTGTTTGCTCCCATAATGAAAGTTGTTCAGTTTGATGGATAGACTCTTAGTTTAAAAGGATGCTAATGATATCAATTTCACCCTGTATAATAACTTTGCGCGAAACCTGAAAACGAGGTGTCCAAATCGACAACTGAATAATAAAAACAGTGCAAAATATGCACAAAAAAAAATATTACAAAGGAGAACACCCAATCCCGTTTCGCCTACAAAACTGGTAAATTTGAATTTTATACGAAATGCCACGATAGAAAAGGATAATTTCCATTTCAATGGGAAGCACGATATTTCTCCTATCCTGTGTATAATTTCAGCTATCATACGATTTGTATGTGTTCTTTGATCATACACATTCGCCAGCTGCGAAACGACCCGAAACGAATACACTTCGTCACGTGGGCAATGTCTTTTGCATTAATTAATGTATACCATAACAAACATAGATTTTTTTAGAACAATGGCGAATTTGAGTAGAAAGTTTTTTTCTTTTCATGAAGTAGAGCAAAAAGTGAGAGTTATCTGTACATGCAGATATTTGCAGACGTAATGTCCTTACACAGGGTGTAAAATTTAATCTGACACTTACTTAAAGGGGTGCTTCAGCTCATCAAACTGAATAAGTTTTACTATGGGTATGGGACCAACATTAGTGTTGGTCGGATTTTTTTTCGCGATTTTTGAATCGCGAAAAAAAATCCGTTGTCCCATACAAAACTGCAAACATAACTCGGCTGTAATGTATGGGACAAAGAGAAAGTTGTCGAGTTTGATGGTCTGAAGCAGCCCTTAAAGTAAGTGTCCCATTTAATTTTACATCCTGTATTATACTATTCCTAATTATTCAGACCCTTTCGATGCGGAACCCTAAAAAAGGAGGAAATTTCATCATCTGTTCACAATTTATCAACTTTCAGAGAGGAAGGAAAACATGACGCGGAAAATAATTTTTTGACGCAAATTCTTGAATGGGGAAATACGACATTGAATTAAATACCTTCACAATACGTTACGTCTTCGGGTTTATTCACTTGAAGATATGGAAATAATCCATCCTGGATGGAAGGGTAATTTTCATTATTTCGCTCTTATAAACCAGGATCAACCATAAAGTTATTATACCTGTCGGAATAGAGTAACTGACATGAGTTGTCAAATGAAACCGTTTTTTGTGCATTTGTCGGCACTTATCGGCGCCCTAAAACTTCGAGTTCTGTGTATAATTGTGAATCTAACGTGAAATCGTAGGTAATTTAATGAAATAGTGTTAGTACATTTCACAAAATAATCTACGACTTCACTTTAGATTCACTAATTATTCACAGAGCACTAATATTTACCCAGTCGATTTTGCTGACAAGTTCCCAAAAACGGTTCTATTGCCTCGCGTCACGTATCTCTTTCTATTATACAGTGGCGCCGCTAGGTACATCTCGCTCTCTCAGCTGTCAGTTCCTCTATATGATATCTTTATGGGATCAACAATAACTGTCTTTGTTTTTACCCGACTGCGCGACGCAAAGGAAGGGTAATGTGTTTATCATCCTATGTAGGTATGTACGTATGTATGTATCTATGTAAGTTTGTTCCTTTGTTGCACTGTAGAGACCAAACGCGCTGGCCGATTTTGATGATTGTTACACCATGTAGAGTCACTAAAGACATTCAAAATTCAATATGTCGACAATGACGCCAATGAATGTTGACGAACTATGTTGAATGCGGTATCATTGAATAGGTATTTGAAAATCATCCATAGGTTTTTCTTAACATTTTTCATTTGGAAATAAGTCAATTTAAGATCTATACCGATTTATAATAATTGCTGCAATATTGCAGAAACTTTTTGTGAGAACTTCGCTATATACAGTGTGTTAGGGTAAACAGTTGCATTACTTTAAGGGGTGATTGTAACCATAATACTAATCAACATCCCCTAAGAAAGCAATAGGAAATAAGCAAAACTATTTTTTAACTTTCCATACAAAAATACAATCAGCTGATCGAACGTTTGTATGAACGGTCGATTTTTTTAGCTTTCATATGAAAAGTTGTTCACTATCATAAGTGAATTAACGCAAAACCTCATACACCCCAACTGATTTATATCAAAATAATTAGATTGAAACAATAATTTCATTATTTTTGAAGTTAAAATTTTAAGTAATTCGCATTTCAAGTTTTGAGGCAAAAATGATTTTTTATCATTTCAGCAATGAATGAAGGTGCTAACGTACTCATGGATACATTTTAATAATCTTGTTTTGGTAGTAAGTAGGGCGAGTGTGCCCGTGCGGTCGGTTGACATCGGGTTCAGTAAATTTAAAATTTCACAAAAAATTTATTTAATATTTTGAAAAAAATTACCCATGTTGAAACCATGATAATTCGATTCGGCTCCCGATTCTAAACAAACTACTTTCTAGTTTTGCGTTAATTCATTAAAACATTGTATAAATCACCCATTAAAGTAATGCAACTGTCTACCCTAACATCTGTACAATAAAGTCCAGAATTTAAACCCTTACAGAATTTACTCAAAGAAAAGTTAACTAGGTGCCGTAGGTGCCATACGAATCTGCATAAAAAGTCATTGCCCCCTTTGTATCATGTTCTCCTTTTATCAGAAATGAGTATCGTTTTAACGAACAGAACATATCGCTATACGATATTACCGAAGTATCGTGGTGCAGAACAAAAGCGAAATCAGAAGTCGCAAACATTTTTAAAGAAGGTCACCAATTATTTTTAATGCAGATTTATATGCTATTTATCCGCTATAGTAAGAATATAGTAGATAAATGGTATAAGCTGTAGAAAAATAGATGAAATAAGCAATTGGAAGTCACGAAAACTCACGAGCTAACACGATTGCAGAGCGATGCTCCTCGTCCAATAAAAACGAATGAAGCCCACGCGTTAATTCAAATTCTAGGTTACAGTTCATTCCACAAACCAAGCCCCCTATTAGAACCCTTGTGACTCAAGCTTAAGTGCTAGAATAGCTTGTTTCTAGAGCCTTCGTTTGTGGTATGAACAATAGTGTCTAATTAACCGGCGTAGGCGAGTCTGAGTCATTCATTTAACGAACAAACCGACGAATTATCACGTATTAACGCTTCCGAACTAGCTGGCATGGCCTAGAAAAGGCATACGTATATTCTAGTGTACAGGGTGTAAGGAAAAGTATCATTAACCTTTAAACCACATACTCTTACCCATCAACCCGGACTTCCAGATGCACCGCGGGATATCACCCCTTCTTGGTTGACATCCCACATATCCGCACCAAGCGCCTTTCTGATTCTTTTATAATGCGCACAGCCAAGGAGTGGAATGCCTTACCTGCGTCAGTATTTCCGAGCTCTTACAACACGAATTCCTTTAAAGTACGAGTGAATATGCTTTTTATTGGTAAGCTCGATACATCTTCGACCCCATCTTTGTCCTAAGGACTGGATTGAGGTCAAGAGCAAACCCATTAAAAAAAAACATACAACGAACAACCTTGACTATGGGAACAAACCTGACAGGGCAAAAAAAATCTACTGTTCCATACTAAACTGCAATACGTAGGTACTATAGCGTAAAGGCGCAGCCAGATGGGAAAATAAAACGAATTAATCCAGATTATTTGGATTTTATTGGACTTTGTATCTTTTGCACTCGCTTTGCTCTCGATCGTCTTCTGAAATGAAAAATAAATGAACAACGAGCCTAGGGATGCGCGTTTCAAATTCGAATCCAAAACCAGCCAGTAGTAGCATAACCGACCTCCATGCTACAGTACCTACACGACTCAAATGTATGAGACATCTGCCTTTTTTTTGTTCTGACTGGTTTGCTCCCATAGTAAAAGTTGATCATTTTTAGGGGTAGAGTATGTGGTTTAAAAGCTAATGATACTTTTTCTTACACCCTGTACAGGTTGTAATATTAAAAACGTTACGTTCTTTAAGGGTGTGCTTTAGTTTAGACATCAAACTGGACAACGTTCACTAAGGGATAAACATTGAAATCGCGAAAAAAAAGTGTTCCATAGAAAAAGGTCAGGTCAGACTCAATCCAAATATCGGCAGATTTTCTTTTCTCGTAATTTCAATGTCGGTCCCATAGAAAAATGTTGATCAGTTTGATGTTCAGAAGCACCCCCAAAATTAAATACTTAACTTTGCTTTAAAAAAGTATAGATGTTAATCCAGAATAAGTTTATTCAATCAGAGTTTCAATCGTCATCCAAATCCGTTTAGCTGTTTATATGTCATTGAGTCGCAATCACAAACATCATAACATCATCAAAATCATTCACATCCTATCTACTAATATTATAAATGCAAAAGTTTATTGAAACTATGTATGTTAAGGTTAAGTCACATATAAAATGGATAAATGGCAAAACAACAAAATAATGCTGCTACCATGCTGCTACAAATAGTTAATTACTGTATTTTATTTAAATAATGAAGGTTCTGCCCCAGTATATAGAAATACTGTTATATAAAATACATAGAAATACTGGGCTAGAAAGATTTAGAACGACGTGCCATCGACTCGATAGAAGAAGTATTTTAAGTCAAAATTAGTTACTAAAAAATTAAAAAAAAAAAGTAAATACTGTAAAATATTACTTGGACCACAAATAAGTAGGTCATAACTAGTTAAAAGTCTGAATAAAATTAAAAACCTGAAAACCGTCTTTACTCTTTACTGCTTTTAATATTTTAACAAAACGATTTTTTAACATTTCCCCAAATTTCCCCCACAATAAACACTCGACGATAATTTAAAAAAAATGTATGCACCTTTCAGGATGTATTGCGCTTGGGCCAAACAGATCAGCAGATGATCTGAAACCTTCCAATCAGAGCGTCCAAAAAATTTTAACAAAAAATTAAAACCGCCTTCAAAAAAACTAAAAAGTTAAAAAATAATATTGCAGCCGATCACTTTTTCGTTCGCATCATAAGAACATTAATTTGTTTTATCGAAGTCGCTGTCAAGCCGATTCGCGACAGGGCTTGCATTAGTTTTTTGGCTTGGCTTGACACCGACTTCTATAAAACAAATTAATGTTCTTATGATGCGAACGAAAAAGTCATCGGCTGCAATATTATTTTTTAACTTTTTAGTTTTTTTGAAGGCGGTTTTAATTTTTTGTTAAAATTTTGTTTATTTCACAATTTTCAGTGGTGAATTCATTAGTTCTATTTAACAGTAGTGCTTCTAATTAACAAACGCACTAGTCGGCACTACTATTTTCGAAGGTTCCCCTCGATTTCTCTGCTATCCTTCATCAGATCCTGGTTTTCTTATCATGGGACCACCCTTGAGATATCTCCTTTCCAACAAAAAAAGAATCATCAAAATCGGTTCATAAACGACGAAGTTATCCGCGAACACAAATTAAAAAAAAAAAAAAAAAAATATACGGTCGAACTGAGAACCTACTCCTTTTTTTGAAGTCGGTTAAAAACCCCGCACTTTCATTTTATTTTCGAATAAACTTTTGAAATTAGAACGCGTTTTTAAAGCTGTGTTATACTTCAACAGCTTTTGTTTCGGAACAAACTTCGTAAACGCACCCGGGACTTCCGCGCCCGACACAACCACGTGAACCACTGAGCATTTACGAAGAATGTCATTTCTTTTAAACCATCGACAAGCTTGCGCGCGCATAGACAATAAAATCTAAATGGTACATCGCCCCATAAACTGCCCTCATTAGACAAAGGGCGCGGGTTTGTGCACACACCTTTATTGCAATGACGTCCCTCATTTGGTATATAACCTGTTTATTTTAGTTTAAGGTCGTTGGCTGTTTTGTGACTTTATTCGGGGCGTTTACGGGGTTAGCTAATAATGTCTAGATTATGTGGATGGATGTAATAGAGGTGTAGGTGCGGCTCTAAGCCAATGTCAAAGAAATGGGGTTGGTTTATCGCTAGGGGTGCGGCAGGGTGGGGCGATGGTTGTGATAGTATACGCTGATTTATCAAAGGTAGAGAAATAAAGGCAAATTGGACGCAGGTTTTGGTGGATTGCCCTTTATGTTTTGTTAGGAAAAGGTTATTTCAGGCTGGTAACATTTTGTCGAATTTAACAGGACAGTGCACTTGCTATGAATAGCTTCGTTCAAAGAGCAAAATTGTGACAATAGATACGTACATCTTTTGACAGTAATCGTAAGGGGTAATTAGAAACTTTGGTACAATAACATCGTTTATAATGTTCAAGTTGTTTTTGTAGAGTTTCGGATCGCATCTTCATTATAGCCATAACACCTTACAAAATACTGGTCCCAACTTTAATGATAGTGGATTTTTAAGGGGATGATCAGACCATCAAACTGAACAACTTTCTCTATAGAACCAACATCGAAATCGCGAAAAAATTATACTGTCCCGTCATACAGGTTCCTTCTCAAAATGCTGAATATTTTTTAAGGGGATGATCAGACCGTCAAACTGAACAACTTTCTCTATGAGACCAACAACGAAATCGCGAAAAAAATCAACTGTCCCAAACATTTGGTTCACTCGAACCACCATGTTTGCAGTTTTGTACGGGACAGCAGATTTTTTTTTCGTGATTTCGATATTGGCCCCATAGAGAAAGTGGTTCAGTTTGATAGTCTGATCATCCTCTTAAAAAAATTGTCAGCATATTAAGTTGGACGCTGTATACATTCGGGTCGAGTATGGGTCGAGTAAGTTTGCAGTTTTATATGGAACACTCGATGATTGCCAAACCATGGTCCTGGGTTCGAATCCCGGTTCGGTCATGGATGTTATATACCTATGTTTGTGCCGTTGTTGTATGATTCCCATAACAAAAAGCCTGAGGCTTACTTGGGATCATTACAATGTATGTGCCTGTGAGCGTTATTTATTTTATTTATTTTATTATTTGAATGACCAAAATGTCTGGTCTTGACAATTTTACACTATGTAATGCAATATTGTATTTTAATTGTACTTTGTACATTTTTTTTGTTTAAAAGATGTGTGTTGTAGAGTTTCTGGCCGCATCTTCTTTCAACGGAACACCTTCCGACGCGGTGGTAGAGTCAAAAAATGACGTTAAAAAGCTGTATGATATTATTCTGAATAAAAAATTTTGAATTTTGATTTTTTTTTTAATTTTGAACACATGATTATTTTTTCGCTACTTCGATTTTGATCCCATAGATAGGATGTTCAGTTTGAGGGTCAGATTATCCTCTTACAAAACTATCAGCATATTATTTAGGACCCTGTATAGGTACAAAGTTTCATGACTGACTGACAGACAACGCATAGTCTAAACCGCTAGATTTGAGGAAAATAAATAAAACCGGCCAAGTGCGAGTCGGGCTACTCGCGCACCGAGGGTTCCGTACCACACCACCACAGAACACAACATTATTAAGTTAGAAAAAAAACTTTTTTGTCTGGGACCTTTAGCGCGAGACTGGCTTACACTTGGTCGGTTTTTAGTATTTGTTGTTATTTTGTAGAGTTTGCTCTATAATCACACTAAGTTTGACGCTTGTATGTATTACCGTTTTTACGATAGAGCGTGAAGAAAAAACGTTGAAAAAAACTAGTTTCTTGTTGAGAACTCCCCTTAATTTTTAACTTTTTGACATTTTTATTATTTGTTAACAAATCCGCCGTAATAACGCATGATCTGAGAAAATTTCAACTATCTAGCTATTACGGTTCAAAAGTTACAGCCTTAAATAGGTAGTACAGACGGACGGACGGACGGACAACGTAGGCTTAGTAATAGGGTCCCGTTTTCACCCTTTGGATACGGAACCCTAAAAATGTGTGTTACGTCACCTCGTCTCTGATAGCTTTAAAGATATTTTATTTGAATCTCACAAACTACCTAACGTTTTTTCCTTCTTCTTACAGTAAAAAAGCTTCAAGCTCCTAACTCAAAACCACTTAAATATTAAAAGAGCAAAACACTCTTTTCACCGCCAATAAGTGCTGGTAACCTTTTGGATAATGTACCTATAAGGTGAATTTGGATTGACAAGAATTTACCGGAGAAACTTTTAGGCAGAGTTATTTTTAAACGCTTGAAATTGAAAGAGCAGACGTAAGATGGAGCAAGGCCTTGACCGACTGCTGACCGAAATCAAAACAAGGAGAATCTAGATGTAATTCCGCTATTTCGATTTTGGTCCCATAATGGAGGAATTTGTTCAGTTTCATTTCCTCCCGTGGGTGTCGTAAAAGGCGACTAAGGGAACTACCGGAGGATGGGCAGCAGCATCCTACATCCATTCAATCCAACTGCGATCGCCAACCCGCCTGCCAAGCGTGGCGATTATTGCAAATCCACCCATTTTGGGGGAGGCCTGTGTCCAGCAGTGGACGTCTATCGCCTGATATGATGATGATGATGATGACTTCCGTCTTTGTTTCTTTCATAATCATTAGCCTGTGTATCTCACTCCAGAACAGGCCTACACTCATGCAGGGTGTTGGGGCGTTAGTCCACCACGCGTACTCAATGCGGATTTGTAGACTTCATATACGCAACAGAATTTCTTCTTCAGCGTATGCAGATTTCCTCATGATGTTTTCTTTTACCGTTTGAAAGCAGTCATTGATACATGGCATGTCGTCACATTTGAATAAAGATAAAGAATTACAATTAGGTACAAATAAGGCGGTCTTAACGCTAAAAAGCAATTTCTTCCAGACAACCTACAATGCCAAAACCAATACCTAAATACATTATTTTTTATTTGCCTCGCTACTAAACCTCTAAAAACTTTAACAATAATCCATAACCTTTATTTTTTAAAACCACCTACTAAAAGAAACGTATTATTATTTCAACAGTTATAAAAGCAAAGCCGTAATTCTATTCTCACCCGGGAATCGAACCCAGACCCGCTTACAGACGAAAACAATCGACGTTTATTAAAATAACTCTTGTTTTTGTATGGCCTAATTGTAAAGTTACTAGCGTTTCAAGAAATATCAAAATCATGTCAAAGGACAATACCGAAGCTCCATAATAGGCTAGTCAATTCAGCTACTCTTTATCGGACGTCAAAACGTGCGCTTTGTATGAACATTTGTACTAAATAAAGAGTTGTGACGTCATCAACATTTCATTACTTTTTAATGTTTATCTTGTTAAAAAATTCAATGAAAAAAAAAAAAATTCAATGAAAATTGGAGTTTAGCGTTATTTTCTAACCTTTTTTTTAATGAGAAGATAAAAATAAAATATATTGTATATAGTCAAGTACCCAATTGTATCATTGGGCCTGAAAATTCCAAGAACCAAAGGCAGGCAGGCATAAGCAGTACAATAAATAGTTAGATTTTGATTTAGTTTTCGGTGTTACATTTGCAGAATAGCATTTGTAAAATATGAGAAATAAATGTATGAACATGGTTAGGTAACAACATGTTAGATCACTAAAACGTCTTGCTATATGTACTCACACTCAGGTCCCATCATCATGTTTTATAACAGTTCTCCCGTTTCACATTCTAAATAATAAAATAAAAAACAATAATCAGCAACATCCATCTATGTACTCACGTCATATCATCACGTTTTATAACAGTTCTCCCGTTTCACATTCTAAATTTAAAAAAAAAACCAAGAATAATTTGGATGCCTATACTACAATGAGTGGCAGGATATCGCATCGAACAGATAAATGTGTAAGAGTTTAGGGGATACCTTTGCCCAGCACTGGAACAAAACAGGTTAGAAAAAAAATATATAAAAGGAAACAGCTGTTCGGCGTATAACTAAGCAATTTTTATCTAGCTGTAGCGAAGCCTTAAAGGTCCTCAACAGCAAAGTTTTACCTACCATCTTCAACCAAATCGCTAATCGCTACCGCTCATGTTCCCCGCTACCGCTTACAGTTTAAAAAAATTATGAACGTGCATTATTAGTTCAATAATATTGGCCGATGACTCATACAAGCAATTCCGGTAGCTAGTCACTCCAAAGTTTAGTACGTTTCCATTGTTGTACTGTATCTAGGATTGCTAGACGATATCGTCATTGCCCGAAATATTTTTTGGTATAAATATTTATGCAAAAGTTCAAAATTTACAAGGCATTTTAGTCCTAGCTGTTAGCCTTATAATATTTTGTTTAAATATACAGGGTGCTAGGGTAAATATTTGCGTTACTTTAAGGGGTGATAGTAACCACGATACTGAACAACTTTCCCTATGAAACCTATAGGAAATTAGTAAAGTTTTTTTTGAACTTCTCGTACTAAATACAATCATCTGATCGAACTTTTGTATGAATAGTACATTACTGCAGAGGCCAGCAACAGAGGCATTGATGGACGAACGTGTACATGTGGGCCGAGGCGATAAGCCGAGGCACACATACGTAAGTCCATCAATGCCTAGTTGTGGCCAAGGCTTGTATAGTACTTTTCTCAAATAATGCGCGGAAATTAAAACAGTAAATTTTCTCAAATAATTCGCGGAAATTAAAACTCTTATCAAAATCAATGACGAACAACGAACAAAACTTTTTTTTTTCAATAAACAGCTTTCTATTTGCAAGCCAGTTCGAAATTTAAATAAAACCTTTGATGAGTTACCTCCTTGGTCGCCATGTTTCGGAATAAAAGATCGTTCCATTTTTAAATTACACGACAGATATGAGTTTACTATGTAATTTATTTGGTCGCTAAACACGACAGATATGGATTTTCATACATCATTGCCGGCCGCTGCGCGCTTGTATTTGGCCAGTACAGCAATTTCGATTTATCTCGAAGAAGGTTGTCATAATAATGCTCACATTTCCAAGCATGTTTGAGACAAAGTATTTTTTTTTGCGAATTTTCTATAGTTTTCTTAGAGAAAGTTGTTCAGTGCCTATCAACCCTTAAAGTAATGCAAATGTTTACCCTAACACCCTGTAAATACAGGGTGTAACAAAACACCCTAGTAATACTTAAGGGGGTGCTTCAGACCATCTAACTGAACAACTTTCACTATGGGGCCAACTTCGAAACTGCAGTACCGTCTCGACTCGACATTGCCTCCATAGTGAAAGTTGTTCAGTTTGGTGGTCAGAAGCACCCCCGTAATTAATAGGGTGTTTTGTTACACCCTGTATAGTAGAAAAAAAATGAAATGAGTGATTTAACAAAAACAGCAAACGTCAGTGGCACGTTGAGGTAAGCTATGGACAATCAATCATGAGGGTCCGGGTTCGAATCCGCCCGGCGGATATGCCATACAATGAACAGCAGAAGTCATTGATCTTTTGCGAAATTCATAATGAAATTAATCTAGAACAAATCGATATTGTACTATGTTATAGATATTTCATTAAATTAACTTCACCTTACCTAAAAATTCTATTATTAGAATTAATATAACATCCGACAATAATGTTGAAAGTTACTTTTGATGTTGACTGTACCAAAGAGTTTTTTTTAACTTACGCACGTAATACTAGCTAATCTTAAACTGTAAAGCAAAACATAAGTAAGGATACAAAGCCTGCATTATGAAAAAGAAATTCTGAATGTGGATTGGGCACGGGTGGTGTACTAAACTAGAGTACAATTAGGGATTGCAATCCGGTGCAATTTTCAATCCGGCCGGATCCGACCGGATTTTCACCGATCGGGCCGGAACCGCCGGATCCGACCGGATTGGTAATATCCATAATAATTTGTGTTTTCATTTTAAAATCAACTGTAAATCAATACAGGTGTTTCTAGCAACTGTAAATTATTTATAATATTTATAATTATAATTATAATTATTTCATATTTATTTATATAATAATATTTAATATTTATTATAATATTTATAATTATTTATAATGTTAAATTATTATTTTCCATAGTATTAATAATGCTAAAAAAACATTTTCTTTTGATTATTTCGAGAATTTTTTGAAGAAAAAAAAAAACAAATTAAGAAGTTGATCGATTTTAGGACCTATTAGTATGTTATTGAACTAATTCGTCAGTGAAAAGAAACTGAAGTCAGACCTTGTATCACAACAAGATATTTGAAGAATTTGTTGGTGAAAAATTAAAATAAACTTTAGCGCATTATTTCGAAAAAGTGTACAATTTCCCAAAAATTACAATATCTCTATGCATGTAGGTGCTGATTCGTAGTAGGTGACTCAATAACGTCATAAGCAACGACCAACACGAGAATGTTCCCTAAAAAAAACGGTTTTATGCTATTTTTAAGACATTTGCCGGATCCGGACTGGATCCGGCTAGCAGGTGCCGGATCCGGTAGACCCTCAAATGGTGCCTGATCCGCCGGATTACCGGATCCGGAAAACCGGATTGCAATCCCTAAGTACAATACATGATTGTATGTTTTGTTTTGATGCGCAATAAAGTATGTTTACCCCAGTGGGACAGGGTTATCAGTTGGTTGTTGACGATGTGACAGGCTGGAACTAGGAGGCCCTATGTATCGCGGGACCCTGGATACTTGTCCAGAGTGGCCAGTCGAAAAGAGGGACCAGACCAGTGAAAAAATCATCGACTCCAAAATCAGAAGCAAACTATCGAATAAACTTATTTTTTTTGTTACAGCTTAGGGAATAAATAAATAAAACCGGTCAAGTGCCGTACCACACCACCACAGAACACAAAATTATAAACTTTTTTTGTCCGGGACCTTTAGCGCGAGACCGACTCACACTTGGCCGGTTTTTGGTATTTGTTGTTATTCACAGAGTTTGTTCTATAATCACACTAAGTTTGACGCTTGTATGTATTACCGTTTTTACTATAGATCGTGAAGAAAAAATGTTGATAAAAACTAGTTTCTTGTTGAAAACCCCCCTTAATTTTTAACTTTCTGCCATTTTTATTATTTGGAATTTGGGTTTTTTTACAAATTCGCCGCAATAACGCATAATCTGAGAAAATTTCAACTATCTAGCTATTACGGTTCAAAAGTTACAGCCCTAAATAAGTAGGACAGACGGACGGACGGACAGACAGACGGACAGACGGACAGACGGACGGACGGACGGACGGACGGACGGACGGACGGACGGACGGACGGACGGACAACGTAGGCTTAATAGGGTCCCGTTTTCACCCTTTGGGTACGGAACCCTAAAAATAATAACTCGCTAGACCTCTTATAAGTGACAGCTTAAATTCCTAACGGGCCATAGCGTGTTTTTAGTTTTTGCATTCACCCCTAGCCTCAAGCGTTAAATTAAAACTTTTACATTTAATTTCGGCCGGTATCTCTTGACAGCGCCCCGGGTTAAATGGACATGTTAAATTAACCATCATGCAATGTTTTAACTATAATTAAATGTTACACAATAACATGATAGTAATGAATGTGTAACTCTAACAAGCTATGGGGAGAGCTACGCTCGGTGTTTTTTTTTTAACACATCAGCCTGCGTAACATGACAAAGCTGAGAGCGACACAGGTCACTTCTAAACGTCAAATTGGAGTGACTATGTCATAAAGTTATTAAACCTGTCGGAATAGAGTAACTGACATGAGTTGTCAAATGAAACCGTTTTTTGTGCATTTGTCGGCACTTATCGGCTTAACTTCGAGTTCTGTGTATAATTGTGAATCTAACGTGAAATCGTAGGTAATTTAATGAAATAGTGTTCGTATATTTCACAAAATAATCTACGTCTTCACTTTAGATTCAATAATTATTCACAGAGTACGAATATTTACCAAGTCGATTGTGCTGACAAGTTCCCAAAAACGGTTCTATTGCCTCGCGTCACGTATCTCTTTCTATTATACAGTGGCGCCGCTAGGTACATCTCGCTCTCTCAGCTGTAAGTTCCTCTATATGATACCTTTATGGACTATGTAGACAACCACCAATTTGACGTTTAGAAGTGACCTGTGTCGCTCTCACCTCTGTCATGTTACGCAGGCAGGAAGAGAACTAAAGTGGTTGACGTAACTCAGAAAATTAAAAACTGAAGTGGCAATGGACTAGTAATTTCTGACGAAGAACTGACAAAAAATAGGGTGGTAGAGTCTAAGATTGGAGACCACAAACTGGCTGGCTTAGTGTGGGACGGCCCACTGGACCAACGAGGACTAAATAAATGGTCATTCGAAATAAAAAAATGATAAGATAACCCTAAAGAGAATTTTCAAATACCTATTCAATGATACCCCACTTAACATAGTTCGTCAACTAGCATTGTTCTGTCTGTTTGTTGCCATATTGAACTTTGATTACTATAATGTCTTTAGTCGCAAGATTGACGTAAGAATCATTAAAATCGGCCCACGCGTTTTGGTCTTTAGAGTACCAGAAAGGAATAAACTTACACACATGCGGCTGCGCATACACTTTTATGTATTGTATACTGTTTTAAATGAGTAAAGTTTTATCTTATCTTATCTTATCTTACATACATAGGCTGATAAACACAATTACTCTCCTTTGCGTCGCGCAGTCGGGTAAAAAGATAGCGGGGAGCGGGGAGGAAGGCAGAAGATAGAGTTTTGTGGCGCACCTTGGGAGAGAAAAGCTCCATGTTTGTAGTAAGGCTCAATTCTATTATAATTTTACAATAGAAGGTTTATTTATTTTTTTATTTATTAGCCTACTTCATCCCACTGCTGGGCAAAGGCCTCTCCCTTGCTCTTTCACTCGTTCCTGTTTTGGTCAACCTCTGGCCACTGGTCGTCAAATTTATCCAGGTCATTCCGCCACCTCTTCCTGGGTCGACCTGGACGCCGACAATCGTTTTCAGGGATCCAGGGCATGATGGTTTTTGCCCATCTCTCAGGATGCATCCGACAGACATGACCGGCCCACTCCCATTTAAGTTTGGCGCTTTTCTCTCCGACGTCGGCGATTTGAGTTTTAGTCGAATAGAAGGATTAAGTATGAAAATTATTCGTAGGTATGAAACGACGATCTGATATGGCAGCTGTCCTTCCCTGCCCCTCCTTGGGTACGCCCATACAACTTACTATGAATGACTAATGCGAATGATCTTTACTGTGTGCTACCCATAAAGGTATCATAGAGAGGAACTGACAGCTAAGAGAGCGAGATGTACCTAGCGGCGCCACTGTATAATAGAAAGAGATACGTGACGCGATGCAATAGAACCGTTTTTGGGAACTTGTCAGCACAATCGACTGGGTAAATATTCGTGCCATAAAGATATTATACCTTACGGAATAGAGTAAGTGACATGAGTTGTCAAATGTAACCGTTTTTGGACGTTTTTTGGAGTCCTCGGCAGGGTAAAAATTCGATTTCTGTGTATAATTCTCAATCTAACGTAAAATGGTGAATAATTTAATGAAACAAGTGTTAGTATATTTCACAAAATTATCTACGATTTCACTTTAGGTTCACGATTATTCACAGAAACCAATTTTTTACCAGGACTCCAAATTCCCAAAAACGGTTCTATTGCCTCGCGTCACGTATCTCTTTCTATTATACAGGCATGCCGCTAGGTACATCTCGCTCTCTCAGCTGTCACTGTCTCTCTTACGTAGTATAATACCTTTATGATTCGTGCTCTGTGAATAATTAGTGAATCTAAAGTGAAGTCGTAGATTATTTTGTGAAATATACTAACACTATTTCATTAAATTACCTACGATTTCACGTTAGATTCACATTTATACACAGAACTCGAAGTTTTAGGGTGCCGATAAGTGCCGACAAATGCACAAAAAACGGTTTCATTTGACAACGCATGTCAGTTACTCTATTCCGACAGGTATAATAACTTTATGGTGCTACCTATTGCTTTGATATAGCAATATCTAGACAACTATATTAAACATACTTAACATTTTAGAGTCGAGTGACATTTCGGTTCGGTCACAGTGACATTTTGTGTATATTTTACCTACTCAACCTTTGAGAAAATTATTTAAGGCGTTACTATAGCTTAATGACCTTATTATATTATTATAATAACAACTAGTGAGCGGCGCCGGGGCGTCGCGTCGTGGCGCATGCGACTTCGTACGCGCAGACCACTGACTTGAAATACTCATAACTTTTGATTGATTGAACTGATTGCGATGAAATACAGCCCATACATAACATATATATGTTAATAAAAAAGTCTAAGCCTAAAAAAAATAATAATCGTAATGCATAATAATGTAAAATGAGTTAACTGTTTTAATTTCAATGTGGTCATTATTTTGAATTTGAGCTATAGAAATTGACAGCTAAATATAGAAAAAAACAACAGTTCCGAATTACGTAAAAGCCTGAGATCGTTTGTTACGAAAATTCACAAATACGTCAAAATGTTGAAGGTCATCCGCAATATGTAACGCCTTAACGTAACATTTTTATTTTCAGCTTATATGCTGAAAAGCCTTTGAAAAGCGTATTTAATTCAAAGAATTTCATAAGTTCTAAAAATTTGACTTACCGGCTATTTAAAGATTGCGAAATGTTCTATAGAACTAACTTTTATTGTTTTTAAGTTATGTATCTATTGAGTAGGTACCTAGGTAAACTTTGACGGCCGGGTAGCACAGTCGGTAGTAAACCTATTTGCTGTGCCGAGGGTCGCGGGTTCCAATCCCGTAAGGAACAAATATTGACGATCTGGTCGGTGTAATGGTTACCACGCCGGACTGCCAAACCAGGGTCCTAGGTTCGAATGTGGTTCGAATGCCGGTTCGGTCATGGATGTTTTATGATTGTGCCGTTATCGTTATGGTATGATTCCCATAACAAAAAGCCTGAGGCTTACATGGGATCATTGGATCACTACAAATGTGCCTGTGACGGTTAGGTATTTATTTATTTGTATGAATAATATTAATATTTGTACCCGTGTCATGGATGTCTGTATCTACATATATATTATGTAGTCTATATCTTTGTCTAGTCATAATAATACAAGTCCAGGCTAAATTCTGGTACTTTAAATGTGACTAGACAATTCGTGTGAAATTGTAAAAAAAAACTATTTACTGACTCTACATCAAAAAATCAGCTGTCCCATACTAAACTGCAATGCCTACTCGACTCAAATGTATGCAACAGCAGATTTTTTTTTTTGCACCAATCGGTTTGCTCCCATAGTGAAAGTTGTTCAGTTTGATGTGTAGACTCTTAGTTTAAAAGGATGGTAATGATATCAATTTCACCCTGTATATTATTACGTTTCTCTATCGACACTCTCGCGGAAAATAGTCATGAATTTATTGCTTATAACAAAACCAATTTATCACAAAAATACGGACCAACTCAAATATAAATAGCTTTCCAGTTGACCTGGCTTCAAAATAAAAGCCTTAAATTCTATATCAATTAGAAAGTCCCACAAACCAAGCCAATTTGACACATAACAGCATTAAGATAAGTGTTATATTAGGAGACTTAGAAATATGAACCAGCAAAACGAATAAAAGCATGAAAACCGCAATTCTCGGATTTCAATTGTACTTTATTCAATTTTAGAATTCACTTTACTGAAACTCTATTCGCATAGTAAAATGCACGAGAACGGCTTAAATCGCGAGTCTTCGTCTTATAAACGAAGTGTACTTTAGTTTCACAAAGTTTTTGATTAAAAACAAACTAAAAGAGACTTTAATCGATTGGAAATAAGAGTGGAGTAAACCGCAGCTGGAACGTTAACCTCAAACTATGGAAGAAAGTGTTAAAATCAAAGTTAAATTGGATTAAGAATTGGTTGGTATTGTTTTTAAGCTGACTAATATCGGTTTTTAATTTTCACTCTAAATAAATCACGATATCATTCCCTTTTGGTGTGGTTAGAAACTTTGCTACAGCTATGAACCAAGCGCCAAGTAACGATATAAATTCGTGAATAAAATACCCTTATTTTAATCACGAATTTATATCGTTACTTTAGTTTCTAACCACACCAAAAGGGAATGATATCGTGATTTATTTAGAGTGAAAATTTAAAACCGATATTATTCAGCTAGGGCAATAGCCCCTAACTTCTTATAGTTATGCAGACGCGATACGGAGCTATACAGTAGAGTTACAGTACCTACCGATACAGTAAAGGTGCAGCGTCAAAACAGTCACCGTACTGTCGCCGCACCAGCACCAACGTGACGCGGCACCGGTTGTTACCTTCGCCCACTGACTCATAATTATGTATCGCTACTATAACGACTGGCAAACATCTCGACTGCGCAAAATCAAAATAAGTAGGCGAAAACGCAACTGCTCAGGAGTGCGATTTTTTAACATCAGCACGTTGCAATCAGCAGTAGAAATGTCAAAATTACTTTGGAGATTATGCATCTTTCTACTGCTGATTTGACCGTGTGATGTCCAAAAATCGCACTCCTGGCCCGCATTTGTCAAGTTGAATGCCGGACAGCCGGAAACTGCATCGATGCAGTAGAGTTACAGCATTGATACAGTACAGTATTGATGCTGTCACCGGTCGTGTAGGTACCTTAGTATGCCTCAGCTCACGCAGTCACGATTCAGGGCCCCGATCTTGTTAATTTAAAACATCGAAGTTCATTCCTAATCTAATTTCAGCTCTAATTACATTGCAATCCAATATAATGTTTAATTCCGTAACTTGACTTATTTTACTATGTGACTGCATCTTTATCGTCTGAGCGATCTGTCAAAATCTTTGATTAAATTAAAATAATATAGAAAGTGTTAAATGTTGTTGTTCGCACGCGGTCCAATCACCGTTCGGTGAAGATTTATTTAGCGCGATTCGTCTCCAGTAGGTACGCTATACTATTACGCGTTTCCATCGATGCAGCATTTACAGTCGTGATGCAGCATTGATACAGTATCATAAAGGTATTAGACCTGCGATCAGTAATCCGCCATATTTTAATTATGTTATTATTTGGTATCTTTTCTCTCTTTTGCTCTCTCAAGCAAAAAGATAGCAAAAGACAACCACCAGATCAGTCCAGACTGTAGTCGTAAGATGCGACCAATTCCTTCAGACTATCGCAAAGAGTAATATAAGTATATTAGAAAAGAGAACCCACTCGTGGCAACATTATGCATCCACCTTATGTCAAATTGAAGGCTAGCTAGCGCCATCTGTGTTTCTCTGAAAATAATTCTACCTATACTGTACATACCTACTTATATGTATATACTTATATACTCATACCGTTGTTTGTATGCTAGTTTTCGTTCAATCCCGCACCGATCGAGTGAAATTCCAGTATCCTTACTATTCCTGTAATCTGTACATTGGTAAGAGAACAACTGAAACTCCAGAACATCACTAAATCGGCACAAAATTGAACAAAAACTACAAACAACACGCACATTATGCAAGGTAGGTCGCCATTTTGTAAATTGGTCAATTTGACATTGACATAGACAATATAATCTTTTTTTTTTTCATAGTAAAAGATATATTTAACAGATGGCAGCACTTTCTATGCAAACTGAATCGGAAAAACCACCAAAAGGCAAATGTCCTCCGCCTGGACTATCGTCAACATCTCCGGTTATAGCCGCTGCATCTGATCATATCGGTCTCCCGTTCCATCAGACATAGGAGGGTAAGGACGAGAGAGTGCATCTGAGTTTAGCGCGTACACTTATGCACTTCAAAATATCCTACGTACCTACCTGACTGCTTTCCTCATAAAGAAGTCACTGTAGTCGAACTCCTCTATGAGAGTTCTTTCTGTCTTTTGCAATTAAAATAAAATATATTTTTTCATTTTTTCCATTTTCATTAAGGCATTAAAATAACGAACGAACAACGAAGCTGCCTTTAGTAATCAGCGTACGGTTCGGATACGCTCACCGTTACGAATGACGCAACGCGTTGCAGACAACAAAGAGATTTGCATACGTATCCGAACGCAAGTGGAGCGAGCGCACGTGTTCGTACCGAGTGTAGCTACACACGGTCCGATAGGTTGGGGATTGGTTCGGTCAAAGTAAGTTCCCACTGCAGGGCAAACGTGACAGGAGGTGTCACGAATAACGGTGAGAGGTAGGACATGTTCCAGCAGGTGAGCTGAAACTAAACGCAAGTCCGCTGGAATTTTAGTGTTTCCAACATAGAGAAAATAACGCGCTCCCCTGGGGTAGAGATGTTGTATCGAACTGTGCACAGATACTCAACTGGGCCTGACGTCATAATAGCGGGAAGTAGCGTATTTAAATGTTAACCCTTCCCCTCACCCGTTTTTCACCCCCTTTGTTGGCGTCAACATTTTCTATAGAAACAAGCCGATATGCCATCTCTTCTTACTCTATGGTTTCCAAGCATGTAAGGAGGATTGGTCAGTGGCGTAGCATGTGTTTCTGTCGCCCGCGGCAAATACCGATTTTGCCGCCCCCTAATCTTTATAAAAAGACCTACTAAAAAATAACGGAGCGAGCGAAGCGAGCGAAGCGAGCTCAGAATTTTTTTTTGCATTAATCTATTCGGGTTGTGGTCAGACATCTTTTGGTTTATCCATGCAAAAATTGAAACAGAGCGAGTAAAGCGTGCTCAACTTTTCTCCTCAATACGAATCTGTTAGAGCTAGTGCTTTTTACGTACAAAAGTCAAAACATGTGCAAAGTAACCTAAATAAAAGCTATAAGAGTGAAGTAAGCTTGAAATTTTAAACACGTCTTATAGCTGTGGCCGGGTCTCTTTAGGTGTAGACACAGTAATTTAAACAGAAACTTATTAGAACGAGCGAAGCGAGCTCGACTTTTCTCTCCTCTACGAAGTGGTTAAAGATATAGATAGCTAAATCAATCTATAGGTATTTTTCCCGAATTCGCCGCACCTAGTAAAGTGTCGCCCGGGACATTTGCCCCCCCCCCCTGCCCCCCCGCCCCCCCCCTCGCTACGCTACTGGAATTGGTATTCTTTATCATTCTAAGTTCATGCTTCACAACAAACTTTTTGAGTGGGAGGCTAAAAAAAGAAAAGGTTACGACAAGTTTGTGTACAATATCACATGCGAAAATCAGATGTTGAACGATCGATAAGTTCTACAGAAGCTCTATAAGAGGGCTTACTGCTACTGTACAACCATTTTAGACCAGAAACAGCCCTTAGTTCCACATTAGCTCTAATAGCTTTAGAAGTTGAGATTATTATTATCCTTTTTTCAATTTGTCTTCAATCCGTCTGTGTGTATTAACTCCTTTTGAAATACGAATTCACCGTATCGAAACCGTACACAATCTACATTGGACGTTAATACCAAGTAATAAAGCTTTGAAACCTTTACTCCAAAACACTCTTCCATTCTTAAGTCACAAACTTAAATCTTCAACTCGGATTCTAAACTAAGCTCCAATTTTCAATCTTAAGGCTTCAGCTTTAGGAGTTGTTAAGGATTTTTGTAGGTGTAATAAAGATGAACGATAGCATCTCAAAGAATGGGTTGTTTACAGTGCCGGATTAAGTCAGCAAGGGGTCCGTAGCAAATGCCAGTAAGAGGCCCTTGATTTGCTTTATAATAAAGTTCAACATATCCATTAATTACTTTCTAATTGGTAATCAATTAGAAAAGGGTTCTACCTTTTCTAACTGGTAGGTTTATTTCCACTAGCTCGTAGACCACATTAGGGAATTCCCCTTGTATGTTTTGCGTTGCGTTGCGTGGCGTTTGTTTCAACTTACGACATAACTACTAGGTGATTTTTTAAACACTGTCCTAATTTTTACGGATGGTTCAGACCATCAAACTAAACAATTTTTACAGTGGGAGTAAACGTGAAATAGCAAAAGAAAAATCTGCTGTTTTTTTTTAGAATACATTTGAGTCAAGCAGGTATTGCTGTATACTAATTATGAAACGGCAGATATATTTTTTTGTATTATATATTTTATCCCAAAGTAAAAAAAACTGGTTTGTGGTCTGATGCACCCCCATATCGCATTAAAATTTACACCCTGTGTAATGCAAACACGCATGCAGCGGTCACTTTTAGAAATTTATTAATAACCATTGTAGATTTTTGGACTCGACCGTCTTTCTATTATATTGGTTATCTAACGTGATAGATTGTTTTACGTCCAGGCGCGGGGCCTCAAACGCGTGGGGCCCTTTTTACGTCACTGATCTGGCACTGTATGTTTATAGTGAATGAAGTCTTTAGTAGTACAAATGAGTGTTATCTCGGACCGTGTATTATGGGCTCTTAAATGAGGAACGAACGTGTTTGAAGTCATACGCGGCGTATAATTTGGAACGCGAGATTTTAGGTCAGGACTGACAGACTGACTGATGCCAAAAGGATCTATGTGTAGCCTATCTATGTAAATATTTACATGCTTTAATTCGCGTGCTTTATGCGAACTGTGTATTATGTCTATTTTAAACAGTGGCGGTGTACTTACTCCCATAACTCTGGTCAGAGTTTGGGATGGTTTGGGCAATTGAAATGAAATTGGACCAGTGGACCTCTCGAGAAAATACTAAATTTTTTTAATTTTTTTCGTATAATTTAATTTAAAAAATAGTCGTGATAATAATTATGTTGGGGATGGCAGCGAACGCTATGCTGTGTACTGGAGTTGATCTCTTTTTTGAAAAAGTTAAAAGACTCAATTTGACTATTCATCATCATCATCATCTCAGCCGATAGACGTGCACTGCTGGACTTAAGCCTCCCTTAACTGCCACCAAGGATCGCCACAACGACCGGCCGGTCCTGCGCTGCCCTCATCCAACAGGTTCCCGCCGCCTTCACCAGGTCGTCGGTCCACCCTGTGAGGGGCCTAGACACGCTGCGCTTTCCGGTACGCGGCTGCACTTCGAGATCTCTTCGGTCCCGGCCATCGGTTCTGTGAGCAATGTAGTTTAGCAATTCTTTGGGCTATTTCGGCTACGCTAGTTCTAATCTGCGGTTCTGATCATTGGGCCTCTTTATTTTCATCGTACAGAACTATTACAATTTTTCTTCTTCTTCAGGTTCCTCTCCATTACTAGAGGTTGGCAGTCAGCTCTGCATATCCCTGTCTATCTCTCGCCAAACGAAACAGCTCTTCGACGCTGGCGATGCCTGTCCACTCTTTCAGGTTCGCAAGCCACAACATTCGTGGCCTACCGACGCTTCTTTTGCCCTCTACTTTGCCCAATATTATAGTCTGGAGCAGTTGGTATCGCTCATTCCTCAATATATGACCATTATTAAAAATTAAAGTCCTAGCTGAAACTCAAATTTCATCACTGAATTTCAGCCTCAGACGTCACTGTATCATTTCCATTATATTCAAGAGGGTAAGTTAAGAAGGAATGAGTGCATCTGTCAACACGCACATAGACTTAAATAATGATAATCCTGCCTACTTGGCTAAATCATGACTAGTCTTAGACAATTTATATAGGGATGAGTTACGCGTGTCATTCTACTAAGAAACATTTCTGCCACTTTTTGCGGGGGGCGAGGTAACATGAAATCCGCAACTTTGGATTTTATTCCCCATAATTTTAGATTCTAATTTTGAATGTTAAAAATCATGAAAAGTAGTCTCGTGTGAACCCCAAACGTTCTAAATTCAAAATCATTGTTTCGCTATTATAGTCTCGTTTAGTGATAAGGTATAAAATTGGGTGTAAATGCACAAGATCAATTGTTCTAATACCGTGGCAGAGGGAAAATGCTACCGCAAGCCGAGTCCCTATATAAATTGTCTAAGTGACTAGTCGATGTAGTGTAGGTAGTCGAAATCAACTGATCAACAGATCGATTTCATGCGGCCGAAGTAGCAAAAGCTAGATAAAACCGGTTTACTTATTTAAATGCAGGCGCCATCAATGTATCACTGTCGCATATTGGTTACGAACATGTGTTATGTCATCAAACAAAGGCAATAAGTCACCGAGCAGACACGAAAATTATTCAAACTCGACCGAAATCTAGAGATGTCAACATTTGTCCCGTTCTTTTCAAACAAAGAAAGAATAAATCAGAGCGAAACCACCATAACTTTAACCACCCTTCCTCTCTCTGTTTATACTAAAACACTCAAAAGAGAAGCTTCACAAAGTATAGCAACAGTTCATGTTAAAATGGCTGTTCTAGATCCTACATCTGGTTACTGTGTATCCAAATTTATTTTTGCTGCCTACAAAATTACGGGTTCATCAAATTCAAATCTTATTCCACGGCTTTAAATGCTAGCTAAGCCTTTTTTGGGGTTTTAGAAGTGCAGTAATTGGTTGGTTAATTTGAACGAAGTTGTATTTATGGGGGTTTTAGAGTGTACACCATATTGGTACAGACTACAGAGTAAATGAGATTTAATTAGAACAGAGACAAATTTGGTAATAGATTATGTTCTTTGTTTAGAATCGTGTTGTGATTTCGTAAGTTATGGTGACAAGACAGACTGCGAAACTATGATTTCTTTAAAAAAAAAAAGTTTAAGAGTCCTTTTACCGTTCAGTGGCTCCAACATCACAATAATATTAAAGATTTCTCTATAATGAAAATCCAACATGAAAAAGTGCTGGCCTAACTTTCTATAAAAGCCTAAAAGATATTTTTATAGAATATTTTTATAGGTTCTAAACCTACCTCCGTCGTCTTACTAATTTTATTTGTTGAGAGCATTTTGGCTCTTAACACGGAGGTCGTGGGTTCGATTCCGACGGGGGACACCTCGAGATATTGTCACTTTGGGCGTTTTCCCTCATTTGGTTAGAACAGTGCAGGCTGAATCACCTGATTGTCTAAAAAGAAAGATGATTCCGTGCTTCGGATGGCACGTTAAGCCATTGGTCCCGGCTACTATATCTGGTGGTGGTAGTCGTTACATAAAAACCACGTCAGAGGCCGTAAGGCGGTCTGAAAAAACTGTGACACCAGGGCTCTGCCCACACGATAAGAAGAAACAATCGGAAGGTCTCATAATGGAATGACAATGACGTGGTAATATTAAAAATGTTACAAAAGTAGACATGAAGTCAAAAACACAAATTCGGCGTTACGACAAGAATTCTAATAATAGTACATCAGCTCATATCCACTTATTTCACGTTTGTTATTCGGTTTAATTTTATCTTGTATCCATCTTTAAAGGCAAATTCACAACATTAATTACGTATAATTTATGAAAAATATCCGTACAATGTTTTTTTCAGACAGTAATGTTTATAATAAGCATGGTGGGCCGACGATATCAGTCTCGCAGAAGCTAAATGTAAGGCAATGGTTCAGGAAAGAGTGATAATGATGATGTTAACATCTCAAAACGTTACGATTGTTTAATGAAGCATATTATGGTTTTAAATGCAATACTAATTGTGAATTTTATTTGAATACAACAGAACTTCCATAAAAAGCAGAAGAGTTATCGTATTCGATTAATTCCTGCTTGTATGTAAGTAATAAATAAAATAAGTAAATAAGTGGACATGGACAGCTGTACTATGAGGATTGAAATGGAAGATCTTTGCAACTTTCTGAATTAAAGTTTGCAAAAGGATCCGTATTTGAACGGGGTCAGCATACTAATCCTACTTTACCTTTACAATCTTTACATTTCAGAAAATTGAAAATGTTGAAGGTGTCATTTAGGCATATAATAGGTACAGATTTTATACCGTACTTATATTTTTTCTGACTATCCTGCTCTATCCTGCAAAGATTCCTTTGCAGGATAGAGCAGGATAGTCAGAAAAAAATATTTGTTTTCAAACGCATTTTGACTGACTACAGGCTGTATCAAAACACCCTAGTAATACTTAAGGGGGTACTTCCGACCATCAATCTGAACAACTTTCACTATACTTAAATAAAATAAATAAATAACGCTCACAGGCACATACATTGTAATGATCCCAAGTAAACCTCAGGCTTTTTGTTATAGGAACCACACAACGACGGCACAAACATATAACATCCATGACCAAACCGGGATTCGAACCCAGGACCCTGACCCTCTAGCATGATTTCTCTACTTGGGCGCGACTCGGCTTTTTGCCATGCTACAAGTCGCGGCAAACGCGGCTTTCGCTCTCCGAAAAGCGCGGGTACAGGCTATTTTGTATGCAGCGAAGGCGCGTCGCGCGCGTGTAGAGAAATCATACTAGACCTGCTGGTTTGGTTTGACTATGGAGCCAACAACGAGAAAAAATAAAAAAATCTGCCGTCCCATACATTTGAGTCGAGACGGTACTGCAGTTTTGTATGAAAGAGCGTTTTTTTTTCGCGATTTCGATGTTGGCTCCATAGTGAAAGTTGTTCAGTTTCATGGTCCGAAGCACACCCTTAAGTATTACTAGGGTGTTTTGTTACACCCTGTATAAATAAAATAAATAAATAAAAATAAATAAATAACGCTCACAGGCACATACATTGTAATAATCCCAAGAAAGCACTATTAATAGGCTGTTTATTATGGAAACCATACAACAACGGCACAAACATGTAAACATCCATGACCGAACCGGGATTCGAACCCAGGATCCTGGTTTGGCAATCCGGCGTGGTAACCATTACACCAACCGGGTCGTCGCCGGGTCATAAATGACTGATAGACAAAAAATGCACAACCTAAATCACTGAAGATATAAACATGAATCTTAGGGTGTAAGGGTTAAAAGTTGTTGTACCCAAACCTATGATACTGCACAACTTTCCCTAAGAAACCTGAAGTAGGTATAGGAAATTCCAGATTTTTTTCGACTTTATTTCATACAAACGTTCGATCAGCTTAGCATTTAGTATGGAAAGTAAGTATTTGTTTTGCAAATTTTATACCTCTAGGTTTCCTTCCGTACAGAAGATATTCCGGACGTCAGCCTGTACGAGATTAATATGGCTCTCAAACAGCTAAAGAACAACAAGGCGCCGGGTGATGATGGGATTACGGCCGAGCTTCTGAAGGCGGGTGGAAAACCGGTCCTGAACGCCCTTCAGAAGCTGTTCGATTCCGTCATACTCGAGGGCAAAACGCCGCAGACATAGAACAGAAGTCTGGTGGTGCTCTTCTTCAAAAAGGGCGATAATGCCCTGTTGAAGAACTACAGGCCCATTTCCCTTCTTAGCCATGTCTACAAGCTGTTTTCGAGAGTCATTACGAATCGTCTCGCGCGCAGGTTCGACGTCCGGCAGAATCTTGTATTATTGTAATTATACAGGGTGTCCCAGAAATGGTGAATCAAACTGCTATGGGAGGCAGCTTGACTAATGTCCTATCCATAAAAAATATTAAAAAAAATAAAACGCACATGACCATAAAAAAAAAAGAATATCCAAAAAAACGGGAAAATCATCAAATTTTTCTAAGTTTCCAGCTCTAATTATCGCGTTTTGGGATAATTTGTAATTTTTTTCTGCCAATATTAATTGTTAGAGGTTGCTTCGACTGATTGTTAACATTTTACAAAAAAAAATGTCTGCACTTAGAGCACAGACCACTTAGTTTAATTGTTTTTTCTGAACCGAAAAATTTTCTTGCTATTTTAACCAGCTGTAGTATAAAAAAAATGTATGGGACTTGTGCGGCAAACTACTTCAAAAAGTTGCCTATTTAATGACGATTTTAAAATGATACGAATCACTGAATTTACTTTACAAAATTGGGAGATATTAATTTTCTTGTGTGCTAGGGTGAAATTTGTGCAATTTATTCTTTACTTTTTAATTCATTTTCCACTTCTAATCCGTTGCTTCTAAGGTTAGAATTGGCTAAAAAAGTTGTTTCAATACCCGGTAGTAATGGCACGGTTTTTTAGAATCCCGGTTTTTCAAAATCCCGGTGTTTTAAAAACCCGATTTTTTTTAAATCCCGGTTGTTTAAAATCCCGTTTTTTTAAGAATCCCGGTTTTTTAAATTCCCGGGATTCCCAAAAAACTGGGAATTTAAAAAACCGGGATTTTAAAACACCAGGATTCCCAAAAAACCGGGAATTTAAAAAAAACCGGGATTCCTAAAAAAACCGGGATTTTAAACAACCGGGATTTTAAAACACCGGGATTTTGAAAAACCGGGATTCTAAAAAACCGTGCCATTACTACCGGGTATTGAAACAACTTTTTTAGCCAATTCTAACCTTAGAAGCAACGGATTAGAAGTGGAAAATGAATTAAAAAGTAAAGAATAAATTGCACAAATTTAACCCTAGCACACAAGAAAATTAATATCTCCCAATTTTGTAAAGTAAATTCAGTGATTCGTATCATTTTAAAATCGTCATTAAATAGGCAACTTTTTGAAGTAGTTTGCCGCACAAGTCCCATACATTTTTTTTATACTACAGCTGGTTAAAATAGCAAGAAAATTTTTCGGTTCAGAAAAAACAATTAAACTAAGTGGTCTGTGCTCTAAGTGCAGACATTTTTTTTTGTAAAATTTTAACAATCAGTCGAAGCAACCTCTAACAATTAATATTGGCAGAAAAAAATTACAAATTATCCCAAAACGCGATAATTAGAGCTGGAAACTTAGAAAAATTTGATGATTTTCCCGTTTTTTTGGATATTCTTTTTTTTTTATGGTCATGTGCGTTTTATTTTTTTTAATATTTTTAACATGAAATATCTATAACATAGTACAATATCGATTTGTTCTAGATTAATTTCATTATGAATTTCGCAAAAGATCAATGACTTCTGCTGTTCATTGTATGGCATATCCGCCGGGCGGATTCGAACCCGGACCCTCATGATTGATTGTCCATAGCTTACCTCAACGTGCCACTGACGTTTGCTGTTTTTGTTAAATCACTCATTTCATTTTTTTTCTACTATACAGGGTGTAACAAAACACCCTATTAATTACGGGGGTGCTTCTGACCACCAAACTGAACAACTTTCACTATGGAGGCAATGTCGAGTCGAGACGGTACTGCAGTTTCGAAGTTGGCCCCATAGTGAAAGTTGTTCAGTTAGATGGTCTGAAGCACCCCCTTAAGTATTACTAGGGTGTTTTGTTACACCCTGTATATACATACATTTAATTTATGTTTTATACGTCATAATCAGAATCGCAGTGCTTTCGGACTAACTTTGATTCTGAACGCTTTTTAGAGGTTGGTTCACTTGGTACACATGTTTATAACAGAATAACACACACGCAATACTACACGGCTGTTGATGATGTGGCAGGCTGGAACTTGGAGGCCCTATGTATCACGGGCCCCTGGCCAAGTGGCCCGCGATACATAGGGCCAATCGAAAAGAAGGACCAGACCAGTGAAAAAATCATCGACTCCAAAATCAGAAGAAAACTATCGAATAAACTAAATTTTTAGGGTTCCGTACCCAAAGGGTGAAAACGGGACCCTATTACTAAGCCTACGTTGTCCGTCCGTCCGTCCGTCTGTCCGTCTGTCCGTCTGTCCGTCCGTCCGTCCGTCTGTCCTACCTATTTAGGGCTGTCACTTTTGAACCGTAATAGCTAGATAGTTGAAATTTTATCGGATTATGCGTTATTACGGCGGATTTGTTAACAAATAATAAAAATTCCAAAAAGTTAAAAATTAAGGGGGGTTCTCAACAAGAAACTAGTTTTTATCAACGTTTTTCCTTCACGCTCTGTCGTAAAAACGGTAATACATGCAAGCGTCAAACTTAGTGTGATTATAAAGCAAACTCTACAGAATAACAACAAATACTAAAAACCGGCAAAGTGTGAGTCGGTCTAGCGCTAAAGGTCCCGGACAAAAAAAATTTTTTTTCTAAGCTAAAAATGTTGTGTTCTGTGGTGGTGTGGTACGGAACCCTTGCTCGGTGCGCGAGTAGCCTGACTCGCACTTGACCGGCTTTATTTTATTTTGTTACATATGGGTACTTGCCTCTAGCTTTGGGAATAAATGAAAAATAATAACTCACTAGACCTCTCATAAGTGACAGCTAAAATTCCTAACGGGCCATAGCGTGTTTTTAGTTTTTGCATTCACCCCTAGCCTCAAGCGTTAAATTAAAACTTTTACATTTAATTTCGGCCGGTATCTCTTGACAGCGCCCCGGGTTAAATGGACATGTTAAATTAACCATCATGCAATGTTTTAACTATAATTAAATGTTACACAATAACATGATAGTAATGAATGTGTAACTCTAACAAGCTATGGGGAGAGCTACGCTCGGTGTTTTTATTTTAACACATCAGCCTGCGTAACATGACAAAGCTGAGAGCGACACAGGTCACTTCTAAACGTCAAATTGGAGTGACTATGTCATAAAGTTATTATACCTGTCGGAATAGAGTAACTGACATGAGTTGTCAAATGAAACCGTTTTTTGTGCATTTGTCGGCACTTATCGGCTTAACTTCGAGTTCTGTGTATAATTGTGAATCTAACGTGAAATCGTAGGTAATTTAATGAAATAGTGTTCGTATATTTCACAAAATAATCTACGTCTTCACTTTAGATTCACTAATTATTCACAGAGTACGAATATTTACCAAGTCGATTGTGCTGACAAGTTCCCAAAAACGGTTCTATTGCCTCGCGTCACGTATTTCTTTCTATTATACAGTGGCGCCGCTAGGTACATCTCGCTCTCTCAGCTGTTAGTTCCTCTATATGATACCTTTATGGACTATGTAGACAACCGCCAATTTGACGTTTAGAAGTGACCTGTGTCGCTCTCACCTCTGTCAAGTCACGCAGGCAGGAAGAGAACTAAAGTGGTTAACGTAACTCAGAAACTTAGCAAGCTGAAGTGGCAATGGACTAGTAATGTCTGACGAAGAACTGACAAAAAATGGGTGGTAGAGTTCAAGAGTGGAGACCACAAACTGGCAGGCTTAGTGTGGGACGGCCCAGTGACCAACGACGACTCAATAAATGGTCATTCGAAATAAAAAAATGATAAGATAACCCTAAAGATGATTTTCAAATAAATATTCAATGATACCCCACTTAAGGCTCTCCCTCCCTAGTGCAAGGCTCTCTTTCTTACAAGCAAACTTTTGCAATCAGCCATCCCGCTTCAATTGCGTGGTTCCGGTCAGAATTTTCCGTTTTCTTTGAAAACCTGTATGATTTTTTATAAATTTTCAAAAAATAAGAAAACAACATCATTCTATATTGTAATGTGAAGAATATTGCAAATTTTCATATTCTTCTGATCAACAATGTAAGAGTAAAACGGTTACAACTGGAAAAAAGGGGTGACTTTGGATTCGTTTTTCTTCAGTTCTATTAATTAAAATAGATTTCGAGAAAAACCACATCACTTCTCATATCCTGTAGATTGTTCAGTTTAGTTTTCTACTTACAAAGTGCCAGTTAATGTATAAAATGGTTACAAAGTTACTCAAAACCGGGCGGACGCCCCTTAACATAGTTTGTCAACTAGCATTATTCTGTCTGGCTGTTGCCATATTGAATTTTGATTACTATCATGTCTTTAGTGACACTCGCAAGATTTAAGACAAATTTATTGACGTAAGAATCAACGCGTTTGGTCTCTAGAGTGCCACAAAGGAACAGTCTTACATACATAGACTGATAAACACAATTACTCTCCTTTGCGTCGCGCAGTCGGGTAAAAAGATAGCGGGGAGCGGGGAGGAAGGCAGAAGATAGAGTTTTGTGGCGCACCTTGGGAGAGAAAAGCTCCATGTTTGTAGTAAGGCTCAATTCTATTATAATTTTACAATAGAAGGTTTATTTATTTTTTTATTTATTAGCCTACTTCATCCCACTGCTGGGCAAAGGCCTCTCCCTTGCTCTTTCAATCGTTCCTGTTTTGGGCAACCTCTGGCCACTGGTCGTCAAATTTATCCAGGTCATCCCGCCACCTCTTCCTGGGTCGACCTGGACGCCGACAATCGTTTTCAGGGATCCAGGGTATGATGGTTTTTGCCCATCTCTCAGAATGCATCCGACAGACATGACCGGCCCACTCCCATTTAAGTTTGGCGCTTTTCTCTCTGACGTCGGCGATTAGAGGTTTAGTAGAATAGAAGGTTTAAGTATGAAACTTATTCGTAGGTATGAAACGACGATCTGATTTGGCAGCTGACCTCCCAGCCCCTGGGTACGCCCCATAAAGGTATTATACTACGTAAGAGAGACAGTGACAACTGAGAGAGCGAGATGTACATGTAGCGGCATGCCTGTATAATAGAAAGAGATACGTGACGCGAGGCAATAGAACCGTATTTGGGGATTTGGAGTCCTGGTAAAAATTCGGTTTCTGTGAATAATCGTGAACCTAAAGTGAAATCGTAGATAATTTTGTGAAATATACTAACACTGTTTCATTAAATTATTCACGATTTCACGTTAGATTGAGAATTATACACAGAAATCGAATTTTTACCTTGCCGAGGACTCCAAAAAACGTCCAAAAACGGTTACATTTGACAACTCATGTCACTTACTCTCGCCCATACAACTTACTATGAATGACTAATGCGAATGATCTTTACTGTGTGCTACCTATTGCTTTGATATAGCAATATCTAGACAAATATATTAAACATACTTAACATTTTAGAGTCGAGTGACATTTCGGTTCGGTCACAGTGACATTTTGTGTATATTTTACCTACACAACCTTTGATAAAATTGTTTAAGGCGTTACTATAGCTTAATGACCTTATTATAATAGCAACTAGCGAGCGGCGCCGGGGCGTCGCGTTGTGGACTTGTGGCGCATGCGACTACGTAAGTACGCGCCGACCACTGACTTGAAATACTCATAACTTTAGATTGATTGAACTGATTGCGATGAAATACAGCCTATATATGTTAATCAAAAAGTCTAAGCCTACAAATAAAAAAAATCATAATCGTAATACATAATAATGTAAAATAAGTTAACTGTTTTAATTTCAATGTGGTCATTATTTTTAATTTGAGCTATAGAAATTGACAGCTAAATATAGAAAAAAACAACAGTTCCGAATTACGTAAAAGCACTGAGATCGTTCGTTACGAAAATTCACAAATACGTCAAAATGTTGAAGGTCATCCGCAATATGTAACGCCTTAACGTAACATTTTAATTTTCAGCTTATATGCTGAAAAGCCTTTGAAAAGCGTATTTAATTCAAAGAATTTCATAAGTTCTAAAAATTTGACTTACCGGCTATTTAAAGATTGCGAAATGTTCTATAGAACTAACTTTTATTGTTTTTAAGTTATGTATCTATTGAGTAGGTACCTAGGTAAACTTTGACGGCCGGGTAGCATAGTCGGTAGTAAACCTGTCTGCTGTGCCGAGGGTCGTGGGTTCCAATCCCGTAAGGGACAAATATTGACGATCTGGTTGGTGTAATGGTTACCACGCCGGACTGCCAAACCAGGGTCCTAGGTTCGAATGTGGTTCGAATGCCGGTTCGGTCATGGATGTTTTATGTTTGTGCCGTTATCGTTATTGTATGATTCCCATAACAAAAAGCCTGAGGCTTACATGGGATCATTGGATCACTACAAATGTGCCTGTGACGGTTAGGTATTTATTTATTTGTATGAATAATATTAATATTTGTACCCGTGTCATGGATGTCTGCATCTACATATACCTATATATTATGTAGTCTATATCGTTGTCTAGTCATAATAATACAAGTCCAGGCTAAATTCAGGTACTTTAAATGTGACTAGACAATTCGTGTGAAATTGTAAAAAAAACTATTAACTGACTCTACATCAAAAAATCAGCTGTCCCATACTAAACTGCAATGCCTACTCGACTCAAATGTATGCAACAGCAGATTTTTTTTTTTTTTGCACCAATCGGTTTGCTCCCATAGTGAAAGTTGTTCAGTTTGATGGGTAGACTCTTAGTTTAAAAGGATGGTAATGATATCAATTTCACCCTGTATATTATTACGTTTCTCTATCGACACTCTCGCGGAAAATAGTCGTGAATTTATTGCTTATAACAAAACCAATTTATCACAAAAATAAATAGCTTTCCAGTTGACCTGGCTTCAAAATAAAAGCCTTAAATTCTATATCAATTAGAAAGTCCCACAAACCAAGCCAATTTGACACCTAACTCAATTAACATAAGTGTTATAATAGGAAACTTAGAAATATGAACCAGTAAAACGAATAAAAGCATGAAAACCGCAATTCTCGGATTTCAATTGTACTTTATCCTATTTTAGAATTCACTTTACTTAAACTCTATTCGCATAGTAAAATCCACGAGAATGGCTTAAATCGCGAGTCTTCGTCTTATAAACGAAGTGTACTTTAGTTTCACAAAGTTTTTGATTAAAAACAAACTAAAAGAGACTTTAATCGATTGGAAATAAGAGTGGAGTAAACTGCAGCTGGAACGTTAACCTCAAACTATGGAAGAAAGTGTTAAAATCAAAGTTAAATTGGATTAAGAATTGGTTGGTATTGTTTTTAAGCTGACTAATATCGGTTTTTAATTTTCACTCTAAATAAATCACGATATCATTCCCTTTTGGTGTGGTTAGAAACTTTGCTACAGCTATGAACCAAGCGCCAAGTAACGATATAAATTCGTGAATAAAATACCCTTATTTTAATCACGAATTTATATCGTTACTTTAGTTTCTAACCACACCAAAAGGGAATGATATCGTGATTTATTTAGAGTGAAAATTTAAAACCGATATTATTCAGCTAGGGCAATAGCCCCTAACTTCTTATAGTTATGCAGACGCGATACGGAGCTATACAGTAGAGTTACAGTACCTACCGATACAGTAAAGGTGCAGCGTCAAAACAGTTACCGTACTGTCGCCGCACCAGCACCAACGTGACGCGGCACCGGTTGTTACCTTCGCCCACTGACTCATAATTATGTATCGCTACTATAACGACTGGCAAACATCTTGACTGCGCAAAATCAAAATAAGTAGGCGAAAACGCAACTGCGCAGGAGTGCGATTTTTTAACATCAGCACGTTGCAATCAGCAGTAGAAATGTCAAAATTACTTTGGAGATTATGCATCTGACTGCTGATTTGACCGTGTGATGTCCAAAAATCGCACTCCTGGCCCGCATTTGTCAAGTTGAATGCCGGACAGCCGGAAACTGCATCGATGCAGTAGAGTTACAGCATTGATACAGTACAGTATTGATGCTGTCACCGGTCGTGTAGGTACCTTAGCATGCCTCAGCTCACGCAGTCACGATTCAGGGCCCCGATCTTGTTAATTTAAAACATCGAAGTTCATTCCTAATCTAATTTCAGCTCTAATTACATTGCAATCCAATATAATGTTTAATTCCGTAACTTGACTTATTTTACTATGTGACTGCATCTTTATCGTCTGAGCGATCTGTCAAAATCTTTGATTAAATTAAAATAATATAGAAAGTGTTAAATGTTGTTGTTCGCACGCGGTCCAATCACCGTTCGGTGGAGATTTATTTAGCGCGATTCGTCTCCAGTAGGTACGCTATACTATCACGCGTTTCCATCGATGCAGCATTTACAGTCGTGATGCAGCATTGATACAGTATCATAAAGGTATTAGACCTGCGATCAGTAATCCGCCATATTTTAATTATGTTATTATTTGGTATCTTTTCTCTCTTTTGCTCTCTCAAGCAAAAAGAGAGCAAAAGACAACCACCAGATCAGTCCAGACTGGAGTCGTAAGATGCGACCAATTCCTTCAGACTATCGTCAACATCTCCGGTTATAGCCGCTGCATCTGATCATATCGGTCTCCCGTTCCATCAAACATAGGAGGGTAAGGACGAGAGAGTGCATCTGAGTTTAGCGCGTACACTTGTGCACTTCAAAATATCCTACGTACCTACCTGACTGCTTTCCTCATAAAGAAGTCACTGTAGTCGAACTCCTCTATGAGAGTTCTTTCTGTCTTTTGCAATTAAAATAAAATATTTTTTTTTCATTTTTTCCATTTTCATTAAGGCATTAAAATAACGAACGAACAACGAAGCTGCCTTTAGTAATCAGCGTACGGTTCGGATACGCTCACCGTTACGAATGACGCAACGCGTTGCAGACAACAAAGAGATTTGCATACGTATCCGAACGCAAGTGGAGCGAGCGCACGTGTTCGTACCCAGTGTAGCTACACACGGTCCGATAGGTTGGGGATTGGTTCGGTCAAAGTAAGTTCCCACAGCAGGGCAAACGTGACAATAATCGTGAGAGGTAGGACATGTTCCAGCAGGTGAGCTGAAACTAAAACAACAACAACAATAACAAGTCCATTTAGAATAAGAAAAAACACCACCACGCGGCGTGGGCCATGGTGATTCAGGCAAAGATGGAGAAGGATTCACAGACACAGACATTCAGAGAACTGTTAAACTTATAACTTGACAACAGGAAGCTGGAATTTTAGTGTTTCCAAGCTTGTAAGGAGGATTGGTCAGTGGCGTAGCATGTGTTTCTGTCGCCCGCGGCAAATACCGATTTTGCCGCCCCCTTATCTTTATAAAAAGACCTACTAAAAATAACGGAGCGAGCGAAGCGAGCTCAGAATTTTCTTTGCATTAATCTATTCGGGTTGTGTGGGTATTTTTCCCGAATTCGCCGCACCTAGTAAAGTGTCGCCCGGGACATTTGCCCCCCTCCCCCTGCCCTACTCGCTACGCTACTGGGATTGGTATTCTTTATCATTCTAAGTTCATGCTTCACAACAAACTTTTTGAGTGGGAGGCTAAAAAAAGAAAAGGTTACGACAAGTTTGTGTACAATATCACATGCGAAAATCAGATGTTGAACGATCGATAAGTTCTACAGAAGCTCTATAAGAGGGCTTACTGCTACTGTACAACCATTTTAGACCAGAAACAGCCCTTAGTTCCACATTAGCTCTAATAGCTTTAGAAGTTGAGATTATTATTATCCTTTTTTCAATTTGTCTTCAATCCGTCTGTGTGTATTAACTCCTTTTGAAATACGAATTCACCGTATCGAAACCGTACACAATCTACATTGGACGTTAATACCAAGTAATAAAGCTTTGAAACCTTTACTCAAAAACACTCTTCCATTCTTAAGTCACAAACTTAAATCTTCAACTCGGATTCTAAACTAAGCTTCAATTTTCAATCTTAAGGCTTCAGCTTTAGGAGATGTTAAGGATTTTTGTAGGTGTAATAAAGATGAACAAGAGCATCTCAAAGAATGGGTTGTTTACAGTGCCGGATTAAGTCAGCGAGGACTCGTAGCAAATGCCAGTAAGAGGCCCTTGATTTGCTTTATAAAAAAGTTCAACATATCCATTAATTACTTTCTAATTGGTAATCAATTAGAAAAGGGTTTACCTTTTCTAATTGGTAGGTTTATTTCCACTAGCTCGTAGATCACATTAGGGAATTCCCCTTGTATGTTTTGCGGTTGTTTCAACTTGTGACATAACTACTAGGTGATTTTTAAACACTGCCCTATTTTTCAGTGGTGGTTCAGACCATGAAACTAAACAACTTTTACAGTGGGAGTAAACGCAAAATAGCAAAAGAAAAATCTGCTGTTTTGTAATACATTGGTAACGCATGTGGTTTACTTCCTTAGCTGACAAGCGAGAAAGGAGACACCAGCGCGTTGCAAACCCAGCAAACGCAAACGCAGTGAGCCTAAATTTTACTTGCCGTACGTGCGGCCGTGCCTGTCGCTCCCGTATAGGGCTCTATAGCCACGAGCGTAAGTGCCGCCAAGACGCTGCTTAAATCATCTGTTACAGATGAAAAGGCCTATGATGATGAGTCGAGTAGGCATTGCCGTATAATATAGAACAGCTGATTTTTTTTTTGCGGTTTCATATTTTGTCCCAAAGTAAAAAAAAAACTGTTTTGTGGTCTGATGCACCCTCTAAACTATATATCGCATTTAAATTTACACCCTGTGTAATGCATACACGCATGCAGCGGTAACTTTTAGAAATTTATTAATAACCATTGTAGATTTTTGGACACCACCCGCCGCACCGTCTTTCCATTATTTTGGTTATCTCGTGATAGATGGTTTTACGCCCAGGCGCGGGGCCTCAAATGCCCTTTTTACGTCACTGATCCGGCACTGTATGTTTATAGTGAATGAAGTCTTTAGTAGTACAAATGAGTGTTATCTCGGACCGTGTATTATGGGCTCTTAAATGAGGAACGAACGTGTTTGAAGTCATACACGGCGTATAATTTGGAACGCGAGATTTTAGGTCAGGACTGACAGACTGACTGATGCCAAAAGGATCTATGTGTAGCCTATCTATATAAATATTTACATGTTTAATTCGCGTGCTTTATGCGAAGCGTGTATTATGTATGTCCATGGCCTATTTTATTTAAACAGTGACGATGAATTTACTCCCTTAACTCTGATCAGAGTTTGGGACGGTTTGGGCACTTGTAATGAAAAGAAAGGTAGAAGAAGGACGTCCTGCCTGGCTTAAAAACCTGTGTGTATGGTTCGATATGAACACCATCTCACTGTTCAGGGCTGCAGTCTCCAAGGGTCCTAATAACCTTAATGATAGCCAACCTCCGATAGGAGATGGCATCACAAAAAGAAGAAGAATGAAAGAAAACGAACAATCTCGTTTCGCTTTAAAACTAGTTTTGAATTTGAATTTTATAAGAAATGCTACAATAGAAAAGGATAATTTCTATTTCCTTGGGATGTATAATTATATTCCTACTATTTTGTTTATTATTTTAGCTACCATACTATTTGTATGTGTTTATTTATTCGTTAGTTGTGAAACTACATATTTGAAATGAATTCATTTCGTCACGGTCCCGGTCGTTGGCTTTGTCTTTTGACCTCTCGAGAAAATAGTCGAGTCTGCTAAGCTAATATTATGTTGGGGATGGCAGCAAACATTATGTTGTGCACAAGACTTGTTTCTTTTTTGAAAAAAGTTTATAATAGATTATAAACTGACAATAGTCAGTCAGATGAATTCATCATCATCATCTCAGCCGATGGACGTCCACTGCTGGACAAAGGCCTCCTTCAACGATCGCCACAACGACCGGTCCTGCGCTGCCCTCATCCAACGGGTTCCCGCCGCCTTCACCAGGTCGTCGGTCCACCCTGTGAGGGGCCTAGACACGCTGCGCTTTCCGGTACGCGGCTGCACCTCGAGATCTCTTCGGTCCCGGCCATCGGTTCTGTGAGCTATGTAGTTTAGCAATTCTTTGGACTATTTTCGCTACGCTAGTTCTAATCTGCGGTTCTGATCATTGGGCCTCTTTATTTTCATCGTACAGAACTATTACAATTCTTCTTCTTCTTCAGGTTCCTCTCCATTACTGTAGGTTGGCAGTCAGCTCTGCATATCCCTGTCTATCTCTCGCCAAACGAAACAGCTCTTCGACGCTGGCGATGTCTGCCCACTCTTTCAGGTTCGCAAGCCACAACATTCGTGGCCTACCGACGCTTCTTTTGCCATCTACTTTGCCCATTATTATAGTCTGGAGCAGTTGGTATCGCTCATTCCTCAATATATGACCATTATTAAAAATTAAAGTCCTAGCTGAAACTCAAATTTCATCACTGAATTTCAGCCTCAGAAGTCACTTTATCGGGCCTTTCCATTACATTCAAGAGGGTAAGCTAAGAAGGAATGAGTGCATCTGTCAACACGCACATATACTTAAAAAATGATAATCCTGCGTACTTGGCTAAATCATGACTAGTCTTAGACAATTTATGCAGGATGAAATTGATATCATTGGCATCCTTTTAAACTAAGAGTCTACCCATCAAACTGAACGACTTTTACTATGAGAGCAAACCGATCAAAGAAAAAAAAAATCTGCTGTTGCATACATTTGAGTCGCGAACTCGCGCGTCGACATTGCAGTTTAGTATGGAACAGCTGATTTTTTATTTGCTCCGATCGCTTGGCTCCCATAGTAAAAGTTGTTCAGTTTGATGGGTAGACTCTTAGTTTAAAAGGATGCTAATGATATCAATTTCACCCTGTATAGGGATGAGTTACGCGTGTCATTCTACTAAGAAACATTTCTGCCACTTTTTGTCTAAATCCGCAACTTTGGATTTTATTCCTCATAAGTTTAGATTCTAATTTTGAATGTTAAAAATCATGAAAAGTAGTCTCGTGTGAACCCCAAACATTCTAAATTCAAAATCATTGTTTCGCTATTATAGGCTGTCTCGTTTAGTGATAAGGTATAAAATTGGGTGTAAATGCACAAGATCAATTGTTCTAATACCGTGGCAGAGGGGAAATGCTACCGCAAGGCGAGTCCCTATATAAATTGTCTAAGTGACTAGTCGATGTAGTGTAGGTAGTCGAAATCAACTGATCAGCAGATCGATTTCATGCGGCCGAAGTAGCAAAAGCTAGATTAAACCGGTTTACATATTTAAATGCAGGCGCCATCAATGTATCACTGTCGCATATTGGTTACGAACATGTGTTATGTCATCAAACAAAGGCAATAAGTCACCGAGCAGTCACGAAAATTATTCAAACTCGACCGAAATCTAGAGATGTCAACATTTGTCCCGTTCTTTTCAAACAAAGAAAGAATAAATCAGAGAAAAACCACCATAACTTTAACCACCCTTCCTCTCTCTGTTTATACTAAAACACTCAAAAGAGAAGCTTCACAAAGTATAGCAACAGTTCATGTTAAAATGGCTGTTCTAGATCCTACATCTGGTTACTGTGTATCCAAATTTATTTTTGCTGCCTACAAAATTACGGGTTCATCAAATTCAAATCTTATTCCACGGCTTTAAATGCTAGCTAAGCCTTTTTTGGGGTTTTAGAAGTGCAGTAATTGGTTGGTTAATTTGAACGTAGTTGTATTTATGGGGGTTTTAGAGTGTACACCATATTGGTACAGAGTAAATGAGATTTAATTAGAACAGAGACAAATTTGGTAATAGATTATGTTCTTTGTTTAGAATCGTGTTGTGATTTCGTAAGTTATGGTGACAAGACAGACTGCGAAACTATGATTTCTTAAAAAAAAAATTACGAGTCCTTTTACCATTCAGTGGCTCCAAAATCACAATATTAAAGATTTCTCTATAATGAAAATCCAACATGAAAAAGTGCTGGCCTAACTTTCTATAAAAGCCTAAAAGATATTTTTATACCTACCTCCGTGGTCTAACTAATTGGTTAAGAGCATTTGCCTCTTAACACGGAGGTCGTGGGATCGATTCCCACGGGGGGTACCTCGTGATATTGTCACTTTTGGTGTTTTTCCTCATTTGGTTAGGACATTGCAGGCTGAATCACCTAATTGTCTAAAAAGAAAAATGATTCCGTGCTTCGGATGGCACGTTAAGACATTGGTCCCGGCTACTATCTCTGGTGGTGGTAGTCGTTACATAAAAACCACGTCAGAGGACGTAAGGCGGTCTGAAAAAACTGTGACACCAGGGCTCTGCCCACACGATAAGAAGAAACAATTGGAAGGTCTCATAATGGAATGACAATGACGTGGTAATATTAAAAATGTTACAAAAGTAGACATGAAGTCAAAAACACAAATTCGGCGTTACGACAAGAATTCTAATAATAGTACATCAGCTCATATCCACTTATTTCACGTTTGTTATTCGGTTTAATTTTATCTTGTATCCATCTTTAAAGGCAAATTCACAACATTAATTACCTACATCGTGAATAATTTATGAAAAATATCTGTACATAATTTTTTCAGACAGTAATGTAACATGTCAGACAGTAATTTTAATTTTTCATTTTTAATCTTACTTTAATATACTTGTTTTTACCTGAAATAAAAATGATTTATTTTTATTTATTTATTTAATGTTTATAATAAGCATGGTGGGCCGACTATATCAGTCTCGTAGAAGCCAAATGTAATTGTTTAATTAAGCCTAATTTTTTATGATTTAAATGCTATTCTAATTGCGAATTCTATTTGAATACAACAGAACCTCCATAGAAATCAGAAGAGTTATCATATTCGATTAATTCCTGCTTGACGACCCGGTTGGTGTAATGGTTACCACGCCGGACTGCCAAACCAGGGTCCTGGGTTCGAATCCCGGTTCGGTCATGGATGTTTACATGTTTGTGCCGTTGTTGTATGGTTTCCATAATAAACAGCCTATTAATAGTGCTTTCTTGGGATCATTACAATGTATGTGCCTGTGAGCGTTATTTATTTATTTTTATTTATATGCAAGTAATATAAAATAAATAAATAAGTGGATATGGACAGCTGTACTATGAGAATTGAAATGGAAGATCTCGGCAACTTTCTGAATTAAAGTTTGCAAAAGGATCCGTATTTGAACGGGGTCAGCATACTAATCCTACTTTACCTTTACAATCTTTACATTTCAGAAAATTGAAAATGTTGAAGGTGTCATTTAGGCATATAATAGGTACAGATTTTATACCGTACTTATTTGTTTAAAAATATTTGTTTTCAAACGCATTTTGACTGACTACAGGCTGTAACAAAACACCCTAGTAATACTTAAGGGGGTACTTCCGACCATCAATCTGAACAACTTTCACTATACTTAAATAAAATAAATAAATAACGCTCACAGGCACATACATTGTAATGATCCCAAGTAAGCCTCAGGCTTTTTGTTATGGGAACCACACAACGACGGCACAAACATATAACATCCAAGACCAAACCGGGATTCGAACCCAGGACCCTGACCCTCTAGCATGATTTCTCTACTTGGGCGCGACTCGGCTTTTTGCCATACTACAAGTCGCGGCAAGCGCGGCTTTCGCTCTCCGAAAAGCGCGGGAACAGGCTATTTTGTATGCAGCGAAGGCGCGTCGCGCGCGTGTAGAAAAATCATACTAGACCTGCTGGTTTGGTTTGACTATGGAGCCAACGACGAGAAAAAATAAAAAAATCTGCCGTCCCATACATTTGAGTAGAGACGGTACTGCAGTTTTGTATGAAAGAGCGATTTTTTTTTTGCGATTTCGATGTTGGCTCCATAGTGAAAGTTGTTCAGTTTCATGGTCTGAAGCACACCCTTAAGTATTACTAGGGTGTTTTGTTACACCCTGTATAAATGACTGATAGACAAAAAATGCACAACCTAAATCACTGAAGAAGAAACATGAAACTTAGGGTGTAAGGGTTAAAAGTTGCATTACTTTAAGGGTTGACTGTACCCAAACCTATGATACTGCACAACTTTCCCTAAGAAACCTGAAGTAGGTATAGGAAATTCCAGATTTTTTTTCGACTTTATTTCTAGTCCGAGATCCGACCGTAAAATTATGCACCTATTCCTTAGGCGAACGAAATGTAATTCTAGTGTATGTTTATATAGGGGTTAATTCAACGCCGCCAAGTTGCCTAAAAAAATCTTGCCGCAAGTGCCTTTTCCATTATAATTTTTGGTATAACTTTTTCCACGTGTTTGTTAGGGAATTGAATGAGGTGACATCGGAAGGAGACTGGTCTAAAGTACTTTAAAAACTAGGGTTGCCACCTCTCAATCTGCCGCAACTATAGGGTTGTCAGGTCCAAATATGTCATTTTTCGTTCGCCTAAGGAATAGGTGCATAATTTTACGGTCGGATCTCCGTCTATTCATACAAACGTTCGATCAGCTTAGCTCATATGGAAAGTACAAATTTTTTTTTGCAAATTTTCTACCTCTAGGTTTCCTTCCGTACAGAAGATATTCCGGACGTCAGCCTGTACGAGATTAGTATGGCTCTCAAACAGCTAAAGAACAACAAGGCGCCGGGTGATGATGGGATTACGGCCGAGCTTCTGAAGGTGGGTGGAAAACCGGTCCTGAAGGCCCTTCAGAAGCTGTTCGATTCCGTCATACACGAGGGCAAAACGCCGCAGACATGGAACAGCAGTCTAGTGGTGCTCTTCTTCAAAAAGGGCGATAATGCCCTGTTGAAGAACTATAGGCCCATTTTCCTTCTTAGCCATGTCTACAAGCTGTTTTCGAGAGTCATTACGAATCGTCTCGCGCGCAGGTTTGACGTCCTGCAGAATCTATCCTAATGTTTGCTGTACCTACTATTATTGTAAATATACTATGATGAGATTATCTAAAATTAAATAACTTTTTATATATTATAATAATTTAATAGCAGAATCTCCAAGAACTATCAAAAAACATAATATCGATTTGATTCCGATCGAAACGGATGGTTACACATTACACAATAAGACCTCTGGAGTCTGAATTCAATGATTTCTCTTCAATTAGTTTCCTCGCTCAACTGTGGTGGATATTCCTCCATAATAAGATTCATTCAACTTACAACAGTGTAGTCATTTAAGCATAAAACAGTACTATACATAACAGACCCGGCCACAGACAACATAAATCTACAAAAAACCCCCGTCCAAGGATGTTTAGCTACACTATCAGTATGAACATGAAGGAGGTCATTGTTGCTCCGTTATCAACTCTACGGCTATACGAATAAGGGTAAGGTTTATCGTAAATGCGTATGGATTTACGGCTGGATTATCTGCCTTAGTGGAATGGAGGTTGTGTAACGATAGTGTGAATAAGCCTTAATTTGACATACTTACTTTTAAGTAAGCTATAATTATGGTCCCACTCCCACTGCAGGGCAAAGGTTTTCCCTCGAGGAGAATGTATTGCCGCTAATCCACCACGCGTGCCCATTCCGGATTGGTAGATTTCACATAGGCATAAGAATTTCTTCTTCAGCGTATGCAGGTTTACTCACGATGTTTTCCTTTACCGTTTGAGAGCAGTCGGTAATTACTTACATAAGTTAGAAAAACTCATTTTTGTTAGGTATTGATAAATAGTTATTATATTTTATCTTTGACTTACCGAGATATTACATCAACTGTCTCGTTTAGTCATGCTCATGAACTCTCATGAACATCCAATTTGATCTGTAACAAATAGAAATATTTATAAGAAATTGAAATCATAGGTACTCCTCAGCAAAATTATAGGTAAAATTACACGTCAGGCGTGTTTTTAGCAGTGAAATGGGTGAAAAACTTTCAGAATACTAAGATAAGGACCCTATAGAGGGTGTAATGTAAGTGACAGCCAAGCAAATAATGAAACGGTGAACTCAGATCATCAAACTGAACAACTTTCACTATGGAGCCTACCACGCGAAAAAATCAGCTGTCCCATACAAAACTGCTGTACCTACCCGACTAAAATGTATGGGACAGCTGATTTTTTATCGCGTTTAGGTAGGCTCCATAGTGAAAGTTGTTCAGATTGATGGTCTGAGTTCACCGTTTCAGTATTTGCTAGGCTGTCACTTACAACCTGTACAGGGTCCTTCTTAATATGCTGACACTTTTTTAAGAGGATGACCACACCGTCAAATTGAACAACTTTCTCTAATGGAACCAACATCGAAATCGAGAAAAAAAATCAGCTCTACCATACAAAACTGCAATCCTACTCGAGCCAAATGGGACAGCTGATTTTTTTTTGTGATTTCGATGTTGGTCCCATAGAGAAAGATGTTCAGTTTGATGGTCTGATTATCCCCATAAAAAGTGTCGGCATATTGAGAAGGACCCAGTATAAGTAAGAATATTTTTTAGAAGAAAGAACATACAATAAACAAAATAGAATTTTTTTTTCGGTAAAATCTTTTATCAAATCATCGACAAGTCAATCACCTCACTATACTACTTTGACTAAGCCGTAAGAAATCGTCAACCGGAAAATAAACAAAAAATCCGGAAGGGAACAAAATTAGCTAGAGTTTTATTTAACAGTGAATTTCAAAAATTTCGTCGAACAAATTTTTTCAATAAAAAATATTTGTGAAGTTTCGCAACATTTTCTTGAATTTGTTGAGTCACGAAGGCTATAAAAAACTTAGTCTACCTACATAGTCCATGGATGCGATTTCAACTACAGAACCTCCGTGGTCTAGTGGTTAAGAGCATTGGGCTCTCGATACGGAGTTCGTGGATTCTATTCCCACCGGGGACACCTAGCGATTTGTAACTTTGTGCGTTTTTCCCCAGTTGGTTAGGACATTGCAGGCTGAATCACCTGAGTGTCTGAAAAGATAGATCCACGAAGTCTGTCCACCCTTTCAGGTTTGCGAGCCACACAGATTACCCCCAATAGATACCGCATAATGAACATTTTGTTCACGCCCGAAGTCACCATTTTTGGCGGTAGGTGCGGGTAGCGGGGCACGAAACGGTGCAACGTGATTGGCCATTTCAAGGTCGCACTACTTCTAGCTCGCTCACTCGCGTTGCTTATATCAGTGAAAAACCATAGATGTGTGGCGAGTGTCGGCGGCCCTGTATGCGGTATCTATTGGGGGTAATCTGTGGCGAGCCATGACAATCGTGGCCTACCGACGCTTCTTTTGCCCTCTGCTTTGGCCATTATTATAGTCTGGAGCAGTTGGTATCGCTCATTCCCCAAGATATAATAAATTACGCTCACAGGCACATACATTGTAATGATCCCAAGGTAAGCCTTAGGCTTTTTGTTATGGGAATCATACAATAACGGCACAAACATATAACATCCATGACCGAACCGGGATTCGAACCCAGGACCCTGGTTTGGCAGTCCGGTGTGGCGACCATTACACCAACCGGGTCGTCATATGACCCAGGTATGCGACTTTCCGCCTTTTAATGGTTTGCACCAGCTCCCGGGACTTCCTGACACGTTGTAGAACAGAACTTCCGCATTGGTGACTCTTCTAACCCAACTAATTCGCAGCATTCTTAGGTAGAACCATATTTCTATGGCCTCTATTTTCTGGCGAGTAGCTTCTTTAATGGTCCATGCCTCGCAGTCGTATAGAAGCTATTGGCTATCACTGGAGAATTCTTACTCGGAGTCTTATATCCAGTTTTCAATTAGTTAGTACCTTTTTCATTTTTGAAACATCTACTCAGATAGAATAAAGCCCATGGTGATGATGATGATAGTCTCCTCTTACGTCACCCACTGGAGGAAGTTAGCAAGTCAATTTTAAACCGGAAACAAGGTTATTTGACGGAGAATTCAAGAAATGCCGTTGTAAAAAGTTTTATGAAACCAAAGAAAAGTTTGCGAAATTTTGCAATATTTTTTTTTAAATCTTTGAGTCACAAATGCTATAAAAAACGTTTGTATGCCTAACTAAATATAAATGTGTTTATATTTAGTATATGCCGTGGGCACTGATGAACTGACGTCAGTATGAGTAACACCCGAGCAATTATGGTTTCTATTGTGCAATAATATCATTGCAAAATATCATTATTGTGGACTGAAAGAGGATATACAACGTGTTAATGAATTAACGTAAAACTAGAAAGTAGTTTGTTTAGAATCGAGAGCAGAGTCGAATTATCATGGTTTCAACATAGCGAATTTTTTTCAAAATATTTAATAATTTTTTTGCGAAATTTATAATTTTCTGGACCCGATGTCAACCCACCGCACGGGCACACTCACCCGACTTACTACCAAAACAAGATTATAAAAATGTATCCATGAGTACGTTAGCGCTTTCTTTCAGTGCTGAAATGATAACAAATCATTTTTGCGTCAACTTTCAATTTTAACTATCAATATAATTAAATTATTGTTTCAATGTAATTATTTTGTTATAAATCAGTTGGGGTATATGAGGTTTTGCGCTAATTCATTAACACGTTGTATAGTGGCAAGGATTAAAAAGGGAATGCTAAGATGGTTTGGTCATGTGGAAAGGATGAGTGAAGAGATACCACAGAGTACAGAGTTATATAATTACTACCGTAAGTGATACTATAGACCACGGATCACAAAAACTAAAGCTATAGACCGTCGAATGAAATATATATGTACAGGGTGTAAGGAAAAGTATCATTAGCCTTTAAAGTTTAAACCATACCTACCCATCAAACTGAACAACTTTTACTATGGGCGCAAACATGTCAGAACAAAAAAATATCAGCTGTCCCATACAAAGCTGCAATACCTGTATTGTAAGCATATAGGTACAAAATACGACTAAGTTTATTAATCACATAAAACCTACGAATATGAATGTATAGAAATGTAAATCAAGCTCAAAAAGTGGCACCAAAAAACTACACCGTGTTCTAAATTTGTTCCTTAAAAACTCTACCTTGCCGCCAAAACTCATACAAAATGTCATTTTTCATTAGGTGCCCAAAATTATGTTGCTTTTGTTTAGAGTTATTCTTCCCTAAAACGTATTAGCCTAGTAAATGTAAACATTTTACCTTGCAAAAGGTCCGGTATCCACGATTTTTTAATAATTATGTTATACGGGTATAGGTACTTATTAAAAATCCAAGTTTTCGACCTTGAGGTGCTGCCGCGGGCTCTGTCATGTCCATAAAAGAACGAATATTTCGAAGATTTTTCAGTTTTTATTATTTAAAATCTAAAAGCTTAGGTTTTAGAGTCAAATTATGTTTTAGAGGAATTAAGAGCACTAAATGCGCTACAGTTTGGTTTTTGAATCATCTTTTTATACTGTATCATCATCATGGGCCTTTACATCTGTTGCAGATGGTTTAAGCAGTGTTTTTGGAGAAGCACTTTTTCTCATGGCTGTACAGTCCTATACGAGAGCCGCATACACGTCCACAGCCTCTACAACAGAACCGTACGCCGCCGGCGGATAAAGGTGGGATTGTGACAGCATTATGCCTTTTGTCACGTTTCTCTGCCAGGTGTGCGAACCAGGCTTGGTCATGTGTAGTCCGACCATCTCTTGTCTTCCTTCTCCACCCTCCTCTACTTTCCGCGAGCTCTTCCCAATTTGCGTGAACTATTCCGAAAGAGGTTAGGTCCCTCTTGACGCAATCCTTAAATCGCAGCATGGGTCTTCCGACTGGCCTCTTCCTATGTGCGACCTCACCAAGAAGGATACGCCTTGGCAAACGAGAGTCCTCCATACGATGTACGTGCCCCAACCACCTAAGCCGCCTCTCCTTGAGAAGAGCCGTGATACTAGGCAGCTGTGCAACCTGGAGTACCCTCTCGTTTGTCACCCTGTCCTGCCAACGAATGTCCAAGATACTCCGAAGGCAGCGCATGTGGAAGGTGTTTAGCCGCCGCTCCTGTTTTGCATACGACGTCCATGTCTCAGCTCCGTACAAGAGTACACTCAAGATGCATGTCTGATACACGCCCATTTTAGTCTTGGTTGTTAGATGTTTATTGTCCCATACTCGTGCGCTGAATTTTCCAAACATCGTGGCCGCCTTGCCGATGCGAGAACCGATCTCCACGTCCAGTGAGAGATTGCTCGACACGGTTGACCCGAGATAACAAAACCGATCGACTACCTCCAAGGGTGACCCGTCTAACAGGATCACTGGAGTAGAGTCATTTTATACTGTATAGTTACCGAGATACAGCACTTGAAAATAAGGGCAGTTAGGGCTAATTCCTAACTGCCCTATATGCCTGTGGGTGCAGAAAAGCTGGGCTCAAGAGGGTTTTTTGTATGGAGGTAATCTCTGGAAGTACCAAACCGATTCGTAAAATTCTTTCACTGATAGAAAGCTACACTATCCCTGATTACCATAGGCTACATATTATTTTGGAAAAAAAAAATTCTGTTCGATATCTAGGTATTTGTTTACCAATTGACATTTGCTGAAAATTTACAAGTGTCGCATCTTATGGTTCAAAAAACATATTGTAGCGCATTATTTATACTTCTTCTGAACACCTTCACAGTGAAACCTAAAGTTAATAACACATTTAATTTAAAAAAAAAACGAAATTTTAAGGAATTAGTCATACCTCTCCATACTTTGAGGTGTTGTATCTTGGGAACTATTCAGTATATAAAGATGATTCAACTATCAAATTGTAGCGGATTTGGTCTTCTTTAAAGCTTTAGTAAACAAGTTTGCTCTAAAACCCAACGTTTAAGTTTTACTGAAAAAGTCTCAAAATTTTCGTTGTTTTATGGTCACACCAGAGCCCGCGGCAGGACCCTAAGGTCGAAAACTTGTATTTTTATTCAGGACCTCTACCTGTATAACATATCCAAAATTCCCGGATACCCGACCTTTTGTAAGGTAGGGTATCATTTTCCAAACAGATTTACTGAACTAATATTAGTGCCACCCAAAAGCATGCATACTTAATTTTTGTAGGTTATTGTGTCAATTCGGTCATTGGAAGAATGGCAGATTTGGATCCAGCCATTTTTTACGAAAACTAAAAGCCATTCAGGACGGCGCGGCGGTCATAATTATTATAAACAGAAGACATTTAAAAAAAAAACTTACACATCTCCAAAAGTCCGGATTCAAAAGTAGAAATTACTAGTAAAATAGACAAATCATCCAAAAAGCAGTAGTAAAACGCTATTTTCATCTAATATTATCACTGAGGTATTTTTTGGTCGTTACGGAACTTATTTGGCTTGGTTGAACTGATAGTGTGTGTGATTTCGTTTTCTTCCATTATCATAACATTGTATTGTATGGTTGTCGTGAATTTTCATTAAAATAAACACAATTAATGCGTAGAAGATTGAGTGGACTATCTAATAAGAAAGATTATGAGTTTCACACATTTGATATAAAAGGTATCATAAGGTGCCTTTCCTTCAACTTCTACAGGTTACAACCAATTAACTTTTTTGTTAGTTTTGTTTCACTCTACACGTATTACTAGTCATGTATGGGACCTCTAAGACTGGGTCTCAAATTACTTGGCCGTCCGCCAAACTTCTTTGCTAAGATTTTATAATGACTAATGTAATGAGACATACTGTAGTATTTAAGGTTAATGCTTTTAGCACCAACCATTATCTAATACTTTGTTAAAACATTTTTACTTTTCAATACAGATAAAATACCAGAGCACGAAATGTGTCAACTAATTACCTTAATGCGACAAACACGAACTAATGTCCACAAGCCTTATCAGATTCATAAAGCCGCGTCACACCGCTTTATCTAAATTAAAATATGCCTGATTCTTTGTTACATCACTGTGTACACAGCCTTATCTTGTTGTAGGCCGGTTATCTACTGATTGTAAATCATTTTTTTCATATAACAATGGTTGTAATTTTTAAAATTAATTTGTCAGAAATTAGAATAATGAAAACTGGCCAAGTGCGGGTCGGGAACCCTAAAAATGTACACTGAAAAAAATGATCAACCAAACTAATGTTAAATATAATCAAACTTTAGTGACTTCCAAACTGTTTTGTACCACATAAACAAACTTTCGGCTATAAATAACAACACGTTTTGCTATTTATAATCAAATATTTATTAGATTATGTGCTACAAAACAGTTTGGAAGTGACAAAAGTTTGGTTGTATTTAACACTAGTTTGGTTGATCATTTTTTTCAGTGCAAGTATGCTGTTATACAGGGTGTAAATTAAGACACCAGCAATTTTTTAGTGTGATTTCACTCATCAAACTGAATATATGGAACAAGGAAGGAAATTAAAAAAAAATTGAGTGAGGTTTTCAATTTTGCTAGTAAACTATTTTTCTTTTTGGGCTGTGGAACTCTAAAAGCTTCGAATTTAAATGACGAACAAAACGACGAGCATTGGGAAGCGCAATAAAAGGTACTATTAAATAAAATCGTTACATTGTTAGCACTATTTTAAACTGAACAAGCGATTGTGATCTTTGTTGACAGGGACACAGGAATCAAAATAGCGGTAAACTCTAGAATTTTCGTGAAAACCTTTTTTTTTTTTCAAAATGGCTGACGCAGTTAATTTTTTAATAGGATTACAGGATTTGTTTTACAATGGGTAGACAGGTGAAATGGGTGATACTTTTAAATCGTTACTATGTTTAATTAAAAATCAATATTTATTCACTGTTTAGAGAAAAAGTGAGAGTAATAGAGTACCTGCCTTCTTAAATTGACAAGTGTGATTTAGAGGGATCACACACGATGACGCATTAACGGATTCCGTCATTTGTGAAGCAAGGAGTTGTATGAAACCGCACGTAGAAGCACACACGGTGACGGATTGACGCACCGCACCGTGTGTGCATCTGCGTGCGGTTTCGAACAACTCCTTGCTTCACAAATGACGGACGTATGCCGTTCCGTCATGCGTCATAGTGTGTGATCCCATTATAGTATGCAATTTGGATCAATGTTCAAACTTTCAGATATGATTAATTAAGTCGATCAAACTGACAAACTTTTACTATAATGGGACATAACTAACATAATATAAAACATTATTTATTTGCAACATACAACAAAATATGACGAACGTACAAACTTATAATTAGAATTTCTTCCAGTCAACCATAGGATGAAAACTCTTGACCAGTATTTAATTACATCGCAATATTTAACAGAGATTTTAAGGTGACATAAAAATTCAGCAAGTTCCTTAATCAATCAATCAAGCAAAGTGTCAATACAATAGTTCTTATATCAAAATGTGTGTATATAACAAACTACCTGATTGTATAAAACTGTTACAGGGAAAGTTTTTCAAAACTAAATTAACAAAATGGCTGTGTGAATTGTGTTTTTATAGCGTAGATGAATATTTGAATTATAATTAGAAGATAAGTACCTAGATAACTATATTAGCTTTAGTAAGGTTTATCGAACCAAACTAAATTTGCACGCCTGAAATCAGGCTAAATACAGCTACTGAACAAATTTGTAACACCCTTTTATAACAAAGTATTTTGGCAAATAAATATATTTCTATATTTCTTTTTATTTCCTAAGGCAGAAAAGTCTTAATTTATCGACCAATAATACTTTCTTACGATATCGTGGCCTTGAGGCCTCAGTCCTTGAAACATGACTGGCATTTTGAATTAATTATGAATTCAGCCTGTGATAGAGAACTGTCAGACAAGGCTGTGATGTTGTTTATTTTAGTACCAGTGTCGCCAATTACACTTGGGCCTCATTAATGTTTCATTTTGAGATCCTAGTTTCATGTCAAAACTCTGGGTAGCATTTCGGACTGGGAAAGTTTAGGAATAGCTAAGTATTTGTACGATTTGTAGCACTCTGGTTTTTCAGCGACAGAAATCAGTGAGAGAAAGATTATATTTCTAGACGTTTCATGTCCATCCTGCATGTCTAGTATGATTTCTCTACACGCGCGCGACGCGCCTTCGCTGCATACAAAATAACCTGTTCCCGCGCTTTTCGGAGAGCGAAAGCCGCGCTTGCCGCGACTTGTAGTATGGAAAAAAGCCGAGTCGCGCGCAAGTAGAGAAATCATGCTAGGGGGTCTGGGCTGCAATCGCGGTAAATATTCGGCGATTGGACTATTATTGGACTACGTACGAACCATAACTTTTGACACATTTGGTATTGCGCTAATCGCGGTAGGTACTGCTTTGACAGCCATTAAGCCGTTTTGACAAATCGCTCAGTCGTTATTGGCTGTCAGTTACATTGAGTTTAGCGCGATGCGGAATTCAACACAGTTGAATAGTAATTGGATTGCAATTAATTAGAACTAAAATTGGATAAGAATAGAACTTCGATGTTTTAACTCAGCGCAATCGGGCTTGTATTAGTACTTCAGACTCTGTCTGCATAGATACCAGCACGCCAACCATACACCATACCTATATAAAGCTCAAAATGTCTGCCCCTATAAGTATATGTCTAATATTATTATGCACCTAATAAATTATTTGTATTTTGTCTCTAGTTGTACGTTGGTCCACCACGCGTGCCCAATGCGGATTGGTAGACTTCACATACGCATCAGAATTTCTTCTTCAGCTTATGTAGGTTTCCTCACGATGTTTTCCTTCACCGTTTGTGAGCAGTCTGTATTACGTAGGTACATATTTATCGGATTCGAACCCCCCACGAGGGTCAGTACCATTACTCGCAATGCGCCACCAATTTTATCACGCTCGGATGTGTGCGCTAAGATAAACAGAGCTAACTCGCGACAGAGTTATATCATCTCGCTGCGCTATGCTAGCCCGTCTGATGAAAATTAAATTCAGCCGGCGAGATGGCCGAGAAATCGCTCGCTGTAAAGTATTTACTTCGAGTTGATTGAATAAAATTATCACCTCGGCTTCCTCGTTTAACTTTATATTGATTTTCTGGGAAACTAAGTAAGTTTTACGTCTTAAAAGCTCTCTGTGTAATTTTAGTTTATATTTAAAATAAACATTATTCCCTACATAACACTTGCACCTCAAAATACAGGGTGAAATGGATATCATTGGCATCCTTTTAAATTAAGAGTCTACCTATTAAACTAAACAGCTTTTACTATGTTCATTTCACCCTGTAGATCTTACTATAGTATAGTAGGCTGGGTACTATTGACATTTTAAACAGTTTCCAAATTTGCAGTAGTGATTTCAGACTGTCAAACTAAACAACTAGGACCAAATCAAAACATATTCAAAGAATAACGATGAGTTTTTAGGTCCGCAATTTCCCGAGTACATCCCTGGCAAGAGGGCCTTAATTTGAATATTTCGCGAATACCTACAGAACATTTCAAAACTTATACCCTTAAATTAAGCGTAACTAGAAACTGGGTTGGAGTTCCACAACGCCCTTCCGTTTTTCGTCCTAAAACGTTTTAACGTTTAAAATTATGCTGGACCATTATCATTTCCGTTCAATTATAAAAATTTAGATTTTAAGCCTCTAAATGGACTACTAATAATAAAAAGGGTTATTCTGTACGCCTAGGCCGTTGTGGCGATCCGCGGGGGAGGTTTATGTCCAGTAGTGGACGTTTATCGGCTGATGATGATACCATGAGTTGATATTGTAGTACCTATACACAATCCTATACAGGATAAAGGTTGTCTGGAAGAAATCGCTTCTTAGCTTAGCGATAAGACCGCCTTATTTTGTGCCTCTTGTATTTTTTTCTCTGTATTTTACTGTTTATGTTTTGGTGTAAAATAAAGTATATTTGATTGATTGATTGATAAAATTGATATCACTACACTAGCATCCTTTTAAACCAAGACTCTACCCATCAAACTGAACAACTTTTACTATGGGAGCAAACCGATCGGAGCAAAACATAACAATCAGCTGTTGCATGACGTTTGTGTCGCGCAGGCATTGCAGTTTAGTATGGAACAGCAGATTTTTTGTTGCTCCGATCGGTTTGCTCCCATAGTGAAAGTTGTTTAGTTTTAGACTCTTAGTTTAAAAGGATGCTAATGATATCAATTTCACCCTGTATACTACAGCAGTTTCACTTGCATTTCCGTGCTGGCTGAATTTCATGCAGCGCGTCTTGTGGTTACTTTGATAACTTATTAATTTAAAATACAAAATGCGCGTCAAAAACTACAGTAGCAAAGAAGGTACGAAGTCAACTCGAGGTAGGCTTATATGAAGTAGTTGAGTGCAATTCACTAATCGTCACATCGCTCGCAGTCAAAAACATCGACTAACTTACAAATGTAACGCAAGAGAGCGATGATAGCCCATACGGAAGAGAGCTAGCGCCTCAATCCAGAGGCCGCGGTTCGATTCCTGGCCTGTACCACTAAGTTCTTCGGAATTTATGTACGGTTGTATTTATCATTTACTAGCTCGGCGGTGAAGGAAAACATCGTGAGGAAACCTGCATTCCCGAGAATGAAAAGAAAATACCATAAGTTCGGAGGTATGCGTAAATATGGGTGAGCTTGGGGCGAACACAAAAGGACCAGCGCTGGTCTGCGTGTTACAACGACCCTTGCTTGCAATAGCCCAACCACAAAATAATAATAATAATACAAATGTAACATACTTCTTGCATCCTTCAGATCGTCGAAGGTTTTATATGAGTTTGACACGGCAATGTCGACTAATCTATTATAATTTGTAATGTTCGTAACTTAAGTTACCTCTTTATTCCTAATACAAATACGAATTTATAAAAACAAACTAAAAATATTGTTATGATAACCTTTAACTTCTTTTCCTGTAATTAGTTGGAATTTTTCTTTCCCTGTATTAATTCCTGTGTAGATAACATTGCTACTAGGAAATATATTATTTTTAATTAGGAAACTATACTGCCGCGGCGGTAATAGGCGGCATTTATTGAACGAAGTCAATTATTTTGAATTTTACAATATTTAGCAAGCAGATTACTAACTTCTCTCTACAAAGATCGCTTAGGCCCACTTGCGCCAAAATGCTGGGTTATATTGCGTAACCCCGTGTTTAGTAGCACCGACCTAAAGTGTTATCGTTGATTGTCTTGCGCCAATGAAAACTAGTTCGTAGTTAACTAACCTGACAGTTCTCTATTTTTCGCTGGCAACATCCTAAATGACCATAGAGTTTATGTAATCCGAAAAAATATTAAAAGTGAATGATGAATGAACATTATATGCACGTCTCTTTCACACTGCATCTCTTTATATTTATCTATCTCATTTGTTTTATTTTGGCAATGACATTTCGTTTTCATCGTTTTGTTTTAAAAAAATCATTCAGTTTTCAATCATGTCAACAAAAACAGCTGTTGCCTCAATTTTGACATTTAGCCATATATAGCACGTAGTTTAGTGACTTAAACCTACCACATCGGCGGTTTAAAATTTAAATATAACACAAGTTTAGCCCTCTAAAACAGGATGGTGCAAGAAATAATTATAATTTAATTCCAAAGTAGCGTCTAGTTCTGAGTTAATGACGATAACCCTGCCAGGCGCAAGCGGGCCTTAGTGGAGTATTTACCCACTCCCGCGCATATACAGGGTGAAATAGACATCTTTAGTATCCTTTTAAAATAAGAGTCTACCCATCAAACTGAACAACATTTACTATGGGAGCAAACCGATCGGGGTGAAAAATAAACCAGCTGTTCCATACTTAACTGCAGTGCCTACTCAACTCAAAAGTATGCAATGGCAGATATTTTTTGTTCTCAGATCGCTTTGTTCAGTTTGATGGGTAAACTCTTAGTTTAAAAGGATGCTAATAATATCAATTTCACCCTGTATAAATGGACAAAAATATACCACATGAGTAAACCCCACAGAGTGGAGAGTGAGAAAGCTTTGACACAATCGCGCTAGTGGACAATCTATTGGAGTCATTGGGCGATGTCCGCCCGGTGTCGGTCCGATGATAAAAGTTGTTCAGTTTGGTCTAAAACGCCCCCTAAAGTACATTATGTAACGAATTTAAATATACACCCAGTACCGCAAAATTCAAAACTCAAAACCACTAACAGTTCCCAAACTCTATCCAGTCTCAGAATACGGAATAGTAAAGTCTAGTGTAGAGTTTGTGACAAGAGTAGAGCAGTTGCTTGTTTATTACTTTTATATAGACAGTAAAATCAATACAACACGGGCGTATTAACTTGGCACCTGGCCCGCACATGGCTTGGAATTAAAAACTCTGAAAACTCGGAAAGAATAACTCGAAAATGCTAAAGCGCAGGGACACGTGCAATGGTAACTGAAATGCTATGCTTCGGCCTCGCACGGCGGTAGCGGGGTCCCGCGGGGGAGTAGTAGGAGGGGTGTCAAATTCCGAGCCACGTGCGAGCCAGGTGCCTAGTTAATTCGCGCGGATTTTACACGCCTTGAAATTGAGGTATTAGATATTATTCAGGTTTTGGGTTTATTGTCAACATGACAAAAACATTGTGTACAGGATTTTACGCCCAAGTTGTACTCTTATACAGGGTGAAATTGATATCATTAGCATCCTTTTAATCTAAGAGTCTATTGATCAAACTGAACAACTTTAACTATGGGAGCAAAACGATCGGAGCAAAAATTCGGTTGTTCCGTACTAAACTGCACCCGCCGCCGCTGCCTACTCGACTCATATGTATGCAAAAGCAGATTTTGTTTTTTGCTCCGTTCGGTTTGCTCTAAGAGTCTATTGATCAAACTGAACAACTTTAACTATGGGAGCAAAACGATCGGAGCAAAAATTCTGTTGTTCCGTACTAAACTGCACCCGCCGCCGCTGCCTACTCGACTCATATGTATGCAAAAGCAGATTTTGTTTTTTGCTCTGTTCGGTTTGCTCCCATAGTAAAAGTTGTTCAGTTTGATGGATAGACTCTTAGTTTAAAAGGATGCCAATGATTTAAATTTCACCCTGTATATTCCGTGGCCCAAGTCCGCGAGGCAAGCTTGTTGTAGAAATAAAATCAATACATAATATTATCTCGTCACGTGTGTACATAGTACGATGTACGTACGTTCAGCAATCAGCTGCTCTGGAGAGGGCATATAAAATTACAGTTTTTTGGGGTGACCATGTCTATAAATCGAGTGAAGGACAATGTACGATTTTTTAAGTTATACTTCTTTTGGCGCGTTATGCGTTAGGAGAAACAGATCAGAGTGTATTTTCAGCATGTGACAGAAGATACGCGCGCCAAGGTGCCGCCAGCGCCGTAGTGTATTACATACACCATAAAGTTGTACGAAGTCAATTTAGATAGAAAGAACAGTGCGGCCACTTTAAGAAGCTTTTTAGGTAATTACATAATGAGTATAATTTCGGTGTGGATTCACAAAACTAAACGTCGAGTGAGTAAAGTCGTTCTCCTTAGCAACAAAACTTTTCATACAATGTGCACAAATGCTTCTTATACTTTATGTTTGGGAGCGACTTTCGGTAGTTAAAAAATAATTAATGTTAACCTCTTGCACTATTTTTAAAAGTCCGAAAGGTATCTTATCAGCTTTAGTATGACAAAGTTATTGCCTAAAACACTACATTAAGAAAGTATCAATAAAGACGGTACATAAATTCCTGATATTCTGTCCTCCATCTACCATCAAATATATCCACCCCACAATTACGTCAACACATTTATGGAGTGTCTGCTTTGGGAGGGGGGTTGTTGATTATCAGGCGAGTGATAAGACCCCCCTCTCCCTCCTACGTCTATATTGAACCGACCCGCATAATAAGTGCATTATTTGAATTAGTACCGTTTTAGTAAATTAAACAATTACCGTCAACTGTTTTGAGAGAGTTTGTCTCTAACGATGATGGTTATTAAGGAATTAGAGTGTAGACAGAGCAAACAAGACTGTATATATCCATCTCTTTTTGGCGTTCGCACAAGCAAAGGAAACAACGTCACATATCGGTCACAACGATAAGACACTAAGTGTCGAGTAGGTACCTCAAGATCGTTCAACTACCTCCGTGGTCTAATGGTTTTAAGAGCATTGGGCTCTCGACACGGAGGTCGTGGGTTCGATTCCCACGGGGGACACCTAGTGATATGTCACTTTGTGCGTTTTTCCCCAGTTGGTTAGGACATTGCAGGCTAAATCACCTGATTGCCTGAAAAGAAAAGTGATTCGGATGGCGCATTAAGCCGTTGGTCCCGGCTACTCTCTCTGGTGGTAGAAGTCATTACATAAAAACCACGCCAGAGGCCGTAAGGCGGTCTGAAAAAACTCTGACACCAGGGCTCTGCCCACACGATAAGAGTAAGAAGATCGTTCTTCCACTCAGAGGCATGGCATTGGGCATGAGTCCGACCAAACCAAGCTGAATTAAACTAACGTCGTTCTCTATGAACTAGCAGGCGTAGTATGGGACGACGTACGACAGCGAACTAAACTGGTTGAAATAGGTCAGAAAATTAGCGAGATGAAGTGGCAATGGGCTGGTCATATCTGCCAAAGAACGGACATCCGATGGGGAGTCAGAGTTCTAGAGTGGAGGCCACGAACTGGCAGGCGTAGTGTGGGACGCCCTGCGATGCCACCATGCAACTACCAACCACGATCAACGACCTAGAAAAGGTAGCGGGGAGCGACTGGATTAGAGTTTTGTGGCGTGCCTTGGGAGAGGCCTATGTTCAGCAGTAGATGATCATGGGCTCATGATGACGGTGACTGAGTGCAAGTTTACACAATAATGGTGTTCTAATGTAACTTCGCTGGACTTGCGCCCAAATGCCTCTAGTTGAAGATTTTAGTTTTTGTAAATCATACCAGTCAACGTAAAATATACCTAACGAGGTATCAATTTCTAGGATTTGCGTTGGATCATATTAACTCAGATCTGTGAGGAATGGCGCAATAAAAGGAAGGCTGTCCTGTAGGGTACATAAAGTTAGAAATTGTGTACAAGGCACAGACAACAGTCTGTGCTGATTTGAAACCGGACCTTCATAATTGGGTGTCCATACCTCTCCTCAACCCGCCACCATCGACGCTCTCTCACTTTTGGTATATAGAGTAGTAAAACGTTAATAATTAACAAACTACTACGTCACTTCGGAGCCAATTTTCATGAATGCTGTTGGGAAACCGCCCGCGAGTGTTTGATTGAATTGATTGGTTCAATATACACATGCTGGCATAGGATGTGATGTTGATTTGTTAAGGCTAAACTATAGACGTTTATGTAATAGACTAGAGAACACACTGTTCAGACTTAGATCCTTTGACCTTTGTAAAAAGACACGGTCTTGACATGATTTTGACATGATCTGCCGGCAAACGTCTTGAACAAGACCTTGAGTGCACAGAAAAAAAATTGTAGGAGAAAGCGCTACTGCGCATACCCTTCACCCCCCCCCCCCCCCCCCAGTTAACTTCTCTACAGGGTGTAACAAAACACTCTAGTAATACTTAAGAGGGTGCTTCAGAGCAAAACTGAACAACTATCCCTAAAGAACCATTTCGAAATCGCGAATAAAAATCTGCTGTCCCATACATTTGAGTCGAGTCGGTACTGCAGTTTTGTATGAAACAGCTGCGATGAACATCCCATCTGTTGAGATTTTAGGAAGTAAATTTAAAAAAGAAAAACCCTCATTGGCTTAAAAGTTTAAGTTAATTATTTAATTGGACAGTTGAAACACAAAATACGCCTCGCCAAAACATACTGAGGTGAACCAAAAAGTTGAACTCAACTGTTACTATCTAATAAAATTTTAACAAATTACTTTAAAATGCAATTGTAGTTCAAGTTGTTAGTAGGTGCTTAAGTAGAGACAGCCTTGATGCAGCTCTATAATTTAAGAGCAAACTTTAGCTTCAATTCCAGTGGGTATTATTTGACATCTATTGTCTTGTAGTTTGTCCGTTGCATTAATGAACCGATCAGGGAACTCAAGTTGCTCATTGTTTGAATTTGAAGATACGTCTTTATTCCGTATTAAAACGGAATAATAGTATATGTGCATTTACAAAATAATTACTGTCAGTTTTACAACAGATAAAAATTTTGGCTGATAATGGACCACCATTTCTTTTCGTGGGTGTCAGTCGTATGAAGCGACTAAGCAATAAAGTATTGTTTTTGTGGCTAGGCTTTTCGTGCCTACCGAAAAATAGAGGTGATCGTATTAAATTGATAAAAACAACAAGAATTATGTAAGTATAAAAACAACAAGAAATATGACTGTACAGTCATCTTTTGGAGAACAAAAAATATTTACGAGTCATCGTTATTAGATAGATTCGAGGAAATTATGATAGATAATTCAATTAGAAGAGTTTTTAAGGCTTGACCAAGAAAAGTTCAAGGTTCAAGACCAGCGTGACCACATTTTTTTTAGAGAATCTACCAAAATGACTGCTGAAATCTACCAAAATCTACCAAGTCCTGTTTCAAATTCTACTTAAAATCTACCAACTAATATTTATGACATTCCAGATGGTTAAAATTCAATAAAAAACCCGTTATTAAACAAAATATTATCATTTTCATACTAACTCATCAGCTCAGCTCATCATCACTCATTTTATTATCGCATTTTTGTAAAAAATATTGGTTTTCATCACTTTGTAACATGAATGCTTCAATTTCCAAATATTTCTAAATAAGTATTATTGGTCGTCCCTATGTAGGCTTAAAGTTGGTACACTTTTCTGTGTCTTATAAAAGCTCCCTTTTGTAAAAAAACAACATTAAGCGATAAGATTAGCTGTACACCACTAAAGCTTTGATAGAAGCTCCAAAAAACCCCCTGCAATCGTTTTCTCAGCTATATTTAATTCCAGTTTTGATTTTTTTGCTTGAATCCTTATTTTTTTGATCAGATTTTCGAATACTGAATTTCTACTAAAATCTACTAAACGATTTCCCACTACTAAATTATCGTTATCTTTGCCCTAAATCTACCAAAAAAGTAGAAATCTACTAAAAGTGGTCACACTGTTCAAGACATTAACTAGACTGGACTTTAAACCGGTTACGTCAAAAACAAGCAAATCTCACCCACCACTCACATAAAAATACTAAATAAATAAGATCCAACAAAATTAGCTGACACTATTTTAAGGGCATGATCAAACTGAACAACTTTCTAAATGGGACCAATGTCAAAATGTCTAATAAATTAATCAACTGTTCCATACAACTGCAAACTGCATTCTGGTTGTTTAGATCCTAATGTATGGGACAACAGTTTTTTTTTTTGCTATTTCGATTATGGTCTCTGAGAAAAAGTAGATCAGTTTGATGGTCTGATAATCTGAAAAAATATATTTTTTGAAAGGATGAAAATTTTAAAACGCTAGAAAGTTCATGTTTTGCTAGAGTGAAATAGGCAAAGACATTTAGGGCCACTTTTGATTATTTTGAATAGGTATTTGTTTCAAAGAACAATGTCTCAAACATGACTTGACGCTATATTCTATCAAATTGAAAAAAAAAAGAAATCAATAACAATTCTGTAATATCATTCATTCCCTTAAAACATTGCCTATTCTACCGCAAAACTAACCCAACCGAGCCAACAAACTACAAACGATCATCTATCTCTTCCTAAACAGGATCTATTTAACCTCGCAACTCTTGCGCACGGAACACGACTAGTTTCCGACCCAGCAGATGTGCTATATAAACAGGACACGCGCTGACTCACTGCGCCAGCGCAGGAGCGGGAGTACGCTCGTGAGCATAACGGGTTGCGGTTTTGGGTCACTTTTGGATAATGGCAAAAGGTCGTAAGTTCAAACCAGAAAGGGGTTATTCACGAGGCCATAAAGACCGAAATAGGTATAGTTAGTCCTTATATAAATTATAATTATCGCCCTGGTGCAGGGCCGTCTATCTATTTCTATATCTACTTATTAAACGGTTCCGTGACTAACTGACTGACAGACAACGCACAGTCTAAACCGCTGAAGATAGAAACATGAAAGAACACATCATGTCCTACAAAGGATGTAGGAAGGGTTTTTTTGGAAATCAACCCCTAAGGGAGTGCAACGGGAAGTTGAAGTTTTCCGAATTTCACGCACATAGACGACGCAATGGCTTATTGTGGATGAGTGGAAGCAAGTTACTGTTATATTGTATTTTTATACATAAACACACAACCATTTTCCTTTTACGTATTGACGTTTAGTAATATAATTAGGGTGTCAAGATGGAATAAGGCGATAAGTAGTGATAGGTGATTTGACTGCCCATTAGTCTTTTTGATTTGAGATTCGCCACAACCTCAAAAGAGACAAAGGTAAGTATAAAGTCGTCCAAGGTGAAAATTTTCCTATACAAAAACGTTTTCTTGATTGAATTTTTCGCCTTGAATTTTCAAAATGGCTGCCTATAATGATAAGCATCTAAATTGAATATGGGGTGTAATATTCACCTCACGAATAGAATGGGCTATAAATTACGTAACGAATCAACGCTGTATGTGAGAGGGATTCCAAATGTAAAGGTAAGTATTTATGTACAGTTAGCGAAGAAGGTATCTGAACAATTGGGAAAATTGCGTAACGCTAAAAACCAATTTCCATTGGATTCAAGGCCTAAATGAAGCGACTTGCAAAAACGAAAGCGTCTAACAAATAGTGACTTGGGCATGACGGCGAATGTACCGTCTTAGCATCGAACTTTGGTCGATAGAGGAGTGTGCAATGCAGTAGCATTTGATTAGAAGCATAGCCAAATTTTTAAGGTTAGGCCATCAAATTGAACAACTTTCTCTCTCAGAATCAACACAGAAATCGCGAAAAAATCAGCTGTTCCTTACATTTTGGTCCATAAGCATTTATTTTTAAAGAACACGATGTTGGTCCCATAGTGAAAGGTCACAATACATGGATAGTCAAAATAACTAAGAATTAATACATACATCGTCACGTTATTCAGTTTTTAGTAACAAAATTATACCTTTTTGGATTCGTTTCTTTGTATTTGGTTTAATAGTACAAACACAATAATGACGTTGCACCAATAGGTATCTTACACTTACAGCCTTCTTGGGTTGCACCCTTTTTCCACGACAAGATGATTTAGCGGACTGTAAAAATAATCCATTAGCTCAGACTTCAAGCCTTTGTAATTAAAAAATGTTGAACAGTTGATGAAGAAAGAAGTAATTAAACTTCCGTTCTTTTTCCAAAGAAACGATTGTACAGATGATGTAAGGAGATTGGTTGGACGAGCGCTGTCTGAAGTCGACAGGCGGTGGATTCAACAACCGTATTAAGTTACAAGTTGCGTCGGATCTGCTGGCAAATGTTATTGAATTTCAGTGAAGATCTTATCTGATTTGAGACTGAATGAGAGCAGATTGACGAATGCAATTCATAAAACATAAGTCGAAGTCGTATCTGGGATTTCGAAGGCCGAGAACAGTGTTTTAAGGCGCATTGCAAGAGGCTTATGTTCAGTATTGGAAGATGATTGACTGATGATGTGATAAAGTGGTTGTATGTCCACCACTTTATCACTTCAGTTTGCTAATTTTCTGAGCTATGTGCTCAGAAAATTAGCAAACTGAAGTTTCAATAGGTTGGTCATATCTTCCGTAGAACTGACGATCGATGGAGAGTCCGATTTCTAGAGAGTGGAGACCACGAATTGGCAGGCATAGTGTGGTATACCCTGCGGCCCGCTGGACCGATGATCTAAAAAGGTAGCGGGGAGCGACTGGATGACTGGATTGATATCATTAGCATCCTTTTAAACTAAGAGTCTACCCATCAAACTAAACAACTTTTACTTAGGGAGCAAACCGATCGGGGCAAAAAAATAATCTGCTGTTCCATACTAAACTGCAGTGCCTACTGCCTAGTCGACTCAAATGTATGCAGAAGCAGATTTTTTTTTGCTCCGATTTGTTTGCTCTCATAGTAAAAGTTGTTCAATTTGATGGGTAGACTCTTAGTTTAAAAGGATGCTAATGATATCAATTTCACTCTGTATAAGTCAGTTTGCGTTTCTAAGAAAACTTTTGATGCTGACTGTACTTAATGCTTATTGTGGTGGTATTTTTGGTTAGAACAATAAATTATATTTATCGATGGATAAATTGTTGGCCTCGGTTCGGAAGTAGCCCACGGCTTTCTATGATTTTATAAAGATCAAATTGATAGAAGATATACTACATAATAAACATACTTGAACTTACGACTGTGTTCTCTTTCGGAGTTAACAGACGTTCTAGAATGTAGACCATGAACTGGCACTGTTTAATAAATGCGACAATGACAATTCAGAGTACATTGCTGAGAATTCTAGGATACATGAAGCACTGCAAGTTTAGCGTCATTAGTAACCAGCAATGTACTCTGAATTGTCATTGTCAAATTGTCATTGTCGCGTTTATTAAGGCTGCCTGTCCATTGACGCGAGCTGGCTGGCGGAGCGGAGAAACAGAGTTTTATCAACCAATCAGGATTGTATAAAATCTCTGCCGAGATTCGGCCGAGCTCCTAATTGGTTAATATTTCCTCGTTACTCCGCTCCGCCAGCTCGCTCCGCGTCAATGGACAGGCACCCTAAACAGGGCCCTGGCAGGCGTAGGCGTAGTGTTCCAACGCCATCTAGGTATGTTGAGACTGCAGTAGGTGGAAATATGCATGCTACCTGGCTGTAAAGCTGTACAATGACTGAAGTTGAAAAATAAACAAGTTTCTTGTATGGAGAGCGCCCCCTTAATTTTAAACTTACTTTTTTTTTTTATAATGTTTTAGAACATTCGCCATAATAATTAATATTGCAATTGTGCATGCATGCATAATGCATGCATGCATGCATAATGCATGCATGCATGCATACATGCATATGCTCACGACTATATTCCCCGAGGGGGTAGTCAGAGATATTCTGAAACCTCAGAACATCCACGTTTCACTAGTAGTACCGAAACTCTGCCCATTGTGACGGGGAGCGAGCCCGTGGGCCCGTGTGGTATTGAAATTGTCTATGTTTATAATCAAATTGTTATTTAGCTGTTAATTCTAAATAAAACCGGTCAAGTGCGAGTCGGAATATTCGCGCACCGAGGACGGACTTACGGACGGATAACGTAGGCATAGTAATAGGATCCCGTTTTCACCTACGTTTTCACCCTTTGGGTACGAAACCCTAAAAAAGGAAATAAATAAATAAATACAATATTATGTGATCACCAAGCTACCTATTGCCTACTGTTCAATAGATACGGCCTTTTTAAGGTAGGGAAGGGACAGACGGACAGACGGACAGACGTCGGCCCCGATACAGGGTCCCGTCAACTGAGTACGGAACCAAAAATGAAGGATTTTTGTATAAAGGAGGTCACCAACTGGATGTCTAAAGAAAGACATTTTTTTATGAAATATTTACGTCTCAGACAGAATATAAAATCTCGAAGCGTTAGTAATGCAACTAGGTCACTCCCATAATATTTTATTGTTCTCTTTTGTCACGGTCCATGGAGTATTATCTGTACCATGATATTTGTGACGTTGATACTATTTTCTTGGACCAAATGCTACTTCAGAGGTCACTGGCCTGACTGAGGTCGTACATCTTGATTTTAGTAGACCTTTAAGTTTCGTATTTTAGCCCAGTCATTTTACGGTTTGAGCCGGGACTAATTACTAATTGCATTTTTTTTTTCGCTATAATATTGAAGAGCCAATTTGAGCTTAAGAATGTACCAAAATTAAAAAAAAATTACGTCAGCAACAGTTCCAATTTAAAAATATAGGGTCCTTTTTAATATGCTGACACTTTTTTAAGGGGATGATCAGTCCATCAAACTGAACAACTTTCTCTATGGGACAAACATTAAAATCGCGAAAAAAAAATCTGCTGTCCCATACAAAACTGCAAACCGACTCGAGCCAAATGTATGGGACAGCAGATTTTTATTTCGTGATTTCGATGTTGGTTCCATACAGAAAGTTGTTCAGTTCGATGGTCTGGTCATCCCCTTAAAAAAGTGTCAGGTTCAGTTTGATGGTCTGGTCATCCCCTTAAAAAAGTGTCAGCATATTAAGAAGGACCCTGTATTATATCGTTCTAAAAAACCTGATGATAAGTTTTTTTTGCACATGTTTAAGGCTTTACCATCATACATACTTCAAACATGGTGTAAATATTTTTGTCTACTTCTAAGTAGACAAATCTTCTAAGGTTTTGAAAAATACATTAATATTTTCTAATAAATACCTCATTTTTGAAATTTTAATGCCTATTTTATTAAATCTAATTCAAATGAGTGCATTGGTATTAATATTATTAATTTAAAAGCTTTCTGGGACACACAATTTTGATTTCTAGGTTGCGTAGCAAAATTTTTTTTAATATGGTTTAGGATAGTATTTTTGTCACTAAATGGTGCCGGTAACAGTTTAAAAGTCCAATTAATAATTACTCCCTACTCCGCCTAACAAAACTCCGTAAAATGACTGGCCTATTTGGCTCAATAGCTGTTGAGCTATTGAGTTTAAATGTACGAAAAGACGACAAAGCCAATCTTCAAAAGTTACATAGTCATTATCGTCACCATTATCAGCCTGTATACGTCCCACTGCTGGGCACAGGCCTACCCTCAGAGAGTGTGCAAGGGCGTTTGTCCACTAAGCGTGCCCAATGCGGATTGGTAGACTTATAAGTACTTCTTCAAAGTTAAGTTAGGTAGGTACATAATGATCTTCACTCTTATAATCTGACACTTATTTAAGGCGATGATCAGACCATCAAACTGAACAACTTTCTCTATGGCACCAACATCGAAATCGCGAAAAAAAAAATCTGCTGAACCATACAAAACTGCAAACCTAGTCGAACCAAATGTATGGGACAGCTGATTTTCTTTTCGCGATTTTGATGTTGTACTCGAAAGTTGTTCAGTTTGATGATCATCGTCTTAAAAAATTTTCAGCATTATTAAGAAGGACCTTGTAGATATATAGGGTCCTTCTTAATATGCTGAAACTTTTTTAAGGGGATGATCAGACCGTCAAACTGAACAACTTCCTCTATGGGACCAACATCGAAATCGCGAAAAAAAATCATCACTTCCATACGAAACTGCAAAACTACTCGGAGTCAAACGTATGGGACAACTGTTTTTTTTTTCGCGATTTCGATGTTGATTCCATAGAGAAAGTTGTTCAGTTTCATAGTCTGGTCAGTTTCATTCAGTTTCATAGTTTTGTTGGATTTTGACCTTAGCCCGATGGTAAGTATGATGAATTGATGATAAAGTCGAGGATGGAACAAGATTACCCAGTTCATGCCTTCAATCTTGCCTTGAATACAACGAGGTCCTATGTATTAGGGAGTATTTGTCCAAGGGAGAGCATTCCACTCCTTGTAAACGATGCATAATTATTGTAATATAAAATTTCACAATAATAATTAACGAACCAAATTAATGGGGTAACAGTAAAAATTGAAATTCATCCCTGTGTTTCAGAAACACATTTCGTCCGGTTCAGTGGGGTGCATGTTTTAGCTTAGCTATTCTTAAATTAACGGTTATATTACCCTACTTTTGTTGGTATTTGTCAACAATGTTATTTATAATTTTATCACTATGAGGTGCAAGAAAAGACGGAGAGTCTTTTCCTAGTGACGAAACCTGAGTTCGTCCGGCACACCCTGGCCCTGGGCAGTCAGCCTCGATACGACCGGCCGTATGGTCGCGACCATTGCTAATTGGCTAATCTTTACACTACAACGTGAGCGATTGTCATGCGATTGCGAATTTCCTATAGGTTTCTTGGGGAAAGTTGTTCAGTATCACCTCTTAAAGTAATGCAACTGTTTACCCTAACACCCTGTATAAAGATCAAATTAAAGACAGAAAAATTAATTCTCCGGCGAGACTTGAACCCGCACTCTTCCAAACCGGGGAATTGCGTTATCCAATTTCGCCACCGAGCCCACTAACCAGAGAACGAAATTTTCAATCTATTGCGTCTTGAGGGGACGTGAAAATTTCTTTCTCTGGTTAGTGGGCTCTGTAGCCAAATTGGATAGCGCAATTAACTGGTTTGGAAGAGTGCAGGCCCGCCCGTGACTTTTCAATCTTTAATTTGATTCGAAATATAGCACAACATAGCTGTAACATGTTAAAATATAATAAATGAAACTGTATAAAGATACTCGTACCTCATCTCTAAGAATTTCCTAGAACTAGTCTAATCGTGAGAAATATATTAACTATTTTTAAATATTCAATAAAACAACAATTACTTACTAATTATCCGCTTAGAGACACAAAATCCTAAGAAATAGATCATTTGCTGGAATATTATTATTAATTGAAGAGATTAATGCAGTCTGTATTGATTTGATAGTGGAGTCGTAACATAAGGCTACACACACATCGAGAGTAACATTTTGCGAGTGACATTTTGTGAAGGAACATGCCTTTTTTGAGAATGTGACATTTTACGCTGTTGGAGTGCGTCAAAAACATCGATGCGGTCACAAATGTAACATCTTTCTTGCAGATCTTGGATGTTTAATAAGTTTGACATATGAGATAACCTTAGCGAATACCGAATTGACTCGAATTGTCAGCACGCCGAAGTTTCAACGACGAATTTAAGGTTGTGACGATGTTTGCGCTTAGAGAATTGCATTACAGGAGTGCAATTCTACATAGCGTCTCATCGCTGTCAGAAACATCGATGAGCTCACAAATGTAACATCCTTCTTGCATCCTTCAGATTGTCGACGTTTTTATGTGAGTTCGACACATGATATATGTCATGTGTCAAACTCATATAAATACTTTTTCAACCATAGATTTAGCATATACTATTACTACGTTAGATCGGCTACGGATTATCCAAGGCGAGACCAAAAACACGCATCAAGTGTATTTCTATGGATGTACTTTTGTATGTGCTAGGTCCATACAGGTCCATACAGGAGTTCGTGAATTTTTCAGTAGATTCAGGAACAAGAGAATGCACTGTGTTAAATATGCCCTCTCCAAATGCCCACGGTGAGGACCCTGCTTTATAGTTAATTAAGATTCAACCAATTATTAATAATCGATTAATTAATTAACCGCGGCGTGAGACTGATCAAACAGTAATTTAGTTAATGCATTGATTTGGTTCTATAAGCTAGCTGGTTGCTATGTACTATAAGACGAGATTTTGCATACGCCTTTATCTGCAGGTTTATGGCAAATTCCTGAGCCCCACATGCGTGAACCTGGGTTTGCAAGTAACTCCATGTAAAATAGGTCTCTCAGTTATTTTTCTCATGGGTTACCAAACACCTGGAGTTTATTGCTAACCCAGGTTGACGCAAGTGGGGCTAATTAACCCAACTTCGTGACCCAAAGTGGGTTTTGGCTTCATCAAGCCAGCTGGCTTGAAGCTCACGTAGAACAGCCTCCACTACATCGCTCAAGCGATACCTGGGGCAAACCTTGGACACTTGGCTGTCACTTCATACAAAGGGGAAAAACTGACAAGATGAGGTAAGCTTTTGCGATACTGAGTTGGAGTAAGACAGGAATACAGGGTGCAGGCAGAAGATATATGCAATAGTGTACAGACTACTCTACTCTACTCCACAAACTAAAACCACAGTATAAGAAAGAGTATCTATTACTAGATACAGTACGGACACTCCCTTCCTCCCACCAACTTTTTACCTCACCCCCTCTAACGCCGTCTGGTTACTTCGCACTGGTTACTCGTTACCTAAGAAGAAGACATAAGGTTCAATTTCTTTGGTTTCGCATGTGCTGACGTCATCTTGTCAAATTCAAATTTTTGTATGCAGTGTCCGGCCTATGCTAAAACGGTGAAATCATGCCAGCTGTTTCATACAAAACTGCTGTACCTACCAAACCAACTCAAATTTAAGATACTGCAGATTTTTTTTCGTGTTTCCTGAGGTAGGGTTCGTAGTGAAAGTTATTCAGTTTGATGTTCTGAGTTCACCGTTACAGTCTGTAGAGGGATGTCCCTTACATTCTGTATATTTTCTGCCTACGCTTCCTATCAATATGGGAGGTAAAAATTTGTGGGTGGTATTTAGTACCATATTGTTTCTTACACTGTGTCTTGGTTGGCCCTGATAAGGTCTCCTGAGTCACTCATTTTATCTAGGTGGTTGTAGCCAAAATGCTGTCTCCAAAAGGATTATGGTCGTGAGTTTTTAACCCCCGACGCAAAACGCAGGGGTGTTATAAAAGTTTAACGTGTCTGTCTGTGTATCTATCTGTGGTATCGTAGCTCCCAAACGGATGAACCGATTTTCGTTTAGTTTTTTTTGTGTCATAGATAATTTTATCCCGAGTGTTCTTATCTTAGCCATGTTTCATGAAAATCGGTTCAGTAGTTTTGATGTAAGTAACTTTAAAACTTATGAAATAACATTAAATTAAAAATTAAAAAACCCCCAACGCCAAAAAAAACATAAAGTAAAAAATAGTTAGGTGACCGAATAATTTCATACTTTTTAAATGTTATTTTTTTGCGTTTTTTTTAATTTTTATGTAGGTAGGTATGTATCAAAAACAAACTCAACGTTTTTAACCGACTTAAAAAAAAGGAGGTTATCAATTTTTATCAAAATAATTTAACAAGGACAGCATTCTGACGTCACTTTTGTCTTTTGTCTCTACCACCGCGCCGGAATGTTGTAGAGAAGTCGCGGCCAGAAACTCTACATCACATCTTTGTATTGTATTTGTTTCATTTTCAGAAAAGTACATCTTTTTGTGTAAATGAACATTGTATGTAAGGCAGACTGTGGCAGAAAAGATAAGGATTTATCTTATGTAAACTATGACAAACTGGGTATGTTAGTATGTTTTATGTACTGTATTAATTCATAGTTATCACCTCGATCTTTATCACTGTAGGTAAAATAAATTCCTGAAAACATTTTCAAAGTGGGGCTAATTATTCTTACAATATAAAAAAAACTCGTGACACTGGATGGATGCAGGAAGCTGGCATAGGTATTGTCTATGGTGGATGGCATTACGATTTTGAAAAAAAAAAATCTGTCCGATCGATAGTGTTTCGTGTTTTTCTCATTTCCCCAATTTAAGGGAGATATTTATAAATTTATAAAAAAGATTATGATTGAAACAATGTGAAAGATGTTTCAATACTTTAAATTGATCGACTTTTTGTGCAGTCAATGTTCATTTATGTACAAAAAAATATCATTTTCGGTATTGTTGAGTATTTATTGGTAGTGAAAAGTTTATCCAGAGAGCTGTCAAGATGATAATGAATGGATGATGATAACACAAATCATAGACAAAATAAGTACTTTTTTTACCGGTTTCTTTAAATTTGGATATTGCTAGACTACAGTATTTTCTACAGCTTTAGTAATCTTAGTTAGTGTACATACCTACAAATTTTTTGTAATATTGTATGGTGGATAGTGGTACAAAACCCTACCTTGCGCGAGCCCGACTCGCACTAGGCGAGTTTTTCGTATTTCCAGTTATCGGATTCGAAAACTTATTTCGAAGCAGGACGTAAATTTAATTTTTCTACCAAAAAGGCAAAGGTTACCAACCCATCCAACCAAATACTTTATAGTCCCCGCACGATTAATCCAATTCCCAAAAAGGTTTTTAAACACGCCAGATTTTACGAGCTTTCTTCACGATCGTACGTTGTACCCGCAAGAGGCTAACATAGGCGCCTGATGGCCGCATCCCAGCAATAATTAAACTATGTAGGTCGCATTGGCCGCCCACAATGACCGACTGTTCACCGCACCAGCCCAACTAGGCCCCCCCTACCCCCCACTTGATTTAAAACCAAAGGAGTCTGGAAATACAAAAGAGGTCTGTTTAAAATGGACGCCGTTGTGACCTCGGCTCTTCGGTCTGTTCTGTTGTTCTTTATTCAAAAAGCATTCTAGAATGTGTGCTCATGATAAATGGCTTTGTTTGTATTTTGAATTTAGAACGTGAGGCTTTACATTTTTAATGAATTGCCGTTCGGAAATAAGTTTTAAAGTTAGGTCTTTTATCGTACGCTCTGTGCAATTAAAAAGTTTTGATCGTTTTATAAAATTTTAATTTGTTTTTTCCATCTGTACCTAATAAGATTGAGAGTTAAAATCTAGATGGAATATAATAACAGATGTGAATGAAAATGCAATAAGAAACGTAACAATGGAATGAAGCGACAAAATAAAAAAAGAGAGCAACCTCTTTCATGCGATGACAAATGTCACTCCACTGCGAACATTATTTTGTCATAAATCATAATTTCGGTTTAGCAAAAATAATTTGAAGAGATAACCATTTAGGTAGTATGTTTTTATTTTATTATAAATTCGATTTTCCCACTGTTTTTTTACGCAATAAGGTTTGTTTTTAAAATAAGGAAACAAAGAAATGAATACATTATTAAATAACGTTTTCATTTGTTTGTTTTTTTTTTGCGTTTTTTTTTCGTATTGAAAATGTAAAGGAAAATAATAAATGTTAGGTAAAGAATGTTAAAACACAAGTAAATCAACCGCAACTGTTTTTTTCCCATAGAACCATCAATATTTTATGATTTTGTCCCGTAAACCACAAAACAAATCACAATGTGTCGTTAAATTTATTTTTCGAAGCACAACACTTCAAAGAGCTGCCATAAATTTTATTCGTCCGTCGTATTCTACAAAGCACTTTTAGTAGAAAAAAAAACTTTTAAAAACTAAAGCTATCGATTACATTTTCTACATCAAAGCGAAATTGACAGCGAAACCGATATCAAACGAAATCTAATACGAAAAAAAAGCCCCGGCGAAAACTTCCCGCTTCTTGGCTACAAAAAGCTCAAAAGCTTTTAATCGATCACTCTTAAAAAAAAACTTACGTCTCCAACCGGATCCAGTGTCCATGAAAAAAAAAACTTCGTGAAAAAAAAATGGTGCACTAAACTGAAAAAGCACAATACTGCCCCGCATTATACGCGTGCGTTCTAAAACCCATTTTACAAAAAGTGCGTCGACACGGCGACCGCTCGGCGTCAAGCGTGCAAGCCACTGACTGATCCAATTTCAAAACGTTATACGTACGTACTGACTGTGAAAGTGACGTAATGCCGCGCCATATTGCCCCTCTTGCGCCTCCCTCACCCCCGACCGCGCCTAGCCAACGCTTCCGCTACTGGAAAAAAATGCACTACTATAATAATCAATTTCAGAAGTGCGATGGAATGTTTCGAAAGCTTTATGGCTTTATGGCGTTGTCTAATGTTATTGCCGTGTAAAGTTTTCCACTAATCGATTGGTCGTCCCTTTGAGTTTCCTTTGCCTTAAAAACGCAACTGAGAATTTTTCTTGGTTTTCGAACGGTCTTAAAAAATACTACCAACTTTTGTACGTAACCCTTCCGTATCGTATTGTTTTAAGAAAAAATATGCCGAGATTAAAATAGGTACTAACAAATTATTCGTATTGGTTTTTCTCTGATTTTCTTTTCACCCGTTGCCCGTTGGTGCATTCTGTTATTGTGTCGGGTTGAAAGTTCAATAGCTTGGTCGGTACTCGGTAGTGAACTTGCTTGCTGCGCTAAGGGTTGCGGGTTCGAATCCCGCAAGGTATAGGTGTTGTAATTTCAGGCGGCACCTTCTCCGGAACACCTTCCGACGCGGTGGTAGAGTCAACAAAATGACGTTTCAAGGATTATCTATGTGATGTGATATATTTTGTTCTTTTTTTATGAAAAATTAACTTTAAACTCCAAACATTTTCAATTTCAGTTTTATTTTAATAATCTGGGCTGTAATAAAAGTCGTCAGCCAATGCCAATGTATTTGACAACAAAACTCGTAAATAACCAAACGGTTTCATAAACAATTAAACTTATTCCACAACAGCCCCGCGAGCTATTATGAGGTTAACACATCAGTTAGGTATCCGATATAATGAGATTTCATTTAAAAAAATTGTTTAAAAACACTTTTTTTTAAATATAATATTTATATCCTTTCGAAAAGGCAATAGGAACTAGCCCCCACAGCCGTTGTCTTTAGTTGTGGGGTACCCACATTTTACAGTAATATTTTTCTATGCTATTGCGTATTTTATTGGTACTATTTCGGTGCTATTGCATATTTATTGGTAGTAAACAATTTATCCATTGGCAACACCACTTATCAGACTTGATGAAAACCAGGCGGAGGACATTTGCCTTTTGGTGGTTTTTCCGATTCAGTTTGCATAGAATGTGCTGCCATCTGTTAAATATATCTTTTACTATGAAAAAAAATATTATGTTGTCTATGTCAATGTCAAAATTGTCAAATTGACAAATTTACAAAATGGCGACCTACCTTGAGTAATGTGCGTGTTGTTTGTAGTTTTTGTTCAATTTTGTGCCGATTTAGTGATGTTCTGGAGTTTCAGTTGTTCTCTTACCAATGTACAGATTACAGGAATAGTAAGGATACTGGAATTTCACTCGATCGTTGCGGGATTGAATGAAAACTAGCATTCAAACAACGGTATGAGTATATAAGTATATATTTAAGTAGGTATGTATAGTATAGGTAGAATTATTTTCAAAGAAACACAGATGGCGCTAGCTAGCCTTCAATTTGACATAAGGTGGATGCATAATGTTGCCACGAGTGGGTTCTCTTTTCTAATATACTTATATTACTCTTTGATGAAAACCATAGACAAACAGCACTTTTTACTGTCCATGTGGCATGACTTTTAGTTTTAATCATAGGTTTTAATCAATACCTTTGCCCTGTCTTATTTTGCAAAAGCCCCACGAGCTATTATGAGGTTAACACATCAGTTAACCGATTATAATTCATAATAAAACAGTGGAAATTATTAAATTGTTCACTAAGCTCATTATTCTATGGCAAAATAGCTAGCTAATTGAATATGCGAGATGAGACGGGCTAAATGAATAATTTGAATAAATGTCAAACGGATAATAAGCCGCCATTATGGAAAATGGCGGCTTGAGCGTTCGAAAGCCTTTGGGAATAGTATTAATGTTAAGAATTGTGCATCTGTTATGATTATGAGTGAGAAATAGATAGGCTTTGTATTTTATGTTAATCGGTGGGTAATATGAAATAGTTTAAAGCTATGGTTAGGGCACGAATCGTGACTGAGATTTAATACGAATGAGTTTTCAATAAAAAGTAATTCGTTCTATGATATTACACATAATATCATTGGATATTACTATAAATAGCGTTAACAATCTTTAAAAATTGTCTGTTAGTTAAGTTAGTATTAGGGGGACATTTTGTTAATTTATTTTTATTTTATTTTGTTATTTAATAAATTAATATTATTGTGACGGTTGCATTGTCGACAGACGTTTTATAAATTAATTGATTGACTTTTTATGCAGTCTTTATGCAGGGACTTCCATACTAAAAACTGTTCGTGACCGATATCCAGAATGTTTGAAACGTGTGCTACTGTTCAAAGGAATTTAATGGCGCCAGTGCACGTTTCATATATACGAGCAAAATTTTTTTGTTAGATATTATAGTTGCGCGAGCCTGGTTTACAAACTAACATTTTGGTACCTATTATTGCGTATTTACTATTGGAAGTCCGTGTGGTGTCGGCTAAGAATAGCTCCACCCCATTTCCTCCCGTGGTGGGTGTAAAAGGCGACTAAGGGATCTACCGGAGGATGGACAGCAGCATCCTCTGAGTACACACATTCAATCCAACTGCGATCGCCAACCCGCCTGCCAAGCGTGGCGATTATGGCAAATCCCCCCATTTTGGGGGAGGCTTATGTGCAGCAGTGGACGTCTATCGGCTGATATGATGATGATGATGATGGTGTTTGGTTTAAATCCGAGTTCGTCTGGCGCACCCTAGAAAGTCAGCCTCGATATCGAATCAGAAATGGAAAGATCCGCAGAAGAACTAGTGTAGCTGACATAGCTCAAATAATTGAAGTGGCAGTGGGCGGGGCACATTGCTCGCAGAACCGATGGCCGATGGGTCCGAAGAGTTCTCGAGTGGCAACCGCGTATCAGAAAGCGCAGTGTGGGCAGGCCCCCACAAGGTAGACCGATGACCGAAGGCGGCGGGAACCCGTTGGATAAGGGCAGCGCAGGACCGGTCGTTATGGCGTTCCTTGGGGGAGGGCTATGTCCAGCAGTGAACGTCTATCGGCTGATAGGATGATGATGATGACTATTGGAAGTGAACTGTTTATGCATTTGCAACACCAGAGATTGTCAATGTCAGTCAAGAGAGAAACTAAATACAAACAAATTTTTTGTAATAGTTTTTTTTATAATTTAATCATGTTCAAATTACGCCATCTACAGATTTTCCCTTTTACTAATCCTGGAAAAATCCTCATCGTGTATTGTTTTTCAAAAGGCATTTTTTGGTTTACAAGTTCAATCCGCCCTATTGGAATAACCTATACCTAGGTAGATTCCTAATGAGGATGCGGATAGCAATCATCTCGAGGGTCACACATAATCCAGACCTTACTAACAGTCTATTCCCTAAGTCCCTCAAACTAAGCAAATTACATACTTACGTCTTTACCATAATGATTAAATAAAGTGTCATCGTATTAGGAAACTTTACATAGGTCGGTAAGAAGGTAGCTTGATGTTGTGCTAAAATCACCTCTATTGCCAAGAATTAGGTGTTTGTTTACATTAGACGTTGCTCTATTTTAAGACGAAGTGTGATTAACGTGGGATTAAGGGTTTACGTTAACGCATTTTCTCTTAATCCGATGTAAATAAAGCTGAAAATGTTCGAATAAAATCGATTTATACTCTTTCCCTGCTTTGCCTTAATGTAGGTTATAAACATTTTGACCTTAAATTGATGACCTCTATCCTACCTGTGAGGTCACGTGGACCCTGACGTTAAGACTAGATCATCAGTTCAAAGTATGAACCAAATGGTTCATGGTTCAAAGTCACTCAGCGAGATATGTACAGGGTGTAAGGAAAAATATCATTAACCTTCAAACCACATATTCTACCCATCAAACTGAACAACTTTTACTATGGAAGCAAACCTGTGAGAACAAAAAAAAATCTGCTGTACCATACGTTTGAATCGAGTAGGTATTGCAGTTTAGTATGGGACAGCAGATTTTTTTTTTGTGTTTAGGCTCCATAGTGAAAGTTGTTCCGTTTGATGGTCTGAGTTCACCGTTTCAGTATTTGCTAGGCTGTCACTTACACCCTGTAGAGAGAGCTATACCCACTCGCTGTTTCTCTGAGAAATCAAATCAGGAATGAAGTGATATGTCAGAGAACTAAAGTGGTTGACATAGCTCAGAAAATTAGCAAGCTAAAGTGGCAATGGGCTGGTCATATCTGCCGAAGAACTGACAACCGATGGGGTGTCGGAGTTCTAGAGTGGAGACCACGAACTGGTAGGCGTAGTGTCGGACGCCCTGCTGCCCGCTGGATCGACTATCTGAAAAAGATAGCGGGGAGGAACTGGATGAAGAAGGCTGAGGATGGAGTCTTGCGGCGCGCCTTGGGAGAGGCCTATGTTCAGCAATGGACGATGATAGACTGATGAAAAAAATATCAAATAGGTACATAAACCCTCATACATTGATGGCCCGGTAGCACAGTGACGGCCCGGTAAAAATTTCAAAATTTTTTAATTTAAAATAATATCATGTAGATTGCTTTTTGAAGTCATTTTTTGACTCTACTACCGCGTCGGAAGGTGTTCCGTTGAGAGAAGATGCGGCCAGATAGATAAATACCTAAAAATACAATTGAAATTTTATTTGGCATTTCATACATTTTTAAGCGACTTCAAAAAAAGGAGGAGGTTCTATGTTCGGCTGCATGTATTTTTTTTTTTAATGTATGTTCACCGATATTTTCGTCAATTGTGAACCAATTTCAAAAATTCTTTTTTTGTTTAAAAGGGTATACTCCCGAGGTGCTTCCATTTTAATTTTGTGAAGATCTGATGACGCACTTCGGAGCTATACAATAGAACTCCTCAAAAGTTGACAGCAAATCGTCTGCTCTTGAACCATTTGCTTCGTTTCAATGTACCCTTTGCGTGTATAACGGATATCTGAGTCAAACTAACATTTTTTTATTTGAGGCTTTTTTTACCAGCACTCTAGTATTTTTTGTAACCAAAGTTGACAACACTGAATTCCGGATGTATGTGGCGGACCTTCCGCGTACGAAATTGCAGGCACAGCAAGACTGAACGATATCCCAAAGTTAAAAACAAGATTGTTTTAAAACTCAACGCAACCACCTGATAGACTAATTCGCCAGATTTCTCAGAATGTTTTAAAAAGTTTTTAACTACCCCTCAGAGAGGCGTCGACCTCGTAAAAGCCAAGTTTTGGAGTTGTACCAAGCTATGTTTTATGATGCTGGTACAATCCGACGACTGTTTAGAAAACTTTAGGGCGTATAATTATGAATATACATATAGTGCCTAGGTATATTATATGGTAAGGGATAGAAGAGGCGTATATCCAGTAGTACGTTTTAACTTTGTGAACAAGCTTTGATTTATGTTTATTTTTTATTTATTTTATTTTATTCGGAAAACTTACAGCTTACAATTACAATAATAGTTCTGTTAATGCTATAGTACAATCTAGAAGCCAATCACAAGTGTTCACCAGTAGTACTAAAATAGGTAAGTAACTTGTAGACCTACGGGGTGGGACCTGGATGCTAATCAGAGACAATAGTTCGGGAGAGTCCAGAGCTCCCGTCACAATTTTATACAATAGGGTGAGATCAGCAACTTCTCGTTATGATGCTGCAGCTACAATCCGACCACTCTATATTCTATATTTTTCATAATACACGTAATCTCTCACCATATAGAACGAGATATCGCCTTAGAAAAGTCTTATATCCAATATGATTTAACTTTGCACGAAACTTTGTTTTATGATGCTGGCTGCTACAATCCGACAACTCTTTGGAAACCTATGGTTAGAGATAAGAATGGCTCATATCCATTAGTAGGATTTAGTTTTGTATCCAGCTAGTTTTACGATTTTGGTAAAGTAGACGCTAAGCTCTTTATTTATACAACGTACCTTTTTTAGAAATCTTGCTTTATTGGTGTAAGTTCGCATTACTACAAGGAATTATAAAAACATCCTCTTTTTTTCGGAGGTCAAAAACAAAGAACAAAAAAGAAGAGATAGGCTTAGCATCCAATGATGACCATAGGCCTCTCCAAAAGCCTGCTTTTGTATCAAAGCAGTTACGATCGAATCAGAAGTGAAGAGATTTGCAGTCCAACCAGAGTAGTCGACATAGCCCATTAAAGAATTTGTAAACTAAAGTGGCAATGGGTGAGACACATTGCTCGCAGAACCGATGGTCGATGGGGCCGAAGAGTTCTTGAGTGGCGGCCACGTACCGGAAAGCGCTACGTGGGTAGGCATGATGGACCGAGGACCTGGTGAAGGCGGCGGGAACCCGTTGGATGAGGACAGCGCCAGACCGGTCGTTGTGGTGATCCGTAGGGGAGGCCTATGTCCAGCAGCCGACATCTTTCGGCTGATATAGATATGATGATCAGAACGGCAAGCTTTTAATGCTTCTTTCTTGCTCTTTTTCCTTTTAGGGCTCTTATAGACGAGCAACGCTGTCATTTGTGAGCATGCTGTCACCGTGGGTCGCAGAGGGTCGCGCTCATTGACTTTCTTTTGACTTTCGACGGTCGGTCGGTTACTTGGCGACCCTCCGCGACACACGGCGACCGCAAAGTGTCGCTCGTCTGTAAGCGCTCTTAGAGTTGGCTACTGACTTGTAAGAGTTGTCGCGTTGTACAACGATCTACGATTCAACGCACTCTTTGTTGTTCAGTATTTACGATAATGGTTCTAACTCGTACATTATTTGCCATAAACAATTTAGGTTAACGCTTTATGAATTATAAATTATTGGCTGGATTTTCTACTGTCTGTGATTATTCAGAAATTTCCATAAAATCTTTCAACCTCATTTCCATACCTTTGGGTGTTGAATTTGGAAAAATCCTTTCGGAAAACATCGTGATGAAACCTGCGTGCTTCAATTTTGAGGCATATATTGTACCCACAGTCCATTACAAGTGGCGACGGGCTCATTCCCCATCACACTGGTTAGAGTTTCGGTAATACCTTTGGTAATACTAGTGAAACGTGGATGTTCTGAGGTTTCTGAATATCTCTGACTACGCCCTCGGGGAATATAGTCGTGAGCATAATATGCTTATGCCTTTCATAGTAGTTATATCTAGAAATCATAAGCATATGCATATGCTCACGACTATATTCCCCGAGGGGGTAGTCAGAGATATTCTGAAACTTCAGAACATCCACGTTTCACTAGTCATCATCTCAGCCGATGGACGTCCACTGCTGGACATAGGCCTCCCCCAAGGATCGCCGTAACGACCGGTCCTGCGCTGCCCTCATCCAACGTTTTCCCGCCGCCTTCACCAGGTCGTCGATCCACCGTGTGAGGGGCCTACCCACGCTGCGCTTTTCGGTACGCGGTCGCCACTCGAGAACTTTTCGGCCCCACCGGCCATCGGTTCTGCGAGCAATGTGCCCCGCCCACTGCCACTTAAGTTTAGCAATTCTTTGGGCTATGTCAGTTACTCTGGTTCTTCTGCGGATCTCTTCATTTCTGATTCGATCTCGCAGGGAAACTCCGAGCATAGCCCTCTCCATTGCCCTTTGGGTGACTTTCAGCTAGTTTCACTAATAGTATCTAGAAATCAAGACCCAATTATTTCAAGTTCCGTGGCTGGTTGATTGATTGACAGACATCGCACAACATAAACCACTGAAGATAGAAATAAATATAAAACATGGAATAGCTGTACTTATTTTACCGAAGATATAGGGTGCACTAAGAAAGAATTCTTCAATTTACGTGCTCATGACAATTTTTTCTTCAGCGAATACAGAATTCTTTGCTAAATTATTTTGTTGTGTCAATCGGTACCTATACCAGACCTCTTGGCTGAAATAAAACAAGAAGAGGTGAGCATATGTCATACTGGGCAAAGAAGATGGAAAAGCATAGAACGCTATTTCCTTGTATAACTCACAATAATTTTTAAAATGTCACTAGATGGCATTACTTGGTCCGCTAGAAGTAAAATTTGTCTGAAATCGACGAAATATCGCATTTTACTGTTATGGTTCATCATATTTATTTATTTTGAGCAACAAAATATATTATTTTCATAACATCACATTGAAAATAACAATTTCATAAGCAGGTTTTTTTACATTTTTTTCATTGATCTACAATACGATATAATACTAAGCGGGAGTAGCATGCAGTTATAGAGAATTCCGGTAGATGGCGCACATTTCAAAATTCATACTAAACAAGATTGCTAGGAGAGCGATTTTTGAATCTCATTTGCTGAGTTCAGCAGTTGAAAATGTCAAAATTACTATGGAGACGTGCATCTTTCTACTGCTGATTTGACATTAAAAAATCATACTCCAGGAGTGCGATTTTTGAAAGTCAAATCAGCAGTAGAAAGATACTTATCTCCATAGTAATTTTGACATTTTCAACTGCTGAACTCACCGAATGAGATTCAAAAATCATACTCCAGGCTATTGAAAAAAAAACTAAATTTGAAATTGTTAAGCTTGCGTATATACTCACACATTTAAAAAAGAAAATATCAATGAATAAAATATTTTAACGCGTGGTGGACTAACGCCCCACCCGCCCTGTTCCCTACACGTTCAGTTTTGATAGCAAAACATATTTAACCAGGATCTGGTGCTGAAGACAGGAATGTCTCCGTACGATGGTACTCCTCAACGGTAAAGAGCGTGGGCTTGATTTTTTTAATTCTTGTTCAGTTTTGAAAGAAAAATACATTATTTAATCGGGAACTGGTGCTGAAGCCAAGAATGTCTCCGTACGAGGGTACTCCTCAACGGTAAATAGCATTGGCTTGTATTTTGTTTGTTCGCGTTCAGTTTTAATAGCAAAACACATATTTAACCAGGATCTGATGCCGAAGCCAGAGATGTCTTCGTACGAGGGTACTCCTCAACGGTAAATAGCATTGGCTTGAATTTTGTTTGTTCGCGTTCAGTTTTAATAGCAAAACACATATTTAACCAGGATCTGATGCCGAAGCCAGAGATGTCTTCGTACGAGGGTACTCCTCAACGGTAAATAGCATTGGCTTGAATTTTGTTTGTTCGCGTTCAGTTTTAATAGCAAAACACATATTTAACCAGGATCTGATGCTGAAGCCAGAGATGTCTTCGTACGAGGGTACTCCTCAACGGTAAATAGCATTGGCTTGAATTTTGTTTGTTCGCGTTCAGTTTTAATAGCAAAACACATATTTAACCAGGATCTGATGCCGAAGCCAGAGATGTCTTCGTACGAGGGTACTCCTCAACGGTAAATAGCATTGGCTTGAATTTTGTTTGTTCGCGTTCAGTTTTAATAGCAAAACACATATTTAACCAGGATCTGATGCCGAAGCCAGAGATGTCTTCGTACGAGGGTACTCCTCAACGGTAAATAGCATTGGCTTGAATTTTGTTTGTTCGCGTTCAGTTTTAATAGCAAAACACATATTTAACCAGGATCTGATGCCGAAGCCAGAGATGTCTTCGTACGAGGGTACTCCTCAACGGTAAATAGCATTGGCTTGAATTTTGTTTGTTCGCGTTAAGTTTTGATAGCAAAACACATATTTAACCAGGATCTGATGCTGAAGCCACAGATGTCTTCGTACGAGGGTACTCCTCAACGGTAAACAGCGTTGGCTTGAATTTTGTTTGTTCGCGTTAAGTTTTGATAGCAAAACACATATTTAACCAGGATCTCATGCTGAAGCCAGAGATGTCTTCGTACGAGGGTACTCCTCAACGGTAAACAGCGTTGGCTTGAATTTTGTTTGTTCGCGTTAAGTTTTGATAGCAAAACACATATTTAACCAGGATCTGATGCTGAAGCCAGACATGTCTCCGTACGAGGGTACTCCTCAACGGTAAACAGCGTTGGCTTGAATTTTGTTTGTTCGCGTTCAGTTTTGATAGCAAAACACATATTTAACCAAGAGCTGATGCCGAAGCCAGAGATGGCTTCGTACGAGGGTACTCCTCAACGGTAAACAGCGTTGGCTTGAATTTTGTTTATTCGCGTTCAGTTTTGATAGCAAAATACAAATTTAACCAAGATCTGATGCCGAAGCCAGGAATGTTTTCGTACAAGGGTACTCCTCAACGGTAAACAGCATTGACTTGCATATACCGTTTACAGTTGAGGAGTGCCTCCGTACGGACCATTCCTGGTTTCAGCACCAGATCCTGGTTAAATGTGTGTTTTGCTGTCAAAACTAAACAGGAAGAGATAAAAATCAAGCCAATGCTGTTTACCCTCGTACTAATGAGTACCCCCGTACGAAGACATCCCTGGCTTAAGCACCAGATCCTGGCTCAATATGTGTTTTGCTATCAAAACTGAACGTGAACAAAAAATTTCAAGGCAATCCTGTTCACCGTTGAGGAGTACTCTCGTACGAAGACATCCCTGGCTTCAGCACCAGATCCTGGTTGAATATGTGTTTTGCTATCAAAACTGAACGCGAAAAAAAAAAATCAAGTCAATGCTGTTTACCGTTGAGGAGTACCCTCGTACGGAGACATTCCTGACTTCAGTACCAGATCCTGGTTAAATATATGTGTTTTGCTTTCAAAACTAAACAGGAAGAGATAAAAATCAAGCCAATGCTGTTTACCGTTGAGGAGTACCCTCGTACGAAAACATCCCTGGCTTCAGCACAAGATCCTGGTTGAATATGTGTTTTGCTATCAAAACTGAAAGCGAACAAAAAAAAAATCAAGCCAATGCTGTTTACCGTTGAGGAGTACCCTCGTACGGAGACATTCCTGACTTCAGTACCAGATCCTGGTTAAATATATGTGTTTTGCTTTCAAAACTAAACAGGAAGAGATAAAAATCAAGCCAATGCTGTTTACCGTTGAGGAGTACCCTCGTACGAAAACATCCCTGGCTTCAGCACAAGATCCTGGTTGAATATGTGTTTTGCTATCAAAACTGAAAGCGAACAAAAAAAAATCAAGCCAATGCTGTTTACCGTTGAGGAGTACCCTCGTACGGAGACATTCCTGACTTCAGTACCAGATCCTGGTTAAATATATGTGTTTTGCTTTCAAAACTAAACAGGAAGAAATAAAAATCAAGCCAATGCTGTTTACCGTTGAGGAGTACCCTCGTACGAAGACATCCGTGGCTTCAGCACCAGATCCTGGTTCAATATGTGTTTTGCTATCAAAACTGAACGTGAACAAAAAAAGTGCAAGCCAATGCTGTTTACCGTTGAGGAGTACCCTCGTACGGAGACATTACTGGCTTCAGCATCAGATCCTGGTTCAATATGTGTTTTGTTATCAAAACTGAACGTGAACAAAAAAATTTCAAGACAATCCTGTTCACCGTTGAGGAGTACCCTCGTACGGAGACATTCCTGGCTTCAGCACCAGATCCTGGTTAAATATGTGTTTTGCTTTCAAAACTAAACAGGAAGAGATAAAAATCAAGCCAATGCTGTTTACCGTTGAGGAGTACCCTCGTACGAAGACATCCCTGGCTTCAGTACCAGATCCTGGTTGAATATGTGCTTTGCTATCAAAACTGAACGCGAACAAAAAAAAAACAAGCAAATGCTGTTTACCGTTGAGGAGTAACCTCGTACGAAGACATCCCTGGCTTCAGCACCAGATCCTGGTTCAATATGTGTTTTGCTATCAAAACTGAACGTGAACAAAAAAATTTCAAGACAATCCTGTTCACCGTTGAGGAGTACCCTCGTACGGAGACATTCCTGGCTTCAGCACCAGATCCTGGTTAAATATGTGTTTTGCTTTCAAAACTAAACAGGAAGAGATAAAAATCAAGCCAATGCTGTTTACCGTTGAGGAGTACCCTCGTACGAAGACATCCCTGGCTTCAGTACCAGATCCTGGTTGAATATGTGTTTTGCTATCAAAACTGAACACGAACAAAAAAAAATCAAGCCAATGCTGTTTACCGTTGAGGAGTACCCTCGTACGAAGACATCCCTGGCTTCAGCATCAGATCCTGGTTCAATATGTGTTTTGCTATCAAAACTGAACGTGAACAAAAAAGTGCAAGCCAATGCTGTTTACCGTTGAGGAGTACCCTCGTACGGAGACATTACTGGCTTCAGCACCAGATCCTGGTTCAATATGTGTTTTGTTATCAAAACTGAACGTGAACAAAAAAATTTCAAGCCAATCCTGTTCACCGTTGAGGAGTACCCTCGTACGGAGACATTCCTGGCTTCAGCACCAGATCCTGGTTAAATATGTGTTTTGCTTTCAAAACTAAACAGGAAGAGATAAAAATCAAGCCAATGCTGTTTACCGTTGAGGAGTACCCTCGTACGAAGACATCCCTGGCTTCAGTACCAGATCCTGGTTGTATATGTGTTTTGCTATCAAAACTGAACGCGAACAAAAAAAAATCAAGCCAATGCTGTTTACCGTTGAGGAGTACCCTCGTACGAAGACATCCCTGGCTTCAGCACCAGATCCTGGTTGAATATGTGTTTTGCTATCAAAACTGAACGCGAACAAAAAAAAATCAAGCCAACGCTGTTTACCGTTGTGGAGTGCCCTCGTACGGAGACATTCCTGGCTTCAGTACCAGATCCTGGTTAAATATGTGTTTTGCTTTCAAAACTAAACAGAAAGAGATAGAAATCAAGCCAATGCTGTTTACCGTTGAGGAGTACCCTCGTACGGAGACATCCCTGGCTTCAGCACCAGATCCTGGTTCAATATGTGTTTTGCTATCAAAACTGAACGTGAACAAAAAAAGTGCAAGCCAATGCTGTTTACCGTTGAGGAGTACCCTCGTACGGAGACATTACTGGCTTCAGCACCAGATCCTGGTTCAATATGTGTTTTGCTATCAAAACTGAACGTGAAAAAAAAAGTGCAAGCCAATGCTGTTTACCGTTGAGGAGTACCCTCGTACGGAGACATTACTGGCTTCAGCATCAGATCCTGGTTCAATATGTGTTTTGCTATCAAAATTGAACGTGTACAAGAAAATTGCGAGTCAATGCTGTTTACCGTTGAGGAGTACCCTCGTACGGAGTCATTCCTTGCTTCTGCACCAGATCCTGATTAAATATTTGTTTTGCTATCAAAACTGAACGTGAACAGAAAAATATCAAGCCAATGCTGTTTACCGTTGAGGAGTACCCTCAACGGTAAACAGCAGCAGAGTACATTTTTGTATGTAGATAAAACATGGTAAGTCGTGGTGATTCATAAAAACAAACCCCTGCTGTATTAAGAATTATCAAGCAGACACTTTAACCACTAAGCCAAGGTGTACTCATAAGGTACCTTTTACCTACCTACTTTATAAAATTGCGAATGTAATCTTTCTTTCAACTCGAGAAGCTAAAAGACACACACACTCCTATGTCATCTTAGGTCTACGCACACCTGCATCGAAGTTGAGTTTCATCAAATTTTTCGATAGATGGTACTAGGTATTCCACTTATAGGCGCGACTTCAGCTAGTATAGTAACGCCATCTAATATAATAAGTCGAACTACGAGGTACCGGCGACAATAATAAGTTTTACGAGAGCTTTGTTCTTTGTTTGACGTGAGCAATCTTGCCTACTTTAATTCATCTATGATACTGGGTGAGTTCGAGTGCGACAGGAACCACTGCCTACGTTTCTTGCCACGTTTCCTAACTACCAAGAGGTAAAAAATTGTGGGGAGTGGAGGGAGTGGCTGGAGTCCTGTATTTATATATACACTTTCTTATACGAAAAAACATTTTGTGCGACTTGATGTGTTTTTGAGGAGATATTTAACTTCAAAATATTGTAGCATCTTTCCCTTACTTTCTTCTTCTTAAAGTGCCATCTCCTATCGGATGTTGCCTATAATTAGGATTATTCGGAATTTCGGACCCTAGAGACTGCAACCCTGAACAGTGAGGTTTTTAACAGGTTCTTAAGCCCGGAGCCCCTTCTTCTTCTTATCGTGTGGGCAGCAAGCCCTGGTGTCAGAGTTTTTCAAACCGCCTTACGTGGTTTTTATCTAACGACTACTACCACCAGAGATAGTAGCTGGGACCAGCGGCTTAACGTGCAATCATATTTCTTTTCGGACCATCAGAAAAGCCTCGAACCCCGCTTCGAGCCTCGCCTTCAAATCAGCCTGCAATGACCTTACCAACTGGGGGAAAACGCACAAAGTAACTTATCACTAGGTGTCCCCCGTGGGAATCGAATCCACGACCTACGTGTCGAGAGCCCAATGCTCTTAACCATTAGACCACGGAGGCATTAGAACTATTCGGACCCTGGAGACTGCAGCCCTGACCAGTGAGGTTTCACACAGGTTCTTAAGCCAGGAGCCCCTTACATTGAATCATAAAAATAATTAATTTAACGTTATGACAACATTTTAATGTTTCAAATGAGTTACAGTAGCTGAAAGTCATTGGGTGTTAAAATAAACTTAACTAGAACCACATCTGTTTTTTACGCGACATTCTTTTTGGTATGGTACAAATAATAAGCGGGAGTCGAGTGGCGAGTGGATTCGAAGATGGCCTTGTAATTGTATGCAAGCAATAAAAAAAACTAAAAACTCAAAAAAATTCCCTACCTATTGGGGCATATTACATTGTCAATATTATCGTGATCCTAGTATCGCAAGTATCACAAGTATTGATATGGGGTATTACACTTATCAATATTATCATCATCAGAATGCCTTAGATTCACTAGAGTGAAGTCGTGTTTCGTTAGTAAACTTTGGGTTTCTCGTCATGGAAAATAACAAAAAAGCAACTATAGCAATAATACTCGCAGTCGCGTTGAAAAGTAAGCGTAGGAGGAAGCGATGGGTTAAAAACTGGATTTTAAAACGTAATCGATACACTCATTTGAACAGTACACAAGAAATTATCTTGGGCAACGATTTATATTTCAATATTGTTACGAGCTACGGGTTCCGGGATTGGAGTGAAACGCTAAGTCCAATTTTACAGAGTTTATTTGGGATTCACTTACAAACGGTCCACCTCGCAGAGGTTCCCCTAAACGGTTCACTTCACCGGGTCCTCCTCGCAGGGATTCCCCGTGCACCACTTACTGTCACTGTTCACAGTCCACTACGTCACTACTGTGACGACACGACACGCGTCACAGCTATGACGTCACGACGTACGACACTATGACGTCAAGACGTACGACACTATGACGTCACGCACTACACTGACACTATGACGTCACGTACTACACCGACACTATGACGCCACGCACTACACTGACACTAGTCTACTCACTGTTCCACTCTTAGCACTTTTCTCTTCACTAGTACTTTTCCACTTTTACTTTTCTTCCTTTTGTTTCGCACTGTTCACTGTTTAACCAAGGACTGCCCATCAGTCGGAATTCGCCGCCTTTTATAGTCCGCAGAATATTCCAGATCTACGAATTTCGTTATTCTTTTCTTTACTCGTTTGTTTTCCTCCAGATATTTCCAACCCCGCCTTCTTTTCTCGAAACCGATCGAAGACACACACGCCCACTTTTCTGGTTCTTTTCAAATATTCGTAATTTCGCCTCCTTTCTCGAAGTTCCTAGACACCCCTAGACCTTTTAGTCCCTTTTTAAATATTCCTTCTCTCTCTACCTTCTAGAACATTTCTAAAAACACAAAAATCTAGAAATATTTTTGGCGCGGATCGGATTCGAACCGTCACCCCCTAGCATGGGAGGCGGAACCTTAGACCGTAGGACCACGGCGATTGTTAATGAGCCGGCCGAATTTTCGAATGCCTTCTTTACGTTTGACGTTTGACAGCGGCCGTAACAATATTATTGACAGGATCGCGCGGATCACAGGATTTCTGGATATTCTGTGATATTATCACGATACTGCGATACGGCATATTACACTGTCAATAATATCACGGTATCATGATATTATTGATAATGTATGCCCGATTCAAAATAATATGACAGATAGCTTTCTGACGTCAATTTTTGACTCTACCACCGCGTCGGAAGGTGTTTCGTTGCAAGTACAGAAGATGCGACCAGAAGCACTCATCATTTATGTGACATATTCTTCTTCTTTCGTGTCAGCATAATCTATTGTCGTATGACAATCACCCATGCTGTAGTGTAAAGATTAACCAGTCAGCAATGGTCGTATCGAGGCGGACTGCCCAGGGTGCGCCAGACCAACTCAAGTTTGAGGGCTCTTTCCTTGCACCCGAAAAATGCAAAATGAAATGCTTAGTTTTAACAAAAGATATCAATAATGTTATAATTTACAGTACTGCACAAGCATAGCATAGCATAGCATTTTCTCACAACTATACAGGGTCCTTCTTAATATGCTGACACTTTTTTTAAGGGGATGATCAGACCGTCAAACTGAACAACTTTCTCTATGGAATCAACGTAAAAATCGCGAAAAAAAAACAGTTTTCCCATACCTACGTTTGGCTCCGAGTAGGTTTGCAGTTTTGTATGGAAGTGATGATTTTTTTTTCGCGATTTCGATGTTGATCCCATAGAGGAAGTTGTTCAGTTTGGCGGTCTAATCATCCCCTTAAAAAAGTGTCAGCATATTAAGAAGGACGCTATATTCCCCGATGGGGTAGTCAGAGATATTCTAAAACCTCAGAAAATCCACGTACACGTAAATCCAGTACTTTACAACCTTAAAGGTTTTGGTAACAAATCATGATACTGAACAACTTTCCTCGATGAACCTAATAGGAAATAAGCAAAAAAAAATTGACTTTCCACTAAACTCTGTTTAGTATGGAAAGTCAAATTTTTATGCATCTTAATAGGATAGCGTACACGATTATTAAATCTGTATTCGCTACCACTTATAAATTAGACATGAAGACCTCAAAACTGTCGATTTAATTAATTTAAAACTTTGAATTATGGCGACATAAAATTTTGTAATTACTTTTGGGACAGGTTTATCTTGTAGATTATCTTTAAAAGTTTCAGAAGCTTTCATGTAGCTCTAGTAGAAGATTGATTACCTACACATTGTTGCGTCTTGAACGTTTCGAAAACTAGGTGATTTTTTAAACACAAAAAATTTTCAGGGGTAGTTCAGACCACCAAACGGAAATTTTTTACAATAATGGTAGCAAAATTTCAATCGCGAAAACGGCGGTCATAATTATTATAAACAGAAAAAATTAAAGCATTTTTTCAAAAAACTTCCTCATCTCTAGAAGTCCGCGTTCAAAAGTAGAAATTACTAGTAAAATAGACAAATTATCCAAAAAGCAGTGGCAAAACGCAACCATGACAGCTATTTTCATCTAATATTATCACTGAGGTAGTTTTTGGACGTTACGGAACGTATTTGGCTTTATTGAACTGATAGTGCGTGTGATTTCGTTTTCTTCCATTATCATAATATTGCACGATTATCGTGAATTTTCATAAAAACAAACACAATGAATGCGTAGAAGATTGAGTGGGCTACCTAATAAGAAAGATTATGAGGTTCACACACTTGATACAATAGGTACGAGTATCATAAGGAGAAATACCTTTCCCCCAACTTCTAAAGATTACAACCAATTTCCTTTTTTGTTAGTTTTGTTTCACTCTAACTAAGTTTCATTCATGTATGGGACCTATATGTTTGGGTCTCACATTATATGGCCTTCCGCCAAACTTCTTTCATGTTTCTATCTTCAGCGGTTTAGGCTGTGTGTTGTCAGTCAGTCAGTCAGTAAGTCACGGAACTCTTTTATAATTATAGATTTTATTAGGTCAATATCACACTACAACAATAATATCTTCTCGCAAGAAGCTACAAAAGAAATCAACCAGCGGCGTTGTACCTAAAACAAACTCATAAAACTTTTTTGTCGGTCGATTGAACGCAATGAAATTGATACCCTAACAATGGAATATAATTCAAGATGGCGGCGTCATTTTCCCGCGCTTTCTGCTGTCAAAATGACATGTGCGTTCCGAATCGATGCTGCCGTTGACCTAAAAAGTTTAATTATTGTTGCGAATGTGCGTGATAGATTAGATGGCCCGATAGCTCAGTTTGTAGTGAACCTGCCACTTGAGCCCGGGGTAGCAAGTTCGAATCCCACAAGGGGCAATTTTTGTAAATGTTTCATAGGTAACTTTAACACGCAAACAAGGAAAGCAAGCAAGCAAGCAAACAAGGAAACAAGCAAGCAAGACAAGCAAGTACCTATAGGCAAACATAGGCTTGCATCTATAATGTCACTAGCTGTGCCTGAACTCTATCCATTGTGACAATTAGTGAGCCTGTCACCACTTTATGACAGTCTGGGTTCGAATCCGCCCGGACGAGATGACAACCAACCAACACACACATGTACCACTGATGACATGTACCAATATGATTTTCTAACTTTATGTACGTTTATCGTAATACCGACTGCTCTCAAAGGAAAAAAATCGAAAGGAAACCTGGGCCTCTACCCGTACATTCGAACTTCGCAATTGCGTGATTGTTTTCGTTCCAATGTCAACTCTTCAGGGTGAAATTGATATCATTAGCATCCTTTTAAACAGAGTCTACCCATCAAACTGAACAACTTTTACTATGGGAGCAAACCGATCGGAGCAAAAAAAATCCGCTGTTGCATACATTTGAGTCGAGTAGGCATTGCAGTTTAGTATGGAACAGCAGATTTTTTTTACTCCGATCTGATTGCTCCCATAGTGAAAGTTGTTCAGTTTGATGGCTAGAACCTTAGTTTAAAAGGATGCTAAAGATATCAATTTCACCCTGTATAACAATGAAGTGCGGACCGAAACCACAGTATAAGAAAGAGTATCTATTACTAGATACCGAAACGGTCGGGATATATTATCGAACATCGAAAGTCCGGGTACAGGGCCTGCTTTTTCTTCTTATCGTGTGGGCAGAGCCCTGGTGTCAGAGTTTTTTCAGACCGCCTTACGGCCTCTGACGTGGTTTTTATGTAACGACTACTACCACCAGAGATAATAGCCGGGAAATCAATCAAATCAAAAGAGGAATTATTTTTCTTTTCAGACAATCGGGTGATTCAACCTGCAATGTCCTAACCAACTGGGGAAAAACGCACAAAGTGACATATCACTAGGTGATGTGGGAATTGAACCCACAACCTCCGTGTCGAGAGCCCAATGCTCTGCACCATTAGACCACAGAGGCAGTTGATGATGCTATTCCTGAAAAACCACGGTTACACGACCTGTGCAGGGATCGAATCGAACTGTCTCAGAGGGTCTACCCGCACATTCGAACTTTGCAATTGCGTGAACATTTTCGTTCCAATGTCAACTCTATTACTATGAAGTGCGGACCGAAACAGTAGCGACATATCGAACATCGAAAGTCCGGGTGCAGGGCCAGGTCGTGAGGCTACTCGCCACTACACCACAAAAAATACGTCAAGAAAATGTATATTTTTATACTTGATCACAGCAATGCGAAAATCAGAAACCCATTATGAACCTTCAACCATGCCTTTTACGACACATTTCGACTTTTCACGATTGGCTGGAGAGCCCATTTATTGACCCGATTCCAACGTTTATGTAGCAACAACAAATGCCCTAATCTCTAAAGGTCAGGACTCAATTGGGGCACCCTCTCGCTGACGGTAATCGAACCGTTCACAATATCACCTCTTATATCTATTGTGACAGTGTTACATTGTAGTGCAGGTTGAGTGGTATAGAAAAAATAGTGCAATCACAGATTATGTAATATTGAATAATCAAGGTGAAGGACAAATGGTGGGCCAACGAACTTGTGAAGGCGGCGGGAACCCGGTGAACGAGGCGAGGGCAACGCAGGATCGTTCCTTGTGGTGATCCTTGGGGGAGGCCTATGTCCAGAGAGTGGACGTCCATCGGTTGAGAAGATGATGATGACTACTGTAACAGATACCGCACTCTCCTGATTTTACGCGGAATTTTGAACTCTGCGCTTCAGGAACGACGAACTAAAATGCGCCTTATTTCAATGCACGACAGTCTGTATCTCAAGCGATACGCGGTGCCGTAGGTAAGTACTTATCTCAGCTATCAAACGTGAGTGACGTTGTACAGGTACAATCGATTTAGGCGCCTTATTTTGTGAATCTTGTATGCTTTCTCTATATTTAACTTTTTATGTTTTTGTGGTTTGGTACCTACCTACTCGAATACTACCTACTTCATGTACCACTAGTTCTTTACGCAAGTTCTACTCGCACTTGACAGGTACCTAGGTCATTATATTTTTTGTGGTCCACTAATTTTATCTTACAGTGTACAGGAGTAGGAAACTCCAGTGCTTTCCTTTTTTCACTATTTCATATAAGAAGACCCTTCAATCAAGCCATTTTCGTCTTTACAACGAAGGCATCTGAGTTTTGATATGGGTTTTCGAGTTTTGGAACAAGCTTTACGTCAGTCCATTGTAGTATTCGGGAACTTTTACGAACAGAACTCAACTTTGTCCTTTTTTTGCCTTTGAAAGGGAAAACTATTGAAAAAGTCTTATACACTTATAATTAGAGGAAGTCAGTTTTGATTTGTGGACTTTAGTTATCAATTATCATCATCATCTCAGCCGATAGACGTCCACATCTGGACATTGGTGCACCAAGGATTTCTACAACAATCGGTCCTGCGCTGCCGTCATTCAACGGGTTCCCGTCGCCTTCACCAGGTCGTTGGTCGTCTAACCTAACCTACTAGGCATTCACTTCGAGTTGGCCGCTCCCTCCCTTCCCGCTTCCCCGCACCGCACCCCTAAGAGACCCTATTAAACGCAATTTGATAACCTTTAGCATCGCAATCACGTACGGTACGTCCGTCCCGGTCACTAATATCGCTTTTAATTTTAAATTTTTATTTGCTTGGAATATTATTGTTGTGCCTGTGAGGAAATTTTGTAACGGTCATCGACGGCCAACTGGACGTGATCAGGTAGTACCTACCTACTAACCTACCTAACCTAACCATGCTGCTTTCCATTGAGAACTTCTTGGCCCCATCGGTTCTACGAGCAATGGACACAGGGCCGTTTCCTCTGCTTCACAGAAGAATCTGCAAGTTTGTGAATCTACAAGCCCCATTCTGTGTAAATGCTCGTTTAGCTTGCAGTGACCTTTTAAGGCTCGTACCTCTTGGTCCGAGCCTTAAGTCGCTTATTATCTTGAAATTTTTGAAGTGAAAACTTCTTTAACGGCTTTTTGAACCTCATTCGCTGAGTTCAGCAGTTGAAAATGTCAAAATTACTGTGGAGATATGCATCTTTCTACTTCTGATTTGACTTTCAAAAATCATACTTCAGGAGTGCGATTTTTGAAATTGAAATCAGCAGTAGAAAGATGCGTATCTAACAGTAATTTTGACATTTTCAACTGCTGAACTCAGCGAAGGAGATTCAAAAATCGCACTCCTGGACCGTGAAGTCACGTAACCTGATCAAAAATTCGTAAGCACAGATAGAGTCAGACCCTGACGTCACGTGACGTAAGACGTAAAATCTCTTAGTTTTCAGTTCTGCCGGCACTCCCGGAGTGCAACCCGTTGTTTTCTTTTTATTTTCTTTATTTACCAACAATTATTTTACATTTATGTTACAAAGGTTAAATTTTGAAGTAAAGGTATTTAAGTTGTGTTGTGTTGTGTGGTACAAAGGTTATTTTTAGAATAAAATCAAGATAAAACGCAAGCAACACTGGCGAACACTTTTAGACTTGAGTTTTATTTTGTTTCCCGCCTTTTTCGGTAGTTTCGTAACATTTTCTTATCTCTAAGTTGTTCTGTTTCCGGACGCAACGAATTGTTTTATAAATTATTGTTTTACTTATCTCTGCGTTAGGAAAAAATATTCATTTTGAAATATTTTCCAATTCCATTGTAAATTAAAAAGGTGGCGAAAATCTGGTAACTTTGTTGAAATTAGCAACGGTATCTTCGTTTTATTGTTTAAGAAAATATACCATGGACAAAAACATAGGTAAGCTGTAAGTAAAACATTTTCAGAAACACGATGAAGTAAATAAACACGTCCGTCAATAATGAATATAAATATTTTCACCTGACGGTGCATTCCTATAAAAGGTTTCCTTTCGAAGTTTCTTTCACCATTTGAGAAAAATCGGTATAAGTAGGACTACAGTAAGTAGGTAGTATCTACAGTAGAATAGAAGTAAAATCGAATAACAATATAAACTAATTTTTATTAGAAAGGAAAACTTCCTACAATTCCACTCCTCCTTCAGAACAATTTTCATTAAAAAAAAAAACATTTCAAAACGTTGCTAACATCAATGTCAACTAGGTTATTAAAAAAACTTGAAATTCTGAAGCACATCCACATAAAAACAACTTTCTACTATAAGTTCTAATTCACATGCTACTGGAAAAACGGTTCAGTTTTCACTTGCGTAGGTCGTAAGAAGAATTTTTCCGTCAGCAAATGTAATGTGGTCGGATTGTACGTGCGCTCGCTGTGACAGGTCAACTGCAAATGACAGGCTGACGTCCGCCATATTGGATTATTGGCTACATTCGTGCAGTTCGTTACTATAATCTAGTCTCCTATTTTATAATTACTGAATATCTAAAGTACTTATAACCTCATGAACATGTGAATTTTGGCACATTTGTTTACAACAAACAACACAACACAACAACACCCCGAATGTAAACGTTTAGAACAATTTTATTGTTGTCTTTGCACAACAATAAAATTGTTCTTAAGATAACATAGGTACCGTTTAAAAACATGAACGCAAGATATGAAAACCCGCTTAGGTTTTTTTTTTACTCTTCATACAACATAGATAATTCAACAACATACGAAATCAACGCTGCTGTGAAAAATAAAGAAATCCACATAATTTCAAAATGATACATTTTAAAATTATAGTTGTACCTAGATTCCGTTTTGTTACCGATTCTGAAGAAACTTTCTCTAGATTTTGTGTTCATAAGTGCCTAACCTCTATAAAAATTCCTAATTTGGATAATAATATTATATCGCTGTAGATCTTCAATCAAATTCCATCCTTAATTGAGATTGTCGATACTGAAATGTAACCAAGCAAAATATGGATTTGGCGCCCAACTTGGGGCGTAACTTACTATAATTAATTGATTAACTGTAGGGGTGACAAATGTTGATACAGTGAGGATAGTATCTTTATTATCCTGGACAATTTCACGTATTTAATTAAGTGCACTTAATTTATTCTACATGTTGACTTAGCAGTACCTACTGCGGTGTTCCGGGAACGACTGGCGAAAATTCCAGTCGCTCCGCAGGACCAATATAAAACTGCAGTATTGATACAGATTATGAAATAATTACAATGAGGAGTTTTCATTAAAAAATATTGTTCTGACACTGGAAGAATGATGGCGTTACAATCAAGCGAATTAAAATAGCTGTCAGATTGAAAGTGTACCGTGTTTATCTTGATTCCCTAATTTAAGGGAGCAATTTGTTGATTCACTGATAAAATTAATCTGAATGACGTTTTGATACTTTCAATAATTGATCAACTTTTTGTGCAGCGATAATTTTTGGTGCTATGGCGTATTTATCGGCAGTGAAAAATTTATCCTTTGGCAACACCACCTGACTTGATGCAAACCATAGAATATTTTAAATTTTTCTACCTTTTAAAAAAAAAAGTTTTTCTGTCTATTTCTACCAGTCAACCATTTTGTCATTGAGTAGCAAAGCAATATTTCTAATATCTTCTAATGGTGTTTTTATCTCGATCAAGTAGTTTAGTTTTCAAACACACTGTCGCGTAACACCAACCTTTTTGTTTAGCAAGAAGATAAAATAAAGTTTCTTTGGTCCGCGACGCAAATGTTTTTATCTGAGATCTCTGAAACTGGGGTGATACAAGCTAGGATAGTATGCGAATATGCGGTGGGTATTTGGAAGAACAGGATAGATCTTTCACGGCTGTTTGGTTGCCTAGATCCGACTGTTCCTAGACGAATGATGTATTGATGATCTTGATAACTTTGATACTGCGATTCAGGACACGCCATCTATCTATAACGTCACGCCTCTTTCTTTGAGGGGTAGTCAGAGACCGAGGTGCACAAATGGAGCCACAATAAGAAATATTGGATTAGATTGACCTAGATCTGTTGTTTACATTGACTGGATCGATGTCTCGGCTTCGTTTCTTAGTCAACTCTATAGTAGCTTCGCTAGAAGTGGAGGTAGGAGTTGAAATCTTCCAACTCCTCCTGAATTGTTCTTTGATAAAAGTTGTAGGTTCTAACACCGATTAGGGTTATTTCCGGGCTCGCTGGATTTCATTGCCTGGTTTCATTAGTTGTTTACACATCATGAAAGTCTAAAGCAAAGCGTGGAACTACCCCTGAAAGTGTAATACAGTCGTGAATATTATGTATGTGCCTATGTATCATTAACCTTCTGTTTTATTGTGTAACATCCTTATGTTTTTACATTTTATAAAAAAAATAAAAACATTCCACCAAAAGAGCTATCATAATTGCTGTTCAATCACCCCCTCCCCCTATAAAAGGACGCCCCCATCGTTTATCTCGATTGAGTAGAAGCCCCTCAAGAAACTTAATCAGGTTGGCTCGCTTGTGGACATAGTTTAATTGACATTGTCTTGCGTATAGATTGCTTTGAAGTTTATCGTTCTTAAGGCTCTCGTATACAGCACTGACACATTTTCAACAAGATAGTTACTGTACAAAGCCGTTGTGGTACCTTGCCTGCCGTGTAAGAGGCGATGGTTCGATCCCCGTCCAGGCGGACTCATCCCAATGAGTTTTTTCGGAATTGATGTACGATTGGTAAAATCACTGGCATTTCGGTGAAGGAAAACATCGTCAGGCAACCTGCGTGCTTCAATTTCAAGGCATGTATTGTTACTATCCATTAATTATGCGGCGACGGGCTCACTCCCCGTCACACTGGACAGAGTTTCGGTAGTACTTACCAGTAAAACGTGGATGTTCTGAGGTTTCAGAATATCTCTGATATTCCTCGGGGAATATGGTCGTAATCGTAAGCATATGCGACCTATGCTTATGCTAGTTAATAAAGGTTCTCAGGGACTTCTCTTCGTACAAGCGATGGAGGTCAAGGTCATGTTCTGGTTTGGGCATGTTCTGGTATGGTGATGTTTTGGTATGGTCATGTTTTTGTTTGGTTACGTTCTGTTTTGGTCATGTTTTAGCTTGGTCATGTTCTGATTTAGTCATGTTCTGGATTGATCATGTTCTGGTTTAATCAATAGTGGTTTAGTCACATCTACATTTTATAAATGTTTACAGTGTGGCTATAGCCACTGCATCAGACCCGATCTGTAAAAGAGTGGATCTATGTTTTGTACGAGTACTTAGTTACCTATGTAGTATGTACACACGGCGACACATCAAACTATACAAAACCAAAATAAGCTGGCCGCGCGCAGGACGAGTAAGGTATAACTAGAGCATGGACACCGGTTTTCGATACTACCGAAAAACCGGGATACCGGACCAAATATGCGATATTGAAAAATTCGGTATTGGAGCGACAAATACCGGTTTTTCGATATTTAAGGAAATTAAATTAAAATGTCAAATATTATTGATTTTAAACATGTTACAGCCATGTTGTGCTATTTCGAATCAAATAAAGATTGAAAAATTAAGTCTCTTGAAACCGGACTCTTCCGCTCACGTCCCTGAAGACGCAATAGATTGAAAAAATTCGCACCCGGTTCGATTTTGCGTTTCTATTGGATAACGCAATTCCCCAAGGTTTGGAAAAGTGCGGGTTCAAGTCTCGTTCAATTTCTTAATTTTTAACCCTCTAATGCATGAATTATGAAGGATACGATAAAAAAAATGTTTGATACTAAATATCTGTTTAGAATCAAGTACAAAAACCATAACAAAGATTTAAAAAAATTTATGACTTTATTTTCAGAAGATAATTTTCAGAACCATATAATATGGCTTTATATGCATTTAGTCCAAAATTATTTCTGACATAAATGGCTCCGCATGCATGTATTATTAATTTTTTTAGATGTATTGATAAGTTTTAATTATGCAAGTGCCTAGATATTGGTTGCTTCTCTTAGTTGAAATAACATTTAGCTATTATCGACGAAGTACTTAACGATTCTCCTATGCTGAAAACATAATTACGGACATAGTACTGTAACCATAGGCATAGAATAACTAAATTGCAAAGATCTTGTCAATATTTCTAACATCTTAATAAAATATTTACATTTCAATGTATTATAATTAAAGTTTATATGTAAATAATATTTTATATATGCAGTTTAGTCTCACTCTAAGTACCTGGTATACTCAAACTGTTTTTTAACAAGTATAACTTGTTGATTTAGGCCAGTTGAAGCATATAAGATATAATAAATTCCATCATATACTGCGAGTGGATTATACAGAAAATACGATTAGTTTCACAAGCCTAGTGTACATTTTCATGACACAAATCGATGCTTTGATGCATACGAAGCCATATATGACATCTTACATAAATTAGGTAAATAATTAATAAAATAATTATAATCTAAAAATAGATGATCTACAAATGAGGAAGAATGTCATGACTACCTTATTTATATTTTTAAAAGACTCACTTTATTTTTATTATCTTTTTGCATAGGTCGAAATCAGGAAAATTCTGCTCAGGTAGAATATGAGCAAGGTCATGAAATGATGGTTGGTTACTATAAAAAATTATAAGAAAAGTTGTTTTGGAAAAAATATGTTTAGTTCTCTATGAATGTTGGCAATACGGTTTAATAAGTTACTTGATAATTAACAAAAAATATCTTATGATAAAAAATGATTTCGTTTTGAGGCCATATTTGGCTTTGGCACACCACTGTGATGTGCAAGCTGTTCGCTTTCGTGCAAAACAAGCTGGACGTGATAGAAGAGCTTAGTCTGGAGCAGATCTGAACGTCGAGCTACATGGAGGACTAGATCCACGCCACCATGGTGGTGCTGCACGAGACCGCCGCGACAGGACCCGTGCACCTCGTCACCAGCGGGACTAGTTCGCCAACCCGCGATAGCGTGATATAGTGCTTACACGCTTCCACTCTCATTCTTTTTGCGCGCGAAAGAACGAGATAAAAGACTAAATTTGACAGATGGATGTTAAATGTCGCTATCGCAGGTTGGTGTACTAGCCCCGCAGGAAGAAAGACGGGCGCGGCAAACAGGACCTCCGGGAAATATTCGGGGTGTTGATGGTGTTGACCCTGACGATATTCCCACGTACGTGGTAGGGAACCTCAACAAGCTATCGCCGGTGACCTTCGATCATGTCGACGTGCGTCGTCGTCGGTTGCTCAAGGAAATCCAGCTGTTGAGGGCCGAAATCACCGATATTCGAGGCAAGTTGGAGGCCTCGGAACGAATCTGCGCCGAGTTGCGACATGTGGTGACCACATTACAGGCAGTGAGTGCTGCGCCAGCGTTTTCGCCTTCGCCAAATAAGCGAAACGAAACCGTGCGGCGCAGCGCTGCCGCACCACCCGACACCTCTCGTCACCTGCAGCGGACCCAGTTCGCCCGCGGGCCGATGCTCCCACCATGCCGCGCGCTCGCGCCATCCCTGCAACGAGCTGAACTGAGCAGCATCCTCCCATGACCCCCATGAAGCCAACCACATCCAGGATCACGAGGAGATGTACAATGTGTTGCGCCTATGTCGCGCGCCCTGCGTCCACTAAGGGGTTCCGGGCGCGCGACCCTTTTGAAGAGGAAAAACCATAACCACCGTAGCCCCAACATACGCGGTACCGCACCGGCTGCCGCTTCCTGCATCAAGGCGGCCACGCTGACGGCTCCAGTGTACATCTCCCACCTGGACAGAGAGACGATTTCGGACGACATGCTGCGTCACCTCTGCACCAGGTTCCATGTTCGGGGCGGCGGGCCTCTGCCGGTGAAGGTGCTTAAACTAGAAAGATTCAGATCGGAAAGATCTTCTGATTTCAAGGCCTTCAAGCTCCGAGTTCCCGTCGCTCACCTGAAGAGTTTCCTGACTCCATACGCATACCCAGACTTCTGTCTAAGCAGGTTTAAAAGTAATTTAAAGTAGAATTTTCAAAAGATGATATTTTGACGCAAAGTGTCGATAAAATGTACTTTTATTTCTAAAATATCCATCTTTTTAAATGATTACGAGAATATCGAAAAAATATCGAAAAACCGGTATTTAGAAATATCGATATCGAAATAATACCGGTATTGTGAAAACCGTCGATAGTCCATGCTCTAGGTATAACGTCACGCGACCAGCTTTATATTGGTTTAGCTTGATGTGTCGCCGTGTGTACTTACTTCAATAATTATACCATGCATCAAAATAGACTAAGAACTTTATTATTGAACCGTTGAACCGCGGCTCCGAAATATGATCATCATCATTATAGTCCTTTTCCACACTAAAGAGTGTTTCTAAACATAACACTACAATCACAAATGATGTCAGACAAACATCTATAATACCGAACCGCACAATGCAAAGTGCTTCCGACGTTTCGTCCGGTGGGACGCGCCCTTAACGCATTAGGCCGCGCCCAGACCAAGCCTTAACGTCTGCTTTTTAATTATTATTTTATTATTACAATTTGTTTATGGCTGTTCTGGGCTGTTTTGTGGTTTTTAAAAGTGTTTATCTTATTGTTTTTTTAGTGTTTACCCTGTAAATCCTATAATACAGGGTGAAATTGATATCATTGGCATCCTTTTAAACTAAGTCTACCCATCAAACTGAACAACTTTTACTATGGGAGCAAACCTATCGGAGCAACTAAAAAATCGGCTGTTGCATACATTTGAGTCGAGAAGGCATTGCAGTTTAGTATAGAACAGCTGATTTTTTAGTTGTTCCGATCGGGTAGCTCCATAGTAAAAGTTGTTCAGTTTGATGGGTAGACTCTTAGTTTAAAAGGATGCCAATGATATCAATTTCACCCTGTAGACGTGCGCGTAGTCGGTCGATCAAACAAAGACTGGTGCGTAATTGTTACTCTATATGCGTTTTGTTACTGTTTTGGTTCGGACACTTTTAAACGCCGACCCGACGTCCAGTAGTTGGTAAGTCAATGATAGTACCTATACGCGATAGGGTTAGGTTAGGATGTAACAAAACACGCTAGTATTATTTCAAATTGCTGTTTAGTTAAACCATCAAACTGAACAACTCAACTTTGACTAAAGAGAAAATTGTGTGTGTATTTCATTGAAACTCGTAAACTGTAGCCATCGATAGTTCGACAACACAAGCATGTAGGTCGACAAAGCGACACTATTCCCTCCAACAATTTTTTTCCATTGAACAGTAAAAGTTGGACAAACTAAAGTGGGTCGGAGTTGAACTCTCAACTCGAAGTGGCGGCGACTTGTGGCCCACAATAGCGACCGAACGCTCCTATTTCCGCCCAGCCCTCACTTCCTTCCACGCCTGTGTTTACTATTGTTTTTAGGGTCCCGTAAATACCAAAAAAATATAGGGTCCTTCTTAATAATATGCTGACACTTTTTTAAGGGGATGATCAGACCGCCAAACTGAACAACTTTCTCTATGGGACCAACATCGAACTCGCGAAATAAAAATCAGCAGTCCCATGCATTTGGCTCGAGTCGGTTTGCAGTTTTGTATGGAACAGCTGATTGTTTTTTCGCGATTTTATAGAAAGTTGTTCAGTTTGATAAACTGATCACCCCCTTAAAAAAGTGACAGCATTTTCATTTCATTTACTTATATTTATTGCGATAAATTACATGTTTACATAGAATTAAAATTTAATGCGTTACATACTGAATAGGCTGCTTTAGACCGACTTTCACTATGGGACGAACACTGAAATCACGATATGAAAAATTCTGGTGTCCCATACATTTGAGTCGAGTTAGGTTACAGTTTTGTATGGGACTTTTTTTCGCGATTTCGATATTGGTCGCATAGAGAAAGTTGTTCAGTTTGATGGTCTGATCATCCCCTTAAAAATAGTTTCAGCTAATTTTGTTACACCTTATAGACTTTTTTGTGATGAAAAATTCTGTTATATATATTTTTAACCGCCGACGCAAAAGAGAGGGACTAGTGCTATTTTGTTACTAATTTGTCTTTGTTTGTATGTTATCTTGACACACTCATTAAAGTAAATTAATAACCGAAACATATGAACAAAGCATGACTTGACAAAAGAGTGCACTAACAACAGCACAATATACTGTCCAAGCAGTATAGATATGCCTTTATTAAAGTTATTTTACATTTCATTGACAAGATGGCCACAGAAGTGGTACCTCAGGAAGGTTGCAGACGTTAAGGAAGACCCAAGATAAGCTGGAGCAATGATTTGAATACCTAATACCTAATTTAATTTCCTAAGCGGTTGGCTCAGTTAGCGTTGCATAGGGAGGATTGGAGGAGAAGAGGGGAGGCGTTTGCCCAGAAATGTGACACAAAAAGGCTAAACAAACAAAAAACATTTTTTTTAAAATCAAACTTTTAAATTTCCATTTTTTTTTTACCTTTTTTGTCCCACTGCTGGGCAAAGGTCTCCCCCTAACCCTTCCACATCTTTATCATGATTGTTTGGGGGGGTTTGGACCTTATCCCCCTTCGAATGTCTTATAAAATATTTTCTACTGTAATTTTTTTTTCTTTCATCTTCATCATCGGCCTGTCTTCATCCGCTGTGAACATAATAGTGCGCCACGAACCTCTCGAGGCTGATCGGACTATAAATCTGATCAAGTTTCTCTATGAGACTCACATCATTAAAATCTAAAAAAAAAAACAGCTTTCTCATACAGACATTTGGGTACAGAAAGCTTGCAGTTTTGTATAAAACAGCTGGATTTGCTGGGAAAACCCGCTCGTTTGTCGACACTCGACACCTTGCATCATTTTTACTGCTTGCCTACTGTACTGGGCTGGGACATGGTTACATAGGGGACAAGCGTAAAATTAATGACTCAACATCGAACCTAGGTTACAGTATAATGATACAAGCAGGATAACCACTCCACGCCCGGACAACAAGAGTTCCCGATTTGTAGACATCAAGAATTTGTAATGAATTTTTAGGAATAGTACACACACACAAATAATATAGGTACATGCATAAACTCACGATCCCTATCCCTGTCTTTTAGGAATTGACGACCCGGTTGGTGTAATGGTTACCACGCCGGACTGCCAAACCAGGGTCCTGGGTTCGAATCCCGGTTCGGTCATGGATGTTTACACGTTTGTGCCGTTGTTGTATGGTTTCCATAATAAACAGCCTATTAATAGTGCTTTCTTGGGATCATTACAATGTATGTGCCTGTGAGCGTTATTTATTTATTTATTTATTTAATTGTAGTAAGCGTCAAATCCACCACGCCTACTGCAGATTGATAGACTTCACATACGCATCGACATTTTATTTTCTAAAAACCGGCTCCGTTACTTTGAAATTTTGGCATATCGCCACCTTAGAGTGAAAACTTCAGGAATTAAATTTTTGTATTTTTTTTTTTATTATTACTTTTCTGGGAAGAAAATCTCACAAAGCATGTCCTGATTTCACTCAAAGATAATCTGATAGGTACTCGTGATGTCACCTCATCGTTTTCTCTCCCTGTACGTACGTCTGCTTGTTAATAAATTGATAAGTTACATGAATAATGAAAAATGATAATTGGCCCTCAAAAATGTAAGCATTGTTGTAAATTATGTAGCTAAGGCTGTTGTTATCCTGAATAAAATAAATTAAAAATAAAATACCGTGTAATAAGAACCTCGCAAATACTCCCGAACTTAGAAAAATATTATAGGACGCTGATTTTTCTTCCTCCTGAAAATTTATATCTTTTGCACTTACGAGTTTTTCACTCTAAGGCGTAGATATGTGAAAACAAGCGCGCATGACGGCTTTCTCGTTTTGTTGTTGCTTTGTCAAGCGTGGCATGCTAGTCCTACAGCAAGTACGTCGTGAACTGAAAGATTAGGACTGTAAAAGAACCCTTCCTCTATTCTATACTACAGGGTGTAAGGAAAAGTGGCATTAACCTTCAAACCCCATACTCTACCCATCAAACTGAACAACTTTTACTATGGGAGCAAAAAAGGTCAGAATCAAAAAAAATACTGCTGTTCTTCACGACACTACAAAACTCGTCTCAAACGTATGGAACGGTTGTTATTTTTTTTCGTTCTGACATGTTTGCATAGTAAAAGTTGTTCAGTTTGATGGTAGAGTATGTGGTTTAAAGGTTAATGATACTTTTCCTTACACCCTGTATAGTCCATACAGTACGGCAACGATGTGTTTGCGCAGGGCAACGGTGGGGGCCTTGCGGGGCGCGGACTTTCCTGAGATCTGTATGAAGATTCAATATTGACAACAACGGTAACATTGCCATACTGGGGTAAAGTTGGGAAAAATTGGGGCAAATTTGGGGCAGTTTGGGCCAAGTTGGGGCAAAGTTGGGCAAAGTTAGGCCATGATGTAAAAAGTGGCATCATGCTTTGTAGGCATTTAACTAGCATAGCACCGGCATTATACTTTGTAGACAGTAAACAACATAGGCATTTTGCTTCGTAGACATTAAAAAAAAAAAATAATAATAAAAATAAAAATAAAAATAAAAATGTTTTATTTCAGACTAAGAAACACACAAAAAAACACAAAAAACAACAAACACCACAACTTAAAACTTTATACACATTAAAACTTCATAGGCATGTGTTTTAGACATTGACTGTAGGCATTTTGCTTCATAGGCATCGTGCATTTTAGGTACTTCGCTCAAAAGGGAACAACTTTTACTATGGGAGCAAACCGATATCGGAGCAACAAACAAATCAGCTGCTCCGTACTAAACTGCAATGCCTACACGTCAAAATTTTTGCTCCTATCGGTTTGCTCCCATAGCGAACGTTGTGCAGTTTGATGGGTAGACTCTTAGGCGGTGTCCTATTGCCATCGCACGCGCGATGGTGCGATGCGATGTGGTCGTACTGATGGGTAATTCTCCGAAATTTTTCAAATTTTCAAATTTTTCTATGGAAAAATTTCAACGATTTGTAAAATTTCGGAGAATTACCCATCAGTACCATCACATCGCATCGCATCACATTTCATCGCACCATCGCGCGTGCGATGGCAATAGGACACCGCCTTAGTTTAAAAGGATGCTAATGATATCAATTTTACCCTGTATACATACGTAATACTGTGCTATAAGATAGTCTACTGCTAGTATGTTAGTCCAGCGGCTCAGTAGCCGAGGCCGCCTCACCCACGGCGCACCCACGCGGCGGCCACGCCACACAATGTAGCTATTTGAACTGCCTACTTATGTAATTCCACATTTTATGGCCATTTCTGATTAAAGCCTACGGTTGATTGTGTAATATCATTAATTTATTTTATAAACGAGGTTTGCTTACTAATCGACTAACGGCGCCTGTGACTTCGCACGCGGAAACCACAGACTTTAAGAGGATAGGCGGGCTGAAATGAAAAGGTCACTGGGCACCTTCGTATGAAACCTATACCCACGACCTACAGAAAAAAAAATAGTATAGGATGTTTAGATAAATGTCTCTAGTTCATGAATATACAGGGTGTAACATAAAATAGGACAGCTACTTAAAGGGGTGCTTTAGACCGTCAAACTGAACAACTTTCTCTATGGGACCAATATCGAAATCGCGAAAAAAAATCTGTTGTCCCATACATTTCAGTCGAGTTATTCTTGCACTTTTGTATGGGACAGCTGATTTTTTTTCGCGATTTCAGTGTTAGTCCCATAGTAAAAGTTGTTCAGTTTGATGGTCTAAAGCACCCCTTTAAGTGACTGTCCTATTTTGTTATACACCCTGTATACAGTGTGTAACAAAATACCCTAGTAATACTTAAGGGGGTGCTGCAGACCATCAAACTGAACAACTTTCACTATGGAGCCAACATCGAAATCGAGAAAAAAAGAAACCGCTCTTTCATACAAAACTGCAGTACCGTCTGGACTCAAAATATGTATGGGAAGGCAGTTTTTTTTTATTTTTTCTCGACATTGGCTCCATAGTGAAAGTTGTTCAGATTGATGGTTGAAGCACCCCCTTAAGTATTAAGGTGAGGCGGGGCTATTCCGGCAGCGGGGCTATTCCGGCATTTGGCTATAACTTTTGTTCTATAAGCTTTTAGTCAGTCGCGACACCTGGTACAGGTAGAGAAAAAGCTTGTTTCTTCGATAAAATATAGATGGGGCGGCTAACGCAGGAATTGTTTGATTGGGAAGCCATATTGACGGGATACAATTTTTTTCGCTTGCGTTACCAAAAACGCTTCGCAAATTTATTTATTCTTTTAGTGGTTTTTGTGTTTTATTTGAAGATTAATCAAGTTAAGTAATATGAATAAGAACTGTAGATTCTTTTCTGCTAACTTATTTTGTCCTACGCTTATTTATTACTGTGTTATTGAGTCTGACATAATAACCCCCCAAAACTATGATGGAGGGGCAATTCTGGCAGAAAACACTGGCGGAATAGCCCCACTGTTTTTGTATGAAGTAGCAAAATGCTAGTGATGTCCACAGTATAGGCATAAACGTCGATATTAATTTCAGTACTTTTAATCCTACCATATCTCGCATGTACATTTTTAGGTAAAATCAAGACAAAACATGTAATCTAGTTTAAAATAAGTATATTGTCATAGGCCTACCCTCAAGGAGGGTGTATGGGCCTGTGCCCTGCAGTGGGACGTTTATAGGCTGATGATGATGATGATGATGATATTGTCATACGAGTATGTATCTTGTATTATTATAGATGATGTAACATTTAAAGATAAAAAGAATAACGTATTTACTCAGAAATCAAACTTTGAAATGCGGTTGAAGACGTGAAAAAACTAAAATAACTGCATGGAGCGGCACAGATACTCAGGATAGATACCCAGAACTACAATAAATACCTAACCTTTATTAAAAAGAAGAGAGTTAATAGGAAATCAATTTTAATATGACGTTTTCTTATCATAAATTTAGGATTACTCGTACTCAAAAAATGTTTTATTAAATTAAGCACTTATACTTACTTTAATCACTCTCATCCAATTTTTAAGAAATTTTTGCTAGGTTCCGTTTATCGACTTTTACGTGTCCCAGCCCTAGCATGTATGGAGAGCTGCCAGAATAGCACCACAAATTTTTTTAAGTGTTTTTACTCGAAAATGAAGCATCCCAGCTTGTCATTAAGTTCATTTTCGCATATGTCGTATCGTCAATATTGTATTGCTTTGAGTTTCAGCGTCATAGCTCCATAGATGGCGGAGATGTGGTCGACTGCCGGAATTACCCCGCTGCGGGGTAATTATGGCCACATGGTATTTTTACGAGAATTTCGCTTGTTTTGCCAGTGTAAATATGCGTTTTTAAAACAAAAATAAAGGGGAAATCAAAATAGATAAAATACCCTTTAATATGCAATAGTCAACTTTACTGTAACTTTATAACAAAGGGAAATAATGAGGTTTAAACTTTTCGCTTTGATTTTTTGTGTCAGAATAGCCCCGCCTCACCTTACTAGGGTGTTTTGTTACACCCTGTATGTCGCATTAATGTAGTAATGGGTTTCAGGCCAAAAACGAATAAAGGAAAATGTAATATTTTGGTATATTTTTTTACATTTCCGTACATTTAATACATTTTCTTACATTTTGTACATTTTAGGACGGTTTAGTGCATTTAGTACATTTTAGTACATTTTGTTAATTTTGTACATTTTCGTACATTTTGTACTTACATTTTTGGACATTTTGTACATTTTAGTATTATAGTACATTTAGTACATTTTCCCATGGTTTAAAAAATATATAACTACATAAAATGGAATGTGGGTTCATTTAATACTAAACATTTTAAAACCAATTTGATTGTTGTAGGAAAAATTTTGTTAGCTGGGTCAGTTTTGGCCCAATTACCTTTGGAGAATAGGCCACTTTTCCGACTGTATACGTACTTGTCCGATCCACCCCACCCAATACAACCCGCCGACTAGAGTGCGAAAGAGACACTGCAGCTCGAGCCAATTTTATCTACATAAAATCGACAAAATCAGCATTTCGTATTACCCTGTTTCCTCCTCCAAAACTAAACCGATTTTAATCATTCTTTTAAGAATAATATGATAAAGACTTTGGCTATGTCTGGTTTGTTTTGTTTTTTTTTTTTGTTTATATTCGTCAAATTTGTTCGCTGGATGTCTGAATACAGGCGGTAATATTGGTCATTTTCGAAGGTCTCTAGTTCTTACAGTAATTAATTAATGCAAAAACGCAAAACATAGAGACATAGCAGAACAGTATGATAAAAATTATTTTGCTCTAGTGTCATTATCCAAGGAGGAACAGGGGAATACGTTTGTATGGGTATAAAATGGTATTCGCCTATTCTCTTAAATACTCATAAGTTTTTATTAATTGTCTTTGAAGATTGTTATACCCTGTATACAATGTAAAGTCTTTTAACACAACAAAATCCACTCAACAAAATATTTTAATCAATATTTCTTTTTAATTTATGGTAAAAAAAAATTTGTAAAAAATGTTTTCACGTATTTTTGACATAATTTATTGGCTCTACCACGGCGTCGGAAAGTGTTTTATTACGTTATAGAGAAGGCACGACCAGAAACTCTACAAGATACGATATCTAATCTAAACTGTTATAAAACTGTAACAGAAGTGTGTCTCTACATTGAAGATATTTACAAGAAAAAGATTACGATTAAGTATAATTATGGTTTTTAGGTATCCCTGACTCCAAATCAATCTTTTTTTATTCTAATTTTTGTCTGTCTGTTTGTTTGTAAAGGCATCACGCAAAAACTACTGAACCTATTTTGATCAATTTCTTTTTGTTTGATAGCTTATGATCTGAAGTATACAGGCTGTAACAAAACACCCTAGTAATACTTAAGGGGGTGCTTCAGACCATCAAACTGAACAACTTTCTCTATGGGACCAACAACGAAATCGCGAAAAAAAATTCTCCTCTTCCATACAAAACTGCAAATCTACTCGAGCCAAATGTATGGGACAGCAGATTTTTTTTTTCGCGATTTCGATGTTGGTCCCGGAAAGTTGTTCAGATTGATGGTCTAAACATCCCCTTAAAAAAGTTTCAGCATAATAAAGAAGGATCCTGTATATAATTTGTGCGGACAAATTCGCGGGTAAACTCTAGTTTTTATACGATGTCACCAAACTTCTACACACTATAGGTACAAGAAGTTTACCATCCCCTTGTATTTACGAAGGGGTGGCCAGATTCAATTAAACTCTATAGCCGGTTAGTTTAACACCTTTTATGCGAGTCGTCAAACTTTTACGATTATTTCGTTGATTGTCTATTCTATTGGCGTTTTATTAGTGTCTTTGACAAACTAATCATTTAGGCGGCCCTTTATAAGCCCTAAAGTTTTATTACTAGGTTAATTAGTTACTATTACAATAGAGTTGTAAGATCTGAATGATTATTTTACTAGTTGCAAAATAGTATTGCTCAATTTTACTATGACATTACAAGTGTACACACGGCGACACATCAGGTTACGCACCCGATGTACCCATAACTACAATACGTACAAAACACAAAATAGTGCGGTAGAGAGCCTGCATAGACGCGGCTGCCGGCGCGGGCGCAGCGTGCTGTGAGACGAAACAACAACAACATACCGCACCCTCTCGCACGATTCGCAGCGTTCAACTTCTAATAGTTCAAAGTCCAAACAGGGTAACCTGACCTGTCGCCGTGTGTACATGTACCTAATCCATACCACAGTATAAGAAAGAGTATCTATTACTAGATACAGTACGGACACTCCCTTCCTCCCACCAACTTTTTACTTCACCCCCTCTATCGCCCACTGGTTCTAGGAAGAAGACTTAAGGTTCAATTTCTTTGGTTTCGCATGTGGTGACGTCGTCCATACTAAGTAATTTACACTCTGCTAATAGGTATTTTATTAACTCCTAAGAATGGAATAAGGGGGGAATGAAGGAAGATGATGTCTGTCCTTTCAGACATTTAAATTGATTTTCTGTGAGATCTCAAGTGAAAAAACCGGCCAAGTACGAGTCGGGACTCGGGCAATTAGTGTTCCGTACTACCGGTTGTTTAACATGTGTGATTAATTACATCCACTATAAATTGACACTTACTTAGTATGTGGTCACATAGTAACTGAAGATCATTTTACACTGTGGTTAGTATTTTGGGCATATAAAAAAAACTACTTATCCATGTTAGAGCCACCCTGATCATATTCCCGCCATCTACACGTTACTTCTGATGTTCATGATCTTTTTCAGATTTTATACGGCTATATTTTTTGAAATAGAGGTGGGAATAGCAATTTCTCGGATTTAATTAAAAATGTTGTTTAACAAAGTTTTAATAAAAATCTGAAAAATATATTTTCGACTTCTTTTCATAAGCTTTCAATTGTTACCCATAGGGTAGATTTTTTTTTTTTTCCCTTTCTACTTCTCCAAATTGCCCCCCAATATAAAAATTTTGCTTTTTTTACTTCATATGATATTTGACCAGCCATTGCTATATCAGTGCTGAGTTTCAGCTTCCGATGTCTTCGGTCACTGAGAAAAATGCCTGTGACAGACGGACGGACGGACTCCTTAGGTGTTCCATTTTGCCAATCAAAATTGGTACAGAACACTAAAAACACCCAAAATTACTTCAAAGCTAAGGGTAAAAAAATAAAATCAACCAACTATTTGCTAAAACTCGTATTTAGACCAATACCATCTGCACAAAAAGACGATTTCCGAAACAAAGACAAAACTTTGGTTCATCCATCATTCCTTCACGTCGAAGACAGGGCGAAAAAAAAATGAAAAACCGAACTTCCGACATGATAGTCATTAGCGGTAATTAAACTAAAAACACACAAACTTACCTTTTCATGTAACAAACAAGATTACAATCTAAAGCCGACTTTATCTACACGCAATAAAATGCAGCATAATATTTTAATCACGGAAAATAGGAGACAAAGTGTGCATGTTTTGAACGCGCCGCGCTCGGTGACAGATCATTCGTCGGCTGTGATTGGCTGTGGACGGTTTCCCGCCGAAAAGTACGTTCGAAAGATGAACGACAGCTGTCAACTTACACCGAACTACAATTTGTTAGGTGACATGTTTTAAAAACAAATGAATGATGGTGTTAAAAGATTTATTTTGTTATAGGAATCAAAGGTTATGTTTGTATAATAGGTTAGGTATCTTTTGTTCTGAAATATTCTTTCACATGGTTAAAAAATATGTTTTTATAATGCAACATTCTCAAAGAAAGTTAAAAATAGTTCGAAAAAATCGAAAAGTTCTCGAGTGGCGACCGCGTACCGGAAAGCGCAGCGTGGGTAGGCCCCTCACACGGTGGACCGACGACCTGGTGAAGGCGGCGGGAAAACGTTGGATGAGGGCAGCGCAGGACCGGTCGTTATGGCGATCCTTGGGGGAGGCCTATGTCCAGCAGTGGACGTCCATCGGCTGAGATGATGATGATGATGAATGCAACATTACTAGACAAGACCAGAATGAATGAATTTATGTGTATAAAAATGAATTTAGTGCTCATAACTAGATCAAAAACATTTAGAACTCTAAAACTATATTCCACCATTGGACTTCCTTAAAAAATATAAATTGTAAGTAAGGTATAACAAAATTAGCTGAAACTAGTTTAAGGGGATGATCAGACCATCAAACTGAACAACTTTTTCTATTGGATTAACATCGAAATCGGTTTAAAAAATCAGTTATAGGGATTAGGGTCGAGTAGTTTTGCAGTTTAGTATGAAACAGGTGATTTTTTTTGGTAGTTTGCTCTCTGTATTCTATGTTTTTTCTTTTTGGTGTGAAATAAAGTATAATTGATTGATTGATTGATTTTTTTCGCGATTTGGTCATTGGTCCCGTAGAGAAAGTGTTTTTTTTTTATTACTGATGGGGTTGATCTTGACCTCAATTCAGTTCTTAGGACAAAGATGGGGTCGTAGATGTAGCGAGCTTACCCAGAAGAAGCCTATTCACTCGTACTTTAAAAGAATTTGGGTTGTAAGCGCTCGGAAATACTGACGTGAATACAGGGCATTCCACTCCTTGGCTGTGCACATTATAAAAGACTCTGGATATGTGGGATATCAACCAATTAGGTAACCAAATCCCAATATCCCGCGGTGCGTCTGGATGTCCCATAGAAGAAAGGGGAAGGCGGAATGAGCTCATGTAGCTCCTGGGCACAGTCACCAAAGTAGAAGACCGACAAGCAGGCTACTCTGCGGCTTAAAAACTATTGCAAATGTCTCTACCAATCTGCACTGGCTCCCGTCTCAACCTTATGAGAGGAGAGAGGAGGCATGTGCCCTGCAATGGAGTTCAGTGGACCTTGTATTTGTGATAATGAATTCATAGATATTCTATAAAATACTCTCACGCTTGCTATCCTTAATGGAGAAGAGCAGAACTTTAAAAGTACCTACGCTAAAGCATACGCTGAACACTGAAGTCACTTTTGGTCAAATTGGCATGGACTAGTAAGTTGTCGTGAACTTTTTAATGATATTTTTGATCCAAATTCAAAACTACATTGTTTATCTAAATCAACTAACTGTAATTAAGTCAATAGAACTGTCAGTTGCTACTATTATAGGTACCCATAAAGGTACCTATGTTACAATGGCGCAGTTTCATGTCACGCGTTCACCATTAAATTTGTAGTTTCTAAGCGTTCGCGGCACGAACCAATCCGATGGGAGAGCTAGGGTGTGGGTGAAGTTGATGAGGTCTTGGGATAAGTCCTGTTTGACCAGTCCCGGACGGCTGTGATGGCTACCACGCTGGATGGCCTTTCCAAACATATAGATTTCTCAATAAAGAAAGCCTAAATTAAAAAAGTGCCCACTTGACAAACTACAAAAGCCTTCAAGCCATTGTTATACAATACTTGATAATAGACCACACCACCACCCACCATTCCACTTTTAGACAATTGCGAATAAAAACAAAAGCAGCCGTTTTTTTCTTTTTTCAAAATTTTTATGTTTAGACCTTTAAAAAACCAAAAAAAGTATTCTATGAAAATTGCTTGAAGGCTTTTGTTGTTTGTCAAGTGGGCACTTTTTTAATTTAGGCTTTCTTTATTGAGAAATCTTTATTTTTGTGACGAGGGCGCCACTGGACTCGAATAGCCTTCTTAAGCTGACTTAGGGTTACGAAGACACTGATCGACGGCAATCGACTGTTTGTCCATACAAAAAACACGATAATTATGGAACGCCGCCGTTCACCACGTTGATGCGGAAGGATGCGTATGGCATCCCATTACTAATCGTGCTTTTTGTACAGACAAACCACTTGGCCGACGCCAATGTGTCAAAACACCATAATACTATTCGGGATGGTTTCTTTGCTACTAACTTTTTGAGTTAGCGTGAAATGTGGATGTTCTGAAGTTTCAGAACATGTAGTCTTTGCGCTGCAGATTCTATGGACATATTGAATGAATAGGCTAAGTGCGATAGGCGTCCCGCTACGAAACCATTTTATTTTTGCATACACTGAAAAAAATGCGAGCCAACCAAGAAGTATTTTCTCTTAATTAGCACCAAAATAATTGAAATGACGTTATTATTGTTTACTAAAAACAAAAGATGGTAGTTGTAACAACAAGCCGAATTCGTTTAACAAAGTTCTCTTAGTCAGAGAAGTCATGATATGATGTTAACAGGCGCATATGGATTCATGATGTATGATTATCATAAACAAGAATTTGGTTGAAGTAAAATTTTTTTTTTTCAGGTGTGCTGTTGCTGGTTTTAATATGGAACTTCTGTTACCTTTATTAGTTTCTTAAGAACGTTTTGCTGTAGCTACAATGGTTAAGGTACCTGCCCTTACTGTCCCATCTCAAAAATCCTCGCTGTATAAGTAGGTTGTGTTACGCTGTTGAGTACCAAAATAATTATAAAATAAATAAGCAAAGTAGGTAATTAAATAAACTGTCTCCAAGATACTGCTTCGTAGTAGCACAAGTAAGTAGTATAAAAAAATCGTTGTTTCAAAAACAGTATGATCCACATTTGATACCTATCGTATTTTATTCAAAAATTCACGATTACTCGTTCGTATCCCGTTAACGTCCGAACCCATGGCCACAGCCTGCACAGCGGTCGGTACTAATCAAGAAACCCAACAATTTTGACGAATATTAATTCTCTGGAATTGTTTTCGAGCTGTGATTGCGTGTTTAATGAACGCACAGATGTACTGATAGACGGAAACACCGAAAACGTGTCTATTGTTTCACTTTTGTTTCCATTTTCGGATACAGGGTGCGTTTTTATCAAGACACGAACTTTTCCCGTGACTTTTTCCGCACTAATTAGACATCATAGAGATCATCATACTAAAGAACTTTCTCTTTGGGACAAAGGTCGAAATCGTCAAAAATATCTGTTGTTCCATACAAAACTGCGATCCTACTCGATCAAAATGTTGACAGCTGATTTTTTTTCTCGATTTCGATGTTGGTCCCATAGAGAAAGTTGTTTAGTTTGACATCCCATAATGTTGGACCTTGGTATCCGATTTTAAGTCAAATCATAAGCTTTCAAACAAAAAAAAGTTTCATTAAAATCGGTTCAGTAGTTTTTGCGCGATGCTCGAACAAACAGACAGACAGACAGACAACAATTTTAAAATTGGTTGGCATACCCCGGGCGCACGTCATGAAACGATCTCATGTCTGATGATGCTTCATGGCCGTGTTCGACAATCATGGCTGTTGACTTTGAGAGCCTCATTGATGTGCTCTTAGATGGCTGATGTAGCCTATCTCCAAGGCATTGAACGGCTGTATCTCCTAAACCGACTGATGAACCGTGTCAGTTTTTGTACTGTTTACATAGCTACAGTGCATACAAAACAATATCATACGATCAGCCTTGCAGCTGATCGTAAATTTTTTACAGACCTTTAATCATCAGAAACTCTTAAACCGACTGGAGTTATGCAGGCAGACGTGGTCCGTCCCCATCACAGAGATGCTCTACACCCCATAAACACTGAATCAGCCTTGCTGCTGATGGATGCAAAAAGTACACTTATCTCCAGGAAGTCTTCTACCAGGCATTCGTCTCCCCTTTCTCTGCAGTATAATCTGGCGAAGCCTGTATTTTTCACATTTCATTATGCGACCAAGGTACCGTAGTTTTCGAATTATTATAATTTCTTCTCTCTTATTTTATTCTGTTCTTTCCACCCTGTATATTCTATGTTATATTATGTTATTTCCATCGGATTTAATTGAAAACCGTGTACTTACAAATGTAGATTGAACTAAATTCCAATCGAAATAAAGCTTGATAGATTTTAAAGTAAGAGCTTGGGTTTTGTAGTAATTTAAAACGAATGTAACGAAATGTGTTCAATCGGTTGGAATGTAGTTAATTGAGAAATAACAATTCGTTTTGACCAGTCGTTGCAGGTATTTTGTTTTATTATGTCATTTGGTGAAATGGCGATATCTATTTTAATACCAAAATATAATAAAATTGCAAATATATATATAGTTTGCGAAATATTTAAAAACTTGATGAAACTTGAAACTTGATCAGTCATTTACAGGTTCCAACTTAAATGCTGTCGGTTTTTAGGGTTCCGTACCCAAAGGGTGAAAACGGGACCTACTAAGCCTACGTTGTCCGTCCGTCCGTCCGTCGTCCGTCCGTCTGTCCGTCCCTTTAGCGCAAGACCGACTCACACTTGACCGGTTTTTAGTATTTGTTGTTATTCTGTAGAGCTTGCTCTATAATCACACTAAGTTTGACGCTTGTATGTATTACCGTTTTTACGATAGAGCGTGAAGAAAAAACGTTGATAAAAATTAGTTTCTTGTTGAGAACCCCCCTTAATTTTTAACTTTTTGAAATTTTTATTATTTTTTAACAAATCCGCCGTAATAACGCATAATCTGAGAAAATTTCTACTATTTAGTAGGGATGCAACGATTCGGCCATTACGATTACGATTACGATTACGATATTAATCGTTATTTATTACGATAGGCGATGCATTACGATTATTTAAACAAATTTAGTTGAGATTATACTCAGAATGTGTTTTTATAGTGTTTCTTTGCATTTCAATGAAAGATAAATATTTAAAAAAGCTTTCCAAGGTTTTGTTATTTTTTCTACTAATTTAAGATCGAAGTCAAAGAAAGGCTCACTTGGTCAGGATTCTGAAGTGCGATTTTTGAAAATCATACGTGTGATTTGGCAGTAGAAAATGTCAAAATTACTATGGAGATTATGCATCTTTCTACTGCCAAGTCACTCGTATGATTTTCAAAAATCGCACTTCTGATTATTGGATGCGTAGACCAATTTGCTTTGAAAAACACAATATGGAACATGATTCTGTACAATCTGGTTAATCAAGCGATATCTTGTCCGATTTACATGTGAGATTAATCTCTTGAAATGTGGACGAGATATTGCGAGAACGAGAATTTCAAACCGAAAATCAAATCATAGGAATCAGTTGAATTTAAAAAATAAAATAAAATGAAAGTCAAATCTGACAGAAAAAACTAGATTTAGCTCCAAATGAGCTAAAATGGCATAGAGAGCTCAGATTTTTTAAATGTTGTTTTTTGGCACTAGAATCTAGTATTGAGGTCTGGTATTTGTCAACAAGTGCAATCCGATTGACGTTTTCAATTCCATTTAATAATCGTACGATTCTTACTACGGTGCATTGCATCGTTATTAATCGTGATTATTACGATTACAGATGCAAAACGATGCACCGCTTCGTAATCGTTGCATCCCTACTATTTAGCTATTACGGTTCAAAAGTTACAGCCCTAAATAGGTAGGACAGACGGACGGACGACGGACGGACGGACGGACAACGTAGGCTTAGAAATAGGGTCCCGTTTTCACCCTTTGGGTACGGAACCCTAAGAAACCGTCAGGATTATTAAGAACGAGCTTTTACCCGCGACTTCGTCCGCATAAATTATATACCAGATTTTAAGTCAGATGATAAGCTATCAAACAAAAAAAAGTTTCATCAAAATCGGTTCAGTAGTTTTTGCGTGATACTCGAACAAACAAACACCCAAACAAACAAACAAACGAACAAACAAACAAACAAACAGACAGAAAAAAAATCCAAAAATTGGTGATTTGGAATCAGGGACATCTAAAAAGTAAAAACCATATCGTAATCTTTTTTTTGTAAATATCTTTCATGTACAGACACACTTCTTTTACAGTTTTATAATAGTTTAGATGAGCCAAAAGATGCATGAAGTTTTTTTTCTATTTATTTAATGCGTTGCATTTGGAATCGGTTCAGTAGGTTATTGACCCGATTGAACAGTTTCTGAAAAAACATGGGTAAAGGACCACACACTAGACACTTCATATCAACGGATTCTTACTGACAAGAAGAGTATAGCCACAGCGGAATACACCACAGCTTACTGTTCTCCACCTGCCTTACCACCGCGAGGGGGTGAGGTCCGAGGCAAGGAGGTTCCATACTGCATGTCGGTATTACATAGTAGGTACTCTTTCTTATACTGTGATAGGGCCTCAACTTTCAAACAAAATAACACGTTCAGATATTTTGCTATAACGACCAATTTTTTTTAAAGATTATATTTTGAGCTTGACTTGAATTAGAATATGTGTGTGTGACTATGACTACCCTTTAGGGGAATACAGTCGTGATAGTCGTGGTGGTCCAGTGGCGAGTAACCTTGCCTGCCGTGCAGGAGGCGATGGTTCGATCCCCGTCCAGGCCGACTCGTACCAATGAGTTTTTCGGAATTTATGTACGATTTGTAACACCACTGGCTTTTCGGTGAAGGAAAACATCGTGAGGAAACCTGCATGCTTCAATTTCGAGGCATGTATCGTACCTACTGTCCATTACAAGTGGCGACGGGCTCACTCCCCGTCACACTGGACAGAGTTTCGGTACTACTAGTGAAACGTGGATGTTCTGAAGTTTCAGAATATCTCTGACTACCCCCTCGGGGAATATAGTCGTGAGCATATGCAGTCGTGAACATATACGCTTATACGTGCAGTCTGATCCGAATTTGATTCCGTTTTTTCGTCTGACTTTTCATGTTAATATTTTCGGAACTGTTATTTTAAAATAGTTTTCAGTTAAAACCGCAATTTGAAAAAGTAAATTCAGATACCGAATTCAATTAACTGTTATATAGTAATTGGTATCCGGTGAACCGCATTTAACAACCGATTGAATTTTGCTTTTGAAATAAATAATAGCGACCACAGGAATATTGCTAATTTCCAATTTCACAATATAAACTGTCACTCTTCGGCCGCTTTACAAAGATTTTGCAGTCTCATCATCATCATCATTGGCCTATACTGTTCCATACATTTCAATCGAGATTTATGTTTGCAGTTTTGTATGGGACAGCGGTTTTTTTTTTCGAGATTTCAGTTTTGGTCCCTTTAAAATTGTTCAGTTTCTCATTGTCTGAAGTACCCCTTTAAGTAAATATCCCATTTTATTTTACACCCTATACAACGTGTTAATGAATTAACGCAAAACTAGAAAGTAGTTTGTTTAGAATCGAATTATCATGGTTTCAATTTGAACATAGGTAATTTTTTTCAAAATATTAAGTAATTTGTTTGCAACATTTTAAATTTACTGAACCCGATGTCAACCCACCGCTCGGGCACACTCACCCTACTTACTACCAAAATAAGATTATAAAAATGTATCCATGAGTACGTTAGCGCTTTCTTTCAGTGCTGCAATGACAACAAATCGTTTCTGCCTCAAAACTTAAAATGCGAATAACTTTAAATTTTAAGTATCAAAATAATTAAACTAATGTTTCAATCTAATTATTTTGTTATAAATCAGTTGGGGTGTATGAGGTTTTGCGCTAATTCATTAACACGTTGTATAACGAATTTAAAAGGAAAACTATCACCGTTAAGTAGGCTTTACAAGTTTACGAGTAATAGTTGACCAACTTATAAAGTGTACTTTTTAGACTTTATTAGCCGTTAAACCGTAGTAGTAGTATAAAACGAAAAGCCTCCTTCTAAGTCCGTATTATATTATTGTAACAAGCGACTACGGAACCCTACTCTGCGCGTGGTCCGACACGCACTTGGCCAGTTATTTTTCCTAAACAGACTTTTCCAACATTTCCGATAAAGAATGGAAAACTACCCGCCGTTTATTCTAACACTAAGCAAACACACAACCCCTCTTTGACAGCTCAGGACAAACTTAAGTGCAGGTTCTCCGCCTCTCTCCAACTCGTTGTGACTGCCATAGTTCTATCTCTCTCGAACGATTTCCTGCGCCAAATGGTAAGCGAAGTGTCAATCAAATCGAGGAGGAAATGTTAAAGGGAATTTATTTTTTGTTTTTTATTGAGGAATACAAAATGGCGGTGGGCTAAAGGCAGGGTCTGAAAGTTAGACATACCTATTTCTTTCCGTTGGTGTCGAAAGAGGTGACTAAGGGAAAAGATTTGCTATCGATATCGAGATCGAAGGGCTGATTGATTGTTATCCATCAGATCCTGAAACCTTCAATATACTAATATAAGTGGAAGTACCTCCGTGGTCTAATGGTTAAGAGCATTGGGCTCTCGACACGGAGGTCGTGGGTTCCATTCTCACGGGAGAAACCTAGTGATATGTCACTTTGTACATTTTTCCCCACATTGCAGGCTAAATCAAATTGTCTGAAAATTAGACTATCGGCCACCCGCAAAAAAGTCGTCTCTAAACCAAATCTCGTATGTAAGTTCTGTATATACCTACAACAGGTATGGCTGTATTTGGGGTACTCTCAGGATCACGAAAATGCTTGTTGTATAATTCAAAAGTGGTGGAGGGGGTAGCAGTGACGTCATAAAGATGGCCGCCGACGGTTTTAGTTTTTCTTCAATTGTAGCGCACCTATGAGGTCAATCTGGTTGTGCGAGGTGTCATTTGAAAGCTTATTAAATTTACTTTAATCATTCCATAGACACCTAAAGTGAAAAATTTGTATTTACTGAAATATTTTGAATTTAATGCATTTTTTGCTACCTACCAGCAATCATTCCTCCAGTTTTCTCGGAAACGGATAACTATATTGTGATTATAGCTATTACATAAAACATACTAAATTTTATAAGCTATCTAAAAACTTAAATTGTATAAAAATACAACTTCAAACGACTGAGCTGTGTCAAATTTACTGGTGCACTGTAACTATGAGTCCAAGAATGCGTCGGTCTGCGGCGGGGCGGAAGGACTGCAAATAAAATTATTACTTATAGATTATTATATAATTAGGGTTTCCATTGTAATATGGCTTAGAAAAATATACAATTTTATATTATTTACTTGCACATGCGTTTACATAGACTGTAGATGTACAGGGTTGAAACTTAAATGCGTAATATATTTAAGGGGGTGCTTTAAACCATAAAAATGAACAACTTTGACAATGGGACTAACTTTGAAATCACGAGAAAAATTATCTGCTGTTTCATACATTTTGGTCGAGAAGGAATTGACATATTCTATGGAACATCCCATTTTTTTAACACTGTTTCTATGTTCGCTCCAAGGTGATAGTGGTTCAGCTTGATGGTCTGAACTGAAGAACCTATTTGATATATGTAACGCATTTATTTTACACTATGTTAGAGCATAGGTAGTACATAGTTCTATATAACAAGGATGAAGCTGCCTTGGAAAAGTGAATAAAAGAATGAGAAATCCAAAACAATTCAACAGGTTTATAAATATTTATTGTTAGAAAAAAAAAACAATTGTTAGTTGCAAGAAGATTGCAAGCATGCAAAGTGAAACTAGGTAGAGTGATTCATCAACATCACCAAAATTATACTGGTTTAACATACCTTCTCCCCGAATGGGATGCATTTTTGATTTTTATTGACACAGCCGCATCTCGCACTGCGGTAGCCTGTTTTGCATTGGCAAGATATTAATTCCAAATCTTTTAACGAAAAACATGGTTAACGTTGTTATCGGTGACAACTTTTCGTTTTCCAATGTCCAACCATGGTTTGTAGCTGGTGGTACATTTTGAATTGCCACATCTGCAGTGGCCCAAACGTATATTTGGCGATTTGCTCTTTTTATATGTTGTTTCAGAGCTTCTTGTGACGGTGGAGGATTATCCACGTTACAAATACCTATTTAAAAAAAATCTGCTCTAAGATTGTCCATATTGTCAACCGTGTACGATTTAGGTTTCTTATGACAGTAAAGAGTCGTAATAAATTTCTCGTCTTTTTGCCTAGATCTTCTGTTAGGTCAACCACCGATCCAAATCTTTCCATAAGATCGTAATTTTTTGTGAAGACTTTCTACGTGCTTTTCTTTGAAAAACCTAACAATGTGCTTTTGTTGTCGCATCCTGTAAGAGCGTAGTACGCCAATAAACAGTGTCGTTCTGGTCCGACAGCTTGAACAATTTTATGGACTGAAACGTATTTTGGTTTACTCGCGCTCATTCCACATTGAATCCAGACCTTCGCTGGTAACTTGTCGAAGAAATGAATGAGCAACAGTAAATCGTCAATGGCTCTGCTGTTTAACATAGTTCTACTTATATCTCCCTCAAGATTTGTATATCACGTATTGTGAAATAAATTCATTGCAATTTGATTTACTAGCAGGATTTATTGGCGTACCACGCTCTTACAGGATGCGACAACACAAGCTCATTGTTAGGTTTTTCAAAGAATGGCACGTGGAAAGTCTTCACAAAAAATTACGATCTTCTGGAAAGATTTGGATCGGTGGTTGACCTAACAGAAGATCTAGGCAAAAAGGCGAGAAATTTATTACGACCATTTACTGTCATAAGAAACCTAAATCGTACACGGTTGACAATATGGACAATCTTAGAGCAGATTTTTTTAAATAGGTATTTGTAACGTGGATAATCTTCCACCGTCACAAGAAGCTCTTAAACAACATACCTACTTATAAAAAGAGCAAATTACCAAATATGCATTTGGGCCACTGCAGATGTGGACCACCTACAAACTATGGTTGGACATTGGAAAACGAAAAGTTGTCACCGATAACAACGACAACCATTTATTTTGTTAAAAGAACAGGCTGCTGGAGAGCGAGATGAAAAATGCCATATCAGGGAGACCTATGCTTAAATCAGTATAATTTTGGTGATGTTGATGAATCATTCTACCTACTTTTACTTTGCATGCTTGCAACCTTCTTGCAACTAACAATTGTTTTTTTATAACTATAAATATTTATAAACCTGTAAATTTGTTTTGGATTTCTCATTTTTTTATTCATTTTTCCAAGGCAGCTTCATCCTTGTTATGAAGAACTATATGTATAGGTACTATTACCTATTCTGTGACAGAGTGTGAAATTCAATACTTTACATTACATACATCAAATGGGGAACTTCTACTTCAATTCAGACCATAAAGCTGAACCACTATCACCTTGGAGCCAACAAAGAAATAGTGAAATATAATGGGATGTTTCATAGAATATGTCAATCCCTTCTCGACCAAAATGTATGAAACTGCGGATTATTTTTCTCGTTATTTCTAAGTTGGTCCCATTGTAAAAGTTGTTCAGTTTTATGATCTAAAAATGTTACGCATTTAAGTTTAAACCCTGTACATCTACAGTCTATGTAAACGCATGTGCAAGTAAATAATATAAAATTGTATATTTTTCTAAGTCATATTACAATGGAAACCCTAATTATATAATAATCTATAAGTAATAATTTTATTTGCAGTCCTTCCGCCCCGCCGCAGACCGACGCATTCTTGGACTCATAGTTACAGTGCACCAGTAAATTTGACACAGCTCAGTCGTTTGAAGTTGTATTTTTATACAATTTAAGTTTTTAGATAGCTCATAAAATTCGGTATGTTTTATGTAATAGCTATAATCACAATATAGTTATCCGTTTCCGAGAAAACTGGAGGAATGATTGCTGGTAGGTAGCAAAAAATGCATTAAATTCAAAATATTTCAGTAAATATAAATTTTTCACTTTAGGTGTCTATGGAATGATTAAAGTAAATTTAATAAGCTTTCAAATGACACCTCGCACAACCAGATTGACTTCATAGGTGCGCTACAATTGAAGAAAAACTAAAACCGTCGGCGGCCATCTTTATGACGTCACTGCTACCCCCTCCACCACTTTTGAATTATACAACAAGCAGATTCGTGATCCTGAGAGTACCCCGAATACAGCCATACCTGTTGTAGGTATATACAGAACTTACATACGAGATTTTTTTTTTCTTGTCCTGGCCCCTACACTAAATAAAGATGATTCGATGCTTCGGATGGCACGTTAAGCCGTTGGTCCCGGCTACTATCTCTGGTGGTAGTTTACGTTACATAAAAACTACTTCAGAGGCCGTAAGTCGGTCTGAAAAAACTCTGACACCGGGGATTGGTGCCCACACGATAAGAAGAAGAGTGCATGGACCTTGCAACAATAGCACCTTATAGGCTTTAGCAAAATAATTGGTGTTGTAGCCAAAGACATATATATTACATATAAATCTATGGTTGTAGCAATGCTTCTGACCATCCCAATTTCTAATACCTTTTTTGTACGAAAACACGATACGACTCTTTACATTACACTTGGTAAAATTCAGTCCAAGAATTCATATAAAATTGTTTCACTTCCAAAGGCTTCCAAGCAACATCTTTATGTAAATACAAACATACACCAACCCACATTATTATTACATTTGGCACTATGACAAAATGGCGGACATAAAAAACATGAAGAACTTAGTCTTTGGCTATAAAATCGGAATATCTATGTTACAGATTTCATTCAGTCAGCAGAATAACTTGTATTGGATAGAGTCACGGCTGCGATCGAAAGGGGTAGACAGAAAAAAATATTTTAACATAAAATTTAAACAGACTTCAAAACTCAAAAAGTAAAAAATAATAAATATTGCAGCCGATGAATTTTACGTTAGCTTCTATAAGAATATCATTTTGTTTTATCGAAGTCGCTGTCAAGCCTGTACGATTCGAGACTGAGCTTGCAGTAATTTTTTTGGCTAAGCTTGACACCGACTACAATAAAACAAAATGATATTATAGAAGCTAACGTAAAATTCATCGGCTGCAATATTTATTATTTTTTACTTTTTGAGTTTTGAAGTCGGTTTTCATTTTTTGTTAAAATATTTTTATTTCAAAATTTTCAGTGTTGGTGTTATATTGGGTAAACATATCCGTTGTACATGTTAAGGGAACATGAACACGAATCATTTATTTCAATCGTCGATGATATGTCTTTGAGGAGTTCTATTGTCTATCTCCGAAGCTCTTTACCAGATCTTCACCAAATTAAAATGGGACCACCTCTGAAGTATGACCTACTAAACAACAAAAAAATTATGAAAATCGGACTACTCTGTAAAAAGTTATGCGTGAACACGCATAACTTTTTTTTTCATAAAAAAAACAAAAAACATACGCGTCGACTTGAAAACCTCCTCCGTTTTTTGTTTTTTCGTGGGCTAAAAATGCACTTTCAGCTTCGTCTTATGGCTGTGTGAGAGGAAACAAAGGAAAAATCAGATCACTCTGTTTTCATAGCTTACCTACCTGTCAGGTTAAAATAAGGTTTAAAATAACAATGTGCATAACCTTGAAGGACTGTTGGATAACTTCATTTGGTTGAGTATGGTTTGTAAAGGAACGTAGATTCTATGTAAAGGAAACAATCATTTGAATGACTCGAGTGAAGTTCGTGTGACCAATTAGTAACGTCACATTTGCGAGCGAGGTCATGCACATTGTTATTTCCAGTTGAGTATGGTTTGTAAAGGAACGTAGATTCTATGTAAAGGAAACAATCATTTGAATGACTCGAGTGAAGTTCGTGTGACCAATTAACGTCACATTTGCGAGCGAGGTCATGCACATTGCTATTTTCAGTTGAGTATGGTTTGTAAAGGAACGTAGATTCTATGTAAAGGAAACAATCATTTGAATGACTCGAGTGAAGTTCGTGTGACCAATTAACGTCACATTTGCGAGCGAGGTCATGCACATTGCTATTTTCAGTTGAGTATGGTTTGTAAAGGAACGTAGATTCTATGTAAAGGAAACAATCATTTAAATGACTCGAGCGAAATTCGTGTGATTGAGTGTCGTCACATTTGCGAGCGAGGTCATGCACATTGTCATTTGAAACTGATAGTAGCTTAGCTTATCGAAGTTCTGTTGGACGGGGGTTTAGCGAGATATTATGTAAGCGTCAATCTAACAGTTAACTTCAGCAGTAACAGATGGAACCCGACCCGTGCTAAGGAGCTATCGGGACATGATCGGAACACTGTCACAGACCTAGGCCTAGGTAGCTAAGGTAACTGAGCTAGCGTAACCAACGTTGCCAGACCTACGGATTTATCCGTAGATCTACGGATTTTTAGTCTGGCCTACGGGTCTACGGATTTCATTGGCAAATCTACGGATTTTTAGAAATCTTCTGAATTTCTCCCTAAAATGTCAATTTGCTACATAAAATTATACCCAGCCGCAAACATATCGAAATAATGTTAACAGTTCTTTATATTAGACTGTGTTTTTTAAAATATGGCTCGTCCGTACTCTTTTCGATCTCCTTCCTTCTGTCGCTTTACAGACAAGAAATATTTAACTGTAGCATGTATGACAAAAGGACTGACACAGATTGATTTTCACGTGATCTGGGCGTTATTCTCGCTTAAAACATGTCTATTTTTCCATTTTCTTTGCCAAATTAGAGCATTAAAAGAAAGTCGGTAGATCTACGGATTTTTCAAGAGGTCATCTACGGATTTCTCCGGATCTTTCAACCTTGACCTACGGATTTCTAAAAATTGGATCTTGCAACACTGAACGTAACTAAGCTAAGCTACGTAGCTAAGCGTCTTCACATCGCTCATCTACCTCGCATAGCTTTGATGGACGCGGGTACACAGTTTCATAGCTTCGCTACGCATCCTCGCACAGCTTAGCACATCTCACATTTCTGGTGGATACTGGACAGCCACCCTAAGGCATGGGCACTTTTCTTCCAGTTTGTTTTGTATATACCCGTTTTTTCGGTGAAAGAAACCTATTAGATTCAATTTCAAGGCGAATGTTGATTTCACTATGACTGTGTAGGTTAGGTATGTAGGTTTTCTCTCGATTTTCTCTCGAGTTTTTCCGTATCATATAATTTATTTGCGGATGATACGCATATAGGGATTAAAGATAAATGTGAAATAAATCTGGATGGTAAAACGGAGGCAATTTTAAAAATACTAAGGGACTGGTTTGCGGCAAACGGTATAATTTTAAATGCAGATAAGAGCTTGGTTATGAAATACCAATCTAGAAAAGGATTTAGTAGAGAAATAGGTAGTATAAATGAGACAACATTCTTGGGTTACACTATAGATTATACTATAAGTCATAAAGCGCATATAGATAAAATGTGCAAGAAATTATCAAGCGCAAACTATGCCCTGTTCAAATTAAAACCTTTATTAGATAGGAAAACTTTATTAACAGTATACTACGCGTACACACACTCTATTTTAAACTATGCTATAACAGTATGGGGCAATGCATCTGAAATAAATAAAGTTTTTAAACATCAGAAGAGATCAATTAGGATCATAAATGGATTACACAGGCGCACATCCGTGAAACAATATTTTAAGAAATGTCAAATAATGACAGTTATATGCCTATACATATATAACAGTTTATTAGAGGTACAAACGGAGAAAGATGCCTATATAAAAAATATGGACATACATAAATACAATTTGAGAAATAAAGAGAAACTACAATATCCTAGGACGAGACTAGACAAAGTGATGAAACAGGGAAAATTTATAAAAATAAAAATGTATAACAATCTACCATTAGAAATAACCAAACTCTCCGTCCCTGAATTCAAAAACAAAATTAAAAAATTTCTGCAGGATCACCCATTTTACGGTTTAAACGAGTACATGGACATGAATCTCACCGTAGACCTATTCTTAAATAATGATTAATAATAAGTGACAAACCTTGGGGCTATTTAATGTTGTGTGACTACAAATGATTTATTGTATGGTAGATAGAAATTAACTTATAGCATACTGACATTGAATTTGATATAATTATGTATATTGTTAATCGAAATTTCACAATCAATAGCTTATTTGTAATATTTTATTTGTTAATTTTTTTTTTCTTTTTGTATTATTGTGAATGTAAATGAATTTAAGTATTAATTATGATTATGTAAACTTGACGTACCTAGTGTAGCATTCTCTGTTACAAGGCCAATAAAATTCTGATTTCTGATTTCTGATTTCTGATATCGGTGTTACGTAGGTACACCGTACCAATAGATAGGCTAGACAAAATCATTGGTACAGTGCATATTGTGCATGCGGTTTCGAACCAGGACCCTTAAGAGTAAGCATTCATGCCTCTCCACAACGGACCACCGATGATGCTTGCCTGAGAATCAAGCAAATACAGAACCCTAATTTACAACCGTAGTCGGTGAAAAGCAGCATTTCCCCAAAAAGTTTGAAAGAGAAAAATGCTTCGGCAACTCAAATGTCACTTAACCGCAGGTCAAGTGTTTCCATCCCTGTCTCACGAGTGATGACCCCGCTTTAACGATCTGCCTGTCCTTCACCAACTCGCCGTGACCTCAATACGCCATCTCTATCACACGACTGACAGGTCGTTTTATTTCGAATATACTTGAAATTGAATGAAGCCAATCGGTATTTTGGGAGTTTTCCGTGTTTTTTTTTTAATTTGAATGTTCCAGTTTAGAAAGGACTACCACGTTTCATCCTGTGGGTATCGAACAATTCGACTAAGGGATAATGTGTGAGCCAAAGGCCCTCTTAAGTATGAAATGCATTTAAGAGGATATCACTACATATTATAAAACAAAAGTCACTTCCCGCTGTCTGTCTGTCCATATGTATGCTTAGATCTTTAAAAGTACGCAGCGGATTTTGATGCGGTTTTTTTCAATAGATAGAGTGATTCAAGAGGAAGGTTTATACAGGGTGTACAATAAAATGGGACAGCTACTTAAAGGGGTGCTTCAGACCATCAAACTGAACAACTTTCTCTATGGGATCAATATCGAAATCGCGAAAAAAAATCTGCTGTCCCATACATTTCAGTCGAGTTATGTTTGTAGTTTTGTATGGGGGAGCGGTTTTTTTTTTCGAGATTTCGATATTGGTCCCATAGAGAAAGTTGTTCAGTTTGATGGTCTGAAGCACCCCTTTGAGTAGCTGTCCCATTTTATTGTACACCCTGTATGTATAATACATGCATATTACGCACCAATGCGAAACCAGGGCGGGTAGCTAGTCTCTGATAAAGCGGTCCATATAAAAAGATGTTACGTTCTAGTTAGGACATTTAGTGATTAAAGTAAAAAATTATTTTTAATACAATCTAGAAACCAATATCATACCACAAACACACACTAGACACTTCATACAAACGGGTTCTTCAAACAAATATGTGTGCCGAAAAGTGAGAATGAAAGAGGAATACACCACTGCTACTGTGTGCCTCGTCCTGTATCTACAACCGAGGGGATGAGGTCAAAATTGGTGGGGGGGTAAGGAATGTCCGTAGGTACATTTTTTGGGTTCCTCAGAAACTTTGTTTCTATTTACTTACTCCTTTGCACAAAAAATTAAAATAAGCTTTAAAAAAAATTTTTGTTCATTTCATTCGATTCTGTAAAAATAGAATTTTTTCATGATTTCAAGTTCATTGGGCCAAGATACCTAACATTAGCAACCCTAAAAAAAATTACCACCCCTAATTGCCGACCAACCTCATCAAATTCTCGCCCGAAACTTACATAACCTAACCACTTCCAAACAAAATCCCACGAAATTAACCATTTGGATACCTAGAGTGTACTAAATAGGAGTCATGTACCGAGACGTGTTATGTGAATAGATCTCGAATAACAGAACTAATGGGCTATCCATCAAATGGTGGAGGAAATGTGAACCAAAACGTTTTCCTTCCGAGCGGAGTGACTTGCCAATCGATGCTATCAGATACTTGTTAATATCCGAATGATGATGATATGGGCTTAGTAACTGGCTGATATTATGTTTTTCTGAAGCCAAGTCACTCCCCGGACACGCCATGGAAAGATCTCATGATAACTGGAATGATTTTTGTCCTATTTGAACAAATACGTATTTTTAGCCCCTTTCTACAGGGTGAAATTCATCAGCATCCTTTTAAACTAAGAGTTTACCCATCAAACTGAAAAACTTTTACTATGGGAGCAAACCGATCGGAACAAAAAAAAATCAGCTGGTCCATACTAAACTGCAACGCGTACTCGACTCAAATGTATGTAACTGCAGATTTTTTTTTGCTCCGATCGGTTTGCTCCCATAGTAAAAGTTGTTCAGACTCTTAGTTTAAAAGGATGCCAATGATATCAATTTCACCCTGTATATAAATTGGGCAGCTATCCTAGCTATCCTACCTAAAAAACAGGATGTATAATGACCGAAAAACGTCTTGAGCAAGGCCTTTAATGCGCAGAAACAAAATTTGTACCTATGTCAACTCCACCAATCCTCATTGGGCACTGTATGTGTAGTGGTCCTTCCATGTCTATATGTATGATTGAAAAATTCGGTGTGGGTATGGCCACTTGTCCGTGTGGTGTCGGCTAAGAATAGCACCATCCCATTTCCTCCAGTGGGTGTCGTAAAAGGCGACTAAGGGATCTACCGGAGGATGGGCAGCAGCATCCTCTGAGTACACACACTCAATCTAACTGGGATCGCCAACCCGCCTGCCAGGCGTGGTGATTACGGCAAATGCCCCCGGTTTGCGGGAGGCCCATGTCCAGCAGTGGGCATCTGTCGGCTGATATGATGATGATAATGATGCCTTACAAGGCCTCATCGAATGGGTTCTGAAACGATTCATAGCTACAATACTTCAGTATACACACACCCAACATTCCCAGTTCCTGATTCCTGTTAGCATAATTTTGACATGTCACCGCCTACGTAACGTGACCTTTGTTACAATTAACTGTAATTGACCTCGCGATGAGTTTAACTGTGCGTGTAGGTACTCTCAGCGACGAAATTGTTCGTTCGGAAGCTACGAAATAAGTTATGTACGGTCGGGAACGAAACTGGATTTCTTTTTATGTAGCTGTGTCCCAATCATAGAGGGAGGTTACACGTTCAGTATTTCGTCATTCTGGTCCATCAGTATGGTCAGAATGATGGGAGAATGATCGTGTAACCCACGGACTGAGGGAATGATGGTCCAGACTGATGGAATTATGGTCCAGACTGATGAAAATTAAATATAATTATTTCCGTCATTCCATTGTGAATGATGAAATACTGATGAGAAACTGGTCGTGTAACCCACTCATCATTCTGGCATCATTCACTTATGAAATACTGAGCGTGTAACCTCTCTCATACAGGGTCCTGGGTTAAGGGGATGATCAGATCATCAAACTGAACATCTTTTCATACGGAATCAACATCGAAATCACGAAAAAAATCTGCTATCCCATACATTCGGGTCAAGCAGGTTTGCAGTTTTGTGTGGAACTGTTATTTCTTTTTCGCGACTTTGACTTTGGTTCCATAGGTAGAGAAAGCTGTTCGATTTGATGGTCAGATCATCCCCTTAAAATAACGAAGACTGTTTAAGCAACAAAAACACTGGTAAATACGGAACAAAAATTTTCATAGACAACGTTACGTCATCTTCACCCCCTAGAATTAACCCCATTTCAACCCCCGGAAAGACACAAACAGGTTAAAATTAAGCAACCGCTGTCATTCTATTCTTAAAAATCCTCAAATCAAGTATTTATCCAAACCAAAATCAAACTCAGAGATACCCACCCTTCATAAATTTCATATGACATTTTAATCTCGCATTTTTATGACCTATTTCATACATCTTTACTATCGGATACAATCAGTTATCATAATCTGTATTTTAGACCTTAAGAGCAACAAGATAAGGTTCATATCAGTGTAGATAATCTGCGTTGTATTGGTGTGGACCCACTGTACAGTACACCCACACTAGTAAGGCACGGTTCGATAACGCACCTGTTGCTTTGTGTTGCTAGAGTTGAAAATTTACCCACGTTTTTGTGGACATTTTGCATACCTAATGGGGTAAAATCATAAAATGGCATACATCACACACGTAAAAGACATTGCCCACGTGACGAAGTGTATTCGTTTCGGGTCGTTTCACAGCTGGCAAATGTGTATGATCAAAGAACACATACAAATCGTATGATAGCTGAAATTATACACAGGATAGGAGGAATTTGTGCTTCCCAAGGAAATGGAAATTATCCTTTTCTATCGTGGCATTTCTTATAAAATTCAAATTCATATTTACTAGTTTTGTAGGCGAAAAGGGATTGGGCGTTCTCCTTTTGATTTGATGCGTGATCACGTGATCAGATCAAACTATGGATTTTGGATTAGACCATGAAAATTAACAGTTTTTACTACGGAACCAACTCTGAAATGAAGAAAATTCCGATGTTCCATACATTCTGAAAGTTGTTCAGTTTGTCCGAAAACTTCTTAAAAGTTTCCAGAATTATAAGAACATTTCGATCAAAATAATGTCCATATTTCAATAAGCTGGATCTAAAATTTCATCTGATCATCTCTTATGGATTATGTACAAACGGTTTTTAGGTTTTTAAGCTTTGTTGTATAACATCATCATCAGCATGTCGTCGTCCAATGTATGAAAAAGTTCAAAAATATATTTAATCTTTATTTACCTGCCTATAATCAAAAATAATAATTACGTAATATAACCCCCTTTAGCTATTTATCTGATTACAGTTCTTTATTGAGCATTGGGCTCTCGACACGGAGGTCGTGGGTTCGATTCCCACGGCGGACACCTAGTGATATGTCACTTTGTGCGTTTTTCCCCAGTTGGTTAGGGACATTGCAGGTTGAATCACTTGATTGTCTGAAAAGAAAAATGATTCCGTGCTTCGGATGGCACGTTAAGCCTTTGGTCCCGGCTACTATCTCTGGTGATAACAGTCGTTACATAAAAACCACGTCAGAGGCCGTAAGGCGGACTGAAAACTCCTGACACCAGGGCTCTGCCCACACGATAAGAACAAGCTCTTTATTGAGTCTTTTAAAGATAATAAACGAACGTAACATTTTATACCGCGGAACGTACAAAAAAGAACATCAAACAACAAATTACCATACGTAAGCATCCAAAAAATTACCCTAAATCGAGGCAAAATAATTCCCTAGGGTAACATTGCTAAACCAACCCTCTTTCTTACACCCCTGTATTGTCACCCAGCTTATTTAGAACCCTAGCCGCACGTCAATTTACCCCCCTGATAAGCTTTTAGTAGATGCAGCGGGTGACGGGGGAGGTCGGGGTAAAATGGACGGGTCGACCTTAATAAGAAGGTCTCTAACTCTTAGGATACGAATATACTCAAGTAGACGATTTTTTTTTATAAAACCGGATGTCCGGGTAGAAGAAATTTGGCGACATTTTACGGAATGTACAATGGATTGGCTTTTTATTTTGATGGTGTTAATGTAGTCAGTAGGTTCATTTCTGTAATTGCTATTTCTTGTCAATATCAATTGGCAGTCTTTTGTTGAATATTTTTACCTGTGGGATCAGCAGAGACTTGAAAACAAGACTTTAGTGACCTAGTGAAGAACAACTATTTTTCTCCCAGTTTTTGTTTTTGCAAATTATTCAGCGTGTAATAAAATACCTCCGAAATATTTGAAGGGATGGTGCAGAGCATCAAACTGAACTACTTTTACTATAGAGTCAATATCGAGAACAATTAAAAAGCTGTTGTTTCATACAAAGCTGCGGGCTGTGATTTCTTGGCGTTGTCTCCGCCATAGTAAAGTTGTTTAGTTCTATTTAATGGTTTAAACTAAATCATGCCTCTAAATAGGTATTCCTAGTGTGTTTTGTACTAGAGAAATAATTTTTAGAATCGGAACTTTTTTTTTTTTTCGAATTGACCATTAGCCTTTACTGCTTATTACTGCGGACTATGGGGGGACCACACCAGTGACGGCGAAGCGCCCTGGTAGGTCTACCGAACCAATAGAATCGGTACAGTAGTTCATACATAAAACAAACAAAAAATTACCTCTTTATAATATTTGTGTAGATTTAACATCGAAATGCATTTCTAATATTGTCAATTTGTGTATCTTCAACTTTAGACCAACCCCTGAACTGGGGTAGAGGGGAGGCGGGGGTTAGCTTGTAGACAGGAAAATATAGGGGATACCGGTATTATTTCTAACTTACTAGAGTCAAGGTTGATATTCAAGGTTACGTTGAGCTCTGATTAATATTATGCTACCCTATTATTTTCTTTTCCTCTAGCCGATTTTCCTTCGCGATTTCGATGTTTGTCTTACAGAGAAAATTGTTTGTTAAAAGTTGTTGGGTCTGAATATGATTATCCCCTTAAAATATTATGCATTATTTTAGAACTGATTACACAAAATTCAAAGTTTTTTTTGTATTTATCCCTTTTTGCGTTCTACTGCAGGGCAAAGGCTCCCCTCTTCTCCTCCACTTCTCCCTATGTTCAAATCATCGTTCCATCTTCTCTTGTGTCTTCTTCGACGTCAGCGTCAGACGTCATATTGTGGAACCCATTCTGTGGCCGTATTGGTTCTACCTCTCCGGATGCATATTATTATGGCAGATATGGCTTGTAACTGCAAAAAATTGTATTCTTTGTGATGGATTTTCACCACGAACTGGCAGGCGTAATGTGGGACGCCCTGCTGGCCCTGCTGCCCGCTGGACAGACGACCTAAAAAAGGTAGCGGGGAGCGACTGGATGAGGAAGGCCGAGGACAGAATCTTGTGGCGCGCCTTGGGAGAGGCTTGTGTTCAGCAGTGGACGATGATAAACTGATGACGATGATGATCGATTTTGGACGTCATTTTTTGAGGAGTCACATGCACATCTGGTCCAACTGGATCTGAGTCCAACCACCTTGACATCTATCGCAGTGTAGTTTGTGCCCATGGATTGCTTCCTCCAAGAATAGAGGTGGCAATTGGAAAAACAAAGTTGGATCGTGAAGGAACACATGAGAAAGAAGAAGCCAATCTGGCAAACTTTTTTGGACAGGCTATAAAAAGTAAAAATTTTACGATGTACAGAAAAAAATTGAACCTATAGCAACCAGTTCCCGAAGCAGTTTTTCAAAGTAAAATTTTCCTAAACAAATGAGTCAGGGAGTCTGCGCTGGCGTCGGTTGTAGCAAGTACTTATAGAAGATGATTTTAGTGCTATTTTTATAAATATTTCCAGCCGCTTTCTATAACGTAAAGTGGGCAGCTACCCTGCGTTACACATCGGTTAAGGGAATGTCTAAGTTTTGGAATATAATTTTATTATGTTTTCAATTGATAGGTAACCACACAGGATAATACATACGGCGTTAGGGTAGACAGTTGCATACATCTGTGCAGTTGAATGGTTGATTTTACTCATGATACATTGAAAAGAACATTAAGGGAAATTCCCAATAAAAAATGTATACTTTTCAAACAAACGTTCGATCAGCTGATTATTGCATTTAAATAGTATTGTTCAAAATTCTTTTTACTAATTTCCTATAGGTTTCTTGGGGAAAGTTGTTCAGTGTTATGGATACAATCACCCTTAAAAGTAATGGAACTGTTGTGAATGTAAACAAATGTTTTAACGGTCTCTGAGAAAAACGCGTGTGACAGACGGAAGGACAGACACCCAAACTTATTCCATAATGGCGTATGGCGTTCGGTTTTATCAATTATGGTTCGGAACTAGGGTTTTCGTCCCGGGACTCTCGAGTCTCGAAATCCCGGGAGTCTCGGTACTTTTTACGTCGAGACTGAGACCGAGACTTTGACATTTTGGTCCCGGGATTTCGAGACTCGTTTTCATATTAAAAATAATTAAATATGAGTCACATTTTATACAATATAAACAATATTTCCAGTTTATTATTGTGTTTAAATACCAATTTCAAAACTATATATTTTTTAACGTAGATTATGCATGATATTTAGTTATTTATTGCTTTTATCTAAGCATTTCGGTATCGAGTTTAAGAATTGTCTTGTCTCAGTAACGATCTACTGAGACTTGTCTCACTTGTTCCACATGGTATCGAATTTTTGAGACTTTTTTTATTTGAATAGTTCGGGACCGAACTGGCACAGGCATGACACTGCCTGTACGTGAACAAGCGGTCCGGTACCTTGGGCCGGCGTGAGTAAGAGATTGGGTCGATACTTTCCGAAAATGAGGATATAATAAAAGTTAAGTTTGATTTACGTAAATTAAATTATATTCTCATTGTACCTAATGTCAATTTCACACCATGCTTGATCCCCATTGCATAGAAATAAAATTGCGCTAGCAATAAATCAGGTACTTAGGTCGTGTATTTTTGAAAATCAAGGTGGATTGGATACGGGTTCCTAAACTTAAACCTGAATAGTTAATAACGAAAAAAGTAGGGAGCGTAACCAATCATCAACATTAAAATACCTATTGAATTAACTTCTTTAAAGAAGGTAAAGTATAGGCAGGTACGAAACACAGCAGTAAATATACAGCACGACATGTTTCCGCATGTGATAGTATGAAGTCGCGTTGCCCGTCGAGTCGAGCCAGCGCAGCGAGTGTAGCCTTATGATTCGGCCGTCATAGTCAATGAATGGGCGTCCCGTAAAAGCACACATGCATGAGTGTTGCTTCTTTTCGCGTTAGAGTACATTTTCTTTGGACTTGGTACGTAACTTGGCATTGCGAGAAAGACAGCTCAAGTATCGATCAAATCGAAGGTTTTCTCATTGACCACGAACGCTTAGCAAAGAGGCAGGTAATAGGTACTCTTCAGTCTACTGTATAATCTGCTGGACCGTATAATTATAATTATGTGCACTGCACTGTGTTGAAGCCTATTCGGAACCCGGCTTGTTCAGGTAGTTGGAAGACATCGATCCTGCGTGCGAGATTGTTCGTAATGACTCTCGAAAACAACTACCAGACATTATGGCTAAGAAGAGAGAAGATGTGCCTTTCATTCTTCAGCCAGGCATTTTTGCAAGTTTTTAAAGAAGCACTACCAGACTTGTTCAATGCCTGCGGCGTTTTCCCCGCAAATGACTGAATTATACCACTTCTGAAGGGCCAAGGACCGGTTTTTTAGCCGCCTTCAGGAGCTCGACCGCGATTCCGGTAGACAGTTCGGTTACCAGATTTGAGGATTATCGAGTACTCTCCCTTTCTTCAGACTTCAATAAACTAATTGACGTCCTATTGTAACCTGCTTAATTGTTGCTTGCTTGTTCTTCCTCAATTTCAGTGAGCTTCGTAGTGTGTACTGTTGCATATTGTACGTTGCCAGGTGCAGCTGTCGTCGGTTTTGGTAGCCAAATCTCTCTCAGAGTTTGCCCCGGGTCGGGTTTTAGTTGTTCTGGCTATGTTGTTGGCAGGATTTGCCTTGATCGCCACGCTTGGAGGGTTGGCGATCGCAGTTGGACTGTTTACTGTGAATATTGTGATTTTCTCACACGGTGGACCGACGACCTGGTGAAGGTGGCGGGAAAACGTTGGATGAGGGCAGCGCAGGACCGGTCGTTATGACGATCCTTGGGGGAGGGGAGGCCTATGTCCAGCAGTGGACATCCATCGGCTGAGATGATGATGATGATGATTGTGATTAAGCTTGTTTTCTAGCTTTTCTGTATTATTAGCTAGAGAGACTGACATAAAGGTAGATTTGCCAGATAAACTAGGAATTTATGATTATTTTGTGTTATGATTCTGCATGGCGATTGCTTTAATTATACTGAAAATAATAATTAAATGACCAATTTTGATGTAGCTTTTGAAGAATTAATTAATCTAATCATTAGTTACGTTAGAATAGTCGTTTTACTATTATTTTGAATTTAGGTTTAAATTAAAAATCAGATTTTATATCTCCTGACATTTTATTAATTTTACCTATACGCTAAGACTGTCTAAAGCCAGAAAACACTGATAATTCCTTGTATTTTTAAATTAAACCACACAGTCTCGAATTTCCCGGGATTCCCGGGAATGGGTTTTGAGAATCCGAGACTGGTCCCGGGACCAAAAATGCTACCGAGACCGAAATCCCTATTCGGAACACTAAAAATCGATCCAAACGTTGAAATCAACCAAGGAAGAACTTCCCCTTAAAACTATATCTCAAAATAGCATGTTTGATCAGCGCCAGGCGCACGCGTCGATCGGTCGCGTATCGATCAATTGATTTACGCACACACCGACCCCGCTCTCCCCTACACAACCACTGCACTCAAAAATCAACCTTACTAACTTACGTTAAAGCATACAATCGCATACGATTTCTTCCAGATAAAGTTCATGGCTACGAAGTCCCGGAAAAGGAATAAATTTGAAACTTACAGCGTAGTTTTTAAGAGTTTTTTTGGAGACTTCTAAAAGGATAAGAAATTTGAAATCTTCACACCTTGCATTGGCGTAGCTAGGGATGTTCCCTAAGGGGGGCAAACGGCCTTCTAGCTCATCAGCCACCACCAGTGATCCAAAGACATGGCAAGGTCAGATCTACAAGTGAATTTTTTTAAGGCCCGTAACCAGAATTTGGGTTACGATTTTTAAGGTCGTGGAACACATTTTAAAGGTGGAATTCGATTATTTCATAAATAATAATAGGTAGTTCTGGTATTAATGCTTCAGCCGCTGTATGTCTGTACTTTTTTATTGTATTTTTATTTTCTCAGATTAGGGAAACATACAGCTATAATAATACATTCAGTTTAAAACATTTAAAAAAATACATAAGCCAAAACAGTTTCCACCTATAGATATAGATATAGATGTCTGTACATTTGGAGCGAGCGAAGCGAACTCGAAATTTTGCAGTTTTGGCAAAAATTTTACCAGATGCTATATTTATAGTCATGGTGAAGCCGTGAGAAGCCGTGGTGGTCCAGTGGCGAGTAACCTTGCCTGCCGTGCAGGAGGCGATGGTTCGATCCCCGTCCAGGCCGACTCGTACCAATGAGTTTTCCGGAATTTATGTGAGATTAAAATAAATAAATAAATAAATAACGCTCACTGGCACATACATTGTAATGATCCCAAGAAAGCACTATTTATAGGCTGTTTATTATGGAAACCATACAACAACGGCACAAACATACGACGACGATTTGTAAACCAACGATTTGTACACCACTGGCTTTTCGGTGAAGGAAAACATCGTGAGGAAACCTGCATGCTTCAATTTCGAGGCATGTATCGTACCTACTATACCATTACAAGTGGCGACGGGCTCACTCCCCGTCACACTGGACAGAGTTTCGGTACTACTAGTGAAACGTGGATGTTCTGAAGTTTCAGAATATCTCTGACTACCCCCTCGGGGAATATAGTCGTGAGCATATGCTTATGCTATGCTATATTTATAGTAGCTTAATTGAAAGTTTGGTGGGAGAAATAACGAACGAAGGGAGCGTGAACTTTCACATAATTGATTTTTTTTATTTTTAGCAATTAGAAAAGATATAGCGATCTAAGCAAACTCATATTTTCAGCAGATATAATCAGGTGATGATATAAGATAATGTTTCTTAGTCTTGCTATTTCTAAGGGGGGCGGTGCCCCCCTTTGCCCACCCTAGCTACGCCTATTCTTGCCTGTATGGGTGTGAGTGTGATTTAGAGGTTTGGTAATTACGTAAAAGCCATGTGCAGAGTTCGCCAGACGTTTACGTAAGTTCGATGTATATCGGGAATGCTCGGGACACTTTATTTTGTAGGGCCTCAAAGGTGAGGCTTGTCTTGAAGTTTTATAGTTGCTTGTTTTATTAGCGTCCCGAGTAAGGTCTGCCACACACAGACGGAATTGCAGTCCGGACTTATTCCGAATCAGGATTGTAATTTTGTATAGGATTTCACAGCTCCACAATTCCGGACGGAATTTGGAGGGGGAAAATTCATACAAAATCGTAGTCCTGATTCGGAATTCCGGATTGCAATTCCGTCTGTGTGTGCGCCCGTGCGCCAGTCTGTTCGTCCGTCCGTCTGTCCTACCATTTTGGCCCTACCTTTGAATCGTAATTTTTCACAGAATGTGTGGTGATGACGGATTTCCTAACAATAAATTAAAGTAAAAATTAGGGGTGGTCCCTACAATAACGTTTTGTATCAAAGATAAGTATATTAATGTACTATGTAGTATGTTGCTATGTCTATATTTTGTATTGAATTTAAATCAACGTTTTTTTTTTTTGCTCTATCGTAAAAACTGTAGGTACCTACAAGCGTCCACAGATTGTTTTGTATTTTTCAAAGAGTGTTTTTTTAGTTTTTTTGTTTTTGCTCCATAAAAATAGAATATATTTGAAAGATAACCAAACACATCTTTTTCAAATCAACCTACCACATCAATCATTGTAAATCAAATAGTTCTATCTTTACGGCACTTTCCTAATTTTCCAAAACAGCCGTTACGTTACGTAAGCTAATTTACGTAAAACACCTCAAAGTTTAGCTCTAAATCTGATACGAAACCATTGCGAAGTTCCAGTAACTTAGGTTGTGTTGCCATACCATAAACAGAGTGAAAAGAAGCAAATTACCCTTTTAAAATTATATTACCCTTTTAAAATTATAAAACAGGAAATGGATAAATTAGAACTTGAAAATGGTCGACACAAGCTTTTGAGTAAAAAATCGACATACTTAGGTACCTACCTACTTTAAAGTAGGTAGGCTGCTTTATTTTACAACATTACCATCCATGCCTGTCTATTACAATTAAATTATATGCACCTACAATGTGAAATTGATATTATTATTATTATTATATCAGCCGTCGTTGTCCCATTGTTGGGCAAAGGCCTCCCTCCGTTCTCTCCATGCGTCCCGGTTTTGCGCTTCGATAGGCCAGTTCTTTAAGAAACTATCGATTTCGTCTCGCCATCTTTTTCTTGGTCTGCCTCGACGCCGATTTCCTTTTGCTGGGGACCAGTTTGTAGTGGTTTGTGATATTATTAGCATCCTTTTAAACTAAGAGTCTACCCATCAAACTGAACAACTGTTACTATGGGAGCAAACCGATCGGAGCAAAAAAATCAGCTGTTGCATACATTTGAGTCGAGTACGCATGGTACGATGGGTAGACTCTTAGTTTAAAAGGATGCTAATGATATCAATTTCACCCTGTATATGCTGATGGTTTTTTAAGGGGTGATAACAACTTTCTCTACAAGACTAACATGGAAATCGCAAAAATAAAAACTTTTGGGTTGATCAAGATTGCAAATTATTATGTCCCATATAAAGTTGTTTAGTCTTTATCACTAATACAGGGTGTAAGCCTAGCAAATACTGAAACAGCGAATTCAGACCATCAAACTGAACAACTTTCACTATGGAGCCACGGTCAGGAAACGCGAAAAAAAATCAGCTGTCCCATACAATACTGCTGTTCTTACACAACTCAAATGTATGGGTCAGCCGATTTGTTTCGCGTTTCCTGAGGTAGGCTCTATTGTGAAAGTTGTTCAGTTTGATGGTCTGAGTTCACCGTTTCAGTATTTGCTAGGCGTTCTCTTACACCCTGTATAATAGGTATTAACAAATGAAGAATAAGCAAAAAAGAAACACTTAAACAGAAAACAGAGTAGGGTTGGTAACACTGAACTTAGGACGAAAGTGAATGACCTAGTAAACTTGAATTACCTACATAGGTACCTAGTGGTACCTACAATACCATTCCAATTAGCAGAATCACAAGAATCACGCATTTTTTAGACTTATAATAAAGACTGTAAGAGCTAAGCCATGGGACTTCAGGTAAATCGAATGAAAATTAAGTAGTGAGCTTTCTACATAGCTTAATAGTCTACCAATATCTTTAATCAATATTGTACCTTACAAACGATAATGTTCTCTATTACCCATGCGGTAGAAACCAATTTAAAATATTAACGATTTTGTTCTATATTTTAAAGGTATCGTCAATTTGTTTTAAAAGGGTTTATAAATAGTAGCGATTTTTTAACGATGGTATTTTAATTGACAATGCAATTTGTTCTTTATTACTAAAGTTAATGTAGATGTTATCATAATATGTTTTAATTGTTGGATATAAGGGTTATATTTCCTTGTAGAATTTCGAATAGAACGTAACAATTTCTGTCGACTTAAAAATTCCTATTCAAATTTTTGCCTTCTTTCTTCTTATACAAAAGAATTTGAATTCACATTTTTCTGTTACACTCAACTATACCTTAAGACGATGGTGTTAAGGTAGTATTTAAACTGACACGAGTATAAAAGTATCAAGTTGATTCAAGAAATCGTGAGAGTACTTGGTACTTGATATTATTTTTCACTTAGAATCTAAAAAAAATTTAAAAAATTCTTTGCTTACTCGAATACTGCAAAATATTCGTCGTTTTCTTTGTAAAATACAAAACTTAAAAAATAAATTATGCTCAAGTCTATACAGAGTGTAAGGAAAAGAATCATTAACCTTTAAACCACATACTCTACCCATCAAACTGATCAACTTTTACTATGGGAGCAAACATGTCAGAACAAAAAATAAGTCGTATGAATAAGTCGTTTGAGTCGAGTAGGTATTGCAGTTATTAGTATGGAATATTGGATTTTTATCAGACCATCAAACTGAACAACTTTCTCTATGGGACCAACATCGAAATCGCGAAAAAAAAATCAGCTGTCCCATACAAAACTGCAGACCTACTAGATAGAGGCAAATGTATGGGACAGCTGATTTTTTTTTCGCGTTTTCGATGTTGGTGCCATAGAGAAAGTTGTTCAGTTTGATGATCTGATCATCCCCTTAAAAAAGTGTCAGCATATTAAGAAGGACCCTGTACCTAGTCATAGGTATTAAGAGGGCAGTTTTTGCTGTGCGCTCCATACAAACGAAGTTTGATTTTACAGGGTGTTAGGGTAAACAGTTGCATTACTTTAAGGGGTGATTGTTCCCACAATACTGAACCACTTTCCCTAAGAAACCTATAGCAAATTCGCAATTTTTTTTCCACTTTTCATACAAACGTTGGTCAGCTGATTGCATTTAGTATGGAAAGTAGAAAAAAGGTTTTGCGAATTTTTAATAGGTTTCTGTGGGAAAGTGGTTCAGTATCATGGGTACAATCACCCCTTAAACTAGTGCAACTGTTTACCCTAACACCCTGTATTTTCAATACTAACAAATTAAAGTCAATGAAATTTTTCAGAAACAAATCTAGAAACTATTTCTATGCTTGTATGTTTTCAGATTTTCGTTAGAATATTATAATTATATGAGATCTTATTATGAACCTAATAAATTATTTGAATTATAAATCATACTGCACCCTTGTACCTACGAAATTGTCCAGCTAATTAAAAAACCATCGTAAACAAAAAACTCTGTGGTAGGTACGCACTATAAAAGGTATATAAAGGTACTACAAATTAATAGTGCGTTTTATTTAGAGCGTTTTCTATCCGTATAACAATGGACGGACAGACAGACAGACGGGTCAACGACCCGGTCACGGGGTCACGACACGGGTCAGCGAACCCTAAACGTTATTCCATTGTTTTATAGGCCTTTTTTTTCGTATGCGATTAGCCCAGTTTATATTTATAGGATGGTAGATCGTGATTTTTTTTGTTGGGAACGAATTTACTTTTGTGATATACTTCTGAACAATTCTCCCAAAAGAAACAAATGGGAAATTCGCAAAAAACAGCAACTTTTTATACCAAAAATACAATCTGCTGATCGTTTGTATGAACAGTCGTCTTATTTTTTTAGAATTTGCTTGGGGGGGGGGGGATATTCATAGAAAAACAATGGAAAAAAAAGCGGTATAATCACTTTTTCCATTCAAATATTCTGATTTCGGGGGTATACAGGGTGAAATTGATATCATTAGCATCCTTTTAAACTAAGAGCACCTAAGAGTCTACCCATCAAACTGAACAAGTTTTACTATGGGAGCAAACCGATCGGAGCAAAAAAAAAAGGGGTGTTGCATACATTTTTGTCGCGTAGGCATTGTAATTTAGTATGGAACAGCTGATTTTTTTGTTGCTCCGATTATCGGTTTGCTCCTATAGTGAAAGTTGTTCAGTTTGATGGGTAGACTCTTAGTTTAAAAGGATGCTAATGATATCAATTTCACTCTGTATACAGCGGTACACACGGCGACACATCAAACTATACAAAACCAAAATAAGCTGGCCGCGCGACGTTATACGTTAATCGACCTACGAGCGGCCAGCTCATGTTGGTTTTGTATAGCTTGATGTGTCGCCGTGTGTACGTGTAATGTATTACGTCACGCGACCAGCTTATATTGGTTTTGTATAGCTTGATGTGATAAGTGAAGGGATTTTTTTTTTAAAGTCTAATTAATTTCATAAAATGGCTAAGAGTTTATGAATTTAGTACCTGCAAATCGTAAAGCAATGTTGCCCAATCCCTAAATCTACAAATACTCGGTCAATCATCTATTTTTAGCCCGTACTTCAGTTTCAATAACACTGCCGGCCGATCGCGACCGATTTCCATCATAATTTTATATTTAAAACCCGTCAGCTGCCAAACATTCCGTTAATTTTAGCTTGTTTTACGATCGCAGTAAAAGTCCGCCATTTTGACGACCTCGTAAGATGGCGGCGGTTAACGTCAAAAACGGCGCGAAAAGTGCAAAATGGCGGCTTTTGGGTCGTTATTTTCTTTTAGTGGTAAGTTTTGTTTCTTGTTTGATGGCTTCGTTCGGTAATTTTCTGTTTCTGCGGGTCGTCGGTGTTTTGAGAAAAATATTATGGTCGATTTTGAAGAAACGATAAAGTTTTCGTTGGAATGATTGTCATAGTTGTTGGTTCACAAGTCACAACTTCACATGCGTGGTGTCCATTTGCGGTTTGCGATATTTTTACGATCGACACAGTATAAGATAGAGTATCTATTAGTAGGTACTACTAGTACTCTGTAGTAACGTACTACATACTATCGGGAATAAGTTGGGGCGAAAAGACAACTCAAATTCATAATAAATTAAGTATTCGAAGACCAATATTTTGACGTATAAGTACCTACCTACTTTAACCTCTAGTTATGCAATAAATGATCTGATCTGATGATTTGACTTTGACTTTAACTTATCATACCTGCATGATGTTAACTTCAATGCGTTACATACATAAGGGTGCTTCAGACTATCAAACTGAACAACTTTTACTAAGGGATCAACATAGAAATCGCAAAAAAATACTGTAACATAGAAAAAGTCAATTGCGACTCAACCGTGCTAGTTAAGCAGTTTTTTTACCCATAGGTAGTAGAAGTTATTCAGCCACCCGAATATGTAGGAAATATGGTACTGCAACTGTCGATTCCAGGACAGAGACCAAGAGGACGTCCCAAGACTAGATAGATAGAGAACACAGTTCGTAGTGATATGACCGAGTGCAATGTCTCCGAAGACGACGTCAGGAATAGGGCACGGTGGAGAGAACAGATGCGGAAGGCTGACCCCACCACCATATTATGGGATTAAGAGCCAGGAAGAGAGAGAGTAGAAGTTATTCAGTTCGATGGTATGTAGCACCCCTTTAAGTAGGTATGTAACGTATATAAGTTTACAACCCTGCACAGGCTTTTCCACATGTCCGAACTCCCCCACTGGAAATGTTTTCCCACTTATTTCTAATCATAACCTCACCCATTACTTACCGTTTTGTGGGTGTTTTACATGGCGACTAAGATATAATTTTACCTTAGGAATTATAATAATTGAGTTTATGTCCTAACTATAGATTCAAACAATCGTGCTTAAGCATAATAAATAAAGTTATTAACCTCCTACACGTGGCTAATGTAAACAGTTTATAAAAACATATAATTTTCTACTTACCACGCCACGCACCAGTCATTACCGAACGTTGTAATTAGCGTTTAGCTTCGGTAGAAAGTGGAAAAACGGTCCTTACCTATAACAACTTTTAGTAACACGATAATATAATTTTTCTACTTGCATACATTACAAAAGAGAAATGCTAAACTAAAATGGGCGGAGCACTTTGCCCTCAAGAGTTCTCGAGTGGCGAGTCCCGCGTACTGGAAAGCACAGCGTGGGTATAGGCCCCCCACAAGGTGGACCAACGACCTGGTGAAGGCAGCGAGAACCCGTTGGATGAGGGCAGCGCAGGACCGGTCGTTGTAGCGATCCTTGGGGGAGGCCTATGTCCAGCAGTGGACGACTATCGACTGAAAAGACTACGATGATTACAGACTTACAGTCAGAAAATGACAGATTCAAAAATACCCTTAGAGATAGCGTGCACGAGCAACGAACAACTTTTGTCTCCGCAACTAATTTGTCTCTCACATGAAGTCTATGGGCTTGTATGAAAGTGCGCGCATGTAGCGACGCGACTTTTCATACAAACCCTGTGGAGACAAAAGTTGCTCGTGCGCGCTATCTCTTATATGAATATCTTAGGGCACTTTGGTCTTAGTATTCCACCCCATAATTAGCTGATGCCTAGGGGCGGATCGCGCTAACTAAATATCCACTGAATCATTACTGAACTGTTACCGAATCACAGCTTTTTGCAGATTCGGTACAGCGCTAATCATTTTGACAGCAATTTGAATTGATCGCCACTGACTTGGTACAAATAAGTCAAGTTTAGCGCTATTCCAAATCCCGTACAGCTGAATCGTCACTAAATCGCAACCAAAACTGAATCTTAACTGATTTTGCATCCTCTGAACATCTAGACCATCTAGTTCATTTATAAGATCGATGGATATAAAGACAATTCTATAGCAATGCAAATCCTATCCTACATATATTATAAACGCGAAAGTTTGTAAGTATGGATGGATGTTTGTTCCGCTTTGAGGCAAAAACTGCTGAACGGATTTCGATGAAATTTGGCATACAGATAGACCAAGGCCTGGATTAATACATAGGCTACTTTTTATCCGGGTAACGCAGACGAAGCTAACTCGAGAAGAACACGTCAACCTGTTTAGCCATGCACGTAAAACGAAACAAGCGCAAATTTCCCCACATTTTATCTTTATTCCCCTTGAAACAAAGAATTCCCAGGAGTTTTGCTAATAAAGCCCTATTATGCTAACACTATAAACATCTTTGCGAGACAATGCAAAGGTTCTGGGGGTGGTCAGCCATCCGTGAGTTTCGTAAGCTCTAAATGGCGGGAGTTAGCATTTCGGCGCCATTTTGTTCTGACCTTATTTTTGACATTTCGCGACGCCATTTTGATTGTATCGCGGGGTTAATGGGGAGTGAAAAGGTGGTGTTAAAATGATATTTTGTTTATTATCTTATTAAATTTAAAGGGCAAGCAAATATAACGGTATTTCGTTTGCATAATGTCAAATGGGAACGATTTTTAGATGTTACCTTCCTATAGGATGTAACTTACAGTTGGGTACCTACTTATCAGGTTTTGTATACAAATAATATTAGGTACAGGGTGTTAAATATACGTAAATGCGTTACATATTTAAGAGGGTTCTTTAGAACCAACACCAAACTGAACAACTTTAACCATGCCAAATCGAAATCGGGAAAAAACGGACTTTAAAGTCGGAAAACAGATCCAAACATTTTTGATGTTGTGTTTTATCAATAACTCAAGACACTTGCGGAGATGAGACAGGATTGGCGAATACTACACCGATAAGAGCACAGGTCCTAAATGATGTTGATATGGAATGCGATTTTTGAAACTCATTCGGTGAGTTCAGCAGTTGAAAATGTCAAAATTACTATGGAGACATGCATCTTTCTACTGCTGATTTGACTTTCTAAAATCATGCTTCAGGAGTGCAATTTATGAAAGTCAAATACTTTCATAAATTGCACTCCTGAATCATTCCTGATATCATTTTTATCAGGACAAAAATCCTGTAGCAATAGGGGAAAACCATTGAAAACACATTGTCAGAAATTGTAAGCCCAGAAAAATGCGGCACAGTTACATAAAATTTAATAATGGTACACACGGCGACACATCAAGCTCCAATATAAACTGTCTTACACGCGGCCAGCTTAATTTGGTTTTGTCACAGATATTAGAATACAAGTAGTTTTGTATAGCTTGATGTGTCGCCGTGTGTACATAAATACATACATAAACTTCCGCCTTTTTCCCAGAGGGGTAGGCAGAGACTATGGATCTCCGTTTTGGGCGGTTCTGACACACCTCTCCTGCTTCCTCTAGGTCCATACAAGTCATACATTCCCTTCGATTTCAGCTACTTTTAACCTGGCATGTTTTAATGAATTCCTTGGTCAGGTCTAGGTAGGTCCTCCTAGGTCTGCCTCTACCAATATTTCCTGCCACTTTACTGCCAATTTACTGTCTATATTTTAAAACAGAGAAGCAGGTACCTACGTTTTGTAAACGCAGAAGTCTCTGGGGGGAGGGGGGTCTGTGCGGGTTGGCTAGTTTGTAATAACTTCCAGTAGATGGCGCACACGTCCTCTCAAGACGCAACAGATTGAAAATTTCGTTCTCTGGTCTCGGTAGCGAAATTGGATAACGCACTTCCCCGGTTTGGAAGGGTGCGGGTTCAAGTCCCGCCCGAGACTAAATTTTTCAATCTTTAATTTGATTCGAAATAGCACAACATGGCTGTAACATGTTTAAAAATCCATAATATTTGAAAGCGGAAGTCTCTTCCCAAATAAAGGTGACCAAATGATTATATTAGCAATTTTTATGCTAACGGTCCACACTTTGGTATTCAACGAAGTGTTTAGTATCTTCGAATACGACACGATTTAGTTTGTCGTATCGCCATCGCATCGAATGCTTAATTAGTAGCTTTTATTTGATGTTGTAGTAAGAGTAGTAAGAGAATGCGCCTTTCTGAATCTTTTATAATGCCCACAGCCAAGGAGTGGAATGCCCTGCCTGCGTCAGTATTTCCGAGCACTTACAACCCGAATTCCTTTAAAGTACGAGTGAATTGGCATTTTCTGGGTAAGCTCGCTACATCTACGACCCCATCTTCGTCCTGAGGACTGGATTGAGGTCAAGAGCAAACCCATAGATAATAAAAAAAGTAAAATAAAAAAAAAGAGAAGACCTTGGGAAATATTTATTATTTTTAATTATTATTATTTTATTATTTTTGTGAATGAAAGACAATACAGGGTCCTTCTTAATATGCTGACACTTTTTTAAGGGGATGATCAGACCATCGAACTGAACAACTTTCTTTATAACACCAACATTGAAATCGCGAAAAAAACAGCTGTTTCATGGAAAATATAAATAGGTACTCGACCAAAATGTATGAAACAGTTTTTTTTTTCGCAATTTCAATGTTGTTCCCATGGTAAAAGTGATTCAGTTTGATGGTCTGAAGCACCGCATAAATTAGTATAGGTACATAACATACCTACCTACCTACCTAGGTAACACATTTAAGTTTACACCCTGTATCGCCACCTCTATTTTATTTTATTTTATTTATTGATTTCTTAACGATTGTTACATTGTTCAAAGGTAAATAGGTTACATACTGTTTAAGTTAAAGCTAAATGCAAAACCACTTATATAAAGAAATACTGCATGCAATGACACGTCATTCCATTCAGAAATGTTGAAATAAAATAAAATGAATCATGCTTCAATGGGGCGATTTCGTTAAAAAATCGTTAAGTGACACTAGACCAGATGGACGAACACAGTTCGTTGTGATATGACCGAGTGCAATGTCTCCGAAGAAGACGTCAGAAATAGGGCAAGGTGGAGAGAAAAGACACGGAAGGCTGACCCCACCACCATATGGGATTAAAAGCTAGGAAGAGAGAGAGAGAGAGAGAGAGACCAGATGGATGGCATTACAATCTTAAAATTTACCTGTCTGGAGTGGAATTTTGGAAACTCATTCGTTGAACTCAGCAGTTATAAGTGTCAAAAATTACTATGGACATAAGCATCTTTCTACTGCTGATTTGCCTTTCAAAAATCATACTTCAGGAGTGCGATTTTTGAAAGTCAAATCAGCCGTAGAAAGAATAGAATAGAATAGAAAATAGAATAGAAAATATTTTATTGCCAGTATAAACTTTACAACACAAAGACTGCTTAATCTACTTAATTAAGAATTTACATTTTTATTTAAAAAATATGAGAAAGCAGAAAATTTAATAACTAATTAAGTACACTACAATTAGAATTAGGCAATGGGATGGCTCTCAGCACATGCTGACAATAGACACAAGTCTGATTGTACAGCGCTGTTTTTCAGGCCTGAAAGGCCAGAAAGATGCGCATCTCCATAGTAATTTTGACATTTTCAACTGCTGAACTCACCGAATAAGTTTTAAAAATCGCACTCCAGATCCGGTAGTATTCCGTGTTTTTCTTAAAAAACCAAAATTATATTTTTTTATGAGCAAATATTACTTGAAAGTTAATAAATAAATAAATAAATAACGCTCACAGGCACATACATTGTAATGATCCCAAGAAAGCACTATTTATAGGCTGTTTATTATGGAAACCATACAACAACGGCACAAACATATAAACATCCATGACCGAACCGGGATTCGAACCCAGGACCCTGGTTTGGCAGTCCGGCGTGGTAACCATTACACCAACCGGGTCGTCAAGTTATACCTACTTATTTACTCAAACAAAATTCTATTACTTAAAGTTATTGTAGTAGCATGGTAGAGTCGTAGTATGGTAGAGTCTATCTTACTAACTAGCACTAATAGTTACTTTACTTTAGTACAATGGCGCTTTTTACGCAGTGTTTAAAAAAAAACCGGCCAAGTACGAGTCGGGACTCGAGCAATTAGTGTTCCGTACTACCAGTTGTTTAATATGGGTCATTGAAGAAACCACTATAAATTGACACTTATGTGGTCACATAGTAACTTTCAAATGTAGAGCACACGGCGACAAATCAAGCTATGCAAAACAAACATAAGCTGGCCGCGCGACGTTATACATTACTCTATCTACGCGCAGCCAACTTTCTTTTGGGTTTGCGTAGCTTGATGTGTCGCCGAGTGAACTTATCTCAAATATTAATGAAACATGAAAGGGATAACAGTTTTAAGTTTATGTACCTATAAACAGAACATACCGAGAACGCCATGAAAAAAAGTCGTGAAATATAAACAATACGGAACGTTCCAAAAATCCAACTCGGACCCAAATTTAACATAATATAACATAAAAGATTTACATGTTACATTCCATTCCGCACTTATGTATACGGCACACATTTGGACCATGAATAAAACACATCTTTTGTTTGGATCAATAGCTTTTTATTAATATACGAGCTTTTACCCGCGACTTCGTCCGCATAAATTATATACCAGATTTTAAGTCAGATGATAAGCTATCAAACAAAAAAGTTTCATCAAAATCGGTTCAGTAGTTTTTACGTGATACTCGAACAAACAAACACCCAAACAAACAAACAAACAAACAAACAAACAGACAGACAAAAAATCCAAAAATTGGTGATTTGGAATCAGGGACATCTAAAAATCATATCGTAATCTTTTTTTTGTAAATATCTTCAATGTACAGACACACTTCTGTTACAGTTTTATAATAGTTTAGATTAGATTTCGCAAAAGTATAATCGCGAATGTGTTACGTTTTATTTACTGCAAAATTAACGTTTAGTTTCAGTCGTTCGGTACTTAGTTCGGAACCGAACTTTTGAAACGTTTTTAGGGTTCCGAAGTCAACAAGGAACCCTTATAGTTTCGCCATGTCCGTCCGTCTGTCCGTCCGTCCGTCCGCCTGTCCGCATCTTAGCTCAGAGACGCTTAGTACTAGAAAGCTATAATTTGGTATGGATATACATATTAATTACGCCGACAAAGTGGTAAAATAAAATCTCGAAAAAAATATTTTTTTGGTTACACGTGAAGTGGGGATGAAATTGATTTGTTCTCGTCTGTCCCATATTATGGGTTATCGTTTTGGATAGGTCTTTTAAAAATATTATGGGTTTGGGAAAAACATTTTTTAATTTAGGGATCCGTTAGCGAAATATTAAGCTTTAAAGCGAAAATGTTGGTTAGACTCAAGTTTTCCCCCCCTCTCTCAGCTAAACGGTTGTAATTTGAGATTCGAAAAAATTCACGGCAATAGCATATATGTATAACGAATTTAAAAGGAAAACTATCACCGCTAAGTAAGCTTTACAAGTTTACCAGTAATAGTCGACCAACTTATAAAATGTACTTTTTAGATTTTATTAGCCGTTAAACCGTAGTATAAAACAAAAAGCCTCCTTCTAAGTCCATTATTATATTGTAACGGGCAACTACGGAACCCTACCCTACGCGTGGTCCGACACGCACTTGCCCAGTTATTGTCTTATTAGCTCGATACCAAACTTCTTGTAGTTCTTTTGTCTCAATTAGTTCGGTAGAGAACCGCAAGTAATGTATGAATGTGGATGCAGTGAAAGAAGTGTGTCAGAATCGAAGCTTGAGCGTAAGAATAAATACACTTTAATTGCACTATTTAAATATTTGGTTGTCTGTCTGTCAGGGCGGTTTATCAGCACGCCTTGTGAGCTAGTAAACTAATAAACTTTCTGAATCAACGGTACAGTGCGAGGCAGAAGTGTTCAGCTTGTTACCTGTCTTGTACAGAGTTGAAGTAGAGTTCAATTTGGCTTGACGTTGAATATTTTAGGTACGTTTTTGCAACTTGGAGCGAGCGTTCATGTGAGCCTTCTGTATTATATTCTGTGCTGGTCTGCAGTAGCGTGCACTATGACAAAATGTGCATAATACAAAGAGTAAACTCAAATGCGTTACATACAGACGGACAGACCATCAAAATGAACAACTTATACTATAGGACAAAATTTCAAATCACGTGAAAAATCAACTGCTTCATACATTTGGGTCGAGTCACACACCGATGCCACCATTGATGTTATGTTTCCTATGCATCTGAAGATGTTTTTTTTGCGATTTTGATGTTCGATATCGTGTAAGTTGTTCTGAAGGATTCTGGTTCTTCAGACTACACTACACACTGTATAGACAAAAAGACCCTAATAAATTCTAGTATTTAAATAAATAAAATAAAATAAAAGTTCTTTATTTCAGATACTTATTACAATCCATATTGATGTTAGTAACACACTTAAATAACTATGTTAGTACACATACTTAAGTGCAGACCGACCCAGTGCTTAATGAAGCTACTGTCGTATCTACTTGCGACCATCTTCAGAATGCTGTTGGTGCTGGCGCGAACCCTCTGCAGCGCGGCGGCACAGCGTTTGCGGAGCGTGGTGGGAAACCCATCGACATGAGCGTCCGCGAACATGCCTGACACACTGCAGAAGCGCGGCAGCCCCAGCAGCATCCTGAAGGCGTTATTATATTGGGTGCGCAGGGCCCCTAGAGATGCCTGGCGATATGCAGTCCACAGATTACAGGTGTACATGGATGTGCAGTACGCTCTATCATGTAATGTTGAACTTGAAGTCTCGTATACTAACCTAGTAAGTAAGCAATACTAACAATGAAATTTAATTTGTGACATTGCTATGGAATTTATGTTCTGAAATAAATGATTTGATTTGATTTGATTTGATTTAACTTGCGCTGAGCAATGCCGGAATCTGTGGACTATCATATTGGCCCTGACTGCAAGCGCCCTGCGTTCCCTTTCTATGTCTGCATCATCGTGCAGGTCTTCTGTCACTATGTGTCCCAGGTATTTGAACTGTGACACTCTTTTAAGAGGTGTTCCATTCAGAGCCAAGACAGGTATGTCTGATGGACACTTCTTACCGGACTTAAAAAGCATGAATTCACTTTTGGTTGTATTATATTTCAATCCATGTCTAGATGCATACGCCTCACAAACACTTATCAGTTTCCTGAGGCCACCGATCGACGGGCTGAGCAGCACCATGTCGTCTGCATAACTTATATTATTGACACAGGTACCGTCGATGTGACAGCCGACATGCATGCTGCTGAGCTCAGCGATCAGCTCATTTACATAGAGATTAAAAAGGGTGGGTGACGTAAGCCCACCTTGTCTTACACCGCATTCCAGACCATATGATTCTGACACTACATTTCCCCACTTGACTACATTACACTTGACGACATTTAACGCATTTTATTTACTAACCCTTCCCCACTTGACGACATTTAACGCATTTTATTTACTAAATGACTTTTGATTTTTGATTCAAGCTAATGATCAAAGATACTCAGTTAAGATTCTGTACTTGACTGTCCTTTATTCGAAGAAGGCATAGATAGAGCATAAACAAGGGATGTCCTTTGATGATGGAACTCTATCCGGGGAATCCTGGACGGCGGGAGTTCCAGCAACTCAAATTATATTCTATTGAACTATTGGTTTTGATGAAAGCGAGTGTTATAATAATGGCGAGCTGACGGTGAGTGGCGACACCGCGGACCCCTATCCAGGGGGACCATACAGACATGCGCTCACACACACACACACACCCACACACACACCCCCACACCCACACACACAGTAACACACCCCCCTACCTCTGGCTTGCCTTAATTGGCCGTCCAGAGTGGAATCGCAAGAGCAGAACCTATGCTCCAGGTTGAAAGTGTATTGCACGTAATGGCGTAATAACGGGGAAACCCGCTCACGGGGGTAAACCCCGCGATGGTGAAACCGGAGCCGCACCTCTCGACAACCTTCAGCCGCTCAATGAGATGTTGCCCCATTGTCGCACTTTGTGCGTGCGGCCGTTTTATGGGGCCCACTCGACGAGTCGGCGAGTCACCGCCTGCCCTATTTACAATTTTGAGACTAGTTGTCATGGCAGGCGTCCGTTAGTCTCCTCCCATAGCCCAGTATCCATCCATCCAAATTTCACCTCCATAGCCCAAGACCTTATTTTTCTTTCTTTCTTTCGTACTCCAATAGTCTTTACACAAATGGCGGGGACCATCCCCATGTGTATCATGTTGTGCGCTCGGGGATGGTATCCGCCATTTGTGTATCCCTTACATTTAGATTAACTTGTCTTTTGAACGGGCCTCTACATGTTGGCTTCGGCCCCATGCACGCCTTCCAAAGGTCCGGGACTTAATTGCCCGTGATTACGGAACGTAAGACATACATATAATAATAATAATAATTTCTTTATTTGCAGGCAAAAAACCCATATTAGTACAATATACATGTCATATCAAATAACACCCACATACATATTTTAATTAAAATGTAAAAATAAAAATAAAATCAAGATATTTATCAATTTTAAAATTATAAAATCACGTTCAGTTATCATTATAATCAGTTATAAGTGTATAGTGTTGAGTAGTCGAAAGTGACTACCCTAAATAGAGAGGAACTAGAGGAAGAGATAAAAGATCAGCTGGCCTTTGTAGGTACATTTGTCAGCATCTGACCAACATTTGTCTTTGTAGAAATCAAACTGTTACCTAGTCGGTAGTGAACCTGCCTGCTGTGCCGAGGGTCGCGGGTTCGAATCCCGTAAGGGACAAATATTTGTATGATGAATATGAATATTTGTACCCGAGTCATGGATGTTTGTATCTATATACAGGGTGAAATTGAAATCTATCGACAAAATTTAAGAGAGTGTTATACTCGAGATATGGCTGGTTTTAAAAATAGATTTAGACCAAATTAAATAACGTCCGAGATTTTAAAATATCGTAATTATTAATTGTGGCTGATTTAATTTGTGACTGACTGTACAGATGCGCGGCCGATACGCGGCGAGCGAGAGTGAGCGGTACGAAACAATAGCGCCATCTGTTGAGTTTTGGCGAATTTAAGCATTTAAAGCACGATATTTTTATTGTATAAGAATCAATGGTAGGTATACCATTGTCCGTTAAGTACTAAAAGAAAATGTCCTTACCTAATTTTAACAGATGTTCAAAGTGACCACCTCCATTTCGTATGCACAAATTGAGCCCGACACGGCACTGGTTGTGATTTACAGCTTCAAATGCACTGACATTTTTTTCTCTCAGTTCACTCACTGTGGTCGATTCAGTTTCATACACACATCTTTTAATTTCCCCCCACAAATAAAAGTTTAGGGCTGTTAGATCCGGAGATCGCGGCGGCCAGCTGATCATCCCACTTCGCGCTATCCAACGGTCATTAAACTCACCGTTCGAAACTGCGCGAATGTCCCTTTGGAAAAATGCGCCGCACTGGTACATTAAGTTGTCGGAAATCTATCAAATTCTGAGTAGACCGTAAAATTCTATCCAGGGATGATACTTGAGAAGCAGTGTGCATCTCGCGATAGCGTCTTTGCGTTTCACGAAGCATCCGTGTTTCTCACTAATAAATTATCACCATATCCAAAAAACTGGAAGAAGAAATTACGGGAGATGAAATAGTGAAAGCGTTAAAAAGTATGAAATTAGGTAAAGCTGCAGGTTATGACAGGGTAAATGTCGAAATGCTAAGAAGTGGAAAAAGTGTAGTGACAAGCTTGCTGTGGAAACTTTTTAATATGTGCTGGAGGGACGGTCAAGTACCAGATGACTGGTGCAAAGCCGTCATCGTCCCATTATATAAAGGCAAAGGTTCACAGCAAGAATGCAAGAACTACCGCGGCATCAGCCTTCTTAGTGTAGTTGGCAAACTGTATGCAAAAGTTTTGATTGAGAGAGTGATGAATGTAACTGATGAAAAAATGTGGGACGTACAAGCGGGATTCAGAAGAGGTATGGGTTGCATGGATCAAGTCTTTTCTTTAAGGTGCATCTCAGAGAAATACTTAGAAAAACACCAAAAAGTATTCTGCGCCTTTGTAGATCTTGAAAAGGCATATGACCGAGTGAACAGGAGTAAAATGTGGTCGACACTGTCAGCATATGGGGTTGATGACCGCTTAGTGCAGGCTTTGAAGTCCCTCTATGAGGGCTCTAAAGCCTGTATCAGAGTTAATGGGGCGTACACAGACTGGTTTAACATCTCTAGGGGTGTGAGACAGGGATGTGTTGCGTCGCCATGGCTTTTCAATCTTTATATGGATAGTTGTCTGACTGATTTGAAAGAGATGGAATGCGGTATAAGAATGGATGAGCTTAGTGTCAAGTGCCTTTTGTATGCTGACGACCAGGTGATACTTGCGCCGTCGGTGACGGAGTTACAAGACATGTTGAATGTGATGAATGAGTCGTTGAAGAAGAAAGATATGAAAGTCAATGTATGCAAGACGAAGGTAATGGTTTTGGAACGTGAAGACGATGTTACAGAATGTAACATTGTTATGGAAGGAGACAGAGTGGAACAGGTGAATGAATTTGTATATCTGGGAAGTTTGTTTAAGAGAGATGGAAAGTGTGACGGGGATGTGGAGCGAAGAGTGACTGCGGGAAATAAGGTAAATGGGGCCCTGCACGCCGTGGTGAGTAGCCGGTCTGTATCAAAAAAGGCACGTCTGGCTATTCACAACGGTGTGTTGGTGCCTACGCTAATGTATGGGAGTGAATGTTGGGTATGGAATAAAAGGAATGAAAGTCGAGTGAATGCAGTTGAAATGCGCTCCTTACGAAGTATGTGTGGTATTACTTTGGTTGATCGAATCAAGAACAGTGTGATAAGGGATTGGTGTAAGTTGAAGGATGATATAGTAACAAGGATTGAGAGGGGTATGCTTAGATGGTTTGGTCACGTAGAGAGAATGAATGAAAGAAGACTTACGAATGAAATTTATCGAGCACAGGTGAGTGGAAGTGTTGGGAGAGGCCGTCCGAGGAAAACATACCACGATCAAATCAATGATCTTTTCCGAAAAGGACAAGTGCGTAGCACCCTCAATCGACGGAAGTGCATGAAAAGATGTATGAATGTCAATGAGGCTAGAGAAGTGTGTCAGAGTCGTAGCGTGTGGCGATCTGTGGTCTCTGCCTACCCCCTTGGGACAATGGCGTGAGCTTATGTATGTATGTATGTATGCAGATTTGTGTACGACTTTTTTTTACAAATTCAGGTTGAACCTAATACGACACTGCACTGAAATCCAAGTTCCGATACGTAAGCGGGCACTGATTGATTACAGAGCGCGGTAACCTCTTAATCAGGTCGCGATCAAACGGAAACTGTTTTTGTTTTGTTTACGGGAGGCGCGTGCGACCTTGCCGAACGGTGGGGATGCGCTCGCTAGAGTTGTGCGGGGGTGCTCCGCCTGCGAGGGGATGGACGGACGTTGACCGGGCTGCCGGCCGGTGGAAATGTACAGTTCGAATGAGAAAATGTTTATTTAAGGAATTATTTAATTTTAATTTAAAAAACATTTTTTTTATTTAAAGTGTGTATGACACAGAGCGTTTATTATGAACCCCTTCTGAATGTTTTGGCATGCTTAGAATGTCTTTTATTTTCATAATTTAGATTTCAAGAAAACCCTGCAATATAAGATCTAAATCAGGAGTACAACTCGCCACCAAAATTTGTCGAATGTCTTCGATTTCACCCTGTATGTATTGTATATCGTTGTCTAGTCATCATAATACAAGTCCAGGCTAGATTCTGGTACTTTAAATGTGACTAGATAATTTGTGTGTCAATGTCCAAGATATTTATTTATTTAATTATTTAGCTGCAAGTTCTAAAAAAAAAATGTCTCTTCTGTATTGTATGTATCAATGTATGTGTGTACAAATACAGGGCGAAATTGATATCATTAGTATCCTTTAGAAAAGAAAGATGATGCCGTGCGCTTCGGATGGCACGTGAAGCCGTCGGTCCTGGCTACTATCTCTGGTGGTAGTGGTAGTAGTCGTCATATAAAAACCACGTCAGAGGCCGTAAGGCGGTCTGAAAAAACTCTGACACCAGGACTTGCTCACACGATAAGAAGAAAAAGCATCCTTTTATACCTACCCATCAAACTGAACCAATTTTTCTATGGGAACAACACCTATCAGAACAAACGAAAAATCTGCTGTTTTATACATTTGAGTCACTAAGTGTGTGTCGAGAAAAAAGAGGCATTGCAAATTGGCAATGCATGCCGTGCACAGTGAAATAAATAAATTTTGGTAGCTGTAGCTAAGTTTCTGCTTACTCCAAAAATAAATCCAGTCATAAGTTTTTTAGGTATGTAAATACCATAAAGTTATTGTACCTGTCGGGTAAATACCGTACCGAAGGTGTAAAACTCCGTAATCTATCTTCAAAAACCATTATAATTCCAAATTCAAAACTGACTACACTACAGCCCGATGAATGAGAAAGACAGTGTGGCGGCGCGGCGCGTGCGCAAGAAAACAGATGTCCGGGGTTCGACGCCCGGCCTGCTACACGCCTCTTTATTGGGGCCCCGGGGTGCTACAGGATGATCTGTTTTACACTTCAATAACTGCGTTGAAAAGGACGAAAAAACTTCGACTTGACTATAAGTACAAAATAGAATCGAATTAAGTACCTAAAGAAGATCATCAATCTTAGTATGGGAAATAGGCTAACATAAAAATGTTAGCGTACAGTTATGGAACTCATGACAATTTGTTTCTCATAATCACTAGATTATAGCGGTAATATTAACTATACCTCATCTAAATGGAGTGACGCGTAATCGCAGTTGGCGCACATCTTGTCTTGGTAAGATATGTTGGTTTTTTATTTTTATTTTCCGATTAACATCTAAGATCTTGCTTTACATGTGCCGTTTTAACAGGAAAAAAGAATATTACCAAAAAAGTCAAAACTTTGCATTATTTATATTTATTTCATCTTTCGTCCTATTAATAAAGTAAATGATATCTTCTTATCGTGTGGGCAGAGCCCTGGTGTCAGTGTATTATATAATGTTTTTAGAGTGTAAAACCATCAATAAACGTAACCGTTTGTTGCCTACAATAAATTGACTCCTTTATTTCTGTCGTATCTTACGTAACATCAAAGTATCAAATACGTACAAAGTTCAAACATAAAAAATTTACTAGGTACTACTGTGTAGGTATGTATTAAAATTTTGAGGCATGATAGGCAATGACATTAGTAAACAAGGTACCTACGACACAAAAAAAGGGAAAACCGTAATTAACAGTAACTATGGTGAGGTCTGCACACTCTTTATGTAAATGATAATTAGGATTTATAATTTTTATAATTAAATTATGTAGGCCGTTGTAAAATGTCTGGATGAATAAAGTTATAAATAACATTGTTGTCAAACACCAACAAAAGTGAGGTAAAATTGGGTAAAAACCATAAATCTAAGAATAGGTAAGCAAATACATCCACCCCACTGAACCGGACGAAATGTATTTCTGAAACAAAGGGTTGCATTTCTATTTTTACTGTTACCCCATATAATTATTTAGGTTCGTTAATTGTTATTGTGAAATTTAATATAACGATAATTATAAGCTCTATTAGACAAGTTTATTCTTAACATGACATGGGTGTCGTAACGTATTAAATGACGAATTATCTTCAGGCATCGTCAACATTTCTGATGCCCAAACAATATGGCAATCATTTAGATACCTATAGCTACAGCATCCTATAACTCCGTCCATAACCTACTTTGCCCGTTGGATGAGGGCAGCGTAGGACCGATCGTTGTGGGCTTGTGGCGATCCTTTGGGGAGGCCTGTTAGTATAAGAGATAAGTCTACTTTTTGCAGCCATCAGCAGCAAGGCTGATTCAGTGTTTATAGGGTGTAGGTAGAGCAGATGGACCAGGTCTGCCTGCATAACTCCAGTCGGTTTAGGCGTTACTGATGATTAAAGGTCTGTAAAAAATTTACGATCAGCTGCACGGCTGATATTGTTGTAGTATGCACCGTAGCTATGTGAACAGTACAAAAACTGCCAAGTTCTGTCAGTCGGCTTAGGAGATACAGCCAGTCAAAGTTCCGACCTTTGAACGGCTGTATCTCCTAAACCGACTGATGAACCATGTCAGTTTTTGTACTGTTCACATAGCTACAGTGCATACTACAACAATAACATACGATCAGCCGTGCAGCTGATCGTTAATTTTTTACAGACCTTTAATCATCAGTAACTCCTAAACCGACTGGAGTTATGCAGGCAGACCTGGTCCATCCCCATCACAGAGATGATCTACACCCCATAAACACTGAATCAGCCTTGCTGCTGATGGTTGCGAAAAGTACACTTTTCTCTCGGAATATATGTCCTATGCAGTGGACGATCCATCGAGGTGAACTGAAACATAGAGCATAATTATTTTGAGGAATGATTAACATTTTCCGGCAGAACAACAAACATATTATTTTCCACCCTTTCAATTTGGCTCCTAATTTATCGTAATCTGCGTAAACGTTCTATCAACTGTGGTCACGTCCTTTCAAAAGGGCACCCAAAAAGGAACGGACTGTATATTGACATGTTTTATTTTTACTTTCTTCATAAAGTCAAATTCTTTTGTTCTTTGATGTAAGACCGTTTAAACGCCACATGGCCTATACTCGACGAAAATAAAAAGCGGTCAGGGGTGAAACGGACCGTGCTAAAAGGGTTCCGAGATTAATTATAAATGGGATCTTTTTTTGGAAATTGATGCTGGGTTATTTACGAATTTAACTGTTATGTTCGAATAAATCTTGTAGCCAGACTGCCTGTCTGTTTTTTTTTTTTGTAAAAATGGTTGATGCGCTTGCATTTATTTATGAAAAATCAATTGAACGACGTTAATTCCACTTCCTTATTCATTTCATTCATTCAGTCAGTAAACATATTTTATTTAGTTATTGTTCCCGACATATTCAAACTCAGCAGGGCCTCTACCCGCACATTCGAATTCGCAATTGCGTGAACGTTTTCGTTCCAATGTCAACTCTATTACGATGAAGTTCGGACCGAAACGGTCGAGATATATCGAAAATCGAATCTTCGGGTACAGGGCCAGGTCTCGGCTGGCGAAGTTCCACCCGCGCTTGTCGTTTATTTCTTTTTCAATCTTGTCGAATATGTAAAAAATATTACTTACAACTCCTTTTACCAATATTACCTACCTATAAAGGGGAGGCCCGGCGCAAAAAAGTCCATTAGTTGGTAAGTCAATGTAATTCGACGACTAATTTTGACGTATTCTAAAGAATATGAATGAATTATAATTACGTTTTTTTTTTTTTATTAACTATGGGTTTGCTCTTGACCTCAATCCAGTCCTCAGGACGAAGATGGGGTCGTAGATGTAGCGAGCTTACCCAGAAGATGCCTATTCACTCGTACTTTAAAGGAATCCGGGTTGTAAGTACTCGGAAATACTGACGCAGGTAAGGCATTCCACTCCTTGGCTGTGCGCATTATAAAAGATTCAGAAAGGCGCTTATTACGTCAAATTCATTCATAAGTTACGTCAAAATTGGTCACCGAATTATGAATCTGAGTTTAGTAGCACCGAAACTCTGTCCTGTCCAACTATTTATTGATCTCATAATAAAACGTCAAACATCTTGAAACAATACTAAACCAACTATTAATCTCCTAAAGTCCTAAAGGAACCCTAAAATAGTACCTACCGCACGCAGGTATAAAACGGATATAGCGTAGTATTCCGAGCTTGGGCGTTCGACGTCATAACTACAATGGCGAAACTGTTATGAGTTCCATGACTCTTGGACCTATAATTAAATGGTTTGCATTTCAAGTACCGCTTTCTGATTCCGCATACCTATCAATATATTAAAATATGCTATAATTTTTAGTTGTACATGATCATCATCATTCATCATACACAGGTCGAATCCACGAAAAAATTTATAGTTCTTTATAATAGTTTTTAAAATAATAGTTTTTTGTTAAATACAGAATTAAGTACATGGATGATTATTGTCATACTTATTAATAATAACAATAGAAATGATGAAAAATATACATACCCTTTAACCCAAAAAGTAGATTAAGTAATTAGGTACTCACTCAATTAAGTATAATAAATTGTGTACCAAGGATTCAAAAAAAACGAATAAGAAAAAAAAAACTTTGTCAAAAAAAAAAGTCTTAGTAAAATTAATACTTAGTCATCATAATTATAATTACATAATTAAGTACAAAATTCTAATAGTTAAAAGCGACTAGATATTTCACTCAAAATGTGAAATTTTGTCAATCCTATTAGTTCAGTGGTTTAGCAATTAGCATTGAAGAGGTAACAAACAGTTATTCAGACACACTTTCGCATTTTAAGCATTAACAGGGATTATTAACATAAAATAATACTTTTATCAATATACTGTAATATCACCAAACTGTAATCCTGGGAAGGTGTTGGTATCTCTAAAACTGGCAGTGCCGTGTTGAGGTCCAACGAGTCACAATGTAACCTTACGTGTTTTTGTGTAATAAATACATTTTTTATTTAATTTAATTTAATTTTAATCAATCTCAAAAATGTTTAGCACTCCTGATAAATTATTCGCCAAAACTCTTTTCGCCGAAAACTTAATAATCTGATCCATCAAGCAGGTGATTTCAGCAGCAGGTGAACCCTTTATAGCCCAATCGATCCAATTTATCTAATTACAAAAGATAAAAATTATAACAATGAAAATAAAAACGCGCAGATTCATAAAACAGCTGACTAAATGCAAATGGCGCGCGAGTTTAGAAGTCACATTTTGATCCGCCATGTTAATTTCTAGCTAGTGATGTATCTGGTTCTACTTGGTGTTTATTTTACGATCTCAGTCATAGACGTCACCACGTCAGAGGCCGAAAGGCGGTCTGAAAAAACTCTGACACCAGGGCTCTGCCCACACGATAAGAAGAAGTCATAGACGAAGAATTTTTCGGTACCTTCTCTTTCTACGATCTCAGTGATTTTGCCTCCGTGGTCTGTTGTTTAAGACCATTGGGCTCTCGACACGGAATTCGTGGGTTCGATTCACACGGGGGACACCTAGTATGTCATGTTGTGCGTTTTTCCCCAGTTGGTTAGGACATTGCAGGCTGAATCACCTGATTGTCTGAAAAAGAAAGATAATTCGGTGATTCAGATGGCACGTTAAGCCGTTGGTCCCGGCTACTATCTCTGGTGGTAGAAGTCGTTACATAAAAGCCACGTCAGAGGCCGAAAGGCGGTCTGAAAAAACTCTGACACCAGGGCTCTGCCCACACGATAAGAAGAAGAAGTGATTCTCGTTTTGTTTTTGAATAAACTAGCTCTACCAAAGTTTATTCCTGTCCAATCGGCGACAACTCCCAACATTGGACCACAAAATATGACCAGAAGGGCGGCTTATTTTTCATGTTTCGACTAGATTTATACAATTTACCGAATCCAAAATCATATCTCAGTACTCTTGGATGGTTTATCTAGTGAAATCATATATTGAATACACGATTGGAATTACTTTGTTCGATAGAATTTGTCACAAAAATGACGTATTTTCATGGATTTTTAACAATTTTTCTCACCTGAGAAAAACTTAACATAGTTTCAGATTTTTGGTATTTATACTCATATATTCACTATCAGTTTATCTAGTGAAATCATAAAAAAAAAACTATAAAAAGTACTTTTGTTAACTCTTTTTAATCGAAAATACGGCACGCGCACGCACTTTTCGGAGGGCTGGGCAATCGCGTTTCTCATAGAAAATATTCGTCTGAACCTATGGTCCCTTAATTATTATTTTTCTGTGTATAGATAGGTCAGAGAATCTCTGAGATAGGTAAACAGCACTCGTTTGTATGCTGTCATCGCTGAACGCTACTTTGAAGTTTCGCCACTCTTGTATACTCTGATTATTTTAAGCTTTGACCGGCCTTTTAATTTGTAGTCCTGTCCAGCTCGCTTAGCAAGGGCATAGCATTATCTAGTCACATAAATCATTATCTAAACAGAACTTATCACTATAGTTCTCTATTGTTTAACAGTTGATAATGAATCAGATATGATAATCTAGACAATCTAGCCAACAAATCACACTGTCATAGATAAAATTGAATTTCTGCTCGACTAATCACTATTATAATAGATCATGTTGGATAAGTGCATTTAGGTCACCGGTTAGGCTAAATGGAATGTGGTATCCTAAAATAACCTAGGTAAATTTTTGATAATTCTGCGCTAACAAGCTCTAATAATGAAACGTCTTTTATTTCGGCAACGATATTATACAGGGTGTAACAAAACACCCTAGTAATACTTAAGGGGGTGCTTCAGACCACCAAACTGAACAACTTTCACTATGGAGCCAACATCGAAATCGCGATAAAAAAATCCGCTCTTTCATACAAAACCGTCTCGACTCAAATGCATGGGGCGGCAGATTTTTTTATTTTTTCTCGACGTTTTCTCCATAGTGAAAGTTGTTCAGATTGATGGTCTGAAGCACCCCCTTAAGTATTACTGGGGTGTTTTGTTACACCCTGTATACCAAACCGTCATCGTCATTGCATTTCGGTTTGTCACTTGCAAAAACTATATCTTAGTTTTATCTTCTTAGTAAAAAAAAAAACCTATTCTCACATTTTTAGTTTTTTTAGCTAGAATACATATTTTTTATTATTGATATTTTTTTTGTTAACCTGTGTTGCTCCACTGATGGGCAAAGGTTTCGTTTTATTGAATTAATTATTTGAATATAAAATTGTGACTAATAATTTTAATGTTGTCCATTGTAAAAGCTGGTCATCTAACGAACAAACGAATTTCCCCACCGTCTATTGCATTATTAAAATGAATAATTCAATTGTCATAGCCTCCGGAGCGGACAAAAGTTACGATTGAAGGGAGAACGTTCTGAGCGAATTTAATTCGGGACGGATTTTAAACTTTCAATTTGGATTAAGAAAATCTTTCAGCTATTCAGGTTTCTATTGTCTGTTTTATCTACAGAGACTCAAGGTGTCAATTACACCCTGCAGCTAGATTATTCGACAGGGTGTAAGGAAAATATAATTTAAATCACATACAGTGTACCCATCAAACTGAACAACTTTTACTATGGGAGCAAAGCTGTCAGATCAAAAAAAATATCTGCTGTCCCATACCACAGTATATGAAAGTGTATCTACCTATTCCTAGACCCATACTAAACTGCAATATTGTCTACTCGATTCAAACGTATGGGACAGCTGTTTTTTTTGTTCTGACAGGTTTGCTCTCATAGTAAAAGTTGTTCAGTTGGATGGCTAGAGTATGTGGTTTAAAGGTTAATGATACTTTTCCTTATATTCATTCATTACATTAAAATTTCTTTCGTAGCGTCACCGTATCGAATGCATCAAAACATGGTCAAAACAATGGGGGATTTTCTGTTTTCTGATTGTCTCGATAGTGGTTGTTGGTGGTGGTTGTGCACACGACCTTGCTGTTGATAAAATATATCTACATATCTATATAACTCATGACCACAATCCTTTTCGGGGTTGTAGCAAGGCTTCTAACTACCAACGACATTTTTAAGCGTGCAGTTGTAGCAAGCAAGGCACACTTTTAGCACAAAAGGTGGATGCAATGACGTGTCAGGTGGTATCGTGTCATACACGGCGACTAATCGCCTCCACGGTAAGAAATGGGGTGGTCTATTCTAAACCGTAAGTCGGAACCACACAGCACAAATTATTTATTAAGTAAAAAAATCGTTTTTGCGCTTTCAGGTTTGCTCTCCTAGAAAAAATTGTTCAGTTTAATGGTCTGAACCACCCCTGAAAACTTGAAAAGTATTTAAAAGTCACCTAGTATATTCAGTTCAATTCAATTCATTTATTGCTTTCATATACAGTATTAAAGGTCTTATAATGTGATTAGGTATGAGTACATGAACATGATTAGGGCATTGCAAATTGGAGGCATGCAAGTTATACAACAATATATCGAGTCCACAACCACAGCCCGGACACTGCATACAAAAATTTGAAATTGACAAGATGACGTCAGCACATTTGAAACCAAAGAAATTGAACTCGTGAATTGAACCTTAGGTCTTCTTCGTAGGTAACGAGGAAGCAGTGCGAGGTAACCATAGGGCGATAGAGGGTCTGAGGTAAAAAGTTGGTCGGAGGAAGGTAGTGTCCATACTGTATCTAGTAATAGATACTCTTATATACTGTGTCCGTGTGGTGTCGGCTAAGAATAGCACCACCCCATTTCCTCCCGAGGGTGTCGTAAAAGGCGACTAAAGGATCTACCGGAGGATGGGCAGCAGCATCCTCTGAGTACACACATTCAATGCAACTGCGATCGCCAACCCGCCTGCATCGTGGCGATTATGGAAAATCCCCCCATTTTGGGGGAGGCCTATGTCTAGCAGTGGACGTCTATCGGCTGATATGATGATATACTGTGCCACATCAAAGACTTCTATTATAACTAGTCTTTGGCCCACACACCAGACAAGTCGTAGCTAGAACCTTCAATGGGACTAGGAAAGCAATATGAATGTAAGCCCATAAGTACTAGTGCATACATTACTGACGTGTGACAGTGGGCCGGTTGACTAATCGCCCTTCCACTTCCAGCAACAGGTGCTTACCAGATGCATTGTTTTATGGTACCGTTAGCAAAATAAACAGGTAATACCGCGTAAAGGAAAGCGTGGCGTCGGTAGGCCCCTCACAAGATGGACTGACGACCTGGTGAAGGCGGCGGGAACCCGTTGGATGAGGGCAGCGTAGGACCGCTCGTTGTGGCGTTCCTTGGTCCGAGGCCTATGTCCTGGTGGATGTCCATCGGCTGAGATGATGATGATGAATCTAAATCCAAATTAACTATTTTTATTCAAAGAAATATCATACAGATATCTTTTGAATGTCAGCCTTAGGGGCTCTACCATCGCGTCGTCGGAAGGTGTAGAGAAGATGCGGCCAGAAACGCTAACAACACATATTTAAATGAAAACTAATGCTGTCTCCCGTTTGCAATGGAGGTAAGTCAGGTAAGATATTTATTTTTCCTACTCTTCCTATCTTCTTTGATTAAATTCATCCGCTACAGATTCTGGCTCGCTGGACTTCATAGTCCGGTGTTGTAATTGGTCGTCGCTGTTCATCCTGGTTTACAGTGGTGAGAACGGGTGGTGGGACTATGCCCGAAAAGAAATGTAGGTAATCATGGGTCTTCTTGGTTGGTCCTATTGTATTCTGACATATTTACCTTATTAAATACACTTTGAAGCCGTGGTGGTCCAGTGACCTTGCCTGCCGTGCAGGAGGCGATGGTTCGATCCCCGTCCAGGCCGACTCGTACCAATGAGTTTTTCGGAATTTATGTACGATTTGTAACACCACTGGCTTTTCGGTGAAGGAAAGCATCGTGAGGAAGCCTGCATGCTTCAATTTCGAGGCATGTATTGTACCTACTGTCCATTACAAGTGGCGACGGGCTCACTCCCCGTCACATTGGACAGAGTTTCGGTACTACTAGTGAAACGTGGATGTTCTATCAGAATATCTCTGACTACCCCCGCGGGGAATATAGTCGTGAGCATATGCTATGCTATGCTAAATTCACTTTCTATATCGAGATTTATTTAGTTTAGTTTTCTCTGATTTAAATAAAGTAATTTCATTCCTAGCGGGTTCAGGCATCTAGATTAGGAGCTAGTTTTCAGTGTTGTGCAAATTTAATTAAATTACATTTTAATTCATTGTTTAAAATAAATTGTTCTGTTACCAGTACAAGACAGTAATCCGTTCATTGCATATTCACACAAAGTAATCACTATGCAGCTCTGCACTATGCATCTATAGATAACTTTGTATAAACGACGACAGTCACGTCTGTATGACGACGTGGGCGATTTAATACGTGTGGGGGTGTGTGTCTGTGTGTGTGTTATTGTATTGTAATATCTTACTTTAATTCATAAAAATAACCTTATTGTTTCCGGCTTAGGACGATCCCAATCTCAGGAATGAGCATTTTTCCTGTGGTATTGTAGGAGATAGCTAGATGGCGCCACTGTCTATACGAATAAAGGTCAAAACAAAATGTGTTTCTTTTAGATAATAAAGAAAGAAAAGATTAATGTGAAAAATTATCAACAAGATGCCAATGCACCTTAATATTTCATCATTTACGACTAATTTTAATCGATTTTTTTAGCCTTTAAAGAAAAGGCAGGCACAGTCTTGACATGACTTTGATATGGAGTGCGATTTTTGAATCTCATTCGCTGAGTTCAGCAGTTGAAAATGTCAAAATTACTATGGAGATACGCATCTTTCTACTGCTGATTTGACTTTCAAAAATCGCACTACTGAAGTATGATTTTTGAAAGTCAAATCAGCAGTAGAAAGATGCATATTATCTCCACAGTAATTTTGACATTTTCAACTGCTGAACTCAGCTAATGAGATTCAAAAATCGCACTCCTGATCTGGCACACTTCTCTATGGAGAAGGAAAAGTAAAAAAGGAAAAGGAAAAGGAAGGAAAAGGAAAAGTATCATTAATCGTTAAACCACATACTCTACCCATCAAACTGAACAACTTTTACTATGGGAACAAACCGACCGACCGGAGCAAGAAAAAATCAGCTATCCCATACTAAACTGCAACGCCTACGCCCGCCTACTCGACTCAAATGTATGCAACTGCAGATTTTTTTTTGCTCCGATCGGTTTGCTGCAGTTGTTTAGTTTGATGGGGAGAGTATGTGGGTTAAAGGTTAATGATATTTTTTCTTACAACCTGTATAAATGCTAAAAATCGATCAATCAATCGCGCGCTTTTTTCGATCGCAGCTGTCAATACCGCAATCGCCGATTTCACGCGCTTTTTTCGAAAATTTTGAACTTCCGCTGCTTTCAAATGGCCTGAGATCCATTTCCGTCACGGCATACGAGTTGGTATTACTGCCAAGGCGCGCCAATAGATGTTTCACATTAAACCATTCCTTTAAAGTACGAGTGAATAGGCATCTTCTGGGTAAGCTCGCTACATCTTCGACCCCATCGTCGTCCTGAGGACTGGATTGAGGTCAAGAGCAAACCCATTAGTAATACGGGTTGGTTTTTCTGCCAAGGCGCGCCAATAGATGTTTCACATCAAAATTTTTTGGGGAAAATAGCTAGTCTAACAATTGTCAATTTATTTTTTCTGGAAGGTCTATAGGGGAAAATCAAGCTTTGAGAGTTACCGCACTCCGTACTACCTTTCTGAATAGCAGTGTTAGTCGAAATTGACTATAAAATCATCATCATCACTTATCATCACAATCACACATTGATAGTACATAATATTATAAACGCATTATGTAACGGTACGTACATCGTACAATAGAGCCACGTAATCCCAGAGTTCTGATTAAAATGGCCTTGAGCCTCTATGGCACACTTGCTGGTATTGTCAACTAAAGACAAAGAACAGTAAATGCTATGCTATCGCAATATCGCCTCATGTACAGTCAAGAGCACGTCAAGCTTGACACTTTGGACTTTGTACCGTTCTTATTTAGTGCGCCATAAGCGTTACAATCGAACTGCAAGTGTAAAGCTGAATGTGCTCTTGACTGTACACTTTAGCAGACAGAAGTGTGTCTGATGAAGTCCCAACCTTACTCTACAGGGTGTTAGGAAAAGTGTCATTAACCTTTAAACCACATAATCTATACCCATCAAACAGAACACAACAACTTTTACTATGAGAGCAAACCTGTCAAAACAAAAGAAATCAGCTCTTTCATACATTTGAGTCGTGTATAGCCATTGCATTTTAGAATGGAACAGCTGACTTTTTTAGCGCTGACAGGTTTTCACCTATAGTAATTATTCAGTTTGATGGGTAGAGTTTAAAGAGTAGTCGCATGTGGTTTAAAGGTTAATGATACTCTTCCTTACACCCTGTGCGAGCCAATTAAAGCTAGTATTCATCTTTCTATAAGAATATTTCTCAAACGGCCTCAACATGTCAGTGTTGGGTAATAACTAAAAAGGAAAAAGGGTGTTGTCCGGCTTCGAATAGCACCAACCCAGTCGCGTGTCGTAAGAGGTGACTAATTCATTCAAGCGTCATGTACATCTTTGACGGCCAAACCACATGGCTGCCGGTTACAGCCACTGCATCTGACCCCACCTCTCCTCCCCACCTCTGATCGTATCGGTCTCCCATTCCATCGGACATAGGAGGGAAAGGACAAGAGAGTGCATCTGAGTCTAGCGCGTACATTTATGTACACACGGCGACACATCAGGTTACGCACCCTATATACCCATAACTACACTAAGTACAAAACACAAAATAGTGCGGTAGAGAGCCTGCATAGACGCGGCTGCCGGCGCGGGCGCAGCGTGCTGTGAGACGAAACAACAACAACATACCGCACCCTCTCGCATGATTCGCAGCGTTCAACTTCTAATAGTTCAAAGTCCAAACAGGGTAACCTGACCTGTCGCCGTGTGTACTTCAAAATAACCTGCGCACTGCTTTTCTATAAAGATTAGCCGAAGTCGAGATCGACTAAGAATCCCTATCTTTTTTTTTCTTAGTTTATTTCATCCCACTGCCGGGCAAAGGCCTCCCCCTTTATCCTCCATGCATTCCTGTCCTGAGCCAGTTTCATCCACTCTTTGTCGAATGTGTCCAGGTCGTCTCTCCACCTCTTTCGGGGTCGACACTGACGGCGACGTCCATTCTCCGGGATCCAAGGTGTTAGGAATCCCAAGGAATCCCCATCACCCAGAAAAAATATAATAGGATACTGTTTATACAGGATGTACAATAAAATGGGACAGCTACTCAAAGGGGTGTTTCAGACCATCAAACTGAACAACTTTCTCTATGGGACCAATATCGAAATCGCGAAAAAAAATCCGCTCTCCCATACAAAACTGCAAACATAACTCGACTGAAATGTATGGGACAGCAGATTTTTTTTTCGCGATTTCGATATTGGTCCCATAGAGAAAGTTGTTCAGTTTGATGGTCTGAAGCACCCCTTTAAGTAGCTGTCCCATTTTTTTGTACACCCTGTATAACAGAACAGAACAGATTTTTCAATATATTCAGGCAGACCTTGCCTTGCAGAGACCTTGCTTGAGAGCTTGCTTGAGAGCTGTACGAATACAGTCTGATAATAATACAAAACTATACATCTTATGGCATCGTATAGTATCGCTTTTAGTGTGCCACGTCCTAACAACAGTTATTGCAATTAAACTCTTTGTTCTGCCGCCTTTGTGCGTTTGTCTTTAACATGTCTAGCTAGGTATAGCTTTTATCTATGCCTAAGTACTGCCCACAGCCACAGCAAGTGCCTAGGCAGTCATCAAAGTAAATATACACAGAAACTAGGTCTATCTATCTATCTATAACGTCACGCCTCTTTCCCAGTGGGGTAGGCAGAGACCAGGGCGCGCCACTTACTACGATCCTTACATACCTCTTTTGCCTCATGCACATCCATACATCTCTTCATACATGCCCGTCGGTTTTGAGTACTCCGCACCTCCCCTTTTTGTAGGACGCAACTGATAAAGGTCTGAGAAACTAGGTAGGTATATATACAGGGTGAAATTGATATCATTAGCATCCTTTTAAACTAAGAGTCTACCCATCAACCTGAACAACTTTTACTATGGGAGCAAACCGATCGGAGCAACTAAAAAATCAACTGTCCCATACTAAACAGCAATGCCTACTCGACTCAAATGTATGCAACAGCTGATTTTTTGGTCCGATCGGTTTGCTTCCATAGTAAAAGTTGTTCAGTTTGATGGGTAGACTCTCAGTTTAAAAGGATGCCAATGATATCAATTTCACCCTGTATAGTATAGGCAGAACTTTTGGTTGCGTGGAAGATAACTCTTTTGGTGATAAGACTCTGCTTTTGTACTCTTTTTATCTCAAGCAAGTATCCCGACGTGCTTGGTTGTAGTGTTAAGGTTCCTGAATTTTTCTGATGATCACAACATGAACAATTTTAAGGGTGTAGGTGTTCAAGGTATCCAGATAATGAAACGAAGGTTTAGTATGTTCTTCTGATGTATGGATAGAAAAACGAATTTTTTTGTGGACCTTCCCACAGACTTCCATACAAAGCAGACAGCTAATTCTACGATTTTCTATGGGAGATCCAAAAAATGTAATCGTTTACGACGCATCGAATTTTGATCGAACATTTTTGGACCAAATTTTTTAGTTTTGACATGGCAGGGCAGGGAATGTCCGTACTGCATGTAGGTAGTACTAGGTCTGTCCTACCTATTTAGGGCTGTAACTTTTGAACCGTAATAGCTAGATAGTTGAATTTTCTCAGATTATGCGTTATTACGGCGGATTTGTTAACAAATAATAAAAATGCCAAAAAGTTAAAAATTAAGGGGGGTTCTCAACTAGAAACTAGTTTTTATTAACGTTTTTTCTTCACGCTCTATCGTAAAAACGGTAATACGTACAAGCGTCAAACTTAGTGCGATTATAGAGCAAACTCTACAGAATAACAACATATACTAAAAACCGGCCAAGTGTGAGTCGGTCTTGCGCTAAAGGTCCCGGACCAAAAAATTTTTTTTTTCTAAATAATGTTGTGTTCTGTGGTGGTGTGGCACGGAACCCTCGGTGCGCGAGTAGCCCGACTCGCACTTGACCGGTTTTTTTATGCTGTGCCAAATCCTTAAATCCCTGTAGTGTAGGGTAAGTATCTAAGGTTTTATTGAGGAAAAACGTTTCCGCTTTATGGAGACTGCTAGCTAAAAATACCTTGATGGAACAAGGTTTCCATATTTACGTTATGATACTAACAATTTTTCTATGAATCATTTCTCGTTATATTAATTTCAAGTAACCCTTTATAAAAGAACAGTATTATTTACGGGGAATATCCCGTGAAATAGATCGCAGACTGGAATCACAAGCACTGCCTTTGTTTGCGTTATCGTTATAATGTCAGTGGTCGACAACATTTTTCTTTCTATGATACACCCAGGAAAAGGTACACCAAATACTTTTTAATAACAAGAAAATAATTTGGACATGATCCTAAAAATTATGAAGCATCAGTATAGTACCTATAGCTACCATTCTAAAATATGATAATATCGTCTTATAAGCAAAATGCCTAAAGGGCAAATTAAAATTAAATACGTAAACGGAAAATTAATTACAAGGCATTTATTTTATTATTGTAATTTGTTATTTATTGAAATCAACATGACATGCAGCACCAACTTCGAAATCGCAAAAATAGCAAATCTGCTGTTCCATAGAAAACTGCAAAACTAGCCTAGGTAGTCGGCCCAAATGTATATTATATATTTGTATATTTTTTTTGCTATTCCGTTCTTGATCCTATAGAGAAAGTTGTTAAGACAGTAATTCAGCATATTAAGTCCTCTTAATAATTAATATGATATTTCAGGCGCATTCATAAAACTTTAAGAATTGTCTCTATAAGACTTACATCTTTATCCTGAAAAATAAGCCAACTGTCCCATGGTAGAGAAAAAAAAATTTTCTCAAAAAGTTAAAGTTAAAGTAATAATTATCTCAAATAGTATATTGTCATTAATGAAACAAACTTTGAACAAACTATTTCCGATAAAAATTTTGCCCCGCCATATTGAAAATGTTGGCGACCCCTGCTCCAATGTTTACGCTACGCAGATGCAGCACACGTGCGGCGGCGCGTGCGCATGTTCGTGTCACAGACACACACACACACATGTGAAGAAGGAAGTAGACGGTGTGTTGCTTCATCAAAGTTCAAACGATTTTGGGTTTATATTTACTAGCTGAGAATATAGGAACCGAAGGTGATGATGGATGGATACTTTGTTTTCATAGACGTATTAGACATTTGACATATACCTGCATCCATATACATTTACACTATTAAAAAAAACTGTTGCAGAAGTGTGACTGTAAGTAAGTACATGGAAGATATTTACAAAAAAGTTTACGATACAATGTTTAGGTGTGACGGACTACAAATCTCAGATTTTTGATGTAAAACATCTATAGTCTGAAATTGATATCATTGGCATCCTTTTATAAACTAAGAGTCTACCCATCAAACTTAACAACTTTTACTATGGGAGCAAACCGATCAGAACAAAAAAAAAATCTGCTGTTGCATACATTTGAGTCGAGTAGGCATTGCAGTTTAGTTTGTTCAGTTTGATGGGTAGACTTTTAGTTTAAAAGGATGCTAATGATATCAATTTCACCCTGTATAGGCGCGCCTTGGCAGGTTCAAACGAACTCGTGTGCCGTGACGAAAAAATTGGCATGACGCTCTCACGCCACGTTCGAAATTGTCGAAAAAAGCACGCGCAATTGGGAGAGTGTGGTATTAACAGCTGAGACTTAGTTAGTCAATTTTCGTAAAAAGCGCGCGATATTGGGAGAGTGCAGTATTTCGTTGTTTCACATCTGCCGGGCGTCCCGAAACGGCCAATTTCTTTTTATTCTATTCGAAAAAGTACGCCTAAAGTAAGCCTAAATTAAAAAAGTGCTCAACAGATAAACTACAAAAGCCTTCAAGCCATTGTTATACAATACTTTTATAGGTTCTAAACATTCCACTTTTGGATAATTTCAAAATATGTATGTTTAGACCTGTAAAAAACCTATAAAAGTATTCTATGAAAATAGCTTGAAGGCTTTTGTAGTTTATCTGTTGAGCACTTTTTTAATGTAGGCTTTCTTTATTGAGAAATCTTTATTATTGTGGCGAGGGCGCCACTGGACTCCGATAGCCCTCTTAAGATCTACGCTTTTGTCGGTAGAGTTTTCGCCAATCTGATACGTCAAGACACGACATCAACCTTTTCCTTCACTTTTGCTTTATAACGTCTTCCTCTGCGTCTCTTCCGCTCTATTTTCCCTTCCAAAGGTAAAACTTCATAATTCAAACATTACCCTTTTAAACCCCACACAGTCGGTCAAGTACTAAATCGATTCCTACAAGGCCCTCGCTTCGCCTTCAGACAAGGCGTTTATGTATTCCATATACACTTCATTTACTACGCCGTGACGTCATAGACTATCTATAGATACTGGATAGTCGTGTATAGTTTCGTATCTGAAGAGTGATTAGATTACGTGAGTCATCCCTTATTTTAGGTATTGTCTTAGGTAGAGTCTGCAAAATAATAATTATATTTCTACAGGAAGTAAAAAAATATTTTTCAAGATTTTATTTTACCACTTTGTCGGTGTGATTAATATGTGTATCCATGCCAAATTACAGCTTTCTAGTACTAAGCATCTCTGAGCTAAGTCGCGGACAGACGGACAGACAGACGGACGGACATGGCGAAACTATAAGGGTTCCTTTTTGACTTCGGAACCCTAAAAACCGGCCAAGTACGAGTCGGGACTCGGGCAATTAGTGTTCCGTACTTCCAGTTGTTTAACATGGGTCATTGAAGACAACCACTATAAATTGACACTTACTTAGTATGTGGTCACATAGTCCCTGAAGATCATTATACACTTGGTCTCACTGGTGTTAGTTTTTTGGGTATAGAAAAAAAACTATCCAAGTTAGAACCACGCTGATAATTTTCCCGCCATCTACACGTTATTTCTGATGTTCTTGTATTTTTTTTAGATCTTATACGGCTATATTTTTTGAAATAAATATGGGGACAGCAATTTCTCGGATATAATTGAAAATTTTGTTAAACAAAGTTTTAATCACAGAGATACATATTTTTAGACTCGTATTTTATAGAGTAGAAAAAAAAAACTTTTTTTATTTACCCTTTCTACCTCCCCAAATTGCCCCCCAATATTAAAATTAAGCTTTTTTACTTCATTTATGTTTCAGCTTCAGCTTTTAGCAACAAGGGTTGCTACCTCTCAATCTGCCGAAACTCTAGGGTTGCAAGGTTAAAAAATGACTTCTTTGAACCTGGCAACCCTATAGTTGCGGCAGATTGGGAGGTGGCAACCCTTGTTTTTTCAGTACTTTAGAGCACTCTCCTTCCGGTGGCACCTCATTTACTTCCCTAACAGAAGAAGAAGGTGGAAAAAGTTAGGCCAAAAATCGTAATGGAAAAGGTACTTGCGGCAAGATTTTTCTAGGCAACTTGGCGGCGTTGAATTAACCCCTGTGTAAACATACACTAGAATCACATTTCGTTCGCCTATTAAATAGGTGCATAATTTAACGGTCGGATCTCGGACTAATAGTAGTCAGAAAAATTTGCAAGATTTTGCAATAATGGTGCTTTGAATAAATTGTTGTTGACTATATGCAAGGTGAAATTGATATCATTAGCATCCTTTTCAACTAAGAGTCTACCCAAATTTAATGTAGCGTTGCTACACTACACTCGCGAGTCAAAAGGGTAGGTAGGTGGTCTGGTAGCGCGGGGGCGACCGGCGTACGCGCCCCGTGGCCTCTCTCGAGGGTGAGTCACTGATTGCAACCCCTCCGCAGAGTGCGCACGCGTCTTGTTTACGCTCGACTTTTTAATATTTTTGTATGAGACATGGTAAAATAAAAAAATACGGGTCTTTTTATTTTCAATGAGCTTCACTGTCTCCGAAGTAACCCTGTATATTAAACCCCCTTTCAAACGTATTATGCCACTTATGGGGGGACTCTTGGACCACTTGTGCCCACTGTCCTTTCTTACCCTCTTAGGTTCATCTAGCATTATGGTAGAGTATCTCTTGTTTTCATCGACAGTGATGTCCGGCGAGCTGTTGATGAAGTTGGTCGCGGCGATCTTGTCCTCCGGCAGCGCGATGTAGTACAGGAAGTTTGACAAACCGCCACTGTGGACAAAGGAGTAAAGAACGTCCTCAGTCTTAGTATGAGAAAAAGGCTAACAAAAAAATGTTAGCGTATTAGTTGACGTATAGTTATGGAACTCATGTCGATTTGTATGTCATAATCTCTAGATTATAGTGGTAACATTAGCTATACCTCATTTAAACGGAGTGTCGCGTAATCACAGTTGGCGCACATCGTGTCTTGGTAAAATATGTTGGGTTTTTTATGTTTATTTTCGTATGAACCTCTAAGACGTTCCTAGGCTTTACGGTCTCTGAGAAAAATGCCTGTGACAGACTGACGGACGGACAGACACCGAGCTGATTCCATAAGTGTTCCGTTTTGCCAATTTTGGTACGGAACACTAACATCTGGATAGCTATAATACAGGGTCTTTGAAACGTGTTACATAAAGGGGGTGTCTCAGACTATAACAATGAGCAACTTTTAATATGGCGCCCAATGTTGAAGTATATTATTAATATGTTTGGAAGATTGCAGTCTTTACAATCCTCACTCGTACTCGTACAACAATAGATGTAAACTTGGTATTTACCAGTATAATGAGATGGAATTACTTACCAAGACAGAACTGAATGAGTTTTTGAACCCCCCTCCCGTACGTGCCGCATTCTTGCGGAGGGGGGGAATCAATTACAAGGGCTGTTGGGGTGAGGCAGGGTTGGTTAATGGATAAACTCGCTTTATAAATGTCACCGTGTTGAGCGAAATGATGTCAGGAAAAATAAAATTAGGATTTTTATTTGTTTTGTGACGCAAGTAAGTATTCACAAGCCAATAAGCAATACATTCGTATGTATAGAAATGTAAATCAAGCTCAAAAAGTGGCACCAAAAAAATTACACCGTGTTTGTTTGTTCCTTAAAAACTACACCTTGCCGCCAAAATTCATACAAAATGTCAATTTTTCATTAGGTGCCAAAAATGATGTTGCTTTTGTTTAGAGTTATTCTTCTATAGTTATTCTTATTCGTAGTTCGTAACTGCCTCCGTAGTCTAATGGTTAAGAGTATCGGGCGCTCGACTTGGAGGTCGTGGGTTCGATTCCCACCTGATGATATGTCACTTTGTGCGTTTTTCCCCAGTTGGTTAGGACATTGCAGGCTGAATCACCTGATTGTCCGAAAAGGAAAATGATTCCGTGCTTCGAATGGCACTGGCAGCTAGAAAGACTTGGATCGGACAGGAAAGAGTGGCAAAATGGGGAGGAGGCTTATACCCAAAGCTGATGATGATGATGGTACCCAATCCTTTGATGTCTTTCCCCAGAAGCTATCTCAGCGTGTGGCTTTATAGACGTTCATCAGGCAATACAGGGAAAGGATTTTATTTTCTACTATTAACAGATTCACAGATCTCCGTGTGGCAGCCCTAGCAAGTGAGGGCAGTAGGGCAGACACATAGCACGCTACATACACGTACGGCGGTCTATTTTGACATTTGAAATTATCCCCACTCTGGACGGCTCCGACCCCGTTTGGGTTTATTTTATTGGGGCAGTGCGTTCTTGACTCCATTCCTCCTGTGAATTGGGCATTTGTAATGTAATTGATGTGGTTATAATATGAATAAGTATAAGAAAATATAGAGCCTTTTCAGGAAGAGCATCATAAGCGCAGATTTGATAAAATCTTCTGTTGTAGTAAAATTTCAAATCGGCACATACGATGTTCTAGAAAACGCTCGATATTGCTTGTTAATAGATAACAATAAGATAATAACTTAATTTTACTACAATGATCCAGCTTCCTTGCAAGCAGTTGTAGCAAGACTGTTTTTGAGCATTTTGAAGGTTTCAAGATGTAATTACTAGTAAAATGGTGATAGGTGGCTAGCGCAGTGTGGGCTGACGACCTGGTGAAGGCGGCGGGAACCCATTGGATGAGGGTACCGCAGGACCGGTCATTGTGCCTATCCTTGGGGGAGGCCTATGTCCAGTAGTAGACGTCCATCGGCTGAGATGATGATGAGGTGGCTAGCCTTTCGCCCAAAATACTCCATATTACACCCTTATCCCTTAGTCGCCTCCTACGACACCCACAGGGGATTGTCCCATACTAAGTTGGAACCACACAACCATCATCCATCAGCCATCCAAGGACTTCAGTGATCATTTCCAATACCAAAGTCAAAGAGCGCCACGAAAAACCAGCCTCGGATCTACGATTTTTCCGACCCGGGGCAAAAACTTGACATTGGCGCCCCTCCCCTCCAAGGGAGTAGCAATATTTTTTTCCAGGGGTGGCCGGGTCAAGTTTTGGTTGTTGCAAAAATATCTAAAATTTTGAGCGAGCTCGAGATTCTACGGCACTCAGATTAGCTCGTCGTAATATGATCGAAAATATGGATCGAATTCTGCAATATTTGCCCCCCCCCCTAGATCCGGTGCTAAACTATACTAAACTAACACATCCATACATACATATGCTCAAGCCTATGTCCCACTGGGGTAGGCAGAGACAAACAGAATGCCACAATGACACCAACAACAGAACGCTACGATTCGGACACACATCTTTCGCCTCCTCAACAACGATAACTCTTCATAAAATCTCGTCAGTTCCGGGTACATTTTATTTGGCCCTTCTTCAGTATATTCCACTGTCAGTGGAATAAGCCTATACCACAGCCACAGCCTCGCCGAGTGACCACTGAACCTCAGATACTTTTAACGTAGGAACAAGCATTCATCAAGCCTCCAACGCTGGCAAAATCTGTTCACCACGAGCAAGTCAAAAATAAAACCGGTCAAGTGCGAGTTGGGCTACTCGCGCACCGAGGGTTCCGTGCCACACCACCACAGAACACAACATTATTAATTTAAAAAAAAACTTTTTTTGTCCGGGACATTTAGCGCGAGACTGACTTACACTTGGCCGGTTTTTAGTATTTTTTGTTATTCTGTAGAGTTAGCTCTATAATCACACTAAGTTTGACGCTTGTATGTATTACCGTTTTTACGATAATACGTTGCGTAAGCGTGAAGAAAAAACATTGATAAAAACTATTTTTGTTATGTTTTTACCCTTTGGGTATGGAACCCTAACTAGGTATGACATGCCATTGACAGAAGATAGAAATAGTAAAAATATTCCATTAATATCCTATCTTGATACTCATGCAAGTATAAAACTCAATAAAAATCAGATAGAATCAGTTCGATTTCGTTCGATATGAGATCAAATCAGAGCATGTCGAGTCGGCAACGCCGCGTCGGTTCGCAACAAGTAGCTCTGCGCTCAGAATAGTAATATACTTACTGGTGCCTTGTTTACATTGGGCTTACTAGCACAAACTACTACATCATACGTACTAGCATCTAAAGCCTGTTTACATGTCTACAAGTAGAAACAGGAGCCAGTCTTATTCTTTCATGTCGTATGACAATCTCTTACTCACACAGTACTTTCAAGCCGCCATGCCAGAATTATAAAAGTGAAACAAAAAGCTGGGAGCAAGCGAAGCAAGCTCATTATGGAGGTCATGCCGAAATCGAATTGATTTTTGTTATATGTGAAACAAAAAGTGGAGCGAACAAGCTTAGTTTCAGAATTCATAAATAAAACAACAAGAGATTGAGCGAGCGAACTCGAAAATTCGCAATATTTTAGACTCCATTTCTGACTTTCTTTGACTAAGTATGTGTGAGGCCTCCACTCGAAACTGCAGTCCCAAGACCGGAGGCTCCTAATGCCTCATACTTACTGGACATACAATACAGGGTCCTTCTTAATATGCTGACACTTTTTTAAGGGGATGATCAGACCGTCAAACTGATCAACTTTCTCTATGGCACCAACATCGAGATCGCAAAAAAAATCTGCTGTCCCACACATTTCGCTCGAGTAGGTTTGCAGTTTTGTACCTATGGACGAGCTGATTTTTTTAAATGATATTTAGGATTTGATTAAAAAGGACTTCTCTTCTCGAGATTTGGGACACTGGACGGAAAAAAGGAGAAGAACGTAGCTAAGTACATAAATAAAGCTAAATCATCTTTAAAAGAACCTATCCACACCACACCAACGTTTTCAATCTTACACCTACGACAAAAAATTTCTACCACTACGCCAGTAACCGTGCAGTAACAACACGCTCTACTAACCCAATGTAAACTCGGCATAACCGACACAATAACCATCCCAGTTTCCAGTCTGCCGGCACAAAGCGGACAAAAGTCCGCTGCGAATGTTTCTGTCGGAACTGAAACAGTGTTGTACTTTATTAAAACCTTCAAATGGAGGTTTATTATGTGTTTACAGAATAATTATAAACCAGGGGGTCCACCCGAACTTCGCAATTGTGTGAACGTTTTCGTTCCAATGTCAACTCTATTACAATGAAGTTCGGACCGAAACGGTCGCGATATATCGAAAATCTAAAGTCCGGGTAAGGGGCCAGAATCGTCGAGTGGAATCAAGTGGCAAGTGGGTTCGCGGACGGTCGTGTAGATCGTGCGTTTTCTGACTGACCACGAGGCCCCGCTATTTTGTATTACATCAAAATGATCAACTCTATAAAACATAAACATAAACATTTATTTTCCAAAACACATGCATTTACAGAGTAAGTAGATCAGCAGTCTGTACTGGAGTTTTCTGCCTCACAGACTGCTATGTCAGAGTATTGTCAAGCCGCCTCTATAGACTTTTGTTCCGGCTCAACAAATTAGTTACCTACACCGCCATCTATTGACACTCTCCGGGAAACTGCTCAGTGTGCTTTCCGAAGCACGGAGGCGCTCGTGTCGAAATAATACTGAAACGGTCGTCAAGGGCCGAAGATGCGTAAAGGTCGTAGTACCAGGTCGGACAAGCGCACTCGTCTTGGCAGATAACATACCTATGTACCCTATGTATGGAATTTAGAAAAGTATAATTTTTAACATTACACAAACTGAAATTGAACTGCAAAATTTTCGCCTGAAAAATGTTTTGTTTTATTACCTACCTATTAGTTGTAGCTTTTTTGTTATAGTAGGCGTTAGTTAGACAAATGGCAAAATTACATGAGACTAATGCCTATGACTCCCTTTTGCAATGTAGAAAAGTTTCCAAGACTCCTTCTTCCTCTTATCTTAAATTTTGTAACGTAAGAGTGTTGATTGGTTTGTTGGGCTATTGCAAGCAAGGGTCGTTATGTAGGTAACACTGCGACCATTGCTGGTCCTATGTGTTCGCCCCATGCTCATACCTATATTTTACACATACCTCGGAACTTATGGTATTTTCTTTTCATTCTCGGGAATTCAGGTTTCCTCACGATGTGTTCCTGCCCGTAAGTACATTAATTACGAAGAAATTAGTGGTACATGCCAGGAATCGAACCGCCGCATCTTGATTGGTATGCATCTTCCGTATGGGCTATCATCGCTACTCGTATAACGTAAGAGTGTTGATTGCGGATCCAATGTTTTATTTATTTATCGAAGGCTAACACAAGAAGTTGACTAATTAAGGCCAAAACCGTCCTTCCCTAAAATCAAAACTAAACTAATCAATAAGTCGGCGGGCGGTACCGGCTTGACTCTGAATTATTTACGAAATACTACCTACTTTGTTGGCTATTATTAATGCCTACCGAAGTTTCTTACGTGAACTTCGAAATAATACCTTAACTACATAAACTGTGTTCTGTTGGTAAAGTTACGAGATGTAAACAAAAATCTAACCTCAACAAACCTGGAACTATACACCACTACTTTGTAATTACCAACAAAATATAAGGGTGTATTCAGATAATGAAACTAAACAACTTTCCCGGAACATGGGTTACAACAAACTTTTTTTTTTACCTCCCATAGAAAATCGATCCGCTCTTTTGTATGGAAGGTCCAAAAAATGTTCTCAGATGATATACTCCTACGGTGTTTGTAATCGGAGATATTTTGATAACTCAGTAGGTACAATCCACGTTTCTCCTAAATAGTACCGAAACCTAAGTGTGACGGGTAGTGAGCCCGTTGCCAAATTAAACGTACGTATTGAAAAATAATAGGGTCCCGTTTTCACCCTTGTGGTACGGAACCATAAAAAAACCAGAGTAAGAACCAGAGTAGCCGACATAGCCCAAAGAATTGCTAAACTAAAGTGGTAATGGGTGGGGCATATCGCTCACAGAACCGATGGCCGATGGGACTGAAGAGTTCTCGAGTGGCGACTGCGTACCGGAAAGCGCAGCGTTCGTAGGTCTCACAATGTGCACTGACGACCTGGTGAAGGCGGCGGGAACCCGTTGAATGAGGGCAACGCAGGACCGATCGTTGTGGCGATCCTTGAGGGAGGCCTATGTCCAGATTGTCCAGCAGTATACATCTATCGGCTGAGATGACGATGATGTTTTCCGGTACGAATTCGCCACTCGATAACTTCAGTTAAGCACCGATTTCCAATACATCATCATGATATAGTCATCATGGCGGAGACTATGGAGGAGCTCAGTCAAATGCTCGATGATCTCAGCAGAGCCTCCGAACGAGTTGCTCTGAAGATGAACAGTATGGACAAGACGAAGATCATGTCAAATGCCCATGTTGTACCCACTCCTGTAATGATCGGAAACTCTGCGCTCGAAGTTGTTGACCATTATGTTTCCAATACTACTAACAATTAATAGGTAACCTATTTCCTCTTACAACTAGGGCAGGTCCGTAACATAATGTAGAACATATAAACACAAGTGTTTGCTACACGTAACTCCCATTCATATCACTTACATGGTTAGTTACATGCCTGCTTGCCGACTCCCTTTTACATAGAATTTATTGCTGGCGTCAGTTAATTAGGCTCGGTTTAATGTACGGTAGTTTGTATTTAAGGTTACTATTTATGGGAAGGTGTTTGGGAAATTAGAATTAGAACAAGTTTTTGTTTCGTATAGTCGCCTCGTGATAATTTTTTCACCGAAGAAAAGACAAATATGCCAACGTCGAGAAAAAATAAAAAAATGTGCCGTCGCATAGAGTCGAGACAGTACCTACTGCAGTTTTGTATGAAAGAGCAGATTTTTTTTTCACGATTTCGATGTTGGCTCCATAGTGAAAGTTGTTCAGTTTGATGGTCTGAAGCACCCCCTTAAGTATTACTACGGTGTTTTGTTACACCCTGTATATTGTTCACTTGCACGACACTTTGTTACGCAAAACAATATCAATCTTACGAACCAAAACTCACAATAAACAATAAAAATTCGATAAAATATGTGGACTCCAAACGTAGCTAACGAATGCCCGCCAAAAACTCTTCTGGTTTTGAAACAAAGGTCGACGAGCGGATTTAATTCCCTGTTCGTACTGTAAGTAAAGCTGAAAGTCACCCAAAGGGCAATGGAGAAAGGGCGATGGACAATTATGTTCGTACACAAAGCGTATGTTTTGTCCTCCTATAGATAAAGAGTTGCTGCACTAGTTGTCAAGTAGCCTATTCTCCCAATCCATCACATCCTCGCTTACCAACAGCAATACCCAACAATGTTGCATTATTTGTTGCATAATACACGATCCGCGTCCCATTTCCCTCAAAATGGCTTCTAGAAATATGGGTCGATTGTAACAACTTCACAATAGGTAGGTATGTTATTAACGTGCGTGGATTTATTATTCAGGAGTGCGATTTTTGAATCTCATTCGCTGAGTTCAGCAGTTGAAAATGTCAAAATTACTATGGAGATACGCATCTTTCTTCTGCTGATTTGACTTTACAAAAATCGCACTCCTGAAGTATGATTTTTGAAAGTCAAATCAGCAGTAGAAAGATGCATATCTCCACAGTAGGTACTAGTCATTCACTTCGAGTTGGCCGCTACCTCCCTTCCCGCTTCCCCGCACCGCACCCCTTAGAGACCCTAATAAACGCAATTTTATAACCTTTAGCAACGCAACCACGTACGGCATATCCGTCCCGGTCACTAATATCGCTTTTAATTTTAAATTTTTATTTGCCTTTTATATTATTTTTTGTCGACGGGACCAATTAATGTGCCTGTGAGGAAATTTTGTAACGGTCATCGACGGCCAACTGGTCGTGAACGGGTAGTATATTTGACATTTTCAACTGCTGAACTCAGCGAATGAGATTCAAAAATCGCATTCCTTGTTAGAATCGAGGTATTATGGCAAATAAATATGTTCTAGTCTGTTCCAAGTTTCTAACTACATAAAATCAATCTCTTCCAATCGTAAGTATACCTACAGGCTTAGCTCACTCAGTGTTAACCGCATCAAATCGGTTCAGTAGTTTTTGAGGTAAGACTATGGGATCAATCACACAGATATGTAGGTAATAGAATGCATGCATGCATGCGTATGCTCACGGCTATCTATATTCCCAGAGCCCAGGGATATTCTGAAAACTCAGAACATCTACGTTTCACTAGTAGTACTGAAACTCTGTCCAGTGACCAAGTGTGACCGGTAGAGAGCCTGTCGCTGGAATAGGTCGTCGTCTGTCGTAGGCCGTCGCATGGTCGTAGGCATAGAATATTGCCAAAAATAGATTCTAGGCAAGATTAACTGATGTTCAAAGAGAAAAATCTAGGTACCTACCTTGGTATTCAAAACAGGGTGTTTAGTTTTAGAAGGACTTCTATCACCCGAAGAGTTTTAATGGTTTCGACACATTAGACGATCGATGGTTTTTCGATGCAAAAAGCACGATTAATTGTAGTTGTAGGTACCTAAGTATCGATGTGGCGAACGGCTTCCCAACCTACCTACGTACTAATCATGCTTTTTTATGGACAAAACGTCGATCGCCGTCGTTCAATGTGTCGTAGCCCTAAGTTGACCCTATACAAATGACATCATGCGAATTCGTAAATAACTAATTCCAATTGTCTTCCAGAAATAAGAACAAAGAGAACTTGTCAAAATGAAATTTGCATCATCGTCTTCGTCTAGTCTAGACAAAGAGACGTAATTTGTGTATGAACATCATTTTGGGAGGGAGAATAAGAATAAGAATAAGAATAAGAATAAGAATATTTATTGTTCAAACTGTGTACAAAAGATGTTAAAATAAGACAGAATCAACAGTTTGGTCCGCAGCACGGACGTACAATATTAGGTGGCTTACATTGTAAACCAAAATAAAACATTTGAATGTCAACAACTAATAAACAATACTATTACAATAAAATGTATTTCTACTTTGATCTCAAACATTACTTACATAATAGAGATGTGATGTGAGGTGACGTCATTTATATGAGTAAAAGCAAAATATATCAAGTAGGTACGTTTTGTACAGTCCGGAAAATAGCTTCACTTTTATTTTATTTAGTACACTAATCCTAAGTTTTCCCTAGAATTTTTTCAGCGTTACCTATGCAGGTTTCCTCGCGATGTTTTCCTTTACCGTTTGGGAGCACTCGGTATTACGTTCATAGGTTCGTTAGACAAACTCATTGGTACATGGCATGTTTCCCGTGCGGATTCAAACCCGGACCTTTATAATGAGCGTTTTTCTTTTGGTTTTCTAGTGGATCGATAGATGGCGTTACGGTCTGTGCGAATAAAAGTCAAAATATCAAAATGTGTTTCTTTAAAATAATAAAGAGGGAGAAGATGATCAAAAAGATGCCAACTCATCTTTTGATTTAATATTTTATTATTTACGAATCATTTCAATCGAAAATATAAAACTTTTCACGTCTGACATTGTTGTATGGGCTCGATCCCTTGGCCTTTTAAAAAAAGCCAGGCACAGTCTTGACATGATTTTGACAGGATCAGTCCTACGTCTCTATGGACTGTCTATGGAGCGATAATCATGTCATCTGTCGAGTTTTTTAGGAACTAAAATTAAAAAAGAAAAGAAAAACGCTCATTGAGTGCCCATACTTCCTTCACGGTTTAGAAGCAGTCGGTATTACTTACCTACATAAGTTAGACAAAACTAATTAATACATGGCATGTCGTCCGTTCGGATTCGAACCTGGACATTCATTGTACTCTCCGTAACGCGCCACCGACTGATTTTAAGTTATGCAAAAGTAACATTCCTGTTCTGGAGAGCGATTTTTGAATCTCATTCGGTGAGTTCAGCAGTTGAAAATGTCAAAATTACTATGGCGAAGCGCATCTTTCTACGGCTGATTTGACTTTCAAAAATCGCACTCCTGAAGTATGATTTTTGAAAGTCAAATCAGATACAAATATGAATACAAAATCATTTATTTGTGATACACAGACACAGGTATAAATTATATGATGGTACATGCATTTTTAGTGTCACTGTGATCTGCCATAGGGCTTACAAATTTAGGTACCTAATTATAAATGTATGGAATATAAATAATAATGACAGAAACAGAATCAGTAATTAGCGATATTGCGCAAACCTAACAAAGTTTATAAACATAATTAGAACAATGATTTTTGAATTTTTCAGCAGTAGAAAGATGCATATCTCCACAGTAATTTTGACTTTTTAAACTGCTGAACTCAGCGAATGAGATTCAAAAATCGCACTCCTGTTCCAGAAACCAGAACAAAGAAAACTTGTCAATAATAAAGGTTTGCATCATCGTCTAGGCGACACGCATATTCTTTACATCTGGAACGCAATTGGAGTGTTATTTGGAAGGGGAAAATGACGTCATTCGGTGAAATAAGGGCAATATTAGGATGCGTTTGAAGAGCCAGTGGCAAATGTAGGTCATTGAGAACTGTCCTATTTTTATCTTTACCTATACCTACTTATTATGCTGCTGGCTACACTGAAAAAAATGTTTTGTTAATATACCCAAACTTTAGTGACTAGGTACCGAACTGTTTTGTAGCACATAACCAAACATTTGGTTGTAATATCCAATTTTAAAGCTATTTATAACAAATTGTTTGATTAGGTGCTACAAAAAAATTCGGTAGTCACTAAAGTTTGGGTATATTAACAAAACATTTTTTTCAGTGTACATTGTGTGTGGTGAATAGATGTTGAACACGTGTATGTCGCCTCGTCAGACATCCAACAAACAAGAAACAACCAAGTGATAAATAAAATACAGGGTGTAAGGAAAAGTATCATTAACCTTTAAATCACAACTCTACCCATCAAACTGAACAACTTTTACTATACTAAACCGCAGCACCTACTCGGCTCAATGTATGAGACAGCAGATTTTTTTGTTGTTACGACAGGTTTTCTCCTGTAGTAAAAGTTGATCAGTTTGATGGGTAGAGTTAAAGGTTAATGATACTTTTCATAATTTTACTATTGTTTCACTAGTAGTGTAAAATAGTATCTTATCTACAGGGTGTAACAAAACACCCTAGTAATACTTAAGGAGTTGCTTCAGACCATCAAACTGAACAATTTTTAGTATGCAGCCAACATCGAGAAAAAAATTAAAAAAAAAATCGCTGTCCCATTTGAGTCGAGCCGGTATTGCAGTTTTGTATGAAACAGGTGATATTTTTTTCGCGATTTCGAAGTTGGCTCCATAGTGAAAGTTGTTCCGTTTGATGGTCTGAAGCACCCCCTTAAGTATTAACTAGGGTGTTTTGTTACACCCTGTATAGGCAACACTATAGCACAGTTTCTGAACCCCGCGGAAAGGCATTACGGTCGTGAGTTTCAGCCTAAAGAGTTATCCCTCCAACATTAGAACCAACTATGCAAAATCTCTCAATTATAAATTCTCTGAACAGTACATTTGCAAATCTGCCTCCGAATTTATCCCCGAATGTCCCTGCCTGACCTAGATGTGTGCGTAATCCGCAACAGTTAGGTACGTCCACTACGATGTTTGTATGTGTTTGTGAATTCCTTGATTTTGTATGTCCTAGCCGTAGTAAAGGGAGAACAGTAGGACTTCTTGTAGTTTTTGTGTTCAGCTCAGCTGTGCTTTTTGTAAGAAACTTTTCATCTTTTTGTGATGAACTTGACTATGGATGGATAGATAGAACCTGTAATTTCCTCAATTTAATATCAAAGAAGGTGCTTACTTAGTTTAACCGAAATATTATTTATTAGCACACCGAAAAAATACAAAAAGTAACGTGAGCACATGACTCTCAGTTATACCTAAGAGCGTCTGTTTTGTACCATTTGATTGTTTGTCTTCTTAAACCATAGTTAAATGGTCCAAGTGTGTCATCCAGAATTCATCAAGTGCGTAAACTTATTTATGTTGTCTCAGATAGCACCGAACACCGATAATGCTAAGTCAGAGTTCACGGCTTGTTTTATTACCTCCACCATTTCGCACAGAGCACACAAATGATAAAGATGACACCTTTGCCCTGTATTGGAATCAAAACAGCCAGGACTGGCTTTCCAGCAAAGCTGTGCAAGGTAGCGAGGAGATGAAGGATGGAAAAATTCACCAATAGAAATAGCTTTAATTTCCTTATGACACAATCAAACGTGCGAGAAATTGGTGGATTTTTTCCTCGATCACAGCCTAGTTACTTTGCACAGCTCGGGTGGAAAACTAACCCTAAGGACATAACTTAGCTAGGTACCCTACTTACACTACTGGACCAGATTCTAATAACAGTGAAGGACTCTGGCAGAAATCATTGTGTCTCCGATTGCAACTGAGTATTTGTATTGTACGTAGTACGAAATGTAAATAAATGATGAGTGTCCATGAAGACTTCCTACTTTTCTACATTTACTATATTTGCATCGTGGTCCACATAGCGTAACGATCTGTCTGTGTGTGGGTTTAAGAGGATTTGTGTAAGGGAGCGGGTTTGGAATTACGGTTTGCAAATTGTTAGGTAAAGTAGGCTTTATTTCTGTTGTCATAGATCACTTAATTGATGCAAGATTATTATTAACTAAGCTTGTTATCTACTCTTTCGTTTAGATCTCTTCTTGTTGTTAAAGTAGGTATTTTTATGACACCTCAATAGAATATCTGGCTTGACTTTTGATGAGAGAGCAATTATTGCCTAAAATGTGCAATTGCATCACGGATGTTATTATGTCCCATGGTAATGGTACATAGATGCGATTGTCCCAAGACTCCCAAAGCTGTAACGGTCACATGGGTGTACCTAATTGGGTCTACAGACGCAGTTGTCCCAAGGCTGTAACAGTTACATGGATGTAATTGGGTCCATAAATGCAATTGTCTTATGGCTGTAACAGTCACATGTATGAATTGGGTCCATAAACGCAATTGCCCCATGGATGGCTGTAACGGTCACATGGATGTAATCGGGTCCATAAACGTAACTGCCCCATGGCTGTAACATTGACATGGATGTAATTGGGTCCATAAAAGCAATTGTCCCAAGGCTGTAACAGTCACATGGATGTAATTGGGTCCATTCCATAAACGCAATTGCCCCATGGCTGTAACATTCACATGGATGTAATTGGGTCCATAAACGCTATTGTCCCATGGCTGTAACGGTCACATGGATGTAATTTTATAGTTATGCAATATCTGTTATCAACAATTTATAAGTTATCTATTTTGTTCTGATCTCGATTAAGTATTATCATTAGTAAATTACCTATGTATTATTAGCATGTAAGTATTTTGGAAATTGCTCTGTAAATTTACATGTAATGTTTTATAATAAATAAATAAATAAATAAATAAATAAATTAATTAATTAATTGGGTCTATAAACGCTATTGTCCCATGGCTGTAACGGTCACATGGATGTTATTGGCCCAATAGACGCAATTGCCCCAAAGATTACATTTTGTTTTGCATTTTTACAACCCCATCTTTTTGTTATAAATAAATTCTAAACAGTTTTATGTAAGTACGAGCTTTTACCTGCGACTTCGTCCGCATAAATTATATACCAGATTTTAAGTCAGATGATAAGCTATCAAACAAAAAAAGTTTCATCAAAATCAGTTCAGTAGTTTTTGTGTGATACTCGAACAAACAAACACCCAAACAAACAAACAAACAAACAAACGAACAAACAAACAAACAAACAAACAAACAAACAAACAAACAGACAGACAAAAAATCCAAAAATTGGTGATTTGGAATCAGGGACATCTAAAAACCATATCGTAATTTTTTTTTGTAAATATCTTCAATGTACAGACAAATTTCTGTTACAGTTTTATAATAGTTTAGATATCACCTTTATCACCCAACGATTATTAATTTAATCAGGCGTTACTTTGCGGAAATCCATGACTCCGCAACCCGCATCTTTGTCTACTACGTATTTAGAAGTGGAGGTCTCGATACAATCTTGACCCCATAGATGTTATTTCCCCAGCTTCCGATGACCCACCTTAAGACGTTTTGTTTGAAAATTGCCAAAGTCAATAAAGGTTTAAAATAAGCTGTAGAGTGTAAATGTCTTTGTGAAAGAAAAACGAAAATTAAAGTGGGTTGTATTCTCTTCCCACGAAATCGGTCTATGAGTACTGTGAAGTACTCACAGTCCGTCAACTTTTCATTTTGTACACTGTCCTTCTCCAACATTCTGTGACTCCACTCAACACCAATAATGTTCCAAAAAGAAACCATCTTATCGCACGTTCCACTCAATACAATACAACACAACCTTCAGTCATAGATTCTTCTGTTTTCTTGGCCCATTCTTATATAACATCATACACACTCTTAACAATAGACAATGCAAAACTTCCTTAAAAAATTGGTTACAAAATCTATCCTACAACGAAACAGAAACTCTTCTTCTCCCCCCTGAATAAGCAATAACATAACACTCTCTCCCTCTTTTTCACACACTCTCATACACCCCCACATAAACACACACACCTACTTATTCACACACAAATACAAACAACACATCTTACATGTACAGTCAAGAGCACGTTAAGCTTGACACTTTGGACTTTGTACCGTTCTTATTTAGTGCGCCATAAGCGTTACAATCGAACTGCAAGTGTAAAGCTTGATGTGCTCTTGACTGTACCTACACAATTTGTACAATTAAAATGTGACAGTTACAGCTTATGTCAATATCTCAGGCAGGTAGTCCCTGCCTTTCATGGCATCAGCTGAACCTACCAATATGCCTAGCCTATTATTTTAATATAGAGCACAACATTATAATAGTACCTAATCCTTCTGTAAATGGCTTTTTGTGATCAATAAATATTATTCTTATTCTTCGCCGACTCTACAGATAGAGTAGGCCTAGCATGTCACTCCCGAGAAAACGATAAAAATCTAGATGTGCCTGTTACATGACGTTTTTCTCGTTTTGTCGCTTTATCGTGCATTAATGCTAGAGACCTACAACTTGTATAAGTTTTCCTGCTTGCGGTGCGTTATTTCCCCTTTATAATTGGCGGCAAGTCGCGCCCGAAGCGGAGTACACTTGACCTGTACAATACAGCCTTTGTGTTCTTTGGTTAACCGACTGTGGAAAGTAGGTTGTTGTTTAATTATGTGAACTTGTACAGTTGGCGTAAATTATGAGCCTTAGCTTAGTTACGTCATAAGGTTGATGACTGATCCTAGACATTCATTATTTTTATTTTGAACACTTATACAGGTTGTAAGTGACAGCCTAGCAAATACTAAACGTTGAATTTTAGGAGCCGCGCGATGCTTTAAGGTTGAAACCAACATACTGGACAACTTTCACAGTGGAGCCACCCTAAGAGAACGCGAAAGAAAAATCAGCTGCACCATACCAAACAGCTATACCTACTTGATTCAAATGTATGAAACAGCTGATTTTTTTTCATGTTTCCTGAATGTGGCTCCATAGTGAAAGTTGTTCAGGTTGATTGTCTGAATTCACTGTTTCAGTATTTGCCAGGCTGCTACTTACACCCTGTATTTTGTTTATTTTTAAAGATATTCGAAAAATATCGCTGCCATTCCATACTATGGCCGCTGTACGCTGGTTGCGCACAGCGGCTTGCTGGTTGGATGGTGACCGCTTGGAGAAAGTGGTAAGGAAATATTGCGATAATCAAATGAAAAATGAACCAAAAGGGACATGAAATAAACAAAGTTTATTATAAAATATAATTATATTGTCATATCACATTGGTCAATTAAACTATTAGAATATAAGTAGGTATAAAATTGTATTAATATTCTTAGAAATTAATGTCAAGTCAATTAAGAATGTTTTGTCAACTGTAAGGCTCAATTCTCACTGGCGCAGAGTAGAAGCGACGCGACGCGAAATAATTCGCCCCATTGAACCTTGATTTCTGCGCGCGGTGACGCGCGAACTCGAGCAAACCTTGCAGGCGAAGATGATCGCGCGCAGACGCCCGTCGCTTAGCGTTTTAAAATTTTCGCAACACAAATTCGTACCGTATTAATAGAGAAATAGGTAGATATGACGACCCGGTTGGTGTAATGGTTACCACGCCGGACTGCCAAACCAGGGTCCTGGGTTCGAATCCCGGTTCGGTCATGGATGTTTACATGTTTGTGCCGTTGTTGTATGGTTTCCATAATAAACAGCCTATTAATAGTGCTTTCTTGGGATCATTACAATGTATGTGCCTGTGAGCGTAAAAAAAAAAAAAAAAAAAAAAAAAAAAAAAAAATGAATTTAGAACATTTGAAAAACGTGACGCTTCACGCTGCGTCGCGACGCTTCGACTCTGCGCCAGTGGGAATTGAGCCTTAGGATGGCTTGTACCAAAAAGATGGTATAAATTTTCTCAATAGGTACGCATTTTAGTGCTCCCTATAACACATAACTGCGAATTCGCATCGCAAATATCTGCGAACGCTACGATTGAAAATCATACATAAGTCATCGTAATAAGAATCGAGCGCTCGCAGAAATTATTTCAGAGAACTAAAAATTCTTACATTGACATCAATGTATATTTATGAAACATGCCTGTTTATTCGCCGCTACTCGAATTTATTCCCGCACGTAACTAGTTTAAGACGTAACGATCAATTGATCCCTAAAGCCTCAAAAACTGCACTGTATCGCGACAGCTTCTTTGTGCAGGCACCTAAAATTTACAACAAATTACCTCCACAAATAAGGCGCTGTACAGATTTAGAACAATTTAAAACGAAACTGTGGCTTTATCTTATTGATAGAGCATTCTACAGCTTGCAGGAATATTATAGCTCTCAGGATAATTAATTAAATTTACGTGGGGATAGATAGAAACTAGTAGAAATCATTGAAATTTTGTTGACATTGATAATGATTATAGTATATATTATATATATTTTTTTCCTTTACCTATTTTATTATTATCTGACATTTGTTATTGTTTTTGTTGTAATTTCGACTGATATTGTTAAAATTATTATTAATTTATTGAATGTAATTTTGACATCAATAATCCTTAAATATTTTCATTTATTTGTGTTTTTTTACCATCTGTACCTAATTCTCTAATATTGACAATATATCAATGTACCTACTTAGTATTGGACTGTAGAAACTATAATGTAATATAATCTATGTAGGTATACTAAACAATTGTAAATTGTAATTGTAGAATTGTAAAGTAAATGCTCTGCATGCCCTCTCTCCAATTAATATTGCATGCTCATGGGCAGATCACAGAGCTCTATCTAAAATACTGTTCACCACCTTTATATTACCTGTGTCGCAATAAAGTTTTTGAAGTTTGAAGTTTGAAGTTATTTGCGATGCGATGCGAAGCGAATTCGCAGTTATGTGTGAGAGCCCTTAACAATTTTATTTCATAAGGGTTGAACATCATCTGGCAGCACCGCATCGCCTTTTTCTGTCGCTCCATCCTTTTCTGTCACTCAGGAACGTCATTTGCTAGAGTAAATAAGATAGACGGAACGCGATCGCGCGCAGCGGTGCTGCGGCGTGCTGTCGCGCTCCGTCTACCTTATTTGCTTTAAGCAAATGACGTTCCTGAGTGACAGAAAAGGATGGAGCGACAGAAAAAGGCGATGCGGTGTGCCAGATGAAGTTCAACCGAAACCATGATGTTCAACTGCGAATTCGCATCGCATCGCAAATAATTGCGAACGCTACGATTGAAAACCATTCATAAAGTCATCGTAATAAGAATCGAGCGCTCGCAGATATTTGCGATGCGATGCGATGCGAATTCGCAGTTATGTGTGGGAGCACTTAACTATTTTTTTTTACATTTCATAAGATGACATTATTGGAGGTGTGAAACATCTTTCAACAGGTAGCTAGCACAAACAAACTAGCACAAAGTTAGTGTGAACTAGGAAAAGGTATACAGGGTGTAAAGTGACAGCCTAGCAAATATTGAAACGGTGAATTCAGACCATCAAACTGAACAACTTTCACTATGGAGCCTACCTCAGGATACGCGAAAAAAAATCAGCTGTCCCATATAAAACTGCCGTACCTACCTCAAATGTGACAGACGATTTTTTTTCGCGTTTCCTGAGGTAGGCTCCATAGTGAAAGTTGTTCAGTTTGATGGTCTGAGTTCACCGTTTCAGTATTTGCTAGGCTGTCACTTACAGCCTGTGTAAACCATGGTGTGAACCATAAAAACTGTAAGAATTTATTTAACTAGCTATTTAACTGACAATATGGTCATACAACTTTAATACAACCAGTGATATAAAAATACTTCTAATTATTAATTGTAGCTATTTGGTGCTTTACTTTGTTGTGAATTTATAATTATTAATATATTTAAGAATAGCCTACCTATACTACCTATTACTAAACAGATTCATAAATACAATTAAATATGATCAATTTTAAATTATAAGTCACAAGAGTATACAATATAAGTCAATCTAAATATGGTCATAGAAATGGTAGGTACTTAAAATCTTAGCTTAAATAATAGTATTATTCATAATTTAAAAAAAGAATAAAAAAAAGTCAAATTCTAGCCTGTAAAAAACAAGAATACAAAAATAATTTTAAGGCCACTTGTATAATGTACCTAATTTTATTATTTAAACACTTTTCTGAATTTTTAACAAATTAATTAAAATGAAAACCGATCGTACAGAAAATACATGTAAGTGACAGCCTAGCAAATACTAAAACGGTGAACTCAGACCATCAAACTGAACAACTTTCACTATGGGCCCTACCTCAGGAAACGCGAAAAAAAATCTGCAGTCCCATACAAAACTGCTGTACCTACCTACCCGACTAAAATGTATGGGACATTCGAAGGGGACAGCTGATTTTTTTCGCTTTTCCTGAGGTAGGCTCCATAGTGAAAGTTGTTCAGTTTGATGATCTGAGTTCACCGTTTCAGTATTTGCTAGGCTGTCACTTAAACTTAATATGCTAATGGATTTTTAAGGGGATGATCAGACCATCAAACTGAACAACTTTCTCTATGGTACCAAATTGAAATCGCAAAATAACGTTTCAACTGTCCCGTACATTTAGGTCGAGTGTTTTTAGTTTAGTATGGAACAGCTGATTTTCTTTTCGCGATTTCGATGTTGGCAGTAAAAGTTGTTCAGTTTGATGGTCTGAAGCATCATCCCTTAAGATATACAGGGTGTAAAATTAAATGGGACACTTACTTAAAGGGTGCTTCAGACCATCAAACTGAACAACTTTCTCTATGAGACCAATATCGAAACCGCAAAAATTAATCTGCTGTCCCATACATTTCAGTCGAGTTATGTTTGCAGTTTTGTATAGGAAAGCGGATTTTTTTTTTGCGATTTCAGTGTTGGTCCCATAGTAAAAGTTGTTCAGTTTGATGGTCTGAAGCATCTTCCCTTAAGACATAATAACGCATTCAAAAAGTCCTCCTCACCCATTTTGTATGGAAACAAAAATTTTTCACTAGCCTCAAGTATGTTTTAGCCATACAGGAACCATCTTTATGATCAATAGACCAATCTCTAATAGTTTATTCGATTATGTTACAAACGATTTTCATTTGGTTCAAAAATTAGTCGAGACATAATAAAACTACTGATATGTAGATATAATTTCAATGTCCAATCGAATGTCCAGCATATCAAGTAAGTCATAACCTGTGGGACCCCATTGCTGGGCACATGCCCTAACGAATAAGGGCCTTAGCCCACGGTTACTTCTTGCAACTATACAGAATGATATGATCATATTTAAAGGGGTGCTTCCGACCATAAAATTGAACAACTTTCACTACTGAGCCAACATCGAAATCGCTAAAAATACGCAGCTCCATACAAAACTAATAGGTACAGTCTATTATCGATTGGGAAAAATCTTCGAATGGTGATAACACAGTTTGGAGAAAAACGCGTCTGGGAATTTATAAGTGTGTGGAAAAAAACTAATAAGAAAATATGCGAATGGGTAAAAAAGGGGGGGAAAACGCGACTGGACTTTTTTCTACAAGGAATAACAAAAAATTAAAACCGCCTTCAAAAAAACTAAAAAGTTAAAAAATAATATTGCAGCCAATGACTTTTTGGTTCGCATCATAAGAACATTAATTTGTTTTATTGAAGTCGCTGTCAAGCCGGTACGATTCGCGACAGGGCTTGCATTTTTTGGCTTGGCTTGACACAAACTTCTATAAAACAAATTAATGTTCTTATGATGCGAACGAAAAAGTCATTGGCTGCAATATTATTTTTTAACTTTTTAGTTTTTTTGAAGGCGGTTTTAATTTTTTGTTAAAATTTTGTTTATTTCACAATTTTCAGTGGTGAATTCATTAGTTCGATTTAATAGGAGTGCTTTAAATTAAAAAACGCACTAGTTGGCAGTACGATTTTCGAAGGTTCCCCTCGATTTCTCTGGGATGCCATCATCAGATCCTGGTTTCCTTATCATGGTACCACCCTCGGGACATCTCCTTTCCAACAAAAAAAGAATCATCAAAATCGGTTCATAAACGACGAAGTTATCCGCGAACACACATAAAAAAAAAAAATATACGGTCGAACTGAGAAACCTCCTCCTTTTTTGAAGTCGGTTAAAAATCAATTTTGGGTAATTGATCTATACAGTCTCAGATATATCGTAGCATACAAGGTGTCCAAATATTTCTGAGCAGTGCTAATTTTCATTAAATTTTTTACAGTAAATGTTACCAAACGTGTATTTTGTTATAAATATCTGAACAGCGAATTTTGAATAATTTCTTTACAATGTTATTTAAAACTAAAATGTAAAACAACGAAGTAAGGTTTTTTTCCGAAACTGTTCAGATGTTTATGACCAACCTGACTGCGTCGACATATTTGATGTTCTAGGCGTTCCTATATTTTAACTTGGTTATGACTTATGAGTAAAGAAATTATTGAAAATTAGAACTGCTTAGAAATATTTGACCACTTTGTTTGCTACGATATATCTGCTGGTGACTGTACCTGTACCTACTCGACTCAAATATGGAAGTTTTTTTCTCATTTCGATTCTTGCGTTTTTGTTGTTGATTCTACAGGGTGAAATTGATATCATTAGCATCCTTTTAAACTAAGAGTCTACCCATCAAACTGAACATCTTTTACTATGGGAACAAACCGATCGTAGCATAAAAAACTGTTGTTTCATACAGTCGAGTAAAAATTTGTTTTAGTATGGAACAACATTTTTTTTTGCTATGTTCTGTTTGCTCCCATAATAAAAGTTGTTCAGTTAGATGGGTAGACTCTTAGTTTAAAAGGTTGCCAATGATATCAATTTCACCCTATATAGTGAAAGTTGAGATGTGTGTTGTAGAGTTTATGGTCGCATCTTCTCTCAATGAAACACCTTCCGACGCGGTGGTAGAGTCAAAAAATGACGCCAGAAAGCTATCTATATGATATTATTTTGAATAAAAAATTTTGATTTTTGAGTTGCTCAGTTTGATGATCTGAAGCACCCCTTAAATATGACCAGACGTTTCTGTATAAAGGTGAATACACAATCAAACTATAATAAAATTGAGTTAGCTATAGTAACGATGCTCATAGTGAAGTAGAGGTGACAGACTTCAAGCCTCGGACCAGTATGGTGGGCGGGAGATCCTTTGTGAATTCATCTAATACCTGTTGGAATAAAGTAATATGTTTATTTATAGATTATACGATTATACTTCAACGAACCACCACTAACGACTAACGAGCACCTCAAAAACATTGTCATCATCATCAACACACACATACACACACACACATACCCCAACACGCACATACACACACACACACACATGCAGACCTGCAAAACATAAAATTAGAATTTAAGAGGCCTCTTTGATTATTGAGCTTTTAAACCTACTAGATGTTGGAGTTGGAGCTCAGTGATTAATGATGCCTTACATAAGTTTCTTTACTGTTATTTTCATGTCTAACATATAAATTTCTTTAATCTGAAATGTATGGAATCCAGTCGGGGGTGGGAGCCGGGTGATTAGTTACCCAGATTTGCAGGTGTTACCTGTAAATCTATCACGTGCACCGGTCTCTCACATATAGTACTAAGCTTAGCTTAATTTGTAACAATATTAATGTTTCATTGTCCCTATATGTGAGATGAAAATAAATACCTTTTTTATTTATTATTATCATCATCATCATATTATTGCTACGGTCCAAAATGCGCAAATATGCGCTATCGGTAGAGATAGCATGCACACAATCGGTTCATAATGCGCGAATGTGCGGATACGTTTGCTGTCTGACGTCATCAGTGACGTCATTAACTTGCGCTTACGCCGCACACGAAAATTAGGTAGTGCAGCGTATGCATGTCAAATTGACAGCTGTTTCAAATTGTACAAATTGTTTAGCAGTGTATTCGTACTCACTAATTTGGACCGACCGGTAAATCGTGTGCATAGCGTTTGCACTATTGGCATAATTCGAACCGTAGCATATGTACGTCCCACTGCAGGGCAGGGGTATGCCTGATAGGGTGTATGGGTGTATGGGTGTAATGCGGATTGGCAGACTTCACTCTTCAATTTCTTCTTCAGCATATGCAAGTTTCCCCACGATGTTTTCCTTCACTGTTTGAGAGCAGTATTACGTACATAAATTACAAAAACTCATCGGTACATGGCATGTCGTCCGTGCGACTTCGAACCAGGACCAAACCAACCAGGAAGAATCCTATAATAAATTCGCAAAAAAAAATTGGGACTTTCCCGTTGGGAATTGCAAATTTCTTATAGGTTTCTTAAGGAAAGTTGTTTATTATCAATTACCCCTTAAAGTAATGCACATATTTACCCTAACCCCCTGTACAATGTAGTAGGAATAATAATGAGTTACCTTTAAATACTGTTCACAGATGGCGTGGTCGGCCGGCGTGGGCTCGGCGCACAGTTTGGGAGGCGGCGGGAGTTGCACGAATGTCACCGCCGTGCCTTCGCTGTTGCTCTTTATTATGTGGTTCACTCTGCAACAACAAATTGCTATTACTCTATCCATTGACTTACCAACTAGCAAATGACGTTCCTAAGTGACAGAAAAGGATTGGGCGACAGAAAAAGGCGATGCTGTGCTGCCAGATGAAGTTCAACCCTAATTAGAAGTAGTTGTAGCTGAATTATGAACCTAAAAGCGGTGCAATAACAGCCACATTACAAACAAGTGTGTTGAAAAATGTATAAAACACAATACGTAATCACAATACTAAAATACCGCCTACAAGTTGTTCGACTGCTTTCGCTAGAGCGCATGTCGCTACCATTTTCTGTCTCTAGTCATACTAGTCAAGCACAAGCATCACGAGACCGTTCTATAGAATGCCGTGCCGGGTGTGACCTTAGACAATTTAATAGGGACGAGTTACGCGTGTCATTCTACTCAGAAACATTTCTGGCACTTTTTGCGGGGGGCGAGGTAACATGAAATCCGCAACTTTGGATTTTATTCCTCATACGTTTAGATTCTAATTTTGAATGTTAAAAATCATGAAAAGTGAAACCCAAACGTTCTAAGTTCAAAATAATTGTTTCGCTAAGGCTGTCTCGTTTAGTGGTAAGGTATAAAATTGGGTGTAAATGCGCAAGATTAATTGATCTAATACCGTGGCAGAGGGGAAATGCTACCGCAAAGCGAGTCCCTATTAAATTGTCTAAGGGTGTGACATTTAAAGACACTAACGTTTGCAAGTAGCTCATGGGCACCCGTTGGTAGACATTACTGTTGTCACTGTACTCGCCCGACCATCTGCTTGATTCTTCCAGTACCGGCCACTCTGTCACCTGTAAAAATTGTTAATTTATCATCATCATATCAGCAGATAGATGTCCACTGCTGGACAAAGGCCTCCTCCAAGGATCGCCATAACAACCGGTCCTGCACTGCCCTCATCCAACGGCTTCCCGCCGCCTTCACCAGGTCGTCGATCCTTGTGGGGGGCTTACTACTTAAACGGGTAGAACTACTATCAGGGAGGGTGTCTAGGCATTAGTCCAACAGGCGTGCCCAATCGGATTAACCAACGGCTTAACGTGCCATCCGAAGCACGGAATTATCATTCGTTTCAGACAATCAGGTGATTCAGCCCGCAATGTCCTAACCAACTGGGGAAATACGCACAAAGTGACAGCAGTCTCCCGTGGGAATCGAACCCAAGACCTCTATTATTTGTGGTTTGGCTATTGCAAGCAAGGGTCGTTATGTAACACTGCGACCATCGCTGGTCTTTTGTGTTCGCCACAAACTCACCCATATTTTACGCATACCTCCGAACTTATGGTATTTTCTTTTCATCCTCGGGAATGCAGGTTTCCTCACGATGTTTTCCTTTACCGCCGAGCTAGTAAATGATAAATACAACCGTACATAAATTCCGAAGAACTTAGTGGTAGAGGCCAGGAATCAAACAGCGTCCTCATGATTGAGGCGCTAGCTCTCTTCCGTATGGGCTATCATCGCTCTTCTCCTCTATGTCGGGAGCCCAATGCTCTTAACCATTAGACCACGGAGGCTGCATGAGGCATATGCTAGTAATGATCGTGAACTCACGCTCTGTGTAGTGGCGTTGATCCTCAACAGTTTGAGCAGCTCGTCCAGCCGCTGCTGGACTGGTCTGCCGGCGGCCAGGTCCTCGATGTGCGGCTCCACGGAATCACCCACCGTGTACGTTCGACCTTCTTCTGATAACAATACGGACTACATTAGCATGACATATTTTATAGTATCATTGATGGATGAGGGCAGGGAAGGATCGGTCGTTGAAGTGATCTTTGAGGGAGGCCTATGTCCAGCAGTGGACGTCCATCGATGATGATTTTATAATCATCATCACCATCAGCCTATAAACGTCCCACTGCAGGGCACAGGCCTACCCTCAAGGAGGGTGTATGGGCATTAGTCCACCACGCGTGCCCAATGCGGGTTGGTAGACTTCACATACACATCAGAATTTCTTCTTCAGTGTATGCAGGTTTCCTCACGATGTTTTCCTTCACCGTTTGAGAGCAGTCGGTTTTACGTACATAAGTTAGAAAAACTCATTGGAACATGGCATGTTGTCCGTGCGGATTCGAACCCGGACCCCCATAATTGGGAGTCCATACCTCTCCGCAACGCGCCACCGACGCTCCACAAGAGTTAAAAGACTATGCCAATAACAAGCCAATAACAGGTTTTCATGATTCAGGTTTATGGTCCCGACTCCCAAAGTAAACAATTTCAAGAATCCAGTTTGACGCCTCGGTTGCAAAAATCCAAAATGGCGTATTTAAGATGGCGGTTCTAAATATTGAGAAGGCAAGGGAAGGAAATTAAAAAGATGAAGATAAAGTCCAATTGTAAAATTATTTTGATCCGAATAAAATTGCTATTTGAGTCCAAGACTCAATTGAAATATGTTTTTAGATGTACTTAGCAATTTTTCAACAAAAATTTGTGACAGGGAACGAGCCTACTCCACCCAAATGTAGATTGATGCTGGTAAGTTACTTGTACACACTGGACAGAGTGTCGGTACTACTAGTGAAACGTGGATGTTCTGAAGTTTCAGAATATCTCTGACTACCCCTTCGGGGAATATAGTCGTGAGCATATGCGATGCTATGCTAAGTTACTTGTCAACTTGCTGTCAATAGTATTTTCCAGTCAATGCGCTCGTCCCCATTGTTATACTGTGAAGGTGAGCTGCAGTTCAATTAGTGAATGTCCTATCATCATCGTCACCTTGTATGGTGTAGGCCTGCGCGGGGGGCAGCGTGACGCAGCGCACGCGCAGCGCGAGGTGCTGCCAGCCGCGCGCCGACCGCACCACGCACGCCAGCTGTAGCGTGAACAGCCCGCGCACTGTGAACGGCTCCTCGCGAGATGGCGCCAGCAGTTCCACCAGCCATACGTCTATGTACTTGAGCGATGGCGATTTTCTGTTAAAGAATAGATTAAATTATAGATTGAGAATTTAGTATTGGACGGGATAAGGCTGCTGTTCCACCAGAGATGTGCGAGGTAGCGAGGCGGTGAGCGAGGAAACAATCCGCCAATAACGCGCTCGCTCGATCACGTCATTGGGAAATTGAAGCACTCAAATTGGTCGATTGTTTCCGCGCTCACCGCCTCGCTACTTCGCACATCTCTGGTGGAAGCTAAAGCCGTAACCCGAGCTTTGTTGATGATTTCATTTTCACCCTGTATAATAATTTGATACACACGTCACGCTGGACAGAATTTCGGTACTGCTAGTGAAACGTGGATGTTCTGAGGTTTCAGAATATCTCTGACTATCCTCTCGGGGAATATAGTCGTGAGCATATACTTAATAATATGGTATCCTTTTAAACGAAGACTCTACACATCAAACTACGATAATCAGAAGACGTCACAGCTGAAAACGACGTTGTCGCTCCGATCCCATCTATCTAGTATTTTGTAATATCATGCACTTGATTGTAACCAGAATTCTGCTCAACTATGACAATAATATGCAATAATTAAACCAAAAATTAGAACGAGCGAAGCGAGCTCGAAATTTCACTGCACTCCGAGTCCACAGTGCAGCAGCACGAAGTATCGACATAGCGGGTAGTAGTTATGTACACAGCTACAACTGTGTACCCCTTTCATTTAAGGTGTACCCGAATTCTTTGAACAGTATTGAAATAACATTAAAAATGTGTTTTGTATGTTGTGACAGTCCCTTACAGGCTGTCACAACATACAAAACAAATTTTAATAATTATGTTAAAATGTATTCAGAATGTAATAGTGTATACTTTGTTGGCAGTCCTTAAATAAATAAATAAATAAAAAACGGCTAGAGCGAGCGAAGCGAACTCGAGATTTCATAATTTTTGTCCATTAAAAAGATTAAAAACTAATATGGACATGAGTTTCGCGTTTGCTTGCCACGTTCGCACGCTTAAAATCCCTTGCTACTGTCTACTAATTGATTTCTCGCGCCAGCGAAGCGTCCATCAGTCTGCTATTCGACTAAGAGCGAGATACGGAAAGATTTAGTAGCACCCGATTGTGCACACATTAATTACGGTGCATGATTAATTTTGAATTACTAAATGTCTCCTGGTTTTTTTATAATGTGTTATATTCTGATAATGTTGATGGTGGATGATAGATGTCGATGAATTTTAATCCTCGAAACGTTGCGCGTTGGTGTCCGACGTTTTGACGCTTCTTTTGAGTTTTTGGAGACAATCGAAAGTAGCAGGAAACGCAGAAGTCCACAGGAAAGAGGTGAACCGACCGCTTTGCCGCGCTAAAAATGACGGAACACTTTTCCTGTTTACGACCCGTACACCATCATATTTCACTGAACTGTACAGGGTGTAACAAAACACCCTAGTAATACTTAAGGGGATGTTTCAGACCATCAATCTGAACAACTTTCACAATGGAGCCAACGGCAACGTTGAGAAAAAATAAAAAAAAATCTGTCGTCCCCTTAGACTAATTATATCGGGACGCGTAACCACGTGTCATTCTACTAACAAACTTTCTGCCACTTTTTGCGGGGGGCGAGGTAACATGTTATCCGCAACTTTGGATTTTATTCCCTATGACTTTAGATTCTAATTTTGAATGTTCAAAATCATGAAAAGTAGTCTCGTGTAAACCCCAAACGTTCTAAGTTCGAAATTATTGTTTCGCAATAATAGGCTGTCTAGTTTAGTGATAAGTTATAAAATTGAATGTAAATGCGCAAGATTAATTGATCTAATACCGTGGCAGAGGGAAAATGCTACCGCAAGGCCAGTCCGGATATAATTAGTCTAAGGCCGTCCCATACATTTGAGTCGAGACGGTACTGCAGTTTTGTATGAAAGAGCGGATTTTTTTTATGGCGATTTCGATGTTGGCTCCATAGTGAAAGTTGTTCAGTTTGATGGTCTGAAGCACCCCTTTAAGTATTACTACGGTGTTTTGTTACACCCTTACCTGTATATTGTTCACTTGCATGACACTTTGTTACGCAAAGTAGCGCAAAACAATGCCAATCTTACGAACCAAAACTCACTATAAACAATAAAAATTCGATAAAATATGTGGACTCCAAACGTAGCTAACGAATGCCGGCAAAAACTCTTCTGGTTTTTACGGGGACTCTGGTCTGCTCTGCGCAAACGAAGGTCGACGAGCGGATTTAATTTCCTGTTCGTACTGTAAGTAAAGCTGAAAGTCACCCAAAGGGCAATGGAGAGGGCTATGCTCGGAGTTTCCCTGCGAGATCGAATCAGAAGTGAAGAGATCCGCAGAAGAACCAGAGTAACTGACATAGTCCAAAGATTTGCTAAACTTAAGTGGCAGTGGGCGGGGCACATTGCTCGCAGAACCGATGGCCGGTGGGGCCGAAAAGTTCTCGAGTGGCGACCGCGTACCGGAAAGCGCAGCGTGGGTAGGCCCCTCACACGGTGGACCGACGACCTGGTGAAGGCGGCAGGAAAACGTTGGATGAGGGCAGCGCAGGACCGGGCGTTATGGCGATCCTTGGGGGAGGCCTATGTCCAGCAGTGGACGTCCATCGGCTGAGATGATGATGATGAGGATTATGACTGTAAGTAAAACAGCCCTAGTCGAACGTACCCCTTCTACAATCTAACGTATTTTCTTTCGGATAGTGAACGTGTATGTTGTATTTCAGACTTACCTCTCTACGGCGGCCATGTGCAGGTCGTGGAAGTGCCTGCAGAGGCAGAGGTTCTTGTTGACGGAGAGATGTAATATTACGTACGTACCTCTCTACGGCGGCCATGTGCAGGTCGTGGAAGTGCCTGCAGAGGCAGAGGTTCTTGTTGACGGAGAGATGTAATATTACGTACGTACCTCTCTACGGCGGCCATGTGCAGGTCGTGGAAGTGCCTGCAGAGGCAGAGGTTCTTGTTGACGGAGAGATGTAATATTACGTACGTACCTCTCTACGGCGGCCATGTGCAGGTCGTGGAAGTGCCTGCAGAGGCAGAGGTTCTTGTTGACGGAGAGCACGTCGGAGACCACGCCGACGTATTGTGCGGCGGACAGCCGCGGGGAGAGCGGGCGCCGGCACGGGAACACTGTCTCGCTGCTCTCGAGGTCGAACTCCTCCGTTTTGTATGGCGATGTCGGGCTGGCGACAATTTTGACGTTAGTTTTGAGTAAATATTGGCCCCGATTCGGACTGTGCCACGACTTAACTTAACTAAATTTATTCCTGTCACTTTCTAAAATAAGATTAAGAAAAGAGACAGAAAACCAACAGCTGACTTTAGTGCTGTCAAAGTGACGTTACACGCCCATCTTATTTTAGAAAGTGACAGGAATAAATTTAGTTAAGTTAAATCGTGGCACAGTCCGAATCGGGGCCATTGGCTACTAGCTGTTGCCCGCGACTTCGTCTCCGTTGCCCGGTTAAAAAAGTACCCTATGTGTTAATCCAGGCCATGGTCTATCTGTATGCCTTTCATGAAAATCCGTTCAGCAGTTTTTGCGTGAAAGCGGAACAAACATCCATCCATACTTACAAATTTTCGCGCTTATAATATTAATAGGATACTAGTGCTACGGTCCAAAATGCGCAAATATGCGCTATCGGTAGAGATAGCACGCACACAATCGGTTCATAATGCGCGAATGTGCGGATACGTTTGCTGTCTGACGTCATCAGTGACGTCATTAACTTGCGCTTACGCCGCACACGAAAAATAGGTAGAGCAGCATATGCATGTCAAATTGACAGCTGTTTCAAATTGTACAAATTGTTTAGCAGTGTATTCGTACTTACTAATTTGGACCGACCGATAAAGCGTGTGCATCGCGTTTGCACTATTGGCATAATTCGAACCGTAGCATAAGTTAATGTTACTTTATCAAATTAAAGATGAGATGATGGTGATGATGGTGGTTGATGATGATTGATGTTACATTATTAATTATGATAAAGTGATCTAAGCTGGTCATTACCGCCGAAGCTTGAATGGGAGGTTTAGATGATGACAATTTCGCGGCGCCTAATTTTTAGCACGAAAAAAAAGCACGGCACGCTTTCTTTACATGAGTGCAATAAATGATTCTATTCTATTCTATTCTTTTACACGCTGCTAATTTCCAGCGCCAATTTGTTGCCATGCGAATGGATTTGCTAGAGAAAACCGTGCCAACGATTAGCACGAGCCGTTTACACGAGTCTAAAAATTAGCAAGGGAGATGCGAGGGACACGGGCGGAGGTCACTAGCGACGCGTGCTTTTTTCCTTGCTTTTTTCCGTGCCGTAAAACAGTAGTGCCAAAAGTGTTTATACGGTGCTTATTTTGAGGCGCCGCAGAATAGGCGCCGCAAAATTGTCATCGTCTAAACCTACCATGATTGCAGCACGAGCTGCAGGCGATTGCTGTAAACAAGCCGAGACTGCCGAAAGTAAGCGTTAAACTCGCATCACCTTGAAACACTACTCACTCTCTAAAGAAGTCCCTGGCGGGGGCCGTGTCTCTGAACCCAAGTAGCACAGTATCAGGCTTCATGGCCCCGAGACCCGATAACCTCGTCAGATGTGCCGCACCACTTCTAACTGATTCAGCGAGGCATAGCTCTACGAATGCTTTCACCTGCAAATATCATCATTCATAATGTTTATTGCATAATCACTGATTATTAATCAGATGGTACACTAGGTCTTAACAGCTAATAAATATTTCTATTTCAGTTTTTAAACTAAAGACACCGATCAAAATAAATTACAAGACCTCATGCAGTACAATCTTGGCAAAGTATTATCCGAATTGACATTCCGGTCTTCCGACTTGTCGGTCTTCTACAGATTGTACTTGTGCCCAAAAGCTGCATGAGCTTCCCATATTTATTATCGGACTTCCAGACGCACCGCGGCAATAATCACAGAGATTCGATATATAAATACAAGGTCCAACTAAGAACTGTTGGACCACGGCCGGTCCCCAGGCATCACACCTAGCCGGGCGGAAGTACTTCCCTTTTCAATGGAGGAACATTCCCAAGTAGCACCTCAATAAATACAGCATTTAGTTTGTTACCTTGAGATGATCAATCAATTTCAGCCAGTACTTGTGTTCGGCGGCGAGAGGGTCGCCGGTCCCGTCCAGTTGCCCAACTCTGACGTGTCCTATCACGAACAGGCCACCCTGTGAAGCATACATATGTGTAAAACATAACTGTCGCACCTTAGTCTAAAAACGCAAAATGTTTCATCTGCAGTGCTAACGCACAAGCAAGAGTCCATTAATTATAAATGTAGCAAGAACATTCCAGCTACGCGCGGTGTGAATACTTTCTCGCTCGCACACCGACTATCCTTCTCAAGCGGCTACCCCCAACGAGTTTTGCACACGGCACCAGCGCTCGGACAATATAAAAGCGGCTCCGCGGCGACCACAGTTCAGTTAGCTAGCAGCAACTAAAGCGATAGCGCCTCAGCCGTCCTTTAGTAGTTGAGGTTGACGAGTGCGATTTGCTCCCGCAGTCCACCAGGATACCTAGTCTAGGCTAGGAGACGCGATAGCTCCCGTAGTCAGCTCCGACGCCCATCTAGGCACCCTATGTGCACCCACTTATGTTTTAACCTACGAATGCAAATGTATGTGGTTAAGTATTCAGTAAAGTTACACAATATACGAGTTACCAGTGACTGTCATAGCGTTTTCTCAGACTACTTATATCCGGACCGGCCTTGCGGTAGCATTTCCCCACTGCCACGGTATAAGAGCAATGATCATGTACATTCAACATTCAATTTTATAACTTATCACTAAACTAGACAGCCTATTATTGCGAAACAATAATTTCGAACTTAGAACGTTTGGGGTTTACACGAGACTACTTTTCATGATTTTGAACATTCAAAATTAGAATCTAAAGTCATAGGGAATAAAATTCAAAGTTGCGGATAACATGTTACCTCGCCCCCCGCAAAAAGTGGCAGAAAGTTTGTTAGTAGAATGACACGTGGTTACGCGTCCCGATATAAGTAGTCTAAGAGCGTTTTTCAGTACTACCCACCTACATAAATAAATAAAAAAAATATGTTTCATCAAAATCGGTCAAGTAGTTTTTGCGTGATGCTCAAACACAATCAGATGCAAAAACGAACAGACAGACAACAAATGATATAATCGTTGAATTGGAGTCAGGAGTCATCTGAGTAAGCTCGCTACATCTACGACCCCATCTTCGTCCTGAGGGCTGGATTGAAGTCAAGAGCAAACCCATAGTTAATAAAAAAAAAACTATATATCGTAACCTATTTGTAAATATCTTCAATGCACAGACAAGCTTCTGTAACAGTTAAATAATAGTGTAAATTAATGAATTATGATTTTATGGCCCACGAGCTTTTACCCGCGACTTCGTCCGCACCAATTATATACCAGATTTTATGTCAAATTATAAGCTTTCAAATAAAGTTTCATCAAAATCGGTTCAGTAGTTTTTGCGTGATGCTTGAACAAACAAAGAAAAAATCAAAAAATTTTGATTTTTAATCAGGGACACCTAAAAACCATATCATTACTTTTTATTTTTTATTACTCACACACTTCTGTTACTACAGTTTTACAATAGTTAAGATTAGGCATTAAGGAGGGCAAGATCAAATGTACCCAAAACCGGCGAGCGGAACGACTTATATGACTGTGGATCTTCTTCTTATCGTGTGAGCAGAGCCCTGGTGTCAGAGTTTTTTCAGACCACCTTAAGGCCTCTGACATGTTTTTATGTAACGACTACTACCACCAGAGATAGTAGCCGGGACCAACGGCTTAACGTGCCATCCGAAGCATTTTACTTTTCAGACAATCCGGTGATTCAGCCTGCAATGTCCCAACCAACTGAGGAAAACTGCACAAAGTGGCATAATTATCACTATGTGTCCCCCGAAGGAATCGAACCTACGACCTCCGTGTCGAGAACCAATGCTCTTAACCATTAGACCACGGAGGTAGTTATACACTGTGGATGAACCGACCTTTTTCTGATCATTAACAAAGTCGATCAGAGGCGCCGATTGTCGCGGCGACGATATCAGCAGAAGCATTTGCGGTCTCCAGAACTTGACGTGCTCTCTCCTAGGGTCCAGCAGGAGTAGGTATTTACGGACCTGCAAACAAATACAGACAGATATTAGTACATTATCAATTTATCATACAATTGATTCATTACTACTAAGTCGGTCATTACACTCGATGTTGGATTATCCTCTCGTATGCCGAAGCTCTGATCTTTACGATGAAACAATTGATTTCTATTGTATCTGTCATTTGCGGCCTTTGTAAGGTTAAAGCCCGAGCTGAAGGCGAGGGCGAGCCTTTAATGTATAAGCCGAGACTTTAATGCATAATGACTAAAGCTCACGCATTTCACACGAGGTTTTTCGACACATTTGCGAGGAACGAAAGGCACGTAAAGAGCCACTTTACGAGCAAGTGTGTTGAAAAATAAATTTAATTAGGGTGATCAAGTTATCACGTATACATTATTGATCTACATCAAAACGATTATTTATAAAAATTATCTATCTATCTATCTATAACGTCACGCCTCTTTCCCAGTGGGGTAGGCAGAGACCAGGGCGCGCCACTTACTACGATCTTTACATACCTCTTTTGCCTCATGCACATCCATACATCTCTTCATACATGCCCGTCGGTTTCGAGTACTCCGCACCTCCCCTTTTTGTAGGACGCAACTGATTTGATCAGCATACGTCCTACGAGGGCGCCCTCTGCCGACACTTCCACTCACATTAGCAACATATATCTCTTTCGTACATCTGCTGTCACTCATCCTTTCCACATGACCAAACCAACGAAGCATACACAACACAACACGCAACTCTATTCTTGTCACAACATCTTCTTTCAATTTACATCGATCTCTTATTACACAATTTCTCACTCTATCTCTCATCGTGACACCACACATACTTCGCAAGGAACGCATTTCAACAGCATTAATTTTACTTGCATGCTTCTTCTGCCATACCCAGCACTCACTGCCATACATAAGTGTAGATAGTTATAAAAATTAAATTACAAATAAAAAAAACACCAACGCAAATAACAAATTGGACACCTTTATTTGTGATGTATGCAGCAGATGTTTGATTTGCTCTCAAATCTCTTAAATAAGAAGTCATCAACTCACCTGATGGAATATAAGCGCCTGACTAAGACTGCCCCACTTGGGTTCTGCCGCAGCGGGAGACAGCAAGTGTAATGCTAGCACTAGTGAGCTGCATGCTAGCGCCGCCCCGCACGTGTAGGCGGGTCGGAGAGCGAACATTAGCGTCGCGCAGCCTGCTAGCCCGAGCACGGATGTCACCCACGAGAAGTGCTTGAATGTTGGTCTGCAATAGATGATAAATGAAAAGATTTTAGGATTTTTATACTGGATGATTTTTTCAGGGGTGGCTCAGCCCATCAAACTGAACAACTTTTACTATAGGAGCAAACCTGAAATCGGAAAAAAAAATCAACTGTCTCATTACATTTGAGTCGAGTAGACATTGCAGTTTAGTACGGAACAGCTGATTTTTTTTTTTGCGATTTCCCTTTGCTCCCATAATAAAAGTTGTTCAGTTTGATGGTCTGAACCACCCCTGAAAGTTTCGGAACGGTGAAAAAATCATCCAGTATAACGATTTTTTTAAATTTATGTACGGTTTCGATTTGTCTTTACAAACCACTGTCATTTTGATGAAGGAAAACCTCGTGACAAAACCTACATTACAACCCTGACACTTCATAAAACGGGCTCACACACAACATTGAAACCAAGCCATTAAGTTTCATCGTTAAACCTTGAACTCTCACGGACGGCCATTAGCCCAGATTATAATCTCGGGGGTATCGTAGTAGCCGAATATGAGATCACCTATCAAGAGATCCTATCTGCAGCGTCACTGATGAACTCAATATACTATACAGCGATCACAAGCCTAACAGGGATGGTGATTACAACAAATTAGAATATAAGATAGGGATGGTTTTGTCTAGCAATGTAAGTTTTGGCATTAGGGAGTCTTCAACAATGTAAGATAAGATAAGATAAAACTTTGTACACAATACATAAAAGTGAACAAAACAAGAAAGGGTACAATATGGGTATGTATGTCTTTTTTGCTAAAATTATTATGCTCTGCTGTTTACTAACTAAAGTTGGTAGCAAGAAATCTTTGGGAGCTAATAATAATTCTGCTAAAACGATTAGGTACATAGAATCCTCTGCTATTAACTTTAGAAGCAACACAGACCTGGAGTTGGTGCAAGCAATCATTGCGTGAGTAGTGTCCAATAATAAACGTCTCACTTCTGAAATGGTTATATAAAATCTTCAATCAAAATTATATCCTCAACAAGACTAAATCAACATTTAGTCGGTTGCCACCGTTTGCTTGCCGCACTCGACTCGGTTGAACGCAGAGCCAGGAGGCTCATTGGCGACAGTAAACTGGTGGAGACCAAGCTTCATAGCCTAGCCCACCGCCGCAGAGTAGCCTGCTTGTCGGTCTTCTACAGATTGTACATCGGTGAGTGTGCATGAGCTCATCCCGCCTTCCCCTTTCTACTATCGGACTTCCAGACGCACCGCGGGATATCACCTCTTCTTGGTTGACATCCCACTTATCCGCACCAAGCGCTTTTCTGAATCTTTTATAATGCGCACAGCCAGGGAGTGGAATGCTTTGCCTGCGTCAGTGCCCGAGCACTTACAACCCGAATTCCTTTAAAGTACGAGTGAATTGGCATTTTCTGGGTAAGCTCGCTACATCTACGACCCCATCTTCGTCCTGAGGACTGGAATGAGGTCAAAAGCAAACCCATAGTTAATAAAAAAATTAAAAAAAAGACGTGTGAGAATTTAGAATAGAATAGAAAATTGCTTTATTGCCAATTATTACTAAAAAAGAACATACAAAATCAGAAGTTAGAAGAAGTTACTTCTAGCAAAGTAAGAGTTTTCCATCGCAGTAGAATAGAATTTTCTGTCATTTGTCTTAGATCCTATACTAACGTGTTGCTAGCAAAACATCTTTGGGAGCAGCCTACCCAAAAATCTCCGCCATTCTGTTGAACCAGTGACTTACAGAATCAAGTAAAGTTAACAGGAGAAGCAACAAACCTGAAGTTTGGCGCAGAGGCGAGGTCGAGGCCCAAGCAGGCGAGGTTGATGGCGAAGTAGCTGGTCATGAAGAGCACCGAGTTGACCTGCGCGATGGTGTTCAGCGAGCCCGCCATTATACCGACCTGCACCAGCAGCCACGACGCTATCACACACACCACCGGGTTACCGCTGCGAGATACCATCGGCCGGAGGATTATGCCTAGAAAAATTAAATTTACATAAACTAATGGCCATAATCTCTTTCAGGGCAGTTAGAAACATTGCTACAACTACCTGCTATCTTTCATGCAGTTTTGCTTGTAAAGGTTTTCATGACTTCTTCTTCGTATCGAGTGGGCAAAGCCCTGGTGTCAGAGTTTTTTCAGACCGCCTTACGGCCTCTGACGTGGTTATTATGTAACGACTACTAACCACCAGAGATAGTAGCCGGGACCAACGGCTTAACGTGTCATCCGAAGCACGGAATCATTTTTCTTTTCAGACAATCAGGTGATTCAGCCTGCAATGTCCAAACCAACTGGGGAAAAACGCACAAAGTGACATATCACTAGGTGTCCCCCGTGGGAATCGAACCCACGACCTCCGTGTCGAGAGCCAATGCTCTTAACCATTAGACCACGGAGGCAGTTTTCATGACAAGATGAACAGTTATGTGGTTTTGGCAAATACGTTAAAATCTATCTATCTATCCTATACTTATGAAACAGTTCCAAGACTGACTGACAGACAACACACAGCCTAAACCACTGAAGATAGATACATGAAAGGAATACACATTCTACAGAGCATGTAGGGGTGCACTAAGAAATTATTTTTCGAAAATCTGAAAACCACGCGGACGAAGTAGCGGGCAAAATATACACTAAAATAAAACAATGAATAGCTAGATACGTACCAAATATATTATCCTTAGCTAAAGCCTCTAGCACTCTCGAAGCACCGATTAAATTTGATAGCCCAGCCGAAAACGTTGCCATTAGCATACCTGAAACACGACATTTTATAAGTTTAGTTCATCTGAACTAAACGGGTGCGTATCTACCGCACCGCACTTTCTGGAGACACTTTAGGGGGGAGCCAAGCAAGAATCATTTACAAGGTGAAATTGATATCATTGGCATCCTTTTACACTAAAAATATTGGACCACCACTGAAATCGAGAAAAAAATCAGCTGTTCTAGTATACATTTGGGTCGAGCCGCGATTGACGGTTCTATGGAACAGCTGATTTCAATGTTGGTGAGATTCTTGTATTGAGTACCAATGGTGTGCTAAACTGTAAACATACCAACAGCAATGAAAGGCGGCCACACCTCGATGGGCAGTAGATACACGTAGTTGTTCTGCAATAGTTCCCGGGAACACGTCGCGGCGGTCAGCAGACTGAGAGCCACGTACGATACGGCGGTGAAGAGCAGCGCTCTTGAAGTTCCCATTGTTATACTGCGTCCTGGATTCCTCAACTCCCCTGGTAATTACAAGGTTGTGTGCTAAAGCGTCAACATACCAACAGCAATGAAAGGCGGCCACACGTTGATGGGCAGTAGATACACGTAGTTGTTCTGCAATAGTTCCCGGGAGCACGTCGCGGCGGTCAGTAGACTGAGAGCCACGTACGACACGGCGGTGAACAGCAGAGCTGTTAGAGTTCCCATTGGTATACTGCGCCCTGGGTTCTTTAGCTCCCCTGTAAATTAATTAGTATGACATTTAAGAACAGCTACGGCTTTATTTAACCCAAAATATAGTAGGGTATCTAAGATGCTGGCGGCGTTTCCTCGCTGAATAGCTAATGACCCAGTAAAATTAGATAAATCATGAGAAATAATTCCCGGAGTTTTGAAACTTGGTTTAAACGTTCCTTTGGTATAACTGATCCGTTAAGCGAGGAAAGCGCCAGCTCTTGGATCCCCGGTCGAGTATACCAGAACCTATGAAAGATCTTTAAAAAGCGGCTGGGCGCCGGGACCCCACGGTCCAAGGGTTTAGATACCGAATGCTATGTTGGGTGGGTGTATTTTGTATTTAGTCTCTTTTACCTTTTCAATGGATTCCGCCGCGGTGACAACTCTTTTGCTCGTTCCCTGTAGATGGGACGGAGCTAGGGTGTCCACACAGGTGGAATCCCCCACCAGAGACGAGAGACATCCCGTCTGCTCTCTTGCCATCTTCCCGAACAATACCTTTCGGCTCTAGAGTGGCCGGTACGTTGACTTACCGCTCATATTAGCACCCGACATAACACCCGTGACACCGGTGAATAGAACTCCAAATACCGAAGCAAAGTCCACCAGCTGCCCGTCAGCTGTCGTATAATCATGCCCGTATTGAGGATACAGGTTCTCATGGAGCTTGGCCATGCTTAGACCAGTGTATTCGAGTTTTAGACTTACCGCTCATATTAGCACCAGCCATGACGCCCGTAACACCGGTGAATAGAACTCCAAACACCGAAGCAAAGTCCACCAGCTGCCCGTCAGCTGTCGTATAATCATGCCCGTATTGAGGATACAGGTTCTCATGGAACGTGGCCATGCTTAGACCAGTGTAGTTGAGCTGCGTCGAGTTTATTAAGTGGTTTGTGTCTGGTTTGTCGACCTGCGGATAGAATAGGCTTTTTTAGGATACCATTTACAAAATGTACATTGTATAAGTACACGTGGTTTCTCACATTAGGGGTTTATATGTGAGGCTGGGTCAAATAGCATACAAAATATGTGTTTATGGGATCCCAGTACATTTTCGTAATGAATCGAACTACCCGTTAGAGCTACTGTAACTACTTTAAGATCAAAAAGGCTACTTCCCAAAAGGACTACATCTCGAAAGAGTTACTTCCCAAAAGGACCTCTTCCCTTTCTCTGACCGTAGCGATACAACCAGATTTAGGACGAGATAGCGTTCTCACAGACGAGCGACACTTTACGGTCGCCGGGTGTCGCGGAGGGTCGCGCGACCGTCATGCGACCGTAAAATGTATGAGCGCGGCGCTCTGCGACCCACCGCGACAACAAAGTGTCGCTCGTCTGTAAGTGCCCATAGTGTATTTGTGTTTAGTGCGCGCACTTAAATCGGATTCCAAATTAATAACAGCTTATGATATTGAAAGTGAAGGATTCCCTGATGCCTCCCTGATCCTGATCTCTGAGGCGAATGGCGAATACTCTGACAAGAGCGCCTAAAGATGATGATATGATATTAGCACGGGTGTCTAAAAAGAAAACTAGTCCCTTAGAAACTACATTGCATCTGATTGCATCTGCTAATCCCGCCTCTGACCGCAGCAGTAAAACGCGCTTCAGGAGGGTAACGACGAGAGGTTTTTTTCTTTTTTTTTTCTTTTTTTACGTTGTCCGTTCGTCCGTCCGTCTGTCCGTCTGTCCGTCCGTCCGTCCGTCTGTCCTACCTATTTATATATATATCTTGGAAAATGTCACATAAATCGTCTAATCACATTTAAAGTACCAGAATCTAGCCTGAACTTGTATTATGATGACTAGACAACGATATACAATTCTTATATAGATACAAACATCCATGACTCGGGTACAAATATTCATATTTATAGCATAGCATAGCATAGCATAGCATATGCTCACGACTATATTCCCCGAGGGGGTAGTCAGAGATATTCTGAAACTTCAGAACATCCACGTTTCACTAGTAGTAGTATTCATATTCATCATACAAATATATGCCGCTTACGGGATTTGAACCCGCGACCCTTGGCACAGCAGGCAGGTTCACTACCGACTGTGCTACCGGGCCGTCAAAATACTCGCCGGTTGCATAAAACTCGCTTACCTGACTTCTTTTGCAACAAAGCAACACCTGAAGTATCATGAAAGATTTCTCTTCTTGGCATGCCTACAGTATACAGTAAAGAGCTCTCACCAACAGCGGCTTGGTGACGATGAAGCTGATGAACGCGCTGCTCAGACAGACGAGCATGGTGAGCCAGATGGCGAGGCTGGTGCGCGCGAACAGCGCCGCGCCCGCGAGCGACACGCCGAGCCCGCACGCGTTCAGCACCGACCGGTACAGGAACCTGTACCACCACCCGTCCGGGATACCCAAGTGCGGCCCTACTAAGTAACCTGGGGGAGAATACATGTTGATATACAGGGTGTAAGTATGCATGCATGCACATGCGCACGACTACATTCCCCGAGGGGGTAGTCAGAGACACTCTGAAACCTCACAACATCCACGTTTGACTAGGGTTTCCAGGGTGTAAGTGACAACCAAAAATGTTATACAGTAACAAGATTGTGCAATAGAGTGCTGACAAAGAGACCAGTAAGATTCCCAGAACACTTGTGTGTCCCTTTCTAACTCGGGTGTTAGCAACACGTTAGAAAGAGACACACTGGTGTTCCGAGGCGAAACATTTGCTTGGTTGTCATTGTCAGCCTACAACAACATTGAAAGAGTTTGATCCACTTAAAGAATACTATATACAATGTTCTTGGTGACAGCCTAGCAAATACTGAAGCGGTGAAATCAGACCATCATACCGAACAACATTCACTATGGAGCCTACCTCAGGAAACGCGAAAAAAAATCAGCTGTCCCACACATTTCAGTCGGGTAGGTACAGCAGTTTTGTATGGGACAGCGGATTTTTTTTCGCATTTCCTGTGGTAGGTAGAGGTAGTTCCTCCATAGTGAAAGTTGTTCAGTTTGATGGACTGAGTTCACCGTTTCAGTATTAGCTAGGCTGTCACTTACACCCTGTATTGCTGAGGGTTTTTTAAAGGAATGTTCAGACCATCGAACTGAACAGCTTTCTTAAGGTCTGGTGCCTATTTCATAAACATGACAATAATAATTTGCAATTACAATTAAATAACGCTCACGGCACATACATTGTAATGATCCCAACCCATGTAAGCACTATAGGCTTTTTATTATGGAAACAATACAACAACGGCACGAACTAATAACATCCATGGCTGAAACGGGATTCGAACCCAAGACCCTGGTTTGGCAGTCCAGTGTGGTAACCATTACACCAACCGGGTCGTCATTTCAGGATATATTGCTGATTATTTCTAGACGAGTGTTATCTATGAATGTCAATGGCTGTGGTAGGAAAGGAAGGCCAAAAAAAATATGGATGGATTGTGTAAAGGCTGATATGTGTAAGAAAGGAGTGAGTGCTGAAATCACAGAACATTATAAGAGGGGTTAGAAGTGCAAAGTAGGCGTGGAACATGTCGCCACAAGTTATGCAATGATTTGCATAACACCATAAGGCGCGCGGCGTGGTGCGAGCGAGAGGGCATGAGTAATTGTAGCAGCATGAGCGGGAAGACAAGTGGCGACAGCCGTCTCCGAAGCAAAAACGCTACTTTGCATTTCTAACCCCTCTTAGAATGTTCTGTGGCTGAAATGACTGCTAAGAGTTATGAATGGAAGAGGATGACATATTGCGCCGAAAATAAAATATAATAGGAAAGATGAAATAATGGGAAAGTAGAAATATGTGTCGTAACATTCTTAGTAATGTGTCTCATATTGTCATTGTAAATTATAATTGTCATCTTTACGCAATAGGCCTATGGAATCCACCAAGTGGAGCAGCCGAGCGGAGATGTGTAAAATCAACCAATTATGAAATAGATTGATGTTGAAAAGTTGGAAAAATTGGGCAATTCGACTGGTCGATTTTACACAGCTTCGCTCTGCTTCGCTTTGGTGGATCCAAGCTTTAGGGACTAGCATTGAAAATGCGAAAAAAAAATCAGCTGTCCCATACAATTGGGTTGAGTAAGTTTGCAGTTCTGTATGCAACAACCGTTTTTTTTTTTCGTATTTTTTCAAACTATTGAACCGTCACCTCCTGTACAGAATGTGAGGCTAATTGCTACTACAGGGTGTTAGAGTAAACAGTTTCACTACTGTAAGGACTGATTGTACACATTCGCAAAAAAAAAATTCGGCTCTCCATACGAAATGCAATCAGCTGATCGAACGTTTAGTATGAAAAGTCGAAAAAAAATTGCGGATTTTCTTTAGTTTTCTTAGGGAAAGTTGTTCAGTATCATGGGTACAATCACCCCTTAAAGTAATGCAACTGTTTACCCTAACACCCTGTATACCACCGGCTTACGGCGTTCTAGCACAACATTGACAGTAAACCAATATCAACATTATTACACTTACCATTAGGTCCAAAGTTCTCCACCAGCGCCTCAGTGCACGCAGATATACATAGCGCGCTGGACACTACATTGGCGAAGAAAAATAATGTTCCTATCGCACCACCGAACTCCGGTCCGAGTGTTCTGCTTATCATAACTGAGATTTTGTTCAGGATACTATGTTCAGTCATCATCATAACTCTATACTAAGAAATTAACTACAACGTGCTAATCTGTCTAAACTATTATAAAACTGTAACTGAAGTGTGTCTGTACATTGAAGATATTTACAAAAAAAAGATTACGATATGGTTTTTAGACTTCCCTGATTCCAAATCACAAATTTTTGTACTTTTTGTCTGTCTGTTTGTTTGTTTGTTCGTTTGTTTGGGTGTTTGTTTGTTCGAGTATCACGCAAAAACTACTGAACTGATTTTGATGAAACTTTTTTTGTTTGATAGCTTATCATCTGACTTAAAATCTGGTATATAATTTATGCGGACGAAGTCGCGGGTAAAAGCTTACTATTATAAAACTGTAATTTAAAAAAATATTTTTTTTTGCTTTGTGTTTGAACGAGCATCACTCGAAAACTCCTGAACCAATTTTGATGAAACTTTTTTTGTTTGATAGCTTATGATCTGACTTAAAATCTGGTATATAATTTGTGCGGACGAAGTCGCGGGTTAACGCTAGTTATAATTAAATGCTAACACGAAAAAACGAATAAAGAAAACTTAAATCTGAAAACTATTTGTACATAATCCATAATAAATGAAGAATACAGTCATGTAATTTTTTAAGCATAAGCATATGCTCACGACTATGTTCCCCTAAGGGGTAGTCAGAGATATTCTGAAAACGTAGAACATCCACTTTTAACTAGTAGTACCGAAACTCTGTCCAGTGTGACGGGGAGTGAGCCCGTCGCCACTTGAAATGGATAGTAGGTACAATACATGCCTCGAAATTGAAGCATGCATAGGTTTCCTCACGATGTTTTCCTTCACCGAAAAGTCAGTAGTATTACAAATTGTACATAAATACCGAAAAACTCATTGGTACGAGTCGACATGGACGGGGATCGAACCATCGCCTCCTGCACGGCAGGCAAGGTTACTCGACACTGGACCATCACGGCACTTTTTGAAGTTCGCAATACTTCACGCAAAATATACCTACGCATTAAGTATGTGCCAAGTGCATGACACGGCAGTCAATTCGATCGCAGCGCAAGCTGTGGCAGAAAAGTGGAACATTTTTTTACAAACTGTGTATTAAGTTAAGTTAAGAATTAAGTAACCCAAAGGTAATCCGAGGCACAGTATAAGAAAGAGTATCTATTACTAGATACAGTACGGGCACTTCCTTCCTCCCACCAACTTTTTACCTCACCCCCTCTATCGCCATCTGGTTACCTCGCACTGGGTACTCCATACCTAAGAAGATTTACGGTTCAATTTCTTTGATTTCGCATGTGCTGACGTCATCTTGTCAATTTCAATTTTTTGTATGCAGTGTCCGGGCTGTGTCCGAGGTCTTCCAGTTTCTTATTTTGAACAGCCTGCGTATCATGACACAGGTGAGAGCGACATAGGTCACTTCTAAGCGTCAAATTTGAGTGAGATACTATGGAGATAACGGCCAATTCGACGTTTAGAAGTGACCTGTGTCGCTCTCACCTCTGTCATGGTACGCAGGTAGATGTTAGATATATTTTCAAAAGGATACAATAAACGCCTCCCCCCTCCACGGCCCCGTTGGTAGAAATGGCGCAGATAGAGGTAACAGTAAACACTACTATTAGATAGGCTAGTCCGAATTGTGCTAAAGTGACGAGCAGACCCGCGTTGCCGACTAGATAACCTGCAATCAAACGAAATTTTTGATTAAAATAATATATTGCAAAAAGACACAGACATGGAGAGCGTCGGTAGCGCGTTGCGGAGAGGTATGGACACGCAATTATGGGGGTCCGGGTTCGAATCCGCACGGACAACATGCCCATGTACCAATGAGTTTTTCTAACTTATGTACGTAATACCACAGAGTACTATACTATAATTACTACCGTAAGAAATACCGATTGCTCTCAAACGGTGAAGGAAAACATAGTGAGGAAACCTGCATTCGCTGACGATGAAATTCTGATGTGTATGTGAAGTCTACCAATCCGCATTGGGCACGCGTGGTGGACTAATGCCCATACACCCTGCCTGAGGATAGGCCTGTGCCCTGCAGTGGGACGTTTATAGGCTGATGATGATGATGATTGCAAAAAGAGAGCGTATATATGGGCGTTAGTCCACCACGCGTGCCCAGTGCGGATTGGTAGACTTCACATACGAATCAGAATTTCTTCTTTAGCCTAGCAGGTTTCCTCACGATGTTTTCCTTCACCGTTTGAGAGCAGTCTGTATTATTACATACATAAGTTAGAAAGCTCATTGGTACATGGCATGTCATAATTGTCGTCCGTGCGGATTTGATGGACCCCTCATGATCAAGTGTCCACAACTCTCCGCTTATAATGGACAGTGAGTACAATAAATGCCTCGAAATTAAAACATGTAGGTTTCCTCACGATTTTTTCCTTCAATTATGATACAAACTAGTCTAGTCTAGAATCAGAACGCCCATACTGTTTCCAATCTATTAAAAAACCATAATAGATTTATTTATAAGGTAAAAATGGTAATGTACATGTTATTATGATAACATTTATAAAGTTCAGCGACCTTACAAAACAGATGTTCAGCTGAATCCAAATAGACATGACACAATATTAAATAATGACTAATTACTTGTACCTACGCAGACCACTAATATGTGTGCCGATGCTAGACAAATGCAGCTGTTATTTACTGACATACATACATAAACTCACGACCATAATCCCTAACGAGATGGTCAGAAACATTGCTACAAATACCAATATTCCGAGAGATAAGTGTACTTTTTGCAACCATCAGCAGCAAAGCTGATTCAGTGTTTTTGGGGTGTAGAGCTTCTCTGTGATGGGGATGGATCAGGTCTGCCTGTATAACTCCAGTCGGTTTAGGAGTTACTGATGATTAAAGGTCAGTAAAAAATTAACGATTAGCTGCAAGGCTGATCGTATGTTATTGTTCTAGTATGCACTGTAGTTATGTAGATAGAACAAAAACTAACATGGTTCATCAGTCGGTTTAGGAGATACAGCCGTTCAAAGGTCGGAACTTTGACTGGTTGTATCTCCTAAACCGACTGACTGAACTTGACAGTTTTTGTACTTTTCACATAGCTACAGTGCATACTACAACAATATCATACGATCAGCCGTGCAGCTGATCGTTAATTTTTTACAGACCTTTAATCATCAATAACTCCTAAACCGACTGGAGTTATGCAGGCAGACCTGGTCCATCCCCATCACAGAGATGCTCTACACCCCATAAACACTGAATCAGCCTTGCTGCTGATGGTTGCAAAAAGTACACTTATCTCTTATACTACAACTTTCTCTTTCTACAAATGCTCACATTTAGCAATTTAAGTTTCAGGGTGGAACGACGTGCCAAGTGGTGAGAGCTTTTCGCCCACATAAACCAAGAGAGAGGGTACCCCCACCAGCTGAGTTCATTTCCCCACAGGAACAACTACATCCCGGACGCAATCTGCAATGGCAAGTGTGGAAATCCTTAAATCGGCTTCGCACTCAGGTCGGCCGTTGCAGACTAAACCTGTGCAATTGGGGGTATAGCGATCCTGGTCTAACAAATTGTGATTGCGGCGAACCCATCCAGTCGATGGGTCATCTGCTGGAATGTCATCCTCTGAGTACACACATTCAATCCAACTGCGATCGCCAACCCGCCTGCCAAGCGTGGCGATTATGGCAAATCCCCCCATTTTGGGGGAGGCCTATGTCCAGCAGTGGACGTCTATTGGCTGCTATGATGATGATGATTTTATTTTAATGAAAACTTCAATAAACGGTAAAAAAATAAGCTTTTTTACAATTTCTTACGTAAAATACTATTAGCTGGAGCATGAGTGTAAGTATAACCTATGTAATTTTTTCAGAAACAATTTAGAAACTAATCTCTATGCTTTTAATGAGTTATAATTTTTGTTAAATGTACAGTTTCAATGCTATGATTAATTTAAGATTCCTATGGAAATCTTTGAGTCCTAACTTAAAAACAATTTTAACGAAAATCCGTCTCGTTATGAGCATAGAGACTAGGTTTCTGAAAAAAATCATTGACTTTTAATTGGTTATTATTGAAAATATAACCAGACCATAAAAACCAGACTTCGTTTGTATAGAACGCGCTCAAGAAAAATTAATTATACTACAACTTTATGTACACACGGCGACAGGTCAGGTTACCCTGTTTGGACTTTGAACTATTAGAAGTTGAACGCTGCGAATCGCGCGAGAGGGTGCGGTATGTTGTTGTTGTTTCGTCTCATAGCACGCTGCGCCCGCGCCGGCAGCCGCGTCTATGCAGGCTCTCTACCGCACTATTTTGTGTTTTGTACGTAGTGTAGTTATGAGTATATAGGGTGCGTAACCTGATGTGTCGCCGTGTGTACGTTATAGGTACTACTCTTTGATAAGACCATAGAGTAAGAAGAGATGGCATATCGGCTTGTTTCTATAGAAAATGTTGTAGCCAACAAAGGGGGTGAAAAACGGGTGAGGGGAGGGTTATACGCTACTTCCCGCTAGATGTGTATGATATGACGTCAGGCCCAGTTGAGTATCTGTGCACAGTTCGATACAACATCTCTACCCCAGGGGAGCGCGTTATTTTCTCTATGGATAAGACCTAGCAGCTTAGATTAAAAACTTTTCGCTTACCTAGTACTGACCTAGTAGCTAATACTCTTTGTCATTCATAGACGAAGAATTTTTTTTCGCTTACTAGTCTGTCAGTAAAGTTGTCATTACCTTTTTGGCATATTTTTATTTTGACGCAGAAGTTTTATTTTCACTACTTTATTTTATTAATTTTGTCCTAAATTGCAGTTCGAGTCTGTGATAAGTATATTCCAAAAATAAATTTTGTGTTATTTATTATTGATTATTAAATTGGGAATATGGAGAAGAAAACTCATGAATTCAGCTATGAGCATCAGCATCAAAGACTACAGTTTAATCAGCATCTGCAAGTTGTCTACGCGCGGACAATGGAAAGAAGGAGAACATACATGGATGAGTTGAAAAACATACGGCAAGAGAACGAGAAACAAGTGCTTAAGAAAATAAAGAACTCTATCGGTCCTATTTGGTATCAGGTTCTTAGTGTAGAACAGAGAAATGCATTAGATAAGCTTCCATTTACAATATACTACGATCTACTTAACGGAAGTTCTACACAGACAGCAAACATCATGCGTATATTGGGAATATATCCTCTACCTGATAATGCAGATCTAATGAACTGCGTCTGCGCAGGGCGTAATGATCCTAAAGAAGTGTTAGCAAGCCTATTTGTGATTTATTACGGCCATTACATTGATGGGTACCGATATTCGTATGATCTCAACGCAAGGCTTATGTTGTCGAGTATACTTTATTTAGGTCTGGATGATTTGTTAAGAATGCTGGAAGAAAGATTTCGACCGGACACAGAGGTGAAAGCTCCGCTGCCAAAACCTAAAGTAAAAAGTGATCCTGAGTTGAACCCGTATCTCCAAAAGATGGTTGCCGCATATTATGAACCTGCAAGACTCAAGCGTCAATTGCCGCTTCCACTGCCAAATTTGGACGATATAAATGACCCGTATGAAGATAGGCCGATCATACGTAAACCACCGCCCCCGCCACCGCCACCTCCGCCGCCAAAAAAGAGACTACCGAGATCATATTGCGATAAAATATCGGACATGCCTTATAACTTTAGCGTACCTACGACGGCGACGGCGACGGCGACGGGCCTTTCTGCTCTTCATTCTAAAAGGAGTTCAAAAAATCCAAAACACCTCGCTCCAACAGAAAAGAAAGAGCATGGTTTAGATACAGGGTTACAACAAAAAAAAAATCGGTGGAAGCCGCCTCATCCTATACCGAATACTGATATATGGAACGCACAATACATAATCCAAGGTGTATATAATGCCAGTAATAGATATGTATTTATTATTGGTGCCATTTCAATACTTCCTTCATTGGGTGAACTTATTAATGGAGGATTGGCTTTAGTAAAAGGCATCTACATCAATATACACTGCGGATATTTCGCACGGTCCGAGCCAATGAAACCAGAGCCATGCGAATGCGTAGAGAAGTATAAAAAATCTGTTTTCAGTTACATTCGAAACAACAAATGCACCTGTGGTCATTATTACGACTATGCTAATGAGGGCACTTTCCCTACGGACGAATATAGGTTTTTTGAAAAGCCAACACCAACTGCTACATTCTCTTTTAATTACAACACAATATTTGAACAAGACCCGAAGACGATTCATGTTCAAAAGGAGTTCAAGAAAGTTTGGGAGGCTGATAGTGCTCTCAAAGTAGATTATGCGGCACAAACAGGAATGAAGGAAAAGAAAAAAGATCAGGATACCTGTTTAGGCACGAATCCTAAAACAACAGACTATTTAAAATGCGCCTTGCGAATGATGAGGCCTATGAATATCGCAGCAAGTCTACCCGATATTCACCTAGTGCCAGAGCTCAAGGAATGGATGAGGTTTCGGCTTTACGGACGGATTACGGCAGAACAAAAGAAAAAATTACGAACCAATACTGTCAACAATTGGGCCGTTTTTAAGTACATGAAAACATTGAAACGTGTCACTGTTCCCCCAGAACAGCCCGATTTAAGACCTACAACCTGGAAACATAAAACGGAAGTATCAAACAGATTTAAAAGGTATTGCCATGACTATAAACTGGCAGTTTTTAACCTACATGCCCAAGTAAATAATTTACTGTGGGCGATGATGTGTCAGTCACAGTTTCCGGATAATAATTTCAGAGCAATATTCTTTTCTTATTTGGTGACACAGATGAGTGATGTGCACCTCATACACCCATACTCGCCGAGAGATTCAGCCGACCGCATGCACTTGCTGGCGCTGAAACGATACAGATGTCCTCTGGATGGGAAGTAATTTTAATATATTGTTTGTAGTGAAGTCGAAATTCTTCGGTACCATAACCCCGTTTTCAAAGGGTACATAGTGAGTTTTTTTTTTTCAAAATACATCGTAACATAGTTTGTGTATGTTTCATTTAAAAGTCCTTTTACAGTTCAGTGGCACCCTCATCACAATATTAATGATTTCTCCATAAAGAAAGCCTAAATTTAAAAAGTGCTACTCCAGTATACCACACAACTAAAACTTTTAATAGGTTATTCATAGGGCAGAACATTCAAATTTTAATCGCACCGAGGGTTCCGTACACAACATATTAAAGTACACTTCCTTGTTTGACTACGGAACCCTAATAAAAACGCGGAAGGGCGATGTTTCTTATACGTAATATTATTATCAACCAGTATTATCAAAATATTTATCATGACTGTTATTTATTATTGAAATGTTGATCTCAAATGCAGGGAAAGTATCAAATCTTGAAGGTCGATTACATTGCAACTGCATGGCTAATTTTAAATGCTGGCAAGCTTAGACAATAGTGACCTTGGATGCACTTGAATGATTATACCTACAGAATTTTAAAAGTTGTGAAATTTGTCGTTTATAGGGACTCTTTCTATTCCAATACTTTCAGTCGTCATTACAATAGTCAGGTGATTCAAATGAATTGATCAAATTGTTTTTTTTTTTCTTTTTTAACGTTGTATTGTACTGTGTAAAATTAAATGCGTCACATATCGAACAGGGTGCTTCAGATCATCAAACTGGGCGGCACAGCACTAAGGGCGGCAAATTCGGGAAAAATACTGATTAATTGAGCTCGTCTATAACAAATTCGTAGAACAGAGAAACTTCGAGCTCGCTTCGCTCGCTCAAGTTTCTGTTTTAATTATTATACCTACACATAATCCGTTCTTCAGAGGCTTTGACGTGGTGCTAAAAATGTCATGTTTGCTTCGCTCGGTCCATAGCATTTACTTAGGATACTTTGCACGTATTGTACGTAAAAAACTCTGGCTCCAACTGATTCGTATTTAGGGGAAAATTCGAGCTCGCTCTGCTCGCTTCGCTCGCTCGAAGTTTATATTTTTATTTTACCTAAGTACATTATTAAATCAAAAGATGTCTGACCACAACTCGAATATGTGCTAAAAAATTTCGAGCTCGCTTCGCTCGTTCCGTTAATTTTTGCATAGATTCTTCTTATAAAGATAAGGGGGCAGCGAAGTTAGTCTGTGCCCCGGGAACCCACGCTACGCTACTACGGAAAATCCCTCATTAAAGTGAATGTTTACAACCAGGGCGAATTAACTTGGCACCTGGCTCGCACGTGGCTCGGAATTTGACACCCCTCCTGCTACCTCCTGCGGTACCCCGCCGCCACCGTGCGAGGCCGTAGCATAGCATTTCAGTTAACGTTGCACGTGTCCCTGCGCTTTAGCATTTTCGAGTTATTCTTTCCGAGTTTTCCGAGTTTTTTATTCCGAGCCAGGTGCCAAGTTAATTCGCCCTGGTTGTATGATATTGAGACAAGCGAAAATGAATTCCTCATTAAAGTGAATGCTTTTGATATTAAAGTCAAAAAGAGAAACTCACCCATCCGAATAAATATGAGAGCACTGAACATAGATAAAACCACGGGGCAGAAGACGCCGGCGAAAGTCCCCACCTTCTTGACGCCGGGACGCTCCGAGCGGAACTCTCCGAATTCCACATATCCTGAAACAATCAATCAATCAATTATACTTTATTGAACACCAACATTGTGGGGACGATAGAGGCTGATGATGATAATTACGATAACATTGAACTTATCGATTGAATAATCTGTACTAACGGGATATTATAATATGCTGTCACTTTTTTTTAAGTGGATGATCAGACTGTCAAACTGTAAAACTTTCTCTATGCCACCAACATCGAAAACGGGAAAAAAATCATCTCTTCTATAAACCTACTCTTGCCAAGTGTAAGGGACAGCAGATTTTTTTTCCGATTTCGATATTGGTGCCATAGGGAAAGTTGTTCAGTTTGATGGTCTGATAATACACTTAAAAAGTGTCAGCATATTAAGAAGGATCCTGTATAAAAAGTACACAAAACAATTAATATAAGCATAAGCATATGCTCACGACTATATTCCCCGAGGGGGTAGTCAGAGATAGCCTTGAAGCCGTGGTGGTCCAGTGGCGAGTAAGTAACCTTGCCTTTCGTGCAGGAGGCGATGGTTCGATCCCCGTCCAGGTCGACTCGTACCAATGAGTTTTTCGGAATTTATGTGCATTTGTAACACCACTGGCTTTTCGGTGAAGGAAAACATCGTGAGGAAACCTGCATGCTTCAATTTCGAGGCATGTATCGTACCTACTGTCCATTACAAGTGGCGACGGGCACACTGACAGAGTTTCGGTACTACTAGTGTAACGTGGTTGTTCTGAAGTTTCAGAATTAATATAAATAACTCAAAATACCTTTCTCACTCTTATCACCCATTTTAAACTGCACTAAATCACGGTTACAATAAAACTGACAAATTAAGAGCGTATGCAATGAGTTTATCAAAGTGTATTGTTTATAATGACCTTCGATAGAAAGTCCAGATGTTATGCATTTTATTACTGAGAAATTATGCTCGCTATTAGTTAAGACTATTCTTGATAAGGAATATGCTTAGGGTTCCCGTATACGGGCCACTGGAGACAGCCACAAGTGGCCAAGTTACCCTATTGATCATACTTAAAGGAAAAGATAACCAGTAGAAATAGCATGCGGACTATTTAGTTCGAGAACTAGCTTGCCCAAAAGAGAATATAAAATTATAAAACATACATACATACATACATAAGTTCACGCCATTGTCCCAAGGGGGTAGGCAGAGACCACGGACCGCTACACGCTACGACTCTGACATACCTCTTTAGCCTCATTAACATTCATACATCTTTTCATGCACTTCCGTCGATTGAGGGTGCTACGCACTTGTCCTTTTCGGAAAAGATCATTGATTTGATCGTGGTATGTTTTCCTCGGACGGCCTCTCCCAACACTTCCGCTCACCTGTGCTCGATAATTTTCATTCGTAAGTCTTCTTTCATTCATTCTCTCTACGTGACCGAACCATCTAAGCATACCCCTCTCAATCCTTGTTACTATATCATCCTTCAACTTACACCAATCCCTTATCACACTGTTCTTGATTCGATCAACCAAAGTAATAATACCACACATACTTCGCAAGGAGCGCATTTCAACTGCATTCACTCGACTTTCATTCCTTTTATTCCATACCCAACCCAACATTCACTCTCAAATTATAAAACAATAAAAAAAATTAATCATAAGTCTAAATCTTTATAAAACTATCACAGTGACTTACGACCTTTTTCTAAAAGAAATTTCTGAAAAGATATGTCATATCGACCATGCCAGAAACACGCGGGCTGCCCGCGGTGCTAGCTGTTTTCTAACGCAATCGTGTATGGCTAGCAGCATGCCACGCACGTACGACAAAGCGACAAAACGAGAAAACTATCATTCGCGCTCATAGAGAAATTTTCGCGCTCATGTTGACAATGACATGCGTAAAGTAACAAAGACTGAAGTACTATCGCGGACTTTTCCGCCTGACCACCACTAGGCTCATTTTTGCTTGCATACTAAAAAATAAAAGCGCTGTCTAGCCCCGCTCTATTGAAGAATAGACCAATGAATGAACAGTTTCCAAACAATAAATTATGCGCGATATTGGCCCCGATTCGGACTGACTGACCAACAGCTGACTTTAGTGCTGTCAAAGTGACGTTACACGCCCAAAATAAGATGCCATCATAATGTACGCCATCTTATTTAAGGCGTTTTTGGGCTTGTAACGTCACTTTGACAGCACTAAAGTCAGCTGTTGGTTTTCTGTCTCTTTTCTTAATCTTATTTTAGAAAGTGACAGGAATAAATTTAGTTAAGTTAAGTCGTGACACAGTCCGAATCGGGACCATTATGCGATTTTTTTTAAGTGATCAAGCGGAAAAGTACGCGATAGTCGGTACCTACATCGATAGATTTTTCTCGTTTTGTCGGAGGTCGCATGCTAGGCTCTGGGCTAATTGTGGCTGTCTCTAATTGACCTTGCGGCGAGCATTAGCATGTCACCGTGTAGCCGGTTGTATGAAAACAGAGTGGCTAGAGTCTAGCCGCTAGACCACTTGTGGCTCGTCTGCGGAGAGCCTTACTCATGGTGCAACATTGTTGAATATATATCTGTTGAATGTATTACAAAAACAAAATCGGGTCATTGGACTAAAGCTGTCCAAACTTAGATGGCCCAATAGCCTAGTTGGTAGCATGCCTTAATTTAAAAATCCACTTACTATTAAATAAAATATTGAGTAAAACTTTTTTGAATTATCTGTAAAATTTTTCATTCATTATTATCAGCCTAACTACTAACTGCCTCCGTGGTCTAATGGTTAAGAGCAATGGGAGCTCGATACGGAGGTCGTGGGCTCGATTCCCACGACGGGGGACACCTAGTGATATATATGTCACTTTGTGCGTTTTTCCCCAGTTGGTTAGGACATTGCAGGCTGAATCACCTGATTGTCTGAAAAGAAAAATGATTTCGTGCTTCGGATGGCACTTTAAGCCGTTGGTCCTGGCTAATAACTCTGGTGGTTGTAGTCGTTACATAAAAACCACGTCAGAGGCCGTAAGGCGGTCTGAAAAAACTCTGACACCAGGGCTCTGCCCACACGATAAGAAGAAGCCTGTCATTGATCCCTGCTGAAGTATCTAGCAGTGTTAACTTTGATTTGGCATCTTCCCGTTACATAATCGGTAATTCGTTTTTTAATCCTAAAGTATGAAAAACGAGGACAGTCTTATTTACGGTTAAAGTGGTAATTCCATCACCTTTGCTATTGATGCCCAATGTTGTAAAAAGGCATGTCATTTTGTGACTTAACCATGTTTCTATTTTATGACTTAACCATGTCTCTAGTTTGTGACTTAACCATGTCTCTAGTTTGTGACTTAACCATTGTCTCTATTTTGTGACTTAACCAGTCTCTATTTTGTGACTTAACTATGTCTTTAGCACTGGCGGACTAAGGGGGGGGGCGGAGGGGCGGTCCGCCCCGGGCCCCCAATCCTGGGGGGCCTCCGAATCTCGAGAAGAGAATCCCTTTTTAATAAAAACCAAAATAATGACGTTTATATAGCAAGTAAAGACACAGTTTAGAGTTGGAGGCCCGGGCCTCAGGAGGCCAGAAGTAGAACAGGTTCTGAGACTGCAGTTTGAAGTTGGAGGCCCCGTACGTTAGTCATTGAAAGTCAAGAAAAGAAATAGAGTCAAAAATACTGCGAATTTGCGAGCTCGCTTCGCTCGCTAAATCTTTTTCAAGTTGTTATGCAGTTAGCATAATTATGAGTTCGCTTCGCTCGTTCCGGAGGCCAGGGCCTCCGGTACTGGGACTGCAGTTTGCAGTTGGAGGCCCCGTAAGTTAGTCATCGAAAGTCAAAGAAGGAAATAGAGTCCAAAATATTGCGAATTTGCGAGCTCGCTTTGCTCGCTCAATCTTTTTCAAGTTGTTATGCAGTTAGCATAATTCTAAGCTCGCTTCTTGAAAGGTCAATGTGGTTGGAATTAGAATGTGTTTCGAAAATTTGAGCTTGCTTCGCTCGCTTGGTTTTTTTGATAGCTTTCTGTGCTTTGAGACTGAGTTCATGCTACAACCCAGTCATAATTATAGAATCGTTCGCTCCGGTTTTAATTTTATACGTCAATATACTCACCTACTCTATTTCAAGATGAGCTCTACAATCGAGTTATTATAAGCATTAGGTATATTATAAGCTCATTTCAGCTATTTGTTTAATACATCAATCGCCTCGATTTCGGCATGAGCTGAAAAAGTCGAGTTATAATGAAGCAAAATCTCGAGCTCGCTTCGCTCGCTCCTGGCTAGACACATTGCACTAAAATCTTGAGCTCACTTTGCTTGCTCCAGAAATCAGTGAAGTCTCGAGCTCGCTTCGCTCGTTCTTGGTTTTGGATGGTACCTACGTCTTTTCATAGTATACAGTTGCAGTTGCACTGTTGGTGTGCAGTTAAATCTTGAGCTGACTTTGTCCGTTCCAGATTATAAGTCGTAAAAAAACTCGAGCTCGCTCAATGATTTGAATCTTATTCCACTGATCTCATTATATTATTGCAGTAAAATTTCACTTAGCTTTGCCCGCTCCAGAATTCAGTGAAATCTCGAGCTCACTTCGCTCGCTCTAGGTTTTACATTGTACGAATGTCAGGCTCGCTTCGCTCGCTCCGTGTTGTAGGACCTGGATCTCCCTGGGACAAAATACTTGCTACCTATGCCTATGGAAGGAAGGGGCTCCGATGTAAAGTTTTTGCCACGGCTCAAAAGAATTGTAGATATCAATTTCTGGAAAGACCGGGGGCCTCATTTAGATTTGCCGCCCCGGGCCTCCGGCGGGCTTAGTCCGCCGCTGGTCTTTAGTTTGTGACTTACCCATGTCTCTATTTTGTGACTTAACTATGTCTCTAGTTTGTGACTTAACTATGTCTCTAGTTTGTGACTTAACCATGTCTCTATTTTGTGACTTAACCATGTCTCTATTTTGTGACTTAACCTTGAGCACATAAAAAAGGGAGAGAACTGTTTCTTAGTTTTTATTTTAACTTAGAGACCAGCATAATATAAGTGGCTGTGACAGACACAACGGTGAATGAATTAAGGTTACCTTCTCCAGGAGGTCTGGTGACGGGGCCACCCCGGTTCATCCTCATCCTAATCTTGTGCATCAGTCCTGACCCTCGAGTCCCGCTGTTGACACTCGGTGAGAGGGGGTCCAAAGTTTCAGCCATGTTTGCTGGCTTCGTCGCTGCAAACAAAGCAAAATATATTTTTACATACAAAATTCTTCTATTCTATTTTAATCTTACAATTGTGGCCTCCATGGTCGATAATTTTGCCAATGTCTAGTTTAAATTGATATTTTCTGTGATCTCAAGGATTGTTTTTACATCAAAACACACTTGAGCCACCATATAATCGGGGAGTTTCGTGGCAGGCCGGAGAGCAGGCAAGTGACATGCGACCGCCCAGTAACAGGCCTGCAACGTAACTCCTACATAAATATTATCATAGTCCTTAGCAAATAGAAAGCAGTCAGGATTTTATCTATTGTATAGCTTTTGCCCGCAAATTGGTCCGCGTAATTCGGGAAACTTCACCCAATTTTGATTTTCAAGCCATCTTAATCCCTAATTGGGAACCACCGGACTATTGTAGTGTAAATAAGAGAGATTAAGAGGGCTATTACAAGCGCAGTGGCGCCCTCGTCACAATAATAAAGATTTCTCAATATAGAAAGCCTAAATTGAAAAAGTGCTCAAAAGTTAAGACTGAGCTTGTAATAGCCCTCTTAAATTTTTGCTGTAGAATTTTGTGGGACTATTTGTAATACCTACTAGAAACTAAAATAGGTATAACAATAATTTAAAAGAAACTATGTTTTTGTTACACTGCTAACGAATAACTAATGAATAACTAACCTTGAGACAGACAAAATTCTAAGTCTAATGATTACAGTGAAGGCCAAACTTAAGGATTTTGTTGGTAACAAGGTTTAGCACTAGCCTTATACGTGTAGGGTTTCAGATTTTATTGCACTATCCATGACTCAAAATCAAGACTGAAAATGTTTTATATAAAATAATATCACATGGATAGCTTTTTGACTCTACCACCACGTCGGATTTATATCAGCTTATTGATTTGCCAAATAATTATGACGGTCAACTTCAAATATCTCAAAAAAAAACTTATAAAGAAAGGCCAAGGAATGTATTTTTTTTTCTTATGTATTTTCACCGATATTTTCGTCAATTGTGAACCAATTATAAAAATTCTTTTTTTTGTTTGAAAGGGTATACTACTGAGGTGGTCCCATTTTAATATTGTGATGATCTGATGACGCACTTGACAGCAAAACGTCTGTGATTGAACCATTTGCTTCTTTTCAATTTACCCTTTGCGTTTATAACTGATATCTGAGTCGAAATAACATAATTTAATCAATAAAAACTATGAAATAAAAATTTTTTTACAAAAAAATAAAAACCGACTTCAGAAGTAAAAAAGTACAAAATGATATTTCAGTCTATGAATTTTACGTTCGAATCTATAAGAAAATTATTTGTTTTGTTGAAATCAGTGTCAAGCCAAGCCAAAAAATTACGATTGTATCAAGACCTCCGCCTCTAAATACCTAGTAGACAAAGTTGTATTACGTAATAAAATACAACCTGCTTACCAAATAATTTCTACTCTACACGTGTTTCGCTCCACCAAGGAGCATCCTCAGGAGTTAGACCAACGAACGTTCGACACGTGTAGAGTAGAAATTATTTGGTAAGCAGGTTGTATTTTATTACGTAATACAACTTTGTCTACTAGGTATTTAGAGGCGGTGGTCTTGATACAATCGTGTCATCTACCTATTAGTCATGGATTTCCGCAAAGTAACGCCTGATTCAATTAATTCCAAAAAATTACTGCAAGTCCAGTCGCGAATCGTACCTACCGGCTTGACAGCGACTTTGACAAAACAAATTAATTTTCTTATAGATTCGAACGTAAAATTCATAGACTGCAATATTATTTTGTACTTTTTTACTTCTGAAGTCGGTTTTTATTGGTTTTATTGGTTTTTTTGTCGGTAACAAGGTTTAGCAATAGCCTTATACGTGTATGGTTTCAGATTTTATTGCACTATCCATGACTCAAAATCAAGACTCAAAATGTTTTTTTTTTCAAATATTATTGATTTTAAACATGTTACGATTGAAAAATTAATTCAAGAAGCAAAAGATTGAAAATTTCGTTCTCTGGCTAGTGGACTCGGTGGCGAAATTGGATAACGCACTTCCCCGGTTTGGAAGAGTGCGGATTCAAGTCCCGCCGGAGACTTAATTTTTCAATCTTTAATTTGATACAAAATGTTTTATCTACATCTACACTAATATTATAAAGAGGAAAGATTTGTACCTATTTTTGTATGTTTGTAAAAAAACAAAAAGGCTCAAAAAGTACTGGGCCGATTTAAAAAATTCTTTCACCATTAGAAAGCTGCATTCACCCTGAGTAACATAGGCTATATTTATTGCTAGAAAAGATTAGACGTCCACCCATGCGAAGCCGGGACGGGCCGCTAGTTTAAAATAATATCACATGGATAGCTTTCTGACGTCATTTTTGACTCTACCACCACGTCGGATTTAGCATAGCATAGCATAGCATATGCTCACGACTATATTCCCCGAGGGGGTAGTTAGAGATATTCTGAAACTTCAGAATATCCACGTTTCACTAGTAGTACCGTAGTTCCGTTTCACGTCGGATTTATATCACCTTATTGATTAGTCATATAATTATCATCATCATTATCATCATCTCAGCCAATGGACGTCCACTGCTGGACATAGGCCTCCCCCAAGGATCGCCATAACGACCGGTCCTGCACTGCCCTCATCCAACGTTTTCCCGTCGCCTTCACCAGGTCGTCGGTCCACCGTATGAGGGTCCTACCCACGCTGCGCTTTCCGGCACGCGGTCGCTACTCGAGAACTCCTCGGTTCTGCGAGCAATGTGCCCCGCCCTCTGCCACTTAAGTTTAGCAATTCTTTGGGCTATGTCAGTTACTCTGGTTCTTCTGCGGATCTCTTCATTTCTGATTCCATCTCACGGGGAAACTCCGAGCTCGGAGATAATTATGATGTTCAACTTCAAATATCTCCAAAAAAATCTTGTAAAGGAAGGCCAAGGAATCGATTTTTTTAAATACCGATACATAATTATATAAAAAATAGGGGTAACAGTTTGTATCAAAATTCCAAAATGAAGCACTGTAAAACAATAAAATTAGAATATAGAGTTTATAAATAAAGAACAAATGCGGGGCAGTGTATAGTATTGACAAGCTGGTTTATTATTATTATTATTATTCATTATCAGGCAGGCAGTTGATACAACTGATAATGCCTGTATCCTGTTGATCAGTTATAATTGGTTTAGATAAAATTGTAATTCCCCAAGCAACCTACACATTATTTTAATTTGCAAATCATACATTTCCTGCCCTTATCTAATTATTTGATTCATCTCTATAGCTGTAAATTCAGTGCTCACTCCAAGCTTCATTTCTTACCTATCTAGTCTGTCTATCTGTCTATCTTTTCTTTTATTTTCTATACACCCATAACACCAAACAACTGAACAAGATGTAAAATGTGAAATGAACTGTGTTATTTTAACTGTGAGACTTCTAAAAACTGAGTCATAAAATTATGTAATTTTCCTGAATAGGCTGCATTATATGATGTTATTCAGACATAATTAGCAAGATTTATCCTACTTCCTACTAGTATTGCAACAACGGTTATAATAGCTGGGAACCAAAACTTTTTAAGGCGAAGTGGCCGCGCAGAGCAACGTTGACTCGCCTCAAATGCCGGCGGTTTCCTGACTACTACAAAATGAAAGGGACGCTGGCTCGGATCCGAGTGGGAAGCACGCTACTATAGCCCCGCCCCCCTCAGATCCGAGTGGTGAGCAAGGAATGTGTTAATTAATGGTGATTTGCTTGTGCATTATAGCACTGCATTTCCGCCAGTGTCAAATAGTTTGTGGGGAGTATCTATGCAAATCTCCGGGATATTTTTTGCTAAAACACAGCTGATGTGGACACATTCCACTAAATAAATTTGGCTTCATGATGTAAAAGTGCAGTTCACCTAACTGTGAGGAGTGTGGAGTGGTTGAGGACGTTCATCACCTGTTAGTGGAGTGTGTTCGTTACGAGCAGGCTCGAATGACACTTATGAGGGAGCTTGGAGTGAATAGGCTTGATGTGGGCATGTTTCATGACATCCTGGCATGACCAAGTTCTGATGCTGCTAGAAAAGTGTTCGCCTTTGCAAACTCATCAGTGTCTCATTAAGTAAATTAGAATAACTAAGTTAGAGTTGGTAAAATCTAGACATAAGGTACGATGGGACTGACATCTACATAACATTTTTGTATAAAAGTACCTTTAAAAAAAATTAATAAAAAAAAACTGCTAAGAGATTGCGGAGCCTCGTGGCAAGCAAAAACGTGAACAACCACGAAAGTCAACCGCTCGCAGCACAACTTGCAAAGTGACTCCATTTTTAGGTTCCATACCCAAAGGGTAAAACGGGACCCTATTACTAAGTCTACGTTGTCTGTCCATCTGTCTGTCCTACCTATTTAGGGCTGTAACTTTTGAACCATAATAGTTTTGTTCCTGGTACATAGTAAGTTTATGGGCGGGGGTGTGGGGTTTCACCTATAAATTTTATACTGCACAGTCAAAGTTTTTGCCAAGTTGGTTGCCTACTATTATATACCTGCATATGTACCTATATAATAGCAAACAACCTTACATAAGTAACATTGTGATTATTACTCACTAAAAACACAATCCTTAGCTAAAAACTGGATAAAATAAAATAAAATAGTTTATAACTTACTCAAATGAATATCACCCATCTTCAAAAGTGATTCAGAGATAACTTAACGCAAACTTGAACATTCTCAACACAGAATCATTGGCCAATTATTAATAATTTATGTGAACAAACTGAATTCATTGAATTGTTTCTTTCTTTAATGATTTATCACTGCAATTAGTACACAACTGTAATATAATTAACTAAGTTCAAATATCTGATTTCAAGTTTCAGACTTGACCTATTTACGATGACCTCATCACTTCTAAATGCAAAAACTTTTGCAAAAAAAAAACACTTGTTTTTTTTAAAGCCCTAAAGCACAGTACAGTAAAGAAAGAGTATCTATGCCTAAAGCTTTGAAAACAACGAAGTTCTCTATTCAAACAAGCTCAGTTTCTGAATAAGCGTCCGTAAAGTAACAGGTGTAATGTAAAACTTATTGTGAATGAATTCGAAAACGAGTAGAATTACGTACCGGTCAGTGTCAGTAGAAATTGGGTCAGCTATTCAAGTTTCTGATACGTAACGAGAAACTGCAGTCATGCCATTGTTTTTTCCTTAATCGTAAACATTGAATGTTTGTTTTCGTCACAAAGGAAATTATTAGTAATATTTCGTCGGAAGTCAGTCCCTCCCTCAAAACAACTTTTGCATGTTTTTTTTTTTGACGTAACTGACATTGACAGATGGTTGACCAGTGTTGCCAGATGGTTATTTCGAGATCCCCATGTTGTGGCATAGACATAGTACTTAGCTTATCTATGGTTTGACATGTATTTGATTCGATATTGTTTTTTCCTTCTCAAATAAATGGCGTAACGACAAAGTCGAGTTTTCTTAATTGTTTCGATATCTGCAAACTAAAACGGCAACATGGCGACCAGTGAAGAGAAAATACAAAGGGAAACTTCGCCAGCTAATTTGGAAGCGAAAGAAAAATACCGCAGAGAGCGTGCGGTGGTGAGGAGATTATTCACCACCACATGCAATTCCATAATGAATAATCTGCAAACCGGGGATCGCCCTGAATATTATTTAAGAGCAGAACTAGCAAAATTGACTAGTTATAACAAGCGGCTCGAATCGTTAAATAACGAAATAAAGAATATCATACTTGGGGACCCTAAGTTCAAAGAGGAGGATCTCCTAAAGGAAGAAGAAGAGGTAATGAAATATCTATCAAGTTATTTTCATATGTGTGAGAAGTTGGAAGCACTATTTGCATCGAAAAATACTCCCATACAAAAAGTGGAAGACCCGACACAGGGACAACAATTTAAACTTAAACTGCCACCGATACACATCAAGAAATTCGATGGAAATTTAAAAAATTGGTTACTATTTTATGACCAGTTTAAAAAAATAAATGAAAACGAAAACATCCCTGACGAGGATAAGTATCATTACTTACTAGAGGCAATGGCCGACAATAGCGAAGTAAAGACCTTGGTGGAAAGCTACCAGTCCAGTAACTATGCAGATTGCCTACAACATCTTAAATCAAGGTATGCTAGGGAAGAGCTGTTAATACAGGTATACGTAAGAGAGTTATTGGCGCTTATATTAGGAAAGTCTGAATTGACATTAACAGCGCTCTACGATAAACTCAGTGCCCAACTACGTGCCCTTGCCAGCTTGGGTGTAACCAAGGATAAATATGCAGCATTTATTCTACCTATGATAGAATCTGCGTTACCTGAAGATACTCTAAGAGCATGGGAACGCTCTACTGCACACAATGCCGCAATGGACGTAGAGCTCAACAGCTTACTAGACTTCATTAAAAAGGAGGTAGATAGCAACCAAAGAATCCTTATGGCACAAAGTACCTTCAACTCACAAGAGACCTTGAACCGAGAGGAACAGTTTAAAGCTTCAGCCAGCTGTCTAGTATACACAGAAAAGAAAAAGGCAGTTGGAAAGAAAATTAATTACTATAACGCATGTGTTTGGTGCGGTAAAGACACGCACGCGAGCCTAGAATGCTATAAAATGAATAAAATGAGCATTGAGCAAAGAATAGAGCATTTGAAGGAACAGAGAGCGTGCACTTTGTGTTTAAAGGTCGGACACCACGTTAGAGTCTGCAAAGCATTCATAAAATGTCTGATCTGCGGGAAGAGGCATTCAACCGCCATCTGTTCAACAGAACCTGCAACACCAAAAACAAACCAAGAACCTCTCAAAAATAATGAAGAGGAGAAGAAAGATGTTAGCGGCGCACCATCTACAACCTTGTCATCTCAAGCGATGTCTCAAGGTGTGACGTTACTTCAAACAGTCGTGGTAAATGTAACCAGCGGAAATAAGAACATTCCAGTACGTGCCATGTTCGATAATGGATCTCAGCGAACATATATCAGACAAGAAGTAGTCGATAAACTGAAGGTTCCAATCATGAATAAAGAAACTTTGGCACACTGCTTATTCGGTGGAATGGAAATTAATCCCATGAAACATAACGTTTACCAGTTTGAAATCGAAGGTTTAGACAGTAAGTTTAAGCTACAAGTTGAGGCCCTAAGCCAAAATTGTATCTGTAGTAATGTACCTAAAATTAATTGTTCTGATTTAAATTTGCAAAAAGTTCTTGAACAAAATCAGATCGATCTGACAGATAAGGGTGATAAAACAGATATAGAGCTTTTAATAGGTGCTGACTTCTCAGGATATTTTATGACAGGTAAAGTGATCCAGCTACAAAATGGATTGATAGCAATCAAAACAAAAGTTGGATGGACCCTACAAGGAAGACAGGTGAGTGTGGTAATGAATAACACTCTATCAACGACTTTATTCTGTTCTAATAATAATAATATTTCAGATTATTGGTCGTTAGAAACTGAAGTCACAAATTCTCCCCGAACATATAAAATACCCTCGAATTTACAGGGAATCCCCCCATCTGGCATCCCTGAAAGAAAGATGACACGGCCTATGACTATCTTTGCCTATGACAGCTTTAGTTCTGATAGGTCCGTTGTGGCGCTGATGTCACATTTTTAACCGACTTCAAAAAAGGAGGAGGTTTCTCAATTCGACCGTATACATGTAATATAATATAACGCACGGATAACTTCGTCGTTTATGAACTGATTTTAATGATTCTTTTTTGTTTGAAAGGAGATAATCCCAAGGGTGGTACCATGATAAGGAAAAAAGGATCTAATTATGGCATCTCAGAGAAATTGAAAATCGTTGTGCCGACTAGTGCGTTTGAGAAGCCGTAATTCTTCTCCGTTGTATGACATAATAATATCGTTGATTGGTTCGTTCCTTGGTCAAATATCCCCAATTTTGCATTCTGGAATCACTATCCATACCTATAACTATAAGTTCTATATCCCTTTCAGAACCGGCCAAAACAATTGTGCGGTTTACAAAAATCATTTTTGAATAAAAACTACTCGTTCTAACTGACCGGGCTCAGCATCACACGTTTGTGCGTAAACCGAACTTTGACCCAAGCGCAGCTTCGGTGGTCCTCGGTCAGCTGGTGAGCTGGTACAGACCTGATAAGTGAGCGAATTTTTTTCGCTCCGCCTTTGAAGATTGTATGGATAAGTATGTAGGGGACACATTGTATTTCGTAATCAATTATGCAGTTTTGCATTAGTCCTACGGAGCGACTGGAATGTTCGCCAGTCGTTCCCATACCACCATACCGCTAGGTCAAATGTAACTCAGAATAAGTGCACTTCAATAAATATGTAAATCAGAAATCTTTTATATCATCCACTGCAACGACTTACGTCACCCCCACAGTGGTGACCACCGACAAAGAACACGCAACCTTCAAGATTTTTTCGGCGGAACGACTCTCCTGCGCAAAGCGGATGGCATGAATATTTGTTTGTTTTTTGTGAATTTTGGGGCACAAAAAGTAAATATAATGTTTTTTCTCCATGATTTCGTAGGTTATTACCTTGAAATCGCAATTTGAAGCAGAATTATGGGTCCAACGAATTTAACTCATACAATTGCTTCAAGTAGGGTGAAGGGTATCACTTGCCGACATATTGCTCGTGTGCTATTTCAGTAATTTTACAGGATTTTCAATTATGCATATGTTTTGAAGAACGACAAGTTCGAGTATCTTCTAATGGGGCCTGGTAACGAGGGTAGTGACGATGAGGAGCAGCAGGATATGCCCAGACCTAGCCAGGTGGAGGCTGGATTATAACCTGAATTAGAGTCAATCAGGGACGATGATGTACCGCTCAGTCAAGGAAGGTGGAGGTAGAATAAGTCTCCAAGCCAACCAGTACCAGATGAGTCTCCTGGTCATCAAAAATCTAGTTTATAGTCCCGCGAAATACATTGAACCCCCGAAATAATGCAAAACTTCTCTCTAGCCTTAAATCAGTATTTTAAGTCAAAAACAAGTGCACAAAAAGCCTGTTTACACTTCTAAGGAAATAAAAAGCTTTTTCAGCATCCACGGTATGATGGGATACTGAAAAATGAATAAATAGATTTTTTTTATTACTTGAGTTCTGACCTTCTTGGGCCCAGCTTGATACAATTGTGCGACATCACAATTGTAGCTTTGTTATCTTGGGCCCCTGCTTATAGAATTATGTGGGTCACATTTTTCCAAGATGGCGGCCGGAAAATGGAAAACTCACCTCAGATTTGACATCTGCGGGCTGTTTTTTGGTAGGTACAGGTTTTTTCCCGGTAAAATTTCGGCTAGTTTCGGAGCCGGTCTGAAAGGGATATAAATTAGATTGACGACAACAGCGCCACATCGGATCTGTTGGAACTAAGTGAAAATTTCACTGTCGCATCAGCTTGCTACATAATTAGGTACATATCAGTAATCTGTGGATGGGATGACACATGATTCTACGCTCGGATACACGTACGCACTCAAAGTTACGTTTCTTTTGTACATGTGGGCCAAATGTGGTCGCAAGAAGGGTTCAGTGGTCAGCATTAACCCACCTTTTCAGGGTTCCGTACCCAAAGGTTGAAAACGGGACCCTATTCCTAAGCCTACGTTGTCCGTCCGTCCTACCTATTTAGGGCTGTAACTTTTGATTTGAACCGTAATAGCTAGACAGTTGAAATTTTCATAGAATATGCGTTATTTATTACGGCGGATTTGTGAACAAATATTAAAAATAACAAAAAGTAAAAACTTAAGGGGCCACATACCTACAAGAAGCTCGTTTTTATCAACGTTTTTTCTTCTCGCTCTATCGTAAAAACGGTAATTACCTACAATACAAGCGTCAAACTTGATTATAGAGAAAACTACAGTAGGTACCTATAACAATTAACAACAAATAATAAAACCGGCCAAGTGTGAGTCGGTCTCGCGCTAAAACTTTATTGGAAGGTAATATTTTGTGTGGTGTGGTACAGAATCCTCGGTGCGCGAGTAGCCCAACTCGCACTTGACCGGTTTTTATTTATTATTCAATAATTATGATCATTCAATTATGATGATGATGAATGATTGATTGATAAATATTAAAATAGAATAGAAGAAATAGAACGTAGGATCTTTAATATGTAAAAAATTGTCAGTAATAAAAATTTATTATTTATTATATTTATTATTTAATTATGATCATGTGCCTGATCTAGATGGCGAATCTAACCTTTACCTTTTTGCGTGGACTCTGGACGCCCACATTTGTTATGCTTCTTGAACTCCAATTTGACTCCAATTAATGTCTACTTCTACCATTATTATCTAAGATAAGAGATCCATTATGTTGAAGTTAATAAAACACAAAAGGATGTAGAAACAGTTTATTTAGGTTCAATTTGCATAGAGCTTGTTACAAATTAAATTATGAACCATTTCACGCAATTTGACCGTAGCAAAATTTACCATTTTTACATTTTCTAAATTCAAATGACAGAAGATCTCACAAACAGATTTTCAAGTGTTTTAAAAATACATAGCATTTGTTTAATTTTGTACTTAACTTATAATTTTAACTTATTTAGAGGAATGGTATTAAAACTATATTCTATCTAGTGACTCCAGCATAATGATGCTATTTCCTCTAATTACCTGCAACATAGAAAAATAATTATAAGACACCATAGAAAAAGAAACTAGAATGGACATGGACATACAATGATAAAGGATACCCATCCTCCTTACAAGCATGGAAATATGAAAATTGGCTATGGCGGTCGATAATGTTCCAGGACTAGGTAATGATTTAAACATAGACGAAGAATTTTTCGCTTACGCTGGTAGACGGAATATCGGTGTAATCGGGTATGAGATAGCGATACTCATGAAATCCTATACATTTTATATGTAGTGACAGTTTTGAGTTAGGTGGCCGTAGTACAAAAAAGTGGTTACGCCGATAAGGACAGCAATAAGGTAGTGATCTCCTTTTTTAACTAGAGCAAATTTGATATGTGCATCTCTTATTGAGTGAATATGACAAGACATGTGCTTCCTTCTAGTACCTTCTCTTTCTACGGATTTAAATCAGTGGTGGCCAAGATGTTGACAGCTGTCTACCCAGTAGCCCGCGGTCGACTTTTATGGTAGTCTTGCAAAGAGATAAATAACTAAATTAAAGACGAAAAAAATTACAGTATGTCTATCAAAATCAAGCTATTTTCATATACGTTCATTGCTAAACCTGTTGCTGTTGAAGATAGACTGCCAGGTGTCTAAAATTTTTATGTAGACCGTGCAATGTATGAAGTTTGGCCACCCCTGATTTAAAGGTTCTTCGTACGTCAATGTTTCAAACGTTAAGTTTGCCACTTCTATCAAAACAAAAATTTTATAGAAACTCTTTTTTTATTTTCGTTGTAGGATTAGAAAGGGACAAACCATAAAGGTATTATACTACGTAAGAGAGACGGTGACAGCTGAGAGAGCGAGATGTACCTAGCGGCATGCCTGTACAATAGAAAGAGATACGTGACGCGAGGCAATAGAACCGTTTTTGGGGATTTGGAGTCCTGGTAAAAATTCGGTTTCTGTGAATAATCGTGAACTTAAAGTGAAATCGTAGATAATTTTGTGAAATATACTAACACTTTTTCATTAAATTATTCACCATTTCACGTTAGATTGAGAATTATACACAGAAATCGAATTTTTACCCTGCCAAGGACTCCAAAAAACATCCAAAAACGGTTACATTTGACAACTCATGTCACTTACTCTATTCCGTAAGGTATAATATCTTTATGGGACAAACCAAAGATGATGATGAAAATGTACGAAGAAGGTCGAACATTACTGACTTTGGCTCAGAGCGTAAGCAAATGATGGTAAAATTTCAGTGCTTCAATAACATTAGTTTAGAATTTTCATTAAAAATACATTACTATCGTGACGAAGTGTATTCGGGTCATTTCACAGCTGGCGAATGTGTATGATATTATCAAAGAACACATACAAATCTGATGAAATCACTTTCCGCTGTTTGTCTGTCCCTATGTATACTTAGATCTTTAAAACTATGCAACGGATTGTGATGCGGTATTATAGATAAGAGTGATTCAAGAGAAAGGTTTATATGTATACTATAATACATGCATAATGACAGCATTGCACCCGTGCGAAGACGGGGCGGGTCGCTAGTTTTAAATAACAAATATTGAGTTTGAGGTTTGTACTAACCACCATGCCAATGTTATTGCGCTGTCCATCCTTGCTTTCCTCCACAGACTCGTCCAGTACGAGGTTCATGAAGGGGTCAAAACCGCGGAGCACCCCGGTGACAGCACGACCGGCGTTCAATTTTATAGACAGCTTCTTGTCCATGAACCTGAAAATTACGTAAAATAACTCGAGATTTTCATTGAAAACTATCATTAATTAATACAAAACCGCCCATAAGATGACACTCTGTCCACATTTTGTAGTTTTATGGTGGTAAATACGAGAATTAACTTGAAAATTAACCTTTTGTTAGGTTAGCAATGGCGCGCATTGATGGACGCGACGATTATTTTTTAAGTTTAGATTGTTTTATCAGGTGTTTGGACTTACTTTTTCAATTCTGGGGGATGTGCCTTCGACATTTTAACTGTTTTGGTTGCTAAAATATATTAAAATTGAAGATTTTTTTGTATTTTTTGGAAAAATCTTATTCGTGTAAACACACCAACACGCCGAAGTACTTAGTGCTACCAGATTAAATTTTAAAAACTTTCCAATTTTCATTTTTCATTACCCGACTGCGCCAGAAGGAGGTTTATTTCCAAAGGAGTTGTTACAACTGAAAAGACTTCGTATAAACGCAAAGAATATTAATCCTGAATAATCTATTTAGTGAAGATTTAGTGCTATTAAAACTACTAATTGCGAAATAATTTTATCTCTGGCAAGCATTTTACAGAGCGCGTTCAAATACTACAGAGCAATGAAATCTTACATCCTTCAGTCAGTCACAATGTTTGATTTATAAAATAAATTGATAGGTACTAAAGCAATAAAAGTTTTGCTGTTGATATTACACAAATTGTACATTACATTATACAAAAAAATTACTTTGGTTGCAGGAGATTATAACTGATATAACTCATCGAATTCCGTACCACATATTTTAATTTTTGTTACAGCTTCGGTCTTTTGAACGTATGTTTTTTCAGGTGCTTTTGAGTGTAGCCATATGAAAAATTTACAATTTTGCAGAATCATATTCGTCAATAATAGATACTGAAAAAAACAAGATATATCGTTTTTCAAGCTTGATAAATGATTATCCATTGAATCAAGGTACGAAAACTGTAAATATCATTAGGGTTTTGTATTTTTTCTAAAGTTGCCATTGCAGAAAAATCGAAAACACATTACACAACCAATTTTAGAAGATCACAATATTTAGGAAATTTATTCGCGGGAAAGTGATTTAAAATCTAGCAAGGTTACGTCTCTCGTATCTACCTATCTGTGTATGTGCAAATATAATTAACAATACAGCTGTGAAGATGGATGGATGTTGCTAAAGAAATCCGCCTAATAAAAGCCACGTTTTTTCTTTTCTAAATATGGTTTGTTAGTTTTATGTAACATTATTTTTTAGTGGAAAAGTTTGTGTTTGTGTACTTTGACAAAAATGGATGAATCCGGGATTGATATGGCGTACGATCTCGCAACTCTTCTTACAAACGATTATAGTGTTGATCAGAAGATTTTGGAGGAGATGACAGCCGCGCAGCAACACCAGGACTTTATGTTCTATGAGCTAAAGTCGAAAGCTGTACCAATAACTGAGAGGTAAGTGAATTTATCATAGAAACATAAGTTTGTGCGCAATGTTTTGACGAATATTTTTAGCACATTCGACGTATGAGGAACAATTTCACCCGAGTCTCGCCCGCGGCCCTGAAAACTGGACTTGGCAAAGCATCCAGTCTTGTTTTTCTATGTCCAATATTTTGTGAACATTCATCGACAAGTTTTGTGTGTTAGTCAATTTCTATTTTTGTCGTAGTTGCTGTCCAGAAATGACAAGCAACCTGATAATAATGTATCATAAAACAAGATTAAACATGGATTAAACTGATTTTTGAATTATAGCTGTTCCCGCCATTTTTTCTATTTTCCCGCTATTTACTTTTCCCGCGAATCGCCATTTTTTTTTTGGTTTTTTTCAATCCTTTACAGGATGTTTAGGTTTTGTTTTATAAACACTGGATTTCTTATGCAGGTATTCGCCTTAGGAATTTTGTTATTCTATGCTCATTACTTTCAAATTTGACCTCCTTTGCTGCGCGGTTCGCAAGGCAGAGGCTCATTGCCTCCTCAAGATTTTAAAGGTACATACAGGTTCAAAGTAGAGGTACGTAGAGTCTCGATTTATTCAGAGTTCTAAAAGTTAAACACATTATTTCGTAAGTATTTGTATCCTCTCTCTACACTGGCGGACTAAGGGGGGGGGGCGGAGGGGCGGTCCGCCCCGGGCCCCCAATCCTGGGGGGCCTCCGAATCTCGAGAAGAGAATCCCTTTTTAATAAAAACCAAAATAATGACGTTTATATAGCAAGTAAAGACACAGTTTAGAGTTGGAGGCCCGGGCCTCAGGAGGCCAGAAGTAGAACAGGTTCTGAGACTGCAGTTTGAAGTTGGAGGCCCCGTACGTTAGTCATTGAAAGTCAAGAAAAGAAATAGAGTCAAAAATACTGCGAATTTGCGAGCTCGCTTCGCTCGCTAAATCTTTTTCAAGTTGTTATGCAGTTAGCATAATTATGAGTTCGCTTCGCTCGTTCCGGAGGCCAGGGCCTCCGGTACTGGGACTGCAGTTTGCAGTTGGAGGCCCCGTAAGTTAGTCATCGAAAGTCAAAGAAGGAAATAGAGTCCAAAATATTGCGAATTTGCGAGCTCGCTTTGCTCGCTCAATCTTTTTCAAGTTGTTATGCAGTTAGCATAATTCTAAGCTCGCTTCTTGAAAGGTCAATGTGGTTGGAATTAGAATGTGTTTCGAAAATTTGAGCTTGCTTCGCTCGCTTGGTTTTTTTGATAGCTTTCTGTGCTTTGAGACTGAGTTCATGCTACAACCCAGTCATAATTATAGAATCGTTCGCTCCGGTTTTAATTTTATACGTCAATATACTCACCTACTCTATTTCAAGATGAGCTCTACAATCGAGTTATTATAAGCATTAGGTATATTATAAGCTCATTTCAGCTATTTGTTTAATACATCAATCGCCTCGATTTCGGCATGAGCTGAAAAAGTCGAGTTATAATGAAGCAAAATCTCGAGCTCGCTTCGCTCGCTCCTGGCTAGACACATTGCACTAAAATCTTGAGCTCACTTTGCTTGCTCCAGAAATCAGTGAAGTCTCGAGCTCGCTTCGCTCGTTCTTGGTTTTGGATGGTACCTACGTCTTTTCATAGTATACAGTTGCAGTTGCACTGTTGGTGTGCAGTTAAATCTTGAGCTGACTTTGTCCGTTCCAGATTATAAGTCGTAAAAAAACTCGAGCTCGCTCAATGATTTGAATCTTATTCCACTGATCTCATTATATTATTGCAGTAAAATTTCACTTAGCTTTGCCCGCTCCAGAATTCAGTGAAATCTCGAGCTCACTTCGCTCGCTCTAGGTTTTACATTGTACGAATGTCAGGCTCGCTTCGCTCGCTCCGTGTTGTAGGACCTGGATCTCCCTGGGACAAAATACTTGCTACCTATGCCTATGGAAGGAAGGGGCTCCGATGTAAAGTTTTTGCCACGGCTCAAAAGAATTGTAGATATCAATTTCTGGAAAGACCGGGGGCCTCATTTAGATTTGCCGCCCCGGGCCTCCGGCGGGCTTAGTCCGCCGCTGTCTCTCTATCTTCCGCACTCAATGCTCCGCGTAGGGTTACCAGGCGACCGGCTTTAGCCGGACACGGTCGCATCCGTCCAAATATTTACAAGACTGGACTGCCCGGCTTTTTGACGGATGAAATAGCAGAAACTTTAAAAGAACTAGGATCTTTTTACTGGAAGACATTTTTCAAAAATGTCCTTCCTCTGCGCAGAATCACGTACTGGCAAAAATCATCGGGTCTCCAATCGCGATCCAAATGCCCGTATGATGATACAACGCTTACATCATATCTACAATAGCGGTGTTTTCCTGAACTTTTTGGCGCTAAGATGACGGACATTTTGACCGCCAGACCAGACGGAGGGTATTGCTCTTGAAGATAACGCACATGGTAGACAAAAAATTCGTCTTATAATCTATCGGAAGCCACAGTACATGAAAGAGTATCTTGTCTAGTACCCACTTAGTACTTACTACATAAAGAACGGACACTTCTTGCCTGCCCCCAAAAATGTTTTACCTCACCCCCTCTTGGCAGACTGAGGAGACAAACGAAAGTAGGCGTTAGAGTATTATTGTTCTTTGTCTTTGGCAGTATAATTGGTATAGTCCTCTCTACTTCGCGCTCAGTCAGCATGTCCGCTACATGCTTGCCTTTTGTCAGCTTTTCCAATTTATATGAAACTAGCGGCCCGTCCCGGCTTCGCACGGGTGGACGTGTAATCTTTTCTAGCAATAAATATAGCCTATGTTACTCAGGGTGAATGCAGCTTTCTAATGGTGAAAGAATTTTTTAAATCGGCCCAGTACTTTTTGAGCCTATTCATTACAAACATACAAACATACAAAAATAGGTACAAATCTTTCCTCTTTATAATATTAGTGTAGATTACAGCGTGTCCTAACGGTCATATAATTATATTTCTATCCGGCGTCTGGCGAATATTTCCTACAACAAGAATGTCCCATTTACTCTATTCATAATTTGTCACCATTTTGTCACAAGCAAAACGGAGTCTACTCTTTACTAATGCCATATCAAGATAATATTAAGAGAATTCTACTCGGAGCGCGCTCCATACAAAACGTAGTCGGGTCCTAGTTTAAACATATCGTAATTAAAGTAAAAACAAATGCTTTTAACATAATCTAGAAACAAATATCTGTGTCTCTATGAATTCAGATTTTTATTTAAATATTTAGTTCTTAAGCTATGTTGGCTCAAAGATTCGTAATTTTTGATCAAAAAAGGCCCAACTTCGTCCTTGTTTTTTAGGACAATGCATACATTTTAGAAAAATTTGGATACCATAGAGACATCGCAAATATAATGAATATTCAGAACAAAAAAAATTATCCACATATCTAGCATCTTATTCGAATAATCACCCGACTTCAAAATGTAAAAATTACGTGCGGATTCGTTGTGAATTGAGTGTTGTTTCGACGGTATGCGGGCGGGGTGCGGTGCGCGCGGGGATTTTCTTTGACCTCGGGGGGCCCGGCTGTCGCAGCGCAGCGCACGGCCGGCGATTTAGTTTCCTACTTTTTACCGTACCGAACGTAAGCGAATATTAAAATGTTGTTTAAAGTATTATAAAAACAGGTATTGGTACCGATTCGGACTGTGCCACGACTTAACTTAACTAAATTTATTCCTGTCACTTTCTAAAATAAGATTAAGAAAAGAGTCAGAAAACCAACAGCTGACTTTAGTGCTGTCAAAGTGACGTTACACGCCCAAAATAAGATGCCATCATAATGTACATTTTTGGGCGTGTAACGTCACTTTGACAGCACTAAAGTCAACTGTTGGTTTTCTGTCTCTTTTCTTAATCTTATTTTAGAAAGTGACAGGAATACATTTTGTTAAGTTAAGTCGTGGCACAGTCCGAATTGAGGCCATTGGTGGTACTTTTTCAAGTTACTTAGATATACTAGAACTGATAGAAACATGAGTATGGGTGGATCAGGTCAGTTACGTCCTTTTCCCCGAACGTCCACTTCCCGGTTTCGTCCATTTCCCCGAACGGCCTTTTCCCCGAACGGACATTTACCCGAACGACCATTTCCCCGAACGGGCATATTCCCGAACTTTTCCCCGTACGTAGTAGGTACTTAGACGAATTTTCGGGTGAAAGTATGGGGGCTGGACTTGTAAAATTTTCAAAAATGATTTTTTATTATTTTTGCATGCGCAAGGGTGGGTTTATTCGTGCCCCAGGGGTTCGGAAAATTTGCTATTTTTTCGCTAGGATTCACCGTTATCTAGATATTTTATAAATTATGTTTTATTACTCGGTTAGGTTAGCGAGGAGCGAAGCGACGAGCATGTTAGGTATCTTGTGATCCACAGCGCACGAGCCGAGCGAGCGGAGCGAGCGTGCCGTGGCAGCGGTCGGCGAGTGCCAGAACCGAATTACTACTATTTACCCAGTCTACCCAAAAACATTCCCTTTAATTAAACCTTCCATTTCATGTTCAAGGTCAAGGTCTTTGACCTTGAAGGTCACCAGAGGTGGTGTTCCCCCACAATAATACTCCCACATCCCCCGGAACCCGAATGTTACATTTGGCGATTGTTTTTTGTTGAAAAATTTTCTGAGTACTATGTACTAAGAGGAAATGTCTATACAAGGAAAGGGACGTATGGGGGAATGTCCGTACAAGGAAATGGACGTACTAGGCAATGTCCGATCGGGGAAAAGGTCGTACAAAGAATTCGGGTGATGGACGTTCGGGGAAAAGGACGTAACTGACCAGAGGGTCTACCCGCACATTCGATTCGAACTTTTGCGTGAATGTTTTCGTTCCAATTTCAACTCTATTACAATGAAGTGCGGACCGAAACAGTGGCGATATAGTGAAGATCGAAAGTGCGGGTAAGGGGGCTGATGGATCAGGTCAGTTACGACCTTTTCCCCGAACGTCCACTATGGACCCGAACGTCCACTTCCCGGTTTCGTCCATTTCCCCGATCGGCCTTTTCCCCGAACGGACATTTACCCGAACGGCCATTTCCCCGAACGGGCATAATATTCCCAAACTTTTCCCCTTACGTAGTAAGGGAAAAGGGGGTAGAGGGGGTGCTTCAGAACATCAAACTGAACAACTTTCACTATGGAACCAACTTCGAAATCGCGAAATAAAAACCAGCTCTTTCATTAAAACTGCAATACTGGCTCGACTCAAATGTATGGGACAGCAGATTTGATTTTCCGAAGCACCTCCTTATGTATTATTAGTTTGTTTTGTTACACCCTATATAAACTACAGTTATTGTATGAAAACAACAACTGAACGAATCGTCAAAATGGCGTACCATTTATGCAGGGTGAAAGGAAAAGTATCATTAACCTTTAACCCACATACTCTACCCATGAAACTGAATCGTTTTACTATGGGACCAAACCTGCGAGAACAAAAAAAACGTCTGTTTCATACGTTTGCGTCGAGTAAGCATTGCGGTTTAGTATGGAACAGCAGATTTTTTTTGCGCTGAAACGTTTGCTACCATAGTAAAAGACAGTTTGATGGGTGACCACCTGTTTAAAGGTTAATTTTACTTTCCTTACACCGTGTATTTATTTTTTAAACAGTAATTTTTCCAGGGCTGAAAATCGAAATACAGGGTCCTTCTTAATATGCTGACACTTTTTAAGGGGATGATCAGGCCATCAAATGTCTATGTCATGTTATGTCTATGTCTATGTCTATGTCAAACTGAACAACTTCCTCTATGGGACCAACATCGAAATCGCGAAAAAAATCTGCTGTCCCATACATTTGGCTCGAGTAGGACTGCCGTTTTGTACGGACGATCTGATTTTTTTTTCGCGATTTCGATGTTTATTTATTTATTTATTTTTATTTATTTTTATTAATATATATTACAGGCACAATTCATGTTATCATGACAGGTATACACCCAATGCGACGACATTTTGGTTGCACATTTAACTTTATAAGTACACAGTTCAAACTCTTTTATCAATATTTTTTATCATATTGTTTAAAAAATGTACAGTTCTTTTCATCACCTATTACATATAACACAAACATGAATAAAACATTTATTTAGATACAAATCTAAGAGCTGCTTCCGTAAATTGAGCCTGCGAACAATGAAACAAGTCTATATCTTTAGCCACTTCGTTCAATATGCGTAATGCCGTGGTGGTCGGAGCATGAGTGAGAACATTAGTCCTGCACGAAGGCACTGCGAACAGTTGGTCTCTGGGTCCCCGCCGCAACCGTGTGTTCGGTACCAGTTGTTCAGTACCATGTTGGTGCCATAGAGAAAGTTGTTCAGTCTGACGGTCTGATCATCCCCTTAAAAATTGTCAGCATATTTAGAAGGACTCTACAACGTGTTAATGAATTAGCGCAAAACCTCATACACCCCAACTGATTTATAACAAAATAATTAGATTGTAACAATAATTTCATTATTTTGATAGCTAAAATTTAAAGTTATTCGCATTTTAAGTTTTGAGGCAAAAATTATTTGTTATCATTTCAGCACTGAAAGAAAGCGCTAACGTACTCATGGATACATTTTTATAATCTTGTTTTGGTAGTAAGTATGGTGAGTGTGCCCGTGCGGTGGGTTGTCATCGGGTTTAGTAAATTTTATATTTTGCAAAAACAATTAACTATGTTGAAACCATGATAATTCGATTCTGCTCTCGATTCTAAACAAACTACTTTCTAGTTTTGCGTTAATTCATTAACACATTGTATATTTTAGTACAAAAAATGTACTAAGGGGAAATGTCCATAAAAGGAAAGGGACGTAAGGGGAAATGTCCGTACAAGTAAATGGACGTACTAGGCAATGTCCGTTCGGGGAAATGTCCGTTCGGGGAAAAGGTCTTACAAGGAATTCGGGCGATGGACGTTCGGGGAAAAGGTCGTAACTGACCTGATCTGGGCTGATCCGTATGGGTAAGTATTTTACTATGTATAAGTAGGTACCTATAATTTTCTTAGATTCCTGCTAGGCCTAATTTTTGTTTTCCGTACCCATAGGGTGAAAACAGTATTACAGGACCCTATTTATAAGCAAACGCTGTCAGTCTGTCCGTCCGTCCGTTCCGTCCGTCCTACCTGCAGAGGGCTGTATCTTCTGAATCGTAATAGGTAGCCAGTTGAAATTTTAACAGTATATTGTATGGTTTTATTGTATTTAATGACAAAATGTACACTAGGCTATCTGCGAACTACGTACGAAACTATTCTTAGTAACGTACTATCGGGGACTTTTCCGCCTGACCACTTAAGAAAAAAATCGCATAATTTCGCCCACAATGTATTGTTTGGAAACTATTATTAATTGGTCTATTCATCGATAGGGCGGGGTAAGACATCGCTTTTATTTTTTAGTATGCAAGGAAAAGTCCGCGATAGTACCTACCTAACTACCTACAAAAAGTTTCGTAGGTAGGTACGGACTTCGCAGGTAGCCTAGTGTACGTACGTACCTAGGCTAGCACGTGTCTACCTACACTACCCTAATACCTACTACCTAATTACCTACCTGTTTTGTATCGTGCTTCAGACCATCAAAGTGAACAACTTCCACTATGGAGCCAACTTCTAAATCGCAAAAAAAACAGTTTAATTAGAGCCTATTTTTTTTACGATTTCAAAGTTGGCTCCATGGTGAAAGTTGTTCAGTTTGATGGTCTGAAGCACCACCTTACGTATTACTACGGTGTTTTGTTACACCACGTAGAATATCCGTTTGAAGAAATGGCCGTACGGGGAAAAGTTCGGGAATATGCCCGTTCTGGGAAATGGTCGTTCGGGGAAATGGCCGTTCGGGGAAAAGGACGAATCCGGGAAAAGGACGTTCGGGTGAAGAGTGGACGTTCGGGGAAAAGGACGTAACCGACCTGATCCTTTTTTTGTATGTGTCCCATACACATAGGGTGTTGCAAAGAGGACAATTAGAAAAATTTTACGCAAATTTTATATGGAGCTCGGACTTAAAAAAAATTTGATCGAAATTGTATGCACCATCGACTTAGTCGAATTTTCGGGTGAAATGAGTTTACAAGTAGGTCAATTTGCGTGTCTCGTTAAATTTATAATGTGAGTCGATATGCGATATGTAATTATGCGAGTAATCCGAAATTAGTATGGGGGCTACACTTGTAAAATTTTCAAAACTTGTCGTCTATGTAGTCAATTCGGGCGATGGACGTTCAGGCAAAAGAACGTAACCGACAGAAGGGTAGAAAAATTTTGAACGGTTTCGTATGAGCCATCGATTCGTATGGGGGCGTAAAATTTTCAATAATGAGTTATTTTTTATTTTTGCATGCGGAAGGGTGGGTTTATGGGTGCCCCAGGGGTTCGAAAAATTTGCTATTTTTTCGCTAGGATGCACCGTTATCTAGATATTTTATAAATTATGTTTTTTTTATAATTTAACGAATTTATTTAATTTTAATCAAGGTCAGGTCATTGACCTTGTACCAGAACCGAAATAGAGCATCCCACTTCATTACTCGGTTAGGTTAGCGAGGAGCGAAGCGACGAGCATGTTAGGTATCTTGCGACCCACAGCGCACGAGCCGAGCGAGCGGAGCGAGCGTGCCGCGGCGCCAGAACAGAATTGCTACTATTTACCCAGTCTACCCAAAAACGTTCCCTTTAATTAAACCCTCCATTTCTTGTTCAAGGTTCACCAGAGGTGGTGTTCCCCCACCCTAATACTCTCCCACATCCCCCGGATCCCGAATGTTACATTTGGCGATTGTTTTTTGTTGAACATTTTCCAAATCCTAATTTTGTATGGGACCCTCTTTGCGACAACCCGACCTGTGTATGTGTTAGTTAAACTGTAAAAATAAACAGAATGTAAGGAAAAGTACAATTTAACCTATAAACCACATAACCCATCAAACTGAACAACTTTTACTATGGGCGCAAACCGATCGGAGAAAAAAAGCCAGCTGTCCCATACTAAACTCCAGTCCTACCTACTCGACTCAAATGTATGCAACAGCCGATTTTTTTTGCTCCGATCGGTTTGCTCCTATAGTAAAAGTTGTTCAGTTTGATGGGTAGAGAATGTGGTTTAAAGGTTAATGATACCGTTTCCTTTCACCCTGTATAGTGTAACTGTGTAGAGAATGAGGGTAGTAATATTTGTAGCTACCTACCGACCACTGACTCGACTGCAATGTATGGTCTAAACCTAAAGGCATATGGGTAATTTTTTACCGAGGATGGCGTCTTTTTTTTTTGGCTGCCAGTCACAAAATGTTGTGGATATTTTAGAGCTAATAATATTACTTTACATTAATAGGCCAAGAGTATTGTTTTGCATTGTAACGTTTATGCGATATTGAATTTCAATGTTTAAAAAACATTAAAAATTTCCCGGCGAAGCTTATTTTAAGTCAGTCGTTTTAGTTCTTTACTAAATTATTTGTTTTTTCAGCTCAGAATTAGTCGTTCTAACTATTGGTGATATCATCATCATCGCACATGTTTTGTACAAGAACGGACCGCAATCACGGACTAGTTTACGGTTGTTCTTTTGAGTTAACATGAGTTTCTACGCTGATTCTTACTTGTTACGGCATGCGATCTAGATCAAAGCTCGGTTACCTATATTTAAATACTACTCCTAATGACAAACTTTTGAGTGCGACTATACTAATAACCGGACGGACAATTTAGTTTCAGGAATTTTATGGTAAGAACTATCTCACAAAGTAATGACATGACAATGTGTATCGGTGAATTGAAATAATTTGTCCATTCTCCTTTATTGTTGTAATTGTAAGATGTATGAACCAAAGAAAACTGTATTCGCAAAAAATAATATTTTTCACCACATTTGGATTAACTTAAATAGACATGGCAAAAATGTCCGCCAATAAAATCAGTTGTTCCATACAAAATATTTCTCGTTTGCTCCCATAGTCTTACCTGCTACCTTTGTCTCTTTGTCTATCTATCTACCAGGTCGATTACGTCCTTTTCCCCGAACGTCCACTTTAGCCCCGAACGTTCATTTCCCCAAACGGCCATTTCCCCGAACGGCCATTTACCCGAACGGCCATTTCCCCGAACGGGCATAATTTCAAACTTCCGTTTCCCATTATTCTTTCCCCAAACAGTCATTACTCATTACCTAGAACAGGTATTCTACAGGCTGTAACAAAACACCCTAGTGAAACTTAAGGGGGTGCTTCAGACCATCAAACTCTATCTGTATAGTAAAAGTTGTTCAGTCTGATGTGTCGCAGTGTTTGAGAAGATAAAGATACGTTTTTTAATACAGTTTTTAAGGTATGCCGTTATTATTAGAGATCGGATATTCGGATGCATATATTATTTACCTAAACTTCATTTTTGGGTATGAAATTATGGAAGCGGCTTCTTAAAATTCTCTTTTTTAAATGTTTTTCGAAACGCCAGAAAATCCGGGAATGCATACCTAACTAATCTGTTGCATAGTATGGAAGCAACTTTCTTAAAACTATATACATTAAAAAGTAAAAAAAAAATGTTTGTCGCTAAAATAAACCCGGGTTATCAGGAAGTCCGGGAATGCATAACTAATCGGATGCATAGTATAAAAGTAACGTCTTAAAATTATTAAATTAACCAAAAAAACATTAGTTTTCGATACAAAAGTGCACTCTATAATAGCCAACACCTCAACTTTAGGTAAATATGCATCCGATTATCCGATCTCTAGGTATTATATAAGCTAAAATAATAATTTTAAAGTGTTTTAGTTCGGACCTACTCCCATACCTATGATAAAATCCATTAATTTCATTTAAACGTAGACTCAAACTCGACTCACGCTCAAAAACGCTATCGACCTTAATTTTAATGTATACCAATGATTTTAATTTCACCCTGAAATATAAACTGTGTGAAAATATGTGAATGTATCTGTCATCTGACCATCAAAACATACAAACTAAAGTCTAAACTAAAGGTTCGAAAACATTATTGTTTTCATTACTCTGAATACGGACGGCCGGCACCCAGAATCAGACGCGGGCGCGCGGGGCGGGGCTCGAGCCGGCTCCCGCGCTCGATAGAGACAGCAACAATAATATCAAATACCTAACGCGGCCGCGCGTGCCGTAAGTAGAATACCCTTAAGAGAAATTTATCAGCTAGTAGTGGTGATGATAAATTGTATCCCTACCCTATGTTAGACTCCTACAATGACCTGAAGCTTGAATATCCAGCACGGCTAGCATGCCAACCCCCACGACAAAGCGACAAAACGAGAAAACGACATGCGCATGCAACAAAGTATTCTGTTTGATTTATGTGACAAGCGAAATACCTATTGTTACAGCACGCGGCGATAATAGCCTTATTTCAAAAAGAGAAAAATAAAAATATTCCTTTCCATTTCCGAATCTCAAGAGTGAATCCGGCAGGCAAAGAATATTGTGTGATATTATGCTTCCTTTCGGCAGATAAGGTTTGTTTTTTGTTTGCGAATTGATAAGGCGATCTGTAAAAGATAAGGCGTACGCGAATTTTTATAATACCTACTATTGCCGTGCATATTAAGACGAAGTTAGAAGTTTTTGGCAAAATTAAGCCACATATATTTCCGGAATCCTTGTGACGAGCTCTTTAAGGATCTACCATACTTACTGCACTCTTACTTACTATTTCTACCTCTTCCGAATGAGATATTACCATTAGGATCACACAGGATTCCGGAAACATTATAATATACAACTCAACCCTACCAAAGAATCATTTACTGCACTCTTGCAAGCAAGAAGCGCTGCAGAATGCCTGAAATGTGAATGGATAGTTTATAAACACGTAGCATCCGCTTTTCCTTTGATATTATGTAGTTTTTTACGCGAATTGGTATCTTTTAACATGAAAGGGAAGATCTTTGAACGTCATTCGTCCGATGGGCGTGGCGAAGCGTAGAAGACATAATCGGGAACTCAAGACACTTGCGGAAAAGAGAACTTGCTTGTTTGCTCTTTTAAAACCATGAAAACTGCAATGGGACCTCTCCACAGATACAGCATCGCCTGGGAAGCGTTAAGGGAAACGCAAGTTTGCCCATCACTTGAGCCACCCTCTCGACCTCCTGTCGTAAGCTCCTGTACCGGGTTTGATTTCCGAGTATCCTTCTAGAATTCCTAGATGGTTTCAGACCAATGCTAAGGCGGTCCATCTACGCCAATTTTTAAGGGACCTTTCATTAAACTTCAATATACCCCTGTCTTACAACGCTTGTTTCTTTATAATCGAAAAATCCCTCAGCCCTAAGATGTCGAAGAGACTTTTGTTATCAACACTAACCAAATTATACCAATTGACTGAACTGTCTGAAGACTTGTTTAGGCTTTTAGATGAAGACTGCAGATAACTAATCAATGGCGACTGTGTAATTATGTGGACAAAGCTTTGTAAACAAGAGTCCATACATAAGTGTCTTGTGTTTTGCGTACTATGAACTGGGAACTGAACTACAGCGTTGGGAAATTTATATTGGATGATGGTGCGTAATGGACAGCTAGGCTGCAGGGTTAGCTCTAATGATAGCCAACCTCCAATAGGAGATGGCACCATAAGGAGAAGAATGGACCAGACGATTTGGTACCACATGGTTTTGTCTGCCCTTAAAAATCTACCTGTAATTCTTCGTGATCATAGCGTTGTAGCATTTCCGCCATAACTGAAACTCCTACCCGTTATGCAATGTATCATTTTGTGAACACCTGTACGAGAGATCCCCAGTAGAAAAGAAGAAAAAGAATGTATTGTTTATTATAATAAATAATATAGTCACCACAATACAGCCAATGAAATACATTGGAGGTGATTAAAATCAGTTTGGATTGGATAATCAGTGCTCATATTAAACTTCTGACGCCAGAAAAATCTTTCGAGACCACATGTACACATCTTTACCGGTTCATTCTCATTAACCCTTGCTTCTATCGCGCTAGCAATAATGTTTCTATTGGTCAATGACACCACCCGCAATGGATATTTATCAGGATCGACCAATCGCAGACTTGTTCAAATTGTTCGCAATTTAGTATACAATACGATAGTTCGATAACAATGAGTTGCTGACGGACGAGCTGTCTTACGTTTATTTGTTGTTTACACAAATCATTCAAGTTCATGTTGTGTTCTAAGTGTTCTGACACGACATTCTGTTTGTTTACCTTGTTTTCTGAAGACGCTAATTCACTGCCTCGTCCAGCTTAAAGAAAGTCTGCCAAAGTGAAGTAGGAACTGAGTGCTGATCATGTAGAGCACACAATAGTGTAAGTTTGCGATTATATCGTTTATAAGATCGGTAACGTTTTATCACTGTTAGGCAATTTTTTGGTAATATTTTGTTTGTGTTATCATTTATCAATCATATCCAATGTCTCAAATTAATGAAATAAATGCTAAGAACTGCCAAAATTTCCTTTTCGATTTGATACCGATTAAATCAGGTAGTTACATACACAGTAAGGCTCAGTTGCAGAAACGCTCATTAAAGTTAATTCTCCATTAAATCACTTGCTGTAACTTTTTGTCGTATTGAAGTAGTTAAAGCTAGCAAGAGCTTTAATCGAGGATTAACTTTAATGAGCTTTTCTGTAACTGAGTGTAAGACGCCTAATTATGTCCGATCATGCGATATACCCTGGGCAATCAGAATGCCTTTAAAATGCTAAATTGGCAAATAATTTCACCATTATTATAGCAGACTATTTTATGTTATGTTACTATTGTAAGATGCTTCTGATGCCACAGAAATGTGAGCATTCTTCCGACCAAGAATGGACAACCCCATTTTTGACGAAATGACGAGATGACTAAGATGGTTGGATGGTTGTTGTTGTTTTGCATTGGCAATGGTCCTGCGTATGTTGTTCTGAACCCTTTGCAGGCATTGGATGTTGCTTTTGCTAGTAGTCGACCACAGTTGTCTTTCCTCCTGATACTTTAAAAGTGAAAATTCTTAGAATGTCATAATATTTTGTTCCAATGCCCAAAATTACGAAATGCCTCATGTGCACTGGCCTCAAGTACTCACGCGATATGTATGTGACAGTAGTGACGTGGAATGATCAATTTGGCCGCATGCCCCGATACGAACCGCCGCGTGTCTCGCTGATTGACATCCGGTAGCATCACGTTTCCCGAATTCATATATCGTCTGTTAAAACTGAAGATAAACTTGGTTGATTTCAATTCTGCTTGATCAGAACATGGTTCATTGTTAGAACTGTATGAATCAGGACACAGTAGTCTTCGCACCATTAGCATCAGAGTTTATGGCCGCAAAAAGATAGTGAAAGTCAAGCCACAAAGGTGTCAAATTGTCCTGACTGCTTCAGAACCAAGAACTCAGAAAAATCTCTAAAAAAAACTGCAGTCTGCATTAGATTCTATAGTGTTGTTTTTAGTTTTGTATATTCGGTAGGAGAAACCAAGAAAAGCCGTCAAGATTAGCGTGCACTTCTTCGAATCGATGGCCTGCCATTCAGATTGACTCGCCATCGTGACAAAGAGGTATTTCGACCACCTTCTGAGGCTTGCTAATTACTTTCGGTGCGCTGGATGTAAATGGGGACCCATCTAAGTATTTACAATTACAACGCACTTTGCCCATAACACAAAACGTACTACGTAGGCCCATAGGCAGTTTGATGTTGGTTATAAGCTGTTTTCTGAACTTCTGATATCACAGTTTCTCAGTCAATTGATCGAAATAGGATTCAATTGCAGGTCAATTGATCCACTGACGGCGATCACGGATCAGAGACGTGAGTGACGATGTTATTAGATAAACAATGGAAAAAATATATTAAAAGTACGTAAAGTCGTTTGAAAGAAAAAAAAAAATTCACACTGCAAAAAGCAAAGCTAAATGAAATTGTACGCGTGAAGAATCGATAATGCCGAGACACTTAAACATTTTCGTTGTTGCTAACCAACCATTTGCGCTGACTAATAAACGTTTTAACGAACTATCTTCCTCGACAGTCGTATTTACCATTCAGTTGCGCTAAAACTGGACTCTAATATAAATGCTGTCTAAAAAGCCCAAAATTTTGGCAATCTGCACCCAAATAATAATGTTGTCTAATTCTTATTCGTAGGTTGCTCTATGATAATTTAAGTCGGTTTCGGTTTGTCTGTTTATTTTGTTTGTGTACACATCGCGTGATAAATAGTGAATATTTAGACATTCTTTTTGGATAAACATATGACTTTTTTACGTTGTCGGGTCATTCAACCAGATGCTAGGAGAAGCAGCATTAAAATAAAATAAAAATGCTTTCTGTATTTATTTCAATCCCCTGCGCGTACGCAGTCGCGCACATCGAGTAACAAAATAAATAGGGTGCAATTGCAATTTTAGGTTTTGGGTTTGCACTAGGTGTGCACTATAATGATATTTCATTTTCATTTTTGGGGTTGCACTAGGTATGGTATTTCACTAGGTAAGGTTCCATCGAAAATGGAAATATAGCAACTCAACCAAAATTTATATGAAATAGCGAAAAAAATTATTGGCTGTTCCATAGAAATGGAGACTCAACCCAAATGTTCCTTATGGTACAGCAGATTTTGTTTCGCAATGTGACATTAGATTAGCAGGGTAAGGTGTTAATTCTTAACATCTTCTGCTCTCAAACGGTGAAGGAAAACATCGGAAACCTGCATACGCTGAAGAAGATACTCTGATGAGTATGTGAAGTCTACCAATCCGCATTGGGCACGCGTCGTGGACTAACACCCATACCATAGGGTTAATTCCCAGAAGTACCTTTTGACAGTTTCTTTGAAGGTACTAATGGGAAATTTTATTCCCATTAGTTCCTTTCACATCCCAAAGGAACTACAGTGTAAAGAATTAATAGTGGTGAAGCTCAGCGGTCGCGGCAGGCCAATCGTGCGGGGCGTGCGGGGGCCGGGAGAAGTGCGTCCCGGCCCACGCTGCCTGCGCGCGTACCCTAACAGCGAATTGAGTTAGGGTACGCCCATCCCCCGCCGTATCCCGCACGCCACGCGGGCATAGACCCGCCGCGACCGCTGAGCTTCACCACTATTTTATTTACACTATGCCCATACCATATACTGAGTGAGGCTGAGTGTAGGCATATGTGCCCTCCAGTGGGTCTGGGACGCGCGTATATAGGCTGTGATGATGATCGTCTTTCCATTAAATCTATTCTCACACTCCTTTGTCTACTCGCCGCCGAACCAAACAGCCCTTGAACTTGCGATGTGCTGGCGCACACTATATTTAGATCTAGGAATAATAAACACACGCTGCGCGTTTGCCAAAACTTTACCTGTACCATGTTACTGCGAACGGATATTTATCGCAGTTTTTATTCCATATCACAAACTTACCGAACCTAATAAATCTATCTATAGGGAAGACTACTTAATGCCCAGTGTAGGGTGCCCCCATGGCATGTGCCGAAATCGCGAAAAAAAAAACTGTCAAAGTACTGTAAGTAAACTGTAAAGCTGTCGCATACATTTGGGTCGAGTAGGGTCGTACTGAAGTAAGGAACAGCAAATTTTTTTTTCGGGGTTTCGTCTTTGGTCCCATAGTGAAAGTTGTTCAATTTGATGGTATAATCATCCCCTTAAAAAACCTTTAGCATAGTAAGAAATAAATCAAATTCAAACCTACAGATACCTACTGTTAGGTACTATCAGGTACAGGTACAGTACTGCCAATGTGCCAATACAGGTACTGTCAATAATACTTGTACTGTCAAAACAGGTACGTTCAATACATGCATTATCAATGCAGGTACTGTCAATGTAGGTTCTTACAATGCAGGTACTGTTAATGCAGATACTGTCAATGCAGGTACTGTCAATGCAGGTACTGTCAATGCAGGTACTGTCAATGCAGGTAATGTCAATGCAGGTACTGTCAATACATGTAGTCCCAGGTACCTTCTTTTTGCTCAAAAGTTAAATCACTATAGTTTGATCTTCCTTTTGACTGCACCAAAAAGTATTTAGGGGTATACATGTTACTTTACTGTCTCTATCATTTGTATGAAGAGTGTGAGAGATAGAGCATTAACTGCCTAAATACTTGTTGAAGCACGCCAGGCTTACTAATTAAGTAAACATTAAACACCAACATTACATACGCATCATGTGATAATAAATGGAATGAAAAAATATTTACAATCTGATAAAAATGTCGTTTAAAAATCATGGTACAGACTTATTTTGTTTGATGTGGCATTTCACTCGTGTCAAATTGTCTGTTGTTACTGCTAGATTAAGATCTCGCTGCTTGTTTTCTACACCCATATGTTTAGGCAATGAAAATCGATGTCTAATACCAGCCACTTTAAGGATCCTAAGAAAAGAAGAGTATAGAATAATAGTAGACCGAAAATAATGTGGTTAGTGACAACCCTTTTGTTGCAACCATTATGCAGGCATATTTTCGTGATGCCAAATAGATAATCAACAGTGACCAATTTTTTTTCTGCCGCTTCGAGAGAGGGTACTGCGAAGCGACAAGCTTTATGGTCGTGACCCTATTTTTTTAAGACTCTTGTTCTATAAAGGAATTTCTCTAGGATATTATTCCAGTGCAGTGGAAATGGAAATATCATAGCTTAAGAGTGTTTAGGCAATGATACATATTTAAGATGTATCTATAATCTAATGGGCGTAGAAAACTCGCAGTGGGATCTTGGAATATGCCTCTAGGTGAAATAGTAATATAACTTTACAGCCGTTTCAGTTTTCATTGCCTGGAAAACATAAAACGATTACAGATAAACGTGTTTTGCTGCAAGAAATATTGCTAATTCAATGAAAGATAAATCTTGAGGAAATGTTTTGAAGACGAATCCATTGATTGAATTTAAACTTATTGTGAAACGCTGGAAACGTCTAATTTACTGGAGTAAAAAATATGGAACTATTCTTTAATATAGCTCTTAGTAACCGCTTTCTATGAAAATTATAACGAATGCTGTTGCACAATCAGTGTCGGAAGAATCAAATAAAAACTTGTAACATAAATGTTAAAAATAGTTTTTTCTCTGCTGTTGATAGATGGCGCTGGCTTTTGAAGATTCTTTAGTTATCTAAGCCAGTCAGGATAAGCATTTTCATAATAACCACTACGGATAGTTACTACTGTAAGCCGGACACCCCACCACACACAAATGCCTTTAAATATTGAAGTTATGAAACAGATAATGGACTCTACAACTTGTCTCATTAAATATACTATCGGTTATTATACCTACTTACTCGTTATCACTACATATATTAGCGTACGTAATTTCCAGTAGCAAACACTTTTGTTTCTTCTGCTGAATGGTGACACTTCCCTGGCGTTCTCGCTTTGTTTTTAAACATTCACTTTACTGTGACCGAAATAGGGTTGTCAGAAGTTGGATAGAATCATAGAATCTTGAACTTCCGAAGTTTGTTAGGGTCACTCTTAATTCTCTGTTATACATACGGCGACAGATCAACCTACCTACGCTTAGTTCAGTTGTGTCCATGAATAGAGACCTCAAAAAGGCATGGCTCCAACAACGAGGCGCCCTGGAGTGCGATTTTCGAAACTCATTCTTTGAACTCAGCAGTTGAAAATGTCAAAATTACTATGGAGATAATAATATGCATCTTTCTAATGTTGATTTGACATTCAAAAAACATACTCCAGGAGTGCGATTTTTGAAAGTCAAATCAGCAATAGAAAGATGCTTATCTCCATACATTTTCAACTCCTGAGTTCAACATATGAGATTAAAAAATCGCACTCCTGCACTGGTAGCATGCACACCCGCGATAGCCGTGATACGGCTTTATCACGTCTTTTATCTCGTTCTTTTGCCCGCGAACGGCAAATTTTGCTGGTGCGATATTAACACAAGATTAATCAGGCCATGTTTAGGGCCACGGATGTTGCATCAGTTTATTTCTCTGTTGTACGTAAAATATTAGATATGACAACAATGTCCTACAGAAATCTTAACGCATGGCCCCAACATTAGTCCGACCTTTTGCCGAACTTGGAAATGCATTAGCACTAGATTAATCGGGCCATGTTTAGGTTCACGGATGTGTTTATCATATTGTTGTAATACCTATACGTAATGTAAATTGTAATAAACACTAAAGTTGCAGTTCTAAATTATTGAGAAAATAATCGTCACCTCTGATTATTTTGTGTAGTGTGTTATGTAGTTATGTGCTTTTAACAGTAGGCTTAGCATGCTATCCCCCGACAGCGACAAAAATCGAGACGTGTCTCTGTCGTTGTTACTTTGCATGTGCGAAAGCGAGCGCGCATGACGTTTCTCTTTGTCGTGCATTTAATCCTAGCCTACAAGAAGCCTACCTAGGGCTTTTTCTCAGTAGGAATCTATGTTGGTTTAGGGCTGCCATCGCCGAAATCGCCGTCGCCGGATAAAGACATCAAAAACCCCGGACATTTCAGTAAAATCGAAAAGTTTCCCCGGACAAACATGAACATTTTTATGTTCATAATAATAATCCAGCTTGTTACTGTACAATCTAAAATAGGTATTCTTTTTATTTTACAAATCCTAGGAATATTTATCTTTATACATTATTTATACATTATTATTAATTTTTATCCATTAGATTCATTCATGTGTTATTGAACAGTAATTGTGTGTTGAATTATTGATAGTGAACGACATTATAATCATCATAATCATCATATCAGCCGATAAACGTCCACTACTGGACATAGGCCTCCCCTAAAATGGGGGACTTGCCATAATCGCCACGCTTGGCAGACGGGTTGGCGATCGCAGTTGGATTGAATGTCTGTACTTAGAGGATGCTGCTGCCCATCCTCCGGTAGATCCCTTAGTCGCCTTTTACGACACCCACGGGAGGAAATAGGGTGGTGCTATTCTTAGCCGACACCACACGGACAATATAATAGCAAATAATATACAGGGTGAAATTGATATCATTAGCATCCTTTTAAACTAAGAGTCTACCCATCAAACTGAACAACTTTCACTATGGGAGCAAACCAATCGGAGAAACTAAAAAATCAGCTGTGCCATAGTAAATTGCAATGCCTGCTCGACTCAGATGTATGCAACAGCTGTTTTTTTTTGTTCTGATCGGTTTGCTCCCATAGTAAAAGTTGTTCAAATACAAATACAAATACAAATATATTTATTCAATAAATTGGGTTCGGATACATGCGGTATGAGTGATAGTGCTGGGTACAGCTCTGGGCACAACACGCAGGTTGTGTCCGTCTTACTGGTACCAAACACACTCCTCTTGACTTTTGTTTACGTTATTAAAATTACAATTCGTATTGGTTAAAGCGACACACAACGTTTAACTAGTAGTAGGTACAAACAAATACATTAATAAAATAAAATGTTAACTGCAGTAACAACAAAATAAAATAGATGATTGATTAAAAATTTGAAAAGGAATACAGTGAAATTAATATTTAAAAGCTTATTTACCAGTAAGTATCGAAATTCAAATTAGATTACAATACATCAAAATCAATATACTTAAAATAATTTGAAACAATAGAAAATAAAAAATAAAAATTGTAATTAAAATTAGTCAATCAATGAAACAGGATCAAAAATTTAAATCAATATATAATAATTAAAAACAAATTAACATTATAAAACAAAAATTTAAATCAGCCAATCAATAAAACATAAAAAACAGAACAATACTATAAAGACCAGAATAAATTAATGATAATGATAACCCTATAGGCCTGTACAAAGCAACGATTCTGTATTGTCATAATCGAAATTGTTTATTTGGAACCAGTTCTTAACAGTAGATTTACAGTTCCATCGAGTCATGGGATATATGTTCAAAGTTTTGTTTAGTTTATTATAAAGAAAAGGAGCAAGGTAGCAGTGCTGTTGGGTTGCAAATGTAGTTCTATATGTATTGTACGGAGAAACGGCATGGCCTCTTCGCGTGGAGCTGTATGCTTTATGGTCATAGGTCATAGTAGAGTGGTGCCGGACTGTCGTAGTGAGCACAAACAGTTGACGAACTGTCAACAGTCTGCACTCAGAGTACAGTGCCGCTGTGGGATAACGATACGGCTTAAAGTTCATGACCTTAAGAACAGACCTCTGAGCTCGTTCTAACAGTTCAGTTTGATGGGTAGACTTTTAGTTTAAAAGGATGCCAATGATATCAAATTCACCCTGTATAATACATTATAATAGTAAATCCTTATTGAAAAACTCTTCAATTAAGTAACTGTTGGTATAAACAAAGTCCGTCTGTCAACTCGGTTGATAAGGACAACAAAGAACGCTTTATAAACGACAATATCAATCAATTAAGATCTCAAGATTCGTACGGTCCAGAGTCTGAAGTTTATTTTCTTCATTTATAAGCGGGGATCGAGATAAACTGACCCGGAGGTCGTGGGTTCGATTCCCACGGGGGGCACCTAGTGATATGTCACTTTGTGCGTTTTTCCCCAGTTGGTTAGGACATTGCAGGCTGAATCACCTAATTGTCCGAAAAGAAAAATGATTCCGTGCTTCGGATGGCACGTTAAGCCGTTGGTCCCGGCTACTATCTCTGGTGGTAGTAGCAGTCGTTACATAATAAAAGCGGTCAAGTCACCGAGGGTTCCGTACCACACCACTACAGAACACAACATTATTAACTTATAAAAAAAAATGTATCCTTTAGCGCGAGACCCACTCACACTTGGCCGGTTTCTAGGATTTGTTGTTATTCTGTAGAGTATGCTCTATAATCACACTAAGTTTGACGCTTGTATGTATTACTGTTTTTACGATAGAGCGTGAAGAAAAAACGTTGATGAAAACTAGTTTCTTGTTAAGAACCCCCCTTAATTTTTAACTTTTTGACATTTTTATTATTTGTTAACAAATCCGCCGCAATAACGCATAATCTGAGAAAATTTCAACTATCTAGCTATTACGGTTCAAAAGTTACAGCCCTAAATAGGTAGGACAGACGGACGGACGGACAGATGGACAGACGGACAGACGGACAGACGGACAGACGGACAGACGGACGGACGGACGGACGGACGGACAACGTAGGCTTACAGTTTTTGAGAGTTACGCGGTTATCACAAAGCGGCTTTCCGCGGTTCGGGAACTCACAAATACCAAAACGCGGTAAGAACCCGTTAAAATGTTTAATTCTGGTTTAACGTAGGCTTAGTAATAGGGTCCCGTTTTCACTCTTTGGGTACGGAACCCGGAAAACCACGTCAGAAGGCAGTAAGGTGGTCTGAAAAAACTCTGACACCAGGGCTCTGCCCACACGATAAGAAGAAGAACAGGTAGAGTCCAGCGACCAGCGCCCATAGATGCTTTTATGAAGAATCATGCGTGTTTCTTGATAACATTATTCCAATCATACTCTATTTCTGTCAAGACCACCTGCGCAAACGACAGTCTAAAATTATAAACAATTATGATGAGATAATGCACATTATAGTATACTCACTATGGCTAAATGACACGGGAACAATAGGACGTTTATTTAATAATGGCTTGGTTCATACAAAGCACAACCTGGCCGGGGCCAAGCGGCCAGCGCAGGCAAGGTAGACCGCACGCAAGATGGGCTGATGAAATTATTAAAACTGCTGGTAAAAACTGGACTATAGTAGCCAAAAATAGAGAAAAGTGGAGTAACCTGGAGGAGGCCTTCACCCTCTGAGAGGGGTTCTTGCGCATGATTAATTGTTAAATTTATTAGATTGTTGACATTATTAATTTTGTATTATTTATTAAATAGTTTCAATAACAAAGTATGGAAATGACATGTAAAAATTAAAAATTGAAATTACTTACAAACTTGACATGGGTGCATTGTGTTGAAAAGAAATGAAACGAAAGATATTTATTGTCACAGCATAAAAGTTGCAAAACTAATTTTTCATCTAAATATAATAGTGAAATTGTATTGTTTTTTAGGGAAATGTAATAATAATAATAAGTAATAAATAATAATGTAAAGTGAAATGATAGAATTTTTCTATTGAGAATAATTTAACAATATGTCACAAACTCTTAGGTATTTTGATTTGTTTATATTGCATGACACATAGGATTAACAAATATCAGAATTTTAAGTTATTTAGATATGTAAGAGAATGAAATGAAATTAATTTTTCTGTGTTATGTATGTTTTTTTGTTTAAAGCAAGAAATTAAAAGGCTTTTTTATTTTTTTTATTTTTTATTTTTATTTTTTATTTATTTATTTATTTATCATACATAACATAACATTATAACGATTGCCCTAAACTAACTCACAAGTAGACGCAAACAAAATTAATGCCCGGAAGAAATTGGTTTTTTGCGACTATACCGTTTTATTTATACCTACTCGAGTGTACATACATACATAATATACTCACGCCTCTATCCCACAGGGGTAGGCAGAGACTACGGCTCGCCACACATTACGATTAGGGTTGCCAACCCTACTATATAATATAGTATCCTACTATATTAGGTAGGGGCTAATTAGGATTTTTTTTTCGATTTTTTTTTTTTTTCTTACTACTATAATTCTGAGAAAAATATATAGTAGGTAAAACTACTATATTTTGATGAGCAAATAATTTATAGAGAATTTACATATATTGGTACTTAGGTCCAATAAAAATGACCAATAACTTAACATTATTTTAACAATTTTCTTTCTCTTCATCATATTTTGTTCCATAACAATTTTCTACTAAATATACTACTGAAAAATGATAACAAGTTTTCCTAAAGTCAGATTTATCAATTTTTTTAGAAATTATATTATCTCTGTATCGAATCCAGCGACTTCTGCGTTTACAGGATGCATTATTTTCTATAACGAATACGAAATAGAGAAATGATTGTTCCTTAAAAATAAGAACTTGGTATTAAAACCAAAAAGTAGCAAAAAAATTAAATTAACAAATTCGAAGCATACTATATTTTTCTTATTTTTCCCCGATCTACTATATTTTTTCGGTCTTTATGGCTCGAAATACTATATTTGGTCTAAAAAAAGTTGGCAACCCTAATTACGATTCTGACATACTTCTCTCGCCTCATCCACTTTCATACATTTCTTCATGCCCTTGTGCCCGGTACCTTTGGGTATGCAGACGACAGCACTGTTGCTGACAGATATCTGTCCGGTGCAGGGGTCAAATTGGACGTTACTCAGTCTTGTCGAGAGGCCATGGTGCAGCGAATAAACTTGGCCCTTGAATCTGTGTCCGACTGGGGTGATACTAATCGGGTCAGTTTCAACGCAAGCAAAACACAGGCGTGCCTTTTCTCCACAAAACGGAGTCCCTTCGCTTTGACCCCGACTTTCCGAAATGTGTCCATACCGATAGCTGATCGCCTGGAGCTCCTTGGCATTAACATATCGTCCGATCTGAATTTCGGACGGTACATTGAGTCCATGGCGAAAACCGCAGCGAAAAAACTGGGCGTCCTCTCGAAGGTCAGACGGTACTTTACTCCGGGACAGCTTCTACAACTTTATCAAGCACAAGTCCGATCGTGTATGGAGTACTGCTGCCATCTCTGGGACGGGTCTGCCCAATACCAGCTGGCCGCGCTGGACTCAATCGACAGGCGTGCCAGGAAGCTCATAGGTGATCCAACCTCGGTGGCGAAGCTACAAAGTCTTGAGCATCGTCGCAAGGTAGCCTGTCTGTCTGTTTTTTATAGGATACATTTCGGAGAGTGTGCGACTGAATTACACGATCTGATACCACCGTCTCCCTTTCATCTGCGGGGGACGAGACGCAGACTGGGTTTCCACCCCTATGTCGTTGACCTACCAGCAATTCGCACGAAGAAGTTTGCTTCTTCTTTTATAATGCGCACGGCTAAGGAGTGGAATGCCCTGCCTGCGGACCTGTTCCCTGAGCAATACAACCTGGGCCTCTTCAAGGCGAGAGTGAATAGGCATCTTTCTAGGTAAGCATGCTACATCTTCGGCCTCATCATCACTCAACATCAGGTGAGATTGGGGTCAAATGCTTACCTATCACACATAAAAAAAAAAAAAAAAATGCACTTCCGTCGTTTCAGGGTGTTACGCACTTGTCCGTTTCGGAGAAGACCATTTATTTGGTCGTGTCAAGTTCTCCTCGGACGCCCTCTCTCGACTTCCACTCACATTCGATCGATAAATCTCCCTAGTGACTCTACTCTTTTTCATCCTCTACGTGACCGAACCACCTAAGCATAACTCTTTCAATACTGGGTACCACATCATCCTTCAACATACACCGATCCCTTATCACACTGTTCTTGATTCGGTCGGTTCAACTCGAGTGTCGATGTTTTGTTTTTGGTGTCCTCCATAGTCTAAAAAAACAAGGTCTTCTATTCCCAGAGTGACACAAGCCTACGTCACAAAAAAATGGCCGCTAAACATGGTAAAAGGGTATGATGTGATGACGTAGGCTTGTGTCAGTCACGTGGTCTGTCACGTGATCGGAAGAGAATACCAGGCGCAGTATATTATTGTACCATGGTGTCCTCCAATGAATTATACCTACCGCATAATAACAACACTGCACTGTCTAAAGCCGAAAGTTTTTGACCAGTGTATTTCCAGTGATGACATACGGAACAGAGACGTGATCGCTTACTCAAGACACTCATGGCCTCATAAAAATGCTGAAAGCTGCAATGGAAGGCTATGCTCGGAGTTTCTCAGGAATGATGAGATCCGCAGAAGAACCATAGCTATTAGTAGCTGACAAAGCCCAAAGAATTGCTAAACTAAAGTGGCAGTTGGCGGGGCGGGCACATTGCTCGCAGAACCGATGGCCGATGGGGCGGAAGTAGGGTTGCCAACCGTCCCGCGAGAGGCGGGACGTCCCGTTTCTAGACCCTCAGAGGATGCATCCCGCGATAGATGTGTGCGGGACGCATATTGTCCCGTTTTCTGGCTAACCTTTATGGCAGAAGTAGTTATGAGCTCAGTTGACTGAGAAGTGATATAAAGTTTCTTCTCAAATTTTTGCATTTTTATTTCTTTTTAATTGCTTAAGCTATGCTTAAGTTCAAAGTTAGATGTATTCTTCTTCTTTTTCTTTCATGTCGTCAGCATGAGTCATATCGCATGACTATTTATTCATGATGGGATGGGTTTAGGAAAGATTAGCCAGCTAGTAATTGTGGTAACGAGGCTGACTGTCCAAGGTGTGCCTGACGTACCAACACAGGTTTCATTAAACTGCTGCTTCCTGGCACCCCATGGTACTAACTTTTATGTTTGTAAAATCATTTAAAAGTTTACTTAGGTAATTGACCGATTTTCATTTCTGATTCGAATGCTCCTTAAAGTTAAAGTTTGATGTACTTTTTATTACTTATAGTTTAGTTGTTTGTGTTATTATTATAATCAAAAAGAACCGAAAACAACAATTTTTTATTTTTCTTCTAATCCTCATTGTTTTTTCGACTTTTATCCGCGGGCTTTTATAGCGGGAGCTTTGACAGCCGGGTCCCGCTTTTTTTAGCCACGTCCCGCATCTTGATTGCAAATATCCCGCTTATCCTTGTATTAAGGTTGGAAACCCTAGGCGGAAGCTCGGAAAATCGTCCTAGGAGTGCGATTTTTGAAAATCATACGAGCGACTTGGCAGTAGAAAATGTCAAAATTACTATGGAGATTATGCATCTTTCTACTACCAAGTCACTCGTATGATTTTGAAAAATCGCACTTCTGGGCGGAAGAGTTCTCGATTGACGACCGCGCAGTGTTCCCGAAACAAAAAATTAGAATTCGGTAGAAGTGTGGTCAAAAAATCGGGAGAAATCGGGAGATTTTGAAATTGTTGTAAATAAAGCTAATTTAAGGTTTTTTGTACAGATCCTTGTCAAAAGTATTATTAGATTTAATTAAAAACTAATTAAAAAAAACTTTAACTTAATTTAACATATAGTATTTTATTTTTTCATAGAGCAAAAAGCATTTTCCAAAAATTTGAAGTGTTTTGTCTTCTTTCTTTAAAAACCTGTAACTTAATAATTAATGATAATTAACTTCCCCACTTCTACCGTACCTAACAAAATTCTAATTTTATTTATTTGATATTAAATTAAATTAAATACTCATTTATTTCGGACCAAAAAATCCATAATTTTGATAGTAGGTTGATTAGTAACAATATACATAATATTGTATTTTAATTTATCATTACCAGAAACATATAAGTCGATTTTTTCGAGTTGGCCGCTCCCTCCCTTCCCGCTTCACCGTGCCGCACCCCTAAGAGACCCTATTAAACGCAATTTTATAACCTTTAGGAACGCAACCACGTACGGCACGTCCATCCCGGTCGCTAATATCGCTTTTAATTTTAAATTTTTATTTGCTTGTTAAATTATTTTTTGTCGACGGGATCAGTTAATGTGCCTGTGACGAAATTTTGTAACCGTCATCGACGGCCAACTCGAAGCAAACGGGTAGTACCTAAAACTATCTTACTGACAGAAAACAACGAAATACAATAATGGAAACTTATTTAAAAATCAATGGATGCATCAATTATTATAATGTTTAGGAGAAAGTTGGTTTTTATTATGAATTATTCAGAGAATCATAAAAATCGGGAGAAATTGACCATGTTACGGTAGATCGGGAGATGGGGTCGAAAATCGGTAGATCTCCCGTAATTATTTATTTAAAGCCCCCATATTCCCCACCTTGATAATTTTTTCCCCATAAATTTCCCCAACGATTTCACTTCTCCAAATTTTCCTCAAAGGCCAAAATTTTCCCCAAAATCCCGTGAAAAACCCCCAATCTGGCAACCCCGACGGTGACTGACACCAGAATGATACGACCATCAGTTTACCATCAGTATACCATCATTCACAACGGAATGACAGTCTGGATGGATGGTTTACCATCATTCCATCAGTCCATCATTCTCCCATCATTCTGGCATCATTCTCCCGTCATTCAGACCAGACTGATGGACCAGACTGATGAAATACTGAACGTGTAACCTGGCACTTACGCGTCACTTGAGAACTCTTAGGTAGGGTAGGCCCCATACAAGGTGGACTGACGACCTGGTGAAGGCGGTGGGAACCCGTTAGTTGAGATCCTTATGCATATGCCCAGCAGTGGATGTCCATTGGCTGAGATGATGATGTTGAAAATAGTATAATAAGTAGGTAGGCGTTCGATTTGGTAATGTCAACAATGACGCTAAAAATAAATGTGGCTCTATCTATTGGAATAGCTGTTTTCTATCTACAAACACGGCTCGCGCACCATTATTGATCATTGCGAATTTTATTACCCAGTACGCTGTGTTTTCGCTAGATGGCGCTATGTGTATGTATAGCTTGATGTTTTATTTCCATGTTTTCTGTTTATTGTGTAATTTTTCACACCAGTGTGTGTCGTAGGAGACTAAGAGATAAAGTGTTTCTTATGGGCGAAAAGCTGGTGACTTGACACGTTACTCTATCTTGAAACCTCATTATGTCTAATCTAGGTTCTAAAGATGAGCCTCCTACAACTGCATACCTAGTTTCTGATCAATCCGAGACGGATTATAGTCGTGAGTTTATGTGTAGCCGTATGGTTCCAGCTTATAATGGACCTCGACGAACTGTACGAAGCGACTGAGGGATTAAAGGTTTCTTATGCAGTGTTTATGTCGACTATAGGATACCTCATCTGCCCTCTGGTTACCTCGGCGGTTACCTTAACAGCCTAGACTGACACCACAATTGACAAGCTAGAATTTATGTTTTCGTAATAAAGATAATAATATGTATATCTACCTATAATATAATCTCAGAATGAAGGATAAAAAATACTTTTTGACTAGGCGGGTGTCAATGCGTTTTATTTTCGAAAAATGCATGTACCGCACGCAGCTAAAGTTTTTGTAGCCCTACCCAAGACTCCGTTTGACGTCATCTTGTCAATTTCCGTTTTTTGTAGGCAGTGTCCGGGGTGTGCTTGTATTGTACTTAGTACTACATTCTTAAACCAAATTGCCAGTTGTAACAATGTTTCTGACCACCCCAAGGGGGATTGCGGTCGTGAGTTTGCAATTATGTTAACGTGTTAAATACACATAAACTTAAATGTTTTAATTTAAATCAATTACCCGTCATAAAAGCAAGTGAAACCGGTCTCAGTGTTAGTATGAGAGGGCGACACTCTTCTTGACCCGATTGCGTGTCCTTAACCGTACGCGCACGTTATCCATGTGCGCACGCGCATTCTAGATCTGCCAGCGAATGGTAGGTAGGTCATAAAGTTGGCTTACATGACACCACATTTTTTGTGATCTTTCTTTGGTTCCCTTCCCACGCCTGTGTCAGGCGTAAAAGCGCCCTTTGCTTTGATAGGTAGGTACCTAAGTACTGGCACAATATAAGAAAGAGTATCCAGTACTACATACAGTACGGACACTCCCTGTCCCCCACCAATTTCTTCCTTCACCCCATCTGGCAGGATCGTGGCGTAAATTGGTAAAATGTAAGCAAATGCGCACTCCTGTCTCGCTCGCACTCATTTAGTATCGCACAAGCCTACCTCTTCTTTTAAAATTTTCCCTTTTAGTATGAAATGACAGCTAAGTGTAGAGTTACCAGATTATTTTTTCGCAAAGCGCTGAACGAGTTGAATATTTGGATCCCAAAGCCGGACATCAATAAATCAATCAATCAAATATACTATATTATGTTTACACCAAAATATAAGCAGTAAAATAAATACAGATACGACCATTAATACGAGAGGCACAAAATAAGGTCTTATCGCTAAAGATCGATGCGAAGCGGACATGAGTGAGGACTTTGCTGATCAGTATAGCAGGATCGAAATTTCGCGTCGTGTGTAAGTATTTTCACGGGACGCGAATTTCAAAAATAACGGTGGAGCCTTGAGAATTTGATATTTTTCCATCTTGCACGGCAGGCAAGGTTACTCGCCACTGGACCACCACGGCTTCTAAAAGCCTAAGATAAGCAGGAATATTAACTTTGAAATATTTGGCTGGACAATTGGACATTGCCGAAAAAATCCAAAGATTTCCGGTAAAAGCCATACGCCTGGCAACCCTCACGGGAAATGCCGACCTACTCAGTTCCATGTAAACCATGGTTAACTTCATATGTGTGACCTTTACTTGGGTGTGAATGAATGTGGCTTGATATCTGATCAGTTCATAAATTGCAAATGCAGAGACGTTCGTTATTTATAATCGATTATTGTTAACTATGCTGATTTTCAATGCTACGGAGTCTTTATTTTGCTCGGTTAACTGTACCCATAGGTTCAACATGTTTTAACCTGGGTAGGTTGAAGTAAGTTGGATGGTCCCATGTGCACTTTGAAAATTCGAATACTGGTGAAATTCGATGTGGCAATGGGCATTATGTAATAGCATGCAATATGCATCACCCTGCTGCCATAACTGAAATTGCCATCGTCGGACAAAGTCTTCAAAAACCCCGGACATTTCATTAAAATCGCAAATTTTCCCTTCTTAGCCTCCTTGTATGTACAACACGGTGTTGTCAACAGCCACGGGAAAAACGGGGTGGTGTATTCTAACACATATTAACCTTATAGGTACTTAATTATTTTTTAATTTGCAAAATATTCATGGAGCTGCTTGTATACAGGGTCCTTCTAAATATGCTGAGACTTTTTTAAGGGGATGATCAGACCATCATATTGAACAACTTTCTCTGGGACCAACAACGGAATCACGAAAAAAAAATCTGCGGGCCCATACCCCGCTCTAGTAAGATTGCAGTTTTTTATGGAAGAGCTGATTTTTTTTTCGCGATTTCGATGTTGGTGCCATAGAGAAAGTTGTTCAGTTTGACGGTCTGATCATCCCGTTAAAAAAGTGTCAGCAAAAAGGACCCTATAGAGCCTGGAGACTCAATATACGGAAAGCCGACCCCGTATAACGGGAAAAGGAGGAAGAACGAGAAGATTCTTGTTGCGCTTTTTGCAAAAGATTCTCAAGGCGCCCTTTGGCGTAATGGAGGTTCGGTATTGGGTCTATGTCGAAAAAAAAATTAGAACCGCCTTCAAAAAAACTAAAAAGTTAAAAAATAATATTGCAGCCTATGACTTTTTCGTTCGCATCATAAGAACATTAATTTGTTTTATTGAAGTCGCTGTCAAGCCGGTACGATTCGCGACATGGCTTGCATTTTTTGGCTTGGCTTGACACCGACTTCTATAAAACAAATTAATGTTCTTATGATGCGAACGAAAAAGTCATAGGCTGCAATATTATTTTTTAACTTTTTAGTTTTTTTGAAGGCGGTTCTAATTTTTTGTTAAAATTTTGTTTATTTCACAATTTTCAGTGGTGAATTTATTAGTTCGATTTAATAGGAGTGCTTTAAATTAAAAAACGCACTAGTCGGCAGTTCGATTTTCGAAGGTTCCCCTCGATTTCTCTGGGATGCCATCATCAGATCCTGGTTTCCTTATCATGGTACCACCCTCGGGACATCTCCTTTCCAACAAAAAAAGAATCATCAAAATCGGTTCATGAACGACGAAGTTATCCGCGAACACACATAAAAAAAAAATATATATACGGTCGAACTGAGAAACCTCCTCCTTTTTTGAAGTCGGTTAATAATTTAAGCGAAACAGGCGTGGGATAGCTTATATTACGGCCTGATGCGAGAGAAAGAGATGGGGTGGCGCGCGCGCCTGAAACGAATCGTGCGCCAAATCAAACTTTTTTTAATTGTGATCGTACTATTTATGTAATTTCAATTCTGCTCTAATCAAAATTTAGAAAATAACAATCTCTTTTTTTTTAAATCAAGTCTTGTGTTTCTATTATTCACCGTTTAGCAGTTCCAAGCGTTTATAGATAAAAACGGAGGCTACTTTGGCTTGCTTTTCTATCGAGAAAATGTGTCTTAATCGTGTTTTGGTTCTAATCAAAGCTTCAATTATATGTTCAATTTACACATATCCGAAAATCCTACTGTTAGTACTTCATGATATATGAAGCTTTGAAGAATACTATTTTTTTCACATAGCCCTCCCCTTAAGCAACGTCAGGTCTGGTCAGTCTTTGAATGGGTGACCGTTTAGTGTATTTCATCTCGAACGTCTCCGTGCTCCGGAAAGCTTGCTAACAGTTGGTCCTGGATAGTTCCGTCAGATAGCGGTGTAAGTATTCGTTAAACCAGGTCAGATGATTAAGAGGCTCCCAATAGGTAAACGCTAGCTCGGGCGTTATTTTACTGGTTTTTAGAAGCTATCTTCTCGTTATTTGAAAGACATACAAATAATTGAAAAGTGTAGCAATATTCTTCAACATCTCCGCTTTATTTGCTATAGATCATATTTCTTATTTTTCTATAAAATACATATGAAACCTGTGTCCAAAGGAAAGCCTAATTATTGGAAAAAATCTGTATTATGTGCATCTACTTTTTAAGTTAAAGTCACATGTACTTGAGACACACACCTTTGTGCAGACAATATTAAGATCTAAAATTGCTAGTTAGCAAATTTTTTTAAAACCAATATTTAATGAGTTAATATTGAAGAATTTATTGATAAAACAAATAAAAGTGGATAAGTACATTAAAAATAAATAAAAATATTGAAAACCTAAAACTAACTTAACCTAAAATATGGTGCAGGTTTGGACTGCGCGGGAGGGTAGCCATGAGTTAATTAGATAATTGTTAAATTTGAGGCGAATTCTTATGATTTTAGAATGTGATTTCCTTGGATTAGAAGGCTCCAATGTGACATAATGAAGGACAAGCTAGTCAAAAATAGGTATTCCTACTAAAATGACGTAGTTTAGTAGAGGTGAGGTAGCTCTGAAAGAGTCAAGGTCGTTCGGTCAGGGAAACCCCTTAAGGTGGCTTAAAAATTCTCTGGGCTCAGCAAGTTGACCTAGAGGTCAACTTGCTGAGCCCAGAGAATTTTTGCCTCCACAAATCCACACTGGGCCTTCGTGATGGAATATGGCCCACTCCGTCTCACCCTAATTTTGTGAAAGGAGGCGTTTGCCCTGTAGTAGGAACCTACAGGCTACAACAAAAAAAGATTCTTATCGAAATAAAGCACGTTTTCACATAGCATACCTTTGCAGTTTATAGGTCTATTAGTCACGAAAAAGCGGTTCAAACCAGATTTTCCTTACACAATGCCGAATCGGTTCCTTTGAAGATTTAATAGTCCATACTCGACCGTCGCTTTCATACCATTCTTTAACAAATTAGGTCATTAGCTACTCACAAGAGACAATTAAAAACTATGTGTGACGCAAAACTATTCGTACTCTATGTTATTTGTAACAAGAATAATACTGCCATTTAGGTATTTAGAGTTACGTACAAAAATGCATTATCCGCGTTTCCTACATTCTTGGTCCAAAACTCCAAAAAAGCTATAGTGCGGGCCAACAAAAACTAACGCCTGTAAGGTCCGTCACACACATACGGAATTGCAATCCGGAATTCCGAATCAGTATTACGATTTTGTATGGATGTGGAGGGGGCCCACAATTCCGTTCGGAATTGCGGAGCTGTCAAATCCTATACAAAATCACAATCCTGATTCAGAATTCCGGATTGCAATTCCGTATGTGTGTGACGGACCTTACAGGCGTTAGTTTTTGTTGGCCCGCACTATAGCTTTTCAATTCCGTCTGTGTGTGGCAGACCTAAAGTATACTCTGTTAGAACTTGTCCGTCTAAGCATTAATTTATTATTATGGCATGAAAGCTGTCGCTGTACGTGTTATTAAGTACATCAAAAATTAAAAGACCTATTTTTCAAACCTTAGTAAAACCATGGACAATGGTTGGACCTGCAGCTTTGGTGCCATTATAATAAATGTAACAGAATACCGCTTTTTATTGGCCGACACTTTCACATTTTGGACAAAATAGGATGATGCCTTTTGTAGAAGACAACCTTCATCAACTCAGCGGAAAAACGTCCGCAGCTGTACATAGGCCTCTCCCAAGGATCGCCACAATGACTGGTCCTCATCCAACGAGCTCCCGTCACCTTCATCAGTTCGTCAGTCCACCTTGTGGGGGGCTCTCTTGCCTACCCGTGCTGCGCTTTCTGGTACGCGGTCGCCTCTCGAGAACTCATCGACCCCATCGGCCATCTGTTCTACGAACAATGTTTTGGTCCAAAGAAATCAACCTGAAGCTCTTTGAATTTGACTTTCATTTATGTTCTTTATATTGTATTCTCTTTTGCTTATTTCATATCCTGTATTTTTATCTCTTTTCAGGTAAGAACTCCCGCTCCACCTTCTTGGAATTTGGTCCGAATCTTCTAAAGGTAAGTAAAGTTCTTTTAACATATTGCAGCGTTGATTATTAATTTATTACTTACCTACAAGTACAGGCAGGTACAGGCAAGACGTTAACAATACTCGTATGTATAGTGAAACTTTCCAATGGATACTGTAGGAGACTGTAAACATTTTTTTCTGACATGGGCCCACCATACGATCCCTTCCCACTACTGTAGTTCGTGTATTCCTTGCCACTACTCTGTAACCCGTGTAAACCAGGATCAATAGTAGCGACCACTCATAACACTAGACAAGGCACTAACGGCGGTAGTGTATATTTTCTTTGCTAACGGGGATGATTATAACCTGTAGCGGAACCCGGAGTAGGGGGGAAAATAAATTTCGGACATCCTCTATTCCAACTGAAGACGAAAAATAGTATGACTATTAGTAAACCAACTCCAAGGATCATAATTTTTTGGCAGAGTTGTGGACTTTACCTACAGGAAAATTATCAGTTAAATGGCAAAACAAATAGAAGAACCCAAACTTAGTGTAGACACTTGCATTACCTATATACTTCAAAGGGTGATGTTCATCTTCTTCTTATCGTGTGGGCAGAGCCCTGGTGTCAGACTTTTTTCAGACAGCCTTACGGCCTCTGACGTGGTTTTTATGTAACAACTACTACCACCAGAGACAGTAGCCGGGACCAACGCATAGTAACGTGCCATCCGAAGTACGGAATCATATTTCTTTTTAGACAATCAGGTGATTCAGCCTGCAATGTCCTAACCAACTGAGGAAAAACGCACAAAGTGACAATATCACTAGGTGTCTCCCGTGGGAATCGAACCCACGACATCCGAGTTAAGAGCCCAATGCTCTTTACCATTAGACCACGGAGCTACCTCTGTACAACACCTTCGTGTTGTAGGTACTCAAGACACTGAACAAGTTTCCCCAAGGAAGCTACGTGAAATTAGCAAAACCATAAATTAACCAAAAACATTCATAACATCTCATTAGTCATTTCATTACAGATGCTTGTTAATTACATTCAGCTCCTTACAAATTCATCAATGAATGAAACCAAACTGCATCGGTTCTAACCGGTTAAATCCAGTAGTAATAATGAAATGGAATGTTTGGTGTCCTTCCGACCTCAAGTCGTCGGGAATTAAAATGCGTCGGGACCCATGGTGGTGTAATGGCGTTTTATATTCGTGGGAGATCAATTAAATGGGTAAGTAGATCTACTTGTTGTAAGAATGATAGTTTTGCCCGCAATGTCCAAGATATTTGTTAGATTTTCTTATTTTTGAAGTGAAAACTTCTTTAGCGGCGGCGTTGTGCACTTTTTGGGATGGGTAAGAAATGTAAAACTCGCGTCAGTACCGTCTCGTCACCCTGATCGAAAATTTGTAAGACAAAAATGGTAAGACGATGACGTAAGATTACCGTAACGTCACGTGACATTCGTAAGACGTAAGATCTCTTAGTTTTCACTTCTGCCGGCACTCCCGGAGTGGGACCCGTTGTTTTTTTCAGTGTTGCCTGTTCAGTTTTCCAGTGCTGGCCCGTCGAACCTTCCCTCGTCTTTATTCAATCAGTTTATTTCGCGCAATTATACATGGTGTTAGATTTAAACGCGTTACATATTTTCACTGCGGGGCCAACTTCGAAACCCGAAAAAATTCTCCGCTGTTTTAGACAAAACTGCATTACTCGACCCAAACGGATGGAACAGCAGATTTCTTTTCGCGATTTGTGTGTTGGTCCCATAGAGAAAGTTGTTCAGTTTGATCGTCTGATCATTTCCTTAAAAAAAACCGCCAGCAGGACCCTATACCGGATGTTAGGGTAAACAGTTGCATTACATTAGATTATACCCATAATACTGAACAACTTTCCCTAAGAAACCTATAGGAAATTGGCAAAACAAATTTTGGACAATCCATACTAAATGCAATCAGCTGATCGAACGTTTGTATGAAAAGTCGAAAAAAACTATTGGTTTCTTAGGGAAAATTGTTCAATATCATGGGTAAAATAACCCCTTAAAGTAATGCAACTGTTTACCCTAACATCCTGTATATTGACAAACTTTCCAAAAAGGCATCGGTGTTATCTCTCCACCTTTTTTTGGATCTATTATTTAGATGCGAAATGCGTTCTTTTCGCAGTATGTGTGGTCTGACTCTAAATGACAGAATACGAAACAGTGTAATAAGAGAAAGATGTGGATTGAAAGAGGATATAGTAACAAGGATTGAAAAGGGAATGCCGAGATGGTTTGGTCATGTGGAAAGAATGAGTGATAGCAGAATGACGAATGAAATATATAAAGCGAGTGTGAATGGGACAGTCGAAAGGGGTCGCCCTAGACGTACGCATGCGGACCAAATTGGTAGCGTACTTAAGAAGGATCAGATCAAATGTACCCGACACCGACGAGCGTGTATGAAACGACTTATGTCTGTGGAAGAGGCGAAAGAGGTGTGTCAGGATCGTAGCCGATGGCGATCTATTGTCTCTGCCTACCCCAATGGGACACAGGCGTGAGTATATGTATGTATGTATTATTTAGATAGTCTGGTGTATTTTATTCATTCTTGGAAATTATGTAGTTGACTTTCGTAAAGAAACCATAACTTTTTAATACTGAACAAACAATCTTGTTACAATTTCGTTATTAGTACCTATTATATAAAGTAGATTTACGGTCAATTACGGTCACTTTCGTAAGGTTCAACCCAGGTGGGCATCCTTGTACCAAGTCAACTAACAAACCTGTTATAAATAAACGTCAGATCAGAGCATCTGGTTTTAAACCTTGTTCTATAATTGTAAAGTTTATTTTTGTTTGTTGTCAGCGTGTTTTGGCAAACGCATTTGTGTCTGTGTTTACGTCTGTTAATAAAATCGTCATCTACTTTCGCTAGAGTGAGGAGAAATAGTTTTGTGAGGTAGACTCGTCTGGAATAGTTGAGAAATAATTTGTGATACACAGAAAAGCTATCATACTTACATAATTTCATTTCACAAAGCCCACAAGCCCGCCTCAAGAGCCGCAGGAGCTTCCAACGCTATACGACGGCTTTAAATGACCCGTCTGCTACAAGGTGCTCTCTGTGGAAAGAAAGGGTACCCCACCAGCTGAGTTCATTTCCCCACAGGAACAACTACCTCCCGGACACAATCTGCAATGGCAAGTGTGGAAATCCTTGAATCGGCTTCGCACTCAGGTCGGCCGTTGCAGACTAAATCACTGTTATTAGGGGTATAAGGATCCTGGTCTGAAACAGTGTGATTGCTGCCTATCCTATGGATGGGTCATTTGCTGGAATGTCCGCTGTGCCCCAACACCTGCACGAGAGAGGATTTAAATACAGCTACTCCTGACGCTGTCAGGCTTGCCGAACATCTGGATACTAAAATATAAAAACACCACTGAAGAACCATTGACACAAAAAGAAGACAAATTTCACAAAGGAACTCGATGGCGTTGTAGTGGACCTTTGGTCATTGGTATTGGAAATGATCACCGAAGTGAAGCAACATCAAGTCCGGTTAGTCTTTGGATGGGTGACCGTTTAGTGATATTTCATTTTGAGTGTCTCTGTGCATCGGAGGCACGTTAAGGAATTAGTCCAGGTTAGATTGGCGGTGCAACTATTAAAATCATATTAAAGTATCATTAATAGTTTATGAGCCATTAGATAATCTATTTATTCTATTAAGTATCTTTGTATGGTCGCGTGCCGCACGATAGTTTTACCAATAGTCATTTATCAGACCAAACTAGGTAATTCCTAATATCGTCCATATAATGATCATTAGACAAACCCGTTGATCCGCTGTATTTATGGGTTTTTCTCTACGTTGTTTGGCTCCGTAGTGAAAGGTTATTCAGCATATCACTAGTGTGTTTTTTACACCCTTTTTAGCATCAATCGATCGTTAATCTTCTACAAAGAGATGGTCGAGGTGATTCAGCTCTGGCAGCTGTTTGATGTATTCGATAAAATAGATACCCTAGAAAATAACCTTAAATACGTTTGATAGAGAACACAAAATACATAGCATGCAATGACGTCGATGGAACTACCAAAGTCGAGACACGTCACTCCACGTCATACCCCACAGAAAGTTATCTAATTTTACTATTGTACGCCTTGCCAATAGCGTAATATCAAAGAATAGATGATAAATTAAGTGGAGGTAGACGATTTGGATATAGACTGGGTTGTGACGTAACTGCTGGCATCCTCATCATTTTAGCTGAGAGTCGTCCACTGTTGCGGTTATGGCTCCCTAATGATTCCACTGGAAGCTGGTGGTAAGCTCTTGTCGATGGAGTATTCGCAAATGCAGTCTTTTCCGCCAGTTCCTTGAGTTCCTGATAAAACACCTGAACAGCCTGAATCGTAGCCGCAATTTTGATGAACTTAGCTTAATGCTTAGTTGGAGCCTCAGTTTACAACAGGTCTTTTATCCACCTATGTGACAAGATTGGAAGCTCGATCTTTTTCCGTCGTGTTGATGGTATGACATTGAGTCTAAGAGCCTAGTCATATACAACAGCGACGCTACTCTGCTAACTACCTCTAGAATTAGACGTGAGGAACTATTTAAGAAGCGATCACATACAAATTGATCAGGTCGTGAACATTTTCGTTCTAATGTCAACTCTATTCCAATGAAGAATGAAGTGCGGAACTGCGGACCGAAACAGTGGCGATATAGCGAACATAGAAAGTGCGGGTACAGGGCCAGAGTGGCACCTTTGCTATCGCGGTGTGCCAGTTTTAGATGCTTACTGATGGCCCCGGGTGCGCCAGTCGTTTTGGGGTTGCAAGTAAATCACGCTAATAGGCTCTCATGTACATACAGAAATACGATGAGATAACTATAACACGCAAGAAAAGGTCCAAAGTAATTCCAAACCAGCCAGCTCATTGAACAATCTAGACGAAGTTGACGAAGCTGTGACGTAACACCACGTCACTCGTGCGAATTCTGTCTAATTTTACTGTAACCACTGGCTCTGCCAATCGCGTAAAAGAGGTTACTACGTGCGTGCTAATCTTAGTTTACGAGTAACTTTATGATTCATGTGGACGGGGTATGTGGTTTTAATGCGAGGTGTAAGTGGTGCTCTTGTTTATGACACACTTTGTATAGCTCAGAAAGTTCCATAGGTACCCAGAATCTTTTAAATGCCAAAAAAAGATCTCAGAAATGAGCAAAAATGATTGGCTACTATTTGATTCAAAATTCAATTTTTGTGTTCAGGATTGACTCAACCACCGCTTCGGATGGTATTTTATTGTACAGAAGATGCCGCCAGAATTTCCACACATATTTTTTATCAATTTTTTCATATGGCAATTTTACATTCTATTAAGATATACAATTATACAATCTGTTAATGAATTAACGCAAAACTAGAAAGTAGTTTGTTTAGAATCGAATTATCATGGTTTCAACATAGGTAATTTTTTCAAAATATTAAATATTTTATTTGCAAAATTTAAAATTTACTGAACCCGATGACAACCCACCGCACGGGCACACTTACCATACTTACTACCAAAACAAGATTATAAAAATGTATGTTTTAGTACGTTAGCGCTTTCTTTCAGTGCTGAAATGATAACAAATAATTTTTGCCTCAAAACTTAAAATTTTAACCATCAAAATAATGAAATTATTGTTGCAATCTAATTATTTTGTTATAAATCAGTTGGGGTGTATGAGGTTTTGCGCTAATTCATTAAGGGTCAGCGCACACCCAGCGTAAAACTGTTCGAGCATGCGCGAGCAGGTTTCATTGATTCAATTGATAATGAACTCTATTTCCATTGAAATAAAGTTGAAAATAGCTTGCAAGTGATTAAATCCCTTCAGCGTCTGTTCGAGTATGCTCGCGTATGCTCCTCGCGGCGACGGGAGCAGTCGCGAGCATGCGCGCGGATGCTCGCGCATGCTCGAGCATGTTCGAGCATACGCCCGTGTCGATGCTTGCGATCCGTCGTAAGTGTTGCTGCCTCGGCCGGTTTCGGACTAAATCTAGCATATTTTTTAACTACTTTAGCCCGAAAAGGGCAATTTACTACAGATAATATTATATAATAATCGAACTCTTTTTGAAAATACAAAGAAAATCTGAAAGGAAGCAGATTTAGTAGGTTTTCAAATTGTTCATACTATCAGTTTAAAATAACAATGTGCATGACCTTGAAGGGCCGTTCGATAACTTCACTCTGTTGTAAAGGAATATAGACTCTATGTAAAGGAAATAATCATTTGAATGACTCGAGTGAAGTTCGTGTGATTGAGTGACGTCACATTTGCAGGCGAGGTCATGCACATTGTTATTTTAAACTGATAGTATTCCATTTTATAGTTCCTAGCCATAAAATAACTGTCCCTAGAACTTTAAACCGTAACACAGGGCGTAGTATTTCCCAAATATAAGTACATCTTCCTTGCCTCTTTTCATCTTATTGATGTGCTCTTCTTGCTCCTCTTCCTTTGCTAGTAACCCAATAATTACCAAATCCCAGTCTACCATACTTTAAAATTGTTGTTATCGCACGTCTTTACTATAAAATATTGTAAACACAACGCAAAATTCACTACGTCAACTGTAGCAACACGGGAGCATCCGCGAAACTGTTCGAACACGCGCGAGCATGCTCCGCCGCTGCCGCCGGCGGATTTTGCCGCTAGGTGTGCGCGACTGCAAAGAACATGCTCGAGCATGCGCGAGCAGTTCTACGCTGGGTGTGCGCTGACCCTAACACGTTGTAGAGTTTTATCACTCTGGAAGAGTTGGAAATGGCGATCGTTACTTTTGGAATCGGGAATATTTCTACATCGACCCTGAATATATAGGGTCCTTCTTATATGCTTACACTTTTTAAGGGGATGATTAGACCGTCAAACTGAACAACTTTTTCTATGGGAGAAACATTAAAATCGAGAAAAAAATCAAGGGTTCCATACAAAACTGCAATCCGACTCGATCCAAATGTATGAGACAGCTGATTTTTATTTTGCGATTTCGATGTTGGTCCCATAGAGAAAGTTGTTCAGTATGATATTATGGTCTTATCATCCCCTTAAAAAGTGTCAGCGTATTATGAAGGACCATGTATATTAAGGCCAGCAAAGTTTTTGACCATCTAAGTAGAATGGGAATTTAATGTACCTACACCGTGTGTGTAACCTTCAATTTGATAAATATTTATAGAGCAAAGATTCAGCATTCAAACAGAGATAGGAATCATTATAATCCAAGAGATTGATATGGATTTAGGTTGGATTTAGGATTGTATCTGGAAAACTAGATAAGCTGAGAGTAACAATTGGTTGTAAAACAATGAACGCGGTCGTTCTCGTTTGATGCTGTCAGTAGGTTTACAACGTTTACAAATGTTCAAAGATTTACTTGCAAGACCTTCAGCTGTGAGAGTAATTGTGAATCTTCAGGGCGTTTGAATGCCGTAACTTATCTGGCCGAACATTTTCATCCTGTTTCTAAGAAAAGGCATACAATTTTAAAGTGCTATTAATAATACACAGTTTTTGAGAGTTACGCGGTTATTGCAGTCTCGGCTCGTTTACAGCCCTCGACTGGAGCTCGTGTTGCAATCCAGCCGCAACTGCAATGACCAGGTTCATCATCATAATCAGCCTATAAACGTCCCACTGCAGGGCACAGGCCTACACTCAGAGAGGGTGTATGGGCATTAGTCCACCACGCGTTCCCAACGCGGATTGGTAGACTTCACATCAGAATTTGTTCTTCAGCGTATGCAAGTTTGTGCGGATGTTTTCCTTCAACGTTCGAAAGCAGTCGATATTACACGTACATAAGTTAGAAAAACTCATTGGTACATGGCATGGCATGCGGACAACAAGCTTAATTGTATCATAACATAATATACTGTTATTAACATTCTCGATGTTGACAGAGGTACAGACAAAAAGTATGACGAAATTTCTCCTCCAACAAAAAAACTCCGTAACTCTACACCAAACCTAAAGCAAACCATAGCACGTGCGTATTCAGTTTGTTGATAATAACCGTAAACAAAGCTGTAATTACTGGTCTGCTGTATCGATCCGTTGGCACGTGCAAAACTCAAGGTGCATAATTAGTTACATGGAAAGATAGATGACTTCGCTGTTCAGGATACGATAAAAATTGTATCTGAGAACTGAAATTATTGCAGTGGGGAGGACGGTTTGCTTTAAGAAGCAAAAAACCTTGAAGTATTAACTTTACGCAAAAAAGGTTCGCGAATTGGGTTTTGAATCTTCGGTGTCCATTTGGGGTACAAAGAAAATAGGTATACAGGAGGATACTGAAGGTGAAGATATCCTTGACACAATTAGCAGCGAGGTTTTCAAAAAAACTGTAAGTAACTGGCTCCAGAATCTCTCATATGACAATACTGAGGACCTTCTTCATCCATCGGCATAAATATGTACACCCTTATACATATTCTATCCTCCTATCCGCCACTTGTGATCCACTTATCCATGTGCTTAGAAAGTGATCCCAAGATGTAAGTCGTAGGGCTGGATAAGTGGATGCACATAAACATTTTATTATATTTTGTCACACGTATTCATCCAACCACTACCTACATACACATTACATACCCACAAACACACCCACACCAACATACACCCACACACACATACACAAACACACACCCCCCAACACACACACCTCACCACACACACAAACACACACACCAACACGAGCGCGCTGGAGCGTGCACTGCGCACTCATATGCATGCAACAGATCTCTGCGTACCCTCTGGCCTTATGGCAAATTCTGTAACTATATTTGGAAGCTGATGCTTTTTGACAGTTTTTCTTTTTAAGCATCAGCAGCTAAGATTATAATAATACAAATCAAAAATTTTTTTTTGTTAATTTTTCTTAATTATTGTAGGAACAAAATGTGTATCTCATGCAACTTTGTCAGCAAATAAAGATTTATTATTATTGTATGTCTTACGTTCCGTAATCACGGGCAATTAAGTCCCGGACCTTTGGAAGGCGTGCATGGGGCCGAAGCCAACATGTAGAGGCCCGTTCAAAAGACAAGTTAATCTAAATGTTAGGGATACACAAATGGCGGATACCATCTCCGAGCGTACAACATGATACCCACGGGGATGGTCCCCGCCATTTGTGTAAAGACTATTGGAGTACGGCGCTATGGCCGCGATGGAAAAATAAGGTCTTGGGCTATGTAGTTGAAAGTTGGATGGATGGATACTGGGCTATGGGAGGAGACTAACGGACGCCTGCCATGACAACTAGTCTCAAAATTGTAAATAGGGCAGGCGGTGACTCGCCGATTCGTCGAGTGGGCCCCATAAAACGGCCGCACGCACAAAGTGCGACAATGGGGCAACATCTCATTGAGCGGCTGAAGGTTGTCGAGAGGTGCGGCTCCGGTTTCACCATCGCGGGGTTTACCCCCGTGAGCGGGTTTCCCCGTTATTACGCCATTACGTGCAATACACTTCCAACCTGGAGCATAGGTTCTGCTCTTGCGATTCCACTCTGGGCGGCCAATTAAGGCAAGCCAGAGGTAGGGGGGTGTGTTACTGTGTGTGTGGGTGTGGGGGTGTGTGTGTGGATGTGTGTGTGTGTGAGCGCATGTCTGTATGGTCCCCCTGGATAGGGGTCCGCGGTGTCGCCACTCACCGTCAGCTCGCCACAAGCTGCCCCCGCGGGGTATTATTATTATTATTATATAGGTGTCCTAAAGAGGATGATTAAGAGAGTAGAAAATTAGAAATCCTAAAAACTGTAAAAACTCGGAAATAACAGTAACTCTGTCACATTATGAGAAGTGACAAATACCAACTTCTCCAGATTATTCTGTTGTGGAAAATTTTGGGGAGACGAATGCCTTGTAGAAGAAGGACTCCCTGGCTTAAGAACCATGTGAATGGTTCGATGTGAACACCTCACTGTTCAGGGCTGCAGTCTCCAGGGTCCGAATAGCCCTAATGATAGCCAACCTCCGATAGGAGATGGCACCACAAGAAGAAGAAGAATCTGATAACTTTGGTATTTTGTCTGTTGACCGCGCCTACAGTTTCTGTCTTGAAAAGTAAATCAAGCCACCAGCCATATCCACAAAAATACTAATACTCATTTGCATCAATTCATTTCATTTGAAATTTCCATATTCTAGAATCGAACAAAGGTTCAATGCATCGATTGTTAAGAACTTTTGTCCGGAAAAGATTTCAGAAACTGTGCTAGCGCTATTTATTATGTAAAGAATTCGTAGCTGTCTATTATCTATAAATTATTAACTACGTCTGCTAAAGAAAATGATGTTGTAAATTCAGGACACTATCAATTCTGCAATAACTGTCTTTTATATTGTGAAATGGGCACTGAAGAAATTTAAGTTAAAGAAAGGTAGGATACTGACTGAAAGATGTAGTCAACTAGAGACCTTACGTAAGGTTCTCTCAGAAATATCTCAATCAACATCTAAGTGATTGTGTTTAACAAACCACTTAAACATCACAATGGTAATTAAGATGCCAATAATGATGAATGAAGCAAAACCCATTAGAACATGTCATCAGCAGACGTTTCTATTCAGTCGCGTTACAACTGACATAATGTTATGATATTTGGAGATGGGCTCGTACAAAACTGTCTCAAACCGCTATATTTTTAGGGCTTGCGCGTAATTCTTGTGAACCTTGAGTTTGCTATAGTTGTAAATCTTCACGAATCTAAGCAGTAATTTTAGCTTCAACCCTATCCGTCTGGCTGTCTGGCGACTCTACCAATTACGTTTTCTATTTTAGAATGCGCGGGAAGCATACCGCTTCTACCCGTGCGCTTTGCCGACCGTCTCCGCGATTATAAACCGCAGTTAAAATATGAATAAATTACGCTATAAACAAATAATGATCGACGGTTGGCAAACATGGCGCCCCGTGACATAAAATTGGATATTTGAATTGGGCGCCAATCGTCTGGCGAAGTGTTTTTGTGAAGTGATTCTAAATAAAGTGTTTTAAAGTTCCTATTTGAGTGCGTCAGTGTTTTGTTTAGATGCGGCATATTGTTTGTTTTGGATAGTGCGAAGGGACCAAATGTTTTGGATGTTTCTAAGCTAATGGATTTTCCGAAACAGTGAGTTTTCCGAATGGATTTACTGATACTGTCTTAGTAATCTCCTTCTATACATAATCTTGTCCACGCTGGCAACAGATGATAGTTGTGAAATGTATAAAACAATTGATATCAGACCAGATACCTGAGATCAACATCGAATTATTTCGTCACATCTGTTATCATGCGATAACGTTTCGTTGCTAACTGTGAACGTAAATGTTATGTTGTTGTTAGGTACCAAACTAAACTAGTTTTGACTGGATACAACTGAATTGACTGAAGTTTCAGATCCTGCAACATGTTTGACAGTTTAAAAAAAACAATAACTATTATAAGTGCGTTTATCACATGACATATACAGGGTGAAATTGATATCATTAGCATCCTTTTAAACTAAGAGTTTACACATCAAACTGAACAACTTTCAGTATGGGAGCAAACCGATCGGAGCGAAAAAATAATCATCTGTTCCATACTAAACTGCTACTCGACTCAAATGTTTGCAACAGCTGATTATTTTTTTGCTCCGATCTGTTTGCTCCCATAACGAAAGTTGTCCAGTTTGATGGGTAGACTCGTACTTTAAAAGGATGCTAATAATATCAATTTCACCCTGTAGAAGAATAACTCTAAATAAAAGCAACATAATTTTTGGCACCCAATGAAAAATGACATTTTGTATGATTTTTAGGCAAGGTAGACTTTTTAAGGAACAAATATAGAACACGGTGTAGTTTTTTTGGTGCCACTTTTTGAGCTTGATTTACATTTCTATATATTCTTATTCGCAACATGACATGAAGAAGTCATGACATGAACCATTCGATTAGCTGTCTGAGGATTAGCTCCAAAAATAACGTTAAAATTAAACTATAATAGTGTAATAGTACATTACTGCAGCGGCCAGCAACAGAGGCATTGATGGACGAACGTGTAAATGTGGGCCGAGGCGAAGCCGAGGCACACATACGTAAGTCCATCAATGCCTAGTTGTGGCCAAGGCTTGTATAGTACTTTTCTCAAATAATGCGCGGAAATTAAAACAGTAAATTTTCTCAAATAATTCGCGGAAATTAAAACTCTTTTCAAAATCAATGACGAACAACGAACAACAATTTTTTTTTTTTTTCAATAAACAGCCTTCTATTTGCAAGCCAGTTCGAAATTTAAGTAAAACCTTTGATAAGTTACCTCCTTGGTCGCCATGTTTCGGAGAAAAAGCAGAGAAAAAGATCGTTCCATTTTTAAATTACACGACAGATATGAGTTTACTATGTAATTTATTTGGTCGCTAAACACGACAGATATGGATTTTCATACAACATTGCCGGCCGCTGCGCGCATATATTTGGCCAGTAGGGTAAGGGGAGGTATTTCCGTGATACACCAAACAATTTTGGTTATAGCTCAAATAAAGATTAATTAATTGATATGGGATATTGTTTAAAGTTTTGTGCATATATTTGATCTTACTTTATGAATAGGCACAGTTTGATACTAGATCCTTCATTCATAAATTTATAATATTTTCTTGGTGATAAAGTGATATAGGTAAATTCGTGGTAAGGTATGGTAATTACGTGATGGTGGATAGGTAATATCGTGATAGACCAAATTCATAGGATTTTGAAATAATAAATAATGAAATAGGTAATACAAAAAAATGTTGTTTAGGAACAGGACGACATACGTTAATCATAGAGTAAAACGCCTTTCTAGAAATATTCTAAATAACCACCTGCTTATGAATCTTATATTTCTGCACCGTCATAACATTTAATATATATGATAGGTCATCTTCATCAGGAGCAATGTCGGTCGACATTCAGAATACATTGAGTTACCTACTAGAGGAGACACCCAGAACCAGAAGACTACATATTTTTGTAACACACGTTTAAGCTAATTGGCTCAACCTTACTTAGCATGTGCCGGGCGCGTGCTGCACCGCGACGCCCCCAGTGCGCGCCCGCACTGCTGATCGTGGTGCACAGATTTTGTTTGCGTTGTCTGTTCTGTATACTAATTATTCAATGTCAGAATATGCTACTTCAGAATATATAGGGTGTTAGGGTAAAAAGTTGCATTACTTTAAGGGCTGATTGTACCCATGATACTGAACAACTTTCCCAAAGAAACCTATCAGAAATTAACAAAAAAAAATGAGTTTCCATATTAAATGCAATCAGTTGATCGACCGTTTGTATGAAAAGTTTTTTTTTTTGCGAATTTGCTATACGGTTCTTAGGGAAAGTTGTTCAGTATCATGGGTACAATCACCCCTTAAATTATGCAACTGTTTACCCTATTATTTATTATTATTATTTGTGGTTTTGGGCCTTGACAGGCTTGCTAAGCCTGTGCCACGTAGACCATCGCTGGTCCTTTGTGATCGCCCTTTTTATAGTTCCTTACCAATCCCCACTGCGGCCAGAAATCGCAGTAGATTCTTGATCGGGATAGTTTGTATCTCATCTGGTGTCAGCACCTGCCTACCCAGATGAGTGCTGCGTTTGTACATCAGGGGACCACAATCACATAGGAGGTGCAGAGGAGTTTCCATCTCCTCCTTGCAAAATCTGCAGCCGGTCGTGTCACTTAAATTCAGTGTGTGCATGTGCTTATTTAATTTGCAGTGGCCTGTGAGTGACCTTGCTATTGTACAAATTTGGTCCTTGCTGAGGGCAAGGAGACCGTTCGCAAGTTTGCGATTGTAGCCTTTGATAAGTGCTTTTGAGTGGCCCATGCCTGGGGTGTTACACCAAAGCTTTATTGCCTCACCAAAGCTGGCCTTATTCAAAGAATCTCGCGTTAGACTATTGGGGATTCCGAGAAAGGGTTCGGGGCCTATGAAGTGGTTTTCAGTGCCTCTTCTAGCCAACTCGTCCGCCCTCTCGTTCCCTTCGATGTCTGAGTGTCCTGGCACCCATTGTAGCACAAGTTGATTGTTATTGCCTAAGGCATTCAGTTGTGATACGCAGTCCTGTACTAGCTTAGACCTTATGATCGGAGAGTCTATGGCTAGCAAGGCTGCTTGGCTATCAGAGTTGATTGTGATATATTGGTTGACGTAGCGCTTGCTTAAGTTAATTTCAGCGCAGGCTGTGATGGCGTAGACCTCCGCCTGGAATATGGAGGCGTAATTTCCAAGATTTTGGGTCTGTTGTAGTCTTGGGTTTTCGCCGTATATTCCGCTGCCAACGTCATTGCCTTTCTTGGATCCGTCTGTGAACCAGGTTAGGCAGTTGTCTTTGATGGATGTTTGGCCCTCAAGCCAGTCATCCCTCGAAGGAAATGTAACAGTATAGTTCTTGGTGAAGTTGTATACTGGCGTCATGGTGTCTGTGGTCATCTTTAGCACTGGGAGGCACGTGGCATCCTCCTGCAGGCTAATCAAACACCTCGACTGCCAGTTACGGTTCTTGTTTGGGTTAACTCTGAGTATGCAAGCCTTCGCTTCCCTTTGCGCAAAAATGTGCAGCGGTTGGAGGTTGAGTAATGCATTCAGAGCTAGCCCGGGGCTGGTGGACATAGCGCCTGTTATGATTAGGCACGCAGTCCTTTGAAGGCTATTGAGTTTGTCTATTGTGGTTTTTTGGAGGGTCTTTTTGTACCAGATAGCTGCAGCGTAGCATACGATTGGCCTAACTATGGCGGTAAAAAGCCAGAGGGCTATTTTAGGGGTTATTCCCCACCTAGTCCCTGCCACACGATAGCTGATGCCGAGCGAGGTCTTGGCCCTCTGAATGACGGTTTCAATATGCGTGTTCCAGTTGAGGCGTTGGTCAAAAGTTACGCCTAAGTACTTAACTGTTTTGGAGTAGGGTATAGTTTTGCCATTGAGACGGGGAACTTTTAACTTTTTGAGGTCCCGTTTGTTCGTAAATGGTACTATGACTGTTTTGTCTGCGTTTACAGACAAACTGTTTTCGTCACACCATCTTTGTATGATGTGAAGAGCTCTTTGCACAAGAGAGGACACTGTGTCTAGACACGGCCCTCTGATGATTACTACAAGGTCGTCGGCATACCCTTGTGTGGGTAGTCTTTCCTCGGCCAGTAGATGCAAGAGTTGGTCAACCGCGACTGACCACAGGAGGGGGGAAAGTACTCCTCCCTGTGGACAGCCTCTAGTTGTTCTGACTGTATGGATGTGACCGTTCAGTGTTAGTTTTGCAGACCTGTTGCGGAGCATCGATTCTATCCAACCTATAGTGGTCCGATCTACCTCTTTGGCAGTTAGTCCACTAATTATGGTTCTTGTCGGGGTATTATCGAACGCTCCTTCAATGTCCAGGAATGCACAAAGGGCAATTTGCCTATCCTCAATAGATTTTTCGATCTTGTCGACTAGATCTATCAAGGCGGTTTCTGTTGATTTGCCCTTTTGGTAGGCGTGCTGATCTTTATGCAACGGGTGTGTCAATAAAGCACTTTCCCGTATGTTTAGATCTAGTACCTTTTCCATGGCTTTCAGCATGAAAGAGGTGAGACTAATAGGTCTATAGGACTTTGGTTGGGCATAGTCCTTTTTGCCTGTCTTTGGTATGAACTTTATTGTGACTTTAGTCCATGTTTACCCTAACACCCTGTATACAACAAATCCAAACATCATCATTTTTTCTCAACTTCTTTCCTGATTTTTATTTTCTTTTTTCTTTTCTAGCCGAAGTTTCTAGCTTGTAGTGTAGGGTTCTTCAACTTTCGGTTCTTCTCTTGGCTTAGATGGGCCAGTGAAGTTGGTAAATAGTTAATGTCATGATAAAAAAAACTACGTCATTCAGGCATAGCATAGACTAAAATACAAGATTAAAGATGTATATAAGTCCATACAATCAAAATAACCCCTAAAATTTTACTTTAAGATGGTTAAAATTAATTGACAAAATACCTCGATCAAATCACAAAAAAAATTTGCAAAATCACTTAAAATATTGCACACCTAACATAAGGATATTTGAATGAAAAATTCTTGAAATCCAATGCACAATTTACGTCAATCTGTTCGTAAAACATTTAGCTATCAGTTTAATACCACATTCTGTAATATATTACTTATTTACTAATTAAAACTTCATTTCATTGCCTACCGTCACAGCTGATTGCGATTTTGCTCCTCGTTCTGAGAAAAAAACTCATTGCAAGCTTGTTTCAAAAGCTGCTGAGCTGAGAATCATACCACTATCTCCAGCACACTTTAATGCATGTATATACGCGGTTTTGAATCAATTCCTTTACAGGAAAGGCTACGGCAGACGTTTAAAAAATTATCACGAAATTACCTATATCGCGAAATAACCTCCCCTTACCCTACAGCAATTTCGATTTATCTCGAAGAAGGTTGTCAAAATAATGCTCACATTTCCAAGCATGTTTGAGAAAAATACAATTTTGTATTCTTTTCTGAAGTATTTCATTTTCTCATTATTTACAAGATCGGTACCTCGGTTTGTCTCACTAGGTACCCAATTTTAGGCTATATATACATACTTATATTATAATATTTTTCAGATTCTTTTTTACACTTTTTTTACACTATCTTCCATAACTGTATTTCATTTAAACTTACATTTTAATTATTTACTATCACTCACTTCTTTGGTTGCTGCGTCTGACTACTACTAAAAAGGTTTCATCTGAAAACCAACACCCTGCTCTCGGGCAAGGTCTATGTTGAGCTGGGACCTATTTGCTGCTGTAGCATACAATAAATTACATGTTTTTCTATTCTATGTCTCGTTGTATTCTTGTTTGTAAAATTGTTGTGAACTGTAATATTATGTGTGTGTTACTTTTGCAAATAAATTGTTTATCTATCTATTACTTATTATGACTGTACAATACAACTTAAGACAACTGACTTACTGACTGTTCAATTTTAAGTAATATTTTGTTTCTGTGATCATCGCAGTCCATTAATAAAAAGAAAAACTTAATATTAAGATGCAGAATCGCTATGAATTGACACAACACAGCGACACAGGTCACTTCTAAACGGCAAATTGGCGGCTCCCATAAAGATATTATACCTTACGGAATAGAGTAAGTATGGAGGAGCTCAGTCAAATGCTCGATGATCTCAGCAGAGCCTCCGAACGAGTTGGTCTGAAAATGAACATGGACAAGACGAAGATCATGTCAAATGACCATGTTGTACCAACTCCTGTAATGATCGGAAACTCTGCGCTCGAAGTTGTTGACCATTATGTTTACCTGGGACAAACTATTCAGTTAGGTAAGTCCAACTTCGAGAAAGAGAGCAACCGTCGAATCCAACTCGGCTGGGCAGCGTTCGGGAAGCTACGTAGTATCTTCACACGTAGTATCTTCACGTCCCAAATACCGCAGTGTCTTAAAACGAAAGTCTTCGATCAGTGTGTGTTGCCAGTGATGACATATGGAACAGAGACGTGGTCGTTCACTCAAGGCCTCATAAAAAGGCTGAAAGTCACCCAAAGGGCAATGGAGAGGGCTATGCTCGGAGTTTCCCTGCGAGATCGAATCAGAAATGAAGAGATCCGCAGAAGAACCAGGGTAACTGACATAGCCCAAAGAGTTGCTAAACTTAAGTGGCAGTGGGCGGGGCACATTGCTCGCAGAACCGATGGCCGTTGGGGCCGAAAAGTTCTCGAGTGGCGACCGCGTACCGGAAAGCGCAGCGTGGGTAGGCCCCTCACACGGTGGACCGACGACCTGGTGAAGGCGGCGGGAAAACGTTGGATGAGGGCAGCGCAGGACCGGTCGTTATGGCGATCCTTGGGGGAGGCCTATGTCCAGCAGTGGACGTCCATCGGCTGAGATGATGATGATGATGATGAATAGAGTAAGTGACATGAGTTGTCAAATGTAACCGTTTTTGGACGTTTTTTGGAGTCCTCGGCAGGGTAAAAATGCGATTTCTGTGTATAATTCTCAATCTAACGTGAAATGGTGAATAATTTAATGAAGCAGTGTTAGTATATTTCACAAAATTATCTACGATTTCACTTTAGGTTCACGATTATTCACAGAAACCGAATTTTTACCAGGACTCCAAATCCCCAAAAACGGTTCTATTGCCTCGCGTCACGTATGTCTTTCTATTATACAGGCATGCCGCTAGGTACATCTCGCTCTCTCAGCTGTCACTGTCTCTCTTACGTAATATAATACCTTTATGGCGGCTCCATAGTATCTCACTCAAATTTGACGTTTAGAAGTGACCTGTGTCGCTCTCACCTCTGTCATGTTACGCAGGCAGGTCTATTATTTTGAAACCAATCCGCGAGTTTCCAACTAGTCAAATTAACAACTCTTTATCAAACGTCAAAACGCGTGCTTTGTATGAAATATTGTACTAAAATTTGCAGAGTGACGTTATTGTTTTTCGTCGTCGTTTTGATACTTTTTATAGTTTATCCAGTTATTAAAAATAGTATTCAGGCAACAGAATAACTGAAAATGTGAGTTTAGCATTATTTTCAAACGGTTTATTTACTGAGCAGTTAAAACTAAAATATATTTTATGTAGTCAACTCCCCAATTGAAAAGAAGAATATATTGATAGTCTGTACTGTACAGGATTTCCGATCACCTAAGTGGTTTATCTGTCTCATTGATGTCTTATAAAAGATCTGTAGAGTATATCTAAACTATTATAAAACTGTAACAGAAATGTGTATGTACGCACGGCGACAGATCAACCTACCCATAGTTCGACCTTATGTCCATGCACATAGAGTTCAACTATGGGTAGGTTGACCTGTCGCCGTGTGTACATTGAAGATATTTACAAAAAAAAAATACGATATGGTTTGTAGATGTCCCTGATTCCAAATCACCAATTTTTGGATGGTTTGTCTGTCTGTTCGTTTGTTTGTTTGTTTGTTTGTTTGGGTGTTTGTTTGTTCGAGTATCACGCAAAAACTACTGAACAGATTTTTATGAAACTTTTTTTGTTTGATATTTTATCATCTGACTTAAAATTTGGTATATAATTTGTGCGGACGAAGTCGCGGGTAAAAGCTCGTACTCTATAATATTAATATTGTATACGAGCTTTTACCCGCGACTTTGTCCGCATAAATTATATACCAGATTTTAAGTCAGATCATGAGCTATCAAACAAAAAAAGTTTCATCAAAATCGGTTCAGTAGTTTTTGCGTGATACTCGAACAAACAAACACCCAAACAAACAAACAGACAGATAAAAAATCCAAAAATTGGTGATTTGGAATCAGGGACATCTAAAAACCATATCGTAATCTTTTTTATGTAAATATCTTCAATGTACAGACAGACACACTTCTGTTACAGTTTTATAATAGTTTAGATAGGTAAATAAAAACTTTTATCGAGAAAGCATGATCAAAGGGCGATCTGTCTCTAATCAAAATAACTAACTAACGCCAGCCAGAGCTAGTTTTCTTACTGCCAAATATTTTAAATATTTCTTGCGAAATACTGTGAATGCCGTATATTTAGTTTTATTGTCTTTCTTTCTTTAATCTTTTCTTCGGTTTTCTAATTATTTATCTTGAATTTTTCCTTCAAATAACTCAATTGACATTAGTATTTTCTGTGTCATTTGTTTATTTTGTATCATTCCATTTATAATGTATGAATCTTGAGTTTGAGAGATTGTGTATTTAATTAAATTTTTATAGTCATAGTTACATCGATTTTATACACGTTTTTATTGACTTTTTATAAATTTAGTTTCTAAAATATTATCTTAAATTACTTTTGTTGTTTATCCTTTTGTACTTTTGTACAAGTATCAAGTGAACGGCGTTTCGTAGAGTTTGAATTATAAATCGAATATAGTGAGCTAATCTTGATTTTTTTAAATACTTAATATCTAATAATACTTTATTATTCAAATGTATGTTTTGTTTTGGTGTGCAATAAAGAGTAATTGAATTTGAATTGGATTGGTTTTTCGAAAATGGCTCTAACTATTTGGATGAAATTTTAAGATACTCCGTTTGAACACAAAAAGAAAAATATTTTCCATTTTTTTACAGAACGAAGTATTTTTTCTTATTGTTGAATCTTCAAAATATTTTTCGAATGCAATCTATGTAGGGTTTATATTGTAGTAGACATACGCATTGGCAGCCAGGTAGCGAATTCGAAACCAGGACTCGAATCTTGCTTGTTATGTTACCAGTCATATCAGAAGCTTTAAAAAGGAAAAGTTTAAAGTTGACTTTAAGATTCTCTTTTTAATAGAACAATCCTAGCTATACTAACTTTCTCATGCACGTCTGATAGCACCACTCTTAGAGAATATTATGCAAAAAGTGAACTGCAAAAATCTCTTCTTTTGTGGCCATGGTGGTCATATAAAAGGTACCAAATTTCAGAAAAAATGTTTAAGTCCAAATATCTCGAAAACCGTGGCACTTTTACTGGACATGAAAATCCAGTTTCTGGACAGGTTTGAGTTCCTCTATCAGCAGGTACAGGGTTATCCATTACTTACCGGACACCCTGTGTATTTATTAAAACCTTGCTGCATCTCATTTTTCTTTTAACCCAAGTAGCTTCTTATTTTCCTCTAATTAAGTGTCAGTACTATTCCTCTACCATCTGCCTGAGTCACTGTGCTATATCAACAAGTCTAATTTAGCTTCGTCATTTGATCGTCAGTTACGCACGATGCGCGTAACTCGAGTATAATGTGAGACAATTCGTAGTAATCCATGAACGCGGTTCGATTTTTGATTGTTTACATTATCAAATGAAAGTGTAATGTTCCATGTGTGTCAAGCCGAAAGGATAGTATTATGCACAACAAACGTTATATTATCATTATCATCATCATCAGCCTATAAACGTCCCACTACAGGGCACAGGCCTATCCTCAGGCACCTCAGGGAGGGTATAAGGGCGCCAGTTCGCCACGCGTGCCCAACGCGGTTTGGTAGACTTCACCAGACCATACTGCCTCCGTTGTCTAATGGATAAGAGCATTGGCTCTCGACACGGAGGTCGTGGGTTCGATTCCCACGGGGGACACCTATGGATATGTCACTTTGTGAGTTTTTCCCCAGTTGGTTAGGACATTGAAGGCTTGATTCCGTGCTTCGGATGGCACGTTAAGCCATTGGTCTCGGCTACTATCTCTGGTGGTAGTAGTCGTTACATAAAAACCGTAGAGGCCGTAAGGCGGTCTGAAAAAACTCTTAAAATGTGTATTTTTTGGGTTACAACTTTTTACATGATTAAGAGCGTCAATTTTTAAACTATAAAGGTAGTAGCATTTTAGATTACGGACGTTTTAAAAAAAAATCATGAAAATCGGAGTAGTTTTGACCGGTTCCGAAATAATTGACTTTTTAAAGCGACAAGTACTCGGTTATTCGTCTCTTATGTCAATTCATGATGATTTGTAAAATTTTATTTTATGTCTCGATGCTACCTACTTGTAGTTGTAAACTGATATCTTTGTACCTGTCAGACGTATCAGTATTCTTATTTTCATACTCATAAGGTTGTGATCTTGACCGTCCAATGATTTGCAAAACGTTTAATCTTCTTTAAAATATTTTACATTGTTACATATCATTATTGGTTTTTATCACATACATATAAATACATAACAATAAGCGGGATGTGTGTTTTTTTTATATCGAAGTCTTCGAAGCGAAAATCTTTCATCATCATCATCATCATCAGCCTATCATCGTCCACTGCTGAACATAGGCCTCTCCCAAGGCGCGCCACAAAACTGTCCTCGGCCTTGCTCATCCAGTCGCTCGCCGCTCCCTTAGGTCGTCTCTCCAGCGGGCAGCAGGGCGTCCCACACTACGCCTACCAGTTCGCGGTCTCCACTCTAGAACTCTGACACCCCACCGGTTGTCAGTTCTTTGGTAATTGCAAAAACAAATCAGCTTGAACTCGACTCAAGCTGCCATGAATATTTTTTTCGCGATTTCGATGTGTATCACTAATATTCACTAATGCAAATAAATTATTTATCTATCTGTGTTGGGTCCATAGTGAAAGTTGTTCAGTTTGATAGTCTGAACCACCCCTGAAAATTGCATCTTCCAGTATTTCCAGGATTCGAAATCGCGACACTCTACTTTGCAGATTACTATTATTATTGCAAATTGTAAATGTAAATTGTTGATGTAAATTGAAAGAAGATGTTGTGACAAGAATAGAGAAAGGTATGCTTCGTTGGTTTGGTCATGTGGAAAGGATGAGTGACAGCAGATGTACGAAAGAGATATATGTTGCTAATGTGAGTGGAAGTGTCGGCAGAGGGCGCCCTCGTAGGACGTATGCTGATCAAATCAGTTGCGTCCTACAAAAAGGGGAGGTGCGGAGTACTCGAAACCGACGGGCATGTATGAAGAGATGTATGGATGTGCATGAGGCAAAAGAGGTATGTAAAGATCGTAGTAAGTGGCGCGCCCTGGTCTCTGCCTACCCCACTGGGAAAGAGGCGTGACGTTATAGATAGAGATAGATATTATTATTGCACTATATTCGCTAACGTATCTTTTAGTTTGGAATTAAGTGTCAATCCTACTAATATTATAAACGCGAAAGTAAGTATGGATGGATGTTTGTTACGCTTTCACGCAAAAACTACTGAACGGATTTTGATGAAATTTTGCATATAGATAGACCATGGCCTGGATTAACACAGAGGGTACTTTTGATCCGGGTAACGCAGACGAAGTCGCGGGCGACAGCTAGTTATCCATAATGCAATCATTCCTCTAAAAAAAGACAGCAAAAACGAGATCTATGTGACATCTTCGTGTAATAAATAGTATTTCCAATGACTATAGCTTTTAGATTCTTCATACTTAAAGTAATTACTGGCCATTCGATCCACAATTTACATCAAATTAACCTGCAAGCCATAAGGCTCTCGGTGTAATTTAGTGTTGCCTTTCGATGGTCTATCGATACAAAAGAAATAGTATCGATAAGGCAATTGAAAAAAAAAAATCTTTCTTTCTTTATTGATGTTGTATACAGGGTCCTTCTTAATATGCTGACACTTTTTTAAGGGAATGATCAGACCGTTAAACTGAACAACTTTCTCTATGGTACCAAAATCGAAATCGCGAAAAAAGATTCTGCTGATCCATACAAACCTGCTAACCTACTCGAGCCAAATGTGTGGAACAGCTAATTTTGAATAATGGTCTTATCATCCACTTAAAACAGTGTCAGCATATTAAGAAGGAACCTGTATACAGGGTGAAATTGATATCATTAAGCATCCTTTTAAACCAAGAGTCTAACCATAAAACTGAACAACTTTTATTATGGGAGCAAACCGATCGGAGCAAAAAAAAATCAGCTCATGAATTTTCTACAGAAAATTTCAAAGCTTTATAGCTTCGTAATTATAATATACATTGCAAATGTTATTTGTGACGCGGCATCTAGATTTTCTGAACAATTTTTTCCTATTTAAATTATTACTTATATTAATGCCGTCTACGCGTATTATGCGTCAAACTTTTGTATGAAATTTACACCTCTCCAACCACCTTAAAGTAAAAGGATCGATACTCCCGATAGCACTATCGACATTGTTACTATTTTTCGAGGTCACGATAATATCGATAGACTATCGATATCGATAGTTTTACTATTCTTGGGCAACATTACTCTAGTGCAGAGTTACATGTCATCATGGGAGGATCGTGCCGCCGCTAGTCTGGTTGTCACGCGATGGTTATCAGTCGTTTGGGATGTATTACAGATGTCTGCTGATGTTTGTCTGTTATTGTCATTTTCATTAAAAAAAAAAAATTGTTACCAAGCAATGTGCCACGCCCATTGCCACTTTAGCAATTCTTTGGGACATCTCTCTTCAGTTCTGTGACAAGAGAGACAGAATTGATGGCCGATGAGGCCGAAGAGTTTTTGAGTGGCGATCAAGTACCGGAAAGCTTAGCGTGGGTAGGATCCCCTCAAGGTGGACTGACGAATTGGTTATGAAGGCGGCGGGAACCCGTTGGATGAGGGCAGCGCAGGACCGGTCGCTGTGGCGATCCTTGTATTGGGAGAGGCCTATGTCCAGCAGTGGATGCCCATTGGCTGAGATGATTTTTTATTTGCCTGCTATATCCTAATAATATATAAAAAAAAATTAATAAATTTCTGTTCATCCCTGTGTTGGGTATATACTCTCGCTACTTGCCATAAAACGTTGTTCTGCTGCATCTTCTTTTGTCTATATACTGAAGTGAGATTTTAATATTCCATTAATGGAAAGTATTTCATTTTGATGGCCTGATTGAACACTTGTTTGACTGGAAGGTTTCCAAATTGAATAAAACCTATTACATAATTCTTTGAACTGTGGAAACCACGAACCGCCAGGCGTAGTGTGGGACGCCCTGCGGCCCTGGAGAATCTTGAGGCGCACCTTTGGAGAGGCCTATGTTCAGCAGCGGACGATGATAGGCTGATGATGATGATGACATAATTCTTAACTGAGAAGAACCTTTGATTAACTAAGAATGATTATCAAGTTATCAACTCGTCTACATACATTAGAACTTTTATACTTAGTACGTACTGAATGAGTGAATTCATTATTTTCGAATTGCGTACAACCTTTCTATTTCTTTCCACTATCTTATCTTCTGGCTTCCTTATTATAATAGTATCTTCGGTAATTAACCTAATCCCCTTATCTACAAGATTCCCAAAAACATCAAAGATTCATCTCTAGATATTACTACATTCGAAGGAAGGATAACTGCGTTTAGCGATTGCATCATTGCAATTTTCAGCAGTTTACCTGCTATACCTGATGCGCCGGCACCGGTCAGATCTGCGTCTGCGATATCAAACAAGCTCGCGTCAGTGTCATTGCGATCGTCGCCGCGAACGGACGTGCGTTCACGACCGCTACGTATAGTAGCCACGTGTGTTTGTGAGTAAATAACTACAATCGTGTCAATTGAAACGGACTGTGCGTGCTGTGTTTGAAGTTTAACATTGGATTGCTAGTATTGTACTCTCCGATCGTTGATCAGTTCCACCGGTACGATTCGCTTCACTATATAAACTTTTGTTTGTTTTGAAAACTGAAAACAATTTAATAGCCTTCAAAATATATATTCACAATAGCATATAAATTACTGGTTGGATTTTTGGATATGACAGCTGAATTTTATTTGATTATTTGTTTTGGATTTGTCAGTTTCATTAACAATTTTGATATCGTTGATATGTTTCACAGAAGGCCGATTAAAAACTTGATTGTATTCCATATCTAATACTACATGCGATGTTCTATCAATCAATTGTGTAGCTTAATTGTTTCGATCCTTATATCAATTGTCATAAAAGATACAATCGTCTGTCAGACACATTATTATTATCACATTGAATAGAATCATCCTTTTCGAAGTCGCCCAATGGTTAACTAACTAAACAAGCTAAATTAGGCGTTTTAATAACGTCGCCATTTGTTATGTTCAAGGCATTCTTAGTTTAAAGAATTTGGAAATCGCCAATGATAAGTAAATTATGATATACTTTGGCCTTTTTGGTTGTATCTATTTGAACAATTACATTTGTGCCCTGAATTCTTGTTGATGAATTGGGGTCACCTTTATAAGGAACTGGACAATATGCCTACCTACGATTGAAAGCTGTCATGTACATTGAGTTCAACTCCATCAAAAGGCTCAGGAGTGCGATTTTTGTGAAACTCATTCTTTGAACTCAGCAGTTGAAAATGTCAATATTACTATGGAGATATGCATCTTTCTACTGCTGATTTGACTTTCAAAAATCATACTTCAGAGTGCAATTTTTGAAAGTCCAATCAGCAGTAGAAAGATGCATATCTCCATAGTAATTTTAACATTTACAACTGCTGAGTTCAACGAATGAGTTTCAAAAATCGCACTTAGAGAGCTCATCGTTTTGCTCTGTAGTGTTCCCTACAGTCTACATACAACAGAACAATTCGTGATGCCTAAACGTCTTCATCATAATCGATTGGAATTGATCCCTTTTGATATGGTTCTATGTACTTACTATCAATCGTCAGATCTTTTTATGTCACCGTAATCTAAAGATACAAGCTTAGGTACTTTAGTTTCTGAACAATTAGGTTATTGGTGTCCCAGAAATTGAGCTATCGACGAAATGTATAGAGAATAATGTTCTTTCTTATTCTTCAATTTTATGTCACAATCAGGTCATTGCTATTGTTCTTTATTGATTTAGATTTTAAGAGGCTTCATATTGGATACTTCACGGTACAGTGGCGCCACGCAGTTACGTGTAGGTATAATGATAACCCAAATTCGTTAATATTTGTGTAGAGCTTTCAAGAAACTTCTTCCTTCATTCCGTGGTTAAGGCCGTGGTTAAGGTTGCTTCTCCACTTCTCCATTATACTGGAACTTTGCGTTCAGCTCCGTAAACCCAATTCTACTACCCTTTACCAATCGACAGAATTACAAGATACACAAAGTGATTATGATAATTTATACTACAAGTTTTGCATCGTACCTATTTAGTACTAATACCATAATTTTAGTTAATATACTATTTAAGAATTATTAACTATTCTTACGCTAATATATCTCTAAGAATCGTAGATATATTATAATATATCTATGCTAAGAATTAACGTTTTTAGATGTTTTTGTTAAGTAAAATTTTTTGTTTAGTAAAACTTCACGACAGTAATTTGACAGTAATTATCATTTCGATCATTAACAAATACCTATAAACAATTATAATTTTTGTTAGTTTTTGAGATTAAATGAAATAAGTAAAAGAACATTAAAATTTCGATAGGCTAAGAGATAGATGGCTATAGTAGGAGAGAAAAGCCTTAGAAAAGATGGATGGATGGATTGTGTTTAAGAAAGGAGTGAGTGCTGAAATTACGGCTAAGGGAGAAGAATGGATGAAGATGGCATAATGCACCGACCCCAAATAATTGGATACGGGCAAGGGGTGCACGGAAAGAGCCTCCCCGTGTGACGAAGCCTGAGATCGTCTAGCGTACCCTGGGCAGTCAGCCTCGATACGACCATTGCCGACTGGCTAATCTCTTTACACTACAGCGTGAGTGATTGTCATACGATATAGGTCATGCTGATTGCTGACACGAAAGAAGGACAAGAGAGTGATGAATATGTACAACGCTAAAAAACACAGACAAACACTTCCGAATTAAAATTACTCGTCTGAAACTATTAGTCACCGCTCTGATAATTTATCTCATCAAATGAAATGTACATACGCTTTCAATTGAGATCAATGTCATCAAAACTAACATAGTACTTATCAGTATGTCATGTGTACCAGTTAGTCGGTGATTAAAAAAAAAGTCAGCAACTGCATGCATGATTACCATAATATGACACATGACCTCTATTACTTCTAAGCCTTGAACAGTGGCTGTAAACTATTGCTTTGATTCAGATCTGAGTCGTGCAACTGAACGTAAATAATGGATTTTGTATGGTGTGCCTCAGGGGACGTGTTCTGGTCCAATTTGTTCTTTGAAGTCATTTCTAGTTATTGTTTTAGTGTTATGATTTTTTTTGCTTTGTATGTCGCGTGATACCTACTTTATTTGCGACGTAAATAATGGATTTCGTATGGGGTTACCATATTGGTTAAGCTTTTTCCTGTTTTGTTTACATTAAATTTTTAGCATTGCAAAAAATTATTTGTATCTAAGTAGGTACTAATAACATACATATTTTCACGCCTGTCTCCCACTGGGGTAGGCAGAGACAACGGAACGTCACCTGCTACGATCCTGAAAAACGTCTCTAGCTTCCTCCGCATTCATTAGTCCTTTCATGCATGCTCGTCGGTTTCGGGTAGAATTGACCTGGCCCTTTTTAAGCACGTCTCTAATTTGGTCCGTATATGTTATGTACGTCTAATAGGCCGTCCCCTTCCAGCATTTCCACTTACGCTTGCCTTATTGCACTCGTCAATCTACTCTCACCATTCTTTCCATATGACCAAACCATATCATACCTTTCTCTATCTTTGTCACTACACCCTCTTTCTACTTACTTTAATAAACAGTTCAAAAAACAATTTTTTCCAAGTCGATCATACGAGTCAGGTCAAGAAGGATTTAATCAAATAAGGAGAGCCGCAATCAGCAAGTTCACAATAAATATATCTAACCTTGAATGTATGTGGAGTAATAGACGGTAATACATACCTATATACACATACGACACGACATTATTATAGTGTTAATATAGAACAGAGAAAACTCTAGAGTGCGGAAATATTGATTTAGTATATAATTTTCGTATACACCATGGAGAAAAAAAAAATCTGCTGTTTCATGCAAAACTGCAGTACCTGCTGGATATTAAAAAAATTGTAACAGACTGTTAATAATATTTACATAGTTGTCTCCCTAGTGCAAGTTGTTTAGATTGATTGTCTATATAAACTCTAAACCACCCTAAATATTACTATGGTGTTTTGTTACATCCTGTATAAGATCCAAAAAATTTGCTAAAACTATTTTAAGGAGATGATCCGACCATAAAACTGAACAACCTTCTCTAGTGCACCAATGTCAAAATTACGAAAAAATTGTTGCAAAACTACAAACCTACTCGACCGATAATGGGACAGCTGTTTTCTTTCCGCGATTTCGACGTTGGTTTTTTTTATTCTTTTTATTTTTTATTTTTATTTGAGCTTTTAACCCTGAGGTTGTGCCAGCCCCATCGTCCCTTAACCTTGACTCTACAAAACAATAAAATGAAATCTAAACACAACTAAACACTAGTACTATAAATAACCCATAGAAAAAGTTATACAGTTAAATGGTCTACTCTTTCCTTAAAAACCATCAGCGTATTATGCCTACCAGATGTCAATCTTGGTCCCGAGTTTAATAAAAGCCTTTATAAAACAGAAGAAATGGTTTTCAAAATGAAACCATAATTTATGTTCTTTTCCCACCATATCGTTTTTGATAATGTAATTGCGCGTAAAGTCAGCCAATATAGCGTAACTGCAATGAATAAAACAGTTTAATACCTTTTACCATTACGTGAATGGTAGTTTTTTACCGCCATCTGAAAGGTTTATAATCCACAATTCTTTGAACGAATGCTGATCTTAAATTATTTTATACAACCTATTTTCTTTTGTTTTTAACTGACTATTACGTAAAGTTTAGACTATATTTTCTTTGTTTAATAAACTGGAATGGTCCAAAAATTATTAAACTGCTTATGCATCTTTTTCTTCTAGTGCCTCTCCATTTACTGAAGATCAGTATTAATCATCTTCAATGATAACATTGCAGGAACAGTATAAGGAAGATTGTGGTCCTACATACAGTACTGACACTTCCTGCCCCTCATAAATTTTTACCTTACCCCATGAACCCCATCTTGTAAGGAAGCTTGGCAGTAAGTAAATAATAGGTAATGGCGTATTACTGTCACTCCCACTCACTCAGGTATACAACGTGTTAATGAATTAGCGCAAAACCTCATACACCCCTACTGATTTATAACAAAACTAGCGTTAACCCGCGACTTCGTCCGCACAAATCATATACCAGATTTTAAGTCAGATCATAAGCTATTCAAACAAAAAAAGTTTCATCAAAATCGGTTCAGTAGTTTTTGCGTGATGCGCGTTCAAAAACACAAACTAAGAAACTTCTTTTTTTAAATTTACAGTTTTATAATAGTGTAGATGTAGATAATTAGATTGAAAAAATAATTTCATTATTTTGATACTTAACATTCATTTTAAGTCGGTGCTACTAGTGAAACGCGGATGTTCTGAGGTTTCAGAATATCTCTCATCACCCCCTCGGGGAATATAGTCCTAATGCTACTCCAGTTTTTCTTCTAGTGCCATTTACAGTCGATCAGCATTCATCATCTTCAATAATACACAGGTTATAATAATTAAGTAATAATAGTATAGTTGTTATTAATTAATTAAGTCTCAGTGGTCTTACCATCACAACTTCGCATAATGCTTGATCTTGGTTCACGTGAATATAGACCACTTACTTAGTTTTTTCTATTCCATCCGTGTAACCAATCATCGATAATAGAATTACTAACACCAATACGGCTCGACGGATGTTGCTTAGGTCGTGCTGTTCAAGTATAACTTATTTTCTTAGATCTTTACGTATTTGCATAGATTATCCTATTCTTATGGCAAATTCAAATGAGACTTCGTTTTCATGAGATAAAAAAGTATAATTGGCTAGTTTTACAAGCTTTTTTCAATTCCTCCGGCAATTTAACGTTTTTAAAGTTTATAGTTTTAGAAAAGTTTCTGGACTATTTTAAAAGGAATTCGTTCTTGAAAATAGGGCCTTTATCTTTATATTATCACCCATATTTTTATTTTCCTATAAAGTTAAGTATCGTCGGCGTCAAAATTAAATGTAAAATAAATTTACTAAGTATAGTGAAATTACAAGTTTATTTTTGAAGTGAAATCTTCTTTAGCGGCATTGTGCACTTTTTGGAATGGGTAAAAAATGTTAGACTCGCGTCAGGACCGTGCCGTCACGTAACCTGATCGAAAATTCGTAAGCATAGATATAGCCAGACCGTGACGTCACGTGACGTAAGACGTAAGATCTCTTAGTTTTCACTTCTGCCGGCACTCCCGAAGTGGAACCCGTTGTTTTTTTATGCATTCTGATGCTTATTATCTAAACAATTACCGTTTAAAATACCTCCAGCTTATTAAGAAGCCAAGGACTATATTTGTTTACTAAAATCATTATGACAAACCTTGGAAAAACTAAGTGAAGCATCCATAGGTGGTACAACAATGTTTCCTTCTACATCTACTTCATTCAGAAATAAACAGACTACATTATTCTAGAGATGTCTTCAATACTTATTGTTACTGACCGCAGTATTGATTGACAAGTCAATATGAGTGGAACCGATCGGTTCTTTGCAATAACTCGTCCTAGCCAGTCTTGTATGATTGTCAGTTGCATTTCATATGTGGCCTAGTTTAGGCTTTATGGTGTTGTTATTGATTCTTTATATTTGTCGCTGACTGTAGAATTCAAATTAATCTTGAAATTACAATTGCTTTTATGCAGGGTGTTAAATTAAATGGGACACTTACTTAAAGGGGTGCTTCAGACCATCAATATTATAATAATAAATAAATAAATCAAACTGAACAACTTTGTCTATGGGACAAATATGGAAATCGCGAAAAAAAATCTGCTGTCCCATAGTCGAGTTATGTTTGCAGTTTTGTATGGGACAGCGGATTTTTTAGTTGCTCCGATCGGTTTGCTCCCATAGTAAAAGTTGTTCAGTTTGATGGGTAGACTCTTAGTTTAAAAGAATGCTGATGATATCAATTTCACCCTGTAAATGAATGTACTAAATACATGACTCAACGATGATGGACTTTTGACACTGACTGTATAACAGACTGATATCAGTAACAAATTAATTTGAATTGGAATCAATGAGCAGGCGCAGACGGATCGTTGACGTATTGTATTGTAGGCGTTTACGATAACCGTATTGTATGTGTTACAGTCAAAACTCATAACCGGTCAAAAGTGGTTTTGACCGGTTATGAGTTATAAGACCCCAGATCTACCTCAGTCGGTTAGGTTGTTAGTATGAGCGAAGTGACAAGCATGTTAGGTTTCATGCGACCACAGCGCCCGAGCCGAGCGGGGGCAGCAAGCATGCCGCGGCAGCGCCCGGCGAGTACCAGAACCGAATTGCTACGGTTTACCTATAGTCTACTCGAAAATATAAGGGCGTTCAGTTACAGTTAAACAGTTAAGGATAAAATGATAATTGATAAATCACTTGGATATTGCTCTCTTAATGTTTGTTTTCAAAACTCCCCTCTGTTGAATGCAATGTTAGTATGAAATTAATGTCGAAACAATTTACTGAATTACGTAACATTCGCTGTTGTGACGTAAAGTTATGATCATTGCTGTCATCCGTCCATTATATTTGCAGTTTTATGTATTTTTGCACTTTATATTGTTAGTTTAGAGGTTATTTTTGCTTAGAATTTCAGCAAAATGTAGTTATTTTCATTTGACTCATCAAAGCTTTCAGTAACTGAACATTTTGATATGCCAACAAAGAAGAGCCTTCCTCTTAGTATGGGTAATAACCTAAATTAAAAGCGGTCAAGTGCGAGTCGGGCTACTCGCGCACCGAGGGTTCCGTACCACACAACCACAGAACACAACATTATTAACTTAGAAAAAAAAACTTTTCGCAATAATCTGAGAAAATTTCCACTATCTAGCTATTACGGTTCAAAAGTTACAGCCCTAAATAGGTAGGACAGACGGACGGACGGACGGACGGACAGACGGACAGACGGACAGACGGACAGACGGACGGACGGACGGACAACGTAGGCTTAGTAATAGGGTCCCGTTTTCACCCTTTGGGTACGGAACCCTAAAAATGTGCAGTTGACTTATAGTTATGGAACTCATGTCGATTTGTTTCTCATAATCTCTAGATTATAGTGGTATACCTCATCTGAACGGAGTGTCGCGTAATCGCAGTTGGCGCACATCTTGTCTATTTCTTGTCTTATTAAAATATGTTGGTTTTTATGTTTATTTTCGTATGAACATATAAGACGTTTCCTATACACGCATTGCTTTACATGTGCCGTTTTAATTGGAAAAAAGTATCTTATTAAAAAAAGTCAAAACGGTGCATTTTTAAATATTTATTTCATAATTCCGTTTGCATTTTTACCAAATCTTTCGTCCGATTACTATAGTAAATTAAATTACTTAAGTTTTTAGAGTATAAATACTATCAATAAACGTAACCGTTTGTGGGCACACAATAAATTGACTCCTTTGGCTCTGTAAAAATGAGACGCGCCAAAATTGGCATCATTTATGCCATTTCCACCTGTCTCTACCTATGTAGGCAAAAACTGATTTTTTTCCACCTTTGCCTGCTTCAAAGCTTCTTGTTAGATTTTGGATTTAATGTGGCTGTTTTTGTCTGTACTTAATTGGAATATTTGATATTTGAAGTAATTCACGATGTATCGAAAATCGTAAGTCCGAGTAGACCCCTATATTCTGGTCTGACAATAAAAAACCACTTACGGTGAATCAATTCTTCTTCTCGTGTGGAATCGTCACGTCTTCTTCAAATCGTCGGTGAATCAATTAATACCTTATTGCACAACAAAACATAATATACAAATCGCTTTTTGTGTATGTATGAGTAGGTAAATAAAAATGACAAAACATACCTATTTGGTGGTTATTGGTTTATCCCCTTGCGATACCTTAATTAATTTTAATTTAAGTTCTAGATTTATATTTTTATTTAGACTATTCTCTATGTAGGTAGACGATAGAGTCTGTTTTTCTCTTTTATTATTTTATCTTCAATAAGAAACGCTTTTAGCATAGTTTTTCGTCAATTAACACTAATAATGTCAATTACCCGAAATGTGAAAATAATTTAATTCACCGATAACGCTATACGTTCGGCTTCCTCTGAATCATTACATTAGTTTTATCTTGCGCCTGCGCATCGTTATTCCCCTCTTGAATAGGAAACTAATATAATAATACCACAGTGCTACCACTTTAGCGCTTTCGGCGCTAGATCTAGCGCTTTTTTGGTATGTTTAGCGCCGTATCTAAGAATTTAGCGCCTAGCGGAGAATCTAGCGCCTCTTTTTTACTCTTAATAAAGCAACATTATTTGTGTTTGAATATGAAATATTTTGTTTTTTTATTGGAATATTATAAATATTGATAGCATTTTGTGGTCAAAATATGTCCATGGAGCGTACAGTGTTCGAGAGATCCAAATACGAACGCTTATTTGAAGTGTTATCATTAATTTTACAAGCGACTTACGAATTGACCGTCTTAAATTGACTAAAAATGGGTTTTGGAATGGCTTATAATTATAAGACTATTTAGAGAACTTTAAAGGACTATTAATGTGATATGAATTTAGCGCCGAATCTAGCGTTTTTTTGATGCGAAAATTTTGGAATCTGGCGCTTTTTTCACAGTTTTAGCTCTCAATCGATTTTTTGAGGTGGCAGCCCTGTAATATAATAATACTGACAATACTAATATTCAAAACTGCACCGGGATTTTCCTGTTGTCAGTTCCTTTCCTGCTTTACTCATAATTATTATGTTATGCGATGCTGTGATTTTGCGTAATGGTAGTGGTAGGTAATGGTCACGATTATACAGGGTGTAAGATTCAATGCGTTACAAATATTAAACATTCAGACTATTAAACTGACTTATTAAAATGTTTAATTCTAGATTAAATAATAACCGCGTAACTCTCAAAAACTGTATTATTAAACTGAGCTTTCACCATTCATGGGACCAACATATAAATCGCGAAAAATAATGTTGTTCAGTTTGATGGTCTGCAATTTCCTCTTTGATATGTAAAGCTTTTAACTTTACACCCTGTATAGGATGAAATTGATATCATTAGCATCCTTTTAAACTAAGAGTCTACCCATCAAACTGAACAACTTTTACTATGGGAGCAAACCGATCGGAGCAAAAAAAAATCAGCTGTTCCATACTAAACTGCAATGCCTACTCGACTCAAATGTATGCAACAGCTGATTTTGTTTTTGCTCCTATCGGTTTGCTCCCATAATAATAGTTGTTCAGCTTGATGGGTAGAATCTTAGTTTAAAAGGATGCTAATGATATCAATTTCACCCTGTATAGTAAAATCTCGATAGTAACAAAAACGTCTTATTAGGTATTAATCTGTTTGAGAATGTTTATAGCTTTTATCTGATTTATATTCGTAAAACTTGATGGGCGATGTTTTATTTTTATAACGTGTTTTATTACGATTTGGATGTTGTAGGATGTAGGTATACAGGTTGTTAACTTAAATGCGTTATCTTATCTTGTTCTGGGGGCTGGTGAGCTAGCAAAACTTCGACGCAGTGTGATCTTTTGTGTTAGCCCCAATTGTTTTTCTTGACCCTTCAAATACATGGTCAATGAAGAAGGCAATACCATTGAGGGGAAGAAACCTAAGATTTCCCGGTTTTGGGTATCCATCTCCGAGGAGGCACATGCGTTTCGCTGCCAAGACATCACAGTCACAAACAATATGCTCCATGGTCTCCTCATCCTCTCCGCACGCTCGGCAGCTGGGATCCAGGGTGAGTTTCATCTTGTGCATCATCGTGCCTGTGGCGTAGTGCCCGGTGAGGGCTCCGACGATGGCACGAGCCTTGCTCCTGCTGTTGTTCAGTATGAACTTTGAAACACGAGATGTCATATTGCTGATAAATTTCTTAGAGAGTATTCTTAAGGAGTATTCTTTCTTAGGGAGTCTTTATTAGAGTGTTGTAAACGTACAAGGCCAGACCACTCCAGCCTGTGTGTTTTATCAGCCTATTTCTTAATGTCCATTCTTATACATGCCGGGATTCCCAATTTCCCACCGATAAATATACATGCGTTAAATACTTTAAGAGGTGCTTCAGACCATCAAACTGAATCAACTTTCACAATGGGACCAACATTGATAACGCGAAATAGATTGATGATAATTCTGAATGGTTATTTTTCACCTATTGGTTGGCCTTTGTTCATCTAGTCTAGTGTAACGTGTCCCACGATCCATCATCATCACACCCCACCTACCCCCCCTCGCCCCCTTATCTCATCTGTCATCGTCCACTGCTGAAATTAAGTCTTCCACGGCACGCTACAGAACTATCCTCATACAGTCACTTCCTTTTACCTGTCTTAGGTCGTCGGTCGAGCCCTGAATAGCATCCCACACTACGCCTGCCAGTTCGTGGTCTCCACAGAAACGAGAACCAGTGGATACTTAGTTTCAGAACTAGCATGAGCAAAAAAACTACCTTCAATCAGTCTTACGAATGAATCTTCGTTAAATGTCATAGTCACTTCTAATCTTTCTGTGAATGAAATGTATAAACAGCTATGGTATCTATATCCACCATATCAGTGGCATGGCACGCATCTTCTATTAAGGCGAGGCAGAGTTCTCTCTTCAATGCAATTATACTTTACTTACTTCTACTTTGCTCTTCTGTGGTGATCTCCATTCTAGAACTCGTACTCACCGTCGTCGGTTCTCCAACAGTTGTTACAGGATAAATTTTAAAGCCTGACCAGAAAAATAAAAACCCTCGACATGTTGCGGAAAATTATTGGAAGTAATTTTTGTACTTGAAACATTGTCACTAAAGGTTATAGTCGATTGTAGCGCCCCCAAAGTAGTTTTTTTTTCTGGTCGGGCTTTACAATAATAATATGTTTTTAATTTTTGATCCAAGGGTTTTGAACAAAGCTTTATTGTTAACCTTTTTGTACCTTGTACCGTAGAAAATTAGTCGTTATTTTGTTTGCTTTCACAAAAATGACATACTATGCATCAGTCAACACGAATCTACAAATGCGTTTCCGTTCATAGTCGAAAAATAGATAATTTGTGTTGTTTTGTAATCGTATCAATGGGGTTTAAATCGTGTAGGGTTTGAATAGGGCTCTTTGTGGTAGTAAAGCTAACCATATATTAAGCCTTTTGAACGCTTAGCTGTAATGCAACGGTTTTATGAATGAGTTGATGCTTTTTATTTACATTGGACTATTTCATCATCTACTTTAATACCCTTCTTAGTTGACATCCCACATATCCGCACCAAGCGCCTTTCTGAATCTTTTATAATGCGCACAGCCAAGAAGTGGAAGGCCCTGTCTGCATCAGTATTTCCGAGCGCTTACAACCCGAATTCCTTTAAAGTACGAGTGAATCGGCTTCTTCTGGGTTATTTCGCTACATCTTCGACCCCATCTTCGTCCTGAGGACTGGATTGAGGTCAAGAGTAAAAAGAGCCTTAATAAAAAAAAAATGCATCAGCAAGTGTGTTTTGTTATTCTGTCTGTTACGTCCACAGAACAAAGAAATAAAAGGTAGAAATGCGTTATCGGAGGATTCTGCGCTGACAAATGCAAATGAGCTTTTACTATCTCTATTTGTCTATGTATTCTTATCTACGACCCATAGCTGGGCAAAGGTATCTCCTATCTTACTCCATTGCAACGAAAACTCGAGCCACCCCTTAAGGAAGGCATCCACTTCTTCCTCTTCTCCTGGGTCTTCTCCAACTTCGGTATCTTGTGGAGCCCATCTTGAGGAAGACATCTTGTAGAATCCATTTTGTGAAACTCACTCTGTTGCCATATTGGTTCAAGTCTCCGGATGTATATTATTTTATGCATGTATGTATAGGTCAGAGTTTCGGTACTACTAGTGAAACGTGGATGTTCTGAAGTTTCAGAATATCTCTGACTACCCCCTTGGGGATTATAGTCGTGAGCATATGCTTATGCTTTTGCGTATAGGTCAAGCAAACATTTTGGTGTACTATGTGTACTAAAAAGTTTGGATTTCTTTAACAACATTTTGCACGAGAAAATACAATAATATCATGTGGCTATGTAGTTAAAGGTAATGTCTCTTGATCAGATAAAAAGAAGGACAATAAAGTATTTTACTGCAAATGAATTAGTTATAAAAAATCTGTCTTTAATTAACCATTAAGTACTTGCCTCTATTTACTCTTCGGCACGTTTGAATAATCTATTTATTTATTTTTATGTGTTTACATTAAGTTGAATAGAGAAAAACCTAATATCCTTAGCTTTTGTTGTAAAGAAGCACGTGTTTGATTCTATGTTTTATTGGCACGTTTTTATTATGATGACTTTAATAATTTATTCACAATTAAGGATGTCAACTTTTTACCTGTCAAATAATTTAACAACTGTTAACGTGTATAACTTTTTTCCTCATTAGATTCGTTTCGCTTCGTCTGTCTGCGTCCTTATTTGTGCTTATTGCACAGTCCGTGTGCGATTGTGTGGCTGTGCTAGTTGCGGCTACGGCTGTCTCTGGTGGCTTGTGAGTCACGACCCTTAGGACATCAGAAGTCCTAGAGCCTTAGGAGTCCTACATCTTTACCACTGTTATAGACGCTACAGTCGCGTCCCAGGCCACTTCTCACCGATCCACGCTACACAATCCTGTCTCAGTAGACTCTTCCTGGTCCTTCCAATTGTCCGCAGTAATACACAGTAGCTGCTCCCAGAATAACGCTGTAAATGTCATTTCGAAAAAAATATTTAAGGACCTCAACTGAAAAAGAAAAATACTTATCTAAAATTAATGGCACCAATTTGTTTCAGAGTTGACGGAAACATATCAACAGCGACTTTTACTAAAACAGATATAAAAAAAATCAAACAATTTCTTAACACATGACCCAATCTCGCCCATACGTATCGAATGCGCGTACGCAGGTGTCCTTGCGAGCGCTTTCGCCGAAACACTCACGATCTGACACTCTACATTTGTCATTGATAAGTACATAAACTGATATATATTATGTTGTGATATAAACTTGTTAAAAACTATATGCTATTTGTAGCAAAGCTTCTGACCACCCCGGAAGGGATTATGATCGTGAGTTTATAATACAGGGTCTAATTTAATATATGCTGATGGTTTTCTAAGAGGATGATCAGACTATCATACTGGACTACTTTCTCTATGGGACTAACATCGATAAAGTCAAAGTGTCTTTTGTCCAAGGTCTTTATAATAGAGCGATGATAGTCCGTACGGAAGAATGCTAGCGACTCAATCATGAGGCGTCGGTTTGATTCCTGGCCTGTACCACTAAGTTCTACGGAATTTATGTACGGTTGTATTTATCATTATCACTAGCTCGGCGGTGAAAGAAAACATAGTGAGGAAACCCTGTATACCCGAGAATGAAAAGAAAATACCATAAGTTCGGAGGTATGCGTAAAAATATGGGTGAGCATGGAGCGAACACAAAAGACCAGCAATGGTGTATTACATAACGACCCTTGCTTGCAATCAAGGAACAAGTGTCTGTATTGCAAAACTATAGGTTGTAACAAGGTCTTACAATTTAAAGTACAAAAAAATATGAACCTCTATACTATAGCCTCCGATATGGCGGAAAAAAACAGCTGTCCTATACATTTGGGTCGAGTAGGATCCTTGGTGTCATATCTCAATGAGTAGGCTTGCAGTTTTGTATGGAACAGGTGATTTTTTTATCGCAATTTCGACATTCGTCCATTAGAGAAAGTTATTAAGTTTGATGATCTGATCATCCCCTGAATAAATCGTCAGCATATTAAGAAACCCCTGTATATTATCTCAAAAGAGTTTCTGGGCGTATACACTGGTTATATAAAAGCTTCTGACCACCCCGATAGGGGATTATGATCGAGAGTTTATGTATTTGTATGCAGTTATTACTAATTAATCATCAACATGGAATTAGAGTGTTGATTCGTAACGGTTCTTATGACATTTTTATTTAATACCGTTGCGAAATTGATAAGTTGTCCAGACAAAAACATGCGCTTGCTTCACTTGGCTAAAACACGTTGAATTATCCTTGTACCGTTATGTTACTCTCTGCAAGGTTAAATAATACTGCACTTTATAATTGCCTTGTTTATATAATTTAATTAAAAAAAAAAACAATCATTTTAGATAATTTGAAAATACAAAAAGGGCCAGGTCGGTCTACCCGAAACCGCCGAGCAGGCATGAAAGGACTAATGAATGTGGAGGAAGCTAGAGATGTTTGTCAGGATCGTAGCAGGTGGCGTTCCGTTGTCTATGCCTACCCCAGTGGGAGACAGGCTTGAGAATATGTATTTATGAAAATGATATCGTAAGGAAACCTTCATACCTGAAGAAGAAATTCTGATATTACCTAAAATAATACTGACCTCCATAGGCTTCGAATTCGCGAGGGGTATATTCCTCGAAAACGAGTTTTTGCATGAGGTGTAAGTGGGTTCGAGCAGCTAAAGCACATCATCACAGTATAATCGCAGGCTTGCGAACATTCCCTTGCCCTCAGCAAGGATCTGTTCAATAGTATCGTCAATCACTGGCTATGGCTGGCTGACCGACGGACGGACAACGTAGGCTTAGTAATAGGGCCCCGTTTTTACCCTTTGGGTACGGAATCCTAAAAATAAGTGGGTTCGAGAAATTGTCGTGTAGATCGGGTGCTTTCTGGCTTGCCACGAAGGCACAGAAGGCTGATCAAATAAGTCAAAAGTATGTACAGTTGAAAAAAAAGGGTCGAGTAAATAACTTCTGCTGGCTGTACAAATGCGCGTGCGCCTACGGGGTCATCTTGTTTGGCGGAACAGCTTTTTGGCAATAGATCCACTTTCTAAGTGATGTCATAAACCTACATACAAGAGGCATACAAGGTACATGCGCGAAACTTAATAAAACAATCACGTTTTTAATGTTTTCCAAATCTTGTTGTACCTATATTATGTTGATAGCATTTAATTTGATTTTAGCCGACTTCAAAGATTGTTAATTTTTTCGTTTTTATGTAGGTAAATTATACAGGGTGGTTTTTTTGGACAGGGCATTAAGGGCAGTTAAACCTTTAACCTTTACAGTTGTAGCTACAGGACAACTTTTGGAGACATTTTGCTGCCATCAAAAAAATTTCGATGCGATTTCGATGTTGGCTCCATAGTGAAAGTTGTTCAGTTTGATGGTCCGTAGGCCCGTTAAAAGCACAACACATAATTATCTTATCTTAAACCACTTGGTTGCCAGTTGCCACTTGGTAAGGAAAAGGTTGATGTCGTGTCATATCAAGAACTCAAGACACCAGCGGAAAATAAACAGGATTGGCAAATACTCCACCGACAAGAGCGTAGCTCTTAAATAAGATGAAACCACTTGGTAACTTCTTTAGTAAACGAATAATCCAACTGCCCTAAACTTGACTTGACTTTGACCGCAAATGCTATGACTTCAAACCTTTGGATTCATAAGGCAAAACAATTCCAACCAGTTGCACTGGTCATAAAAACCACCGACTCTTTTTTCTTTACTCTGACGGTTGAATTCGAACTTTGCCTTCTCGGTAATTTTTAACGGCATTCCCAATCTTAGTTACTGGTCAAGGGCATTTTTAACTTGACTGTTTTTGTCACTTAAAGTTGCAGTCAGTATCTTTTTATCAGCAGTTTTAATATAACTGCCTCCGTGGTCTAATGGTTAAGAGCATTGGCTCTCGACACGGAGGTCGTGGGTTCGATTCCCACGGGGGACACCTAGTGATATGTCACTTTGTGCGTTTTTCCCCAGTTGTTTAGGACATTGCAGGCTGAATCACCTGATTGTCTGAAAAGAAAGATGATTCCGTGCTTCGGATGGCACGTTAAGCCGTTGGTCCCGGCTACTATCTCTGGTGGTAGTAATCGTTACATAAAAACCATGTCAGAGGCCGTAAGGCGGTCTGAAAAAACTCTGACACCAGGGCTCTGCCCACACGATAAGAAGAAGATTCGATTTTGGGTTTGGCAACGCGGCCACCATGGGCTAGAAACCAATCGGGGTGGGCTCCTGGAAAAGCAATGGTTCATAACGGGTTCACATGTCATTTCTTTCTTTTTCCTTAAAAATGAAGCCGAATAAGTGAGACTAAGTGAGTGAAATAAACATTTTTTTTTATCAAGTGTGAATCAAGACTGAATCAATATTCGAACCCGGGACCTGTTCGCAACCATCGACCGTGTCGTCAATATTTTTAACGAGACTCAAACTATTTTTTACGTTTATTGTAATTGATTCAACCTTTCAATGACCAATTACTGTTTTGACGAGTTTCGCACAAATTATAGTCACTATCGAATTGATCAAGTTCCTGATTCAAGGTCATACTATTAAAATTTACTGTAGGCCATGAAATCTATTTTTGGCCCTTTGTGCAATGTCTTGTAGAAATCTAGACAACATTACAGGGTGTCCAATATGAAAAGTACCAAAAAAAATTGGTTGCTCCATAGAAAATATTCATGGCTACCCGATCAAAACTTTATATTACACTGAAAAAAATGCGAACCAACTAAGAAGTATTTTCTCTTAATTAGCACCAAAATAATGGAAATGACGTTATTATTGTTTACTGAAAACAAAAGATAGTAGTTGTAACAGCAAGCCGAATTCGTTTAACAAAGTTCTCTTAGTCAGAGAAGTCATGATGTTGACAGGCTCATATGGATTCATGATGTATGATTATCATAAACAAGATCTTGGTTGAAGTAAACACTTTTTTTTTCGGTGTAGGCACATAATTTCTTTTATAAGGTGTGCGCATCTTCTCTAACAATATCCCTTCCGATACGGTGATAGATTCAATCAGACGCTAAATGATAGTGCTTTGTAAAAACATAATATTTTGACTTTTTTACAAACTATTGGAATAAAAAATTATATTAGGCATGTCGGAAACTCCTCCCTATGACATTAAAATATCCCAATTAGTTTTATCTCTACTTCTACGCGTTTCAAAAAGAGGTCAAGATAAAAATTTTCATATCAGCTAAAACATCTCTCGACGATTTTCCTTCTTAAACCAAAACAAGTTAGACAATAAAACTTTATTGAACCTTTTCATTTCCAAGTTTTCCTTCTAAGATTTAGGTCAGGGAAAACAGGTTTAAATCAAAAATGATAAACGTTGCACTTCGTTGCAATCAAGTCATTTTATTGCATAAAAAATGCAAATTTAGACAATTTTGTCGACCTTTATGTCCATCAAATAAATTGTAGCTTAATCTCAAAAGTTGCAGAAGAATTAAAAAAAAATATGCTTTTATTTTAACAAAAAACTGGAAAAAAAATATTGCCTTTTCTTTAATCATTAATCAACATACAAAGATATTAGGTATATACCACTATTTTTAATTAAATGAAAAGCTTTGTAATAATGTAACTAAACAACTTTTCGTAGGGTCGGAAAATGAGAAAAATTTCTGAACCTTCCATACAAAAGTGCGAATCAGCCGATCGATTGTCTATGGCAGTTGAAAAAAAAACTAGTTTTTCAACTCTTGTTCCGTATTTGTTTAGTTTCATTATCTGAATCACCCATAACATTTTTCTAGGAATTAAAAAATGGGGTGTATAAAAACATAGCCTCCTGGCGCAGTCGGGTAACAGACTTTTCTGACTTTATGAGTAGGTTCCCGACGCGACGTAGTAACAATAATCTGTGGTTCCAGTAGCTATTGTTTTTCATAAATACGTAATTAATTATAAAGGGTACAAGTTTTGTGTATACAATTTTATTAGTGATAGCCTACTCATAATACTGGACAACTTTCCCCAAGGAACTTCGTACTAAAACCACGCTATATTTTTTAGTGAAGTCACAAAGGCCATACATTATTTCTCATTGCGCATCAAAATAAATTAATCTTGACCCACCTCTCTCACTATTAGCCACCAAGCACTTAAATCAACTTAGTTAACAATCTCTATTGTTCTTATAATTGATAGCACAATAAATATCAGTAGATTCAATGAATAGATAACACGAAACGTACTGTGATATGTAGATTATTGTTATCTATCTAGATAACTGTGTTAAAAGGGCCGGTTTTGATTAGATGAGATATTTATTTTTATTTTTTTATTTTAACCAATAGTGATCTAATTTAGTTATTATATTACGCATTTAAGCAGAAGATCAATGACAGGTTTTCATTGAGGGAAACAGAAAAATTTTAGAAAAACAAAAAGTTAAAATCCGGTGCAGTGTTATTTATTACAAATTCTTAACCCAAGACAACAAAACAAACAAAAGAAGCACATAACATACACGCACACAAACGGCACACGGTTACCAGTTATTAAAAAGAAAGTTAAATGTATAAAATAAATACACACATAATCTTTTTAAATAGCTAAACTGTTTTGCTATTTATAACATTTTTTTCAGTGTAACCATCGCAAAAACAACATAATGTAAGAAAGAACCTTCAAAGAGATAAGACAATAATGGGCGTTAGTTTATTTAATTACATTTTATTTAAAATAAGAGATAATTAAAAAAAACAGTATTTTCAACAAAATGTTTCCACAACCTATGACAAAGTTTATTCCCACAATATTTTGAGTAGCTTAGTCACTAAAAGCATATTTAGTCGATGTAACTAACCCATCTTAATTAACGTTTAGTTAAAGTACTAATTAATGCTAACAAGTTAGATTAGCATGCTGGCGAGACGTGTATTGGCGATAGGTCCTACTAATGAATGACTACATAACATAATACTTGAAACTGAACAAAACACACACCCGCAAAAAAAGAAAAACACATTTGACTTTGAGCGTAACTGTTGTTAGAACCTTAAGTCACCAAAAACAACTCTGATTGCATATACAACGTGGTAATGAATTAACGCAAAACTAGAAAGTAGTTTGTTTAGAATCGAGAGCAGAGTCGAATTATCATGGTTTCAACATAGGTAATTTTTTTCAAAATAATAAATAAAAAGTTTGCAAAATTTAAAATTTTCTGAACACGATATCAACCCACCGCACGGGCTCACTCACTCTACTATCTACCAAAACAAGATTATAAAAATGTATCCATGAGTACGTTAGCGCTTTCTTTCAGTGCTGAAATGATAACAAATCATTTTTGCCTCAAAACTTAAAATGCGAATAACTTAAAATTTTTAGTATCAAAATAATTAAATTATTGTTTCAATATAATTATTTTGATATAAATCAGTTGGGGTGTATGAGGTTTTGCGCTAATTCATTAACACGTTGTATTTGCATATCCTATTTTATCCAAATAAAACAGCTCCATAACTAACTGACAGACAATAGACAACGCACACTTTAACCCACTGAACATGAAATTAGATAGTGTAGAGGATTTTTTGAAAATTGTTGAAGTTTTCCGAAAATCCACGTGAATGAAATCGCGGGCATAGTTCCAGATGGTAGTTGCTTTATTATGTAATTCGGAGCGCGCTCCATACAAACGTAGTCTGGTGATATTTTCAATATTTACCAATTAAAGTCAATTAAATTTTTCAGAAACAATCTATAAGCTAATCTCTATGTTTGTATGAATTCAGATTTTCGTTAAAACGTATAGTTTTAAAGTTACAGTGCCTCAAAGATTTTCATACAAAATCTTAAATTAATCCTAGCATTAATACTGTACATTTGAACGAAAATCTGACTTCATACAAACATAGAGATTAGTTTCTAGATTGCTTATGAAAAATTTCATTGACTTTAATTGTATATATTGAAAATATCACCAGACTTCGTTTGTATGCAGCGCGCATTTGCGCTCTCGGAATAAACTTCTCTTAACAACAACAAAATCTACTAACTCTATTTCCATGTTCATAGAGATCTACTATGGCTAGGTTGGTCTGACGCTCTGGTGACTGGTACATGTGCTTGCCGCATCTTCCTTATTTATGTTTATCTAAGGACCGCACAATGTTTCGTGAATGTCTGGTCAGTATCAAACGCGTTGAGTTTCAAACGTTTGTTTTAAACTACTTTGTTTACTTTACCTGCTGCACACCTCGAGATTGACGTGGAAATGATTCATAAAGCGATAAATTGATCTTTTCGATAATATAGCTTCTCCTACTGAGTATACAGAGTAAAATTTAATGGGACAGTTACTTAAAGGGGTGCTTCAGACCATCAAACTGAACAATTTTCTCTATGGCAAGAATAGCGAAATCGCGAAAAAAAATCTGCTGTCCCATACATTTCAGTCGAGTTATATGTTTGCAGTTTTGTATGGGACAGCGTAATTTTTTCTCCAGATTTCAGTGTTGGTCCCATAGTAAAAGTTGTTCAGTTTGATGGTCTGAAGCATCTCTTTAAGTTAGTGTCCCATTTAATTTTACACCCTGCAGAATTTTGATTTTAAAACATTTATCATTTGAGTTTAATACCGGTTTGTTTTTAAGTAAAACACATTGAAACGGAATACAATCCAGAGTTGAAAAGATATCAACAATTTGTATGTACATACCTACAGAAATACCTCCCTCATAACTTTTACGACTAAGATTTTACTTTATAATTATCATTTGACCTCTATTTAATTAAATACCCGCTTACGCTTATCAAACCTCCATTACTTCGTCCTCACATAAATTACATACTTATTTAACTGCAGTTTATGAGTCGTTAAACATGGTTACAGTCCTGAATTTTAACTAGATAGCTTTACTAACAGATTACATAATATTAGGTTTTTTTTTTTTTTTTTTTATTAACTATGGGTTTGCTCTTGACCTCAATCCAGTCCTCAGGACGAAGATGGGGTCGTAGATGTAGCGAGCTTACCCAGAAGATGCCTATTCACTCGTACTTTAAAGGAATCCGGGTTGTAAGTACTCGGAAATACTGACGCAGGTAAGGCATTCCACTCCTTGGCTGTGCGCATTATAAAAGATTCAGAAAGGCGCTTGGTGCGGATATGTGGGATGTCAACCAAGAAGGGGTGATATCCCGCGGTGCGTCTGGAAGTCCGATAGTAGAAAGGGGAAGGTGGGATGAGCTCATGTAGCTCTTGGGCACACTCACCGAAGTACAATCTGTAGAAGACCGACAAGCAGGCCACTCTGCGGCGGTGGGCTAGGCTATGAAGCTTGGCCTCCACCAGCTTACTATCGCCAATGAGCCTCCTGGCTCTGCGTTCAACCGAGTCGACTGCGGCAAGTTGATACTTGGCTGAGCCATCCCACAGGTGGCAGCAGTACTCCATACATGATCGGACCTGAGCTTTATACAATACTAAGAGCTGTCCAGGAGTGAAGTACCGCTTCACCTTGTTTAAGATGCCCAGCTTTTTGGCCGCAGTTTGAGCCTTAGACTCGATGTCAGCGCCGAAGTTGAGTTTCGTGGTCAAGCTTATACCCAGAAGCCCAAGACTGTCGGACTGTCTTGTCTAGTACGGGCTTTCCCAGAGTAGGTACGTTAAAACAGTTGCATTAGGTACTTTAAAGGGTTACACACTGCACTTTGCACTCACCATACCGAACAACTTTCCCCGAGGAACCTCACATACTTGATACAAAAGGTATCATGAGCAGAAATACCTTTCCCCCAACTTCTATAGGCTACAATTAATTTACTTTTTTGTTAGTTTTGTTTCACTCTACACGTATTACTTAGTTTCATTCATGTATGGGATCTCTAAGTCTGGGTCATGGTACATGGCCGTATGCCAAACTTCTTTCCTTTCATTGAGAAAAGTTGTTAAGAGTCATAAGTACAATTACCCTAGTAATGCAACTGTCAACACTTACAGTATACAGGGTGAAATTGATATCATTAGCGTCCTTACCTATCAAACTGAAAATTTTTTACTATGGGAGCAAATCGATCGGAGCATAAAAAAAACAGCTGTTCCATGCTAAACTGCAATTCCTATTCGACACAAATTTATGCAACAACTGTTTTTTCGTTCGACGCAAATAAACAATTTTTTCAATCATCCATCTGTTTTCTGTAAGGTTTTATATTTTTATATATCTACAGGGTATAAGTGACAGCCTAGCTAATACTGAAACGGTGAAGTCAGACCATCAAACTGAACAACTCTCACTGTGTTGCCTACCTCACAAGGAAACGCGAAAAAAAAATCTGCTGTCCCATACAAAACTGCTGTACCTATCCGACTAAAATGTATGGGCCAGCTGATTATTTTCGCGTTCGTAGGCTTCATAGTAAAAGTTGTTTAGTTTGATGGTCTGAGTTCACCGTTTCGGTATTTGCTAGGCTGTCATTTACACCCAGTATAGCTTCACAGCCCTCGAAGTTCTTGCGTCACGCTCTACAGTTAACAGTGTAAAGCTATGTGACTGTTGTTGATTAATTGATCTACCCCCGTAGTCTAATGGTTAAGAGTATTGGGCTCTCGACACAGAGGTGGGTTCGATTCCCACGGAGGACACCTAGTGATATGTCACATTGTGCGTTTTCCCCCAGTTGGTTAGGACATTGCAGGCTGAATCACCTAATGGTCTGAAAAGAAAGATAATTCCGTGCTGCAGGTGGCACGTTAAGCCGTTGGGCCCGGCTACTATCTCTGGTGTTAGTAGTCGTTACATAAAAACCACGTCAGAGGCCGTAAGGCGGTCTGAAAAAACTCGGACACCAGGAGCCCAATTGCGCTAAATAAATCGCAACAGAACCATGATTGGACCACGATTGAAGCTTAGCTTTTTACAATATTGGTATTGCGCTAATCGCGGTACTGCTCATGACAGCCGTTAGAGCCGTTTTGACAGATGGCTCAAACGTTTCGGCCTGTCAAATGAACGATTGTAAAGCAGTCAATCAACAGTCAATACAAAGCAACTTTTTAACAGCTCTGGATGCACATCCTTTTGAGCCAGTCGCTGCAGTGCTGCCAAGTTAAGCGATTTATCGCCCAGGGCTCTGCCCACACGATAAGAAGAAGAATGTAATTGATAACAATTATAATTTTTTTTATTGTACTTTAGTATGGACGTCAGTGATTAAGATGAACGCAGTGCGGCAATCAACTAATCTCCTGTTTTTTAATCTATGATACAGCATTTAATAAAGTCTACGCCATTTTGTAAATTAATTACAAGCAACGTCACAAGATTATTATGACATTCGCTGATAGTTGTTTTGATTCTGATGAATCATTAAGTCCAGTTTAACCTTGATTCATGGAATTTCTCGTACTTTCAGTTAGTTATAAAGATTTATCGCAAATTGCCTGCTTTTATTATAAGTGTCTACTCCGACACACTTACATTGTATCCACGTGGAATTAGGATATCGAAAAAAGTGCAATATAACGCGACGGTGCGTTATGGGCACCTTTGCACCTGGATCGATACGGGGTGGGGTTTATTTGTTAGGTTTTTTCTCTTTCTTTTGTCTCTCTTAATAAGTTTTGTTTATTATGTTGTATTGTTGTGAATAAATTTCTTTTTCTCAGTGTATCCCTTATCCTATTGTAGAATATTCATGTTACTATTTTCAGTGGTTTAGGCTGTGTTGTTTGTCAGTCACGAAACTGTTTTCTATGTTTAGAATATGATCATGTTACTTTAAAATTTAAATCTGGGGTCATAATTGGAACCACAATAGCCCATATAGTTTGTTTGTTCGACGTGATTACGATTGAGTGGTGATTTCCTTTGACATCTCCATCATTAGCTTCAGCTAATTACTTTAGCTTATCACTAGATTGATAACAATTAACTACTGTCATTATCTCGTCACGCAATGCTGTCATTTTCATTAGCTGCTAGCAGCCTACTCTGGTTGGATCTTAGATGCAAGCTATAGAGTGATCGATCACATCTGTCATGGCCTTTGACACCGAGAGAGCAAATTTTGTAAATTTTCGTAGTTTTCTTGAAATTTTCTTTGATAAACAACGTTTAAATGCGAAAATATAGATGATTGCATATTCTCCCTATATTTCCCTTGAATATTCTCTCTGACACAATTAGGACTCGTTTTATTTTGGTCCTAATTTAACGAGAAATTTGCATTTTATATGTAGAAAGGTTCTATTACGGTAGTAATTATAGTACTCTGTGGTTTTACCATAAAGTTACTTATACCTTACAGAAATAGAGAAACTGACAGCTGAGAGAGCCAGATGTACCTAGCGGCACTGTATAATAGAAAGAGATACGTGACGCGAGGCAATAGAACCGTTTTTTGGAACTTATCGGCACAATCGTCGGGGCAAATATTCGAGTTCTGTGAATAATTTGTGAATCTAAAGTGAAATGGTAAATTGTTTTGTGAAATATACTAACACTATTTCATTTAATTATCTACGATTTCAAGTTAGATTCGCGATTATACACAGGGGGTCTACTCCGGGATTCGAACTTCGCAATTGCGTGAACATTTTTGTTCCAATGTCAACTCTATTGCATATAGCGAACATCGAAAGTGCGGGTACAGGGCCAGAACTCGAATTTTTACCGTGCCGATAAGTACCCACAAATTCTCAAAAAACGGTTGCATTTGACAACTCATGTCATTTCCTCTATTCCTATAATGTATAGTAACTTTATGGGTTCTACTCAATTTTAGGGTATTCTTTTCGGAAAGGCGAAGTGACATGCCAATTGGATAGCCCAAAACATAATGCAAAAGAAATAAGGAAACCTTATGTATATGCTCGCAAGACTTAATAATGTATTGAAAGCCAAGCGATGTATGTATGTCAGGATCATAGCAGTCGTGAGAATGCGAGGAAAATGATAAAACGTACCATGTTTATTCCCCAGAAGCCAATTACATAAACATCGGAGCTTCTATTTTGACGTGTACAAGTAATTACAATGATCGGTGACCGTGTTTATAGGCTGTACCGTTTAGCCTTCACCTTAGAGAAACCGGGCCACTTGCCACCTGGTGTTATGCAATAAGGCTTCGTTTCCATTGATCGAAACGTCACTAGTTTGTGACGTTTGAATTCAGACGATCTCTTAAGTTTTTAACCGACTTCAAAAAAAGGAGGAGTATTTTTTTTTTATGCATGTTCACCGATATTTTCGTCAATTGTAAACCAATTTTAAAAATTCTTTTTTTGTTTGAAAGTACGTACCGTAAGCTGTACCACCCGAGGTGGTCCCATTTTAATATTGTGATGATCTGATGACGCACTTCGGAGCTACATGATATAACTCCTTAAAAGTTGACAGCAAATCGTCTGCGATTGAACCATTTGCTTCTTTTCAATGTACCCTTTGCGTGTATAACTGATATCTGAGTCGAAATAACATTTAATCAATAAAAATTATGAAATAAAAAAATTTTTACAAAAAATAAAAATCGACTTCAGAAGTAAAACAGTACAAAATAATATTTCAGCCTATGAATTTTACGTTCAAATCTATAAGAAAATTAATTTGTTTTGTTGGAGTCGGTGTCAAGCCAAGCCAAAAAATTACTGCAAGCCCAGTCGCAAATCGTACCTACCGGTTTGACAGCGACTTCGACAAAACAAATTAATTTTCTTATAGATTTGAACGTAAAATTCATAGGCTGAAATATTATTTTGTACTTTTTTACTTTTGAAGTCGGTTTTTATTTTTTTGTAAAAATTTTTTTTAGATACTACCATACCGCGCTACCCTTAATGTGAATTTTTAAAAATGTTTCCTGTCTAAATGTTTTGTGTAGGTACAAGGGGTTTGAAGATTAGTTGCTATGGTCCTTCGGATCTTGAATTTTTACAAATTTGGTAAAGAATATTAAATAAATTTATAAATCTATGAAATAACTCTGAAACGGGTGGCTTAAACTTAAACACAAAATGACTTATAGCCTACATTTATAAAGGTAACCTTTCGAACCGAGCGTCTATAGCGTCAGTGGCGCCGCGACAGTGACGCCGCGACACAGCGACAGATAGATGTTCTATTCAAATGTATGAAATTGTAGGGAACGGCATTCGAGCCAAGCGACACTAACGCGGCGTCAGTGACGTCACTGACGCCGCATTAGTGTGGCTCGGTTTGTTTTATCTTCAAACATAGGGTTTGAATTGTCTTTTTTCATTTTACAATACCTATTAGCTCGTTACTTTATTTTGGTAAAAAACGTTTATTTTATTTAACTTATGGAGGTGCTACTTGGGAATGTTCCTCCATTGAAAAGGGAAGTACTTCCGCCAGGCTAGGTGTGATGCCTGGGGACCGGCCGTGGTCCAACAGTTCTTAGTTGGACCTTGTATATATATCGAATCTCTGTGATTATTTCTCTTGCTCGATTTATGTCTTGCATTCGATTGTGAACCTTATTTGTAGTAGGTTACGAGTTACGTATTTAGGATGAACGTTGTCTTTGTAAGGAGCATATTTCCGCGAGCGACGGTATCGCCATCTGTTGGCATCTTTGCTATAACTTGTGGGTGCTGGAGATCTGTAGTAGTTCACTAGTTCCCCACAAACTAAATTAAAATATTAGAGTGACGAACACATGCTGTCCTGAAAATTTGAACCCACAGCTACTATCCAGACCGAAGTTATGAGTGCTCAAAAATACGCCGAATCTCTTCGAAAAAAGGTACTTGTAGTGCGCCGCTTTTTTGGCTCGTCTTGGCGAGGGCACTACCGTGCCCCCAGATTATATTCATAAGAAAATCGATTGACGTGAGACGTGACGGATCAAGAATATTCAAGATCGTGAGAGAACGTAAACGTGGTAGTAATGTTTCGCATGAATCAATGACTCAATTTGTACCTCCGATATTTCCACGGGAATAATATTTGTTCGCGGTTTTGTATACCAGGAAAAAAACCCTTTGTAATTTCTGTCCAAATGTCAATAAAAATTGTGAGTTATATTCCATTGACACATTCCATCTTGAACTCTACAATGTCGTAGCCGTTTTGGACTACAAAATCTCCTTATTTTCAAAAGCTGATACTTTTTTTATGAACCTGTTTCATCCCACTGCTGGGCAAATTATTGATTATTTGTGGTTGGGCTATTGCAAGCAAGGGTCGTTGTAACACGGAGACCAGCGCTGGTCCTTTGTGTTCGCCCCAAGGTCACCCATATTTACGCATACCTCCGAACTTATGGTATTTTCTTTTCATTCTCGGGAATGCAGGTTTCCTCACGATGTTTTCCTTCACCGCCGAGCTAGTAAATGATAAATACAACCGTACATAAATTCCGAAGAACTTAGTGGTACAGGCCAGGAATCGGCCTCAGTATTGAGGCGCTAGCTCTCTTCCGTATGGGCTATCATCGCTTACTGCTGGGCAAAGGCGTCTCCTTTAATTATCCAACCATCTCTGTCTTGGGCATGCTCTGGCCACGCGTCATCGAACGAATCTTCCCGCCACCTCTTTCTAGGACGACCCGGACGTCGACGACCGTTTTCTGGGATCCAGGGCGTTACAATTCTCCTTTCTTCTCCATACTACAACATAGATACTCTTTCTTATACTGTGCTACAACTCTTAACTGTTAAAGCAAAGCGAATCTTATTGAAGTAATAAACGGTTTATTGTTGCGTAATTGATTGACAGATATCGGGGACGGAGTGTCCCGAGGTCGTAGAAAGTAGTGCTATTAGAAACAGACGCTCTTGTTTACCGTGTGTACAGGGTGCTCTGTAAATTATTGTTTTATCATCAGCGTCAGATCATGTTTCGTATATCACGTTAGGTTTGTAGGTGAATGGAAGTGGACAAAAACGTAGTACTTTCATTCATCACTTGTCAGAATCATGAGCTTAATTACGTCCCACTCTCTTACTACAGGACACAAGCCTTCCCCCAAGAAGTTACATATAGGCGTTAGTCACGGTACTCTAGGACTTAGTTTAGATCCTATTATTGACTTTTGAACCTAACACTACTAATCATTAGTTGCCGGTTGGTGTCACACAAAAAGTTATTATACCTTACGGAATAGAGGCATTGACAGCTGAGAGAGCGAGATATACCTAGCGGCATCACTGTATAATAGAAAGAGATACGTGACGGGAGGCAATAGAACAGTTTTTGGGGATTTAGTCTCCTGTAGTCTCAGGGTAAAAATTCGGTTTCTGTGAATAATTGTAAACCAAAAGTAAAATCGTCGATAATTTTGTGAAATATACTAACAATGTTTCATTAAATTATCCACGATTGCACGTTAGATTGAGAATTATACACAAAAATCGAATTTTTACCCTGCCGATAATCTCCTGAAAACGTCCAAAAACGGTTTCATTTGACAGCTCGTGTCAGTTCCTCTACTACTATACTATCTTTTTGGTGTTACATATTTAGATCAAATTGTCTGACGGGCCTCTACGTGTTAACTTCGGCCCCACGCACGCCTCCCAAAGGTCCGGGACACTGTCTTATGTCCCGAGATAAGGAAAAGACATACAAAATATCTTTATTGCTTTCATTCTCATGTGGTTTTACAAGGTCTTAAAATTAAATAAGTTCACACATGAACCCTGGTAGGGCACTATTGTAGATAGTGAAACGATGGGTGGTGGTATTAGGGTTGCCAACTTTTTTTCGCCCAAATATAGTAGTTTGAGCCGAGAGCCCGAAAAAATATAGTAGATTGGGGAAAAATAAGAAAATATATAGTATTTTTGGAACTTGTCAATTGAAAATTTTCAAAAAGAATTTTTTTTGTTACTTTTACCTCTAAATACTAATACCAAAGTCTTTATTCTTGAATCATCTCCCCATTTCGTATTTGTCATAGTAAATAATGCATCCTGTACACGCAGAAGTCGCTGGAGTCGATAGAGAAATAAGATAATTATTAAAACTTTGATATAAATCAGTCTTTAGGAAAACTTGCTAGCATTTTTCAGCAGTAGATTTATTAAAAAAATGTATAGGAAGTATTCTACAGTTTTAAATGGTCCAGTCTAGATCAAATGGCACAAATGTGATGAAGAGAGAGAAATTGTTAAAAAATAATTTTAAGTTAGTGGGCATTTTTATTGGGCCAACGTATCAATGTATTTAAATTCTCTATAAATTATTTGCTCATCAAAATATAGTAGTTTTGCCTACTATATATTTTCCTCAGAATTATAGTAGTAGGGTCCCTAATATAGTAGGATACTATATTATATAGTAGGGTTGGCAACCCTAGGTGGTATTGACGGGTTGATTGTTAAAGATAATTAATAAGAATTTTTTAACACCTAACTTTTTTATTATTTTAAGACACCCTGTTACAAAATTACATGTCAAAACAAGTCATGGGTAACTAGACAAGTTCTAATACGTCAATTGAACAAACATAACTCTCTATATGGCGAAGTAATAAAGCATAGGCCCACCCAGGTTGCGATTACTACATTTAGCAATACCACGGCCCTAATGCAATATAACAATCAAACAGTACCAATACTGAGCACATGAGACATGACCACAGATTATACAGGGTGTACAATAAAATGGGACAGCTACTTAAAGGGGTGCTTCAGACCATCAAACTGAACAACTTTCTCTATGGGACCAATATCGAAATCGCGAAAAAAAAATCTGCTCTCCCATACAAAACTGCAAACATAACTCGACTGACATGTATGGGAGAGCTGATTTTTTTTTCGCGATTTCGATATTGGTCCCATAGAGAAAGTTGTTCAGTTTGATGGTCTGAAGCACCCCTTTAAGTAGCTGTCCCATTTTATTGTACACCCTATATAATAGTATTTCATACCGAAGATTCACTCTACAATTACACGACGTACCTACAATGCGCCGCGTGCAAGCGAGACGAGAATATTGAATCGCGCGAGAGCTTCTTTTACCAGCAGCACTGCTAGCATCCCACCCCCGAAAAAATAATAAAAACGCCATGCACGCTCTTTTTTTAATGCAACAGCAGTTTTTTTTTTGCTACGATCGGTTTGCACCCATAGTAAAAGTTGTTCAGTGTGATGGGTAAACTATCATCCAGAAGTGGCTGGGTGCTGTTCATTTCATTTACAAACTGTACCTATATAAAATCGATTAGTGTATAAAATCGAGTCGCGCGCAAGTAGAGAAATCATACTAGACGTACACTTTTAGGCCCGAGTGCCCTCGAAGTGTCCGTGTAGGTTCGCGATAAAATATAATTATTTTCATTGCCCCAGATAAATTTAAATACCGTGAAAGTGAGTGAAAAGTTCGTATGGCATGGTATTAGGATGTGTTATCGCTACTGCTTGTTTATTGTATTGGGCTAGCAATAAAGTTACACGTGGTCAGTGTCAAGTTGTAATTAAACGTTTTGAATATCAACTAACCTACGGGTTTACAGTTACATTTCTCATACTGACAGATCTCTATACGATTGAAGGAGTCAATAATTTACTAAGTTTTCCTCGTGTAAATACGGTTATATTATTAAGTATACATTAATTTCTTAATTATTTTGGTATAATAAGGTACGTATATTACCTAATAATGAATTAATCATAAGCAGGCAGCATTATCTATGAATAAGAACATACAGAGCAGGGTGTAAAATTAAATGCGTTTCATATAAAACAGAGTGCTTCAGACCATCAAACTGAACAACATTCACTATGGACCCAACATCCAAAGCGCCAAAGAAAATCAGCTGTTTGTTTCATAGTAAATGTCTGTAGCTACTCTACTGAAATGTATGAGCTTTTTTTTCGTGATTCCCATGTTGGTCCCATAGTAAAATTTGTTCAGTTTGAAGGTTTGAAGCACCCATTTAAGTTTACATTACACCCTGTATACCCTCCCAGGCTATAGCTTTTGTCCATGAATGTAAACAGTATGGCACTTTCGACCAAAGTAAAATGAATCATTCGCTTCGAATAAGAATGTATAGAAATGTAAATCAAGCTCAAAATTGACTCCAAAAAAACTACACCGTGTTCTAAAGGACAACCGCCGCTCTCCCTTGAAAAAATACCTTAAAATGTATAGAAGTTTTGACTGAAGTCAAATGTGTAATAAATTATGAGGTTTTATAAAAACGAATCAGATAGTATCATTTATTTTTATATAACGAGTTATTTAATCATTTATTATTAATAAATTATAAAAAAGCAGCAACCCCAAAATGGCTGTCAATGTTGTTTAGTAGGAGTTGGTAGGATGTGTTGCAAGCACAGACGTCATAGGTTGCAAGCACAATTTTTTTTTTAAATATAAAAATGATAAAACTAATAAATCATTATAAAATAAACTAATGCCTGCAGTTAGTTTCTAGTGTTCCATAGTCCATAATAAAAATAGAAGGATGGTTATACATTTTTTGGTATTATGTGCCAGATGTCCTTTGTTCCTTAAAACTCTACCTTGCCTCCAAAACTCATACAAAATAGATCATTCGTCAAATCATATCACAGGTCCAATTACGGAACCCTAGCAGATAAGATAACGCATACGGGGGACATAAAGTCCGCCTATCATACTGAGGCCGTCATTTCTGTCCGGCAGCGGCGGACAAAATGCCCGTAGATACCCATAAAATTGCTATAGTGTAAGCGAAATGAATTTGAGCGAAGCTAATTAATGAACAATTCAATTCCAAGGTTACTCTGTCCATTTGTATTTTCTATTGGTACTCTACCTCCTTAGTTTGTACGTAATATTGCAAAATTGTAGAGCAGTTTTCTTTAAACCCAATTAAAGTTCACATTATTTGATCAATACATCAATTACTGGTCATTTAATTTAAAATATATCACAATCACAAACTTTCATTCAATAACAGTCTGACATTTACATGGACAAAAACAGAGCAAAAATAATTATACATTGGCTACGGAACTCTATCATGGACGTGTCCGATAAGCTCTTGGCCAGTTTATGGATTCATTTGGATGGACGTCCACTGCTGGACATAGGCCTCCCCCAATGATCGCCATAACGACCGGTCCTGCGCTGCCCTCATTTAACGGGTTCCCGCCGCCTTCACCAGGTCGTCGGTCCACCGTGTGAGGGGCCTACCCACGCTTCGCTTTCCGGTATGCAGTCGCCACTCTGTAACTCTTCGGCTATCGGTTCAGCGAGCAATGTTCCCCGCATATTGTCACTGTAGTTATGCAATTCTTTGGGCTAGGTTCTTCTGCGGATCTCTTTATTTCTGATTCGATCTCGCAAAGAAACCCCGAGTATAGCCCTCTTCATTGCCCTTTTGGTGATATTTTGGATTGCCTATATTTATTTAAAATCTACGAAGATTGAACATATTAGTTTTCCTCTCACTCAACGGTTTGCTGGAAGAAAAATCTTTTAGAGTTAAGCTCGCCTTTGTAAATCACGACTTATTGTAATTTTTTTCATAACTATGTTTTTGTGTACAATAAAGAATCTATGTAGATTGCTACGTTTCACCAGGAAACCGCAAGCCAACGTAATTAATCTAGGTACTTACACTTTATTTTTAGTAAACACTAACCGTTCTAACCTTGATGACCAGTAATCGTAACAGACAAGAATAATCTATAATTCCAAACAATACCTCAGCATTCTTTATTTAATTCTCACCACATCCTTGACTATAGAAAATTAACTGAAAACTATAAAAACTAAGGTTGTGCCGACCTCAATTTTTGACATTTACAAGTATTTTAACAAAAACAAAAATGTTTCGCTCTGTTTGACACTTTGTGTTATTAATCGATAGAGATTTATTTTCAATTGTTTCCTTAATAGATAATACAGCATAAGCACAGTGTAAGAAAGTATATCTATCACTCAACATCAGGTGAGATTGGGGTCAAATGTTAACCTACCACACATAAAAAAAAAAATATAAAAAATACTCCGTCACCCCCAATTTCAACCTCGCCCCCGCACGCCTGGTGGAAAATGTAGAAAATAGCGTATTCCTGGCTCGCCGCTCGCACTCACTCAGTATCGCACATGCTCACCTCTTCTGGTATTTATCCTATTTGTATGAAATGACAGCTTATAGTGTTAAAGGTTTGATGGTACCCTACTGATTTTCAACCTAATAAAAGCCAAATGAGAATAAGGAAACATGTTTGATGCAAACGATTGAGCTAACAACGAAGGTCGCACAAACAATACGCCATATCTCATTTTTGCTGCACGTGTCTCATTGTTATCTAATATGGATAGATTTGTTAGTAGGAAGGTACATCCCAATGTCCCAGTCTTCCTTGGTGAGGATGAGGATAGGAAGCTTGAAAGGTTATGAAACAAACGATGACGTTTACAAAGATGCAAAAGTCCCATTTGAGCAGAGAAAAATGCTCTCGGTAGATCACCGTTTCTGGCAAGTGGCAACCACCAAACATGGAATTAAAATCTACATTATATCGGGAGAACTGCGACTCCTGTTGAATGCTACTTAGTTTCTATTATTTATCGCAATTATCTTAGTTGTATCGCTCGGGTTGAACGTATTTTGCGTCACTGTCACTGTCTGTACTTCCATACGAAACGAAGGGGTATTAACACGGAACTTGATTCCATGCCAAAAGTAGTTTCTAGGACTCACCATTCATAATCAGATGGAACGGAAAATCTATAGGATCAGAGGTGGGGTAGGTACCTAAGTAGGAACCGTTCCTTAATAATGTATAATTTGATAGTCTAGATTGTCTAAGATTAATTATTAAGTTTGATAGTCTAAATTATTAGTCTAAATTATAGTCTAAATTGTATTATAATTGTAGTATAATTATTAAGTTTGATAGTCTAAATTGTCTAATTTGATAGTCTATAATAGATTGTCGTGAGAAATTGTATAATAAGAGATCGATGTAAATTAAAAGATGTTGTGACAAGAATAGAGAAAGGTATGCTTCGTTGGTTTGGTCATGTGGAGAGGATGAGTGACAGCAGATGTACGAAAGAGATATAAGTATGTTGCTAATGTGAGTGGAAGTGTCGACAGAGGGCGCCCTCGTAGGACGTATGCTGATCAAATCAGTTGCGTCCTACAAAAAGGGGAGGTGCGGAGTACTCGAAACCGACGGGCATGTATGAAGAGATGTATGGATGTGCATGAGGCAAAAGAGGTATAGTTCATTATCAATTGAATCAATGAAACCTGCTCGCGCATGCTCGAACAGTTTTACGCTGGGTGTGCGCTGACCCTATGGATCGTAGTAAGTGGCGCGCCCTGGTCTCTGCCTACCCCACTAGGAAAGAGGCGTGACGTTATAGATAGATAGATTGTCTAACTTGATAGTGATTTTCCTTCATTTTAATGCTGTACTTCAGCGACTATGGTTCCAGTACTTCCAGTTCCACTAAGTAACATACCATACATATAGATAATACTACTTTCGTTATCAACATCAAGCTGTTATCATAAACCATTACTTTAGCCTACATCGTGTAACATTGTCTCGCTGACAATGATGGATTGCTCAAAATATCACAGCCTCCCAATGATAAGATAAACCTACCTTATGTATGTTGCACATAAGTATCATACTTTTTATTTTTAAATTATCATCTTTTAGCATAGCAACTGTTTTGTTGAGAATTTCTGTTAATTTTGCATCTGTTACCTAACTATACATACATACATACCTATCGTCATCTCTATCAATCGTCAATTCTATTCTATTCTATTCTAAAGGTAAAGTTAGATAAGTGGATATGCCCTCTAAATGCGCTCCATACGAATTATATCGCGGATTATATTTGGGATATTAACCATTTACAGTCAATGATGTATCAGAGATTAGTTTTTAGACCGTGTTTAAAAAATGTTTAGGCACAAGCAAGAACGGGAACGGTTTTATCCTCTGTCGCAAATGATCAAATCGGGAAACAAAATCAGTTCACAATAGTCAGCGCGACAATATGGCACCAGATACTCAAAGAAAATCCACAAACAACTAAAGGTATATGAAACAGTATCTCTGAATAATGTAACTATGGATTATGGAAGCCTGTTTACCGGAGACGTGTTGTACAGACGCCGGCGCTTGCGCATGATGTAACGTATCGCAGCGACTGTCAACTTTATAAGATAGAAAAAGAGAGAAAAATTTAATAAGATATAAAAGAGAAACCGAGAGTGAGTTTTTGAGACAATATTTATGTTATGTAAAGCGCTGAGCAAACGACGGACATAATTTGTCTGCGAAAAAATACAGAATGGAATTTTGAGGAAGTAACACAATTTTCCGACTATATCGATACGAGATCGATAAAGTAGATTGTGCTGTGCAATTTTTAAGTAAATATTGTTCTCCGATCATAATCCATTGTATGAAATATATTAAGAAACAGAATCGCGAAGAACTGTCAAAAAACACCACGTCGATTTCATCGATTTGATACCGATCGAACCAGGTACCACACCAAGTTGTACAATAAGGCCCTAGATTTTTACACGAGTTACAGCATGGGAATTTGTGGTGGGCCTATGCGCGAAAAAAAGAACACATGAATAATCCTTGAACGTAATAAATGGCATCGAAAACATCAATGGTACTTTACGTTTAAGATAATTAATGTCATTTTAAATTCCGGTCATTAAATTCGACAGAATTTGGAGGTTTTATGAATGTTAATGATCTGTATTGTTTTGTCATTTTGTCGATTAACCTCTGCGGTAGAATGTAGGGGAATCCCTTATTGGGGACTTCCATCGATGTCTACGTCTAGTTATCATCGTTATTGAATTAGTCAATTCAACGTTGTCGGTCAAACAAACCAAAGACAACCAACCTTTTTTAACCTTAAAAAAGCACCTCATCATTTCAGTCTTTTTAATACGTCCACTGCTGGACATAGGCCTCCCCCAAAAGAGAGGTTTTGCCATAATCGCCACGCTTAACTGGCGGATTGGCGATCGCAGTTGGGTGTTAATATACTCGGAGAACACTGCTGCCCATCCTCCGGTTAATCCCTTTAGTCACCTTTTACGACACCCACGGGATGGGCTGGGGTGGTGCAATATTCTTCGGCACAAAAAAAATTGTTATAAAAGCACCTCATTGAATTAAATTGAACCCAAGGATTGAGAGCCGCTGGCGTACCTTTATCACTATTATCGCTTCTCTTGACACACATACTTATATACCCACCCGTATATACTTACATACTTGCCTTATATATTTCACATACTACAAAAGCTATCGTGACAGCCTGTTTCACACGTCGTGACTGTATCGAATTTATGGCGTTTGTTGTATTTTCTTTATATGTTATTATGTCATTTGACGTAATACGTAAGATATGGGTTTGTGTTATAAGTTTATAACCTTCTCAAGTCCTTTAGATATCTACTGACTTTATTGTCATTAAAGTGATATTTTCATCTAAATATGGAGCTACTATTTTTGTCTTATGTGATATATGTTCTACATTATATGCATATTATCTTATCTCATTATGGGGACTTGCAAACCAGCAACACTTTGACTCACTGGGATCTTTTGTGTTGACCCCTGCATATTTATTTTCTTCACCCTTGAAAAAAGTTATACTTGAGGCAATACCGTTCATGGGAAGAAACCTGTAATCTCCCTGTTTCGGATATCCATCTCTCAGAAGGCACATGCGTTTAGCCGCCAAGACATCACAGTCACACCGGATATGTTCCATTTCCATGGTTTCCTCCTCTCCGCACGCTCAGCAGCTGGGGGTCTAGGGTGAGCTTAATCTTTTGCATCATCGTGCCTGTGGCATAGTGCTTTTTGAGGGCTCTGACGATCACACGAGCTTTGATCCTGCTGTTGTTCAGTATGAACTTTGGGATTCGCGTTGTTCAGTGTTCGCTAGACCATTCCAGCCTGTGTCTTTTATGGAATGTTACATGTCGGTCGGGATTCCTACACTTGGTTCTGGTTCAACCATCTTTTGTTCTGATTCGGCCTTCGCCAGCTCCTAAGCATTCTCATTACCCTGCATACATAATAGATAGGTATGCTCACGCCTATGTCCCACTAGGGTTTGCAGAGACAATAAATCGCGATATAACGATTCCGTCACACATCTCTCGCGCATTTTTTGTGCATCTTGTTTTTTCTCTCTATATTTCTTGCTGCTGACGTTTTTATAATGTAAATAAAGTACTTGTATTTGATTGATTGATTGATCTCTCTTCAACATCCATAACGTCTCTTAGTGCAAGCTCGTCGGTTCCGGGTACATTTTACTTGGCGCTACTTCAGTATTCGCTTCACTGTGGTGAACATCTGTTTATTATTTCCTCATATTATTCATCATCATACTAACAGCCGTAGACGTCCACTGCTGGACATATGCCTCCCCCAAGGATCGCCACAAGCCACAACGAATGGTCCTGTGCTGCCCTCATCCAATAGGTATCCTCGTATTATTACATTGTAGATATCTTTGATATTAAATTGCATAATAATGTCTCTTTGCACCTAAGATGATCTACTGCAATCATAAAAAAATACAATATCTTTTAGTAGGTTATAAATAGTTTACGATATAATCGTACAATAGTACTATTTCAACATTGTCACAATTTACACATTTTACTATGATTTCTAAGTCCGTATTTTCAGATTGTCTACTACGCAATAGAGATACCTAAATGTAAAAATCATGAAAATCGTGATTGTTATCGGTTAGAGGAAGATATAGGCAGTTGTAAAACGTGCCCGTACAATTTGAGTGCACCAGCCAATGTGTCAATTTGTGATGAAACCAAGGATGTTTGGACGATTTCTAAAATTTATTACTATTACAAAGTATGTGACGGAGTTGATATTTAACAAACATATTAAATTCTCTCGCCAGTCGAGACAATTTATCGCCACCCGATACGATTCTGATATACTTTCGCCACACCCTGAAACCTGCCTGTACCTTTAAGTATATAGCAACTGTAGCGAACATGGCGCTCATATTCACCGAACAAATTTTTCTGCCTTTTTTAGCGGGGGCGAAGTAGCATGAAATGAAAATGTACAACATTCTTCACAATACAATATAGAATGATGTGGTTTTCTTATTTTTTGAAAATTCATAAAATCATACAGGTTTTCAAAGAAAACGGAAAATTCCGACCGGCGCCACGCAATTGAAGCGGGATGGCTAATTGCAAAAGTTTGCTTGTAAGAAAGAGAGCCTTGCAAATGGGAGGAGTGGCCTTAATAAATTACTTTAGATTCTAATTTTGAATCTTTAAAATCATGAAAAAACAGTATCGTGTGAACCCCAAACGTGAGAAGAGCGTGAAACGTGTGAACGTGATAAGTTCGAAGTTATTATTCCGCCATTATAGGCTGTCGCGTAATAGTGATAAGGTATAAAATCGGTCGTAGTCAATTGACCATATAACTTGGCAGAGGGGAATGCTAACGCATGGCCAGTCCATAGTTATATTGTCTAAGGCCTGTACCCAAGAAGTGCATAAAGCATGTGAGACACTGAATGAGAGAGAACTAGGTACATCATTGCCTATTGCCTCGTCTTCCACCCGTCATCCATGAGGGAGTGGAATTTATATCGATATCTGAAGATTATCAAGATACTACAGTTCGTTTCAACAAGAATCATTGTAAGAATGTAAAGAATGTAGAAACATAAGTGTTTACAATTACAATACCTACTATTGCACAATTTACAAGACTTGGAATGGGTAGGAGAGATATCTGTTACAAACTTTAAGTTTACCTTAGACATAACCAAAAAGGGGAGATTCTATACAGGGTCCTTCTTAATATGCTGACACTTTTTTAAGTGTATGATCAAACCATCAAACTGAACAACTTTCTCTATCGGCCCAACATCGAAATCGCGAAAAAAAAATCTGCTGTCCCATACATTTGGCTCGAGTAGGTTTGCAGTTTTGTATGGAAGAGCTGATTTTTATGTTAGTGCCGTAGATAAAGTTGTTCAGTTTGACGGTCTGGTCATCCCCAAAAAAGTGTCAGCATATTAAGAAGGACCCTGTATACATCTGATGTAACGGGAAACCGATAACGATTAGAGTTGAGATAGAGAACAGTGATCAACAGTGGCCTCGATTCGGAGTGTACCACGACTAAACTAAACTAAATGTATTCCTGTCACTTTCTAAAATAAGATTAAGAAAAGAGACAGAAAACCAACGGCTGACTTTAGTGCTGTCAAAGTGACGTTAAATGCGCAAAATAAGATGCCATCATAATGTACGCCATCTTATTTAAGTCGTTTTTGGGCGTTTAACGTCACTTTGACAGCACTAAAGTCAGCTGTTGGTTTTCTGTCTCTTTTCTTAATCTTATCTTAGAAAGTGACAGGAATACATTTAGTTTAGTTTAGTCGTGGTACACTCCGAATCGAGGCCAGTGGCACGAATAGGCTATTACGGATACTGGCATGCTAAAAGGAATTAGTCGCCTAGATAGACATGAGTATACAGGGTATAAACAAGGGGGTACCTTCTTCAGACCATCAAACTGATCTTCTCTTATCGTGTGAACAGAGCCCTGGGTGTCAGAGTTTTTTAGACCGCCTAACGGCCTCTGACGTGATTTTTATGTAACGACTTCAACCACCAGAGATAGTAGCCGGGACCAACGGGTTAACGTGCCATCCGAAGCACGGCCTCGTTTTTATTTTCAGACAATCAGGTGATTCAACCTGCAATGACAAACCAACTGGGGAAAAACGCACAAAGTGACATCACTAGGTGTCCCCTGTGGGAATCGAACCCACGACCTCCGTGTCGAGAGCCCAATGCTCTTAACCTTTAGACCACGGAGGCAGTTACTGAACTGAACCACTTTTACTATCTACTTCTTATCGTGTGGGCAGAGCCCTGGTGTCAGAGTTTATTTAGACCGCCTTACGGCCTCTGACGTGGTTTTTACTATGGAACTACAATTGAAACCGCGAAAAAAAATCTGCTATTTCATTATTTGGGTCGACACTACAATAAATAATACTCAACCATTCTTTTATCCTCATTCTTACACTACACAACCTAACTCCATGAATATTCATACTAATACGTAAAGGATGACAGTGTGGCATGCGCGTGCGCAGAGCAACTTACATTCAGGTAATGACACGATAGGTTTGTTCTTGAATCTTTGCGCAGGAAAGAATTTGCTATTTTTTGGTTTTATTGGCTGTTTATTTGTTTTAGGATTCCGTAGTCAAAAAAGGAACCCTTAAGTTTCGTCATGTGTAATGTCTGTCGCACCTCCATTACACTCTGATTTTTTTACACTTCATGAATGTTAATGACGAGACAAAATGTATTTTTGTTTAATTTCCTTTTTGGAATAACAGTTCGATTTATTAAATACATAGACGATAAGTTATTGATAGTCAGTAGTTGACAACAAGTATATAAACTCACGACCACAATCCCTTTCGTTGTAGTCAGGAGCCTTGCTACAGCTAATTACAGCGTGCAGTCACAGATTATTCAATAGTTGCTACTTTAGCAATAAGGCTCCCTTTTTACATTTAGCATATTGAAGATTTCATGATGGAAAGACGCAAGTAGTCATGGTGGCTAGCCTTTTGCCTTTAAGAGGGCTATCGCAGGCCAGTGGCGCCCTCATCACATTAAAAAAGATTTCTCAATAAAGATAGCCTAAATTAAAAAAGTAATCAACACGAACACTACTAAAGCCTTTAAGCCATTGTTAAACAATACTTTTATAGGTTGTAAACATTCTACTTTTAGACAATTGCGAATAAAAACAAAAGCGGCCGTTTTTTTTTCTTTTTTCTAAATTTGTATGTTTAGACCTTTAAAAAACCTATAAAAGTATTCTATAAAAATAGTTTGAAGGCTTTTGTAGTGTTCGTGTTGATTACTTTTTTAATTTAGGCTTTCTTTATTGAGAAATCTTTTTTAATGTGATGACGGCGCCACTGAACTGCGATAGCCCTCTTAAAAACACGTTGTATGAAATCCAAAAATTTGTATTATGTGATTTTGGAGTTCAGAAGAATTTGGTTTTTGCTTATCAATCAGGAAACAGTTTTTCAAGGAATATTATAATGCATAAACATTCAAAGAACTGTGGGTAATTCCAGATAAACTTGTTGCACTCGAACATTGTAGGAAATATACTGGCCCTTTCTTAATAGCTTCTAGATATCGAAAGGGTTTTCCTTGTGACCTTTCGATTGGGGATTACCAATCAAGTTCTATTATTGTAGACCACGAAGTGCCAGGCGTAAGCTGTACTGTAAGCTGAAGTGGCAATAGGCTGGTTATATCTGCAGAAGAACTGACAACCGATGGGGAGTCAGAGTTCTATAATGTAGACCACGAACTGGCAGGCGTAGTGTGGGACGCTCCGGCGCTGGACCTACGACCTGAGACAGGTAGCGGGGAGAGACTGGATGAGGAAGGACGAGGATAGAACTTTGTAATGCGCCTTGGGAGAGACCTATGTTCAGTAGGTAGACGATGAAAGGCTGATGATGATTATACTAGGACTTAGGAGTGGAATGCCTTACCTGCGTCAGTATTTCCGAGTACTTACAATTAACCCGAATTCCTTTAAAGTACGAGTGAATAGGCATCTTCTGGGTAAGCTCGCTACATCTACGACCCCATCTTCGTCCTGAGGGCTGGATTGAGGTCAAGAGCAAACCCATAGTTAGTAAAAAAAAAAAAAACTAAAGCGACTGTAGAGCTGGTAGAGTCAAAAAAAGACTGTAGAAAGCTATCTATGTGCTATTATTATGAACAAAAATGATTGAATTTTGTATTATGTGTTTCGTTCGCGCACACATTTAAAAATATACTGCGTACCTTGTGCGTACCTAACTGTTTTTGCAGTCGCAGCCCGGCAACTAGAAAATAAACAAAAATTATTGTATGCCTTTTTGACATCGTTTTCTGGTAAAGATTCTCCAAATATCATGTACTCGTAGGTAACTTAATAGTTTAAATAAATAAGGATAACAAGTTTAGGTAATGCTTTTAATACGCATTTGAATTCTGCGTAAATTACGTATGTTAATAATTGTTAGCCATGGTTCCGGCTTGGAATGGACCACCTGTATCTTCCTGTGAGTGTTGTATGAGGCTATTAAGGGATAGGTTTTATTTATTTATTCATATTTTCTATTTTATTCTGTATTTTAATATAAATAATAATCTTACGACTTTAAATTATTATACAGGGTGTAAGAAAAATTATCATTAACCTTTAAACCACATACTCTACCCATTAAACTGAACAGCTTTTACTATGGGAGCAAATCTGTCAAAACAAAAATAAAATTAGCTGATTAGGTATTGCGGTTTACTATTGAACAGCTGATTTTTTTTCGTTCTGACAGGTTTGCAAAAGGTTAGTAAAGTAAGTAAAGGTTGTTAGTTTGATGGGTAGAGTATGTGGTTTAAAGGTTAATCATACTTTTCCTTACATCCTGTATGCATACCTACAGGGTACAACTTAATATTGTTTTTTTTTTTAAATAGGATGATCAGACCATGAAACTGAAAAACTTTCTATATGACACCAACATCGAAATTGCGAAAAAAAATCTGCTGACATCCATACATTTGGGTAGAGTAAAATTGCAGTTTTGTATGAAACAGCGAATTTCTTTTTCGCGATTTCGGTGTTGGTCCCATAGAGAAAGTTGTTCAGTTTGATGGTCTAATCATACTTTTAAAAACCGTCAGTATATTTAGAAGGACCCTGTACTGTATATAGGGTCCTTCTTAATATGCTGACACTTTTTTAAGGGGATGATCAGACCGTCAAACTGAACAACTTTCTCTATGGGACCAACATCGAAATCGCGAAAAAAAATCATCACTTCCATACAAAACTGCAAACCTACTCGGAGCCAAACGTATGGGACAACTGTATTTTTTTCGCGATTTCGATGTTGGTCCCATAGAGGAATTTGTTCAGTTTGACGGTCTGGTCATCGCCTTAAAAATGTGTCAGCATATTAAGAAGGACCCTGTATATCTCTACTTTAAAAATAGGTACGTCATATTTGTGCAGTAAGCATACACTCACCTCAGGATGCTTTAAAAAACCCAGGACGCCACTTAAAAACCATCCAGGATTCACCCCAAAAAACAAGACATGGTCCTTGGAAATCTGACAGTTGGCAACCCTAATCTAGCTCATGCGCATATTCTTTATTCTGATTGTTGTATATGAGAGATTAAAATGTTTCCGCCATTTCATATACCTAACAAGATCTTTTAATATGATTTGATTGTCGCTATAATAACAAAAAGCCTTGGAAAAAAATGTCTGACGAGTACGTCACAATCTCACGTTACGAAACTGATTACTACAGTAATTACACAGGTAATTATTTATCAATGATGATATAAGAAGGAGGATTTTACATTTCATTCTTTAATACATTTTTCTTATCACAATGCTAATAATAAGAAAGAATGCTAATAAAATGTCGTAATGCGTAAAAGTACGTTTTTAACTACATTTTATGTGAATCATTAGTTTGTGCGCGCTACACAAAACCCTAAACCACAAACAAAAAATTAAAAAAATATTTTATCGTACATTTTTTTAAACAAAACCTAATGATTAATAGGTTGACAGGGTGTTGGTGTGTACCCGTTGCAAGAAAGGGTGATTCTACCTACTCATGATACTGAATAACTTTCCCAAAGGAACAAGAATAATTCACAAAAAAGAAATTTTATTTTTCATACACGTTTGTATGAAAAGTAAAATTTCTTTTTTGTGAAGTTCCTTCATTCTCCTTCTTTCAGCTGATTGTATTTAGTATGGATAGTCCTTTTTTTCTTTTATTTCCTGTATTTCTTAGGGAATGTTGATCAGTATCATCGGTAGTAGTGCAACTGTTTTCAATAAAAGGACGTGCGATGTTCGTCACCCAGGACCTCAATTGCGCTATTTTATACGGTTTTACCGTTTGGATGGAACGTTTTTGGTTTAGATTTGGTTTAGCTGATGTAAAAATGCTATCGCGTTATTTTTTTCTGAACGGTTAAATCGCACAATACAGAAAATTCGATCGAACGGACATCAAACGTTACGCCAACGTATCTTCCGAAATAAAGCTAAATCGTTACCGTTAATATAATTTGCGCAAAACGAATTGTGCATAACGTAACGTTTTTGGTTGTGGTTTTGTTTTGGTAGTACCTACCTATCGTTCAAAATTAGCGCGATTGACCCCCAGGTGTAGGATATACAGGTCAGTCTTTGACATGCTCTCCTGCAAAAATTGCGCAAAGCAAGTTGCGTTATTATTCCTGGTGAGTGTCCGTTTTATCCTGAACATGACACATACAAATATAGCGTCATTATTTTTAATTCATACACCATGAAACACTTAAATGCCTATCAATTTTCCACGTCACCAAACGTGCGCGCACGCTTATAGCTCGACTGCTACTATACGAGATTGATCACTTTTATTTTTATTTTTTTTTGTGTGATAATAGACACTGTAATCACCCAACGAACACCAGAGTGGAAATTGCAGCCTGTCCTTGCAACTTCAAGATGCATAGCAACGCCATAAGGGTTCAAGATAAAGTTTTAAGAGCTATAACATCTTCCGCAAACTCCTATAGCTGCACGGGGAGCTTATAGTTGCAGTAAGGAAATAGAATACAGCTTATGCCTACATATAAGTTCATTCTTGAACCTATTTACCACTTAAGCCTATAGTGAGAACCAGAAAGTTCATTTTGACACTAATAGTTGTGTATGGTATATACTTGGAACTCTAAAGCGCCTTATACCTGTAAAGAGGATATATTTTTAGACTATTTAAAGCAGTTGCTTAAGAGTTCAAATAGGCACTACTTTGTTACTAGCAGTTGCATTAAAGAGATAATAAAATAATCAGTGCAGCCTTTAGTAGCTTATGAGTTATAATCAGTGATCGGAACGATGGGATTTAAACTTGTCGTGTGGGGGTTTATCATGGAGTTGTTAAAACCACAAAATTTGAATCCCGTGATACCGGGAACTGTCGCATTAGTCAGCAGTACATTGTATCGAAGTAGTTATATCAATTTTAATGATCTAAATCAAAATTAAGGTAATATAATTTTTTTTCCGAATCCCGGGATTTTTTTTTTCTTTCCAAATTTTCATAAGTTGTCTAGTTTGATGGTCTGAACCAACTATGGAAATTTGGAAAGAAAAAAAATCCCGGGATTCGGAAAAAAATTATATTACCGTAATACGAATAATAATTAAATTAAACTTTTATCGATGGATTTCCCAACGAGCACCAGAGTGAAAATTGCAGCCTGTCTTGCAACTTTAAGTTGCATAGCAACGCTATAAGGGTTCAAGATAAAGAAATCCCGGGATTCGGAAAAAAATTATTTTACCATAATTTTTTTGAGATCATTAAAATTGATATAAATAGCTTCTTCGATCCAATATACTGCTGACTAATACGACAGTTCCCGGGATCACGGGATTCAAATTAAATAAAACAAAAAAATTTGTGGTTTTAACAACTATGTTATACCCACGGCAAGTTTAGGTATTTGCAATCCCATTGTTCCGATCACTGGTTATAAGATATGAATATCTAAAAAAAATAATTCAAAGAGTAAAATTATAACTAGATCAAACATCGTTTATGTTAAATCAATAACAATGATTTTAACGCACAGTAAAATAGAATAGGATAAGATTATACAGGGTGTAATATAAAATAGGACAGTCACTTAAAGGGGTGCTTCAGACCATCAAACTGAACAACTTTTTCTATGGGACCAATATTGAAATCACGAAAAAAAATCGGCTGTAACATACATTTCAGTCGAGTTAAGTTTGCAGTTTTGTATGGGATAGCCGATTTTTTTTCGCGATTTCAATATTGGTGCCATATCGAAAGTTGTTCAGTTTGATGGTCTGAAGCACCCCTTTAAGTAACTGTCCAATTTTATGTTACACCCTGTATAGTAACACAATCTATGAAAATATGAATAATAATTAAATTAAACTTTAATCGATGATTATCAATTATTCAAGTCTTTGCTGTATTTATAGAAATTCTTTTCCTCGCCCTGTCCTATATCTCTGACTACCACCTCGGGAACTATAGTTGTGAGCATATACTATACTGTATTTCCACGCCGATTATTTTTTCAATATTTATATTGGATTTATTTCATTTTATGATAGCTATTTATTTCAATATAAATATAAATATTGAAAAAAATAATCGGCGTGGAAATGCATAGCATATGCTCACGACTATAGTCCCCGAGGGGGTAGTCAGAGGTATAGGACAGGGCGTGGAAAAGAATTTCTATAAATACAGCAAAGACTTGAATCATTGATAATCCATCGATAAAAGTTTAATTTAATTATTATTGATATTTTCAATGATTGTGTTACTACAAAATCTTATCCTATTCTATTTTACTGTGCATCAAAACAATTGTTATTGATTTTACATAAACGATGTTTGATCTAGTTATAATTTTTCTCTTTGAATAATTTTTTTAGATATTCGTAACCAGTGATCGGAACGATGGGATTGTAAATACCTAAACTTGCCATGTGGGTATAACATAGAGTTGTTAAAACCACAAAATGTATTGTGTAACGAAGTGCCCCTGTGGCGGGATGGCCAGAGGGCCTCGTTGTAAAAATATATAAATCCCTTTAGAAGGGTTGACCTATCTTTAGGTAGGATGTCTGTAGTTCTGAGGTTGCTAATAAAAAGATAGAATTATAAACAAACATACAAGTTTTATTACTGAATAACCTAATCTCGTTTACAGGTTGTTTCCCTAGCTATCTTAATTCCTATTCACTACCACTTTTTACTTACAACCCAAGCCGAGCTGAAAAGAGGGAATAAGGACCCGGCACGAGGGGGGACGTATCGTGAAGGGTTATTTCCTTCAGGAGAATTGGCTCAAACTGTAAGACCTGACAACACTACCCGAGGAACCTCGAGCCACGCCTGGTCAGATCTTCAGGAGCTACCTGCGTCCTGGTTGATCTAGAACACAGCTGCGTCCACGACCCCTCAGGTCGAGGTGTTCAAAAATGAGGGGAGGTTGGGGAGAGGAGGAGGGGAGGGACACCCGATAGTAGACCTCTGTGGTTGAGCTTCTTCCCAGCCGCCTGATACCTCAAGCCACCGTGCTTCCACTCTCGGACGCCAACTATCGAGTCCCGGCCTAATCAATCAATCAGTCTCGCGGCAACGGCCTCTTTACTATGGTTTCTAGCGCCAGCTGCTGAAGCAGCCGGGTCATCGGGGTTGGCACCTGGTGGTGCCTCGTAGTTGTCCAGGTGTCTGCCGGCGCGGTCTAGCCCACCGAGTGGGACCCCATTGGGGGAGGCCCGGTGAGCGAACTGCGGTCGGCAGTGTGGCCAATCAGGGGGGTTTTGTGCTGCGGAGTAGCCTACAGTCCGGCGGTTCAACCTCGGTCCGCCCCACGGTCCAAGGGGATCTACAGCCGTTAGCAGTTTCCGCAGCGGGGTGAGTCCTTAAAAGGGCTCAGGCATCAGGGGGTCAATTTCCGGGAGGGGATCGTCTGTGGAGAGCTCCATAGCGAGGGTGCAGCTGCCGAGGTCAGTTCGGCAGTGACGTCAGTCCGGGGGGTGCTGCGGAGAGCACACGAACCTGGCGGCATGCCAGGGTGTGTGCAGGCTCCAATGCGGTGGTATTTCTTGTGGTGCTGCCGGTAAGGTCAAGCTCACCGAGTGGGACCCTGTTGGGGGAGGCCCGGTGAGCGACCTACACGCCGGCAGTGTGGTTATCCGGGGTGCTTGAGGAGGGGCCCACGGTCCTGACGACTCGCTGAGGAGTCGAGGACGTGGGCGGGCTCCGAAGCGGTGTGTGGGCGCGACACAGATGGTCGCGGGAGGCGGGTGCGCTGCTGGTCGCACCTACGCGAGGCCAGCTTATGTTGGTTTTGTATAGCTTGATGTGTCGATGTGTGTACATTGGATCGAAATAGTTATATCAATTTTAATGATCTGAAACAAAATTACGGTAATATAATTTTTTTTTTCGATTCCCCGGATTTTTTCTTTCCAAATTTTCATAGGTGGTTCAGACCATCAAATTGGACAACTTATGAAAATTTGGCACCGTTCAGTTCAGTTGTTACTATATTTGTGTAGGCGAACCATCGAAATCTTTTTAAAATGTGAAATGCGCAGGCGGACATCATCAAATTAAATAAGTAAGTAATTAATTCATGGTTTCTTGTTATTCAGTACAGTACATGAAAAAAATAAACGGCGTGGAAATACATAGCACATGCTCACGACTATAGTCCCGAGGGGGTAGTCATAGATATAGGATAGGGCGTGGAAAAGAATTTCTATAAATACATCAAAGACTTGAATCATTGATAATCCATCGATAAAAGTTTAATTTAATTATTATTCATATTCACAAAGATTGTGTTACTACATAATCTTATCCTATTCTATTTTATTGTGCGTCAAAATCATTGTTATTGATTTTACATAAACGATATTTGATCTCTCTCTGGGGGTAGGCCCCTCACACGGTGGACCGATGTCCTGGTGAAGGCGGCGGAAAAACGTTGGATGAGGGCGGCGCAGGAACGGTCGTTATGGCGATCCTCGGGGGAGGCCTATGTCCAGCAGTGGACGTCCATTGGCTGAGATGATGATGATGTTTTCTCAAGTTATAATTTTACTCTTTGAATAATTTTTTTTAGATATTCATATGTAACCAGTGATCGGAACGATGGGATTGTTAGGGTTGTTGAAACCACAAAATTTAGTGTTTTATTTTATTTGAATCCCGTGATCCCCGGAACTGTCGTATTAGTCAGCAGTACATTGGATCGAAGTAGTTATTATCAATTTAAATGATCTTAAACAAAATTACGGTAGTATAATTTTTTTCCGAATCCCGGGATTCCCGGGAACTGAACTGGACGGTGCCAAATTTTCATAAGTTGTCCAATTTGATGGTCTGAACCACCTATGAAAATTTGGGATGAAAAAAAAATCCCGGGATTCGGAAAAAAAATATATTACTGTAATTTTGTTTCAGATCATTAAAATTGATATAACTAATTCGATCCAATGTACTGCTGACTAATACGACAGTTCCCGGGATCACGGGATTCAAATTAAATAAAACAATAAATTTTGTGGTTTTAACAACTCTAACAATCCCATCGTTCCGATCACTGGTTACATATGAATATCTAAAAAAAAATATTCAAAGAGTAAAAATTTTAACTAGAGAAAACATCATCATCATCATCATCATCATCATCATCATCATCATCTCAGCCGATGGACGTCCACTGCTGGACATAGGCATCCCCCGAGGATCGGGATCAGATCAGATTAATCTGCACTATGAAATCCCTATGAAATCCAAATAATTCAAAAATATTTGTAACCTTGAACTTATGCCTGCATAAAGAATGAAATTGGAGCCTATTAGCAGTTATGAACTGCAATTACAGTAATAAAAATCACTCTGAGGTCTACAAAAGTTAAAATAAGCGCCTAAAGCCGCTTAAGGGAAGCATTGAGGAAGATACTACGGCTATAGGCTGCCCACGAGCAAGCGCCATGTTTATGATCTTTTTAGGTTATCCAAGCAAATATTTGTCAACAAATAACGTAAACAGAACTTAATTTTTAAGGATTGGGACGTTGTCTCCAAACCAGTGTATCATTAAATCGACCTCAAATGATTTTATTACATAAAAAGTTGAAAAGACTGTATTCTAATACACATAATTAATTGCTTATTTGGATTATATCAAGAGCGCATCAAAATTACTCCAATAAGTGATATTTACATTATCAGTAAACTAATATGCGTTTTTAATTGCATGTACTGTACTAAATAACAAGAAACCATGAATTAATTACTTACTTATTTAATTTGATGATGGCCGCCACCGCACTTCAATTTCACATTTTAATAAAAAGATTTCGATATTTTGATGGTTCGCCTACACAAATATAGGAACAACTGAACTGAACGGTGTGGTGTCAAAACAAGATTCATTCATTTCAATCGGTCATTCGTTCACGAATGTAGTGCTATATGAGTGAATCTTATTACTTAATCTTCCATTGCAGCTACTATGGCGCTCTTAAGCAGCTACTATTATAGCTCTTCTGAAGCTTAAGGCCGCATAAAATTGTGCCTATTTGGCTATAGTGCTGCTGCATAAGGCCTGCTGAGCACGCTCTATAGCTTACGCCTAGCAGCTTAAAGGAATAATTGCATTGGCTCTAAAGCCTGTATGCAGCAATTTTGTGCCCGTTGGGCAGTACCACTTTGTCGGTTGACGTGCGTTGACGTATATCGTAGTAAACGTGAGTGAAGTTTTAAATTGAATTCTGTTCTCGTAATTTTACAGTTCATTTTACGTTTACAACATTCGGTTTGTGTTTAAATTTTTTAGTGTTTTCAAATTATCGGCATCTTATTTTAAACATTGTTTATAGACTTAGGTGTTGTGCGATTTTATCTATTTCTGCAGAGATACGGTTTTGCTATTGTTACAAATTGTATGCAGTTTATTTTTATATTGCAAATGTTTTTCAATTGTGAAGGCCGTTTCTTAAGGCTGTAGTGACACTATGCTTACTCTGAATTTGTATTAATTTGTATTTCGTCGCAATTAAAAAAAATCTATCGTTTAGTAAATTAACACGGTGATTGCAGTGTTGTTCGGAGATTTTTTTTTTTCAAAAATTAATTGATACTTGTTGTTGGCTGTGTATGCAACTAAGGGATATTGTTATGCCGTGTTTTATGGCAGAAAGGCTAGCCACCTATTACCACTTATCATGTCATTTCATTCTGCATTAAAATATTGCTGAAAATGAGACTTGCTAAAACTGCATGCTTAAATAGGTACTAGGTAGTTACAGCAAAGTTTCTGACGTCCCCGACAGGAATTATGTGCGTGAGTGTATGTATGTATATTCTAGACAGAGAACAAGCGAAAGCTTGAATGGTCTTTTATGCATTTGAGGGTGGTTTGCACAAGAAGTGTTTAGGCTTAGACATGTTTTCTTTAAATACGTTTATTTTGTGGTCCAAGCCACCTTACGTTATGGTTTTGAAAATATCGATATGGCAAGTTAAATGTGATCCTTGTAGGCGTTGTACTTTTTGCTTACGTACGAGAATTACGTAGAAATGCTGTAGTTTATCGACATCCGTAATATCAATTTTTATGGCAATACTTATTTATCCACTTGCATTTCGGAAAACTTAAATTCCAAGTTGCATCCTGTTAGGGAAAATCCTTTCTTCGTGCACGCACCTGAATCCTCTGTAGAATATGTATTGTAAAAAAATACGTTTTTTTTTCTTCTATGTGTTTGCTCTTGACCTCAATCCAGTCCTTATGACAAAGGTGGGGTCGATGATGTAGAGAGCTTACCCAGAAGAAGCCTCTTCACTACTACTTTAAAGGAATTCGGGTTGTAAGCGCTCGGAAATACTGACGCAGGCAGGGCATTCCACTCCCTGGCTGTGCGCATTATAAAAGAATCAGAAAGGAGCTTGGTGCGGATATGTGGGATAAGGGTGATATCCCGCGGTGCGTCTGGAAGTCCGATAGTAGAAAGGGGAAGGCGGGATGAGCTCATGTAGCTCTTGGGAACACTCACACGTGTATTAAGGCTTTTGTATTTATTGATCAATGATGATGATGACAGATCTATGTTCAAACTTGGCTGATTACGAAGAACCCTGCATGTGCCTATACTTATTTTTTCTTCAAATGTTATTCTTTTGTTCATCTTGCCAAGTTAGTTATGGAGTTTTTCAGTCGATTGTTCGATCTTTACGATTTTTTGCACAACCTTGTCAGGATTTATGCTTGTCTTTACTTTTAATTGAATCGAGTGACCTTACTGCCCGTTCGACACATCTTTATTATGGCTTTTTTGTTTGCTTCGACCATTCTAAATTACTTTTTGTTGCGTTCTGTTCTGTTTGATTTTTGCACTACTTACAGAGTTGTGCGCTTTTTCTACAGATATTTAAATGTATTTAGCATTATTTTCAGTTGGTTTTTCTGCTTGTTCACAGTTTTATTCTGATTGTGTGTCTGTGACACGCAAAGATTACAAACTCACTTTTACAATTTATTAATGGAAACAGTAATGTATTATATTGCTCCACCTGAAAAATTGAGTATTTTGGAGATAAGGGGTTTCTCCTAAATGCCACAGAAATATAATTATTACAGTTGAGTGAGATCATAGTTGCGTTGAATCTTATCAATTTTTATTATCTTTTATCATTAACTGCATGAGTGAAGAATTATTTATTTTTCCTTTTTCATTTACCTGCTGTGTTTTTTTCTATTAAAACCTGGTTTTTCATATTCGTAAAATTTGTTGCTTGTGAATTTCATATAGGTTTCTTAGGGAAAGTTGTTCAGTATCATGGGTAAAATCACCCCTTAACTCTTTCGCGGACACTAACCGGCTATAGCAGTGATAACAATAAAAGTTCTATTGTGTCTCGTTCAGTGTCCGCGAATCTAACACCCTGTATACAGGGTGTAACCAAACACCCTAGTAATACTTAAGGGGGTGCTTCAGACCATCAAACTGAACAACTTTAATCACTATGGAGCCACACCGAGAAAAAATAAAAAAAATCTGCTGTCACGTATCTGCGGACAGCAGATATTTTTATTTTTTTCGATTCCTGCCCCATACTGAAAGTTGTTCAGTTTGATGTTCTAAACCTTTTAGTATTACTAGGGTGTTTTGTTACACCCTGTATAATGCCCAAAATGTTATAAAATTACATACAATGAGTCTGAATGTTAGAAATCTGAAATCCTCTGAAACTCTTGCAACGAATCCTTGACTATGTTGTCAAAATTTGTGACAATTTTCGCAAAAATGTGAAGCCATTGGAAGCTCGTACATTTGCATTTATCTGCCTGTACTCTTCACGCTATTTAGTATAATTAGTAGAAAATACTTTACAACTTTTGTTAGACAAATCACTACAATTTACTGAACAATTGAGTCGAGGACGCCTTGTCACGGCTAGTGATGTACTTACCTAGCTGTTCGATTTTGGATATAGTTTAGTTTTGTATCCGAAGTTTTTTGGTATAGTGCTTGCTGCCCACGCGAAGAAGAAGGTAATAGTGTAAAAGTTTTAGGCAATTGGCACCTTAGGTAATTGCGGGCACATGAGTAAATAAACACCCCAAAGAGAGAAAGCTTCGGAACAATAGCGCTTCTTCTTCTTATCGTGTGGGCAGAGCCCTGGTTGGACGAGCGCATCACGTGATCATTTAGAACGCTCCTAAAAGCTTCCAAAAGCTCCAAGTCTTTACAGCTGCTTTCGCAATATTATTAGCCCCCCACCTGGCAGCTGGACGACCCACCCCTCTCTTGCCTGATCTCGGCCACCACTCGGTCAAGGCTTTGCTCCATCTGCCGTCTGTTAGATGTGTGTCCTACCCACCGCCATTTTAATCCCTCAATTCTATCTCCGACGTCTTAAACCTTAGTTCGACGTCAAATCGGTCGGTTACGGATTCGGTCGGATATAATTGTTTCAGTCACATCCCTAGTAAAGACACGTATTTTAATTTTAAATACTAAGATTTTGTCTTTTCGAACGTTAATTAGTTAATTATTGTAATTGTTGGCTCACTGCAATCGCTGCTGGTGTCATTCAAATGTTTGAATGCAGAGACTTTGGTAATTTTGTTTACTAGAGAGAGTAGGTCAGACCTACATTATTTTGGTAAATGTCTCTATTAATTGACACGCACTTATAGGTATGTAAACATAGCGACAAATTATATAATTCGGTCATTGTAAAGAATACCTAGCGATTTGTAACACCACTGGCTTTTCGGTGAAGGAATACAACGTGAGGAAACCTGCATGCTTCAATTTCGAGGCATGTATTATACCTACTGTCCATTACAAGTGGCGACGGGCTCACCCCCCGTCACACTTGACAGAGTTTCGGTACTACTAGAGAAACGTGGACGTTCTGATGTTTCGGAATATCTCTGACTACCCCCTCGGGGAATATAGTCGTGAGCATATGCTATGCAACAAACTAGCAAACTTATTACCTAGGTATGTAAACAAATCTAGAAAGTATATTTTATCCTAAATACATCTAATCATCTTATCGATTTCAAACTTTGCAAGTGCATGTAATTCAGAATATTATACAATAATTTGGTACCATCAAGCTGATCTGGAACCAGGAGATGGATACTGGAACTCTTCAATGGGTACTAGCAAACGTCTAAACCTGTGGTATACAGTGAACTGAATCAAATGAGACTAAAGCCATAGTTTTCTTTAAACTTTTAGGGGTATAAACGTTTTCGCTTGAAATTAAAAACATATCGTTACCGCTGGTTAGTAATTAATTAAGTAATTTTACAATAGAAGTTCTTATAATAACTACAATAAAATCGTCACTGGCAAACGAGTAAAAAAATGTACTCTACCTAAATCTCCTCACTTTATAAAAATAATTTAAAACATGAGATTACCTGAACACGTTACCTTGAAAAAGTAACTCATATCTCGCTAAACATCTATCATACAGTTGACATTTCAGTTAAAGATAAAAAAAGATATTATCGCGTAACTAAACAAACCAAATCTTTAACACTAAAGACATAAAGTCGAGATTTACTTTAGTTGCTAATTTTTAAATGAAACTTCTAAGTTTGTTTTCATAAGTGTTTCTTGTATCTTCGGTGTGATAAAGATCTCTGGGATTTCTAAACTTCGGCTCTCTTTTAGGCTCTATCTACAAGTTACGTGCTCCGTCTACACTTACACGATAATATTTGATATCTGTCAAAATTCTGTCAGTCTAGTTCTATTAGCTAAATCAATAGCTGGCCTCCGTGGCATAATGGTTAAGATCATTGGGCTCTCGACGCGGAGGTCGTGGGTTCGATTCCCCCGGGAGACACCTAGTGATATGTCACTTTGTGCGTTTTTCCCCAGTTGGTTAGGACATTGCAGGCTGAATCACCTGATTGTCGGAAAAGAAAGATGATTCCGTGCTTCGGATGGCACGTTAAGCCGTTGGTCCCGGCTACTATCTCTGGTGGTTGGTAGTCGTTACATAAAAACCACGTCAGACGCCGTAAGGCGGTCTGAAAAAACTCTGACACCAGGGCTCTGCCGTACGATAAGAAGAAGAATAGCTAAATATTAGCTTTTCCTAGATTTTTAAAATAAACGAAGATTCACGGTCGGACGTGTTTTGTTCGCGCGCGGGTTAGGTGGCCACGTGGCTCTGCCATATGGTGGCTCAAGTGTGTTTTTGTACAAAAACAATAATTTAGATCACCTAAATATCTATAACTGATATCAAGCACATTTCCCTATTTAAAGTAGACATTGACAAAGTCATCGACAGCACGGCTAAAATTTCTCTGTTATTTTTGTATAATGGAGCCGTTGCTAATCGTACAACTTAGTAGAGGTGACACGATAAAAAAAAAGTCATGCGCCACATGCTGGTAGAAAGAGCACGGATTATCGCTTGATTCTCGCTATGAAAAAAACAATTGTTTTGTGACACTGGAAGGATTGCCTTAAAATCTTTAAAAAAAATTCAGAATCACGAGTTCAAACCTTGTACCGATAATTTAAAAAATAATAATAAAAATAACTAAATAAATAAACCATTACCATGGCCACCGCAAGACAGGCCAGAACCCTAGGTTCTGGACCTCGTGTGGGGACCATTAGCCAACTCCTTATAATACCTATAAAGTATACAAATATTGTTATTTTGTGCGCCTATGTATAAATATAAATGTCTTGCATGATATTACTGTAGCCGTAAGGATGTAATGTAAATGTGTATGTAAATAAATATCTTTTTATCTTTATCTCTTTATCATTATTAGCAAGTCTTGGATGTTTTATACAGGATGTAACAAAACACCCTAGTAATACTTAAGGTAATGCTTCAGACCATCAAACTGACCAACTTTTACTATGGAGCCAACATCGAGAAAAAATAAAGAAAATCAGCTGTCCCGTACAAAACTTCGTACCGACTCGACTAAAATGTATGGGAAAGATGATTTTTTTTATTCTTTCTCGATGTTGGCTCCATAGTAAAAGTTGGTCAGTTTGATGGTCTGAAACTAGTAATACTTAAGGGGATGCCCCCTTAAGTATTACTAGGGTGTTTTGTTACACCGTGTAGATAGATTCACTCAGAAAGGAAACGCGTTCTTGACTTCTACTACTATCTTTGTTTACTGTTCTATAACTAGCGAAGAAAGGAAAATGTGCCAATGTGGTAATAAGAGATTAGTCGTATGATTCACAACGTACGTAACGTAAACATTATGTCAAGTGTAGAGTAGTGCTCTAATAAATGAAATCATTGTCTTTTAAGTGTTGGCTACATAACCAATGTTATTTACTTCATTATCATCATCATCTCAGCCGATGGACATCCACTGCTGGACATAGGCCTCCCCCAAGGATCGCCATAACGACCGGTCCTGCGCTGCCCTCATCCAATGTTTTCCCACCTTCTTCACCAGGTCGTCGGTCCACCGTGTGAGGGTCCTACCCACGCTGCGCTTTCCGGTACGCGGTCGCCACTCGAGAACTTTTCGGCCCCACCGGCCATCGGTTCTGCGAGCAATGTGCCCCGCCCACTGCCATTTAAGTTTAGCAATTCTTTGGGCTATGTCAGTTACTCTGGTTCTTCTGCGGATCTCTTCGTTTCTGATTCTATCTCGCAGGGAAACTCCGAGCATAGCCCTCTCCATTGCCCGTTATTTACTTACTGGAGTGCAATTCAATAAGCGTCACATCGCTGTCAAAAATATCGACGAACTCGCATCCTTCAGATCGTCGGAGGTTGTATATGAGTTTGACACATGAAATTGAAAGCTCGCCGATGTTTTAACGACGCATTTAAGGTTGTGACGATGTTTGCGCTGATAATGGCATTTCCGTTCTTCGACTGGTTCTGTATTTATACCACATTTATACGAAGTTGGATTTTATTTTCAATACTAACCAATCAAAGTCAATGAATTTTTTTAAAAACAATCTAGAAACTAATCTGTATGCTTTTATGTTTTTAGATTTTCCGATTTCCATACAACAAAGTTCAAATACTTAGTACTTTGTTACTTACTTAATAGTTTTAATCAAATACTTTCTGTTATTTTATTAATTAGTTTCTGAGCTAAACGTTTTAGTCTTATCACAATATTTTTATTTGTTTCTTATGCTATGGATTACTTTAATATTAATTCTATGGATTAGCACCACGGTTCAGATTTAGGAAAATTATCGACGACACTTGAAGGCTGTCGTGATTGATTTGCTAGATAGTTAATTTTGTATTTCAGTCAGACTAAGGGTTGCCATTCTTACTTAATAATAACTTTGTATATTAGCGGTCATAAGACAACTATAAGTTAGTAAAACTTCAATAAAACTAGTTTATTTTTCTGATACGCATAACCCACAAATTGAACAACTTTTACTATGGGAGCAAAGCAAACCAATGGTAGCAAAAAAAAATCTGCTGTTTCGTACTAAACTGCAATGCCTACTCGACCCAAATGGTTTGCTCTGGTAAAATTTGTTCAAATTGATGGGTTGACTATCATCTAGAAGTGGCTACATGAGTGCTGTTTATTTACTAATTGTATACAGGGTCCATGCAACTTAATATGCTGACAGTTTTTTAAGAGGATGATCAGACAATCACTCAGAACAACTTTCTCTATGGGACCAACATCGAAATCGCGAAAAAAAAATCTGCCGTCCCATACATTTTGGTCAAGTAGCATTGCAGTTTTGTATGGAACAGTAGATTTTTTTTCGCAATTTCGACCGATAGAGAAAATTGTTTAGCGTGATGGTCTGATCATCTCCTTAAAAACCTGTCAGCATATTAAGAAGGACACTAAATATATTTTTAGCCTATATATCTAAACTATTATAAAACTGTAACAGAAATTTGTCTGTACATTGAAGATATTTACAAAAAAACATTACGACATGGTTTTTACCCGTCCCTGATGCCAAATCACTTTTGGATTTTTTGTCTGTCTGTTTGTTTGTTTGTTTGGGTGTTTGTTTGTTCGAGTATCACACAAAAACTACTGAACCGATTTTGATGAAACTTTTTTTGTTTAATAGCTTATCTGACTTAAAATCTGGTATATAATTTATGCGGACGAAGTCGCGGGTAAAAGCTCGTAGGAATAATATAATTTTGTCTAAAAAAAGTTGGCAACCCTAGTCTGAATTTTCGTTTGCTTTGAGTTCGTGAGTTTTATCATGACGCATTGTAGGTTTTACTGTAACTATCTTCTAATACTAAGTAGGCTTTATGGTTATTACTTCAAGACGGATTGACGCATTTTTGATGCGGATTTTTTAATTAACGTCCTTATCTGTTTTATCATTTGGTTCTTCCACGTTATTTACTGTTGTAATAGTTTCAGAACACGACTACATTTTATTCTTTAACGTTTTCTTTTCTGTTTCTCGTTCCACCTTCAGCTTATTCTTCATTTAATTTTCATTTTCTTAAGTTCGAATGCTTACACTTCGACTATGTGTAGAAAACGTAGGGAGTTGTATCTTTAAAAATATGTAACGTTATCTTGAAAAAGGTACCAGATGGTCGATTGTCAGTTAAGATGCTGATAAAATCTAAAATGAAAATCTAATCTTACCTTGCAGGCGCCAAAAACGTGATTCACAAGTGACACAAACCTACATTTTAGTAACTTTTCTTAAAACTGTAGATTATTAATTGTCTGAAGGTGTTTCTTTATTCTCTCAACTTCCATAATCATCACTTTATTTTAATAGTTCTTGTATTTTGCCAATTCTGCAGCTTTTCCGCATGTGTCTTGAGTTCTTGATACGACACAACATCATCCTTTTCTTTCACCTTTGCTAGATAGAGTTACTCGTATCTATCTAGTCTAGATCTTCCTCTTTCTTACTTCCTTTCTATTTTCCCTTCCAATTTAGTTTCAAAGAAATTTTCATGTCGTATCAAATGTCACTTCTTTTGCAGAGTCGAGCTTGTCGGTGGCTTGTCAAAGTTTGATTATGCGTGCGAGAGCGTCCATTAGTATTGTTTTCAGAATATATTTTCTCTTCAGCCAAGTTGTCAGTAGGTCAACACAGTTATGTTTAACTATCAGGTGATTGTTTAATGTCATCTACAATCTTATCATTACTTGCTCGCATTAACTAGGACGCTGTTTATTTGAGATCGTCTAGTTAACTTATTTGTTTTGTAACTTCAAGCGATTGTTTCTACTCTTGATTTTTACTATAATTTTCCTGTTTTTTTTTTGGGTAGTGTAATATTAGTGTCTTTATTTGTGTTGTAGTTGCAGTATGTTCCAGTATATTGTCATAGTGTCATTAATTAAACAAATAGAGTTTTTTTTTTTTTTTCGAAAAAACGTGTGTGTCATTCATGATTATTTTGTTATTTGTTTTTAATTTCCAGTCCTTGAATTACGAACATAAGCATCATTTTCCTGCATCAGTTATTCATCCTAATGTAATTTTGTTTATCCAGTATGCTATTCAGTGGTTTTCCTTCTTGTGACAAATTAATTATTAATATTGCGTGACGTTTGATTGACAAAACTGTGTTAATACTCTTCTTTTTCTTTTTATCCTTATTTAGTGAACTTATTATACGGATTGTCGTAAATAAATGTTTGATCTCAGAATTGTATTCTGACCGTTAGATTTGTGTTTTTACTCACTTACTTTTCACTTGGTACTTATTTTTGAGACAGGATTGAAAATTTGATCCTTTATGAGAATGTTTTCATGTATAAGTTAAACCTTGTCTTCTGACGGCTTCTCTATTTCATTTGCAATGAAGGTAAATTAAAGGATGTTTGTTTTCAGACTTTCTGGACTTTAATATCTAGTCACCGCTGATGATCCTGGTTATACAAGAGCTAAATTAGTGGGCCAGCGTACTTGACAATTCCTATTTAAACAATTATGTTAATTGCATCGCTGATGTAATTCCATTTTCCTCCAACACCTCGACCATCTATTGTTCTAACTCTATAATTTAACGTAAAGACTAGGCGTTTGTAGTTATCCCATCTAATTGTTTACAAAGTACCAATCAGACTCACGTGTCTTTTGAGACTTTCTAGTCTGATACTCAATGGAAGGTAGGATTGATATGACGTCATTTTGTTCACGTGATCATTGTCTTTTATCGGAATAGGACTTCAGTCACGTGGTTTGCATCCTGCAGAATGAATCTAGAAGTTATTGTATGCCGCATTGATATTTAATCTATATCTATACTCAATACAATCAAGAAAGTACTATTACTTTCATGATTGTACTTTCATTAAATAGTACATAACTACTTAATACTCGTGTTAGACCGCTGATTGTGTTTAAAAACTCGAGTATGTATGGTATATGTTGAAGTACATTACATATCCTATTAAATCCGATCTCAAACGATAAAGGTAGATATCGTATGTAAAATTGCAGTGATAACTTTAGTGTCCTTATGTGAGCATATCGTTCTAATACGTATACAAAAATTACAAACTCTTGTGATTTTTTGACATAGTTTGGAATTAAGTTCATTTATTTATTCGACAGATCTATAAAATAGTAACATTAAATAAAATTATAAATAAAGTGACATAAAACTAAACTAACTAAGGATGTGGCGCAGGTTCGGTCCTTGTGGGAGGGTACCCAGAACGCTTGCCGCATTTCCTCACTGAATGGCTATTCTGATCCGTTGAGCGAGGAAAGTGCCAGCCCTTGAGTCTTTCAGGCGCTTTGACAGGTCTTTAATTGGGTTTGGAATTAGAAAAATAGTTCGATGTATGAAATGAAGAAGCAACTTCATCACACTTTTCATGTCAGTATAAGTACAATGTTTTTGTGTCATAGACAGGATCAATCATGATCCCTAGTAATTGAGGGATGCTGCTGTAGAACGAAACATGTAAACTATATAGAACACCCTACAAAGATTACTTAGAAATGTAATGAATTTTTCTGGGTAACTTCAAATGCTAAAATACAGGAGTGCAATTCACTAAGCGTCACATCGCTGTCAAATACATCGACGAGCTCACAAATGTAACATCCTTCTTGCATCCTTCAGATCGTCGAAGTTTTTATATGAGTTTGACACATGACATAACCATAGCGAATATCGAATTGTCAGCTCGCCGATGTTTCAACGACGAATTTAAGGTTGTGACGATGTTTGTGCATAGTGAATTGCATTCAGCCGTTATTGCCTTGGCATTGCCCTTCAAAAAGTCAATTATCCACTTCATCGCAGGAACAAATTCTCGATCTCCATTCACAATGATTATGCGTGCTACAGTCCGTGATAGTTAATTGTAGTATTTCTAATTGCTTTACGTTTACTCTTCATGGTGCATTTAATTTTGCTATTAACCAGTGGCTTATACTACTTAGTGTACTGTTCAAATTGTTTGGTTTAAAGTTTCTGGTTCGTTGTTGGAGATCTTCTTTATTCGTACCTCTCGTGAATGTTCCTTTATCATTATCAATCAGTTTTAGTCCACCGCTGGACACATCATTTCGCTCGGTCCTGTTTTTTGTTGATGGTCATTCTACTAGCTAATCATTGAGCTACCATTTATAAGTGATTATATTTACCTTTTTGTGACTTTTTTGTTTTCCCTATTCATTTTCTCATCATTTCTAAAAGCTCTTGTCGGTAGAGTATTTAACATCCTTTCTTCTTTCTCAAAAGGCCTTGATTCATGAATATGACTTCATTCGATGTTAAACCTGTGTTTTCTTTGAAATGAGCTAAATAATCTTTCTATGTCTTCTTGTCCTCTTCCACTCTTTATTTCCCTTAAAAAAAAATCTACATCGATTCTATCACTAAACGTTGTGTATTTTTATATACATTTTATATTGTCTTTTATTATAGTAAATCGGGTAATTGTTTTTTATGTTTCAAGTAATGTAAATGAATATGTTTGTTTCATTGTTTTCAGTTACATTGTTATACATAGCTACTTCTGTGATTTGCTACAGGTAATCTTTACTTTGCGAGTTACGAGAATTTTATTTACTTTGTTCTTGCGGTTTTAGCTCGAGAATGATAATATTAATATCTAGTTCGCTCTTGGAAGTTAATTTAAAAGAAATAGAGCAGTATACTTGTACAGCCGCGTTTTCCTCTTTTAACCTCTTAAGAACTTATTTAAAAAAAAAACGTTTCGATATCAATTCGGTAGAGACTAGTAGAGAGCCTTTCATTTCATTTCATTTATTTACTTCCAGTAACAATATACATGGTGTCGGAATTACATTACTTAATATACCTACGCTTATTATTAGAAAAGTCCATATCTCTTTGGTGGGAATATAAACCGTATCATATTCCGTTTCCCTGGCACTCGGTGGATAAACTACAACGTATTACTAGGTACTATTAAAAGTTTATTGCTCAGATTAAAACCCAATGTGTCATACATAATTATTATACAAGCAAAGGTGTTTCCCTAATTTAACCCTTAAGAGGATAACGTTTCTCATGGGCAGAACCATTAATAAATATGAAACGTTGGTAATAAAGTACTATTAAAATTTCCTTCCTTAAATAAAATATGTAGGTATAGCGTACGTACGTAAAATGCCACGTCATACGAAGTAGGTCACCATGTCAGATTTAGTATAGTCTTGAAGGCATATCTTTATGATTGATGTTGATTAATAACAAATTATGTGTACATAATTATGGTACCTTTAACGACAAATTATTTAATTATATTGATTAAGAAAACAAATCTTAATATTTTTTTATTTGCGTCATTTAAATCAGGAAAACGTATTTTTTCAGTCAAGTTTTACGTCATACACAATATAAACTCACAACCATAACCCCTTTCTAGGTTATCATTATGCAATAAGATGTTTTCTTATTCAAGATATTTTATGTGCATGAGTGTCAGCGAATCAGATTCCAGAAGGAGAAGGTATCTAACACTCTCCTTTTTTAATTTGATCGAACGGGGAACCATTACGATCAGTCGATCAGAGATAAAGTAAGAAATAGAGACCGTAACTGGTAACAACAACGTGAGAACATCAGAGATGTTCATGATGCCTTATGAGATTAGAGGTATGACACCGATGAGGATTGGTATAATTCGAAGTCGGGAATCAATTTTTTTTTTATAAAAGTTGGGTTTGCTCTTGACCTCAATCTAGTCCTCTGGACAAAGATGGGGTCGAAGATGTATCGAGCTTACCCAGAAGAAGCCTATTCACTCGTACTGGAATCGGGTTGTAAGCGTTCGGGAATACTGACGCAGGCAGGGCACATGACATTTATATGGTTCCCAACGTGGATTCTTCTACTACTTATATCTATTCTACTTTTAATTAAAATTGGGAAAATGTGATACAAAAACATAATAAAGGATTAGGCTAAATTGATTGATGCATTACTATCTTAATGCTAAGGAATTCGTATGGATAAAGATAATTATAAACGGCATGAAAAACTAATTGAGTGTGAAACGTGAAATTTAAATTTTTCTGATATTCAAACTGGGTCGGTTGAGTAATTCGTTCTTTTTAGGATTTTGAACGAAACACTTGGTACACAAAATTAAAGGTATTTGTTTTATACAAAATTACTAAATGTTGATTACACTTTTTTCTAAGCACACAAGTTTATTACATCTCATCTACTATTACAATTCTACGCTAAAAAGATTTGTTTCACTTCTGATAGTGAGATCATTAACCAAACACACGTAATAAACCAAATGACGACTGCTGAACCAAAATTCCGTTCTTTTTACGTTACCTTAATATCAAATATTTGGTCTGTAACAGTAACATTATCTTTGATAAGTCTTATCGTATTCTTGGCTATCAGGTGTCATGCATCATCATTCATCATGTTGAAATCTTGACGTGATTCCGATGCTAAAGAACGTGTGCCATTTTGATAATCATTGTCGTTAGGTACAGTCTTTTCTTTTCCCAAAAAATCTTTCCTTACATAATATCTTGTTATATAACCGTTTTTATCTTCAATGGTTTTAATGTCTTCTCCTAGATTTGGGAAATCTACGTCACAAATCCGAAGATATTTCTATATCTAAATTATAATTGCATGTGATTAAAATATCAATGTATCAATCATTGCATTATTATATCAGGAAATTTAACAAGTTTATTGATAATTCTTTTTACAGTGACGCGTAGTATTAAAAAAACAGTATTATTAAAAACAGTGATTTAAAGAAAGTGTGTGAAACCAGTATTATATGGACTCAAAAAAGTGATATTTACAAAATGTGCTGCAGAAGTGGTTTGAAATAGTGATAACAATGAGGTGACGAATGTTAAGGCCTATTGGCTGAAGGGCGAAGAAAACAAACATTCCTTTATTTAAAATTGTAACCAAGGGCCCGACGGAGTCTAGCAAGGAACTGTGCAAAATGACCAAGGGCCCTAGGAAAGTGAAGCTAGTCATTGTAGTCAACAATAAGAAAGAGTGAGTATTAGCTTTAAGTTTTATAATTTACTATTTCATATAATTATTTCTGAGACTGCGGCTACAAGCGGATGAAAAGATATATTCTAAATAATATCACATAGACAGCTTTCTGGCGTCACAATTTTTTGAGTGTACCACCGCATCGGAAGATGTTCAGTTGTAGAGAAGATGCGAAAAATATATACAGGGTGTAACATAAAATGGGACAGTCAAAGGGGTGCTTCAGACCATCAAACTGAACAACTTTCTCTATGGGACCAATATTGAAATCGCGAAAAAAAAAACAGCTGTCCCATACAAAACTGCAAACATAACTCGACGGAAATGTATGGGACAGCTGATTTTTTTTTCGCGATTTCGATATTGGTCCCATAGAGAAAGTTGTTCAGTTTGATGGTCTGAAGCACCCCTTTGAGTAGCTGTCCCATTTTATTGTACAACCTGTATAATTATACAACGTGTTAATGAATGAAAAACAAAACGCAAAACTAGAACGTAGTTTGTTTAGAATCGAGAGCAGAATCGAATTATCGTGGTTTCAACATAGGTAATTTTTTTCAAAATATTAATTACTTTTTTTTAAATTAAAAATTTACTGAACCCGATGTCAATTGTCAACCCACCACACGGGTACATCACCCTACTACCCAAACAAGATTCTTAAAATGTATGTATGCATGAGTACGTTAGTGCTTTCATTCATTGCTGAAATGATAACAAATAATTTTTGCCTCAAAACTTAATATGCGAATAACTTTAAATCTTAATTATCAAAATAATGAAATTATTATTTCAATCTAATTATTTTGTTATAAATCAGTTGGGGTGTATGAGGTTTTGCGTTAATTCATTAACACGTTGTATAGCGTATCATTGTCAAGACTCAAAACCAGACATTTTGTTTATTCATTTTAGTTGAGTTATACTTTAAAAAATCTATAGTTTCATTAAAAAAAAGTTATTTCTCAAACATGCTTGGAAATGTGAGCATTATTTTGACAACCTTCTTCGAGATAAATCGAAATTGCTGTACTGGCCAACTACATGCGCGCAGCGGCCGGCAATGTTTGTATGAAAATCCATATCTGTCGTGTTTTGCGGCCAAATAAATTACATAGTAAACTCATATCTGTCGTGTAATTTAAAAATGGAACGATCTTTTTCTCCTAAACATGGCGACCAAGGAGGTAACTCAAAAAAGGTTTTATTTAAATTTCGAACTAACTTGCAAATAGAAAGCTGTTTATTGAAAAAAAAAACAAATTGTTGTTCGTTGTTCGTCATTGATTTTGAAAAGAGTTTTAATTTCCGCGAATTATTTGAGAAAATTTACTGTTTTCATTTCCGCGCATTATTTGAGAAAAGTACTATACAAGCCTTGGCCACAACTAGGCATTGATGGACTTACGTATGTGTGCCTCGGCTTCGCCTCGGCCCACATTTACACGTTCGTCCATCAATGCCTCTGTTGCTGGCCGCTGCAGTAATGTACTATAGTTTCATTGTAACGGTGATAGTTAAAATTAATTTTAGTTTAAATTTAATTTGCATGAAATCGCATTTAACTTTAATGTCACGCAATCAAGTAAATAAAAAAAAACTTTAATTAAATATAACAAGATGGTCACCTTGCTTATTAATATCGCCGGATGCAAACGATTTCACACCTATTACCCCACGTAATTAAGTCGATGTTACGATAGCATTTGCATATAATAGCTTATGTATTTACGATTGTTCATTCATAGGATCTCCATTGATGTTTGATAGTAAATGCTGTAATATGTATAAATATTGTGTGAGGTCTTTGTTTTATATATTTTTTGCTGCAATTTATAATGTTATGATCTTTTAATAGCTTCCTGAATTCTGGTTTTCTCGTAAATGCTTATTAGCGTTTGTCTTCCATTGAAAAAATTTCCATCTGAGATGGTTTTGACCCATGCTTCTCTTCATTCATATGCAATCTCTTTATTTTCTTTGTGGTGTGATCAGAATATTACCTACCACGCACATGGGCCCAGTTTGGATTTGTAATGGCAAGTTCGTGGTCAAATAGCTGTCAGAGTATGGGACTTTATGGGACGTACTGAATATGCTTTGTAATTTAGAATATCGTTTATACTGAAAATATAGTCGGCTACTGTGTTTTAAGTATTATCTAAAGCTCTTTAATTGGGTTTTATGTATTCACGAGCTTTTACCCGCGACTTCGTCCGCATAAATTATATACCAGATTTTAAGTCAGATGATAAGCTATCAAACAAAAAAAGTTTCATCAAAATCGGTTCAGTAGTTTTTGCGTGATACTCGAACAAACAAACGACCAAACAAACAAACAAACATACAAACAAACAAACAAACAAACAGACAGACAAAAAATCCATAAATTGGTGATTTGGTATCAGGGACATCTAAAAACCATATCGTAATCTTTTTTTTGTAAATATCTTCAATGTACAGACACACTTCTGTTACAGTTTTATAATAGTTTAGATAAGGTAATAAGTTTCTTCGAACTTATTATGTTATTTTGCCTTTGTCATTTGGTTAAAAGTACGGATTTGTTATTTGATATTCCTTTTTTGGTGATTCTACTCGTACCTTCCACCGCACAACTAGTTTTAGTTTCTTTGCTATTTTAATTGTCTGTCCAGATTTTTAAAACAATAATTTATGAATACTTTGGTATCTCCGTCAGATCTTTATCATCATCATCATCAGCCTTTGAATAGTATGTTTGTCTCACGAATAAGGATGAGATAACGCTATATACGAATATTTAAGTTTCAATTGCAGTGCTAAAATGTTTATTATCATTAAATTATAATGCACTTGAGCATCACTTGAGCATAAAATCATTTATATCGTCATAAAATTTATGAACTTTGAAGGATTGCACTGCCTTGTATCGTGAACACAGTTCGTCAATTTATTCCCCACTTAGTTCTTTATGTTCTTGGTCTAACAACTCTTCGGTTTTGACATTTATTATAATTAAATTGTCATCATCATTGTCATTGCATTTCCGTTGGCTATTGTGGGAGTCTTCTCACGCAAGCTTTAATTCGAATGTTTTATTTTTAATTATTTCTTCAGTAGTTTTGCCTTTTAGTGTAATTTAATTTTAATATTTTCAATATCTCCACCACCATATTTCAATATGAGTTTACAAGCTCTATCCAGCTTAATGAGGCGTCGCCAATTTTATTAGACGGTGCCCAACATTTTGGGCATCGGAGAATCTAGTCGTAAAGCATACTCTTATCAGTTTGAATTTTAGTGACAGGTTCTTTCCTTAGTTAGAATTTTCTCTTGGCTTCGCCCATGTCATAACTCGTTTTGTTTTTACTTAGGATTATGGTTGCCAGGTGATTTTTTCCGTAAAGTCTGACAGAACCATTGAATTATGACAAGCTGGACATTTGGGTTTTAAATTGCACCTGTCTACTCTCATTCATTCATCGCCTTCTTCTATAGATTCGATGGCATGTTATTCTAAATGATCCCAGCCCATCATTTTGCCACACGAAAAGCACTAGTCCATTTGCTGTGTTCGGGCAAGAAGGGCAAGAGAGGGTCATAGTTTCAGGATCAACACCGCATTCACACCTGATGTCCGACCCATCATTCTCTCCACCTGACAATCACAGTATAAAACAGCCAGAAGTGGTGCAGAGAGGACCTTATTAGCATAAGCCCTGTTGTCTATTTCTTGATTCACAGTCATTCATTAATACTTTTGTTACCACAAAACGAAACAGTGACAACGTTTAATACGGAAATATGACCAGCATTCAAACGCGGTAGTTACTGTAACTGGCGACTCTCACGGGACGATTTGCGACGTCCTTGGACATAGGAAGAGCATTATTTGACGCGCGAATGGAAGGCCGGCGATGGTGCAAGTCATTGGAGGCTGTTGTTTTTGCTTCAGACACATTGTTTCTATTTAAATATGCACCATGGTTGTTAAGATGTCTGTTGAGCATCGTTGAAAATCTTGGGTTCTTGTAAAGTTAAAATTGCTATTTGTGGTGACAGTTTTTGGACGAGGATCTCCTAATTATTATCATTGTTGTTATAAGCCTACCGAGATAGCAAATCTTGTTAAAATGACAGTATAATCCTAAATATACCTTAGAATGTCGTCATTTTCTTCTTCGTTGACATCGCTTAGCTGTCTGAGAATATTCATCCCAATGCAGAATATAAAACTCACGTGTATAGACCAGGTAAAGCCTTTAATCTAAAGCGGCTTTTATTACTTCTTGCTTCAACCATAGGCAATTGTGAAGTTTTGTTAATTATAAATTCTTTTGAACTTAATTTTAGATTAGACTGCCTTGACCTAATTCTCTTGTTTTTAATCATCTATATGTTTATTTATTTTTATTTATTAGCCTACTTCATCCCACTGCCGGGCAAAGGCCTCTCCCTTGCTTTTGCACTCGTTCCTGTTTTGGGCAACCTCTGGCCGCTGGTCGTCCAAATTATCCTGGTCATCCCGCCAGCTCTTCCTGGGCCGACCTGGACGCCGCCGACCGTTTTCGGGGATCCATAGATGTAAACTCATTAAATTCATAAAGTCTACAATTTGATTCATCATTAACAATCATCCCAATTCTTAAACTTAATCAGCCCTGACAGTACGCAATGATTCATCAAAAGAAGTTCGCGTGAGTCCATTCATTAATTCATTCCGTTCATCACTTGTACCACGCATAACAGCGGGTTAATTGGCATAACCTCATCTGTGGGAACTATTTCAGCGATTATTGAATATTTTGTGGGTTTTTATGTCATTGTTGTTGCTTAGGATGAGGGTAATCAGCTTGTAAAGTGTTAACAGATTTATGCACACGCACAAAGGCATAGTTTAGGCGTAAATTGAGGCAATTTTAGGCTAGCATTTGAATGTGACATAAAAGTTACACTGACCTACTTTTGACCCGCGACTTCGTCCGCGTGGATTACACCTTTAGGAGTCGATTTTCGAAAAATCCATTCTTAGTCCACCCCTAAATCCTCCGTAGAATCATTAGAATATATTCGTGTTTCTATCTTCAGCGGTTTAAGCTGAGCGTTGTCTGCCAATCAGTCAGTCAGTCACTGAACTCTTTTATAGGTATATTTTATGCCATTTGGTGTCAGTTTTCGAATAGCACCGTCGTCGGTTGTCGTAATAGGCGACTAATTCCTTCAACCGTCTCACACATCTTTGACGCCCAAACTGTCTGGCTGCCGGATTTAGCACTGCATCTGACCCTATCTCTGATAGTATCGGTCGTCCGTTCCATCAGATATAGGAGGGTAAGGACGAGAGAGTGCATCTGTGTATAGAGCGTACATATATGCACTCCAAAATATCCTGTGTCAAGTACGTAGAAAGCGACTTATGAGCGTGGAAGAGGCGAAAGAGGTGTGTCAGGATTGTAGCCAATGGTGATCAATTGTCTCTGCTTACCCCAATGGGACATAGGCGTAAATATATGTGTATATGTCTCTATGTACAAAAGATACCAAGGGTAGATTCTAATGTCCATGAAAAATACCATCCCACATCATGTTTTATATGACCAGCACGTGTATTATTAGCTTAATGACGGGAAACAGACCTGACTTCCGCGTGAAACGCAGCCGTCACTGTCCGAGATGACCATTATTACTGCGCCTGCGCTGTCTGTTGACGTTCCATGTCACTAGGTGTGTACTCGTTTGAGGTAGGTTCAAAAATATGGACCTACGATCTACTCTTGGTACTGACGAGGCATGCATACATAGGCAGAATTTTCGCATCGTTATCTGCGCATGTATACATAGACTGCATGTATGGACTATTTTGATCAGTGCTTGCATACTCTTTTTCTAATTGACCTCTTTCATAATTAATATTATACCCGTCAGTATAGGCTTTGCCGTTTTTCCTCTCTCCTGTGTTTGTTGAATTGTATTTAACTAATCTCTTCAAGGTAATCATTTCTTTTATATTGCCTGTTAAGTGATCCACTGCTCGGAGACAAACAACCTATCTTCATCTTTTCTAACCCTATCGCTTTCCAATCTTGTCTGTAATATGCAAACATTGAACTAGATTCCTTTTTGTTGGTGAATTGGACAATGTTTGCATCAGTGACTAGGCAATTATTAATTATAGACTTATATTGATAGAAAGTTTATAGGATCTTACCTAAAGCCGAAGATGTCGCCCAGAAAAGAAGGGATTCTAGGTTAATGTTCCGGCACAAGATCAACATCAAGAATATATCTTTATTCAAAACAAAACAAGATTTTTCACAAATAACTTTTTAACGCCTATTACCGCGTCAAAAATGTTATCGCTGCTGAGAAGATGCAGCCAGAAACTCTTGTTGCACCGTGATCGTTATAGCGCTTTCATGAATTTTGAATGAAATTTCTGTCTGTACGTGATTCAGTACAAAATATAGATAACTATCACGATAAGACTCAAAAATCCAAAATCAAAACATAAACGATGATTTTATAATCCAGACAGATTAGCTACACGCAGTAGTCTTTAAAAATGCAATGATTATATTATATAATTCTTCGATAACAGTTGACTAGATTGTAAAAAGTAAGGCGCCATTAATCTTATCTTGAGAAATTATCGATGGACAGAATTTAAAGGATAGAGGAAAAGTACAGTAAGATTATTTATGGAGAGACGTAAGTTTTGTAAACATTAACAGTAGTAGAAGTATAGCAGACTAGCTGTTACCCTTTTTATGTATCAATGTGTCAATCCAGAACATATACTATCAGGGTGCCAAATTTTATCCAAATCCGTTCAGCCGTTTATGCGTGATTCAGCTACTAAACATACAAATATTCAAACATCGTCACAAACTTTCACATATATTATATTAGTAGGAAGAATTGATAGGTGCTGGAGAAAGGAAGAGCCGCACCTTAGTTTGTGGATACTGCAACTTACAACTAACAAAATCACACCCGCGGAATTACTAGCATATCTCCCGCATTCAGTTTCTCGGACGATATGATCATCATCATCATAGCCAAAAGACGTCCACTTTTAGACATACGCCTCTCCCAAGGATCGCCACAATGACTGGTTCTACGTTGCCCTCGTCCAACGGTTTCCCGCCACCTTCATCAGGTCGTCAGTCCATCTTGTCTATAACGCTGTGCCATCCGGTACGCGGTCTCCACTTGAGAGATTTTCGGCCTCATCGGTCATGTGGTTCGGTTCTGTTCTACAACTCTACGAGCAATGTGCACCGCCCATCACCACTAGAGTTTAGCGATTCTTCGGGCTATATCGACTACCTTATTTCTTGTACGAATCTCTTCATTTCTGATTCGATCTCGCAGGGAAACTCCGAGCACAGTTCCATTGCCTTTTGAGTGAATCTTAGCCTTTTTATGAAGCCTTTACTAAAGTGAGTGACCACGTCTCAGTTCCGTATACTTCAGAAGATATACTTTAAGCAAAAACCTCAAAGACACGGTTAGCAACCAAAGATAATGCATGTAACAGATTTCTATAATAGGGTGACGTACACCGGCCTTGTCATCAAGCATGCTAACGCGGGCGTCACGCGAGAGACGCTTATGAAAATCACAAATACCATTAGATGTCTTGCGACGAAGTTTCAAGTGTTTACTGTAAAACTCACGAGACAAGACATGGGCTTCGATACCTCAATCTCAAAATACATACATTAAAAGAACACAAAAGAGGTCGTAAAATTTCGGACTAGAGCAAATGACCAACAGATCACTGAATATTTAGCTATTGACCCAAACATATAAGGCTTATATGTTATAAGCGAAAGACTCTATTCATTTTTGGGATGGTTAGGAATATTGCTACCACTGTCAGTTTAAGCATGCAGTTGTAGTTAGTTAAATTAACACTCCATTTTGTCACGGTCCGATTCTAGCCATAACTTCACATCACAATCTAGCAAATCTCCAAAACCAATCCATCAAAATTATTCATTTCTGCTTCTATCATCATCATCATCATTTTTTATCTTTCATCTTTTTTTTATCTTGGTGTTTTTAACGTTATTCATAAGGTTAAGGTTGCAAATTTTAGGTAGGTATATTTAGTTTTGTTTGTATTATAACTCCTGCCATTAATTTCTTGGTCCATTTGCATACGATCGCCTGGAAATAAATCAATAAAATTATTGCCTCAAACACAACAAAACATTAGTAAATGAAAAAGCTTATTATAAAACGAAATGTATTATAAAGTTTGATTGATTGATGATTAAGATTATTTACGAATAATTAGCCTAAACTAATGTCTGACGATAAAAATAATTGTGTAGAACCAATTTCATACAAGCTTTTGCCCGCTACTTCAATTGCGTGATCAAGTAATAATAACTTTTACGGTTTAGAAGATACAGTCCTCTGAAGTTAAGACGGACGGACGGACGGACAAAGTAGGCTTAGTAATAGGGGTCCCGTTTTCGCCCTTTGGGTACGGAATCATAAAAAAGGTCGTCGTGTGCATTCCCACGAGATATGGTCCCAATCCCAAGCATACTGGCAGCGTTCCCCCTTTGAATAGTCAAGCTAATTGATTGGCTGAGGAAGCTGCTGCGGTCACCGGTGGTCCCGAATCACCATCTTCAAATGTGTAGGAAATTCAATTATACTTGCATACTGCGAATTTCGATTACCTCCATTACTAACTTATTCAACGTCTTTTAAAAAGTCACCAAGGATTATGACCCGTGTAATATAGCTCTTTATTTTCACCACGATGCACCGTACATTAATTAAACCGCCGAAACCTGCTTTTATATTCAGCATGCCGTGCCGTTGCAATGTTGCGATTTTTTTGGCACGGACGCGTTCGCAATGCTAAATCCTCAATCGGTCGTTTGGAGGCTACTGGCGGCTCTGTCATTACAGGATAATACCGTTGTTTACTATTGTATTGCGTTTGCGCAATATGTGATTGATTGCGTTTATGTTTGTTCAGATCATGAACTGTCATAATCATATTTTTATTTTTTAAATATTATCATGGTTTGAATGTATTGAACCTGACTGTTTTGCGAACATTTCTATGTTAGTACCTAATTTAACCATACTTTAAGATGACATTGTACTATTACCTATTATTCATTATCTTACCAATGCTATTATTTTTTCCTACTATATTATTTCAATTTGACGTAGATTATTAATCAATTATTATTGTTGCCTTTTATTCTATTTTATTCTATTGTATTCTCAAATTAATTAAATTCAATTACATCTATTTTAACAATTATAATGGACAATTGCTGTGCCCTAACAGGGTCCCTGAGATGTACTATACCTATCTTTAAGACCTGTAAATTTTACCTCAAGGATGCAATAAAGATTACAATTACAATTACAATTACAATTACAATTACATAAAGTTAAGTAATCTTTTTTTATTGATCTGCATGTGGAAAGGGGATCTATATGCCACACATCCATGTCTTCAATGTCGGCATATAAAATCTTTGTCTTTAATTTGTTGAGAACGTTTGTTATCCAGTTTGAAAGTCCCAGGTCACTTTATCCATAATTTATAACGCTCCTGTGTTATTATCTGCTTATTAAATTAATTTCTTCTTTCCGTCATTCTTAAATCAGTTTGGTAACTTGGTGTTTTTATAACTTATCGAATATTTTGCTGCTATTCTTCTCAATTAGTCTGTCTTTTGACTTTTCTTTTCTGATTAACAAGTCCGCGAACCACCTGATGTTTTCATCAATTGTCTCTACTAATACTTTGTTTATTTGAGAGTAATAGAATATCAGACTTGCTAGTCCATGGAAATTTTGAGATTTTGAATGTGTGATTTCATTTCGCATGTGTCGTTTTGCGTATAGATAAGTCATTTTCGTATTGTTACTTATGTCATCATCACTTTACCTGTATGAGACATCATTGTGAAAATTGAGATGCCTAATAGTAGTATACCTGCTTTGAAACAGTGCGACGATATCAGTAACCATCATTTATCAATTTATTTAGTTACTCTCCATGCAGTGTCCTCCATCCAGATCTCTTGTCAGATATTTCCCTCTCCTCTTCAGAATGTCAACTAGCATTGTCAATAACTTGTACAATCATAGATCGGCGTGTTACTTCAAGGGTTAGATAAGGGAGTCTGCCGTTATCTTTTCTATTTGCTATGATAACGACACTTGAAAACTTCCCAATTCTATGACTTGTTTGATAGCTATTGCGTTTGTACTTGGCCTAGTTTTGTACATCTACAGGGTGAAATTGATATCATTGGCATCCTTTTAAACTAAGAGTCTACCCATCAAACTGAACAACTTTTACTATGGGAGCAAACCGATCGGAGCAAACAAAAAAATCTGCTGCCCCATACTAAACTGCAATGCCTACTCGACTCAAATGTATGCAACAGCAGATTTTTTTTATTGCTCCGATCGGTTTGCTCCCATAGTAAAAGCTGTTCAGTTAGAAGGGTAGACTCTTAGTTTAAAAGGATGCCAATGACATAAATTTCACCCTGTATATGTACTTTAATCTAGGTATACAATAATTTGGTAATGAATAAATGACGAGGGTTTCAAGAAGCATTATAACAAAATCTGACAACATAAAAGAGAGACTAGTTTCTAGATTGTGTCTGAAAAATTTCGTTGACTTTAAAAGGTTTGAAAATATTATCAGTCTTCCTTTGTATGGAGCGCGCTCCGAATGTATATCCCCGAAGTGGACCTTGCTACTTCCATTCATTCAAAAGAAAGTTGTATAAAAGATTCCGACTGCCCCAAAAGGGAATGCTGTCGTAAGTTTATCCACATACGTCATTTATCTCAAGTCGTGTCCATTCCATACATATCCATTCACCAACAACACAGCAACGAGTCAACCTTGACCCCTAATTTAAGCCAATAACAACATGCACGCTTCTGAATTGATCCTTATGTCATATACAATAAGAGACACGAGCACGTTTTAATGATTATGATTTAGTGTCTAGTAAAAATTGGGAATGAGGCGTATTTCAAATGCAGTAAAATTAAAAGTCATCAGATGGCGTTAGTAAAGGAAAACGCCCTATCCCGTTTCGCCTCAAAAATGGTAAAGAAGATTGGCAGATTTGGATCCAGCCATTTTTACGAAAACTAAAAGCTCTTCAGGACGGCGGTCATAATTATTATAAACAGAAAAAGTTAAGGCATTTTTTAAAAAAAACTTTCACATCTCTAGAAGTCCGGATTTAAAAGTAGAAATTAGTAGTAAAATAGACAAATCATCCAAAAAGCAGTAGTAAAACGCATCCACGAAAGCTATTTTCGTCTAATATTATCACTGAGGTATTTTTTGGTCGTTTCGGAATGTTTCGGAATAGCTTGGTTGAACTGATAGTTATGGTTGATAGTGATGGTAATTTCGTTTACTTCCATTATCATAATATTATACGGTTATCGTGAATTTTCATTAAAATAAACACAATGAATCCGTAGACGATTGAATGGACTATCTAATAAGAAAGATTATGACTTTCACACTCTTGCTACAAAAGGTATCATAATATGGAGAAATACCTTTCCCCCAACTTTTACAGGTTACAACCAATTAACTTTTTTGTTAGTTTTGTGTCACTCTACACGTATTACTAAGTTTCATTCATGTACGGGACCTCTAAATCTGGGTCTCAAATTACATGGCCGTCTGCCAAAATTCTTTGTATTTTATAAGAAATGCCACGATAGAAAAGGATAATTCCCATTTCCTTGGAAAGCACGATATTCCTCCTATCCTGTGTATAATTTCAGCCTTAATGCTTTATCTCTTTTATATCTAACTAGTAACGCTAACTTTACGTACGCGCATGTTTAGCTATTGTCTTCTAAATCAATAACCAGTCGTAGCCTAGTTAATAGCATGTCGTGATCTATGGACAAGTACTGTTTTATAGTAAATTTACATACTCGAACGTACGAGATGGGTGTTTCTTTCACTATTGTTGAAAGCCAGAGGAGAGGACGTAGGCGATGTTTTATGAAGAGTTATTTTTGAATTTTACTATAGATCTTTACCTACAGGGATAGATTCATGACCGTATTTCCTCAAGGGGCGGTCAGAAACATAGCTATAATTTTGGTGGCACATAAATATGTACGGACAATGGCCTCGATTCGGAGTGTACCACGACTAAACTAAACTAAATGTATTCCTGTCACTTTCTAAAATAAGATTAAGAAAAGAGACAGAAAACCAACAGCTGACTTTAGTGCTGTCAAAGTGACATTAAACGCCCAAAAACGACTTAAATAAGATGGCGTACATTATGATGGCATCTTATTTTGCGCATTTAACGTCACTTTGACAGCACTAAAGTCAGCTGTTGGTGTTCTGTCTCTTTTCTTAATCTTATTTTAGAAAGTGACAGGAATACATTTAGTTTAGTTTAGTCGTGGTACACTCCGAATCGAGGCCATTGTTTACTTAATGAATGAAATGATGTTTGTGTCGCGTAACCAATTTTTATGGCTCTTTTTATGGAAAAACTATTTCTTTTACGCACTTTGCCTGTTTTCAGTAGTCAAATTAAATTAAATTAAATTACACTCCAAAACAAAACATATTTGAATAAACGACAAAAAATTACCTTAATGATCTCATTTAAGTAATTTTTTGTCGTATGGAAAAACTATTTCTTTTACGCACTTTGCCTGTTTTCAGTAGTCAAATTCAATTCAATTACACTTCAAAACAAAACGCATTTGAATAAACGACAAGATGTTTTGATTTGAAATCGTCGTTTTCTAGAGTAACATTTTTTTCCCAAGTTTGATTATGGTGGGCCATTATTTAGCCCAAGGGCATTGAGCAGCTTGGCACTGGCAGCCTTGTGGGTGGTTTGATGGTCTGAAGCTTCCCATCCCCACCGTAGTATAAGTTCAAGTTTACAAAAATAGATCAAAAGAACTAACGAAACTCTTTCTTTGTTGCAGCCCCCCCACATTTAAGACTCTGACGCCAACATCGCGCACCCAGCTCAAACAGCAGTTGATGCGAGAACATGCGCAGGAGCAACTGCGCAGAGAGTCTCTACAGGTAAGCTTTATAGATCGTTACGACACCTTTACAAGCATATGCTCTCGACTATACAAACTTATTCCTTTTAGGTAATTATAAAATTGATAAGTTAAAAGTAATGTCTACAGGGTGAAATTGATATCATTGGCATCCTTTTAAACTAAGAGTCTACCCATCAAACTGAACAACTTTCACTATGGGAGCAAACCAATCGGAGCAAAACAAAATCTGCTGCTGCATACGTTTGTGTCGCGTACGCATTGCAGTTTAGTATGGAACAGCAGATTTTTTTGTTGCTCCGATCGTTTTGCTCCCAAAGTAAAAGTTGTTCAGTTTGATGGGTAGACTCTTAGTTTAAAAGGATGCCAATGATATCAATTTCACCCGTAGACATTACTTTTAACTTATTAATTTTATAATTTATAATTAGATATCAATTTCACCCTGTATTACGAAACCTTGCACCATCTCGGTATGTATTCTGCAGCGCGATTTGACAAACTATATTACTCTTTCTTATATTACCTTATCTTCTTTCTTTTCTATTTACGTATTGCACCCACTGTCCATTATAAGTGGCGAGACGGGCTCACTCCCACTGGACAGAGTTTCAGCACTACTAGCGAAACGTGGAAATGTAGTCGTGAGCATATGCGTGTATTGCTTTCTTTTATTTTTTTCTTTTCTTTAGCATATTCAAAGTGCTTGCTTTCCATCCGCCACAGATAAGAACTAGGCGAACGGATGTAGGGGAGTATAAGTGTAACCTTGCGAATTGTCATCTTTGCTTACTAGCTTATTGTTTATGAGATGTGGGGAGTAGATACTGAACTAGTTATGTGCTGTTATACTAAATTATTCATGTTAGGCCGAAGATAGGTTATCTCGTCTTGTTCTTTATTCCAGGCTCGACTGGACATGGACTCGGTTGGTCATTAGACCAACTTTTTTTAAATTAAAAATGGGTTTGTTCTTGACCTCAATCCAGTCTTTAGGACAAAGATGGGGTCGAAGATGTAGCGAGCTAATCCAGAAGAAGCCTATTCACTCGTGCTTTAAAGGAATTCGGGTTGTAAGTGCTCAGAAATACGCAGGCAGGGCACTCTACTCCTTGGCTGTGCGCATTATAAAAGAATCAGAAAGGCGCTTAGTGCGGATAAGTGGGATATCAACCAAGAAGGGGTGGGATCCCGCGGTGCGTCTGGAAGTCCAATAATAGAAAGGGGAAAGCGGGATAAGCTCATGTAGCTCTTGGGCACACTCACCGAAGTAAAATCTGTAGAAGATCGACAAGCAGGCTACTCTGCGGCGGTGGGCTAGGCTATGAAGCTTGGTCTCCACCAGCTTACTGTCGCCAATGAGCCTCCTGGCTATGCGTTCATCCGAGCTTAGCTTACTTGTATAATAATGTTATATTAAACCATTCTCTATCAGTGATCAAATACAAAGCGACTTCTTATTAATCCGCGATAGCAGTCAGAATTGCATTCACAAGAATTTTTGGCAACCGTTTTTTTGGCACCCTTGAATCTTAACTCTCTTTTTACTCAATTTTCAATGTCTAAGCTGAATATACCTTATTGGTTTGCGATAAAGTTTAGTTTAGAACGAATTTTATTGGACATGTACATGACAATCACCAATACAAATTGTAATGTCAGTCTAATCGCGTCTATATTTACATACCTACTTGCTTACATTAGTGCAATAGTTTGTAAATATGCTATACGACTTTTGATTTGTTCGCTTTCACTGCTACTCCAAAGGGTGCCTAGTGCCAACCGGACCCTTATTACTACTCCTACTAGTATAAGAGATAAGTGTACTTTTTGCAACCATCAGCAGCAAGGCTGATTCAGTGTTTATGGGGTGTAGAGCATCTCTGTAATGGGGATGGACCAGGTCTGCCTGCATAACTCCAGTCGGTTTAGGAATTACTGATGATTAAAGGTCTGTAATAAATTTACGATCAGCTGCACGGCTGATCGTATGTTATTGTTGTAGTATGCACTGTAGCTATGTGAACAGTACAAAAACTGTTAAGTTCTGTCAATATTGTCAATGTTTAGGAGATACAGCCAGTCAAAGTTCCGACCTTTGAACGGCTGTATCTCCTAAACCGACTGATGAACCATGCCAGTTTTTGTACTGTTCACATAGCTACAGTGCATACTACAACAACAACATACTATCAGCCTTGCAGCTGATCGTTAATTTTTTACAGAACTTTAATCATCAGTAACTCGTAAACCGACTGGAGTTATGCAGACAGACCTGGTCCATCCCCATCACAGAAAAGCTCTACACCCCATAAACACTGAATTAGTCTTGCTGCTGATGGTTGCAAAAAGTACACTTATCTCTCGGAATATACACTATCCGTCAATTCTGTCTGGTATCTTTTGCGGTAGCCGGATACAAAAATTAAGGGGGATCCATATACAAGAAACTAGTTTCTTTTTGCTCTATCGTAAACCTAAGAGCCCCCCTACACGTCGTCGTCTTGCCATCGTCGACACAACGTCGACGCGACGTCGACACCGGCACACTTAGCGTCTTTGAAGCGTCGTCGTCGAGCCAGCGTCCGCGCCGAGTCGCCGCGGCGCCAGCGCTGGCCGGTTGCCGAACGCCGGGCTTACGTCGCGCTGGCGTCGCGTTACCGCGTCTCGTCAGTCATAATAGAGAATGTGAGGAGGTTGGCGCTGCAGTAATGCGACGTCAGCGCTGCGTTCGGCAGCCGGCCAGCGCTGGCGACGCTGGCTCGACGACGACGCTCCAAAGACGCTAAGTGTGTTGGCGTCGACGTCGCGTCGACGCTGCGCCGACGCTGGCACGACGACGACACTCGAAAGACGCTAGTGTGGGGGGGCTCTAATACACAAGCATCAAACTTGGTGTGTTTATAGTGCGAACCTCAGACAAACTCTTCCATAGAACAACAAGCAATAAAAATGTACATGTGTGAGTCGGGCACGCGCTAAGGGTCCCCTCACACTAGCGTCTTTCGAGCGTCGTCGTCTTGCCGGCGCTCACGCAGCGTCGACGCGACGCTGGCGCGACGTCGTCGCGACGCCAGCGCTGAACCACTGCCGAACGCCGGTTTACGCAGCGCCGGCGTCGCGTTAGCGCGGCGCCTGTTGCGTACAGTCAGTGAGTCAGTGAGCAGCAGCGCGGGGAGAGGGGGTTGCGTTGTGCATTGTACTTGTTCGCAAAAAACGTTGCGCTGGCGCCGCGCTAACGCGACGCCGGCGCTGCGTAAACCGGCGTTCGGCAGTGGTTCAGCGCTGGCGTCGCGACGACGTCGCGCCAGCGTCGCGTCGACGCTGCGTGAACGCCGGCAAGACGACGACGCTCGAAAGACGCTAGTGTGAGGGGTCTCTGGGTCCCGAGAAAACACATAAAGCGGCCGTAGTATGTATGGCATCGTGATATAGCGCTATCACGTCTTCGCTTTCTTTCTATTGCGCGAGAACGAACGAGATAAACGGCGTGATATTTTTTTTTTTTTTTTTTTATGTTCGATAGGTAAACATTTGACCCCAATCTCACCTGATGTTGAGTGATGATGAGGCCGAAGATGTAGCATGCTTACCTAGAAAGATGCCTATTCACTCTTGCCTTGAAGAGGCCCAGGTTGTATTGCTCAGGGAACAGGTCCGCAGGCAGTGCGTTCCACTCCTTAGCCGTGCGCACTATGAAAGAAGAAGCAAACTTCTTCGTGCGAATTGCTGGTAGGTCAACGACATAAGGGTGGAAACCCAGCCTGCGTCTCGTCCCCCGCAGATGAAAGGGAGACGGAGGTATTAAATCGTGTAATTCCGTCGCACACTCTCCGAAATGTATCCTATAAAAAACAGATAGACAGACTACCTTGCGACGATGCTCAAGACTTTGTAGCTTCGCCACAGAGGTTGGATGACCTATGAGCTTCCTGGCACGCCTGTCGATTGAGTCCAACGCGGCCAGCTGGTATTGGGCAGACCCGTCCCAAAGATGGCAGCTGTACTCCATACACGATCGGACTTGTGCTTGATAAAGTTGTAGAAGCTGTCCCGGAGTGAAGTACCGTCTGACCTTCGAAAGGACGCCCAGTTTTTTCGCTGCGGTTTTCGCCATGGACTCAATATACCGCCCGAAATTCAAATCGGACGATATGTTAATGCCCAGGAGCTCCAGGCGATCAGCTATCGGTATGGACACATTTCGGAAAGTCGGAGTCAAAGCGAAGGGACTCCGTTTTGTGGATATAGCCTTATCAAGCGCATTGTGCTACGGTCCCAGCATGGCTAGCATGGCAGCGTAATATAGCGTTATCACGCCTTCGCTCTCTTTCTATGTGCGCGCAAACGAACGAGATAAAAGGCGGGATATAGCCTTATCAATCGCATCATGCTACGGCCCCAGGAAAATTTGATTCATGCTTTATAATGGTAATATATTTCCTTTGCAGGCACAGCAGGCAGGTCAATCCAAAGACAATGGAGATGAGAAGAAGAAGTCAGCAGCTACTGACGTGCCGAAGATTGCACCACACGTGGAACTGCCGCCACAGGTGTTACAGGTCTGTATTCATACATTTATGTCCTTTTGGAAAGTCTTCCTGGCTTTAGAAACTGTGTGAACGGTTCGATATGAGCACCATCTCACTGTTTGGGGCTGCAGTCTCCAGGGTCCGAATAGCCCTAATGATAGCCAACCTCCGATAGGAGATTGCATCACAAAAGAGCCGAGCTCAGGCCTAGCTAGATTAGCGCGACACATAGAGGAAGGCGTGTCAATGCCACGAGTTACGCCTTCCTCTATGGCGCGACAACGTTATCCCGCGTCATTTCTCGCTCTGTTACGCGCGTGAAGTAGAGAAGGCGTGTCTTTGCTAATGACTTCGCTGACTCAACAACCCATAGTGGGTCTTGGCCTCCGAAACGAGAAAGCGCCCCTTTTCCCGATCCAGTAACTACTGGCAAGAGGTTGCGCAGAATCTGGAATTGATCAGATCCGATCAGATTGCCTTGAAGCTCATGTAAGTCAGCCTCCGCTACGTCGTTCCAGTGATACCTGGGACGACCCACTGGACGTCGGACAGTATGTCGACCCAGATATGCTCTCCTGACATGCCGATCCTCACCCATTCTTACTTGGTCAAGCCAGCAGAGACAGCGTGGTTATGAAGATGTATTAAAATATTTTGTTGCGAACGTTACAGGTGCGAACAGTTCTGGAGAACCCCACCAGGTATCACGTGATACAGAAGCAGAAGAGTCAGGTCCGTCAGTACCTCAGCGAATCCTTCCAACCTTCCACACAGGTCAGTACTCATCCTAGGTACCGTGTTCAAGATTTAAGCAATCCGTTAGGTACCTATACCAATTTATTTTTGCGATTCCCATGTTAGCCTCCGTCTGAAAGTTGTTCAACTTGATGGTCTAAAGCACCGTCTAAAGTATGTATGGAAGGCCCCTCACACGGTGGTCGACCTGGTGAAGGCGGCGGGAAAACGTTGGATGAGGGCAGCGCAGGACCGCTCGTTATGGGGATCCTTGGGGGAGGCCTATGTCCAGCAGTGGACGTCCGTCGGCTGAGATGATGATGATGATGAGTGTAGATTTCTATTACTGAAAGAATTTTCGAATCGGTTTTGAAGTGCCATAAATTACCCCCTACAACTAAGAATCCATCTAGTTAGACAGTTTTTGGCACTAGATGAGATACAAACTCCCTGTTGGAAATCTGCTGCAGTCCTTGACTACAGTAGGGATCAGTAGGGAACTATAAAAAGGGGCGTTCACAAAAGACCAGCGATGGTCGCAGTAGCACAGGCACATGTCTGTTAAAGCCCTCAACCAACATATTGGTTCCGTATTAGTATACGGAAGAAAATCTTTGCAGTCGGCTGCCAAGGATCTGCAAGCCTAAGAGTTATTTTTAGGACCCTTAAATTAATGTATGAGAAAGAAGAACGAAAATATTGTTATTTCCTCTATGACATTTCAACTGGAATGTTTATCATTGCCTCAACATTATGAATTTATGAGTTTAGAAAACAAGAAACGGGATCTTGGTCTATTAAAGGATCGATCAAACGGAACGGATTGATTTTTCAGAAGTTCATTCATAATCTAAACTTCAAATCATAATTGTTCGTCTACCCAATTAGGATTTCCAGTTTAGATCTTTTGCTTAGTATGACTATGTAAGTCTAATTAATGATGATTGATGTCATTATCACTTACAGGTGCCACAAGTGTCGCAGGGTGCGCCCGCGCAGTCGGCGCCGGAGCTCGGTGCGCAGCGCGCCTCGTCCCCCGACCGGGGCTCCTCGTGCAGTCTGCTCAGCCCGGGCCTCTGTTCGGTTGGCACTAACAACTCCGAGGTAACTTACTACTACGACTATAACCATAGTCAAATAAGGAACCTTCACCCTTTCACCGACACGTATGACAAGACGTAGTGTGAAACTGCATCCATACGGAGTTGATATACCAGCCATCCGCACAAAAAGATCCGTATCCTCATTTATAATGAGAAACTTTAATGTTTGAAACTCTCTCCCCTGCGTCTGTTTTTTTCCAAGTAAAGATAAACAGGATATTTTTTAAAGAAGAGTTAGATCCTCGGCTTTCCATTAGGTGAGCTGAAGCGAAACGTGTTGGGATTTGCCTCAGAAGACCATTTCGGATAAAAAAGAAAGTAATCAAAGTTTCGTCTAAATCCAAATCTGTATGTAATGTCCCTAGGGTTGGCCTGTCCCTGCAATGGGACTTAAATAGGCTAATGATGTATGAACATAGTTTTCGCGTAAGTAGGTAGGTTCTTGGTAGTGAACCTGCTGAAACATGTCGTCGGAAAACTATTTATATGACATTATTTTGAAAAAATTAAATGGCTTTTCGTATTTTGAGACGGGCAGCGAATGTGTTTTATAGGGTCCTTCTTAATAAGCTGACACTTTTTGAAGGGGATGATCAGACCATCAAACTTATTAACTCTACGGTACCAACATCGAAATCGCGAAAAAAAATCATCTCTTCCATAAAAAACTGCAAACCTACTCCAGCCAAATGTATGGGACAGTTGTTTTTATTTCGCTCTTTCGATGTTGGTCCCATAGAGAAAGTTGTTGAGTTTGATGGTCTGATCATCCCCTTAAAAGAGTGTCTGCATCTTAAGAAGGACCCTGTATAGTAAAATTAAATGTTCCCGAAAACAGACCTCTAATCACAACTTGCATAACTTGCAGGCGGACGAGTTCCTGGAGGACATCCTCTCGTTCGACAGCGGGGCCGGCCCCCTCTCCTCCTCCGGCCCCCCCTCCACCGCCAGCTCCATCGCCGGCGACTGCGCTCTTCTCTCCGATGCCGACATGCACGCGCTGGCGAAGGACAGACAGAAGAAGGACAATCATAATATGAGTTAGTATCACCTTGAAATGTCATTTGGTAGTCGTTACTAAGATTCTGATAACCGCTAAAAAGAATCGGTTTAGCAAAAACTAAGGTATGTGTAAAACAGCCTGTGTTATTTAGTCAAGATAGTAATACATTTTTTTCGATTATTATTGTTTTAACGAACATTTAACATTTTAACGGGTTCTTACTGTTTTTAGAATATTTGAGATGCCGATATCTTTTACTGCCTCACTGTCTATGACTCTCTATCTTTTAGAAATTGTCCTTTTGGGAAATGGTCCTTTCGGAAATTGTTCCTTTCGGGAAGTGGTCCTTTTGAGAAATGGGCCTTTTGGGAAGTGGTCTTTATGAACCTAAGGGTTGACCCACATCTGGCAGAATGGAATCGTATTTTTCCATGCTCTGTCCTTTCAGCTCATCCTATATATTCTATTCTATTTTTTTTGTTTAATGGCGTTTCCTTGGTGGATTTTGCCAGTATCTAGTTTAAAAAGAGCAATTAGTGCTTGACGTTGTACGGTAATAGGATATGGCGATCTCAAAGCCCTGTTTTTATACAAAAACACACACTCGAAACCGCCATAAAATGGCGGAGCCGCGTGGCTACTTAAATCGCGAGCCAACGACAGACGTCCACTCGAAAGCCCTCTAGCCACGCGACTCTCATCCTATATAAATGTCTTACCTGAGGAGATGTGAATGTGACTTACCTACTTCTGTCATTTCATATTAAATTTAAATAGTCATTTTAATAAAATAGGTACTAAATATATAACTTGGTAGGCTTGATAAGGCAGCAACAATTAATTAAACAAGTTTTATTAACAAATACATTTTTCCCTTTACAGTCGAACGCCGGCGTCGCTTCAACATAAACGATCGAATAAAAGAGCTAGGGACCCTCCTACCAAAAACAAACGACCCCTTCTACGACGTGATACGGGACGTGAGACCGAACAAGGGGACGATCCTGAAGAGCAGTGTGGACTACATCAAGTGTTTGAGGGACGAGGTGAATAGGCTCAAACAGAGCGAGCAGAGGAGAAAACAGATCGAGCTGCATAATAGGAAGCTTATGCTTAGGATACAGGTAAAGTGTTATGATATTTTTCTTGTCCGCTTCGTGCTAGGCCTTACAAAACAATCACCATTCTTAAAAATAGCACGATTCAGTAGCATTTATGAAGAGTAGTCTGGCAACATTAAGGCCCGTATTACAGAACGACAATCAAGTGGAGATCTCTTCTTGAGTATAGATAGAAAAGGATGCAAATACATACAACCATAGACGGTTGTATGTATTTGCATCCTTTTCTATCTATACTAAATCATATACAACACAACGTATACATGCCTCCTTGTCTATCTTTACTTAAGAAGAGATCTCCACTTGAGTGTTGTTCTGTAATACCGGCCTAAGAGTTATGGGGGTTTCCCAGCCAAATGACTCCCAAGCCCAAGTTATTTTTTTAAATAGATGTGAGAATGCCCTATGCAGATTGACTTTATTCATTGCAATGCGTTTGCAAGCTTCCTCAAGATGGTTGAGATGACAAAACCTTTATTTAAAGAAATCTATATTACGTAGGGTTGCACTGAGAAGTGGAGATCGAAACTAATTTTAATTTAAACCATACTTATAATTTTTGCAGGAATTAGAGCGTATAGCTAAACTACACGGGCTGCCATTATCAAGCGCGGAGAGTTCCGGGTTCGCATCCCCGCACACAGACGACTCGGGGGTCGAGTCCGCGCCGAGCATCGAACCCAAACCTGTTGTCGCCAGAGTTACACCTGTAAGTGTCACCGTCGTTCTCCCTTACGCTGTTTTGAAAATCTCTTTACAGTAGTGCCAAGTTTATAATACCTGCGAAATTCATAAAACTTTTTGTAAATTGTTTGTGTTGTTTCAAGTCTTTCTGGATTTTAATCAAATATCTATATGATAGACACAGGTAATATTAAGTTATATCTACATGTGATAAAATTTTTAACTATGCTCTGTAATTATTGCAATTTGCAAAATTATATAGGTATTGGGAGTGTAAAGTTATTATAAGTAATAGAATGCATTAACCTCTTGCAACCCGGCTTAAAGATCAATAACATCGCGTCCTTGGTAGTTTAAGGGGTTAAGGGTTAAGATTGTGTTTGTGCACTAATCACGGAAAAATTACTGAAAGCAATTGGAAGGGACTCAAAAGAAGTTTGGCGGATAGCCATGTAATTTGAGACCCAGACTTAGAGGTCCCGAACATGAATGAAACTTAGTAATACGTGTAGAGTGAAACTAAACTAACAAAAAAGTAAATTGGTTGTAACCTGTAGAAGTTTGGGGAAAGGTATTTCTCCTTATGATACCTTTTGTATCAGGAGTGTGAAACTCATAATTATTTTTATTAGATAGTCCACTCAATCTTCTACGCATTCATTGTGTTTATTTTAATGAAAATTCACGATAAATGTACAATATTATGATAATGGAAGAAAACGAAATCACACACACTATCACTTCAACCAAGCCAAATACGTACCGTAACGTCCAAAAATACCTCAGTGATAATATTAGATAAAAATAGCTGTCATGGTTGCGTTTTGCTACTGCTTTTTGGTTGATTTGTCTATTTTACTAGTAATTTCTACTTTTGAATCCGGACTTCTGGAGACGTGGAAGTTTTTTTTAAAAATGCCTTAATTTTTTCTGTTTATAATAATTATGACCGCCGTCCTGAAGGGCTTTTAGTTTTCGTAAAAATGGCTGGGTCCAAATTCGGCAAACTTCTTTGTGGTTATTCGTGGTCAGCGCGTACTAAGTTACATTCACAGCAAATTTTGAATAAAATCTGGATAATTATGCCAAATGTACTGATGAAAATTAATATGAATCTTATTGTAACATTACAGGAGGTGATATTACCTAAAACAGAACCGACGCCCCTCATGGAGCTCGGGGAACAGCCGCCCGACTTACTGCGGGATATGCCCGCCACTGAATGTCTGTCAGCACTCGATGCCCTAGGTAAGCTTGCGTTTATTCACCAATGCACATAGACACGTTAGCAAAAACCACGTCTGGCAGCACGGCATCGCCTTTTTCTGTCGCTCCATCCTTTTCTGTCAATCAGGAACGTCATTTGCTAGAGCAAATAAGGTAGACGGAACGCGACCGCACGCCGCAGCACCGCCGCGCGCGATCGCGTTCCGTCTATTTTATTTGCTCTAGAAAATGACTAGACCAAAAATATCTTTGAAAATGACGTTCCTGAGTGACAGAAAAGGATGGAGCGAAGAAAAATGCGATGCGGTGCTGCCAGATGTGGTTCAACCCTACGGAAATGTATAAAATAGAATTCCTAGGAAACGTGTAAAATACACAAATTTCCTTATTTCCTATGCATTATATGCAATTCCCAAAAAATACTAGAAAATATGTACCATCGGCCAAGAATATTGCACCACCCCAGCCCATCCCGTGGGTGTCGTTAAAGGCAACTAAAGGGATTAACCGGAGGATGGGCAGCAGCGTTCTCCGAGTATATTAACACCCAACTACGAGGCCTATGTCTAGCAGTGGACGCATAAAAAAGGCTGAAATGATGATGGTGACAGGAAAATGTGTAAAAATTAAGTAACGAAGCGTGGAGGATACCGAGCCTATTGTATTGCCCTCAATCGTATTTTTTTAATTTCTAACTTAGACAATTTAATAGGGACGAGTTACGCGTGTCATTCCACTAAGAAACATTTCTGCCACTTTTTGCGGGGGGCGAGGTAACATGAAATCCGCAACATTGGATTTTATTCCCCATAAGTTTAGATTCTAATTTTGAATGTTACAAATCATGAAAAGTAGTCTCGTGTGAACCTCAAACGTTCTAAGTTCAAAATTAGTGTTTCGCTATTAAAGGCTGTCTCGTTTAGTGATAAGGTATAAAATTGGGTGTAAATGCGCAAGATTAATTGATCTAATACCTTGGCAGAGGGGAAATGCTACCGCAAGGCGAGTCCCTATTAAATTGTCTAAGATTTCTAATCAACAACATTTCCAAAAAACCAAAAATTGCTTATTATTGTTAGTCTTCTTCTTATCGTGTGGGCAGAGCCCTGGTGTCAGAGTTTTTTCAGACCGCCTTTCGGCCTCTGATGTGGTTTTTATGTAACGACTACTACCACTAGAGATAGTAGCCGGGACCAACGGCTTAACGTGCCATCCGAAGCACGGAATCACTTTCCTTTTCAGACAATCAGGTGATTCAGCCTGCAATGTCCTAACCAACTGGGGAAAAACGCACAAAGTGACATATCACTAGGTGTCCCCCGTGGGAATCGAACCCACGACCTCCGTATCGAGAGCCAATGCTCTTAACCATTAGACCACGGAGGCAGTTATTATTGTTAGTAATCTAGGTTGTTAAAAATACTTTTTTTCCCTTTACAGACGGATTAAAACTAGGTTCCTGTTCACCCCTAAGCCGAGACGAGGGATTATCGCTCAGCTGCCTCTCACCAGACCTGTGTCTAGACCCGCCCGCCGAACATCTCTTTAGTCATAAAGACATCAAGGTTTGTATTATATTAATAAGGTTACAGTACGACCAGAATAATAATTCCACTAGTCAATCTTTAGCAGACAGGGACTAACATTTCCTAACGGTACTTGAAACCATCTCTAATCTATACATACATCTCATCAGTTAAAAACTGCTGAAGCGATTTGGATGGGATTTTCACAAAAGCATAGTTTGGATTAAAACGTATGATTTGTTATATCGCCATCGGTCAAAAAAGCTTTGCAGTTTTTTACCTAGTGTAGCATTCTCTGTTACAAGGCCAATAAAATTCTGATTTCTGATTTCTGATTTCTGATTTTAAAAGCTATGAGTATTTAAAGTCTGGTTTTTTTTTATTAACGATGGGGTTGCTCTTGACCTCAATCCAGCTCTCAGGAAGAAGATGGGGTCGTAGATGTAGCGAGCTTACCCAGAAGATGCCTATCCACTCGTACTTTAAAGGCATTCGGCTTGTAAGCGCTCGGAAATACTGACGCAGGCAGGGCATTCCACTCCTTGGCTGTGCGCATTATAAAAGAATTGGATTGGTTCGCGCGTACAGTAAAGCATTTACTGAAGATTTTTGAGTATAATTTTATTATAAACTCCAAAGTGTCAACAAGTCATCTTGTTCATAATCTGCACGCAATATCTTACTAGGAAATACATTTAATATTACCAGCAAAAAATTGATGATTATAAATTATTGTTGTATACGCAGATGCGGCTATCACCTTCCCCCGGCCTGCTCGGTTCAGAGGACAGCGAGGCGGTGCTAAACCTCGCGCAGATAGAGGACCTCATGGACGACGACTCTCACAACCCCGTCACACAAGGTAAAGCTCAATCTCAAGCGGGATTCGAACCCGCGACCCTCGGCGCAGCAGGCAGGTTCACTACCGACAGAGCTATCGGGCTGTCTGCAAGGGTTCCCGTCATCATCGCGAGATAAATGATATTCCAGATTTTAAGTCTAGAAATAAGCTCTCAAACACAAAAAGTTTTATCAAAATTGGTCCAGTAGGCTTCGCGTGATGCGCGAACAAACAAACAGACGGACAACAAATCCATAAAATGGTAGGTTTGGAGTCAGGGACATCTAAATACCATAAGGTATCGTACTTCTTTGGAGTATCCTCATTTTTACATACATACATACATAAGCTCACGCCATTGTCCCAAGGGGGTAGGCAAAGACCACAGATCGCCACACGCTACGACTCTGACACACTTCTCTAGCCTCATTGACATCCATACATCTTTTCATGTACTTCCGTCGATTGAGGGTGCTACGCACTTGTCCTTTTCGGAAAAGATCATTGATTTGATCGTGGTATGTTTTCCTCGGACGGCCTCTCCCAACACTTCCGCTCACCTTTGCTTGATAAATTTCATTCGTAAGTCTTCTTTCATTCATTCTCGACCAAACCATCTAAGCATACCCCTCTCAATCCTTGTTACTATATCATCCTTCAACTTACACCAATCCGCTTTCAATATAGCTTTCTCCAGTATTTTCCAAATGACGGCATTTTGTAACAAAGTATGTTTCCATTTTCCCAGGAGATCCGATGCTGTGTTCATCGCCAACATCGCATCTCTGCCTAAGCGACGTGGTGGCCGAAGCGGCCGAGCGAAGTATCGCCGCGATGTTACACGACGACAACGCGAATTACTCGTCAGCGCACAACGCTGGTAATTATCTTGTCTATTAGTTCATCACATCTTTGTCTAAGCGACGTGGTGGCCGAAGCGGCCGAGCGAAGTATCGCCGCGATGTTACACGACGACAACGCGAATTACTCGTCAGCGCACAACGCTGGTAATTATCTTGTCTATTAGTTCATCACATCTTTGTCTAAGCGACGTGGTGGCCGAAGCGGCCGAGCGAAGTATCGCCGCGATGTTACACGACGACAACGCGAATTACTCGTCAGCGCACAACGCTGGTAATTATCTTGTCTATTAGTTCATCACATCTTTGTCTAAGCGACGTGGTGGCCGAAGCGGCCGAGCGAAGTATCGCCGCGATGTTACACGACGACAACGCGAATTACTCGTCAGCGCACAACGCTGGTAATTATCTTGTCTATTAGTTCATCACATCTTTGTCTAAGCGACGTGGTGGCCGAAGCGGCCGAGCGAAGTATCGCCGCGATGTTACACGACGACAACGCGAATTACTCGTCAGCGCACAACGCTGGTAATTATATTGTCTATTAGTTCATCACATCTTTGTCTAAGCGACGTGGTGGCCGAAGCGGCCGAGCGAAGTATCGCCGCGATGTTACACGACGACAACGCGAATTACTCGTCAGCGCACAACGCTGGTAATTATCTTGTCTATTAGTTCATCACATCTTTGTCTAAGCGACGTGGTGGCCGAAGCGGCCGAGCGAAGCATCGCCGCGATGTTACACGACGACAACGCGAATTACTCGTCAGCACACAACGCTGGTAATTATCTTGTCTATTAGTTCATCACCAACTTCGAAATTGGGTATTTGACTACATACAATACAGGGTGTAACATAAAATGGGACAGTTACTTAAAAGGGTGCTTCAGATCATCAAACTGAACAACTTTCGCTATGGGACCAACATCGAAATCGCGAAAAAAAAATCGGCTGTCCCATACATTTCAGACGAGTTATGTTTGCAGTTTTGTATGGGAGAGCGGATTTTTTTTCGCGATTTCGATATTGGTCCCATAGAGAAAGTTGTTCAGTTTGATGGTCTGAAGCACCCCTTTGAGTAGCTGTCCCATTTTATTGTACACCCTGTATTTTATTTTTATCTTCTCAGTAAAAATAGAGTTAGAAAATAACGCTAAACTCCCATTTTCGTTGAGTTTTTAGCTTGAATACTATTTTTAATAACAAGATAAACTTTAAAAAGTAATGAAATGTTGATGACGTCACAACGCACGTTTTGACGTCCGATAAAGAGTAGCTGATTTGACTAGTGGTCAAGTAGCCTATTCTACCTTAGCGACGTGGTAGCCATACATGAAATGTATCTCATTTTAAAAAAAAGTTCGAAAATAACGCTATACTTAACTACCTACGCATTTTCAGTAATTATTTAGCTTGAATAATATTTTTCATAACAGGATAAACTATAAAAAGTAATGAAATGGAGATTACGTCACAAGTCGATATAAATAGTACAATTTTTTTTTCATATAAAACGCCTTTTATAGTCCGATTAAATAAAATTGTGGTTGATTTGGTGCGTCCAAGATACAAAGTTCCGTGATTTTGACAGATCATTTTAGAGACATTATTTTACTTTCTGAAAATGTTTGAGCCGTAAAACCTTTAATTTTATGTTAAATGTTAATTAATAGTGTATATTTTTAGTGTATATAAAGCTTTGACGGCTCAAAAAGCTTTAAAAAGTATAATGAAATCTCTAAACCAGCTTGTCAAAATGACGGAGCGATCTTGGACGCACTATAGTCGGCAAATAACTATTTATTTAAATTGCCAATAATCTAACTACTTTCTACTAATCTACGTACTTAGTCTTATATAAAAACAATAATTTTGTTGCAGGCTCATCCTGCCTAATGTCGGATCCCTCGATGGGCCTTGGCGGTGGTCTCCCGAACCTCACAGACGGCTGCCTCCCCTCCCTCCTCCTCGGGGGTCCTCACCACCACGCCCCCCACTCCCCGCACTCACACCCCCGGCAGCACTGCTTCGATATGGACCTTGGCGCTTAGGTCATTTAGTTCACTTTTGAGTGGAGCTGGAGCAGTTATTATCACTATGAAGATGGAACGTGGAACCTATACTTCGCAATGCTTTGATATGGACCTTGGCGCTTAGGTCATTTAGTTCACTTTTGAGTGGAGCTGGAGAAGTTATTATCATTATGAAGATGGAACGTGGAACCTATCCTTCGCGATGCTTTGATATGGACCTTGTCACTTAGGTCATTTAGTTCAGTTTTGAATGGGAACTAGAGAAGTGATAATTATCGTGAATGTGGGAAAAAAGAACATATTTTTCGTCAACGCTGCTTCGATGAAATCCTTGGCGCTTGGCGGATTTAGTTCAGTTTTGAGTAAGAAGTAGGAAAGTGATATTATGGAAGATGGAAAGGACTTGTCCTTCGGCAACGCTACTTCGATAGAATTCTTGACGCATATATGATTAAGTTCAGTTTCGAATAGTAAGAAACAGTGACAATGGTGAAGATGGAAGAAATCTGAACCTTTTATTGAACAGCACTGCTTCGATGTAAAGTTTGGCGCTTAGGTGACTAAGACCAGTTTCGAGTAAGAGGTAGAAAACGTGAAAATATGGTGAAAATGAAAAATAAAACGTGGACCCAACAGAACTTCAATGCTGGCTTCGTTATTTTGAGTTAGTTTTAGTTCGAATGACAGTGGAAGAGTCGCTTATGACGATTTTAGTCGCTTAAGACGATTTTATGCCATTGTCTCAAACGACAATAAGGTCCATTTTTCCCAGATAACTGCAAATAACTAAGAAAAAGCCCAAACTATACAATAATTACAAGGACAGATCTCTCGATAATAATAATGTGAGTATAAAAAAGACGTGAAATTCATCGAATATCATTCTCATACGAAATAGTCAAGCGTGAATCGGATCAGTGAATGTAAATAAAATAAATAAATAGAATCCCTTAAACTTAAAACTATAATTCTAGTTTTAAATTGTGTTCAATAATTCGATTTTTAGCACATTGTCTGTGTATGGCTCGTTAAATTAAAACCCAGTCAATTTTTTGTAAAAAAAAACCAAAGAGATCTTTTTACATTTTGCTAAAAAGCTATCCATTAAAAAAATTCGTAAAAAATCTTTCCTATGTAGTTTAAAAATGTTCGTAAGTACCTAGTGTTCACTAGGGAACAATTGAAGAAATTCAAAATTGTATTCAAAATAATATCATATAGATAGCTTTTTGACGTCATTTTTTGACTCTACCACCGCGTCGGAAAGTGTTCCGTTGAGAGAAGATGCGGCCAGAAACTCTACAACACACATCTTTTAAACAAAACAAAATGTACAAAGTACAATTAAAATACGATATTGCATTACATAGTGTAAAATTGTCAAGACCAGACATTTTGCAACATGCTTGGCAACGTTGCCAGATGACGCGAAACATGACGCGCATTTACAGCGTAAAAGATCATGCCCAAAATTATATGAAATGTTAGGCTGAACTTTTGCATCCGGCCAAATTGTCACCTAAAGAAATGAAATGTATTAAGCATTATTATAACAAGAAAATCATTAAATATTTGATGGTATATATTTAAAAATCCTAATTTAAAAACAAAAGCATTCATTCCACAACATTACTATAAAATACAATTTCATTTTAGCCACAGGGCTAAATATACATATGAAGGTATTCATAATTCAGACCAAATATTTTTGGTAAATTAATGATGATGAGATGACGCATTGATGACGACCCGGTTGGTGTAATGGTTACCACGCCGGACTGCCAAACCAAGGTCCTGGGTTCGAATCCCGGTTCGGTCATGGATGTTTATATGTTTGTGCCGTCGTTGTATGGTTTCCATAATAAACAGCCTATAAATAGTGCTTTCTTGGGATCATTACAATGTATGTGCCTGTGAGCGTTATTTATTTATTGATGACGCATCTTTAGCCAGGTTTTGGGCATCGTCTTTTCGGTAAAATCATTGCACGAGTAATTTACGTCGCGTAAATTCGTCAGATGTGTCGTTAAATTGACTTCTTTCAACATGAATTTGTGCATCAATGTTGCAGCACTAATGACGTCAACAAAATAACAGCCGAGATCAATATCTCGCGAAAATGCTGTTAACGACTGAAAATGTGTAGACAGACAAAGTAGCTAAACCAAATTACCGCGTGAGCGTTTAACAAATAAAAAAAAGCACACATGCATTTAAAAATTCACAAAAAAGCACACATGCAACATATTGGGCTACATGTAATATTAATAAACAATATTTTATTTTCTCCACAAATTGTTAAACACAAGTAAGTACACATAGATACAGAAAATACACGCATTTTTATACAAACAATTTTAGGGAGACTGAAGCCTAACGCCGATAAACCATAAGGTAAACCAGGAGTGCGATTTTTCAAACTCATTTGCTGAGCTCAGCAATTGAAAATGTCAAAATTACTATGGAGATATGCATCTTTCTACTGCTGATTTGACATTAAACAATCATACTCCTGGAGTACAATTTTTGAATCTCATTCGCTGAGTTCAGCAGTTGTAAATGTCAAAATTACTATGGAGATATGCAACTTTCTACTACTGATTTGACTTTAAAAAATAGCACTCCGGTAGTATGAGATATGAAAGTCAAATTAGCAGTAGAAACATGCGTATCTCCATAGTAATTTTGACATTTACAACTGCTGAACTCAGCGAATGAGATTCAAAAATTGTACTCCTGAACCTTAACCTAACCTAAATTGTTAGTCTCCAGGCACCCCAACCCGTGTACACTGTACAGTGCTTCAATTATTGCCTAGTGAATACATTGCTTAAATTATCAGTAAACGTGATTTTTTTAGTTACTAGCTCATTATTTCGTTAGCTTAAATGTACATTTTAGTAAATAAAAGCGTTTTGAAAATGATCATAGACCTTGCGTTTTACAATACGAAAATTGCAAGTGAAAAAAGTTGGTGCTAAAATACCTTACTGTAAACTTCTACTCTTATGAAAAAGGTGCTTTATTAAAAATAAAGTGTTTAGTACTTTCGAAACGTATTTTTTTAGCAAGTTTTTTTATTAGAATGCATGTAAAATGTATGACAGTCTTTTAATGAAACCACGAGATGTAGTTTAAAGAAATGCATTGAAAAAAACTGGGATATAACTAACAGAAGGACCATAATTTTTGATTATTTTATTTATAAAAAATGTGATACAAATATATTTTTAGAAAATATTTATTGATATAATATTATTTTTGTAAATAGAACAATATAATCACAATTACATTGCTTTTTAGAGCGTATTTTTGAAATGCTTTTTGCAGAAACCTTTAATGTAAATAAAAATGTAAACAAGGTGATAATTTATGTAAATCAAATATTTATAGAGTCCTAAGTCCTACCTACTTCAAAAAGTTGTTTTTGATTTTATAGTCGCTCATTTTTCTAATAATGAGTGACATAAAAACTCATTTTTAAGCCGGTAAAAGATGATTTTACAATCGACTATAAATTGTCGTTCAGAAACTATAATTTAAATTATTATTTTTAGCAGATTTTTAGCTCCATGATAAATTGGATAAGCGCTGGCTTTCCAATTTTCAAAATAAACAATAAAGAAAGTAGGTAAGGTTTTTTGTCGATGATTCCAAAATCCAGGTGTTTCCAACTGTTTTTGAAAAATAATCATCATTGGCAATCGTTAATCGAACTTATAAATATTTGATTTAATTGAATTTGTTGCCTTGTCCTTAGAAAATTGTTGAAACATAACACTGGTTAAGGAAAACACGTTAAATTTATGAATTTGTTAAGTTTTTGTAATGAATTTATTATATTTCTGAATGTATAACGTGTTAGAAATATCGTTACGATATTCTCAAACTGTTTGACTATTACGAATTGTACAGGGTGTGGAAACAGACCAGACATAAACTTTTCAAAAATGTAAAAGAACGATGCAATTTTAATACAAAATTGTTCTTCCTATTACAAAAATAATCAAAGCAAATCTTTTAACGGTTATTAATTCTTAGAAACAGAGGTGCTATTATGTAACGATTCTATTCAAATCGAATCAACTGCAAACCATTTTCCAAAATGTTATTACTTATTATGACAAAAAGCTGAAGGTTAAGTCAATAGCTACATTTTTGTACTTTCTCAAATTACTGCCTTAAATTTTTATAGCTACGAGCAATAATTATGTATTATTATTTACATGATAGTGATTGCGTATTTTGAGAATGAATTGCGTACCTAATTTGAGGATTTCTTCTTAATTTCCCATTTTGGAAATAAATATTTTAATTTACTTTACATTTTTATTTTCAAATATAATAATACAAATACTATTTGGTTATTAACATATTATAACCATGGATGCCCATCCAGGTTGCGGGTTCAAGTCCTGACCTGATCAGTAAAAAATTTTCAATCTTTTATTTGATTGGATTATTAGTGTATACAACGTGTTAATGAATTAACGCAAAACTAGAAAGTAGTTTGTTTAGAATCGAGAGCAGAATCAAATTATCATGGTTTCAACATAGGTAATTTTTTTCAAAATAATAAATGATTCGATTGCAAAATTAAAAATTTTCTGAACCCGATGTCAACCCACCGCACGGGCACACTCACCCTACTTACTAACAAAACAAGATTATTAAAATGTATCCATGGGTACATTAGCGCTTTCTTTCATTGCTGAAATGATAACAAATCATTTTTGCCTCAAAACTTAAAATGCGAATAACTTTAAATTTTAACTATCAAAATAATGAAATTATTGTTTCAATCTAATTATTTTGTTATAAATCAGTTGGGGTGTATGATGTTTTGCGTTAATTCATTAACACGTTGTATAAGTACACGATTTTTTTTGGATTATTGAATATTATAAATTAGACATCTGGTCTACAACAGTTTACAACACCCTGTACATACCTTTTGTATAGTATAGTATAATACCGAACAAAGATGTTATAATAAAATAATGATTTTTTTTTCTTTAAGATTCAAACTGAATCAGTGAGTATTTGATAGATTTATTATTTGTTAAAATAATAATAAAATGGATCGTTTTTGTTATTATTATTATTATTTGTGAATCGTGAGCTTGTGTGGTGTTATTTGTATTTCGCTCGAATCTTTTTAAAGATTTTTTGTTTTTTTATACACATCAGTACATCACACATAAGTTTGCGTTAATTAGAGAAAATAGTTTGATTTATGTTAAAATTGTATTGTATATTTTTTATTTGTTTAATTTTATCTTCAAGTGAGACATGTTTTGCAAGATTTTATTTAATAAGAGACACTTATTATCTTTACTAGAACCAACATTCTTTTGATTATTAAAAATGGCAGCTAAAATTCATAATAAAATTACCTATATATTTTGCATATTTTGTAATAATTATGACTTTTTACAATATTGGTCGCTGTTAAAATAGTTAATTACGAAGTGACTTAAAAATACTATATTTTAAGTCTTGTAAAACATATTATATTGTCTTCCTTTGAATTGTTATGATTTTGACATTTAAGAAATGTAAAAACATTTTTTTTTTCGTGATATTAAATAGAAATAATAAAAAAAAATGTGCCTTAAATTAATTATAAGTATTGTATAAATAGTATAAAATCGAGCGGAGCACACAAACACAAACTTTGTATGAATGAAACAAAATATTGTATGAGATTACGAAAAAAGAAATATTGTTGAAGTACAAAAGTTAATAACAAAAACATGAATAGAATTTGTGTTTTATTGTGTCTACATCCTAGTTTCCACAAGTCTCTAGATCACCTCCCTATGCATATGTAATAAAGAGCACAATGGTTTGTTACAAGGGACCAAGATAAATATCTATAAATATCTTGGACAATGCCACACAAATTATCTAGTCACATTTAAAGTACCAGAATCTAGCCTGGACTTGTATTATGATGACTAGACAACGATATATAGATACAAACATCCATGACTCGGGTACAAATATTCATATTCATCATACAAATATTTGTCCCTTACGGGATTCGAACCCGCGACCCTCGGCACAGCAGGCAGGTTCACTACCGACTGTGCTACCGGGCTGTCTACTGTCTACTGCCGGCCTGTAAGATGAACGAACTATAGGAATCTCTTTCATCTATTGTATCTATGAAGTCGTGGGTGTGTCCTTTTATACAGGAGTAGACAGGAGTGTGATTTTAAACACATTCATTGAACTCAGCAGTTGTAAATGTCAACATTACTATGGAGCTACGCATCTTTCTACTTGCTGACTTTCAAAAATCGCACTCCTGAAGTATGATTTTTGAAAGTCAAATCAGCAGTAGAAAGATGCTTATCTCCATAATAATTTTGACATTTTCTGCTGCTGAGCTCAGCGAATGAGATTCAAAAATCGCACTCCAGGGTGTTAAGGTAAATGGTTGTTTTTGAACCCTGGAGAGACTGTGTCATGTTGTTAGCTCCGGGACCTTTAGCGCAAGACCGACACACACTTGACCGATTTTTATTATTTGTTATACTGTAGAATTTGCTCTATAATCACACCAAGTTTGACGCTTGTATGTATTACCGTTTTTACGACAGAGCGAGAAGAAAAAAAACGTTGATAAAAACTAGTTTCTTGTGTAGGACCCCCTTAATTTTTAACTTTTTGAAATTTTTATTATTTGTTAGCAAATCCGCCATAGTAACGCAGATTTTTTTAAAATTTCAACTATATATAGCTATTACGGTTCAAAAGATATTAAGGAAATGCTCATCGCGCTGAAAAACAATAATTTTTACTTTTCCGGAGCGTGTAGGTCAAAAGCTATTGGGAAATAGGAAAAAGTGTATAGAATAAAAGGTGTAGAGAATTTTATATAATTTTATTACTTAGAAGACCATTTTTCTCTACGACGCACCGTTTTGGATATATTCGAGAAAAACCCAAAAGTGAGAACTTAAACCCCCTCCCCCCACTCCGGCGGGACTCCTAGAGGAGGGGACTTTTAGTATGTTTACTCCCTAAGAACCCTGAACAACTTTCAGTAGAAATCGCTTAGGTCCCAGCTCACGCACGCTACAACACTTTGTTGAGTAGACTATTAGGGAATGATTGTACCCATGATACTGAACAACTTGTGGGGAACTACTACAGATGGTCAGCACCCACAAGTTATAGCAAAGATGCCAACAGATGGTGATACCGTCGCTCGCGGAAATATGCTCCATACAAAGACAACGTTCATCGTAAATACGTAACTCGTAACCTACTACAAATAAGGTTCACAATCGAATGCAAGACATAAATCGCGCAAGAGAAATAATCACAGAGATTCGATATATATACAAGGTCCAACTAAGAACTGTTGGACCACGGCCGGTCCCCAGGCATCACACCTAGCCTGGCGGAAGTACTTCCCTTTTCAATGGAGGAACATTCCCAAGTAGCACCTCCATAAACTTTCCCTAAGAAACTTAGGCACGCAACGGGTATAACGCAATTTTTTTTTTCGGTCTTTCATACAAACGTTCGATCATCTAATTGTATTTAGTATGGGATGTCAAAAAAAAAATACCACTTCCTATAGGTTTCTTAGGGAAAGTTGTTCAGTATCAGGCGTACAATCACCCCTTAAAGTAATGCAACTGTTTACCCTAACACCCTGTAGTCTTGAATGAGTACAAATCGTTAACAATACATAGGTATTGAAATTGATAAATTCACGACCGAACATAATCTTTCCGGATGGTCAGGAACTTTGCTCAAGCTGTTTCATCATTTCTGCCAAAAGACGTCCACTCATCCACTGCTCTCCCCCGCAGATTTTTTTAAGGTAAAGCGATATTTTATAGGTATTAATTTTAAACAGGATAATTGTTTATTTGTCTTCTCAATGTACATGTGTGTTAGTTAGTACAGAAATAACTTAAAAAAAAAAGACTTGACCTACCTTTTTTTTTCTTGTAGGCATTTTCATATTTTTTGTTCCAAGAACTACTTAGATGTTTTTGAAAAGTAATTCCTAATGAATATAAAGAAAGTCACAAAAATTAATAGCCACAAAAACATTTTATCTTCCATTTTAACCTCCACTTTCAAATCTTAAAAAAACCAAAAATTGTAACACTGTTACAACCACAAAACTGCCCCAATTTTAATATCCCCCGTCTCAGAATCAAAATAATCGATGAACAGTTTGACCATGCAAAAATCCTTATTAATTCAAACTGTCGCTTGCATAAAAACTATCGTTAATTCTATACGGCACACTCCTGTTTTTGCATAAAAGAAGAGACCTGCGCAAAATGCATTTTTCCCCTAAAAATGAAGTTGGAAACCATTATTTTTATTCATTCGGCCTAACTACACAATGGAGCGTTTCAAATTTCGAACGAAATTTGCGTTTTTGCATAAAATGGTAGCGCGGGGCGGCGCGTGCGCCGGACGAGACATTAATAGAGTGGTGACCATGATTGTGGTAAAAATTAGGACAATGTAAGTTGAAACTCGGGGTAGGTTTAGTCGAAGCTACAACCACAATTTTGGTTTCGAGAATTCAATTAAGGAAACAAAGTTTTCAGAAAGCGGTTTTGGTCGAACAAAAATGGGATTTAGCCTTGTTTGTTTTCCTTGCGGTTGGTCTTGGCATTTCGGCGTGTTATTTATTGTTAAAGTCGTAACATACAGGATGTAACAAAACACCCCAGTAATACTAAGGGGGTGCTTCAGACCATCAAACTGAACAACTTTTACTATGGAGACAATTTGGAAATCGAGAAAGAAAATTTGCTGTTTCATACAAACTTGCAGTACCAACTCGAATGTATGTGTTTCCTTTTATTTATTTTTTGACGTCTCCATAGTGAAAGTTGTTCAGTTTGATGGTCTATACATCTATTCCACCCGTCTTAATATTACTAGAGTGTTTTGTTACATCCTCTGTATTTATGTAGGTAACTATTCTTGCAATAAAATAAAGGTTGCATTTTCAATTCATCCACAGGGTCCAAGTTAAGCTGGATGGTTTTTAAAGAGGATGATTAAACTGAACAACTCTCCTATGTTACTATTACTAACAACAAAAACGTTAAAAAAAACCTGCTGTCCAATACATTTGGGTCGAGTATGATGTATGATTGCAGTTTTGTATGGAACAGCTGATTTTCCCCCAGATTTTGACGTACAAAATAAGTCTAAGGATAATTGAATTAATAGGCAAGATCAACAGGTCCCAAAAAAAGGGAAATATGATTTTTTCGTAGATAAATAAATAAATAAAAATCATTTATTTCAGGAAACCAGGTCCAACCAGGTCCAGGTAGAGACTCAACTTTTATATCTCACCAAGAACGAAATCCATGGTCACCCCACAATCCATTGTAAGTAATGCACATTGTTACACCAATTGATAAAAGCGATACAGTTTCAGAGTTTTTTTCCAACAAATTTAAATGAAGTCCCCCATTTCTAATAATAATTCGCCATTTGCATGGAATCCGATCACGTTAACTGCATATTTTTATTTTATGGGGAATCGATAAAATGTGCATTCGATGTTTTTGCAAAAATTTTGAACTTTCGATAGGTACGGTACCTACGCTCCGGTATTATCTATCTATCTACACTTCGAAAACTGTAACAGGAGTGCGATTTTTGAATCTCATACGTTGAACTTAGCAGTTGAAAATGTATGGAGATACGCATCTTTCTACTGCTAATTCGACTTTCAAAAATCGCACTCCTTGAGTATGGTTCTTTTTATGTCAAATCAGCAGTAGAAAGATGCACGTCTCCATAGTAATATTGACATTTTCAACTGCTGAGTTCCACGAATGAGTTTCAAAAATCGCACTCCAAAAGTGTATGTTGAAGATGAAGGTAAACTACTTTGTATATTTTGTTTTGTTAAAAGCTTAGGCTAAAAGATGTGTGTTGTAGAGTTTCTGGCCGCATCTTCTCTATAACGGAACACCTTCCGACGCGGTGGTAGAGTCAAAAAAATTGCAAAAAAACTAGCTAATGAAAGCTTAATATTTTGAGTTTAATACCTAGTTATAAAAAGGTGACGATCTTGGTTACCTACGATAATTATGGTGTTTGGGTATCACTGACTCCAAATCACCGATATTCGGATGTTTGTCTGTCTGTCTGTTTGTTTGTTCGAGCATCACGTAAAAAACTACTGGACCGATTTAGATAAAACATTTTGTGTTTAAAAGATTATGGCTAAACGAATTTTAATCTCGCTAAGATGACGGTGCTGGGCCTCTACCCGCACATTCGAACTTCGCAATTGCGTGAACGTTTTCGTTCCAATGTCAACTCTATAACAATGAAGTGCGGACCGAAACAGTGGCGATATATCGAACATCGAAAGTCCAGGTACAGGGCCTGATGTCACGGGTAAAATCTAATACATTAACCACTCGCATCCCGATACAAATTGATTAACAATATCGCGATCGCGAGAGTTGAAGGGTTAATAAAATCGATTTGCACATGATACAATTCTACATAAAATACGTAATGATCGTTTGATGATTTCTCTAATAATGCAAAAGATAGATTTAAAAAAACTGGCAATGAAAAATTAATCAAATCTAAATTTTTATTCAAAATTATATATATCACATAGATAGCTTTTTGACGTCAATTCTTGACTCTACCACCGCGTGTCGGAAGGTGTTCCGCTGAGAGAAGATGCAACCAGAAACTACGCCAGTACAACTGTCTCTACAACACACATCTTTTAAACAAAACAAAATATACAAAGAACAATTGGAATACAATATTGTATTACAATCAGATTACAATAGTTTAACATTGTCAAGACTCTACGTAAGTAGTAAGTTATAGGCGTCAATTCGTCAATTTTCGTTAATATTCGTCAATTTTGATGATCCGTGGTGGTCCAGTGGCGAGTAACCTTGCCTGCCGTGCAGGAGGCGATGGTTCGATCCCCGTTCAGGCCGTCTCGTACCCATGAGTTTTTCGGAATTTATGTACGATTTGTAACACCACTGCCTTTTCGGTGAAGGAAAACATCGTGAGGAAACCTGCATGCTTAAATTTTGAGGCATGTATTGTTGCCCAAAGACAGTCCTATGAAATAACTGTTCTATGAAAACCTTATTCTATTTAAAAATCTTCTTACCTGCCATTTCCTGACGCTGTCGTTGACCAAAGACAATGGAATCCCTTTGACTTCTTTGTCACAAAACCAAATTGTCACTCCAATATTTTCAGTAATTTTCAGAACATTTTTATTTACAGAACAAATCGTAAAAAACATTGTTATGCAATAAGAAACCCTAAGCGTGTGTTCTATGAGTTGTACCGTGATGATGGCTTCGCCAATACCTTTGTCGCCAGCAGTTAAGCCATTTCAAGATGCTACCAAGCCTACAGATGTTGTTACCGAGCTGGAACCAAAACTAGAAGCTGTGCCAGAAGTTGAGGTAGTATCTGATATAGAACAGCGCCAAACCACCACCAACCTAGACGGGTGTCGTAAGAGGGCAACCGATTGACATATCAGCATGGGTAGCATGTCAACACGCGATAGCCGTGATACTCGTTCGCATGCAAACGAACGAGATAAAAGACGTGCGTGATATAGCCGTATCACGGCTATCGCGGGTTGGCATGCTACCCATGCTGATGGCCACACCGTATGGCCTCAGCAGTGTTGCCAGAAGGTTACTTTTGTGACCTTTAGGGAACTTTTGACTCCGTCAGGTTACTTTTGGGTTATACGACTGAAAAGGTTACTTTTGGGTGATTTTTTCGGTATTTTTAGAATCATATTTCATGAAACGGTCCCTTTTTTAATATGAAAGTAAAATATGAAGGGTTACTTTTCACACTAAAAGGTTTATTCAAACTATTTCTGGTTACTTTTCACAAAACCCGGCTGGCAACACTAGGCCACAGTACGTTTTATGTAAGTAAGAGTATAAATGGTTATCGTACTACATACAGTACAGACAGTACCGTCCCCACAAATTTTCACCTCTCCCTCTTGGTAGGAAGCGTGGCAGAAAGAAAATATACGCAAAGGTGTATTCCTGTCTCTCACGCACTCGCTCAGTATCGCACATGCTTACCTCTTGTCAGTTTTCCCCATTTTCATGAAGCAACAGCCAAGTGTCCAAGATTGGTTGTCTAGAGTCAGGGTCGGTATTCTAGGGCAGAGCAAAAAGGGCTACAGTCAGGGGCGCAGACTCAAGGAGGGCGCCATGATGCGTAATGGCGCCCCCTGGCGTTTCTCCGTGGAGACTAGTCAGCTCAGAAAATGGGCAAAAGGGGTCAGCAGCTCCTAGGTCTATTTATTCTATCGTATTGCCCCCCCCCCCCCCTCTCCCCTCTAAGGTAATTGGCATCATACACTCTACTGCACATCTAATTTCCACAACAGCCACAAGCCCAAGTAGAAACTACAGAAGATACTTCGCTCCTCCAATCCCTGGCGTCAGTGAACCGACTCCTCATCACGCGGCGTCTTCGCGTTAAGGGAGTCCTGTTCCTGAGGGGAAAGAAGAACAGGTTCTTCGTCAGAACTCCTGATCAGAACCTGGTTTATACTGTTGAGGAGGAGAACAGGTGGGTCCTATTAAACTTTTTAAAGTTTTTTAATCTCAATTACTAAGGTGTCGTAATAGGTTATAATTAATTAGCGTAAATCGACAACTTAGCGTAAATTGGCCCTATTCGTCAGAAAGCGTGAAATGTTTCCCCCCTCAAACTCCTCTTTTGTGTCCCAGAATCATTATTTTTCTAGATTTTCATGGAAACTGTTAATGCTACGAAAAAAATGTCTAAAACTAATAATATTCTTCATTAAATTCTCTACAATACAGTCCTAAGATCAATATGAAATATGCTCAATATCGGCTAAAGAACTGGGTTTAAATCTATCAGATCGAGTGTAGCTGTGTAAATTATTATGTTTTTCGGGTTCCGTACCCAAAGGGAGCTAAAAGGCCTCTAGATCTAAGCCTACGCGGTCCCTGACTGTCCGAGCGACATCTACCCTTGCTATGAATGGTTTTCTATATTCATCTTCTGACTATAGGTACGAGTATTAGTAGGTTAAAGCGTAGGTACTAATACCTAGTGTATTAGATAATCGGCCTCTCCCAATACAAGCCACCTGACTCCTTTGCGTAGCCCAGCTGTCTGCGCAGATCGTCGCGCCATCAAGCAGAGAATCGGTCCAAACTACATCTGCCCAAATATGGTCTCCACCGATGAAACCAGTCCATTTCTCCTTCAGTTTGCTACCTAAAGCTACAAAGAACTTCTAGTAAATCTGTAACATCTTGTGCAGTTGGTGGGTCGGCTATTTCTTCTACGGTCTACGTCCTCTCATGCTTCGAGTGAACAACAGCCTCGGGGAAGAGGTCTTGAGGATATTCCGACCATACGCCTTCACAACCAGAATCCTGCCGTGTCAGCTCCAACAGCTGCAAGTCTTCGTGCCTCCATCGACCTGGGTGGGGAGCATTCAGCAAGTCTGGTCTGCTGTCAAACCGCAATATGTTGTGAGGAATGCTGATGGCGATGACGTTTTTTGGATACATGGTTAGTTCGTCTTTTGGGGGCTTTCGTTTGTTTTTGAGGAAACTGGGAATCATTTATGGGTCGTGAAGGTAGGTAGGATACTGAGGATTGACAGTGTGATCTGTTTATTTGGATAACATGCGAAGTAAAAATACTGCTATTAAGTGGCACGCAATGATGATGTTGATGATATACCCACGATACAAAAAAACCGGTGATATGAAGTTAAGTTCATCTACAGGGTGAAATTGATATCATTAGCATCCTTCTATACTAAGAGTCTACCCATCAAACTGAACAACTTTCACTATGGAAGCAAACAGATCGGAGCAACAAAAAAATCTGCTGTCCCATACTAAACTGCAATGCCTACGCGACATAAATGTATGCAACAGCGGATTTTTTTTGCTTTCGTTCGATTTGCTCCCATAGTAAAAGTTGTTCAGTTTGATGGGTAGACTCTTAGTTTAAAAGGATGCTAATGATATCAATTTCACCCTGTATAGGCACAAAAAGCCTGCTGCCTGTCCTCTGGAGCCGTGTGAAGATCTATCTTCCTTCCCTGAGCACGGGCGGCAGGATGGTGCGATAATCGTTTTGTCGCGTCCTCTATCATATTTAAAAAAAAAAGATAAAAATTGCGATAAAATGTTTATCGCGGCGTCATTTCGCCCGAGCAGGGTCAGCGCTCGTATTGATAGACTTCTCCGCCACTCACAGCTTTTCTCCATTTCTTCAACAACTCCGGCCGCATAAGTCATACGGCGAAGGTACGGCAAGCGGCACGGAACAGGCATTCCGCTTCGATGTCCGCGCCACGCCGTGTCAAAACTTTCATACGAAATGTATGCAAGCGACACGTCGCGATTACACTCAAGCGGCGGCACGCATGTCTGCGCCGCGCCTGTCCCGTGCCTTCGCCTTTATGCCCCATCAGTGTGTTTCACGCTTAAGATATCTCCAGATATCGTCACCTTTTACCACCAGGTCCAGGATTCACCTTAAGCTGCTTCTGCGATATACATTTCCGCATTCTACGGCCGGATGGCACCCAGGTTGGAGTTACTTGCAAGCGTTGGGAGGGGCTCGTGCATGCGCTGTTCTTGGCCCCTGTTATGGAAAGGTACCTGTCACAGTATAAAACCATAGGCTATCCAAATGACGCAACATCTCGAATGACGTACAACCCTAGTCAAGTCACAGTGTTAAGATAACAAATATCAGTAGTTCAACTCCTCTGAACCAGAGCAAATGCCGCCGCGCCACGTAGGAATGTGCGGAAACTAATTCGAGATATATTTTTTTAATTTCATTTTTGGAGAACTTACAGCTAAATAACAGTTTGATTTCTACAAAGATAAATCGATGGTCAGATGCTTTCAACAAGATAACAATCGAGTAACTGTAACTAGTTAGAGTATACTAACCCAGCGTAACTGCATGAGCCTGGCCTGGCCTTTTATTGATCGTTTATTATTGACATTGTGCAGGTTTGGTGTGTCATTCGATCAAAATCTGAAGGTCGAGGAAAAAGCTCTGCTGCTAGCTGCCACCCTCCTTCTGGATTACATGTATTACGATATCTAATACCAAAATTTTGCTTTATTTATAACTTGGTTTCATTTTTCCCACAAGTAGTCTTAACATCCAAACCGGCCACAGGAACGGTCTTCAAATCGGTATGTGGTTTGTACAGGGAGACCATTATCTGATGTACAAATTAGTCTACCTACAGTCATCATCATCATCATCTCAGCCGATGGACGTCCACTGCTAGACATAGGCCTCCCCCAAGGATCGCCATAACGACCGGTTCTGCGCTACCCTCATCCAACGGGTTCCCGCCGCCTTCACCAGGTCGTCGGTCCACCGGGGGGGCCTACCCACGCTGCGATTTCCGGTACGCGGTCGCCACTCGAGCTTTTCGACCCCATCGGCCATCGGTCTACCTATAGTAATCCTATCTTACTAATATTATAAATGTCGAAGTTTGTAAGATTGTATACTATTTTGTGGCTTAATCACACATAAACCAAGCGCATAAACGGCTGAACTGATTTGGATGAAACTTGGCACACAGACAAAATAGGTTCTGGATTCACATTGGTACAGAATACTTTTTTAAAGTCCACGCAGACGGAGTCGCGGGCTGCAGCTAGTATGTAATCCAGATTCTAGAGTTAAGAACTAAACCGATTCTAAAAATTATTTCACTTTACCGATAACTACACTATCCCTGAGTAAAGCCTGAGTAATTATTATGATTATACATAGGTACATTAAAAGGGTCCTTCTTAATATGCTGACACTTTTTTAAGGGGATGATCAGACCGTCAAACTGTATAACTTTATCCATGGGACTGAAGAAAAAAAACGCTGTCTCATACATTTGGGTAGAATAAGATTGCAGTTTTGTATTTAACAGGCATTTTTTTTCGTTTTCGAAATCGGTCGCATAGAAAAGAAAGTTGTTCAGTTTGATAACCTTACAAATACAATCCATCCAAGACTTTTTGGTCAATGGATATTTATTAGGGATGCAACGATTACGAAGCGGTGCATCGTTTTGCATTTGTAATCGTAATAATCACGATTAATAACGATGCAATGCACCGTAGTAAGAATCGTACGATTTTTAAAATGAATTAAAAACGTCAATCAGATTGCATTTGTTCATAAATACCAGACCTGAATACTAGATTCCAGAGCCGAAAAACAACTTTAGAAAAATCGGGTTTCTTTCGCTGCCATTTTAGCTCATTTTGAGCAAAATCTGACTTTTTTATTGGTCAGACTTGACTCTCTTTTTTTTTATTCTACTGATGTCTTTGATTTGATTTTCGGTTTGAAGTATTACATACATTTTCGTTCTCGCGATATCTCATCCACATTAATTTCAAAAGATTAATCTCCCACGTAAATCGGACGAGATATCGGTTTATTTAACGAGATTATACCTCAGAATCATGTTCAATATTGTGTTTTTCAAAGTAAATTAGCCTCCACGCATCAACGAATCAGAATCCTGGCCAAGTGTACCTTTGACTTCGATCTCGAATTAGTAGTTAAAAGTTACAAAATCTTGGAATTTAAAAACTTTTTTTTTAATGATTTAACTTTCATTGGAATGCAAAGAAACACTATGAGAACTCATTCTGAGGATAATCTCCACTAAATTTGTTTAAATAATCGTAATGCATCGGTTATCGTAATAAATAACGATTAATTGCATCCCTAATATTTATATCGCATTTGCATGCGACTTTAAACTTTTCTATGTAGGTACTTATACTTAAGTACCTACTTAACTTTCAAATCAAATTCAATAAAACACATTTTATAGTGACTTTGATTAACGACCATAAATTCGGAAGACTAATAAAAATCACGCTTGACTATAAAAATGCAAAACAAAAAAACGCCGTGCGATTGTGAATTTAATCGCAATTGAATCGCTGTTTATTTTGCTCGAAAATTTATGTCTCGGACATTAACATTAAAATAAGGGGACATTCGTTATACTTTAAATGCATTTTTCTCTTTTACACAAAAATCACGATTTCCCCTAAAAATTAATGTCCTGTCCCACCCCTATTTGCATTGTGTTTAAAAAACTTTTTTTTGCATCTCGGCAGATGTCCGTTTGAGGTAAATGGCGCGAAATTTTGACAGAACGTATAATTTTTGGCGCGCAACAATGACATTTTCGTTCGGAAAGAATTCGGGTGCGTGCGGAAAATAAAAAAAAAAACCTTAATATTGGGTATTTTATCGAACCCTTTTCCAAAGGATTGAATTCAATTACGCGATCGCGCGACGTATAAAAAATTCTAATAAAGGGTGCTTTTTACAGATTTCTGGAAAAAATAACATAGGGGTTTAAGTAGGTCAGTGGTACTTTGTGAATTAAAGTTTTTTATGCACTTTTTATACAAAAAAATGGCGCGCGTATGTCACGTGTTTCGTATTTTGAAAAAGCAAGGGTTTAAAATAGTACAATGGCTTTTTAGGAAATGATTTAGAGTTTTTTTTATAGAGTAACGGATTTAGTATTTTTTTAACGAAAAAACGAAAAAAATTTAAGTTTTTGTTTGCAAAAAGATTCGAATGGATGTGTCAAGATTGTGAAATTAAAAAGTGATTGATTGCACATTGTTAAGTTTAGTTCATAAAGTTATCAAAAGATAAAAAATAAACATTTTAATTTTTGTGCAAATTGTTTTACGGAATACATTATTGTTGTATGCACACAAAAATAAGATGAAGATAAATTAGAGCGAAGGCGATTTTCACAAAGTTAAAAAATTGTTCAAACACTCGCAAATGATCAATCTTTTATGCCGGCTCTTCATTCTCGCGGAGAACGGGCGAGACAGGCCGAGAACGAGAGTGTGGATGCCCTTCATTGTTCTCGTGGCGTCGTAAGCCATAGTAATTTTCCTGGAAAGTTCTCGCCGAGGACGCTCGGCGAGAACTTTCAAGGAAAATTCTCGGCGAGAGTGTAGTGCGGGGTTTAGATTTTTTTTGTATACCTACCTATTTCTCTGAACAGTTATGATTGTACTGGCTTATTTTCCTTGTTTTCGCGGTACCCAAGTTATGCCACGGAATATAATAAGCCCAATTCGGTGGCATAACAGTGCACCTTTATACCCCTGTTGTAACTCTTATCTAAAATGTTAGTTGGGCAGCTGGTCCATACATTTACACTGGTGTCGAGTACGAGTAGGAATTGCAGTTTTGTAATTAAATATCGGTGTTGGCTACATAGTTAAAGTTATTTTGATGATCTAAACTACACTATTAAATATTACTAGATTGTTTTGTTACACCCTGTACACGTACTTAACCTGCTCTCGACGAGGACTAAGCTCGCTGTAGTCATCTTATCGTGTGGGCAGAGCCCTGGTGTCAGAGTTTATTCAGACCACCTTACGGCCTCTGACGTGGTTTTTATGTATTCGTCGTCGTCGAGTCATGCTTCGGATGGCACGTTAAGCCGTTAGTCCCGGCTACTATCTCTGGTGGTAGTAGTCGTTACATAAAAACCACGTCAGAGGCCGTAAGGCGGTCTGAAAAAACTCTGACACCAGGGCTCTGCCCACACGATAAGAAGAAGAAGGTGCTTCACTGCAATGTCCTAACCAACTGGGGAAAAACGCACAACGTAAGTATAATAATAATGTGACCCACAATATAGTGCTTTAATTACCTTAATCTATTATCTATTGACGTCAATTGCGGTTTCTTTATGTGCATTTGTAATAAATAATAGAATGAAAAAAGATATTTTAGGGTTCCGTACCCAAAGGGTGAAAACGGGACCCATTCATAAGCCCGGGGCTTGGGGCCTTCTTAGGCTGCCTGTCCATTGACGCGAGCTAGCTGGGCGAGCTGTGTAGCTGTGTAAATATTAACGAATCAGGAGCTCGTCCGAGCTCCTTATTATTTCCTTATCGTGTGGGCAGCAAGCAAAAATAAAAAGAAGATGAAAGAAGATTTATAATCATAAGCCTACGTTGTCCGTCTGTCCGTCTAGTCTGTCTAGACCGACATGTCTGTCTGTCCTAGCTATTTATGGCTGAAACTTTTGAACCGTGATATCAGACAGTTTAAATCACAGAATGTGCGTTATTATAAACTTAGCCCGGCTTGCACCAACAAGTATTTAGGCTTAAATGTATTTAGTGATAGTTCTGTCCTTCACACTGCTCATACAAATGACAGTGACAGCATCATATTTAAACATGTTTAAGCCTAAATACTTTTTGGTGCAAGCCAGCCTAAGTGTGAGTAAGGGGTTAAACTTGGTATGATTATAAAGCAAACTCTTCAGTATCTATAATAACAAATGATAGAAACCGGCCAAGTCTGTCTCGCGCTAAAAGTAAAGTAGTTGGTAGTTAATGTATTGTGTGGTACGGAACCCTCGGTGCGCGAGTAGCCCGACTCGCACTTGACCAGTTTTTTGTTGTTACGTGACTTTGTTTTTGAGAGTATTATTAATTATTTAGGTGTTTGCAATGTTTCTGACCACAAAAGAAATAGGATATCGTTTCGTTGACCATTATTCCAATTTCACCAATTTTTGATTTTTTTTTCTGTCTGTTTGTTTATTTGTTTGTGTGTTTGTTTGTTTGATTGAGCATCACGCTCCGATTTCGATGAATCTTTTTTGGTTTCATAGCTTATGATCTGACTTAAAATCTGGTACCTATATAATTTGTGCGGACGAAGTCGCGGGTTAACTCTAGTCTTGTCATAATTTAAAAAGACAAATTTTAATAAATGTATTTGTCCCTTATTAGTTTATTAGCTAATGTTGCATTAATATAAGTAGGTAGGAACTTGCGCACGCAATTTGTACGCAAAGTACCTACGTATGTACCTACTTATAATCATAAAAACGTCAGTTCGTCTTTATTGACGTAAATAATTATCCCATTGCACTAATTAATAAAATACAAAGCTTTCAGGAAAATTATTGAAAAAAAATTAATTTAATTATTAATGTTGTTTATGTATATCGGAAGGTACCTACTTCATTTGCGTAGTTCTTCGAATAAAGAAGTGGGACAATAGTTCATCATCATTGTTATTGTCATTCAGTCAGTTACTTACATCATCATTTATTATCATCAATCATCATTGTCAACATCACAATGATGTAGTTTTTAGTCTTTTGCAGAAGGTCTAACTAAAACTCTTTCTAGTAGACAGATTTTAAATCTATCGCCACCTCTAATCTTATACAATTTATATAGGGACTCGCCTTGCGGTGGCATTTCCCCTCTGTAGAATACACATTTCTACTAAGGGTTGGTTGAGGTTGATGTATATAATGAAACACAGATATAGTCTTCACTAGTAATGTGACTAGCGCACGTCCGCACAGCACGGCGGTCGGTGCACGAATACCGAGCGAATGAACGATAGATATTGACCACAGACCGCACCAGCCGATAGATGGCGCTACCGGCGCTTTCCGCATTAACTACTCTTTATTGCTGTACACTACATCCCTTTCTTGTTTTAATTTATTTTTTACGTTTACTCGAATCTACCACCGCTTCGGAAGGTATAGCCCGTGGAGAAGAAGCGGCGCAAGAAACTCCACAGTTTAGCTAATCTCTTAAATCTTATTTACAATACAGTGTTGACTGTTATCAATGCTATTACATTAAACAAATTACGAATAAGTTATTGAGACTAATTTGTTTACAGAAAATAGATATTTATCAAATATTGATCTGAAATTGTCAAACACCAAATTCAACGATAAACAATGTTTATGGAAATTACAATCTCATTATATTAACACATTTCAGTTATTGTTACTTCTGTTCTATACTATCCCTTCCCTGTAAAAATATTTTTCTATTGATAGGTGTAAGTAAACCTACAAAAATAACGTTCCATAGATCTTTATTATCTCTTATTTATTTATTTTGGCTAACTACTAGTCAAAGTCACTGCTTCAAGATCGTATCCATTTCCGTTTTATCAAATTAAGGAGGTAAGGACAAAAGAGTGAATCTGTGATAAGCACATACACTTATGCACTCAAAATATTCTGGCGGGTGCCAGCCATTGCAATTAAGCACTCACAGCTATTTTATTTGCATGACCCTTTAGCTTTTGCTAACAATTTGATAGTTGCATGGCTCTGTAACCCATATCATTTTATTGTTGCATGATATTTTAGCTTTCGCTAACAACTTCATAGTTGCATGTCCTATAACCCATATAATTTTACAGTTTCATGAATGCTGATATAACGCTGACTGACAACAATATTAAGTAAGGTACACTAGGTCGCTTTCGTTACCAGCTATGTACAGTAGTTACCTTTAGTTAGTCGACTAGACTAGTTTTGAGAAATCAGCAGTTTCAATTTAATGGACCCGTTTAATAAATAGATACTATTTTACTCCTCTATCAATAGATACTACCTATACAGATAAAATGCTGATACCTAAATAAAATAATAATCGTAATAATTTAATTAAATGTTCTTTGACCCACTTTAATGCTGATCTTTGACGGTGTTGCAATTACTCAAAAGATTCGCAATTTAATACGCAGTCACAATTTAATGTTACGGGCAAGCAAAAAATCAGAGTCCACACATTACTGTCGCTCTCATTTAGGGCTCTATGTCACGAGCACAATTTCAGCCAACGCCCTGTCTTATTCATCTATTTCCCCTTTTGTCTGTAAAAAGTTCTACCCCATTAGGTATGCTATGCTTCGATTGTTCCTAATATTGGAATAAATTTTTGTGGTTGAAAAGCTTGTCATTCTCTCACCATTTGGTAAGTCATTCCGTCCATAAACCAAAAATAAAAAGAAGTCTAGCCTACTACAACAGTATGCTAGACTAGAAACTTGAGATTTGATTCCGCTATCTTGGTACTCACGAATATTGTTTTAGCAAAGGGTCTGATGGTGGTCTACCCTATGAGTTATTTTGTCTGCTATACATAAGTATTCAGTCACTAAAGCAGTATTCCAAATAAATTTTATAAATTGGCATAATATTTCCTGCCGTTCAACAGTGAATAAGTTATTATAATTAATTTCCCTTATACATACATACATTTCTATAACAATAACAATAAAATAAACTATAACCAATTTAGCAATTAGTTGTTAGTTACATGTAACGTCATGAAACTCATGAAAATATTGTCTAATGTAAGGTATACTTAGGTATGTATCTGAAACATTAGTTACTTACTTATTATTTAAACACTAATAATGTTTTCCTTTTACGAAACATACAGTTATATCATTTGGTAGGCTTTAAAAAAAATAATGCTATTTTTAATTACAATGTACATGAATTAAGCGCAACTGTTGTTTCAACTTAATTGCGTGGCGTAATATTATTACAGAACTGCAAATCATTTTGTTTTTTGACTTGCTTGCACTGAAATTGTATTCTTTATTTAAAATATTATGAATTTATAACTAACCGATTTGGTTCAAGTACAGTGTAGTATACTTTAACACATACAAATGAATAAATTAACAGTGCAGTGCCTGCAGTGATTAGGTAAGATACAGATTTTATCTATGCAAAGAAGAAAGAGCAATAAGTCATTAATTCCTTATATTAATGTCAATGGAATGACCAACTACAAGCTGCTAATAATTACTTATTTGACTTGTCATCTGAATGACCAACTACGAGCTGCTTATAATAATTTATTTGACTTGTCATTTGAATGACCAACTACAAGGTGCTGATAATGAAATAACAGTTTTTTTTCAATTGAATGACCATCTGCAAGTTGCTAATAATTATTTTATTTATTTGACTTGTCATCTGAATGACCAACTACAAGCTGCTGATAGTAAATTTGATAGCATTTGATGCCCAGCTAAAAGTTGCAAATGTCAATTGAATGACCAGCTACAAGTTGCTAATGTCAATTAAATGAACAGCTGAAAGTTGCTAATGTCAATTGAATGACCAGCTACAAGTTGCTAATGTCAATTAAATGACCAGCTGAAAGATGCTAATGTCAATTAAATGACCAGCTGAAAGATGCTAATGTCAATTGAATGACCAGCTACAAGTTTCTAATGTCAATTGAATAACCAGCTAAAAGCGGCCTATGTCAATTGAATGACTGAATAACCAGCTACAAGTTGCTAATGTCAATTAAATGACCAGCTGAAAGATGCTAATGTCAATTGAATTACCAGCTAAAAGTTTCTAATGTCAATTGAATGATCAGCTAAAAGCTGCCTATGTCAATTGAATGACCAGCTGAAAGATGCTAATGTCAATTGAATGACCTTCTACAAGTTTCTAATGTCAATTGAATGACCAGCTAAAAGCTGCCAATGTCAATTGAATGACCAACTGTACTGTTTGTAACTGTTTGTTGTACATGGTAAAGCACTAACCATTAACCAGCTACAAGCTGACAATATGAGAGTAATCACCCTGACCATTTCAAACCTCTTAGCTATTAATTGGAGACATTTTCTCTTTATTTAAGCACTAAAGCAAGGAGGTATGGTTCAATCGGTGCCTTAGCAGTCGTCCTGTTGAAGGCTGGTTTTTCTGTGACATCTAGGAACATACAATCTGCGAACAAAATTGTTAACCAGTATTATCGGTTTGGTCATGAATGTTATGATGCTTGAATATGATATAGTTATTAATCTTCTCTCAACTGAGATGAAATGTTTCTTGTTAAAATGTGAGTAGGTATTTCCAGAAATACTAAATTTAATAAGAAATCACCTAATCATTTTCTAATACTTTTTGTAAATAATTGTCTGAATTTACATTGATCTTTAAAATATAAAATTCCTTGCTCAAATAGCCAAAGAAACTAATTAGTTTCACCTGGAGTAATTATATCCATAATTATGACATTAACAACAATGTTGCAAAGATAAGATCAACGTAAGGTTACTGAATTGAAGTTCTATAAAGTATAGAATACGTCAAACAAGTTCCGGTAACAAATCGGATGATGATGATGATGATCGGAAATTATGTTGGTACTATTGATGTTTGAATTGAAATATTTTCATGAACTAGTACCACCAAATAAGCTCCGAAAGTGTTGTATATTATTATTGTTCTCGCATACCTACACTGAGAATGTCCAATAAGTAAAACGTTCAAAACGTAAAACTTTGGATTACAACTTAAGTTTTTGTGACATCAGAATGTTCGTTACGCCAAATGTTCGTTACGCCGAACATTCGTTAAGTCGAATGTACGTTACTCAGAACGTTCGTTACGTCAAATGTTCGTGACGCCGAATGTTCGTTACGCCGAATGTTCGTTACACCGAATGTTCGTTACGCCGAAAGTTCGTTTGCCGAATGTTCGTGGCGTCGAATGTTCGTTACGCCGAACATCGGTTACGCCGAATGTTCTATACGTAGAATGTTCGGTACGCATAATGGTAATAAGTAACTTTTATTAGAGACCATCACAACTACGAAGTAAGACAATTACTTAAAAATGACAATGTGTCAATATAAGTATAAAAAACTATTGGAATAAACTCACTTGGCATATCTTGGTTACCTAATCCTGTTTGTCTCGAATCAAGACACTATTCTTAACCTTTGGTATGCAGGAACGCGCATCAGCATGATGAAAACCATTTATTTCTATTGTGTCTGGCTTTTCCGGCATACGAGAGGTTAATGCGCGTATTTTGGATACCCATTAGGGCATAATGACGGACTACAAGCATGCATTAGTATATGCTCACGAGTACACTTCCCGAGGAGCAGTCAGAGACTCAGAAACCTCAGAACACCCTTGCCCCACCAGCACCGGAACTCCATCCAGTCACGTGTGACGGGCAGTGAGCCTGGAGCTACGGACTTGAATAAATTCTTTCAATCGTTTAAAGTAATAAGGAATGATTACGTGACCTTAAAGATTGATGTCCACAGCTGGCGCTGGCGTACATTTGTTCATCCTAGGCGCCGCGCCGTCCCGTGTTGTCCCACACCTCCCTCCTGTCTGGTCTCCCCTCTTTCCTCCAGCATTCGATGGTCGACATGTGGGAAAAGAAATACAGTATGTAGATAATTCCAAATAAACGATTTAAAATCGGGACAAAAAACTATTTTTTCTTTTCTTTTGAAATATATTTTTATCACTAGGCAAAGGCAAAAACAAAGCAATGCTAGCAGAAATCAGATAATTAAGTTAATTCCAAATAAACGATTTAAAATCGGCACAAAACTATTTTTACTTTTCTTTTGAAATATATTTTAACACTGTGTAACTTTTTAGGCAACAAACAAAGCAACGCCAGTAGAAATCGTCTTCGATTGTGTTTAAATAACTCGCTTAGCTTCCTTAACTGGGTGTCCTTAACTGGTGGATTTTATTTCGTTGGCACCGTTTGTATTTTTTAATTTTGTACCCTCAACAAACTGATAAACACTTTAATAATAATAATAATAATAAAGCCTCTTTATTCCTTAATTACAATTACAATAAATTCATTATACAAATCATCTTATAAAATTCATTAAGCATGCATTAATTAAATCATTTTTTCAATCACATTATATATAAGTTCAATTTCATTACATTTCATTTAATTTAATAATTTACACACACACACATATTATACTTATAAAACATTAATGAATAATTAATTAATTAAGGACCCCTCTTTGGGTAAAGGCCTCCTCCATTTCAATCCAAATAGATCTTTGATGCGCTTTTTCTATCCAATTCTCGCCGGCTAGTTTGATAATTTCGTCTTTCCATCGTTCCTGTGGTCTTCCTACTGATCTCGTTCCCGTCGGACCGTGCCAAGTAGTTGAGAGCTTGGTCCACCTCTGGTCTGAAAGGCGCGCTACGTGTCCAGCCCATTTCCATTTAAGTCTATGAGTGTGTTGCAGAGCATCAATGACCTTGGTTCTGTTGCGGATGTCTTCGTTTCTTTGTCTATCGCTCAGTTTAAGGTTTAGGATACTTCTTTCCATAGCACGTTGGCACGTATGTATTTTGTTTCGTACGGTCTTGTTCAGCGTCCATGTTTGACATGCATAGGTCAGGCAGGGTAGTATGCATGAGTCCATTACCTTTTTCTTTTGTTTCAGTGGCAGTTTTGACTTTAGGACCTCTTTGTGGCACCAGAATTTTTGCCATGATGTGCATATTCTTCTGTTTACCTCATCTTCGTTTCTGGACCGTTTGAAGGAGATTTCTTTCCCCAAGTATATGTAGCTTTCAACGTATTCTAAAGCTGTGCCACCTACCGTTACTGGATTTTGGACACTGTTAGTGAGGATTTTTGTTTTTGATGCGTTCATTTCCAGTCCAATGCTATTGCTTACAGTCATTAATTCATTAATCATCTCCTCGAGCTGTTTACGAGATTCGGAAAAGATGACTATGTCGTCAGCGAACCTTAGATTGCTTAGGTATCTGTCCTTTATCCGAATTCCCTTTCGTTCCCAACTGAGGTTTTCCATTATGGACTGTAATACTGCTATAAACAATTTTGGTGATAGAGGGTCTCCCTGTTTGACTCCCCGGCGTATGTTTATTACTGGGCCCAATTGGTCTAGTTTAACTCTGCTTGTGCTATTGTCGTAAATGTTTTTTAATATATGTATATAAGGATCGGGGACATTCTGGTCTGATAGAGCCTTCCAGATGCTCGCATGTGATACTGAGTCGAAGGCTTTTTTATAGTCCACAAAAGCCAAGTAAAGGGTGCGGTTGAACTCTACATACTTCTCTATTATTTGTGTCAGAGTGTGGATGTGGTCTGTTGTACAGAAACCTTGTCGGAAGCCGGCCTGTTCTTTGAGTTGGTGTTCTTCTATTGTTGGTTCTATTCTTTTTAATAGACAGGATGCAAATAGTTTGTACAAAGAAGATAATAAGCTTATAGGGCGGTAATTACCAACATCTGATGGGTTTCCCTTTTTGTAGAGAAGTATGATTCTGGATTCTGTCCATTTTTTTGGAACTCTTTTCTCTTGTAATATTTTGTTGAAGAGTGTGGTAAGTGGATGAGCCAGCAACATTTTTCCAATTTTTATAGATAAACACTTTACTCACGTGAATTTCGAATCCCGTCGTCGCCAATGTAGAATACACATTTCTACTAAGGGTTGGTTGAGGTTGATGTATATAATGAAACACAGATATAGTCTTCACTAGTAATGTGACTAGCGCACGTCCGCACAGCACGGCGGTCGGTGCACGAATACCGAGCGAATGAACGATAGATATTGACCACAGACCGCACCAGCCGATAGATGGCGCTACCGGCGCTTTCCGCATTAACTACTCTTTATTGCTGTACACTACACCCTCTGCCACGGTATAAGAACAATTGATCTTGTGCATCTACACCCAATTTTATACCTTATCACTAAACGAGACAGCTTATAATAGCGATGCAATAATTTTGAACTTAGAACGTTTGGGGTTCACCACGAGACAACTTTTCATGATTTTTAACATTCAAAATTAGAATCTAAACTTCATCATCTCAGCCGATGGACGTCCACTGCTGGACATAGGCCTCCCCCAAGGATCGCCATAACGACCGGTCCTGCGCTGCCCTCATCCAACGTTTTCCCGCTGCCTTCACCAGGTCGTCGGTCCACCGTGTGAGGGGCCTACCCACGCTGCGCTTTCCGGTACGCGGTCGCCACTCGAGAACTTTTCGGCCCCAACGGCCATCGGTTCTGCGAGCAATGTGCCCCGCCCACTGCCACTTAAGTTTAGCAACTCTTTGGGCTATGTCAGTTACCCTGGTTCTTCTGCGGATCTCTTCATTTCTGATTCGATCTCGCAGGGAAACTCCGAGCATAGCCCTCTCCATTGCCCTTTGGGTGACTTTCAGCCTTTTTATGAGGCCTTGAGTGAACGACCACGTCTCTGTTCCATATGTCATCACTGGCAACACACACTGATCGAAGACTTTCGTTTTAAGACACTGCGGTATTTGGGACGTAAAGATACTACGTAGCTTCCCGAACGGTGCCCAGCCGAGTTGGATTCGACGGTTGATCTCTTTCTCGAAGTTGGACTTACCTACCTGAATAGTTTGTCCCAGGTAAACATAATGGTCAACAACTTCGAGCGCAGAGTTTCCGATCATTACATGAGTGGGTACAACATGGTCATTTGACATGATCTTCGTCTTGTCCATGTTCATTTTCAGACCAACTCGTTCGGAGGCTCTGCTGAGATCATCGAGCATTTGACTGAAAAAAAAAAAAAAAAATATATCTAAACTTATGGGGAATAAAATCCGAAGTTGCGGATTTCATGTGTCCTCGCCCCCCGCAAAAAGTGTCAGAAATGTTTCTTAGTAGAATGACATGCGTAACTCGTCCCTATATAAATTGTCTAAGCCTCTAATAGATAGTGGACTTGTGTCCACAATATATATAACAACAATTGATGATTGTTCATCATGATCATCAGCCTGGTACTAGGTCACTGCTGGACATAAATATATCCCAATAATCACCTAGTTTGCTCCAGAACTTCTTGCATCCAGGGCCTCTACCAGGACATTCGAACTTCGCAATTGCGTGAACGTTTTCCTTCCAATGTCAACTCTATTACAATAAAGTTTGGACCGAAACGGTCGCGATACATTGAACATCGAAAGTCCGGGTACAGGGCCAGTCACGCCAGTCCCTTCCAGCTATCTTGCACAGATCGTGGCGCCATCTAGCAGAGGATCGACCCTACGTCTTCTCATACGTGATCTTCACTCAGAACCTGTGGATTCATCAGAGCATTACAGGTCCCAAAATAGAAACAAGCAATAAAAGGTTAAGGTATTTATAATATGGGCCCGTGATAATTTTATATTGTACTGTTGCCTGAATCAAATAAATAAATAAAAAATAAATAAATAAAATAAATATGCAAATCATATGATTATTATAAAAGCGAAAGTTTAAATATTTGGATTAATGTTTGGTCGAGATTCATACTAAAACGACTCTACCGATACGAATAAAATTTGGTAGGAACTTAGAGTAGGTAGGTAACATACTGAAATAGTACAGGGTAACATGCACCAATGGTCACGGCGAAAAACTAGTAACAAACGTAAATGTAAAGTTAACCATCTTGAATTGGAACCAAGCTCATAATTTGGAGCGCGCTCCATACAATCGAAAGGCTGGTTACATTTTCAATACGAACCAATTAAAGTCATTAAGATTTTTCAGAATCAATTTTATAGAGACTAATCTTTATGCTCGTATTCAGTCAGCTTTTCGTTTTAAAGTTACGGTGCCTCAAGAATTTCCATACAAATCTTAAATTAATCCTAGCATTGAAACAGTATATTTTAACGAAAATCTGACAACATACAAGCATAGAGATTTGTTTCTAGATTGTTTCTGAAAAATGTCATTGATTTTAATTGGTTAATATCTAAACTATAAATGTGTCTGTACACATGAACTGAACTGAACTGTGTGTTTGTACTACATTGAAGATATTTACAAAAAAAAGGTTTTTACCTGTTCCCGATTCCAAATCACAATTTTTTTTATTTTTTGTCTGTTTGTTTGTTTGTTTGGGTGTTTGTTTGTTCGAGTATCACGCAAAAACTAATGAACCGATTTTGATGAAACTTTGTTTGATAGCTTATCATCTGACTTAAAATCTGGTATATAATTTATGCGGACGAAGTCGCGGGTAAAAGCTCGTTTAAAATATAACCGGACTTCGTTTTTATGGAGCGCGCTCCGAATAATATGAGCTTAAAATATTAAAACCGCGTTTTAAATTTATAATACATGTATTATGAAAGTAAAGCGTGTAAAGTGCGTAAAGCCGATCCACTAACTTGCCTCCACCTATCCGCAATCCTTGGTGGAGTATGGACCACTTCCTCTCAGCCTTATTTCAAGGAGGAGCTCTTCCCCTGCATTGCGATTTACAGGTTTCGTATTATCATTTAAGGTAGAGAAAATACAAAAATCACAAAAAAATAAAAGTTACACCATTTTTGTACAAAAGTTCAAAACTTAACGAAGCGTGACAGACCTTTCAGGGTTAAGTCTCCTCCAATATCATGTTGACACCGTCACATGCAGGGTTAACATCCCCTCGTATCCGTCCCAATGTTTTGCCATTACATTTTTAACATTTAACCCATTTTTCGACAATTTTTTCACTTATTTCCCGGTATAATACGTTTGACAGATGCGATACAATGGTAACCCCTCAGAACGCGATTTTTAATGGGTGTCGCTTTTTTAATAAAAACGGGGATTTTTGTTTAAAACTGTGTTTTTTTTTGTTAATCTAAAGCCGACAGTTGACGCGGACATAATCTTTAATTAAGACTATTTTTCGAAGGATTTTTTTGCTTTTTCAGTAGGGGTCGTAATTGTGTGATTTATTTATTGATAATTTTATGGAATAATAGGGTTAATTCACGTCGTTATGCTTCATTCAGTTTTCGTGTGATTTTGTTATAAAACTGTACAAAAATGGTATTGCGATCTTGCAATCAAAATCGCGAAATAAAAATCTGCTGTTTCATACAAAACTTCAATACCAGCTCGACTCAAATGTGTGGGACAGCTGATTTTTTCCTTTCTCGATGTTGGCTCCATAGTGAAAGTTGCTCAGTTTGATGGTCTGAATCACCTCCTTAAGTATTAATAGGGTGTTTTGTTACACCCTGTTTATAGCCACTTTCTTCTCGAGTTAAGTACCAAATGGCCCGCGGGCTAGTCGATGAATTTTAAAAAACAACACAGTCATCCAGTCGATCCTAGGGCGATCCCCGCTACCTTTCTCAGGTCGTCGATCTAACGGGCCGCAGAGCGTCCCACACTCCTGCCAGTTCGTGGTCTCCACTCTAGAACTCTGACACCCCAATCTGTTGTCAGTTCTTCGACAGATATGACCAGCCCATCCACTTCAGCTTGCTAATTTTCGGTGCTATGTCAGTGTCAACAAAGAAAGAGACGAGTCTTGATTTTTGTCATTTTCTCGGTTGAAGCATGCTAGGACTGGTGGGTGCATAATGTACCTATCAGGTACCTATACGACTCCATGGATTCGAAATTTAAAACTAGAACTAAAGGGCAGGTAAATGAATGAGAAAAACAACAAATATTTGTATATTTAATTTATTGAATACGGTAGAAATGCTTTAGTAATTAATGGAAAACAAATACATTAACAAACAGACGGATCTAGGAACATATACCGACCGGCAACCATAATGTAGCACTTGTTATTATTATTAGTAAAAAAATAAAATATATATTTTTTTTAAATACAATTTTTAAGATCTTGTGGGAATGTGGTGGATGACAGTGCCATACTTTGAAACTTCTAATAGATTAGGCTCTGTAGTATGAACACGTCAAAAATGATTTTGAATTTAGTTTAAATAATAAAAGAATTATTACTGAAAATTATACTTAAAAGATATATTTTGAGACTCAAACTGAGACTTGATGACATTGAGTAATATTATAAAGGTTCAATGTGTGTAAAAAATTGTTATTATATCATTACTTAAAAAAACATTGAAAATAAGTACCTAGGTAGGTAAGTATAATAAATCATAATCGAATGCAACGACATCTATTAGCAAGATTAGCCATTCTTTCTTTCTTATCGTGTGGGTAGAGCCCTGGTGTCACAGTTTTTTTAGACCGCCTTCAATCTTATTAATTGTTTTTGTTTACCGACTGAAAAATAGCTCAATAATAATCATAAAACTAAAAAAAAATATTTACTGATAATCGGTTGAATAAAAATTGTTTTTTTTTTTTTAAATAACAAGTGCTACATACGGTTGACGACATAAGGTTTGGCTTTCTCCTAAAGCCAGAATATAATTCTTTTTATATAATTTTTAAAATAATAATTATCATTTTACACAATGTGGACGTCAACAGTTGGAATGTTAACATTTTAAACTTCATTTTTCTTAAATTGTTTCGCTGAATCTAAAATTTAAACAGCTTTATTTCGATATTAGGGAAAATACACAATTCTCAGTCTCAATCACTTAAATTATAATATGGTAATGTATTAAAATTATTATAATTCATTTTTGACGTCCATATTGGTAAAATGTATAAAATAATTTGACTAGAAATAACACAGTTTTATATAACTTGAGAAATCATGACCTTTTACAATTACAGTCGCACTTAAAAGTAAAATTATAATTTAAAATATATAAATATTTTGGTAAAAACGCTGTGGGCAAGACTAGAACACTTAGAAAATTTTATTTTTATTAATAACTAATTTTTGGAATGCTATAATTTTAAAGAAGACTTAAAAAGGAACTTTATTAAAAACTTATTATTTTAATCAAACTTCCAAATGTTTTAATTTTTAATAATAAACTTCAAGAAGACATTTGAAATTGATTAAAATAAGTTTACATATTTTCAACAAATTAATTTGTGACAAATCGTTTTATTTATAAAGTTTTCAACGTTTTCATTTTTAGTCACAAATAAAAATGCATTCAGCAAAATAATTTTGCAAATTATTTAAAATATACTTAAATAGCACTTTTATAAAACATATTTTAAGCTTTGAGGAACATTTAATTTTAGTAATTAATACAACTAAATAATTATTTTTTACTAAAACTTTTAGAAGCTGGTTTGAGATCCAACGGTGATTTTCAGTTCCACGCTACGGGGTTAGAATTTTTATACAGTTTATGATAATTATATGATATTTTCTCAATAGTGTATGATTTAGGTAACCATCGAATAAAAATTCTAATCACGATTCAAATTGATATAATAAAAAATTATGGCAATTCCGAACACAATTTTACCGGTGACATTTTTTTGTTTTCATTCGATGTCATGCTTCAACCATTTTCGCATGACACGATCGGAATAAAACTATTTAATGCTTGAATAGTTCACTTTCAATATTGGAATAATTTTATCAGACACTGTGTAACCGGAATCAAGAAAAAGTATTTTTTTACAAACAACTGCAAGGAAAAAAATTGTTACTTATGTGCGACTGTACAGACCTGCTTATAGGCAATTGTACCCGAGTGAACTTACATTTCTAGCTAACTGTCCCTCTGAAACACTCCACTACACTTAAATATTAATTTGTACTGCATTTTTATTTGTTTTACCAACCACCGATACCATTCTTAAATTGGTAAAAATTTTGTACTATTGTTTTTTTAAGGTTACTCGAAATATTTTTCTCTGTGTGACTTTTTGGAACTTTGTAATATTTTTTTATTTTCCTTGGGTCATAAAAATTGTAGTTATAAAAATCTGAGTAACCTCATTATTTGGTCTAAATTTTTATCATCCACTCTAGGTACAACGCTTTTAGATAAATAACCCTGAACACAATTTTTTTCAATACATTTTCACTACATTCAATGACATCGATCCCTTACATTCATTTAAATTCCATTCAAAATACTTACTATTCAAAAACACTGCATTTTTCACCAAAAAATGCTTCTCCATCAAGAATTTAAATGAAAATATCAAGATCGTTACCACTCGTACAATTTTTATTAATTTTGTTATTATTTTAAAACGTTATTTATTAATATAATTTGTTGTTTTGCGCGCTAACGTTTCGGCTTCGAAGCGGATTTAGAAATTTGGCTGTCTGTCGGAAGACTATAGGAAGATGGATAAAAACTGAACTTTTTAAAATTAGAAAATTTTGTAAAAACCTGCTTTCGGGTTCTTGGACAACATTTTTCCAAACTTTAATACTTATTGTATTTTCTTAAATTCATTTTTTTTTTCTAATTATTACAATAATTTTCCATCCAAAACTTTTTTAAATTCACAAAAAAACGGAAGAATGTTTTAGGAACTTTTATAAATAACCTCTTTTCTGCCGGCGACATTTTGATTGTTATTTTAAATATCATTGTTGTTTCGTTAAAAATATGTTTTTTGTTCTAAAAATTGCATTTATTTTTTTACTATAGATTAAACAGGACAATTAATTTACTAACGTTTATTTATTTAAGAAAACATTTAAGTGATTAGTTTCAATAGCTTTACCCTGATCCGCAATCACATTTATTATTTTTAAAATCAGGTTCAAGCCACAAAACATCCGTTCCGAAGCCGTTCCGCCAGCGACCTCTAGTTTTTTAAGTTTAAATTACAACTTACGTACATACATAGGAACTTTGTTTAGAAGCTGCATGGTATAAGCTAACCTCCACACTGATCTACCGAATAATGTATTACATTAAACAAACTCGGTTACTTTTCCCATCAAATAATTCTCGATTTTACTCAAGATAATATTTTCACTCGAGCCAATCATCTCTTTTAGGCTATTTAACTATTCTTCAGTCTTTTTCTTACGTCTTGAAGGTTTACATAACAATTAATGTAGTAAATTTCTTTCTTTTTCTTTTGTACTTGTTTTGTTTATAGCGTCTAGGAATAAAGATTGGTCTTTCAGCAATAAATACGATCCCAAATCTAGACAACTGCATTTTACTCTATACTATTAAAAAAAATAGTTACTAGAGTTTTTGTCAAATCGAGGCCCGAGAGATGATTGAACCCGGTGTCAGCAGTAACACATTATGTTATAGATTACGATACAAATAAGTGTAAATATAAAGCCCGGCCGAACGACAAAGGGCTGGACTGAGCTGCGCCCAAATCCAACCCCGAAAACAATGACCCGTATATGATTGGTGTGTTACACAACTAAACTGTCTGACCGAGCCCGATGACCACATACCTAATCAAATTTAATACTAAAATTACGTTGAATGTTGATCACTGCCCAATAGTACGTATCTTTGTGCTTTTAAATCACTCGACAACAATAGTTTCAAGCTACTCATAACAGTCGCGGCTTCCGTCCGCGCGCCATCTTTATTTGTACTTTAGTGTAACTCCAAAATATAATGTATACAATAACAGCTATATAAAAACTAACGTAGTGAGGTAGAGCGGTTCGCAGTACAACTAACGTGGCACCTAGTTTGTACTGTGGGCGTCCGCGTCGGAGCGGCGCGGCGCGGCGCGACGTCGCGCATGTCGCCCGGCTGTCGCTGTCGTGTCGCGCGTCGGCGCGGCGTCGCGCTCAGTGATCAACATCGCACCGGCACTACGACGCTATCGTGAGTGCGCACTCACTCATAAAATACATTTAAATAATAATTACGCCTAGGGTGTATTTCTTCTCCCGATCGAAATCAACGTTTCTAAAACTCGGATCGACCCGACCGAACATCGAGGAGATAATAATAAATAATCAAATATATAAGCAACGTTTCATATATCACCCGTTATATAATTCTCAAATATATGAAGTTAGACTTTCAAAAAAAAGAGGCCGGAGGCCGCCGCGCGGTGTGGCGCTCGAGCGGGCGGCCGCGGACAGCTTCTCCAATTATAATTACGTCTCATAATATTTTTCAGCAATCGCTTGAAGGCACACAGCGTTAAAATGTAGTTAGTACAGTTCAGCGATCGAAGGCGCGCGCACGCGGCGGTGTAGTCTCGGCCGCGCGCCCGCGATGCGTGGGGGGGGAGGGGGAGGGCGCGGCTAGGCCGGCGTGAGCGTCAGCGTGACGGTGGCGCGGCGGGTCGCGCGGCGCCGCACCGGCAGGAACACGAGCGCCGGCACGAGGCTGAGCGCGCCGCCCGCCTCCTCCACCACGAAGGGCTGCATCGTGAGCGGCGCGTGCGGCGCGCGCGGCACCGCCAGCAGCGCGCCCGCGCCCCCGTGCGCCGCGCGCAGGTGCGCCTCCAGCGCCGCGAACCCCTCCGCGCGGAACTCGCAGCGCGAGCACGTGTACTGCGCCTCCTCCTCGCCCTCCGCCTCGCCGGCGCTCGACGACGCCTCCGCCTCGCCGGGCGCCGCGCCGCCCGCCTCGCTCGCGCCCTCCGCCGGCTCCGCCGCCTGCTGCGCGTGCGCGCGCTCGTGCGCGAACAGGAACGCGAGCACGTCCGTCGTGAAGGGGCAGTACGAGCACGCGTAGGGCTTGTCGCGCGCGAGCAGGTCGAGGGGCCGCGGGGGCGGCGGCGGCGGCCGCGCGGGCGGCGCGTGCTCGGCCAGCAGGTGCGCGCGCAGGGCCCGCGGGCCGCGGAAGCGCCGCGCGCACAGCGGGCAGGGCTCGGCCGGCGCGGCGCTGGCGGGCGCGGGCGGCGCGGGGATGCCGTGCGTGTTGTGTTTGTGCACGCGCAGGAAGTACTTGCTGCACAGCTCCTTGTGGCAGATGTCGCACGTGACGCCGCCCAGCTGCGTCCCGCTCTCCAGCGAGATCCCATGCATGCGCTGCATGTGGGTGCGCATGAAGTACTTATTGCATAGCTCCTTATTGCAGATCTCGCAGAAGCTCGACCCGGACGAGGAGGCCCGGCGCTCGTCGGGTGCTGGCGGGGAGGCGGACACGGGTCGGTGCTGCTCACCAGGCTCCTCGGCGAGCCGCTCCGCCGCGAGCTCGTTTAGTTGTGATATCATCGTCTGTAGTTTCCGCAGCTCCTCGCTCGCCGACCCGGGTGACGCCGCACCTCGCTCTTCGACTATTAAATTCAACGGACTCGTCTGACCGTCTCGCAGCGCAGCCTCGAGCTCCTCCTCACACTCGCGCTTCACTTCCGCCATCTCCTCGGTATCAAACGGCGGCGGTAGCGAGTGTGATCTGGGTGGTGTATCGGGCGGTTGCCCCGGAAGAGCGGGCGGTGTTGCTAGAGGTGTGGTCATCGGGGTGCCGATCGGTGTACCCATTGGAGTCCCCATCGGTGTGCCCATGGGTGTGCCCATCATCATCGGCGGTGTGGCCGATGGCGGTGATTGTTCCGGTAGAGGTGACCTATGCAAGGGGACTCCGTGCCTTCTTTCACGATGCGTTCGCAAGAAATATTTATTGCAGTACTCCTTACAGCAGATCTCACAGAACGCCTCAGGGTTGACGACGCCCAGTCTCCGCAGCGCATCGGGCTGGAACCCCGCCTCGCGAGCTCTTCTCGCCGAGTCGGGTGACAGTCTACGCGGGGTCCCTCCCGAGTCCTCGTCGGACGACCTCCGCGGCGGAGACAGCATTTGCGGAGGTGGTGCCGCGGGCTGTTGCTCGTTGGCGTCATAAATCCCATGCTTATTCGCCCGATGCGTCTTCAGGAAGTACTTGTTGCAGAACTCTTTACAGCAAAGGTCGCAATAAGCTTCAGGGTTGAATATTCTCGGTGGTTCGTGCCTTGGGAGAAGCCGGAAAGCGGCCAGGGGATCGAAGGCGGGTATGGCGAGCTCTCCGAAGGCGAGCGCGCTCTTGTAGATATCGGCCATCTTGGCGTGGAGGTCGAGCGGCGGCGGCGCGAGGGACGGGGCGGGCTGCGCGCGCGCCGGGGCGGCCTGCTTGCGTCGCTTGCGTCCCGGGCTGCCGCCGCCGCCGCCTTCCAGGTCCAACTCGCGCTTCACCGCCGGCGCGACTGACATCGCGTCACCGCCGCATCTGAAATCGAGAGAGGGTTCTGTTATTCAGGGTCTTTTCAACCTTTTGATAATGGCTTACGTACTGTTTCAAGAACTCTGTGAACTTATTTTTGTTCGACCTTGAAAACCTTGAAGACCAAAGGGAACTTGGGTATACTATTAAATTCTTCAACCAACCAACGAATTTGTTGTTTTACAAATACGGTTAGATTTCTAATTGATGTATAGAATTGTTAAAAAGAAAACATGGGATTTAGTTGTTAAAAACTATTACGTGTTATTTTTTGAACAATCATTGGGTACTTCAGAAAAGGAACTGCATAGAAATAGTGTAAAGGTACAGTTAATATTAAACATTTACGAAAATATGAAAAGTATCTTATTATTATTACCTAAAACTTTTTGAATTTATTTTGTTTATTTTCTTTCAATCTTGAAGTTGTTGAGATTAGTTGCTATTATTGGTACAAGGATAATATAAAATATACTTATACTAAAATACGTTTAAAAATGGGTTCTGTATTTTGGTATGTTTATAAACAAAAACTATATATCTACTGTATTATATTACCTGCTGTTTCTTTAATTTAAAGTCTATCTATCTATCTATAACGTCACGCCTCTTTCCCAGTGGGGTAGGCAGAGACCAGAGCGCGCCACTTACTACGATCCTTAATTTAAAGAAGATACAAAAATTTTGATTTTAAGAATGAAAATGAATGAATGAAATATACGAGAAGAATATAATAAATTTGGTTGTTTTATTTTTTCACTTTGCCATATTTTTTATAATGATAAAATAGCACCACCATGGTAAAAAGGCGTTCGGCAGTGAAAGGGTTACCTTCTCTTACTTTTGAAATATTTTCGCTGACTTACCTATTTAATAATACGTAAAAAAAAAAAAAAAAAAAAAAAATACGTAATTTCATTTTAAATATTTTTAATTTTAAAACAGTTAAATATTTTTATATTTTATTAAGCTGGTTTTATTTCAGTAACTTAGTTATATTTTATTGTTATTAAGTAATCCATAATTTAAAAAAAATATGGGTAAAAAAAAGATAAATATATTTTAAATTGTAGTAAAATATTTTTTTTTCACATAGGTAAGTACTTTTTACTACTGTTAGCGCACAGAGTACTATAAATACTACTATAAGTTAGCGTGACAAGATGTGACGATGAACTATACAAAAACTTTCGTAACATCGACAGCTGATTCACTAAACCGTCATAATTCTAATAAGATTCTCACCTATTATTGCTAAGATCCAAAATATCCGTCATCAATTCACTTTTTTATAAACTAGTATCACTTTTTCATCAACTAAAACCACTTTCTCATAAAGTCCGTGTCACCATTGTTAAAAAAAAAACCGACAAAAAATCTTAAGAAATCTTCACTACTTTTTTCTGTCAAAATTCTCGGTTCAAAAGTTCAAGTTTAGAACGGCACGTGCTAACGTATGCGCGTGCGATCAAAACTGGTGTGTTTTAAGTAAAAACGAGTGCGTAGTAATTTTTTTTTTGGGTAAAATGGCAAAAATTCACCCTTGTCCGGCACCCCTCTTTATTTCGACGGGGGCCGGTGCATTATGAGTTAGCAAGCGTTTACATGGATTGATAATAATAACATAATATTATTGAAATCATTTTTAGTGTATCCTATACACAATATTTAAATTCAGCCATCTTCTGTTAGCTGTCCTCATCCCTTAGTCACCTCGTACAACAGCCACGGTAAGAAGATAGAGGTAGAGATAGAGAGATAAATCTAAATAATATACAGGGTGTAACAAAAAACCTTAGTAATATTAAATGGGGTGGTTTAGATTAGACCATCAAACTAAACAACTTCCACTATGGAGACTCAATCGATTTTTAGGGTTCCGTACCCAAAGGGTGAAAACGGGACCCTATTACTAAGCCTACGTTGTCCGTCCGTCCGTCCGTCCGTCTGTCCGTCTGTCCGTCCGTCCGTCTGTCCTACCTATTTAGGGCTGTAACTTTTAAACCGTAATAGCTAGATAGTTGAGATTTTCTCCGATTATGCGTTATTGCGACGGATTTGTTAACAAATAATAAAAATGGCAGAAAATTAAAAACTAAGGGGGGTTTTCAACAAGAAACTAGTTTTTATCAACGTTTTTTCTTCACGCTCTATAGTAAAAACGGTAATACATAAAAGCGTCAAACTTAGTGTGATTATAGAGCAAACTCTACAGAATAACAACAAATACTAAAAACCGGCCAAGTGTGAGTCGGTCTCGCGATAAAGGTCCCGGAAAAAAAATTTTTTTACGTTCACAGTATGTTGTAATGGTGTGGTACGGAACCCTCGGCCTCGGTGCGCGAGTAGCCCGACTCGCACTTGACCGATTTTATTTTAAATCATCTGTTCCATATATTTAAGTAGAGTCGGCTTACTATGGGAGCAAACAGATCGAAGCAAAAAATATTTGCTGTTGCATACATTTGAGTCGAGTAGGTATTGGACTTTAGTATGGGACAGCTGATTATTTTTTTGCTCTAATCGGTTTGGTCCCATGGGAAAAGTTGTTCAGGTAAGGTTAATGATACTTTTCCTTACACCCTGAATAATTATGTGGATGCTTGTAAATGGCAAACAGCCTATTATTCAAAATACATTATACCTACTATAATAAAAGAGGCTGTTAGCATCCCGAATATTATAAAATATAAAATACTTAAATAAAATAAAAATAAAGATAGACACAGAACCATAATTATTTTATTTGTCACTACTTATGCATAGATACCACAACGTGTACCATGTCAGCCAACCTTTATACCAAACAATACAAAATTCTTTCCCAAAATTTGGAAACACTATCAAAAGGGCGTCTCCGTGTAAATACTACCCTCTCACTCACACTACGGCAAGTTCCCTATTTTCATCCCTATCTGTCACTATCTCTTTTTCAAATTCTACCTATCTCGTTTTCTTGATAATAATTATAATCTTTTTTTTTCTGATGAATTAATATCTTTTTTTTTATAATTAATGGTTGTTAAGTTGAAAAATTTGAAGATAGCTATAAATTTATGTTTAAAAACAGGCAAGCGGAAATCGAATATGCGCAATTAGTGTTCCGTACTAAACGGAAAAATCGTTTTGCCATAGTACAGTCAGCATACAAAATTGATTAACACTCAAACAGACATAAATTCGAATTTGAAAATTTTTTAGTAAAGTCTACTAAAATTAATAGTTACATATAGGTAGATACTACTAGATATTTTTCTATACAGTTTAAGTCACCTTCGAATATGTCCTATTTAAAAATTAGTACACCAGGAGTGCTTTTTGAATCTCATTCTTTGAACTCAGCAGTTGAAATTGTTGTGAACTGTAATATTATGTGTGTGTTACTTTTGCAAATAAATTGTTTATCTGTCTATGTATCTATCAGTTGAAAATGTAAATATTACAATGGAGACGTGCGTCTTTCTACTGCTGATTTGACATTAAAAAATCATACTCCAGGGCCCTATTTAATAAATGTTACAATTGTAATTTACAATGACAATTCAGGGTACATTGCTGATAATGTTAGTGACACATTACCTACTACATGTTTAGCGTCAATAGAAACCAGCAATGTACCCTGAATTGTAATTCACAATTGTAACGTTTATTAAATAGGGCCCAGGAGTGCGATTATTCCATACATTTTCAACTGCTGAGTTCAACGTATGAGATTCAAAAATCGCACTCCTGGAGTATAATTTTTTTATTTCATATCAGCAGTAGAAAGATGCACGTCTCCATAATAATATTCACATTTTCAAAGTATGAGTTACAAAAATCGCACTCCAGATCCCAATATTAAATAGTTTGAGAGAAAACCGACTTACGAATGGAAGCGGAAGTACTAAATACCGTTTTTTTAATTTGGTTACGCGGAACACTAAAAAAACGAGAAAACTTTTTCAAGCATTGTTATTTGGTATAAACAACTCTAGGGTGCCCAAAGGCGCTTTTTCATTATAATTTTTTTAACAGAGCTGAGTGAAAAGTTTTATATTAAAAACTCGAAAAGTAAGTTTAATTACTTTGGTTGGGAGTAGACATCAATTTGGCTTATTAAAGTGAAAATTGTAATTTAGTGAGGAAGTTAATCTTATTGTGTTATGGCTTTTTTAGAAGTTTTTTTTTATAGACTACATTTTTAAAATTTATTTACCGTTCGAACATTTGTTCGGTTTTAAAAAAATCAAGGATTTTATAAAAACTGAATCGTTAGGTAAACTCCATTGACCATGATAAGATCTGAGGAAAATTCCTGTTGGTTAGTGACAAAATACTTATTTTAGATGGTATAAATAATATTTTTTTAGCTTTTCTAATTCATGAAGAAGAATACAGGGTATACAATTAAATGGAACACTTACTTAAAGGGGTGCTTCAGAAAATCAAACTAAACAACTTTTACTATGGGACCAACATTGAAAACGCGAAAAAAATAATCCGCTGTGTAGGGGCCCGCGCTGTAGTCTTGATGCTGAGATGTAAACCACACAGATTCACAATAAAGTTTATTACTAGTAAAATGTTACAAAGTTAGATGTTGAATGCTCATCTGTGTCTGCTCTAAGTTTACACTAAAGTTATGTAGGTCGCTAACGCTAATTTATGTATAATTACGAATCTATCGCTAGGTGCGGAAACTAGGTTGCAACGCGGGCAAAATATTGTTCGGTTCTACCGTAACATGCTCCCGAGGGAAAAATAAAGCATAAAAAAGTTTGTTATTAAAGTACAATCATAATACAAGGGCTATCCTAATTCTAGTCAATAATCAAGCGCAAATGAGCATTCATTACAAAGCAAAAAATTACTTAAGCTAATCATAAAACGCGAACTCTCTATCTCGACTCCTCGGTACTGTCTTCGAAGGTGTGCTGTCGGTGTGTTCAGGCCTTGGCCTACTTATCTCTTTCACCTCTATCTCCACTGTGCTCTTTTCTTTGTTCTCGGTAGGTGTAGGTATTTTTGTTTCTCTCTTGCATTTTTTCTTCAACCATATAACGAGAGCGACCACAAGTGCGCTCCCAAGCAGCAAAGATGTAACAGAATAGTGATATATGTCGTGGACGTTCAATCCTGTTGAGACAGGCAATTTTTCCTTCTCTTTCTGATAGGTTAACTGTTCTTGTATCTTAATGAAATCCTTTGAAGTAAATGTTTTCTTCTCAGTGATGTTGATCTCTTTATTTTTCCAGTTCAGATCGAAGATGTTGTTGATTGAGTTGTTAATGGTCGGTACTTCTATTTCCGAGTCCAAAGTTATTCTACTTCCTAAATGACTGTAGGTATATATGGTTGCATCATTCTTTTGTAGAATGCATTGCGGCTTGAGTGCAATGACACCTGTTCCGTCTATGACAATCGGTGTAACTTGATCGGCACAAATTATGCTCATTATATTTTTATCGCAGAATGTAAACAACCACCAATACGGCTTATGAAGTTGAGTCCAGGTGTCCTTGCACTCTATGTCATTGATGACACAGGACAATGGAGTTTGCTGACTGAATACATTCACTTCGCACGGCGCATTCTTGTCGTGTAAGTTGTAGACAGGTTGGCGCGCCATGCATATGAACTTATCTATGCTATAGGTAGTACAATGATGCTCGTCATTATCGTTTATAATAATGTATGACTTTTGTATGAAGTTGATGGCGATTTTGTTTGACGATGGTTGTACTACTTTCAGTTGACCTTGTCTCTTGAATGGGATCGGGATCACTCTGTATATTGTGTATTCTTCCTCGTTGATCAATGGTATATGTATCTCAAATAATAGGTAATTATCGGTGATCCTTGCCTTGACGTAGAGATGTTTGTAAATTTCCTGAATATCCTCCTGTATATCTTTTACAGGTAGAGACAATCCTCGTGGAAGCTTTCCTTTTATTATTGTTAGTTGATTAATAAGTTGCGATGCTGAAAATAAGTAAACGTCTAGATGCCCCTTATAGATATCTGATAGGGCGTCTAGTAACATTCTTTGTATACGTTGCAGATTGTTTATAATTAGTGTCGCTGTAATTGAGGCCGAATGTATGTCATTTACGGTAAATAACATCTGCACTTTGTTTTCAATCTTTTCTATTTCCTTGCTTGTAATGTTCATGTAGGCATGCATGACCTCAAATTGACTATTCATGAATTCGTCGCTCCTTTTAATTATGTTATTTTCAGCCTCGGTGATGACGGTCTGATTCTTCAAGAGTTGTAGTAAGTAGTCTTCGTTTGTTTGTAAGATTTTTATGTCGTTTTCATACTTTTCGGCGAATTCTTCATCTAAGACCCCGAATAAAGTTCTTGTTAATTTCCCGACTCCATCGAAATAGCCTCGTTTTTGTCGTTGCAAATGTTGAGATAAAAGTAAGGAGTTGTACTCGTTTAACTGACGTAGTTCGTGACGTAGTTGCTTAACGAGAGCGTCACAGGGTACATAACTCATTCGCTGGCATATTTTGTCTATATGATCTATGTAGGTATGTAGTTTGTCTGTTGCTTGCCAATATGTAGTTAGATTGTAGTATATAAGCAGTGTCCATTCATCGTGAATAAGTTGTAATTGCCCTATTTCGTCAAAATATATAGGTTTGTTGTTTTCTATAGGGGTTACTTTGTAGTTTTGAGTCGGTGCTGAGCTGACGGTTCCAATCATCAGAAGCATAACTGTTAATAATGTGAATAGGCTGCCTTTTATAGTGCTCTTGTTCTTGTTATTACTTCGTATTGCTTGTACGGGCTCTTCCTCTTGCTTTGGAAGTGGAGCGAATCTACTGATTGGTCGTTTGATGTATCCTTTCTTCGTTCTAATAGAGACCACTCGCACGTGGCCATCGCTTCCTGGATGTACTTCTGATACTTTTCCTAGTGCCCATTTTCCTGCTGGTAAGTTCTCCTCTTTTACCATCACAACATCTCCTTTTTCTAGGTTTCTCTCAGGACATTGCCATTTGGAACGGATCTGCATTTCGTGGAGGTATTCATTTGACCAGCGTTTCCAGAAGTGTATGTTCATTTGCTCGATTAACCTCCATCTATTCCTTAGATCATACTGGTTGATGTCTTCTTCTTCTTGGGGAAGGGATAAGAGTGGCCCGCCGACGAGAAAGTGACCAGGCGTTAAATATTCTAAGTCTTCAATATCTTCCGATAGTGGGCATAGCGGGCGTGAATTTAAACATGCTTCGATTTGGGCTAGTAGGGTAGTAAACTGCTCGAAGGTAAGTTTCTGCTCCCCGAGCACTCGCTTGAGATGGTACTTCATTGATTTTACTCCAGCCTCCCATAGGCCCCCCGCAGACGGCCAGAGTGGGGCATTAAAATGCCACTCCACTGACATATGAGCCATTTCGTCGAAGAATTCTGATGTTTCAAATGTTTTGTTGCGGCGAAACTCTTCCTGTAGGACCTTAGCTGCGCCCACAAAGTTTGTCCCGTTGTCTGAATACATATGTTTTGGTGTGCCCCGTCTTGCACACATTCGTTTGAACGCGGCGAGGAATGTTTGTGTTGATAAATCAGATACCAACTCTAGATGGATCGCCTTCGTTACCATGCATATAAATATGGCAATATAGGCTTTACAGGTTTTGACTCCTCGTCCTTTGTTTATCTTTATATCAACGTATCCTGTAAAATCCACCCCCGTGCTGCTGAACACTTTCCCCGGCGTTACTCTTACTTTTGGTAAATCTGCCATTAGTTGTTGGTTCCGGTGCGGTTTATAGCGATGACATCGTACGCATTGACGTAATTGCTTCTTTACAGTTTTGTTTCCGCCAATTATCCAAAACTTTTGCCGTAAATAGGCAAGACAGAGGCGAGCCCCTCCATGGAGAGTTTCTTGATGTGCCTCCTGGATTAGGAGCTCTGTTAACCTTCCCGCTGCCGGAATAATGATTGGTTGTTTCGCTTCTGCTGGCATCATAGAGTTAAATAAGCGCCCTCTAACTCGAAGTAAACCTTTGTCATCGATGAAAGGGGTCAATTTGGTCAGATTACTCTTTTTCGGAATGTTAGTATTTTTGTTAAGTCGCTCGATTTCTTCTCTAAAATGTTGCTTTTGAATAGTTTTGAAAATTAATTCCGACGCTCGGGTAATCTCTTGAAGTGTTAGATTAGTCACTTCCCTTACTTCCGAGTCGGTTCTCTTCTGCTTGTTACGTAATATTGCTGCGGCTCGCAAAATCCAAGCGACGACTCGTGCTACACGCCTTAGTTGGCTATATTTATTTAATAATGAATTTATAATTTCACTTTCTGTGGTGTCATTTTTCATAACATAACAATTCGTCTTGCTATCTTCATTTGTTGTAAATGTTTCGTTTACTTGATTATTTTTTCTGTAATTTGTTTTCAGCCATTGCGGCCCCTCCCACCAGAGCTGGAAGGGTAGAAGTTGAGAGGGTAAGAGGCCCCTGGTAGCGCAGTCCGCTGCGTTCTCGTCTGACTTTACATAGGACCAGTCGCTAGCCGGAACTATGTTTCTTATCTGGGTCACTCGGTTTGCGATGTATCTTTCCCACTTGTTTACATTGCCGCTAATCCACGCTAATGTTACTTTTGAATCACACCAGCAATGTACTTTAACTTCTTTCTGATTTAATGTGGCTTTTAGTTTTTCTAATAGCTTAGCGAGTAGTAGTGCTCCACACAGTTCTAAGCGTGGTAACGTGACCTTCTTACTCAGGGGTGTGACCTTTGTCTTTGCTGCAATCAAAGTTATAACGTACTCGTCGTTCTCGTTTAATACTCGACTATAGATAGCGCAGGCGTAGGCTTTCTCGCTTGCATCACAGAATCCGTGTATTTCAATCTTGTTATTAATGCAGCGTAGCCAACGTGGAAGTTTGATGTTGTTTATGTTCGTGAGGTCGTTTCTTAGATTTTCCCATTCCTTTAACATCTCGCTCGGAAGGGTTTCATCCCAACCTATCTTGCTTGCCCAGACTCTCTGGAATAGTATCTTCGCTTTAATTATTATAGGTGCTAGCCAGCCGAGTGGGTCGTAGAGCTTGCTTATGTCGGCTAGTACCGTTCGCTTGGTATGTTTATTTCTCTCGTTGAGCTTGCATCGGAATGAGAACGAATCTTGTGCGGGATTCCAGCTTATGCCCAACATTTTAGTTGTACTTTGATCTTGATTCTCTTGCTTGAAGTTTATAGTGTTTTTGTTGCTCTTTTGCTCATCAGTCAAGTCCTCTAGGATTTTTGGATCGTTACTAGTCCATTTTCTTAAGTTAAACCCTCCTCTTTTTAGCAGTTCGATTAATTCCTTGACCAGCTTTTTGGATTCCTCGATATCGTCGTGACCGTATGCCAAATCGTCCATGTAGAAAAAGTGTCGTAGGACCTTCGCAGCCACCGGATAGTTGGCTTCCTCATCTCGTGCTAGTTGATGTAGTGTACGCATAGCGAGATAAGGCGCAGATTTCGTGCCATAGGTGACCGTGCATAGTTGCCATTCTTGTAAAGGATGCTGTGGGGAATCTCTCCAGTATATTGTTTGAAGGTTTTGCTGATTCTCATTTAATCCTATGTATCTGTACATCTTCTCTACGTCCGCAGTAAAGACGTATTTATGCACTCTCCAGTTTATCAGTAGGGTTAGCATGTCTTTCTGTAGATTAGGGCCGGTGTACATCAGGTCATTGAGGCTGTACTCGTTTTTATTTTTGTATGATGCATTAAAAACGACTCTCAGCTTTGTCGTAGTTGATTCAGCCCTAAGCACGCCATGATGAGGTAGATAAACTTGACCTTTTGCTTTTGTTTCGCTAGTTACTGGTTTCATATGACCCATAGCTATATACTCGTTCATAAATCGTTTGTACTCAGTTTCAAATTCCTTATTTTTACGCATTTTTTGTTCCAGCTGAAGAAATTGGGCCTGTGCTTGCGGCTTCGTAGGACCCAAGTTCGCTTTGTAGTCAGGTTTCATGGGCATTTTTACCACGTACTTCCCGTCGGGTAGTCTCATTGTTGTTTTTTCGTAATACTTTTCACAGTAATCATTATCACTAGTTGATGTTGTATTCTCGGGAATTTCTTCAGTTTCCCAGAAACGTGACATGTTCTCCAATTCGTTGAGAGTCACAAGACAGTTAAATGTTTTCACGTTCCCGCTCAGGATCCACCCAACTCTAGTTTGCTGAGCTACGGGATGATTGTTGTCGTCGCTTTTCATTACTCCGCTAAGTATCATCTCTGAGTATATATCGGCGCCCAAAAGTATGTCAACTGGGCCCGATACGTTGAAGTGTGGATCGGCTAGTTTTAAGTTAGTTAAGTAGTGCCAGTTTTCTACAGAGAATGAAGTACTTGGTAAGTTGCTGATTAATTTGTTCATCACCAATGTTTCTGTTTTGAATGTGTAGTCTGAATGAATAGACTTGCATTCTAAGTTAATTGATCCCTTGCAGTTTCCTGAGAGACTTCCGACTCCAGAGACCACGGCGCTGACTTTACGACGCGGTAACCTCAGTCGTTGGGCCGCATCTTCCGTTATTAGACTGACTTGTGAGCCTTGGTCAAGTAAAGCTCTTAAGTTGATGTAATCGCCGTCAATAGTTTTCGCCTTTAGTTGTACAGTTGTCAATAAAACTTCTTTCTCTCCACTAGTAAGGTTGTTCACATGTGGCGGGGCCATGATAGCTGGTTGCTGGACACCCCCATTGTTGTTTGGTTGTTCCATTTCTGTGCCATGCATGAGTGTATGATGTGACTTGTGACACAGTTTACATTTCTTCCGTGATAAACATTGCTTTCCAGCATGACTATACAAGCAATTTGTGCATACTTGCAGATTACGAACTGTGTCAAGGCGCGTTGCTGCGTTCATGTCTAAAAACTTCGGACACTGCATTAATGGATGCTCAGATTTGCATAGTGGGCATGTCCGCGTTGTAGTAAAGAAGGCCTTGGGCGAGTTATGTGGTTTGTAATACGTTGACCTAGATACATTATAATTGTTATAATGTTTGCGTAGTGACTGATTGTTGTTATGCGGCTTGTTCGATGTTTGATGAAAAGTTTGATGTTTGTTTGAGTTTGATGAAAAGTTTGATGTTCTATGGTTCGTGCCGCCTTGTAATGCTTCCAGTGCCATAAACTTAGACTCCAGAAATTTCGAGAATTCCTCAAGATCAGGCAAATCTCTAGGGTCCTTGAGGTCTTTCATATACTCGTTGTAAGTTGCGCTATCCAGCTTTTGAACGAGTAAATGGACGATAATCGGATCCCAAGTAGTTATGTCGATACCAATGTTTCCTAGTCCGTTCAGACATTCTTGCATTACGTCGTGAAGTTTTCTTATCCCCACGGCGTTTGCCTGTTGTATGGTGGGCTGGTTAAGAAGTGTGTTTATGTACGATGTAAACAGTAGTCGCTTGTTATCGTAGCGATGCGTGATGATCTCCCAACATGAAGTATAGTTGTCTGCGCTTATTCCGAGATGCTGGACTAGTTTTTCAGCGTCACCCTTTAGTTTGGTTTTTAGATGTTGCATTTTCTGTGCATTCGAGAGCAGCGGGTTGTTATGCACACTCTCGATGTAAAGATCTTTAAACGTTGTCCATTGATTGTAATTACCATAGAAGTCGGGAATTACAATCTTTGGTGTCGCCTTTTCGTAATGCGCATTGTTCCAAATGTTATGATTCAACTTCTTTCTCAGATCGTCGTACACATTTTCCATGCGGGTGTATTTCTCTCTATACTCTTTTCCTTCTGTTCCGTCATCCGTTAAGATGTAGTCCAGATGCCAATGAAGCTTTTCAATTTGTCCCCACTTACTTTTCATAACGTTCAAATTATCTTCCAGCTCCCATTTCTCCGTACTGCTACTGAAGCTCACTTTCGCGATGACTCTTGCGAAAGCTTTGAAGTTACATGATTGTTGACGCAAAAGCTCTCTCGTTCTCTCCTTGCTATCCCTTGCTTCCGGAGCCGGAACATCGAATAACGCATCTTCAAAAGTAAATTCGGACTCTTCTTCACCACCTCCCATTGATGCTGCTATCAAAGCGCTTTTTCGCGCCTGCATATCTCCTATTATGTTGTCATACATGTTTTTGGCTTTCGTGTACACCTGTTCTCGGAAATATGGAATATCCACCACTCCAGTTTGCTCGATTAGTTGATGATTACGCTCGAATAAGTCCCATGTAGAGTTAAGTATGCTCGAACGCTTCTCCAGATATTGTAGGTTCTTCTTAACCGATCCGTCCTTTCGGTAGTCTGAACAGATTTTCTTCAAGTCATTGAAGACAGTTACTTGCGAAGCAATTAGTTGATCGACGCTGCTCATTGCTGCTAGTTGTTGATGCTCTTTCAGTTATAATTTGAATATTCGTTGAATAAGTTTGATGTTTGCGGTGTAAGTTTTAAGTTTGATGTTTACCGCTGCTAGTTGATGTTGACCGTTGGCAGTTGAAGTAATCCGCAGGTCGCTGTTGGCTATCCAGTGCGCTTGCACCCCCAATACGATATTAATGCGACTTCTCAATTTAACCGGTGAGACCCGCTTGTGGGAGGCCGGCAACCGATCCGCTATCGTAAGAGAGATACAAACACACCAAATACCTGTTGCAGTTCGAAGGACCAAAAAGAATGTAGGGGCCCGCGCTGTAGTCTTGATGCTGAGATGTAAACCACACAGATTCACAATAAAGTTTATTACTAGTAAAATGTTACAAAGTTAGATGTTGAATGCTCATCTGTGTCTGCTCTAAGTTTACACTAAAGTTATGTAGGTCGCTAACGCTAACTTATGTATAATTACGAATCTATCGCTAGGTGCGGAAACTAGGTTGCAACGCGGGCAAAATATTGTTCGGTTCTACCGTAACACGCTGTCTCATACAAAACAGCAAATATTTAAATTCTATCTCTATCTCTATAATTACCCCTATCTCTATATCTATTTCTACTTCTATCTCGATCTCAGATTTTTTTACAGTTTTCAATGTTGATCCCATAATGAAAGTATTCAATTTGATGCTCAAAAGCACCCAGTATACCAATATTTTATTTGCCTACTCTTTTTTTGCAAACAAGGTTTTGATACACCAACCAACCAACAACCAACAAACAAACAACAACCAACAACAACCTAGTTATATTTAAAGGGGTGGTTTAGGTCATCAATCTGAACAACTTTCACTATAAATAAATAAATAAATAATAACAGTAGTAGAGACAAAGTAGAAAAAACTAAAAAAAATTACTAATGTACGGGACATTTGAGTCTACTAGGTATAGGTAGTACAGTAGGTACTGCAGTTTTGTAAGAAGCAGAGGTTTTTTTTAAATTTATTACAAAGTTGGCTCCATAGTCGAAGTTGTTCACTTTGATGGTCTTAACTAAACCATTTTATTTTTTATTTCATTAGATTAGAGAACTCTTGTAAGATACCACATTAGTAGTACATGACAACATTTTTTATACAGGGTACACCCTGTTTTATACAGGGTACACCCTGTATAAAAAATGTTGTCATGTACTCAACGAAGTGCGTAAAAACCTGTCATCCACATCACAATAAATTTCGTCCGTATTCTAAAAAAAACACCAACTCAATATTCATTCCGAATTTTCCAAGTCAAGTGCTATATTTTTACAGCATAGTCGTTAAGTTTGAAATATCGGCCGTGGGGGTGTGAGGTGGGGGTGTAGGGAGGGGTGGTTCGCAAATAAAATAAAAATAAAGGCCGATTACGCCCGACATTTTATAATGGACGTAGAAATGACATGCGGGCGCCGGCGTGGCGCTAAAAATGTATAGAGTCGATTTACTTAGAAATGTCAGTGGGACGAACGCTTTTTTAGGGGGGAATGCTGACTCATGGCTTTTATAATAAATCTGTTTATGTCTTGTTTTTGGAGTGGTGGGTATTTGTAGTAGAAGATAGAAGTATTATGTTATTGTGTTTGTAGGAATACTGGAGAATAAAGATTTCATAAAATCATACTTAAAATAATGTTTTTCTTGCCTGCGTTTGTAGTAAAATAGATAAGGTAATCAATAAACAACGTACACTGTCGATTTATAAGTTAATCAGGTAATTCAAGTTACTTAGTGAATCTTAAAATGAAATGGAAAGTACTTTATGTTCTTGCTTTAAAGTCTTTTAGAGGTCCAAAAGACTAAATATTATATTATAAATTAGGGAAGAGACTATAGTATTTAGTCTTTCCAAATTAAGGTCTTTCTTTTAGATCTTAATTTTTAAGTGTCTCGGAGTATCTAAATAATTTATAAATCACCCATAAATTGGCAGTGTTATTGATTTATTTTTATTTATTTATTTTTATCACAAAAAAAGAACAATAATATTATACCTAAAGAATGTAGCACGTATATTTGTGAATGTTCGAAGTACCTACTCGTACATACTATAATTTTTTTTAAGGATCCTTAGGACGGCTCGCTAATTGCCTGCAACATACAATGTTTCCCAATTTTTTTACGAAGAATTTTTTAAATGTCTATTTGTAATTTAAATAAATCGTTTTGGTATATTTTACATCATTATTATAGTCCATAAAATTACTTACTTCTACTTATTATTTTACGCCTGTATGCGCACTATGACAAGATTTAATTAAAATCTAGAGTATGAAAATTAGGTCAGGGTCGCCAAAGTAGAGATCTATAATCTCTGCCTACCTTTGGGAAAATGGCGTGAGTTTTTGTATGTAGGTAGGTATTTAGCACTTCTGTATACATCATTTAGTTTTTTAGTTTATTGTGAGATCTACTACCCGTTCACTTCGAGTTGGCCGTCGATGACCGTTACAAAATTTTGTCACAAGCACAGTGACTGGTCCCGTCGACAAAAAATAATATAACAAGCAAATAAAAATTTTAAAAGCGATATTAGCGACCGGGAAGGACGTGCCGTACGTGGTTGTGTTGCTAAAGGTTATAAAATTGCGTTTAATATAGGGTCTCGTCTCTTAGGGGAGAGGTGCGGGGAAGCGGGAAGGGAGGGAGTGGCCAACTCGAAGTGAACGCCTAGTAGCTTAGACAATCTATATAGGGACGAGTTACGCGTGTCATTCTACTAAGAAACATTTCTGCCACTTTTTGCGGGGGGCGACGCGTAACATGAAATCCGCAACTTTGGATTTTATTCCCCATAAGTTTAGATTCTAATTTTGAATGTTAAAAATCATGAAAAGTAGTCTCGTGTGAACCCCAAACGATCTAAGTTCAAAATTATTGTTTCGCTATTATAGGCTGTCTCGTTTAGTGATAAGGTATAAAATTGGGTGTAAATGCGCAAGATTAATTGATCTAATACCGTGGCAGTGGGGAAATGCTACCGCAAGGCGAGTCCCTATTAAATTGTCTAAGCCTAGTAGTGACACTTAGCACTACCATACCTGTATGGTAGTCCTTCTTAATAATTATGCTGACACTTTTTAAGGGGATGATCAGACAGTCAAACTGAACAACTTTCTCTACGGCACCAACATCGAAATGGCGAAAAATAAATCAGCTCTTCCATACAAAACTGCAAACCTACCAGAGCCAAATGTATGGGACAGCTGTAATTTTTTTCGTGATTTCGATGTTGGTCCTATAGAGAAAGTTGTTTAGTTTGGTCTGATCCTGATCATCCCCTTAAAAAAGTGTCAGCATATAAAAAGGACCCTCTACAGGGTGGTGTAACAAAACACCCTCTTAGTCATACCACAGATATTTGTGGTCATACTTAAGGGGGTGCTTCAGACCATCAATCTGAATAACTTTCACTATGGAGCCAAATTCGAGAAAAAAAAAACTGCCGTCCCATACATTTGAGTCAAGACGGTACTGCAGTTTTGTATGAAAGAGCGGATTTTTTTGTCTCGATTTCGATGTTGGCTCCATAGTAAAAGTTGTTCAGTTTGATGGTCTGCAGCACCCCCTTAAGTATTACTAGGGTGTTTTGTTACACCCTGTATAAATCTTTCCGAAATATAAGCATACGCATATGCTCACGACTATATTCCCCGAGGGGGTAGTCAGAGATATTCTGAAACTTCAGAACATCCACGTTTCACTAGTAGTACCGAAACTCTGTCCAGTGTGACGGGGAGTGAGCCCGTCGCCACTTGTAATGGACAATAGGTACAATACATGCCTCGAAATTGAAGAAATATAAGCTTTTTTTACATTTTGGTACGGAACACTAAATTGCCGCAAGAAACAGGTGATATTTGGCGACCAACAAACGTATTCCTAAGTTCCAGATATTTACCTCCATTCCTGTAGTACATCGTTAACCCCAAAAACACCGTAAAATTCCCTCTTAACCCTCTCCATGCCACTCGAATTCGTCACTCGTGTCGCCGAGTATTTATTTTCAATCATTGTGACGCGAGAATCGAACCCGCGCCCCTGTCTACCACCAGGTGGTTTTGGAATTTTGGATTTACAATTTTAAAATTGACTATTGTGGACAATGTCAATTTAATAAATGGGGTGCTACATACCTACCAGTTTATTCAAACATTAGGCGGTGTCCTATTGCCATCGCACGCGCGATGGTGCGATGCGATGTGATCGTACTGATGGGTAATTCTCCGAAATTTTACAAATCGTTGAAATTTTTCCATAGAAAAATTTGAAAATTTGAAAAATTTCGGAGAATTACCCATCAGTACGATCACATCGCATCGCACCATCGCGCGTGCGATGGCAATAGGACACCGCCTTATTGTTATACAGGGTGTCAACTGAAATGCCTTACATACTTAAGGTAATTCAGACCATAAAATTGAACAACTTTCTTGTTAAAACTACATGTTGTGTAGCAAAGTATCTGACTACCCCGAAAGAGTTTATCTACAGGGTGAAATTGATATAATTAGCATCCATTTAAACTAAGATTTTACCCATCAAACTGAACAACTTTTACTATGGGAGCAAACCGATCGGAGCAAAAACAAAATCAGCTGTTGCATACATTTGAGTCGAGTAGGCATTGCAGTTTAGTATGGAACAGCTGATTATTTTTTTGTTCCGATCGGTTTGCTCCCATAGTAAAAGTTGTTCAGTTTGATGGGTAGACTCTTAGTTTAAAAGGATGCTATTGATATCAATTTCACCCTGAATATGTGTATTAGTTACTTATATGAAATTGTATAGTGTCTTTCTTAATATACTGACGGTTTTTTCAGGCCATCAAACTGAACAACTTTCTCAATGGGATAAAGTTCGAAATAGCAAAAAAAAATCTGCTGTTCCATACATAATTAAGGGGAGTCCCCATACAAAAAAAGTGTGTTTTCCAGGTTTTTGTGTCTTTGTGGTTTTTTAATATCTCTGACTACCCCCTCTAGGAATATAGCCGTGAACATCTAGCTATAGTAAAAAGGCAATAGGTAGGCACATGCAAGTGTCAAAACTGGTTTGATTATAGTAATAATAAAATCCGGTCAAGTATGATGTTATGGTTTATAGTGCGTCGATATTTGTTGATTTGCTAAACATTGTATTATCATGTATCAATTAAATAAATAAATAAATAAATGTATCGGGTTTGCGCTAAGGATCCCGTAGAAAAAACACAGTTTTCTGGTAATATTGTATGTAAGTATGGAACCCTCCGTACGCGAGTCCGACTCGCACCAGACCGGTTTTTTTTTTAATTTCCCGATTCAAAATAAAATATCTTCTGAACAAAATATTACGAAAAATTTTCTTTATTTTCAGCACTAAATAAATCTATTTTGAAATCTACAAACAACTTCGACTTTATTCAGTAGCAATAAGGATCAGAGTTCCTTGGCAATTTTTTATCGTCCTGGGGGTTCCTTAAATCCAAGATAACAGATTGGGGAGGTCAGTGATCTCTACATTTTTCTTAACCTTCCCTTTGTGGGTAAAATTACTTGTTTTATTTCTGGGAAATGTATGTTTTATTCAATTGGTTTTCATAATTTGTACCTATAATTACATAATTGTACACCACTAATAATAATGACCTAAAATGTTAAGTTTGTATTCAAACAAAACAACTTTAAATTTTTGTCGAAAGACAAGGTAATTTTTTTTGGACCTCAGAAAATCGATCGGCTGATCTGAACTTTTAATATTAAAATTTATTAAATAAGGTCCAAAAATGTGACTTGTTTTTTGACCCATGTTCCTTAGGAAAAGTTGTTTAGTTTCTTTATCTTTTATTTAAATTGATTTTATGTTAATTAAAAAAATACATTAGTTTATAATTTAATACATACAGGGTCGTAACAAAACACCCTGGTAATACTTAAAGGGGTGCTGCAGACCATCAAACTGAACAACTTTCACTATGAAGCCAACATCGAAATCGATAAAAAAAAAACCGCTCTTTCATACAAAACTGCAGTACCGTCTCGACTCAAATGTATGGGATTTTTTTTATTTTTTCTCGACGTTGGCTCCATAGTGAAAGTTGTTCAGATCGATGGTCTGAAGCACCCCCTTAAGTATTACTAGGGTGTTTTTTTACACCCTGTATAACAGATTATTTATGATACAGCAGATTTTTTTCTTCAATTTCAAAGTGGGTCCCATACAGAAAGTTTATCAGTATGATGGTGGATGGAGAAATCAACTCCTTAAAAAACGTCAGCCTGTATGTAGGCTGTCAATATGTATTTCATATGTATTTCGTATATATATGTATACCAACATATAGGTAGGCTGTAGGTACGTAATATGTCAAGCCGCGACCGCGCCGCGTAAAGTATTGATTTTTTGTCGAAAATATTTTTTATTATTATCTTCCGTGGCCCCAGTTTAAAGATAAAGCGATAAGCTAAATTAAAAATGTACTAAATTGTCTATCGATTTATGTTATCTATGGTCGAATATGATTGTCGCATTTTGGGCTACTTTGAAATACGTGTAGGTACTAAAAACAGCCAAGTGCGAGTCGGAGTCTCGCAAGAGGGTTCCGTACCACCATACAATATTATGGAAAATTGTGTTTTCTACAGGATCCGTAGCGCAACCTTAGAGTTGTTATAAGTAAACTAGCGGCGTCTGTGACTCCGTACTGTCCGTATGGTCGGTACGCGCAGACCACTGAATTTCAAATTGTCATAACTTTGGAATGAGTAGACCCATTGCGATAAAAAAACACTTAAATGTTAATACAAACTAAGCCCTGTGTTTCTGTGAAAATTCCATCCAAATCGGTTCAGTAGTTTTTAAGTGATGCGTGTACAAACAAACCGAAAGACAGACAAACATTCTAAAAATGGACTCAATGTATTCCGAAAATATGAATTGAGGGCGTTTAGGATAGGTACCTATCCTAAACGCCCTCAATTCATATTTTCGCAAATATCTTCAATGTACAATTGTTTCCAATTTTATTATTCACGGTCCTTCTTAATAAGCTACTCTTTTTTAAGGGGTTGATCAGACCGTCAAACTGAACAACTTTCTCTGCATCGAAATCACGAAAAGAAACAGCTGTCCCATACATTTGGGTCGAGTAGGTTTGCGGTTTTGTATGGAACAGCTGTTTTTTTTTCGCGATTTCGATGTTGGTGCCATAGAGAAAGTTGTTCAGTTTGACGGTCTGATCATCCCCTTAAAAAAGTGTCAGCATAAGAAAAAGTATACATAAATATTGCTGTTATTAGTGCCTTAACATTCTTATTCGTAGCTTAACATAATTGAAATAGGTGATTTGAAAGTTTATTAATCTTAGAATTATCGAATGAGTCACACTTTCAAAAAATTCCCCGGATAAATGATCAAACTCTTGACCATTATGAACCCGGAACTTGTACAGTCACCATCAGATATATCATAGCATACAAGGTATCCAAATATTTCTGAGCAGTGCTTATTTTCATTAAATTCTTTATAGACCCAGATCCGACCCTAAAATTATGCACCTATTTCATAGGCGAACGAAATGTGATTCTAGTGTATATTTAAACAGGGGTTAATTCAACGCCGCCAAGTTGCCTAGAAAAATCTTGCCGCAAGTTCCTTTTCCATTATGATTTTTGTTATAATTTTTTCCACCTGTATGTTAGGGAAGTAAATGAGGTGCCATCGGAAGGAGACTGATCTAAAGTACTGGAAAAACAACGGTTGCCGCCTCTCAATCTGCCGCAAATATAGGGTTGCCAAGTTAAAAATTGACTTCTTTGAACCTGGCAACCCTATAGTTGCGGTAGAGTGAGAGGTGGCAACCCTAGTTTTTCCAGTACTTTAGATTAGTCTTCTTCCGATGGCACCTCATTTACTTCCGTAACATTCAGGTGGAAAAAATTATAACAAAAATCATAATGGAAAAGGTACTTGCGGCAAGATTTTTCTAGGCAACTTGGCAGCGTTGAATTAACCCCTGTGTAAACATACAATAGAATCACATTTCGTTCGCCTAAGAAATAGGTGCATAATTTTACGGTCGGATCTCGGACTATTACAGTAAATGTTACCAATTATATCTAAACGTGTATTTTGTCATAAATATGTGAACAGCGAATTTTCAATAATTTCTTTACAATGTTATTTAAAATTAAAATGTAAAACAACGGAGTAAGGTTTTTTTATCCGAAACTGTTCAGATGTTTATGACCACCTTGACTGCGTAGATATATTTGATGTTCTCGGCGTTCCTATATTTTTGATTGGTTATGAGTAAAGAAATTATTGAAAATTAGAACTGTTTAGAAATATTTGACCACCTTGTTTGCTACGATTTATCTGCTGGTGACTGTACGTACTACTGTTTTTTGGTTTATGTTTTTTAAATGAATGTATTGTATTCAAAAACTGTTTAACCGCAGAACAAACTTATGGGTTGTTAAAATTCAAAGCACATATAGTTAAAAAGTTAGGTAAGTATATTAATAATCTTATATCGTCCAAATCCTATAGTCATCATCATCAGCTTATACAGGGTGAAACAAAACACCCTAGTAATACTTAAGGGGGTGCTTCAGACCATCAAACTGAACAACTTTCACTATGGAGCCAACATCGAGAAAAAATAAAAAAAATTAGCTGTCCCATACATTTTAGTCGAGTTGGTAGTTGGTACTGCAGTTTTGTATGGGACAGCTAATTTATTTTATTTTTTCTCGATGTTGGCTCCATACTGAAAGTTGTTCAGTTTGATGGTCTGAAGCACCCCCTTAAGTATTACTAGCGTGTTTTTTACACCCTGTACACCGCGACCGTGTACCGGTGTAAGTGACAGCCTAGCAAATACTGAAACGGTGAACTTAGACCATCAAACTGAACAACTTTCTCTATGGAGCCTACCTCAGACAACGCGAAAAAAATCTTCTGTCCCATACAAAACTGCTGTACCTACTTACCTAACCTACCCGACTAAAATATATGGGACAGCTGATTTTTTTCGCGTTTCCAGAGGTAGGCTCTATAGGTAGTGAAAGCTGTTCAGTTTGAAGGTCTGAGTTCACCGTTTCAGTATTTGCTAGGCTGTCACTTAGATACACCCTGTATATTTTTTTGGGCGCTAAAAATCCAAAAATCTTTGTGATTCCATAAGTGGTTTGTGTGGTTTTGGCATAAAATGGACCTGCCATTTCATCCTGTGGGTGTTGTAAGAGACGACTAAGGGTTTCTTATGCAATGTACGCAAAATTCCATCACCACTTGACATGTCATTCAAGTGAGCCTTGCTTATAACTATTAAGAAGTTGAAACAAATTTTCTGATAGGCCGAAATGGATTTATAATCTTGAGTTTAAAAGAGTATATTTTCCTGAATCGTTAGAAATTGGAATGCAATTCTACAAGCGTCACATTGCTGTCAAAAACATTGACGAGCTCACAAATGTAACATCCTTCTTGCATCCTTCAGTTATGTCATGTATCAAACTCATATTTTTCCCAATACGAGCATTCTCGAATTGCTCTAAGGGAAGTTCTCAAAATAAAATATGTAACAAGTATTGAGTGAAATAAATATATACAGGGTGAAATTGATATCATTTGCATCCTTTTAACATAAGAGTCTACCCATCAAACTGAACAACTTTTACTATGGGAGCAAACCGATCGGAGCAACTAAAAAATCAGCTGTTGCATACATTTGGGTCGAGTAGGCACTGCAGTTTAGTATGGAACAGCTGATTTTATAGTTGCTCCGATTGGTTTGTCCCATAGTAAAAGTTGTTCAGTTTGATGGGTAGACTCTTAGTTTAAAAGGATGCTAATGATATCAATTTCACCCTGTATACATATATATTTTTTGTTAATATAAAAAACGTTGGTTATGTCTCATAACCATAGCGAATACCGAATTGTCAGCTCGCCGATGTTTCAACGACGAATTTAAGGTTTGACGATGTTTGCGCTTAGAGAATAGCATTGCTGTACAGCTTGACAAAAATAGTTTGGAAAAAATGAGGGCGCCACTTTCTTTTCGAAACTTCAAAATCGCGCATATCCTGGCAAGATATACTAAAATTGTGCACTAAAACAATTAGTTTTACCTGTCACCACGTCAAACTCTTTTTTTGCCAAGCTGTAGATGGTTTTTAAGTTTTGCATGCATATGCTCACGACTATGTTCCCCGAGGGGGTAGTCAGAGATATTCTGAAACCTCAGAACATCCACGTTTCACTAGTATAGTACCGAAACTCGGTCCAGTGTGACGGGGAGTGAGCCCGTCGCCACTTGTAATGGACAGTGGGTACAATACATGCCTCGAAATTGAAGCATGCAGGTTTCTTTAAGATGTTTGCCTTCACCGAAAAGCCAGTGGTGTTACAAATCGTACATAAATTCCGAAAAACTCATTGGTACGAGTCGACCTGGACGGGGATCGAACCATCGCCTCCTGCACGGCAGGCAAGGTTACTCGTCACTGAACCACCACGGCTGTTTAAGTTTTGCGAGTCTGTTCAAGTGGGGCTACACAGACGGGTCGAACCTTGGGTGCGAATGCGGTGTTTCTCCTCAGACTATGGCCCAACTCGTGTCCTGCCCTTCCTGCCCGGACACCAGCACGCGAACGGAGCTTATGGACGCTGCCGATAATGCTATCCGTGTGGCGAAATACTGGGCTGGAAAGATTTAAATGACATGCCATCGACTCGATAGAAGAGAAGAAGAACAACCTGTATAAGCGCCTTAATATAAATTATTGTGAATCATACTGTACCTACATGAAAACAGCTCTACACAAAACATCAAAAGGCAAAAATATTAAATTACAATTTTGTACATTCAAACATTCGTTCTTTACTCTAATAATACGTTTTTTTTTCTTCAATATCCGCTCTTTCAAGGACCTAGATATTACATTTATTTTAATATACCTATGTAAAATAGGAAAATTATTTCTAATATACACAATATTTACTAGGTAGGTATCATATGAATGTTGGGAGATATAGTGGGGTATCCCCCCATTCTCACCAAAAACTGGGTACAAAAATGGGTTCTTCATACTTTACTTTCCTCATTAATTAGGTCCCTTTTATAAGAGTTAAGGGCTTTAAGAGGGTATGTGATACGTCTAGTAATATTTAATAGGGTGGTTTAGACGATCAAACTGAACAACTTTCACTATGGAGACAAGATCAACTGTTTAGCATCAACAGTTTAATGGTCTAATATCACCATTTTAAATATTTACTAGGGTGTTTTTTACACCCTGTATAAATAAAAAGAAAATAGTTACTTATTTGCTAGAGAATCCAGAACCTTATTGCGAACACTTTTGTATATTAGCATACCTATACAGGGTGTTAGGGTAAACAATTGCATTACTTTAAGGGGTGATTGTACCCATGGACACCTACAGGAAATTCGCAAATTTTGCTTTCGACTTTTCATACAAATGGTAGGCAAGGCGCGATCTGAAGTACGCAATTTTAATAATGTAGTCTGCGCTACAGATCCTATGAAAATATTGAATAAATAGACTAAGTGCGATAGTAGACATCCCGCTACGAATAATCGCTAATTGCATTTAGTATGGAAAGTAATTTTTTTTTTTTGTGAATTATTTTAGTGTGTCTGTACATTGAAGATATTTACAAAAAAAAGATTACGATATGATTTTTAGATGTCCCTGATTCCAAATCACCAATTTTAGGATTTTTTGTCTGTCTGTTTGTTTGTTTGTTTGTTTGTTTGTTCGTTTGTTTGTTTGTTTGTTTGGGTGTTTGTTTGTTCGAGTATCACGCAAAAACTACTGAACCGATTTTGATGAAACTTTTTTGTTTGATAGCTTATCATCTGACTTAAAATCTGGTATATAATTTATGAGGACGAAGTCGCGGGTAAAAGCTCGTTCTTAATAAATGTACTCATTACATTTAGTTTTCGAGTTATTCCCTTTGCAGCGAGCACATAGCTACTACCAAATCCCCCTCTGTATCTTATTACAAATTCTACTTACACTTTTATTACAAAACCTTCTTCATACAAAAGATATAACAATTAAACAGGCCCAGTCCATCAAATACATACCTACACATACCAAAGTATATCTACACCCAGTATTAATCTAATCACACTCGGTTTTCGCCAAGAATGTGTGTGTCTACGTCTTTAATAATAACTGGGGGGGCTGCCACCCAGAGGGGGAGAGGGGGGGGCCACCCACCCCCACACTAGTGAAAAAATATATCCTAAGGAAAACAATATTATAAATTGGACTATGCGTCGTAAGACTGTGTGCGAGAAATGGGGACGTATTTTGCTCACATGCCCTTTATTTCATTTTACTTTATTTTATTTCGCGTGTGACGTACTACTTTTTTTTTTATTTTGTTACTTTGACGTTAAGGTTCAGGGTTGTATGTTTTGTTATGTAATTCTTGGCGAAATATTGGAACGATTTTTTCTTATCAGGGTTTCTTTGAAAATCTGCGGATCCGTAAATATCACAGAACTATTAATATAACAGAAGTGGTCTAATCTATATGCAACACTAAATGAAAATCAAAGTTACAAATTCTCACGACATCTTTTACTTTAAAAAACTGTCCAAGTGCAAATCGGACTTGCGCACGGAGGGTTTAGTACCACTCTACAATAATAGTGCCGGAAAATTTTGTTTTTCCGGGATCCTAAGCGCAAGCGCGACACACACTTGGCTAGTTTTTATTATTTGTTATTTTACTTTAGGTTAGGGTATTATGCTTTATAATCGTACCAAGTTTGACGCTTGTATACAACGTGTTAATGAATTAACGTAAAACTAGAAAGTAGTTTGTTTAGAATCGAGAACAGAATCGAATTATCATGGTTTCAACATAGGTAATTTTTTTCAAAATATTAAATAATTTTTTCGTAAAATTTAAAATTTACTGAACCCGATGTCAATCCACTGCACGGGGACACTCACCCTACTTACTACCAAAACAAGATTATTAAAATGTATCTATGAGTACGGTAGCGCTTTCTTTCAGTACTGAAATGATAACAAATCGTTTTTACATCAAAACTTAAAATGCGAATAACTTTAAATTTTAAGCATCAAAATAATGAAATTATTGTTTCAATCTAATTATTTTGTTATAAATCAGTTGGGGTGTATGAGGTTTTGCGCTAATTCATTAACACGTTGTATGGCTGATTTCATTATAGAGCAAAGACAAAAACCTTTAAACAAACACGTTTCTTGTATGGGGACCCTTAATTTTTTTATTTTTCCTATTATTTGATAGCAAATCCAAATTAATCACATAATATTATGTCATCATTAGCCTATAAATGTTCCACTGCAGGGCACAGGCCTACTCTCAGGGAGGGTGTATGGGCGTTAGTCCACCATGAGTTTCCATACCTCTCCGCAACGCGCTACGTCTCTTACTTACACTACTCAAGAAACAATTTTCCTGTGACACACGGCGACACATCAAGCTATACAAAACCAATATAAGCTGGCCGCGCGACGATATACAGTACTGAGATCTACGCGCGGCCAGGTTATTTTGGTTTTGCGTAGTATGTGTCGCTGTGTGTACATTCGGCCCTGATTACCTATTAAAGTGTATTTAGTCATCATTTACAAATCGCGCCTTTTACTGCGGTTCCGACAGTTCTACAAAATGACTAATGTACCGATTTGTTTACTACTTACGTGACTAATTTTAATAGTTTTCATTAAATGTAATAAAATAATTCAATTCAATTATACTTTATTGCACACCAAAACAGAATGTTATTGTTTTCTTGATACTTTTAATGACGTCAATTGGGCTCTTAAAAACAAATAGTCGCTGCCTGAAATTATATAAAATACTTTATTTATTCGTCCTTCTAATAATATGAAGTCCAAGCTTCTCATCAATTTGTATGGGACAGCGTTTTTTTTTTCGCGATTTCTATTTTGGTGCCATAGAGAAAGTTGTTCAGTTTGACGGTCTGATCGAATCCTTAAAAAGCCGTCAAAATATTAAAAATAACCTTATATTTATACAGGGTGAAATTGATATCATGAGCATCCTTTTAAACTAAGAGTCCTTTCAAACTAAACAACTTTTACGATGGGGGCAAACCGATCGGAGCAACTTAAAAATCTGCTGTTGCATACATTTGAGTCAAGTAAGCACTGCAGTTTAGTATGGAACAGCGGACTTCTTTTTGCTCCGATCTGTTTGCTCCCATAGTAAAAGTTGTTCAGTTTGATGGGTAGACTCTTAGTTTAAAAGGATGCTAATGATATCAATTTCACCCTGTATATTATGATTATAAGAGATCAGCAGATTTTTTTTTTGCTCCGATCGGTTTGCTCCCATGGTGAAAGTTGTTCAGTTTGATGGGTAGACTCTTAGTTTAAAAGGATGCTAATGATATGAATTTCACCCTGTCTGTATATTATGATTTTTGACAACCTTGTTTGATTATAATTTTGAAATTGTCTACTTCAAAAATGTTGTCAACAACTGACATTCAAAATACCAACCCCCTTTTGCTGCTTTTCCAGGAACACCCCTAAATCTTAACGAAACTGTGTCAGCATTTTATTCATCCATCTATTCTACCCACCCCTTTTTGTCATAAAAATTCTTATAGCAGGAGAATAACTGCAAAAAAACAAACGCACATTTGCACAAAAAAAATCTTACGCCTTGTATTTTTCCTTCATGGAAGTCCTTAGTACAGAGCAAAATGCAGTAACTTTTGTTTTACGACTTTAGGAATTGGCAGAAAAATATTGAGCAAGTAGGGGATGGAAATGGAATACATATGAAAACTCTTAATAAATTGATCTTTTGATATGATTAGAAACTTTGATACGGAAGCAATGTATTTTGTATCTAGTTTCACTTTTAGTATCCTACCCCTTAGTCGTCTTACATACTGTTATAAATATGGAGTTGCTTATCCATTATATTTATCAAATCAAACATTAATATTATAAACGCGAATGTTTGTTTGGATGTATGGATGTTTGTTACTCTTTCACGCTAAAATGGCTAAACCGATTTCGATGAAACTCGGCATATCCCAGAATAACACATAGGCTACATATTATATGTCCACGCAGACGGAGTCGCGGGCAAAAGCTAGTTTTACATAAATAAAAAAAACATTTCTCATTTCTCATTGAAATGGCTATAATAATGTAATGAAGGATAAGTGATTCATCATCACGTAAAAATTACTGGACCAATTCGGATGTAGTTCTTAGAAAAACGTAAGTCTTAACTTGCAGTAACATTTAGTGTTTATTTCATCACAATCACTTCACCAAATCAGAAGTTATGTGAATTTAAAATTTATACGAATTCGCGGGCACAATATAATAGAGCAGTGGGGTTTACCGGGCTGATGATGATGATTATAATACAGATTAAAAAAACACTTAAGTATAGTACAGTATTGCGCTTTGTCAAAGATATGTTTTCATTTTTTGAACAGAGTCAAATAATTAAAAAATATAAATATCTTATAATTTGTTACACAAATTAACAAGGGTTACCTCACCCAATCTTTCCTGCTCTTACCGAATGTAATCTAGAAGTTATATCAATAAAACTTTGTGAAGGGCATTCGAAAACATTTCATAAACGCAGGAACTTGTAAACATCGGACTTGTAAGTGGAGGGTACTGAGGCAAAACGCTGCAACTCAAGAAAAATTGAGTTTTAGGTTTTTGCTTACGGGAAAATATTTTTAGTCAATGCGGAAACGTTTATACCATACATTTTACTCCACAAAATGAGCAATTTTCATGATGGAGCGAACTTCTAAATTAGGGAAAAATCTGCTGTTCCTTACATTTAATATAAGTCGAGATAGCTAGGTATGTTTCTGCAATTTTGTACAGAACAGCTTATGTTTGTGCGATATTAAAAAAAGCACTAGGCGAAACTTAAAATTGCACGTCATCTCACTTTAAATATCTTATTTACTTATCAATATTATTGTAGATTCATTTATGTATTGTAAAATCTGTACACAACAAGGTAAATAAATCTTGAGTTACTTCCTTCCCCTTGACCGAACTATTTTTGTCGTCAACCGGCATAGACCGGTCCATCCATCTTGTCGTATCACCCACAATTTATTTCTCCGACTGGACAATGACAGAACTGTCCAGTTTTAACGAAGATTTTGGGTTACATCACTTTGTTTCCGGCAAGAAAATTGCTAATTTGGGTTTTTGCGGATTTTGTAGTTCTCTTATTAGAGAGCTACTTAATTGAGGTTATTTTGACCAACTTCAAAAAAGTGAGGTTCTATGTTTGATAAGTTGTTTGCGATTTACTCGAAAACGACTGAACCGAACTTGACGAATTCTTCACATTTGTAATCGCCTCTCTTCTCACTTAATCAAATAATCAGAAATGTGTATTTGCCACTGCAACATTTTAAATTAAATGTATATTTTGACACAATCGAACCCTCTGGACGTTCAGACATGAGAATAGACCTATTATTTTCATAATATGAACAGACAGCCATCCGGGACAGCAGTCCCGGGACGGCAAAAACGGTGAAATACTTAACAAGTTTGCTTTAGACCGGAATCGAACTGTCTAGCCACTGCCTGCCTATTCTTTATCTTTATGCATATGCTCACTACTATTTTCCCCGAGGGGGTAGTCAGAGATATTCTGAAACTTCAGAAACATCCACGTTTCACTAGTAGTACCGAAACTTAGTCCAGTGTGACGGGGTAGTGATCCCGTAGCCACTTGAAATGGACAGTAGGTACAATACATTCCTCGAAATTGAAGCAATGCCGGTTTCCTCACGATGTTTTCGTTCACCGAAAAGCCAGTGGTGTTACAAATCGTACATAAATTCCGAAAAACTCATTGGTACGAGTCGGCCTGGACCGGGATCGAACCATCGCCTCCTGCACGGAAAGCAAGGTTACTTGCCACGGGACCACCACGGCTTGTTCGTTATAGTTTCATCCTAATATAGAGGACTTGAAAAATGGAGGTCTTAAAAATATAATTTGGTTAAGTGGATAGACTAGACTGAAATATATAAACAACTTTTTGCCTACAAACTGGCTATTAACATACATTATGGATCATATCCATATATCTGTAAAGATATTAGGCAATGATATGTAACTATGATGTAATTTGTTATGAATTTGAAACCATCCTATTTCTTTGAATGGGTGGTAGGGTGGATTTGAGAAATCGCGAAAAAATATCTGCTGTCCCATACGTTTTGGTCGATGGCAGTTTTGTATGGAACAGCGCGAATTCAACGTTAAGGTTCCGTAGAGTAAATTGTTTAGTTTGATGGTCTGCATATTCGTTTGGCATGTCCAGCAGTGGACGTCCATCGGCTGAGATGATGATGATGAAGATGATATTCATTTGCATATCAAGGTCTTCTTCTTTTTATCGTGTGGGTGGCAAACCCACCTGACGACATCTGACGTGGTTTTTAGGGTTCCGAAGTCAACAAGGAACCCTTATAGTTTCGCCATGTCCGTCCGTGTGTCTGTCCGCGGCTTAGCTCAGAGACGCTTAGTATTAGAAACCTGATATTTAGCATGGATATACATATTAATCACGCCGACAAAGTGGTGAAATAAATCTTGAAAAATATTTTTTTTCTCTACAAGTGAAGTGGGGAAGACATTTTTTTTTCTCGTCTATCCCATGTTGTGGGGTATCGTTGGGTAGGTCTTTTAAAATATTGTAGGTTTACAAAAATCATTTTTCGATTAAGGGATCCGTTACCGAAATATTATGCTTTAAAGTGAAATTTTTTGTTAGATTCAAGTGTACCCTCAAGGAGCGTGTATAGGTATCAGTCGACCACGCTCTGGTCCAATGCGGATTGATAGACTTCACATATGCATCAGAATATCTTCTTTAGCGTATGCAACTGTAACTGCCTCCGTGGTCTAATGGTTAAGAGCACTGGCTCTCGACACGGAGGTTGTGGGTTCGATTCCCACGGGGGACACCTAGTGATATACTTTGTGCGTTTTCCTCAGTTGGTTAGGACATTTCAGGCTGAATCACCTGATTGTCTGAAAAGGAAAATGATTCCGTGCTTCGGATGGCACGTTAAGCCGTTGGTCCCGGCTACTATCTCTGGTGGTGGTAGTCGTTACATAAAAACCACGTCAGAGGCCGTAAGGCGGTCTGAAAAAACTCTGACACCAGGGCTCTGCCCACACGATAAGAAGAAGCGTATGCAGGTTTCGTCACGATGTTTTCCTTCAACGTTTAAAAGAGCAGTTAGCATGAAGTGCATAAGATAAGATAGAAAAAACAACACAAAATTAATACTAATTACGCCAAAAACACAAAAACAACTAAGCTAAAATAAACAAATATATAGGTAGCATCTCCAACCATATTCCATATCGATTGCCTCTACCCTCCCAATACATACGTTGTCGCGAAATTATCGAAATCCAACAAAAGCGAACCGAAACTCGAAAAGAAAACTAATAACGCGACTTACACTTACACACAGGCGCACTTTCTCGTATACCGTTAACACACATAGGGAGCGTAGGGCTGTCGCGATTCCTTTGTCTTCATCAAATTAAAAAAAAGTAATAAATGTATTGGAAATCGGAAAAAAAATTAAATAGGGAAGAACTTGTAATCTTCTAGTATGTACGTACAGGATGTAAATTAAAATGCGTTACATATTACTCTACTTTTTTTTCTATAGAAATTATTTTTAAATTTTCCCATAATGTAGAAGAAACATAGACCCTGATTCGATGTGTCTGAGTTCATAAATTAAGTCGCTCAGCGAACTGTAGAAAAAGCAGCATGTTATGGTTGGTCTTTCTCTGAGAGATCACATCAGATACCTATGAGAATCATCTCATAGGTATCATAGGTATAGAAAGTTATAGGTCTGACGTATCAACGTCACAGAAGAAAGTAGTCGTCTTTTGTTCTCAAAATTTGAAAGCTCATCTATAAAAGAACTGACAACCGGTGGGGAAGTCCGATGGAGAGTCTATAATGTAGACCACGAACTGGCAGGGGTACTGTAGGACGCTCCAGCACTTCTGGATCTACGACAACCTGAGACAGGGTAGTGGGCGACAGCGATTGGATGAGCAAGGCCGACGATAGGGTTTTGTAAAAAGCCTAACGATCGGCAGCGATCTATGAAAGGTTGACAATGGTACTGATTCGGACTGTGCCACGACTTAACTTAACTAAATTTATTCCTGTCACTTTCTAAAATAAGATTAAGAAAAGAGACAGAAAATCAACAGCTGACTTTAGTGCTGTCAAAGTGACGTTACACGCCCAAAATAAGATGTCATCATAATGTACGCCATTTTATTTAAAGCGTTTTTGGGCGTGTAACGTCACTTTGACAGCACTAAAGTCAGCTGTTGGTTTTCTGTCTCTTTTCTTAATCTTATTTTAGAAAGTGACAGGAATAAATTTAGTTAAGTTAAGTCGTGGCACAGTCCGAATCGAGGCCAATGATCCCAGCAAAAAATATGGTCAAGACACCTATTACAACCAAATTGTTAGTTGGAATGATTATGAAGTCAGGACTCTGTCCATATCATAGAGAAATTAACGCGCTCCCCCTGGGGTCCATACAGTGCTTTCATGCAATAACTTGTTTCAAAACCAAAAGTCTTAGAGCTTCAGCACAAAAGTCTAATCTACAAAACTAATTAAAAACAAAAGCGTGGCAGCCCTGCACGCACACACGCATATTCGAGTCTAATTATATACGTCTACAGAAAATAAAGATCGGGGAAAAATTTTACAAGAAACAAGTGTGCCGGACGCGGGTGGGGGGGCCAAGCTGACCGCTCCCCATCATTAAGCCCCCCTGCCTCCCCAGGGGGGACTAGTTCCCCCCTGGATGTTTAATAATATGAAGAATTGGAGATAATTTGCGCGAAACTAAATAAGAAACGTTGGACGAAAATTGAAAGGCGAGGGAGAAAGATAATTGTGCGTCCCTCTCCCACCCGGAAACGGAAACGTTATCTCTTGAGTGTAGTTTGTACTTCAAAAGGGAAGTAATATTATGAGATGAGAATAAATATAAATAACCAATATTTCGTTCAGTGGTACAATTATTTATTGAAGTATTATTAGTTCGTTTTCTAATATTACATGGTGACTAAGGGAGAAGGTGTGTTATATACAGGAGTGCGATTTTTGAAACTCATTCGCTGAGTTCAGCAGTTGAAAATGTCAAAATTACTTTGGAGATATACTTCAGGAGTGTGATTTTTGAAAGTCAAATCAGCAGTAGAAAGATGCGTATCTCCACAGTAATATTGACATTTACAACTGCTGAGTTCAACGAATGAGTTTCAAAAATCGCACTCCGGTTTGTTTATGAGTATAAGGTTAACTATCACACATCGTTCATGAAGCCCTAAAGAGTATACAGGATGTAAAATTAAATGGGACACTTATTTAAAGGGGTGCTTCAGACCATCAAACTGAACAAGACCAACACTTAAATCGCGAAAAAATATTCCGCTGTCTCCCATACAAAAGTGCAAACATAATTCGACTGAAATGTATGGGACAGCAGATTTTTTATCGCGATTTCGATATTGGTCCCATATAGAAACTTGTTCAGTTTGATGGTCTGAAGCACCTGTTTAAGTAAGTGCCCCATTTAATTTTACATCTAGTGCTTGCATTACTAACCAAAGATTACTAAAATATAACTATCATCATCAGCTCGCACAGGGTGTAAGGAAAAGTATCATTACCCTTTAAACCACATACTCTACCTATCAAACTGTACAACTTTTAACCTGTCAGAAAAAAAACATTTGAGTCGAGTAAGCGCTGTAGTTTAGTATGGAACAGCTGATATTTTTTTAGCGCTTACTGGTTTGCTCCCATAGTTCAAAGTTGTTCAGTTTGATGAATGGAGTATGTGATTTTAAGGATACTTATACTTTTCCTTAGTCCGTGTGGTGTCGGCTAAGAATAGCTCCATGACATTTCCTCCCGTGGGTATCGTAAAAGGCGACTAAGGGATCTACCGGAGGATGGGCAGCAGCATCCTCTGAGTACACACATTCAATCCAACTGCGATCGACAACCCGCCTGCTAAGCGTGGCGATTATGGCAAATCCCCCCATTTTGGGGGAGGCTTATGTCCAGCAGTGGACGTCTATCGGCTGATATGATGATGATGATATACTTTTCCTTACACCCTGTATACGTCCCAGCTAGGTACCTAGCTGATTCGTAAAGGTTCTAGTATTTGACGTTTTCTATGGAACAGCTGTTTTTTTCGCGTTTTCAGTGTTGGTTCCTTAGTAAAAGTTTTTCCAGTTTGATGGTCTGAAGCACCCCTTTAATTATGCAACGTATTTGTTTACACCCTGTGTAAACAAATTCTGTAAATCGAATTAATATCTGTTGTAGTAATGTTTCTGACCACCCCAAAAGGGATTACGGTCGTGAGTTTATGTATGTATGTACAACATTTTTGAGTATATTAATTGATTGATATCTGAGGAAGACGAATCAAACAAGTTCGGAAGTGATTCGTTGTATTTTTGAACGCTCATAACTTTGGTTTATTTAGTACTTAAAACTAGACCAAAATTTATGAGCTGCCTCCGTGGTCTAATGGTTATGTGCATTGGCTCTCGTCACGGAGGTTGTGGGTTCGATTCCCACGGGGGACACCTAGTGAAACGTCACTTTGTGCGTGTTTCGCCAGTTGGTTAGGACATTGCAGGCTGAATCACCTGATTGTCTGAAAAGAAAGATGATTCCGTGCTTCGGCTGGCACGTTGGTCCCGGCTACTATCTCTGGTGGTAGTAGTCGTTACATAAAAACCATGCCGTAAGGCGGTCTGAAAAAACTCTGACACAAGGGCTCTGCCCACACGATAAGAAGAAGACGTACTTAAAGCTTGCTTAAAGGTTGAAGTTTTCAGGGTAGAACATGGTCGTCATGCGTATAAAACGTACCCTATTTCATATACTTCGTGTGGGCAGAGCCCGCCATACGGACATTTTTTCAGACCGCCATACGGCCTCTGACGTGGTTTTTTATGTAACGACTACTACCACTAGAGATAGTAGCCGGGACCAACGTGCCAGCCGAAGCACGGAATCATTTTTCTTTTCAGACAATCAGGTGATTCAGCCTGCAATGTCCTAACCAACTGGGGAAAGGCGTACAAATTGACATATCACTAGGTGCCCCCTTGGGAACCCATGACCTTCGTGTCGAGAGCCCAACGCTCTTAACCATTAGACCACGGAGGCAATTATTTTATATTTATAGCCTTCTTTCTACGGATAAGAATTCTTATTCGTAGCCTTCTTTAGACTTTATTAATAGGCATACTTCGTTGATTTCGTTCACCAAAATCTAAAGAGTACTTCCCGAAGTCCCTCACCACCGACACCCTTTCTAGTTAGAACTAGATTTAACAGCCCTGCAGGACCAAAAGCGGTCGGTCTCCGAGCGCCAATTAACGGTTACAAGAATATCGATTGCTCACAAGGAGTTCGGACGCCTCATAAATATGTAGTTTTTACCTATACAGGGTGTAACAAAACACCCTGGGGGTGCTTCAGACCATCAAACTGAACAACTTTCACTATGGAGCCAACTTCGAAATCTCGAAATAAAACTCAGCTGTTTCATACAAAACTGCAATACCGGTTCGACTCAAATGTATGGGACAGCAGATTTTTTTTATTTTTTCTCGATGTTGGCTCCATAGTGAAAGTTGTTCAGTTTGATGTTCTGAAGCATCTCCTTAAGTATTACTAGGGTGTTTTGTTACACCTGTACATGGTGTTAATGAATTAACGCAAAACTAGAAAGTAGTTTGTTTAGAATCGAAAGAAGAATCGAATTGTCATGGTTTCAACGTAGTTAATTTTTTTCAAAATATTAATTAATTTGTTTGGAAAATTTAAAATTTTCTGAACCCGATGTCAACCCACCGCACGGGCACACTCACCCTACTTACTACCAAAACAAGATTATAAAAATGTATCCATGAGTACGTTAGCGCTTTGTTTCAGTGCTGAAATGACAACAAATCATTTTTGCCTCAAAACTTAAAATGCGAGTAACTTTAAATTTTAACTACCTATCAAAATAATGAAATTATTGTTGCAATCTATTTATTTTGTTATTAAATCAGTTGGGGTGTATGAGGTTTTGCGCTAATTCATTAACACGTTGTATTCTACTCGTTGCGGTGGTGGTCGGGCTTAAAATACCACCCAGCTAGACAGATGTCGCAGAGAGTGCAATTCTCTATGCATCACGTATAGGTTCTCTATGATCACATGGCTGTCAAAAACATCGATGAACTAAAGATGGAGGCAAGAAATGAGAGAGCGAGATAGCCAGTTATGAAAACTTATGTAAACAAAAAAGACAGAAATATTATTTTTTGTTTCGGTCACCGTGGCCGGTTTTTTTGTTTGGCAAGATGTCAAACCACTGTCAAACCTATGGAATGTTGATGACATCTTGCCAAACAAACCGTCTTTTTGTATGCAAAAGTCACACTATTGCTGTTTCTTGTGCGGCCACGGTATGGTTTCATCTAGTTACTATATGTATGTGTAACATCCTAGGGTGTATTGTCATTGCACCATAGACATTATTATACTACCCTGATCGTAGTGTAATACATAGTCTAAGACCCTGATACTACCTTCCCATTGCACAGTCTCAACCATAAACAGGTAGGTATAATAACTTTATGGTCTCAACTTAATTTTACCCATTTTTGGATGTGGCAATTTTATACGATTGATAATGATAATCTTAGACGATTATGATAATAGATACATAATAGGAATTTTCTGGAAAATAATTAAGACAATGTCCATTGAATAAATTAAAATACACAAAGAAAGAGGATTTCATTTGGGACATTACAAAAAAAAAAATTTAATCTCATATACAGGGTGTAACAAAACAGCCTAGTAATACTTCAGGCGGTGCTTCAGACTATCAAACTGAACAATTTTCACTATGGAGCCAACATCGAAATCGAGAAAAAAAAATCGCTCTTTCATACAAAACTGCAGTACCGTCTCGACTCAAATGTAAGGGACGGCAGATTTTTTTTATTTTTTCTCGACATTGGCTCCATAGTGAAAGTTGTTCAGATTGATAGTCTGAAGCACCCCCTTAAGTATTACTAGGGTGTTTTGTTACAGCCTGTATAACATGTTACTTTTTGGTTTTCCCCAGTTGGTTAGCACATTGCAGGCTGAATCACCTGATTGTCTGAAAAGAAAGATGATTCCGTGCTTCGGATGGTTAAGCCGTTGGTCCCGGCTACTATCTCTGGTGGTGGTGGTTGTAACATTAAAAAACCACGTCAGATGCCGTAAGGCGGTTTAAAAAATCTGACACCAGTGCTTGCTGCCCATCACACGATAAAAAGAAGTTGTTATATTAATACTATCAGCTTAAAACAAAAATGTGTATGACCTTGCCAGATCGTTGGCTAACTTATTTAATTCCAGATTGTTCATATAAATTGTAAGAAGCTATTTGGGCGGATTTTTGCGATGCAGCCCGCCCCAATGCGGCCAGCCCGCCCTTATATGCTCTTACCTTGGACCTATTTCTCCACTTATGGATAAGTTCTTAGTAGCTTGTCTGACAAATCGTTTGACATCGGTATTTCGTATGATAGATACGACAAACGATCTGTCTGTCAGGTATGTTTTTATTGTTATTGCTTGTGCGTTAGCATTGCATTTCCGCCAGTGTCAAGTAGTTTGTGGGAGTGTCTATCCCAATCTCAGGGTTGCGATTGTTTTTGATCAAGAACAAGAAAATACTGAGGATTGCGGAGCCTCGTGGCAGGCAAAAACGCGACTCGTGAACACCACGCGAGACAAGTGCTCGTGTCAGAACCTGCAACGTGACTCCGTCAGATATGCTATTGGGAGCTTATTTTAGAAGTTTGTTAGAAGTGGTGGAACTGGCCATAAGTCTGAAAAATTAAATGTGAAAAGTTCGTTAAACTTTAATGAGACATTAAAGTGGTAATAGAGTATTACTTGAAAAGTCTGGAATGGAACCAGCTTTTTTAGTACGTGTTTAAATAAATAGTTAGCAGTTAGGTTTATTAGCACTTTTGTAGGTTAATACGTAAGTACCTACTTAGTTGAAAAAGGACTCAAAGCGTTTGTGATTTTTAGCTACTTCTTGTTTGTTTATTTATTTTGTTTGTATCCTCCTGGAGTGCGATTTTTGAATCTCATTCGCTGAGTTCAGCAGTTGAAATTGTCAAAATTACTGTGTAGATACGCATCTTTCTACTGCTGATATGACTTTCAAAAATCTCACTCCTGAAGTATGATTTTTGAAAGTCAAATCAGCAGTACAAAGATGCATATCTCCACATTTTGACTGCTGAACTCATAGAATGAGATTCAAAAATCGCACTCCTGGTCCCTGAAAAGTCCAAACAAATTCTAATCTGTTTACCTATACTTAGAAGATAGATATTGTATGTAGATTGCTTTTTTCTTTTTTTCACTTTGAACTTTCCCATACTAAAGTTACTACTATAAATGCGAAGGTCGCTCAGCGAGCTATGGAGAGAGCTATGCTCGGTGTTTCTCTAAGAGATCACATTAGAAATGAAGAAGAAAACTAAAGTGGTTGACATAGCTCAGAAAATTAGCAAGCTGAAGTGGCAATGGGCATGGGTCATATCTGCCGAAGAACTGACAACCGGTGGGGTGTCAGAGTTCTAGAGTGGAGACAGCGAACTCGCAGGCGTAGTGTGGGACGCCCTGCTGCCCGCTGGAGAGACGACCTAAAAAAGGTAGCGGCGAGCGACTGGATGAGGAAGACCGAGGACAGAGTTTTGTGGCGCGCCTTGGGAGAGGCCTATGTTCAGCAGTGGACGATGATGGGCTGATGATGATGATGAAATGTGAAGGTGTATTTGATACGTTTTCACGGTGTAGAGCGCTGAACCGATATTGATGAATTTGTTATACAGGGTGTAAAATAAAATGGGACATTTACTTATAGGGGTGCTTCAGACCATCAAATTGAACAACTTTCTTTATGGGACCAATATCGAAATCGCGAAAAAAAAATCTGCTGTCCCATACATTTCAATCGAGTTATGTTTGCAGTTTTGTATGGGAGAGCGGATTTTTTTTTCGCGATTTCGATATTGGTCCCATAGAGAAAGTTGTTCAGTTTGATGGTCTGAAGCACCCCTTTAAGTAACTGTCCCATTTTATTGTACACCCTGTAGATCACCTGATGCCTATGAGGAAGACAGGCGCCATAAATATTCCGCGCAGACGAAATCGCGGGTAACCAGAAGTACGATTTTTGAAACTCATTTGTTGAACTCAGCAGTTGAAAATGTCAATATTACAATGGAGACGTGCATCTTTCTACCGCTGATTTGACATTAAAAAAACATACTCCGAGAGTGCGATTTTTGAAAGCCAAATCAGCAGTAGAAAGATGCGTATCTCCATACATTTTCAACTGCTGAGTTCAACGTATGAGATTCAAAAATCGCACTCCAGCTTGGTAATCTACAGGGTGTAACAAAACACCCTAGTAATACTTAAGGGGGTGCCATAAAACTGTAAAACTTTCACTATGGGGCCAACATCGAGAAACAATAAAAAAATCTGCTGTCCCATACAAAACTGCAGTACCAACCAACTCGACTAAAATGTATGGGATAGCAGATTTTTTTTATTATTTCTCGATGTTGGCCCCATAGTGAAAGTTGTTCAGTTTGATGGTCTGAAGCACCCCCTTAAGTATTACTAGGGTGTTTTGTTACACCCTGTATAAGAGTTTGTGCATCGAAAAGATTGTTATGGATTTTTTAGGATAGGTGAGTGAAATGCATACATGCAAATTAAAAATTTTTATGACTTAAGTAAGTCGTTTTTTTTTATTTATTACGTAAGTAAGTAAAAAAAAAAAACTGCTGTTCTGTACAAAACGGCATGCACAGAGCCGACTCTAGTAAAATGTATGGGACAGCAGATGTTTTTAATTTTTTCTCGATGTTGGCTCTATAGTGAAAGTTGTTCAGTTTGATGGTCTAAACTACCTCCTTAAGTAAAGTGGTCTTAACTCCCTCCTAATGGTTGTCAGTTTTTCTGCAGATATGACCAGCCCATTGCCACTTCAGCTTGCAAATTTTTTCCCAATCTAAACTATTATAAAACTGTAACAGAAGTGTGTCTGTACATTGAAGATATTTACAAAAAAAAAATTACGATATGGTTTTTAGATCTCCCTGATTCCAAATCACCATTTTTTTGATTTTTTGTCTGTCTGTTTGTTTGTTTGTTTGTTTGTTTGTTCGTTTGTTTGTTTGGGTGTTTGTTTGTTCGAGTATCACGCAAAAACTACTGAACCGATTTTGATGAAACTTTTTTTGTTTGATAGCTTATCATCTGACTTAAAATCTGGTATATAATTTATGCGGACGAAGTCGCGGGTTAAAGCTCGTCTTAAATACAAAGAGCTAAAACAGAAAGTTCTATTTCCCTAACATTTTTATCCAATAGTTCGCATCTTAGCCATCCAATAATCCATACGAGCTTCAGATTGTGTGTGTTTGTTGAAATGGGGGGTTAAGGGGACGGGGGAAGGGGTGGGGAAGCGGGTGCTCGAACACTGTTAAACTAATTATTGTAAGGGGGGAAAAGCCCCAAAGATTTTTCTACAGCGCTAAGATTTGGCGTTGTGTGTGTGTGAGTGCTATATTTAAGGTAAGCATGTGTGAGTTAGATTAATATTCGGTTATGTTCGTGCCTAGTGTTTCTTATAAGGTTTCCGATGTTGATTGTTCTTAATATCTAAACTATTATAAAACTGCAACAGAAGTGTGTCTGTACATTGAAGATATTTACAAAAAAGATTACGATATAGTTTTTAGGCTTCCCTGATTCCAAATCACAAATTTTTGGACTTTTTGTCTGTCTGTTTGTTTGTTTGTTTGTTCGTTTGTTTGTTTGGGTGTTTGTTTGTTCGAGTATCACGCAAAAACTACTGAACCGATTTTGATGAAACTTTTTTTGTTTGATAGCTTATCATCTGACTTAAAATCTGGTATATAATTTATGCGGACGAAGTCGCGGGTAAAAGCTCGTTATTATTAATCGTTAATGATTTGAGCAAATTAAAGAGATTTTGTATTAACAAGTCGGTATCTACGTATAGTAAATCTAATCAAATAAACTTTCTGTATACAGGGTGCACTGAAAAAAATGCGAGCCTACTAAGACTCTTAATTAGCACCAAAATAATTGAAATGACGTTATGATTGTTTACTAAAAACAAAAGATGGTTAGTTGTAACAACATGCCGAATTCGTTTAACAAAGTTCTCTTAGTCGGAGAAGTCATGATGTTGACAGGCTCATATGGAGTCATGATGTTGGTTGAAGTAAACAATTTTTTTTTTCAGTGTGTTAAGGCTAAACAATTGCATTACTTTAAGGGGTGATTGTACCCATGATACTGAACAAGATAAGAAATCTATAGGAAATTCGAAAAAAAAAAAACTTTTCATACAAAAGTTAGATCAGCTTCGAGCATTTCAATATGAGATAACGATTTCTAAAGATTCTTTTGCATTAATAATAATGAAAAACAATAATACTATCCACATTACACAAGGAATTCAAGCAACAGATGTATACAGGGTGAAATTGATATCATTGGCATCCTTTTAAACTAAGAGTCTACCCATCAAACTGAACAACTTTTACTATGGGAGCAAACCGATCGGAGCAAAAAAATAATCAGCTGTTGCATACATTTGAGTCGAGTAGGCATTGCAGTTTAGTATGGGACAGCTGATTTTTTTAGTTGCTCCGATCGGTTTGCTCCCATAATAAAAAGTCCCTTAGTTTAAAAGGATGCTAATGATATCAATTTCACCCTGTATAGCGGCTAAATGCTAAGATTAGTATGAAAAACCGCTAAACAAAACACCCTGTATCTTTTTTTCTACCGAAAAGATATTGGTGCCGCAAATAAAAAAATGATCTATATTAAACCCCCTCTCAAACGTAGTATGCCACTTATGAGCTCTTGGACCACTTCTGCCCACTGTCCTTTACCAAACGGACTAGTTCCCCAAGTCGTCTACGCGAACATTTTATAATAAACACAGTCGCATTAAGGAAACTATAAAAATTGGGTCACCGACGAATAAAACGGCCCACAATAACGAACAATAAAGATGTCGTATCATTCATAAGTTATACTTACATTCAGTTAAATTAACTTCCAAATATTGTTGTGCTCGTTTACATTGTTTGAGACGGTACGATAAAATGCTAACCTACCGTCATCATCATCAATAAGGTTTACATATTAATCGAGGTGCGTGTCGATAACGGAACATATTTGTAACGTCTGAGATGAACATAGATATATTATAAAGATGAATTAAATTTTAAATGTAGCGAGAATTTGTTTCGGCCTGTATAAAGTATCTATCATTAACCTTTAAACCACATATCCATAAAACTGAACAACTTAATTTTATTATGGGAGCTTTTAAGTGTCAGAACAAAAAAAAGCTGTCCCATACTAAAATGCAATACTTACCTACTCGATTCAAGCGTATGGGACAACAAATTTTATTGTTGTTCTGACATGTTTGCTCCCATTGCAAAAGTTGTTCAGTTTGATGGGTAGAGTAGTAAGTGGTTTAAAGGTAACTGATACTTTTCTTTACACCCTGTATAGTACAGACAGAGCTTAGGGAAAAGTATCATTAACCTTTAGGCTGCCTGTCCACTGATGCGAGCTGGCTGGGCGAGCTGTGTAGCTGTGTAAATATTAACCAATCAGCAGCCCGGTCGATCTCGGCCGAGCTTCTGATTGGTTAATATTTTCACAGCTACACAGCTCGCCCAGCCAGCTCGCATCAGTGGACAGGCAGCCTTAAACTCTTCCCATCAAACTGAAAAACAAGCAAATCTGTTAACGCAAAAACAATCTGTTCCATACTAAACTGCAATACCTACCCGACTCAAACGTATGAGACATCTAATTTTGCTTTAGTCTGACAGGTTTGCTCCCATAGTAAAAGTGGTTCAGTTTGATGGGTAGAGTATGTGGTTCCTTACACACTGTAGACTCTACATCTACAGTGTAGAGTATAATACGACAACAATAATACCTCTATCTAATTCGTGTTTAAAACCACATTTCAATAAAAAAAACATAATTATACCTATATATTGTTTATTTTAATTTTTTATTTGTATAAATGATTTCTAGGTATTAATTTCAGTAATAACAATTTACGTTTCCTTTGAATAATGCCGCGGCGTTAATTCTACGTAAATGTTATTGACACACCTTGTAATCAATATTTCACTGTGACCAATGATTCAGCTAACGTCAGGCAGTAAACAAAATCTGAAGACCGTATCCTAAATGTGTTCCGGATATGTTACTTCGTGTTCATCGACTGACAGTTTATCAATGATACGTTACGTCGAAAGTCATGAAATCGATGGGTTACAGTATCGAAAGGCTACAGCCCCGACAGGTTACGGCATCGATAACATCGACAGTTATAATTAGAAAGTATAATCAACTAATCTAGCTCATAAGGGAGCGTGTAATTGTCTGCTCTACCTAAATAGTTGTCAGATAAAATCTCGTACAATACACTACATATATTTTTAGTTTTCCGTACCAAAATTGGCAAAGCAGAACACTTATGGAATCCGTTCGGTGTCTGTCCGTCCGTCCGTCCGTCCTTCCTTCTGTTACAGGCATTTTTCTCAGAGACCGTAAGACATAGGAAGTAGAAACTCGTCACAGATATAGCATTTGCTGGTCCAATATCATAAATGAAGTAAAAACAGCAAAATTTTTATATTGGGCGCAATTTGGGTAGGAAGAAAGGGTAAATAATATTTTTTTTTATCTATGGTCTGGGCTATCAATTGAAAGCTTATGAAAATACAACCAGTGTAAAATGATCTTCAGTTACTATGTGACCACATACTAAGTAAGTGTCATTTATAGTGGATGTCATCAATGACCCAGTAGTACGGAACACTAATTGCCCGAGTCCCGACTCGTACATGACATTCTGAAAATTAAAAAAAAATTTAAAAAAAAATGTTTTCTCCGTGGATATGACGTATCGTGTGTTAGGTACAATGGGAACGCTACACAGGGCGACACCTTCATCCCCCACCCAATTTCCTACCACTCGTCACATACAATAAACTTGAATTGCTCTTTTATTAGCCCCATCATTCACTATGTGGATATTTTACTAACCAAGCCTATTTATGAGTTTTTTAGACTGATTTGACTGGGTAAATTTTTGGAGGTTTCTGGTCATCTTCGTTTAACCAATAGTGATAATATGTGTTTTACATGATATAACAAAACACCGTAGTAATAATTAAGGGGGACCCCTATAAGACTGGTCTTATACAGGATCCTTCTTAAGAAGGCTATTCGAGCTCGTGGCGCCCTCGTCACAATAATAAAGATTTTTCGATAAAGAAAGCCTAAATTAAAAAGTGCCTAACAGATAAACTACGAAAGCCTTCAAGCTATTTTCATAGCATACTTTTATAGGTTTTTTAAAGGTACCTACATACAAATTTTGAAAAAAGAAAAATACGGCCGCTTTTGTTTTTATTCGAAATTATCTAAAAGTGGAATGCTTAGAACCTGTAAAAGTATTGTATAACGTATTGTGTTGTATTGTGTTGTGGCTTGAAGGCTTTTGTAGTTTATCTGTTGGGCACTTTTTTAATTTAGGCTTTCTTTATTGAGAAATCTTTATTATTGTGACGAGGGCGCCACTGAGCTCGAATAGCCCTCTTAATATGCTGACACTTTTTTAAAGGGATGATCATACCGTCAAGCTGAACAACTTTCTCTATGGGATCAACACTGAAATGGAGAGAAAAAAATCAGCTGTCCTCATTTGAGTCGAGCAGGTTTGCAGTCTTTTTTTTCGCGATTGCGATGTTGGTGCCATAGAGAAAGTTGTTCAGTTTGATGGTCTGATCATTCCCTTAAAAAAGTGCATAGGACCCTATATCCACAGGGTCCTTCTTAATATGCTGACATAGATACAACCAAGTTTCCGTTTCCCATATTATTTTTTCCCAGATACATAAACTTTATATACTTTATACTGACGAAAATAGCTTTTATATAATAAGATGTAGCTAGGTATGTTATATTTCTGTGGGACCTCATTATATCAATTTTCTCGGAAATCATTTCGTTGAAATGAAAATAAGGTACCTTTGATTCAATACACTAACCAAGCGGTAGCGACAAAATTACACTTTTCGAATAATAATTATTTTCAACATTTATCGATTACTTTATGCCCCCGAACCGAACATAACAGGCCAGCAGGAGTAACAGGAGTTTACAATAGTATGTTTTCGATTATTTCTTTTACAACATCTATAATGTATTATGTCATGTCATGACTATACTAGGCTCATCATATCCATTGTCTGAAACTATCTCATCATCATCATCATTTTCAGCCCGAATCTATCCGCTGCAGGGCATAAGCCTCCTCCCTATGTTGCCATCCTTCTCGGTCCTGTCACGAAATATATAAGAGTTTACAACAGAAGGTTCACTGTCTAACGAACGCTCGCTCCAAGCACGGCTGATACGCACACATTAACTCTCTATACGTGAATGCCACGCACACATGCGTGAATGTGCAAGGGATATCAGTAGTGCGTTCCGATTCCGAACGAACGAATGTTCTGTCACGGCGCGATTTAGAAAAAAGAGTCGTGAAAAAGAACACTACCCATGCTACACTTAAATAAATACATTTTGGTTCATTTTAGTCACCAGAATAATTCCTATCAATGAAAAATACATAAAATTCGGGCCAAACAACCGATTGCGATGCAGTACTTTTTAACAATCTTTCTATTAGGATATTAATTTATTATGTTTGTACATCCGAAGATACTAATTTAATTTTCAAACGAAAAAACAAGTATCAAGGTCGTTCGGTGCGATACAATGAGCGCGTGGCACTCGACTGAATTAGGCCGCGACGTCGCGGCGCGACCGCGTAGGCACATTTTTATACCTACAGTGCGGAGTGAGACAGGCCTGGTCCTGTGCCAGCCACATCCAGGTCTTGCCGATACTTTTCCAGATGTCGTCAACCCACCTGGCCGCCGGACGACCCACTCCTCTTTTGCCTAATCTCGGCCACCACTCTGTCAAGGCTTTGCTCCACCTGCCATCACTTCGCCTAGCTACGTGTCTTACACAGCGCCACTGTTCCCAACGTCTGAAACTAACTAAATATAATTTATAAGCAGAATGTCAAACCGCTAAAAACACTCTAGATTGAATCGGGTAGAATACACAATAAAACCCCAGGTAGGGATCCCTATCATCATCATCATCATCATCTCAGCCGATGGACGTCCACTGCTGGACATAGGCCTCCCCCAAGGATCGCCATAACGACCGGTCCTGCGCTGCCCTCATCCAACGTTTTCCCGCCGCCTTCACCAGGTCGTCGGTCCACCGTGTGAGGGGCCTACCCACGCTGCGCTTTCCGGTACGCGGTCGCCACTCGAGAACTTTTCGGCCCCAACGGCCATCGGTTCTGCGAGCAATGTGCCCCGCCCACTGCCACTTAAGTTTAGCAACTCTTTGGGCTATGTCAGTTACCCTGGTTCTTCTGCGGATCTCTTCATTTCTGATTCGATCTCGCAGGGAAACTCCGAGCATAGCCCTCTCCATTGCCCTTTGGGTGACTTTCAGCCTTTTTATGAGGCCTTGAGTGGACGACCACGTCTCTGTTCCATATGTCATCACTGGCAACACACACTGATCGAAGACTTTCGTTTTAAGACACTGCGGTATTTGGGACGTGAAGATACTACGTAGCTTCCCGAAAGCTGCCCAGTCGAGTTGGATTCGACGGTTGATCTCTTTCTCGAAGTTGGACTTACCTAACTGAATAGATCCCTAGTCTAACAAAAATTAAAGTTGAGCCTCTACCCTACCGAAAACCCGTAGTCCTACTGGTAGGACAGAACAGTTGAATCACGATTCATGACCTAGCGAGTCGTGAGATTTGACTTGTGACTCGCGACCGCCCTGTAACAGACTTGCAACGCGACTCCAATAGGTGATCGGAAATCCACGGAATTCGAAATGTCAACAATTCTAACAACATAAATAAAATTATAAACTTGATAACCTGAGATTATTAATAAATAAGTATTTTCTAGGTAATGTTTACGGTTTATCAAATAGCAGACTAGATTTTAATTATTCTTAGAAATTCAAACCGGTCAACTGATAGATATATTCAGATATACAGGGTGTAACAAAACACCCTAGTAATACTTAAGGGGGTGCTTCAGACCATCAATCTGAACAACTTTCACTATGGAGCCAACATCGAGAAAAAATCAAAAAATTGCCGTCCCATACATTTGAGTCGAGACGGTACTGCAGTTTTGTATGAAAGAGCGGTTTTTTTTTTCGCGATTTCGATGTTGGCTCCATAGTGAAAGTTGTTCAGTTTGATTGTCTGAAGCACCCCCTTGAGTATTACTAGGGTGTTTTGTTACACCCTGTGTTCAGATTCAGTTTCAGACTATCAAACTTACTTTCGCTAGAATTTCTTCAGCGTATGCAGATTTCCTCACGATATTTCCTATTACGTAGGTATAAGTTAGAAAAACCGAACTCTCAATAGTGTAAAGAACTAAATGGACTCAATTGGTAACCCGCAATCAATTTATTTTTACTTATATCTTGTCATACGATGATGACGAGAACGAAATTTCCCCAACAAGTTCACAATGATCTTCTTGCAACTGCTTAGAACCGGAGCCAATTTCACACAAGGTCGGGTTGATAGCATACAAGTACTCTAATTCTCAATCGTTTTCCAGAACTCTGATGCAGCTCACTCAGCCAAAAAATTCCTTGATTATTTTATCCTTGAAGTCTGTATTCTGTCATAACTTCTAGCTTCCTCCACTGAGATTGAGTCGAGGCATACATAGCATGCATTTTAGCATATGCTCACGACTATATTCCCCGAGGGGGTAGTCAGAGATATTCTGAAACTTCAGAACATCCACGTTTCACTACTAGTACCGAAACTGTCCAGTGTGACGGGGAGTGAGCTCGTCGCCACTTGTAATGGACAGTGGGTACAATACATGCCTCGGAATTGAAGCATGCAGGTTTCCTCACGATGTTTTCCTTCACCGAAAAGCCAGTGGTGTAACAAATCGTACATAAATTTCGAAAAACTCATTGGTACGAGTCGGCCTGGACGGGGATCGAACCATCGCCTCCTGCACGACAGGCAAGGTTAATCGCCACTGGACCACCACGGCTTTTTTTCAGACCGCCTTACGGCCTCTGACGTGGTTGTAATTTAACGACTACTTTCGCCAGAGATAGTAGCCGGGACCAACGGACGGGACGGCTTAAAGTGCCATCCGAAGCACGGAATCATTTTTCTTCTCAGACAATCAGGTGATTCATCCTGCAATGTCCTAACCAACTGGGGAAAAACGCACAAAGTGACATATCACTAGGTGTCCCCCGTGGGAGTCGAACCCACGACCTCCGTGTCGAGAGCCCAATGCTCATAATCATTAGACCACGGAACCCTAATTATGCATGTTCTACAACAAACACGAAGACCTAATGACTAAAACGTTACATTTATTTTCAATTTAACTAACAAATTAACTGGAACATTATCAATCACGGTTACACAAAGGCGTCCTGTTTTAAAAGATGGTTAGTAATTTAGTATACTCGTAATTGTAAGTATTTATCCAGAACAAGGGATTACTATATTCTTATAACTAGATCACATTAAGAGCATGAACTTTGATGTTAAAATATAGTAAGACCGCCATATTAACCGCTCGCAATCCTGCTTTATGATAAACATAATACAGGATGTTACAAAAATACAAATAAACATTTAAGGGGGTGGTTAAGACCATCAAACTGAACAACTTTCACTATGGGACCAATATCGAAATCGCAAAAAAAATATATCATCATCATCATCATACCAGCCGATAGACGTCCACTGCTGGACATTGGCCTCCCCCAAAATGAGGAGATTTGCCATAATCGCCATGATACGATGCGTTTGCGATGTTCCATACTAAACTACAGATCTACTCGAGCTAAATGTATGGGACGAAAATTTTTTTTTTCGCAAGATCGATGTTTAGTTTGATGGTCTAATCTAAACCATTCCTTAAAAGTTTTCAATTTTTATTTTTACTTCTGTAACACCCTGTATAAACAATGGGTGGTTCAATAATATCGCGTCTGGGAATCAAAGGGTTAAGGGAACGTGCTGTAGTCATAATAACAGAAATATTAAGGTCCTTCTTAATATGATGACACTTTTTAAGGGTATGATCAGACCGTCAAACTAAACAACTTTCTCTATGGCACCAACATCGAAATCGCGAAAAAAAAATCAGCTCTTCCATACAAAACTGAAAACCGAGTAGCCAAATGTATGGGACAGCTGTTTTTTTTCGCGATTTCGATTTTGGTCTCATAGAGAAAGTTGTTCAGTTTTATGGTCTGATCATCCCCTTAAAAAAGTGTCAGCGTATTAAGAAGGATCCTGTATTTAATTGACTCAAATGTATGGAACAGCATTGTTTTTTCGTGATTTAAGCTGTTCTCTTTGATGTTCTGAAGCAGGTACTAAAAGACATTCTGTATAATAAAAGGTCGAAAAAAATATTTACTGTTCTATACAGACAGTGTCTTACGAACGAAAGGTACATGAGTTATTGTATGACACCAGCTGATATTTTTTTGAATTTTTTCTCAATGTTGGTCCCACTGTGAAAGTTGTTCAATTTGATAAACCACCCTTTTTTTGAGCGGCATAGTCGCCTTGCGACAAAGCTCTTCTAATAAAGATTTAAAAAGAAAACACCTTTTTTGTGTTTATTGACTTACCAACAGGACGTAGGGTCCGCGCACACTTTTTTCGACAATGTTGTACTAGACCCCGCGTCCATAATATTCTACGTCAATGGTCTGTACTTATACAGGGTGAAATTGATATCATTAGCATCCTTTTAAACTAAGAGTCTACCCATCAAACTGAACAACTTTTACTATGGGAGAAATGCGATGGAAGCAAAAAAAAAATCTGCTGTTCCATACTAAACTGCAATGCAACTCAAATGTATGCAACGGCAGATTTTTTTTTTTGCTCCGATCGGTTTGCTCCCATAGTAAAAGTTGTTCAGAATGATGGGTAGACTCTTAGTTTGAAAGGATGCCAATGATATCAATTTCACCCCGTAGAAGATGAAGACTGAAGTGCGTAGGTAGACGTACTCGAAAATGGCGGGCTCGGGCATGAATGAGAGGAATGAATGAGGGGAAATTGTACGTCCGTAGAAGCAGCCTTACTCTCTGCCTACCCCACTGGGAAGAGCGTGACGGCATAGAATACAACGTGTTAATAAATTAGCGCAAAAACTCATACACCCCAAATGATTTCTAACAAAATCATTAGATTGAAACAATAATTTCATTATTTTGATACTTAACATTAAAAGTTATTCGCATTTTAAGTTTTGAGGCAAAAACTAGGCAAAAATGATTTGTTATCTTTTCAGCACTGAAAGAAAACGCTAACGTACTCATGAATATATTTTTATAATCTTGTTTTGGTAGTAAGTAGGGTGAGTGTGCCCGTGCGGTGGGTTGACATTGGGTTCAGAAATTTTTAAATTTTGCAAAAAATTATTTAATATTTTGAAAAAAATTACCTATGTTCTTCTTCTTATCGTGTGGGCAGAGCCCTGGTGTCAGAGTTTTTTCGGACCGCCTTACGGCCTCTGTCGTGGTACCTATGTTGAAACCATGATAATTCGACTCTGCTCTCGATTCTAAACAAACTACTTTCTAGTTTTGCGTTAATTCATTAACACGTTGTATAGATATACAAGTTTATAACCATAAAACGAAGCTCGTTAAAATGTTAACGCTGCCGGCTGAATCTTGTTAATATTAATTAACTAAGTCACGGACAGATGTTTCTGATAATTATAGTGATGATGATGACAGATGCATTATATTCACGACATTTCACTTTCGGGGTACTCAGAAACTTTGGTTTACAGGCCAGGGTGTAAAATTAAATACTAGGGATGGCCAAGACATCGACCGCGGTCGACCGCATCGACTTTTGTGGTAGACCGCAAAGAGTTCAATAAATGAATTACCTCCCTCTGGCGCAATCGGGAAAAAAAAGAAAAAAAAACTGTTAATATTTCAATTATCACGCAATTTTTTAAATCCGCGGGATTCCATCTTTGGAGGTCAAAACGCGTGCTTTATGAAGATTTGTACTAAATAATGAATAGTAACATAACGAAAATATTCTTTATTTGCACACCAAAAATTAGTACTTAGTGACGTCATTGTTTTTCGCCGTGGTTTCCTAATATAACTTTTTATAGTTAAACCTGTTTTTTTTAAATAGTAGGTATTCAAGCATAAAAATAACAGAAAATGGGAGTTTAGCGTAATTTTTTCAAACGTTCATTTTACCGAAAGTAAAATTAAATTAAATATTTTACTTATTTTATTTTTTTATATTTTTGTATTTTTATTTTATTGGAAAACCAACAGCAATATAATACAGTAGTTACATGAGTATAAATCAGAAAGCCAATAACAGGTTTTCGCTGGTAGAAATATTTTTAGCATAGCATATGCCCACGACTATATTCCCCGAAGGGGTAGTCAGAGATATTCTGAAAACTCAGAATATCCACGTTTCACTAGTGGTACTGAAACTTTGTCCAAAATATTTTTAATGTAGTCAAATACCCTACATTATTACAAAGGGACCTTATCAAATGCGCAAGTATTTTAATTAAACAAAAAACGAAACGTTTGTATATTTTAAATATCTGCTTCAGTAATTAAGATTAAGGCGAGATTCAGAGACGATTTTTATTTAAGTCTAAGTTCGAACTCTCGTATGTCAAAATCCATATATTTTGACCCTACTTAGTTCGAACTCTCTGAATCTCAGCCTAAGACAGTCAATTGTCTTTGACATATTGAACACAATCAAATTACTCGACTTATACACTTCTTGAACAGTCTTTAAATTCACCCTCCGTCCTTTAAACAAAAACATAATTAAAACTAATGAATCATTATAACTATCAAATTAAAACTAATTAACTACGTATTTGAAATGACTCACGGATTCATATAAAAGCATATAAAAGACGATACTGGTAAACACAAACGCATCATTCAAACGAATACGCTCGAACAACATGGCCGCCAAAATTATATTCCTCAACGTTTATCTAAGCTTACTTTTAAACGCGCTTTCCGCGCCTGCGCCCAGTGACACCTGCATCTGTCATGAAGACGATGCCAAACGAGCGGACGAATATTTCAAGATTTTAAGGCTAAATGACGTTGCAAAAGACAATGAAGATTTCCCTTTAATTCCTGGACAGTTATCACCAAATGTACCATGCAGTAACTGCATTGAATACAGCAGGAAAAAGCGAAAAGTTATGCCGGCTCCAGCTTCGGAAGAAATCAGACCACAAAGACATAGTGAGCCCATTTATGACAAGACTTGTCCTCTGGGTTATAGCAGACTTGGCATCTGGTGTTTGGAAGTACCAATATACGAGGATTATTAAACGTGTTTAATAGTTTTAAACGGTGAACCAAAGTGTACTTTTTAATCTGTGAACAGATTTGAATTAAAAAGGTTTTACTTTTTATTTGACAGCTGCGTTTTTAAAAAGTGACTTTTTATCTGTTCCTAACTTTAATTAATATTTTGTGTATGTTTGACAAAGTTTAGTGGAAAATAAGTATTATTGTGAAAAAGGAAAAAAGTACATTAGTTTAAAATGTAAGTTTAAAAGTAAGAACATTAATTTAGCACCAACTTATTTATTCAAAAGCGATTGTGGACAATTTAATACTAAACACCACATTTTTTTATGTAATTAAAAAAAAAAACATAATGAAACTTTAAAATCTTACCCCTAAGGAACATGGGTGGAGAAACGAGAATTTTTTTGGGCTATCCGTACAAAATTGCGGATCAAATTTATATGAAAAATCCAACAAAATTTTTCGTTTTTCGACTCGTGTTCCTTAGGGAAAGTTGTTTAGTTTCATTTTCTGAATACAGCTGTTAACATTTTTCTAGTAAGTAGGTAATAAAAAATAGAGATGAAGAAGTAGGTCATAATTTATTATTTTATTTGTTTAAAAATGTTACATCATGTTTTTTTTTTATAAAATTTTGATTTTGTGATATTGAGACTGATCATTAGTTTTCTCTTTACTAACTCTACATCGCTCTCTCTCTTTTTTTTTTTAATAAGTGCTTTTAATTTATACCTAGATATAATAATTAATGAGGCTTTAATAATAATAATAAAATAAAAACAATGTATTAACTATGAATCTACGTTTTATTTTCCTGCCAAAAAACCTAAAACCGGTGTTAAAAAAACCCAATGAGATCAACCTGTTGAAGAGGAAATCGATTAACAACACTTGAGAATAATATTATACAATACTACTATACTCACGACTATAGTCCTTTTTCGAGGGGTCAGAAACTTTGCTACAATAATTTAATCCTGTACCACAAGAAAAGATAGGTAATATAGTGCAAATATTATTAACTATTCTTATGCCTTGTATAACTTATACATATGGGCTAGTTTACATCAATTAAATGTTTACCAAAAAAATATTTTTTTTTTCGACTTCCCTTCCCTACCTTTCAACCCCTACAATGAAAAGGTGAAAAGAGGGTTAGTAAAAAAATAGTTTTTTTTTAATAAATCTAGTTTCGTTGAATAGCTCTTGTAACATGGAAAAAAACACCCATACACACAAAGTCATTACAATACTCGTATATTGACATAATTATGCAGTCAAAGTCAAAGACAAATTGGATACCTACGCTTTTCATATAATGACTATGGAACCCTATCATGAAGTGCGATTTTTTAAAATCATACGACGACGAGCGACTTGGCAGTAGAAAGTGTCAAAATTACTATGGAGATTATGCATCTTTCTGCTGCCAAGTCGCTCGTATGATTTTCAAAAATCGCACTTATGGGCGAGCCCGACACGTTCCTGGCCGGGGTTTTTTAGTTTAAATTTGAACTTCCGTTTATCAATATTTAAATGGCATCCTGAGAGTTATAGCTGGGGACTGTTTATTGCTGAGAATGCTAGGACACTTGGAGCACTGCAAGTTTAGCGTCATTAGTAACCAGTAATGTACTCTGAATTGTCATTGTCAAATTGTCAATGTCGCGTTTATTAAACAGGGCTCTTATGGTGGGGACTGTCCATTTATAAGCCACTAGTGCCATATTACAAAGTCACTTCTACAAATTAAATATACCTACTTACTAACACAGAACTAACTTTTAACGTATTTATTACTAACCCTCTAGACTAGATCATGTTGTCAGATTTTTTTTTTTCTAATTACGTAAACAGTATTTATTAAGCACAAATAAAAATAAAAAGCACACTAAACTGAAACACCAATTACCTACAAATAAAAGATGTCCTGTCCTGTGTTTATTTTTTTATTATCAATATCTACACATTTACGATCGTACCTACTGAAACTCTACACAACTCTCTCTCAAGACGTTTCTGAATCTTAGGCCTTAAAAGCTTTTGTTTAGCTGGATCAGGGCAAACAGCTTTGCAATTTATAATAAAAAGGCATATTGGCAACAGAGCGGTCTGAATGTCCGGAAGTAAAGGAATTTGCATTCTTCAACATGACAAGATCGGTTTCCCACGGTGCAACGTACCCGTGGGGCGTGATCGTATAGTGTTGCAGTCGGATTATAGATCCACTAAGCTTTTACCCGCGATTTCATCTGCGTTAACTTTAAAAACGTACCTATCCCTTGATCTAGGGTTAATCCAGAATACATGGTGTAAGGGACAACCCTTCGCAGACTGAAACGGTGAACTCAGACCATCAAACTGAACAACTTATCAAAGGGTCCTTCTTAATATGCCTACACTTTTTTAAGGGAATGATCAGACCACCTATCTGAACAACTTTCTCTATGGGACCATCATCGAAAACGCGAAAAAAAAAACAGCTGTACAGTTATAGGTTTATAGTATACGTTTGGCTCGAGTAGGTTTGCAGTTTGGTATGGAACAGCAGATTTTTTTTTTCTCGTTTTGAAAGGGTGTTTAATATACAACGTGTTAATAAATTAACACAAAACCTCATACACCCCAACTGATTTATAATAAGATAATTAGATTCAAACAATAATTTCATTATTTTGATAGTTAAAATTTAAAGTTATTCACATTTTAAGTTCTGAGTCAAAAATGATATGTTATAATTTCAGCAGTAAATGAAAGCACTAACGTACTCATGGATACATTTCAATAATCTAGTTTTGGTAGTAAGTAGGGTGAGTGTGCCCGTGCGGTGGGTTCACATCGGGTTCAGTAAATTTTAAATTTAACAAAAAAATTATTTAAAATTTTGATAAAGTTACCTATGTTGAACCCATGATAATTCGATTCTGCTCTCGATTCTAAACAAACTACTTTCTAGTTTTGCGTTAATTCATTAACACGTTGTAGAACATTTTTTATATGTGCCATATACATTTAAAAAAAAGATACAGGAGTGCGATTTTTGAATCATACTTCAGGAGTGCGATTTTTGAAAGTCAAATCAGCAGTAGAAATATGCATATTATCTCCACAGTAATTTTGACATTTTCAACTGCTGAATTCAGCGAATGAGATTCAAAAATCACACTCCAGGGTGCTGTTTTGTTTAGTGGCTTTTGATACTAATGTTAGCATTTCGCTAATATTTCCATCTGCTGCTTGAATTTCTTGTCATAAATGAATAGTATTATTTTGCATTAGTATTTATTATTAATGCAAAATAATTTTTAGCCCTTATTCATCTCGTACACTCAAAACATAAAAAATCGTGATTCCATCCTGAAATTGCCATTTTAGTAAACGTGAGCCTTATTACTGTTGCACGTTTAATGATAACTTTTAGTAGTTGTAGCTAAGTGTCTGATCACCCCGAAATAGATTACACCTTTCCGGCCATAATGTCAAAATGACTTCTTCCTAAGCCGACACGCCGTCAAAATAAAACAACCTGTATCTTTTTTTTTCTTCAAAAATATTTTGATGTCCCTTATGTCCTGTGCACTCCTGTGCCAGACCTTGGATCAGCCTTGCAGCTGATCGTTAATTTTTTTACAGACCTTTGAACATCAGTAACTCCTAAACCGACTGGAGTTATGCAGGCAGACCTGGTCCATCCCATCATAGAGATGCTCTACACCCCATAAATACTGAATCAGCCTTGCTGCTGATGGTTGCAAAAAGTACACTTATCTCTTATACTATAAGGCTCTTATGGATAAACCGTTTTTGAAAGCCTTCGATAACTGGTATATTGACCGCAAGTGTTCCTTTATCGTCGAAGGAACCCTAAAAAACAGTTAATAATCAAAGTTCAAGTACGTTTAAAAAGCCGTAGTTGTCAAGGTAAACAAGGCATTACGTTTTTGATGATACCTATCATAACATAATAAAATTGTACCGTTTTTAACCGACTTCTTTAGCCACGTGTATGTATGTATGTAAATTGGTACAAAAAGACATCCTCCAAATCGGGCCATTTTTGTACTACCAACTTTTTCTACAGCGTTATAAAAATATGGAAATAATAGTTCACATACTCATATTACTAAAACTAATTATTTCAACGTTATATTTTATGGTACAAACGAGATATCTTGAATTGAATTTGGATATTTTAGTTACGAAATGTGAAAAAATTGCGAAAAAAACACAGAACAAGTAGTCACAAACTTTTTGAAAAAAGAAGGCCTTGACAATAAATTGATTGACATATTTTGACATTGACATAGTTTTTTTTTAGGTTTTATGTCTCTAATTCTCTATTAAGGCCCCTCACACAAGTGCGATTTCATCGAGCGATAATATCGCTGCGATTTTACAATTTTTATTTTCAGTACAGCATTAGCTTCAAATTTTTTGAACACTATTGGGTTTAATAGCAAAACTAACATTTAAACCAAGATCTGGTCCTAAAGCCAGGAATGTCTCCATATGAGGGAACTCTTTCTTTTTAGGAAAGCCTTTCTAGCGACAGTTACCAAAAGTATGTCTATCTCAGACTATACTTATTCATTCTCATTGGTGGGGCGGACGCGTGACGCTGATCGCAAAATCGCACCTGTGTGGTAGGAGTAGGACATGCGACGCGGTCACAAAGTCGCCGGGATATTATTGCTCGATAAAATCGCAACTGTGTGGGGGAGCCTTTAGTATAGGTAAATGGTGAAATAAAACAGTATTTGAATATATGTCTTTGGTATTTGATTAAAAAACATAATTATTATTCATTTTCCACATCTTCTTTAACAATTATTTATCATCCAGATATATGCAGCAAGAGGCTCAATATTTGTCTGGTATCGTGCCCAACCCATGTACCAGACTACCTTCAGTATGCACAACACCCCACAGTCCTTTTACCACTAACACTGCTACAATAATAACACAAATGCTATCTTCCTACGACTGTATCACACTTTCATTAATAAGTAAAGTATTAGTAAGTAAGTATTAATAAAGCATAAAAACACAGAAAAACTAAAGCGCAGCCGAATCGAACAAAAACATCAGATAATTCCACTGGATAATTCAGAGAAAGTACTCTTTGATTCAGAGCCATTTCAGAGCAAAATTCTTGCAAAATTCAGAGTGCGCTATCCATAAAGGAAGTAATGTGTAGTTTCACCTCCTTGAGGATTACCTCCTTGATGACGCTATCATTAACCAAGAAGTTTTACTACAGTAAAGATCGCTTTTTTATATTGCTAACTGCGCTATTTGTAATTACTTCGAGCCTGTCATCATATTACTTTAAATATTTTGTAACACGAAACGACTTTATTTGTAGCTATTATAGCAATTGGTTTGTATTTTTATTATATTTGTCTATATTAAAATGCGTATATAAAAGCTATCACATGCATATGCATGCATATCACAAATTGGCCTGACGGCCCATACATTGATGAATGATGTCTTTTATTCAAATTGTGTAACACTATTATATGACGCATTAATTTATTATTTTTCCTAACTTAAAGCTGGGGATGCCCAAGAAGAGTGACGTAAAAAACCAATAATAATAAAAACCCAACAAGTGCGAGTCGGTCTCGCGCATGGAGGGTTCCGTACCACCATTACCAAAAAAAATGTGTATCTCCGGGAACCTAAGCACAAGCCCGAGACACATTTGACCGGTTTTTATTATTTGTTGTTTTACCTTAGAGTATGCAATGCATAATCACCCCTGAAAATAATGCAACTGTTTACCCTAGCACCCTATATAATCAGAAACATACCAAGTTTGACATTTGTATGTATAATTATTTTTACGATAGAACAAAAACAAAAAACGTTGTAACAAACATGTTTCTCATGTCCATTAATTTTTTATTATTTTTGTTAGCAAATTCGCCATAATAACGCATATTCTGTAAAATTTCAACCGTCTACATATTATAGTTCAAAAGATACAGCCCTTTATATAGGTTTATAGGTTACAGTCAGACAAACGAACGGACGGACAGGGTAGGCTTATGAATAGGGTCCTGGGTTAGCACCCTTTGGGTACGGAACCCTAAAAACAGGTGAATCAAATTTTGTTTCGTAATTTTATGCAAACGCTGCTGTCTTTTTGACCACAACGGAACCGCGGAACCTAACTACACTAGTGGTTAAGTTTTAGGTAACGATAACTAAATCCTTTACGCATTTACGAATAAAACCGCTGTACGGCTGGGTTCCGCGAATGTACCTACCTACCTTACTTGTTTGTACCATTAATTTTATTAGCGTTTAGTGTTATGATTGTTAATTGTTTGTAAATGTTATCAAGAGCTCATTGCATGCCGATAAACTGTTATGCAGTTTGGCATAAAATGTATCTGTGTAATGTACTGTGTTTTGTGAGAAAATAAATAAAAAATAAAATAAACAAGGAAACGGCAGTGTTTTTTTTTCGATAGTAATGTTTAAAAAATATAGAATGCGCTACTAATTCAAAAGTCTGTTATTGAGTGGTCGCGTATCGGGTGCCTACTTTCCGGCTTACCACGAGGCCCCGCCTTTTTTTGTAGTTTTTTTTTGTACATCATACAATCCTTGCCTACCCCACCCGAGCGAAACTGGGGGGGTCACTATAGTCCTTAATATGCTGATTTTAGGGGACGATCACACCATCAAACTGACCAACTTTTTCTATCTTTCCCATACATTTGTTTTCGACGTTACCCCGATGTTGTCCCTTTCTGATCCAAAGACAAAAATTAGAAAATAAAAATTTATTATTTCATTTTTACTATGCATTTTTGTTCTGATAGAAAGGGACACAAAAACGTTAGAAATATCGACGACGTAGACGTACGTAAGAAGGTCGAACATTACCGACCGCCATAGCCAATTTACTTGTTTCCATTGCTTGTAAGGAGGAGTGGCATCCTTTATGATTCTAAAATCCTTTATATTCACTATGCTATGGTTATATTATGTGACAAACTCATATAAAAACTTCGACGATCTGAAGCAAAGATTCGGATGCAAGTATGTTACCTCGTCGATGTTTTTGACAGCGATGTGACGATTAGTGTATTGCACTCCTGATTAGTACGAAGTATAGGCACACCCCGGACACTGCATACAAAAATTTTAAATTGACAAGATGACGTCAGCACATGCGAAACCAAAGAAATTGAACCTTATGTCTTCTTCTTAGGTAACGAGTAAACAGTGCGAAGTAACCAGAGGGCGTTAGAGGTACAAAGTTGGTGGTACTGCATGGTACAATAATATGCGCCTGGTATTATCTTCCGATCACGTGACTGACCACGTGACAGACACAAGCCTACGTCATCATACCCTTTTACCATGTTTAGCGGCCATTTTTTTGTGACGTAGGCTTGTGTCACTCTGGGAATAGAAGACCTTGTTTTTTTAGACTATGGTGGTACTGTATCTAGTAATAGATACTCTTTCTTATACTGTGGTTGTGTCAAACTCAAATAAAAACTTCGACGATCTGAAGGATGCAACGATGTTACCTCGTCGATGTTTATGACAGCGATGTAACGCCTCCTGATTAGTACGAAGTATAGGATAACACTAGTAGGAAATGAAATGATGCGTAAGTTCTTTACGCGTTAATTGATATCAGAAATGACGCGAACTCTATGGAATTACTTGTTATATCACACTGTGTTAAGAGGAATACCAAATTGTTATTTTACTCATGGGGATAAGGTGAGGCGGGGCTATTCTGACACAAAAAATCAAAGCGAAAAGTTTAAACCTCATTATTTCCCTTTGTTATAAAGTTACAGTAAAGTTGACTATTGCATATTAAAGGGTATTTTATCTATTTTGATTTCCCCTTTATTTTTGTTTTAAAAACGCATATTTACACTGGCAAAAGAAGCGAAATTCTCGTAAAAATACCATGTGGCCATAATTACCCCGCAGCGGGGTAATTCCGGCAGTCGACAATATCTCCGCCATCTATGGAGCTATGACGCTGAAACTCAAAGCAATACAATATTGACGATACGACATATGCGAAAATGAACTTTATGACAAGCTGGGATGCTTTATTTTCGAGTAAAAACACTTAAAAAATTTTGTGGGGCTATTCTGGCAGCTCTCCATACATGCAAGGGCTGGGACACGTAAAAGTCAATAAACGGAACCTAGCAAAAATTTCTTCAAAATTGGATGAGAGTGATTAACGTAAGTATAAGTGCTTAATTTAATAAAACATTTTTTGAGTACGAGTAATCCTCAATTTATGATACAAAAACGTCATATTAAAATTGATTTCCTATTAACTCTCTTCTTTTTAATAAAGGTTAGCCGCTCCATGCAGTTATTTTAGTTTTTTCACGTCTTCAACCGCATTTCAAAGTTTTGATTTCTGAGTAAATACGTTATTCTTTTTATCTTTAAATGTTACATCATCTATAATAATACAAGATACATACTCGTATGACAATATACTTATTTTAAACTAGATTACATGTTTTGTCTTGATTTTACCTAAAAATGTACATGCGAGATATGGTAGGATTAAAAGTACTGAAATTAATATCGACGTTTATGCCTATACTGTGGACATCACTAGCATTTTGCTACTTCATACAAAAACAGTGGGGCTATTCCGCCAGTGTTTTCTGCCAGAATTGCCCCTCCATCATAGTTTTGGGGGGTTATTATGTCAGACTCAATAACACAGTAATAAATAAGCGTAGGACAAAATAAGTTAGCAGAAAAGAATCTACAGTTCTTATTCATATTACTTAACTTGATTAATCTTCAAATAAAACACAAAAACCACTAAAAAATTAATAAATTTGCGAAGCGTTTTTGGTAACACAAGCGAAAAAAATGGTATCCCGTCAATATGGCTTCCCAATCAAACAATTCCTGCGTTAGCCGCCCCATCTATATTTTATCGAAGAAACAAGCTTTTTCTCTACCTGTACCAGGTGTCGCGACTGACTAAAAGCTTATAGAACAAAAGTTATAGCCAAATGCCGGAATAGCCCCGCTGCCGGAATAGCCCCGCCTCACCTTACTTATGTTATGACGAAACGTAAGGAAATTCTGATAAATATCATCGTCTTCAACCGACTGCGGTAATGCTAGAGGGTAATGTTTTTAACGCGGTTAAAGTACACTAGCATCCAGTGATGCCAACTTACTAACTTTATAGCTATAAGCTTTTACCCGTGACTTCGTCCGCATAAATTATATATCAGATTTTAAGTCAGATGATAAGCTATCAAACAAAAAAAGTTTCATCAAAATCGGTTCGGTAGTTTTTGCGTGATACTCGAACAAACAAACACCCAAACAAACAAACAAATAAACAAACAAACAGACAGACAAAAAATCCAAAAATTGGTTATTTGGAATCAGGGACAGGTAAAAACCAAGTCGTAATTTTTTTTTTGTAAATTCTTCTATGTACAGACCTGTGGTACAGACAAACTTCTGTTACAGTTTTATAATAGTTTAGATCTAGCAATTTTTGGACGTCTGGCAACTACAAATTTTTAAAACTTGTAGCTTAATGTTTTGGCTACTTTTTCTAGCAACTGTTGGGATTGAGAGTTTTTCGTGAAAATGGAGCGATAAATAAGGGAAAACCATGAAAATAGCTATTACGAGCTTTTACCTGCGACTTCGTCCGCATAAATTATATACCAGATTTTAAGTCAGATGATAAGCTATCAAACAAAAAAAGTTTCATCAAAATCGGTTCAGTAGTTTTTGCGTGATACTCGAACAAACAAACACCCAAACAAACAAACAAACAAACGAACAAACAAACAAACAGACAGACAAAAAATCCAAAAATTGGTGATTTGGAATCAGGGACATCTAAAAACCATATCGTATTTTTTTTTTGTAAATATCTTCAATGTACAGACAAATTTCTGTTACAGTTTTATAATAGTTTAGATTTGATTTTCTTTTCCTTATTTTACTATATTTCACTCTCGTTTCGTCTCGTGGCTATAACATGATATTAACCAATAATATTTTGAGAAAATAGAAGAAATTGCAAAGTTTGGCGTTCTTTTAATCGATTTTGATGTTTAGCTTCTTCTAGCAACTTTTATAGGAAAGTAAATTGGGCAATCTAGCAACTTTTCGACGTACCAGTTGGCAACACTGTTACTATTAGCATCTACAGTTAAATGCTTCAACTGTCCGCGAATTTGTCTGCGTTGACTTTGAACTATCCTATGTATTATTCCAAGAACATATTCTATCTATGCGCCAAATTTCATCGAAATCCGTTGTACCGTAAGTGGCAGAAAAGTTTTTTAGTAGAATTACACGCGTAACTTGTCCATAGAAAGTTAAATGGTCTAGTATTTCTGTCTAAAACGGATTTACGACCTATTTTGATTTTATTACATCATTCGATGGGACTAGAGTATGAGATTAAAGGATTTGAAAAAAAAATGAATCAACTTCTTGACTTATAATTATGAGTTAAACAATATCAGAAAGGAAAATATACATTTATTACTATTTTGTGTTATTGAGAACTATAACATTAATTATGTGTGTCATGTACGTAAACCGCTGATTAGTACTGACCATGTACTGACTGACTGACGTGTATTAATTCATGTACGCACGCATTTTATAAAATAATATACAGTACATAATACAGGGTGTAAGGAAAAGTATTATTTACCTTTTAACCACATACTCTACCCATCAAACTGAACAACTTTTATTATGGGAGCAAACCTGCCAGGAGTGCGATTTATGAAACTCATTCGCTGAGTAAAATGGCCGATATTCACCAATTTCCCAAAGTTCGCATTGTTTAATCCCACCGGTAACTAAATTCTCATACCCATGAGTTCAATACGAGTGTCCCTACCCACTCGTATTGAACTCATAGGTATGAGAAGGCTTTTGTATGAGATTTAAAAACCATTCAAGTTCACCGGTGACATTCAAAAATCGCACTCCAGAACAAAAAAAAATCAGCTGTCTCATACTAAACTGCAATACCTACTCGATTCAAACGTATGGCACAACTGATTTTTTTATTGTTCTGACAGGTTTGCTCCTATGGTAAAAGTTGTTCAGTTTGATGTGTAGAGTATATGGTTTAAAGGTTAATGATACTTTTCCTTGCACCCTCCCCCCCCCCCCCCCTGTACCTTTTTTTAAATCTTTATATTGAAGAGCTTGGCCTTAGCTTAGCTTTTTCGTGTACAGGGTGTAACAAAACACCCTATAGGAAGACAACAATCCGTAATATTTAAAGGGGGGTTTAGAGACTATCGTCTACAGGGTGTAACAAAACACCCTAGTAATACTTAAGGGGGTGCTTCGAACCATCAATCTGAACAACTTTCACTATGGAGCCAATGTCGAGAAAAAATAAAAAAATCCGCCTTCCCATACATTTGAGTCGAGACGGTACTGCAGTTTTGTATGAAAGAGCGGATTTTTTTTTCGCGATTTCGAAGTTGGCTCCATAGTGAAAGTTGTTCAGTTTCATGGGCTGAAGCATCCCCTTAAGTATTACTAGGGTGTTTTGTTACACCCTGTATAAAGTTTTTGCAAAAATTCTTTGTCCCATAGAAATACCAAATGGTATAAATTAGAAAAACCCAAATAAGGAAAAACGTATTTTAACAAAATCATTTACCCATGATTTTTTGTTCTTTTTCCTGTTTCAACACCAAGCTTCTTAGCGTCTCGTGATGGTAATAAAATCAATTATTATGTCATCATCATCATCAGCATCTGAGGTCCCCACAGCAGGGTCACAATGCTGACAGTTTTTTAAGGGAATGATCAGACCCTCAAACTAAACAACTTGCTCTATGGAACCAACATCGAGAAATCGTGAAAAAAATCTAGGTACAGGTGGTGGTTTGTTATACACGGTGTAACAAAACACCCTAGTAATACTTAAGGGGGTGCTTCAGATCATCAAACTGAACAAGTTTCACTATGGATCCAACATTGAGAAATAATAAAAAAAATCAGCTGTCCCACACAAAACTTCGTACCGACTCGACTAAAATGTATGGGACAGCTGATTTCTTTTATTTTTTCTCGACGTTGGTTCCATAGTGAAAGTTGTTCAGTTTGATGGTCTGAACCACCTCCTTAAGTATTACTAGGGTGTTTTGTTACAGACTGTATACATTGAAGTTTCTTATGCTTATAGCTGATTTAAAGGATATTTTTAGGATTCCGTACCTAAAAATCAGATTGTTGCCCGTCTGTCTGCCTGTCAAGCAACCCCCCCCCCCCCCCCCCCTTTCCCCAGGAACGAGTAGAAGTAAGAAGTTGAAACTAATATCAAAAACCATGGTCTGCATTATCCTTGAAGGTGTAAAGGTCTATAGGTGTACAAAAAAAATTAGCAGCCAAAAAAAAGAATTGAAAAAAACCCCTTCTGTCCCCCAAAACTGCTCCTCAATATAAACATTAAGCTTTTGTAACTTTATTTATACCATTGGACCATTACTTGCTATAACTGTCCCAAGTTTCAGCTTTCCGTGTCTTACGATGTCCGAGAAAAATGCTTGTGACAGATGGACGGACAGACAACATGGTGATTCCATAAGGCGGTTATCACACTAGCGACGCGTCCCGCCGCGGTGCGCGGAGCGGCATAGTCGCCTTCCCGCGCATTGACGCGTCGGCAGTGTGTTGTCCTAGGCGTGTTTTCTATATAAATTGAAATACTTGCATACAATGTTAAAATCTGCGGCCCCGCGCTACGCGACGGGGCGCGGTGCAGTGGGATAATCGCCTATGTGTCCCGCGTTTTGCCAATTTTGGTACGGAACACTAAAAAAGAATGAATATGCAGGCAGGGTAGCCTGACTGCATTTTTTATTAAAAGCCGATGAAGTCGGACTTCATTCATTGATCTACAGGGTGTAACAAAACCATAGTAATACTTAAAGGGGTGCTTCAGATAATCAAACTGAACAACATTCACTACGGAGCCAACATCGAGAAAAAATATTTAATATCAGATGTCCCATACATTTTAGTCGATCTGGTACTGCAGTTTTGTATGGGACTACTGATTTTTTATATTTTTTCTCGATGTTGGTTCCATAGTGAAAGTTGTTCAGTTTGATGGTCTGAAGCACCCCCTTAAGTATGACTAGGGTGTGTTGTCTTCAGGTATACATTATTTCTGTTTAGGTACGGAACCCTTCCTTGTTTAGAGTGTTCTATTTAACCAGTCAATCAATAGTGTATCTTTTTAGGCATCCATACAAACGTCATGGCCTTAGTGGAGTATTTGGCAAGGACAAAGTTTACAGTCAGTTCGATATTTTCGCTGTGACTGGTTGGGTAATTGACTTTTCATTGTTGTAGGTTTTTTAAATTCAAAATTTTGCATGTTATCTGTTCTACATCCTGTATATATTCTAGATCTGAGTTTTTTGATCTTTAAATAGAGATGGAGCACTGACAATCTAAATAAATTGTAATTTTTAATTTATTATGTTGGTTACATTATTTTATTTAAGTACGAGCTTTTACCCGCGACTTCGTCCGCATAAATTATATACCAGATTTTAAGACAGATGATAAGCTATCAAACAAAAAAAGTTTCATCAAAATCGGTTCAGTGGTTTTTGCGTGATACTCGAACAAACAAACACGCAAACAAACACACAAACAAACAAATAAACAAACAGACAGACAAAAAATCCGAAAATTGGTGACTTGGAATCAGGGACAGGTAAACACCATGTCGTATTTTTTTTTTTGTAAATATCTTCAATGTACAGACACACTTCTGTTACAGTTTTATAATAGTTTAGATTAGATTAAGTATAATTATGATAATATTTTTTTAAAGTTTATTGTCAATAAAAGAAATAAATAAAATTTATAAAAAAAAATATGTATTCTTACTTAGTAGGCAAAATCATGACGTTTTTTGTGTTGGTGTAAAAAATTTACCTAAAGTAGTAAATTTTTTATTCGTTTAGCTTTTTTACATTTTTATCACAAAATTAGATTTCACACACGCATAATTTTCCTCTCACTCAACGGTTTGCTGGAAGAAAACGATTATTTATTTTATTTTTGAATTCGTAGAGTATAAAAAATATTCAGATAAAAGTTAAGACAAAGTCGACAAGAGTCCGGAGAGTTAATGTCTTGCCGACAGGGAGCGACACCTGTCCCAAATCCGCGCCTGACCTAGTCCGCGTCCGTCTCCTGGGCCGAGATGACACTCGTAAACGTCATACTTGTCATGTCAACAACTATGGTGGACAGAGAACTGAAAAAGGGCTACTACCTACTAGACTATACGATATATGCGGATATTTTTATATTTTTAAATACATTAGTATTAATTATATTCAAACTCAAACGGTAAAGGAAAACATCGTGAGGAAATATTCATAATGATGAAGAAGAAGATGTCTTCAGATGTGTACGTGAAGTCTACCAATCTGCATTGGGCACTCGTGGTGGACTAACGCCCACAAACCATGAGGGCAGGCTTGTGCCCTCCAGTGGGACGTGTATAGGTTGATGATGATGATGATTTATATTTAAAACTAGCGGCGCATGCGACTCCCTATGCGCAGACCACTGATTTTAAATACTTATAACTTTTGATTGAGCGAACTGATTTCGATAAAACTAAGCTTAAGGCTGGGTATTAGTAGAACAAGCCTCTCTTTCTAACAAGCAAACTTTCGCAATTAGCCATCCCGCTTCAATTGAAAGCAAGATCGCAAAAAAACGCATTTTTCATCAATATCTTTTCTCTTGGGTGTATGGGGAAAAATCCATCGGTTAGAAGCCATGCTATAATTATTTACCTTTCAAATGATGGTATATTCAGAAGAAATGGTGTAGTGTGATTCTTGTAAAACTGGTTATAAATCTGAAATCGAGCTTACTTTGCTCCTCTTTTCTATCGAGAAAATTTAATAGAATCGTGTTTTCAACGGTTAGATGCCCTGCAGAAAGAACGTATCTACACTGTTATGTGAACTATATATATTAAATGTAATAATATGGTTCTCAAAAATCGGTTCGAAAACAGACAAAATAGGTATGACCCCCTCTTAAATATTAATCCAAACTCAGCCTTATGCTTCTGTGAAAACCCCATCCAAATAACTTTAGCAGTTTTTAAGTAATTCAAAAATAGTCTTAATGCATTTCGTTACGTATTCGAAATACCCCCAAGGCATTTTTTGCAAATATCTCCAATGTTCATCCACGCCAAATTTTCTATTTTATTATTTCTATAATAATTATACAAATATAAAAAACTGCCAAATCCAAACTAAAACCAAATTGTATGGGGCTGAACTTTTTTTCGCTATTAAAATGTTAGTCCCATAGAGAAAGTGGTTCAGTATGATGGTCTGATCATCCCTTTAAAAAACGGTCAGCATATTAAGAAAGACCCTGTATAACTTAGAAATTGAAATATTCTTTAGTTTTTTTTTTTTTTTTTATTAACTATGGGTTTGCTCTTGACCTCAATCCAGTCCTCAGGACGAAGATGGGGTCGTAGATGTAGCGAGCTTACCCAGAAGATGCCTATTCACTCGTACTTTAAAGGAATTCGGGTTGTAAGTACTCGGAAATACTGACGCAGGTAAGGCATTCCACTCCTTGGCTGTGCGCATTATAAAAGATTCAGAAAGGCGCTTGGTGCGGATATGTGGGATGTCAACCAAGAAGGGGTGATATCCCGCGGTGCGTCTGGAAGTCCGATAGTAGAAAGGGGAAGGTGGGATGAGCTCATGCAGCTCTAGGGCACACTCACCGAAGTACAATCTGTAGAAGACCGACAAGCAGGCCACTCTGCGGCGGTGGGCTAGGCTATGAAGCTTGGCCTCCACCAGCTTACTATCGCCAATGAGCCTCCTGGCTCTGCGTTCAACCGAGTCGAGTGCGGCAAGTTGATACTTGGCTGAGCCATCCCACAGGTGGCAGCAGTACTCCATACATGATCGGACCTGAGCTTTATACAATACTAAGAGCTGTCCAGGAGTGAAGTACCGCTTCACCTTGTTTAAGATGCCCAGCTTTTTGGCCGCAGTTTGAGCCTTAGACTCGATGTCAGCGCCGAAGTTGAGTTTTGTGGTCAAGCTTATACCCAGAAGCCCAAGACTGTCGGAAACAGGGACAGATGTACCCCGGAAAGTAGGAGTCAGATTAAACGGACTCCTTTTTGCGGTGAACAGACAAGCCTGTGTGTGAATCATAGGTACATAATAATACTGTTATACAGTCACTTACTGTTTTTATTTTTATTTTTCCTCATCGTCATCATCATCATCTCAGCCGATGGTCGTCCACTGCTGGACATAGGCCTCCCCCAAGGATCGCCATAACGACCGGTCCTGCGCTGCCCTCATCCAGTGTTTTCCCAACGGCTTCACCTCACCAGGTCATCGGTCCACCGTGTGAGGGGCCTACCCACGCTGCGCTTTCCGATACGCGGTCGCCACTCGAGAACTTTTCGGCTCCACCGGCCATCGGTTCTGCGAGCAATGTGCCCCGCCCACTGCCACTTAAGTTTAGCAATTCTTTGGGGTATGTCAGTTACTCTGGTTCTTCTGCGGATCTCTTCATTTCTGATTCGATCTCGCAGGGAAACTCCGAGCATAGCCCTCTCCATTGCCCTTTGGGTAACTTTCAGCCTTTTTATGAGGCCTTGAGTGAACGACCACGTCTCTGTTCCATATGTCATAATTTTTCCTCATAATAATTAATTTTCAGCACCACCAATGTTAAAATGCGATTGGACAGGAACATGTCAAGCCATCCAGGGAAATTGAATGCTTGTCTAGACATATTGTGGTCAGGATAAAATTGCATTCAATGCAAATGAAAGTGCATTGTACAAATGCAAGCGTTACATTGACATAATTATGTACCTATGGGGAAAATAGTCTGCTACTTATTGAGGAAATCATTTGGGAGTGACATTTTATTTCTTGCAAAGTTTACTTTTAAGGTAGAGACATGCTTGACATAATAAATTATAGGTGGGATTTATTCATAAATTATAATAAATCCTAAACAATTATTTTCCGTATAAGGTTCCGCCTTAGGATGAGTCACCCCATTTTATTACGTGGGTGTCGTAGGAGTTGACTAATCGATGATGTTTCAGTTTAAGTGTTTTTTTGACAAAATGTTAGAGCCAGATGTCTCTAACCGTAAAGCTCTATCACCACTTAAAATATCCCAAAAACTTACTCAACTAAAAGTGAATCTTGTTTACAATTTTATAATGTGTTTAGTAGTTGTAGAAAAGTTTCTGTCTCCTCCTAAAGGTGCTACGTACGTGATTTTATATTATACGTGTCTTAGAACAATAAACAATTTACAGTTTCTGACGTCCCATGTTGGGCGCCAATATTAGAAATTAGATATTGGCGCCCAAAGTGGGACATCAAAAAACATTGTTATTTAAAATGTTCACCTGTGTCTTCAAAGTCGGATGTCGCAAGAAGTTTCCTCAGTAATAAGAGCGTTCATTTTTCTACAGCGGTAATAGAACTAGTTTTAAATGAGAAAAACAAGTGCTCTCAGAATTAAAACATTTGTCTTTTTTCAAATTAATACTGAAAATTATTATCTTACCGTAGCAAATTACGAAAATGCAGTTAAAAACGTTTTTAATTTGGAAACTTTAAACTAAGAAAACTAAAGGCCTGATTCACCATTATTTAGTATGTTTTTGTAAAGTTAACTGACAGATTTTTCATACAACATTTTCAAAGCTTTGTATCTTCGTAATTATATTATAAATTGCAAATGTTATTTAATACGCGACATCTAGATTTTCTAAAATATTTTTCCGTATATAAAATATTACTTTTATTAATTCCGTCTATGCGTATTGTGCGTCAAACGTTTGTATGGACTGAAACCACCTTAAGGCACAACCACTAAAATTCGTGAGAGGAGGCCTTTGCAATGCAGTGGAATCCAACAAACTACCTACCTAGTTAGTATATCTTACGTTCTATTACGGGCACAAACCTCTTCTAACAAATAAGCATGAGAGGAAATATTGTCCCTTAAGCGATGAGACATTACAAAGCCATCGAGACCTCTATTTGAAAATTGCATCGTAGCTGAAGTCAAGACACATCGAAAAGAGAAAACTGGTGATCCCTCCTTCCTTCTTCTGTCGAGTAGATGGCAATGGCAACCCATTGAGTTTGTCGATCAGTGTTAGAGCACCCGTCAGAAATGAAGGTTCATATGATCGCGTCAACTAATTTGAAATGTAGGCTACCGTAGAATCTTGTCACAGCAAACTTTTTGCAGTTATGTTTCATAAAAGCTTCAAGATCTTAATACAGGTGACAGTGACAAAGTTCTAAGGTGGCCTTTATTTCACTTTGATTGACTCTACACTTGTACACGGCACGGCGGCGGTGTGTGTGTGACCTTTCATTGACGAATTTACCTGGACGCTGTCCGTAGACAAACTGACTCGGCCATTGTTGCAACTCAGAAGATATTTCTCTGTGGGGTATTTACCTATAAAGCATAGCATAAGCATAATATGCTCGCGACTATAATCCCCGAGGGAATAGAGATATTCTGAACACTCGTCCACGTTTCATTAGTAGTACCGAAAGTACCATTGATTTGACTGTTGCTCTTATCAGCTCTCTAATGATGTGTCGATATGGCAGACAAGAGTTAGGATCTTCTCAGATAAAATACTTTGTGGGTTCCAAGACAAACCAGATTAATCCTCCTGGCTTGCTGGACTACATTTTCTAGTGTTATTAGTGGTCGCCTCTGTTGATCATGGTCTAGAGGAGTTACAGTGGTGGAAATGTGTGGATGGCCTATACCCGAGCAAAGTAAAAGTAGTGAGGACTCTTCCACGTATCTCTATTAAAATGCGGTATCCCTCCATTCGTTGCAATTGGCTCCCAACTCATCACGACACCTTTTCCGGGATCTGCCTCAACTTCGACTACCATCATATTGCACCCATTGCTTGGCAATTGACCACCGTCCCACTTTAGTATCAGCTATGGGAGCGTGTTCTTGTTCATTATTAGGATTTAAGAACCGTACTTCCAAGAACCTTAGAACGTTAGTTCCGAGTTGAATACCAGGTAGCAAATCGACAGATATGTAATTGAGGCCGATATGCTACCTGGGATTCAACTTGGAACTGACCTTCTAAGGTTCTTGGAAATAAGAAGCTTATTTCTTAGGTATGGTATGTCATTGCAACTCGTCTTAGCGGTGAAGAAATTTCGTCATTGTGAAGATATCTACCAACCAGCAAACAGGTTTGAAGATTGCCTTGGGGGTTTAGTAAGTTACATAACATACATATTCTCACGCCTGTCTCCCACTGGAGTAGGCAGAGTTTAGTATGTTCCTCCGTCTTAAAGATACTGATCCTAAATTGACTCTAGAATGTCGTCATTTTTTCGCCACCGGCGTCACCTTCCTGCCTGGGATCAGGCTTTCATTTCGACCTGAAGAGGATGTTATAAGTAGTATAAATAGCAAATGGACTCGGCGGTAATAAATATTTGGGTGGTTTCAATGATTGGCTTTGGACAAAAACACACTTGAGCCACCACAAAATAGAGCTACATTGCAAGCGCAAGCAGACAAGTGACACTCGACCACCCAGTAACAAACTTGCAATGTGACTCCAAAATTGTTATATCCACTTCCGTCACATTTAAGAATGATATTATAATGTCATGCAAAATGTCAAAGTTGTCAAAGGTCCTTGACATTTCCATGGGCCTTGATGCGTATAATTAAAACTCATCGAAATAAGAATCAAATAGCTAATTCCAACGGCCGCAATACCAAACTTTTCGATTGCAATACGACCAAGTTAAAAATAGCGCCCATTATTCTTGAGTCTGTCCATTTCTTCTTCCAATTTCTTTCGGCACCGCTATCGCTGCGATCGCGAACACACGTCATCGCCCCGTGTCCGGTCGCTCCCCCAATAAATGAAATTTAACAGAATGAGGGAAAAAAATCAATACCAACAGTCCAACTAGTATCGGACACTATCGCCCCTCTAATTTACTGCCGACGATAAAAACAATCCGGCATGTGTGTGCGTGTATCCGAACATAGACTAGATATCATATTAACTATTACAATATTCATGCGGCATTATGAACGTACCCTTATGTAACGTATAGGTCATCAATAATTCGTGAACACGACCGATTGATTAAGAGTAAAAAAATGGTGAAAAGAAAAACGCACCGATTGATTTAAATTACAAATATGGTGAAAATAGAAATACACCGATTGATTTAGAGTAAAAAAATGGTGAAAAGAAAAATGCACCGATTGATTTAGAGTAAATAAATGGTGAAAATAGAAATGCACCGAATGATTTAGAGTAAAAAAATTGTGAAAAGAGAAATGTAACTTACGGATATAGTAGACGTCAAATGTTCTGAAAGTTGAGCATCCTAGCAGGCTCCGTCGAGGGCAACGAACCCGGCAAACACGCCAACAAACACACTGTCCGCCATGTTGAAATTCAAACGTCAGTTTTAAATTCCCAACTGTCAAACTCGCCCGAAAACTTGCTGTCGAACTTAAATCTTCTTTAAAATTTTACGTTTTTGTTGTTGTTTTAAAAAGTTGTCTCTTGTTGTAATTACGCCTATCTATAAACACTCTTATTGTATAAAACGGTATAAAAATATTAAAATTATGAACCATGGAAAACTTGTAAATGAAAACGAAATATAAATATATATTAATAATAATAATAGAAGCGTTGAAGCAGCTCAGTGTTCGAGCGCCTACTGACTTAAAATTTTTGGGTATAAAAACATGCTACAATAGCCTCCCGGGGGATAGAGCAGTCTTGATACTTTCGTAGGCCGGAAAATTTCGCTGATATTGAGGAAATGGCGCCGGGGTGGTGGCACGCGATTTGAATCTTTATGGTAAAGTTAGTTAAGCTTCAATTTTGTTACGCGTAGTTTGTGTTAAAATAGTGAGATGGATACTAATTACTATTTTTGACAAAAAAAATGAGTTAGGAAGCAACACACATTTTTAAAGACGTGTATATATTGAAAGATGGAAACATAACATATTATTTCATCCTTTATAGGTATTAAAAACTGTTTCCTACTCATTTTGAAAACACATTGCAGCATAATAAAAATATTTTAAAACTAACTAACATAACCAAAAGTGATTTAATTATCAAGGTAGTTGTGTGGTTTTTAAAAAACAACAATTTTTACCCGACTGCGCCAGAAGGAGGGTTATGTTTTTTTAAACTGTTGGTTGACAATGAGGCTGCATGGTTACATGGTTAAGGAATTTCTAACACCTACCAACTGACTAATCTTATTTAATTGACCTAATTATTTAGAATTTGACAACAATGATTCAACAATAAATCTTATGAATCAAACAAAATAAAAAAAAAACGATCCAAAAATGTTCTGAAACTTTAATGATATTTTATGTTAATCTAGAAAATAATGTAATAATACTTATAGTTTGCATTTTTATTAAAATAATTTAATTATGAGCTGTAATCAAATCATATCCTGTTAAACTGATGTTTTATATTATAATCGACTGCCAACTGTGGCAGACCGCAGAGTTTGTAAAAATTGTAACACCATTTATATTACCTGTGTTCACTACAATATACATAGATATAACATTCTAACCCTACAAAATAAACATAATATTATATTATATCACTACTAAATATTGTTGTACTTATTTGACGACCCGGTTGGTGTAATGGTTACCACGCCGGACTGCCAAACCAGGGTCCTGGGTTCGAATCCCGGTTCGGTCATGGATGTTTACATGTTTGTGCCGTTATTGTATGGTTTCCATAATAAACAGCCTATTAATAGTGCTTTCTTGGGATCATTACAATGTATGTGCCTGTGAGCGTTATTTATTATTATTTTATTATTATTTGTTTTTAGATGATTTTATTATTTCTTATTCTAGATACATCATTCTAGGACTACTACCTTAAATCATTTAATTTTATGTTCTTCCACCAGAATATGGATCAAAGGAATTAAAAACGCGATCACCTGCATACGGGCTGACGACCATACAAAATTACTATTTGGTACATCATTGGCTACGCTAGACAAATATAAAAGCAATCAACTTTTCTAGTTTTAACCCTCGTGAAAACCAATAAATGTATTTATTAGATTTGTTGCATTACATTCAACCGGTGAGGAAGTCCTATTCCTATTGTAATTAGGACCCTATCCTAACCTAGTTAGAAACGGCACAGTGTTTACAAGTGTTTTACACCACATTATGTCTCTATTAATCTTATAATAAAACAGTTTCATGACTGACTGACAGAAAACGCACAGCCTAAACTGTTGAAGATTGAAACATTGAATATTTATTCTACAGAGGATGTAGGGATGCACTAAGAAAGGATTTTTAGGAAATCAACCCCTAAAGAAGAATATTGGAGTGTTGAAATTTTCCAAAATCCACGCGGGCTATGTCCGCGTAAAAGCTAGTTTAAACATTTAAAAAATGAAAATTATTTTTCAAAAAGTGAAAGCGGAAAGTGAAAGTAGCAAGTATCAAAACATCACCGCCGCAGTACTAAGCGCGTGTGTGCGTGTGGGGGGAGCGGGTGGCGGGGGTGGTCGCGGGTGAAATTTTTCGTTTTTCGCCCACTTTTCCGTCCCGCTCTAGTTTTTCGTCTCCCTCATTTTTTCTTCGCCCGCTTTCTTCTTCCTAGAGCCCCACCACATGTGTGCTGCGTAGTATATGCGGGGAAAACAGAAGTAGCAGTAATTCGTTTCCGGTTTCGGTTTTTTTATTACATAGGTACATACATAGAGAACTCTCATCTCGATCGTATTGCCTTTACAGGGTCGTGGAAAACTATGCTACATTCGAAACAGCTTATAAATTATTTTATTTATTTATTACATTTTTTAAATTAGTTTACTAATAACTTTTCCCACTAAAGGTTATAGAGGTTTTTTGTGAAATATGAATGAAATAACAAGGTAAAAACTGTTAGTGAAAGATGAAATTCAATTGTAGCAAGAAGTATTGTAGTTTTAATGAATAATGTAATTTACTGCGATTTACAAAATTTTTCTGAGTTGTAATAAATATTTTCCTATAATTATTTTAAGAGACCACTTGTAACAACATATTTTTGCAAGTTTTACACGATGAGTTACAAAATGAACTAGAGGTGTCAAAAAAACAGATGTTTCCTATTAAAGTAGCTAGTCTTTGGTCAATAAAAGCATTGTAAATCAAACCTATGAATCCAAATTTAAGGACGGCAGTAAATGATTAATACGACGAATGACGACGCGGTTGGTGTAATGGTCGCCACACCGGACTGCCAAACCAGGGTCCTGGGTTCGAATCCCGGTTCGGTCATGGATGTTATTATGTTTGTGCCGTTATTGTATGATTCCCATAACAAAAAGCCTAAGGCTTACCTTGGGATCATTACAATGTATGTGCCTGTGAGCGTTATTTATTTATTTATTTATTAATCGGTTGGCTAATTGTTGTTATTACTCGAGAAATATCCTATTTCAACAACAAATAATATATTTAGGTAAAAAAGTAAAGCACTTTTATTTTTATTGTATCTTAAAATGTAAGCTTTTAAACACAAAACGTTTCATCCAAATCGGTCTAGCAGTTTTTGCGTAGTGCTCAAACAAACAAACTGACCTTTGAGAGAAAACCATTAGCTGGCACTTTCAAGAATATATTTTTAAGAGGTTATAGCTTTGTTCCTGTACAGTATAATTTGTGAATACATACATACATAAACTCACGATCGTAAGTATGGGGGGGGGAAGGTTTCAGGGTGGTATAACTACCAACTACCAACTTTATGTTTAAGAATGTATTTTTGGCAATGCTTTGAACATTTAGCAATTAGTGAATAATAAATAATTTTTGCCAGTTTGATCTGTTTCCTCGGGGTATACTACGTCCGCGTGCGGCGGGCGCCCGCCCCGCTCCTCCGCGGCGCCTTACAGCCCTACAGGCTGCTACTACTCTTTAATAGTTATTTTCTTTTACTGTCTTTTTTATTTTTTAATTACTTTATTTTAATTTAGTGCAAAGAGATTTTATTTAATGTGATGAGTTTATGATTAATGCTGGCCGGTTATTTGAATTTTGAATTCGGAATCTATTTATCTTTTTTATAGCAGTATAGAGACACAGATTATGTTAACAGTTACCTTGAAAGAGTGGACAGGCATCGCCAGTGTCAAAGAGCTAATTCGTTTGGCGAGAGATAGACAAGGATATGCAGAGCTGAACACCAACCTCCAGTAATGAAAGGAACCCAAGGAAGATAGCTGTGTGGTTTCATCATTATCATATCATTTGACGGCCCGGTAGCACAGTCGGTAGTGAACCTGCCTGCTGTGCCGAGGGTCGCGGGTTCGAATCCCGTAAGGAACAAATATTTGTATGATGAATATGAATATTTGTACCCGAGTCATGGATGTTTGTATCTATACATGTATTCTATATCGTTGTCTAGTCAGCATAATACAAGTCCACGCTAGATTCTGGTACTTTAATTGTAACTAGATAATTTGTGTGACATTGTCCAAGATATTATTATATCAGCCGATATACGTCTACTGCTGGACGCAGGCCTCCACCAAGGATCGCCAAAATGACCTCACCCAACGGGTTCCCGCCGCCTTCACCAGGACGTCAGCCCACTTTGTTGGGGCCTACACACGTTACGCGGTCGCTCCTCGATAACTCTTCTGCCCTATTGGCCATAGGTTCTGTAAGCAATGTGCCAATTATTGCCACTTTTGTTTAGCAATTCTTTGGGCTATGTCAGCTGCTCTGGTTCTTTTGCGGATCTCTTCATTTCTGATTCGATCTCGCAGGGAAACTCCGAGCATAGCCCTCTCCATTGGGTGAATTTCAGCATATTTATGAGGCCTTGAGTGAGCGACCACGTCTCTGTTCCATATGTCATCACTGGCAACACACTGGTTGATGACTTTCGCTTTGAGACACTGCGATATTTGCGACGAGAAAATACTACGCTGTTTTTATGTCATAGATAGCCCTGCAGTGGGATGTACCTACGTATTAAGCTGATGATGATACCTGCTTGTTACAAAAGAAGACACCATGTTAATCAAAAACTCGACAATCTATTCCAAAAACCTTCGAATATTAGAAAAACAAAATTTCTTAAAACTCCGACTCGTGTAGCACATTCAAGGCCGCAAATCATAGCAACAACACCCCCTATATCCAAGTAGAACTAGGAAACGAGGGGGGTAAGTACACACGCCAGCCCCCCGGGGGGGGTAAGGGGAGTACATGGCAAATACGCGAAAGCAATAGGACTTTAAAAATTCTCCAGAAATATGATTTATGTGTTGACGGCAAGCGCGCCTCCTTTCTCTCCGCTTCAAGGACGCACGCCTGATTCGATTTTTAAACCCGGGCCAAGCAGTTTTCTTTTTTATTTTCAAGAAAAAATATTAAAATTCAAGATTTGCTCCGTTTTTCGTTTAAAACGGGCCGTTCTCTTTTTAAATTTGACGGAGTTGTATTCTTAAAATATTCTGTGGTGGAATGCTTCGTTTTAATTTTTTAAATTTGGAACGTTCTTTGTTTGTTAAAAAAAATAATGTAGAGTCTTTTCAATTTGACGAACTCTTAAAATATTCTGTGGTAGAATGTTTAGTTTTATTTTTTTAATTTGGAACGTTCGTTCTATTGTCTATTAAAATAGTTGCTTAAAAAGAATGCTGTATTTTTAAAGACCGTTTCCCAAACAATACTTGACCTTACATATTTGAACTTACGTCCTATTTTGCAACATCAGACTAATCGTAACGACAATAAATATGTTTTTTTTTCTATTCTCGTTGAACCAGAGGTCAGTAACATAGCTACAACTATTAGGTAACAATCAATTGTAGCAAGGTACTTTTGGAATTACGGATTATACAGGGTGTAAACTTAAATGCATTACATACTTTATAATGCTTCAGACCGTCAAACTGAAAAACTTTCACAATGGAGCCTATATCGAAATTACGAAAAAAACAGCTGCTCCATACATTTGGATCAAGTAGTCACTGATGTTTTTATGGATCATTTTGTTTTTTTCAATTTCGATGTATTCATAGTAAAAGTTGATCAGTTGATGGTCTGAAGCACCCCCTTTGATGAGCAACGCATTTAATTCTACATCCTGTATAGAACTGTCGAAACAAAATCTATTAGTCACCTTATACTCCTGGTTACCTATCTACACCCAACAGAAGCCTTAGCATGCTGCTCGTGATACAGCTATATCACGCCTTTTATACCGCGCGTAAATGGAAAGAGAGCTAAAGGTCAAGCTGTTATACTACGACCGCAAATGTAGTTACTGCCCTTTTCATAGGTGTCTGTGAGATTTTTTAAATAATCCCATACACTCTACGCCAAGGCAATAAGACTCAAAATAGCACAAACCTTTCTTTAGTCATAAAAACCAATTTAGACCAATAAGGAAATTTCTAACTAGTTATCTAAAAGGTTATATAACATCGTGTATTCTTATCTCGACTGGAATTGAACCCAGGACTGGCATAGTGCCAACTGGCTGTTATCCCTATGACTTAAGAAGTCCTCTAGAACAAGCGATTCTCGTCTTTATTGCGGTGGAATTAGAGCTTTGATAAAGGCCTTTGTGAGTGTAATAGATAGTGAAACTGTATATAGTTTATTTTGTAAAAACAGTTTTATAGGCCGAAGATGCCTTCAATTTTCTTTTTTAGTACATGAGCGAATATTCCTTGAAATTCGTGTTTACCAGTACAACACTCCGTACTACAACCATAAAGTATAAGTCTAAGCATATGCTCACGACTATATTCCCTGAGGGGGTAGTCAGAGATATTCTGAAACCTCAGAACATCTACGTTTCACAAATAATGGTAGGTTTAGACTAGGCGCCAATTCTGCGGCGCCTGAAAAAAAGCACCGAATAAACACATTTGGCACGACAATTTTACGGCACGGTAAAAAGCAAGGAAAAAAGCACGCGTCGCTAGTGACCTCCGCCTGCGTCCCTCGCATCCCCCTTGCTAATTTTTAGACTCGTGTAAACGGGTCGTGCTAATCGTTAGCACGGTTTTCTCTAGCAAATCCATTGGCATGCCAACAAATTGGCGCAGGAAATTAGCAGCAGCGTGTAAACGAAAGCGTGTAGTGCTTTTTTTTCGTGCAAAAAATTTGGCGCCGCGAAATTGTCGTCGTCTAAACCTACCATAAAATACTACAATGCTCTACTAGGCATTCACTTCGAGTTGGCCGCTCCCTCCCTTCCCGCTTCCCCGCACCTCACCCCTAAGAGACCCTATTAAACGCAATTTTATAACCTTTAGCAACGCAACCAATACGGCACGTCCATCCCGGGCGCTAATATCGCTTTTAATTTTAAATTTTTATTTGCTTGTTATATTATTTTTGTAGACGGGACCAGTCACTGTGACTATGACGACATTGTAACGGTCATCGACGGCCAACTTGAAGTGAACGGGTAGTATGTGCAAACATAATCACAACTTTAAATTCGTCGTTGAAACATCGGCGAGCTGACAATTCGGTATTCGCTATGGTTATATCATGTGTCAAACTCATATAAAAACTTCGACGATCTGAAGGATGCAAGAAGGATGTTACATTTGTGAGCTCGTCGATGTTTTTGACAGCGATGTGACGCTTAGTGAATTGCACTCCTGTTAGATGTTACGAAGCACCCCTTTTAAAATGTACTTAATTGCATTTAAACACACGTAAACAATGTTTTTCTATTTTGACGAAGAAGTCTACATGGCTGATTCGGGAGTTTTGTATATTTGGTCGTACCCAAAGGGTGAAAACGGGATCCTATTACTAAGCCTACGTTGTCCGTCCCTCCGTCCGTCTGTCCGTCTGTCCGTCTGTCCGTCTGTCCGTCCGTCCGTCTGTCCGACCTATTTAGGGCTGTAACTTTTGAACTGTTAATTGAAATTTTCACAGAATGTGCGTTATTACGGCGGATTTGTTAACAAATAATAAAAATGTCGAAAAGTTAAAAATTAAGGGGAAGAAACTAGTTTTTATCAACGTTTTTTCTTCACGCTCTATCGTAAAAACTGTAATGCATACAAGCGTTAAACTTAGTGTGATTATAGAGAAAACTCTACAGAATAAAAACAAATATTAAAAACCGGCCAAGTGTGAGTTGGTCTCGCGCTAAAGGTCCCGAACAAAAAAAGTTAATAATGTTGTGTTCTATGGTTGTGTGGTACGGAACCCTCGGTGCGCGAGGAGCCCGACTCGCACTTGACCGGTTTTTTATATTTTTGGATTTTACAGGGTGTTAGGGTAAACCACAGATTACCCCCAATAGATACCGCATGATGAAAATTTTGTACCTACGCCCAAAGTCACCATTTTTGGCGGTAGGTTCGGGTAGCGGGGCACGAAACGGTGCAACGTGATTGGCCATTTCAAGGTCGCACTACTCCGAGCTCGCCCACTCGCGTTGCTTGTATCAGTGCAAAATCATAGATGACCGCACGTTGCAGCCCTGTATGCGGTATCTATTGGGGGTAATCTAAGGGGTAAACGGTTGCATTACTTTAAGGGGTAATTGTACCCATGATACTGAACAACTTTCCTTAAGAAACCTATAGGAAATTCGCAAAAAAACACTAATATTATAAAGAGGAAAGATTTGTACCTATTTTTGTATGTTTGTATGTTTGTAATGAATAGGCTCTAAAAGTACTGGGCCGATTTAAAAAATTCTTTCACCATTAGAAAGCTGCATTCACCCTGAGTAACATAGGCTATATTTATTGCTAGAAAAGATTAGACGTCCACCCGTGCGAAGCCGGGACGGGCCGCTAGTTATATTATAAATTGCAAATGTTATTTAATACGCGACAACTAGATTTTCTAAACTATTTTTCCATATGTACAAAGTTACTTATATTAATTCCGTCTACGCGTATTGTGTGTCAAACGTTTGTATGGACTGAAACCACCTTAAAGTAATACAACTGTTTACCCTAACATCCTGTATATCATTGAGAGAAATAAAAAAAAAATGAGTGTGTGAAACACAGTGTGACATTTACTCACACTGTAAAATATCTTCGTAGTCCACAGTTTTCGAAGCCACCCCGCACCCTTCTATTCCCAACGCCCCTATTCGATTCTGTTTAAAATATATTGCTTACTAACCTAGATATTTTGCATCCAATATTTTTTGGAATAGATGTTACGGCAAAACGGTTTTTTCTGAGCAATTTTATGTGATATTAAAGTTTAGTCGTGTGACTTAGAATGTACCACCCTATTTTTCCCCGTAGGTATACGACGCGACTAAGGGGTCTGATGAAGCGCCTTGAAAGAATGGAAATCCTCAAAGTATGACAGTAATTTATAAATTATTATCTAAAAAAGCTTTCAATAAAAATAAATTCTCACTGGCCTACGTCGTAGGTGTGCTACGCCGTAGACTTTCGTAGTGTTTAAATTTAACTTTCAACTTTTCAGAATTAAAGGTAATTAATTTTTTTTATTTGTTTACTCCCTGAAATGTTTTCTTAACATAACATAACATAACATAACATAACATAAATATTCTTTATTTGCACACCAAAAAATACAGCAACAAAAACAGAATAAAAGAACGTAAGGGTACAAATGGCGATCTTATCACTAAAATCGATTTCTTCTTTCTTCCTTCTTAAATCAGGGCTTCTTTATTTTTATAATTTTTTATCTTTACTTCTATTCAAGTGTGAAGTTCAAATTCAAGTATCGGTCAAGTGCGAGTCGGACTCGCGCCCTCAAGGTTAGGTACAAATCTGGGGAGGAAAAACTTAATTTTGCAGTAGAAAAAAATATTCTCCCATACATCGGTCTACATCACGATCGATGCTCCAACTGAAAACATAAGTTTGTAATAAATAAAATGTGTTTCCGTGAAATAACTATAAAATACACCACTATTTTTTAATTACTTACATACTTTAGGGATGTATTCAGACTATGAATTTAAATAACTTTCCCTAAGGAACGTGGGTCGAAAAACGAGAATTTTTTTTAGACCTATACAACGTGTTAATGAATTAACGCAAAACTAGAAAGTAATTTGTTTAGAATCGAGAACAGAATCGAATTATCACGGTTTCAACATAGTTAATTTTTTTGAATTATTTTTTTTTTTTTTTTGAAAATTTAAAATTTACTGAACCCGATGTCAACCCACACCACGGGCACACTCACCCTACTTACTACCAAAACGAGATTATTAAAATTTATCTATGAGTACGTTAGTGCTTTTATTCATTGATGAAATGATAACAAATCATTTTTGCCTCAAAACTTAAAATGCGAATAACTTTAAATATTAACTATCAAAATAATGAAATTTTTGTTTCAATCTAATTCTTTTGTTATAAATCAGTTGGGGTGTATGAGGTTTTGCGCTAATTTATTAACACGTTGTATACAGGGTGAAATTGATATCATTGGCATCCTTTTAAACTAAGAGTCTACCCATCAAAATAAACAACTTTTACTATGAGAGCAAACCGATCGGAGCAAAAAAAAATATGCTGTTGCATACATTTGAGTCGAGTAGGCATTATTGCAGTTTAGTATTGGACAGCAGATTTTTTAGTTGCTCCGATCGGTTTGCTCCCATAGTAAAAGTTGTTCAGTTTGATGAGTAGACTCTTAGTTTAAAAGGATGCCAATGATATCAATTTCACCCTGTATAGTCGATCGACCGATTCGTACGTATGGAAGGTCCAAAAAAAATTCTCGTTTTTCGACTCATGTTCTTTAGAGAAAGTTGTTAAGATTCGCATAGCCGCCGAAAAGTACGCTACATAGGTTTTTATTTGCGAGTTGCGAGTATCAAATATGGCATTTATAAAATGGCCGTATCTTTTGATTACCTTGACATGCATTTTTTTCACCTCCAAGGGGCTGTAGACTTAAGTATTTGGTATTAAGTGAAACATGGATGTTCTACACTGAAAAAAAATGATCAACCAAACTATTGTTTAAATTGAAATATATTTATTAAAAACAAACAAACAAACAAACAAAACTTGTTGTTATTTATAGCCGAAAGTTTGTTTATGTGCTACAAAACAGTTTGGAAGTCACTAAAGTTTGATTATATTTAACAATAGTTTGGTTGATCATTTTTTCAGTGTGACTTTTCAGAATATTTCTGATAACCCCCTCGGGGTATATGGTCGTGAGCATTATACATCGAGAGAGGGGGCCCAAGGAAAACTTACCACGACCAAATAAATGGCCTTCTCCGAAATGGACAAGTGCGTAGTACCCTGAACGGATGGTAGTGCATGAAGAAATGTATTAAAGTGGATGTGGCGAGAGAAGTATATCAGAATCGTAGCGTGAGACGGGTCCACAGATTACCCCCAACCCCCAATAGATACCGGATGATGAACATTTTGTTCACGCCCGAAGTCACCATTTTTGGCGGCTAGCGGGGCACGAAACGGTTCAACGTGATTGGTCAACTCAAGGTCGCACTACTTGTATCAGTGAAAAACCATAGATGTGTGGCGAGCGTCGGCGGCCCTGTATGCGGTATCTATTGGGGGTAATCTGTGGACGGGTCGTAGTCTCTGCCTACCCCCGTGGGATAGTCTTCGTGTCGTAAGTATACAGAGTAAATTTTATATCAGCCCGGATAACTTCATAATGTATTCTCCTCATCAAACTGAACAACTTTCACTATGGAGCTAAAATCGAAATCGCGAAAAAATTTGCTGTTTCATACATTTGAGTCGAGTCGGTAGGTACCGCAGTTTAATATGAAAGATCTGATTTTTTTTGCGCGATTTCGCTGTTGGCTCTGTAGTGAAAGTTGTTTAAAAATTTAAAAATTATTAATTTCCAGACAACATTGATCCATGGGGGTTAGTTTAGTTTGATGGTCTGAAGCACCACATTAAGTATTACTAGGCTTTTTTGTTACACTCAGTATAGTGATAGTTTTTCTGTTTGATAGTCTTACACTTAGTTGCAGAAACGCTCATTAAAGTTAATCCTCCATTAAATCTCTTGCAGTTACTTTTTGATTGTTGACGTCGTAAAAGCTAGCAAGAGATTTAATGGAGGATTAACTCTAATGAGTGTTTCTGCAACTGAGTGTAAGCAACCCCTTTTAATACTACTAAGGTGTTTTTTTACACCTTGTATAATATGAACCCAGGTGTAATAAACTTTTCGAAACAGCTACCCTTAAGTACTACTGGGGTGTTTTGTTACACCCTGTATAAATAGGTACCTACGTGAACTTGCAAAAGAAAGGTCAAGACATAAAGACAACAGATTATATAAAAATGTTTATTAGATAACATACCAAAAAGCATGTATAGGTCTAGGTACCTATATAAATCGACATTTTTATGATCTTTTTCATTATTATGCCGCTCCCCGTCGTAATGGCTTGAAGATATATTGCTCTACGCTTATGAGTTCTAAATTTGTCAGCAGTTTTTTTTCTTTATTGAAATATGAATAAGATATACCTACCTACTTGATTTTGCACGCGACTTCGTCCGCTCCCTTTCGCTCCCGCCATCGTAGGAAGATAAAATATTCTACCTATCTGTGTTAGAGAGATAGAACTCGTTTATTTTGTCAGAAAAAATCGCAAAAAAAGCTATTTCATAAAAAACTGCAGTGCTTACTTGATTCAAAATTTAATGTATGTAATGTATCTACAGCTGATTTTTTTAGTTTTTTCTATGTTGTCTCTACGCGGTGTAATAATACTTAAGGGGGTGGTTAAGAACATCAAACTGAACAACTTTCGCTATGGGGCCAAGCAAAAAAAAATTAAACAAAAGCGGTCAAGTGCGAGTCGGGCTACTCGCGCACCGAGGGTTCCGTACCACACCACTACAGAACACAACATTATTAACTAAGAAAAAAGCTTTTTTGTCCGGGACCTTTAGCGCGAGACCGACTCATACTTGGCCGGTTTTTAGTATTTGTTGTTATTCTGTAGAGTTTGCTCTATAATCACGCTAAGTTTGACTCTTGTATGTATTACCGTTTTTACCACAGAGCGTGAAGAAAAAACGTTGATAAAAACTAGTTTCTTGTTGAGAACCCCTTAATTTTTATGTTTTTGAATTTATAACGCATGATCTGAGAACTATCTAGCTATTACGGTTCAAAAGTTACACCCCTTAATAGGCAGGACAGACGGACGGACGAACAGACGTAAAGACGGACGGACGGACAACGTAGGCTTAGTAATAGGGTCCCGTTTTCACCCTTTGGGTACGGAACCCTAAAAATCTGCTGTCCCATACATTTTAGTCGAGTCGGTACTGCAGTTTTGTACAATCGATGTTTTTTTCTCGATATAGGCTCCATGGTGATAGTTGTTCAGTTTGATGGTCTGAAGCACCCCCTTATGTATTACTAGGGTGTTTTGTTACACCCAGTATAGCGAAAGTTTTTCTGTTTGATAGTCTTACACTCAGTTGCAGAAACGCTCATTAAAGTTAATCCTCCATTAAATCTCTTGCAGTCACTTTTTCTCTTATTGACGTAGTAAAAACTAGCAAGAGATTTAATGGAGGATTAACTCTAATGAGTATTTCTGCAACTGAGTGTAAGCAACCCCTTTTAATATTACTAAGGTGTTTTTTTACACCTTGTATAATATGAACCCAGGTGAAATAAACCTTTTGAAACAGCTGTTGTAGCAATACTCATCATCATCAGCCTTATACGTCCCACTGCTGGGCACTACTCTCAGCAGTCCACCACACGAGCTTATGCAGATTAGTAGACTTCACATACGCATCAGAATTTCTTCTTCAGCGTATGCAGGTTTCCTCACGATGTGTTCCTTCACCGTTTGAGAGCAGTCAATATTACGCATACCCAAGTTAGAAAAAACTCATTGGCACGGAGGATTGCTCATCTTTAGCCATCTTTAGCACAAAGATATGTCACTTTGTGCGTTTTTCCCCTGTTGGTTAGGACATTGGAGGCTGAATCACCTGATTGTCTGAAAAGAAAATTATTCCGTGCTTCGGATGGCACGTTAAGCCGTTAGTCCCGGCTACTCTCTTTGGTGGTAGTAGTCGTTACATAAAAACCACGTCAGAGGCCGTAAGGCGGTCTGAAAAAACTCTGACACCAGGGCTCTGCCCTCACGAAGAAGTACATTAGCACATTTAAGGTTTTTGGTTGGAATGACTGACGCGTCTCAAGTGGTGGAAACTAAGCCTTTTACCTACAGAAACATTGCATAATAAACCATACTCCATAGTTACCTCATTCGACATCCACTTGAAGAAATACGGCCCGGAAACATTTAATAACAACGTTTATAAAAATACCAATTAAAAATAAATCAAAATCAAACGGATCCTGACGGATCCGACTTCAGAAAGCGAAATATAATATTTCTCATTCTCTAAAACTATCTACCATCTCACTCCCCCCCTCAGCCACCCACACGCGTGTGTGTGAGTAAAAAAATTCGTACAACCCACACTGGAGCTCCCTCGCTTTCACGGTTCTAATTTTTGGGGAATTTGGGGCATATTCGTAAATATGAAATGGAAAAAATATTTCGCTACGAATTCTGTTTTCAACTCTACGGAAGGGAGTTAAGGAAGGAATTTGTTTGGAGGGTAGTTGGAAAAAAAATTACTTCATATGTCGTCTTTAAGACGAAGCGCCGCGCTTCGTATGTGTGTTCTGGACAGCGGTGGTGTGGAGTCACCATTAATATTTTTTTTTTGTTGATTATGCTAATTAATATTACTTACCTATTTGTACCAATATGATAAATCATGTAACCACTGTGAACAGAGAGGGTCATATGGATTGACTCAAATCAATTAAATTAACAATTACAATTACATTACATTTACATTACTATTTTTTCAATTAGTATATTGATTGATTGATTGATTAACATCCCTTTTACGACACTGGGTGTCTGACACTCGTTTGGATAAGTGCTAAGGACAGTCACGAGATATGCCAAAATTTTGAAAAATGTGTGAATTGAAAAATAAATTTTAAAGAATCGATACACCTGCACCTTCGGTATCACATTTTATTATAGATTTTGGAGATATGAAGGTTTTTTCAAAAAACTTATTTGTTAAATTCACAGTTTACATACAAAAGACATAAACGTGACCTACAAATCGATCGATATAATTCTCCCATATTTATCAACAGGGTGTTTTAGGGTAAACATTTGCATGACTTTAATGGGTGTTTGTACCCATGATACTGAACTACTTTTCCTTAGAATAAGTATAGTTTTCAGAGGACATTATCAAAAAAATGTTTAGAAAATGCAATCAGCTGATCGAATGTTTGTATGAAAAGTCGATTTCTTTTTTGCTAATTTCCTTCCTATAGGTTTCTTATGGAAAGTTGATCAGTATCATGGGTACAATCGCCACTTAAAGTAGTGGAACTGTCCCTAAAACCCTGTAGATAAATATGGGAGAATTATATCGATCGATTTGTAGGTCACGTTTATGTCTTTTGTATGAAAACTGAATTTAAAATTAGTTTTTCTGAATTCATGTACGATTTGTAACACACTTTTCGGAGAAGGAAAACATCGTTAGGAAACCTGCATGCTTCAATTTCAAGGCATGTATTGTACCCACTGTCCATCACTCCCCGTCACACTGGACAGAGTTTCGGTACTACTTGTGATGTTCTAACGTACTGGTACCAGTATGTACCTAAGTTATAGCCTCCCTAGTATCCCACTGCAGGGCAAAGGCCTCCTCTCATGCAAAATGGTGAGAGGGTGTCGGCCATACTCCACCACGCGGGCCCAGTGGAGGTAAGTTAGTGATCAACTTGCTGTCAGAGAATTTTCAAACCACCGCTGCCGCTTTTTTTTTCTTGAATAAGATGATGCTAAAAAAAATTAAAACATTAACAATACTCCACACCTCCCCTGTTCCATCACCACGCAACGTATATAACTCTCTCTAGCTACACGAACAAATATATTATATTTTCCTATATGTTAGTTCCATCATTTATACTTTATTACTATATATCTGAACAACTATTTATATAAAGTACTCAGTGTTTGTCTCTGGCTACATATGTGTGTGTATGTATGTTTGTATGAGGGTGGAACTCAATTAAAGATTTTCCGTAATAAGGGGAGGGGATGGTTTAGCAAAGTATTATTATTTTTCTTTCACTAATACTTCGGGTATTAAGAATTTCGTTCACTTTGTTTTTGGGGTCGATACGTTTTTCTCCTTGGGTTTCTTGAGTTCAAAAAGACTTACTTTACTGCTTTGAAACAAACCTTGGTGGACCTTAGCATCCTCCACAATTATGCCGGCCTCGAACCCTGGCTTTTCTTCTCCTGGTGGTAAACTAATCCATGTTCAATCTTCTACGATCGAACAGTCGGTCAATTAGGCCAGTCATTTTACGAAGTTTTGTTAGGCGGGATAGGGAGTAATTACTAATTGGACTTTTAAACTGTAACCGGCACCATTTAGTGACAAAAATACTATACTAAACCATATTAAAAAAAAATGCTACGCAATATAGAAATCAAAATTGTGTGTCCCAGAAGGCTTTTAAATTAATAATATTAATACCAATGCACTCATTTGAATTAGATTTAACAATTAAAATTATTTTTGAGCAATAAAATATACATTGAAATTAAAAAAATGGGGTACTTATTTATTAGAAAATACCAATATATTTTTAAAAACCTTCTAAGTAGACAAAGATATTTACCATGTTTGAAGTATGTATAAATGATAAAGCCTTAAATATGTGCAAAAAAAAAATTTACCATGGTTTTTTAGAACGAGATAATATCTAAATTATAAAATTGGAACTGTTACTGACGTGTTTTTTTTTTTGGTACATTTCGAAGCTCAAATTGGCTCTTCAATATTATAGCGAAAAAAAAAAACAATTATTAATTAGTCCCGGCTCAAACCGTGAAATGACTGGGCTACAATCTCTTTTCTACCGGCCTTCTGCTGTGGTTTCCAGTGAAGTCACTATTTTGGGTCTCTTCTCTATTCAAGGAAAAGACTTAACAATAGTTTTATTATCAAGGAATTTTTATAGATCGATTTTTACTTAATAGTTTGCTAAGAATGAACCACCCCATAATACAGAGTGTAAAATTAAATGCGTTACATATTAAACGTGGTACTTCAGACCATCAAACTACAGACTACAGACGACCCGGTTGGTGTAAAGGTTACCACATCGGACTGCCAAACCAGGGTCCTGGGTTCGGATCCCGGTTCGGTCATGGATGTTATATGTTCATGCCGTTGCTTCCATATTAAAATGCCTATTGTGCTTAACTTGGGATCATTACAATGACGTGAGTGAAGTGAGGAGAGTTTGCGACGGAATTACACGATTTAATACCTCCGTCTCCCTTTCATCTGCGGGGGACGAGACGCAGGCTGGGTTTCCACCCTTATGTCGTTGACCTACCAGCAATTCGCACGAAGAAGTTTGCTTCTTCTTTTATAATGCGCACGGCTAAGGAGTGGAACGCACTGCCTGCGGACCTGTTCCCTGAGCAATACAACCTGGGCCTCTTCAAGGCAAGAATGAATAGGCATCTTTCTAGGTAAGCATGCTACATCTTCGGCCTCATCATCACTCAACATCAGGTGAGATTGGGGTCAAATGTTTACCTATCGAACATAAAAAAAAAAAAAAAAAAAATGTATGTGTCTGTGAGCGTTATTTATTTAAACTGAACAACTTTCTATAGGGTACTTCTTAATAATTATGCTGACACTTTTTTAAAGGGGATGATCAGACCGTCAAACTGAACTGCTTTCTCTATGGCACCAACATCGAACACGCGAAAAAAATCAGCTGTTCCATACAAAACTGCAAACCTACTCGAGCCAAATGTATGGGACAGCTGATATTTTTCTCTCAATTTCGATGTGGGTCCCATAGAGAAAGTTGTCAGTTTGATGGTCTGATCATCCCCTTAAAAAACTGTCAGCATATTAAGAAGGACCCTGTATGTAGGTATAGCCATCGTCGAAATCGCAAAAAAATTTGTACCACAGAAATAAACCAAATTTTTGTTGACTTTTTAATCGCGATTTCAATTATGTTTCCATTGTGAAAGTTGTTCAGTTTAATGGCCTAAAAAAAGCACCCCCTAAAATACGTGACGCATTAAGTTTACACCCTGTACTTACCTATATTTATCTTATTTGCTTTCTAGAGCACCTACCTAACTATGTTTTACCTACTTAAACAGTTTTAAACAAGTGTACTAAGGGATAAGGAGTGCGATTTTTGAATCTCATACGTTGAACTCAGCAGTTGAAAATTTATGGAGATACGCATCTTTGTACTGTTGATTTGACTTTCAAAAATCGCACTCCAGGTGTATGATTTTTTAATGTCAAATCAGCAGTAGAAAGATGCACGTCTCCATAGTAATATTGTCATTTTCAACTGCTGAGTTCAAAGAATGAGTTTCAAAAATAGCACTCCTGAGACAGGTTAGCGGGGAGCGATTGGATGAGGATTGACGAGGATAGCGCTTTGAGGACATGTTCAGGAGTGCGATTTTTGAATCTCATTCGCCGAGTGCAGTAGTTGAAAATGTCAAAAACACATTGTTTTCAACTGCTGAACTCAGCGAATGAGATTCAAAAATCGCACTCCTTATCCCTTAGTTTTGAACAAGAGTATTGTTCAAAACTGTTTAAGTAGGTAAAACATAGTTAGGTTTAGGTAGATGCTCTAGAAAGCAAATAAGATAAATATAGGTAAGTAAAGGGTGCAAACAGTGGACGATGAGCAGGCTGATAAATTGATAATAAAACTAATTCTTTCAAACGCTAGTTCTCTCTACGAAGTGGAAAATAGAAAAAAACATTTCCAAACCCCGTTTTTAAGAAACTTTTTATTTACCACCTTATTGCAAAGAGTTGTTGATTTGTTTCTGGCCGGATGCGCTAATTTCTTGAATATTTATCGTAATACCTATATATTCGAGAAATTAGTGCATATTGTAAACAACATTGGTAATTTTTACTGAAAGTTTATCAACTGTTCTACTTTTCGTAAAACTTAACTCAAAAATACCATAAAAAAAACCGTTATTGCCATCTGGTAGTAGTACTTCCTATGGTGAGTGGTGACAGTAAAGGTCGTAACAGACGGACGCTATAATATACAGCGCAGTATAGCGCTATACTGCGCTCTAGAGTACGTTATAGCGCAGTATAGCGCTATACTGCGCTATAGAGCGCAGTATAGCGCGATACCGCCGAGGTTGAACTCTTCTAACACACGAAACATTACATGGGAACGTCTCATTCTTGTGTGAGTGAGAGGAGGCTATTGCCATCTGAAAGATACCGGGCAGTATAGCGCAGTATAGCGCTATACTGCGCTATACTGCTTGTTATATTACGTCGCATAGATACAGGATGTTCTACAACCATCCTGATTTATTTAATTAATCAACATATTTATTGAATAGGCGGACTAATATAACTTAACAGTTTATTATTATAATTTTAAACAACAAAGGTTTATATGAGTTATTTTATTAGTGTCTCAACAACCAAATGAAGCAAAAAAAAAATCGGCTGACATTTGAGTCTATAGGAGGCTTTGCAGTTTAGTATGGAACAGCTAGGGTTGCCAACCCTACTATATAATATAGTATCCTACTATATTAGAGGCCCTTCTACTATAATTCTGAGAAAAATATATAGTAGGCAAAACTACTATATTTTGATGAGCAAATAATGTATAGAGAATTTAAATATATTGGTACTTAGGTCCAATAAAAATGACCAATAACTTAACATTATTTTAACAATTTTCTTTCTCTTTATCACCTTTTTTCCATAAACAATTTTCTACTAAATATACTACTGGAAACAATGACATTAGTAAAGACTGAAAAGTGACAAAAAGTTTTCCTAAAGTCAGATTGTTTTTTTTTTTTAGAAATTATATTATTTCTGTATCGAATCCAGTGACTTCTGCGTTTACAGGATGCATTATTTAATATAACGAATACGAAATAGAGAGACAAAAAAAAATCGCATTTCGCAGTTTCGATGATTGTTCCTTAAAAATAAGAACTTAGTATTCAAAAAGGAACAATGAGGATTGGAGAGTAGAAGGGGGGTTTGCCCTGCAGTGGGACATTGAACAGGCTACGTAAAAAAAAAGTATCAAAAATATTACTTTTTGAAAAAAAATCAATTAACAAATTCGAAAAATACTATATTTTTTCTTATTTTTCCCCGATCTACTATATTTTTTCGGGCACTAAGGCTCGAAATACTATATTTGGTCTAAAAAAAGTTGGCAACCCTAGGAACAGCCGATGTTTTCTTTGCGATTGCAGGTTTGATCCAAAAATAAAAGTTGTTCAGTTTGATGGTCTGAACCACCCCTTAAAGTTTCGGAACGGTAAAAAAATCTTCCGGTATATATTTTTTTATTTTTTGTCTTTATTGGGAAATTAAATCAAACAACTAAGTAGGGTCTACTTTTTCATTCTAAATTTTTAAGATACCTTTGACTCGAACCAGTTTTGGCGCGGGTACCTTCGCGTTCATTGGCGGCATACGATCAGATAAAAGGAATCAAACCTCCTGGTTTGATTTTCATCCCAACCCATGAACCCATATAACGCATTTAAGTGAACAGCCTGTATAAATTTGTATTCTTCGCAAGCTAGCTTCCGCACTCACGCACACAGACACAAACGGCAAAATTATCGATCTTGATGCTTGTCATTTTTTTAAGTATTTTGTTTGGCAAAGTAAATTGTTTATTATTTGCTACCTTTGTATTGGTACATAGTACACGTTATACAATTAACCAATGTTCACAATGGAACCAAAATAGTGAAAGTTGTTCAGTTTGATGGTCTGAAGTACTCTGTTTGACAAATGTAAATCATTTAAATTTACACCCTGCATAATATTGGTCCAGTTGTTTTCGCGTGACGCTCGAGCACAAACAACAGACTTAAATAAAATCCTTGATTTACGAATTAAAATAAGATCAATTATGTTTTGAATGTTTATTTAAGTTAAATTGTAATACCTATCTAAAATGATAAATAAACTACGTTGCTAAACAAAGTACTTGCATTTGCTCTAGATTTTTTTTTTAAAAGTATCAAGAAGTGGTCTTCCATGTGGAGTTGACTCTACGGTGGCGTGTGTGCGTGCGGCGTGGCCGAGCCCCTTGTGCTCGCCGCCGCTGGGCTCGCCGACATTGTAGTACTAGTGATGTGCCGAGACGACTATTTTAGTAATCGGATATTAATATTAATTTATTCGATAAAAATTTTCTTTATTTCTTTGGTAGGTATTCATTGAAAGAAGAATCAAATTAGTACCTAGTACATGAGTCACGAATTGGAATTGATTTGGTACCTACTCGTATTCGAGTCCATTCTGAGCAACCATCAAATTGAGCAACTTTCTCTATGGAGCCAACAAAGAAATCTCTATGGGCCAATAAGAAGCCGTGGTGGTCCAGTGGCGAGTAACCTTGCCTGCCGTGCAGGAGGCGATGGTTCGATCCCCGTCCAGGCCGACTCGTACCAATGACTTTTTCGGAATTTATGTACGATTTGTAACACCACTGGCTTTTCGGTGAAGGAAAACATCGTTAGGAAACCTGCATGCTTCAATTTCGGGGCATGTATTGTACCTACTGTCCATTACAAGTGGCGACGGGCTCACTCCCCGTCACACTGGACAGAGTTTCGGTACTACTAGTGAAACGTGGATGTTCTGAAGTTTCAGAATATCTCTGACTACCCCCTCGGGGAATATAGTCGTGAGCATATGCACAGCAAATGTCATTCATAGAAAATGCCAATAGCTACTCGAACAAAATGTAGGATTATTTTTTTCGCGATTTCAAAGTTAGTACCATAGTAAAAGTTGTACAGTTTTATGGCAGTTTTACAGCAACATATTATAGCGGCCGTGTGTGTTGACCTTAAAGGTCAACACACACGGCCGCTATAATATGTTGCTGTACTCTTCTAACGCACGCAAATTGATATCGGTTCCTCTCACTCACACGTAGGAAAGAGACGCGCTTATGTAATTTGGCGTGCGTAAGAAGAGTACAGCAACATATTATAGCGCGTGTCTGTGACGACCGTAAAGGTCAACACACACGGCCGCTATAATATGTTGCTGTACTTTTCTAACGCACGCAAATTGATATCGGTTCCTCTCACTCACACGTAGGAAAGAGACGCGCTTATGTAATTTGGCGTGCGTAAGAAGAGTACAGCAACATATTATAGCGCGTGTCTGTGACGACCGTAACAGACGGACGCTATAATATACAGCGCAGTACAGCGCAGTATAGCGCTATACTGCGCTATAGAGTACGGTATAGCGCGGTAAAGCGCAGTACCGCGCTATAGAGCGCAGTATAGCGCTATAACGCGTGTGCATCAAGATGGCAGGATCAAAATCATCGATTGAAAATTGGTATAACGGTGGGCACCTGTCTCATACATTTAGGTCGAGTAGGTAGAACAGCAGTTTTGTATGGAACAACAGTTTATTTTTGTAATTTAGATTTTGGTCTCGCATAAAGTTTGTCAGTTCGATGGTCCAATCAACCCCTAAATCCGTCTGCTAGTGTTGGGCGTAATTCAATTAAATTACGTAGGTAATTGGAATTACTCAATTAATTGTTAATTCAATTACATTAATTTAGCAATTAAATTTACACAATTACTTTTACAAGGGTCACAGATAATACATATTGACGCGGAAACCTGGAGTGGAGTAAGTGTCCAAGTGTCCACCGTCTGTAGGTCCGCGTGGATTGAATCCGATGTCAGATTTGAGAAAACCAGCCGCCATTTTGAACTACAGTTTTTGGACAGATTGTTACCAAAATCCATTAGGTACCAAACATCCACCCAACACATTGACAAATATACTCCACATACAACCCAACATCCACCACCAAACATCAAATGGCTAACGCAATCATTCTTCACTTTCAACATAATTATATACATTATAATCATAACCAAAAAAAGTTATTGAGTAATTGCAATGCAAGACTATCCCGCCGTCTTGATGCTCACAATCTATTCAATGAACTGACTAGCCTACTACGCCCTAGTGATGTGCCGATACAGGTTGGACTCGAGTGCGGATTCGAATACCTTATAACATATCTAAGTACTCGCTCACTCGAAAATGCGAAATATAGTATTCGGATTCACAACACTCTGATTCGAGTACTTACAGTTAGCACTTACCTACATAAAATACCTCTTTAATTTCTCATTTCTCGTCGAAAAACGACTATATTAAGTAAGAGTGGCTGTATGGTTAAATGGGTTACCTACATCATTTATGGGGTGCTTCAGACCATAAAACTGTACAACTTTTACTATGGTACTAACTTTGAAATCGCGAAAAAAATAATCCTACATTTTGTTCGAGTAGCTATTGGCATTTTCTATGAATGACATTTGCTGTGCATATGCTCACGACTATATTCCCCGAGGGGGTAGTCAGAGATATTCTGAAACTTCAGAACATCCACGTTTCACTAGTAGTACCGAAACTCTGTCCAGTGTGACGGGGAGTGAGCCCGTCGCCACTTGTAATGGACAGTAGGTACAATACATGCCCCGAAATTGAAGCATGCAGGTTTCCTAACGATGTTTTCCTTCACCGAAAAGCCAGTGGTGTTACAAATCGTACATAAATTCCGAAAAAGTCATTGGTACGAGTCGGCCTGGACGGGGATCGAACCATCGCCTCCTGCACGGCAGGCAAGGTTACTCGCCACTGGACCACCACGGCTTCTTATTGGCCCATAGAGATTTCTTTGTTGGCTCCATAGAGAAAGTTGCTCAATTTGATGGTTGCTCAGAATGGACTCGAATACGAGTAGGTACCAAATCAATTCCAATTCGTGACTCATGTACTAGGTACTAATTTGATTCTTCTTTCAATGAATACCTACGAAAGAAATAAAGAAAATTTTTATCGAATAAATTAATATTAATATCCGATTACTAAAATAGTCGTCTCGGCACATCACTAGTACTACAATGTCGGCGAGCCCAGCGGCGGCGAGCACAAGGGGCTCGGCCACGCCGCACGCACACACGCCACCGTAGAGTCAACTCCACATGGAAGACCACTTCTTGATACTTTTAAAAAAAAAATCTAGAGCAAATGCAAGTACTTTGTTTAGCAACGTAGTTTATTTATCATTTTAGATAGGTATTACAATTTAACTTAAATAAACATTCAAAACATAATTGATCTTATTTTAATTCGTAAATCAAGGATTTTATTTAAGTCTGTTGTTTGTGCTCGAGCGTCACGCGAAAACAACTGGACCAATATTATGCAGGGTGTAAATTTAAATGATTTACATTTGTCAAACAGAGTACTTCAGACCATCAAACTGAACAACTTTCACTATTTTGGTTCCATTGTGAACATTGGTTAATTGTATAACGTGTACTATGTACCAATACAAAGGTAGCAAATAATAAACAATTTACTTTGCCAAACAAAATACTTAAAAAAATGACAAGCATCAAGATCGATAATTTTGCCGTTTGTGTCTGTGTGCGTGAGTGCGGAAGCTAGCTTGCGAAGAATACAAATTTATACAGGCTGTTCACTTAAATGCGTTATATGGGTTCATGGGTTGGGATGAAAATCAAACCAGGAGGTTTGATTCCTTTTATCTGATCGTATGCCGCCAATGAACGCGAAGGTACCCGCGCCAAAACTGGTTCGAGTCAAAGGTATCTTAAAAATTTAGAATGAAAAAGTAGACCCTACTTAGTTGTTTGATTTAATTTCCCAATAAAGACAAAAAATAAAAAAATATATACCGGAAGATTTTTTTACCGTTCCGAAACTTTAAGGGGTGGTTCAGACCATCAAACTGAACAACTTTTATTTTTGGATCAAACCTGCAATCGCAAAGAAAACATCGGCTGTTCCTAGGGTTGCCAACTTTTTTTAGACCAAATATAGTATTTCGAGCCTTAGTGCCCGAAAAAATATAGTAGATCGGGGAAAAATAAGAAAAAATATAGTATTTTTCGAATTTGTTAATTGATTTTTTTTCAAAAAGTAATATTTTTGATACTTTTTTTTTACGTAGCCTGTTCAATGTCCCACTGCAGGGCAAACCCCCCTTCTACTCTCCAATCCTCATTGTTCCTTTTTGAATACTAAGTTCTTATTTTTAAGGAACAATCATCGAAACTGCGAAATGCGATTTTTTTTTGTCTCTCTATTTCGTATTCGTTATATTAAATAATGCATCCTGTAAACGCAGAAGTCACTGGATTCGATACAGAAATAATATAATTTCTAAAAAAAAAAAACAATCTGACTTTAGGAAAACTTTTTGTCACTTTTCAGTCTTTACTAATGTCATTGTTTCCAGTAGTATATTTAGTAGAAAATTGTTTATGGAAAAAAGGTGATAAAGAGAAAGAAAATTGTTAAAATAATGTTAAGTTATTGGTCATTTTTATTGGACCTAAGTACCAATATATTTAAATTCTCTATACATTATTTGCTCATCAAAATATAGTAGTTTTGCCTACTATATATTTTTCTCAGAATTATAGTAGAAGGGCCTCTAATATAGTAGGATACTATATTATATAGTAGGGTTGGCAACCCTAGCTGTTCCATACTAAACTGCAAAGCCTCCTATAGACTCAAATGTCAGCCGATTTTTTTTTTGCTTCATTTGGTTGTTGAGACACTAATAAAATAACTCATATAAACCTTTGTTGTTTAAAATTATAATAATAAACTGTTAAGTTATATTAGTCCGCCTATTCAATAAATATGTTGATTAATTAAATAAATCAGGATGGTTGTAGAACATCCTGTATCTATGCGACGTAATATAACAAGCAGTATAGCGCAGTATAGCGCTATACTGCGCTATACTGCCCGGTATCTTTCAGATGGCAATAGCCTCCTCTCACTCACACAAGAATGAGACGTTCCCATGTAATGTTTCGTGTGTTAGAAGAGTTCAACCTCGGCGGTATCGCGCTATACTGCGCTCTATAGCGCAGTATAGCGCTATACTGCGCTATAACGTACTCTAGAGCGCAGTATAGCGCTATACTGCGCTGTATATTATAGCGTCCGTCTGTTACGACCTTAAGTCAAAACAATTGCACTGACTGGTATTCGAGAACTCGAGAACTACCTCTAGTCTACGTCTTTCTAGTGCGTCGATATTCCGACAGATGTCACTGTATAGTATACTTTTTTAAAAGTCCGATAGATGGCAGTCTATTGCGTAAAATATAATTTTCTTTGATTTTATTTAGGAATTTTTTTTTAAATTATAAATAATTAATAGAATATATTTATTCTTTCTTATGTTTTCAAAACAAATTTAATTTAAAATCATGAAAATCTACCTAGAGAATAGTTATGAAGTTATAATGTTTTTTTCTAATAATGGAATCCAATGGTTGTATGTTGGCGACCTTGTTGCCTTATAGAAAATACTTACTTACCTATTTCCAGGAGTGCGATTTTTGAATCTCATACGTTGAACTCAGCAGTTGAAAATGTATGGAGATAGGCAACATTCTACTGGTGATTTGACTTTCAAAAATCGCACTCCTGAAGTACGATTTTTGAAAGTCAAATCAGCAGTAGAAAGATGCATATCTCCATAGTAATATTGACATTTTAAACTGCTGAGTTCAAAGTATGAGATTCAAAACTCTTTTCAATTTAAAACTTCTAAAGAGATAGATTACCTTGAAACTATGCCTTATGAATAGTATGATTTTAAAATGTCAAAATTGTCAAATCAATAATTGATCAACATGTATCGCAAACACCCTTTCTACGGTAAACACATAATTTTGGTCAATTACACAAATAAATAACGAATACCTATGTAGGTATCCATCACGAAAACTCCATAGAAAATGACGTCGAAACAGAAAAATAAGCCCTAAATGAAATACCCGGACATACATGTAGCGGATACCACGAAATGGATGCCGTGTCCTAAAAACGATTCAGAAGTACCTGGCCTTGCTTACATCGTGCCGTTAGACAAACTTATTGTAGCCGAAAAAATAGATAAGCTCCACCAAATAATCGGTAGTCGAGGAATTCGATACACCATCTTCAACAACGCAGGAGAGAAAGTTTTCCTTGCAGTTCAAGAAAGGCAATGCAAGAAATTCGCTCTAAAGATCTTTAACTTATACGGGAACGAAGTGATTGAAGTTCAAAAGCATTATAAGTTATGTTTGAACAGTATCCTAGTTTGGGCACCTCCGGGACACTTTGTCGGTTCAGTAGTCGAAGGTAGGTCCTGCGTCCAAACCTTTTGGGTTAAAAATCGTGAAGGAAAAGACGTCTTGAAAATCAAAGCTGAAACATGCCTGGTTTACGATATTATTTCAAGAGATGTCGTTATTGGGAAAATTATGAAAAACCTGCAAATATTGGACCTTGTAAACTTTGGGGTGACATTTCCAGTGAATTTGGACATTTGTGACAAAGCAGTGTTGCTTGGTGCGAGCTTCCTTATAGCTTGCTTGAAATATTAAGCTAAATTTCTTTAGAAAAAGTTTATTTATTTGTTCAAAATAATTAGGTAATATTCTGGAAATACATTTTAACAATTCTAAAGCGCCTGTTACTTTTATTTAGCTATTAGTTAGTTAGGTATATTTGCTAACAAACTTACAATGTTTTCCGGCTTAGAATGTACCACCCCATTTCTTACCGTGGGTGTCGTATGAGGTAACTAAAGGATAATGTTTCTTAAGTATTGTTTTAGGGGGAAAGACAGGCCGCCTATCATCACTTTATTTCATCCTGAAACCTTTATCCACTATGCCCTGTGCCTTGCTACAACATAGGTGCAAAACGATTTGCTACATTGCTACAACATAGGTGCAAAACGATTTGCCGAAAATTATAGACACAAAGTGCATCCTATATGCTGATGACATCACCTTAGTTTTTCCCTGTAATAATCATGATCAACTGAAACAAGAACTTAGCAAAACACTTAAATCAATATCTGAATGGTTAACAGAGCATAACTTACAATTAAATTTACTAAAAACCAAATTAATGCAGTTCAGGCCTCACCAAAAAGCTCCATTACAAACCAATATTTCATATAATAATAACAAAATTCAATCTGTAAACTCTTGCAACCTTTTGGGAGTAGAAATTGACACATGTATAACATGGAAACAACACACTGAGAAAATTGCAGGGAAATTGTCGAAGTTTACATATGCTCTTTACGAATTGAAAAAATGTACAGATTTAAAAACAGCAACTAGCGCATATTATGCTTACGCACATGCCTGGTTGACCTACGGAATAATTCTGTGGGGTAGTAACTCTGATATACAACCACTATTTGTGCTCCAAAAAAGATGTGTCAGAATATTGGTCAACATAACGGATATGGAAAGCTGCCGGCCACATTTTACAAAACTAAAAATACTTACTCTAGCATCATTATATATATTTGAAATTTGTAAATTTGTAAGAAAACACAAAGATTTATTCACACAGGCGAAGGAGCATTATACACAGCCCCGTAACCTACGACACGGAAATAGACTTGCATTACCATTTACTAAACTGCACCTAGTTAGATCAGGCACACATCACATGGCAATAACAATATACAACAAACTACCTACACATATGCAACAAATTGATAAAGATCAAATTTTTTATAATAAATTAAAAGAGATGTTAATATCCAAATGTTTTTATAGTATAAATGAGTTTAATGATTGCTATGCAAGAAAAGAATTGTAAATAGAGACTATCCCATAACTATTTAATTTTGTTTTTTCACTATTATAATTTAATTTGTGTCCATTTAGCAATTAGTATTTAAGTAATATTGCAGTGCTCTAACAGAGCTCATATCATGAACATGTTTTAAATGTAAGACCTTTTGTAACATATGATATGAAGCAATAAAATATATGACTATGACTATGACTATGAAAGATAGTTGCAAAGTTGGTAGTCACATCAAAGTTTCTGGCCTCCCTGAAAGCGATTATAGTCATGAGTTCATATAATGTCCAACTTAATATGCCAACGGTTTTGGAATGATTCGACCATCAAACTTAACATCTTTCTTTATGGGACTGGTAGAGTAGGATTGCAATTTTAGTACGAAACAGCAATTTTTTTTTTACTTTTTCGATTTTTGACGTTTTGGTCCCATTGAGAAAGTTATTCACAAAGCCGTCAGCATATTATGAAGAAGGACCTTTTATATTTTAATTTAGTCAAAAAGACAAGGACCCTATACCGACCCGTTTGGTGTAATGGTTACCACGCCGGACTGCCAAACCAGGGTCCTGGGTTCGAATCCCGGTTCGGTCATGGATGTTATATGATTGTGCCGTTGTTGTATGGTTTCCATAATAAAAAGCCTGTACCTAGATACCCGTGCCGAGGCCTGTGCCTGTTATAAAAGTGCTTGCTTGGGATCATTACAATGTATTTGCCTGTGAGCGTTATTTATTTATATCTATGATTAAATTACCCTACATGTAGGGGCCGATTTCGGCATACATTGCTTGCTTTGATAACTACACTTTAAAATAGAGAGAACAAATTAGGCAATGTATGCCGACATCGGCCTTGCAAGAGTAGGGTAATAATTATAGTCGCTGCTTTTGCCCAGGAGTGCGATTTTTAAATCTCATACGTTGAAATCAGTAGTTGTAAATGTCAAAATGAATATGGATATATATCTTTCTAGTGCTGATCTGACTTTCAAAAATTGCACTTCTGAAGTATGATTTTTGAAAGTCAAATCAGCAGTACTTAGAAAGATGCATATCTCCACGGTAATTTTGACATATTCAACTGCTGAACTCAGTGAATGAGATTCAAAAATCGCACTCCTGTAGTAGTGTAGGACTGACTACAGGTTATATTATAAATATAACAGCATACAAATTAACAGGATTTTTTATAAAAAAGTATAGATAGGTATTGCAAAGTTGAAAATAGTAGAAGGTAGGACCTATTTTACACACCTATTATTAAATTAAACAACGAAAAATACAAAAAAGGACACTTTTATTATCTAACCAGGAATGCAATCAGTCTTATTAACATTAAAAATACTGAAAAATTACAACTAAATCACTTAAAATTAATCACTTATGATAAGATAACACTAGCGCCTGCGTTTCTTCTGCGGCGATTTAGTCTCAGATTCAGGCTCCCCGTTCATAATCTCATCCTGGTCCTTTTCAGCCTTCCTTCTTACTGGTCCTGTATGTGTTATAGGTACAGCTCTTTCATTCCTAACTCCCGCTGTTATTTTTGGAGCTACAACGGTCAAAACACCGTCAGAAGACAGCCTCGATTCCACGGTATCTGGATTGCAGTTTTCTGGCAATGCGTAGCGACGTTTGAACTGTCTAGAGATGTAACCATGTTCATCTTGTTTTTCTTCATGTTTTCCTTCAACGACGACGTACCCATCAGCTGTCTTAACAGATATCTCTTCAGGGTGGAAATGTTGAACGTCTAGATTGACTTGGAACTTGTCTTTGTCGCTTTTTATTGTAGATCCAATGTCTTTCATGGCTAGATTTCGCCAGGGTCTGATAAATTCTCGGGTGCGAGATGGGCGGTCGAAGATATCGGTTAGGAAGAGATCCGGAGTCAAATCTAGGCCGTAAAGGTGGTCGCGGACGCGGCGAGGGTGTAATTCAGTGTCAAATAAGTATGGTAGTAGTGACATTGTTGGAAGTAATCAGGAATCACGTAGAAAACTTTAAGATCACTTGAGTAGCTTGGGAAGTCGCTTGTTGCGCTCACAATTCGCTCACGAATTCAAATAACGCTGAGAGCGTCCATTGCTCGTTTTATAGGGAGGGAAACGACATTCGAGAATCGTGGTGAATTATCGAGAATATGAATGCTAGTGCCATCTAGTGTCGAGTAGCGGAACCTTTAGATTCTCGGTTTTTCTGGAATATTTTCTAAAGCAAATATTCAGAAATAAATTCACTCTATAAAAATACACGTGTGATAAAATGTTAATGGTGCTTAGTTTTGCAACGGCGTGGCGTAAATAAACATAATAAACCGTAAATAGAAACCTGTGTTTTGATAAACGCCATCTGTAGGTGAGTAGCAAAACTACGCTCAAAGGTTCAAAGGGACCAAAGAAACCATTTTAACTATCGCTCAACAGATGGCGCTAGCTGGAGTCCTGAAACCAGAAAAACATTATTTTCAATTGGTTTGGTTTTTATTGAATTAAAACAAAAACAAAGTTTAAAATTGTTAACTAAAATATTTTATATAATGGGTTCAGTGTCAATTTAATTTTTACACCATTTTTATTCAGATCAGTCACAGTGCCTAAATATATTTGTTCGTCTACTTCCTACTAGATGTCGCTACGGGTACTAAATCAATACTAAAAACAGAGGTTATTCGCACCGCTCTCGAAACATCCTTGCTCAATGGAATTCCATAGAAATACTTACGTATAGCTAACAATAGTATAGACGGCAGGTAACAGCTGATTCCATCGAATTATCCAGTAATTTCGAAACGTCCAACGCTGTCTTTTGTAGTTGTTTTACGTCCATAATGAAGTAGCAATGTACTTCGAAATGGAACGTTAAATCAATGTTAATTTTATTTTAACAACACAGAACAGTGTTTGTAAAACAAAAGGTTGTTTTGGGAAAGTAAAAATGGAAAATGGATCGATATTCATAAACATAAATCAATCAAAACTCATATGAGTAAGTTAGGTATATATTAGCAATATTTTTAACCTCAAAAAGTTCTTAATCTAACCTTAAAAATTATTAACGAAAAATGTATGAAGACAAGCATGACCGGCCGGTGCCGCTGTTGAATGTTTCCTATTATGACGAACTACTTATTAAATGTTAATTTATTCTTTAAACTTGAACTTTAAAGCTAAGTTTATGTACGTATATCTTTAAAATGTAATTAAACCGTAATAAATTTGTGTATTTTCATGTTGAAGTACAGAAGACACTCGGTAATTAAAATTCATTGGCTACTAATATGTCTACGACTACGACAGAGTATGGGTACCTGTCTGTGTACCTACCTACCTAGTACAATATGAATAGGTAACAATAGTTTTACCTAGTACCTACCTACCCTGGGTAGCTAGGGAGTAGGGACTTTAGCTTCTTAGGTACTTTTCAATAAAAAAAAGACAAAATCTAGAGAAATGTTATTATAATGTTAGTTAAGTTCACGACGAAACTTGAAATGTGGTCAGAATCTTGAGATGCTAGAGGGGTATTAAATATTTTTTAATTAGGTAGGCTATGTACACTCGTAGATAAGTAACTAGGTAGGTTAGTAAGTACTGTTTTAACAAAATTTTATTTCAATCTGGGAAAATTTTATTTTGTCAGCGAAATCTTAATTTCCTTAAAAGTTCAAAAGTTCTTATGAAAATAATTTTTTATAATGTAAGAATAATTATAATGATGCAAAATGTTAGCTATTATTAATCATCAGTTGGTTGGTGATAGTCATTCTCGATAACGGTCGCGGTAGGTAGATATGCCAGTTTCCTTTACTAGATAATTCTATAACGTTGTAGTCTGGACTATGAATACGAACCAATTTAACTTTTGTAAGGCGCTGTCCTATTGCCATCGCACGCGCGATCATGCGTCCGTCCGATGAAAATGATCGTGCGATCGTGCGATCAAACATAGGAATCAGTATTGACTGTCCTAATTTCGATCGCGCGATCATGCGATGCGTTCGAATTGTTCTATTTTCGACGCACGATCGTGCGATCGTGCGATCAAACATAGGAATCAGTATTGACTGTCCTAATTTCGATCGCGCGATCGAGGAGCGCGACGAGGCAAGGGTGTACCTACACTCAGCGGGACCCCGTGTCCTAGAACTTGTTCTATAGAATTTGTTCTAATTTCAAATATTATTGATTTCAAACATATTACAGCCTTTGGATAACGCACTTCCCCGGTTTGGAAGGGTGCGGGTTCAAGTCCGGCTCGAGACTTAATTTTTCAATCTTTAATTTGATTAGAATTTGTTCTATCGAATCCAATTAGAAATAAAATGTGTTCCGTCAAAATGGGAGAATGGCATAGGCAAAGATTTTTTTTGGTCTTTACGACTAGAATTCGAGTTTCAACAACAACAAAAAATGAAAACCGACTTCAAAGTAAAAAAGTTAAAAAATAATATTTCAGTTTGACTATTACGTTCGAATCTATAAGAAAATTAATATTTTGTTTTATCGAAGTTTGATAAAGGTGAGAAATAAAACCTTTGGCCTTAATAATTAAACTCAAGTTGTTTTATTAAAATAATCAAGCACTGTTGTACAAGTAAGAACATCACATTGTCTACAATTGTATCATGGACAAACTTTTTCTATCATCAACCGTTGTCGAGATATATGTCTATTACTATTTTAATTAATAATTTTTTGCAAATATCTCGTTTCGTATGCATCAAATCGTGAATAAAGTTATTACAAAACTTCTAGAACATAACATTGTCTACAATTGTATCTTTGAGAAACTTTTTCTATCATCAACCGTTGTCGAGATATCTGTCTATTACTATTTTAATTAATTCGTTTTTGCAAATATCTCATTTCGTATGCATCAAATCGTGAATAAAGTTATAACAAAACCTGTAGTACATAACATTATCTACAATTGTATGCTACACAAACTTTTCCTATCATCAACAATTTTCGAGATATCTGTCTATTACTATTTAATTAATTCGTTTTTGCAAATATCTCTTTTCGTATGCATCAAATCGTGAACAAAGTTAGAACAAAACTTGTAAAACATAATATTGTCTACAATTGTTTTTCAGACAAACTTTTTCTATCATGAACCGTTTTCGAGATATCTGTCTATTACTATTTTAATTAATAATTTTTTGCAAATATCTCGTTTCGTATGCATCAAATCGTGAACAAAGTTATTACAAAACTTGTAGTACATAACTTTATCTACAATTCTATGCTGCACAACCTTTTCCTATCATCAACAATTTTCGAGATATCTGTCTATTACTATTTTAATTTATTCGTTTTTGCAAATATCTCTTTTCGTATGCTTCAAATCGTGAATAAAGTTATTACAAAACTTGTAGAACATAACATTATCTACAATTTTATGCTGAACAAACTTTTCCTATGATCAACAATTTTCGAGATATCTGTCTATTACTATTTTAATTAATTCGTTTTTGCAAATATCTCTTTTCGTATGCATCAAATCGTGAACAAAGTTAAAACAAAACATGTAGAACATAACATTGTCTATAATTGTATCTGAAGGAAACTTTTTCTATCATCAACCGTTGTCGAGATATCTGTCTATTACTATTTTAATTTAATCGTTTTTGCAAATATCTCGTTTCTTATGCATCAAATCGTGAACAAAGTTATAACAAAACTTGTAGTACATAACATTATCTACAATTGTATGCTACGCAAACTTTTCCTATCATCAACAATTTTCAAGATATCTGTCTATTACTATTTTAATTTATTCGTTTTTGCAAATATCTCTTTTCGTATGCTTCAAATCGTGAATAAAGTTATTACAAAACTTGTAGAACATAACATTATCTACAATTTTATGCTGAACAAACTTTTCCTATGATCAACAATTTTCGAGATATCTGTCTATTACTATTTTAATTAATTCGTTTTTGCAAATATCTCTTTTCGTATGCATCAAATCGTGAACAAAGTTAAAACAAAACATGTAGAACATAACATTGTCTATAATTGTATCTGAAGGAAACTTTTTCTATCATCAACCGTTGTCGAGATATCTGTCTATTACTATTTTAATTAATTCGTTTTTGCAAATATCTCGTTTCGTATGCATCAAATCGTGAACAAAATTATGACAAAACTTGTAGTACATAACATTATCTAGAATTGTATGCTACACAAACTATTCCTATCATCAACAATTTTCGAGATATCTGTCTATTACTATTTTAATTAATTCGTTTTTGCAAATAACTCTTTTCGTATGCATCAAATCGTGAACAAAGTTAAAACAAAACATGTAGAACATAACATTGTCTATAATTGTATCTTTAAGAAACTTTTTCTATCATGAACCGTTTTCGAGATATCTGTCTATTACTATTTTAATTAATTATTTTTTGCAAATATCTCGTTTCGTATGCATCAAATCGTGAACAAAGTTAAAACAAAACTTGTAGTACATAACATTATCTACAATTGTATGCTGCACAAACTTTTCCTATCATCAACAATTTTCGAGATATCTGTCTATTACTATTTAATTAATTCGTTTTTGCAAATATCTCTTTTCATATACATCAAATCGTGAACAAAGTTAGAACAAAACTTGTAGAACATAACATTGTCTATAATTGTATTTTTAAGAAACTTTTTCTATCATCAACAATTTTCGAGATATCTGTCTATTACTATTTTAATTTATTCGTTTTTGCAAATATCTCTTTTAGTATGCTTGAAATCGTGAATAAAACTAGTACAAAACTTGTAGAACATAACATAATCTACAATTTTATGCTTAACAAACTTTTCCCATGATCAACAATTTTCGAGATATCTGTCTATTACTATTTTAATTAATTCGTTTTTGCAAATATCTCTTTTCGTATGCATCAAATCGTGAACAAAGTTAAAACAAAACATGTAGAACATAACATTATCTATAATTGTATCAAAAAGAAACTTTTTCTATGATCAACCGTTGTCGAGATATCTGTCTATTACTATTTTAATTAATTCGTTTTTGCAAATATCTCGATTCGTATGCATCAAATCGTGAACAAAATTAGAACATAACTTGTAGTACATAACATTATCTAGAATTGTATTCTTCACAAACTATTCCTATCATCAACAATTTTCGAGATATCTGTCTATTACTATTTTAATTAATTCGTTTTTGCAAATATCTCTTTTCGTATGCATCAAATCGTGAACAAAGTTAAAACAAAACATGTAGAACATAACATTATCTATAATTGTATCAAAAAGAAACTTTTTCTATGATCAACCGTTGTCGAGATATCTGTCTATTACTATTTTAATTTATTCGTTTTTGCAAATTTCTCTTTTCGTATGCTTTAAATCGTGAACAAAGTTATTACAAAACTTGTAAAACATAATATTGTCTACAATTGTTTTTCAGACAAACTTTTTCTATCATGAACCGTTTTCGAGATATCTGTCTATTACTATTTTAATTAATTATTTTTTGCAAATATCTCGTTTCGTATGCATCAAATCGTGAACAAAGTTAAAACAAAACTTGTAGTACATAACATTATCTACAATTGTATGCTGCACAAACTTTTCCTATCATCAACAATTTTCGAGATATCTGTCTATTACTATTTAATTAATTCGTTTTTGCAAATATCTCTTTTCATATACATCAAATCGTGAACAAAGTTAGAACAAAACTTGTAGAACATAACATTGTCTATAATTGTATTTTTAAGAAACTTTTTCTATCATCAACAATTTTCGAGATATCTGTCTATTACTATTTTAATTTATTCGTTTTTGCAAATATCTCTTTTAGTATGCTTGAAATCGTGAATAAAACTAGTACAAAACTTGTAGAACATAACATAATCTACAATTTTATGCTTAACAAACTTTTCCCATGATCAACAATTTTCGAGATATCTGTCTATTACTATTTTAATTAATTCGTTTTTGCAAATATCTCTTTTCGTATGCATCAAATCGTGAACAAAGTTAAAACAAAACATGTAGAACATAACATTATCTATAATTGTATCAAAAAGAAACTTTTTCTATGATCAACCGTTGTCGAGATATCTGTCTATTACTATTTTAATTAATAATTTTTTGCAAATATCTCGTTTCGTATGCATTAAATCGTGAACAAAATTATGACAAAACTTGTAGTACATAACATTATCTAGAATTGTATGCTTCACAAACTATTCCTATCATCAACAATTTTCGAGATATCTGTCTATTACTATTTAATTAATTCGTTTTTGCAAATATCTCTTTTCTTATGCATCAAATCGTGAACAAAGTTAGAACAAAACTTGTAAAACATAATATTGTCTACAATTGTTTTTCAGACAAACTTTTTCTATCATGAACCGTTTTCGAGATATCTGTCTATTACTATTTTAATTAATAATTTTTTGCAAATATCTCGTTTCGTATGCATCAAATCGTGAACAAAGTTATTACAAAACTTGTAGTACATAACTTTATCTACAATTCTATGCTGCACAACCTTTTCCTATCATCAACAATTTTCGAGATATCTGTCTATTACTATTTTAATTTATTCGTTTTTGCAAATATCTCTTTTCGTATGCTTCAAATCGTGAATAAAGTTATTACAAAACTTGTAGAACATAACATTATCTACAATTTTATGCTGAACAAACTTTTCCTATGATCAACAATTTTCGAGATATCTGTCTATTACTATTTTAATTAATTCGTTTTTGCAAATATCTCTTTTCGTATGCATCAAATCGTGAACAAAGTTAAAACAAAACATGTAGAACATAACATTGTCTATAATTGTATCTGAAGGAAACTTTTTCTATCATCAACCGTTGTCGAGATATCTGTCTATTACTATTTTAATTTAATCGTTTTTGCAAATATCTCGTTTCTTATGCATCAAATCGTGAACAAAGTTATAACAAAACTTGTAGTACATAACATTATCTACAATTGTATGCTACGCAAACTTTTCCTATCATCAACAATTTTCGAGATATCTGTCTATTACTATTTTAATTTATTCGTTTTTGCAAATATCTCTTTTCGTATGCTTCAAATCGTGAATAAAGTTATTACAAAACTTGTAGAACATAAAATTATCTACAATTTTATGCTGAACAAACTTTTCCTATGATCAACAATTTTCGAGATATCTGTCTATTACTATTTTAATTAATTCGTTTTTGCAAATATCTCTTTTCGTATGCATCAAATCGTGAACAAAGTTAAAACAAAACATGTAGAACATAACATTGTCTATAATTGTATCTGAAGGAAACTTTTTCTATCATCAACCGTTGTCGAGATATCTGTCTATTACTATTTTAATTAATTCGTTTTTGCAAATATCTCGTTTCGTATGCATCAAATCGTGAACAAAATTATGACAAAACTTGTAGTACATAACATTATCTAGAATTGTATGCTACACAAACTATTCCTATCATCAACAATTTTCGAGATATCTGTCTATTACTATTTTAATTAATTCGTTTTTGCAAATAACTCTTTTCGTATGCATCAAATCGTGAACAAAGTTAAAACAAAACATGTAGAACATAACATTGTCTATAATTGTATCTTTAAGAAACTTTTTCTATCATGAACCATTTTCGAGATATCTGTCTATTACTATTTTAATTAATTATTTTTTGCAAATATCTCGTTTCGTATGCATCAAATCGTGAACAAAGTTAAAACAAAACTTGTAGTACATAACATTATCTACAATTGTATGCTGCACAAACTTTTCCTATCATCAACAATTTTCGAGATATCTGTCTATTACTATTTAATTAATTCGTTTTTGCAAATATCTCTTTTCATATACATCAAATCGTGAACAAAGTTAGAACAAAACTTGTAGAACATAACATTGTCTATAATTGTATTTTTAAGAAACTTTTTCTATCATCAACAATTTTCGAGATATCTGTCTATTACTATTTTAATTTATTCGTTTTTGCAAATATCTCTTTTAGTATGCTTGAAATCGTGAACAAAGTTATTACAAAACTTGTAAAACATAATATTGTCTACAATTGTTTTTCAGACAAACTTTTTCTATCAAGAACCATTTTCGAGATATCTGTCTATTACTATTTTAATTAATAATTTTTTGCAAATATCTCGTTTCGTATGCATTAAATCGTGAACAAAATTATGACAAAACTTGTAGTACATAACATTATCTAGAATTGTATGCTTCACAAACTATTCCTATCATCAACAATTTTCGAGATATCTGTCTATTACTATTTAATTAATTCGTTTTTGCAAATATCTCTTTTCGTATGCATCAAATCGTGAACAAAGTTAGAACAAAACTTGTAAAACATAATATTGTCTACAATTGTTTTTCAGACAAACTTTTTCTATCATGAACCGTTTTCGAGATATCTGTCTATTACTATTTTAATTAATTCGTTTTTGCAAATATCTCTTTTCGTATGCATCAAATCGTGAACAAAGTTAAAACAAAACATGTAGAACATAACATTATCTATAATTGTATCAAAAAGAAACTTTTTCTATGATCAACCGTTGTCGAGATATCTGTCTATTACTATTTTAATTAATTCGTTTTTGCAAATATCTCGATTCGTATGCATCAAATCGTGAACAAAATTATAACAAAACTTGTAGTACATAACATTATCTAGAATTGTATTCGTCACAAACTATTCCTATCATCAACAATTTTCGAGATATCTGTCTATTACTATTTTAATTTATTCGTTTTTGCAAATTTCTCTTTTCGTATGCTTTAAATCGTGAACAAAGTTATTACAAAACTTGTAAAACATAATATTGTCTACAATTGTTTTTCAGACAAACTTTTTCTATCAAGAACCGTTTTCGAGATATCTGTCTATTACTATTTTAATTAATTCGTTTTTGCAAATATCTCTTTTCGTATGCATCAAATCGTGAACAAAGTTAAAACAAAACATGTAGAACATAACATTATCTATAATTGTATCAAAAAGAAACTTTTTCTATGATCAACAATTTTCGAGATATCTGTCTATTACTATTTTAATTAATTCGTTTTTGCAAATATCTCGATTCGTATGCATCAAATCGTGAACAAAATTATGACAAAACTTGTAGTACATAACATTATCTAGAATTGTATGCTTCACAAACTATTCCTATCATCAACAATTTTCGAGATATCTGTCTATTACTATTTTAATTAATTCGTTTTTGCAAATATCTCGTTTCTTATGCATCAAATCGTGAACAAAGTTATAACAAAACTTGTAGTACATAACATTATCTACAATTGTATGCTACGCAAACTTTTCCTATCATCAACAATTTTCGAGATATCTGTCTATTACTATTTTAATTAATAATTTTTTTCAAATATCTCGTTTCGTATGCATTAAATCGTGAACAAAATTATGACAAAACTTGTAGTACATAACATTATCTAGAATTGTATGCTTCACAAACTATTCCTATCATCAACAATTTTCGAGATATCTGTCTATTACTATTTTAATTAATTCGTTTTTGCAAATATCTCTTTTCGTATGCATCAAATCGTGAACAAAGTTAGAACATAACTTGTAGAACATAACATTGTCTATAATTGTATTTTTAAGAAACTTTTTCTATCATCAACAATTTTCTAGATATCTGTCTATTACTTTTTTAATTTATTCGTTTTTGCAAATTTCTCTTTTCGTATGCTTCAAATCGTGAACAAAGTTATTACAAAACTTGTAAAACATAATATTGTCTACAATTGTTTTTCAGACAAACTTTTTCTATCAAGAACCGTTTTCGAGATATCTGTCTATTACTATTTTAATTAATAATTTTTTGCAAATATCTCTTTTCGTATGCTTCAAATCGTGAATAAAGTTATTACAAAATTTGTAGAACATAACATTATCTACAATTTTATGCTTTACAAACTTTTCCTATGATTACTTTTCCTAACAATTTTCGAGATATCTGTCTATTACTATTTTAATTAATTCGTTTTTGCAAATATCTCTTTTCGTATGCATCAAATCGTGAACAAAGTTAAAACAAAACATGTAGAACATAACATTGTCTATAATTGTATCAAAAAGAAACTTTTTTTATCATGAACCGTTGTCGAGATATCTGTCTATTACTATTTTAATTAATTCGTTTTTGCAAATATCTCGATTCGTATGCATCAAATCGTGAACAAAATTATAACAAAACTTGTAGTACATAACATTATCTAGAATTGTATTCTTCACAAACTATTCCTATCATCAACAATTTTCGAGATATCTGTCTATTACTATTTTAATTTATTCGTTTTTGCAAATTTCTCTTTTCGTATGCTTTAAATCGTGAACAAAGTTATTACAAAACTTGTAAAACATAATATTGTCTACAATTGTTTTTCAGACAAACTTTTTCTATCAAGAACCGTTTTCGAGATATCTGTCTATTACTATTTTAATTAATAATTTTTTGCAAATATCTCGTTTCGTATGCATTAAATCGTGAACAAAATTATGACAAAACTTGTAGTACATAACATTATCTAGAATTGTATGCTTCACAAACTATTCCTATCATCAACAATTTTCGAGATATCTGTCTATTACTATTTTAATTAATTCGTTTTTGCAAATATCTCTTTTCGTATGCATCAAATCGTGAACAAAGTTAGAACATAACTTGTAGAACATAACATTGTCTATAATTGTATTTTTAAGAAACTTTTTCTATCATCAACAATTTTCTAGATATCTGTCTATTACTATTTTAATTTATTCGTTTTTGCAAATTTCTCTTTTCGTATGCTTCAAATCGTGAACAAAGTTATTACAAAACTTGTAAAACATAATATTGTCTACAATTGTTTTTCAGACAAACTTTTTCTATCAAGAACCGTTTTCGAGATATCTGTCTATTACTATTTTAATTAATAATTTTTTGCAAATATCTCTTTTCGTATGCTTCAAATCGTGAATAAAGTTATTACAAAATTTGTAGAACATAACATTATCTACAATTTTATGCTTTACAAACTTTTCCTATGATCAACAATTTTCGAGATATCTGTCTATTACTATTTTAATTAATTCGTTTTTGCAAATATCTCTTTTCGTATGCATCAAATCGTGAACAAAGTTAAAACAAAACATGTAGAACATAACATTGTCTATAATTGTATCAAAAAGAAACTTTTTTTATCATGAACCGTTGTCGAGATATCTGTCTATTACTATTTTATTTAATTATTTTTTGCAAATATCTCTTTTCGTATGCATGAAATCGTGAACAAAGTTAGAACAAAACTTGTAGAACATAACATAGTCTATAATTGTATTTTTAAGAAACTTTTTCTATCATCAACAATTTTCTAGATATCTGTCTATTACTATTTTAATTTATTCGTTTTTGCAAATATCTCTTTTCGTATACATCAAATCGTGAACAAAGTTAAAACAAAACATGTAGAACATAATATTTTCTATGATTGTATCTGTAAGAAACTTTTTCTATCATGAACCGTTGTCAAGATATCTGTCTATTACTATTTTAATTAATTATTTTTTGCAAATATCTCGTTTCGTATGGATGAAATCGTGAACAAAGTTATAACAAAACTTGTAGTACATAATATTATCTACAATTGTATGCTGCACAAACTATTCATATCATCAAAAAATTTCGAGATATCTGTCTATTACTATTTAATTAATTCGTTTTTGCAAATATCTCTTTTCGTATGCATTAAATCGTGAACAAAGTTAGAACAAAACTTGTAGAACATAACATTGTCTATAATTGTTTTTCAGATAAACTTTTTCTATCATGAACCGTTTTCTAGATATCGGTCTATTACTATTTTAATTTATTCGGTTTTGCAAATATCTCTTTTCGTATGCTTCAAATCGTGAACAAAGTTGTAAACTTGTAGAACATAACATTATCTACAATTTTATTTTTCAAAAACTTTTCCTATCATCAACCGTTGTCGATATATCTGTCTGTTACTATTTTAATTATTCAGTTTTTACAAATATCTCGTCTCCTATGCATAGGATTGTAAACAAAGTTTATACAAGCGTGAAGACCATTAAATTTCCAACAATTTTGTTCATAACAAATTTTTTTCTATCACTTACCATTGTCGAGATATCTGTCATTTTTGTTATATTATAAAAGTGGTCTGATTCTGGAAAGGTGACCGATCCGCCATGTAAGACCGGATTTTTCGTGATGGGTAAAGTGTGTTCTTTCGATCCAAGTTGGTTTCACATTTCCTATATGTTTAGGCCTAAGACCTATTTTTTTTTATTTTCAACCCCAGTCTGATTTTGAACGGTGACCGATTTGAGAATAACTAAATCTGCTGTGGTGTTCTCCTAAGAGGGCTCTTTCTTAAAATGCAACCAGTTCGTATCCTATATATTTAGGCCCAGACCCCATTTTTTCGCGATTGTCTTACCGCTGTAAAAAAAATCAGTGACCGCTTTGAGTCATAAGACCGAGGCTAAATGATGTACTTTGGCGTCTATTTTCGAGCTAGACTGAATCCAGCTTTCCTATAATTATAATACGTTTAGGCCCTAGACCGTTGGTGGCTCTGGATCTAATTCTTCCATTTTGACGGATTTTTTTTTATTTCTAATTGAATTCGATAGAACAAATTCGGAACTAAATCCCATACATACTCGCATCGTTCTAGGACACGGGGTCCCGCTGAGTGCAGGTACACGAAGCAAGGGAGGGTGATCGATCGCATCGATCGCATCGCACCAAATTAGGACACACGTTTTTTGATCGCGCGATCGGTTTCATCGCGCGATGAGATCGCATCGCACCATCGCGCGTGCGATGGCAATAGGACACCGCCTAAATCTTCATGACTGATTTTAAATAAAATGAACAATGGAATTTCAATGCGTCCCCATAGAGAAAATAACGCGCTCCCCTGGGGTAGAGATGTTGTATCGAACTGTGCACAGATACTCAACTGGGCCTGACGTCATAAATGTCATAATAGCGGGAAGTAGCGTATTTAAATGTTAACCCTTCCCCTCACCCGTTTTTCACCCCCTTTGTTGGCGACAACATTTTCTATAGAAACAAGCCGATATGCCATCTCTTCTTAGGCGCGGGACAAATACAAGAGGTGTCGGGCGCGGGCGAAGCGCGGGCGAGGTGCGGGCGCGGCACCGGTGCAGCGCAGAACAGGCGCGCTAACGGTGTCGGAAAGGCGAGGCACGGGCGACACTGGGGATGCATTTGGGGCATTCTAGTGTTTGATTTTATCACGACAACATGACGTCTTCTTCGTCAGATGAAGAGGATCTGCAAGCTCTGGTGCATTTGGAGAACTTACAAAAAATCAGAAGATATGCGGTCCACCCTGTGTGGCAAGCAGGACAGGAGCATAGATTTTATATTCAAATGGAAAATTTAATACACTATCCAGATCGTTTTTACGACGTGTATAAGATGTCCCCGCAATGTTTTAATACAATTATGTCCAAAGTAAGAGATGACCTAGAAAAAAAATGTACGCATTGGAAAATACCTATTCCCCCAGAAGAGCGACTACTGATAACATTAAGGTAAGTTAAACAAGTTTGTTATGTTGTTAACCAAATTAAAATAAATAAACTGATTTCAAGATTTTTATTAATTCAAGCCTATAATTATAATATAGTGTACTAATGTAATTTTTAATTATTCGAGATTAATAATTAGAATAATGTTGGAATAAACTATTATAAGAAGTTTAATTAATTACATTTTTATAATTGAAACAAATCCAAATCATCGTTGGATTGAGGCGGCTGAGAAGAGATTGAGCTAATTACAGAATATTGTGGGAGAAAATAAAAATTTTGGGCTTCTGTTGTCCTAGATGTGTCTGTGGTGATTGGAACCACATTTGCGTCTTGATTACTTGTAGTTTCTGAATTTTGCTGAGTTGTAGTTTCTGAATTTTGCTGAGTTGTAGTTTCTGAATTTTGCTGAGTTGTAGTTTCTGAATTTTGCTGAGCTGTGGTTTCTGAATTTTGCTGAAAAGTCTCAGTATAAATTGGCGGGCAACTATTGGAATATGTGCTACTTCCAGAATACGGTCTACTGAATGGCGACTCACTCCTTGCTCTGGTACTTGTAATATTCTCATTCTCTGCCAAAATGTTAAACGACAAATTCAGTACCCCGATTTTAAATCGGCGTTTTTGCAGCGGAGTCATGGCCATCATGTCCGGCAACACACTTTTGAGGAAACAAAGGTCTAGTTCTGAATCTGTTGAATCAGTTTTCATATTTAATTTCTGTTTTTTTGCAGAGAAAAACTCGTAGGCTGATTTATGGACATCTTTTAGTGTAGGTGGATTTTTAATCACTGGTGTGGATGAAGTTGATGGCATATAATCGGATACTGGTGAAGCAGAATTTCCCTCTGTAGGTTTGGGAAGTGAACTATTTGACTCAACACCCGAGGTATTATTGTCATCATCGGACATCACCGGTGCTTTAATATTACTTTTAGAAGGTCGAGATTTCATAAAATTGTTCAGGAATCGTAAATGTGGCCCCAGATAATATTCCTTGATTCTAGTTGTTGCTGATCCCGATGGCAGAACTTGTGCTTTGAGTACTTTTGCATATCTTCCGCGGATATTCTTCCATCGTTCCTTGCAGTCAGTAGCTGAAACATTAAACATAACCATTAATTCACAAAATAACAGTGTACAAACAGTTGTAAATACAAATAGTGCTTTATTATATAGTTAAATTAAGTATATTATTTTAAAATAAAGGAATGTTTCCTGCGAGTAACATTTTCTATCCACAGCATTTCAAGTACTTTCCCTTCATGTGGCATAGCCGTGGGACGCCCTGTATTATATTTTATATGTAAAGTATTTATCAGTTGTCTGGCAGCAAATATAACGGAGTGTGTATGAGAATAATTATATTTGTTAATATTTATATTTGGATATGTTCTATTAATTACAGGTACTTTGCGGATGGGTGTTCATTTAAATCGATTTCCATTTATTTCCTAAAAGGGAAATCTACCGTTCGTAGTATTGTTTATGAAACATGTCAAATTTTGTGGGAAAAAATGCAGCCGGAATTTATGCCACGACCAAATAAAGAGAAATGGGTCGAAAATGCTCATCGGTACTATACACTATGGAATTTACCAAATTGTGTTGGAAGTGTAGATGGGAAACACATTCGGATTAGAAAACCATCAAACTCAGGGTCAGAATATATCAATTATAAAGGATACTTTTCAATTGTATTAATGGCAGTAGTAGATGCTGACGGACTATTTTCATGCATAGATGTTGGTGAATTAGGTCGAAATAGTGATGGACGTGCATTTCAAGTCAGTAATTTTGGACAATGCCTGCAATCAGGTCAGCTTGATTTACCTAACCCTGCTCCATTGCCTGGAGAAACACAAAATTTACCATATTACTTCTTGGCAGACGAAGCATTCCCCCTTTTAAAGAATATAATGACACCTTATAAACGGCATGAATTGACAAATAACAAAAGAATTTTCAATAATAGATTATCAAGGGGACGTAAATCCGTGGAATGTGCATTTGGCATGACAAGAACAAAATTTCAAGCACTAAGTACAGTCGTATGCTGCGATCCGTCAAAAGTTGACGCTATTATTCAAGCAATGTGCATATTGCATAATATCGTCCGAAAACATGATGGAAAAATGTCACAGCCGCGTTTTCAAAATAACTTAGCAGGAGAAAGTTTGAACGAACAATTAAGAGAAGAAACTCCGAAAAATATCAGACAATATCTTACTAGCTACTTTGTGAAACGAGCCCCTATTCCATATCAAAATCGGCATAATGTGTGAAGTGAAATAAAAAGATGAACATACCTGATTCGTTTAATTCTTGTGCAATCAATTCCCATGCTTTATCTTGAACACTGCGGTTACTATAACTTGATTGATTATAATCGTAAAGTTCCGGGTGATTTTCTACTAACTCGCAGAATTTGATGTTAAATTCTATATCGTCACGCATTTTCGCCGTTCACTCCTGTGTACTGTCCGGCATGCCACTGCTAACTGCGGGTGTGGCGAGGGCGAGGAAGCGGCGCCCGCACCGCGCCCGCGCCCCGCCGTCTCAGTATGCCTCGCGCCCCAACTCTTCTATACATTTTGTATGAAATATCAAAGAAGTGGCGCCACGCCCGCACTGCGCCCGCGCCCCACCTCCGCCCGACAACTCTTGTATTTGTCCCGCGCCTTACTCTATGTGCGTCCCTTAACATTATTTCCTATTTAGTCACAGTTATATATTTTCTTATTATTAAACGCAATAACGGATAAGGCATAGAACATTAGAGGGATTAAAAGTAGCGCTTTTGCTTCGGAGACGGCTGTCGCCACTTGTCTTCCCGCTCACGCTGCTACAATTACTCATGCCCTCTCGCTCGCACCACGCCGCGCCGCGCGCTTTATGGTGTTATGCAAATCATTGCATAACCTGTGGCGACACGTTCCACGCCTACTTTACACTTGTAACCCCTCTTATAATGTTCTGTGGGATAAGGGTTCTTTTACCAACCACGTTTCTTGATTATTGCTGATATTTCGTCAGTTTTGAAATGTTTAATTTTAGTTAAAACAACACATTATATTATAATTCTAGCACCTAAACGCTTTATTTTATAAATAATTACAGATTTTAAACGTAATACATAGGTAGGTGGAACAAGATAAGTAGGTACTAGGTACCAACCTAATTACCTAGGTACTTTACCTACCACCTAGGTTAATTTTTAAAAGTAGTGTAGGTAAGTAAAAATAAAATAAATAAATATCTTGGACAATGTCACACAAATTATCTAGCCACATTTAAAGTACCAGAATCTAGCCTGGACTTGTATTACGATGACTAGACAACGATATAGAATACATATATAGATACAAACATCCATGACTCGGGTACAAATATTCATATTCATCATACAAATATTTGTCCCTTACGGGATTCGAACCCGCGACCCTCGGCACAGCAGGCAGGTTCACTACCGACTGTGCTACCGGGCTAGTAGGTAATATAAAGTGTAAGGCACTAATTATTGTATATGAGAGCATTAATTGAATTGAAGTAGGCAATTTTTTTTTTTGTTCTCTAAAATACAACTAATATAAAGTAAAAATTAAACATAGATAATAAATAATTGCGAAGAAAACTATAGGTAAACCTACCAATTTATTCCAAGTAGGTACCTACTTAGAAGATAAATTATTATTTGTTACTATTAATACTACTTACTATCAAACTAAGTAACTAATAGATAAATACTCTATAATAATTTATTGTGAAACAACTTTTACATCCTGACATCTTTAGAAATAGGATAAGTACAAAGCACAATGACCTATTTTTTCCGCTCATCTTTTTTCCATCCATAAATAGAATATAGGTCATTAACCTTCTGCAGGTGGAAAAATAGCATTTTATCTTTCCATGTTCGAACATGACTATCTATAGGTAGGTAGGTACTTGAGTACTTATTCGTTGATAAAATGATGTACGGCAATTACGGAATGCAATCCGAATAATCCGAAAAATACGGACATCCTTGCATTTCGTGTGTGTGTATTTACAATTGATTCATATTAAAATTATTCATAAGTTCTAATTTCGTTTTTTTTAACGTTGCTTCTATCTTACTACTACTACCTACACAATTATTGTACAGGGTGTTAGGGTAAACAGTTGCATTACTTTAAGGAGTGATTGTACCCATTGATACTGAACAATATTCCCTAAGAAACCTATAAGAAATTCGCAAAAAAATGTTAGACTTTCCATACTAAATGCAATCTGGAGTGTGATTTTTGAATCTCATACGTTGAACTCAGCAGTTGAAAATTTATGGAGATACGCATCTTTCTACTGCTGATTTGACTTTAAAAAATCGCACTCCTGGAGTATGATTTTTGAAAGTCAAATCAGCAGTAGAAAGATGCATATCTCCATAGTAATTTTGACATTTTCAACTGCTGAGCTCAGCAAATGAGTTTCAAAAATCGCACTACAGGTGATCGAATGTTTGTATGAAAAGTCGAAAAAAATTTGTTAATTTCTTATAGGTTTCTTAGGGAAAGTTGTTCGGTATCATGGGTACAACAACCACCCCTCCCCTTAAAGTAATGCAACTGTTTACCCTAACACCCTGTATATCAAAGTAATTATTTATTTGAATTCAGAAACAAATGGCTAAATAACAATAAAATATAACTAACTAAAATTATATTGCTTTGTAACTACCTAAAACCTAACCTACCCTTGTAGAAAATGCAATGTCATACATAATGCAAAAATCAATAATTTTAAAGTCTGTACTATAGATATGACTCATCAGAACAAAATACTCAATACAATTCCGGATATACGCAGCGCTAACAGCGGCGAGCAGTGGAACTAAACGCCGGAAACCCATAGAACATTCTAGATGGAAACCTAAAAGTGCATAAAAAATATTATTTTTCAATGAAACTTCACAATATTTCGCTTTTAATATCAGTTTTATAGCCTAATCTTCTAGCCTACATAGTTTTTCAGACAACTTTAATTCAAAATACACTATTTTGGGCCTAAATTATGGAAGGTTCTGGAAAGTTCTCGAATATTCTATGATAATTCCGGTCCAAAAGAGTGGCGCTTCCACGTGTCGAGTAGCAGTACTAAGAAAATTGGTCGGGGATCGCAAACCTTCATGTCACAATTTATTGTTTTTAAGGAGTATTGTGCTACTTCGAACTAGTTCGAACTTTATTAAAAAATTTTGAGATTTTAAATTGAATCCGAAAATGCATTGGGTTCCCTTAAAAATTTAAGGAATATGAGTAAATCCTGCTACCAATTCGTTTTAAACTTGATTACAGTCTTGAATAATAAAGTACAGCTTGGCAAAAAAGAGTTTGACGTGGTAACAGGTGGAACTAATATTTTACTACGGTCGTCTTTCCAGGCTATGCGTAATTATGACGTTTGCAAAGAAAGTGGCGCCCTCATTTTTTCCCAAACTCTTTTTAACGAGCTGTATGTGGTTGAGTTTAATAAAATTGATAGAAGCGGTCGGTTTTTGTAATTTTCAATTCAGCAAACAGTGGAACATCCTATTTTTGTGACAGGAACAGAATTTATGAATTTTATTAAGTAGGAAGGACAATTTTTTATTTAAACCTTATTAGACAGATGTCTTTCTAAATGTTAGTTTCTTTAGATTCTTTATTGTACACAAAAACATAGTTATAAAAAAAATTACAATAAGTCGTGATGTACAAAGGCGAGCTTAACTCTAAAAGAGTTTTCTTCCAGCAAACCGTTGAGTGAGAGGAAAACTAATATGTTTGGGTAAAAATCAGTGTGCACACAAATAAAATAGTTGTTTATTTTAGTGCAATGTATTTTAATGCGAATGAGAGTTTTAGTTAATAGGTACCATGTAGGTAATTTTATTCATTAAGGGCCCTGTTTCACCAATTCTTAGTAAAGTTCTTGTTAGCTTATCTGACAGTTCGTTTGACATATTTTGTATGAAAAATATGTCAATTGATCTGTCTGTTAAGTTAAACTAACAAGAACTCACCAAGAAGTGGTGAAACAGGCCCTAAGAAAAGCAATTATTATAAGAATTTACCAGAATTCAGCAGCTTCGGTAATGCGACGTTGTTTTATAAAATCAAAATTTTCTTATAGTTTTTATTCCAAATAATCTATAATTAATTAATAACTGATAATTTGTTTTTTAAAAACGAAATTCCTGTATTTTTTTCTTTTTCAAGTTTAATTGTTAAGTTTCAACCTACCTATTATAGTATTATATTATAGTAATACAGTTTTTGAGAGTTACGCGGTCATGGCAGTTGTATGTAGCACTGCCGAAATATCGGGAACTCATAAATACCAAAACGCGGTAAGAACCCGTTAAAAAACGTTTAATTCTAGATTATATTATAGTATTATATTTTTATATTAAAAGTAAAATAAATGTTCTGCCAGTCATCACTATTCATGTTTTATCTCATAAAAAACACAATACCACAGGTTATGCAATAATTTGCATAACACCATAAAGCGCGCGGCGTGGTGCGAGCGAGAGGGCATGAGTAATTGTAGTGGCGTGAGCGGGAAGACAAGTGGCGACAGCCGTGTCCGAAGCAAAAACGCTACTTTGCATTTTAACCTCTCTTATAATGTTCTGTGCCATTTCGGGTTCTTAGAAACTTTGCTAAAAATACGAACCATTTACGTTTTTTAAGCATGCAGTTGTACGAAACACCTCATTTCGTGAAATAAGTAATGGATAATTTATGGAAATGAGAATAAATTCTATTTTATTCCATCTTTTTGTACATAGTACACTATTTCCTTTACAGAAATATCTAGAATCATTTCCGCACCACGTGCATCTAAAAACTTAAAAACAGTACCCAACGCTGTAAAACCACTGGCGAGTAGCGCGCCAAATCTAGAAACTTCTACTCAACCATAGATGGCGCTCACAACCGACCGTATAAAAGCAAAGTGACAGCTCGCGCCGGCGTCATTCAAAGAAAAATTCTAAAGAGAAATCCTAGCGCGATACGCTGCGATATCCAAACACGTGTTCTGTGAAGAAAGAAACTCAATTCAGTGAAGTGTATTAATTAAAACTATCAAAATGCCCGAGGAAATGCAAGCGCAGTCCGGCGAGGTGGAAACCTTTGCCTTCCAAGCTGAGATCGCCCAGCTTATGTCCCTCATCATCAACACATTCTACTCGAACAAAGAAATCTTCCTTCGAGAACTGATCTCCAATTCTTCAGACGCCCTAGACAAGATCCGATATGAATCTCTCACCGACCCATCGAAGCTCGACAGCGGTAAGGAATTGTACATCAAGATCATTCCGAACAAAAGTGAAGGTACGCTAACCATAATTGACACCGGTATCGGCATGACAAAGGCCGATTTGGTGAATAACCTAGGTACTATCGCCAAATCTGGCACCAAGGCGTTCATGGAAGCTCTGCAGGCAGGCGCTGATATTTCTATGATTGGTCAGTTTGGTGTGGGTTTCTACTCTTGCTACCTGGTCGCTGATCGTGTCACAGTCCACTCTAAACACAACGATGATGAGCAATATATGTGGGAGTCTGCAGCTGGTGGTTCGTTCACCATCCGCCCAGACCCCGCTGAGCCTCTAGGACGTGGTACAAAAATCGTTCTGCACATCAAGGAGGACTTGGCTGACTTCCTAGAAGAGCACAAGATCAAGGAGGTCGTTAAGAAACACTCTCAGTTCATCGGTTACCCGATCAAGCTTGTCGTTGAGAAGGAACGCGAAAAGGAGCTCTCCGATGATGAGGCTGAGGAAGAGAAGAAAGAAGAAGAAAAGGAGGACGATAAGCCCAAGATCGAAGACGTAGGAGAAGATGAGGACGAAGACAATAAAGATAAGAAGAAGAAAAAGAAGACCATCAAGGAGAAATACACTGAGGATGAGGAATTGAACAAGACTAAGCCCATCTGGACGAGAAACGCTGATGATATCACCCAGGAGGAATACGGTGATTTCTACAAATCTCTCACCAACGACTGGGAAGATCATCTAGCCGTAAAACACTTCTCCGTTGAGGGTCAACTCGAATTCAGAGCTCTATTATTTGTTCCCCGCAGAGCTCCGTTCGATCTCTTTGAAAACAAGAAGCGTAAGAACAACATTAAGTTGTACGTCCGCAGGGTCTTCATTATGGACAACTGTGAGGACCTGATTCCTGAATACCTGAACTTTATCAAGGGTGTGGTCGACAGCGAAGATTTACCTCTAAACATTTCCCGTGAAATGCTCCAACAGAACAAAATTCTCAAAGTAATTAGGAAGAACTTGGTTAAGAAATGTATGGAGCTGTTTGAAGAGCTCGCTGAAGATAACGAGAACTACAAGAAGTATTACGAGCAGTTCAGCAAGAATCTGAAGCTCGGTATCCACGAGGACTCCGCAAACAGATCCAAACTGGCTGACCTACTCCGCTACCACACCTCTGCCTCAGGCGATGAAGTCTGCTCTCTCAAGGAGTACGTATCCCGCATGAAGGAGAACCAGAAACACATCTACTACATCACCGGTGAGAACCGTGACCAGGTCGCCAACTCTTCCTTCGTTGAGCGAGTCAAGAAGCGTGGATACGAAGTAGTCTACATGACCGAGCCCATCGATGAGTACGTCGTACAACAAATGAGGGAATACGACGGCAAGACCCTAGTCTCAGTCACCAAGGAAGGTCTAGAACTCCCCGAGGACGAGGAGGAAAAGAAGAAGCGTGAGGAAGACAAAGTCAAGTTCGAGAACCTCTGCAAGGTCATGAAGAACATCCTAGACAACAAAGTCGAGAAAGTAGTAGTATCGAACAGATTGGTCGAGTCTCCGTGCTGCATCGTCACAGCCCAGTACGGTTGGTCCGCCAACATGGAACGTATCATGAAGGCCCAGGCTCTCCGTGACACGTCCACAATGGGCTACATGGCAGCTAAGAAGCACTTGGAAATCAACCCCGATCATTCCATCGTTGAGACGCTCAGACAGAAGGCCGAAGCTGATAAGAATGACAAAGCTGTCAAGGACCTCGTTATCCTGCTTTACGAGACCGCTCTCCTGTCGTCTGGCTTCACCCTCGACGAGCCCCAGGTCCATGCTTCCCGTATCTACCGTATGATCAAGCTCGGTCTTGGTATTGATGAGGACGAACCTATTCAAGTTGAGGAACCAACTGTTGGTGACGTACCACCACTGGAAGGAGACGCAGATGATGCGTCCCGTATGGAGGAAGTCGATTAAACAATTTATTCCGCCTAGTTTTTAAGCCATGTTGTAATGGTGATTAAAATGCAAGATTGTTTTGTTGGTGTAAGCCAAAGACTGATTTTAGTTCAAACAAATTCCAATTTAAAATAAATGGTTATGTTAACAATTTATTCCAGTGTTATTCTTTTATACCCTGATAAGATTTTTACATGCAGTAATATTTTTCAATCAATACAATTTAACCAAGTCAAATCCTAGTATTGATAGAACAATAATTTTATTTAGTTAGGCACACATCAATTTCACATTAGTCAATTTATTTTTTTAAACAACCAAATTTTTAATTAAACAATATTGATGGAATAGGTAATTCTTTATACAGGTTGTAACAAAACACTAGTAACTCAACAAACTGAACAACTATCATTATGGAGCCATCTCGAAATCGCGAAAAAAAAACAGATGTTCATACAGAACTGCAGTAGGTACCAACTACAAAATTTGAACACAACAACAGTTTTTTTTTTCGCGATTTCATAGGTCCGTGTCTGTACCCAATTCTGTTCCATATGGTTCTTCCATAATAAAAAAGATGTTCAGTTTGATGGTCTGATGCACCCAGGATGCAAACCTTTATGTATTTAAGAGTACTATAGATAGGGTGTTTTGTTACACCTGTATAGGCACACACACAACCACCACACAACACACAGTTTATTTTCAAACAAGCAAAATTTTTTTACAAAATCATTACATCATTAGGTACTAATTATAAATTAAGTATGTCTAATTTTGATGATAGAATCATTATTATGCCCATAGGTAGCAGGAGTCCGATTTTTAAAACTCATTCTTTGAACTCAGCAGTTAAAAATGTCAATATTACTATGGAGACGTGCATCTTTCTACTGCTGATTTGACAATAAAACATCATACTCCAGGAGGGCGATTTTTGAATCACATTCGGTGAGTTCAGCAATTGAAAATGTAAAAATTACTGTGGAGATATGCATCTTTCTACTGCTGATTTGACTTTAAAAATCATACTTCAGGAGTGCGATTTTTGAAAGTCAAATTAGCAATAGAAATATGCTTACCTCCATAGTAATTTTGACATTTTCAACTGCTGAACTCAGCGAATGAGATTCAAAAATCGCACTCCTGTTCCATATGGTTCCATATAATAAAGATGTTCAGTTTGATGGTCTGAAGCACCCCCTTAAAGTATTACTAGGGTGTTTTGTTACACCCTGTATAGGCACAACACACATAGTTTATTTTCAAACAAGCAAAATTATTTTTTAAACAAAATCATTACTACTTAATTATGTCTAATTTTGGTAGAATAATTAATATAGTTACACAGGTGATAACGTGGCGAATAATGGATAAGGTTTGTTATCAGTCCTTGGGGGCGAAGAAAACCACTTTACCACACCTGACACCATAGACCATTTCACCACTACTATCATTTCCTGAATCCTTAAGGCTATTCTACCGTTGGCGCGCTCCATACAAACGTAGTATGGTGATATTTTCAATACTATCTAAGTAAAGTCAATGAAATTTTTCAAAAACAATCAAGTAACTAATCTCTATGTCGGTATGAAGTCAGATTTTCGTTAAAATATACAGTTTCAATGGTATGATTAATTTAAGATTTGTATGGAAATGTTTTGGCACTGTAACTTTAAAACTATAAATTTTATCGAAAATCTGACTTCATACCGACATAGAAATTAGTTACTAGATTGTTTTTGAAAAATTTCATTGACTTTAATTGGATAGTATTGAAAATATCACCATACTACGTTTGTATGGAGCGCGCCAACGGTAGGATAGCCTTAAGGATGCTGAGCTAAACCAGTCTCAGAAGTGCGATTTTTGAAAATCATACGAGCGAATTGGCAGTAGAAAGATGCATAATCTCCATAGTAATTTTGCCATTTTCTACTGCCAAGTCGCTCGTATGCAGACCTGCTCGTATGATTTTCAAAAATCGCACTTCTGTACAAACACATGGAGTTTCTGGCTAACCCAAAGGAATAGGCACAAAAGCATACTATAATAACGTTTAGGTATCTATCCATGCAGGTAAGAACATATTTTTTTAGGGTTCCGTACCCAAAGGGTGAAAACGGGACCCTATTCATAAGCCTTCGTATTCCGTTCGTCCGTCTGTATGTCCTATATATTTATATGGCTGTAACTTTTGAACCGTAATAGCTAGATAGTTGAAATTTTCACAGAATGCGCGTCATTACGGCGGATTTGCTAACAAATAATGAAAATGTCAAAAAGTTAAAAACTTTTGGGTCCTCATACGAGAAACTAGTTTTTATCACCGTTTTTTCTTCTCGCTCATCTAAAAAACGGTAATACATACAAGCGTCAAACTTGGTGTGATTATAGAGAAAACTCTACAGTATAACAACAAATAATAAAAACCGGCCAAGTGTCGCACTCGCGCTAAAGGTCTAGGAAAAAACAAAAACTTTTGTATGTTTATGTTGTGTGGTGGTGAGTTACGGAACCCTAGGTGCGCGAGTAGCCCGACTCTCACTTGACCGGTTTTTTTTATTATATGTCAATACACACATAGGTACATAAAGCCACGACCATAATCCCTGTCAGGATGGTCAGAAGCTTTCCTTCAACGGCTTCAACTACCAACAATCTCTTGAAGCCTGCAGTTGTACTGTCTTATCATAGATGGCGCTAAATATTCCTAAAACGAATAAATTCTGTGAGAAATCACTGCAAAGGTAACAACTCTAAAAATTGTCTTCATAAACCTAAGTATCGACATTTCGACTAGTAGTATAAGAGATAGGTTTACTTTTTGCAACCATCAGCAGCAAGGCAGACAGTACAAAAACTGTCAAGTTCTGTCAGTCGGTTTAGGAGATACAGCCAGTCAAAGTTCCGACATTTGAACGGCTGTATCTCCTAAACTGACTGATGAACCATGTCAGTTTTTGTACTGTTCACATAGCTACAGTGCATACTACAACAACAACATACGATCAGCCTTGCAGCTGATCGTTAATTTTTTACAGACCTTTAATCATTAGTCACTCCTAAACCGACTGGAGTTATGCAGGCAGACCTGGTCCATCCCCATCACAGAGAAGCTCTACACCCCATTAACACTGAATCAGCCTTGCTGCTGATGGTTGCAAAAAGTACACTTATCTCTCGGAATATAGCATTCAGCAGAAATTTCTAGACCTGTTGTTTGACCTAGATTCTCGACAAGGGCTGGCATATTGCATGTTTGGATCAATATCTCGTCCAGACTGGCGATACCGCATAGGAAGGAAAAATCTAGAAAAATCTTAAAATAGAGACGCCAGTCTATTTGCAAATGCAACCGATGTATTATTAGTCGTAATATGTAAGTAGGTACCTACCTATTTAGTGTGTTTAGGAGTAATATAATTACTACGTTGAAGTATAATTTCACAACTTTTCGAATGGAAAACATCGTGAGGAAAGGACACTGGGCAAAACTGTATGGCCATGGCCACTGGCAGGTAAAAACTAAAGAGCGATGATAGCCCATACGGAAGAGAGCTAGCGCCTCAATCATGAGGCCGCGGTTCGATTCCTGGCCTGTACCACTAAGTTCTTTGGAATTTATAGTGCTAGCCCTACAAAACCAAAATCGAGAAAAAACCGCAAAATCGAGAAAAAACCGCAAATCGATCTACAGGATAGCCGTTCCGTTCGGCACACATGTCCTTTAGGTCAGAACAATCATTTTGACCGGCAGTTCTTAAAAATATTTCCCTTAGGGGGGGGGAGTTATGACGTCATAAATTTTTTGTATGGGGTTTAAAAAAAAATTGTTCTGAAACCTATCGTGTGGGGTATCAAATGAAAGGGCTTCATGAGCCGGTTCTAAAAATATACTACACCACTACTTTGCAGCCACTTGTTTTAAAAAAATCCAAAAAGTATTTTCAAACCATACCAAGTTTGGGCTCCTCCAGTTAGGAAACTGCTGAGTTGCTGCCAAATGTCTCGTAATATCCTCATATCTAACGTGAATAAAGCAATTATAAAAATATTCATGTTTACTATTTTAAAAAAATGTTTCATTAGTATAATATTGGCCCATAGAAAAGAATTTTTTTTTTTGAAATTGTTTACACCAAAAGCATACGCCAAATGATATCCTCAAATCTATCGTCAATAAATAAATTTCAAAAATATTTATGTTTACTATTGTTTTTCAATAGTCCAATACTATATTATTGAAAAAATTAAAAATAGTAGAAAACATAAATATTTTTGAAATTGCTTTATTGACGTTAGATATGAGGATATTACGACACATTTGGCATATGCTTTACATAAATTTACTCAGCAGTTTCCTAACTGGAGGAGCCCAAACTTGGTATGTTTTGAAAATACTTTTTGGTTTTTTTAAAACAAGTGACTGAAAAGTAGTGGTGTAGTATATTTTTAGAACGAACTCATGAAGCCCTTTCATTTGATACCCCACACGATAGGTTTCAGAACAATTTTTTTTTAAACCCAATACAAAAAATTTATGACGTCATAACTCCCCCCCTAAGGGAAATATTTTTAAGAACTGCCGGTCAAAATGATTGTTTTGACCTAAAGTACACGTGTGCCGAACGGCTATCCTATAGATCGATTTGCGTTTTTTTTTTGTGTAGATTATCCACTATTATGTATTTATCATTTACTAGCTCGGCAGTGAAGGAAAACATTGTGAGGAAACCTGCATTCCCGAGAAGGAAAAGAAAATACCATAAATTAGGAGGTATGCGTAAAATATGGGTGAGCTTGGGACGAACACAAAGGACCAGCGCTGGTCTCAGTGTTACAACGACCCTTGCTTGCAATAGCCCAACCACAAATAATCAATGGCCACGGGTCCAAGAGCTCCCCGCTATGAGACAGGTAGGGGAGTAGGGGAGGTAGGAATAGTTAGAGGATACCCAAACGTAGGTACACGCGGCGACAGGTCACCCTGTTTGGACTTTGAACTATTAGAAGTTGAACGCTGCGAATCGTGCGAAAGGGTGCGGTATGTTGTTGTTGTTTCGTCTCACAGCACGCTGCGCCCGCGCCGGCAGCCGCGTCTATGCATGCTCTCTACCGCACTATCATTTTGTGTTTTGTACGTAGTGATGGGTATATAGGGTGCGTAACCTGATGTGTCGCCGTGTGTACATGGCACCTTCATGGCAAAATATTTTCGAGGGAAAAAAACAGGATGTTTTATTGTGACGAAGTCGTTTTGATATTATGGCCCTGAAAGGTGTAATGTCTTTCGGGGTGATCAGACACTTAGCTCAAATTACTAAAAGTTATTAATAAGCGTGCAAAAGTAATATGGCTCACGTTTACTATACCGGCAATTTCCACATGAGATACCTAACGATTTCCTCGTTTTAAGTGTTGTGTTTTGAGGGATTCTTTTGCATCAATAATAATATCCACATGACATTCAGAGGAATTGAAGCAAAAGGTGTAAATTGCTGCTAAATAAGATGCCATCATAATGTACGCCATCTTATTTAAGTCGTTTTTGGGCGTTTAACGTCACTTTGACAGCACTAAAGTCAGCTGTTGGTTTTCTGTCTCTTTTCTTAATCTTATTTTAGAAAGTGACAGGAATACATTTAGTTTAGTTTAGTCGTGGTACACTCCGAATCGAGGCCATTAAACCCCATTTCAAACGTAGTATGCCACTTATCACGTAGGTATGGCTACCTACGGCTGCTTTATGGCTTGGACTACTTCTGCCCACTGTCCTTTGTATGATGAATTATAATATTTTACGAGCTTTTACCCGGGACTTCGTCCGCATAAATCATATACTATCGGTTTAAAATAACAATGTGCATGACCTCGCTCGCAAATGTGACGTCACTCAATCATACGAACTTCACTCGAGTCATTCAAATGATTGTTGCCTTTGCATAGAGTCTATATTCCTTTACAATCGAGTGAAGTTATCCAACGGCCCTTCAAGGTCATGCACATTGTTATTTTAAACTGATAGTACCAGATTTTAAGTCAGATGATAAGCTATCAAACAAAAAAAGTTTCATCCAAATCGGTTCAGTTGTTTTTGCGTGATACTCGAACAAACAAACACCCAAACAAACAAATTTACTTACAAACAAACAAACAGACAGATAAAAAATCTGAAAATTGGTGATTTGGAATCAGGGACAGGTAAAAACCATGTCGTAATTTTTTTTTTTGTAAATACTTATCTTCAATGTACAGACACACTTCTGTTACAGTTTTATAATAGTTTAGATATCCGAGTCAAGATAGATGTTTGTATCTAGATATACCTACACATTACTTACATAATATAGTCCTTCTTAATATGCTGACACTTTTTTAAGGGGACGATCAGACCATCAAACTGAACAACTTTCTCTGCGGCACCAACATCGAAATGGCGAAAAAAAAATCTGCTGTCCCATACATTTGGCTCAACTAGGTTTGCAATTTTGTATGGACGAGCAGATTTTTTTTTCGCGATTTCGATTTTGGTCCCATCCCATAGCGACAGTTGTTCAGTTTCATGGTCTGATCATCCCCTTAAAAAAGTGTCAGCATATTAAGAAGGACCCTGTAGGTATACAGGGTGTAAAATTAAATGCGTTACGTATCGAACCACTTCAGACCACCAAACTGAACAACTTTCACTATGGACTGTGGAGCCAATTTCGAAATGGCGAAAAAAATCAGCTGTTCCATAGAAAATGTCAATAGCTACTTGACCAAAATGTGTGAAACATTGGTCCAATAGTAAAGTTCTTCAATTTGATGGTCCGAAGAACCCCATAAAGTATGTATCGCATTTAAACTTACACCCTGTATACATACATGGTATTTTTTTAACCTATTTTGTCCCACTGCTGGGCACAGGATATTACAAAAGTAAAAATAAACATTTCAAACTTTTATGGGGTTTGTTGAGACCATCAAACTGAACAACTTTCACTATGGGACATTTCGAGAAAAAATATATTTTTTAGTCCCATACATTTAGCTCAAGTAGATCTGTAGTTTAGTATGGAACATCGCAAACGCATCCCATCATGGCGATTATGGCAAATTTCCCAGTTTCGCAAAGTGCCTACATCTGAATTTAATCCTACATAATAACCATAAAGATATTATACCTTACGGAATAGAGTAAGTGACATGAGTTGTCAAATGTAACCGTTTTTGGACGTTTTTTGGAGTCCTCGGCAGGGTAAAAATTCGATTTCTGTGTATAATTCTCAATCTAACGTGAAATGGTGAATAATTTAATGAAACAACAATTTATTCAAAAAAGCATTAAGATAAATCACAAAAATAAAGCAGTCAGCACAAGCGTCGTCAAATACAAAGATATAAAAACAGTCGAAACAGACAGACAGACAGTCGATTTAATGAAACAGTGTTAGTATATTTCACAAAATTATCTACGATTTCACTTTAGGTTCACGATTATTCACAGAAACCGAATTTTTACCAGGACTCCAAATCCCCAAAAACGGTTCTATTGCCTCGCGTCACGTATCTCTTTCTATTATACAGGCATGCCGCTAGGTACATCTCGCTCTCTCAGCTGTCACCGTCTCTCTTACGTAGTATAATACCTTTATGATAATAACAGACGGACTCCCACGGGGGACACCTAGTGATATGTCACTTTGTGCGTTTTTCCCAAGTTGGTTAGGTCATTGCAGGCTGATTCACCTGATTGTCTGAAAAGAGAAATTATTCCGTGCTTCGGATGGCACGTTAAGTCGTTGGTCCCGGCTAATATCTCTGGTGGTAGTAGTCGTTACATAAAAACCACGTCAGAGGCCGTAAGGCGGTCTGAAAAAACTCTGACACCAGGGCTCTGCCCACACGATAAGAAGAAGAAGAAGAATATGGACTGACAGCACAATGTGCAAAGCGGGTTTGATGAACGAGTAACTTTTCATCCAAACGTCAAGAAAAGAACACAATTCTTCTTTGCAACTTCTTTGTTTCTTCTTCTATTTTGAGCGCATTGTCGCACTAATTATAGTGGGTGGCTACAGTGGAGGTGAAATGAAGACGAGAAGAGATTGGTACTAAATTATATTTACATTTAACAATAAAAGTCTTAAACTAGGAATTTGGATGCGACCGAAGTTAGGTACGCTGGGCCGAAAAGTGACGCTATATAATATTAAAACTAGAATGAGGTCAGCGGTCACGTTGTGTGACATGCCTCGCGCACTTCCACAGCGGCTGCAAGTTCATAGAGCTGACGTTGCAGGTATTGGTAGGAGCCATACATAACATCTCCCTCCCGAAGATGAGCGACTATTTGCTGATGTCTACTGCAAATGTCGCGTCTGGATTCTTTATGTTCAATTTGTATGCCTTTCTTTGGCGTATGAAATAGGTAGCGAGCGGTCAGTGCAAAACTCTGTAATGCGATAGTGTAGAGTAGATATAAGGAAATTGCGGTATTATGGTAAACGGAAATATCAGCGAATTCCATTGTAATTTGACATCTTGAATTGCTAATTGCAAATACGTAATTGTTCTTGAACTTTGTTTATAGGTATGGTTTATTATCTTCTGTAGGTGTAGGTATGTATCATATATGCAGCCACGTTGTTGCAAATTGTAGAATCTGATGTCCATCTTCAGTTCATATAGGTACTTCGGGCATTCAGCCTCTATTATACACATATACCTGGGAATTGATTGCCATACAGGGTACGGAAATGGAAAGTATAATTAATTTTGTTAGTTGTAGGAAATTATGTAGTCTATAGTATAGGAATAGGAAAGATGAACTACTATTCTTTTAACGGAAAATTTAAATTTGTGTCTACTATTATAGGTAGGTGCATAAACTAATAATGTAAAAAGTTCTAATAAGTATCAAAATTAATTATTTCTGTAATATTTTCTAATTTATTTCTTTCGCTGACTTAATCTTGCACTTTTTCACTCAAAAAGGTGAAAAATTAGGCAAGTTAAACGATAGTTGAGATAGGTATTTTGCTCGTTATCAGCAACCGTCAATTAAATGACGTTTCAAAGAGCTTTCTATATAACAGGTATCTTTATTTTATTAGACCTGTTAAACTTTTGAAATTAATTTTATAAATAATCAAGTGAACATTTTATTCAAGTGCTGAGTCCGCAATCGCGATAAGCCGCGTATACGATCATTGCATTGTCTTGAGTAAAATGCATAGTCTGTTTATTGAATACCTACATAACCTTGAATGGGATTCCAGTAGGTAGGTAATTACTATAATTATTAAAATATGAATAGTTGTAAATTAGTAATTAGGTACAACTATCTGTATCGAAATTAAAACCAATACTTATAGAAATAACTAAAAATTTTAATCAAAACTCAAGTCACCATAATTGAGGGATGGGCAATATTTTATTTGAATATTAACTTTACACTAGAAATAATCGAAACTCTAACTTTGAGGGGTGGGCAATTTTATTTTAATATTAACTTTACTACTAGAAATAGTCGAAACTCTAACTATCTTTAAGGGGTGGGCTATTTACTATATGAACAGATTGTTAGTCAAAACTCTAACCAACTTTGAGGGGGTGGGCCATTTTACTAGAAATTCTTTTTAAGGGGGTATTTATCTAAATAACCATCTTTGGGGGGGGGGCTATTTTACTAAAATTCTATTCGGAACTCTAATCAACTACGAAGGGTGGGGTACTAACTAACTAACCAACTTTGAGGGGTGGGCTATTTATTTAAATAACAATTTTTTAGAGGGGTGGGATATTTTTTCTCAAAAAGAAATTAACTAGCTATTAAGGGATGGGATAAATCAAAAAAATAAATTTAACTACTAGAAATTATTGTCAAACTAACCAACATTGAGGGGTGCAAAAAAGAGAATGAAATATCATATTTTTGGAGCCCATAGCTTGGATTTAGGTTGAAGGATTTAGGTTACCATAATGTTCGAAATTCACATCTGGTTGGGTGCAGTGAGTGTAGGTGCATATACCGCTCATGAGTGGGCTTCGGGCGGGTTAATGTGGGATTTTAAAGATAGGAAATATTATCTACTAGATTTTAAAATGTAGTTGCGGGAAGGTTCTGGATTAAACTATGCCGACAGGTTATAAATTGAGGCATACTTATTTCCCTACGTGGAGACAGAATAAATATACTATAGTAGGTACTGAGTGTAAGTCTGATTTAATTGCACAGATTTAAGGATATTTAAACTATAAGAATAAAAAAAATTTAGGAATTTAAGCATCTTCTAAAGTGGAAAACAGCCGTGTATAATTACTTATAATAATTTTTTTTTAAACTAAGGGGATATATTTTACATAGAGGGTAGAAAAAGGAGTTAAGATAGGAAATTGGCAACCAATAGGGTATGCGTACTTACAAAATAATTATATCTAGATCTCTTCTTTGTCTTGGAACCTTGTTCTATCAATGTCTGGATAGGGATCCTCTTCACCTCTGCATAGCCAGCCTCTCGTAGGTATGATTGTAGATTAGTCGTGCGATACGACGATCAGCAGCAGGAACAGATGTGATGAACCGCGAACTGACTCTACAACTCCAAGACTGCGCCAATTATAGTGGGTGGCTACAGTGGAGGTGAAATGAAGACGAGAAGAGATTGGTACTAAATTATATTTACATTTAACAATAAAAGTCTTAAACTAGGAATTTGGATGCGACCGAAGTTAGGTACGCTGGGCCGAAAAGTGACGCTATATAATATTAAAACTAGAATGAGGTCAGCGGTCACGTTGTGTGACATGCCTCGCGCACTTCCACAGCGGCTGCAAGTTCATAGAGCTGACGTTGCAGGTATTGGTAGGAGCCATACATAACACACTCGATATAGTGATGTGATGCGTAATTTATTAATTTTTTCTAATAATAATGATTTTTAATAAATTTCTTGATTTATCGGGACATTTCGTGTCCCGATCAGGTCCGAATCGGGACGCGTCCTCAGACCCTGAAAATCGGGACGTCCCGCGCAAATCGGGACACCTGGCAACTCTATTCCATGTTTATTTGTATTTTTGTAACACCTTGTTAGGGTCCTTCTATGATGTCACTTTTTTAAGGGGATGATCAGACCAGACCATCAAACTGAACAACTTTCTCTATGGCACCAACATCAAAATCTAGCTAGGGTTGCCAACTTTTTTGAGACCAAATATAGTATTTCGAGCCTTTGTGCCCGAAAAAATAAATTAGATCGGGGAAAAATAAGAAAAAATATAGTAGGTAGGTAATTTTCCAATTTTTTTATTTAAATTTTTTCAAAAATATCTATTTTTTTGCTACTTTTTGGTTTGAATACCAAGTTCTTATTTTTAAGAAACAATCATTTCTGTATTTCGTATTCGTTATAGAAAATAATGCACCCTGTAAAAGCAGAAGTCGCTGGATTCGATACAGAAATAAAATAATTTCTAAAAAAATAGATAAATCTGACTTTAGGAAAACTTGTTATCACTTTTCAGTAGTATTATTTAGAAGCAAATTGTTTATGGAACAAATGTGATGAAGAGAAAGAAAATTGTTAAAATATTGTTAAGTTACTGGTCATTTTTATTGGACCTAAGTACCAATATATTTAAATTCTCTATAAATTATTTGCTCATCAAAATATAGTAGTTTTGCCTACTATATATTTTTCTCAGAATTATAGTAGTAGGGCCCCTAATATAGTAGGATACTATATTATATAGTAGGGTTGGCAACCCTAACCGTAGCGTACCGAAGGCGAGGCAGGGGGGGGGGGAGGGCATGGGGGGCGGCACTTTACTAGGGGCAGCAAATTCAGGAACGATATAGGTACAGGGTGTTATTGTAAACGTCAGTTGCATTTACTTTAAGGGGTGATTGCACCCATGATACTGAACAACTTTCCCTAAGATCAATAGTTAAAAATATCAATAGATAAAGTTCAGAAAAATCCTATCCTATAGATTTCTTAGGGAAAGTTGTTCAGTATCATGGGTACAATCACCCCTTAAAGTAATGCAACTGTTTACCCTAACACCCTGTAAAACATACGTGGATTTCGTACGGTGTATGATAAAATGTTTTAATTTTGTTACCTACCTATAGGAAATTAAAATCTGAAATTGAAATTTAAATTGAAATTCACAAAAAAGTTGGCTTTCCATACCGTTTTTTTTTTTTTTTTTATTAACTATGGGTTTGCTCTTGACCTCAATCCAGTCCTCAGGACGAAGATGGGGTCGTAGATGTAGCGAGCTTACCCAGAAGATACCTATTCACTCGTACTTTAAAGGAATTCGGGTTGTAAGTACTCGGAAATACTGACGCAGGTAAGGCATTCCACTCCTTGGCTGTGCGCATTATAAAAGATTCAGAAAGGCGCTTGGTGCGGATATGTGGGATGTCAACCAAGAAGGGGTGATATCCCGCGGTGCGTCTGGAAGTCCGATAGTAGAAAGGGGAAGGTGGGATGAGCTCATGTAGCTCTTGGGCACACTCACCGAAGTACAATCTGTAGAAGACCGACAAGCAGGCCACTCTGCGGCGGTGGGCTAGGCTATGAAGCTTGGCCTCCACCAGCTTACTATCGCCAATGAGCCTCCTGGCTCTGCGTTCAACCGAGTCGAGTGTGGCAAGTTGATACTTGGCTGAGCCATCCCACAGGTGGCAGCAGTACTCCATACATGATCGGACCTGAGCTTTACTAAATGCAATCAGCAGGGCACTATTTAATAAACGTTACAATTGTAATTTACAATTACAATTCAGCTAACATTATCAGCAATGTACCCATTGCTGATAATGTTAGTGACACATTACCTAATAGATTTTAGCGTCAATAGTAACCAGCAATGTACCCTGAATTGTAATTGTAAATTACAATTGTAACGTTTATTAAACAGGGCCCTGATCGAACGTTTATAAGGTCTAACAAAATTAACTGAAACTATTTTAAGGGGATGATCAGACCATCAAACTGAACAACTTTCTCTATGGGACCAATATCGAAATCGCGAAAAAAAAATCTGCCATAACTCGACTCAAATGTATGAGACAGTTTTTTTTTTCGCCATTTCGATATTGGTCCGTGCGGAACCCTAATAAAGTCTTTAAAAGAAGTCTTTGAAGTCTGTTAAAATGGTAGTTAGTCAAAGAATATAGAATATTAGTTTATTATCAACAGGGATGTTTCCAGTAAACGAGAAAAAAATAGTAAATAAAATTATATTGATACGAATTACGATTAAGTATATAAAGTTTCTATCGGAATGTCGGCGGTACCTTTCAGAATTTAGGTTACAGGAGTGCGATTTTTGAATCTCATTCGATGAGTTCAGCAGTTCAAAATGTCAAAATTACTGTGGCTTTCTACTGCTGATTTGACTTTCGAAAATCGCACTCTTGAAGTATGATTTTTGAAAGTCGAATCAGCCTAGCTAGTACGCCAACCCGCGATTGCCGTGATACGGCTATATATCACATATTTTATCTCGCTCGTTTGCGCGCGAACAAACGAGATAAAAGACGTGATATAGCCGTATCACGGCTATCGCGGGTTGGCGTACTAGCTAGGCAGCAGAAAGATACATATCTCCACAGTAATTTTGACATTTTCAACTGCTGAACTCAGCGAATGAGATTCAAAAATCGCACTTCAGGTTTGAGTCTATAACAGGCTAACATTTTTTTGTAATTAATTTGAAATTAAGAGGTATCCCCTACTGAATGAACCTTGACCCTTTCAGAACCGCCTGACCTCTACTAAACTACGTAATTTCAATAGGTATATACCTATTTTTGACTGGCTTGTCCTTCATTTTGTCACTGTGGTGACTTCTAATCCATGGAAATTAAATTCGAAAATCATGACAAATCGCTTTGTCTGTTTTCGAACCAGTTTTTGGTAACCACTTTATTATGTTAAGTTCCCTAAATATGGACTAGTCGTGTAATATGGACCACCGCCCTAACTTGCTAGATGTCGCTGCTAGCAAAGTGAAGTTATCTGAATTCGATGGCCCCACCCCGCCTCTCAGTCTCCCTGCAACATATAACGAACTTACCGCCGCGTCAATGTCAGTGGCAGCCATTTTTTAATTATTTACATATATAATTTAATTTTTATTTATTCAGTTACAATGATAAATATGCTGCAAACATCATAGTATTAGGAAGCATTTCTGATATAGCTTGTAGCAGTTACGTTGTTTCAATATTTTGTTACAAAATAATAACCTCAAAAACTTGTTGGTACATTTCAAACACCCTGTTTCAAAAGTTCCTAATTTGCGTATTGTGAAATAATTAGTAAGTTTGTTAGAAAGTTTGTTCCTTTATTACACTTTGATATAAAATTGTTATTCATGAATAGTTTACCTAATTATTAAAATAAAATAACTTTAATTATCTTCTTAAATTTGGGTTATTTTAAAAGAAAATGATATGGTGGTCCATATTTAGGGAACTTACCTACCTACATTCAAACAAATAAAAGTGTAGTACGTTCTTTCTGCAGTGAATCTAACCGTTGAAAACATGATTCTATTAAATTTTCTCGATAGAAAAGAGGACCAAAGTAAGTCCGATTTCAGATTTATAACCATTTTTACAACAATCACAATATGTACACCATTTCTTCTGAATATACCATCATCATTTGAAAGGTAATTAATTATAGCAGTGATTCTACCCGATGGATTTTACCCCAAACACCCAAGAGAAAAGATATTGCTGAAAAATTCGTTTTTTGCGATCTTGCTTTCAATTGAAGCGGGATGGCTAATTGCAACAGTTTGCTTGTTAGAAAGAGACGCTTGCAGTAGGGATACCTAGCCTTAACTCATTAAATATTGGTCTTAAAAAAATATTTTAAACAGCAATTTTAGATCATAACATTGTCTACACCAGGCGTTCAAAGTCATTGGTGGGCCAAATTCATAATGATAGTAGAATCAGCGGGCCGCAAAGAATTTAGAGAAATTGTATGAATTATAGGAAATCGATTGTGTCGTTAAATAAATGTCGCATAAATGTGTCTTTTGCTATATAATATGTTGTTCATTTCGGGTAGGGGGTAATACTATCTGCAGAAATCTTAAGAAATGAACTTCCAGGGCTGTAGCTAGAACTGAATTTCAGGTAGGGCAAAGAAAGATTAAGGGGTTTGAGACTTCCAAATTAATTTGATAAAATACTTTTTCTGCAGAAGGTACCACTTATTAAGTTTTCAGAGCCCTTAGCTCTGCCCTGGATACCATGCGAAAAAGGTAGCGAACGAAGCAAGCTCGAGGTTTTTCACAACATGATTCAAAACAGTGGTATTACAATCATAATATGACTATCAGGCTCGCCGAAAAGTAGCTGCGACGGTGAGCTAGGCTATGGAGCTTGGTCTCCACCAGGGCCTCAATTGCGCAATTTTATACGGTTTTGGTTTGGTTTAGATTTGGTTTAGCTGAAGTAAAAAGCTATCGCGATATTTTTTTCTGAACGGTTAAATCGCACAATACACAAAATTCGATCGAACGGACATTAAACGTTACGCCAATGTATCTTCCGAAATAACGCTAAATCCTTGTGCATAACGTAACGCTTTTGGTTGTGGTTTTGTTAGTAGTATCGTTCAAACTTAGGGCGATTGAGGCCCAGCTTACTGTCGCCAATGAGCCTCCTGGCCTGGCTCTGCGTTCAACCGAGTCGAGTGCGTCTAGTTGATACTTGGCTGAGCCATCCCACATGTGGCAGCAATACTCCATGCAAGATCGGACTTGTGGGACACCTGGTGGTAGGGTTGGCAACTTTTTTTAGACCAAATATAGTATTTCGAGCCTTAGTGCCCGAAAAAATATAGTAGATCGGGGAAAAATAAAAATAAAATAGTATTTTTCGAATTTGTTAATAAAAATTTCATCAAAAAGATATTTTTTTGCTAATTTTTGGTTTGAATACCAAGTTCTTATTTTTAAAGAACAATTATTTCTCTATTTCGTATTCTTTATAGAAAATAATGCATCCTGTAAACGCAGAAGTCGCTGGATTCGATACAGAAATAATATAATTTCAAAAAAAATACGCAAATCTGACTTTAGGAAAACTTGTTGTCACTTTTCAGTAGTATATTTAGTAGACAATTGTTTATGGAACAAATGATTGGTCATTATTATTGGACCTATGTACCAATATATTTAAATTCTCTATAAATTATTTGCTTATCAAAATATAGTAGTTTTGCCTACTATATATTTTTTCAGAATTATAGTAGTAGGGCCCCTAATATAGTAGGATACTATATTATATAGTAGGGTTGGCAACCCTACCTGGTGGGAGCGTCTTAAAAGTATGATTAAGACCTGAATGCGTGTCTGTGTAACAGCCTGGTTTTTCCCTGCCTGGTACTTATAAATACTGTCACATTAAAACAATACACATCACTTACAGTTGACAGTTAAAGTCGATAGCGTTTTCTGTTGTGATCTTTATATAATATAACGATTGAGTTTTCTCATATTTCTCTTGTGAAATATTGAAAATGCCGAATAAAAAACTTCAAATACTTGACAGCATAAAAAAAATCGAAAATCTATTTCGATGGTCAGGTATCTGTGTAGAAGGCACTAAACGAACAGCCAATAAAAATAAAATGTATAAACTTCTTTATCTTATAAATTTTTTATCGATAAACACTGTTATTATAGCTTCGATAACTTGGTGCGTAAAGGGTATCGCAGATGGAATCGATTTCACAGAAATAACTCAAGTCGCATGCGTCGATGTATTTATTCTGCTCGGAGATGTAAAGTCTTTGTCGTTTCTAATCTACGAAAACTCTATCAATGAAGTAATGGCTGCTTTGAAAAACTTGGGAAATGAAGAACAAGATCGCGAAAGATCGGATGAGATAAACGGAGTGATTAAGAGGGAAGCCGGATTCTTGAATAAAGTTGTAAAGTTCTATATGCTTGGTGTGGGACTCAGTGGGACATATTTTGCTATGCAACCGACGGCTGCAGTTGCTATTAATTATTTCAGAAATCATGAACTGAAACTCTTTTTGCCTATGCCTGTAGAGTTTCCTTTCGATCAATTTAATATACGATTTTGGCCGTTTGCTTATTTGCAACAGATTTGTTTAGGTATTTATTTATTTTTCAAATTATTTTGATTTTCCAAACTAAAAGTATGCTTACTTATAGTAGATGAGGTTCACTTTTAAAATAGAATGGTGCACAAATTTTATTTGAGTCAAAAATCTGACGCCCCTTTTGATAATATTGGAAATTTCTTTTAGTTAGCACCAGTGTATAGGCTCCGATTTCACGAAAAAGTGCGACCCCCTTATATCTGGGATTATATTACCTATTTCATCCCACTACTGGGCAAAGGCCTCCCCCTTTATCCTCCATGCATCCCTGTCCTGAACCAGTTACATCCACTCTTTGTCGAATGTGTCCAGGTCGCCTCTCCACCTCTTTCGGGGTCGACCATGACGGCGACGTCCATTCTCCGGGATCCAAGGTGTCCAAGACTTTGGCCCATCTTTCCGGGTGCAATCGACAGACATGGCCGGCCCAATCCCACTTCAACTTGGCAGATAACGATATATTTAAAAAAAATCTCAAAAGACGCGTATTCACGAGAGCTGTAAGGTGCAAAAAGAATTATTCGAGAAAGTCAAAAACAAAAATTGATGGCCGCAATAGTGAAAGAAAATTTTTTTTTCCGAATTTTTGATTTTGGCGCTCGTTATTTTTGAAACGAAGAAGATATCTCAAAAATTTGAGCAAAACTCCTCTGGACAATTTAGTCAGCTACAATTTGAGCTTAAAACAAAGACGATCGGGTTAAGTGTTTGCCCTGTAGCCTAACCTTTTTGAGACAATATTTTTTCGAATTCCGTAGATTCATTTCCAATGTGCTCGATAGTCGTTTGAGGCACGATCTCTGTGAATTTTTTATTTTTGTCTGTCATTTTATTCATTGGAAATAATTTTATTTTCCAGAAGACAAATGTTTTTGTTAATAATCCAAGTTTTTTTTATGTTTCAGTTGCGATCATAGATTTTCAATTCATCGCAGCAGATTGTATGTTCTTTATTTGCTGTACTTATCTCCAAATAAGTTTTATATTACTACGACACGATTTTGAAGAAATCATCGACAAAAGTTATATAAATAGTCAATTTCACACAACTGTAGAGTTTAAAAAAGAAATCTCATCTCTTGTAAAGCGGCATCAAAATATTTTGAAGTAATTATAAAACAATACGGAATTCCGATCCGGAATTCTGAATCAGGATTGTGGTCTTGTATAGGATTGGATACATCCGAAATTCCGGACGAAATTATGGAGGGGGAGAATCCATACGAAATCGTCATCCTAATTCGGAATTCCTGATCACAATTATGCCCTGTTCACACAAGGGCAGGGCAGTGAGGGCAGTACTGTCCTGCCCTCGTGTGATCAGCCGCGCCGAGGCAGTGCAGTACTGCCATGGCAGTAACCGGAGCAGGGCAGTGAATAGACGGCCGGTCTATTTTTTGAGGGCAGTTCACTTCCACTGGAGGGGGAAGCGAACTGCCCTCGCGTTCACACGGGGCTGCCCCGCGAGGGCAGTGCAGTGCTGAAACATATTTTATGATTTGTGGTCATCCTGTTTGATTTTTAAATTTCAAATGCATCCCTTCAAATTGAGAATGCGTTACAGCTTAACATAAAACTGAAAAAGGTTTAAAAAGAAAATTCGATTTTATAAATTTTAAACGATTTATCGATTATTGTAACGTCTGATGAAGAGTCCTTAAATACGTACGAATGTGATATTAACGATACTGTGTGCTCTGTAATAAATTGGCTTAGTACTAATAATTTTCGTGTCAATCTTACAAAATCGAAATATGTACAATTCACTGTAAAGGGACGTAAGCACATTGATCTAAAAATAAATCATAATGGACAGGATTTAATAGAAGCTAATAATGTAACATTTCTAGGGCTAGTACTCGACAGAAACTTAAGCTTTGTAAGCCATATCGAAAGTGTATGTAGCAAACTGAATAGATTTGTTTATGTCCTGCGTAGACTCAGACAGGTAGTGTCTCAAAAAGTAGCTTCAACTGCATATCACGGTTTTGTAGCCTCTGTTCTCAAGTATGGCTTGATTATTTGGGGGAACGGTTCATATATTAATAAAGTGTTTAATACACAAAAAAAATGTGTAAGAGCGATGTGTGGTGTTGGCCCATATGACTCCTGTAAACCGTTGTTTCCTAAACTAGGTCTACTAACGCTGCCATCCATGTACATCTGGGAAGTATGTAAGTTTGTGAAGAAGCACCAGCAGTTTTTCAGATTCAATCGAAATGTAAAAGGGCTATAAGAGACCCGGAAAGGATTGTCATTGACCACTGCCCCAATACTAGTCTGTACAGAAATAATTGTTACCATATGTTTATAAAAATTTATAATAAATTACCAAATACTATTAAAGCATGTAATGGCAAGCAATTTTCAAATAAACTGAAAATATGGCTCACTTCGAAGTGCTACTACAAATTGAACGATTATTTTGATGAATAATAAATACACATTAATGCTTATTTTTGTTAAATTCAAATACATTTTATTGTGATAAGTAGGTAATTATTATTTAGCATATGTAGTTGTTTTGGTTTATAATGTAAGCCTATATTGTACGCCCGTGCTGCGGACCAAACTGTTGATTCTTCCTTATTGTAACATCTTTTTTTACACAGTTTGAACAATAAATATCCTTTATCTTTATTTTTATCTTAAAAAAGTGATATTATTTAAATATAAAAATAAACTCTTGTGGGACTCTCAGATTTAAAGTAAAACTTCTAAATTCGAAGGGATGCATTTGTAATTAAAAAAACCACGCAGGATGACCAAAAATTATAAAATATCATTTTACACAGCACTGCCCTAGCGGTTACACGGGGGCAGCTAGCTACGAGGCAGTCGAGCGAATTAGGAGGAGGGGGAAGCGAACTGTCCTCAAAAATAGACAGGCAGTCTATTTACTGCCCTGCTCCGGTTACTGAAATGGCAGTACTTACTGTCCTGCCACGGCGCGGCTGTTCACACGAGGGCAGGGCAGTACTGCCCTCACTGCCCTGCCCGTGTGAAAAGGACATTAGTTCTTCTTATCGTACGGCCGTAATAAATATTTTTCAATTTATAAATTTCTTTACAGTGCAGTTACCATTTTGGAAAAAATATACTCTGGATCGAATCTATCCAATTTCATGGCTAGTGCCTTAATTATTTGTCTAAATGCATTTAATATTACGGTAAACATTTTTGTATACAGAGCTTTGATTAAATTAAAATAGCCAGATAGGTGACTAGCCTATAATAGCGCATGGACCGCATAAATTGAGCCCCCGTCGCCTAATTTACTTAGTCACAATCTGAGTAGCATTGCGTGATTGAGATACTTCATTTTATTTTATAGGCGGGATAAAGGTAGGTACCACAACGTACAGTACAACAGTACATATTTCCAGCTGCCTGGTTTAATCCATAAACTTAATATGCTTTACAATAGTATAATAAGTTTATGGTTTAACCAATACCTATGCCACAATACCAGTGCCACCTTCCTTGGTTTGGATATTGAATAGAAACGAAACTCCCGCGTTAACGTTACTATAGATAGGCAATAGTATATGTATTTCTAGCTTCCTGGTTTAACCAATACCTATGCCCTATGCCACAATACCGAAGCCACCTTCCTGGGTTTGGATAATGAATACCAATCCTCCTTACAAGCGGTGAAACATGAAAAAAAAATTACTCCTTGGCGGTCGGTAATGTTCAACGTTCTTTCGTACGTCGATGTTTCCAACTTTAGGATTTTCTTTGCTTTAGGTTCGTCCCTTTCTATCAGAACAACAATTAAACACAATTTGTTTGGTAAATACAAACCTCAAATATATTCTATGGTAGTACGGAAGGCTCGGTGCGCGAGTCCGACTCGCACTTGGGCGGTTTTTTTCGAGTACGTAATGCAAGAACATCACCTATCTTCCACTGTTTTAATTTAATCAAAGGTTACATATTTTAGGGGATACCATTTTAATCGAAGACCATCACAATGAACAACTTATTGGGATTTCAATGTTCATATAATGAAATTAGTTGTTGAAGGTCTAAAACTGCACCCTGTTAACTGGGTGTAACTATGTAGTACCGTCAAAAGTGGATATTTGGGACACTTTGAACTTTTGATTTAGTCGTTTTGACAATATCCCTGTGCGAATTGAAGATATAATGTAAAGTCGGATTTCGTTAGCAATTAAGACCAGGAGTGCGATGCTTATTCCATTACCAGGTATTGAATCTCATTCGCTGAGCTCAGCAGTATAAAATGTCAAAATTACTATGGAGATACGCATCTTTCTACTGCTGATTTGGCTTTCAAAAATTGCACTCATGGAGTATTATTTTTTAATGTCAAATGAGCAGAAGAAAGATGCACGTCTCCATAGTAATTTTGACATTTTCAACTGCTGAACTCAGCGAATGAGATTCAAAAATCGCACTCCATACCTGGTAATGGAATAAGCATTGGACAATTTTTTTTTGTCCCAAGTTTCTCCTTGATCTGTGGATACTTGGACCAACATAGAATTCTCGTAATGACCGCATTTGACCGCAAGTTAACAGGTGTGTAAAATATCTTGGTACAAAAAACTAAACAAAATTATACATTGGTGGTTATCACAATTATTTTCTGACCAATAAAACCGCCGCAATTGTGAGAAATCTCTTTTATAAAAAATAATTAAAAGTAAATCAGATTTAAATAGAATTGAAAAGCAACGAAAGTTTACAAATTCTAACAAAACATGATTCGATGGTCAATTTATGTGTATTTAAAAAACACAAGTTCCTTTTTTCCATTAAAATCGATAACTTACCTATATCAGCACGAAACTTATTTTATACTGGGTGAAATTGATATCATTGGCATCCTTTTAAACTAAGAGTCTACCCATCAAACTGAACAACTTTCACTATGGGAGCAAACCGATCGGAGCAAAAAAAAAGTCTGCTGTTCCATACTAAACTGCAATGTCTATCCGACTCAATCTGCAACAGCTTATTATTTTTGTGCTCCGATCGGTTTGCTCCCATAGAAAAAGTTGTTCAGTTTGATGGGTAGACTCTTAGTTTAAAAGCATGCTAATGATATCAATTTCACCCTGTATATTATGGCGGTGACAGATCAACTATAAATTGAAGAGTTTAAAGTTGGCCGCATAATTTCTAAATGATAGTCGTAAGTATCCACACGGTGTCCCAAGTATCCACGATGTCCCAAGTATCCACGGTGTCCCAAGTATCCACGGTGTCCCAAGTATCCACGTTTGAAGGTAATACTCTTTCTTATACTGTGACATAACGACCTACTTTCCTGAAAATTTCATGTAATACTGGGTGAAATGTAACGAAACCCTCTCTTCAAGGGCGCATTCATAGAATGAAACCAAAGTACGGGAAGTACCAACTTTCACATCGATACAGTGCATACTATAATAAACGTCTGTAACTCCTAAACCACCGGAAGTTTTGCAGACAGACCTGGTCCATGGTCAATCACAAAGATGCTCTACACCCCATAAACACTGAATCAGCTTTGCTGCTGATGGTTGCAAAAAGTACACTTATCTCTTAGTCTATTAACCATTGGCCATTTCACTGTTAATTAATAGTTAATTTTTTTATTTCAGAAATTGGAAGAAAACTTGTTATTAATCGTTTTTATGATCTTCTTGTCCTTTACTTCATCGCAAATATTCCTTATATGTTATTTTGCGGATACGCTAATTGATCAGGTAAAAAAAAGGAGTATTTTTTGACTCGTTTTTGCTGCGCGCTGCATAAAAACGAAGATTTCCAATTCCGTACAAATCGTAAATTAATCCTAGCATTGAAACTGTCATAGAGGACGGCGTAAATAAAAGGAGCGTATATTTTCTTTGGGAGAGCGGGCCGGCCGGCGGCGGCGGGCGGCGGTTTTGCGGGAAGCGAAGGCGTTCCGGGGCGCGTATTGCCAAACTGTGTATTACCACAAGATTACCACAGACACCCATAGTCTGAACTGGATCACTTTGTGCTCGCTGAAAAAACCATAATATTGAAGCAAACTACATACGAGTACAGAGCAGTCTGTATAGATATACAGTTTGCTTGCATTTATGTAAAGCAAACTGTGGTTTACAGAAACCCATTGTCTGCACAAGGTTACATTGTGCTCGTTAAAATAATTATTAGAGCGAATTAAATATGAGTACAGAGTTATCTGTACAGAGTGTAAAAAAATACCCTAGTAATATTTAAAGGGAGTTTTTAGACCATGAAACTGAACAACTTTCACTACCGAACAACTTCTCAACATCGAACAAAAATGACAACAACTACAAACATCCCATAGAGAGGAGAAGGTCAGAAGGTCAGTTCGGTTTGTTCAGTTTGAAGGTCTGATCATCCCCTTAAAAAAGTGTCAGCATATTAAAAAGGACCCTGTATACATTTATAATGTCACTATGTAATAATAATAAAAAAAACCGTGATGGTCCAGTGGCGAGTAACCTTGCCTGCCGTGCAGGAGGCGATGGTTCGATCCCCGTCCAGGCCGACTCGTACCAATGAGTTTTTCGGAATTTATGTACGATTTGTAACACCACTGGCTTTTCGGTGAACGAAAACATCGTGAGGAAACCTGCATGCTTCAATTTCGAGGTATGTACCTACTGTCAATTACAAGTGGCGACGGGCTCACTCCCCGTCACACTGGACAGAGTTTCGGTACTACTAGACACTAGTGAATCGTGGATGTTCTGAAGTTTCAGAATATCTCTGACTACCCCCTCGGGGAATATAGTCGTGAGCATATGCATGCATGTAATAATTATTTTATTGTTGCATTTGTTTTTGTAATTTGTCATATTGTTTCGCTATAAAGTGTTTTTTCGAAAACATTTTCTTTGTCATGTTTTTATGTTTAACTATAATTTTTTTTAGAGTGTGCGAGTAAGCGATGCTGTGTACAATTGCAAATGGTATTTAGCCGAAAAGTCTCTAGTGAAAGATTTACAAATTGTACATCTAAGGTCAGTATACAAAGGACATCCTGCACATAATACCAAAAAACGTATAACCGTACTTTTATTTTTATTATGGACTATGGAACACTAGAAACTAAATTGTAGGCATCAGTTTATTTTATACAACGTGTTAATGAATTAACGCAAAACCTCATACACCCCAACTGATTTATAACAAAATAATTAGATTGAAACAATAATTTCATTATTTTGATGGTTAAAATTTAAAGTTATTCGCATTTTAAGTTTTGAGGCAAAAATGATTTGTTATCATTTCAGCACTGAAAGAAAGCGCTAACGTACTCATGGATACATTTTTATAATCTTGTTTTGGTAGTAAGTAGGGTGAGTGTGCCCGTGCGGTGGGTTGACATCGGGATCAGAAAATTTTAAATTTTGCAAACAAATTATTTAATATTTTGAAAAAAATGACCTATGTTGAAACCATGATAATTCGACTCTGCTCTCGATTCTAAACAAACTACTTTCTAGTTTTGCGTTAATTCATTAACACGTTGTATAATGCTGTATTAGTTTTTATCATTTTTATATTAAAAAAAACATCGTGCTTCATATCATATCAAACAACATTGGCAGCCATTTTAGGGTTACTGCTTTTTATAATTTATTAGTAATAAATTACTAAATAACTCAATAAATAAAAATAAATTATAAAATGTGAGTAATTTTTATAAAACCCTAAAATTTATTAAAAATGTTATTACAGTCAAAACTTCTATACATTTTCTGGTATTTTGTAAAGGGAATGTGCCTTTTGTCCTTTACTTGTTTATTATTCGTAGTTTTACCTACACCTACGTTCTTTTTATTTGGTATTTATGTTGAATAATAATGATAAAATGTGGATGGAGGCTTATACAGAATGTTCCAAAACTCAACGTCAATCCGAAAACAGGAGAAAGGTGAGTTAAGAACGGTTTAGGGAAAAATAAAAAATAAACCAAGTTCAAATTCAAATTCAAATTCAAAATTTGTTATTCAAAATAATATCATATAGATAGCTTTTTGACGTCATTTTTTGACTCTAACACCGCGTCGGAAGGTGTTCCGTTGAGAGAAGATGCGGCCAGAAACTCTACAACACACATCTTTTAAACAAAAGAAAATGTACGAAGTACAATTAAAATACAATATTGCATTACATAGTGTAAAATTGTCAAGACCAGACATTTTGGTCATTCAAATAATCATCGAGTTTATAGTAACCTTTTTTACAGAGGACTTGTTTAACATGAGACTTAAACTTTTTGATATAAACTAGTTTGATAGTTTTCGAGATATTGAAAATTTTTTACATTTGAAAAAATCACCACCCTGCGCTAAACTTTTAGATTTAGTTACTTAAAGGAAAACCGACGCTCTCCCTTGAAAAAATACCAGAAAATGTATAGAAATTTTGACTTTAAGTCAAATGTGTAATAAATTATGGGGTTTTATAAACGACTCAGATTGATGATTTATTTTTATTTAACGAACTATTTAGTCATTTATTATAAAAAAATTATAAAAAAGCAGCAACCCCAAAATGCCTGTCAATGTTGTTTGATAGGAGGTGATGCAAGCTCAATGTTTTTTTTATATAAAAATGATAAAACTAATAAATCATTATAAAACAAACTGATGCCTACAATTAGTTTATAGTGTTCCATAGTTCATAATAAAAATAGAATTACACTTATACATTTTTTGGTATTATGTGCCGGATGTCCTTTGTAAATTTTTTCATGAAAATGCTTGTTACGTATTAATCCTGAATAATCTTTTCTGTGGCCCCAGTTCAGAAATAAAGGAATATGCCATACTTTTTACAGAAATCACTATTTTCTATCAGACTTCTGCGGTAAGTTTTTTTCCATAAGAACTTTGAGACTTCACCCTCTATAAAAAATGTATGGCGCTAATCTGGCAAGTTATTTCCAGTTAAAAAAAAACTCCTAAAAAGTGCCTCTGTTCTTTTTCTGCACTTAAAAAGTGTAAGCATATTAAAAAAATATTCTGACACTTTTTTAAGAGGATGATCAGAACCGTCAAACTGAACAACAGGGAAAGCATCACGGCATCACCATCGGTACAACTATCAATTCGTACAATGATCGATAGGTAGGTACAATTCTGGCATCGGTACAATTTAGCTATTCGTACAATTTCTCTGTTCACACAAATTGTAACAATTCTGGCATCGGTACAATTTAGCCGGGACGCATCGAAATCGCGAAAAAGATCAGCTGTCCCATACATTTGGCTGGAGTAGGTTTGCAGTTTTGTAGTATAGAACAGCAGATTTTTTTGAGTTTGACGGTCTGATCATCCCCTTAAAAAAAGTGTTAGCTATTAAGAAGGACCCCCCCTTATACGTGTCTAAGATATAAGAACATACGCACGTATACCGTGTTCATATGTAAGTGCATACGGATCAAACTGATTTTATATTTATATTTTACAGGGCACAAACACCATGCAAAATAACAGCTTATGGTTTCGCAGATGTTAATCTTCTAGCTTTTTCAAAGGTGTGTTTATTTAAGAAAATAATACTTTCATTTCATATTCATAGTCCTACCTACTTTGATCTTCGTTGATCAAAGGCTCATGGAGAACAGAAAAAAAATAATAAAGAATAAAAAATAAATAAAAAAGAAACTAAGTAAAATAAAAAAGAACGCTACATAAATCTCAACTGAACCGAGATTGGATTGCGTGCAAGCTACAACTTTTAACACATTCGGGTATTGCGCTATTCATTTGACAGCCATTAGAGCCGTTTTGACCGATCGCTCAGACACTGGATGTCAGTCACATAGGTAGTAAAAAAAGTTTAGCGCGATACGGAATTCAGCACAGTTGAATTGATGATTGCAATGTGATTAGAACTGAAATTGTATTAGGATTGAACTTGGATGTTTTAGCGCAATCGCCCTCCTGCGCTTCCAAAGGCATGTTTGTAATTTTGTAGTAATAAGTTTTCCACTATTATTAGCCGTTTTGAAATTATGGCCATTTTATTGGCTGTGCGCACGACACTAGCGCCACACTAGCGCGGCGTACTGGCAGAACTTTTTCGGACAGCCGTAAACTATTTACACTATTATAGTACTGTAAAAGTCTGTGTTTGTTCGACGATTCTGCCAAAACTACTGGACCGATTTTGATAAAAAAATATATATTTAAAAGCTTATTATTAGTCTTAAAAGCTAACTTATATTTTATTCCGGTACGATGAAGGGAGCGGATGCGAACGAAGCCACGGGCAAAATCTAATTTGTATGGGAATTCCCATACAAACTTTTACCTCAGTTTTAACACCTTTGGGGGGTTAAAATGAGACAAGCCTTTTTTAAGTGAGCATCTAGATGCCAATAGAAATGTCCATGCCAAATTTTTAGTTTGTAGTCTTGACAGTTTTGGAGATTTCGTGTTAAGTTAGTGTGCGGATTTGCATAGATTCAAACATTATTTACACAGCTTGGCCGGCAAAAGTACAAATTTCTGCCACCCCGGGCGCTGCGATCGACTTGACAGTTCCCAGCACCCACTTTGCACATAGCCAATAACTTTACGAAATCGTTTTCGTTTAAATACTTATACAGGGTCCTTCTTAATATGCTGACACTTTTTAAGGGGATGATCAGACCATCAAACTGAACAAATTTCTCTATGGGAACAACATCGAAATCGCAAAAAAAAATTCTGTTTGCAGTTTTGTATGGAAGAGCTGATTTATTTTTCGCGATTTCGATGTTGGTCCCATAGAGAAAGTTATTCAGTTTCATGGTCTAATCCATAGAGAAAATAACGCGCTCCCCTGGGGTAGAGATGTTGTATCGAACTGTGCACAGATACTCAACTGGGCCTGACGTCATATCATACACGTCTAGCGGGAAGTAGCGTATTTAAATGTTAACCCTCCCCTCACCCGTTTTTCACCCCCTTTGTTGGCGACAACATTTTCTATAGAAACAAGCCGATATGCCATCTCTTCTTACTCTATGGTCTAATCATCCCATTAAAAAAGTGACAGCATATTAAGAAGGACCCTATATACAGGGTGTAAGTAAAAGTATCATCAACCTTTTTAAACCACATACTCAGACTTTTTCTTTAAAATGTTATACAAGTCGGGCGACTTGACTTGACACCTGGCTCGGAATTCGACACCCCTCCTGCTACCCCCCGCGGGACCCCGCCGTCGCCGTGCGAGGCCAGTAACGATGCATCTCAGTTACCGTTGCACGTGTCCCTGCGCTTTAGCAATTCCGAGTTTTTTTTTTATCATTTGTATTTAATGGACTCTTGCTTGCTTGTGCGTTAGCACTGCATTTCCGCCAGTGTAGTTTATGGGAGTATCTATCCCAATCTCAGGGATTGTTTTTGATCAAGAACAAGAAGAGATTGAGTATTGCGGAGCCTCATGGCAGGCAAAAACGCGACGCGCGAAAACCACGCGAGACAAGTGCTCGGGTCAGAACCTGCAACGTGACTCCATTTTCGATTTGTTATTGGGATTTTCGTTCGAGCCAGGAGTCAAGTTAAGTCGCCCGTGTTGTACTCTTTGTTGTACCCGTGTTGACTTTTTCTTTAAAATGTTAGACAAAAGTTCGTACCGTTATAATTTCACCAAGAATGATCCTTAATTATAACTCGTATAATTATTTACAGATAGTGAAAACCTCGTGGTCCTACTTCACCTTGCTGAACACTGTCTACAGTCAAGGCGAAGACTAAAGAGATATACAACGTGTTAATAAATTAGCGCAAAACCTCACACACCCCAACTGATTTATAACAAAATAATTAGATTGAAATAATAAATTCATTATTTTGATAGTTAAAATTTGAAGTTATTCGCATTTTAAGTTTTGAGGTTAAAATGATTTGTTATCCTTTCAGCAATGAATGAAAGCGCTAACGTACTCATGGATACATTTTAAGAATCTTGTTTTAGTAGCAAGTAGAGTGAGTGTGCCCGTGCAGTGGGTTGACATCGGGTTCAGAAAATTTAAAATTTTTATAAAAAATTATTTAATATTTTGAAAAAAATTCCTCATAATGAAACCATGACAATTTGATTCTGCTCTCGATTCTAAACAAACTACTTTCTAGTTTTGCGTTAATTCATTATCACGTTGTATGTGTATAACCAGTCAGCCAGTCACTATACCTACACAGTGTAAGAAAAAGAATCACTAACCTTTAAACCACATGTTAATGATACTTTTCCTTACATCCTGTATAAGGTTAACACGTTCGCGTACAGTGACCGGCTATAGCAGTGATAACAATAAAAGTTATATTATGTCTCGTTCACTGCCCGGGAATGTGTTAAATCTAATTAGTTGGCGAAACATAACAAACACATTTGGTATCTGTTACTAAGTACGATTGCGTGATAATGATCCGCCGCCCGATCATTATGATTTAAAAGTCAATGTCCGCCCGCGCCTCGCGCACTGCAGCCCGGTATACCTAATGATAATTGTGTGAATCATCAATACCAATTATAAACATTGATAATGCAATCTGTTATCATTAACAAGTGTTCGGTTCAGACTTCAGTTTCGCCAACTAATTTAAAATAACCCTATATATAATAACTTTATTAATAGGAACTAGATTTAGATTCCCATCATATTGAATTTATATTTTAGTATTTATTCAAATCATTCAATTCCTTTTAATTTGACCGAGATCCGACCGTAAAATTATGCACCTATTTCATAGGCGAACGAAATGTGATTCTAGTGTATGTTTACACAGGGGTTAATTCAACGCCGCCAAGTTGCCAAGAAAAATCTTGCCGCAAGTACCTTTTCCATTACGATTTTTGGCATAACTTTTTCCACCTATCTGTTAGGGAAGTTAATGAGGTGCCATCGGAATGAGAGTGATCTAAAGTACTGGAAAAACTAGGGTTGCCACCTCCCAATCTGCCGCAACTATAGGGTTGCCAGGTTCCAACAAGTAATTTTTTAACCTGGCAACCCTAGAGTTTCGGCAGATTGAGAGGTGGCAACTCTAGTTTTTTCAGTACTTTAGATCACTCTCCTTCTGATGGCACACCATTTAATTCCCTAACAGATAGGTGGAAAAGTTATGCCCAAAATCATAATGGAAAAGGTACTTGCGGCAAGATTTTTCTAGGCAACTTGGCGGCGTTGAATTAACCCCTATGTAAACATACTATCAGTTTAAAATAACAATGTGCATGACCTCGCCTGCAAATGTGACGTCACTCAATCGCACGAACTTCACTCGAGTCATTCAAATGATTATTTCCTTTACATATAGTCTATATTCCTTTACAACCGAGTGAAGTTATCGAACGGCCCTTCAAGGTCATGCACATTGTTATTTTAAACTGATAGTACACTAGAATCACATTTCGTTCACCTATGAAATAGGTGCATAATTTTACAGTCGGATCTCGGTCTAGTAGCAGTACCTAATTCAATCTTTTGTAATTGCTATTTAAAGAACACTTTAGTCTAGAGAAGATAGTTAATGAAAACCACTTCTATTAACCACCAATTTCATTTAGTAGATTATACACGGTGAAATTGATATCATTAGCATTCTTTGTAACTAAGGGTCAGTTGCACGTACACACGGCGACAGGTCAGGTTACCCTCCTGTTTGGACTTTGAACTATTAGGACGGCCGCACATTATCAGAAATTTCTGACAGAAAAATTCTGACGCTCGCCGGAAGGCACTCGGTGCATACATTTTGTATTAGACCCCGCACACTGTCAGAAAAATTCTGACCGGTCGTCCGCTTCTGATGCACACCGGACGGCACCTCAGCAGGACGTCAGAATTTTTCTGACGGAAGGCGTGAGAAGTTGAACGCTGCGAATCGTGCGAGAGGGTGCGGTATGTTGTTGTTGTTTCGTCTCACATCACGATGCGCCCGCGCCGGCAGCCGCGTCTATGCAGGCCCTCTACCGCACTATTTTGTGTTTTGTACGTAATGTAGTTATGGGTATATAGGGTGCGTAACCTGATGTGTCGCCGTGTGTACGTTCATTAAAGTTAATCCTCCATTCAATCTCTTGCTAGCTTTCAAGGGCGGATCCAGGATTTCATTTTGGGGGGGGCCCTCGGCCGACTCAGGCCACGTATTAAGATATAAAAACATTTACCGCACTAGCTGAGAGCAACCCGCGCGTCATCGGTCCCACGTACTACGAACACCTACCCACTGATCTAAGAAACGAAACAAACGACGAAACATTCGATCGCCGATTGAAAAACTTTTTATTGGATAATGAGTTCTACTCTGTTGACGAATTCTTGAAAAAAAGTTTTTAAGTTTTTTATATTCATTTTTAATTTGTTTGTGGTTGTTGACATTTTTTCTATTATTAAAATAGTCAAGACTATTTTTAACTTTAAGGTTATATTATTTTGACATTATTTTATTTGACATTACTATTTTATTTTAATTTGATTATACAATATACAATATGACGATCATATTATGAATGGACATTTTATGTAATTATTTATGTAATACTGTGACATGTTATAATATGAAATAAATGAATCTAATCTAATCTTTAGTTAGAGACACAGACCCGAGACGTCATGTATACATACATATAAAACTAAAACAATCAGCCCCGGATCTACGATTTTTCCGAGGCGGGGCAAAAACATGAGATTGGCGCCGGGCCCGGGCCTCCTCTACAAGAGTGTAGCAATAATTTTTTCTTAGAGAGGCCAGGTCCAGGTTGAGTGAGCGAGCGAGCGAAGCGAGCTCGAGATTTTACTGCAACATGATAAGGTCGATTCAGAAATTCGCAATATGATCGAATTCTGCGATAGGTAATTTCAATATAACAAAAAAACCAAGAGCGAGCGAAGCGAGCTCAATATTTCACTGAAATATAATGAGATGACTGCAATAAGATCTAAAAGCAAGAGCGAGCGAAGCGAGCTCGAGATTTCACTGCAATATAATGAGACGACTGCAATACGATCTTAAACCGAGAGCGAGCGAAGCAAGCTCAGATTTCGTCACTGCAATACAATGAGATGACTGCAATGAGATCTAAAACAAAGAGTGAGCGAAGCGAGCTCGAGAATTTACTGCAATATAATTAGGTCGAGTCAGAAATTCGCAATATGATCGAATTCTGCGATAGGTACTTTCAATACAACAAAAAAACCAAGAGCGAGCGAAGCGAGCTCGATATTTCACTGAAATATAATGACATGACTGCAATAAGATCTGAAACCAAGAGCGAGCGAAGCGAGCTCGAGATTTCACTGCAATATAATGGGATGACTGCAATACAATCTTAAACCAAGAGCGAGCGAAACAAGCTCAGATTTCATCACTGTAATATAATGAGATGACTGCAATGAGATCTAAAACCAAGAGCCAGCGAAGCGAGCTCGAGATTTTACTGCAATATGATTAGGTCGAGTCAGAAATTCGCAATATGATCGAATTCTGCGATAGGTAATTTCAATACAACAAAAAAAACCAAGAGCGAGTGAAGCGAGCTCGATATTTCACTGAAATATAATGAGATGACTGCAATAAGGTCTAAAACCAAGAGCGAGCGAAGCGAGCTCGAGATTTCACTGCAATATAATGGCATGACTGCAATACGATCTTAAACCAAGAGGGAGCGAAACAAGCTCGAGATTTCGTCACTGCAATATAATGAGATGTCTGAAATCAGGAGCGAGCGAAGTGAGCACGAGATTTTTTTGCAAATTCTCTAGTCGATGCAATATTTTTTTTCCATCTTGATTTTCGCACCCCCTAAACGTGCCGCCAGGGGCGTGTCCCCGGTTTGCTGTTAAATGCGGTTAAATGTAGGTACAATAATTAAAACAAGGCTGTGGTCAGAAATCTTTAGGATTATACACATAATAATATAATCCTAAAGATTTCTGACACAGCCTTGTTTTAATTATTGTACCTACACAGGTACAATAATTAATACAGAAACATGGAGCGAGCGAAGCGAGCTCTAATTTTCTCCGCTCTACGAATTGGTTATGGACAGAGCTCAATCAATCTATGCCCTTGTAAAGTGCCGTCATTACTCAGCCTCGAAATTCAATGCAATCCGCAGAGGTCCGTGGGGGGGGCCATGGCCCCCTGGGCCCCCCCCCTGGATCCGCCCTTGCTAGCTTTTACTACGTTAACAAGACAAAAAGTGACAGCAATAGATTGAATGGAGAATTAGCTTTAATGAACGTACGTGCAACTGGCAGTAAGAGTCTACCCATCAAACTGAACAACTTTTACTATGGGAGCAAACCTGACAGAACAAAAAAAATTCAGCTGTCCCATACAAAACTGCAATATCTATTCAAACGTATGGGACAGCTGACTTTTTTGTTCCGACAGGTTTGCTCCCATAGTAAAAGTTGTTCAGTTTGATGAGTAGAATTGAGGTTTAAAGGTTAATGAGCAATATACTTATTATATATCTTAACATACAAGGCAAATACACACGCAAAACGCCCACACACCTACACAAACCGGGGCCACACACACTCTTTCACTTTGTTTCAATTGAATTGTAACTAGGGTTGCCAACCCTACTATATAATTCCTACTATATTACCCTACAACTATAATTCTAAGAAAAATATATAGTAGGCAAAACTACTATATTTTGATGAGCAAATAATTTATAGAGAAATTAAATATATTGGTACTTAGGTCCAATAAAAAGACCAATAACATAACATTATTTTAACAATTTTCTTTTTCTTCATCACATTTGTTCCATAAACAATTTCTTACTAAATATACTAAGTACTGAAAAGTGACAATAAGTTTTCCTAAAGTCAGATTTATCAATTAAAAAAAAAAAATTCTGTACCTATCGAATCCAGCGACTTCTGCGTTTACAGGATGCATCATTTTCTATAACGAATACGAAATAGAGAAATGATTGTTCCTTAAAAATAAGAACTTGGTACCTATTCAAACCAAAAAGTAGCAAAAAAATAACTTTTTGAAAAAATTTTAATTAACAAATTCCGAAAATACTATATTTTTTCTTATATTTCCCCGATCTACTATATTTTTTCGGGCCCTAAGGCTCGAAATACTATATTTGGTCTAAAAAAAAGTTGGCAACCCTAATTGTAACTGTAACTGATTGTCAATTATCTAACTTATTCTTAAATACATCTTATTTTGTTTATTGTTAAGGATACCCAATCGTAGACCTCGCGTATCAGGCTTGCCTCGTTTTTGGTCTACCGTTTAATGTTTTAGTTTTAAGCAAAAGTTAAAATAAAAAAGACATTGCCCAATCCCGTTTCCCATACAAAACTGGTAAATTTGAATTTTATAAGAAATCCCACTGTAAAAAATTGATAATTTCCATTTCATTGGAAAGCACGATATTCCTATCCTGTGTATAATTTCAGCTATCATAAGATTTTTATTTGTTCTTTAATCATTCACGAAACGAATTCATTGAAACGAATGCACTATGTCCCGTGGAACAATAATTACAACATTATATACACTAGGAAAAATAATAGACTGGCTTGAATGCCATAACCTGCTACTTAACTTCAAAAAATCCAATATAATTCAATTTCGACCTTTTCAAAAAATACCATTACATATAACTTATAACTACAATAATACTAAAATAGAAACTGTCAATTCAGCCACGCTACTGGGTATTGACATAGACACAAATTTAAATTGGAAAACACATATTCAAAAATTATCTAACAAACTAACCTCATTCTGCTACGCACTCTCCCATTTGAAAAAAGTCACGGATTTCAAAACTGCCCTTTCGGCTTATTACGCTTTTGCTCATTCTAGACTTACCTATGGAATCATCCTATGGGGAAATTGCACTGACATCGATCAGATTTTTATTCAACAGAAAAAATGTATTCGAATTCTAACTAATATTGATCAAATGGAATCGTGCAAACCGTATTTTATAAAACATGGTACACTCACACTAACATCAATCTATATATTAGAGGCATGTAAATTTGTCAGGACCCACGAAACCCTGTACTCCCCAGTTAAGACAATAAAAAGAAATAATCGTACCCAAAACCAACTAAAAAAACCCTTCTCAAAACTAAAATTACTCGCATCTGGACCCCACTTAATGGCAATTAAAATATTTAACGCTATCCCTAATGAAATTAAAAAAATTGAGACAAAGAATTCTTTTGCACAAAAACTAAAAAGCTTCCTCATTTCAAAAAGTTACTACAACCTTAATGATTTTTTCCAGGACAACAATGTTCTAATATTTTAGGCTCTTGACGTTAACGTCGACATCTCTATTACTTAAACTAATAATTAAGTAGACAATTGTAATTGTTATAAAACTTTCAGGCCCTCTGCAATTATATTGCCATGCCCTAACAGGGCGTCACAATAATTTAATAAGATCTTGTGTTACACGTGAGTATGTACTTCATTATTGTGATACTGCAAATAAATACTGAATACTGAATACTGAATACTGAAAAAGTCTTTCAGCACTATCTATAATTTATCATTCTATTTTATTCTAAGCTTTCATAGTTACTCTTTTCTCCGATTACACAGTATTAACAAAAAAATCAATTTTTTACTTTTTTTTTGTGTTAATTATGAGATTTTGGTACAAACGGCGATACATCAAGCTATACAAAAACCAAAATAAGCTGGCCGCGCGTAGGACGAGTAATGTATAACGTCACGCGGCCAGCTTATATTGGTTTTCTATAGCTTGATGTGTCGCCGTGTGTACAGTACACCCATCCTACCTTCTACCTATATTTCTTTGAACAAAAATTACAGGGAAAACAAATGAGACTGCCCCCCGCCCCCGCCCATACCGACCGGTTTAAAATCATAAGGCCTGTTCATAATCATAAATTTAAAAAAAAATTGTTTAAAGATTTAACATTTGATACATTTAAATGTAAACATTTATGAATAACAAATGTAGCATTTTTGATCGCAGCTGTAATGCTGATTTAATAATAATAAATTCTAATAAATATTAAAAAATATACTAACAATAACAAGCTACTAACAAGGCAAGGCAAGTAAAGTTGTAGGTACTTAGGTTGCTAATAATTAGGACGTCCTAAAATTCAAGGCGACTTACCTATCTATAACCAATATACACATTCTCGGTAGAGAATAGGTACATATGTTCCTTGATACACATTAATCTATGGTCGTTTCTAAAATACGTAGCATTTTTCGATTGATAACAGATTTTTAGTCATTACGAGCTTTTACCCGCGACTTCGTCCGCATAAATGATATACCAGATTTTAAGTCAGATGTTACGCTACCAAACAAAAAAGTTTCATCAAAATCGGTTCAGTAGTTTTTGCGTGATACTCGAACAAACAAACACCCAAACAAACAAACAAACAAACAAACAAACAAACAAACTAAATTCTTTTTTCAAAAATTTACAGTTTTATAATGAATGAATTGACATTGACTTTCGTGTGTGGTAGCTCTGGAAAATGCAAGGGATTAGATTCATGCTACAAACTTGTAGATTACTTTTTTACGAGAGAATTTTTCTTAAATTGTAGTTGGACGGGTTCCGCTAGAGACACAACTGAAAAGAAAATACCGTTAAAATATTATACTAGGGTCAGAAATTGCTTCATGGAAATCGTCAGAAAATCTGACATTAACTTCTCTGAAATGGAGTGCGAAAAGTTTTTGAAAGTGGTCATTAAAAATGCTAAGCCGAGATTGAGCAATAAAATTAATTCAGGAAGTAAAATCCGGAATAAGGTTAAGATAGTACAGTCACGGGCAATTGATGCTAAATCTTCAGGCCAGCAAAGGACTCCAGATGAAGCAAGTGATGAGCCAGTTCAAAATGAAGAACTTTTAGCTGAGCTTGGAGAAGATTATCAAGAAGCAGAAGTAGCTGATGCGCAAAGCAACGAAAATGCAGACGATAACGCAGAGGTCTAAATAACACAGAAAATTGTTATTTTAGCACTTAAAATTACTTCAGAACTTTTATACCTTTTCGGAGGAAATTTTAAAAAGCGAGATCAAAATGCAGCTTTTATTGATTCTCTTATAGGTAATTTTATGAGATAATTATGACATAATTACGATTATTATTCATCAAATATTAGTACTACAAAATATATTATAATGAACAGTGTCACGTCTGATGACTACAATTTGTTATAAATTTAATTATTAGACTATACTTAGGTATGTTTGAATTTTTATGATACAAGAATTGTGTTTTTGTTCGCCCTAGCGCCCTAGGTAGGGGTTGGAGTGTAATCATATTATTTATGTATTATTACAATCGACCAGTTTGAATCATGACCCAAGATCATGACCCATCGTAGAACCTTGTCACGAGAAAGGAAACAAAAGCAAATAGTATGCTGTGAAAAGGTTCTACGGTGCGTAATGATTCAAATTATGTCGATGGTACGCACGGCGACAGATGTGTCGATTGAGATATAAACTAGTAGTTATACCTTTTCGACCCAACTTATACTATGTATTTAAATTTATTTGAAATTATAAAATGTAATGTACACACGGCGACACATCAAGCTATACAAAACCAACATAAGCTGGCCGCGCGACGTTATACGTTACTCGACCTACGCGCGACCAGCTTATGTTGGTTTTGTATAGCTTGATGTGTCGCCGTGTGTACATTACATTTTATAATTTCAAATAAATTTAAATACATAGTATAAGTTGGGTCGAAAAGGTATAACTACTAGTTTATATCTCAATTTGCTAAGTTAGCATAGAATATGATTCGTCAGTATGGCTGAAAAATATATAACTCCTAGTTTATAATATTATTTCAATTTGCTAAGTAAGTATAGAATAAGAATTGACTAGTCAAGTCATGAATAGTCAAGATTCTAACGATTTAGCATGCCTCCAGGACTAGGAACTGAAAATCGTCAAATTTGCAAAAAAATCACACCAAAGTGAATTCGAATACTCCATCACATTTAAAAAAAATGGTAAGAAGCAAAAGTAGTTTCCCCGCAGCCTTACACTTTCTTACCGCTTAAAACAAAGAACCCCTTAGTTATTATGTAGATGGCTACCAATGCTGAATAGGAGGTCCTATTTATGAATAAAATAGCAATTTGACAAAAAAAAATCAATGCAGTGAAAACCTTACCTCAACCAACAATAATCAACTATGTCTTTTTTTTTGTGCCATCTTTGATAGGTTAAATCCGATTATCTTTTTTGTTACTCTTTTTTAGTTGCTTAACTACACGTAAATTTTATTCATGTATGGAACCACTAAGTCTGGGTCTCAAATTACAGGGCATTCCGCCAAAATTCTTTATTGACTTTTTGTCTGTCTGTTTGTTTGTGTGTTTATTTGTTTGATCGAGCATCACGCCAAAACTACTGAACCGATTTTGATGAAACTTTTTTTGTTTGATAGCTTATGATCTGACTTAAAATCTTGTATATAATTTACGCGGACGAAGTCGCGGGTGCTCGTTTATTCTAAGGAGGTTTTAAGACGTGGATCTGAGACGATGTACTCTATTAGAACGTTTGGTGTTATTATAAATCACCTTTAGTACGCGATTGTCTATATATTAACCACTAATAGGCCATTTATAGATAAAACAGGTTTCTAACAACTCGTAGGTATTACTTGGGCGGGCACGTGTCCACTCTAACAATGCAAGTGTACTTTATTGTAATTAGTCTAAGCTGTAAAAAGCCGCAAATTACAGGATCTAGCCGTTTGATATTTTACAATAATTAGTGATTGGAGTCTCCTTTTGAGCATGATAATGCGTGCGTTTAGTTCCTTTGTACATTCATAATAATTATATACTATACTGTATTGTATTGTATTGTATATCATTTATTTCAGACTTCTTTTGTCCATATGTGTTAGTAACAAAAATTCACTTATAACTATGTTAGTAGGCAGGATAACAATTGAAATTCCAAATACCTACAAACAAACACAAAACATATAAAATTAAATACAATTATAAACATGTCATATACAACGTGTTAATGAATTAACGCAAAACTAGAAAGTAGTTTGTTTAGAATCGAGAGGAGAGTCGAATTATCATGGTTTCAACATAGGTAATTTTTTTCAAAATATTAAATAATTTATTTGCAAAATTTAAAAATTTCTGAACATGATGTCAACCTACCGCACGGGCACACTCACCCTACTTACTACCAAAAAAAGATTATAAAAATGTTTCCATGAGTACGTTAGCGCTTTCTTTCAGTGCTGAAAAGATAACAAATCATTTTTGCCTCAACACTTAAAATGTGAATAACTTTAAATTTTAACTATCAAAATAATGAAATTATTGTTTCAGTCTAATTATTTTGTTATAAATCAGTTGGGGTGTATGAGGTTTTGCGCTAATTTATTAACACGTTGTATATATTTGAATATTTGTATTATATTGTGTTGGTTTTCCAATACTTAAAAATAAATAAAATAAAATATTGTTTAGTTAGCATAATATACAGGGTCTAAGAGACAGCCTAGCAAATACTGAAACGGTGAACTCAGACCATCAAACTGAACAACTTTCAGTATGGAGTCTACCTCAGGAAACGCGAAAAAAAATAAGCTGTCCCCACTGGCGGACTAAGGGGGGGGGCGGAGGGGCGGTCCGCCCCGGGCCCCCAGTCCTGGGGGGCCTCCGAATCTCGAGAAGAGAATCCCTTTTTAATCAAAACCAAAATAATGACGTTTATATACGTTTTATAGCAAGTAAAGACACAGTTTAGAGTTGGAGGCCCGGGCCTCAGGAGGCCAGAAGCAGAACAGGTTCTGAGACTGCAGTTTGAAGTTGGCGGCCCCGTACGTTAGTCATTGAAAGTCAAGAAATGAAATAGAGTCAAAAATACTGCGAATTTGTGAGCTCGCTTCGCTCGCTAAATCTTTTTCAAGTTTTTATACAGTTAGCATAATTATGAGTTCGCTTCGTTCGCTCCGGAGGCCCTGGCCTCCGGTACTGGGACTGCAGTTTGAAGTTGGAGGCCCCGTAAGTTAGTCATTGAAAGTCACAGAAGGAAATAGAGTCCAAAATATTGCGAATTTGCGAGCTCGCTTTGCTCGCTCAATCTTTTTCAAGTTGTTATGCAGTTAGCATAATTATGAGCTCGCTTCTTGAAAGGTCATTGTGGATGGAATTAGAATGTGTTTCGAAAATTTGAGCTTGCTTCGCTCGCTTGGTTTTTTTGATAGCTTTCTGTGCTTTGAGACTGAGTTCATGCTACCGAACGATTCTATAATTATGACTGGGTAGTCATAATTATAGAATCGTTCGCTCCGGTTTTAATTTTATACGTCAATAATAGTCAATATACTCACCTACTCTATTTCAAGATGAGCTCTACAATCGAGTTATTATAAGCATTATATTATAAGCTCATTTCAGCTATTTGTTTAATACATCAATCGCCTCGATTTCGGCATGAGCTGAAAAAGTCAAGTTATAATGAAGCAAAATCTCGAGCTCGCTTCGCTCGCTCCTGGCTAGACACATTGCACTAAAATCTTGAGCTCACTTTACTTGCTCCAGAATTCAGTGAAGTTTCGAGCTCGCTTCGCTCGCTCTTGGTTTTGGATGGTACCTATGTCTTTTCATAGTATACAGTTGCAGTTGCAGTTGCACTGTTGGTGTGCAGTTAAATCTTGAGCTTACTTTGTTCGTTCCAGATTTTAAGTCGTAAAAAAACTCGAGCTCGCTTCGCTCGCTCAATGATTTAAATCTTATTCCACTGATCTCATTATATTGCAGTAAAATTTCACTTAGCTTTGCCCGCTCCAGAATTCAGTGAAATCTCGAGCTCGCTTCGCTCGCTCTAGGTTTTACATTGTACGAATGTCAGGCTCGCTTGGCTCGCTCCGTGTTGTAGGACCTGGATCTCCCTGGGACAAAATACTTGCTACCTTTGCCTATGGAAGGAAGGGGCTCCGATGTTAAGTTTTTGCCATGGCTCGAAAGAATTGTAGATATCAATTTCTGGAAAGACCGGGGGCCTCATTTAGTTTTGCCGCCCCGGGCCTCCGGCGGGCTTAGTCCGCCGCTGGCTGTCCCGTATATTTTAGTAGGTAGGTAGGTACAACAGTTTTGTATGGGACAGCAGATTTTTTTTTGCGTTTCCTGAGTTAGGCTCCATAGTGAAAGTTGTTCAGTTTGAAGGTCTGAGTTCACCGTTTCAGTATTTGCTAGGCTGTCATTTACACCCTGTAGGTATACTATTACCTATTCTGTGACCATAGAATGACCCTGCATAAGATAGTTTATGACATCGAACAACAATAAAATAAAAAATAAAAAAATAATAAAAAATATAAAAAAAACATTTAAATATTCTTTACACACAACGCAAAAGTCATAACATATGCAAGCAACCTAAACTTCCTTCTTCTTCCCTACTTTTGGTGCTCAACAAAACAACTATCTTGCTCCATATTTATACAATAAATTAAATAAAACCCTTGTAGTTGGGTTGTTTAGATCGAAAAACAGCTCAAGTTTGCAATTTTTGATAAAAGCAAACCACTTGGCATGGGTGTTCCTTAGGTCAATAGAAGCCGATTAAGATCGGTAGGCCGCGGGAGTCCCCCCTCTGGTCCGGTAGGGGGGGGTTCAAAGATGCGCTCCGACCGGCCACATTCCACTACTAATAACAGAATTAGTTTCGATAGTAGGTCAAGTTTGGTATCGTTTTCGGATAAATTGAGGGTGTACAATTCGTTTCTGATATAAAAAATGGTAGTATGTAGAATGGTTTTTGAGATATTTAAAAAAAAATCGAAATCGCGAGTAAAAATTTATTCTTCAAGCCATCGTAATTGTTAAAGGGGCTTCATTTTTGGAACACAAAAAATATTCCATAATAGCCTGTTTAATACAGATTATGAAAAATATAACTTATTAGCATCTCTTCATACAAAAACTAGTAGAAAATTTTTTTTGAAGGTCGCGCGCCGCTTGCATTTAATTCACTCGCTATGTTATGACGAGCACACGATGTTGCTACTGAGAACATAAATTCAGATAAAAATTATTTAGAATAGTGGATTAGGATCGGCTAAGCAAAATGAGCCTTGATTTTTACTCCCTAGGGGTTCAATTTCGGGACATACCTTCTCCGTAAGCCTGCAAAATCGTAACGTACTCGGTTATTTTACAGCCTGCCAGTTTAGAACTATAATACTATTACCTATTCTGTGCTAATAGGTCAAGTTTGATATCCTTTTTGAGTAATTTTAGGCTAAAGAATGTATTTTTGATGTCAAAAGTAGTGATCGGTGAAGCAGTTTTGGAGTTATTTTTAAAATAATATATAAATTTCTAGTTTTTTCCTTTCTTCGTAATTGTTAAAGAAGCCGAAATTGTACATAGGTATCTATAGCTATAAAAATACTTGAGGAATGCTTGTACACAGATATATTAAAAATCTATTTTTATCAAGATATTGCAATAAAATGTATGTTAACACCGCGCAAGTTATTATTTTTCACCACATTTAATCACCATCCATACCTCAACTTGTAATGAATGATTATAATTGTATGAATGTAAAATCTATTTAAAATCATAATAATAGTAGACTCGGATGAAGCTATTTTTCTTTATTACACTCGTTTTTATCCTTAAGTTAGGGGTACATTGGTACCTACGCTACGGCCGAATATTTTACTATTCTCAGTTCGGATGTCTTCAGTTTTTTGTAGGCAGTGTCCGGGGTGTGGCATGGGTTTATATTAGATGTTACCATTTATCGAGTTTAGGTTTGGTTAATGATGAATGTTTGTATGTGTTTTTTTGAAATGCTTACAATATTTTTATTTTACAATCTGAATTCAGATTTTAATCTAACTAGCTTTCATAATTCATTCAGAATGAATGAAAAAAGGCTTACGAATGAAATTTATCGAGCACAGGTGAGCGGAAGTGTTGGGAGAGGCCGTCCGAGGAAAACATACCACGATCAAATCAATGATCTTTTCCGAAAAGGACAAGTGCGTAGCACCCTCAATCGACGGAAGTGCATGAAAATATGTATGATGTCAATGAGGCTAAAGAAGAATGTCAGAGTCGTAGCGTGTGGCGGTCCGTGCTCTCTGCCTACCCCCTTGGGAATAGCGTGAGCTTATGTATGTATGTATGTATGTAGCTTTCATAATTTCATAGTAATAAACTTAGATACCATAATATTTACTAGCTCGAATAAATCGGAAATACAAAAACAAACTATTTAACACAAGTTTGTATGTCTTGAAGAAGTTTAACTAAGAAAAAGAAAACAATCTGCTTATATTATGATAAATTTAAGCAGATTTTAAATTCATAATATAATGTCCAGTTGAAGTGTGGATCGTCGGCGTCGGTTGAAATGAAAGGGGTGAAAATACTAACTTGCGCGGTGTTAACATTTATTTTTCTGCAATACTTATCTCGATAGAAATGGTTCTAAAAAGTTATATTTTTATTAAATCTGTGTTAAACAAGCATTCATCAAGTATTTTTTTATAGCTATGTACAATTTCGGCTTTTGTAAAAATTACAAAGACTCAAAAGACAAAAATCTAGAATTTTTATATTATAAAAATAACTCAAACTGCTTCACCAATGGTTCTAAAAAGATAGATTCTATAAAAGACTTTTGATATAAAAAATGAATTCTTTATCCAAAAATTACTCAAAAAGGATATCAAACTTGTCCTATTAGCTAAACTGGCAGGCTGTAAAATTACCGAGTATGTTACGATTTTGCAGGCTTACGGAGAAGGTATTTCCCCAAATTGAATCCCTAGGGTGTAAAAATCAAGGCTTATTTTGCTCAACCGATCCAAACCCACTATTCTAACCAATTTTTAGCTTAATTTACGTTCACAGTAGGAACGTCGGGTGCTCGTCATAACATAGCGAGTGACAAAAAATTAAACGGCGCATGACATTCAAATTTTTTTTCTACAATTTATTGTATGAAAAGATGGTAATAAGTTATATTTTTCATAATCTGTATTAACCGGGCTATTATGGCGTATTTTTTGTGTTCCGAAAATGAAGCCCCATTAATAGTTATGATGACTTGAAGAATAAATTTTTACTTGCGATTTCGATTTTTTTTTAAATATCTCAAAAACCATTCTACATACTACCATTTTTTATATCAGAAACGAATTGTACACCCTCAATTTATCCGAAAACGATACCAAACTTGACCTACTATCGAAACTAATTCTGTTATTAGTAGTGGAATGTGGCCGGTCGGAGCGCATCTTTGAACCCCCCCTACCGGACCAGAGGGGGGACTCCCGCGGCCTACCGATCTTAATCGGCTTCTATTGACCTAAGGAACACCCATGCCAAGTGGTTTGCTTTTATCAAAATTTTACTCACTTGTGCCTAAACGCCTCTACTATTGATTTCTATCCACTTAACAAAAATGCATGTAAATTCCATATTAAAATTACTTACTTAACCCTTTGTTGGCAATGTCTAAAATCTACGTCTATAGACGTTCTTTTATTTTATTCTTTCTGTCAGTGCCGTCTTTTAGGTTTTTCTCTTGTTTTTCTCAAGTTTTCCCAACTTTACACACATATTTCATAACGCAAATTGTAGCTAACTAAGCCACAAAGCAAATGATTCATCAATCGTTTACCATAAACATTTGAATGTTGAAATAATTTTATGAGTCATGGACTCATGGTTCAGTGATCTTACTCCAGTTATTTTTCTTGAATTTTCTATTACTGTCATCATCTATTACTGTAACCAGCTATAATCTGCATCCCACGCAAAAAAATTTAAAACTTCGTTCTGCTGGAAACTGGAGAACGATTTTAAAATAGAAAAAAAATGTATTTGAAAGTAAGAAAATATTACATTTTGTTTAAAATTAATTTGACTGACAACCCCTTAAAGCCTCAGTATAAAATCTAGTTGCATCATGCTTAGACCAAATCATGCGTAAAATTAAACTATGAACATAATAAAAAAAACAAATGAACATACCTTCTTTCTAACTACCTACCCCGTATGGGACTACAGTCGTGAAGTTCATGTACGTGTTCATATCATACAAAAGGTCAACACGAAATAGGTAAAAAAAAAACTAAATGGACTTTGTTTTTAATTTGTTGTTAATTAAAAATCTACAGATTCAAAAATAACATTTATGAATAATTCCAGAATCTTTATTGACTTGCCAGCGCCAGAAACTTTACGAAGCATTCGAAATGTTGAAACTAGATGACTTTGAGACGAGAATAGTTGTTTATCATCCCTAAATAAAGCCAAGGTTCAGTTATTATTAGCAAATTAATAACGGAAACTTAACAATATAAACGCTTTACTGGAAGATTCGACCCCTTGTCATTGAAACTAAAAGGGTGGAAACTTCGAGTAGTTCCATTGATTGCCCCGCTTTTGTGGATGAATCGAGGAATGTAAACAAATCGCTCCTTCTCTTTTGCGCAGGTAGATGATGGCTTGTGTGTGCTTGTGTTGCACTCTGGCATTTTCTAGACTCAGTAATACCAGGGGTAAGAGAAAAATTTCGTGAAAAATTTTGTTGATGCAATGTTAAGTAAAATTGCAGGTAGGTATTTCATGTGTTTTCGTGGTGGGACCATTCTGGTTGGCGTGGAAATGATGAGGCCTACACCCAGCAGTGGGGTTTGCCGGGTTGATGATGACAATGAATGTATTTTCATTATAATAATAGAAAGTCGTTTTTTTTCAGAAACAAACATAATTGACTATTGTGTGAATTTGTGTGTGTTGTTTATTGATAAAGTAATAAAATTATTATTTAATCTGGTAATTATACATTCAGTAATTTTTTAAGTCTTAATGTTCGCAGTTACCTACTTGTGTAGGAAGGAATATACTATAAACATAATAATAAAGTAAACAATAAAAAATCGGCTAAATTTAGAAATAAATGTAATTATGTCATCTTAATAGAACTTATCCTAATAATATATCAATAAATTATATTTTTTATTTAACACTTTATTTATTAGACAATAGTAGTACCCTAAGTGAAGAAGACTTTTGGGTTTGTATCATAAAAATTGTTTCTAACCATTTTCCTGTTTTATTTCTCTTATAACATAAAAACCAAAATATATGAGTATCATCTAATAATTATACCCAAAAAGACGCAAAAACTCCGCCACCCTAACCTCATTTCCATATACGCCGCCACCCATGTCTTTTATCGAATACTGCGCTCTGATTGGTCGACGCGTCTGCGGCTTCTAGAACACTCTACCGCTGCGACGTTCTGGTTGGTCGGTTTGAGAATCTTTTGGAACATTCTCGAATCCCATTTGTTAAAATATATAAGCCGGCTGGCGGCGCGGGAACTCATACTTATTTGAAACGCGAAACAAAGCAGACGAGAAACTCAGAGTTCGGAGTATAATCCGAAGCGATTTAACAAGTGATATTCTTAACAAGTGATATTTTTCAACAATACATTTTACATCAGTGAATAAATAAAAACGAGAAAATGCCAGCTATTGGAATCGATCTTGGTACCACCTACTCCTGCGTTGGAGTATGGCAACATGGAGGAGTGGAGATCATCGCCAACGACCAGGGCAACAGAACAACACCATCGTATGTCGCCTTCACCGACAGCGAGCGACTAATCGGCGATGCAGCTAAGAACCAGGTCGCCCTCAACCCCAGCAACACAGTCTTCGATGCTAAGAGGCTGATTGGACGCAAGTTTGACGACCAGAAAATCCAACAGGACATGAAACACTGGCCTTTTAAGGTAATCAGCGACTGCGGTAAACCGAAAATCCAGGTTGAGTTCAAGGGAGAAGTTAAAAAGTTTGCGCCCGAAGAAATTAGCAGCATGGTGTTAACGAAGATGAAGGAAACTTCAGAGGCGTACCTAGGAACTTCAGTTCGCGATGCCGTCATCACCGTACCAGCTTACTTCAACGACTCTCAACGTCAAGCGACTAAAGATGCTGGTGCCATTGCGGGTTTGAACGTTCTCAGGATTATAAACGAACCCACAGCAGCTGCCTTGGCTTACGGCCTTGACAAGAACCTGAAAGGTGAACGCAATGTCCTCATCTTCGATCTTGGCGGAGGAACCTTTGACGTATCTATCTTGACCATCGATGAAGGATCGCTATTCGAAGTGAAGGCCACCGCTGGAGACACCCACCTTGGAGGCGAGGACTTCGACAACAGATTAGTCAACTTCCTAGCTGATGAATTTAAGCGTAAATATAAGAAAGATTTGAAATCAAACCCACGCGCATTGCGACGCCTCCGCACCGCCGCCGAGCGAGCCAAGCGCACTTTATCATCGAGCACCGAGGCCACGATTGAGATCGATGCCTTATATGAAGGTGTTGACTTCTACACGAGATTATCCCGCGCCAGATTTGAAGAACTGAACGCTGATCTGTTCAGAGGTACTCTTGAGCCCGTAGAAAAAGCTCTGAAAGATGCGAAAATGGATAAAGGTCAGATCCACGACGTCGTACTTGTCGGCGGTTCGACCCGTATCCCAAAAGTCCAGAATTTGCTTCAGAACTTCTTCTGCGGTAAGAAGCTGAATCTCTCCATCAACCCTGACGAAGCAGTGGCTTACGGTGCAGCAGTACAAGCGGCTATCCTCTCCGGAGAAAGCGACTCGAAGATCCAGGACGTCTTACTCGTCGACGTAGCTCCACTATCTCTTGGCATCGAAACAGCCGGAGGAGTAATGACGAAGATCGTCGAACGCAACTCCAAGATCCCATGCAAACAGTCGCAGACATTTACAACTTACTCCGACAACCAGCCAGCCGTCACCATCCAAGTCTACGAAGGCGAGCGTGCGATGACGAAAGACAACAACTTACTTGGCACGTTTGACTTGACCGGTATCCCACCAGCGCCGAGAGGAGTCCCAAAAATCGATGTCACCTTCGACATGGACGCTAACGGTATCCTCAACGTATCAGCCAAAGAGAACAGCACTGGTAGAAGCAAGAACATTGTAATCAGAAACGACAAAGGCCGTCTATCTCAAGCCGAAATCGACAGAATGCTATCCGAAGCTGATAAGTACAAGGAAGAAGATGAGAAGCAAAGGCAGAGGGTCGCATCGCGTAACCAGCTAGAATCTTACATCTTCAGCGTAAAACAGGCACTAGACGATGCTGGTGACAAACTTAGTGAGGAAGACAAGAGCGCTGCAAGGCAGCAGTGCGAGGAAGCGCTGAAATGGCTGGATAACAACACCTTGGCTGAGCAGGAGGAATATGAGCACAAGTTGAAGGAAATCCAGAGGGTGTGCTCTCCCATCATGAGCAAAATGCATGGCGCGGGCGCAGGAGGAATGCCCGGTCAGCAAAGAGGAGGTCCTACAGTAGAAGAAGTCGATTAAGTTAAAAAAATAATTTAGTTGATTTGATTTGTAAATAACAGTGATATTAATTTTAAGACTGATAACTTATTTTTTGATTCAACAGATGATCATAAGTTGGTTTTACTTTTAAAGAATTAAGTTCCTTCAATAAATTTTATTTTAATGTTATTTGTGTGTTTTATTGCCGAGTTCATTAATGTTAATAATATTAAATTCAACACGACACACTGCTATAAATTCCACTCAGATAGGAAAGTCTTAAAATTTAAACAATAGAAGAATCTCAAAACAATGTTGCCAATAAGAGTATATATTGGATTCAAATATCAAAATAAAACACATTACTTCAGTAATTTATTCAAAGCATTCAATGAAGGTACCTTAATCAAAAATCACTGTGCAACACACAACATTACAACACACAAATTATGCACGCAAATCTGCAATAAACCACATGAAAGTAAAATTATAAATTGTGCTAAAGCGGCTTTATGCTTTGTGCCTCATTAGTTTTTCCAACTGCACACCTAAAAGTAATTTGTTAGTTACAGCAAAGTATCTGACCACCCCGTCAGGATATATGGTCATGAATTTGCACTTCTGTAATGCCCGGGCACGTAATCGCTCATCGTGAATATTATTCATACAAAATTTTTGTATTAACCGGGAATCAAACCCAGAACGAAACGATACGCAGCAAGGCACTGTCTACTAAACCATAGGTTGAATCCAACTTTTAATTCTATTTGCGTTTACTTGTACAGAGGGCGCGGTCGCCGCTTCAACACTAACGCCATCTATTATTAATTCCGCGTATTATTTCTTTTAGTGCTCGTGGTGCGATCGTGTGGGGCGTTTCGTTGTGAAATGTTTGAATTTAGCTAGCATTTGAACATAGATGGCAACAGTAGAGTATAATATGAATCGTGCTGGTGTTCAGCAGAGGTGCGATTTTTGAAAATCATACGAGCGGCTTGGCAGTAGAAAATATCAAAATTACTATGGAGATTATGCATCCTTCTACTGCCAAGTCGCTTGTATGATTTTCAAAAATCGCACTTCCATTCTCCAAGCTAACCGAGAAAAAGAGTGCGATTTTTGAATCTCATTCGCTGAGTTCAGCAGTTGAAAATGTCAAAATTACTATGGAGATATCTGGGGGCACGGCAGTGCCCCCGCCAAGTCGAGCAAATGCATCTTTCTACTGCTGATTTGACTTTCAAAAATCATACTTCAGTAGTGCGATTTTTGAAAGTTAAATCAGCAGTAGAAAGATGCATATCTCCATAGTAATTTTGACATATCTAATCCGGGGTGGTCAGAAACGATAATAAGATTGTTATAATTTTCTTGCATGTTCTTCGTTTATTTTTCTGCGTCAGAGTTTCGATTAAATTCATCATTTAGTTCGCTAGTGGAACATAGAATCAGTATGTAGGTATAATTTATTTTGAATATGACGAAAATATTGCACTTTTATCTCACGAATGTAATTTAAACGTAACCGTGATATCAAATAGGCAATCAATAAAATAATCTTGCTTGACTACCGAATATTTGAACATCGTCCGACGTTTTATGACGATTAATAAAACGATGATGTGAAAAATATCAGATGATCTTATCAGTCTAGTAGAGAGAACTGAGGGGAAACAAAATATTGAAATAAAGCTTATTAACCGACTTCAAAAAAGGAGGAGGTTTCTCAATTCGACCGTATATATATACAACGTGTTAATGAATTAACGCAAAACTAGAAAGTAGTTTGTTTAGAATCGAGAGCAGAATCGAATCGAATTATCATGGTTTCAACACAGGTAATTTTTTTCAAAATATTAAATATTTTTTTATAAAAATTTTAAATTTTCTGAACCCGATGTCAACCCACCGCACGGGCACACTCACCCTACTTACTACCGAAACAAGGTTCTTAAAATGTATTCATGAGTACGTTAGCGCTTTCATTCATAGCCGAAATGATACCAAATCATTTTAACCTCAAAACTTAAAATGCGAATAACTTTAAATTTTAAGTATCAAAATAATGAAATTATTGTTTCAATCTAATTATTTTGTTATAAATCAGTTGGGGTGTATGAGGTTTTGCGCTAATTCATTAACACGTTGTATACAGGGTGTACAATAAAATGGGACAGCTACTCAAAGGGGTGCTTCAGACCATCAAACTGAACAACTTTCTCTATGGGACCAATATCGAAATCGCGAAAAAAAAATCCGCTCTCCCATACAAAACTGCAAACATAACTCGACTGAAATGTATGGGACAGCAGATTTTTTTTTCGCGATTTCGATATTGGTCCCATAGAGAAAGTTGTTCAGTTTGATGGTCTGAAGCACCCCTTTAAGTAGCTGTCCCATTTTAATGTACACCCAGTATATATTTTTTTTATGTGTGTTCGCGGATAACTTCGTCGTTTATGAACCGATTTCGATGATTCTTTTTTTGTTGGAAAGGAGATATCTCAAGAGAGGTCCCATGATAAGGAAACCAGGATCTGATGATGGATCCCAGAGATATCGAGGGGAAGTTTCGAAAATCGTAGTGCCGACTAGTGCGTTTGTTAATTTAAAGTACTACTATTAAATCGAACTAATGAATTCACCACTGAAAATTGTGAAATAAACAAAATTTTAACAAAAAAATTAAAACCGCCTTCAAAAAACTATAAAGTTAAAAAATAATATTGCAGCCGATGACTTTTTCGTTCGCATCATAAGAACATTAATTTGTTTTATAGAAGTCGGTGTCAAGCCAAGCCAAGCCAAAAAATGCAAGCCCTGTCGCGAATCGTACCGGCTTGACAGCGACTTCAATAAAACAAATTAATGTTATTAATTAATGTTCTTATGATGCGAACGAAAAAGTCATCGGCTGCAATATTATTTTTTAACTTTTTAGTTTTTAGAAGGCGGTTTTAATTTTTTTGTTAATTATTAATTAGTTTATTTTGTATGATTTATTTATGACGCAATTTGCACAAAGTAGGTACCATGAGCTTTTTAAATGCTTACCATTTTATGATATTTCGATAGAAACATAAAATATTGAAAAAAAAACGGCCAAGTGCGAGTCGGATTACTCGCACACCGAGAGTTTCGTGCCACCACCACACCAACTTACAAAAAAAAATTTGTTTTTTCCGGGCCAGCCTTAGATATCTGATAACTTGATAATATTTAATGTAAGTAATCAAAGTTTCTGAATACCAATCAAAGTTTCTGAATTTATTGTCGGACGTCTATTGCCGTATACGGCAATAGACGTCCGACAATAAATTAATAAATTAATGACGTATCAGGTTTACGGGTTAAAAAAAGTTTAATAAGAATTCCGTCGAGTTAACTGAATTTCAAAATACTACGACTGTGTTTCCAAATCGGGGTATTCAGAAACTTTGATTACTTACATTAAATATTATCAAGTTATCAGATATCTAAGGCTGGCCCGGAAAAAACAGATTTTTTTTTGTAAGTTGGTGTGGTGGTGGCACGAAACTCTCGGTGTGCGAGTAATCCGACTCGCACTTGGCCGTTTTTTTTTTTCAATATTTTATGTTTGTATGTTTTTTTCTTGAAACAGAAAGGTTCAAGGTCAGAAAACATGTCCAGACCCTCTAGCATGATTTCTCTACATACGCGCGACTCGGTCTTTTTCCATATCTACTACCCGCCATCCACGGAAGCATAAGCATATGCTCACGACTATGTGCCCCGAGGGGGTAGTCAGAGATATTCTGAAACCTCAGAACATCCACGTTTCACTAATAGTACCGAAACTCTGCCCAGTGTGACGGGGAGTGAGCCCGTCGCCACTAACATGCAACGGCAAGTAGGGTTTTCTTTTTATTTATTGTGGCGAAGGTGAGTCGCGTGCGAGTCGAGATATCATACTAGCCCTACAATTCACTATCTTTAGTACCTATACCTACTTAGTTTTTCTTATCAATCCCTGGTGGTTTTAAACAAATCTACTAAAGGACATAAAAACCTTTTCTCGGCATTATAATGCACTGATAAAGATTTACGATTAACTTGTCATCGACGGAACGACGGACGGAGATATCAATATCCTAAATCATAAATCAATGTTGAATACCGATAATAATTATTACTTTTTCTTTAATGATTAAAGAGTTCCAAAAATATTCATGCAAAATAATAATTACCTACCTGTTAGGCTATTACCTATGAACATTAATTTGTTGTTCTCGCAAAAAAAAATCATAACTAGGCGGTTAATGGAAAGTCTTATTATTAAAACCCTTTCTATTTTAAGAGATAATATTAAAATGTATTTATTACTAATATTTAATATTTATTCCAATTAAAAGCACAATATATCAAAAATAATCCAATCCGCAACGCAGGCTTCGTCATATTGGCTCAAAGGTCCCAAAGATGCTGGCCGCATTGCCCCTCTGGCTGGCCAGAGAAATTCTCTGCACCAGATAGATAATATTGCTTCAACTCGTTGAAATTACCTATATTTTTGTAGTACCTACCTATGGGCATCTAGTAGTAGTTCGGTATCGATCGAACCTTTGAGACTTTTTATGTCTCAGTAGTTTGGGACCGAACTTTTGCCTTGACTGTTTTTACCCGACTGCGCGACGCAAAGGAAGGATAATTGTAGGGATAATCAGATTATTAGGTAGGTACCTAAACTAAACCACCCATAGAGATGTTAAAGCCATGGTTGAGGTGCTGGAAGCCGAAGGTGAAAAAGTTGGTCTTAGAATCAGCCGGGAAAAGACAGAATATCTTCTTATGAAAAGATACAAAGATCGGAGAGTCAAAAGAAGGGACCTCAACGTCAATGGCACAATATATAAAGGAGTAGACCAATTTAAATACCTTGGGTGCACTGTAACAGACTCTAACCAACGAGAAGAGGAGATAGACATCCGAGTACAAAATGCCCTAAGATGCGCCGCAGCCCTTCATAAGGTCTTAGTGTCTAAACTATTAAGCAGACCGACTAAGATACGTGTGTACAAAACTGTCATTAGACCGATTTTAATAATAATAATAAATGTATTTATTCAAATAACCATGATTGATTTTGTTAGTAACACACTTATGTAAACTATGTTAGTAGGTGCTTAATATTCAAATTACAAATGTTCAATGTCACATAAATTTACACAATACAATTAAATTAAATTAAATACAATTAAATTACATTCCATTCCATTCCATTCCATTCCATTCCATTTCCATTAATGTACGGATGCGAAGCCTGGACACTGACATTGAAAGAGGAAAATAAGCTTTTAGTGGCTGAACGGAAAATTTTCCGGAAGATTCTGGGACCGACTAAGAACGAAGATGGGAGTTGGCGCATAAGGAAAAATAGGGAAATAGAAGACCTAGTTTCCACTCCCAACATACTAGGAGAGATAAAATCTGCTCGACTGCGCTGGCTCGGGCACATAGAACGGATGGGGGAAGATCGTGCGGTGAAGAGAGCGTATCTGGGGCGACCCTCTGGGCGTCGCCCGGTGGGCAGGCCTAGGTATCGCTGGATAGACCAGATTACCAAGGATCTCGAGGAGCTGGAGGTGCCCAACTGGACTGAGATGGCACAGAAAAGAGATGAATGGCGTGCTTTGTTGTCGGAGGCCAAGACCCACTTCGGGTCCCTGAGCCAGCATAGTAAGTAAGTAAGTAAGTACCTAAACTAAACTGATTTCAGTAGTTATGGGACCAACATGAAAATCGCGAAAATACTTACTCATCATCCGTCCCATACGTTTGAGTCGGGCATGTTTGCAGTTTGATCGTCAGTATATTAAGAAGGACCCTGGCCCTGTACCCGGACTTTAGATTTTCGATATATCGCCACTGTTTCGGTCCGCGCTTCATTGTAATAGAGTTGACATTGGAACGAAAACTGTCACGCAATTGCGAAGTTCGAATGTGCGGAATGTTGTGGAATGTTCGGAATGTGCTGTGTAGTTCTGTACGATCATATTTACTACACAGTCAAAAGATTCTTTAGTGGCCCGAACTACTGGGACAAAATAAAAGTTGGGTTCCGAACTAGGTACTGAAACAACAAAAATTGTCTCAAAGGTTCGGTCCCAAACAACTACTAAAGTAATCCCCGAACTACTGAAACAAAATTTCAAAAGTCTCAAAAGTTGGGTACCGAACTACCAAGACTAGACGCCTATGGGTAAACTACGACACTTTCCTAAAACTTAGCCCTAGGAAACTTTCTCACTCAGATTTTTCACAATCATTCATCATCGTTATCAGTTTTATCACCAAGCATCACAGTCCAAGATTTATTGACACGGCCTTGTACAGCGACCAAGGTGATTCACTTAAAAATAAAACTTTTAATATCGTCTTGAGTGCGACATACTTATTTACGTCAAATCCCTCTGCTCACTCGTCCCAGGGAATGACCTTTCTTCAAACGGACGTAGTAAATCTACGCATCTTGAAAAAACTATAAGGCGCAGGCCAGAAAGAAGGGACGTGGGACGAGGAGGACGGGGCTTTGACGCGGATAGTTTCATACAAAATGTGTAAGTGCCAGATCATAATTAGATATCATATCAGCCGATGGACGTCTACTGCTGGACATAGGCCTCACCCAAGGATCGCCACAACGACCGGTCCTGCGCTGCGCTCATCCAACGGGTTCCCGCCGCCTTCACCAGGACATCGGTTCACCTTGTGTGCTTTTCGGTACGCAGCCACTCGGGAACTGTTCGACTCCATCGGCCAACGGTTCTGCGAGTAAAGTGCCTATTGCCACTTTAGTTTTTTTTTTTTTTTACGCTCACAGGCACATACATTGTAATGATCCCAAGAAAGCACTATTTATAGGCTGTTTATTATGGAAACCATACAACAACGGCACAAACATATAAACATCCATGACCGAACCGGGATTCGAACCCAGGACCCTGGTTGGGCAGTCCGGCGTGGTAACCATTACACCAACCGGGTCGTCTTAGTTTAGCAATTATTTGGGCTATATCTAGTTATTTTGCGAATCTCTTCATTTCTAATTCGATCTCGCTGGGAAACTCCGAGCAAAGCCCTCTCCAGGGTGACTTTTAGCCTTTTTATGAGGCCTTGACCAGACCTCGTCCTCGTTTCACGTCCCTTTTGTCTGGCCCGCGCCTTATGTGTGGAGATCTACAGATACAGAGTGAAATTGATATCATTAGCAGCCTTTTAAACTAAGATTCTACCCATCAAACTGAACAACTTTTACTATGGGAGCAAACCGATCGGAGCAACAAAAAAATCAGCTGTTCCATACTAAACTGCAATGCCTACGCGACACTAATGTATGCAACAGCAGATTTTTTTTCGCTACGATCTATTTGCTCCCATACTAAACGTTTTTCAGTTTGATGGGTAGACTCTTAGTTTATTAGGATGCCAATGTTATCAATTTCACCCTATCAATTCCACCTTCTTAATATGCCGACACTTTTTTTCAGGGGATGAGCAGACCGTTAAACTGGACAACTTTCTTCTTGGCACCAACACCAACATCGAAATCACGAAAAAATATTAGCTGTCCCATACAAAATTGCAAACCTAGGTACTCGAGCCAACTGTATGGGACAGCTGATTTTTATTTCGCGGTTTCGATGTTGGTCCCATAGAGAAAGTTGATGGTCTGATCATCCCCTTAAAAAAGTGTCAGCATATTAAGAAGGACCCTGTATACTTAAGTTGTATTTATATCAGTACTTCCCTCCATTGTAAATGATTATCACGGTCTTAGCGATTACCCAACAAGCCTGTTCCCTGAAACAGGAAGTACTGCCTCCAAGTATAATGTTTCACGTGGTTATGTCAACATAAAACGTTTCAATTGCATTTCAAACAAAGAATCGAATGTTATTGTCTGCGGACATATCCATTGTTTCAGTGTCGCCGTTAATTGTGCGATATGGTATTTTGCGAAATGTCTGAAGGTTTCTCTGTAATTAATGTTGGTTTACAGTTGCTCTGTTTATTAAACACGAGCATTTACCCGAGACTTCGTCCGCATAAATTATATACCAGATTTTAAGTTAGATCATAAATTCATAAGCTATCAAACAAAAAAAGTTTAATCAAAATCGGTTCAGTAGTTTTCGCGTGATGCCCGATCAAACAAACAAATACACAAACAGACAGACAAAAAATCCAAAAATTTGTGATTTGGAATTAGGGACACCTAAAAACCATACCGTAATCTTTTTTTTTGTAAATATCTTCAATGTACAGAACAGACACACTATGACAATAGTTTAGATTAGGTACAGGGAAAACTTCAGACAATTGGCATGCAACCTTAGCTTGACTCATTCTGTTCGACTCAGTAACTGAGCTTTTATAGGTGAATGAACCAAACAGAGGAATAACCACGCAAACCAGTGGACGTCGCATGATGCGCTGGATATTATCACGCCTTTTATCTCGTTCGTTCGCGCACAAATAGAATGGGATCGAGCTAAGACGTGATAGCGCTATAATATATCACGCTCTGCCATGCTACGGCCACTGACGGTCTAGAATTGCAGCAGCGCAACATAGTGCAGTCGCGCCTTAGATCGATGCGAAAGAAAAGGCGCGACAAAGCTTTCTGGTGCTGCATGGCTAGCATGCCACCCACGACAAAGAGTTTAAACGAGAAAAACGTCACGCGTGCTCTATTCTGACATACGGAAAATAATATAGATGGAGGCACATCCCGATTTTTATCGTTTTCTCGGGGGTGGCATGCGAGGCCTACTGGTAGGACTATATTATTTGTGAAAAATTATGACGATGATCGATTGATTTCGAATCGATGTGTTTTTTGACAGATATTTCACAAGTGTGCTGATGTAGAATGTTTATTGGAAAAATACAATTTTACAAAATTTTACAACTGAAAACAGTTTCTCCAGATGACTCTAGAATCAATAACATTTCATATTTGTAATAATATCAAATGGGTAAAAAAGAATCCACCATTTCAGACAACATTATTGCCGCCCGCCCGCCCCCATATACCCCAACCAGACACTTGACGAAATGCCAAATAACGCTAAAATGACTGCAACATACACAAACATACAAAATGTCATACATACATCAGAACTCGAATGTCTATTTCTAGAAACAACACGCTGAAAGATTTTGGCGCGCTCGCAAACTCACCAAAACCAATGTTGTTTTCAGTACACTTCTGTTATCCGCTCAAAACAGATCGTGCTCACTAAAGTCGTGATTATACTGATTACTAATCAGTCCTTTATCTTTTACACTCGGCCATTTTTATAAAGGACGTCTACGAAGACAGGTGTGCGAAATGATAAATCCATAAATTGTCGCAAAAGTTTTTCTCCGTGTGAAATGTTTTAGTGAAAGTGTGAAATGGAGGACCCAACGAGTGAAGTGAAAAAGAAAAGTTACGCGCCTTTGTTGCGACAAGTACGTTGTTTTGAAAGTTATTTTTAATTAAGTACCTTAGTAGTTTTAGTTTTCTTGGGTGGGTCATTGTCTCACTGAGCTTGATTTGCGATCAAGGGGAGGAGATTTAGGTAATAATCATTCTGACTAAAGTTTTGTCAAGACTTGAAAACAGATAAAATCTTTTGACGACGCGACGGTTGGTGTTAGTTACCTACCAAGCCGAGCCAAACCAGAGGTCCTGGGTTCAAATCCCAGTTCCATCATGGACGTTACATGTTTGTGCCGTTCGTTGTTGTATGGTTTCCATAATAAAAGGGGCTCGGCCTGCGGCTCGCTTGGCGGCAGACTGGCCCCGGAGACCAGGTCCACCAGGCTTCCAGGGGGGACGCTTCGGAGCTTCGCTCCTACGCGTAGCTCGGCGTTCGGCCTCGCGCTCGCTTAATGTTTGGAAACGTTACAATGTAACATTCCTGAAAGTGGGCTAGAGTTTTATCTCAGCGAAACCAAGACTAACCAAGTTTATACACGATGTCAGGGTAAACAGTTGAGGATTATTGTTCTGTACCCATGATACTGAATAACGTTCCCTAAGAATCCTATAGGAAATTCCCAAAAAAAAAAACGCTCTTTCCATACTAAATCATTGCCAATTTCCTATTTTCCTTACTAAATCATTCAAAACCGGGAGATCTTAGGCTTCTTCCCCTCAATGGTATTGCCTCCTTGATTGACCATGTATTTGAAGGGTGAAGAAAGTAAAAAGTACTGGGGCTAACACAAAAGATCCCACTGGGTCGAAGTGTTGCTGGCTTGCCAGCCCCCACAACAAGATAAGATAAGATAAGATACTAAATCATTGCCAACTTCCTATATATAGTTTTCTTTGGGAAAATTGATCAGTATCATGGGTACAATCATCCCTTAAAGTAATGCATCTGTTTACCCTAGCACCCTGTAGATTATCCGTCTCTAATCCAGACCGACAGTGACCGAACTGACTGAAACAAAATAGGATTTGTAAAGATGCGTCCTATATCTATTAATGAAAACATCAAGCAAAGTAGTTTTTTTTTTCAGTTTGTATTTGGGTGTAAAATAAAGAATATTTGGCTGATTGATTTAAGTAATTTTTTATTGGAGCAAAGAAAAATTAGCTGTCCCTCCCATACATTTTAGTCGGGTTGCAGTTTTGTCTGGGACAGCTGATTTTTTTCGCGTTTCCTGACCTAGGCTCCATAGTGAAAGTTCAGTTTGATGGTCTGAGTTCACCGTTTCAGTATTTTCAAGGCTGTCACTTACACCCTGTATATTGGGTCGTTAAGTCTCTTTTGTTCGTTGGATTTATAAATACGAACTGTGAATTGTCTTGTCTCATTCTAGCTACAATCGAATTGATTCTCGAGTATACATAATAATGGCGTTTGTACCTACTCAGTGCAACTGTGCAACTGCAATCACTACAGGGTGCAATTGATATCATTAGCATCCTTTTAAACTAAGAGTCTACCCATCAAACTGAACAACTTTTACTATGGGAGCAAACCAATCGGAGCAAAAACTAAATCAGCTGTTGCATACATTTGTGTCGCGTAGGCATTGCAGTTTAGTTTGGAACAGCTGATTTTTTTGTTGCTCCGATCGGTTTGCTCCCATAGTTAAAGTTGTTCAGTTTGATGGGTAGACTCTTAGTTTAAAAGGATGCTAATGATATCAATTTCACCATGTATAGGTGCCTGGTGCCTGTGCCTACTTAGGTATACACCAGTGGCGTAGCTAGGTAACCAAAGACCCTGGGGCAAAAAAGCAATGGGGGCCCTATGTGAGCTCGTTAGGTTTTATATCAAGTGTGAAATCAGTGGCAGTAACTAGGGCTAAATTTCAAGGGGGGGGGGGGCTCCAAGTGGTGAAGCGTAGGTTTCTGCAGCTCGCGGAGACTGAATTTGTCACCCCCGTCCCTTATACAATATATTTGATAAAATTATGGAGCGAGCGTAGCGAGCTCGTATTTTTTTTGCTCGACTGACTACTTACTCAGCCATCGGCGTAGCTAGGGAAAATAATAACTACAGAAAAGTGACCCTGTATTACAAAAAAGGTGTATGGGATAAAAAAATATAGAAAATCATCTCCACTACGCCTCGTCCATTTTGGATCACCAGTTCTGGGACACCCTGTATGTATAACTATTCAACAGACAGCAAAGTAGCTTATCAATATATAACACAACACAACAGCATTACTATTTTAATAAAAACTTAGATAACTAAACAGACTGGAAAGGTCTGAACGGAATCTCGGTTAAAAACACTGGATGACCGAAAGGAACGATACAGTGGGTGCGCCGAGGGAGCAAAAAAGGGCATAATTATTATCTACAGATGGTCAACAGACTCGGTCACAGTCATTGATAGTGTTTGGTGAAAGTTCGGACATTGTTTAATAATTTTAGGTATAAAAAGAAGGGTTGGTTGTTCTGAATGTAAGAGACATTGTCGCGAGGCCGCCGGTTCGAAGTTTGTGGGCCAGGGGCCCCCTGAGCTTGGGGGCCCCGGGGCACTGCACCGCCTAGCCCGTACGTAGCTACGCCACTGGTATACACTGGCCAACACAACAGGTAGGTTAGGTAGGTATAAAGATGCTATGTCGTGATTGCTAAAGAGTTTGGGCATTGGGCAATAGGAATATTCTGATCATTAGATAACTTTTTATCGTGATAAAAAATAGCAAATATTTAGCCTAAAGGTAATACACACTTAATACAAAAAATACCTTTGAATACTGCTTGGTTAATGTATTGGGCGCCATCTGAAAAATATTTTCAGTCTATTATAGTTAAGGCGGCTACTCCCAGTTTTACGGTAAAATTGGGTAGCTTTGTAACCATTTTATTCATTAACTATGGCATTTTTTAAGCTGAAAAAAGAACTGAACAGTCTAGACAATATGAGAAGTGATGTGGTTTTTCTAGAAATCGATTTTAATTAATAAAACCGAAGAAAAGTGAATCTAAAGTCACCCCTTTTTTGTCCAGTTGTAACCATTTTACTCTTACATTTTTGATCGGAAGTAAATGAAAATTTACAATATTCTTCAAAATACAATATAGAATGATGTGGTTTTCTTACTTTTTCGAAATTGATAAAAATTTATATCAAATTTCAAAAATTACTGCTAAATTCCTGTCGTATTCATACCGGCACCCCCGCTCTCGTCCATATAGTCAGAGCGGGGCGAGGCCTCTTGCTAAACAGACCTGTACTTCGTCGAGACAAAATTATATTTCGAAATTTTAATTATTTTGTTTGAAATATAGAAAAAGAATACACAGAGCGGTCCGAGGGACTTTCGTTTGCAAAATATGAGGGTTTCACTTCTGTTATCTTTTGCTTCGTAAATATAAGAATCTTTGTAGGTACCCATTTTTAATCAATTTTTTTACAACACTTTTTATTAAAAAACATAATAGAATAATCTGTGGGTATACGCATATGCTCACGACTATATTCCCCGAGCGGGTGGTCACAGATATTCTGAAACTTCAGAACATCCACGTTTCACTAGTAGTACCGAAACTCTGTCCAGTGTGACGGGGAGTGAGCCCGTCGCCACTTGTAATGGACAGTAGGATACATGCCTCGAAATTGAAGCATGCAGGTTTCCTCACGATGTTTTCCTTCACCGAAAAGCCAGTGGTGTTACAAATCGTACATAAATTCCGAAAAACTCATTGGTACGAGTTGGCCTGGACGGGGATCGAACCATCGCCTCCTGCACGACAGGCAAGGTTACTCGCCACTGGACCATCAATCTATAGGACCTATGATATATTATACCCGGATATATAATAGTACCTATAGTATAGGTACTATAATATATCCGGGTCACAACATTTATAGTCTAGTAAAAATACGGTTTTAAGATTGCATTAAAGACACTGTAGTAGGTACTTTTATTTCATTATAGACTTTTGTCGAGATTTCGTGGTAAATAAAGGGACACTGAGAAATACCTTAAAATTGATATAAATGTCGAAAGGACATTCACATTTCTGAAGATGTTACTTCCTGCAGACCCGAAACGACCGTTAATTTAAGGTAGATTTTGTACAAATAAACAGTAAATAATTTAGTTTTGAGGTAATAATTTTTTTTTACAAAATATTAAATACCTAAGTATCTACTCAAAATAACGTAATAAATTGGGAATCATTATGAATATGTGTTTTTCAGGTTCTATTATATTAATATTCTAAATTGTAACCCAAAGTGCAATGAATGCAACCTATTCCATACAACAAAGATCAACAATCCATAGATTTATCCGTTTTTTAATTCAAAAATTACTAAAGGATGACTGTGATAATTGATGCTTCATTTGCCATGACAATTATAATAGGAATTTATGAAATAAAATTTGTAGGTAGGTCTTATATATTTTTTTTACAGCAACATAATTTTTCAACGTGGGAACATTGAGTTATTTTATTATGTACTACGTTACGTACTAGAAGTAACACGACAAAGAAACGTCGCGTCGTACGCCGCATACGGGTAGTAGGCTAGACAATTTACTATATTTCGTATGGAGGAGTGGGAAGTAATTATGGATTTGACATTTAAACCGTAATCGACACCATTTAGTGACCACAAGATGAATGAAAAAAAATTTTAAGATACTTAAATCTCGCTGTGCGATTATACAGGGTGTAAGAAAACACCCTAGTAATACTTAAGGAGGAGCTTTTAGACCATCGAACTGTACAACTTTCACTATGGAGCCAACGTCGAGAAAAAAAAATCTGCCGTCCCTTATATTTGAGTCTAGTAAGTACTATAGTTTTGTATGAGACATGATATTTTAACTGAAGCCGTGTTGGTCCAGTGGCGAGTAACCTTGCCTGCCATACAGGAGGCGATGGTTCGATCCCCGTCCAGGCCGACTCGTACCAATGAGTTTTTCGGAATCTATGTACGATTTCTAATACTACTGGCTTTTCGGTGAAGGAAACCATCGTGAGGAAACCTGTATGCTTCCATTTCGAGGCATGTATTGTACCTACTGTCCATTAAAAGTGGCGACGGGCTCACTTCCCGCCACACTGGACAGAGTTTCGGTACTACTAGTGAAACGTGGATGTCCTGTAGTTTCAGAATATCTCTGACTACCCCCTCGGGGAATAAAGTCGTGAGCATATGCATGCATGATATTTTATCTTGAGACAGAAGCATTATAAGTATCGATTTATTTTTTATGCGAGTTTTTTTCCACCTATCCTACGACGCCTCACTCGACGTAAAAAAAACTTTTTTCCATCCCCTCTTTCGTTGTATGGGAGGGGCCAACAAAAATTTTCTGTTTTTGGGTTACTTACTGTTATCTATCTTCATTCCAAATTTCGATTAAATAGGTGCAAGTGAGTCATTGAGGCGGGGCATACAGACAGACAGATAGAATGCACGAAAGTATAAGGGTTCCTTGTTTGACTACGGATCGGAGGATGGGTCTGAGCAGTGGTGTCGCGTCAGAAGACCGTTCACAGGCTGCTGAACTCTGCTACACCGGCTGGCTGGTTTTGGAGGCTAGCGGGATCCGAAGCACGGTGCTCCGCTGGCTGACCGCAGGAAGTAGGGGGCCCAATTAGCGGGAAAGCCACCCGTGAAACTGCTGCGTGAGGCTGCCCCGCCACCTAGCGAAAAATCCCGGGTTGCTCCACCATGCCGGTTGGCGACCGGATGGGAGAAGTTGGTGGGCAATCCCGGGGGGTTCGGGCGTCCCCGCGATCTCCAACCCAGCTATCTTAATGTGTGGCAGACTTCAGTATACTATCTGGCTCGATTGATGCTACTTCTCGCTCAACTACCGTCCTCCTGCCTATTCGCTCTTCGAAAAAAACAATGAAAGGTTCTAAAAGGAAGAAAGTTAAACAGCGGTTGCACGTTCTCCCTTTAAAAGTGCACCTCTGAAATATCCGCGGATTGCACTCAAATCTCGTAGCAGACCACCACCACCTAGAGACTGAAAAACCACAACTGCTGTTTCTCACCGAGACGCAGATCAGATGTCCGGCAGACGCGGCGTACCTCAGCTACCCTGGGTACTCTCTGGAGCATAGGTTCGTTCCGCACGCCGGACTCTGTGTGTACGCTCGCGATGAAATCTGCATAAAGCGTCTCAAAAACCTTGAAGACCCTTCTTTCTCAGTATTGTGGATACTGGTGGAAACAGGTGTCGAACAAATTGTTTACGCCTGTGTCTACCGTTCGCACAGTGGAGATCAGGAGACAACTAGGTTGTTCGACTATCTTGGAGAGGCGGCTGAGGAGGCTCAGCTAAGGTATCCTGTGGCGCAACTGACCCTTCTGGTTGACTAGTTAGTCTGGTTAGATAATTATATTTGAATATCAGGTACGTAATTTAGCTCTCATATAACATAATATCACTGTGGCAAATTTTGTGAGCTTTCCATTGATATTTTGTTATACCATAGGGTCAAACATAACCTCCACAAATAATTATTTTCTAAAGGTAGTCGAAAATAAAACAAATGACGTCATATTGCCAGACATTCCGGGCACTTTTTTTGCGCGGGAGGCTGACACGGGAAGGGTTAATGCTCACCATCAAGAATGGCTGTTCCCCTACCAGAAGACCGATCACGCTGGACGAGAGGCGCGCAAACTTGCACTATCGCTAGATCTCAGCCAGCTGGTCAATTGTGCCACACGGATACCTGACGTTGACTTTCACACGGCCAACTGTTTGGACCTTCTGCTGACAACTGATCCAGACAGATATTCTGTGTCGGTATGTGCCCCTTTAGGTACCTCTGACCACTGTCTGGTGAAAACTGTGTCCGTATACTCCCCACCTGATCAGGGCCATTGTGGTAAGAGACGGGTGTGGCGATACAGGTCAGCAGATTGGGACGAGATGCGACACTTCTTTGCTTCCTATCCTTGGCGGCAAACCTGCTTTTCTTCAGGGGAATCGTCGAGCGCTGCGACTGCGGTTGCCGAAGTGATACGTCAGGGCATGGAATATTTTATTCCGTACTCTGACGTGTCAACCGGCGCCAAAGCTCGCCCATGGTTCAACGCTGACTGTTATCGTGCTGAGGTGCAGAAACAGTCAGTGTATATGTCCTGGGCTGATGCTCGAAAGCAGAAAGCTCCGAACACAGAAAAACTGAAGAAAGCTTACAACAAAGCCGCCAAATCTTGTAAAAAGGTGTTGCGAAAAGCCCGGTTCGACCATATAGGTCGTATAGGGGCCAAGCTTGCCTCCTATCCAGCTGGCAGCAAAGTGTTTTGGTCGGCTGCCAAAGCGGTGGAAGCAAACTTCGGCCGTCCCTCCTTGCCACCGCTAATAAAACCTGACGGATCGCTAGCTCACTCGGCGGAGGAGAAAGCAAATTTATTTGCTAATCTTTTTGCCGGGAATTCGCATCTGGAGAACTCAGATAAAACACCACCTACCATTCCTCGTACTGAATGCTCAATGGCATCAGTTCACATTCGCCAAAAAGAGGTTCTTAAAATCTTGCGTTCTCTAGACGTGAACAAGGCTAGCGGACCCGACGGAATCCCAGCGATTGTCCTACGCACCTGTGCTCCAGAGTTGTCTCCTGTTTTAACACGCCTGTATCGCCTCTCACTTAAGACTGCGGTAGTCCCAAGGTCATGGAAGCTTGCCAACGTGCAACCCGTGCCCAAAAAAGGCAGTCGTGCCGACCCTGTCAACTATAGACCAATATCAGTCACTTCCATACTCTGCAAGACTATGGAACGTGTACTTAACAACCGGCTCCTGGCATACCCGGAACATAACGACCTCCTCAGTGACCGTCAGTATGGGTTCCGACCAGGACGGTCCACGGGGGATCTTCTTGTGTATGCCACTCATCTGTGGAGCGAGGCTGTCGAGAGATACGGGGAGGCACTTGCCGTGTCTCTTGACATATCCAAAGCCTTTGACAGGGTCTGGCATGCAAGCCTTATAAGCAAGCTTCCATCATATGGAATTCCGATTGAGCTATGCAACTGGATAGCTGACTTCTTGAGAGAACGATCCATTCGAGTAGTCATTGATGGATACTCATCGGATCAAATGGCTATTAATGCCGGTGTTCCTCAGGGGTCAGTTCTGTCAGCCACTTTATTTCTGCTGCATATAAACGTCATGCTTGTGCCCGGAACCTTTGGGTATGCAGACGACAGCACTGTTGCTGACAGATATCTGTCCGGTGCAGGGGTCAAATTGGACGTTACTCAGTCTTGTCGAGAGGCCATGGTGCAGCGAATAAACTTGGCCCTTGAATCTGTGTCCGACTGGGGTGATACTAATCGGGTCAGTTTCAACGCAAGCAAAACACAGGCGTGCCTTTTCTCCACAAAACGGAGTCCCTTCGCTTTGACTCCGACTTTCCGAAATGTGTCCATACCGATAGCTGATCACCTGGAGCTCCTTGGCATTAACATATCGTCCGATCTGAATTTCGGACGGTACATTGAGTCCATGGCGAAAACCGCAGCGAAAAAACTGGGCGTCCTCTCGAAGGTCAGACGGTACTTTACTCCGGGACAGCTTCTACAACTTTATCAAGCACAAGTCCGATCGTGTATGGAGTACTGCTGCCATCTCTGGGACGGGTCTGCCCAATACCAGCTGACCGCGCTGGACTCAATCGACAGGCGTGCCAGGAAACTCATAGGTGATCCAACCTCGGTGGCGAAGCTACAAAGTCTTGAGCATCGTCGCAAGGTAGCCTGTCTGTCTGTTTTTTATAGGATACATTTAGGAGAGTGTGCGACTGAATTACATGATCTAATACCACCGTCTCCCTTTCATCTGCGGGGGACGAGACGCAGACTGGGTTTCCACCCTTATGTCGTTGACCTACCAGCAATTCGCACGAAGAAGTTTGCTTCTTCTTTTATAATGCGCACGGCTAAGGAGTGGAATGCCCTGCCTGCGGACCTGTTCCCTGAGCAATACAACCTGGGCCTCTTCAAGGCGAGAGTGAATAGGCATCTTTCTAGGTAAGCATGCTACATCTTCGGCCTCATCATTACTCAACATCAGGTGAGATTGGGGTCAAATGTTTACCTATAAAAATAAAATAAAAAGGTCTCTAAAAACATGTCGTAGTGGGTTTTACGTTGAAAAATTATATTTACATTTCTCAATGTTTTCGATGTAACTGGTCAAAAATATTTACTCCCTGTTTGAAGCCTATAATAATATGTAACTTTGAAAAACAGTGTTTTCCAAAAGCATTTTTAGATCACAAAAAAATCTAATTTGGCGCTGTTGCCGACGTAATTTTATTTTTTTATTATACCGCGATACTCTGCTGCAAATTTGAAGGTGCTCTTAGTTCTTTCTGATCCAAAAATTACCTGCTGGTTGACAGTTACTACAGGAGGACTGGGTTAGTTGGTATGATAATTTGGAATTTGTGAAATAAAATCAATATTTTTTTAGCAATTTTTTTTAATGATTTTGCATACTAGTACGTAGTACTTCCTATCTCTTTGACACTAGTACCTACTGTAGCCCGGGGACTTTTAAATTACCAAAAGATTATACCGATTGCCGTTTTGTTATTGTTGTAAGGAACGACATTACTAATCACAAGCACAACCGAACGAAAAAAAAAAAGTTCTAGTTAACTTCGTATAGTACTTGTAGCCCCGGGACTTTTTAACAAAAAAGTTACCGATTTGAAATTATTGTTAAGTGGCAATGGCACATATATTTGGCCCAAAGTACTGTGAAGAACAGTTACCCAATTGTAATCAGTCTCAAAGTTACAAGATAATTTCCAAACCCTGTCAAAAGTGCCCATACCTCCCAATGGTCTGGTGGCTTGGGCACCTTTTAAACTCTAGGTACTGGTTAATACAATCTTTGATAAACATATAATCAGACGTATACAAAGAAACATACACTTTATCGCAGATTGCTTTGCTATTTTATTCAAAATCACGACAAAATACTTAATTTGGCACTCAAAAAACCATCAATCGCATATAACTTTGGCAAATGAACGAAATCACTGATGATATTTGGTTGAGCAGTGGGGCCAGTAATAATTAACTAAACTAAATTGCCATAGAAAACAAAATTAAAAATCGACTATAAATCTCGAGTTATGAGGTGGTGCCCAAACCTCCCGACTGCCCAATGGTCCCCTACCTCCCAAACTAAATGTTCCTTAAATTAACGGTCTCTTTTCGGGTCTGCACGAAGAAAACTTTTCAGAAATGTGCATGTCCTTTGGACATTTATATAAATTTAAAGGTATTTCTCGGAGTCCCTTTATTTACCACGAAATTTTGACAAAAGTCTATAATAAAATAAAAGTATCTACTACAGTGTCTTTAATGCAATCTTTAAACAGTATTTTTACTAGACTATAAATGTTGTGACCCGGGTTTTTTTATGCTTTTATGAATAAGTTAATTTCAAAATTAATGTTTAGTGTGGTGCAATACTTAAAATGATTAAAGTATAATGCATGCATGCATATGCTCACGACTATATTCCCTGAGGGAGTAGTCAGAGGTATAAAACTAAAGGTAAGTGTTAAAGTAGGATGTAATAATAAACACAACTTTCAAGTTTAAAACTCAGAAAGAATAATTATTGATGTACACACGGCGACACATCAAGCTACCCAAAACCAAAATAAGCTGGCCGCGCGTAGGCATGGTAATGTATAACGTCGCGCAGCCAGCTTATTTTGGTTTTGGGTAGCTTGATGTGTCGCCGTGCGTACATATAAGTTTATGGTAAATTTCTAGCCGAGCACTGCTAATGTTGGCCACTCGACGCCCACGGAGTAATAGATAAATACTCTTTCTGTGAGCACGGCGCGTGGCGTGTCTAAGGTGCCGGCACATGTCCACGTCTATGGTGTATCTACGTATCGTGAGCGCGATGCGGGTGGTGCGGGGAGAGGTAATAAGCTCCGCCCATTCACGCAAGGTCATTGGCGCCGGTATTAGCCTTAAAGTGGCCTTCACACCTACGTCATAAGTACACTATTATAATTATTATAACTTTACATTCAAATCATATTTTTATGGCAAACTGTGAAACCGTGACCAGAAGTGATATTGGGTAGATCTGACCATAGCGAATATAGCCCAGACATTTTACGGTTTGAGCCGGGACTAATTAATAATAACATTTTTTTTTTTCATTATAATATTGAAGAGCCAATTTGAGTTTAGAAATCTACCAAAATTAAAAAATATCACGTCAGCAACAGTTCCAATTTTAAAATTTAGATATTATCTCGTTCTAAAAAAAACCTGATGATAAATTTTTTTTTGCACATATTTAAGGCAGGTACTTCAAACATGGTGTAAATATTTGTATATTTAGAAGGTTTTGAAAAATACATTCGTATTTTCTAATAAATACCTAATTTTTTTAATTTTAATTTAATGCATATTTTATTGCTCAAAAATAATTTATATTGTTCAATCTAATTCAAATGAGTGCATTGGTATTAACATTATTAATTTAAAAGCCTTCTGGGACACACAATTTTGATTTCTATGTTGTGTAGCATATTTTTTTAAATATTGTTTAGGATAGTATTTTTGTCACTAAATAGTGCCGGTTACAGTTTAAAAGTCCAATTAATAATTACTCCCTTCCCTACCCCGCCTAACAAAACTCCGTAAAATGACGGGCCTAATACAACGATAAGGTTGTGACGATATTTGCGCTTAGAGAATTTCATTGCGGGCCCTGTCAGGAAGGCTCCAATGCTGATCCAATGCGAGTCCGTCAACCTCACAACGCAGGGCCGTAGCTAGAATAGAACTGGATTGAATGTAGGGCATAGGAGGTTTAAGGAAGGGCGGAAGCAAAAGGCTAGTTTTTTGGATGAGTAACATTCAGTGTCTGTGAAATGTTCACTCCAGGAAAGACTCAAAACTAATGGTTATACTGAGTTCCATTAGCCTACTTACCTGAAGCGAGCGAAGCGAGCTCGAAATTTCACACACCAAGACTCTGAATGAGTTCCATTAGCCTACCTACGCTCATATCATACGCTGGAGCGAGCGAAGCGAACTCGAAATTTCACACTACAAGACTCAAAACGGTGTTGGTATGAGTTCCATTAGCTTTTCTATGCTCATAACACCATTAAAACGCTGGAGCGAGTGGAGCGAGCTCGAAATTTTATTCACCAAGACTCAAAATAGTGTCAATATGTTCACTTAAAACTAGGGATGCAACGATTACGAAGCGGTGCATCGTTTTGCATCTGTAATCGTAATAATCACGATTAATAACGATGCAATACACCGTAGTAAGAATCGTACAATTATTAAATTGAATTGAAAACGTCAATCGGATATCACTTGTTGACAAATACCAGACCTGAATACTAGATTCTAGAGCCAAAAAACAACATTTAAAAAAATCTGATCCCTCGCTGCCATTTTAGCTCATTTGGAGCTAAATCTGGTTTTTTCTGTCAGATTTGACTTTCATTTTATTTTATTTTTTGAATTCAACTGATTCCTATGATTTTATTTTCGGTTTGAAGTGAGGAATTAACTCTCGTTCTCGCGACATCTCGTCCACATTTTAAGAGATTAATCTCACACGTAAATCGGACGAGATATCTCTTGATTAACGAGATTGTGCAGAATCATGTTCCATATTGTGTTTTTCAAAGCAAATTGGCCTCTACGCATCCAAAAATAAGAATCCTGACCAAGTGAGCCTTTGACTTCGATCTTAAATTAGTAGAAAAAATTACAAAATCTTGGAAAGTTTTTTTTAATTATTTATCTTTCATTGAAATGCAAAGAAACACTATAAAAACATTCTGAGTATAATCTCAACTAAATTTCTTTAAATAATCGTAATGCATCGGCTATCGTAATAAATAACGATTAACATCGTAATCGTAATCGTAATGGCCGCATCGTTGCATCCCTACTTAAAACACCATTCTTTCAAAGGCTGAAGCGAGACCGAAATTTCACAGCCCGTAACTTTGTTATAAACAAAATTCCGTCAGTTCCAAACATTTTACAAAAGTCTTTGTTGGAGTGGGAGAGTATGCTCGTTTCACTACGAGATAAGAGTATTTCCCAGCCGTACGACGTGCGTGAGTGATTGCGACTAGAGTAACGTCAATTTTTTAAGGAAATTCGCTCCAATAGCCCATATTGTAAAGACCATACAGGTTGAAATTTATATCATTGGCATCCTTTTAAACTAAGAGTCTACCCATCAAACTGAACAACTTTTACTATGGGAGTAAACAAATCGAAGCAAAAAAAAGCTGTTGCATACATTTGAGTTGTTTAGCCATTGCAGTTTAGTATGGGACAGCAGATTTTTTAGTTGCTCCGATCGGTTTGCTCCCATAGTGAAAGTTGTTCAGTTTGATGGGTAACCTCTTAGTTTAAAAGGATGCTAATGATATCAATTTCACCCTGTATAAGAATTGTTGGCTAATTTTTAAGGTAGGGCATTGGAATATTAATGGGGCCAATGCCCCATTAATATTCCAATGCCCTACATCGTGGGGCAATCCCCACGATGCCCCCCTAGCTACGGCCCTGTCACAATGTCATCAGTGTGGTCTGCCTACTGACCTCCGTCCCTCTATACTGCCTTGGTCTACCACCGTCTTCCCATCCATCAAAGTTTCCTGCCCATCTCCACTTCAACTTTGTGATCCGCTTACCCACGTGTTCGACCTCGGTTCTTCGTCGAATTTCGAAGTTATGCCCGCACTACACTCTCGCCGAGGATTCTCGGCGAGAATTTTCAAGGAAAATTACTATGGGTTATGATGACACGAGAACAATGAAGGGCATCCACACTCTCGTTCTCGGCCCGTCTCGCCCGTTCTCGGCGAGAATGAAGAGCTGGCATTAGATACTCGGTTCACCATAAATGCAAATGATCTAAACTATTATAAAACTGTAACAAAAGTGTGTCTGTACATTGAAGATATTTACAACAACAAAATTACGACATTGTTTTTACCTGTCCCTGATTCCAAATCACCAATTTTTTTATTTTTTGTCGGTCTGTTTGTTTGTTTGTTTGTTTGTTTATTTGTTTGTTTGTTTATGGGTTTGTTTGTTCGAGTATCACGCAAAAACTACTGAACCGATTTTGCTGAAACTTTTTTGTTTGATAGCTTATCATCTGACTTAAAATCTGGTAGTAAGTCGCGGGTAAAAGCTCGTTATAAATAATATGCTCTGAGTCCCGATTATTCAGGGTGTCGAAAAAAATAAAAATATAAGCTGTTTCTTACAAAGCTCAGAACCTCAAATGTATTGGACAGCTGTTTTTTTTATTGTTTTCCGACGATTATATAACAAAGTATTTTGGCAAATAAAAATACTTCTATTTCTATAGTTAAATTAATTAAAGACACACTTCCAAAGGTTCCAGGAAAATCCTTCAAAATAACTAGAAAATTCCATTGAAATGTCAAGCGGCACTTGAAATAAGCCCTTGAATGTCTTCTATTTTTACATGTGCCTATTCATATCTTTAACATCTGGTAAACAAAGTAGTAAGTATAAATTATTAAAAGTTTTTACACGTGTTGTGGCCAATTTGAGGCGTCTCGTCAGGCAAGGCGCGCGCGCATTACCTATGCGTAATTCAATTCGGTATGTCAAGTTTTTTTTTTGTCTTTATTTTATATTTTTTACAGATAGAAGACATCATTTCAAGGTACTATTTTAATTTTTTAAGCGATTCATCGAGTTTATCGATATAAATTGAATTTTTAAATGAATTTGATCTGTCGCCTAACTCTGAACGAACGCAAAAGTGGTCGTGAGAAAATCATTCGAACTCCATGGAGTAAAACATTTGCTTAATTAAAAAAAATTAAAATCTTCTGCTTTCTCTTTCTAACTCTATGCTGGAAACGGAAAAGGCAACATCAAAATGTCAAATTCTGACATTGTGACAATTTTTTTATGGTTTTGTTATTTGTAGTTTATTTTAGTTTACCAAGGAGTTTGCAGGTCCTGCGAATCGGACCGAAAAACGACGTTATTTTATAAAAAATCTCCGTAATTCTTTCATTTCAAAATCTCTGACTTATACAATATTGTTATTGAGACAACTCGAAATGGTTTTCGATTCAGCCCTCCAAAAAAACTTGACATCCTAACTATATAGGTTCAGATTCAACTGGTTAAAGTCTGAAGTATTTACAGTTAGAGGATAGTGAACATAGATTAACCGCTAGTAAATGTTATCTTAACTCAACACAACAGTTTCATAAAGTGTTAAGCAAACACACATACAAACTATCTTTCTATTGGCAAATATAGTAATCACGTGTTAAATGCGTACAGACGAAACAACTTTTACTATTGGACAAACATTGAAATTGGGAAAAAAAATCGCTTATTCATAAAAAAACGTATCATCATCAGCCTATACAACGTGTTAATGAATTAACGCAAAACTAGAAAGTAGTTTGTTTAGAATCGAGAGCAGAATCGAATTATCATGGTTTCAACATAGGTAATTGTTTTCAAAATATTAAATAATTTGTTAGTAAAATTTAAAATTTTCTGAATCCGATGTAAAACCACCGAACGGCCACACTCACCCTACTTACTACCAAAACAAGATTATTAAAATGTATCCATGAGCACGTTAGCGCTTTCATTCAATGCTGAAATGACAACAAATCATTTGTCTCAAAACTTAAAATGCGAATAACTTTAAATTTTGACTATCAAAATAATGAAATTATTGTTTCAATCTAATTATTTTGTTATAAATCGTTTGGGGTGTATGAGGTTTTGCGCTAATTCATTAACACGTTGTATACGTCCCACGTCCCACTGCAGGGCACAGGCCTACCCTCAAGGAAGATATATGGGCGTCAGTCCACCACGCGTGCCCAATGCGGATTGGTACACTTTGGCATACGCATCAGAATTTCTTCTTCAGCGTATGCAGGTTTCCTCACAAAGTATCCTTCCCCGTTTGAGAGCAGTCGGTATTACGTACATAAGTTAGAAAAACTTATAGGTAGTAAGCTAAATGGCAGTTTATTGAATGAGACTTGATCATCATCAGCCTATCTGTGCACGACAGAACATAGAACGATCATTTGTACATAGTTTTTTGTCTCAATTTACTTTACTTTGTTTTGATTAGTTATAGGATAGTTATTTTGTATTGTTTCGCTTTAATAAAGTCGTAATTTCTTATTAGGATTAGGGCCTAGAACATAAGTTATGTAAATAGTTAGAATAGGGCTTGTATTTCATTGTTTAAGTGATTTCCCTTGAGATTCCTACCTCAGTTAGATAGGTACACATTTCCCTAGTTAAATTAGCACATAGTTTCATCAGATTTTAAAGTAAATAACACGATTAGCTTACATAATTCCAGTTAGAATTTACCCTGATTAGACTTAGTATCTCATTAAAAGGTAGGAACTTGAGAGAAATCAACGATAGAAAGAGACAGTGCAACTGTCCCTGTCGGCGCATACAGGCGAGCGAGGGGGGCCCCGACTCCCGCGAATCCGCGGTATGCGGAAGCGGGGGACGGGGTCATATAAATATTGAAATCTTTCGCGCGCGCTCCTCACTCTGTTTTGCGCCGGCAGACGATGAGAATGATATGTTTGGATGTTAGAAAATAAGTAAGTAAGTAATGAACATTGTTTCTTTGCTGTAGAATATAAGATTGACATGTAAATAAAGAGATTTGAGTACAGGGGAAGAGTGCGGGGTGAAGGGGAGTGGTCGCTCGAAAATGATATATAAGAAGCGCCGATTCGGCGCAGATTCAGTCCGGATCCAGCACTCGAGAAGAAAACATCTTGAAGAAAGAAAACTCTCTGCGACCACTAGCCCTCTCTGCCCCACCCTCCAGCCTGGCTCACATTCTGAAGATTTCATCGGCATTTTTATTTAGAAGAAAGAAACCCCTACTTACAGTCCACGCTCCACATTTTGGTCCTCCGGTAGCCGAATAAGAAGAATCGGTGAAATCGAAGAGCTCCTGTGAAGAGATTTTGAAGAATCGAAGATGCCGATTACCACACGCAGCCAGTCTGGTAGAGAGGGCGACGGGTCGCAGACTACGTCGCGGAACGCGTCGAACCCAACCACGAGCGCCGAGTCAAGCGCCACCGGGTCCGGAACCACCACGACGGCAACGAACACGACGTCGTCGGGCACCGCCGCTACGTCGTCGGGCACCGCTGCGACGTCGCAAGAGACAATGAAGCCGCCGTCGAAAGCGCCGTCAAAAGCGCCGTCGAGAGCACCGTCACGTCGTTCTACCGCCTCCCGCAAGAAACTCCTCGCGGAGCTGGAGGCCAGGGAGCGCCTGGCGGAGCTGGACAGAGAAATCGCGAAGCTTCGTCTAGCGAAGATCCATGCAGAAGCTGAATCGTCGGACGAAGAAGAAGAAGAGAACCAAGAAAAAGAAGAATCCTCCGTTCGAGTCGAAGAATGGTTGAAGAAACAAGAAGAAGAAAGAAGAGCGACGTCACCCCCGCCCCGCACGCAGCGGGAAGCGCCACGGAAGGATGGACGAGGACAGGGCGATCACCGCGGTGATCACCAGGGCAACGAAGAGCCCCGGCCTGCGCGTCAAGACATCTCTGAACTGGCGGCGGCCATCACCCAGGCCATGAGATCTGTTACTTGCGATCTACGCGGGGCGCGCACCGTGCGAGGGCTCGACTTCGCTACACAGAGGGTCGGCAGAAGAGACATCGAAGATTGCCCGCACTTGAATCAGATTCAAACCGAGCTCGTATACGAAGAGGCGCATCCGAAGCTACTCATCGGTCAAGACAACTGGGATTTAATTATCTCGGGCGCGGTGCGAGCGGGACGGAAAGATAAACCCGTCGCATCGTACACGAAGCTGGGATGGGTTCTTCACGGCTGCCGCTCGTCTATGGCGTATCCAGTCACCTTCTGCGGTCACATCAGCCTCGAGGAAGACAGCGAAGTCAGCATGGAGAAGATGATGAAGAATTATTTCGAGTTAGAATCCATCGGGATAGAAAAACGAATTCAGAAGAGCGATCCAGAGCAGCGCGCATTGAAAATATTGAACGATACGAGTCGACGCCTGCCCGACGGACGCTTCGAAACAAGACTTCTATGGAAAGAAGACGACGTGAAGATTCCAAACAACTACGAAAACTCACTCAAACGGCTGCACAATCTAGAGAAGAAACTAGACCGAGATGAAGACCTGAAGATGAAATATGAAGAAAGAATGCAAAACCTCTTCACTTCGGGCTACGCCGAGGAAGCAACTTCACCGCCGGTACCAAATAAAACATGGTACCTACCCCACTTCGCGGTCATCAACCCCGCGAAGCCGAAGATAAGGGTCGTGCACGACGCCGCTGCGAAGACCGCCGGACGCAGTCTGAACGACATGCTGCTCTCCGGGCCAGACCTGCTGCAGTCGCTGCCGGGAGTCGTGATGCGTTTCCGTCAACATCAACACGCCGTGTCAGCTGATATAAAAGAGATGTTTATGCAAATAAGGATTCAAAATGAAGACAGAGACGCACTACGGTTCCTATGGCGAGGCGACGAGAGAGGCGACGGACGACCGCGAGAGTACCGCATGACATCGGTGATCTTCGGAGCAACGTCGTCACCGTGCACCGCGCTGTATGTGAAAAACAGAAACGCTTCAGACTTCAAAGATATGTACCCCGCAGCCGCGCGAGCCATCGAGAAAAATCACTACATGGACGACTACATAACAAGTTTTCCAACCGAAAATGAAGCGAAAGAAGTATCGAAAACAGTCGACTACATACATCGGCAAGCCGGCTTCGAGCTACGCGGATGGGTGTCCAATACAACTTCGGTAGTACAGCAGTTCGCCGCCGACCCGGGCGGCGCCACCGTCGCCATCGGCGGGAGCGAGACAGAAAAGACACTCGGTCTCTTGTGGGACGTCAAGACAGATTGCATCGGTTTCAAGCTAAACACACTCAAGACGCCTAGAGAAGTTCTCAGCGCCGAGCGACCGCCGACAAAGAGAGAGGCATTAAGCATAATAATGTCTCTGTTCGACCCACTGGGACTCGTCTCGCCTGTCACAACCCCGGTGAAACGAATAATGCAAGAAACGTGGCGCTACGGGACAAGCTGGGACGAACCGCTGCCGGTCGAGCTACAGAATAAATGGTGCGAGTGGCTACGAGTGCTACGAAACATAGAAGAGCTACGAATCCCGCGCTGCTACGACATCGAGCCGGCGAGCGCGCGCGACCTACACACGTTCGTAGACGCGAGCGAAGAAGCCTACGCCGCCGCCGTGTACTGGCGGATCGAACGAGCCGACGGGAGCGTGCAGGTGGCCCTGGCTGCGGCGAAGAGTCGAGTCACACCGCTGAAACCCATCTCCATCCCTCGGCTGGAGCTGCAGGCCGCACTGCTGGGCGTCCGCCTAGCCGAAACCACCGCACGCGAGCACGATTTCGACGCGAGAAGAAAGTACTATTGGAGCGACTCGCGGACGGCGCTAGCATGGATCCGGTCAGAGCCGCGCGCGTACAAAACGTTCGTAGCGCACCGCCTGGCTGAGATAGAAGATCTCACGAAGAAAAACGAGTGGAGATGGCTGCCTACGGCTGACAACGTAGCCGACGACGCTACGCGCGCTACGCCGGCCGGTTTCAACGCTACGCACCGATGGTACAACGGGCCGAGCTTCCTGCGCAAACCCGAACGAGATTGGCCGCAAGAAACGAAGATAGAATCACCGAAGACAGGAGAAGAGAGGGAGACATGTCACGTCACCCACCAGCGACCTGACCACGCTCACCTCCCTCGAGTCGAGCGCTTCTCGTCGTTCACACGCTTGCTACGAGCTACGGCACGCGTGCTACAGTTCGTAGACCTATGTAGACGAAAGAAAAACGAAACAGTGTTGGCTACGAAGCGAAAACGAACGCGAGAAAACAAGAAAAACGACTCCGATTGGAAAACTGATAAGAAGACTGATAAGAAAACACGCAAGAACGAGACGACACACGCGAAGAAAAGAGATAGCAACATCATCGGAATCGAGGCGCACTATCTCATTCGCGCCGAAAAACTGTGGTGGAAAGCGGTACAAGAAGATTGTTTTTTCGAAGATTTACGTCGAGTGAAGAGTGGCGCGGCGCCTCAACCTGGAGACAGGCTATCGGCGCTATCAGTAGTGGTCGGCGAAGATGGAGTTCTGCGCCTCAGGGGAAGAATCCACGCTTCACCTGACATCGACGAAGAGACCGCCAGCCCGACTGTACTCGACGGGAAACATCTTTTTACGCGACTGTACATACATCACGTACACGAGCGGCTACACCACGGCGGCATCGAGATGGTAGTGAACGAGCTACGACAGAGAATGTGGATACTGAAAATACGACCGACGGTGCGTGACGTCATCAAGCACTGTCAGCGCTGTAAATTGAGAAGAGCGAAGCCTACGTCCCCGGCGACCGGCGACCTGCCCCCGGCGCGTGTGTCTCACCACGCGCGGGCCTTCAGTTTTACAGGCCTGGATTATTTCGGGCCAGTGGAAGTCACCGTCGGACGGCACCACGAGAAGAGATGGGTCGCGCTCTTCACCTGCATGACATCACGAGCCGTACACCTGGAGGTCGCCGCCTCGCTGAGCGCCGACTCGGCGATCTGCGCCCTACGGCGGTTCGTGGCACGAAGAGGAGTGCCTAAGGAGCTGTGGAGTGACAACGCGACGTGCTTCAAAGCTGCAGAGAAGGAGCTCGCCGAGGCCGCGCTGGCGGCGATTGGCGAGGAGGCGACGGCGCGACGCATCGCCTGGCGCTACGTCCCCCCGGCCTCCCCCTTCATGGCCGGCGCGTGGGAGCGCATGGTACGCACCGTGAAGGAGGCACTGCGCGTCACACTACACGAGCAGTACCCTAGCGACGAGACACTGCTCACCCTGATCGCCGAAGCAGAGAACACCGTCAACTCCCGCCCACTCACCCACGTGGCGGTGAGTCCAGATGAACCGGAGGCGCTCACACCCAACCACATCCTGTTGGGACCCAACTCGCACGTCCCACCACCTGGCGAGTTCACCGCAGACGACCTCACCGCGCGCAAGCACTGGCGGCGCGCACAACGCCTGGCAGACGTCTTCTGGAGCCGCTGGGTCAAGGAGTACCAGCCGCTACTCCAACACCGGCGGGAGCCTCGCACGACCGGCGCGCCACCCGCTGTCGGCGACCTGGTGCTCATCTGCGACCCCAACCTGCCGCGCAACACATGGCCGAGAGGACGCATCATCGCAGTCTACCCAGGGCGAGACGGCGAGGTGAGGATCGTGGACGTCGAGACCAGCAACGGGCACGTCCTCCGAAGACCGACCAAGAGGATCGTCGTGCTACCTGTTGGATCGCAGAGCTGCGACGGCGGGAGAAATGTGCACGACAGAACATAGAACGATCATTTGTACATAGTTTTTTGTCTCAATTTACTTTACTTTGTTTTGATTAGTTATAGGATAGTTATTTTGTATTGTTTCGCTTTAATAAAGTCGTAATTTCTTATTAGGATTAGGGCCTAGAACATAAGTTATGTAAATAGTTAGAATAGGGCTTGTATTTCATTGTTTAAGTGATTTCCCTTGAGATTCCTACCTCAGTTAGATAGGTACACATTTCCCTAGTTAAATTAGCACATAGTTTCATCAGATTTTAAAGTAAATAACACGATTAGCTTACATAATTCCAGTTAGAATTTACCCTGATTAGACTTAGTATCTCATTAAAAGGTAGGAACTTGAGAGAAATCAACGATAGAAAGAGACAGTGCAACTGTCCCTGTCGGCGCATACAGGCGAGCGAGGGGGGCCCCGACTCCCGCGAATCCGCGGTATGCGGAAGCGGGGGACGGGGTCATATAAATATTGAAATCTTTCGCGCGCGCTCCTCACTCTGTTTTGCGCCGGCAGACGATGAGAATGATATGTTTGGATGTTAGAAAATAAGTAAGTAAGTAATGAACATTGTTTCTTTGCTGTAGAATATAAGATTGACATGTAAATAAAGAGATTTGAGTACAGGGGAAGAGTGCGGGGTGAAGGGGAGTGGTCGCTCGAAAATGATATATAAGAAGCGCCGATTCGGCGCAGATTCAGTCCGGATCCAGCACTCGAGAAGAAAACATCTTGAAGAAAGAAAACTCTCTGCGACCACTAGCCCTCTCTGCCCCACCCTCCAGCCTGGCTCACATTCTGAAGATTTCATCGGCATTTTTATTTAGAAGAAAGAAACCCCTACTTACAGTCCACGCTCCACACTATCATCGTCCACTGCTGAACATAGGCCTTTCCCAAGGCGCGCCACAAAACTCTGTCCTCGGCTTTCCTCATCCAGTCGCTCCCCGCTACTTTTTTTAGGTCATCTGTCAAGCGGGCAGCAGGGCGTCCCACACTACGCCTACCAGTTCACGGTCTCCACTCTAGAACTCTGACACCCCACCGGTTGTCAGTTCTACCCTCATCCACTGATGAACATAGGCCTCTCCCAAGGTGCGCCACAAAACTCTGTCCTCGGCCTTCCTCATCCAGACGCTCGCCGCTACCTTTTTTAGGTCGTCTCTCCAGCGGGCAGCAGGGCATCCCACACTACGCCTACCAGTCCGCGGTCTCGACTCTAAAACTCTGACACCCCACCGGTTCTCAGTTCTTCAGCAGATATGACCAGCCCATCGCCACTTCAGCTTGCTTATTTTCTGAGACTGATAATTATGATTATCTACCAAGGATTTAATAACAAAACGTGCATGGTCTAGATTAATGATAGCTTTATTTTCAAGGTCAGCGGCCTGATAATAGAATTAGGTTATTAACGCGATTATAAAACTTATTAGTGATATACGTCAAGTATTTTGAGATAGTGATAATTGATGACCGTGTTTGTGGAGTTATTTAGTACATTGTCGCACTATCTTTATGTTGTTATGCCGCTTTTTGCTGGGTACAAGCAGTGATTACATTGCCCATCGGCATACATTCCTTGCTTTGATGACTGCACTTTAAAATAGAGTGAACAAATCAGGCAATATATGCCGAAATCGGGCTCGACAATCTTCTGTATTAAAAACTTATTAGTGATATACGTCAAGTATTTTGAGATAGTGATAATTGATGATCGTGTTTGTGGAGTTATTTAGTACATTGTCGCACTATCTTTATGTTGTTATGCCGCTTTTTGCTGGGTACAAGCAGTGATTACATTGCCCATCGGCATACATTCCTTGCTTTGATGACTGCACTTTAAAATAGAGTGAACAAATCAGGCAATGTATGCCGAAATCGGGCTCGACAATCTTCTGTATTTTGTGACCCTACTGAACACACATTCTTCTCAATTCCAGTGCTTCGTCACAGCGGGGGTGGCGCTGAACATAGCTGGCCACGGCTGTGTCATCGGCTTCTCAGCTGTTCTGATCCCGAGCCTCAGGAAAGAAGAGTCCCATATACACGCCACGGTCAGCGAGGAGTCATGGATCGGTAGGTTGTCCGATGACAATATAATATAAAGCAACCATAGTGCAAAAGAATAGGTCACTTATAATGCCGGAAACATCATCAAACGACAACGGGAATAACATTGGAATACGCAAGGATTAACGACCAATCTAATCCTTGATTAAAAACAATTAAAGTGACCCCATAACTGATTGTAGTGTACTATTATGTACCTACACCCTGATGGTTCGTCTATATTGTTGGAGGAAATAGACGTTCTCGCTGATACGAATTCTGGATTTATCCTCTTTCAAGTTCATGATATTATCGATTGATCAGGATTTTTATATAATATTTTCTACTGATAACTATTACATGGTTCCGGAATATTTGCAAAACAGTTAGGTAGCAAAACACAATCTCCCTTGGCAACGCGATAAGAACTTTTCAGAGAATGGTGCTAAATCATAATAAAATCGAAATAAGTAAAGGACTACGTCCAGAAGTGGATGTCTTTCAGCTAAAATGATGATAATTATATAAGAAACACGTACTGAACGTTTTCACTCATTTTTCTAAAATACTTTCCACTTTTAATAGCAGGAACTAAGTTTCTTTTGTAGTACTTTTAGCCCTCCATTATATTCAACATATTATTTTACGAAGCGCACGATCTCAACCAACCCTTTCTCATTTCCAGCGTCAATCATCGGCTTCGCTCTCATAGCTGGCAACATCATCGTGACTCCCCTCATGGACGCTGTCGGCCGAAAGAAGTCCAACATCCTGAACATCCTCCCCAACATGATCGGCTGGTTCATGCTCCTCCTCGTCAACAACGTCGCTGGCCTCATCACAGCAAGGTTTCTGCAAGGAATCGCCATGGGCATGCTCGGGCCTTTAGGCTCCGTCATTATAGGAGAAATGACTGACCCTGTAAACCGTGGAATGTTTTTAACCAGTGTATCATTATCACTGACATGTGGAGTTTTGTTCTCTCACGCTTTGGGGACTTATTTCACTTGGCAGCAAACAGCTTTGATATGCTCATTTGTTACGTTTACAAGTATGATTTTGATAATTTACAGTCCAGAATCTCCTTCTTGGTTGATCTCTAAAGGACGGTTCGAAGAAGGAAGGGAAGTTTTCTTTTATCTTCGAGGTCACGATGAGAAGCAAGAAGAGGAATTAGAAGAGATGATTATAGCTCAGAAGATGACTAGGAAATCCAGCGTGGAAGGCCAGACGTTATCTATCAAGACCAGAACTAAGAGGTTCTTTAGATATTTCAATTCTACTTATAAGAAGCCAGAGTTTTATAAGCCAGTTATTATCATGTTCTTAACGTATACTATGTTCCAATTTGCTGGTATTAATGTTATTAGTTCTTATGCCATGGATATTATAGAGCAGGTTGTAGGTCCAGAAGCCAATGCAAAGTTGTGGATGGTAGCTTTAGATATAGAAAGATTGATATGTAATATTCTTGCTGTGGTTTTAATGAAGACTATGAGACGAAGAATTCTTCTGTTTTCTACTGGAGCTCTTTGCGTTTTAACTTATTTGGGAAAAGCAGGATATCTTTATGCTAAACAAAATGATATGCTACCGTTTGATAGCCAATGGATTCCTATAGGTCTGATTGGTCTGTACATGTTTTCTCTAACCGTGGGTATTTCGTCTATAACCTTTGCTATTTCTGGTGAAATATTCCCGTTGGAATACCGAGGATTGGGAGGTGGTCTAGGTATCTTAGGATTGTCAATGAACTTCTTCATTGCAGTCAAATGTTTCCCAATGCTGATCACTGCTATGGGCCTTTCGTTGACTTATTGCTTATACGCTGGTATAGTTACTGCGTGCTTGACAGTTATCTGGTTTATGTTGCCGGAGACTAAAGATAGAACTCTTCAGGATATTGAAAATAGTTTCAGAGGTTTGAAACCTGTGGATAAGAAGAGTGCTGTACCCCTGACTGGTACAGCTATAACAGAAATGCGTCGGTGCAGTTCCCACATACTTTACTAACGGGATTTTATTTTAATAGTAATTTATTTAAACGAGATTGTGATAACTCAATTATTTAGTTAAGTAACCATATTGTGCTAGTGATAATCTCAAATGGTATTATTTATTTAAAATTAAATAAAAATACGAAGTGGTTGATTTCTGGTTATTTTATTTCAAAAATATATATTTTTTTGTACATAATACATTGTCAACATTTTGTTTAGTAAAATCTCGGTAAAAGTACAGTCAAATCAACGTGGTCTGCGATATATGTGATCGGGTTGCTGTTCCTTTAGGAACAAGACAATATTTATTACTTGATTTATCTAAACTATTATAAAACTGTAAGAGAAGTGTGTCTGTACATTGAAGATATTTCAAAAAAAAAGATTACGATATGGTTTTTAGGTGTTCCTGACACCAAACCAAATCAACCTTTTTTAGAATTTTTGTCTGTCTGTTTGTGTGTTTGTTTGTTTGTTTGTTTAATCGAGCATCACGCAAAAACTACTGAACCGATTTTGATGAAACTCTTTTTGTTTGATAGCTTATGATCCGACTTAAAATCTGGTATATAATTTGTGCGGACGTAGTTATAAATAAAAACGTCTTCCCTACTCAGAATCTTTATATACTGACTCATTTTCCAAATTCTTCGTAAAGAAAGACTTCCACTTCCACAGCAGCAAACAACGTTGGTTTGAAAGCACTTAAAATACATAGTAACTTAACATCTGATCGTGAACATTCCTACCTAACAACGGGGCAAGCTTTAAGCTGCAGAGCGTTTCCTACATTCATTTACCACCCTCTCACCCCCCTTCAACTTTCTCCGGCTCCAACATCCTCATCTCACATTTATCCTTCCCAGTATCATCTTTAATCCCCTTGAAATGACACTCTATCTCATACAAGGTCTTCCCTTTTGTCTCTGGCAGAAGAAAGAATAGGAATCCTCCACAAATAGCAATGGAAAGGCCATAGACACAGAATGTTCCATTTATCCCGATCTGCCTGAAGGACATCGGGGCAGTTTTGACTACCACAAAGAACATAACAGACAAAAACATTCCAGAAATCCCGCTACCTAAACTCCTGTAAGCTAATGGAAATATTTCTCCAGCGATCGCCCAAGGAATCGGTAATATACCTAGTGTCTTCCCAAAAATGTATACCAAAGTAGGTATCACTGGCACCCATTTGTAATCTTCTGAAATATAACCAAAATCTCTTAAGTACAACAAGAGAGCAGCCGTGAATAATGCAACTATACTGACTATAACACCGAAGAACAGGACCGTTCTTCTTGGATATTTGTTAACAACCACGCAAGCTATGCAGGCAGTGATAAATCTGACTATGTCTACTAATAACATACTAGTATATGATTCTATAGCTCCACCAGTAACCACTTCCATCATAGGAACAGTATAAGAAGGTACAACCGTCATACCAGAGATCTGGAACAGCACGAACATAAACATCATTATCACAGTTGGTTTGTAGAACTCCGGTTTTACAACAATATTTTTGTACTGAGTCAATTTGGACACTTTTGCTATTAAAATATGAACCTTATTCTTTTCACTGTTAAGCAAAACCTCCAATTCTTTCTGCGAAGTTTCATCGTGTCCCCTCAACCAGCGAAATGATCTTCGGCATTCAACATAAAGGCCTTTAGAGGCCAAGAAAGGCGGTGTTTCTGGAGTGAGAGATATCAGGATCAAAGAAATGACGTAGAAGCTTCCACAGGCGAAAGCTGCTGATCTCCAATAGAGTAAAGTTCCGAAGAGATGAGCGACCAGCATGCCGGTTGCGAAGGAGAATGCTATGGTCGCCAGGAAGGCTCCTCGATGCTTTGGTGATGAGTATTCAGCGATGGAGACTGGTGCTGCAGCTGCTTGGACGCCCATTGCAAAACCCTGCAATATAAATTGGGAACCAGTTAAAAATGTGTTAATATGATCCTAGATACTGGTGATAGAAGAAGAATTTCTTAAGACAGCTCAAAGGCACATTGCGGTGGCATCTTGAACTATTTTCAATACACATAATACAGGCTCTTGCCATTGCTCCATGCCAGTTTTCTCGCAGACTACAATCATGACATTTGGTACTTTCTTTCGCGTCATTCACATTCATTGATCTTTTCTTACGACTTCTGTCGATTTGTCCTTTTCCGAGAAGATGTCCTCGGACGCCCACTTCCGTCTCTTCCGATTATCGATTCAAGTCATCGAACTGTTCCAGTAAATGTCCCTAAGAGTAAAAGCTGCACCATGATTTTCCCAAATAGAGAGTGATGGATGAATGATTAATTTTAGAGACTTGATTAGAAAAAGATAAACTTCGTGATCTGCATCATTACGATTTAAGACCGGAAGTTAAATGTTACTAATAGGTTTAGAACGATTGTCAAGAACTTTAGTTAAGAATAAATAATTCCATCAGTACTTCCATCTTATGACTTCATTTCTCAATCAATAGACGGCAAACACACTCACGATAAAATCATCAAATGAAGACACGTGACAGACATACCTACAGACGGAGTAAATTAAAGGTCAAGAAGGTATTGATTTACACTTGAATTCTTTCGAGCGTCTAAATTGATTTGTGCACCACTTCGGTCGGTTTCATAATAGCAAAGTGGTGGCAAAATAAAGATTAATAATCGTTCGATTAGTAATCGATCTTAATTTCAGGTATGTACCTATTCCAAATATATTTAAGTGGTCTTGTGTTTGTACTTGCAGATATTATCACATGAAGACGTTACCATCGTGTTTCTTTCAAGGAAATATCTGTAATTTCAAATCGGAGAAGGAAACGAGGTGCGTCCGGGGCTGGAGTCCTGGCTCACCTCCTTTTTTTGGCAATTCCCCTTTCGTAGGTTGAAAGCGTCATCTTTAGCTTGGTCTTTGTGTAACACATACGCATCAGAATAGGTATGCTGGCAAAATGCAAATAATAATAGAACCGCATTTGGTAATAATTGGAAATAGAGAACAAGACTGATCTTTGAACGACCTCTGATCTAATAAGACTGTGATTGATAAAATGCTGAGATATCGAATACTGAGAATGAGATCATCTTATATTAACCAGTGAATCAGGGCACTGTACCTATATGCCGTGGTTTTCAGTTAAATAATGATTGTCCACCTATTTCTTCTAATGTTTTTGGAGGAGAAACAGCGATTTCTTTCACTGGTTAATTCAAAAGGGTGTTGAAAACTAAAAGCGTTACATATTTAAGGAGATGCTTCAGATATTAACTGAACAACTTTCTCTATGGAGCCAGCCAAAATTTCACGAAAACTTCAATTGCTTTTCGACCCAAATATATTGAGTTTTTTTCTTGATTTCTATGTGTGGAAGTTTTTCACTTTGATGGTCTAAGCCGCCCCTTTTACTTAAATATGTAACATATTTAATCTTGGTCTATATCGAATTTTCATTACGACAAACACTTTTGGCCTCGAAATCGAACTCGACCCAAGCAGGAAGACAAAACACATGCCATACGATATGATTATGATTACGACAAACATCTAAAATCAAATCAATTGACATCAATAAAAATATCGTGTTCAATAGTTTAAGAGGATTTAATTCGGAGCGCGCTCCATACAAACGAAGTCTGGTTATATTTTCAATACTAACCAATAGCCAATGAAATTTTACAGAAACTATCTAAAAACTAATGTCTATGCTTGTCTTGTACTGTGGCAGATTTTTGTTAAATTATACAGGGTGAAATTGATATCATTTAGCATCCTTTTATACTAAGAGTCTACCCATCAAATTGAACAACTATGGGAGCAAACCGATCGGAGCAATTAAAAAATCTGCTGTTCCATACTAAACTACAATGTCGACGTGTGAGTTCGCGACTCAAATGTATGCAACAAACAGCTGATTTTTTTTCTCCGATCGGTTTGCTCCCATAATAAAAGTTGTTCAGTTTGATGGGTAGACTCTTAGTTTAAAAGGATGCTAATGATATCGATTTCACCCTGTATACAGTTTCAATGCTAGGATTAATTTAGGATTTGATAAAGATTAGTTTTTAGATTATTTCTGCAAATTTTCATTCACTTTAGGGTGTCTTAGGTTAGGTTAGTATTGACAATATAACCAGGGCCTCTACCCGGACATTCGAACTTCGCCATTGCCTGAACGTTTTCGATCCAATGTCAACTCTATTACAATGAAGTTCGGACCGAAACGGTCGAGATATACAACGTGTTAGTGAATAAACGCAAAACCTCATACACCCCAACTGATTTATAACAAAATAATTAGATTGAAACAATAATTTCATTATTTTGATAGTTAAAATTTGAAGTTATTCACATTTTAAGTTTTGAGGCAAAATTGATTTTTTATCATTTCATCAATGAATGAAAGCGCTAACGTACTCATGGATACATTTTAATAATCTTGTTTTGGTAGTAAGTAGGGTGAGTGTGCCTGTTCGGTGGGTTGACATCGGGTTCAGTAAATTTAAAATTTTACAAAATATATTATTTAATATTTTGAAAAAATGACCTATGTTGAAACCATGATAATTCGATTCTGCCCTCGATTCTAAACAAACTACTTTCTAGTTTTGCGTTAATTCATTAACACGTTGTATAGAAAATCGAAAGTCCGGGTACAGGGCCAGACTTCATTTGATGCGCGCTCCGAATTATATCCCCATAAGTTAGTTACCTGTAAGAATCTGCTAGCCAGCAATACAGCGGGATCCCTGGCTACAGCTAGTAAAACCCAGCCAGCCAGAGCTGGTAAAGTGCTGAGCTGATTAGTCAGGCGTCGGCCGAGGTGCTGGAGGCAGAATGGACCTACCACGATGCCGGCGATCAGCGCCAGGCCGAGGATTGACGCTGGAATTTGAGAAATAGGAAGTTTAGGGAAGGTCGACCTTGGTGGTATCAGAATTCAGTGACGGGCATAGAGTGACCATTCTGTATGTAGTTTACAGACAGCAGGGATCCTTGGGGGAGGCCTGTGTCCAGCAGTGGACGTTTATCGGCTGAGATGACTGCTGATGGGTCAGGATCGAAGCAGGAGACGCTCAAATTTGGATTGCTATCTTAAATGGGACATAGTGTAAATCATTTATCCGTGTCCACTATACAAGGTGTATACCACATACTCTACCCATCAAACTGAACAATTTTTTCTATCGGAGCAATAAAAATGCTGCTCCATACGTTTGAGTCGAGTAGGTATTGCAGTTTAGTATGGAACAGCAGATTTTTTTTTGCGCTGACAGGTTTGCTCCCATGGTAAAAGTTGTTCAGTTTGATGGGTAGGGTTCTAGGTTTAAAGGTTAAGGGGCTATGTAAAAAAAATAGGATTCTTCAAAGCTCCATATATCATGAAATACTAACAGTAGGAGTATGATTTGCGGATATGTGTAAATTGAACATAATTATAATTGAAGTTTTGATTAGAGCCAAAACACGATTAAGACAAATTTTCTCGATAGAAAAACAAGCCAAAGTAGCCTCCGTTTTTGTCTATAAACGCTTGTAACTGCTAAACGGTGAATAATAGAAACATGAGACTTGATTTAAAAATAAGAGATTGCTATTATCTAAGTTTTGATTAGAGCAGAATTGAACTTACATAAATAGTACAATCACAATTAAATAGAGTTTGTTTTTTCGCTTGATTCGATCCAGGCGCGCGCGCCGTCCCATCTCTTTCTCTCGCATCTGGCAGTAATATAAGCTATCACACGCCTGTTTCGCTAAAATTATTTTTCGACATAGGCTCTTAATGATACTTTTCCTTACATCCTGTATTATAACGCTATTTTCCGGGTTTTTTAAAGTAAGACGGAAGTAAACCCTCCACACCATAGTTGTCACTTAGTTCCTGTATAATCTATCACAGAGCAGTTACCCTTGATTTATAATAGGTATAATTTTAATCTAGTGATAAATATAGACTAGATAGAAATAGAAACATAATAGGAAGCTGTTCTTCGTGCTAGATTTATTGTAGATTACCTAGTTTTTGTTCACGACTTGTTCTTCCTGTCATTTGTTTAATGACTAAGGTAGGTATATTTATATCTTAGATGGATTGATTCAAAGATAGTAGGATGTAGTAAAAACCGGCCAAGTGTGAGGGACTCTTTCTTTTTTGTAAACCTCATCTTCTTAAAACTGCCCCCAAACTGCCCCCAAGTTGTACCTACTCTTACACAGGGTGTGAATAAGGGGTGATTGTACCCATGATACTGACCAACTTTCCCTATGAAATCTATTGGAAGTTCCCAAACAAAAATGTTGACTATTCATACAAACGTTCGATCCGCAGATTACATTTAGTATAGAAAGTCCAAAAAAATTTTGCGAATTTCCTATAGGTTTCTTTGGGAAAGTCGTTCAGAATCATGGGTTCAACCACCCCTTAATATAATGCAACTGGTGACCCTAACACCCTGTATATTCCGTGCCTTGGGCACAGCCTTGGGGCACGGAATATACAGGGTGTTAAACGGGACTCTTTCTTTTTTGTAAACTCCTTCTCTAAATTGCCCCTAAAATAGAAATAAAGCTATTTTGAGGAACTTTTTTAAATAATAAATTTTATAATATTTTGTAAAGTTGGCCATGAATTGCTAATATAGCTATGCTAACTTTCAGCTCGGTTTTCAAGGTATGTTTCTTGATTACATTGGAATAAATACAAAATATTGTTATCGAATTGTTTCAACAAATTGGATAGTCTCCACACAAAAGGACATGATACTCTAATTTGATGTACACGATTTCAATCTGTAGGTGATGCAAACACCGCAATTTTCATCATTAGACATGCCGTAGGACCTAATGACTATAATTTTGAATCTAAATGCGCACGCAGAATAATACCTACCTAGCTTATTTATAATGTTCGCCAAACGAGAACAATTTTTGGACCTTCCATATAAAAATGCGGATCATCGGCCGATCGATCTTCTATGGGAGGGCCAAAAAAAAATCTCGTTCTTCGACCCATGTTCCTCAGGGATAGTTGTTTAGTTTCATTGTCTGAATACACCCTTAAAGTTATGTTAGTAATTAAAAACTAGAGTGGTATACAGGGTGAAATTGATATCATTATTAGCATCCTTTTAAACTAAGAGTCTACCCATCAAACTGAACAACTTTTAGTATGGGAGCAAACCGATCGGAGCAACAAAAAAATCAGCTGCTCCATACAAAACTGCAATGCCTACGCGACACAAATGTATGTAACAGCTGATTTTTTTGTTGCTCCATTTAGTTTGTTCCCATAGTAAAAGTTGTTCAGTTTGACGGGTAGACTCTTAGTTTAAAAGGATGCTAATGATATCAATTTCACCCTGTATAGGAAACCCTTGGTACTAAGATAAAACATACCAATCCAAGACTCGTGTTCAGGAGTCAGCTGGACAGCAGACCCCGGGAGCCGCAACTGTTCCAGCAGTACGCCAGGGTACGCGATGTTAGCACCTGTCCCTATCATGTACACCACGATGCCGCTCACTGCCAGCAGCTGGAATAAGACCAACATATTGAGAATAAGACAAACATGTTGAGCATAAGACCATGTGGAATAAGACGAACATGTTGAGAATATTATACAGGGTTACTTCGGAGACAGTGCGCATTTTTCTTCCATGCAATCAGTATCGTTAATAGAACACATTAGAGGGGAAAAAAACGTTTTTTTTGTTTGTTATTTTTTTCAATTTTCTACCCGAAAATTAATGTAGCGTTGCTACACTACACTCGTGAGTCAAAAAGGTAGGTAGGTGCGAGGGTAGCGAGGGGGGCGACCGGCGTACGCGCCCCATGGCCTCTCTCGAGGATGAATCACTGATCGCTACCCCACCGCAAAGTGCGCGTCTTGTTTACAATCGACTTTTAATATTTTTGTATGAAACATGGTAAAATAAAAAAATACGGGTCTTTTTATTTTGAATGATCTTCATATACGCAAAATTTGCGCACTGTCTCCGAGGTAACCCTGTATAATGTAAGTTAGAGCACCAATGATGGGACTGGGCTACCCTTTTCACTCATTTCTATTTTGGGCCTCGGCGTTTTGGTGACCTCTGTGGCTAACTAACTTCATCCAGGTCATCCCACCGTCTCTTCCTGGGCAAACCAAGGTTTAAAAAACATTATTTACACAATACGATAAATGATGATGATGATGGAACAAACCTGTCTATAAAACGGTGACATCCGTCTGGTTTTTGTTAGTCCTTCCGTCATGGTCACTTCTTGGCAGGAGAGGAGAATCTTGTTCAATTTATTGTTATTCTTTATTTTAATTACTCATGTAATTTTTTAGTAGGACACATTTTATGTATCCAGCTCCTGAAAAGAAAAAGAAGTGGAAAGGTTAAACCAAAGTGAATAATACTAATAGTGAGGACGGCGCTGTCCGGTCGCGACAGGCCAGTCGTGCGGGGGGTGCGGGTGGCGGGGGGCGCGATCCCAGTACCGATTCAGCTGCGCGCTGTACCCCAACGGCCGGTGCCTCACCTCTCCGCACACCACGCGAGCCCCCCCGCACTCCGCGCAAGCATAGACCCAACGCGGCCACTAAGCGCACCCACTTTTTACGCTAAGGTTAAACGGTTATCGTTACGACTTTGACCATGAATTATCTCGGATTGGAGACGTTTTAGGAGATTTTAAAACACGTTTAATATTTCTTTTCATGCGTTCCACAGATATTACCAAATGTGGACAGTGACCAAAAAATCATATCGGAAAGTTACCAACACAAAACTGTCGGTTGGTCTTTCAAGATGGTAAACATTAAGACCGCTTTTCTCTTCTTTCCTATGGCTTTATTGAAGATACTAGGATTCTAGAGGTCCCATGCTCTCAATTACTAAGTAAACAATCCCCTCCCTCCCCCACTAACTAAACTCCACTGTTATGACACGAGTCTTTTGCGTGCCATTTTAAAATCACGTGCTTACTTTCACCGGCCGTTGCGAAAGGTACCTACCTGTTTGCATGTATTTATAATTAATTAGGTACAATGTTTTATGGTAATTATAAATGTCTAGAATCTACAGTTGTTTAGCTTAGACCATCTCATTTTTAGGGTTCCGTAGTCAAACAAGGACCACTTTATACCTCCACAGTCCACATACGCTCGCGCTACTTTACCTTACGTGAGCCCGCTGTACATCGACTATAATATAATGTAACTAGCTGACCCGGCGAACTTCGTACCGCCTCAGAATCTATTTTACCCGACACACACTTGGTCGTTTTTTTTTAAAACCTTCCTTGGTTTGGTATGTGCACAATCACCCACCAAAGTTTCATCGCAATCGGTCCAGCCGTTCTCGAGTGATGTCGTGACCAAGAGAAATAGGGATTCATTTTTATACAGGGTGAAACGTAACGAGGACCCTCCCTTTAAGGGTGCATTCAGACAATGAAACCAAAACAACTTTCCCTAAGGAAAGTTCCAGTATGGGACAGCAGATTTTTTTTTTCGCGATTTCGATGTTTGTCTCATGGAGAAAGTTGTTCAGTTTGATGGTCTGATCATCCCCTTAAAAAGTGGCAGTAAATTAAGAAGGACCCTGTATAATTTGTGTGACACCCTGTTTTTATAGTGTGTTCCATAATATGATGTTTATGTGACATTTCGGACACAAAGTTTAAAGTTACTTAGCCATTAATTAATCAAATGAAAATTGCCGATCAAACATACACATTACACACACACACACAATACAACAACATTAAAAACAACGGTTTAAAAATAAAGTGTTTTAAATACGACACGTAACAAAATGTGTCAGTATTTCAATACAATGTTGAAGCAATCTTTTTCTCAATGATGTGCATTGTCCATTTTTAGGGTTCCGTACCCAAAGGGTGAAAACGGGACCCTATTACTAAGCCTACGTTGTCCGTCCGTCCGTCTGTCCGTCCGTCTGTCCGTCGGTCCGTCCGTCCGTCCGTCTGTCCTACCTATTTAGGACTGTAACTTTTAAACCGTAATAGCTAGATAGTTGAAATTTTCTCAGATTATGCGTTATTACGGCGGATTTGTTAACACATAATAAAAATGTCAAAAAGTTAAAAATTAAGGGGGGTTCTCAACAAGAAACTAGTTTTTATCAACGTTTTTTCTTCACGCTCTATCGTAAAAACGGTAAAACATACAAGCGTCAAACTTAGTGTGATTATAGAGCAAACTCTACAGAATAACAACAAATACTAAAAACCGGCCAAGTATGAGTCGGTCTTGCGCTAAAGGTCCCGGACAAAAAAAGATTTTTTTTCTAAGTTAATAATGTTGTGTTCTGTGGTGGTGTGGTACGGAACCCTCAGTGCGCGAGTAGCCCGACTCGCACTTGACCGGTTTCATTTTATGTTGACGTTTGAAAAAGGATGTCATGAATGACGTCAAAAGATGTTACAAAAAATGCAAGGCCAAGGGCATTTTTAATTTTGCATCTTCGTTTTTAGATAATACTTAGTACCTATACAGGGTGTAAACTTATGAGTTACATACTTTATGGGGTGTTTCAGACCAACATTGAAATCACGAAAAAAAATCTGCTGTTCCATACATTTGTGTCAACGAGCTAGGTAACCTATAAATTTTTTTTATTGACCAACCAATTTTATTCGCGATTTCAATAAACAGGGTCCTTCTTAATATGCTGACACTTTTTTAGTTTTTATAAGGGGATGAGTATGAGTTTTTTTTTTTCGTATTTGCTATAGGTTTCTTAGGGAACGTTGTTGTTCAGTATAGTAATGCAACTGTTTATCCTAACACCCTGTCTGTAGGTATAAAATGTAATGAATTTTTATTTTAAAATTCAAATGACGAGCTTCATTATCAATTTACGTTATACTTACCAACCAATTAAATTATTTAAAGTTCAATGTCAATATGATTATTTCAAAATTATTGAACTCTCAAATCTGTGTTGTTAGAATAAAATCAAACTAACCAGCCAGCAATAAAACGCGATAACGAAAATTTAAATTGCACGCTCAAAAAACCGTATTTAGGCAGTTAGTTCCTCAAAATAAAAAATTCAAAAGTTACACTTCACGACACAAACTTAAAACAAAAGTGTACAAAAAAGTTTTCATTCATGAAATCGCGAATTAAAAAATTAAATTTGAAATAGGATCGCGAAATGTATCCACCCGTCTCAACGCTTGGGCTCACACTGCGGTCACAAAACGACAAACGTGTCTTTGACAGGGAGTTCATATACTACGCGACACATGTTTTACCTTTTGCAAACTTCTACTGATGCGAGGTACAGGTTGTATGTTTAGACAGTTGCATTACTGTAAAGGGTGATTTTACTCATGATACTGAAGAACTTTCCCCAAAGGAAACTAAGGGAAATTCGCAATTTACTTTTTCATACGTTCGATCAGCTGATTGAATTTTTTCTTCTGGCAAGAATTTTTTTTTGTTTTTATCCTATTGTTTCCTTGACCTGCAGGTCCCTAATTATACCTAGTCAACCAATTTGAAATGATAGCCACCTTAAAACCTTGTCACACCAAACTTTATGCTGCTATGTTTTACAGAAGCCTTGTGAAGTTTATACAGGTTATTGTGACAAAAGATACGTACTTAGGTACGTGGTCTACATTTTTAGTTGTTTGACTTGACTGTAGGTAATACAAAACCAGGAATTTATGATCAGTAGGTAGTTGTTCTCAACACTTTTTTTGTCGTTTTGTGTTCAACTTAGGTAACCTAAGCTTAATTTAATTCTCCGTTCTCTCGTTTAAAATTATTAGATAACATCACATTGCACAAAATTTTGTTAGGTAAGTAATTGAAGTTTTAAATTATTAACGTTGCTATAAGTTGATTTTATCCTACATACGAAAGTGTTACGATACAATTAAATAATCTAGGTTATTATTGAAAATTAACGAATAGGTAGTGCTTGTAAAACTAATATACCAGTTTGTAAGTCTGATCTTATGCCTTTAAATACAAAAAATTGCTATGAATGTCGGATACATAGTTTTCGCATGGTCCTCAAACAAACAGACAGACGAGAAATCCAAAAATCTGACCATAATTATACAACCACAACCATAATTATCGTAACCATTTTTACAGACACATTTCTGTTACAGTTTCTTAACAATTAGTGTAGAAGATTCGCACCTTAATAAGCAAGTTCACCGTCACGTGGTATATGGGCGCACCCTACATCGTATGTTGTAGGTATGTATGCATACATACGTTGTTCCGTAGAGATTGACCTGAGCCAGGATTCTAGAACCGGTAGTGATTCTTTAAATCATTTCTGTTCCGCATCTACAGGGTGTAACAAAACACCCGAGTAATAAGTATTTTTAAAGTCGTTTAGACTTTAGACCATCAAATTGAACATCTTTTACTATGGAGCAAACATCGAGGAATAAATAAAAAGAATCAGCTGTATTATACAATATTGCAGTAAAGTACATACCTACCCACTCGCTCGATTGTCTTTCGACTTTGTCTCCACCGTCCTAACGTTTTGTTCAGTTTGATGGTATTAATTATTTAAATACTATTTATAAACCAACCCCATTAAAAATTACTAGGGTATTTTGTTACATCCTGTAGAAAAAAGAAACCATTGATCAAATGATTGTAGCTACTTGCCAACAGATGGCGCTACCAGTACGATCGAAGAAATACGACGTAAGACAATTTGCGATGTCACATTGGAAACCCGTAAGCTGCTACACTAAGGTTCACAATCGCATGCAAGACACAAATCGCGCAAGATGAATTATCACAGAGTCTCAGTATATATACAAGGTTCCGACTAACATCAGTAGGACCACGGCCGGTCCCCAGGCATAACACCAAGCCTGGCGGAAGTACTTCCCTTTTCAATGGAGGAACCTTCCACCTCAGTTCCTCCATAGTGGTGACCCTCGACTAAGAGCATCGGCAACCTTCAACACCGCAGCGCAGCGCAGCAACACCAGCACAACTAAGCAGCAGCAACCAGCAGCAAGCCTTCTCTCCCTCGACCAGGTCTCCAAGCCACAAGCAGCAGTCACAGCGTCATCCTCGACGACAGCTCAGCGTCCGTAGAAGACTCCAGCAGCCCACGCACTGAGACACAGCCTCTACCCGTGGCGGCCCTGCTCGCCTTCCACACGCCTGTCACTCGCAAGCATTACCAGGACTGGTCACCCTGCACTATGCACGCACGCACGCAGTACGCCAACGCACGGCACGGCATCTGCAACGCACTACATGGACACAGACTGCACACTTCGAGAAACTTAACGACCTCCGGTCTGAGGGGGAGTACTGTAGCTACTTGCCAACAGATGGCGCTACCAGTACGATCGAAGAAATACGACGTAAGACAATTTGCGATGTCACATTGGAAACCCGTAAGCTGCTACACTAAGGTTCACAATCGCATGCAAGACACAAATCGCGCAAGATGAATTATCACTGTAGAATACACCTTTCTACTAAGGGTTGGTTGAGGTTGATGTATATAATGAAACACAGATATAGTCTTCACTAGTCAATGTGACTAGCGCACGTCCGCACAGCACGGCGGTCGGTGCACGAATACCGAGCGAATGAACGATAGATATTGACCACAGACCGCACCAGCCGATAGATGGCGCTACCGGCGCTTTCCGCATTAACTACTCTTTATTGCTGTACACTACATCCCTTTCTTGTTTTAATTTATTTTTTACGTTTACTCGAATCTACCACCGCTTCGGAAGGTATAGCCCGTGGAGAAGAAGCGGCGCAAGAAACTCCACAGTTTAGCTAATCTCTTAAATCTTATTTACAATACAGTGTTGACTGTTATCAATGCTATTACATTAAACAAATTACGAATAAGTTATTGAGACTAATTTGTTTACAGAAAATAGATGTTTATCAAATATTGATCTGAAATTGTCAAACACCAAATTCAACGATAAACAATGTTTATGGAAATTACAATCTCATTATATTAACACATTTCAGTTATTGTTACTTCTGTTCTATACTATCCCTTCCCTGTAAAAATATTTTTCTATTGATAGGTGTAAGTAAACCTACAAAAATAACGTGCCATAGATCTTTATTATCTCTTATTTATTTATTTTGGCTAACTACTAGTCAAAGTCACTGCTTCAAGATCGTATCCATTTCCGTTTTATCAAATTAAGGAGGTAAGGACAAAAGAGTGAATCTGTGATAAGCACATACACTTATGCACTCAAAATATTCTGGCGGGTGCCAGCCATTGCAATTAAGCACTCACAGCTATTTTATTTGCATGACCCTTTAGCTTTTGCTAACAACTTGATAGTTGCATGGCTCTGTAACCCATATCATTTTATTGTTGCATGATATTTTAGCTTTCGCTAACAACTTCATAGTTGCATGGTCCTATAACCCATATAATTGTACAGTTTCATGAATGCTGATATAACGCTGACTGACAACAATATTAAGTAAGGTACACTAGGTCGCTTTCGTTGCCAGCTATGTTCAGTAGTTACCTTTAGTTAGTCGACTAGACTAGTTTTGAGATATCAGCAGTTTCAATTTAATGGACCCTTTTAATAAATAGATACAATTTAACTCAACCTATACAGATAAAATGCTGATACCTAAATTAAAATAATAATCGTAATAATTCAATTCAATGTTCTTTGACCCACTTTAATGCTGATCTTTGACGGTGTTGCAATTACTCAAAAGATTCGCAATTTAATACGTAGTCACAATTTAATGTTACGGGCAGGTAAAAAATCAGAGTTCACACATTACTGTCGCTCTCATTTAGGGCTCTATGCCACGAGCACAATTTCAGTCAACGCCCTGTCTTATTCATCTATTTCCCCTTTGGTCTGTAAAAAGTTCTACCCCATTAGTATTGGAATAAACTGTTGTAGTTGAAAAGCTTGTCATTCTCTCACCATTTGGTAAGTCATTCCGTCTATAAACCAAAAATAAAAAAGAAGTCTAGCCTACTACAACAGTATGCTAGACTAGAAACTTGAGATATGATTCCGCCATCTTGGTACTCACGAATATTGTTTTAGCAAAGGGTCTGATGGTGGTCTACCCTATGAGTTATTTTGTCTGCTATACCTAAGCATTCAGTCACTAAAGCAGTATTCCAAATAAATTTTATAAATTGGCATAATATTTCCTGCCGTTCAACAGTGAATAAGTTATTTTAATTAATTTCCCTTATACATACATTTCTTTTTAGAAACAAATTATCTGTTATCAACTTACAGTAGAGCAAAACTATATTATGTTATTTGTAGTTAAAATGTATCTCTGTCATTGAATTACTTATTTATTATTAGAATTCCTATGAAGCATTAAGTGACGAGATATTTTGTAACTACAAAGAGTAGTTTGGTTATTAGGTATACATACATACCTATACATTTCTATAACAATAAAAATAAAATAAACTATTATATACATGTAACGTCATGAAACTCATGAAAATATTGTGTAATGTAAGGTATACTTAGATATTTATCTGAAACATTAGTTACTTACTCATTATTTAAACACTAATAATGTTTTCATTTTAAAAACCATACAGTTATATCATTTGGTAGGCTTTAAGAAAATAATGCTATTTTTAATTACAATGTACATGAATTAAGTGCAACTGTTGTTTCAACTTAATTGCGTGGCGTAATATTATTACAGAATTGCAAATCATTTTGTTTTTTTGACTTGCTTGCACTGAAATTATATTCTTTATTTAAAATATTATGATTAACCGATTTGGTTCAAGTACAGTATAGTATACTTTAACACATACAAATGAATAAATTAACAGTGCAGTGCAGTGCCTGCAGTGATTAGGTAAGATACCGATTTTATCTATACAAAGAAGAAAGTGCAATAAGTCATTAATTCCTTTAGAGTTATTCATAAAATGCGTAGCTACTCACAATAATTAATGTCAATGGAATGACAAACTACAAGCTGCCAATAATTATATATTTGACTTGTCATCTGAATGACCAACTACAAGCTGCTGATAATGAAATAACAGTTTTTTTTTTTCAATTGAATGACCAGCTGCAAGTTGCTAATAATTATTTTATTTATTTGACTTGTCATCTGAATGACCAACTACAAGCTGCTGATAGTAAATTTGATAGCATTTGATGCCCAGCTAAAAGTTGCAAATGTCAATTAAATGAACAGCTGAAAGCTGCCAATGTCAATTGAATGACCAGTTACAAGTTGCTAATGTCAATTAAATGACCAGCTGAAACATGCTAATGTCAATAAAATGACCAGCTGAATGATGCTAATGTCAATTGAATGACCAGCTACAAGTTTCTAATGTCAATTGAATAACCAGCTAAAAGCTGCCTATGTCAATTGAATGACTGAATAACCAGCTACAAGTTGCTAATGTCAATTAAATGACCAGCTGAAAGATGCCAATGTCAATTGAATTACCAGCTACAAGTTTCTAATGTCAATAGAATGACCAGCTAAAAGCTGCCTATGTCAATTGAATGACCAGCTGTACGTTGCTAATAACTGTTTGTTGTACATGGCAAACCACTAACCATTAACCAGCTACAAGCTGACAATATCAGAGTAATCATTGGAGTATTAATTGGATACATTTTCTCTTTATTAAGCAATAAAGCAAGGTATGGTTCAATCGGCGCCTTAGCAGTCGTCCTGTTGAAGGCTGGTTTCTCTGTGACATCTAGGAACATACAATCTGCGAACAAAATTGTTAACCAGTATTATCGGTTTGGTTATGAATGTTATGATACTTGAATATGATATAGTTATTAATCTTCTCTCAACTGAGATGAGCGTTTCTTGTTAAAATGTGAGTAGGTATTTCAAGAAATACTAAATTTAATATGAAATCACCTGATCATTTTCTGATCTTTTTTGATACTTTTTGTAAATAATTGTCTGAATTAACATTGATCCTTAAAATATAAAATTCCTTGCTCAAATAGCCAAAGAAACTAATTAGTTTCGCCTGGAGTAATTACATCCATAATTATGACATTAACAATGTTGCAAAGATAAGATCAACGTAAGGTTACCGAATTGAAGTTCTATAAAGTATAGATTACGTCAAACAAGTTCCGGTAACAAATCGGATGATGATGATGATTGGCAATTATGTTGGTACTATTGATGTTTGAATTGAAATATTTTCATGAACTAGTACCACCAAATAAGCTCCGAATGTGTTGTATATTATTATTGTTCTCGCATACCTACACTGAGAATGTCCAATAAGTAAAACGTTTAAAACGTTAAACTTTGGATTTCAACTTAAAGTTTTTGTGACATCAGAATGTTCGTCACGCCGAATGTTCGTTACGCCGAATGTTCGTTACGTCGAATGTACGTTACTCAGAACATTCGTTACGTCAAATGTTCTTGACGCCGATTGTTCGTTACGCCGAATGTTCGTTACGCCGAACGTTCGTTACGCCGAATGTTCGTTATGCCGAATGTTCGTTACGCCGAACGTTCGTTACGCCGAATGTTCGTTACGCCGAATGTTCGTTATGCTGAATGTTCGTTACGCCGAACATCCGTTACGCCGAATGTTCTATACGTAGAATGTTCTATACGTAGAATGTTCGGTACGCATAATGGTAATAAGTAACTTTTATTAGAGACCATTACAACTACGAAGTAAGACAATTACTTAAAAATGACAATGCGTCAATATAAGTATAAAAAACTATTGGAATAAACTCACTTGGCATATCTTGGTTACCTAATCCTGTTCGTCTCGAATCAAGACACTATTCTTAACCTTTGGTATGCCAGAACGCGGATCAGCATGATGAAAACCATTTATTTCTATTGTGTCTGGTTTTTCCGGCATACGAGAGGTTAATGGGCGTATTTTGGATACCTATTAGGCCATAATGACGGACTACAAGCATGCATTAGTATATGCTCACGACTACACTCCCCGAGGAGCAGTCAGAGACTCCAAAACCCCAGGACACCCTTGCCCCACCAGCACCGAAACTCCGTCCAGTCACGTGTGACGGGCAGTGAAACTGGAGCTACGGACTACGAGGCCCTTTTATATTGGCGGAATGCTTTGAATAAATTCTTTTAATCGTTTAAAGTAATACAGAATGATTACGTGACCTTAAAGATTGATGTCCACAGCTGGCGTACATTTGTCCATCCTAGGCGCCGCGCCGCGCCGTCACGTGTTGTCCCACACCTTACTCCTGTCTGGTCTACCCTGTGAATTTCGAATCCCATCCTCGTCGCCAATGTAGAATACACCTTTCTACTAAGGGTTGGTTGAGGTTGATGTATATAATGAAACACAGATATAGTCTTCACTAGTCAATGTGACTAGCGCACGTCCGCACAGCACGGCGGTCGGTGCACGAATACCGAGCGAATGAACGATAGATATTGACCACAGACCGCACCAGCCGATAGATGGCGCTACCGGCGCTTTCCGCATTAACTACTCTTTATTGCTGTACACTACAATCACAGAGTCTCAGTATATATACAAGGTTCCGACTAACATCAGTAGGACCACGGCCGGTCCCCAGGCATAACACCAAGCCTGGCGGAAGTACTTCCCTTTTCAATGGAGGAACCTTCCACCTCAGTTCCTCCATATGATCAATGGTTTCTTTTTGTTTTCTTTTGTCGACAGGAACGCAATTGAACAAAAAATATAAATTATAATATTGTTTGTGATCATTATCATCATAATCTTCACTCTTACTATTATTTTGATTGAAATAACCAACAGTTTTTGTTTTAAACACATAAATACGTGCAGCTGCAGACCGAATACCTACCTAGAGTTTGGCAAAAAAGTTTGGAAAAATTATTGCGCCACTTTTTGCAACAACGTCAAAATCACACATTAACCTGGCAAGACCATGAAACATTTTGTACTTACTTTACTACGTAATTCAGTACAAATTTTTTGTACTTAAGTAATTTAGTAAAAGAAATGTGAAGTTAGCAAAGTAAACAGCATAAAAAATTCAAATAGTAGTCCTTGAAAAAAATAATGTTTCTCAAGATAAACAAAATCGAGATAAAAATAAATCCTAGAGATAACATAAATCTTTTCTTGTAATCGAGGGGGAACCAATTTTTTTACCTGGTTAGGTCCCCAGGGGGAGCGTGTGAATTCTCTATGGGTAGGTCCCTAAGTAAGCAATCTAAAAAAAATTATAGGTATCCATCTAGTCTGGATATACAGGTTGTAACAAAAGACCCTAGTAATACTTAAGGGGGTGCTTCAGACCATCAAACTGAACAACTTTCACTATGGGGCCAACATCGAGAAAAAATTTAAAAAATCAGCTGTCCCATACATTTTAGTTGAGTCGGTACTGCAGTTTTGGTCTGAAGCACCCCCTTAAGAGGGGGTCATACCTATTTTGTCTGTTTTCGACCCGATTTTTGAGAACCAAATTATTACATTTAATATATATAGTTCACGTAACAGTGTAGATACGTTCTTTCTGCAGGGCATCTAACCGTTGAAAACACGATTCTATTAAATTTTCTCGATAGAAAAGAGGAGCAAAGTAAGCTCGATTTCAGATTAATAACCAGTTTTACAAGAATCACACTACACCATTTCTTCTGAATATACCATCATTTGATAGGTAAATAATTATAGCAGGGCTTCTAACCGATGGATTTTTCCCCAAACACCCAAGAGAAAAGATATTGATGAAAAATGTGTTTTTTTGCGATCTTGCTTTCAATTGAAGCGGGATGGCTAATTGCGAAAGTTTGCTTGTTAGAAAGAGAAGCTTGTTCTACTAATACCCAGCCTTAAGTATTACTAGGGTGTTTTGTTACACCCTGTATAACTTTCTATCTTAGATAGGTAGGTATGTACCTAGGTAGTGCCTAACTTAAAATTCAATATAAAATTCATATTACGATACCTCCTTCTACAGGAAAAATTCTAGTTTCTAGGTCGCTCAGTAGAAAAGTCCGCGCAAGCAGTTTTTTTTACTAAGTACCAGACTGTTTAGTAAAAACAGCTTGCACGGATTTCCCAGCGCTGCGCGCGCGCCGTACAGCTTCTCCGGGCTGCAAATACAATCCTGTTTTAAAAGGAAAATGCCATTTTCAAAATGGTTTTTTAAAACATGGTCTAATGTACTTGAAATGTAGACCACTTTAGTTAGCTTAATGATAGTGATAAGGTAAATCAGCAGACATTCACACAAAATGTTAACTACCATTTAGAAATTCGAAAATCTCTGTCAAAAAAAAGCCGGTCATTTCGAAAAAAGTCCTGACATTGAAGTTACCTAAAGATTGCGATGACCGATTTAATACTTACCTATTTGTACTTGTTGTGTTAATGCGAAAAAACGTTAGTTCTAATTTATTCCATCTAAGTAAAAAAATCAGGACAAATTAAAAAGCTGGACAATGGTTCAGACATGTCCCGAAAAATTCGGACGGATGGTAGACCTATAAACACAGGACAGGACAGGGTTCACCAATGATATTAATGTTAGGTACTATGTAAGCTCACTGTGGTACACTAAGAAAGTACAAACTAATACATCGATAATACAAATATAGTACATTACTGCAGCGGCCAGCAACAGAGGCATTGATGGACGAACGTGTAAATGTGGGCCGAGGCGAAGCCGAGGCACACATACGTAAGTCCATCAATGCCTAGTTGTGGCCAAGGCTTGTATAGTACTTTTCTCAAATAAAACACTAAATTTTCTCAAATAATTCGCGGAAATTAAAACTCTTTTCAAAATCAATGACGAACAACGAACAACACTTTGTTTTTTTTTTCAATAAACAGCTTTCTATTTGCAAGTTAGTTCGAAATTTAAATAAAACCTTTTTTGAGTTACCTCCTTGGTCGCCATGTTTAGGAGAAAAAGATCGTTCCATTTTTAAATTACACGACAGATATGAGTTTACTATGTAATTTATTTGGCCGCAAAACACGACAGATATGGATTTTCATACAAACATTGCCGGCCGCTGCGCGCATGTAGTTGGCCAGTACAGCAATTTCGATTTATCTCGAAGAAGGTTGTCAAAATAATGCTCACATTTCCAAGCATGTTTGAGAAAAATTAAATTACATCTTTGCACCTCAATTATGTAAAGTTATACTATAAGTACCTAAAGCTTGACCTTTCGCCGCTGCCGATGTGTAAAAATTAGGTGGCTGGGTACAATATAAATCAGAATGATAGTATGCACTTGCAAATTGCAAGATTGCATCACATTTGTGTATTACGAAACCAAAAGAGAGGTCAGTCGTTGTTTAGAATGTACGAGACAGCGATTGTTTATTTGCTTATTTACTACCTGTATATTATACTAAAAGTAATTATAACTAAACAATATAGTATAATGGACACTTTTGGTCCAGGTACGACCAGACGCGACCTTTCAACATAATCTTTTCCTTCTTATTTAGTTTTTCTTCTTTTGTTTAGCCTAGTTATATTTTAGTTTTAGGATGTTTTAGTTTTATTGTGACTTTTTTACTAAATAAATATATTTTAACAAAACAATTAAGTTACTTAATTAAACATACAGGTAACATAAATAGAGAGCGTTGGTGGCGCGTTGTGAAGAGGCATGGACTGGGCACTCAATCATGAGGGGTCCGGGGTTCGAATCCGCATGGACGACACGCCATGTACCAATGAGTTTTTCTAACTTATGTACGTAATACCGACTGCTCTCAAACCTGCGTACGCTGAAGCAGAAATTCTGATGCGTATGTGAAAACACATCCGCATTGGGAACGCGTGGTGGACTAACGGTTACGCCCATACCCACCCTCCTTGAGGTTGGGCCTGTGCCCTGCTATGGGACTTATAGAAGCTGATGATGATGATGAACATCGATATTGACACATGGTCCAAGAGTCCGTGCCAATCAAACCTCCGTTATTTTATAAAAGAGCCTAAATTATACTCTAACGTAAGTACAGGGTGTTACAAAACACCCGGGTGCTTGAGACCATCAATCTGAACAACTTTCATTATGGAGCCAACGTCGAGAAAAAATGAAAAAAATCAGCCGTCCCATACATTTGAGTCGAGACGGTAGCTACTGCAGTTTTGTATGAAAGAGCTGATTTTTTTTCGCAATTTCGATGTTGGCTCCGTAATGAAAGTTGTTCAGTTTGATGGTCTGAAGCACCCCCTTAAGTATTACTAGGGTGTTTTGTTACACACTGTATAGTCCCAAAACTATACTATACATAATTATTTTATTTGTATTTATAATTAATGGACTCTTGCTTGTGCGTTAGCACTGCATTTCCGCCAGTGTCTAGTAGTTTGTGGGAGTATCTATCCCAATCTCAGGGATTGTTTTTGGACAAGAACAAGAAGAGACTGAGGATTGTGGAGCCTCGTGGCGGGCAAAAACGCGACGCGCTAACACCACGCGAGACGAGTGCTCGTATCAGAACTTGCAAATCTCCAAAACTATATAAATGACTATAAATCTTACCTGACAGTTATTCTTACGATTACGCAAAGGCCTTTTGTGTCACGTGTAAATTACGCAAAACACGCGTGACTCAAATAATTTCTTAATTTGTGTAAACTTTGACATTTTAAACATATTATCAGAGGATTCATGGTTATTCCTATCTACTAGGTACGTAGTAACTGAAGTTTAATAATCTAGTTATACATATAGTTCGCTTTTATTTGAATAGTTGGTGTTCGTTTTATTATTTTAGCTGTTCTGCTGAATGATACATGTATGTTATGTATAACATACATCATCACCAGCCTATAAACGTCCCACTGCAGGGCACAGGCCTACCCTCAAGGAGGATGGGCATGGGCATAGTCCACCACGCGTGCCCAATGCGGATTGGTAGATTTCACATACACATCAGAATTTCTTCTTCAGTGTATGCAGATTTCCTCACGATGTTTTCCTTCACCGTTTGAGAGCAGTCGGTATTATGTACATAAGTTAGAAAAACTCATTGGTACATGGCATGAGATCCGTGCGGATTCGAATAACCCCCCCCCCCCCCCCATAATTGGGAGTCCATACCTCTCCGCAACGCGCCACCGACGCTCTTATCTTATCATGTATACATGTATAACATACATGATACATAATCTTACTACCATAATCAGGGGTGATCAGAGAATTTGCTACAACTACAAATTATCTTTATAAGCTTGCAGTTCTGGTCAGGAGTATTCTCCTCCTCCTTCTATTGGCGGGCTCTCGAAAAAATTTGAAGAATAGATCATTTTTCCGACTGTAAATATAGGCACTTATTTTTCCGATCCACCTCTCCCAAACGCTCCGCCGACTAGAGTGCGAAAGAGACAACTGCAGCTCGAGACTAATTTTATCCACAAAAAAATGTACGCGTCGACTTGAAAACCTCCTCCGTTCTTTGTTTTTTTTCGTCGCTTAATAAAATGGAAGAAATCAGCATTTCAAAAGTAACCCGATTTTAATAATTATTTCCAGAATAATATAAGAAAGGCTTTGGCTATGTTTGAATGTTTTGCTTTTTTGTCTATGTCCATCTTTGTTTGCTGGATGTCTGAAAACGGGCTGTAAAATTGTTCATTTTTGGAGGTCCCTAGTTCTTACAGTTATTAATAATTTATACTTACATAGCAGAGGTAACATCAGATTGTATGGTAATGTTAAATGGTAAATTTTTTGCTTTAGTGTCATTATCCAGGGAGGAAATAGGGGAATACGTTTGATTGGACACAACGGTACTATAGAAGGTTGTTTCCCCTTTCGGGATGATTATTTTGACGTATCAAGTGGTATTTTGATATGAATATTTAAGCAGAGTATTGTAAGAAAACAGAACTAAAAGTAATGTAAAGGTAAATTAATATAAACTAATTAGTTTTTAAAATATTTATTGACTCTCGCATACAAAGATCACGATCACATTAAATAAATACACAACTTACTTGGCATCACCAAAATAAAAAACTTAGTGCCTATCTAGAATTTAAAACTATTCAAATCAAAGGTAAGCAAGAATCAATCAGTATTAGGAATTGACTATCATCTGTCATGCACGAAATACATTTTTCTTTTGTATTAAAAGTTCTAGTTCTTTGGGTAATCGCAAAAGAAAACATAGCTGTTTGATATAAATATTGATTATTGAAATAATTAAACGCCCCATGTCGGGCGCCATTATTCGATATTGGCACCCAACATGGGACTGTCGATCATAACTAAAATTATTGGTAGATAGGTAACTAGATATTAATAAATTATTTGTGAATAATTTAATTAAATACATTGAAAGCTTTAACAGATATGTAACACTGGCGTCTCTCATTAAACATTATTTTATCTTTTCATACTTAGAATTCGGTCAGTGCCATTTCGTTACTTTTAGAAAATTTTTAAACGAATAATAACGCTGCAATGTATCACTGTTCTTTATTACACGGACATTCACTGAATCCTGCGTCTAAAGCTATTTTGATGCTAATTATAGCATTTTGTTATTTTAAAATAACAATATGCATAATTAATGCCACAATATCTTACATAAAGAAATAGCGAAATAAATACTTAAGTATTCTTGTGTTCTTTCTTCTACAGTTTTTTGAAATTCTTTTTTTTTTTAATGGTGCATTATTCAAATACAAACAAGTCTTGTTAACTTTATTACTGATTTTTTTCATATAATTAATAATTATGTATAAGCATGATTTTTGTTAAACAATTAAATACAAAAATACATAATTAAGTCGTTCATTTATAGACTTTCTGTAGAATCGAATCTCACTTTTTGCTTTCATTTGTTTGTTTACAAGTAGGTACCTATGTTCAAATAATAAATTATTGTGAAGTTATAAACTTTTTAATGAATAAATGATCCTTATTGTAAAGTTAGTTAACGTGGATAAAAATATTGTACAAATAATATCTAGTGAGTATTTATTATTCTTAAATTATAAACTTTAGTTTAATAAAACTTTTAAATAAAATAAAAATAATAAATTAATAACAAAGTGTAGTGACTAGTTTACGGACTAAATTGTTACATTCATATTTTAAAACACAAAATTAGTTACATCTAGGTGTTTATTTGATAAAATAAATAAAATATAAATACTTAAATAAAAAATAAAAAAATGTATGAATTAACAAAAGTATAAGTTAAAATGCTTTTATAATTTGGAATAATTGTTAAGTATTTAAATTTTTTTCGTTTCGAATTTTATTAATTTTTTTACGTTTTTTATTATTAAAACCAAAGTCACTTCATATACCTAAGATTGTCCAGGAAATCTTAAAAATCGTAGCCACCTTAAAAACATCAGAACCACTTAAAGATATTAAAATAAATAGTTTTAAATCTAAAATTAGAATAATCCTAAAACATTTTAATAATCAGTGTACGAAATGGCAGTTTTTCCAACGCCATCTAGCGAGACGGGCCTGTAATAATCTGTCATTTCGCCCCAGCCGCGCGGCGCCATGTTGAAATTCGGACCAGAGACAAGCGGTAGTCTCGGGCTGATTGGCGCGGCATAGACATCATTTAATTTCGTTGGCGCCATAGGCACGGGTACTTCTACATTCTGCAGGGTTATCGTGGGAGATGAAACAGGGAAGGGCTCCATTCGTGGCAGGCTGTTAGGGCTGTGTTTGAGAGCTGACTTGGGGTATGTCTTCTGGTTGCGAAGAGCCGATGGAGGGCGGTAGGCAGTGTCATGGTTGGCAACTGGCACTGGAGTCGTGCATAAGTTTGAAGTGTTGCGACCTGAAAGTTACAATTTTGATTGTTAAATACACAGTAAGAGGTCGTAAATCATCATCAGTCATATAAAGACAGAAACATCCATCAAATCAGGATATTCCCGATGAAACCTAAAATAATGGCAATCCTAGTCCTATGTGTTTTTTATTCATAGAGAATTCACACGTTCCCCCTGTTTTTATTTCATTTTACTATCGTCATCACTACAGTTATAAGTCGTGAATTGTTAGAAGACACCATTATCATCATCATCGTCATCATTATCATCACCCTATACCTATACCCCATTAGGCACAGCAATGCATTTCTCTAAGCGCAAACATCGCAAACTTCACAACCATGAATTCGTTGTTGAAACATTGGCGAGCTGTCAATACGGTATTCGCTAAGGTTATGTCATGTGTCAAACTTATATAAAAACGACGATCTGGAGGATGCAAGTAGGATGTCACATTTGTGAGATCACCGATGTTTTTGTCAGCGATGTGACGCTTAGAGAATTGCACCCCAGGCTACCTTCTTAATTCAAAGAAACACATCAATACCATCCCATAAACAAACCAACCAATAGTTACAATGAAATATTTATAACGCATGGCCAGAATCTTAAGGCCATGCAACCTGCTGCTCATAAATTATGCCCTATATTAAATCTCTGGCTCTCAACCAAGCTGTCAATCTGCTTTACAAGTTATTATAATTATAAAGGAGGACATCTCGGCCATTTCAGTGACCACACTTGGTGCCATTTGACGTCAGATACTCGAGAATTGACATTATCCGTCTGACGCCCTATAAAAATGGGAAAAGATTAATTTGATCTATAAGTAGATTAAATGGATTTAGGATAAAAATAATCATTCTCCACAATAGACTATCCATTTCAGTGCCAGCCAATGAACTTATTAAGAAATGGAGGTCGGGTCTATGCCCAAACTAAGAGGCATTAAACGCAAAAGGAGGACTACGCCAGATTTCATTTGGTCGACCGATTTGCACGGTAGTGTATTAGAAAACGTGTGGCAGTAATTAAGCAAGACTAATGACATACGATTCAAATTACGATGTAGGACACTTTTTTCGTAAATTTTATACTGAACTCAGCCTTTCCTTGGGCATAACACCTTAGCCAGGCGGAATACCTTCCAGTTTAAGACAGCGTTTCAAAATAAGATCTGGAGCATGTGACGTGCAGAGATAAACCAATCAAATTAAACCGATGTGGAATTCAGACACTCAAATTAGTCTATCTATCCATGCACATCTTGTTTCTGCTGCATTGGAAATGCATTCTTAATGGAAAGCTTTCCATTTCGCTTCCCCATGTCTCTCTTTTTTGTTTTTTCGAATTGACAATTACAGCATTACTCATGGAGCAGCTACTGCTTATAACTACGGACTATTGGAGGCACCACGAAGGGTCTACCGAGCCAGTGAATGAACTTAAGCTACTGACCTAGGGGCACCCAGAATGGGTATGGATATGGACCGCCATTGCTCAGGGAGCAGCTACTAATGGAGGAACAACGAAGGGTCTAACGAGCCAGAGACAGAGAGTGAACTGAAGCAACCGACCTAGCACTCGGAATGTGTGGACATCGCTGAGGCTACGGGACGGATTGGGTAGAGGGGATCGGTGAGAAGCGGCCAGGGATGAGCCTGTAGCGTCTGGAGACGCCAGAAGAAAAAGGAGTGGGCAGAAGTCGCCGCTGTCCCCGCCGGACGTCGATTTCGATGACAACGCATTGTTATCCTGTTACCGGCCGTTTTGTGTAAGTTTGCGATTGTGTCTGTCTGGTCTGTATATCTTGCTCACCTCGTCCTTCGTGCACCCACTTGACGGATCTCTTCTTCCTGTTGACGTACATACTCTGCCCCCTGCTCATGTGGTTGCTCTGGTCGCTGAGGCTCTTGGATATTGCCCGGGCAAGGTCCATCTGCTCTTTCACAGTCGGGTGGACTCCGGGCACGTAGAACGCTGATGATGCGAACGTTTTTTCTGGAATTTTTTAGGAGTTAATGTAGATTGAAGATAAAAATCATCGTCATTCCATCCTAAAACTCACCAGTAAATTAAAAAATTGCTGTTCAAGACAAAGCATCATACCTTTTGGACTCAATTGTATGGAACTGATAGAGTAGATTTATTTTTTGTGATTTCGATGTTCGCACAAAAGAGAAAGATGTTCAGTTTGATGGTGTAATCATCTCCTTCAAAAACCGACAGCATGACCATGTCAACACATCAGCATGACTCAGCCAGACCTTATTCCTTTCTACGTAGGTACCTGACTGTTTTTGTAATCAAGCAGTCAGTCACCTACTTCAAAATAATGATCTCTATCTGTGTCTCAAAGGATTTCAAAATGAGGAATATGACACCATCCTTGAGTAGAGGGTATTATTATTATTATTTGGTTGCTAGGGCTTGGTCAATGATCAATAGCTACCGCGACTTGAACAGATCTATTGTAGCTCTTGACCTCAAGGTCATTTTCTAGGCCAACGGACTTCAAGAACCGTTTTATGTTTTGAAGGGGAGATCCCTAATGTCAGTAGATGTCGCCACGTATCCACCTAGATAGCGATTCCTGCTGTGAATGAGCACTTCGCATTCGCAGAGGAGTTGTATGGGCCTTTTCTCTACTTCAAAGCAGAAACTCAAGTGAATGAATCTACAAGCCCTATTTTGTGTAGATGTTAATAAAGGGTAGGCCTTTACCCTGAAGAGAGACGTTTGTAGGCTGATGTGAGGAAATTGACAAAATTGGTGGTAAACTTACCAAACTTGCGGTCCTTCTTGATGAGATGCTCTTCAGCATCAGGCGCCGGAGTGAAGATCTTGTTCAGGTCAATCTCCTTCTCTCCGACGATCATCGGCTTGTTCTCCAAGTCCTCCTGGAATACCGGGGTAATATCGTTTTAATTTTGAACTAGTTCGAGAGAATGAAAATCAGCAAATTATATTTAATTTTGTTTCCCTATTTATCTCCATTAGGATGAATTATTTGCGTGTTCTATTTACAATGTTCTTGTAAGGGATGAAATTGATAACACTTATTTTAGTTATTATACAATTACAAGTTACGTTACATTTATGATTACGGAGTTAATTATGGCAATTTTTTTTTAAATTAGGGCGAACGTGTGCAAGTCGTCGCGCAGTGGAAAACACTGCGGTACCTGCGCCTACGCAGGGTCACTAATGCGTTATCTAAACATAGCGTAGAGTAGGATAAAGTCCCTACAGCAATATACAGTTTCGTATAAAACTGTAGTACCAACCTACTCGACTCAAATGTATGGGACAGCAGATTTTTAGGGTTTCGTACCCAAAGGGTGAAAACGGGATTATTACTAAGCCTAAGTTGTCCGTCCGTCTGTCTGTCTTTCATATTTAGGGCTGTATCTATTAAACCGTAATAGCTAGTTAGTAGACATTTTCACAGAATGTGCGTTATTACGCGGAATTTGCTAACAAATAATAAAAATGTCAAAAATAAAAAAATAAAGGGGGTCCTCATACAAGAAACTAGTTTTTATCAATGTTTTTTCTTCTAGCTCTATCGTAAAAACGGTAATACATACAAGCGTGAAACTTGGTGTGATTATAGAGCAAACTCTACTCTACAGTATAACAACAAATAATAAGAACTGGCCAAGTGTAAGTCGGCCTCGCGCTAAAGTTCCCTGAGAAAACAAAACTTTTTCTAATTTAATATTCTGTTATGTGGTGGTGTGGTAGTGGTACGGAACGGAACCCTCGGCGCGCTAGTAGCCCGACTCGCACTTGACCGGTTTTTGTATTCTTTTTGACGTTGTCTAGTCTGTCAGCAAGTTGACCACTAATTGGTCCCCACCAATCTGAATAGAGCCTGCTTGATGGGGTCGATAGGTAGGTATAGTACAGGCCATATATTTGTGACAGGAGTCCTGTGACCTGACCTGATGAGGATGATGATTATATTTTACAGGATGTAAGTGACAGCCTAGCAAATACTGAAACGGTGAACTCAGACCATCAAACTGAACAACTTTCACTATGGAGCCTACCTCGGGAAACGCGAGAAAAAATCAATTGTCTTATAGCCACGGACCTGAAAAAAAGACGGACGGAATCTCGTCTAATCAAAAGTGAAGCACCCATTTATATGAGTGTGCGTGCTGTCGCCCTGTTGCGCGGGACAAAATGGCGGCGGGTTGTCGCACCTGCGCCTAGAACTGGTGCGTCTGTGTGAGTGTAGGTGCTTTGTAGAACAAACGAAATTTGTAGCACCTTGCTGCTTCACCTCTTTTTAATGTGACATTACGTCCGTCTTTTTTTTAGGTCCGTGCTTATAGCATACAAAACTGCTGTACCTACCCGACTAAAATGTATGGGACAGCAGATTTTTTTTCGCGTTTCCTGAGGTGGGCTCCATAGTGAAAGTTGTTCAGTTTGATGGTCTGATTTCACCGTTTCAGATACTACTCTGTTACTTACACTCTGTATATTTATCTACATGGATTCGACGACGATGTATGAATTTTATCACACATATACAACGTGTTAATGAATTAACGCAAAACTAGAAAGTAGTTTGTCGAGAGTAGTTTGTTGTTGTTTTTTTCTTTTTTAATCGAGAGCAAAATCGAATTATCATGGTTTCAACATAGGTAATTTTTTTCAAAATATTAAAAAAATTTTTGCAACATTTAAAATTTACTGAACCCGATGACAACCCATCGCACGAGCACACTCACCCTACTTACTACCAAAACAAGATTATAAAAATGTATCCATGAGTACGTTAGCGCTTTCTTTTAGTTCTGAAATGATAACAAATTATTTTTGCCTCAAAACTTAAAATGCGAATAACTTTACATTTTAATTATCAAAATAATGAAATTATTGTTGCAATCTAATTATTTTATTAAAAATTAGTTGGGGTGTATGAGGTTTTGCGTTAATTCATTAACACGTTATATACAAGTTACTTCAGAACAGTGTTATTTCCAACAATAAATAAAATAAAAACCACTTAAAATAATTATTAAAATTAAATAAATAAAACAGACAAGCCAAATAATAAAATAAAAATGAAATCAATAAATCGATGGGTATCTATAGAAACGTAAGAAACCGATGTAATATTTACAAGATTGCCTATGAAACTAGTGACACCACAATTTGTGGATAATTCAGGACAGTCTTACAGCGGGTAACTCTGGTAGCAGCAATTTTCCGGGTTCCCGATACACCTCTCCATCGTTCTGTGTGGATACCGACAGGAAAAACACTATTTTAATATATAAGAATGCCTCCGTGGTCTAATGGTTAAGAGCATTGGCTCTCGACACGGAGGTCGTGGGTTCGATTCCCACGGGGGACACCTAAGTGATATGTCACTTTGTGCATTTTTCCTCAGTTGGTTAGGACATTGCAGGCTGAATCACCTGATTGTCTGAAAAGAAAAATGATTCCGTGCTTCGGATGGCACGTTAAGCCGTTGGTCCCGGCTACTATCTCTGGTGGTAGTAATCGTTACATAAAAACCACGTCAGAGGCCGTAAGGCAGTCTGAAAAAACTCTGACACCAGGGGTCTGCCCACACGCTAAGAAAGAAGAATGTAAGAAAACTGTTTATTTTGATGAATAATTTACATTTTACATGCAATTATTTTATTTTTCCGCTTTTATTTGATTTAAATCATAGAAAAGAGAGTTTGATTGATTCAGCTTATTGTACCCAAGTATACCTAGCCTAGTACAAGTAGACGATAGCAAACTACTTAGATCTCAGTACCTCATCTCTGATCTGATCACTCTTTAATTAAACTAGATTTTGAGCCAAAGAATAAAGCACGAAGTCTATTACATCTAACCGTTCGTTTGACGTTTTTTGATTTGACAGTAAGCTCTTTTGGCGGGATTCCAAGTTCTACGCATGCGCTTTGCCAGAGAGCCGCCATTAAAATTTACGAGCAACAACAAGAAATTTTTTTTTTCTGAATTCTCAAGCCAGTCGTCATTAAAATTATCTGAGGGCATTCGATAATTATTTTCCTGCCAATATAAGATTTAGTAGTCAACGCAATATTATTCCATCTTTCATCTCATCTCATTCCATTCAACTCTTTCAATTAGCCATCATTTCAGTGTTTACTCATTTCTTACGCACTTTTATCTCATCTCATTCCATTCATCTCTATCAATCAGCCGTCATTCCAATGTTCACTCATTTCTTACGCACTTTTATCTTATCTCATTCCATTCATCTCTATCAATCAGCCGTCATTCCAATGTTCACTCATTTCTTACGCACTTTTATCTTATCTCATTTCATTCCTCTCTATCAATCAGCCGTCATTCCAGTGTTCACTCATTTCTTACGCACTTTTATCTAATCTCATTTCATTCCTCTCTATCGATCAGCCGTCATTCCAGTGTTCACTCATTTCTTACGCACTTTTATCTCATCTTATTCCATTCGTCACTATCAATCAGCCGTCATTCCAGTGTTCTCTCATTTCTTACGCACATTTTATTTTCACACAATCCATCCCTGTTATCCTCTGGACCGATGACAGAATTCACTCCCAGTACGATATTAATAGTGCATGGCGGTCAGATTGGGGCCTTTTTGACCATCTGCATGCAAACCTCGTGCGAGACCCAACTGCCGAACTGGCTGGGTTTGATAAGGACCGGAAGACCTGGGCTAAACTAAACCGGTTCAGAACTAACCACAGAAGGACCAACCATCACCTCTACAAGTGGGGCCTGAGGGAGTCACCGATGTGCGACTGCGGGGCACCTGACCAAACCCTCACCCACGTGGTAAATGAGTGTCATCTGCGCCGTTTCCCCGGTGGAATTGAGGAACTCCATAGGTTAACCCCGGCAGCGGAAGACTGGCTGAAGAATCTTGATCTCGAAATTTAGACTTCCCCGGATCCAAGCAGGAAGACAAAAATGCCATACGACATGATGATGATGATGATCCTCGTGCAAGTAGATACACACTGGGGATCGTAGGTAACTCTTTCCCTGTACCTACTACCCATTTTCACAGACCCAATGGTTACCTACTTTATTTAAATAGTAACTACTTGCCATGGAATCAGAGAAAACAATGCCGTGCAAGCTTTTTGTACCTACATAAATTTTTATCCCCTGTTATACCCATTCCTCTGAGGTCTACCTACTCTATGGCATTGTTGGATATTTACGAGTACCTACCTACAAATGACAATTTATTTTTGACTACCTAGCTCAGTATTATAGTTATACTAGCTGTTGCCCGGGACTTCGTCTGCGTTACCCGGATAAAAAGTACCCTATGTGTTAATCCAGGCCATAGCCTAGTCTATCTGTATGCCAAATTTCATCAAAATCCGTTCAGCAGTTTTTGCGTGAAAGCGGAACAAACATACATCCATCCATCCATCCATACTTACAAACTTTCGCGTTTATAATATTAATAGATAACTAACGCTAACAACTCGTAAAAGCTTGATTTTCCAATTTTAAATGGCAATGAGTTTGGTTATATGGAAAGTCATTGTTAAATGGTAACAAAATACGCAAAATTATAACATTTTAGAGAACCATCATAAACTCTTAGAATGTTTCGAGATTTTTTGTAAACTTCGATTCACTTCGTTCTATTTTTTACAGAGTTCTGTGGATAAGATAAGTCACATAGAAGATATTAGACACTCTCTCTTTTCTAACAACCTACCATTGAACTAAAAACATAGGTAACTTGTAAAAATGTGAATATTACTACAATTAAAAAGTATATAAGTATGTAGAGAAATTTCTAACCACCACGAAAGGAAATACAGTCGTGGGTTTATGTATGTAAAAACGTGTATATCTTATCTTATGAATTACCTACGAATCAGAAATCCACGATACTGGCATTTAGAATAATAAAATCACTCGCATGTTTGCGCTAAACCGTTCAGACATTGCCAAGAGCCAGATGATGCCTTGAGGCCAAGTGCACATGTTTTGTGGATCGCGGGTTCGATGCCCGTCCGTCCCAATGTTACAGATTCTCAACAGCTAGATATTTTTAAATTCGTTTTCTTTAAAGTGGCGGTAGATTGAATAGACCATTTTCTTTAACAGATTTCACACGAAGCTAAAAAGAATTTTCTTAAAATTTTTCTTTTACATTTTTTTTGTGTTAGGTTAGAACTTGCAACTTGATATGTCATCCTGAATAAAATAATATGTTAACTGTTAGATGATAAAAATAGAAAGACTTAAGGTACCAACGTGCTAGGTCCCTATATTGCAGCATATTTCACGACCCTGTTCAGTAATGGTTGAGTTAGATTCTAACTTATCCATTCCTGAAAAGGCCAAGGATTCAAAAATTTCCTGATAATATCTATACGCAGGTTATAGGTACCATTCGACATGTTTTTTGTGTTAGGTTAGAACTTACAACTTGATATGTCATCATGAATAAAATAATATGCTAACTGTTAGCTGATCAAAATAGAAAGACTTTAGGTACCTACCAAGGTGCTAGGTCCCTATATTGCAGCATATTTCATGACCCTTTTCAGTAATGGTTGAGTTAGATTCTAACTCATCCATTCCTGAAAAGGCCAGGGATTCAAAAATTTCCTGATAATATCTATACGCAGGTTATAGGTACCATTCGATGTATTTTTTGTGTTAGGTTAGAACTTACAACTTGATATGTCATCATGAATAAAATAATATGCTAACTGTTAGCTGATCAAAATAGAAAGACTTTAGGTACCTACCAAGGTGCTAGGTCCCTATATTGCAGCATATTTCATGACCCTTTTCAGTAATGGTTGAGTTAGATTCTAACTCATCCATTCCTGAAAAGGCCAGGGATTCAAAAATTTCCTGATAATATCTATACGTAGGTTATAGGTACCATTCGACCCTACATTACTTAATAATTAGATACACTAGGTATTGCACCTAATATACGTAGGTCTGGTAAAATATTTAAAAGCAAACAAAATAAGTAAATATCTTTTTTTCTAGATGCGATTGAAGAATATGAATACCAGATTGAAATATAAACTTTGATTTGTTCATATTGATAAAGGTGTCGCGTTATGGGTCTGCTATTGTGTGTTCGCGTGTCTGTTGCCTACCGTCAAGTACTTTTACTATTTAAACTAGGCATTGGCAAAATCATCAGCATCAACACTAAAATTATAAGATGGAGCCACTTTAAGTTTAGAATAGAGTATTGATAAAACTAATGGAGTTTGGATTAAACTTTGTATTTAGGTTAAAAGATTGAAAGTGGATTGAGAATTTGAGAGCGGTATTAAGGTTGAATAAATATTTAGAGATCTATAATGTAGGTACATTGTGTTTTACCTATGTACATAAAGTAGGTAGGACGGAGTTGTTTGTTATTGAAATGTGGATGTTCTGAATTTGCTAAAGAATATTATTTCTGATTACCACCTCGGGGAATAGGTATATGCGAATATGCTTTGTGCTTTAAAGTAGGTAGGTAATCTATGCTTTTGGACAAGGCAAGGGAAACAGAAATATTTCTGTGAATAGAAAAAGGATTTTTTTTTAATTCAAACTTTCAAAGTAACCATTTTCGAAATAACTCTTCTTCATTTCATTTTTGATAATGATTTTCTTTTATTAGAATAAAAATATCTTGGACATTTGGTACAGATTCGGACTGTGCCACGACTTAACTTAACTAAATTTATTCCTGTCACTTTCTAAAATAAGATTAAGAAAAGAGACAGAAAACCAACAGCTGACTTTAGTGCTGTCAAAGTGACGTTACACGCCCAAAAACGCCTTAAATAAGATGGCGTACATTATGATGGCATCTTATTTTGGGCGTGTAACGTCACTTTGACAGCACTAAAGTCAGTTGTTGGTTTTCTGTCTCTTTTCTTAATCTTATTTTAGAAAGTGACTGGAATAAATTTAGTTAAGTTAAGCCGTGGCACAGTCCGAATCGGTACCATTGTGTCACAGCTAGTTTATCTAGTTTCAATTTTAAAGTATCAGAATCTAATCCGGACTTGTTTATTATGATAGTAATGACTATAGAACATGATATCAATAAAATATAATATAAAGATACAAACATCGCTGGCTTGGCTACTAAGTATTCATTCATCATACAAATTATATGTCCCTTGCTGGATTCGACCCCCCGACTCTCGGCACACCACACCAGGCAGGTTCACTATAACTATACTGAGTTATGGGGCCGTCAAAATATGGACAAACATATTTTTAATTATCCTGCTAAACTCGACTATTATTTCTGGACACTCTACACATATACTGGGACTTAATAGTTTTGGTAATTTCCTCAAACCAACACATTTTCATTCACTCCCTCCTCATTGGGGTCGGCAGACAAACTAAAGAAACTTTTTAGTATGCCATTCATTTATCCATGTCGTGCCAAAAAGTACACAGTTCACTGACATTAAATAGGAGCTAATTTTAAAGTATAATCATCATTAAGTATTGATCTATCGCCGCCCACGCACTACCATATTAACAATAGGATTAATCTTGATGGATCTATTCGTGTAAAGTGATTGATTGATCAGTTTAGTTTATGGATCTTTAATAGCTATGTCCAAACATTTAGGGAACACTAATCGTAAATGTTAAAAGTTAAAAGCTACAGTTAGGTAACTAATATTGATTGAAGTCATCATTAAAACTTAGTTACCAGATTTATGTATCACCTAAAGGTGACAAGGTGACTTCTAATCTAAAAATCAGAAGTGCGATTGCGTATTGTATAGGCACAGATTACTTAATAGTAGGGATGCAACGATTCGGCCATTACGATTACGATTACGATTACGATATTAATCGTTATTTATTACGATAACCGATGCATTACGATTATTTAAACAAATTTAGTTGAGATTATCCTCAGAATGAGTTCTCATAGTGTTTCTTTGCATTCCAATGAAACTTAAATCATTAAAAAAAACTTTAAAAAAGTAAAAGATTTTGTAACTTTTTGTACTAATTTGAGATCGAAGTCAAAGGTTCCCTTGCAGGATTCTGATTTTTTGGATGCGTAGAGGCCAATTTCTTTTGAAAAACACAATATGGGACATGATTCTTGTATAATATCGTTAATCAAGCGATATCTCATCCGATTTACATGATAGATTAATCTTTTAAAATGTGGATGAGATATCGCGAGAACGAGAATGTATATGTATTTAATACTTTAAACTGAAAATCAAATCATAGACCTCAGTAGAATTAAAAAAATATAAAATGAGAGTCAAATCTGATTTAAAAAAAGTCAGATTTAGCTCAAAATGAGCTGAAATGGGAGCGAGAGATCAGATTTTTTTAAGGTTGTTTTTCAGCTCTAGAATCTAGTATTCAGGTCTGGTGTTTGTCAACATGTGCGTTTGCATTGAAGTTTTCAATTCGATTTAATAATCGTACGATTCTTACTACGGTGCATTGCATCGTTATTAATCGTGATTATTACGATTACAGATGCAAAACGATGCACCGCTTCGTAATCGTTGCATCCCTACTTAATAGGTATAGGTCCTTCTCAATATGTTTTTTTTTCTCGCGATATCAATGTTGGTCCCATAGAGTAAGTTGCCGAGTTTGAAGGTCTAATCATCGTCCTCTTAAAAAACTGAACAAGAAAATGAAATTTAATATTTTAAAATTAATTTTCTAATTAGTTTACTAATCTGTTTCGCAAACTACCGATATCAGACCTATCTAAACATAGAATATAAAGCCCACCGGAATTGGAGCCAAAAACGATAAATATTAAGATGCAACAGGGTAAACTTAAAACTGGGTTAATCACCCAGTTTGTCTATCCTCTAAACTGTTGTAGAGTTGTGTAAACTTTGTTTTTAACTCGCCATCTGAATGTTAATTGGTTTTTTTAACTAGAATCGTGATATTACTAAATTTTAAAAGATCGCTCTCACGCTTGTTCAGGTGCGCAGAATATTTTGAACTGTGCCGTAATTTAATTTCGGCTTAGAATTGGCCGAGAGATTGGCAGAGATTAGCCTTAGAATTCGTACGAAGAGACTAAGGGGTGCGGTTTCTTATGCAGTGTTTCTGTGATGTCCCTTTCACACGAGGGCTGGACAGCGAGGGCAGGACAGTGGGACAGGGCAGTTGGGAAGGCAGTTGGAGTTCACACAGACCCAACAGTTCAGTCCACGAAATGTTACTTAATTTGTTGGTAAAATTAAAAATTTACTGAACCCGATGTCAACCCACCGCACAAGTACACTCATCATACTTACTACCAAGACAAGATTATTAAATATGTATCCATGAGTAGGTACGTTAGCGCTTTCATTCATTGCTGAAATGATAACAAATCATTTTTGCCTTGAAACTTAAAATGCGAATAACTTTAAATTTTAACTATCAAAATAATGAAATTATTGTTTCAATCTCATTATTTTGTCATAAATCAGTTGAGGTGTATGAGGTTTTGCGCTTATTCATTAACACGTTGTACCTATTAAATAATTTCACTTTTATATCAAATCTAATTTTCGTTTTTAAACCCTTATCAATTTTATTTAAGCTGCAACGCATTCTCAATTCGAAGGGATACATTTGGAATTAAAAAATCAATCAGGATGACCACTAATCATAAAATATCTTGCAGCACTGCACTGACCTCGCGTTCACATGGGGGCAGCTGGGGGCGGCTGGGGGCGGCCTGAAGGACGACGAAGACATTGAGAGGGAGCGCAGGGCGTTGGCTGTACGAGCCAATATGATAGCCCGCAGGTTTGCTCGTTGCTCCATTCCAGTCAAGATTACACTCTTTAGAGCATACTGTACTTCTTTTTACACGAGCAGCCTGTGGCTGAACTACACAAAGAAACAGTACAACGCCTTGCGGGTCCAGTTTAATAACGCTTTCAGGGTGCTGGTGGGGCTGCCGCGATTCTGTAGTGCGTCGGGGATGTTCGCCGATGCGCGAGTAGATTGTTTTTACACTACTATGCGCAAACGGTGTACATCCCTCATGCGTAGGATAAGCGGCAGCGCCAACAGCATCTTGAACATGTTTGCGAGTAGGTTTGACTGTCAGTACGTGAACCATTGCTGTATGGTTCACGTACTGACAAACAAACAGTTATAATGTAGTAATGTGTTGTGTGTATAAACTAACAGTAGGCTAAGTGTGTTACTAACAAAATTATGATCTCAGTTGGTCGAAATAAAGTTTTTCTATTCTATTCTATTCTAAGAGGCAGTCGAGAGAAATGGGTGGAGGGGGAAGCGAATAGCCCTCGAAAAATAGATCGGCAGTCTATTCACTTCCCTGCTCCGGTTACTGCCATGGCTGCTTAACTGCCCTGTCTCGACGCGGCTGTTCACACGAGGGCAGTGCTGAACTGCCCTCACTGCCCTGCCCTCGTGTGAAAAGTCTGTCTCCATCCTTTTTGGTGATTACGACAAATTTATCGTGGCGATCGACGGTTTGTCCATATAAAAAGCACGATTAGTATGGGACGCCAAAAACATTCGCCACGTCTCTCGTATGATGCAAAAGCATGTGTACGGCGGGTCGAGCGTTCCATATTAATCGGGGTTTTTTATGGACAAACCTTCGGTCGCCGTCTATCAATATCAATGTCCTTATAATAATTTATGTCATCTCCTTATAATTTATCTCTATTAGACGTTTTAGTGTCTAATTGTCTATCCTACTCCTGTCCAATTCCTTTATTTACTTAGATTCAGCATTTATGTCATCTTCTTCATTTATCTTTTTATTAGACGTTTCAGTGTTGTCTATCTTCACTGTTTTTACTCCTGTTTAATCCCTTTATTTAGTCTTAGCATTTACGTCTCCTTCTTCTTCATTTAGGTATCTCTTTTAGCCATTTCAGTATCTATACACTCCATTCTTACAAGTGCCTTTCTACACATTTCTTATACATATTTAACTATTGGTAACTACGTAGGTTATCCTTGTAAACTAACAACAAAATCATGTTGTTTGCGTTGTGGAAACTATAACATGTAAACTGGATTGGAGCCAGAATTGTTTGATGCATTTGCTTTTACATTTTAGACCTAAACACCGTTAACATTGATGTTAACTTTGTATAACAGTCGAGTTTGGACTATTGCGCGTTTTCTCCAGATGGTTTCAAAAAGTTATTGATTTAAGTCAGCGTTAAAAATACCTATAGGTCCTGGACTATCAAACTGAACAAATTTATCTATGGATACCTAGTAAAATATGCTCCATCTATACAAAACTGCAAATCTACTCGACCTAATCTACCAAAATGTATGGGACAGATGACGATTTCGATGTTGTTCCTGTAGATAAAGTTGTTCAGTTTGATGGTCTGATCATTTAAGAAGGACCTGGTGAAGGTAATTTATATTATTGTCTAATGGTTAATTTTGAAATTAACTAACTACTTAATTATAATAATTATGTTGATGTTTACTAGATGACATTTTGTTAAACATTTCAACAATATTTTTAGGTGTACCACCATCTTATAACTTAAAGAACTCTGTTACAAAACATTACCCTCTTTCTGGGGCAGTTGGATAAACATTTTGAAGTACAGTCGGCAACGAATGTTGATAAACATTTCCTCTTCTTCAATTCTATTGTAATTTTAAAATTATGGCGTCCATCTTGGTTTCAGATGATTTAGCCGATGTCTAGTTTTTGTAGCAAAAGTACTTGACGTTGTACGGTTATAAATGAATTTTGGTGACTTTAAGGGATGTTTTTAGAAAAGAACACTATCCTGAAGAACCACTGGAGTTTCGGAGGCAGCCGACGGCTGACACGCGACGTGACCACCCAATAGCAGACCGACTCCTCTTCTCCAACCTTACTTCAGATAAATTTCTTTGAGAAAAGGTTCACAAGTGTTCGTTTAAAAGAAAAAGGATCTTAGCCATACAGCATCATCTTTTTTTTTAAATCCTTCTTCAAGAACAAAATATCATCTAGTAAACCCAAAAATAAATAAAATACCAAATATTCCTTGAGGCACATCTCGGATTAGAAAGGCTGGAAAATAAAAAATATAAAAAGCTTACCCAACTTACGGGGAATAACTTATAACTGAGGTTTGTGAGGAACTCTTTCTTCTGAGGGTCGAACATGTCTGAAGGTTTGAACCCTCGCTTTGTCAGCAGCTCGCTGTTGACGCTCGAAGAACTCTTGACATCATCATAGCTATCCCGATGGACGATTCTGTCGTTCATTTTATAGAAACTCGACATTTTATTCGATGAATAATGATTTTCGCTGATGGTCATCATTTTTGACACTGGCAACACTTTTTTTTAAAGTTTCCTTTTCACTGTTAAACTTTTTTTTTTATGGATGCCACTGTAAAACCAAAAGTATCAAGATTGTGCGCAGATTTTGAAATACGACGTGGAACTAAAGTTTTGGATCAGAACCGACAGTGAATCATTGTATGTAGGTGCTATGACGTTAGCTTATTCCAGAAAAAAGCTTCCAAACCAATTGTACTATTCTCAACCTAAACAACAATTGTTTGAAGTGTAAATTCGTGTACAAAGTAAACTAGAGGCATGGAACAGAAATAATTTCGTCTGAATTTCGGTTGCTGGGCGTTGACTGATGTTCTTTGGCTTTTGTTTACAAAAAAACATGATTAGTCATTTGCTATGGATAATTGTTTTAGTGTTCTCATTTTGAGATTTGGCTTTCGTCTCGACCAGTTTTGGTACAATCAAAGAATAATTAAGACGAAATATGTAAAGTTGTCCTCTAGCGCACCCTAATATGGACAGGCATGATATGGATGCGAAAAATGGATGAATTACTTTAATGTATTTTTTTTTCTCTATTTGATGAATAACAATTAGGTATGGTGAGTTCCAATTGTTTATTTATAACTATAAGATTGCAATAAAATCTAAGAATTAATATGCGAGTAAGTAATTAACAACTTTTTATAATTCTCTACAAAAATTATCAAAACGAATCTTAGCAATGATTTAAAAAAAAAACAGAACAATGTTCGAAAAATAAAAAAGAAAATTAGCAAAACTAATGTCTGTTCTCTATAACCAATCCGGAAAAAACATTTAAACTACCCGACAAACAAAACAAAAAACAAAATGGCGGCACGCTGACACTTGCGAACTTTTGTTTTCAAATAAAAATGTAACGCTATTCAAATATCAAGACTAATCAACCACAATTAAAAAAGTAATCAACACTCAATTTACATTAAACCGCGTTATTATAAACTGTATTTGTTTAGCAATAAGACCGTTATTGGCATGTGTTAGGTGTGTGCTCGACGCGACGGGATTTTAGACTAACTAAAATAAGTTCAGAAACTCAATTGCATAATACGTAGAAAAGCTCCGTTGGAGGTAGAGTGGCTGTAAGTTAATGACTTTTCTCGGACAACAAAGGACTAATATCTAACTTATTTTATTTTTGTAACACACACAATAATAACTACAATATTTCTGTTTTAGGGTTACGAGTATCTGTCTTCATGCCAAATTTCGATTCAACAGGTGCAAAAATGAGTGATTAATTGAGACAGGGCAAACAGCATAGGCTAGGCATAGGGCTGTACATATACAGGATGAAATTGATATCATTAGCATCCTTAAATTAAGAGTCTACCCATCTAGCCCAGTCATTTTACGGACTTTTGTTAGGAGAGGTGGGAAGTAATTACTAATTTGACTTTTAATCTGCAACCGGTACTATTTAGTTACAAAAATACTATCTGAAAACAAATTAAAAGAAATTCGCTACGCAACATAGAAATCAAAATTGTGAGTCCCAGATGGCTTTTAAATTAATAATATTAATACTATGCACTCATTTGAATAAGATTTTACAATGTAAATTATTTTTAGCAATAAAATAGTCATTGAAATAAAAAAAAAGAGGTTTTTATTAGAAAATACGAATGTATTTTTCAAAACCTTCTAAGTAGACAAAAATATTTACACCATGTTTGAAGTATGTATAATGATAATGCCTTGAATATGTGCAAAAAGAAATTAAAATCAAGTTTTTTCATAACGAGATAATACCAAAATTTTAAATTTGGAACTGTTGCTGACGAGATTCTTTTTTAATTTTGGTACATTTTTAAGCTTAAATTGGCTGTTAAATATTGTACCGAAAAGAAATACCAATTAGTAATTAGTCCCGGCTCAAACCGTAAAATGACTGGGCTACATCGAACTGAACAACTTTTACTATGGGAGCAAACCGATCGGACCAAAAAAAAACAACTGTTACATACATTTGAGTCGAGTAGGCATTGCAGTTTAGTATGGAACAGCTGATTATTTTGTTGCTCCGATGTAAACCGGAATGGTGGCCAAGGGTGGGTATAGTGCAAAAGGTATCAAGAATTAAACCTTTTAACGGCATCTTACCGCGTGTTAGTATATTTGAGTAGGTACCAGATATTTCGGCAGTGTTTACAGGATGACGGAATATCAGGAAGTCAAATATGCCAAACCGAGATAAGAACCCGTTAAAATGTTTAATTCTAGATTAAATAATAACCGCGAAACTATCAAAAACTGTAAACTAAAAATAACTATGAAGATGGGCATCTTTCTACTGCTGATTTGACTTTCAAAAATCGCGCTCCTGGAGTATGATTTTTGAAAGTCAAATCCGCAGTACAAAGGTGCACATCTCCATAGTTATTTTGACATTTTGTCCTGCTGAGTTCAACATGTGAGTTTCAAAAATCGCATTCCTGATCTTGACGATGTCACGTTATTTTGTAGTTTTACTTATTTGTATCAATTAATCAATATTTGTAAAAGATATGCGTTGTAGAGTTTCTGGCCGCATCTTTGTTACAACGGAACACCTACCGACGCGGTGGTAGAATCAATAAAATTAAGTCAAAAAGCTTCTATAATAATAGATTTAAAAAAATATATTTTGAAACAATCCAATTCATATTAATTTAGCTTTCAAGCTACTGAGGGCAAATCCGATTCATTTCGTAAAGTATTTGACATAACTAAAGCCGTGCCAAGAATAGATACGTAAGTAGATTTTCAACCCACCACCCACTGCAGCGCAAAGGCCTTCCGGATCTCACAAATAATGGTGAGAAGAGGGTGACAAGTAGTGGAACGTACTCCACTCCACCACGCGGTTAAAATAAAGAACCTTAAATCGGTCAAGTGCGAGCCGGGCTATTCCGAGGGTTCCGTACCACACAACATATTAAAATACAAAAAAAAGTTTTGTGTTCTCCGGGACCTTTAGCGCAAGACCGACTTACACTTTGCCAGTTTTTATTATTTGTTGTTATACTGTAGATTTTGCTCTATAATCACACCAAGTTTGATGCTTGTATGTCTTTAGATACCATTTTTACGATAGAACGAAAACGTGGATAAAAGCTAGTTTCTTGTATGAGGACCTAATTTTTAACTTTTTGACATTTTTATTATTTGTTAGCAAATGCGCCTTTAACACACATTCTGTGAAAGTGTTAACTGTCTATAATATTACGATTCAAAACCAAAAATTACAGCCCTAAATACAGACAAACAGACAGACTGACGGAAAACATAGGCTTATGAATAGGGTTCCGTTTTCACCCTTTGGGTACGGAACCCTAAAAAACAGTATAGATTAATGTTTAAGTATTCTTACCTGTTATTGAAAACAGTCCTGTTTTACAGTAGGTACTGTTTTCCTTTTATACGACGACCCGGTTGGTGTAATGGCAATAAAATGGCATAGTGTAAATAACGAATAGTGGTGAAGCTCAGCGGTCGCGGCAGGCCAATCGTGCGGGGGCCGGGAGGAGTGCGCCCCGGCCCACGCTGCCTGCGCGCGTACCCTAACAGCGAATTGAGTTATGGTACGCCCGTCCCCCGCCGTACCCCGCACGCCGCGCGGGCATAGACCCGCCGCGACCACTGAGCTTCATTACTGTAATAATAATAATAATAACCCCGCGGGGGCAGCTTGTGGCGAGCTGACGGTGAGTGGCGACACCGCGGACCCCTATCCAGGGGGACCATACAGACATGCGCTCACACACACACACACCCACACACACACCCCCACACCCACATACACAGTAACACACCCCCCTACCTCTGGCTTGCCTTAATTGGCCGTCCAGAGTGGAATCGCAAGAGCAGAACCTATGCTCCCGGTTGGAAGTGTATTGCACGTAATGGTATAATAACGGGGAAACCCGCTCACGGGGGTAAACCCCGCGATGCCCGCGATGGTGAAACCGGAGCCGCACCTCTCGACAACCTTCAGCCGCTCAATGAGATGTTGCCCCATTGTCGCACTTTGTGCGTGCGGCCGTTTTATGGGGCCCACTCGACGAGTCGGCGAGTCACCGCCTGCCCTATTTACAATTTTGAGACTAGTTGTTATGGCAGGCGTCCGTTAGTCTCCTCCCATAGCCCAGTATCCATCCATCCAACTTTCACCTCCATAGCCCAAGACCTTATTTTTCCATCGCGGCCATAGCGCCGTACTCCAATAGTCTTTACACAAATGGCGGGGACCATCCCCGTGTGTATCATGTTGTGCGCTCGGGGATGGTATCCGCCATTTGTGTATCCCATACATTTAGATTAACTTGTCTTTTGAACGGGCCTCTACATGTTGGCTTCGGCTCCATGCACGCCTTCCAAAGGTCCGGGACTTAATTGCCCGTGATTACGGAACGTAAGACATACAATAATAATAATATAATAATAAACCAGGGTCTTGGGTTCGAATCCCGGTTCGGTCATGGAGTTCTATGTTCGTGCCGTTGTTGTATGGTTTCCATATTAAAAAGCCTATAGTGCCTGTGAGCGTTATTTATTTATTATTTATTTATATTATATGCCATAAGTAGAACCAAAAGTCAAGTGTGGTATCTAGCACAGAGCGAAAGTAAGTTTGGAAGTTAGGCAATCTATTCTAACCACTTATAATATTACGCTTAATTATGACGGTATATTTTATACGCTATTATAATAAGAAACCAGAGGATATTCTAAACTTGCCAGACAAAAAGTGCACAGAATGTTTAAGTCCCATGTTAAACAAGTTCTCCGTAAAAAGGTTACTATAAACTCGATGATTATTTGAATGACCAAAATGTCTGGTCTTGACAATGTTACACTATGTAATGCAATATTGTATTTTGTTTTTCAATATTGTATTTTATTAATTGTACTTTGTATATTTTGTTTTGTTTTAAAGATGTGTGTTGTACAGGTGTTGTAGAGTTTCTGACCACATCTTCTCAACGGAACATCTTCCGATGCGGTGATAGAGTCAAAAAATTACGTCAAAAACCATCTTTGTTTTATTTTGAATAAAATTTATTTAACTTCGAACTGGGATGGGCGTCTCAAAGTAATGAGAAATAGCAGAGAAGTGGAACTCGTTTTTCCCACGTGTCCGGCCGCCTACGTCAATCGCAGTCACTCTAGTTGGACTCGATCTCTGCCAGATTCTAATTTGGTCCCTCGAACAGTACGGTACCACTGGATGTTGTTTCGCCATCAAGTCTTTTCGATTATTATTTATATTTGAACCTAAGGTTTACCATTTATTAGAGTTCCGTACCCAAAGGGTGAAAACGGGACCCTATTACTAGCCTACGTGTCCGTCCGTCGGTCTGTCAGGCCTATTCAGGGCTGTATCTTTTGAACCGTAATAGCTAGATAGTTTAAATTTTCACAGATTATGCTTTGTTACGACGGATTTGTTAACAAATAATAAAAATGACAAAAAGTTATTAATTAAGGGGGGTTCTCAACAAGAAACTAGATTTTATCAACGTTTTTTCTTCACGCTCTATCGTAAAAACGGTAATACACACAAGCGTCAAACTTAGTGTGATTATAGAGCAAACTCTACAGAATAACAACAAATACTAAATCCCGGCCAAATGAGTCGGTCTCGCGCTAAAGGTCCCGGATAAAAAAGTTTTTTTTCTATGTTAATAATGTTGTGTTCTACAGGGTGTAACAAATCACCCTAGTAATACTTAAGGGGGTGCTTCAGACCATCAAACTGAACAACTTTCACTATTGGGCCAACATTAAGAAAAAAAAAATCTGCAATCCCATACATTTTAGTCGAGTCGGTACTGCAGTTTTGTATGGGAAAGCAGATTTTTTTTTCTTGATGTTGGCCCCATAGTGAAAGTTGTTCAGTTTGATGGTCTGAAGCACCCCCTTAAGTATTACTAGGGTGTTTTGTTACACCCTGTATAGAGGTGTGGTACGGAACCCTCGGTGCGCGAGTAGCCCGACTCGCACTTGACAGCTTTTATTATCATTCATAATATTACGCACAGAACCGGTCGTTATAGCGATCCTTGGGGAGGCCTAAGTCCAGCAGTGGACGTCTATCGGCTGAGATGATGACGATAGTAGTAGGTATAATAACGCTTGAAATGCGATTGTGGTAACCACACATAAAAGGCTTGTTCGGAATACATCATACTTTAGGAAGTGACTATACAATTTCTGCCCTTTCAAGAATCTTTCCTAAACAGAAAAAACAGAATCTACCCAAACCGAAACCGAAAGAAAACCGGGGTAGGTACTAAAATACTTAACTTTAGTCTTTAATTTTAACTTCTTATGACCACCTGACTATACAGGTGTTACGGTTGACAGTTTCATTACTTAGGTAAATGGGGGATTGTAAAGGTACCTTACCTACATGTTTCAATTTTTTTCAATCACCCATGATACTGAAAAACTTTATAAAACAATGTTAACTTTTTATACCAACATCGCCGAACTGGTTGCATTTAGTCCTATTTAAAGTCCAAAGTAGGTGTCCTCTTTTAGCTGTCAAATAATTTTGCAACTATCAATCTGTATAATTTTTCATTCCTCATTATCAAATTATAAATAAATATTACCGATGTAAGTCGTTCATCTTTCCTTTAGGTTTCCTAGGGAAAGTTATTCGGTATCATGGGTACAGCTACCCTTTACAGTAATGCAACTGTTTACCCTAACACCCTATATACTTAGATGAACATAGCAATGAACAACAACAGTCTGATGTTTGTTGTTAATAAAAAAAGGAAATGAATATTTTCGAGCTCTCCATATCGACAATGTTCAGGATAGAGCGAAACGAAATGGAGGAAACAAAAGTGTTGATGATTTTGCCAATATCTAGTTTAATACAGGATGAAAAACTAAATGGGACACTTACTTAAAAGCGGTGCTTCAGACCATCAAACTGAACAACTTTCTCTATGGCACCAATATCGAAATCGCTAAAAAAAATCTGCTGTACTTATGTATGTTTGCAGCTTTGTATGGGACAGAGGAATTTTTTTCCCTGAATTCAGTGTTGGTCCCATACTAAAATAAAAGATGTTCAGTTTGATGGTCTGAAGCACCCCGTAAGTGTCCCATTTAATTTGGCACCCTGTATAGCAAAATGCGTTACCATTAAGGATTGTTTTATGCACAAAAACATACACTTGAACCACCATAAAATGACGGAATACCGTGGCAAGCCGGAGAGCAGGCGTCCGCCCAGACTGGCAATGCGACCCCGTAAAAGTTTGGTTAAAAAATAAAAACCGTCGCCAAAGTTTATCACATCATACTTTACGCTTACGACTATTCTCCCCGAGGGGGTAGCAAGAGCTATTCAAAATCAAAGCTAATTATTATAAATGCAAAAATGTAGGTATCTTGTTGAAGTCGTTGATGCGATTTGATTAAAGGTATAGAGATGAGAACTCTGAGAAAGGACATAAATGCATAGATTCCAAGCAGAAAAAGTCGCGGGGTACTTACAGTTAATAGTAAGAAGGTATAAAGTATAAATACCTAATTTTCATGTTCATGCTATCGACTAACTATAACTTTACTAATTAATTAGCAAAGGTGAAGCTGTTAGTCAAAATAGTTACTTATAGATTTCAAACTGCAATTGCCAATCCACAATCCACATGGAGATTATCTCAAATTCCCTCTTCATGAGGGAGGCCGATGTCCAACGGAATTGTAGCTGATGATGATGTACAAGTAAAGAACATACAAAGTTAATCAAACTGTCTACTTACATCATCGAATTCATCGTAATGATAACCATTGAAATCTCCAGCAGCCAAACTTCTTTCTTCAACATTAATAACTTTCGCCGCGTATTCAATGCGATTCACATTTTCTTCAAAATTAGTACGCTTTTCTTCAAAATTACTGCGTACTTCTTCAAAATGCATACGCGAGTCTTCAAAATTGGATTCGGTTTTCTCGAAATGCATTTGCGATTGTTCGAAATTCGCGTGCGATTCGAAATTCATTTTTGATTTTTTTTTTTCAGACGTCTAACACCCGTCACGCAACTATCGTATTCAAATATAAACTAATTGAAAATAATTGAGTTTTCTTCGTATCAAGGTCAAGTGGGAGACAATCGAATAGGAAATTAGAACGAGCTAGAACGGGGAAGCGTATTGTGTTAAAATATCTCTACGTCTCTCTGACGTGAAAGATCGAAAAACTGTTTGATATGAATTTAACTAACGGAAGGAAAAACTACTTTAATGCTTGATCTAAATACGTAGTTAGATTTCAAAATACATGAATTGATATCAAGACTAATACAACAATCAATATTGATAGATATTAAAGTTTTATAAAAGTCCCTAGTTATTATAGAAACAGAATTGTAAGAAAATCACAACGTAATGCCTGGCGGACTGTTGATACCACTGTTTCATTCGTAGGTTCCACTGCTTCCAGAAGGATTTTCAAGTACCTACTCATGTTCCCATGATGGTGGAGTAAACATTCTTAGTTTTAAAGAATAATCACCCACTGACAAGTTTTAAACATGTTATAATTATGGTCAGCATCAGACCACCTTGTGCTTAATACAGATTAAGATAGAGGGGTCAAGTTTCTCATGCTGACTGTACTTTTAATTAATTATTATTAGTTATATTTTTAAAGTACAATAATGTAGAACCTTTATAGAACATGAAACGTTTGTTTTAAACATCGTAGTTAGCCAGTTTCCACAAATTCGACTCCAGTTTAGTTTAGGAGTTCAAGTTTGGGGTAGGTATGGTCCCCACTGTAAGCATGTAGCTAACTTATGTCTTCAATACAAAGTTTAGGGGGTTCTATTTTGAGCGCTTGAACGCGCCGTTATTTTGGTAAACAAAATACCACAATACAGACAAACTAAATAACATGGAATTACAATACAGGGTGTTAAGTGACAGCCTAGCGTTTCCTGAGGTAGGCTCCATAGTGAAAGTTGTTCTGTTTGATGCTTTGACTTTTGATGTTCTGAGTTCACAGTTTCAGTACTTGGTAGGCTGTCACTTGCACACTGTATAAGCAAGGTCCTTTATACGCAGCGCTTTATTTTTTTAGTGTTTAAGTAATATTGCAGTGCTCTAACAGAGCTCATGTCATGAACATGTTTTAAATGTAAGCGCACACCCAGCGTAAATCTGCTCGAGCATGCGCGAGCAGTTTTAATTGATTCAATTGATATTGAACTCTATTCCCATTGAAATAAAGTTGAAAATAGCTTGCAAGGGATTAAATCCCTGTGGCGTCTGTTCGAGTATGCTCGCGTATGCTCCTCGCGGCGACGCGAGCAGTCGCGAGCATGCTCGCGCATGCTCGAGCATGTTCGAGCATACGCCCGTGTCGATGCTTGCGATCCGTCGTAAGTGTTGCCACCTCGGCCGGTTTCGGACTAAATCTAGCATATTTTTTAACTACTTTAGCCCGAAAAGGGCAATTTACTACAGATAATATATAATAATCTAACTCTTTTTGAAAATACAAAGAAAATCTAAAAGGTCAAAGCAGATTTAGTAGGTTTTCAAATTGTTCATATTCCATTTTATAGTACATAAAATAACTGTCCCTAGAACTTTAAACCGTAACACAGCACAGGGCAAATGTTTCCCAAATGGGCAGTATTTCCCAAATATAAGTACATCTTTCTTGCCTCTTTTCATCTTATTGATGTGCTCTTCTTGCTCCTCTTCCTTTGCTAGTAACCCAATAATTACCAAATCCCAGTCTACCATACTTTAAAATTGTTTTTATCGCACGTCTTTACTATAAAATATTGTAAACACAACGCAAAATTCACTACGTCAACTGTAGCAACACGGGAGCATCCGCGAGACTGTTCGAACACGCGCGAGCATGCTCCGCCGCTGCCGCCGGCGGATTTTGCCGCTAGGTGTGCGCGACTGCAAAGAACATGCTCGAGCATGCGCGAGCAGTTCTACGCTGGGTGTGCGCTGACCCTAAGACCTCTTGTAGTCCGAGATCCGACCGTAAAATTATGCACTTATTTCTTAGGCGAACGAAATGTGATTCTAGTGTATGCTTACACAGGGGTTAATTCAACGCCACCAAGTTACCTAGAAAAATCTTGCCGCAAGTATCTTTTCCATTATGATTTGTGGTATAACTTTTTTCACCTGTCTGTTAGGGAAGTAAATGAGGTGCCATCGGAAGGAGACTGATTTAAAGTACTGGAAAAACTAGGGTTGCCACCTCTCAATCTGCCGCAACTATAGGGTTGCCAGGTTCAAAGAAGTCATTTTTGAACCTGGCAACCCTACAGTTGCGGCAGACTGAGAGGTGGCAACCCTAGTTTTTCCAGTTCTGTAGACTGGTGTCCTTCCGATGGCACCTCATTTACTTCCCTAGCAGACAGGTGGAAAAAGTTATACCACAAATCATAATGGAAAAGATACTTGCGGCAAGATTTTTCTAGGCAACTTGGTGGCGTTGAATTAACCTCTGTGTAAGCATAAACTAGAATCACATTTCGTTCGCCTAAGAAATAGGTGCATAATTTTACGGTCGGATCTCACACTATTGTAACATATGATATGAAGCTATAAAATACATGACTATGACTATATTTATGCACAAAAATAACGGTTTTGACATTAGTCATCGTTTTGCAAATAAATATGCTTAAATTTAATTTCCTTTCACTGCAAATAACATAACTGTTAAGATTGAATTAAAACAAACGTTCTTAAAATAAACAAATTTTTAATTTATTGATAATAATTAACTAAAAAAAAATATTTTACACAATACATTATAATTAGTATTACACCGCTATGAATAATTATTTTAAACATATTCAAAGACGTGGACTAGCAAATAAACATTAACTTATACAAATAATCCTCATGTTCGCACAACAGTGTCAAAGGAATATTTTATCTTTAATACATTTCACGGATATCCAATTTCCTAGTAATTTATACACGACCTAAATCTCTATGGTTCTCGGTAAATGTAAAATGTAGTCTAAATTAAATTTTTCGTATCAACTTACTTTGAGAACCTGCGGTTTTTGCAGTCAGCGCAAATTTTAAAGTACAAATACGGCCTTAGATAGTCTGAAAACATGATTTTAAAATTTGCTTGACAATTCCATACCAACCAAACGATTATCTACTTTATTTTGTTTCAAAATAGATGCTAAATTGTAAAACACGTATTTATTTTGCAATAGTAGTATTTTTTGGTTGATATAGAGAAACATTTGCTTAATTTTGAGACTCTAACTCTATTCATATCGGCTGTAAAACTCTCCCATTTAACATTACAGTTTAAGGATAAAATATGGCAGTCCATTCTCAATAATACATTGTAAAAGTGAGAAAAATTGGTCTGATGTAAACAAAAAAGGAGTTTGAACTATGATTATAACATTATCGTACATAATTATTTTATGTTTAAGTTATTTTATGGTACACCGATTGGAAAAGAAGCCGTTACAGTAAAAAAAACCTTTTAATTTTTAAAAAAGTCTTACAGCTATGCGTTAAATCTAGCAGACCAGATACATCAATAGTGCCTTCGCATTCTCTATTTAAACGTCCAACGTTAATGTGACCAACTTTTTATAAAATCAAAATAAATTGTAATATTTCTGATTTACATGTATTGTTTAAATTTCCTTATGTAACCACATACACCAATCTTTATTTTAATATAGTATTTATACATAATAAGTTTAACAAAACGGTTAGTTTTCCCGTTTATTTCAGGCCAGCCTGCAAAACTGAATTGAATAGGGTTTCCAGTTTTTTACGGGTGACGTAAAAGTAGTTATTTTACGTTGGACGAATAAAGCATAAACACCACTATACAATCATACTTAGACAAATAGCATGAGTTGCTTCTATAAAAAATGTTAAAATTAATTGTTTATTGAATTCACTAGATTTCTTTCTACACCAAGTAGCAGAGCTATCGCCTACGGTATGAAGGAACAAGGGGGGGCGAGGTAACCTTTATGGGAATACATAAATGCTATTTATTAAGACTTTGAATACATGTATAGCGTCACTTCTAACTCATTTTGTAGTTGTTTTTAGCTACATAAGTCTTTGTGCACGCTTTCCATACGGTTTTTAACACATTCGTGTTCGCATTTGCGCGTTTTGCGGACTTTAGAGCTCTGTTCAGACCACATATTAGGTATATGCGTCCATCCATGTATTGTATTTGAGAGTGGGCGCAAATTGAATGGTGCGAATGTGTTCAATAGTTTATCCTCCCTTTCCGATATTAGACAAGTAGTTTATCCCCCCCTTTTCGATATTAGACAAGTAGTTTATCCCCCCCTTTTCGATATTAGACAAGTAGTTTATCCCCTCTTTTCGATAGTATGTAGTCTTTAAGCCATCTAGTGAAATAAAAAGAACGAATGAAAGGTTGTCAAAATTAAAAATATACATTGTTATTCAAAATGTGTATAACGGCGGAGCGTTGATATGCCACTGTTTTTTATGTTTTAAATTACATTCTTTTTTTTATACGTTTTTTTTTCAGTAGGTACCGTGGTTTAATTACGTCACATCATAGACAAATATATACTTGAGCATGACATAATTCCTACTGCGTAAGCTGTATAATGAATGCATTGATATTATAATGAATAAGTTCCTACAATGTTGCAATTTCCCAACCGAGCCTGCCTTAATATAAACATCTACATATTATAACCTATCTACGACGAAAATGCTTAAATTATAATTATATCTAATGTTATTTTTTCTACTTCCGAGTTGACACAACTAAAGCGTTATTACGATTATAATTTAGGTAGTGGAGCGGTGCGGGAGGAGGGCAAGAAATATAACGTAACAGCACTTTCACGCCATAGAGCAGTAGAAGACCTATTACGTCATATTTCACCCCCTCCCGCACCGCTCCCATACCTAAGGAACCTTCACACTTAAGCGTTAGATCTCGTGTTTTTAATCTGCGGCATCGGAAATAAAAAAAATAGCATAAGATATAAAACAGAAATATAAACATAATAGCGACAACCATTCATCGACTAAAATAATAAGAAGCCGATCTACAAAAAAATTTGTGCTTAAAATACTGCAACGAAAACAAAAGTTTAGTGTTACCACAAAGGAAAAATTGGCATCGAATTTTCGTAGATAGCAACACAGAATGTCGAAGTTAAAAATGCCTATTTGTTTAAACCCTTACTTAAGTCTAAAACTAGCTTATTCTAGTAAATGAACTTACGGGACTAAATGATGGTCAAGTGTCCCTTTTTAAATGTGATAAATTGTACAAGGGATTTATGGAGGTGGTTTATGAATGAAAATGGCTTGAAAAGGATAAAAAATGTATTTATTAATAAGTACCATTTTAGCGGGATGATTTTTTTTAAATTAGAGCCTTTCGCACAGTCGTGAGAATAGGATCAAAATCCAATGATGTCAGAGCCTTAAAAAAGTTTGTAAAAAAACTAATTGTACGTAAAAATTTTCTTTGTGCCAATTTTTTAACTCGATTGTTAAATCCCATGTACCCTGCAGAATAAATACTTCAAAAAACCGTTTTAATTAATAGAAAATCTAGATTTAAACAACTAAAAGCAAATTTTTATCAAAAATGTGCGCGATATTCATGTGTCAAAGTGATTTTTAATATACCAACCATAGTTATGTTGCACGTAAAATAGTTACAAAAGATTGTGCGCCGTGTTATGTCGTTTGATGAACTTTCCGACTGGCAACACTATATTATTGAACACTGTTATTCAAATCAAACTAACGTCTGACGTTAAATTTATAAGAATTCCTATGAAATCTTGATACTTTTAAAAATATTAGGATCTCACATTAGAGTTTCTATAGGTAACCATAAAGCATCTTCAAGATTACTATAAACTCGATGATTATTTGAAGGACCAAAATGTCTGGTCTTGACAATTTTACACTATGTAATGCAATATTGTATTTTAATTGTACTTTGTACATTTTGTATTGTTTAAAAGATGTGTGTTGTAGTTTCTGGCCACGTCTTCTCTCAACGGAACACCTTCCGACGCGGTGGTAGAGTCAAAAAATGACGTCAAAAAGCTATCTATATGATATTATTTGGAAATTTTTTTTGAATTTTGATTACAACACTCAAATTATGTCATATCATATGCAAAACACATTGGCAGTTCGTAAATAATAAAGTATCAAGACTTTTCATTCGATTTCTAAAACAGTATATTCATAATATAACATTCTAGTCAAAAAATGAAATAAAAGAGATAGGGAATACAGTGAGACAATAAAACGATATTAAAAATCAATATATTGGACTTGTCAAAGTATAAATGATTCATAAAGCTTAGCTTTTAAACAATTTCCTTGATAATCTGATTTTCAAAGTTGTTACACACGATATTTGAATAAACGTCTTGAAAATTACGATGGTGATTAAATATGGCACTTTTTTTCGTTTAGTCAAAGCTCAAAATGTACTGAGCGTTGCTTATTTCCAATTTATCCTTTATACAATTTGATTTTAAAATATATTTCGATTAAAATCTTCATTTATTTCAATAACGTGTGTAAATACTTCGATATTGGGGTGTCCATTTGTAACAATCGGTTTTTAATCGAGACTACGATAATATTTTGAAGGTGCTGACATTTTTCCGTTTGCATTAACAGTAAATATCAGATTGGGTATAAGGCAAATGAAGTTTAGATTTGTTTCATTGCCAGTCTTAATCCCATTTTTATTTTGGGCTTTTATTTTATTAGAAACATATTTCTGTAATTTTTGAGCGTAGGCGAAGTCGCAACTGCACCGCAACGACGTCACAACTTAGCGTTATTACCACTACACAGATTGATCTCAGAAATATCGCGGCGATATCGTTCCATCAACGCCTACGCTCAAAAATTGCTTTAATGATATGGCCATAAGTCTCATATCGCCAAAGAGGTCTAATAATGATCACAAAGTTACTGTTTCTTAACAACTCTTAGAATCTTCTGTCGATGGCATGCCATTGACTTGCAATCTTGTTAAAGAAATTAACCAATTTTCCCGATCGCCCATCATTGAATCTATATCCGTGGAATGACATCTCGAGCTCAATACCGCAAATGGACACCCACTTTTATGTATTCACTAGGCAACAATTAAAGCGCAACAAGTTGCTCAACCTGTAGCACAACATGTTGGGAACAACAACTTTTGTTGTGAAACGCGGAACTTTTGTTGTGAAACGCGGAACTTTTGTTGTGAAAAGCGGAACTTTTTTGTTGTGAAACGCGGAACTTTTGTTGTGAAACGCGGAACTTTTGTTGTGAAACGCGTTTGGAAGTATAGCACCTAACCTGCATTATTTTCTACGGCACTATCCGATTTGTGTTCATGGTTCGATCCCAATCGTCCGAACTTGTTCAATGTGGCTCGATCTAGCGGTAATTTGATGCTAATAATGTGATTTCCAAGGCGACTTGCCTATCTATCCAACAATACATTATTTAATCTATGCTTTTGACGCGAAACTTCATGTTGAACGGAGACGTGCGAAATCTGGCAACGTCGCTCGTTATTGTGCAACGTTGCCAAACATGTTTCGCCACAATTGTTGCCCAGTGAATACATGCCTTTATAACTGTACAATGTTCAAGAAGAGATCTTTTAATACACCAATCTCAACATATACTGTGCACTACGCCTAACATACAATTACATAAAAATCATAAATTATATCGAACCGTTAGAATTACAATAAATGACGAAAGAAATAATAATTCTCATTCAATAAATTACACGTAGATACATTAATAATAATATTTGGTTCTTTAATTATAGGTTTTTTTTAGAACGCGTGACTGTTATGCGATGTTATCATCTGAAATAAAGAAAGAAATTGACATTATTACAAACAAAATATTAAAATTTTGAAAGTCACGTTGAAATGAGCAGTAGAAAACAAAATTTTAACAAAAAATTAAAACCGCCTTCAAAAAAACTAAAAAGTTAAAAAATAATATTGCAGCCTATGACTTTTTCGTTCGCATCATAAGAACATTAATTTGTTTTATTGAAGTCGCTGTCAAGCCGGTACGATTCGCGACAGGGCTTGCATTTTTTGGCTTGGCTTGACACCGACTTCTATAAAACAAATTAATGTTCTTATGATGCGAACGAAAAAGTCATAGGCTGCAATATTATTTTTTAACTTTTTAGTTTTTTTGAAGGCGGTTTTAATTTTTTGTTAAAATTTTGTTTATTTCACAATTTTCAGTGGTGAATTCATTAGTTCGATTTAATAGGAGTGCTTTAAATTAAAAAACGCACTAGTCGGCAGTACGATTTTCGAAGGTTCCCCTCGATTTCTCTGGGATGCCATCATCAGATCCTGGTTTCCTTATCATGGGACCACCCTTGGGATATCTCCTTTCCAACAAAAAAAGAATCATTACAATCGGTTCATAAACGAAGAAGTTATCCGCGAACACACATTAAAAAAAAAAAAAAAAATATATACGGTCGAACTGAGAACCTACTCCTTTTTTTGAAGTCGGTTAAAAAGAATGAAGTTTGTTTTTTCTCGGCATTCTCGCTCATGATCATGATTTCGAATTCAAAAATAGCACTTCAGACAAAATAGTTATTTTTGAATTCGAAATCATGAGCGAGAATTGAAAAGTCATACGTCGAAGCCGATTTTCAACTTTCAAAAAAATCGCATTCGCTGAGTTCAGCATTTGAAAATTTCAAAATAACTGTGGAGATATGCATCTTTCTACTGCTGATTTGACTTTCAAAAATCATACTTCAGGAGTGCGATTTTTGAAAATCAAATCAGCAGTAGAAAGATGCGTATCTCCATAGTAATTTTATCATTATTAACTTCTAAACTCAGTGAATGAGATTAAAAAATCGCACTCCTGCACGGCTAGCATGCCACCCACGACAAAGCGTTTAAACGAGAAAACCATCATGCGCGCTCTTTTTGGCATACGTAAAATAATAAAGAGGGACGCACGTCTCGATTTTTGTCGTTTTCTCGGGGGTGGCATGCTAGGCCTACAGCATGGGTAGCATGACAACCCGCGATAGCCGTGATACGGCTTTATCACGTCTTTTATCTCAAAAAAAAAATACTAATAATATTTTTGCCAATAAATAAGGTACAAGTCAGATGTTATTAGAAAAAAAAAGTTTGTTCACGCATATTTAGCCATGTTAGTAGCATGCAAATATTGAGTAGAATACCTATAATTAATTTTATACATTATTATTATGTCAGAGAAAAGATATTTGTCAAAAAGATATTTAGTTAAACTATGCATTGACCATTCCGTTACCGCCAAGATCAGTGTACACCAAAAACGTTCTCGTTCGTTTACGCGCGTACGAACAAGATAAAAGACGCGATAAAGCCGTATCACGGCTATCGCGGGTCGTCATGCTACCCATGCTGTTCATTTTTTTGTATGCAGTCGGGTAAAATAAATGGTTTAATAATAAAAAAAGGGTCAAAACTTACCAAGTAACAGAAAGATAGGTCAGCAGCGCGATCTTCCCCTAAGGCGTCGACCGCTGCTTTAGAATATAATAGTTATCATTAATTACACCTTTACTATAAGCTTTCACATGCGCAGATACTAAACTTATCCGTAGTTCTATTTATAAATATTTTACAATACATTTTATTAAGCTTATAGGATTTTAAGTTGCTGTGATGTTGTACTTGCGCTAAACTGTTTGACCGACTTAGTACGTACGCTGATCAAATCAGTCACTCGTACTGAAGATAGAAGGGGCAAGTAAAATATACCCAGAGATGTGTCAGAATCGTAGCATATGGTTAACTATTATCTGGAAAGGTATATTTTCGTGAACTTATGTGACAAAACTCAACAATGGCCTCGATTCGGACTGTGCCACGACTTAAATTAACTAAATTTATTCCTGTCACTTTCTAAAATAAGATTAAGAAAAGAGACAAAAACCAACAGCTGACTTTAGTGCTGTCAAAGTGACGTTAAACGTCCAAAAACGCTTTAAATAAGATGGCGTACATTATCATGGCATCTTATTTTGGGCGTGTAACGTCACTTTGACAGCACTAAAGTCAGCTGTTGGTTTTCTGTCTCTTTTCTTAATCTTGTTTTAGAAAGTGACAGGAATAAATTTAGTTAAGTTAAGTCGTGGCACAGTCCGAATCGGTACTAATGAACATTTATTTATCGCTTTTAATAATAACTAGCGGCCCGCCCCGGCTTCGCACGGGTGCAATGCTGATATAAACCTTCCTCTTCAATCACTCTATCTATTTAAAAAACCGCATCAAAATCCGTTGCGTAGTTTTAAAGATCTAAAGTATACATAGGGACAGACAGACTGCGGGAAGCGACTTTGTTTTATACTATGTAGTGATACCACCTTTGGTAACCCTTGTCTGTTCTTGGTGTTGAAATCAATAATATTTAACGATAAGACCGCTTTACTTTGTGCCTCTTGTATTTTTTTCTCTGTTTATTTTTTGGTGTAAAATATAGAATATATGATTGATAAATATCAGCGGCCGTAGCATTGCCGTCATTGACATCTTGGCAGCGCGATATAAAGCTATTTAGCTCTTTCTATTCGCGAACAAACGAGATAAAAAGCTCGCGCGCTCGTAGATATCTGTAGATTTTTTTGCTAAATATTTTCAAATACCTTTCAGACAATGAACTAAAGTATCTGCACATATAAAAAGTTATATATAAGTTACGTTATATCATATAAATGTATCATGAACATAGGTACAATACACATGCATACAAATCTTCGATCATACAAGTTATAAACTACCCACCCTAACGTAGTTTAAATGCTCCATTTAGGTTATTGGTTATTCAGTAGAGATTATGAAAGAGCTTGTGCGGTTTCTACCAAAATAGTTGGAAATTTCTACCAAAACTGTAGGAAATTTCTACCAAAATTGTAGGAAATTTCTACCAAATTTTGTAGGAAATTTTTATGGCTTTGAGTTCATGAAAGTTATGTTTCTTAACTTTTTTTTAGAGCGTTTTCGTTTTTCTCCCCATAATCTTTACTGAACAACCAAAATAGAAATTATCATCTACGTATTTTTAAATAAATAAAGCAAAGTGTGCTATCCATTTCCCTGTTACAAAGTCGAAATTCCAACGACTAATACGAGAACAGGGGTGAAAATTGTGCGGTGATTTGCTCCATAGTCAAAAAAACTCTCAGATCAGTGTCGTATTAAGCTTTTTTTTAAACATTACTTAGTTCAGCCCTTAAGTAATTTAGCTGTTACGGAATTTGAGACTTTACAGTGATAAGTTAAGACTGAAATCGTATCAAAGATGTTAAACCGTTAAAAGTGCGAAAGAACCAGCCGTTACAGCTAAAAAAGAACGACTAAACTGTAATAATCGAAGCGTACGCTACCCTTAAACCGCATAAAATCAGCAGCGCGTTTAAATATAAAATTATAAATCGACCGCCATGTTTGGCGGCCATTTTGTGACCGCAAGGTCGGCCATTTTGTTAGCGCGCTCGTGTTTACGTATGACTGCGGGTGTGTGGGTGCGTGGGTGGGTGTTTAGTTCCAGATGCGGAGGAAGGAGTCCCAGGATCCGGTCGCTACGGCCATGCCGTTCTCGGTGACGCCGAGGCATGATACGCGGTTGTCGTGGCCGGCGAGGATGCCTGTTGAAAGAAAAACGTTATTTAGTATTCGAGTAATACAGGGTGTATACTTAAAATAATGAAACTTATTAATATGTGTAGAGTGAAACAAAACTAACAAAAAGTAAATTGGTTGTAACCTGTAGAAGTTGGGGGAAAGGTATTTCTCCTTATGATACCTTTCGTATAAAGTGTGTGAAACTCATAATCTTTCCTATAAGATAGTCCACTCAATCTTCTACGAATTCATTGTGTTTATTTTAATGAAAATTCACGATAACCGTACAATATTATGATAATGGAAGAAAACGAAATCACACACACTATTTCAGTAACGACCAAAAAATATCTCACTGATAATATTAGATGAACATAGCTGTCGTGATTGCGTTTTTCAACTGCTTTTTGGATGATTTGTCTTTTTTACTAGTAATTTCTACTCTTGAATACGGACTTCTGGAGATGTGGAAGTTTTTTTAAAAAATGTGTAAATTTTTTTTGTTTATAATAATTATAACTGCCGTCTTGAATGGCTTTTAGTTTCCGTAAAAAATGGCTGGGTCAAAATCTGCCAATCTTTTTTAAAAATGTTCACTATGGAGCCAACAGAAAAATCGTGTAAAAAACGTATGTTGTTCCCTTAGACAATTTAATAGGGACTCGCCTTGCGGTAGCATTTCCCCTCTGCCACGGTATTAGATCAATTAATCTTGCGCATTTACACCCAATTTTATACATTATCATTAAACGAGACAGCCTATAATAGCGAAACAATAATTTTGAACTTAGAACGTTTGGGGTTCACACGAGACTACTTTTCATGATTTTTAACATTCAAAATTAGAATCTAAACTTATGGGGAATAAAATCCAAAGTTGCGGATTTCATGTTACCTCGCCCCCCGCAAAAAGTGGCAAAAATGTTTCTTAGTAGAATGACACGCGTAACTCGTCCCTATTAAATTGTCTAAGGTTGTTCTATAGAAAACATCAATGGCTTCATGACCTAAAAGATATGTAACTGGTGATTTGTTCGCGATTTCAATGTTGGTCCTATACAGAAAGTTGTTTAGTTTGACGACCTAATTATCCACTTAAAAACCCATCAGCATATTAAGAAGGGATGAACCCTAAGTAGGTAAAAGCCCAATTTTTTATTACTAAACAATGTTAAGAGCCTATGTCGAAAAATAATTTTAGCGAAACGGGCGTGTGATAGCTTATATTACTGCCAGATGCGAGAGAAAGAGATGGGCCGGCGAACGCGCCTGGATCGAATCAAGCGAAAAAACAAACTTTATTTAATTGTGATTGTACTATTTATGTAAGTTCAATTCTGCTCTAATCAAAACTTAGATAATAGCAATCTCTTTTTCAAGAACGCATTTAACAGTGTGGAAAGGGATACGATCTTGATGGAGGTTAAGAATCGCATACCGTCTTTGTATCCTTTTCTGCATCAATGCTATTATTCGCCGAGCAACCTTTTTTTTGGTGGTAGCACTATTTCGTCCCAGGTAGGTGCGCAGCAAGGGGACCCTTTGGGGCCATTAATCTTTAGCTTGGCCATTCATGACATAGTTACATCTTTGAGGTCTTCCTTGAATGTGTGGTACCTGGACGACGGAATCATCGGTGGAGAGCCAGATTTGGTGTTCAGGGACGTTCAGGCGCTGATTCCAAAACTGCAGGCGATTGGTCTTGAGGTTAACTCGGGGAAGTGCGAGTTCTTTGAATAGGGTTCTGATGCGTCGGGTGCTTTTTCCCGCTTTGAGGATCTCATCCCGGGCCTGAAAGCTATTGATAAGGCCAGCTTCAATTTACTGGGCGCCCCTATTTACCCGGAGGCATTGCCAAGGGTGCTTCAGGAAAAGAACCGTTCCCTAAATTCTGTACGGGTTCACTTCGAGCATCTTTCGGCTTCCGTGTCGTTGGTGCTTCTTCGGAGTTGTTTTTCGATGCCAAAGCTGACGTACACGGTGAGGACTGCTCCTACTTGGTTGTGTCCGGGTGAAGTGGAGGCTTTGGATACGTCTTTGAAAGTCGTCACGGAGGAGGTGCTGAATGTGAGCCTCAGTGAGGTGCAATGGTCCCAGGCGTCACTTCCTGTTCGGTTTGGGGGGTTGGGGATACGACGGTTGAAGGACACGGGGCTTGCGGCTTTTCTCGCGTCTGCGCATGGTGTAGCGAATTTAGTAACTCAGATTCTCTCAGTGAATGGTGAAGGATTCGCTGTGCCGTTCGTAGACGCGGCTTTATCGAGATGGTCAATGCTCTATCCAGACCAAGTTGCACCGGAGTGCCCAGGGGTTCAGAGGGATTGGGATAGCGTGTCGTGTGGGGTGGCGTTGGCGGGGCTTTTGGAGAATGCGGAGGGGGCCGATTTAGCTCGTCTGAAGGCAGCTTCCAAGCCAGAGTCCGGGGCGTGGCTTCATGCGTTGCCGTCGCCGCAACTGGGCACATACCTTGACAATAGCACCTTACGAATAGCAGTCGCTTTAAGGTTGGGTTGTGACGTATGTGTTCCGCATCGTTGCGTTTGTGGTGCGATGGTGGGCGCTAATGGTCACCACGCTTTATGTTGCTTGGGTTGTGTTGGGAGACGGCCTCGCCACCATGCACTGAACGACATTGTTCGGAGGGCGCTTGTGGCGGCCAATGTTCCATGTGCGCTGGAGCCGGTCGGTTTGTGTCGCACGGACGGGAAGAGACCTGATGGTCTCACCCTTGTACCGTGGCAGAGAGGCCGTAGTCTTTTGTGGGATGCCACTTGCGTGTGCACTTTTGCGGCATCTCACATTAGGGGTACTGTGCGTGCGGCCGGGTCTGCGGCAGAGTGGAGTGTGCTTCGCAGAAGCACGTGCGGTACGCGGTTTTAGAGTCCCAGTACTTGTTTGTGCCGCTGGCAGTGGAAACGTCGGGGACGTGGGGGGTGGAAGGAAAGGTGTTTGTGAGAGATCTGGGCAGGAGGATGGTAGAAAGTGGCAGCGATGTCCGCTCAGGGTCATATCTGGTGCAGAGGATTTCATTGGCCATCCAGCGCGGGAACGCAGCTGGTGTGATGGGATCCTTTGTGCCGGGTACGTTTAATGACGAGAGGCCCATTTAGAGTGTGCATTTCGGTTTTTTTTTTTCCTGTAATTTCTTGTGACGAAGCTTGACGTGGATTTTTTTTGACTGTACTCCTTTGGACGAGGCATGTTGCCGAATTTAAAATAGATTGTTTGGAATTTTTTTGTACTTTATTATTGTAATTTGTGACATTGTTACGTAATAAAAATATTAGTTTAAGCAGGATTGACCTTGCTAATGAGTATCTCTTTTTTTTAAATCAAGTCTCATGTTTCTATTATTCACCGTTTAGCAGTTACAAGCGTTTATAGACAAAAACGGAGGCTACTTTGGCTTGTTTTTCTATCGAGAAAATTTGTCTTAATCGTGTTTTGGCTCTAATCAAAACTTCAATTATATGTTCAATTTACACATATCCGCAAATCATACTCCTACTGTTAGTACTTCATGATATATGGAGCTTTGAAGAATCCTATTTTTTTCACATAGGGGGCTATGTGAAAAAAATAGGATTCTTAAGGGAGTATTCAGATAAATGAAACTAAACAAGTGTTCCCATGAGTCGAAAAAAATGTAATTTTTTGGACCTCCCATATAAGTCTATCACTTGGTTTACTCATATGGTTAGTCCTTCCGGTCGCGACCAGCCGGCGAGCAGCAGACGGATGTGATGCGGCAGATGATGTTGTCGTGTGAATACATCGCTATATACAGTGATGATGTAACTCACCGGCGCGCTCGCTCTTCATAGAGTCCCACACGTTGCAATTGAAGTCGTAGCCGGCGAGCAGCAGACGGATGTGATGCGGCAGATGATGTTGTCGTGTGAATACATCGCTATATACAGTGATGATGTAACTCACCGGCGCGCTCGCTCTTCATAGAGTCCCACACGTTGCAATTGAAGTCGTAGCCGGCGAGCAGCAGACGGATGTGATGCGGCAGATGATGTTGTCGTGTGAATACATCGCTATATACAGTGATGATGTAACTCACCGGCGCGCTCGCTCTTCATAGAGTCCCACACGTTGCAATTGAAGTCGTAGCCGGCGAGCAGCAGACGGATGTGATGCGGCAGATGATGTTGTCGTGTGAATACATCGCTATATACAGTGATGATGTAACTCACCGGCGCGCTCGCTCTTCATAGAGTCCCACACGTTGCAATTGAAGTCGTAGCCGGCGAGCAGCAGACGGATGTGATGCGGCAGATGATGTTGTCGTGTGAATATCGCTATATACAGTGATGATGTAACTCACCGGCGCGCTCGCTCTTCATAGAGTCCCACACGTTGCAATTGAAGTCGTAGCCGGCGAGCAGCAGACGGATGTGATGCGGCAGATGATGTTGTCGTGTGAATATCGCTATATACAGTGATGATCTAACTCACCGGCGCGCTCGCTCTTCATAGAGTCCCACACGTTGCAATTAAGTCGTAGCCGGCGAGCAGCAGACGGATGTGATGCGGCAGATGATGTTGTCGTGTGAATACATCGCTATATACAGTGATGATGTAACTCACCGGCGCGCTCGCTCTTCATAGAGTCCCACACGTTGCAATTGAAGCCGTAGCCGGCGAGCAGCAGACGGATGTGATGCGGCAGATGATGTGACATCGCTATATACAGTGATGATGTAACTCACCGGCGCGCTCGCTCTTCATGGAGTCCCACACGTTGCAGTTGAAGTCGTCGTAGCCGGCGAGCAGCAGACGGCCGGACTTGGAGAAGGCGACGGAAGTGATGCCGCAGATGATGTTGTCGTGTGAGTACATCGCTAGCTCCTGGTCGGCGCGGATGTCGAACATGCGGCATGTCGCGTCGTCTGATCCGGTCGCGAACGCAAAGCCCGACGGGAAGAACTGAGGAGAATTTAAAAGTTACTATCAGTTTAAAATAACAATGTGCATGACCTCGCTCGCAAATGTAACGTCACTCAATCACACGAACTTCACTCGAGTCATTCAAATGATTGTTGCTCTTGCATAGAGTCTATATTCGAAGTTATCGAACGGCCCTTCAAGGTCATGCACATTGTTATTTTAAACTTATAGTATGGCATGTGAGATCCCACTGTACGGCAAAGGACTCAAAAGTGCGCACGGACTTGAGGTAGCCTCGGGTTGAGGCACACACGGCTCGTCCTGTTGCCTTGAGCGCATACGTGCCTCACCCGAGGCTGCCACGGCGCGAGCCATCGGGTGTCGGTTTCTTAACTATGCTCAAAGGCGCCTCGGCGTGCGTGCCTCGCAAGTGTGGACGTGAATTGAGCATGGTTTACTGAGCCAAACACAATGGCGCAAGAAACGGGCATCCAATCCGACTTTTATCAATAGCATCGCAAGTTGCGTTCCAAGTCAAGCTTGTCATCAAAATGCCGTACTGCGGGACAGAAGTAAATCAGTTGTGACGATCGGTGCCATTTAGATTCTGGGCGGCTCGACCCAAAGCACGTTGCCCCAGACTGTAGCTTCATGTTGTTTAAAAACGCGTACGAGGCAGCCTCATCGCGAGCCGTGCGTGGCGAGGCTGCATCGCCCGAGGCTGCCCGAGGTTCAAAGACACATTACTGGAATTTTTCCATCGGAAAATCCCGCGCACCAATCAGGATCTTCGTACCTGACAAATTTCTTACAATGTGCAAAAACGACCCTATTCGTGAGGAGAGGTGAGGGAGGAGGGAGGACGAATCATCATTCTCTTGCCCATTTCCCATTATTTGGGGTCGGCGCAATATGTCATCCTCTTCCATTCATCTCTCTTAGCCGTCGTCTCAACACTTACCCCTTTTTTACACATATCATCCTTCACACAATCCATCCATCTTTTCTTCGGTCTGCCTCTCCTACCACTGCCATCCACATTCATACTTAACACTCGTCTCGTAACATGACACTCATCCCTCCGCATTACATGCCCATACCACGATAATCTATTACCCTGCAATTTTTCCGTCATAGGTGCTACTTTCAAACGACGAGGAGAGAGGACGAATGAGGGCGTATTTAGAATCATAGGGCGGACGCAGCATTTTTTTTTTCATGTATTTTTATACAAATGGGTACTATTTTGCTTTTAATGGAGTTATACTCACAGTGACAGCGTTGATGTCGCTCTCGTGGCCGGGGAAGGTCTGCTTGCACTGGCAGTCGCGTATGTCCCAGAGCTTGGCGGACGCGTCGCATGCGCCCGAGACGAAAGTGCGCTGGTCCGGCGCGAGAGAGAGGGACATCACGTCACCCGTGTGCCCCGTGAACTGTCCGCATTGCTGGCCGGTCTCTATGTCCCAGAGGGCGCTGGAGGAGAAATTTGTTGATTAATGCGTAGAAATTATAGTATAGAAAACATTAAAATAATAATAATCGTGTAAATGAGACAGACACCGAATAGATATCCTACCAGAAAAACAGTTCCATACAAGCTTATAGCTTAGCGTCAATAAGTGAACGTTCACGTACGAGAATGAGCTATAGTTTGGTAGAAACATCGCTGCGCATGTGGAATTGATATAATTAGCACGACGCGCGAGTTCGCGACTCAAGTGTATGCAACAGCAGATTTTTTTTTTTGCTCCAGTCGGTTTGCTCTCATAGTAAAAGTTGTTCAGTTTGATGGGTAGACTCTTAGTTTAACACTTTTGCTGTTAAGCTCAAAATCGTGATCCTCGCGCAGTGCTAAAACAGACGCCCCTCGTAGGTCGTGCGCACAGTCGTAACTTAAAAACGACCAAACGGCTCACCTTGTGGGTCAACTGACTCTTTACGTGGGTTCTTCAGCACTGCGGCCCATTCGTCGCCGACCTACGACGTAGGTCGTCAGCAGTGAAAGTGTTAAAAGGATGCTAATGATATCAATTTCACCCTGTAGAGGTACTGGACTGGCCGTCTGGCCCCCGCGAGCTTGTATGAAGCTGTTTTTCTTGTAGGATATCTATTCTGTATCCATGCCCCACAATAAAAAGAAAACAAAGTATATTGTTACAAAATAAATGTTATTTCTTCGAGTATTCTGCGCAGTAAGTAATTAGTACCCAGAAGTTGCAAATGAGAAATGTTTACTTTCGCATAAATTCATAAAGAAACGCCAATGTGTGGTGAAACTTGCTTGAACAAATTTATGCAACATAAATGATATTACAAAGTAAGATTATCAATAGGTAGTTTCGTATTATCGGGAAATGTTTGGAAATGTTTGATCGAATGCAGATTGACGACACTAATGGACAGCATTGCATTTTTATAACCACCTATTTTTATTGAAAAATATCTATCTATCTATCTAAAGTTTAGATAGATATTTTCATAATAGTTTAGATTCTTAACTATTATAAAACTGTTACAGAAATGTGTCTGTACATTGAAGATTATAAAAAAAAAATTACGTCATGGTTTTTACCTGTCCCTGATTCCAAATCACCAATTTTTTGATTTTTTGTCTGTCTCTTTGTTTATTTGGGTGTGTGTTTGAACGAGCATCACGCGAAAACTACTGAACCGATTTTGATGAAACTTTTTTTGTTTGATAGCTTATGATCTGACTTAAAATCTGGTATATAATTTATGCGGACGAAATCGCGGGTTAACGCAAATTAAAATATATTTTTCTATTTCAATTTAATTTAGATTTTTCTGAAAGAAATAAAAACTGTCAAAGTCAATAGAAAAGGCGGCAAGGAATACATCTCATTCTTTCTAGCTTTGCATTTTTTCAATATTGTTCATATAAATCGAGAAATAATGGATAGAAAAATATGGCAATTTTTGTATCAGCTTTGAATCATATTAATCTCCAAATGATTTTCGAATTTGTGTACCTTTCATAAAATGAAATGTTGTCCACTAAACATGGTATCACCACACCACCCATTGGTACCGATTCGGACTGTGCCACGATTTAATTTAACTAAATTTATTCCTGTCACTTTCTAAAATAAGATTAAGAAAAGAGACAGAAAACCAACAGCTGACTTTAGTGCTGTCAAAGTGACGTTACACGCCCAAAAACGCCTTAAATAAGATGGCGTACATTATGATGGCATCTTATTTTGGGCGTGTTACGTCACTTTGACAGCACTAAAGTCAGCTGTTGGTTTTCTGTCTCTTTTCTTAATCTTATTTTAGAAATTGTCAGGAATAAATTTAGTTAAGTTAAGTTGTGGCACAGTCCGAATCGGTACCACTATGACACTTAGCTGGTATTTTATACCCATGGGAACAATTTACAAATTAGCTGTAACTATATTAAGGGAATGATCAGACCATCAGACTGAACAACTTTCTCTATGGGACCAGCATCAAAATTGCGAAAAATAGTTTCAGCTAATTTTGTTAGACCTTATATTGACCAATCAGGATGTGCCATTTTCAAACCCTTGCCACTATTAAATAAATAAAATAAATAACGCTCACAGGCACATACATTGTAATGATCCCAAATTAAGCCATAGGCTTTTTGCTATGGGAACCATATACAACAACGGCACACACATATACAACGTGTTAATGAATTAGAGCAAAACCTCATACACCCTAACTGATTTATAACAAAATAATTATATTGAAACAATAATTTAATTATTTTGATAATTAAAATTTAAAGTTATTCGCATTTTAAGTTTTGAGGCAAAAACGATTTGTTATCATTTCAGCACTGAAAGAAAGCGCTAACGTACTCATGGATACATTTTTATAATCTTGTTATGGTAGTAAGTAGGGTGAGTGTGCCCGTGCGGGGTGGGTTGACATCGGGTTCAGAAAATTTTTAATTATGCAAACAAATTATTTAATATTTTGAAAAAAAAATTACCTATGTTGAAACCATGATAATTCGACTCTGCTCTCGATTCTAAACAAACTACTTTCTAGTTTTGCGTTAATTCATTAACACGTTGTATAACATCCATGACCGAACCGGGATTCGAACCCAGGACCCTGGCTTGGCAGTCCGGCGTGGTAACCATATACCACTACCACTATTCGCTAATTGTTTTCGTGCCCGTTTCGCTGCTATCAGACTTCGCACCCTTTGATTACTAAATGACTTCGGGTTTTGTCGGAGACTGGGGTCAGCTCTGCGCAAACGAAGATTGACGAGCGGATTTAATGACTTACCAGGTCATGTCGCCGGAGCTGGTGAGGATCTGGTTGTCGTCGAGGAACCGACAGCAGGACAGGTAGCCCGAGTGTCCGGGCAGCTCGCGGGACACGCGCACGTTGCCCTCGCGCGTCTTCAGGCTGCAATGCGAACGGGTTAACATCGTTTAGTTGTAGAATTTATTGTTCAAAACATCGCTAACTTCGCGCTCATTGCATATGCGCGTTTTGCAGACTTTATAGTGGTGCCAGACCGCATAATATGCGTCCATAGTCCATAGATGTATAGGCTCATCGCACACGAGCTGAGAGTAACACGAATAATGCAAATTTTAACAAAAAGGGCAACATTTTAAATAATATGTACACACGGCGTCAGCTCAGGCTGCCCTGTTTGGACTTTGAACTATTAGAAGTTGAACGCTGCGAATCGTGCGAGAGGGTGCGGTATGTTGTTGTTTCGTCTCACGGCACGCTGCGCCCGCGCCGGCAGCCGCGTCTATGCAGGCTCTCTACCGCACTAATTTGTGTTTTGTATGTTGTGTAGTTATGGGTATATAGGGTGCGTAGCCTGATGTGTCGCCGTGTGTACTTGCGGATCGTACCGGATTGACGGCGACTCCATAAAAATCATTAATTTTCATATAGATGCGTAACTAACTGTAACTCTTTTTGAACAAAAAAAGAATCATTCATGAATCATATAAATCATCAAGAAATTTATGGCGTATCTTAAAGAAAAACCGATACCATTTTTAAAAATATTTCAGTTCTGTTCTCTTTTTTGGGCTTCTTAACGATGTTTCCAATCAGTGCCGAACTATGGTAATGACCAGTCCGTCTAGTATCATTTGTCTACTTGCGCGTGACTCGGCTTTTTTCCATACAACATGTCGCCGCAAGCGCGGCTTTCGCTCTTCGGAAAGAGGCTCATTTTCTATGCAGCGGAGGCGCGACCCGCGCTTGTAATGAAACCAGGGGCAAGAATCGAACCGCTGAACCGTCTCGTAATTGACGCGCAAATAGTTTTCTATGTCGTTCACTTCAGATTTACGTTTATTAGGCCAGTCATTTTACGGAGTTTTGTTAGGCGAGGTAGGGAGTAATTATTAATTGGACTTTTAAACTGTAACCGGCATTTAGTGACAAATATGATATCCTAAAACAAATTAAAAAAAAATTTGCTACGCAATATAGAAATCAAAATTTTGTGTCCCAGAAGGCTTTTAAATTAATAATATTAATAGCAATGCACTCATATGAATTAGACTTAATAAAAAATTTTTTTGAGCAATAAAATAGGCATTTAAATTTAAAAAATGAGGTATTTATTTATTAGAAAATACGCATGTATTTTTCAAAACCTTTTACAAAAATTATTACACCATGTTTGAAGTATGTATAATGGTAAAGCCTTAAATATGTGCAAAAAAAATTTACCATCAGGTTTTTTAAAACGAGATAATATAAAAATTTCAAAATTGGAACTTACTGACGTGATTTTTTTTAAATTTTGGTACATTTCTAAGCTCAAATTGGCTCTTCAATATTATACAAAAAAAAAAAAAACGATTATTAATTAGTCCCGGCTCAAACCGTAAAATGACTGGGCTATATTCGTAGACATCGTGTACATAACTGACATACCTATAAATAGAGCAGATGTTATCGAGTCCACCGCAAGCGACGTAGGACCCCGAAGGCGCGTACGCGCAGGTCATCACCCAGGAGGAGCGGAGGGGGATCGCATGCACCTTGTTGGTGGTGTGGCTGTCCCACACGATCAGCTTGCCGTCCTGACTGGCCGACACCAGGTTCCTGCGGGAAGAGACAAACACTTATTAAGATTCCATGCAGTTTGCATGCCGGGTAGCTCGGTCGGTAGTGAAGTGAACCTGCCTGCTGTGCCGAGAGTCGCAGGTTCCAATCCCGTAAGCACGTAAGAGACAAATATTTGTATGATGAATAATAATGTTCGACAATGAAACTCAACAAGCATGTTTAGTTTCATTGTCTGAATACACCTTTAAAATTGTTCATGTTCGATCTAATAAAAAATAGAGGTGTACATTATAGGTAGCCTAGGAAGGTAGCACGTGTATTGTTTTCCTATATCGACGCTCCGACTCGACCCGGCTCGCGTTCAAGTGGTACATACTTGACCGCTATTTTTCCTACAATGCAAAAAAAAAACAGCGTCTAATAAATTATTACCACATAGCCTTTATTTTATATACAATTGTATTTCAATATTATAAATTGTAAGCCAATATACTGTATTTCAATATTTTTGAATTTTCCTTTAAAATATGTTGGTATAGAAATGGATTAGATTAGCACATGACCGTAAGGAATGGCGCAATAAAACAAGTGGGCCTAAATCTATCTATGCCCAGAAGTGGGTTGATGATAGATTGTACGTATGTCTCCAACGCAACGTTAAAGGGTTAAAATCACGAACATCGCATGAAGCAATCCTATTTATATTAATATTTCATTACACTAATCTACCGATGGGTTTTACTAGGAAAGCATAACATATAGACATGATTCACTGTCGTAAATTTAATATTTAATCCATCAATTTTGTGTTTGTTTGTGCATACTGGTTTACTAGACATGATAGAGGCGTTGAGGAAAATGACGAGTGATTTAAAACTTATTAGAATTACGAACCAAATTGAGAAATTTACCGGTCAATCAGAGGCTTTGTTTTCGTCCAAATAAGCTACCGAAATTTCTGTCATTAGCTTACAAATTAAGAATTTGTCGCTTCTTCAAGGGACGTGAATTGACGTGATCTATTAGAATTATGTGCAAATTAGTACAGAAAACCATCAGGTTTTAAAAAAAAACCTTGTCATATAATAAAAATAGAAATAGCCAGTTTATGTAGATATCTATCATTATCATAAGCTTATATACGTCCCACTACAGGACACAGGCCTATCCTCATGTTGTATGGGCGTCAGTTCACCACGCGTGCTCAATGCGGATTGGTAGACTTCACATACGCATCGAAATTTCTTCTTCAGCGTACGGTACCATAAGCCAGATGATTATGTTGGCGACGCTTGATTTTTGGCTATGTGCACGACACTAGCGCCACACTAGCGCGGCGGAGCGCATGAACTATGTCGACCAGCCGTGAATTATCTACACTATTATAGTACTGTAAAGACTCTGTGTTTGTTCGAGGATCCTGCCAACACTACTGGACCGATTTTGATAAAACTTTTTATATTTAAAAGCTTATTATTAGACTTAAAAACTAGCTTATATTTTATCCCGGTACGATGACGGGAGCGGATGCGGACGAAGCCACGGGCAAAATCTAAATTGTATCGGAATTCTCATACAAACTTTTACCTCCGTTTTAACACCTTTGGGGGTTGAAATACAACAAATCTTTTTTAAGTGAGCATCTAGATGCCAATAGAAACTTCGATGCAGTTTTGGAGATTTCGTGTTTAGTTAGTGTGTGGTTTTGCATAGATTCAAGCATATTTACACTGCTTGGCCCGCAACAGTACAAATTTCTGCCACCCCGGGCGCTGCGAGCGAGTTTTCAGTTCCCAACACCCACTTCGCACATAGCCAATATTGGTCGCCTGTTTCGAAAACCTGAGTTTAAACCACACCTCACGGCAAGGTATACAAGGTTGACACTGACCTGGAGTCACTGCCCCAGTGCATAGCGTAGATCTTGGCGAGGTGACCGCGCAGGGTGCGCCGCGTGCGCATCTGTATGCGCCCGATCGGCTCGAGGTTCGCCGTGGCTTGGGCGAGCGACGTATCGCACGCCACCTTCCGCGCATCCTGCAATAACATTGTTGGTTATGATATAGAAAAAAATTATTATTATGATATAGAAACCTGCATGATTCAGTTTCGAGGCATGTATTGTACCTACTGTCCATTATAAGTGGTGACGGGCTCACTCCCCGTCACACTGGACAGATTTTCGGTACTAGTGAAACGTGGATGTTCTGAGGTTTCAGAATATCTCTGACTACCTCGGGGAATATAGTCGTGAGCATATGTTATGTTATAGCAACGTTTATACGGCTGTGGGTATCAACTACACACATACAGGTCGTGCAACGTATCATGAGCGCTGGGGAAAAGTGGTAGGGATTTTCGCGCTGGTTAATGACATCGGCCAATGGCGTTCGCGCTTCGACCGCTTCCCCCTGTCAAATAGACCCGAATATGATTTCTGCGCATTCAAGATCATCGCTTATGTTTCTTTGCGCGATAACGCAGGACCTTGTCTTGCTATAGGTACTGAAACGCCAGGCTAATAATGTCTCGATGTGTTCGACAATGATCTCGCCTGTCTCGCTCTAACGTAAGCATACATACAATTTTATGCTATACTCATCCTCTTCTGCTTCAACAATTGCCTTGCATATTGCATAGAAACCGATGAGCGTGCATGCAAAGACTAATGAATGTGGAGGAAGCTAAAGAGGTTTGTCAGGATCGTAGCATGTGCCTACTCCAGTGGGAGACAGGCGTGGGAATATTTATGTATGTAGGATTCTAGAAATTCAATTCAATTCATTTATTAAACAGCTTACACTAACAAATCTCCTAAGTACTTACTCTGATAGCATTCTTGAGGGTCTCCGCCTCCTGGCGCAGGCTGTCAAGCTCGTTCATGGCGCTGGCACTGTTTGCTGACTCCTACTTCCTACTAGCTCCATCACAGTAGCACACCGACCACCCTTAGTAGACCCTTCAACACTTACTCTGATAGCATTCTTGAGGGTCTCCGCCTCCTGGCGCAGGCTGTCGAGCTCGTTCATCGCGCTGGCACTGTCTGCTGACTCCTACTTCCTACTAGCTCTATCACAGTAGCACACCGACCACCCTTAGTAGACCCTTCAACACTTACTCTGATAGCATTCTTGAGGGTCTCCGCCTCCTGGCGCAGGCTGTCGAGCTCGTTCATGGCGCTGGCACTGTCTGCTCGCTGTGACGCTTCCGCTTGGCTCTCGCCCGCCGCGTCTTCGACCTACACGCACCGACCTGTTAACAAAAATAAGAGAAAATGGTTAAAATACTGCAAGAACTTCAAATCTACATTTTAGCCCTCTTCGTGGAATATGGCACGTGGGGCACCAGAGAGGTTCATGATGCCTGAAGTAAATTGTACTTAAATGCCAATGCTGAAAGCATATTATACTTATAGCAGGGTACGTAGATGCAATATCGCTACACAGTACCATGTGCATGCATAGTAATTATAGCCTCTGAATGTAACATAAATGTAGATATTATTTGCTTGTATTTTGCTGTAATAATAGGCTATTTGCGTAGCTACTCGAGTCAAGTTTATTTCACCACAGATTATTTAATAGTTACTACCGATATCAACAACTCTTTATGGAACTTCAAAACGAGCGCTTTATATGAACAATTGTACTAAAATCTGTAATCTGTTCATGGAAATATTATAGTAACGTGAGTTTAACGTTATTTTCAAACGTTTTTTAATGATATTGTAATTGTAATTGTTTTCTTTATTGCATCCTTGAGGTAAAATTTACAGGTCTTAAAGATAGGTATAGTACATCTCAGGGACCCTGTTAGGGCACAGCAATTGTCCATTATAATTGTTAAAATAGATGTAATTGAATTTGAGAATACAATAGAATAAAATAGAATAAAAGGCAACAATAATAATTGATTAATAATCTACGTCAAATTGAAATAATATAGTAGGAAAAAATAATAGCATTGGTAAGATAATGAATAATAGGTAATAGTACAATGTCATCTTAAAGTATGGTTAAATTAGGTACTAACATAGAAATGTTCGCAAAACAGTCTGGTTCAATACATTCAAACTATGATAACATTTAAAAAATAAAAATAATGTCAATTTGATATAAGATTAAATTAAAATAATATAATATTAGTTTAAATTATGTCAAAATTTCTTGTCGTCAAAAAATTCCTTAACTGTATAATAACACTTTTCAACTAGTACGGACGTTAGCTTTTGTTGAAAAATATTGTCTTTACTTTCGGTTTTTAGGCTTTCTGGGATTTTATTATATATGGATGTCAATCTATAATTTGGGCTGTTATCAAACATTTTTAAATTGGATTTGGGCAGCATTAATTGGTTTTTAGAGCGTGTATTATATCGTAGGGGGGGTTTCTTTTTAAACAATTGTAAATGTTTCCTAACAAACATTGCTGATTCAAGAATAGATAAGAGAGAGATAAGATATATACTTATATTTTTCTTGTAGGCAAAACCCTGTTGTTATAATAATCCTGATTTAAATACCATTTAATCGAAGATGGTCCATTGAACAAGGCTTCTGTGAATTTAGTTCAATACCGTCGAGTGTTATTTTCTAATTTCAGAAAGCATATTCCAGAAATTCCTGAAAAAAACCATGACTTCTCATTGTAGAGGTCAAAGACTCTATAAATATGTACAACAAAACTTTTTACTTAACTTTCGACTTTACCTATTGTACAAAAGAAATTCTTTCCGTTTTTCCAAGTGAACGACCTGATAATGTACTATTGATTCTGAAAACTCATGTTTTTTTCATCTTGTTACTAAGTGAGAAGAATAGGAAAAATCTACAACTCTATTACAATAGATACAAGGTCTAGTTAATATTGACGCTTTCGTGCCCCGTGATACGCGTTTTGCGGACTTTATAACGGTGCCCAGATCTCATGTAGGTACATATAGGATCCTTCTTAATACGCTGACGGTTTTTTTTTAAGAAGTTGATTAGACCATCAAACTGAAGAAGATTGTAGTATGGGACCACCGTCGAAATCGCGAAATATTTCTGCTCAATCCAAATGTATGGGACAGCAGATTTATTTTTTTAAGATTTCGATGTTTTTCCCATAGAGAAAGTTGTTCAGTTTGATCATCCTATAAAAAAACCGTCAGCATATTAATTTGGACCCTGTATACATATAGAGACCGAAGAAAAAAATTTGCTTTAGCAAACGCACACCAAACGTTTGCAGTTTAGTATGGAACAGCAGATTTTTTTTTTCGCGATTACGCGGTTAGTCCCATGGACAAAGTGGTTTAGTTTGATGGTATGGTCATCCCCTTAAAAAATAGCAGCATATAAGAGACACAAGCGTTCATCCATATGAAGGCATAAATCGAACGAATTGGAAGTGAGCACCGAGTGAAAATCCCACAAAGAAGTTCATCAAAACAAAAGGCTAAGTGCCTTTTCAGTTTTCACACGTGCTTCATCGAAGTGTATATGTATGTTTATGTTCCATACATGCTACATTCACACGTACCGGTGTTATTTACCCGACAGGCCCATACATTCGCAGCCTCGTACCTGGCGCCAGCTATCTGGCAACCGAAATGTTTGAAAAGGGACTTGAAAGTTGAAACCATGCAATTCGGTATGTCAAGTTTTTTTGTTCTTTATTTTATATTTTTCACGGATAGAAGACATCATTTTAAAAAAACTAATTGAATTTTTTTTGCAATTTCATCGAGTTTATCAATACAAATTGAATTTTTTACTGTAATTTGTAAATGGCAAAAGTGGTCGCAAAAAAAAACATTCGAACTCCATGGAGAAAAAACTCATTTGCTTAATTTTAAGAAATAAAAATCACCTGCCTTCTTTTTCTAACTCTATGCTGGAAACAGAAACGAGAATATTTCTTTTTTTATAACGGCCAGTTATTTTATGTTTATTTTTAGTTTACCAAGGACTTTACAGGTCCTTTGTGTGACGTCACTCGTAGGACCGAAAAACGACGTTATTTTCTTAATAAAACCGGTCAAGTGCGAGTCGGGCTACTCGCGCACTGAGGTTTCCGTACCACACCACCACAAAACAGAACATTATTAACTTAGAAAAAAAAAACTTTTTTGGTCCAGGACCTTTAGCGCAAGACCGACTCACACTTGGCCGGTTTTTAGTATTTGTTGTTATTCTGTAGAGTTTGCTCTATAATCACACTAAGTTTGACGCTTGTATGTATTACCGTTTTTACGATAGAGCGTGAAGAAAAAAAACGTTAATAAAAACTTGTTTCATGTTGAGAACCCCCCTTAATTTTTAACTTTTTGTCATTTTTATTATTTGTTAACAAATCCGCCGTAATAACGCATAATCTGATAAAATTTCAACTATCTAGCTATTACGGTTAAAAAATTACAGCCCTAAATAGGTAGGACAGACGGACGGACGGACGGACGGACAGACGGACAGACGGACAGACGGACAGACGGACAGACGGACAGACGGACAGACGGACAGACGGACAGACGGACAGACGGACGGACGGACGGACGGACGGACAACGTAGGCTTAGTAATAGGGTCCCGGTTTCACCCTTTGGGTACGGAACCCTAAAAATGAACTGTAATCCTTCAATTCTAAAATCTCTGACATAGAAAATATTGTTGAGACAATTATCTCGAAATGGTTTTAGATTCAGCCCTCCCAAATTATCAAACCAAAAACCCTCCAAACAATGAGCTCCTCTTTCGATAGGGCGATAGGATCATCAAATTTTGCAAACGACTTACAAATGATCATATAAACGGCCTATTTTAGGAACCTATCGTATTATCGTATAGGGAAATATTCCCATTAAATTAACTGCACCAATTTTCTTCACGACTTCAATATCAGTTTAAGCGCTTTAAAGCAGTTTACAGTCTAACCATATAAATTAGGAAATCGGCTAAATTTTCTACGAGGATTTTGAACAGTAATATTTTATGACCACGCAGTCGCTTTGGCACAGCTCTCTTCTGTAAATGTATTTTCTAAGTAGCTAACAATAAATCTTATTTTAAGTTGTTGTATAATTTTATGGCTTGTTCAAGAAATCAACTGTTGAATTATCGGTAAATAAAATGGGAACCTAAGTCTTTTATCTTTTTTTGTAAAGATTTTTTTTTACATCATTCGGATGCGTCCATCCATGTATGTATCTGGGCGAATTTCAACAAGCTACGCATCTTCACATCGCTTTGTAGTACTAGATACTCTTTCTTGTACTGTAACATCGCTTAGTTGATGGATGGAGGCAGATATCGCATAGCTTTGATGGAAGCGGGTTCCATAGCTTCCCTACGCATTCTCAAACAGCTTAGCTTAGCTCGCTTAGCTACATCTCTGGTGGAGATCCAGCCTGAATGTTTTATTTTAGTTTAAATGCTAATTTTAATTTATTTTAAAGCAACTAAAACACTCTGAGCATGATACATCTCATAACCATTCAAATAAAGGTAATGATGTTACAATTCTCAAATATTTTGGGTATCATTCGTTGAACCAAAGGTAAGTTAGTAAACAATAAACCGGCGCCATTGTCTCGGGTCTGGCTGCATTATTGAAGGAAAAAAGTAACTTTTCGCGGGTTCATTTTATACTAAAAGTTCATCAGTTTGATGGTATTTCGGAAGCACGCACAGTCGCACACCCTAAAATATGTAACACATTTAAGTTTAGACTGTTGGACATAGGCCTCCCCCATGACGAATCGCATCGACGACCGGTCCTGCGCTGCCCTCATCAAACGGGTTCCCGCCGCCTTCACCAGGTCCACCTTGGCAAATCTAGCCTACCCACGCTGCGCTTTCCGGTACGCAGTATCCTTTCCAGAACTCTTTGGCCCCATAGGCCATCGGTTCTGCGTGCAATTTGCCCAGTCCATGACCACTTTAGTTTAGCAATTCTGACACAAGGCTTGCATGCTTCTGCACGGCTAGCATGTTTTGTAACAACGCGATAAGAAACAAAACGAGAAAACAACACATCCGCACTCTTTTTGGCATTCGCAAAACGTAATAAGTTAATAACAAAGACCGACACAGATGCAAATTTTTCTCGTCTTCTCGGTGGTTGCATCTAGGCCCAATGGGCGGAGAGGCATAGAAAGAAAGGTGTGTGTTTCTTAATTATTCTGTAGGGACTGGTACAAAAAGATAGCATTTCCTTTAATACCAAAAGTATTCCGCTACATTTCAGGCCAAATGTGCAAACAGAGTGCTTGAGGAAACAACATTATTCACTTATTTCGTGATTCATGCAGTGTCACATTTCATTATTGTTATATTGAATTGTTTCCCTGACGTCTCGACTGCCTCGTCATCCGAAAAGATGAATTATTGTATTGTCTAAGAGAACAGTCAGAGTGAGCTATTGTGAATAAAAGCCTGCGCAGTATCGTAGTTTTAAACGATTTAGGGGAATGTATTTTTTGATCGTTAGAAATCTGTTATTTCAACAGCCTATATTATACGTCCCATTGCAGTACATAGGCCTACCTACCCTCAACCTCAAACGATGATGTAGAATCTACGTTAGGCCACACAATACAGGGTCCTTCTTAATATGCTGACACTTTTTTAAGGCGATGACCAGACTATGAAACTGAACAACTTTCTCTATGGAATCAACATTGAAATCGCGAAAAAAAAACAGTTATCCCATACGTTTGGCTCCGAGTAGGTTTGCAGTTTTGTATGGAAGTGATAATTTTTTTTCGCGATTTCGATGTTGGTCCCATAGAGGAAGTTGTTCAGTTTGACGGTCTGATCATCCCCTTAAAAAAGTGTCAGCATATTAAGAAGGACCCTATATACAATGAGATCTGTAATAATAATAACTGATCTAAACGAACCGATGACGTTCTGACTATTAAAGAAAAAGAAATTAGAAAAATAAAAATAGTTTGCCTTTTTCAACAATAAAAAATACAGATTGCAGTATTTACGGCTATGTATATGTAACTAATAAGAAAAGCCTGCGGATATGTGTGTTTAGTTATTATATTTTAACTTTTTACTACTCGGAATAACCGCATTCCACTAGCAATGCCCAAGGTCTAAATGTGACAGAAAGTGCATCGCGAATTTCAATACACGCCAAATTAAAGCATCAGGTACTTACATGATTTAATGCCAGTTACTGCACGATATCTCCCTTCATCGAAATTACAGTTTTATAAAAATTGCCTACATAAGATCCTACTTCTACACTCACTGCTACGATTCGACCTAGGGGATCGAACCGTCGTCCCTGCTCGGAATTAATTCTGCATTCCAGCATACCACAGAAAGAGCTATACCTACAGTACAGAAACTTCATGCAAGCGCTCGAATCGACGCAAGCACACAGTAGAGCCCAAGTACATGGTTTAAAAAAAATCCTTAGACGATTTAATAGTATGGACTCGTAACGAGTGTCATTCTCCTAACAACATTTTCTGCCACTTTTTGCGGGGGGCGAGGTAACATGAAATTCGCAACTTTGGATTTTATTCCTTATAACTTTAGATTCTAATTTTGAATGTTAAAAATCATGAAAAGTAGTCTCGTGTGAACACCAAACGTTCTAAGTTCAAAATTATTGTTTCGCAATTATAGGCTGTCTCGTTTAGTGATAAGGTATAAAATTGAGTGTAAATGCACTGGATCATTTTGTCTAATACCGTGGCAGAGGGGAAATGCTACCGCAAGGCCAGTCCTTACTATTAAATTGTCTAAGAAAAAAGCAGATGCCAGAAACACAGGATTTCCGAAATAGAATTTTTTTTAATTTAAATAAATTTAAAAAAAATATTCCGAAGTCCTGTGTTTGTAGCACCTGCTTTTTTTTTGTAGAACTTATAACTTTCATTAACATTTTGGCACTGGAAAAAAATGCGACCATGGAGATTCAACAAAAAAAAAAAATCAAAAAATAGAAAAAAAAATCTCACGTACACACGGCGACAGGTCAGGTTACCATGTTTGGACTTTGAACTATTAGAAGTTGAACGCTGTGAATCGTGCGAAAGGGTGCGGTATGTTGTTGTTGTTTCGTCTCACAGCACGCTGCGCCCGCGCCGGCAGCCGCGTCTATGCACGCTCTCTACCGCACTATTTTGTGTTTTGTACGTAGTCACAGAATAGGTAATAGTATATAGTTCTACATACAGAACGGCCACTCCCCGCCCCCCTCTGACTTCAGTTACCTCACCTCCCCTCACACTCTCTGTGGTAACTTGAGGGAAGCCGAGCAAGGGAATGCAGTCAGGCGCGCGCACTCATTGGATTTGACTACATAAAATATATTTTATTTTTCTCCTCACAGTAAAAATAAATGTTGGAAAATAACGTTAAATTCACATTTTCTGTGATTCTTTAGTTTAAAAACTTTTTTTAATAACAGAATGAACTATAAAAAGTAACGAAATGTATAATGTAGTTCATACGATGCGTGGTAAGTCAACCCTACACATATGTCATGCACAATTTTTGCAAAGTGCGCATGTGCAAACGTCATCATGTCAAATCTAAAACGTTGTTTGAAGTGCCGGACCTGTGACGTAGTGTAGTTATGGGTACATAGGGTGCGTAACCTGATGTGTCGCCGTGTGTACAAGAGAGGAATCATTTGTGTTTTTTTTTATAGATTAATTGATGCCTCTAGCGGATATCTACCATACCATAAAACATCAAACATTAAACATAGCTAGAAAGCAGATAATTGTCTTTTTATGGTTTTTATGGACTTTTCTCCATTTATTAATTTCTCTAAAACTATGATAGATGAAGACAAAAGAGTTTCAATAGAAGCTTTGATCTTTCCAAAAGACATAAAATAAGATGACCGCAACTTTGGGAAAATTACACACTGCGTCGATTGTAAGTTGCTTTACTGTATAATCTCTTACCATACCCTTCTATCTACAGCCCTAATACGACATAAACCATTGAACGCACAACGCGACTGTGACGTAACCGTAAGTACAATTACGGGGGACAATGGCGACAGTTCTCCGTAACCTGGTGGTAATGACTGCCTACGGAGCAAGGGCCGAGGTTATAGAGAAACTGACGGAAAGAATCTTGGGGTTTTTAATGATTTTAATGGAACTTGTTAAGGCCGTATTTAGTGGTGCACTTACGGTATACGGCCATAAGTGGGGTGTTTTTTGATTAGAGCTGTGCTAGGATGCGTAGCGGTCACATACTCGTAGTATGTGACGTTTTCTACCAACGCTGTGCGAGGATGCGGTTACATGTTAGCGCCAATAAAGATTTGATACTTAATAAGTGGGTTTTCAAGTTAAATTATGTATAAAGGGCTGGCATCTAAAATAGAAATTTTGAAGATATTTAGAAAAAATACCCGATACACTTCATCTCAGGATTTAATCTTCAAAAACTCTAGATATAAAAGGTGCTCATCCGTTATAGTCAAAACAAACACTCCGACCCTATAACGCATAACAATTTCCGCCCCTATCTATACATATACAATACAATACACAATACAGGGTCGAGTTACACTGTATACGGAAGAAAAACTCATAAATATCTAGGAAATGAATATTTATCATAATACAATTTTCTTTGGAATTTTGTTCTGCGATGAAACAAAGGAAAATTGAAAAATTTTCTAAATACACGCACGTATGCCGATTATACCCATTCGGCGCCATCTCCACAATAGGCCGGATGTACAGGGTGTAAAGAAATGTATCATTAACCTTTAAGCCACATGCTCTACCCATCAAACTGAACAACTTTTACTATGGGAGCAAACCTGTCAGCGCAAAAAAAAAATCAGCTGTTCCATAGTAAACTGCAATGCCTACTCAAATCAAATGTATGAGACAGCAGATTTTTTTTTGTTCTGACTTGTTTACTCCCACTTGTTCAGTTTGATGGGTAGAGTATGTGGTTTAAAGGTTAATTATACTTTTCCTTACACCTGTAAGTATATCTAAACTATTATAAAACTGTAACAGTCTAAACTATTATAAAACTGTAACAGAAATGTGTCTGAACATTGATGATATTTACAAAAAAAATACATGGTTTTTACCTATCCCTGATTCCAAATCACCAATTTTTGGATTTTTTGTCTGTCTGTTTGTTTGTTTGTTTGTTTGTATGTTTGTATGTTTGTTTGTTTGTTTGTTTGTATGTTTGTTTGTTTGTTTGGGTGTTTGTTTGTTCGAGTATCACGCAAAAACTACTGAACCGATTTTGATGAAACTTTTTTTATTTGATAGCTTATGATCTGACTTAAAATCTGGTATATAATTTGTGCGGACGAAGTCGCGAGTTAACTCTAGCAAACTATTAAATAATCTGTGACTCTAGTCCATTATATTACTACTAATAACTTTTATATTATTGCTGTAATACTAGTGGCATTATACTCGGAGTATAGTATACAAGCAAACTTGTATTGTGTATTACTCTGGGGAAATATCACTAGACGCAACAGAAAACAATACTTTTATTTTTAATGAAATTTCTACCTTTTATTTTGTGTACAATGTAAAAAAACAAATTAACGATTTAGATTTTTGTTTGTATCACAGTCATCAATTCTGATTTGAGTATACATCGATAATTTCGTGTATTGGCTATGTGCGAAGTGGGTGTTGGGAACTGTCAAGTCGACCGCAGCGCACGCTGTGGCAGAAATTTGTACTTTTCCCGGCGAAGCTGTGTCAGATTTGCTTGAATCTATGCAAATCCGCACACTCATTCAATTCTCAAATATCTAAACCAGCAAATACTAATACTTAAAATTTGGCAGGGATGTTTTTATTGCTATCAAGGTGTTCACAAAAAAAAAGATTTTTCGCAATTCAACCCCCAAAGGTGTGAAAACGGTGGTGAAAGTTTGTATGAGAATTTCGTAACAAAGAATGGTAATTTCAGCCAATTAGGTATTAGAATATTTTTAATATCGACAATTTTGCTCATTTATTTAGTTTTTACTTTATTTTAATATAAAATAACAAACTTTATCCTAACATTTTATGTACAAATAATTCACGGGGCCGTGTTGCGCTAGATGGCGCTAGTGTCGTGCACATAGCCAATAACTTCCTCAAGCAATCGTTGGATTGACTGCGCATTTATTACATAAACAAACATCTATTTACCATGAAATCCAACGGGGAAAATAGCGGCAAAAACACCAAAAAGCTCACTTTCTACAGCATTCTAAATTCTCGTTTAGTACTTATTCTAAAATTAGACAGTTGTTATTGCAAGAATTCGCGTGTAGCAAGTCATTGTTCAATGGCGGTATAAAAATAATTATTGTATTCTACACCTACTCTCAGTGGTATAAAACCTTGGTGGAATATTCAATTTATCATAGAATACCTAGATATTTATAGTTTTACATACAGAACGGCCACTCTCTGACTTCAGATACCCCACCTCACCTCACCTCCTTTCTGGGGACATTTTAGGGGAGCCGAGCAAGGGAATGCCGTCAGGCGCGCGCACCCGTAGTATTTGACTACGTAAAATAATGTATCTTTGTGCTAAAAAAACGTTGAAAAATAACGCTAAATTCACATTTTCAGTACTATTTTAAATAACAGAACTAACAATAATAAAACCGGTCAAGTGCGAGTCGGACTACTCGCGCACTGAGGGTCCGTACCACACCACCACAGAACACAACATTATTAACTTAGAAAAAAAAAAACTTTTTTTGACCGGGACCTTTAGCGCAAGACCGACTCACACTTGGCCGGTTTTAAGTATTTGTTATTATTCTGTAGAGTTTGCTCTATAATCACACTAAGTTTGACGCTTGTATGTATTACCGTTTTTACGATAGAGCGTGAAGAAAAAACGTTGATAAAAACTAGTTTCTTGTTGAGAACCCCCTTAATTTTTAACTTTTTGACATTTTTATTATTTGTTAACAAATCCGCCGTAATATCGCATAATCTGAGAAAATTTCTACTATCTAGCTATTACGGTTTAAAAGTTACAGCCCTAAATAGGTAGGACAGACGGACGGACGGACAGACAGACAGACAGACGGACAGACGGACGGACGGACGGACAACGTAGGCTTAGTAATAGGGTCCCGTTTTCACCCTTTGGGTACGGAACCCTAAAAAGTATCGAAACGAAATGTAGACGATAAAGTGCAAAGCGCTGCTTTCAACCCTACACGCAATGTCATGGACAGTTTGCACAAAGTGCGCATGTGCAGAGGCCATTTCGATATTAAAAAACGTTCTATCGAGTGCCGGACCTGTGACTCCGCACCTGTCTGATTTCTGATACCATACCTCACCCCGCACTTTCTTAGTAAACTTTAGGTACAGTATAAGCGTTTAGGTTAATATTGTCCAATTCCTTATTGGTCTAGTGGTTTCAAATGGTCCAATGCCTGGTAGGTCCATTTCCTATAATGTCCAATGCCCAGAACGTCCAATGCCGACAAAGTCCAATTCCCACTAAGTCCAATTCCCAGAATGTCCAGTCATAGGTGAGTCCTTAGGGGGGGGGGACAACCACTGGACTGGACTTTCTGGGAATTGGACTTAGTGGGAATTGGAATTTGTCGGCATTGGACGTTCTGGGCATTGGACATTATAGGAATTGGACCTACCAGGCATTGGACTATTTGAAACCACTAGACCAATATGGAATTGGACAATATTATTTGGAATTCGACACCCCTCCTGCTACCCCCGTGGGACCCCGCCGTCGCTGTGCGAGGCCAGTAGCATAGCATTTCAGTTACCGTTGCACGTGTCTGCGCTTTAGCATTTTCGAGTTATTCTTTCCGAGTTTTCAGAGTTTTTTATTCCGAGCCACGTGCGAGCCAGGTGCCAAGTTAATTCGCCAGAGATGCTCGTACGCGCGCACCATTGACTTCAAATACTCATAGCTTTTGATTACATGAACCGATTGCGAAGTCTATATTATGTTAATCCAAACTAAACCCTATGCTTTGATGAAAACCACATCCAAATAGGTTAAGAAGTTTTCAAGTGATGCATGCACAAACAACACAATTTTGCTAGCAATGGAAATATAGTAATTTCTATGGAAATACAGTCGAAGACGTAAGCCCGCGTTTATTAACGTCAGAATATCATTAGACGACGCACAGACCATTAAGTCATTAAGACGCTGCATAGCCAGGCACCCGTGGTCTCAGAGCTTATACTACTGCATATAAATGTCAAATGAAAAGTCATTAAACAAGCTAATTAGAGCTCGCGTATCCTCGAAATTGCTCTCCTGTATCCTAGCCTTTTGACGCTTTCATTATCGTCTTTGATAAGTAATATGTCTAGATAGACAGTCGAAGCTACGAACGCGTTGAAAAAAATATCTGTGAACTCTCGGTGATAAATCGTGTCCCTATACGTACAGGGTTTAACAAAACACCCTACTTAAGGGGGTGCTTCAGACCATCAATATGAACAACTTTCACTATGGAGCCAACGTCGAGAAAAAAATCTGCCGTCCCATACATTTGAGTCGAGACGGCAGTTTTGTATGAAAGAGCGGATCTTTTTTCTCGATTTCGATGTTGGCTCCATAGTGAAAGTTGTTCAGTTTGATGGTTTGCAGCACCCCCTTAAGTATTACTAGGGTGTTTTGTTACACCCTGTATACACGCACACAAAGATAAGTTGTATGACGCCTCACCAATCTAAGAAAGTTGGCATGTTTTGTTTTATACCTACGGTAAGAGCGTGAGGCTCAATCTAGACATATACTTTATCGAAGATTATCGTACAGCATTTGCAGCATTTGCATTTGTGGAAGCCGAAATTTCAATGTTGGTTCCATAGTGAAAGTCGTTCAGTTTGATGGTCCTCCAAGAATTTTACACCCTGTATAAAAACACTATCAGAGTATTATCATTATCACAAACCCAAAAAAAATACCTGTTTGTCCTGTTTGTTTGTTTGTGTCCTTTTCTTAATATATCACTCAAAATCAATAACAGTTTCACATGGCAACTTGCAGCTTGCTTACCTGTAGACGTTGTGAAGAAACTCGCTGCAAGCTGCATGAATAATGAAAATCCAATTAGTTTAGCATAATGGTGTCTTAACTCGACAGGCTTGGATATACACAGGTTGTTCAAAATCAGGGACTCTTGCATACACAGCACAATGCCCTTTCGCATACCCAGTCGTGTTTGACGCGCTGTTGAAATATAAAATGTCACTCTTTCATCTCGTCTACTCATTGATGTTCCTGCAATATACTGTAAAAAGTACGATCGGAAAATAGTTTCCTGTATCCGTTTGAAGTTGATAAGAACTCACGTAGGGTCTATTTATATACTTTCCAGCTATTTGAGTGCAGCCTCAATCCTATCTTAGGTTACAAATGGCCGGGAAAAGGTCTCTATATGCACACGTATATGATTGAGTAGCCGAGAGATTCAGGCTTTGAATACCTAATATATTATCGTTCGGAGTTCGAATATTATTTCTATGATCACGAAAATGGCGATTATAATGGTTATTTCTAGGACGATAGAATAGATCAATTATTTCTTCCTGTAGGTGACGAACAATGCTACTAAGACGAGGTTTCTTTTGTTTGCGATGCTTGTGTAAAAGTTAAAGACATAGACATTTCTTTTATAATGCGCACAGCCAAGGAGTGGAATGCCCTGCCTGTGTCAGTATTTCCGAGCGCTTACAACCCCAATTGCTTTAAAGTACGAGTGAACTTCTTCTGGGTAAGCTCGCTACATCTTCGACCCCATCTTCGTCCTGAGGACGGGATTGAGGTCAAGAGCAAACCCATCCGTAATCTAAATCTAATCTAAAATATTATAAAACTGTAACATAAGTGCGTGTGTACATTGAAGATATTTACAAAAAAAAGATTACGATATGGTTTTTAGATGTCCCTGATTCCAAATCACCAATTTTTGTTTTTTTTTGTCTATCTGTCTGTTTGTTTGTTTGTGTGTTTGTTTGTTCGAGCATCACGCAAAAACTACTGAACCGATTTTGATGAAACTTTTTTTGTTTGATAGCTTATGATCTGACTTAAAATCTGGTATATAATTTATGCAGACGAAGTCGCGGGTAAATGCTCGTAAAAATAAAACAAAACTTAGCGACAGCGATTTACTAAGAAAGTGTGGCGATGTCGCTACAAGAATGGGACAGCGTTGTGGCGTGCATTTTATAGTTAGTCGTACATAATAGTTCAAGAAAGCTTTGTCCCAGTGGGCCTAGCATTCTGCCTCCAAGAAAGGCATGCCAAAATGAGCGAGCATGACACAATTCTCGTTTTGTCGCTTTCTTGCGTGGCATGCTAGCTCCACAGACTGTGTGCTTGACAGGCAGCACGGATTTGTGTATGTTTATAAACCTCGAGCTTGCAAGGCTTCACTGTCTGGTGTCAAGTGTCTTATGGCTAGACAGGGATTGAATTGCAGTGATTGGAAAGCGATGGACTAAGCCAATAAACGGGCAATGTCTTTCTAACTTTATTTTGTGTATGTGCGAGCCTGTGTGTAAGCTGTTTCTGTACATTAAAGATGTTTCAGAAAAAAGACCGTGCCGACCGGTAATACCAACTGCTCTCAAACGGTGAAGGAAAACATCGTGAGGAAACCTGCGCACGCCGAAGAAGTTGGGTACGTGTGGTGGAATAAAATCCATACATCCGCCCTGAGGGTGAGGACCTATACCCGGCAGTGGGTCAAAGTGTAAGTGACAGCCTAGTAAATACTGAAACGCTGAACTCAGGCCATCAAACTGAACAACTTTCACTATGGAGCCTACCTCAGGAAACACGAAAAAAAATCTGCTGTCCCATACATTTTAGTCGGGTATGTAAACACGGCGACAGATCAACCTACCCATAATTGACCTCTATGTTCATGGACATAAGGTCGAACTATGGGTAGGTTGATCTGTCGCCGTGTGTACAGTAGTTTTGTATGGGACAGCAGATTTTTTCCGCGTTTCCTGAGGTAGGCTCCATAGTGAAAATTGTTCAGTTTGATGGTCTGGAGTTCACCGTTACAGTATTTGCTAGGCTGTCACTCCTGTATAAGCTGTTGATACTCGTATTGTTTTCATTACGATTGAATAACCGATAGGCCAACAAAAAATTCTATTAGTTTTTCTACTTCAATATTCTACAACTACAAGTGAAACCTGCTACAACTGTAAGCTTAAAAGATTTTTGGTAGTTGTAGAAATTAGCAAAGTATCTTATGTATATTAATTCAAAATGTACATACAGAACGAAGGGTGGTTTTCCCTATTCGTGTACAGTTAGCTTTCTGAAATTATTCACAAGGGGTGTAGCCCCTTCATTAACATTTATTCCGCGGTAAACAATTTCGGACAACACGGTTCAACGGTGTTAGTGTTAATAACTGTACATGATTCTGCACAAAGATAATACAGGGTCCTTCTTAATATGCTGACACTTTTTTAAGGGGATGATCAGACCATCAAACTGAACAACTTTCTCTATGGAACAAACATCGAAATCGCGTCGAAATCATTATCAAAGAAAAAAATGTTTCATGCACGATCGTCGATCTCAACTACAATTTAACTCAAATATGCAGGTTTTTTCCTTCAAGGGACATTTACATAATTGTAAAACCTGTGGTACAACGCAAAACAAGTAATTCTATTGAAGCATGGGTAACGGCGCGTTTGGGTGTTTTTTTGACAAATTGTTGAGGCTATTTTCGACCGTAGTACATGGTAGTACAGTACAATGCGTATTTTAAGTTTTTCTGTATAATTTTCGTAACTTAAAGGCAGAGTAAGGGCAGAGTATATGAATGAGAATATTTTTATTTACTTCGCTAATCGTAATAACGTAATATTTTTATAAATTTTCAGTTTTATTAATATTGATTTGTGCGATTGTTTAAAAAGAAAAAAGTATCTATAAATTATTGATTACAACTGTGGTTTTAGAAAAGTACCTAAATACCTATTCAGAATCTTTCTTCAGAACATATTAAGTTTAATAATTAATAAGTGTTGCAAGTATTCGAATTTATAACATTTCAAGTATAAGGTATAATTACTGTTGTATAAAGCACACAATTTTATTGCAAAAACTAAATACTGTTGATTACTAAACTATGTAAGTACAGTGTTTTCATTACAAATCTATTGAAATTCTATTTTAATGGGGGACAACGATAACATATTTTCCCATTATTGGCCCCCAGAGGACCTGCGGGAGACAGCGATAATTTTCCCGTTGGCGTCTACAGGGCGTCTAAAAAATGTGGTACCACCAAATAAGTGGTAGTCTCTGAATACCTAGGATTATACCATAGTGTAAATAAAATAAGTGATGAAGCTCAGCGGTCGCGGCGGGTCTATGCCCGCGCGGCGTGCGAGGTACGGCGGGGGACGAGCGTACCCTAACTCAATTCGCTGTTAGGGTACGCGCGCAGGCAGCGTGGGCCGGGGCGCACTCCTCCCGGCCCCCGCACGATTGGCCTGCCGCGACCGCTGAGCTTCACCACTATTAGTTCTTAAACACTATGACTAGGTCAATAATCTCAATTCTTATGGAGGTTTTGAGTATTTAGGCAGATTTGCATTTTGTGCGTAATGGCGTTCCTGTACAAACAGGGGTTCCGGCGTGCCGTGCAGTTTTCACTCGTTTAGGACATTTACAAACCCAAGCTTTGTTTTAATTTGATTCTTATCTGAGAAATTTTTATGTTAGAAAGATTTTTAGTTAACTTCGTCGTGTACTTTTTATTTTAATTTCAAGAGTTTTGATGATAATATTAATAAAAAAGTAATATCGGGATATCTCTGAATTCTGAAAATCCACGCATTTTCGGGATAGTTCCAAATAAGTTATTTTAATATTTTACAAGATAAGGTAGTTACTTATAATAACAAAACGCTCTAGTCATATTTTAACGGAGTCGAGTCAGTCGGTATGATAGTTTTGTATGAAACAGCTGTATTTTTTTAAACTTTATTTCTATGTTGGAATAATGAATGTTGTTTAGTTTATTGGTCTAAAGCACCCCTTAAAATCTGTAACGTAATAAAATTTACACGCTGTATAACACTGGAAATGTTTATTTTAATGTAGAAAGCTATAGAACATACATAACCTAACCTATCTAAATGTCAAGCCCTCCTAATTACAGTGTAATTTCGCCCCATACAAGGCACAATGCATCTAATCTACTATTCATGCATTCATGCACAATTCATTCCTCGAAGTTACTTAACAGAACCCTTATGCTGACGTCTTAAGTATTAAATTTACTCGAAGTGAGGAACTTCTTATATGAATTAGTCACACATACGCAGGCATGCAACATGCAGTTCCTTATGCACGTTGTCTGTATTTTACAATAAGTATTAAAGGCGCTGGGAGTGTCTGTACTATACCTAGATATAAGTACTCTTTCTTATACTGTGCCGACACGAATCCCAAAGATCGTACTGAACAACAGCAGGAGCAAAGCTCGTGCAATCGTCGGAGCCCTCACCAGGCATTACGCCACAGGCACGATGATGCACAAGATGAAGCTCACCCTAGACCCCTGCGTGCGGAGAGAAGGAAACCAAGGAACACATCCTGTGTGACTGCGATATCTTGGCGGCAAAACGCCTGCGCCTCCTCGGAGATGGATATCCAAAACCGGGAGATCTAAGATTTCTTCCCCTCAATAGTATTGCCTCCTTCACTGACCATGTATTTGAAGGGTGAAGTAAGCAAATGTATTGGGGCTAACACAAAAGATCCCACTGGGTCGAACTGTTACTGGCTTGCCAGCCCCCACAGCAAGATAAGATAAGACTACGATGTCTTGACGGTTAAACGCATGTGCTTCCTTGTAGATAGATATTCAAAAACGGGAGATTATAGGTTTCTTCCCCTGAACAGTATTGCCTCTCCCTCATTTACCACGTTTTTGAAGGGTGTACAAATAAATATGTAGAGGTCAACACAAAAGATCCCATCGGATCGAAGTGTTGCTGGCTTGCCAGCCCCCATCTATCTACCTTCTTCTCTTCTATACTTATAAAACAGTCCCGTGACTGACTGAATGACTGAAAGACAATGCACAACCTCAACCGCTGAAGATAGAAACATGAAATTTAACGGGCAAAAGCTAAAGATAAAATACAGGGTCCTTCTTAATATGCTGACACTTTTTTAAGGCGATGACCAGACTATGAAACTGAACAACTTTCTCTATGGAATCAACATCGAAATCGCGAAAAAAAAAAACAGTTGTCCCATACGTTTGGCTCCGAGTAGGTTTGCAGTTTTGTATGGAAGTGATGATTTTGTTTTCGCGATTTCGATGTTGGTCCCATATAGGAAGTTGTTCAGTTTGACGGTCTGATCATCCCCTTAAAAAAGTGTCAGCATATTAAGAAGGACCCTATATATACTGTGCCGAAAAGCAATACGATAAATAAAAGAATTGTTTATTAAAACCTCGTTTTCTTCGCATCACTCTTAACTCCGAAACTGACATTTAGTACATAGCCATACGTTACAAAGAAATGAGTACATTGAATCTATTTACCGTCCCCGTTTACGTAACAAAGTGCGAAAGCCGTTGAAAATTAACTGATGTATGGACGGACACGTTTGTTAAGATAGTTGGCATGTTTCTGAGCCTGTTAGTTACATTATTGTTACGCTGTGTCGAGGGGTACAAACATTAATCAAATACAACTTTTCTTTCTTTATATGGAGACGGTTTTAAGGGGATGATCAGACCATCAAACTGAAAATTCACTACGAGGAAAAAATCTTCTGTTCCATACATAACTGCAAACCTACTGGACCCAAATTTACGGGATCGCTGTTTTTTTCCTTCGTGATTTTTTTGGTCTGATCTGATCATCCCCTTAAAAACCGTCACACCCGACAAAACCAGAAAAATTGAGATTGCCTCTACGTTTGTTACTTTACGCATGACAAAATGAGCGCGCTTGACGGTTTTCTCGTTTTGTCCTACAGATCAGATGCCGATTGGCGGCTTGAAATTCTGACAGCAAGTTAGCAAGTTGACCACTAACTTGTAGTCGTGAGGCCTTTGCTTACCCTGCAGCGTTTGTGGCATGGTCAACAAGAGTGATGTCTAATATGAAAGTGAAACTATGAAGCAAAAATTGATAAAAATATTCTGCATAATCGACTGTTTTTGTAAATAAACAGTGTCTATTAAAAAAAACGGCCAATTGGGAAAAAATAATTCTTCTTTATTTATTTTTTGAGTACCTACGCTCTATAATCAAACCACTTTGGACTCTTGTATGTACACACGGCGTCACATCAGGTTACGCATCCTATATAACCATAACTACACTACGTACAAAACACAAAATAGTGCGGTAGAGAGCCTGCATAGACGCGGCTGCCGGGGCGCGGCGTGCTGTGAGACGAAACAACAACAACATACCGCACCCTCTCGCACGATTCGCAGCGTTCAACTTCTAATAGTTCAAAGTCCAAACAGGGTAACCTGACCTGTCGCCGTGTGTACTGCTGTTTGTACGATAGGGAAAAACAACAAAAAAAACCTTTTAAAAAAACACATTTCTTGTGGGAACCCACTTAATTTTTGCTTTGTTTTTTTTTTTATTTATCTGTTAGCAAATCGAAAATAATAACATTCCGTGAAAATTCAAACTCTTTACCTATTACGGTTCAAAAGATACAGCCCTTTAAAGTTGGGACGGACGGACATCATAGGCTGTAATAGGGTCCCATTGGCACCCTTGGGGTGCGGAAACAAACAGGGAAAGATAAATAAAAGCATGTAAAAATAGATTTATCGACTATTCTAAGGAGAAGCCTTGCAATATTCATACTGCATCATACAGGTCACTGAATTTTACGTAATTCCTTCAGGCGTTACTTCAGATACTATGTAGGTTCTTTATGATGTGCTTCGCTAAACATGACTGAACTACAGCTGTGGTAATATTAGGCAATATACGTTATTAGAAACTAATATCGCATTTAAAGTACAGGAATACCAGTGTTTAGGAAATGTGTTAACATGAATGCATATCACTGCATATGTGTAATATGCTCACGACTATTTTAAATATTATATTCCTTGAATGGAGATTGGCAACGTCATTAACACTATGGCACAAGACGCAATTTTAAGATAAGAATAATTATTATACTTGACACTTTAACTGCTGACGACCTACGTGGTAGGTCAGCGACAAATGGGCGGCAGTGTGCACGACTCAAACGTTGGGTCTGAATTGTATTTCAAACCTGTGCCCCCCTACATTGGTATCGTCCAGCTTTGCACAAAACTTCTTTGTTTTCCTGGGCACATTTCTCTATATCAAAATTAACAATAAGCTACAAATATACGGCCTTACCAAATTATCTTGCAAAAATTACGTTACCCAATGGTTACTGGGACTCGACTACGATGCTACCGAAGGTCTCCTGTCAATTCCTACTTAGCACTCCTATCAATGTATGCGGTCGGAGCTCCAAGTAGTGGCTGATATAACTCTCCGATCCCAAGACTCAAGTATAGAGATAATTAACTCTATTTTACCTATATTCCCTTGTTTCCTTTTCTTTTCTTTTGTTACATTAATAGTAAATTGTTACGCTCGCTGTGGGTGGGCACCTGGTAATTCGAAAATATTCAGGTTTATCCTTGGTTTACCTATTTCAGACACCAGTCTCCCACAATTCTATCTGTATATCTATTTATTGTAAGTTCCGGTAAAAACTGCTTGTGGAGAAAATAAATGATTTGTATTGTATTGTATTGTATAGCATTCCAAAGTGTTGGCACTGCGCTTAGCAGCGAAAATGTTAAAAGACATTATCACACTGATTATCTAGTCCCATTCCAAAATCTAGCCTAGACTATTTTGACTAGACAATATACAAACATCCATGACTCTGATAAATATTTGCCCCATACGGGATTCGAACCCGAAACGCTCAGATCAGCAGGCAGGTACAAACCAACTGAGCTATTAGGCCGTTAGTATGAAAACAATGTAAACAGACATCATACACAGACATAATGTTTTCATACATTAAGGAATTCCTCTTTCCATACAAAAGAATGTTGAACAAGTAGTGACTAAGATTAGTGGCGTCTGCATGACGCGCGCGATTAGCCTCTATCGCGCCTTTTATCTCGTTCGTTTGTACGCAAAAAGAAAGAGAGATAAGGCGAGACAGAGTTATATCGCGATGCCATGCAGCCGGTGCAGGCATAGAACCTTAAGAGGGCTATCGGAGTCCAGTGGCGCCCTCATCACATTAATAAAGATTTCTCAATAAAGAAAGCCTAAATTAAAAAAGTGCTCAATTGACAAACTACAAAAGCCTTCAAGCTATTTTCATAGAATACTTTTATAGGTTTTTAAAGGTCGAAACATAAAAATTTTGAAAAAAGAAAAAACACGGCCGTTTTTGTTTTTATTCGAAACTGTATAAATGTGGAATGTTTAGAACCTATAAAAGTATTGTAGTTTGTCAATTGGTCACTTTTTTAATTTAGGCTTTCTTTATTGAGAAATCTTTATTAATGTGATGAGGGCGCCACTGGACTCCGATAGCCCTCTTAACTTCAATCTACAAGATAGATTAGGCTAACTCCTTAAAAAATAACAAAAGAAACTGATAAAAGATACATTTAGCAGTAAATAGTGGCTTGTTATTTAACCAACTGCTATGAAGCAAAAAACAACAAAAACACTCTTTGGAAGAAGCCCGGTGCTTGACATTTTACAAAATACTGGAAAAACCATAGAGAAAATAACGCGCTCCCCTGGGGTATAGAGATGTTGTATCGAACTGTGCACAGATACTCAACTGGGCCTGACGTCATATCATACACATCTAGCGGGAAGTAGCGTATTTAAATGTTAACCCTCCCCTCACCCGTTTTTCACCCCCTTTGTTGGCGACAACATTTTCTATAGAAACAAGCCGATATGCCATCTCTTCGTACTCTATGGGAAAAACCATAAAGTGATTAAATATTCGCAGGATTCGAAAGCGTACTACGATGTGAAAACATGTCATCATCATCATCATCATCATCATCATCATCATCATCATCATCATCATCATCAGCCTATAAACGTCCCACTGCAGGGCACAGGCCTAACCTCAAGGAGGGTGTATGGGCATTAGTCCACCACGCGTGCCCAATGCGGGTTGGTAGACTTCACATACGCATCAGAATTTCTTCTTCAGTGTATGCAGGTTTCCTCACGATGTTTTTCCTTCACCGTTTGAGAGCAGTCGGTTTTACGTACATAAGTTAGAAAAACTCATTGGTACATGGCATGTTGTCCGTGCGGATTCGAACCCGGTCCCCCATAATTGGGAGTCCATAACTCTCCGCAACGCGCCACCGACGCTCTCTATGTACAGAGAATGAATGATAGTAGACTCGCTCGAGAGATTTATATATCCAATGTGAGTGGAACAGTCGAAGGGCGTCCGAGGAGAACTTTCCACGGCCAAATAAATGGCCTTCTCCGAAAAGGACAAGTGCATCACACGCTTAACTGACTGAAGTGCTTGAAGAGATGTATGGAAGAGGAAGGGGTGAGAGAAGTATGCTAGAATCCATAGTCTCTGCTTAACCCTGTGGGAAAATGGTGTGAGTATATGTATGTATAAAACACTGGAAAAATAATCTCTTACAGCCAAAGTTTTTATACAAATGAACGAAATAAATGTTTGCATTGAAATAAGCAAACTTGTACTAATCAGGTGCTCCTCTGCCACCATTCAAAATGAAAATTTATTAACACTTCACTTCTGTACCTTATTACTATACAAATAAAGATGACAAAATATATTAATCAATGTTCACTTTTGAGTTTTGACTCAACAGCAGTTGACAGAAGGCAAGAGTTCAAACTGCACATATTTTTATAATGTGAAGCAATGTGTGGACTTTTTGCTCTCCGGGAGTATCGATGCAGATCTGCTATTGGGCGGTCTCGAGTCAGTTGCCTGCTCTCAGGTCTGCCACAAGACTCAAACATTTTGTGGTGGCCATGAAGCTCCTACCTCATTTCATATTCATTTATTGGTTGCTTTCATGGTGGGTCCAACATGTTCTTGTATAAAAACAATCCTTGATATCACCCAAATATCCATTACCAAACACAGAGCTACATGAGCTCATCCCGCCTTCCCCTTTCTACTATCGGACTACCAGACACACCGCGGGATACCACCCCTTCTTGGTTGACATCCCACATATCCATCCGCACCAAGCGCCATTCCAATTCTTTTATAATGCGCACTGCCAAGGAGTGGAATGCCCTGCCTGCATCAGTATTTCCGAGCGCTTACTACCTGAATTCCTTTAAAGTACGAGTGAATAGGCTTCTTCTGGGTAAGCTCGCTACATCTTCGACCCCATCTTCGTCCTGAGGACTGGATTGAGGTCAAGAGCAAACCCATTAAAAAAAACACATTTGCTATTTATACTGGAGAGTGGCAAAATCATCAACATCATGATGGAGCCACAATTTTAAGATAATATAATATAATTTTGTTGTCTGGACAGAAATGACCATTAGCACATTCTGGACACTTCATACAAATGGGCTCGTAATCGTAATGATAAGAAGAGGCACATGTTGCTGAGTGAGTGTGAGTGAACGAGGCATACACAACTGCTTAACTACCACACGTTAACATTACACCGAGAGAGGTGTCGTCTTCTATAAAGTGGTACACTATATACCACATTTCACTTAAGATGAGTACTGACAGGACTCTTATGTCTAATGGCATAGATGGTATTACTTTGACTAAAAAGGTTCATCAGGACAGGTATCATACATACCACAGTTACAGAAATATACACATGGTTGTACACAATGCAGGGTAGTCAGAATCCCAGTAACCTGCACACTTTATTAAAACATTCACTGCTAATGGCCTACCTCATGGGTCCACTATAACTTGGCCTGCGGTGCGCAAGAACCCACCTGGCAGGACCATTTGTATCACATTCCAGTGGTGTTAGAACACCATGGAGTTTCATGTTTTGAGACTATTTTATTTATTTTATTTTAACACTTTATTGTGCGGAAATACAGATTAATACAGCATAATAGACAAGTACAAAGGACTATCAGTGAATTTGATATAAATTAATTTTACAGAATACTACTTGAGCCACATCCCTTTATTACGTTAACTTCAGCAAAATTGACATTCTGCTTGAAGAAATGTAATGTATGACACTACCCTTAAAGCATTACAAAACGACCCGGGATGCTTTGGGTGTTTACTGCATTGGACTATTTGCAGCCCCCCAAGGCCACCAACTCCTAAACCATCTTCCATGTTTTACAGTTAAGGTTGAGGCTTTGACACAGCGGTCGGCAACCTTTTAGCAGGGAAGGGCCACATAGTGGCAAAATGAAGCAAAGGTCCGCACATGTTTTACAATTTTGTTAATAGGTAGTGGCGCATAGCATGGATTTCTATCACCAACCCCAAAAAATTTATTTGGGGTTGGGGTCCCAGAAGCTTGCACCTGTGCCATTTCGACCATAGCTCCACTTTTGTAAACATCCCTTTTACACTTCTACTAATCTCTGCCACAGCAAAAAATCATAGTAGGTTTTTGATCGCGACGATTCGTATCTCATCTGGTTTCAATACTTGTCTACCTATAGGAGTGCAATGTTTGTACATCAGGGGTAGATCAGGGGGCCGTAGTCACATAAAAGGTGCAGAGGAGTTTCCATCTCATCATTGATGTTTACGAGAATACCTGACCTTTTCTGAGAATGTTCAAAATCATAGGATTAAGTTAAGTTGGAGCAAATAGTAATATTCTTGTTTGTATACTTACTTGCATGGCTAATTGGAGTTCCTCTGTGAACCTGTGTAATTGTTTAATAAATAAATAAATCTCCTGCCACACTTTTAATACATTCACTTCTCATCTAAAAATATTGAACTCGATGGTATGCAAACATCACCAAAAAGCAATATAAACCATTCCCCACCAGGTTGGTTCTTGAGCATGATGGCCACGTTATTGCACACTATGAGGTAGGTCATCAGCAGTGAAATAGGGTGCACGTATAGTAGTCCAATTTCGGTTATGGTAGTGCATGTATAAACGTGACAACTATCCCAGCGTTGAATCATTATGCCCCACAGACTTTCAATCAAGTTCATATCAGCTGACTGAGCAGGCGATTATCAGGGACAACATGCTGGTCTGCAGGTTCAATGGCTGTACAAGGTCAGTAAAAGTGACACTGTTCAAGGCATACTGTCAGTCATTTTACTCTTGCAGCCTGTGGGTCAATTGCACACTCAGCTCGCTCAATGCCCTGTGCGTCCAATACAATAACATCTTCAGGATGCTGTTGGGGCTACGCTATTGTAGCGCGTCCGCCATGTTCGCAGAGGCGAGAATGGACGGATACCATGCCATAATGCGGAAAAAAGCCGCCACGCTCGTCAGCCGATTGCGTGCAAGCCACAACAGCATTCTGGAGATGATTGCTGGCAGGTTTGACTGCCCCATCATCACACACTGCGTGCAAGTGATGATATAATTCCTACCTTACTGTTTTATGTTGTATTTTATTATTTTTGTGTGTATCTACTAACATAGCTCTTAAGTTAAACCCTGTTACTAACACATGGATCATTTGTAATCTGAATTTTGAATAAATATTATTATTATTATATGAGACGAATGTCACGGTGCAGGTTAAACAATGCAATAGTAGCCCGGACCATGTCAATAGGAGCATTATTCTGGACGTTAGTATCGGAAGTTAGTTCTAGTGTCACATTCATAGTCATTGATAGTGTTAACAAGGTGAGAAGACCCGCACTGGGCCCGCTTTGTGGAATATCACCCACTCCCACCATTATTTGTGAGAGGAAGCCTTTGCCCTGCAGTGGGACCCTACATACTGTTTGTTTAAAGGTGTTTGGTAGTTGAAGCAAAGTATTGTCACAACCCGGACACTGCATAAAAAAATTTTAAATTGACTAGATGACGTCAGCACATGCAAAACCAAAGAAATTGAACCTTAAGTTTTCTTCATAGGTAACGAGTAACCAGTGCGAGGTAACCAGAGGGCGATAGAGAGGGTGAGGTAAAAAGTTGGTAGGAGGCAGGGAGTGTCCGTACTGTATCTGGTAATAGATACTCTTTCTGTGTTTTATACTTACTGTGGTATTGTACCACCCCGAAATGAAATAAAGTTGAGTTTATTTATCTATGTATGTGTGTGTTTAGTGTGCAATAATATGTGTATACAAAAAGAAGTACCTACGTTTTAAAACATATAAAAAAGTAGATGAGAAATTAGTACATAGGTACTCACCATTTTATGTAAACTAGGTCTTAGTCTAAGGCCTAACTACTTTATCAATTAAATAGGTATTCTTATCTCATACTCGTACAGCTAAAACACGCTGCAAATGTAAAATGCATGTTATCCAACACAATTGACGACTGATGCCGATTATTACGACAATTATCTTTTATCTAATTATATAGAATCTCCCACAGCATTGAAATAATTAAAACACGACGAGAGCAAAAAATTTACCTACCTTTGTAATGCAATGGAATACAGTTTTAAACACAGAACAGTTATGACGATGTATTGAAGCGGGAAATGCGGAAAACCAGACAGAATCTATGCCCTTCCATGTAGCAACAGGGCCGTACCTCGTTACGGTTCGGTTCTATACGTATATCTATCTACATATTGCACGTACTTTCTCAACAAATTCGTGACTTCCTGCCTACCTGTGGGACTGCGAGAGGCTCTGACGACAAGGCGACGCCCTATGTGAGCCTATAAGCCTGATAACACTGACATATCAGCTCTAATTAGAAGTTCACGCAGCGAAATAAGGCCGGCAAGGATGGGCGCATACATCCATCAATTTTTACATTTTACGATACGTTGTCACCCTTATTTACCACAAATACGGGTAGGATTGCTCTTGTAGAACGCAATTGTACATATAAGGCATGGAAATAGCGAAAGTAATAGGTAAAATGAATCAAGAAACTTTACCCTTGTCAGCAAAGTATCTTCGATCGTCCCTCCAGCGGTTTTCGGACGCTTCCTAAACCACCATTAAGACTGGATTCTCACTTTTTGGCACATTTTGTATAATTCCAACAACACCACACTGAATCAAGTATAATTCACAAGGTTTTATCACGGATTCTTCCACCATTAACTTTTCATACACCCTCGAGCTCGGTCCTTTTCACGGCCATTTGCAAATTGCGTCAAAGTTCCTGCAACGTGATTGGCGGATTTTGCGCTAGTATGCTGCGCTAACTGGTGACGAAAATACGAACTAAAAAAGCTGCCAATCAAAATTGTACCCTAAGTCAAGACCAAAAGAGTCATCGAAATGTATATTCAAGGCGCTTATAACCTTTTGGGTGAAATATTATAGGGTGCGGTAAGGCTTGTTCGAGAACCCCAAAAAGTGACGTCAAACTGGGCGTGAGATGGGAAAAGGCGGGAATGGTTGAAATTATCTTTTCGGGGCACATTTTGTAGTAGAATTTAAAAGGGAAATTACTTTTAAACTGCTTGATAATTTTAAGTAATATTTTCAAATACTTCCAGATGATTTGAGGTACTACCTAATAATAATAAACACTAATACGGAAATTTTATGCAGACTAATAGAGGTAGGTATTGCAAGATTCGATCGGTATTTTCCGTAACACGCAATAGATATTTAGCTGATTAACAATTTTCAAAAAAATGAAAATATTTATTCGACTTATTAAATACGGAACCCTAAAAACGGGAAACCGATGCACAAAAGTCATAACATAAAAGTGAAAACTTTTTAACAAAACGCTGGTTTTTATTTTTAGGTTGGCTGGATCGATTCTTTTCTGTGGGCTAGGATTTGTAGTTGATCAAGAAAAAAGAAAATTCGTAAAAAGCGTGTTGGCAACATCTCTGAAAAAAGTACCGTTCGTTTCAAAATTTGTTTTAATTCTCTAAAAATGCAACAGATGGCATGTTCATAATTCCATAGGAAAATATCATTGACGTATTAACTAAAGACCGGCAATATCAGTTGCACAAATGGCACCACTTTTTAAGCAAATTCAAGCAAAAGTCGTTCTTAAAGTGAGGACATAGCTTATTAGTCTTCCAGCTGAAGGCCTAGTGACAAAATGTTTCAAGAATCTGGTTGTACATACTATTGAGTATTGACATCTCTCTTATTCTAATGGGCGGTTGTCATAAGTGTGAATGGATGTCAAGTAGCGTTTTTATGTCTTGCTTTATATTCATAGATTCATAGATTCTTTATTGTACACAAAAACATAGTTATGAAAAAAAATTACAATAAGTCGTGTTTTACAAAGGCGAGCTTAACTCTATAAGAGTTTTCTTCCAGCAAACCGTTGAGTGAGAGGAAAACAAATATGTTTGGGTAAAAATCAGTGTGCACACAAATTAAAATCTACTTAATTACTTATGAGAGATAGTAAAATGAATCCTATATAATAAGAAACAATATAATATAAGATACTTACACCTATTCAACAAATAAATATACATGAATATACCTACATAAATAATAATATTAAATTTATTATTTATCTACTCCTATACTATATCTATAGAAAATATTGTTTTTCACGCGCTAGCAAAAATATTGTACCTTTCACTTTCAATGTCAAATAAAACCAAAAAGCTATGTATGTGCCTGTGAGCGTTTAAAAAAAAAAAAAAAAAAGCAAAGGGACCGAGCTCATTTTATTCACGACCGTAACGTAAGCGCACCCCTAGCGGAAAATGCACCCCTAGCGGAAAATAGCAGGCCTAGTATGATTTCTCTACTCGCGCCAAGAAGAAAGACTAAATTTGACAGATGGATGTGTTGAATGACGCTATCGCGGGTTGGCGTACTAGCTCCGCAGATTACTATTGAATTTACTCTCAATTCATTAATGAATACTGCTCGAAAAGACTGTCTAGCATAAGGGAAAATTTAAAGCTTCTTGACTCGCGCGCAACGAGCCTTCACTGCATAGAAGAATTCCCCTTCAAAAGACCAAGTCCCGTGTAAGTAGAAAAATTATGCTAGACAGTCTTTTCGAGCAGTATTCATTAATGAATTGAGAGTAAATTCAATAGTAATCTACGGAGCTAGTACGCCAACCCGCGATAACGTCATTTAACACATCCATCTGTCAAATTTAGTCTTTTATCACGTTCGCCCGCGCGCAAATAGAAAGAGAGCGGAAGCGTGATAGCGCTGTATCACGCTATCGCGGGTTGGCGTGCTAGCTAGGCTGAAAAAGAGTTGAAATGGAAAAAGCAATCAATCATTTATTTGTCAAAAGTAGGTCTAGTAACGCGTGCAAGAGTCCCTGTCCCTGTGACGTGTTCGCATTATTTCATGTACCCTGTTTCAAATAGAAATAGTTCATTATCAAATATTTTTTATGTGTTGTTTCTGCTCCGTGGCAATCTGTTTTTTTAAACAATAAGCCACTACAATAAAAGAAAATGTCTTCTACGAGAGCTTCCTTCATTGGTTTGTTCCAACGAGCTTTCCCTTTGTGTCATCGGAATCTGAAGCTCAGTCCCTTTGCTTCCGCCTCACTCTCACGTGCCGCAGGCCACCATCTCCACTCAGCTGGGATGCGAGATCATTTACATGCTGTGATAGTTAACGCTGGTAAATCACTCTGTATTCTGCGATTTCTTGCTTAACAGTCTTTATGTTAAGATCAAGATACATATATTTATTGCTTATGCAGTGTGGGATTTTATTGCTTATCTCGATGTTGCTATTACTGGCTTGGCCCCACAATTGTATTCCATATCATATGTCCATATTGGTTTCAGAATTAAAACATATTTTTAGGTGGGCAGTTTAAGTTCGATAGAAACAGATTATTTAGCTTATACGAGTAAGTACAGTCAAGAGTACGTCAAGCTTGACACTTTGGACTTTGTACCGTTCTTATTTAGTGCGCCATAAGCGTTACAATCGAACTGCAAGTGTAAAGCGTGATGTGCTCTTCTCTTACTGTACTTACTAACCACGAACGCCATCTATTGATCTTCCGTACCAACGATTGAAAACGAGTCATTGGAAAATATTATCAACGAACACCTTCATGGTTTAAAAAATTCCTATTTCAATGGGTTTTATTTTTAAGTTTTCTGTTTCTATAAAGCCATTGCCATTTACTTTCTTTAAAGTGCTGAAGATGAAGATCTATTTTTTTTATTTACGATGTCTATCAAGTTGAAAACGGTATATTTACTAATAGATGGCGTAACAGACAACATAACATTGAAATGAACATGCCTTCATTTTGACAAAACTTTTTTTATCCTGGCAATTATCTTTAAAAAGTCAAATTGCTGCGCTGTGATTGGTGGTTTTTTCTTTCGATTTTTTCTATTCGTCCAATCCAAATCGCTGCGCGCTCAGTCGCCTTTGTTATTGCTGTCAAGTTGCGAGTTTCTTCGTCGTAAAAACTCAGCTGATTTGTTTATTATTTTAACGAAATAATAAAATTACTGACTCTTTTGACCTCACGTCGCGTTTCGTGTGCAGTGCGTATCTTTATCACTCAGTTCTATATTCTCAAAATCCTAGATAACTAGGACTTGTTTGAATAATTACGTCGCAGTGTTATTTTGATATATTTCCTCAATATTCATCGGGTAAGTGTTTTTTTTTACGTTATCTAATATTTGGTTCATAACTGCTGATGGAGGGGAAATGCTTTTACTTTAACGTAAGTTGCTTTGTGTGTTATTCCATTTGGTTTTCGTATTGTAATCTAGTTAGGGGGAAAAAAGGTCCCGATTATTCGATCAAGGACAACGATTATAAAACTATACTGTCAAGTCTTTGGTTACTGTTAATTTTTTGTTGTTTCGTGACCGTGTGGGAACGACCGCCCATTTATTAATGACTAGATTATGGAATAAGTGTTTTTATCAGTGTTATTGTATGCGAGAGGCTAGCCTCTTAAAAAATTATTCGATTCCATTGACTTAGCAAGCGGAAAGCGCAGCGTGGGTAGGCCCCTCACACGGTGGACCGACGACCTGGTGAAGGCGGCGGGAAAACGTTGGATGAGGGCAGCGCAGGGCCGGTCGTTATGGCGATCTGCGGGGGAGGCCTATGTCCAGCAGTGGATGTCCATCGGCTGAGATGATGATGATGATGATTGACTTAACAACTACTGGACGTAGGGTCCGTGCTCAAAAGTGTCTGAACCAAAAGAGCACCAAAAGTCCAAAACATGTTCTCTTTTTATTATAAAGAGAACCAATTATGTGACAGTCTTCGTTTCACTGTCCCACCGGGTAAAAACTACGCAAACAAAATGAGAAGAATATTAGCATTTTCAATGTTTATATTACTACTGTATTTTGTAAGTTAGTCTCGGACACCTTTTTCGAGAATTTTGTACTACACTCGGCGTCCATTATATTGTATGTCAATGTTCGATCCCAAATTTTTCAATTACCTATTAAAACTAAAAGTGAGACTTGCTACAACTGCACCTCTAAGAAGATAGTGTTGTAGCAGTGTTTCTGGTCATCCCGAAAGAGATAATGGTTATTAGTTTATGTACATACCTGTATCATGTCCATATATTATCAAAACCTATACCGTACATCAGTCAAGAAAGTCAAAAGTTCTTCAGTAAACCTATTACTAACACCTATTTAAGTATAAAAGTCTTTAATTAAGTTAAGAATAAGAAAATAAAAAATAATGAACTAGAATTCACCAGGAGTGTGATTTTTGAATCTCATTCGCTGAGTTCAGCAGTTGAAAATGTCAAAATTACTATGGAGATACGCATCTTTCTACTGCTGATTCGACTTTCAAAAATCACACTCCTGAAGTATGATTTTTGAAAGTCAAATGAGCAATAGAAAGATGCATGTCTCCATAGTTATTTTGCCATTTTCAACTGCTGAGTTCAACTTGTGAGTTTTAAAAATCACACTCCTGATCCTCATAACCATAAGCACACCCCGACCACTTTATACAAACGGACTCACACTGACAAGAGGAATATAACACTGCTTTACTATCAAAGCCAAACAAAAATATTTCTCCCGGATTCTTAGCACAGGTTTGACACACACTTGGCTGGCTTTTATTATTTTTTGTTTTACTTTTGAATCTGCCATTTTTTGGAGAGTTAATTTAACATCTAGATTTTTTGTGATCAAATACCGATATTAATATTTAATACAAAACAACATAACATACAGCTTAAGTTTTTTTTTAAATATTCTGTTTGTCTTTTATATTTTCATGGACAAACCGCTGTACTTTGATAAAATTTGGTATAGTATAGTCACAGTATAAGAAAGAGTATCTATTACTACATACAATACGGACACTCCCTTTCTCCCGCCAACTTTTTACCTCTCCCCCTCTATCGCCTTCTGATTATCTCGGCAGTTACCAATGTTAAGCAAATGCTTATTCCTCTCTCGTTTGCACTCACTCAGTATCACACATGCTTACCTCCCACAGATTACCCCCAATAGATACCGCATACAGGGCCGCCGGCGCTCGCCACACATCTATGTTTTTTCATTGATATAAGCAACGCGAGTGAGCGAGCTAGAAGTAGTGCGACCTTGAAATGGCCAATCACGTTGCACCGTTTCGTGCCCCGCTACCCGCACCTACCACCAAAAATGGTGACTTCGGGCGTGAACAAAATGTTCATTATGCGGTATCTAACTTTGTTACCTCCTCTTTTAAATTTTTCCATTTGTATGAAATGACAGCTAAGTGTCCAAGGTGTGGTAAAGTGATAGCTTGATCCCTGAGGAAGGACATAGCTATAAAAATTCGTTGCAGACCATGTTGTGTGAAATACCTAGTACCTATTACATAATTCTACTTTCTAATTCTACTAATAAATGTGAAAGTTTGTGATGATGTTTGGATATTTTTAATTGACATAGCTGTGGAATGGCATGAAAGGACAACCGCCGCTCTCCCTTGAAAAAATACCTTAAAATGTATAGAAGTTTTGACTGAAGTCAAATGTGTAATAATAATAAATTATGGCGTTTTATAAAATCGACTCAGATAGTATCATTTATTTTTATTTAATGAGTTATTTAGTCATTTATTATTCATAAATTATAAAAAAGCAGCAACCCCAAAATGGCTGTCAATGTTGTTTAGTAGGAGGTGATGCAAGCACAATGTTTTTTTTTTATATAAAAATGATAAAAACTAATAAATCATTATAAAATAAACTAATGCCTGCAGTTAGTTTCTAGTGTTCCATAGTCCATAATAAAAATAGAAGTACGGTTATACATTTTTTGGTATTATGTGCCGGATGTCCTTTGGCATGGAGATGTGAATGATAAAAAATGAATATGCTCTAGATTCTAGAACATATTCTATCTAGAACATAATCTAGAATCTAGAATCTAGATTAAGATAACTGATATTTTTAAGCCCCGACGCAAGAAGAGGAGTGTTAATAAGTTTGACGCCTATGTCGGTCTGTTTGTCTGTTGGTCTGTCTGTCTGTAGCATCGTAGTTCCCAAACGGGTAGACCGATTTCGATCAGTTTTTTTTTTATAGAAAGCTAATTTTTGCGAGTGTTCTTAGCTTTGTTTCATGAAAATCGATTCGGCAGTTTTCACGTAACTTTTAACATTAAATTACAAATTTTAAAAATCCCCAACGCCAAAAACAAACATTAAAAAGTAAGAAATAATTCGGTCACCTATTGTTTTTGATGTAAGCAAATGTATGTTTTACATTTTAACTCTCTTTACGATATTTTAGGTCAATTAATGTGTCGGGGACCGAAAGTGAGTGAGTAAAAAGTAAAACATGCATTTGCTTACATCAAAAACAATAGGTGACCGAATTATTTCTTACTTTTTAAATGCTTGTTTTTAGCGTAGGGGGTCTTTTAAATTTTTAATTTAATGTTATAATGTCTAACACAGCCGATGTCGCTTTGTAGTACTCAATATTATACATTTTTAATCAACACTGTGTCATGTATACACTAAATAGATAACATTTAAATAGGTAGTTATAATTTAATTTTACTAAACTTTTAAGCCTCTTAACTAGAGATTAATAATTTAATCTACTTTGTTTTCCAATTAGTGACTAGTTTACAACATTCTTCAATATTTACCTATTTAAATTTATGTATTAATAAAAGATAAGCTTGACACGGGTATTTCGCAGTGGCGTAACTACATTGTGCTGCCAAATTTTATAGTGGGGCCCTCAGCCTTCCACAATCTGTCAAAATTCTTTTTCACAATTTCAATTCAATTATACAGGGTGTTTGGTGCATCGTTGGCCAAATTGAAATGGTGGATAGGAGGGGTCGACGGCTATCTCGCCACGTCCCCAAAAAAAATTCCCGCATCATAAATTTTTTTAGGTGATTTTTTTAGGGGTTTTCTCAAAAAAGACCGAAAGTCAGCATTTAAGCTTGAATAAAAAAAAAAGTTGTAAGTACAAACCCCAACATTTTTTTTTATTTGAGTGTCCAATGTTTTACGAATCTACTAAAATATAAATTACATGAATAGGACTACTAGTTTTTTTTTTATTGACCTTAACTTTTTTTGAAAGAGGAAAAATAAAATTTTAGACTCAACTTTGAATTACAATTTAAAAAAAAACTAAAAGCGATCGAGTTCTTCAGATTTTTTAAAAACTTCTCTATTCTATCTTCTTTCTAACGATATGCCATATGCCATGAAATCCGTCCTCTAACTTAGTTTATTTAATAATTTTGCGTGTCGGGGCGCGTTTTGGCCGATATTCGATATGCAGGATAAAAACTTAAAACACACGCGTAGTAGGTCGGAATTGCATCTTCCTTCTGCGCAGTCATCTCTGATGGCCATCTCTTCCTTACATTGGGTTCTAATGGACCTAGGACATGAAATAAAAAATAAAATCTTAATAATCACATTTGTATTTAAAAAAAAAATATTACAAATCTTGCTCGAAATGTGCTCCCTAATAGCAATGCAAGATTAATAATTTAATTTTTTTTTATATAAATATGTGATTATTAAGATTTTATTTTTTATTTCAAGTCCTAGGTCCGTTAGAACCTTATGAAAGGAAGAGATGGCAATCAGAGTTCACTGCGCAGAAGGGAGATGCAATTCCGACCTACTATGCGTGTGTTTTAAGTTTTTATCCTGCATATCGAATATCGGCCAAAACGCGCCCCGACACGCAAAATTATTAAATAAACTAAGTTAGAGGACGGATTTCATGGCATATGGCATATCGTTAGAAAGAAGATAGAATAGAGAAGTTTTTAAAAAATCTGAAGAACTCGATCGCTTTTAGTTTTTTTTTAAATTGTAATTCAAAGTTGAGTCTAAAATTTTATTTTTCCTCTTTCAAAAAAAGTTAAGGTCAATAAAAAAAAACTAGTAGTCCTATTCATGTAATTTATATTTTAGTAGATTCGTAAAACATTGGACACTCAAATAAAAAAAAAATGTTGGGGTTTGTACTTACAACTTTTTTTTTTATTCAAGCTTAAATGCTGACTTTCGGTCTTTTTTGAGAAAACCCCTAAAAAAATCACCTAAAAAAATTTATGATGCGGGAATTTTTTTTGGGGACGTGGCGAGATAGCCGTCGACCCCTCCTATCCACCATTTCAATTTGGCCAACGATGCACCAAACACCCTGTATTTCAAGAGATAAAACTTCTTTTTGTTATCATTAGCTGCAAGACTGATTCAGTGTTCATAGGGTGTAGAGCATCTCTGTGATGGGGATGGACCAACCAGGTCTGCCTGTGTTCAAAGGTTGGCCCTTTGAATGGCTGTATCTCGTAAACCGAGTGACAGAACATGTCATTTTTTAGTGTTTCGTACCCAAAGGGTGAAAAACGGGAGCCTATTACTAAGCCTACGTTGTCCGTCCGTCTGTCCGTCCGTCCGTCTGTCCGTCCGTCCGTCCGTCCGTCCGCCTGTCCTACCTATTTAGGGCTGTAACTTTGAACCGTAATAGCTAAATAGTTGAAATTTTCTCAGATTATGCGTTATTACGGCGGATTTGTTAACAAAAAATGTCAAAAAGTTATTAATAAAGGGGGGTTCTCGACAAGAAACTAGTTTTTATCAACGTTTTTTCTTCACGCTCTATCGTAAAAACGGTAATACATACAAGCGTCAAACTTAGCGTGATTATAGAGCAAACTCTACAAAATAACAAAAAATACTAAAAACCGGCCAAGTGTGAGTCGGTCTGGCGCTAAAGGTCCCAGACAAAAAAGTTTTTTTTTGTAAGTTAATAATGTGTTCTGTGGTGGTGTGGTACGGAACCCTCGGTGCGCGAGTATCCCGACTCGCACTTGACCAGTTTTTATTGTACTGTTCGTAACAAAGAACATGAAGGGACTCCAGACTATAATACAGTAAACAAAAGATAAGCTCAAAAAGGTACTAAGACTGAAGCGAATGCCGCGGCTGCATATTACATTTTTTAATTAGTCACTAATTCCTTTGTGCCGTCGTTGTGTTAGCGAAACTCGATGCTTCCGTATGTACGTAGGCTTTTAATTACAATCTTGTACGTATTTTTTTCACATAGGTAAGTAATATGCGGCAGAAAATAAAAACATTGTACTTGATACAGTTTTTGAGAGTTACAGAGTTATTTAACCTAGACATAAACATTTTAAAGGGTTCTTACCGCATTAAAATATACCAAAACGTGATGCAGATTTTTTGCTAATCGAAATTGGCCAGCAAACTAAATTGGAAACGGAATATCTTATCGTTATATGGAAAAAGTATAGGTACTATAAATCCAACGACAGTAGTTTTTTTTTTTTTTTTATTCATAATGGGTTTGCGCTTGGCTTCAGCTCACCTGATGGAAAGTGTAGATGAAGCCGAGGATGTAGCGCGCTCGCCCAGAAAAAGCCTATTTACTCTTCTTTTAAAAATATCCTGATTGTATTTGCTTGGGAAAACAGACGCAGGGAGAGAGTTCCAAACCTTACCGGTTCTCATTATAAAAGAGGATGCGAACCTATTTGTGCGGATTGTTGGAATATCGACAACGTATGGATGCAGTCTCGCACTACGTCTTGTCGTACGATGAAGGAAGGGGGATGGTGGAATCAGGTAATGTAACTCCTGGGCACATTCGCCAAAGTGTAGCCGATAGAATACCGACAGACAAGCGACCATTCGTCGGTGCTCCAGACCGTGTAACTTAGTCTCGACGCGTGCATCGTCATCGATGAGTCTCTTGGCTCGACGCTCAACTGAGTCCAGTGCGTCAAGTTGGTATTTCGCAGAGCCGTCCCAGAGGTGGCTGCAGTACTCCATGCAAGATCGCACTTGGGCTTTGTAGAGTTGATGGAGACTAGGAAGGAGCCTATGAAGTATGTAGTTTAATAAATGATCTAATATCCTTCTTAATATGCAGACAATTTTTAGAGAGGATGATCAGACATCAGACCGTCAAACTGAACTATTTTCTCAATGGGACCGAAATCGAAATCGCGAAAAACGAATCTGCTGTCCCATGGCCGAGTAGGTTGCAGTTTTGTATGGAACAGCTGTTTTTTTTCGCGATTTCGATGTTGGTGCTGTATAGAAAGTTGTTCAGTTTGACGGTCTGATCATCCACTAAAAAGTGTCAGCATATTAGGAAGAACCCTAGGGGACAACAACGACTACAAAGAGTTTCCTAGGGTAGCAGTGCATCTCATCATCATCAGCCTGGTAAACCCCACTGCTGGGTATAGGCCTCTTCATTTTCACGTCAAACAGAACGGTCCCACGCTAGTCTCATCCAATTTTTACCGGCTACTTTGCAAATGTCATCCGACCACCTGGCCGCTGGTCTGCCCACTGACCGTTCCCCCTCCCACGGCCGCCACTCTGTCACTGCCCTCGTCCATCTGCTATCATTCCGCCTGGCCAAGTGCATCTGCAATCAACAAATATCGATATTATTGGGATTATATACTGCCGCTGTGGTAGTTAAAACATCCAGGTTCAATCCAATGCCGACGGCCTCCGTGGTCTAGTGGTTAAGAGCATTGGGCTCTTGACACGGAGGTCGTGGGTTCGATTCCCACGTGGGAAACCTAGTGATATGTCACTTTGTGCGTTTTTCCCCATTTGGTTAGGACATTGCAGGCTGAATCACCTGATTGTTTGAAAAGAAAGATGATTCCGTGCTTCTGATGGCACGTGAAGCCGTTGGTCCCGGCTACTATCTCTGGTGGTAGTAGTCGTTACATAAAAACCACGTCAGAGGCCGTAAGGCGGTCTGAAAAAACTCTGACACCAGGGCTCTGCCCACACGATAAGAAGAAGAATCCTATTTCAGTTCTAATCACATTGCAATCCTATTACCATTCAACTGTGCTGAATTCCGTATCGCGCTAAACTGACTTATTTACTATGTGATAATGTGACTGTTACTCGCCGCTACCTTTTTTAGGTCGTCTCTCCAGCGGGCAGCATGGCGTCCCACACTACGCCTACCAGTTCGCGGTCTCCACTCTAGAACTCGATGAGGAAGGCCGAGTACAGAGATTTGTGGCGCGCCTTGGGAGAGGCCTATGTTCAGCAGTGAACTGCCTCCGTGGTCTAATGGTTAAGAGCTTTGGCTCTCGACACTGAGGTCGTGGGTTCGATTCCCACGGGGGACACCTAGTGATATGTCACTTTGTGCGTTTTTCCCCAGTTGGTTAGGACATTGCAGGCTGAATCACCTGATTGTCTGAAAAGAAAAATGATTCCGTGCTTCGGATGGCACGTGAAGCCGTTTGTCTCTGGTGGTAGTAGTCGTTACAAAAAAACCACGTCAGAGGCCGTAAGGCGGTCTGAAAAAACTCTGACACCAGGGCTCTGCCCACACGATAAGAAGAAGCAGTGGACGATGATAGGCTGATGATGATGATGATGAATGCGACTGACCTTGAGCCTTTAACGTCTGAGGGATTTGTCAAAACTGATCTAATGGCTGTCAAACAGAATAGCGCAAATACCGAATGTGTTAAAAGTTGTGGTTCGCCCGCGGCCAATCATTGTTCAGTTGAGATTTATTTAGCGTGTTTGCTCTCCTGACCGATTCTAATAGTACTAACTGTCTCCGGACATATTGCACTTGCCAGGCGACCTCCAAATCGACGGAATAACCTCCCTTCACCGCAGAACCATTGCGTCTAGAATATTATACAGTTTTTAGCAATGCTCATTGCGAAATTAGCTCCTGTATATGATTGCCATTTTAAAAGGCACTTTGATGTGCTTAGAGTAGAGCCATACAGACGATTTTTTACCGTAGGCGTTGACGGAACGATATCGTCGCGATTCCGCTGCGACATCGGCGCGATATTTCTGACATCAATCAGTCATCATCATCATCTCAGCCGATGGACGTTCACTGCTGGACATAGGCCTCCTCCAAGGATGGCTATAACGACTGGTCCTGCGCTGCCCTCATCCAACAGGTTCCCGCCGCCTTCACAGGTCGTCGGTCCACCGTGTGAGGGGTCTACCCACGCTGCGCTTTCCGGTACGCGGTCGCCACTCGAGAACTTTTCGGCCCCATCGGCCATCGGTTCTGCGAGCAATGTCCCCCCCAATGCCCACTGCCAAGTTTAGCAATTCTTTGGGCTATTTCAGTTACTCTGGTTCTTCTGCGGATCTCTTCATTTCTGATTCGATCTCGCAGGGAAACTCCGAGCATAGCCCTCTCCATTGCCCTTTGGGTGACTTTCAGCCTTTTTATGAGGCCTTGAGTGAACGACCACGTCTCTGTTCCATATGTCATCACTGGCAACACACACTGATCGAGGACTTTCGTTTTTTCGACATCAATCAGTGTTGTGACAGAATCGCGGCGATGTCGAGGTGGTAACGTTCAAAATCGCGGCGATTCAGCCGCGACGTCCTTGCGGTGCGCAGTTCCGAAATCGCTCAAAAATAGCTTGTGTGATATGGCTCTTCATATCTTCAATATTTTCACACTGATTATCTAGTCCCACTTTTATTATTAATGACAAGACAACAATGTAGAATAGGTAGGTACATAAAATATATCTGTTACGGTAGAACCGAACAATATTTTGCCCGCGTTGCAACCTAGTTTCCGCACCTAGCGATAGATACGTAATTATACATAAATTAGCGTTAGCGACCTACATAACTTTAGTGTAAACTTAGAGCAGACACAGATGAGCATTCAACATCTAACTTTGTAACATTTTACTAGTAATAAACTTTATTGTGAATCTGTGTGGTTTACATCTCAACATCAAGACTACAGCGCGGGCCCCTACATTCTTTTTGGTCCTTCGAACTGCAACAGGTATTTGGTGTGTTTGTATCTCTCTTAAGGTGGACTTCCGATGCCAGCGGCCGATGCGACTAACGCGCGCGTCTGACGCGAGGTTCTGTCAAATATGACAGAACCTCGCGTCAGACGCGCGCGGCCGACGACAGACCTCACTTCCGAGGTCAGCGACTGACGCGTGCCTATTGTGCAGAGTGTTATCACTTTAGGGTATTTTCCCCGAAATTTAGGGTATGTTTTTATGTTTTGGTATTTAAACAAAAACATAAAAACACAAACAAAAAAAACAATACATAAGAATATTTGATTGATTGACAGATTGATAGGTTTAGAGAATATATGAATGCATTTTTTTTACAGGGTGTATGATAAAATACATTTTTGGGAGTAATGAGACCCTTGGCTTTTTAACCTGTACCTACATGGATCGCTTTCTAGCTAATAATTATGCAGGCAAGAGATTTTCCGAAAAAAGAAAAAGTAGTTTCAAGTGGCTCGATAGATGGTGTTATCGCTACGTGGATGAGCGACCTTGCAGATAATAAAATACAAATAAAATAGTAAAAATTAAGCAAATTTTCGGTAAAAACTTCGTAATATTTCTGGCAAACATTCTTGTCCCGCGTGACGTCAGAGCATAGCCGCGCGCGGCCGCGGCCGACGCGATAGACATCGGCCGCGCGCGTCTGACGCGCGCGTCAGTCGCTGGCATCGGAAGCGGCGCCATACGTTTTCATAGTAACTAGTATGGCCGCATCGGCCGTCGGCCGCGAGCCGCGCGCGTCAGACGCGTCGGCCGCTAGCATCGGAAGTCCACCTTTACGATAGCGGATCGGTTGCCGGCCTCCCACAAGCGGGTCTCACCGGTTAAATTGAGAAGTCGCATTAATATCGTATTGGGGGTGCAAGTGCACTGGATAGCCAACAGCGACCTGCGGATTACTTCAACTGCCAACGGTCAACATCAACTAGCAGCGGTAAACATCAAACTTAAAACTTACACCGCAAACATCAAACTTATTCAACGAATATTCAAATTATAACTGACAGAGCATCTACAGCTAGCAGCAATGAGCAGCGTCGATCAACTAATTGCTTCGCAAGTAACTGTCTTCAATGACTTGAAGAAAATCTGTTCAGACTACCGAAAGGATGGATCGGTTAAGAAGAACTTACAATATCTGGAGAAGCGTTCGAGCGTACTTAACTCTACGTGGGACTTATTCGAGCGTAATCATCAACTAATCGAGCAAACTGGAGTGGTGGATATTCCATATTTCCGAGAACAGGTGTACACGAAAGCCAAAAACATGTATGACAACATAATAGGAGATATGCAGGCGCGAAAAAGCGCTTTGATAGCAGCATCAATGGGAGGTGGTGAAGAAGAGTCCGAATTTACTTTTGAAGATGCGTTATTCGATGTTCCGGCTCCGGAAGCAAGGGATAGCAAGGAGAGAACGAGAGAGCTTTTGCGTCAACAATCATGTAACTTCAAAGCAAAAGGAAGGAAAGGAAAAGGAAAGGAAAAGGAAGGAAAGAAGGAAAGAAGGAAAGAAGTTAAAGTACATTGCTGGTGTGATTCAAAAGTAACATTAGCGTGGATTAGCGGCAATGTAAACAAGTGGGAAAGATACATCGCAAACCGAGTGACCCAGATAAGAAACATAGTTCCGGCTAGCGACTGGTCCTATGTAAAGTCAGACGAGAACGCAGCGGACTGCGCTACCAGGGGCCTCTTACCCTCTCAACTTCTACCCTTCCAGCTCTGGTGGGAGGGGCCGCAATGGCTGAAAACAAATTACAGAAAAAATAATCAAGTAAACGAAACATTTACAACAAATGAAGATAGCAAGACGAATTGTTATGTTATGAAAAATGACACCACAGAAAGTGAAATTATAAATTCATTAATAAATAAATATAGCCAACTAAGGCGTGTAACACGAGTCGTCGCTTGGATTTTGCGAGCCGCAGCAATATTACGTAACAAGCAGAAGAGAACCGACTCGGAAGTAAGGGAAGTGACTAATCTAACACTTCAAGAGATTACCCGAGCGTCGGAATTAATTTTCAAAACTATTCAAAAGCAACATTTTAGAGAAGAAATCGAGCGACTTAACAAAAATACTAACATTCCAAAAAAGAGAAATCTGACCAAATTGACCCCATTCAATGATTATAAAGGTTTACTTCGAGTTAGAGGGCGATTAATTAACTCGAATACGAGGTCACAAGAAGAAGAAGACATCAACCAGTATGATCTAAGGAATAGATGGAGGTTAATTGAGCAAATGAACATACACTTCTGGAAACACTGGTCAAATGAATACCTCCACGAAATGCAGATCCGTTCCAAATGGCAACGACCTGAGAGAAACCTAGAAAAAGGAGATGTTGTGCTGGTAAAAGAGGAGAACTTACCAGCAGGAAAATGGGCACTAGGAAAAGTATCAGAAGTACATCCAGGAAGCGATGGCCACGTGCGAGTGGTCTCTATTAAAACGAAGAAAGGATACATCAAACGACCGATCAGTAGACTCGCTCCACTTCCAAAGCAAGAGGAAGAGCCCGTACAAGCAATACGAAGTAATAACAAGAACAAGAGCACTATAAAAGGCAGCCTATTCACATTATTAACAGTTATGCTTCTGATGATTGGAACCGTCAGCTCAGCACCGACTCAAAACTACAAAGTAACCCCTATAGAAAACAACAAACCTATATATTTTGACGAAATAGGGCAATTACAACTTATTCACGATGAATGGACACTGCTTATATACTACAATCTAACTACATATTGGCAAGCAACAGACAAACTACATACCTACATAGATCATATCGACAAAATATGCCAGCGAATGAGTTATGTACCCTGTGACGCTCTCGTTAAGCAACTACGTCACGAACTACGTCAGTTAAACGAGTACAACTCCTTACTTTTATCTCAACATTTGCAACGACAAAAACGAGGCTATTTCGATGGAGTCGGGAAATTAACAAGAACTTTATTCGGGGTCTTAGATGAAGAATTCGCCGAAAAGTATGAAAACGACATAAAAATCTTACAAACAAACGAAGACTACTTACTACAACTCTTGAAGAATCAGACCGTCATCACCGAGGCTGAAAATAACATAATTAAAAGGAGCGACGAATTCATGAATAGTCAATTTGAGGTCATGCATGCCTACATGAACATTACAAGCAAGGAAATAGAAAAGATTGAAAACAAAGTGCAGATGTTATTTACCGTAAATGACATACATTCGGCCTCAATTACAGCGACACTAATTATAAACAATCTGCAACGTATACAAAGAATGTTACTAGACGCCCTATCAGATATCTATAAGGGGCATCTAGACGTTTACTTATTTTCAGCATCGCAACTTATTAATCAACTAACAATAATAAAAGGAAAGCTTCCACGAGGATTGTCTCTACCTGTAAAAGATATACAGGAGGATATTCAGGAAATTTACAAACATCTCTACGTCAAGGCAAGGATCACCGATAATTACCTATTATTTGAGATACATATACCATTGATCAACGAGGAAGAATACACAATATACAGAGTGATCCCGATCCCATTCAAGAGACAAGGTCAACTGAAAGTAGTACAACCATCGTCAAACAAAATCGCCATCAACTTCATACAAAAGTCATACATTATTATAAACGATAATGACGAGCATCATTGTACTACCTATAGCATAGATAAGTTCATATGCATGGCGCGCCAACCTGTCTACAACTTACACGACAAGAATGCGCCGTGCGAAGTGAATGTATTCAGTCAGCAAACTCCATTGTCCTGTGTCATCAATGACATAGAGTGCAAGGACACCTGGACTCAACTTCATAAGCCGTATTGGTGGTTGTTTACATTCTGCGATAAAAATATAATGAGCATAATTTGTGCCGATCAAGTTACACCGATTGTCATAGACGGAACAGGTGTCATTGCACTCAAGCCGCAATGCATTCTACAAAGGAATGATGCAACCATATATACCTACAGTCATTTAGGAAGTAGAATAACTTTGGACTCGGAAATAGAAGTACCGACCATTAACAACTCAATCAACAACATCTTCGATCTGAACTGGAAAAATAAAGAGATCAACATCACTGAGAAGAAAACATTTACTTCAAAGGATTTCATTAAGATACAAGAACAGTTAACCTATCAGAAAGAGAAGGAAAAATTGCCTGTCTCAACAGGATTGAACGTCCACGACATATATCACTATTCTGTTACATCTTTGCTGCTTGGGAGCGCACTTGTGGTCGCTCTCGTTATATGGTTGAAGAAAAAATGCAAGAGAGAAACAAAAATACCTACACCTACCGAGAACAAAGAAAAGAGCACAGTGGAGATAGAGGTGAAAGAGATAAGTAGGCCAAGGCCTCAACGTGAACACACCTACAGCACACCTTCGAAGACAGTACCGAGGAGTCGAGATAGAGAGTTCGCGTTTTATGATTAGCTTAAGTAATTTTTTGCTTTGTAATGAATGCTCATTTGCGCTTGATTATTGACTAGAATTAGGATAGCCCTTGTATTATGATTGTACTTTAATAACAAACTTTTTTATGCTTTATTTTTCCCTCGGGAGCATGTTACGGTAGAACCGAACAATATTTTGCCCGCGTTGCAACCTAGTTTCCGCACCTAGCGATAGATACGTAATTATACATAAATTAGCGTTAGCGACCTACATAACTTTAGTGTAAACTTAGAGCAGACACAGATGAGCATTCAACATCTAACTTTGTAACATTTTACTAGTAATAAACTTTATTGTGAATCTGTGTGGTTTACATCTCAACATCAAGACTACAGCGCGGGCCCCTACAATATCCATGACTTGGGTAAAAATATTCATATTCAACTTTCAAATATTTGTTCCTTGTGGTATTCGAACCCGCGACCTTTGATCACCAGGCAGGACGACCTTTGATCAGTAGGCAGCAGTGGCGGATACATAATTATGGGGGGGGCGCGGGACGCGGGGAATGAGTTTTTTCTGTATCCGCCACTGGCAGGCAGGCAGGTCGACCTTTGATCAGCAGGCAGGTTCACTATCAACTAAGCCACCGGGCCGTCACTAAAAGACACAATAAAACCTAAAAGTTGTTAGTTAAAACTGTTAGCTGTGTCATGAAAGGTGATTAATTCCTACAGAGTTCCTCATCTCATACATACCCATGCATGCCATACCCATATCCATTCTCACTATACATACATATGGCTGTGGGAAGCAAGAGTAGCTAAGAAATTGTGGGCGTCCAAGCCAAAAGGGTCCAGTGGACAGATTCTAGTTTTCGTGATATTTTTTGTGAAGACAGGTGAATGGAATTAGTATGGAAATGAAAAATGTTATAATTTTCACTTCATCATAGCCTATAAGTATACGTCCCACTGCAGGTAACAGGCCTACCCTCAGGGAGGGTGCATGGACGTTAGTCTACCACGCGTGCCCAATGCGGATTGGTAGACTTCACATATGCATTGGAATTTCTTCTTCAGCGTATGCAGGCTTCCTCTCGATGTTTTCCTTCACCGTTTGAGAGCAGAATTTTCGCTTAATGTTTTTAAATAAAAGTGACTTTTTTGATACTCTAGTAATTGTTGTACTCTTGTTACTCTAGTGTCCTAATCCATTCTTAACTCAATATCGTCCCACAGAACCCAAATGGCTTGGATGACGACAATTAGTCTTTTCTCTGATCTTCTTCTTCTCTTCTTATCGTGTGGGCAGAGCGTCAGAGTTTTTTCAGACACCGCCTTATACGGCCTCTGACGTGTTTTTTATGTAACGACTACTACCATCAGAGAAAGTAGCCGGGACCAACGGCTTAACGTGCCATCCGAAGCACGGAATCATTTTCCTTTTCAGACAATCAGAATCAGGTGATTCAATCTGCAATGCTTGGGGAAAAACGCACAAAGTGACATATCACTAGGTGTCGATCACACGTGGGAATCGAACCCAAGACCTCCGTGTCGAGAGCCCAATGCTCTTAACCATTAGACCACGGAGGCAGTTTATTTTCTCTCATAAAACCTTCGGACTTATGGACACAAAATCTTCCAGACATGATAGTAATCACGTAGGCAGGTTTTATGACGGCTTCTGAATGCGTACGATTCCATAGATATACGTATATAAATTGATGTACGTGTATAATAATTTAATAAATCACTAGAGATCATTAACTGGTATGAGCTGTGAATAATTTATGATCGGCTGACACTTTTTTCTGCAAACTTTGTGACAGCATAGTGTAGTGTAGACTGTAGACTGTAATATTAGTAATTTTATTTAAAAAAGGAGTGGTTGAGGAGACCATCAAACTGAATATCAATCAATCAATCAAATAAAAAAGTTTAATTCAAAATAGTATAGTAGTCACATAGATAGCTTTTTGACATAATTTTTAGGGTTCCGTACCCAAAGGGTGAAAACGGGACCCTAAGCCTACGTTGTTCGTCCGTCCGTCCGTCCGTCCGTCGGTCCGTCTGTCCGTCTGTCCGTCTATCCGTCTGTCCGTCTGTCCGTCCGTCCGTCTGTCCTACCTATTTAGGGCTGTAACTTTTAAACCGTAATAGCTAGATAGTTAAAATTTTCTCAGATTATGCGTTATTACGGCGGATTTGTTAACAAATAATAAAATCTCAACAAGAAACTAGTTTTATCAACGTTTTTTCTTCACGCTCTATCGTAAAAACGGTAATACATATAAGCGTCAAACTTAGTGTGATTATAGAGCAAACTCTACAGAATAACAACAAATACTAAAAACCGGCCAAGTGTGAGTCGGTCTTGCGCTAAAGGTCCCGGACAAAAAAGTTTTTTTTCTATGTTAATAATGTTGTGTTCTGTGGTGGTGTGGTACGGAACCCTCTGTGCGCGAGTAGCCCGACTCGCACTTGACCGGTTTTATTTGACTACCACCGCGTCGGAAGGTGTTCCGTTGAGAAAAGATGCAGCCAGAAACTCTACAACACACATCTTTTAAACAAAAAAAAATGTACATAGTACTTACAATTTAAATACAATATTGCATTACATAGTGTAACATTGTCAAGACCAGACATTTTGGTCATTCAAATAATCTTCAAGTCTTTCACTATGGAAATATACTATGGCTAAAAAAAATCTGCTGTGATGCTGTCCCGTTCCTATACATTTGAGTCGAGTAGGTAATGTAGTTTAGTATAAAACAGTAGATTTTTTTAAATTTTTACTTGACTTTTTTTTTTTTTTTTTTATTAGCCTATTTCATCCCACTGCTGGGCAAAGGCCTCTCCCCTGCTCTTCCACTCGTTCCTGTTTTGGGCAATCTCTGGCCATTGGTTGTCAAATTTGTCCAGGTCATCACGCCATCTTTTCCTGGGTCGACCTTGACGCCGCCGACCGTTTTCGGGGATCCAGGGCATGATGATTTTTGCCCATCTCTCAGGATGCATCCGACAGACATGACCGGCCCACTCCCATTTAAGTTTGGCGCTTTTCTCTCCGACGTCGGCTATTTGAGTTACCCCCCCTTCAATTTAATAATAGTAATAAAATAATAAATAACGCTCACAGGCACACACATTGTAATGATCCCAAGTAAGCCTTTAGGCTTTTTGTTATGGGAATCATACAACAACGGCACGAACATTATAACATCCATGACCGAACCGGGATTCGAACCCAAGACCCTGGTTTGGCAGTCCGGTGTGGTAACCATTACACCAACCGGGTCGTCAACCGGGTCGCCGGGTTTGATGGTGTAAAGGCTAAACCATCCCTCTAATTATAACATTACCATAATGTTTTGTAGATTACTACTTTTTGTATTTAAACTGAATCCATGATCTCAATCCTTAGACTAATTATATCGGGACGCGTAACCACGTGTCATTCTACTAACAAACTTTCTGCCACTTTTTGCGGGGGGCGAGGTAACATGTTATCCGCAACTTTGGATTTTATTCCCTATGACTTAAGATTCTAATTTTGAATGTTCAAAATCATGAAAAGTAGTCTCGTGTAAACCCCAAACGTTCTAAGTTCGAAATTATTGTTTCGCAATAATAGGCTGTCTAGTTTAGTGATTGATAAGTTATAAAATTGAATGTTGAATGTGCATGATCATTGCTCTTATACCGTGGCAGAGGGGAAATGCTACCGCAAGGCCGGTCCGGATATAATTAGTCTAAGTCTCAATCACAATAACTAATATAATAATGTCAAGTCACGCTATTTATAGAAGAAACGGGTTGCTGATGTTGATATTTTATCCTAAGACAAAACTAGTTCTGCATTTTTTTAAATTTGGCTAACATTAAATATAATTATACCTACGTGACATAGATGAAATAAAACGAGGAAGGCGCGTTGGCTTCTTCAAATTCTTTTCGAATCCTTATCCTTAGCTAATTTTATTAATATTTATATAAATCGCACGTTAATAATTCCCAATATTACCAGTAGTCTATGCTACTTTTTTCTAACTGTTAGCATTTGTTTTCAACAATATAATCAACTAAATCAATAAATTGATTGGAACTTTGTTCCAGGATCATGTATTAGTTGCCATACATTTGTAACTATTTCTTGACCCCATCCTGTTTGACACCCAGTTATTAATTAATATTTTGTAAATGTTTGTGAATTTAAATGTCACAAAAGAGAACTTTGTGAAGGACAATTTATGCAGCTTTATATGATACGCACTAGTCGCACTACATTACTATTATTTTATTCGTAGCAATGTCGAGTCGTGCATAGAACAGAAGTGAGATTTTTGAACATCATACGAGCGAATCGGCTTTAGAAAGATGCATAATCTCCATAGTATTTTTGACATTTTCTACTGCCGAGTCGCTCGTATGATGTTCAAAAATCGCACTCCAGTGATAAATTTTCTTTTCGTTTAGTATGTTTTGGTGTAAAACTAATTTTAAGTAGATGCTGCATTTGCCATTACAAGTGGCGACGGGCTTACTCTAAGTCACACTGGACAGAGTTTCGGTACTAATAGTGAAACGTGGATGTTCTGAGGATTCAGCATATCTCTGACTACCCCTCGGGGAATAAAGTCGTGAGCATATATGCTTATGTTTATGTTGCATTTTCCTATTATTGGTTTTATCTTAGACGACTTTTTTTTGGTTTATTGCCGCTAATGGTTTTTGTTGCATTTTTATTTTTAGTGTTCACAGAAAATCATTCTAGAAACTAAATATAGCGTAGTAAAGACTATTAAATAATCTGTGATAATATAGCTAAAAGTTAACCACCTTCATAATTTAAGGTCGTCACGCACTCCCGTGCTCCGCGCTATAAAGTATTTTTTTAAATTTTAGGGTGATTTACAGCACTACATTTTTTTTAATAATTGTATACAGGGTGGATAAATTTAGGCGCCCATAAAATTTCTCTACAATATTAAAAAATATATACATTATAAGAAGAAAGTAAAGCGCAGTGTCGTACACACGGCGACACATCAAGCTATACAAAACCAAAATAAGCAGGCCGTGCGTAGGACGAGTAATGTATAAAGTCACGCATCCACCTTATATTGGTTTTGTATAGCTTGATGTGGCCGTGTGTACTTTTCTAACGCACACAAAATAAGCTCATCGTTTCATTTGCTCGTAAGGCGAATAATATCACATATTCGCCTTTGTAACATTATTAAGTAGGTACCATTGTTACATGACAATAATAATAAAACAATTTGTTTTCTCCACGATTTGTATTGTAATTTGCTTTCGTTAGGGTGTCCATGCTATTTTGTATTAAGTCAGGAAAATTCCTGATTTGGTATAATTGTTAATTATTATACGAATTTACTGCGCTGGCGCATTTCAGGTCACCAGAAATGGATCTTAGCCCCTGATAACAAAGCACATCATTCATCTCTTTTCTGTGCCATTTTAGTCCAGTTGGGCACCTTAAGCACTTTTTTTTATTTTTTTTATTTCATTTTTTTTATTTCATCTTTGAGACCATGGTGTCATGTTATGTACCAATATGATACCTACAGTCCTACAATGAATGATTTTCAATCAATCAATCATATCAGCCTACATCGACCCACTGCTGCCCCCCTTTTAGTGCGCCATTGCTCAAACCTAAAGTCCTGTATGATCCAATGCGAACCTGTCACCCTCACAATGTCAAGAATGGCATTATAAGAAAATAAAACACGTTTCCATCGTTTTATGAATATTGCGTGGTAAACATACTTATTAAAAATTAATTTATTACCTTTGAGAAGACACAGACCTACAATAAAAAAAGAAAAAGTCACAAAGAAGCAGTCATCATAATCAATTAATCATATCTTACTATGGCATTTTTATCTTCTTTCTTGGTTCCGGGGTGGGTTAAAAAACAGCGTACATTTACCTGGCAGTGTGCAGCTATTATAACTTATTTGTCAGATCAATGTCCTGTTTATTATATGAGGTCATTAAGAGGTTTTTGTTCAATGTATACAATACAATACTCTTTTTTGCTATAGTAATATAGCCCCTTAGAGAAATTCCATCTGTCTGTCTTGCTTTGACGTGGACATAAATATACTCTTCTCATCTGCCGAGAGAGTGTGTTTGTGTTCAACGCTCATACTCACGCGTACCTGGCTGTTTTTGGGTGTACAATTTAAACGGATTACATAAATTACATTAAAAGGAGTGCTTCAGACCATCAAACTGAACAACTTTCACTATGGTGCCAACATCGAAACCGCGAAAAAATCTGTAGCAGTATGATTCAATAGTCTCAGAAATCGCAGTGTTTATGGTGCTACTAGCATAGCATGCCATCGCATAATTTCAGGGGCGTACGATTCCATCGTTTTGCGCAATTTATGGTTTTGCATCAAGAGATTATGTGTTACAAACGCTCCGGACGGTGGAGTCGTGATGCTCTTACAATTTTGTACTTAAGGTGAATCGTGACGGTTTTCTTCTTCTACAAAGTACAATATTCTGACGTACAAAGTTCAAATTAACAAATTACAATATCCTGAATTCCGACAAACTAATTTTGAACAAATAAACACAAAAACGCATCTTCAGAATTAATTATAAAAAAATAATTTTGTCACGTTCTTTTTAAATTCATATTAAAATACAGACTTTTCATACTAACAGGCCCTAACGATTTTAACCTTAATTTTACGGTTTTCGTTAGGGCAGTGAAATATTTTACCCTCTGCATTGCGCTGGGATGTCGATGTCGGTACTTATTAGGTTGATGATACAGTTTTCATCTACACTTGTTGTATGGACACTTAATCATGACGAGCCCGGGTTCGAATTCACACGGACGACATGCCGTGTACCAATGAGTTTTTATAACTCTCAGACGGTGAATGAAAACATCGTGAAGAAACCTGCATACGCTGAAGAAGAAATTCTGATAAGATAAGAGAACACTTTATTCATTTAAAACAGTACATATTAACATAAAAATATGTGAGGTCTACTGATCTGCATTGGCCACGCGTGGTGGACTAAAGCCCATACACCCTCATAGAGGGCAGGTCTGCGCCCTTCAGTGTGACGTATACCGGCTGATTTTTAAGTTTTCAAAAAGAATGATGTGAGACGATCCCCCTTAAGTATTTGTGTAGAACTATTAATTTAGCTACCGCAGGTCCCCGTTTGTGGTTGTGTTCTTTGTTGCGGTTAGAAATTGTTGTTGTTGACTGTCTTTTAAATTTTTTTATGAACACTAACAGATTGCTGTCATAAAAATATTGTTTAAGTAGGTAAGTACCTTATTTTATGTCCCATACACGGGACCCCCTCTATTATTATTATTATTTTTCTGTTTTATTAGTTTTTCTCCCTTTTTTAGAGGGGTAGTAACTCAGTTATGCGGGCCTTAACCAAGCATGACTGAGGACGAGATTGTGGACGAAGTGAGGAATTTGCGGGTGATACGGCAGGTGTTGAGGACAACTGCTTTCTGTATTGTGTATTATTATTTTGGTTGTAAGGGCTTGGTCAATGACCAATAGCTACTGCGACCTGAATAGATCTATTGTAGCTGTCACCCTAGACCTAAAGGTCGTTTCCTAGGCCCACGGACTTCATGAACCGTGTTATGCTCTTGGAGGGGAGGTCCCTAATGTCATTAGGTGTTATTACGTATCCACCTAGATGGCGACTCCTGCTGTGAATGAGCACTTCGCATTCGCAGAGGAGGTGTATGGGCGTTTCCTCTGCTTCACAGCAGAATCTGCAGGTGGGTGAATCTACAAGCCCCATTCTGTGTAGATGCTTGTTTAACTTGCAGTTCAGCCCTCTATTATCTAACTCTCTCTAAACTACAGGGGTGAAATTGAAATCGTCGAGTAAGTACGCCTTGCCATTTAGTATGGAACAGCAGATTTTATTACGATTTCAGGTTTAGAAATATTCTGTAGGTATTGTGATCTCTTAAGTTCGATGCGTAGAGACACTTAGTTTAAAAGGATGCCAACGATTTCGAATTTACCCTGTATACAACAAAAATTCTTATTGATTATGCAGCAGTTTCCATACAAAAAAGCGAAAATGTTTTTGCCTCACTAAAATCTTACAGAAATCAATGGCTTCATTGTGAAAGTTGTTCAGTTTGATGGTCTGAAGCACTTCCCAAAACACCCTATAAAAGAGTTCTTAAAAGTGTATTCTTCTTCTACGTCTATCGAGTCGATGGCATGTCATTCAAATCTTTCCAGCCCAGTATTTCGCCACACGGATAGCATTATCGGCAGCGTCCATAAGCTCCGTTCGCGTGCAGGTGTCCGGGCAGGAAGGGCAGGACACAAGATGGGCCATTGTCTGAGGAGAAACACCGCATTCGCACCCAAGGTTCGACCCGTCTGTGTAGCCCCACTTGAACAGATTGTATTTTCTCCGGCCAAGTTGAGTTCGGAGTCTATTTAAGCACCTCCAAATCGGCCTGGGCAGCTCCCGTCCTGGGAGGCTTTCTATGAGAGGATCAAACAGGTCAGGAAGTGTGGTGTCTTCCTGCCAAAGAAAGAGTCTAGCCTGAGAAGCCACATTATGAGAAGTATCTTTATCATCATATCAGCCGATAGACGTCCACTGCTGGACATAGGCCCAAGGATCGCCACAACGACCGATCCTAATAGAATGTAAAGTTAGTGTATAGTTTTTTAGTAATTTGATCATTTACTTACTTACCTAGTTACCTACTGGGAACCGGTCAGTCTAGTTTCCGCATGACCTAGTATCTCTTAGGCTACCTAGTTATTTACCTAGATTATATTTCTGATTTAGTTGAGAATACCTCTGTTGTCCTATAAACACACATAAGTACATGTTAGTTTTATTTAATTTATTTAAAAAGTACAAAAATATAGGGTAAGATTTTGCCCGTGACTTCGTCCCCACACCGGCTCAAATCATCGTAGCGAAATAAAATAATACTTAATCGCTACCTTTTAAACCCAAGAGGTTAAAAAGGTTAAAAAATCGGTGCATTTAGTTTTATGCCTAACATACGAAGAGACAAAACATAATTGTTGTGACACCTAAACATTGAAAATTGATCAGCAAATCGGTACTTTTTCTTGTTTTTTGTTTTGACCCATGTTCGTTAGGGAAATTAGTTTAGTTTCATTATCTGAAAACACCATTATAATTTTACTGATATTTTAAAAAATTTGGTGTATAAATTAAAAACAAACCAACTACCTATTTCGTAATCCTATTTCATCTTTAGTTTTAAGATGATTTATGAGTTTTTAGATTTTAAAATTAATTTTAGTATCAATTTATTGTTAAACCTTTTGGTGGTCCTAAAACCCGGATAGACCAGCCAGTTTGGCCGGATATTTGGGTAAAAAGGCCGGACACCGGGCACCCTTAATTATTGAGGATTTTTCGTTTAGTATTGGTACGACAACAAAATATTTATGCGAAACCAGGCTTTTTTGATCATTTATCATAAAATCTTCTTAAATTCTAATGAAACAACGCAATGGAAAACAAAATTAAACAAAACAATACCACTTCACTAATTAATAAACTTTGAAGTAATTGAAACAAAAATAATAAAATTTTTTGGTGGCTAGATACCTGCTTTAAAAGCTCAGCTTCCTTCAAAATAGATTAGTCTGGTCAATTGTCAAAAGCCTAACAAAAGCCGGACAGGCCGGATACCGTCTAATTTGCCCGGACACACATCCAAAAAGCCTAACTATGTCCGGCTTTATCCGGACGCCTGGCAACGCTATTAATACTTGACTTACATTCACCCCTTAAAAGGATCGGGATTGTTATCGGAAATTAAAAATTACTGATTGTGACTACCCTTGAAGTTATAAAAAAACCAATCACTAGTAAAATAATTATGACAAAAAACAAAATAAATAAATACCTTGTACAATCAGCTTACAATGTTCTTCCTGAATAAAACTCTAGGTCAGGGGTTGGTAACCTTTTTGGGACTATACTTTCAAAGGACAACCGCCGCTGTCCCTTGAAAAAATACCTTAAAATGTATAGAAGTTTTGACTGAAGTCAAATGTGTACAAATAAATTATGAGGTTTTATAAAAACGACTCAGATAGGTAGTATCATTTATTTTTATTTAACGAGTTATTTAATCATTTATTATTAATAAATTATAAAAAAGCAGCAACCCCAACATGGCTGTCAATGTTGTTTAGTATGAGGAGGTAGGAGGTGTTGCAAGCACAATGTTTTTTTTATATAAAAATGATTAAGGCTGGGTATTAGTAGAACAAGCCTCTCTTTCTAACAAGCAAACTTTCGCAATTCGCCATCCCGCTTCAATTGAAAGCAAGATCGCAAAAAAACACATTTTTCATCAATATCTCTTCTCTTGGGTGTTTGGGGAAAAATCCATCGGGTAGAAGCCCTGCTATAATTATTTACCTTTCAAATGATGGTATATTCAGAAGAAATGATGTAGGGTGATTCTTGTAAAACTGGTTATAAATCTGAAATCGAGCTTACTTTGCTCCTCTTTTCTATCGAGAAAATTTAATAGAATCGTGTTTTCAACGGTTAGATGCCCTGCAGAAAGAACGTATCTACACTGTTATGTAAACTATATATATTAAATGTAATAATTTGGTTATCAAAAATCGGTTCGAAAACAGACAAAATAGGTATGACCCTCTCTTAAAACTAATAAATCATTATAAAATAAACTAATGCCTGCAGTTAGTTTCTAGTGTTCCATAGTCCATAATAAAAATAGAAGGACGGTTATACATTTTTGGGTATTATGTGCCAGATGTCCTTTCAAAAAGAGGAGGGATTTTCATTTGCAGTTTAGTATGGAACAGCCGTTTTTTTTTTGCAATTTCAAGTTTGCTCCCATAGTAAACATTTTTCAGTTGGATGGTCTGAACCACCCCCGAAGATATTATGTGAAGTGTTTATTAAATAACTCGGTATACGTACCAGTTTTTAGCATCATCATGAGCTTTTAAACAAAAAAAGTTTAATTAAAAACGGTCCAGCAGTTTTTGCGTGATGTTCAAACAAACAAACCGACAAAAGATCGAAAAAACGGTGATTTGGAGTCGGGGACACCTAACCTAAACCATTGTAACCTTTTTTTGTAAATATCTTCAATGTACAGACACATTTATTACTGTTTTATAAGTGTTGATAAATATTGATATAATATCGTGATATTAGAGGTTACCTTGAGGTTAACCATTAACCCCGATACAAAACATTTGAAATCACTCTGTTATGTTAATTTAATCTCTATCGCAAGGAAGTAAAGCACACAAATACGAGCACACACAATTGATCTGATTCATATTATTGCATCAAGTGCACATGCACTCCCTTTGTTATGCTATTTACGTTCTACGAGTATACAGGGTGAAATTGATATCATTAGCATCCTTTTAAACTAAGAGTCTACCCATCAAACTGAACAACTTTTACTATGGGAGCAAACCGATCGGAGCAACTAAAAAATCAGCTGTCCCATACTAAACTGCAATGCCTACTCGACTTAAATGTATGCAACAGCTGATTTTTTTTTTTGCTCCGATCTGTTTGCTCCCATAGTAAAAGTTGTTCAGTTTGATGGGTAGACTCTTAGATTAAAAGGATGCCAATGATATCAATTTCACCCTGTATAATTCACTTGTTGATATTACTCTCATATTGCAAGAGATTTGTTTCAATTTGGACCTTATCACGGTGAAGTAAGGTGTTTAGAGGGTTCATTGGTTAGTTAACCGACTGAAATGATTTTTATTGTTACTTGTATGTGCAAACTTTTAAAAGGCTTCTTCAAAAAGGTATAAGCTCTTTAGCGATAATTTTTATAATATCTATTCATAAAAATATCTGTGTTGTGTTTGTCTTTGTTATATTTTTTATTATTCAATTTGACGATCATGTTATGAATGGACATTTTATGAAAACTATTTATGTATGAATGTGACATGTTATAATATAAAAATAAATGAATCTAATCTAATCTATTTCCTCTATCCTAATGTTGGAGGAAATAGCTTTTTAGCGATACGACCGCCTGAATTGTACAGTCGCCATCAGAGGGTCTACCCGCACATTCGATTCAAACTTTTGCGTGAATGTTTTCGTTCCAATTTCAACTCTATTACAATGAAGTGCGGACCGAAACAGTGGCGATTTAGTGAAGATCGAAAGTCCGGGTAAGGGGGCTGATATATCGTAGCATACAAGGTATCCAAATATTTCTGAGCAGTGCTAATTTTCATTAAATTATTTACAGTAAATGTTACCAATTATATCTAAACGTGTATTTTGTCATAAATATGTGAACAGCGAATTTTCAATAATTTCTTTACAATGTTATTTAACATTAACATGTAAAACGACGGAGTAAGGTTTTTGTCCGAAATTGTTCAGATGTTTATGGCCACCATGACTGCGTCGATATATTTGATGTTCTCGGCGTTCCTATATTTTTGATTGACTATGTATGAGTAAAGAAATTATTGAAAATTAGAACTGCTTAGAAATATTTGACCACCTTGTTTACTACGATATATCTGCTCGTGACTGTACCATAATCAGTTTTGTCTCCTTTTTGTGTAATTTATTCTTTTGTTTGGTGTGAATAAAGTGAATTTCATTCATTCAAGAAAGTAAAAAAAACGACTTACCTACTTCTTTATTTCGATATTCTTAAAAGTGGATTTTTGTAGTAAATTGGAGTAGCACTTTGTAGCACATTTCCTCCATTTTCTTTTCTGGTTTTCAATTAGATACCTTCTTACCTACCTATATGAATGTTTATGTACAATTTCCTTTTCAAGCAAGAGGCACTTAACTTTCTAGAACAACTAGAAAATTTTCTAGTAAATATTGTAGACTTGTAGTTTGTAGTGCTAAACCCGTACATTTAGCACCTTTCTATGAAAGTCAATGACACTAGCTGTCTCACTCTAGTCATCTAGTGTTTACCGTAGGACAAGGACTTTGTGTGTTTATTTAGAACTCTTGTAGTTGTATCTCAGATCAAAACATACGACTGTGTTCCTTTTTAAAGTGATCATAGGCGTTGTTACAAAGACGAACTATTTTTTTAGGGGTTAGTATGAAAAGTTACCGAAAACGAGAATATACCGGGTGAAATTGATATCATTAGCAGCACAAAAATCAGCTGTTGCATACATTTGAGTCGAGTAGGCATTGCAGTTTAGTATGGAACAGCAGATTTTTTTGTTGCTCCGATCGGTTTGCTCCCATAGTAAAATTTGTTCAGTTTGATGTGTAGACTCCTTGGAAGGTAGACTCTTTGTTTAAAATGATGCTAATGATATCAATTTCACTTTTATTATATCATCATCAACAGCCGGTAGACGTCCACAGATGGACCGACGGACTGGATAGGCCTCCCACAAGGATCGCCACAACGATCGGTCTTGCGCTGCCCTCATCCAACGGGTGCCCGCCGCCTTCACCAGGTCGTGTCGGTCCACCGTGAGCCTACTCACGGTGCTCTTTCCGGTACGCGGTCGCCACTCTAGAACTCTTCGGCCCCATCGGCCATCGAGTAATTAAACGTCTTGGTGGTCTAGTGGCGAGTAACCATGCCTGTCGTCGTGCAGGAGGCGACGGTTCTATCCATTCCAGGGAGACTCGTACCAATGAGTTTTTCGGAATTTATGTACTACGAGCTTTTACCCACGACTTCGTCCGCATAAATTATATACCAGATTTTAAGTCAGATGATAAGCTATCAAACAAAAAAAGTTTCATCAAAATCGGTTCAGTAGTTTTTGCGTGATACTTGAACAAACAAACACCCAAACGAACAAACAAACAAACAAACAAATAAACAAACAAACAAACAAACAGACACACAAAAAATCCAAAAATTGGTGATTTGCAATCACAGGGACACCTAAAAACCATGTCGTAATTTTTTTTTCTAAATATCTTCAATGTACAGACACATTTCTGTTACAGTTTTATAATAGTTTAGATTTGTAGTTTGGCTTTTCGGTGAAGGAAAACATCGTGAAGAAACCTGCATGCTTCAATATTGAGGCATGTATTGTTGTACCCACTGTCCATTATAAGTGGCGACGGTTTCAAAGTAACACTGGACAGAGTTTATTTACTACTAAATGAAACGTGAATGTTTTCAGAATATCTGTGACTGCCTCCTCGGAGAATATAGTCGTGAGCATATGCTATGCTAATGTAAGCTTTGCAAAATCAACAGTTTTCCTTGGCTCAAAGCGCCTCAAAGATTCTCAAGTCAATATTATTACTCTATCATTATTCATGTGTCAGTGTGTTAAGCACACATTGAATCGTTTATGCAATCCATACAAACAGTACTTTATAGCTTGCTTTGATTGGCTCTTGCTGTACAATTGATTGAATTACGATTATGTTTATTGGTTGTATCCATTACTCTATTTTATACAAGAGTTTTGTTTCGTGAGCACTAAGTATATTCGACATAATGAGCGTTTATCTTTATCATCATCCCACTGGCGGACTAAGGGGGGGGGGGGGGGGGGGGCGGAGGGGCGGTCCGCCCCGGGCCCCCAGTCCTTGGGGGCCTCCGAATCTCGAGAAGAGAATCCCTTTTTAATCAAATCCAAGATAATGGCGTTTGTATAGTAAGTAAAGACAGTTTGGAGTTGGAGGCCCGGGTCTCAGGATGCCAGAACAGGTTCTGGGACTGCAGTTTGAAGTTGGAGGCCCCGTACGTTAGTCATTGAAAGTCAAAGAAAGAAATAGAGTCAAAAATATTACGAATTTGCGAGCTCGCTTCGCTCACTCAATCTTTTTCAAGTTGTTATGCAGTTAGCATAATTATGAGTTCGCTTCGCTCGCTCAGGAGGCCCGGGCCTCCGGTACTGGGACTGCAGTTTGAAATCGTTAGTCATTGAAAGTCAAAGAAGGAAATAGAGTCCAATATATTGCGAATTTGCGAGCTCGCTCACTCGCTCAATCTTTTTCAAGTTGTTATGCAGTTAGCATAATTATGAGCTCGCTTCTTGAAAAGTCAATGTGGTTGGAATCAGAATGTATTTCGAAAATTTGAGCTTGCTTTGCTCGCTTGACTTTTTTGAGCTTTCTGTACTTTGAGACAGAGTTCTTGCTACAGCCCAGTCATAATTATAGAACTCTATTCGTTCGCTCCGGTTTTATTTTATACACGAATATACGACTCTATTTCAAGATGAGCTCTACAATAGAGTTATTATAAGCATAAGCTCATTTCAGCTATTTGTTTACATCAATCGCCTCGATTTCGGCATGAGCTGAAAAAATCGAGTTATAATGAAGAAAAATCTCGAGCTCGCTTCGCTTGTTCCAGAATTCAGTGAAATCTCGAGCTCGCTTCGCTCGCTCTAGGTTTTGGATGGTATGTCTTTTTCTTTTCATAGTAGTATCTTGAGCTTACTTTATTCGTTCCAGATTTTAGGTCGTAAAAAAACTCTAGCTCGCTACGCTCACTCCAGGATTTAAATCTTATTCCACTGATCTCATTATATTGCAGTAAAATCCCGAACTCACTTAGCCTCGCTCGCTCCAGAATTCAGTGAAATCTCGAGCTCGCTACGCTCGCTCTAGGTTTTCTGTCCGATATATTTTCATATTGCTTTAAAATCTCGACTTTAATTTGCTTGCTCTAGATTTTACATTGTACGAATCTCGGGCTCGCTTCGCTCGCTCCATATTGTAGGACCTGGATTTCCCTGGGACAAAATACATGCTACCTACAAGTTTTTGCCACGGCTCGAAAGAATTGTAGATATCAATTTCTGGAAAGACCGGGGGGCCTCATTTAGTTTTGCCGCCCCGGGCCTCCGACGGGCTTAGTCCGCCACTGCATCATCCTTACGAGAATTTACGATTTTAAAGTAAACGCGGGTGGCGGGAACTAACTACCCATGGCCTTGTCTTGTGTTATGTTTTTAGTTTTACCAATAATTTGGGTAATTCCTTAGTCCATAAAGAATTAACTTATTTGTTTTATTATATTTACTGTTGTCTGTGTGAATCGAATAAATATTATCGTATGAAAACTTTAAAGTCTCATCTTCTGATCGATAATTGCAACCATGCACGAATGATTTAAATACACACATACATAAACTCACGACCATAATCCGTTTCAGGGTGGTCAGAAACATTGCTACAAATAACATCTGTCTTGCTTGCAACGTTGAAGCAAAGCTCACACCTTTAGCATATTAGGCTTCAAAATGAAATGAGGTCACAAATTATTTGCCTTCCATTATTGGTGTGTAAACAGTGTTGCCAGCCGGATCTTGTCAAAAGTAACCGGAAATAGATAAAAAAGTAACCTTTTGGTATGAAAAGTAACCTTTCATATTTTTTTCCTATTCTATGTAAAAAATTGATGGACAGATATTGGTTGTATTAACTTCCGGAATAATAAACATTAGTAGCGTTTTCCATTTTAAATTGCATTTTTCATCCGATCGATTGATCGAGCGAGTAAGTGAGAAAACTACAGTCTCAGATTTAGTATACATTAGTCCGAGAGAGAAAAACGTGTTTTTAGGAGTTGCTCTCCCTACGTTAGGAACGTTTTGCGATATAAAATATGAAAAAGCGTCCCATTTCATGGAAAAATAAGAATTATAAAATTGATTATACAAATTCCGAAAAATCACCCAAAAGTAACCTTTCGAATCATGTAACCTAAAAGTAGCCTGACGGAGCTAAAAATCACCTAAAAGGTTACAAAAGTAACCTTCTGGCAACACTGGTATAAATATGCACCGCATTCGTCAGCCGATTAAGCTACCTATGTTGGCCTAGAATGCCATCCCCGACAAAACGAGAAAAAGTTTAGATGTGCCTCTGTCTCTCTCTTACTTTACGCATACCAAAATGCGCGTATTCTCGCTTTGTCGTTCGTAGCTCTAAAAAAAATAAAAAAGAAAGCCCCCCCCTACTGCAAACTTTGAAGGTGAGTCGGTGCGAAGGCACTTACGGAGCTGCAGGTACCATCAGCCCGTTTTATCAAGGGATAGGATCAGTGGTATTTCCCTGAAAGCTTGAGGACATTTGGGGTCATTTGCCGAAACCAGTAAGCGAACCTCTCCTAGTGTCGTAGGTATAATATATCAAGGGATAGGCTCAGTTTATCGAGCGTTTTGCCATTAATGTGTCATTGCCCTAAGGCTGGAGGACATTTGGGTCATTTACCGAAACCAGTAACCGAACCTCTCAGTGACGTAAGTCACGTAAGGTACCATCAGGTCGTTTTATCTTATCTAAGGTCAGGTTATCGAGCTTTTTGCCATAAATGTAGTATTTATTGCCCTGGAGGCTGGAGGACATATGGGTCATTTGCCGAAACCAGTACGCTAAACTCTCCTAGTATCGTAGGTATAGTTTATCTACCATCTTAGTCCGTTTTATCAAGGGATAGGCTCGGTTTATCGAGCTTTTTGCCATTAGTGTGTCATTGCCCTGAGGCTCGAGGACATTTGGGTCATTTGCCAAAACCAGTAAGCGAATCTCTTAGTAACGTGAGGTAACATCAGGCCATTTTATCTTATCTAAGGTAAGTTTATCGAGATTTTCGTCATTAACTTGGTATTGCCCTGGAGGCTGGAGGACATTTGGGTCATATGCCGAAAGCAGTAAGCACACCTCTCCTTGTGACGTACGGTACCATCGGGCCGTTTTATCAAGGGATAGGATCAGGTTATCGGGCTTTTTGCCATTAGTGTGGCATTGCCCCAGAGGCTTGAGGATATTTGGGTCATTTGCCAAACCAGTACGCGATCCAACCCTAGCATCAGCAACGTGCTGTATACCCGATAGGTCCCTCGTCCAGCACACCCTGGGCAATCGATCTCAAAGCCATTGATCGGTCCATCTTCGTACATAGGTCATATTCCTTCATGACGTTCAGTCCCTCGCCCTCTACATCCAGTTGGAACCCGCGTGGCGTGTCTAATATCATCCCCATCGTGACCCATCTGTGGTGTTAGCCCCTAAATCTGGTTGTCAATTCTCTTCAACACTCGACTCGATAGAAAAACATTTCGCTGTGGATTCCTAAAAAGAGATCATCAATAGACGATTTATTTTTAAATTATGTAGATCAAGAAGGCCCTTGCCCTGGTTTTACCAAATAGTTGAAAACCTGTATTTAATCGTCTCATTCGGTTCTATTTTTGGCTAAGTAGGTATATAAAACACCTTTGACACGTCCAAACATATCTTTGCCTATTAATAATTATGTCCTTATCGGGATGGTCGGTATTCGGAAAATTTGATGTTGACTTGACTTTTTTTAAGCGTGAAGTTAAAAATCGTCATGCGTGCTCGTTTTGACATGCGTAAAGAAAGTAACAAATACAGAGGCAAATCTAGATTTTTCTTGTATTTTTGGGGACGGCATGCTAGGTTCACTGGTGGTGAACCTTGCTACATCTGAACGTTTAAAAAGACTTCGTACTAAAACGGTAAATGTGAACATCTTGAATATATATTTGTGTGTATGTATGTATAATTTACTCTATAATATGTATATGTAGACAGGTACACAGGTACCATAGTGCACCACCGTAGCATTTGTCTCTGTAAATAGTTCTTCCATCCAATGGTTGTCTGGAAGAATTTTTTTGTGATAAGACCAGAATAAGAAGGGTACAAAGGGCGTACCCTTCTTATTCTTGTTGTAATAACCCAGTAAAATTAAGCTGAAATATACCAATCAGGAGAAGTAATTTCCGGAGTTCTGAAACTTTTTTTAAACGTTCCTTTGGTACGTAATATTGAAGAAAAAAAAAGTCCTGGTGAGGGGGGGCTCTAAAGGTGACTTTTTTCAGTTTTTCGCTTATTTCTTGAAATCTGAAAGTCGTATCGAAATATTTTGTATAAACAAATTAAACCTAACAAAATTTCCTACAAAACAAGTAGTATGCATTTTTGTCATAGGACTTAACCTTTGAGGGCTACGGGGCCGAGAAAGTAACGGAATTTCAAAAATTATGAAATTTGTATGGCGACCCTCATGAAAGTTAAAGATAAAATCAAAATGATTTCATATTCTTAATCAGCAGCCCCGAAAACCCCCAGATACAAATTTTCAGTCGGTTCGGGGAACCCTTAAAGACTGCATTGGCGTTTGAAATTTCCATTGGAGCCATCTTGGATATCGCAATTTTCGCATTTGTTCGAGGTCCATAACCCTATCTGTCATAGTTTCCGCGGGCTGTTGACCTCATCCATCAGGAGTCGACTTTCTGAGGAAGTCGAAATATTAATTTTTTCGCCAGGGCATCCTTATGATGATCCCTAAAATAATTTTACTTTGCGTTGAATGGGGGAAACCCGGTGAACAATTATACGGGTATTTTTCTAATATCTATGTGGGGGGGGGGGGGAGGTGGGGGTCAACCAGATACCTCCAACTGATCTCCGGGTTCCCCTTACGGTACAAGGTTGACATTTGGGGATCATCATATGGATGCCTTGGTGATACAGGGAAAACTTTGACTTCCTCGGAAGGTCGACTCCTGATGGATGAGGTCAACGGCCCGCGGAAACTATGACAGATAGGGTTATGGACCTCGAACAAATGTCATAGAGGACCCTGGTCAGATTTGGTTGCCGGTGAAAAAAATCCAAAATTGCGATATCCAACATGGCTCCAATGGAAATTTCAAACGCCAATGCAGCCTTTAAGGGTTCCCTGAACCGACTGAAAATTTGTATCTGGGGGTTTTCGGGGCTGGTGATTAAGAATATGAAATCATTTTGTTTTTATCTTTAACTTTCATGAGGGTCGCCATACAAATTTCATAATTTTTGAAATTCCGTTACTTTCTCGGCCCCTTAGCCCTCAAAGGTTAAGTCCTATGACAAAAATGCATACCACTTGTTTTGTAGGAAATTTTGTTAGGTTTAATTTGTCCATACAAAATATTTCGATACGACTTTCAGATTTCAAGAAATAAGCGAATAACTGAAAAAAGTCACCTTTAGAGCCCCCCCCTTCCTCGAGCTCACCCCCCCCCCCCCCCTCACCAGGACTTTTTTTTTTCTTCAATATTACGTACCAAAGGAACGTTTAAAAAAAGTTCCAAAACTCCGGAAATTATTTCTTCTGATTTATCTAATTTTACTGGGTTATAAATTGTATTTGTATTTTCTTGGTGTGCAAAGAAAGAATATTTATCTTATCTTATCTTATCTTGAGGAAACCTGAAGAACCCTGAAACCCTGAAGAAGAAATTCTGATCCGTATATATGACGTAAACCCAATGAGTTTTTCTAACTTATGTACGCATTATCGACACGATATAAAGGTGAAGGAAAACATCGCGAGGAAACCTGCATGCGTAGAAGAAGAAATTCTGATGCGTATGTGAAGTCTACCACTCCGCATTGGGCACGCGTGGTGGACTAATTCCTCCCTTCATGAGGGGTTAGAAGTGCAAAGTAGGCGTGGAACGCGTGCCACACGGTTATGCAATAAAATTAGCATAACACCATAAGGCTCGCGGCGTGGTGCGAGCGAGAGGTCATAAGTAGTTGCGTGAGTGGGAAGACAAGTGGCGACAGTCGTCTCCGAAGCAAAAGCGCTACTTTGCATTTCTAACCCCTCTTATAATGTTCTGTGGTATCCACCCACCGCAGGGCCCGTGGGAAGTGTAAGACGGACTGGTGATGAATTACAGGAAGTATGTGAGCACTCTAAAGGTAAATACGATCGCCAATATGTGTAGTACGTTCTAAAGTCAAGCTACTCGTACCTACGGAAGCATTGCAAAATGTTTGCCCATTAGGGCAAGTATGCAATAAGCCCTTGGCAGTTTCTTAACTTGATAAATTATTCAGTAGTTCGAATTCAGGTAGACTTCCGAACTGGTCTAGTCTAGGTTAGGTGTCGAAATGCTTCCGAACGGGTACTGGAATTAAACTCTAACTACGGATTATTAATTTGTTGCAATATCGCTTTAATTATGAAAGTCAAGTCGATTCAGGCTGGCTGTCCAGGTGGATGAACTATGTAACGATGCGTAGCTAAGCTTAGCTATGTAGTTTTTTTTTGTTAACAATGGGTTTGTTCTTGACCTCAATCCAGTCCTCAGGACGAAGATGGGGTCGAAGATGTAGCGAGCTTACCCAGAAGATGCCTATTCACTCATACTTTAAAGGAATTCGGGTTGTAAGTGCTTGGAAATACTGACGCAGGTAAGGCATTCCACTCCTTGGCTGTGCGCATTATAAAAGATTTAGAAAGGTGCTTGTTGCAGATATGTGGGATGTCAACCAAGAAGGGGTGATATCCCGCGGTGCGTCTGGAAGTCCGATAGTAGAAAGGGGAAGGTGGGATGAGCTCATGCAGCTCTTGGGCACACTCACCGAAGTACAATCTGTAGAAGACCGATAAGCAGGCCACTCTGCGGCGGTGGGCTAGGCTATGAAGCTTGGTCTCCACCAGCTTACTGTCGCCAATGAGCATCCATCCTGGCTCTGCGTTCAACCGAGTCGAGTGCGGCAAGTTGATACTTGGCTGAGCCATCCCACAGGTGGCAGCAGTACTCCATACATGATAATAATAATAATAATAACCCCGCGGGGGCAGCTTGTGGCGAGCTGACGGTGAGTGGCGACACCGCGGACCCCTATCCAGGGGGACCATACAGACATGCGCTTACACACACACACACACCCACACACACACCCCCACACCCACACATACAGTAACACACCCCCCTACCTCTGGCTTGCCTTAATTGGCCGTCCAGAGTGGAATCGCAAGAGCAGAACCTATGCTCCAGGTTGGAAGTGTATTGCACGTAATGGCGTAATAACGGGGAAACCCGCTCACGGGGGTAAACCCCGCGATGGTGAAACCGGAGCCGCACCTCTCGACAACCTTCAGCCGCTCAATGAGATGTTGCCCCATTGTCGCACTTTGTGCGTGCGGCCGTTTTATGGGGCCCACTCGACGAGTCGGCGAGTCACCGCCTGCCCTATTTACAATTTTGAGACTAGTTGTCATGGCAGGCGTCCGTTAGTCTCCTCCCATAGCCCATTATCCATCCATCCAACTTTTCATTGAAAAACGATGAAAAATATTGTAGCTGTAATCACTGTTCCATTCCAATACAAATATACATTATAAAATAAAATAAAAAATAAAAAAAAAATAAGCCTTTATTGCTGTTTTACATTGTTTCCTTATATTCTAATACATGCATAAATATAAATCATTGACGATCGGTGCACTTTAATTTATAGAAACAGCTTGTCCTTCGACAAAGGCCTCCTCTAAAGTCTTCCACATTTCTCTATCTCTTGCCACTCTCATCCATTCTGGACCGGCAACTCTTTTAATGTCATCTTCCCAACGCTTCGTTTGTCGTCCTCTACTCCTTTTGCCATCCCTTGGGTACCATTCTGTTATAATTTTTGTCCACTTCTCTTTTTCCTCTCTTAACATATGTCCTGTCCATCGCCATTTCAGTGTTTTACATACTGTTAATGCATTTTTAAATTTAGTAATACTTTTTATATCCTTTAATCTTACTTTGTCTCTTCTCTTGACTCCAACTACACTTCTCTCCATACTGTTTTGACAGACATTTATTTTATTCATTAATTGATCCGTTAATGCCCATGTTTGACAACCATAGGTTAAGCATGGCAGAATGCACATGTTGTAAACTTTCCTTTTTTCCTTAATTGCCATGTCCTTGTTTTTCATAACTTCACTAAGGGACCAAAACCTCTTCCAAGTGTTAGCTATTCTTCTATCAATTTCTTTATGCATAGTATCGGTTGCAGATATTAACTGTCCTAGGTAAATATACTCTTCTACGTATTCTATTTGCTTCTTATTCACTGTGATGTTATATGTCTGTGAGGCATTAGTCATAATTTTGGTCTTACTTGTGTTCATTGACAGCCCTGCTTTCGCACTTTGATCTGATAATTGTTGTAGCATTTGCTCTAGCCTTTCTGGGCACTCAGAAAACAGGATCAGATCGTCTGCAAAGCGTAAATGATGTAGGTTTTCACCGTTTATATTGAGTCCGTTTTTATCCCATTGTAAATTCCTGAATATCATTTCCAGAACCGCTGAAAATATCTTAGGTGAGATAGGGTCACCTTGTCGGACTCCTCTCTCTATAGGAAATTCCACCCCTGTTGTTTCCAGCCTGACTTGTGCGGTACTTCTCAAATAGATGTTCTTAAGTATTTGTATATATTTTCCTTGTATTCCCTGTCTATGTAGTGCTTCCCATATATATTCATGTTCCAAAGAATCGAAGGCCTTATTAAAATCGACGAATCCCAAATAATATGTTTTGTTATATTCTTTGTATTTTTGTAGAACTTGTCTAAGGGCATGTATATGATCTACGGTCGAATGTTTGCTACGGAAACCCGCCTGTTCTTTTGGTTGGTTTTCGTCGAGTAGAGATGTGATTCGAGACAATATTATCTTGGAAAAAACTTTATAGATATTAGACATCAAACTAATTGGTCGATAGTTACCAATTTCTCCTTTATCTCCCTTTTTATGTAACAATATTATTATAGATTTGGTCCAGTCAGCGGGAATATTTTCGGTTTCTATAATTTCGTTAAATATGTCCGTTAGTATGGGAGCAATCGCTGGTATAGTCGACTTTAGTAGTTCATTAGTTATTTGATCGGTTCCAGGAGTTTTGTCCCCTTTTTGTGTGTTAATGGCTCTTATTGTTTCTTCCTTTAGTATTTGCGGTATTGACTCTGAATCTATTCTGTTGTTTTCCTTTAAAGCTACTTTAGGGTTCTTACTTTGGTACAGGTTTCGATAATAGTCTGTAGCTACTTTAAGTATTTCTGGTCTTTTGCTTGTGGTGTTTCCATCTTTAGTCTTCACATTTGGCATCCAATCTTTTTTCATATTCAGTTCCTTAATAGCCTTTTTTATTCCACCGGTTCTTTCAATATGTCTTTTCAGTGTATCTTGTCTCTTTAGTTTATTATCTTTTCTAATATGTTCATTTATCTTTTTACTAATTTCGGCTATTTTGAATCGATCAACTTTATTTTCCTTTCTATGTAATAGTTCTTTCCTTTCCTGGAGCAGCTGTAGTGTCTCGTTAGAAACTGCCCTTTTGTTTTCTTTATTTGCTTTTCTTGTTTCTGTTTTTAATAAGTTTAGAAATGTTTCATATTTTTCCTGAATTTGTGTGCTTTTTCCCTCGTCTTTTTCTATTAAAGCTTTTAAGTTAGTTGCAAGCTTGTCGCTATTGCCGGTACAAACAAGGGCTGAGCTGTCGCTATGAAATCTTCTGTTTCTCTTTATGTGCTCGCCTGTCAGTTTAGCACGAACCATTTTGTGGTCTGAATGGAAGTTAAGATTATGTATTGTTGATACATCTTTAAAGGTTTTGGCTTTATTTGACATGATAAAATCAATTTCATTTTTATGAAGTCCGTTTGGGGAAATCCATGTCCACTTCTTCGTTTCCTTTTTCCTGTAAAAACTATTAAGAATTCTGAGGTTGTTTTCTAAAGCGAAGTTTACTAATCTGGCCCCATTTTTACTTCTTTTTCCATGTCCGTATTTACCTACAGTATATTCTTCTCCTCCATTATTACATTTTCCTATTTGTCCATTAAAATCACCCATTACTATAATGTTTTTATGTGAATTTTGAATAGTGGTTTGTAAATCTTCATAGAATTTGTCGATTTTTGCTATATCTTCTTTCTTGTCCGATTCGATTGGTGAGTATGCTTGAATGATAGACCATTTTTCCTCTTTATTTAAAGGCAGCGTTATGTTCAAGATTGTTATTCTTTCGGAGATTCCTTTGATTTCTTCTATTCTGTGTGCAAGTCTCTTTTTAATTAAAAATCCCACACCATATAGTCCTGGTGTTTCACCTTTATAGTGTAAGATATAATTTCCATGGTCTTCTATCCCTTCTCCATATCTTCTCATTTCACTAATTCCTATAATATCCCATTTTATTTCTGCAATGGCTAATTCGAGTTCAAGGAGTTTCTCAGGAGTTCGTAGTGTTCTTGCGTTAAAAGTGGCTATGTGTATATCTGAAGTACATTTGACTTTCTTTAGAGGGTCGTGGTCTTTTTCCCCCACGAGGACCAGTCGGCTTGGGGGAGGGTGTTTTGTTTCTGTTGGTTTCTTTTCATGCTTCTTTTTTATTTGTTTTTTCCGATCGCCGGTATATAGTTGCTACTGTTTCTTGCCCGTTGGGCCGGTTGAAAACGAGTGAGAACGACCTCGCAACATATCAAACGCATTTGTTCTGTTATTCTTAGATGGGGTTAAAGTCTGTTGCTTCCATGGTTGTGGATTGGTTTGCGGGGAGGTAGATATTTCCCTTTTCCTTTTATCCTTAGCGTTTGTTCGTTCCTTGACTATGAGCTTATCATAATTTATATAGGCGATGTTTTCTTTGTTTCTTTCTTCAATTAACTTTGGTTGTAATGCCTTTCTCTTTTCTAAAATTTCTTTCGAGTAGTCTTCCGCGACAAACAACTCCTTCAATTTCTTTTTGTTTCTCATAATTTCACTCTTTTTCCATCCGCCAACTAAGGAAAGGCGCGTAGGCCTCGGTTTCTCACTTTTAGTCGTGTTTCCAATACGATGGATTTTATTAACTTCCCAGTCTTCTATGGTTATGCCTAATTCGTTTGAAAAAATTTCCTTTATATTTTCAAGTAATTCCCATGTAGACTTCTCCTCTTCTTTCAATCCGTACATTATTATATTATTGCTTTTCTTGTCTCTCTCCAGAAATTCTATCTTCTTTTCCAAGCTTTCCACTTTTAGTTTCAGTTTTTTATTTTCTTCTAATACGGGTTTCAACTTTTCCTCCATTCTATCCAATATAGTATTAGTTAGTTGCACTGTTTGATTTTCCATCTCATTTTTCATTTTGTCAAACAAAAGTTGAAATTGTGCATCCATGTTTCATACGTTTAATGGAACGTAATATTATTTTATTTTCTTTACTGGCAACACTATGATGGTGACACTGACAGTTGTGTTGTTGACAATGACTAGTGACAACTTTCTACAATTATATTAGTCTATGGATAGTGAATTCTAACCTCAAATAATTTCTTCGGTTTTATTCCTCTCAATTCCCGTGGAATCCAACAAGTATACGATAACTATTATTTCCAACGCTCAGTCTCACTTAGTTTCTTGTCTGGATACGCTTTTATTACGGAAATGGTGGCTTTTATCTATTTATTTTGTGTCTTGTTTCGGAGTAGCAATACAGTGATGTTTACGATACGGGTACCGGAACCGGAAAAAATATACATTATAATATATATACATTATAAGGGGGGGATAAATCCCACCTATCCCCCATGGAAGACCCAAAAAAAAAAACTTTTTTAGGGTTCCGTAGTACCCAAAGGGTGAAAACGGGACCCTATTACTAAGCCTACGTTGTCCGTCCGTCCGTTTGTCTTTCCTACCTATTAGGGCTGTAACTTTTGAACCGAAAGAGCTAGATAGTGGACATTTTCAAAGAATGTGCGTTATTACGGCGTATTTATGAACAAATAATAAAAATGTCAAAAAGTTAAAAATTAAGGGGGGTCCTCATACAAGGAACTAGTTTTTAATTTTTTATCAACGTTTTTTCTTCTCGTTCTATGGTGAAAATGGTAATGGCGTCTATCTTAGTGTGATTATAGAGCAAACTCTACAGTATAACAACAAATAATAAAATCCGGCCAAGTGTGAGTCGGTCTCATGATAAAGGTCCAACAGTACAGAGTAAAAACAAATTTTTTTTTTACCCTAAAATGTTGTGGTGGTATGGTACGGAACCCTCGGCCTCGGTGCGCGAGGAGCCCGACTCGCACTTGACCGATTTTATTTACAAGTTTTTCCGGGTTATTGCCCCCTTAGTACTTGTATACAGGGTGAAATTGATATCATTAGCATCCTTTTAAACTAAAAGTCTACCGATCGAACTGAACAACTTTTCCTATGGCAGCAAATCGATCGGAGCAAAAAGAAAATCTGCTGTTGCATACATTTGAGTCGCGAACTCGCGCGTCGATATTGCAGTTTAGTATGGAACAGCAGATTTTTTTTATTTGCTCCGATCGATTTGCTCCCATAGTAAAAGTTGTTCAGTTTGATGGGTAGACTCTTAGTTTAAAAGGATGCTAATGATATCAATTTCACCCTGTATATCTTGCAACTGCCACTACTTACTAGTTTACTACCAATCAATACAATCGGACATCAGAGATCCTGACTTTTGGCACAAAAAATAAAATAATCTTCTGGTTCTTTTTTGTTGCGACCTACATTGTGCTTTTCACTTGATATCCCCCCAGAAAAAGCTCTGTTTCCTATGCCTTATTTCAAAATATCTTGTTTACTAACTCCTCAAACGTTGACACGTTGTCCTATTGCCAAAGACTACCCATAGCAAGCTTTAGCAACAAGCACCTGAGATCGTTCCACGCCTCGCTCGCACCATACCTACCTCTTAAATGAACCTTGATATTTCTAACTTTGTTATTGGCTTGTTTGAACGTTATTGGTTTTATTGGTGATGCATTAAGAAGGTATCGAGCTTCTAGTGCTGCCCTCAATTTTTATTTTTATTGACTCTTATACAACCATTACGGGCTAAAACATTTTTTTTTTTTTTATTTTTTTATTTTTTTTTTTTATTTATTTATTTATTTATTTATTTTTTTTTTTTTATTATGTTTCAATCGGTTTTAAAGATAGGTAGTTGCTATAAAAATAAAGCAAAAATTTTTAAAAACATCCTTATGGTCCCGATAAAATGAAAATATAAAATTTTTGTCGTTAAAATTTCAATTCGGAAGGGCACGCAAATATTACTTAAATCTTAACACCTTGGATCCCGGAGAATGGACGTTGCCGTCAGGCAGGGTCGACCACGAAAGAGATGGAGAGACGACCTGGATGCCTTCGACGAAAAGTGGATGAAACTGGCTCAGGACAGGGATGCATCCCTGTCCTGAGCCAGTTTGCAGTTTGCAGGATCAAGGATGCCTTTGTCCAGCAGTGGGATAAAATAGGCTAAGGAAAAAATTGATATTATACCAGGGGAGGCGCGACGCAAAAAAAGGTTGGGAAACCCTGCCCTAAAGTAAATTTAACGCATTTAAGTTTACACCCTGTATGTTTATGTGAATAGAAAGATGACATATTGCGATAGGGAACCCCTACGTAGCTTTTGCAATTGCCTGCGCTTGCGCCGATAGTACTCTGTTGACTTGCAAGTTTGCAACTCGACATGCCTGACCTGTGATATTTCACACCGTTTGTTTAGCTATTTGCACGGCTATTGAACCTTTCGCAGACACATTTGAACTCATCATCATCAGCCTTCCTGACAAGGCCTGCAATGCAATTCTCTAAGCGCAAACATCGTCACAACCTTAAATTCGTCGTTGAAACATCGGCGAGCTGTCAATTCGGTATTGTTATGTCATGTGATCATGTGTCAAACTCATATAAAAACTTCGACGATCTGAAGGATGCAAGAAGGATGTTACATTTGTGAGCTCGTCGACGTTTTTGACATCGATGTGAAGCTTAGAGAAATGTACTCCTGGATTTGGGCTACCTGGTAGTCCAAGATCCCTTGAACACCAGCATGGGTAGCATGACAACCCGCGATAGCCGTGATACGGCTTTATCACGTCTTTTATCTCGTTCGTTCGCGCGCAAACGAAAGAGATAAAAGACGTGATAAAGCCGTATCACGGCTATCGCGGGTTGTCATGCTACCCATACAGACCTTCGTTATTTTATAAAAGCTGAAAGTTTTTCAGCGAATGCTCCCACCCAACACAGATAGGAACGATGGGCAACTATGAAGTTTGTTTGTGGACATCTTGTCTGAAATAAATTATTTGAATTTGGCAGATAGCAGGTTAAAATTGTCTGGCCAGGGCAGGGCCAGGGGCTGGAAGTATCAAAACTGTCGGGCTACTGAGAAAACATCTTCTAATAGTTACCCAAGTACCTAACAAGGTATAAAATTCAGCTTTTAAACGCCAGCTTTTAGTTAACGTAAGTATAGTTACAATTTATTAGGCAAACAAAAAAAAACGCATCAAGTTTTTTATGAGGTATACACGTTTTCTAAATGGCCTATCGCGTGGCTACGGATTTTGTATGAAGATTAGCTGCTAAATAGTCCTTTTAAAGTCAGTCGGAAATAACATTTTCTCAATGTTGTATGAAAATCCATATCTGTCGTGTTTAGCGGCCAAATAAATTACATACTAAACTCATATCTGTCGTGTAATTTAAAAATGGAACGATCTTTTACTCCGAAGCATGGCAACCAAGGAGGTAACTTATCAAAGGTTTTATTTAAATTTCGAACTTGCTTGCAAATAGAAAGCTGTTTATTGAAAAAAAAACTAATTATTGTTCGATGTTCGTCAAATGTTCGTCATTGATTTTGAAAAGTGTTTTAATTTCCGCGAATTATTTGAGAAAATTTACTGTTTTAATTTCCGCGCATTATTTGAGAAAAGTACTATACAAGCCTTGGCCACAACTAGGCATTGATGGACTTTTACACGTTCGTCCATCAACGCCTCTGTTGCTGGCCGCTGCAGTAATGTACTATAATTCAATTGTTACAGTCTATGACCAAACCAGAACATGACAAAATAAGAACATGACCTCCAGCGAACAACCCCCTCTTTGCACCTCATAAATAATCAGATTCTCATTCAACGCTTAGTATTTTACGGTTCGTTGACAGGTTGCTGACTTCGCTTCATATAACATTTGTTTAATTATCATGTTGGGGAGTCAATGCATCATGCTTAAGTGGTATTGTGTGGTGATTCATTGCGGTGTACTTTGTGGACGAGTGTGGTGGGTCGGTGACAGATGCCTTACAATATCCGTAACTGGGGAGGAGGATAAAAATGTTTGCTTGTGAATCGTGAATAAAACCGGTCAAGTGCGAGTCGGTCTACACGCGCACCGAGGGTTCCGTGCCACACCACCACAGAACACAACATTATTAACTTAGAAAAAAAAAACTTTTTTTGTCCGGGACCTTTAGCGCAAGACCGACTCACACTTGGCCGGTTTTTGGTATTTGTTGTTATTCCGTAGAGTTAGCTCTAGAATCACACTAAGTTTGACGCTTGTATGTATTACCGTTTTTACGATAGAGCGTGAAGAAAAAACGTTGATAAAAACTAGTTTCTTGTTGAGAACCCCCCTTAATTTGAACTTTTTGACATTTTTATTATTTGTTAACAAATCCGCCGTAATAACGCATAATCTGAGAAAATTATCTAGCTATTACGGTTCAAAACTTAATGCGTTCCATTACAAATGCACTTTTTGCAAATATCTCGTACATCCACGCAAAACAACAAATTATGTATAGATTTTATTACATATCAGAATTTTAAAAATGATTTTTATAAAAATTGCGCGTCCAATTTGACGATCTTGTAAATGAATAATTCGAAGAGGCTGGCTTGTCTTAGCCACAGATCAAATAATACTCTTGGCTGAAATGAATATTCTGTCTTATTTAATTATTTTTATTTTTATTAGGTATAAAGATGTTTTTGATTATTTTAAATATTCAAATCAAACTTTTTATTGTTTCAGATGTTTTACTAGAGATATAATGTAAGTATTCCTAAGCATAATTTGTGTTATGGTGTCATAAATCAAACTTATCCCTTGTACGTGCTTGGGGCAAATACAATTTTTTCTCATTTCGTCGGGGGTGAAAATAGTTTTTCTGTGCTAGGCCTAAAGTCTATACTAAATAGATCATTGTAAGGTATAAATGTCAAGAACCAGCGCTTGCGTTCAACAGCATGTTGCGTTCACACACCAGTGGAGCCGGTGAGATGCGCAATGCGCGCGCGCATGTTCTAGACGCAATAGTGAATAGGCGGTGCAATGTGTTAGGATCCGCTGCCCTCATCCAACGGGTTTCCTGCCGCCTTCACCAGTTTCACCTTTCGTCGGTCCACCTTGGGCCTAACTACGCTTCGCTTTCCGGTACGCGGTCGCCATGCACTCGAGAACTCTTCGGTCGCATAGGCCATCGATTTGCGAACAATTAATTACATAATCCAATCACAAAGACCTTTCATCCGCCCCCTAGCAGAACCAACATTGGCAGTCACTCACCTTTTGCTAGACTTTGTAAAGAGTTCAACAGGGTTAGTACGGGACTGCCAGATCTGAATATCTTTTTTGTCTCGACCAATAAATTCAAAAATACAATACGAAAGTATCTCACCCACTAACTCCAGTTCCAAGATTCTACATTATTATTGCTTGCTTAGTATCCATAAATATCGTCCTCTTCTAAATTGTTATGTTGTAATTTCTACTGCTTCTAGATTTAATCATGATTGTAATACCATGTGATTTTTGAATGTTGTGTATACCTTTAATTGGCCTATGTATTAGCGACTAGATTTATATGGAAATTTTGTTTGTAATGCGAAATACTTTAAAAATAAGCTGTTGGTGTACAATGTGCTCCGCCCACTGCCTCTTTAGTATAGCAATTCTTTGGGCTATGTCAGCTATTCTGATGATCTCTTCATTTCGGATTCGATCTCGTAGGGAAACTCCGAGAATAGCCCTCTCCATTGCCCTTTGGGTGACTTTCAGCCTTTTTATGATACCTTGAGTGAGCGACCACGTCTCTGTTCCTTGTGACATCACTGGTAATACACACTGGTCAAAAAGACTTTCGTCTTGAGACACTACAGTGCCTGCGGTATTTGGGACGTGATGATACTACGTCGCTTCCCGAACGCTGCCCAGCCGAGTTGGATTCGACGGTTGATCTCTATTAATTATACGAGTTACAGTAGTGGAAATGTGTGCTGGGCCTCTGTCCGAAGGAAAAAAATAGCAGTTAGTACTTCAACTCTGTCCAGTTAAGTGTGAAGAACCACGTTACTCACTCGAGAGTGAGTGAGTCCCGTGGTTCTTCACGATGTTTTCCACGTTACACGAATAACACTAAAAGTAATTTCTAGGCAACCATGTACATAATAGAACAAATTATTTTAAATAGCAATAGTGAAACTTAAATACACAGTACGTATGTAAAGGTCATCCCACTTCTGATGTCAAACTCGTATTCCCTTGAAAAAAATAATTACTAAGGTACAGTCGACATAGAAAGTGGTCTATCAGTTTTAGTAATACTTCTTAGCTAATTTAGGTTGCGTAGTAGTTTCAAAACCATTTTTGTTTAATCAAAATGAAGGGACTTTAAATTAAAAACTGAACAATATTTATGGGTCCAACATTGAAATCGCGAAAAAATGTGGTGTTCCATTCAATTACGTTGGAGTTGGAGTGTTGCTTGGAACAACAAACAATTATTTTGCGGTTTTCGATTTTGGCTCCATCTAAACTATTATAAAACTGTAACAGAAGTGTGTCTGTACATTAAAGAAAATTACAAAAAAAAAAATTACGACGTGGTTTTTACCTGTCCCTGATTCCAAATCACCAATTTTTGAATTTTTTGTCTCTCTGTTTGTTTGTTAGTTTGTATGTTTGTTTGTTTGTTTGGGTGTTTGTTTGTTCGAGTATCACGCAAAAACTACTGAACCGATTTTGATGAAACTTTTTTTGTTTGATAGCTTATCATCTGACTTAAAATCTGGTATATAATTTATGCGGACGAAGTCGCGGGTAAAAGCTCGTAGTAAATAAAAGTTGTTCAATTTAAAGGACTGAGACACCCCCTAAAATATTTAACGCATTTAAGTTTGCACTCTTTATAATAAATGCAATGAAAGAGGTGAATGAGAGAGATTTGAAATACTTTACGGTTTAACAGCTTTAAGTTACAATCGCTCAAAGATTTCCATACAAATTATGAAATTGTAAATTAATCCTAGCATTGAAACTATATATTTTAATCCGTTAAATCAGATTTCCGGTCTGACAATTCACATACACATAAATTAGTTTCAAAATCGAGTAAAAAAATTACATTGATTTTAATTATGTCGTTTGTATGGAGTGCGCTCGGGGGCGCTGACGTGTACAGGGTGTAACAAAATACCCTAGTAATACTTAAGGGGGTGCTTCAGACCATCAAACTGAACAACTTTCACTATGGGGCCAACATCGAGAAAAAATAAAAAAATCTGCTGTCCCATACAAAAGTGCAGTACCGACTCGACTAAAATGTGTAGGACAGCAGATTTTTTTATATTTTATCTCGATGTTGGCCCCATAGTGAAAGTTGTTCAGTTTGATGGTCTGAAACACCCGAATATTAAGTATCTTATTAGTAATCTTAAGGTTCTCAGCCAATTTCTATGCTGACCGTACCTACGGACTGGTGTATAATTTTCGTACATACTCGTTAGAAACTGCATCGGTTGATAGTTGATACTGACACTAATTTCGTATGCAGTTGCACTGTAACTTGCCGCAACGCAATCCATAACTCGAGTGTTGATAGGCTTTTAATTGCTTAGTTTTGTAATTATTCAGCCAATATGTTTTTTATGGATCTATAGTAGGTAAAAGTTTGGTAATTTTTAGCTTTATGACAGGCACTCTATAGAACGTTTTTGAATTTCGAAATGGCGTCTGTCTGTCCATGACATTGCGTGTAGGGTTGAAAGCCGCGTTTTGCATTTAACGTTATATTTCGATACTTTTTATTGCTCGTTCTGTTATTTAAAATAGTATTTGAGCTATAGAATTACTGAAAATGTAAATTCAGCGTTATTTTTCAACGTTTTTTTATGCACTGAAAAAACACAATTTTATAGCCAAATCCAACGGGTGCGCCGCCTGACTGTATTCCCTTGCTCGGCTCCCCTAACAAAATAAATAAATCAAATCAAATAATCATTTATTTCAGACCACAGATAGATCCATAATAGCGTTAGTGAGGGCTAAAAACTATGTTAGTATTACAATAAAAACAATAACCCTAACGTGTCCCCAGAAAGTGTGAGGTGAGGTGAGGTGGGGTATCTGAAATCAGAGGGGGCGGGGAGTGGCCGTTCTGTATGTAAAATAGTACTATTACCTATTATGTGGCTTTATGACAAATTGTGGTCCATTACATCGTAAAATGACAGTTAAATATAAAATTTTATTATGCTATAAGATTTGAAAGTTATTTGGATTCTTATTTAACTGTCTGGCCATTTGTAATTATCACTTACAATTTATTTTTCAGAAAGATAATAGCCTTCGTATCTCATTGACCTACTAGCAAAATGACCTATGCATCATAACGTCCTATTATCAAATTACCTAAAAGAGAAACGACCTATTATCAAATCGAACTTAAGGCAAAATTACCTAATAATTATAGAAGGAACCATTTCCTCACGTGGGTGTCGTAAAAGGCGACTAAGGCTGCCTGTCCATTGACGCGAGCTGGCTGGCGGAGCTGTGAAGCGAGGAAAATATTAACCAATCAGGAGCTCGGCCGAGATTTTATGCAATCCTGATTGGTTAATAAAACTCCGCTTCCCCGCTCCGCCAGCCAGCTCGCGTCAATTGACAGGCAGCCTTAGGGATCTACTGGAGGATGGGCAGCAGCATCCTCTGAGCACACACATTCAATCCAACTGCGATCGCCAACCCGTCTGCCAAGCGTGGCGATTATGGCAAAATATCCCCCTTTTTTGGGGAGGCTTATGTCCAGCAGTGGACGTTTATCGTGCGCGTGCGTCCTATTCTGTGGTGCGTCCAAGATAGCTCCGTGATTTTGACATATCGTTTTAGAGCGATTATTTTAATTTCTGAAATTTTTGAGCCGTAAAACCTCTGATTTTAAGTTAAATGTTAATTAATCATATTTTATTATATTATAAAGCTTCGACGGCTCAAACAGCTTTAAAAAGTAAAATAAAATCTCTAAAGCCGCCTGTCAAAATCACTGATCTATCTTGGACGAACTTAAGTGACCTGACTCGATTTAGTTGAAAAATCTATTTTTATCAACTCCCTTTTCGTTCTTTGACTATTATTATAAGGACTGGCCTTGCGGTAGCATTTCCCCTCTGCCACGGTATAAGAACAATTGATCATGTGCATTTACATTCAATTTTATACCTTATCACTAAACGAGACAGCCTATAATTGCTCAACAATAACTACGAACTTATGACGTTTGGGGTTCACACGAGACTACTTTTCATGATTTTGAACATTCAAAATTAGAATCTAAAGTTATGGTTTATAAAATCCAAAGTTGCGGATTTCATGTTACCTCGCCCCCCGCAAAAAAGGTTATATGTAACTTTCTTATGAATTTTATTACGTAATGAAACTATAATATGCGTGCGTGCCATTTTTATTACGTCGTCGCCTCCCTCTTAGTCGAGGGAATTTAGCAATAAAATTTTAAACAACGTAAAATGTTAACTGCTTGACACAGCCATAAATCTAACAGCCAATTAAATACTTATACACATTTTTGAAAAGGCATAAAGTTAAAAACTATTTTAGTTTAACTACTGCTGCGTAAAAAATTTCCAAATATGACCATATTCGTGCATGGAATTAGCACCTAAACTTGTTTTCCCTTCTCTATCATAGGCAGTCATTACACGATCAATCCAGACCGCGATCCGATCGCGGTGGTGATCCCGATTCCAGATTGATCGTCTTCTTCTTTTCGGGATTGATCGTGTAATGTGTTGTATTGACAGATCGAAACATCGAATCACGAATATCTTAAGCAGCTATTACACGATAAATCCAGATCATGAAACCTGTGGATCGCGATGGATTTAAAAAACAACGGGTTGCACTCCGGGAGTACCGGCAGAAGTGAAAACTAAGAGATCTTACGTCTTACGAATGTCACGTCATCGTCTTACCAATTTTGTCTTACGAATTTTCGATCAGCTCGGACTAATTTTATCTACATACGAAATCAGCATTTCGTATTCCCCTGTTTCCTCTTCCAAAGCTGAATCGATTGTAATAATGCTTTCAAAACTAATTAGAGAAAGACTTTGGCTATGTCTGTAAGTATATTTTGCTTTTTAGGGTTCCGTACCCAAAGGGTGAAAACGGGACCCTATTACTAAGCCTACGTTGTCCGTCCGTCCGTCCGTCCGTCCGTCCGTCCGTCCGTCCGTCCGTCCGTCCGTCCGTCCGTCCGTCCGTCCGTCCGTCCGTCCGTCCGTCCGTCCGTCCGTCCGTCTGTCCGTCCGTCCGTCCGTCTGTCCTACCTATTTAGGGCCGTAACTTTTGAACCGTAATAGCTAGATAGTGGAAATTTTCTCAGATTATGCGTTATTGCGGCGGATTTGTTAACAAATAATAAAAATTAAGGGGGGTTTTCAACAAGAAACTAGTTTTTATCAACGTTTTTTCTTCACGCTCTATAGTAAAAACGGTAATACATACAAGCGTCAAACGTAGTGTGATTATAGAGCAAACTCTACAGAATAACAACAAATACTAAAAACCGGCCAAGTGTGAGTCGGTCTCGCACTAAAGGTCCCGGACAAAAAAAGAATTTTTTTTCTAAGTTAATAATGTTGTGTTCTGTAGTGGTGTGGTACGGAACCCTCGGTGCGCGAGTAGCCCGACTCGCACTTGACCGGTTTTTTTGTTTATATTCGTCAAAGTTTGCTGGAAGTCTGAAAACGGGCGGTAAAATTTGTCATTTTCGAAGGCCAGTAACTAATTTATGCAAAAATACATTTGTATGGAAAAAACGGTATCCTCTTGACTACCGGATGCACTCCGACCTGTCAAAATAAAAACGCCAAATTAAGAAGGTCCATTTCGCTTAAAGATTCTTATACAATTTGCATCACAATACCGTCGCCCTACATTTTCGTTGCGTAATACTGACACAGAGAGTATAGTGTCATTGTATCCAAGATGGCGGTCGTTATGTCCAGTTGCGTCTGCGCTTTGCGCTTTTGTTCCGCGGAATCGTTTTAGTGATGTTAATAGATTTGTGGTTCTTATCGATAAAAAACGAAACTTAGGACACAGTATAAGACAGTATAACATCTTCATACAATGGTACCAAACGCGGCTTCTATGTGTGCTCGCCAATACGTACGCCTCGTAGCACGCACACACTGACGATATCTAAGGCAGGCAAGGCAAGGCAGTGCCAGACGGGGCTACGCGGAGATATTGTCAGTGTGTGTGTACGCCGTGTTTGGTACCATTGTATGAAGATATTTTACTGTCTTATACTGTGCTTAGGAGTTAGGATCTGTTTCACTACTTCTTAGCAAGTTCTTGTTAGTTTATCTGACAAATCGTTTGACACATTTTATATGGAAGATATGTCAAACGATCTGCCAAATAATCTAACAAGAACTTACTTGTGTTGTTAAATTTTTCCTTGCGGAAAGGTAAAGGGGACAAAGCTCATACAGGCATGTCTAAAGTAAAATAATTGTGTCAAATCTCTGTGCGTTGAAAAATATTTTCTATTTTGTGAACGAAAGACTAAGCCACGTATCATCTGTTATGACAATGTTATGAATGGATATTTTATGTAAAATATTTATGTAAGAATGTGACACGTAAAAAAAAATTAAAATGAAATAAATGAATCTAATCTAATCTTATCAACATCCTAGGGAAAATCATCCTAGCCTCCTAGGTACTCTGCCTCGGGAGGGCACTTAGGAGAACATCTTTTATTTATAATTTGTGTTTTAGTTTATTATGGTGTTCTGTATTTTTTTGTTTTTTTTTATGTTTAATAAATTATTTTTATATTTGGGAAAATCATACATATTATATCAATATCAAATCAAACATTTTAGTGTGCTGTGCCATAAACTTTTTTAACCGACTTCAAAAAAGGAGGTTTCTCAATTCGACCGTATATTAATGACTTATTGTTATAATAAAATTTGATTATTTCATAGAAACAAGGATGATATTCAGATTTACATTATAATCACGCGAATTATATCTTTACAAATGATAAATACAGTTTAAGATATCGTTTGTCTTTAAAATGTTTATCTAGTTCACAAATGTGAAGGTCAGATTATCGTTTCACGTAATTAATTAATAAATGCTAATTAGAATTATAAGTATAGAACTTATCCGTGTACGTAGTTGATCTAATTATTTAAATTATGCATGTTTTTTTGATGAATAATATTCGGTAATATAGCTTTAGCGGGGGTCGTTGATCTTATTTGCCAATTACGTACGCTGATTTCAGAGACTGTTTGGTCTTAAAAATGTATGTGCTTAATATTTTTCTTTTTGTAATAGGTATACATATTTAAGTCAGGTACCTATAATCATTTTACATTTGTTTCTTTCGCATGGATTAATAGTTTCGGATAATTTTTTACTAAATAAGTGCCCTTCCATTTTTACTTTATATAACGTAGATCGATGTTTTGTAAATTTTTTAACTACTTTATATCTGTCAAACGCATCGTACGTATGTGATCACCATATCACTTATATCACAGGTGAGACACCAGGGTTTTGCTCACCATAAAGACAAATACAATAATTTTTAGTATCTCTTAGATCCTTTTAAGACTTTTTTTTTCAATATATCTATGCAAAACCTGTTGTGTAGATAACGTATATTTATTTCAAGGACATAATAATCTAGTTGATTGCGCAGTTCCTTTTTGGCGTAATGATATGCATGCAATGAATTTTATCTGATATTCAATAGTTGTTTTAGGTAAATTAAATTCGTAAATGCTAATTTAGGAGTTCAATCACAAATTACTTTAAACCGTTCTAGAATAATGAAATGATGGATTTTAAAAGAGGGTTTTGAAAAAGGACTGACGGAATAAAGAAGTGTTTTATATAAATATCAATTTCATAGATCACATAGTATCTTGTTACTTTATTTTTGTTCCTTTATTTAACATTGAAAATATTTTTTGTAAGTAGGTATCATATTATATTACCTATCAGTTAACTCACGCGATTTTTACACAAACACAAAACAATTACGATCTTTGAAATGAAATTTTTACTTTACTTTCTTTTTCTTACTTTCTTTTTTTGCATGTTACGTATCGATATCGTTATCGACAACCGTCCCATTACTAGCGATCCCCGGCTTATGAAACTTTTGCTTTCCTTTACTTACCAGCGGCGTCGATATTGCATAGTGTTATTTAACTTGAACGCTTCCCATACATGCGCGTGCGCAGTATGCTTATACACATGTTTGTTGGTCGTCTTTTGTTCTTAGTTCTATCATTGAATTATGAATACATAAATTGAAGATCGTATGATGTTACAAAGTCAGGAACTTTGATACAACTACAAAGTTACAAACTTTTCAGATTGTAGAGTTTTAGCATATCTGTTTCAGATTTTACTTTTTAATTACTGATTATTATTTTTAATTTGACGACGCGAAGCAAAGGGCTGCATTTCCGTTCTGAATCTGACATTTCTTTACATATCATTTCACACAGAAATTTTCTTAATCATCTCTGGCCAAGGTAACAATAGCTAATAAGCGCTAAACCTCATAACCCACCCCAAATGATGTATAACGAAATAATTGCATTGAAACAATAATTTCATTATTATTCTAACAATTTATTTGATATTATGAAAAAAATTAACCTATGTTGAAACCTTGATAATTCGATTCTGCTCTCGATTCTAAACAAACTAATTTCTAGTTTTGCGTTTATTCATTAACACGTTGTATAATGCCGGCCAATTTCAGAAAAAATGAAAAAGCATTAATAAATTAAATTATGAATAAAACTGAAATAAAAAAATACGTATCGCTTATTTTAAAATATATTTTTAATTTCTTCAATAAAATGGTGATTAAAAAATTAAATGTTGTTTATCAAGTTAGTTGACCACTACTTGCATGCTTTGTATGTAGGTATATTGTAAGAACCAAAATCAACTTCCTATCTATTGTAAAACATACATTATGTTGTGTAAACGGATCCGTGTCAATATTTTACAACTATTACGTTTATTGTAAGTACATTGTTATAGATAAGCGATGGACATTGTACTCTGACTGATAATTGTTGACAATCGGTCATAATGGGCGTTTTTCCAGTGTTTTTCTAGGGCATCGGTAGATGGCGCCACGTGCGGTGTTCGCGAGGAAAAATCTAAAACAAAATTAAATAGGGACACAAGTTTAAGACACTGCAACTGTATTTTTTTATTATTAATGTACCAAAGCTAAAATGACTGTAAACTGTGAGTCAACGGCAACGGTTCCAAAAAATGAGGTAAAGTTAAAAAAAACGGCTAAGTGCGAATCGGACACGCGCACGGATGGTTCCGTACCACAAATTTTTTTCACCTTTACACACATTTGGCCCGTTTTTATTATTTGTTGGTTTACTTTAGAGTATGCACTATAATCACACTAAGATTGACGCTTTTATGTATTAATGTATGTTATTTAGTAATACGTATATTATATTTAATGAAACAAATTGTGTGCATGCGATACAAAATAAGCATTGTTTAATATTTGTTTACTTGTAAATTGTTAATTGATTTGCACGAGTAGTAATACGAGTCAAATCAATTAACAATTTACAAGCTAATACGAGTCATCCTTTATGTGTATCATACCTACCTAAAAAGTTAATTTAACTTACCTAAAATTCATAACTAAATGTAACATTAATTAATGAAACATACCTATGTAATAACATACCTATGTAAAAGTACAAATACCTATTTGGTCCGAGAATGTGAACGCCCCTTCCCCAGATAAACCCATACAGGTTTTCGTGGGATGGGTTTTTGTCCTTGTTGTTTTTTGTAAATTTCTTTATTCAATAAAAAAAAAAAAGTAGAGTAAAGGCTATTTTATTTTATTACTTGCTTTTGCCCGCGACTTCGTCCGTGTTGGAAAACCCCAAGTATCCTATGTTACTTCTAATACCTCCAAGAATATGTGTACAAAGTTTCATGATGATCGGTTTAGTAGTTTTCGCGTGAAAGCCTAACAAACAAACTTACATTCACTTTTATAATATTAAGGGATGTATTATACCATTTCTACGATAAAGCATTTCTTGTATGGGAATCCTTAATTTTTTTACTTTCTTTTTATTACATACCAGCAAAAGACAAAGCGGGTTTTGTATGGAAGGTTGGCGCCTTATTTTTCGACGTTGTTTATAGCGTGGCCATCAACTAAACTAGAATATATTAGTTTAAAATAACGTAACAAACAAAACTTGTTATGACATGTATATCCCTAAACTCAGTCTGAACTGAACAGAGGTATAAAGGTTTGAAGTTGAAAATAAATGTCTTACGTTTACTTTTTTTGTTAAGCCTTTATATCTCCGTTCGGACTGAGTTTAGAGATATACTTGCTATGAAGTTTTATTTGTAACTTTGTTCTGAACTAAGTATAATCATCATCATCATCATCATCATCTCAGCCGATGAACGCCCACTGCTGGACATAGGCCTCCCCCAAGGATCGCCATAACGACCGGTCATGCGCTGCCCTCATCCAACGTTTTCCCGCCGCCTTCACCAGGTCGTCGGTCCACCGTGTGAGGGGCCTACCCACGCTGCGCTTTCCGGTACGCGGTCGCCACTCGAGAACTTTTCGGCCCCACCGGCCATCGGTTCTGCGAGCAATGTGCCCCGCCCACTGCCACTTAAGTTTAGCAATTCCTTCCTTTGAGGCCTTGAGTGAACGACCACGTCTCTGTTCCATATGTCATCACTGGCAACACACACTGATCGAAGACTTTCGTTTTAAGACACTGCGGTATTTGGAACGTGAAGATACTACGTAGCTTCCCGAACGCTGCCCAGCCGAGTTGGATTCGACGGTTGATCGAAGTACAATATTCAAGTTTTATTGCCGCGTTAAAATAATAAAAAAGGCGCCAATTTTAGGCATTGGCTTTTCAACTGTCTGGCTATTACGGTATAAAAGGTACAGTACAGCCCTTTATAAGTAGGACGGACGGACGACTAAAGTACAAACAGCGTAGGTTTAGCACTCTCTGGGTACGGAACCCTAAAAATGCGGTTGTAATTACAGTAACGGTTTCTGTGTCGGTCGGTCCGTCCGTGCTAGAGCGGAACTAGGCTACTTTGCTGATGACAGAGCTTCGGACAGTGCACTTAGACGTGCCACGCACATACGGTATTCTGAATCAGGATTGTGATTTTGTATAGGCTTTGATACCTCCGCAATTCCGAACGCAAAAATGGAGGAAATCTATGGAAATCGTAATCCTGATTCGGAATTCCGGAAAAAAAGCGTAAAGTTAGTGACCTCTTCCCAGCTAATGTCATTGCCTCTCAGGTTCTTTTGGGACCCTTAATTGAACCTGGTTTCCAGGACCAAGCGTAAGCAACCATATGGTGTGCAGACAGTCTCTTTCAGCAACAAACATCATATTTATACATGGTTCTTCTTAATATGCTGACACTTTTTTAAGGGGATGATCAGACCATCAAACTGAACAGTTTTCTCTATGGGACCAACATCGAAATCGCGAAAAAAACCAGTTGTTCCATACAAAACTACAAACCTACTCGAGCCAAATGTATGGGACTGGGATAGCGGATTTTTTCGCGATTTCGATGTTGGTCCCATAGATAAAGTTGTTCAGTTTGATGGTCTGATGATTTTATAAAAAAATTGTCAGCATATTAAGTTGGACTTTGTATTATACAGGGTGTAAAACTAATAAATGTATCGCATTTAATTTTACATCCTGTATTGTTTGCAAACTTTGCAATTAATGTTTGTTTTAGTTAATTATTTGTGAACCAAATTGCGTCACTGTCCTTTGTAGGTTAAACATTTTGTCGTTTCGTCTGTTCTGCGAAAATTTTGCCTCGGTTAATTTTAAAGTTTAAATTAAGGTCATTGAACATTAAAATACTCGAAGTACCTAACTGAATATTTCAAATATTAATTTACTGGAAAATTACGTCCATGGAATTATAATTGGTTTATAGGAATGATTTGAAGTCAGAAAATGCCCTTTTGGAATGTAAGTTCGCAATGAAAGGACAACCGTCGCTCTCCCTTGAAAAAATACCTTAAAATGTATAGAAGTTTTGACTGAAGTCAAATGTGTAATAAATTATGGGGTTTTATAAAAACGACTCAGATAGTATCATTTATTTTTATTTAACGAGTTATTTAATCATTTATTATTAATAAATTATAAAAAAGCAGCAACCCCAACATGGCTGTCAATGTTGTTTAGTAGGAGGAGGTAGGAGGTGTTGCAAGCACAATGTTTTTTTTATATAAAAATGATAAAAACTTATAAATCATTATAAAATAAACTAATGCCTGCAGTTAGTTTCTAGTGTTCCATAGTCCATAATAAAAATAGAAGGACGGTTATACATTTTTGGGTATTATGTGCCAGATGTCCTTTTAATTGCTAAAATTACGACGAATTATTGGGCTAAAGCTGTTGCTACAACTACACGTAATCAAATCACACACTTTAAAAAAGCTTATGTAATTGTAGCAACGTTTTTGGCTGTTCTGAAAGGGATGGGAAGGAATAATTTATGAAATTTTATGGGATTTTGATGGGGGTCTGTTTATGTGCATGAATAAACTTTATAGACCAGCATATAAGAATTCTATAAACAATATAAACATTTTTTTTGCCACAATATTTGATTGTATATGAGAATTTGTTTGTATAATTTCTTTAATGAAACGATCTATTTTTGACATTCAGCGCAGATATCTCGAGAAAGAAGCATTATAATGATTTACTAACCAATCCAACGACACCTCACTCGATTTATAAAAAAAAAGTTTTTTTCCAATCCCGTTTTCGATGCACGGCTCGGACCTCCCTTAAATCGAAAAGGGGGTTGGAAAAAGTGTCGAAAAAATTAGTTTCTCCCTGACTACCTCATTTCTGTTTTTGGGTTACTGTTATCTGTTGTCATGCCGAATGATTCTAGAAGTGCAAAAAAGAGCGAGCAATCGAGCGAGGTGGGGCATATAGACAGACAGACAGAATGATCGAAAGTATAAGGGTTTCTTGTTTGACTACGGAACCCTAGAAACATGCCGTCCCATACATTTGGGTCATGTAAATCGAGAATGATTGCAGTTTTGTATGGAACAGGTCGTCGAATCGAACCGTCGAATCCAACTCGGCTGGGCAGCGTTCGGGAAGCTACGTAGTATCTTCACGTCCCAAATACCGCAGTGTCTTAAAACGAAAGTCTTCGATCAGTGTGTGTTGCATGTGATGACATATGGAACAGAGACGTGGTCGTTCACTCAAGGCCTCATAAAAAGGCTGAAAGTCACCCAAAGGGCAATGGAGAGGGCTATGCTCGGAGTTTCCCTGCGAGATCGAATCAGAAATGAAGAGATCCGCAGAAGAACCAGGGTAACTGACATAGCCCAAAGAGTTGCTAAACTTAAGTGCCAGTGGGCGGGGCACATTGCTCGCAGAACCGATGGCCGTTGAGGCCGAAAAGTTCTCGAGTGGCGACCGCGTACCGGAAAGCGCAGCGTGGGTAGGCCCCTCACACGGTGGACCGACGACCTGGTGAAGGCGGCGGGAAAACGTTGGATGAGGGCAGCGCAGGACCGGTCGTTATGGCGATCCTTGGGGGAGGCCTATGTCCAGCAGTGGACGTCCATCGGCTGAGATGATGATGATGATGATGATGATGGAACAGGTGATTTTTTTGGCCCCATAGAGAAAGTTGTCAAGTTTGATAGTCTGCTCATACTAAAAAAAGTTTATCCACATTTCCTAAAACTCGTTCCTCCATATTAAAATACATAAATGCCCATTATAATTATGAGATTCTTGTAAATTGTACCAACCTAGTCGGATAATCGGAATCGGATATGGATAGCAAATTCTAAATTGTCTTGACGTCATCATTGACGTCAAAACGAATTAACTTAAACTTTAGTTGGTCTTTTTCTTGTTAGTTTGTTTCAGTTAGTTATATTTTAGTTTGTTATATTTTTGTTAGTTATATTTTATTGTTATTTATCCCTGACTATATTTCTAATCTTTTTCTAAAGAAGTTAATCTTGAACTCGGTTTTTGAAAAACAATTTTTAATCTACACTAATATTATAAAGAGGAAAGATTTGTACCTATTTTTGTATGTTTGTATGTTTGTAATGAATAGGCTCAAAAAGTACTGGGCCGATTTAAAAAATTCTTTCACCATTAGAAAGCTGCATTCACCCTGAGTAACATAGGCTATATTTATTGCTAGAAAAGATTAGACGTCCACCTGTGCGAAGCCGGGACGGGCCGCTAGTATAATATAAATTAAGAACTAGAGTTATATCGCCAAACGTATGCTAAACCTGAAAACTGAAATAAAAAATTAGCTATTCCTATAAAGGGTGTAACAAAACGCCCTAGTTATACTTAAGGGGGTGCTTCAGACCATCAAACTGAACAAGTTTCACTATGGAGCCAAAATCGAAATCGAGAAAAAAAAACCGCTCTTTCATACAAAACTGCAGTACCGTCTCGACTCAAATGTATGGGACGGCAGATTTTTTTTTTGAAAGTTGTTCAGATTGATGGTCTGCAGAACCCCCTTAAGTATTACTAGGGCGTTTTGTTACACCCTGTATTATTATTTACGATAAACACCACAGGGTGTTAGGGTAAACAGTTGTATTTATAAACATTATCTTTGTACTTTTTAATGAATCAGAATCAGACCGCTACGTCACTCCTTCATCATTCAACCACGCCACCGTAGACCATTCAGCATTCAGTCAGTTGATTCAGTTTACTTCTGTCGACCTCCGTGAACGCACGTGTCGTGTCGGTCCGGATCGTTATTTTTATCGGCTTACGATAACAATTATCGATCGATTATTATTTGTTTCAGTGATATTATCTGTGGTGATTTTGTGTGATTTGGTTTTTAGGTATTATAATTTTTTTCTTTGGTAAGTTTTTTCTGTGTTTGGTATAGGACAAAATAGTTTCTTTTATTCCAGGAGATAGTTGCATATGACTTACCTAGAATTAGTAATTATAAATATCTTGGACATTGTCACATTTTAACTTTAACTCACATAATTATATAGTGCCATTAAAAGTACCAGAATCTAGCTAGGACTTATAATTATGATGACTAGACAACGTTATACAATACATATAGATAGGTAGGTGTATTAGATACAAACATATTGACATACTCTTACATGACTGGAGTGCGATTTTTGAATCTCATTCGCTGAGTTCAGCAGTTGAAAATGTCAAAATTACTGTGGACATATGCATCTTTCTACTGCTGATTTGACTTTCAAAGATCATTCTTCAGGAGTGCGATTTTTGAAAGTCAAATCAGCAGTAGAAAGATGCATATCTCCATAGTAATATTGACATTTTCAACTGCTGAACTCAGCGAATGAAATTCAAAAATCGCACTCCTGGTGTACAAATATTCATGTTTATCATCCCAATATTTGCCCCTCACGGGATTCGAGCCCGCCACCTTCGGATCAGGATTGCGATTTTTGAAATTCATTCTTTGAACTCAGCAGTTGAAAATAAAAAAATCGTACTCCAGGAGAGCGATTTTTGAAAGTGAAATCAGCAGTAGAAAGATGCGTATCTCCATACATTTTCAACTGCTGAGTTCAACGTATTAGATTCAAAAATCGCACTCCAGCAAGCCAGGTTCACTACCAACTAAGCTATAGCGATATTAAATACCTAGTAGTCGATATTTTGAGTATCTTCAATATTTCGGAAAAATATCGTCTTGGTTCTATTTTTATAAGATCTCTAGTCATTATATCACTCGTTTTTGAATATCTATACATAAATTAGCAACTTTTATATTATCACGAGCTTTTACCCGCGACTTCGTCCGCATAAATTATATACCAGATTTTAAGTCAGATGATAAGCTATCAAACAAAAAAAGTTTCATCAAAATCGGTTCAGTAGTTTTTGCGTGATACTCGAACAAACAAACACCCAAACAAACAAACAAACAAACAAACAAACAAACAAACAAACAAACAGACAGACAAAAAGTCCAAAAATTTGTGATTTGGAATCAGGGAAGCCTAAAAACCATATCGTAATCTTTTTTTTGTAAATATCTTCAATGTACAGACACACTTCTGTTACAGTTTTATAATAGTTTAGATAGGTGATTCGGCAGTGAAAGTAACAGAGATTGGTTCAAATGAATCGTTTCTTAGTGTTGTATAAAGTAGGTATAGTTATTTAATTATCTAATAATAATTTGTTATTACACCACAAAATATGAATACAGGGTCTAAATTTCATGGTGCGTCAGACCATCAAACTGAACAACTTTTGCTATGAGACCAAGTTACCAAGTATGAAATCGAGAGAAAAAACCTGTTTCATACATATTTTTCGAGTAGTTATTGACATTTTCTATGAAACAGCAGTTTTTTTCGCAATTTCGATGTTGGCTTCATAGTGGAAATTGTTTAGTTTGATGGTCTGAAGCACCCTGGTCGATAAACGCATTTAATTTTACACACACGCATTTTTTTTTACTTAAACTTATTCCCAGTATCCTATCCACCAAAGCGGAGTGTAGTTGAATTTTATACAGGGTGTTAGGGTAAAAAGTTGCATTACTTTAAGGGGTAATTGTACCCATGATACTGAACAACTTTCCCAAAGAAACGATTAGGAAATTCGAAAAAAATATTGAACTTTCCATACTAAATGCAATCTACTGATCGAATGTTTGGTATGAAAAGTCGTTTTTTTTAATAATTTCCTATAGGTTTGTTGGAATGTCGTTCAGTAATTGTATCATGGGTACAATCACCCCTTAAAGTAATGCAACTGTTTACCTGTAATCAAACAAACATACTATCAGTTTAAAATAACAATGTGCATGACCTCGCTCGCAAATGTGACGTCACTCAATCACACGAACTTCACTCGAGTCATTCAAATGATTGTTTCCTTTGTATAGAGTCTACATTCCTTTGTCAACCGAGTGAAGTTATCAAACGGCCCTTCAAGGTCATGCACATTGTTATTTTAAACTGATAGTAGGTAATTGGACCCTCTACAACCTGGACGAATTAACTAGGCACCTGGCTCGCACGTGGCTCGGAATTTGACACCCCTCCTGCTACCTCCCCGCGGGACCCCGCCGCCACCGTGTGAGGCCGAAGCATTGCATTTCAGTTACCGTTGCACGTGTCCCTGCGCTTTAGCATTTTCGAGTTATTCTTTCCGAGTTTTTTATTCCGTGCCACGTGCGAGCCAGGTGCCAAGTTGATTCGCCCGTGTTGTAAGGAATTTTGTGAATTTGTTATTTTGTATGTCCTATAATGTATTCAGTATTTTGTGTAATTTAATATATTCAGTAAGTATATGTTTGTGATCGTTGCCTTGACTTGACCTAACGAAAACTTTACGCAACTCGATCTCAAGGGAATTGAATTTGTAAAACTACAACTTTTCCGCAGTGCAGTACTGCAGTTGCATTTAAGAGGATATTCCCGCGAGCCCGCTGCATATTAACGGAGTTTGATCATAATCCAATTATCATTGACCTATACAGGGTGTAAGTGACAGCCTAGCAAAAAATGAAACTGTGAACTCAGACCATCAAACTGAACAACTTTCACTATGGAGCCTACCTCAGGAAACGCGAGAAAAAATCAGATGTCCCATACAAAACTGCTGTACGTACCCGAAGAAAATGTATAGGACAACTGATTTTTTTTCGCGTTTCCTGAGGTAGGCTCCATAGTGAAAGTTGTTCAGTGTGATGGTCTGAGTTCACAGTTTCATTTTTTGCTAGGCTGTCACTTACACCCTGTATACGTCCCAGTGCAGGGCACGGGCACAGGCCTACTGTCAGGACTCAGGAAGCCATACGCATCAGATTTTTTTTTTAATGCGTCTGTGAACTCTACCAATCCAATCCGCATTAGGATTCTGATGCTGCTTATGTGAAGTCTACCAAACCGCATCGGGCAGGCGTGGTGGGCTGACGCCCATACACCCTCCCTGAGGGCACGCGGGCGTCCGCCCGGTTTTGAGTAACTTTTTAACCATTTTATACATTAACTATGGCACTTTTTAAGCAGAAAACAAAACTGAACAATCTACAGGATATGAGAAGTGATGTGGTTTTTCTCGAAATCTATTTTAATTAATAAAACTGAAGAAAAACGAATCCAAAGTCACCCCTTTTTTTCCAGTTGTAACCGTTTTACTCTTACATTGTTGATCAGAAGAATATGAAAATTTACAATATTCTAATTTTTTGAAAATTCATAAAAAATCATATACAGATTTTCAAAGAAAACGGAAAATTCTGACCGGAGCCACGCCATTGAAGCGGGATGGCTAATTGCAAAAGTTTGCTTGTAAGAAAGAGAGCCTTGCACCTGGGAGGGAGAGCCTTAAAGCACTTTGCACCCGCATATTGGTCCAAAATAAATAGTCCGATCACCGGAGGGGTTTGACCCTAACAGTAAATCGTCTCTCGCTGAAACTTTGTAGTGTGATAAAGTGAAGTATAAAGATAACGGTTGACAAGTATCTAGGTTTTTTTTTATTTGGAAGTTAGGTATTTATACCTAAACATAAAAATCACTTATAGCTCTCGGCGGAAAAAGTTTCTCTCCAAAATTCCTTTGGTATATGTTAGTATAAACTAATTACCATAGAGGTGATCGGTATCTAGGAATTTATCGATTTCACGAAGGGGGAAACATAAAAATACCGTTTTTAATCCATAACTACTGCAGGAATAATAGTCTCACAATTGTTGTCTTTTTGTGTGTATTAATTTCATTACATGTATCGTCTTGCCCAAGAAGCTAGAATATTTTCGTTTCAATTATAGTTTTATGATTTTTGGGCAATAACTTACTTCGGAAAAGTATTCTCTTCCTCTTTATCCATTTACAAGTTACAATACACTTTAATACAACAGGATTACTAAGAATCTATTAAAATGTCGCCCTCATTAGTATATTAACATTTTTTCAATAATATTCTTCCCGCGCTAGGCCCCGATCTACGAGCGCGGGGTGCGGAAGGGTTGAGGGGAGTGGGCGGCGGCGGGCAGCGCATCATCGCACGTGCTCACTGCTCAGTGCTACCCGCGCCGCGCCGCTGATTTATAATAGTACCTACTGTAGCCCCGGGACTATTTAATTACAAAAAAGATTACCGATTGCCGTTTTGATATTGTTGTAGGGTACGAAATTACTAATATAAAAACCCTATTCCTGCGAAATTACTAATATAAAAAAAACTTTTTGTATACTGTCATGTTCTTTGCCTTAGTTCAATACTGTAATAGTAAGACTGTCTAAAGTTGTCATACAAAGCTATGGGACTAGATGAAAACGTCTATTTTGATAGGTCTTATAGCTTTGTATGGCAACTTTAGACAGTCTTACTATTACGTAAGGGTAGGTGTTGATATTGAACTAATAATTACTATAATTTACAGTGCATAATCACTTAATCACTGAGATAGAGACTCTTTACTAAAAAGTGCCATATTTAACCTCAAATTTTACGTAATTATTTTTGAAAATCCACTTTTTTGTCTGTAAGTTCTTAACATTTTTAGCCATTCTATTCTTTAGTCACTAGTCTAAAAATAGTTTCTGCGAAAGATTTGTGTACCTGCATCTGTAGTTTAGATTTTATTGATTATTCTCTGTTCTCCTGTTTTTTGATTATAACTTCGGACATAAGTGTAAGAAATAGCTGAAAATCAGAATGTACATGTTTCAATTTATGCTCTATTTTATAAGAGGATAAAAATTTTTGGTGGAAAAAAAAAAACAGAATAATCGGTCAGGGTTGCCTATTGCCTCTCATTTTATTCAAAATTACTCGATTTTTTTCTTTTTTTCAGTTTCTTTTAGTTCACTATACTATTACGTACATTCATTCAGCCTCTCGGCCGAATTAATATTTTAGCTTAATTTTTACGTAAATAATTTTCGAAAACCTACTTTTTTATTTATAGTTTTTAAATTTTTCTATCAATTTAATCGTGTTGCTGGGTACACAAAAATAGGCTCAGAGTCAAAATTTCTCTCACAGACCGTCACAGTTTTGGTTCTATAAGGGTTTTTATTTTCCACTTTTCAAATTCAAATTGTTTTATTCTCGCTGTACAACTTTGTAGGTTATCTACAGGGTCAAGGGTGTAACAAAACACCCTACTAATACTTAAGGGGGTGCTTCAGACCATCAAACTGAACAACTTTCACTATGGGGCCAACATCGAGAAAAAATTAAAAAATCTGCTGTCCCATACAAAACTGCAGTACCGACTCGACTAAAATGTATGGAATAGCAGATTTTTTTACTGAGCATCGAGAGTGCATAAGTTTATCCTACCACTATCCATCATCTACATTCATCATCAGATAAGCTCTTGGCCATCCTAATATTACATTGTCATTAGGTTTATCTTTGTGTACCACATTGCAGTCAATTCTGATAACGGGAACTGGTTTTTAATCTTGCATGTAGCTAACATGCAACACGATTTTTACAAAACATTCTAACTAGTAACTCTTCAAGCGAAGCACTAAATGCGGTCAAAGTATATAATAAATTGCCATACGAAATGAAGACTCTTCCGAATGAGAAGTTTCTCAAGGACCTAAAAACCTTTTTAGTATCAAAATTTCCCTAATGACCTAAACGAGCATTTAGATGATTTTAGAGTAAACAAATTGTGGCCTGCAAGGAGACAGTTTTCAAATCTCGCTTAAATGTGTTTGACTAATAAATTCAATGTATATTATAAAATGACATTTTTCTATTTTTATAATGTACCAAATGAAATCCATTTAATTATTATTCTTTCTTTCTTCGTGTGTTTTAATGTAAAAATTTCAATGGACATTGTATTAATTATTTTGTACTTGGTAAATTCCTATAATGTAAAGTATGTATTATCAATATCACTATTGTAAAATTCATCATCATGATCATATAAACTTACTAATAACTAACAAGACGTTAAATGAAAGCTTGTAAAAAAATGCACATGAACTGGAGATGGATTACGGGATATGTTAATATTCCGTGTGCATGTGCATTTTTATTTACATGTGTAACTTGACTTGCTCAGTTCAATTCGGCCGCAATTTCACTTGCGCCGGCCTCAGTGGTCGGTGCACTGGCGCAATAGCGCTAATAATAATCTACGAATAAGAATGTATAGAAATGTAAATCAAGCTCAAAAAGTAGCACCAAAAAAACTGTACCGTGTTCTAAATTTGTTGTTTAATAGTAGATTATGTACCAAGGGGATAAAGCAGTGTCTTTCATCACGGGCGCGATATTGAATCCCGAGCGCAACGAGGGATTCTAGGGTTAACTCCCGAGCGTAGCGAGGGAGTTTAGAGTTAACTCCCGAGCGAAGCGAGGGAGTTAAGACTAGAATCCTGAGTGAAGCGAGGGGTTCAAGCTCGCCCAAGATGAAAACACGTTTATCCCCGAGGACCATACTCTACTTTTCACACCCTCCGCGAGAAAATAAAAAGCAATACTGTTAGAAACCCAGGGAAGCATGTGAATTCTCTATGGTTAGAAACCAATTATTTTATTAGAGTTTATAACAAAGTATTAGAGTTCAATAGTATACTTAGTAAGTATTTAGAAAACACTATTTTATTAAATTAAAAGTGAAAGTAGATATTTGAAACATTAAACCAGGAGTGCGATTTTTGAAACTCATTTTTTGAACTCAGCAGTTGAAAATGTCAATATTACTACGGAGACGTGCATTTTTCTACTGCTGATTTGACATTAAAAAATCATACTCCAGGAGTGCGATTTTCGAAAGTCAAATCAGCAGTAGAAAGATTCGTATCTCCATAATAATTTTGACATTTTCAACTGCTGAACTCAGCGAATGAGATTCAAAAATGTGGAAAGACAATGTAATATTTTTTTATTACTTTGTTCGTAGCAATAGGTACAGAGATATGCAGTATTCGCGCCTTTTTTTCTTTTTTTGTGTTCAATACTCGTGGTGGCCAGTTCAAATTTCGAATTAAGTTCTTTTTGGTGCCATGATAAGTTTTCATACGAATTTTAAGATAAGGGTCGTAGTAACTATTAAATAATCTGTGGATGCGGTTCCATATTCAAATCTCATTATTGACCAGCGGGTTATAATGAAATTCAGTACAATATTATTGCCCGGCTAGGCCCAGGGCTATAATGACTTGCTTTAGGTTCGAGTTACATGACATATAATGTTCCATTTTCGAGCGGGTGGTGTGAAAAAACTGTACCTTGCCACTAAAACTCATAACCACAACCATTTGCCACACGCTACGATTCTTACCTACTCCAGGATTTTTTTGCCACGCTAGCGCACCACCGACCGTCACCACGATGTCTATTGCGCCGGTGCGCCGACCACTGAGGCCGGCGCGCCGGCGCAAGTGAAATTGTGGCAAAGTTGAACTGAGCAAGTCAAGTTCCACCAAATACGTTAATATCCCGTAATCCATCTCCAGTTTATGTGCATTTTTTTACAAGCTTTCATTTAACGTCTTGTTAGTTATTAGTACCTAAGTTTATATTATTACGTTAGTTCATTTCATTTATATTTATTCCGATAAAATACATGTTTACAATAGGTAGATGTCATTGATAATTCAGTCTCAACGTAATTTTACCCATTTTGGGTGTGGTAATTTTACAATATTGATATTGATAATACATACTTTACATAATAGGAATTTCCCAACTAACAAGTGAACCTTATAAAATTGAATCTATAAGGGCTAAACTCTATTAGTAGTTTTAAAAGAGCATTTATTATGCCAATGTACCTTATGAAGGCACATTATAAGAAGATTTAGCTAATATTACCTTTATTCTTGTAATTTGGCTGGTTAAACGCTAATAAATCCGATTAATATGGCTACAATAATGGTTCAAAATTTTGTCTTCTTTTAGAAGCTAGTTACATTGCTTTTTAGCTGTATAATATTCAATGCCATATAAAGGCTTTTCATAAGGCCAATTATTCTTTTAAAAGTAGTGCACAAGGTCACTACGATGCTTTTGAACTTACAGAAGCATTTTATAAGATATCTATCAAGCAAACTAATAACAGCAACTTATATGGTCTTTACAAGAATGAAAACAATCCATAAATTCACTTATATCTAAATATATAAAAGAAGAAACTGACTGAATGACTGACTGACTGACATATCAACGCACAGCCCAAACCGCTGGGTCTAGAGATTTCAAATTTGGCACATAGGTTCCTTATGAGGTCTAGGGGTGCACTAAGAAAGGATTTTTCAAAATTCATCCCCCAAGGGGGAAACGGGGGTCCAAAGTTTGTATGGGGAAACAAGATTAGTTAGACTATTTAATTCGAAACTTCACAGGAGTACTCCTATTAATAAATGGGTAAACACGTGTTTCAGGTTTTTTCAGAATTCAACCCCTGAAAGGGGGAAATGGGGTGACAAAGTCTGAAAATCGAGATGGCTATTGTTTGTATGGTTTATCGGCTGATTACGAAAAAAACAATGATTTTAAAATCCAACGTGGCGGACGTGAAATACCATCATCCCCTGTGGGGGTGCGATGGGGTTGAAATGTCTAAATATCATTATGGGTGTCGTTTTTATGTTTTTTTGGGACGTCAATTACGAAAATAGCATCGATTTTGAAATTTAACAAAGTGGACATGAAAATCTGTCTAAATAGATTAAATTTTATATATCTTAATCTACACTAATATTATAAAGAGGAAAGATTTGTACCTATTTTTGTATGTTTGTATGTTTGTAATGAATAGGCTCAAAAAGTACTGGGCCGATTTAAAAAATTCTTTCACCATTAGAAAGCTGCATTCACCCTGAGTAACATAGGCTATATTTATTGCTAGAAAAGATTAGACGTCCACCCGTGCGAAGCCGGGACGGGCCGCTAGTCTAAATATATAAAAGAAGAAAATGACTGACTGACTCACTGACATATCAACGCACAGCCCAAACCACTGGGTCTAGAGATTCCAAATAGTAGTTTTTACGCGATGCTCGAACAAACACAGATATCTAGTTTTTATAATAGTGTAGAAAACTAGATTTTGCCTGCTACTTCGTCAGCACCGGTTCCCGTTATTGTAGCAAGATAAAAAATATACCTTGTTTTAAGTCAAATTTTACAATAAATTTCATCAAAATCGGTTCAGTAGTTTTTACGTGACAGTCATACAAATACTAATTAAAATAGTGAAAATGCCTGTTTTCGTTATAGCATCACCTAAAATCTACTTGACCGATTTTGATAATATTTGTTGTGTTTTAAAAACCAGTTCCCGTTATAAGAATTCACTGCAATGTGGTACACATAGATAAACCTAATGACAATGTAATATTAGGGTGGCCAAGAGCTGATCTGATGATGAATGGAGATGATGGATAGTGGTAGGATAAATTTATGCACTCTCGATGCTCAGTAAAATTTTCGAGTTGTTAAACTAAGAGATATGAAGCTATGGTTGACGCCAAGACAGACAAGATCGTTAAAATGATAATAAAAGTGAATAAAAGTACAAGAATAATTTAGAATATTTTTTCAGTATGCTCAACCGTTCTGAAATTTAAAGGATCTATGGTCATATAGATAACCTACAAAGTTGTACAGCGAGAATAAAACAATTTGAATTTGAAAAGTGGAAAATAAAAACCCTTATAGAACCAAAACTGTGACGGTCTGTGAGAGAAATTTTGACTCTGAGCCTTTTTTTGTGTACCCAGCAACACGATAAAATTGATGGAAAAATTTAAAAACTATAAATAAAAAAGTAGGTTTTCGAAAATTATTTACGTAAAAATGAAGCTAAAATATGAATTCAGTCGAGAGGCTGAATGAATGTACGTAATAGTATAGTGAACTAAAAGAAACTGAAAAAAAGAAAAAAAATCGAATAATTTTGAATAAAATGTGAGGCAAGAGGCAACCCTGACCGATTATTTTGTTTTTTTTACACCAAAAATTTTTATCGTCTTTTAAAATAGAGCATAAATTGAAAAATGTAAATTCTGATTTTCAGCTATTTCTTACACTTATGTCCGAAGTTATGATCAAAAAACAGGAGAACAGAGAATAATCAATAAAAGCTAAACTACAGATGCAGGTACACAAATCTTTCGCAGAAACTATTTTTAGACTAGTGACTAAAGAATAGAATGGCTAAAAATGTTAAGAACTTACAGACAAAAAAGTGGATTTTCAAAAATAATTACGTAAAATTTGAGGTTAAATATGGCACTTTTTAGTAAAGAGTCTCTATCTCAGTGATTAAGTGATTATGCACTGTAAATTATAGTAATTATTAGTTCAATATCAACACCTACCCTTACGTAATAGTAAGACTGTCTAAAGTTGCCATACAAAGCTATAAGACCTATCAAAATAGACGTTTTTATCTAGTCCCATAGCTTTGTATGACAACTTTAGACAGTCTTACTATTACAGTATTGAACTAAGGCAAAGAACATGACAGTATACAAAAAGTTTTTTTTATATTAGTAATTTCGCAGGAATAGGGTTTTTATATTAGTAATTTCGTACCCTACAACAATATCAAAACGGCAATCGGTAATCTTTTTTGTAATTAAATAGTCCCGGGGCTACAGTAGGTACTATTATAAATCAGCGGCGCGGCGCGGGTAGCACTGAGCAGTGAGCACGTGCGATGATGCGCTGCCCGCCGCCGCCCACTCCCCTCAACCCTTCCGCACGCACACATAAAATATCAAATTGTAATGTAATGACAATTTGATATTTTATGTGTGTTGATTATGTTATTTGAGTTATGTATTTTATGGATGGTTATTGAGTCTTGATTATGTTTTATGAATTTGATTATTATTATTTGACTGTTTTAATTATACAATAATACTGTAGGATATTTCATGGTGCATAAATAATGGCCTTGACATTTAATATTAGCTTGAACTTTGATTGTATTCAATTTATTTAAATTTGTGTATACACTTGAAAAAGTAAAGTTTAGTGAACTAATAAAATTAGCAGTAAGACCGGCTACAATTACTAACCTAAACTTATGCACAGTAAATATTATTTCTATTTCTATTTCTATTTCTATTTCCCCGCGCTTGTAGATCGGGGCCTAGCGCGGGAAGAATATTATTGAAAAAATGTTAATATACTAATGAGGGCGAAATTTTAATAGATTCTTAGTAATCCTGTTGTATTAAAGTGTATTGTAACTTGTAAATGGATAAAGAGGAAGAGAATACTTTTCCGAAGTAAGTTATTGCCCAAAAATCATAAAACTATAATTGAAACGAAAATATTCTAGCTTCTTGTGCAAGACGATACATGTAATGAAATTAATACACACAAAAAGACAACAATTGTGAGACTATTATTCCTGCAGTAGTTATGGATTAAAAACGGTATTTTTATGTTTATCCCTTCGTGAAATCGATAAATTCCTAGATACCGATCACCTCTATGGTAATTAGTATATACTTACATATACCAAAGGAATTTTGGAGAGAAACTTTTTCCGCCAAGAAGTATAAGTGATTTTTATGTTTAGGTATAAATACCTAACTTCCAAATTAAAAAAAAACCTAGATACTTGTCAACCGTTATTTTTAAACTTCACTTTATCACACTGCAAAGTTTCAGCAAGAGATGATTTATTGTTAGGGTGTCCATACAAGAAATCTCCTCGATGATTGAACTAAAAACTGTACCAATTTCTGGGCGTGTTTTGTGTGTCCAATAAAATCGGTCACATACACTGGACTGAACTTTGGCATTGTAAATATGGATTTTCTGAAATTGGCTATTTGTAATCATCTGCTTGGATTTGGGAGTTTTTGTTCGAGTTCCCAGACATTTTGTAAGTTTGCAGTTTTATATGGGACCGCAATTTTAATTTTGCTCCCATTGAGATAGTTGTTCATTTTGATGGTTTGATCAGCCCCTTAAAAACCATCAGCATATTAAGGCGTAATGAGTTTATAAACTCGTAAAAAATAGCTTTTTCGATTACGTTTTTTCCATTCAAAATGAAATAATTTTGATTTGAATGAAATATATATTATAGTTGGGGATATTTCCTAGGCAGGAAGGTTATTCAGTACACGATTGGAACAATTTGGCTAGATAGAAAAACATCCCGAAGTTACCCCTCTTTCTTACTTTTAATATCATTTTATATCTAGAAGAAACTGTATTTACGCAAATAAAATATACTATTATCTTGGCCATAACATAAGCTTGGCAGCTAGGTATATTTCGTTTACTTTACTTTATATACTTCAACACAATTTCAAAATATCTACGAAATTTCGAGCGTCTCGCCATTTTGCCGATGCGATACGCCATTTTAGAAGCGCGGCAGCGCTTGTAGAGGTAAGACCTATGTCAAACTTTTCTTCAAATTTCACGTCTTATTTTACAACATTTCCGGCTTTTTTCTGTATTAATATCTATATAAATATTTCTAATATTGCTCAAATTGTAAATAATAGCTGTGATTATTGTAGATATAACTAATTTGTAATTTTTTTTTTGAATTGTAAATTATGTAGGCAAAATGACAGTTCCATCATAGTGCCACAGTTCACAAATATAGCTTTCAGTAGGACAACACCAAAATGACTCGTGGTGCTACGAATTGCTAAACTGATGTAGGTAAAGTTGTTTTTGTAGCGCATAGCGAGGCATCCTAAGAGGTAAGCGGTTCCCAAAGTGTATCTTAGGGTTTCGTGGAAAACAGTAGGGTTCCTTGAATCCAAGAGCGGATACTTACATTTTCTGAAAAGGGATCGTCTTGCGAGTTTAGCTTAGGTATTTTCTCATTTTATACTTTTATTTCCCACTGTACAAAGAAAGTACACTACAATTAAAAAAAAATACTGTAATAAAAATTGCTTTAATATTTACAATTTAGACTATTTTATTTAAAATATACCAACAGATTTTGTACTGAATAAAAAATTTTTAACAAAAAATTAAAACCGACTTCAAATTTCAAAAAGTACCTAAAAATAATAAATATTACAGCCGATGAATTTTACGTTAGCAACTATAAGAATATCATTTTGTTTTATCGAAGTCGCTGTCAAGCCTGTACGATTCGAGACTGAGCTTGCAATAATTTTTTGGCTAGGCTTGACACCGACTACAATAAAACAAAATGATATTCTTAATAGATGCTAACGTAAAATTCATCGGCTGTAATATTTATTATTTTTTACTTTTTGAGTTTTGAAGTCGGTATTCATACTTTGTTAAAAAATTTTTTTTTTTTTAAATTTTCAGCGTTGGTGTTATATTGGGTTAACATATCCGTTGGACATGTAAAGGGAACATGAACACGAATCTTTTATTTCAATCGTCGATGATATGCTATAGATCTTTGAGGAGTCTATTGTCTATCTCCGAAGCCCTTTACCAAATCTTCATCAAATTAAAATGGGACCACTTTTGAAGTATGACCTAAAAGAAAACTTGAACACGAATCATTTATTTCAATCGTCGATGATAGGCTATAGATCTTTGAGGAGTTCTATTGTCTATCTCCGAAACCCTTTACCAGATCTTCACCAAATTAAAATGGAACCACCTCTGAAGTATGACCTACTAAACAAAAAAAAATATCAAAATCAGATTACTCCGTAAAAAGTTATGCGTACATACATAAAAAAAAATGTATATATACAACGTGTTAATGAATTAACGCAAAACCTCATACACCCCAACTGATTTATAACAAAATAATTAGATTGAAACAATAATTTCATTATTTTGATAGTTAAAATTTAAAGTTATTCACATTTTAAGTTTTGAGGCAAAAATGATATGTTATCATTTCAGCACTGAAAGAAAGCGCTAACATACTCATGGATACATTTTTATAATCTTGTTTTGGTAGTTAGTAGGGTGAGTGTGCCCATGTGGTCGGTTGACATCGGGTTTAGAAAATATGAAATTTTGCAAAAAAATTATTAAATATTTTGAAAAAAATTACCTATGTTGAAACCATGATAATTCGACTCTGCTCTCGATTCTAAACAAACTACTTTCTAGTTTTGCGTTAATTCATTAACACGTTGTATACAGGAAGATTTTTTTATCACCATCCAAATTTTTTCTACATGTTTGATATCACTTATAGAACCGATTTCATTAAAAAAAAGGGCAGGTCAAAATTGCACATTTAAAAATTTTATCCTACAGAATTTTCCATAAAGCTTGGTCATCGAGTTTCATATTCGTACCGACCGGGTGTGGCAGGACCGGGGGGCAGAGCCCTAGCTTCAGAGTCCCACGCATTGTAAACTTAACAGGAACACACAACACTTTCAAAACATTGTTAAAATGTTATACTAGTCCCTTATTTTGTTTATTTTTGTTCAATGACACGGTTATAATAAAGTACTCTTTGAATGACACAATGACACATAATAAACTTTTTCTAAAAATTAAAAGGCTCTGACCCAAAGAAAATTACTGACCACAGAGATTCGTTCCTTAGTTTTCATTCTTGAAAAGCAAAGTTCTAAATTCGAAAAAGCGCGCGAAATCGGGTCGAGTGGTAGTAACTATTAATAAGTAATCTGTGGCACAGGTAGGTGCGTACTGTGTCCAGTCGAATTGTTTTTCTTAAGATATTTTTGCGTAGTCATATCTCAATATTTTAGTACTGAGCGATGCTAAAAGAAAAAACACGTATCGATTTTTTTTCATAAACAAACATTTTATTAAAATTTGGATGGTGATAAAAAAATCTTCCTGTATACAGGGTGTAACAAAACACCCTAGTAATACTTAAGGGGGTGCTTCAGACCATCAAACTGAACAACTTTCACTATGGAGCCAACATCAAGAAAAAAAAAATCTGCTGTCCCATACATTTTAGTCGAGTCGGTACTTTTGTATGGGATAACAGATTTTTTTAATTTTTTCTCGATATTGCCCCCATAGTGAAAGTTGTTCAGTTTGATGGTCTGAAGCACCCAGTTAAGTATAACTAGGGTGTTTTATTACACCCTGTATACGCGTCGACTTGAAAACCTCCACCGTTTTTTGTTTAGTTTTCGTCGGTTAAAAAAAGCGAACAATTTTGGGCGGTGCCACAAATGGCAAAACAATCAAGATTGTTGATTTACAGGTGCGTACCGACTTCGCGTGGCAAACCATCGAGCATTATCTCGCGCGGCAGCCGCGCACTATCCCTTTACACCCGAGACGTATCGATCGTGCGAGTAACATTTGAAAAATTCTGATGACCGCGCAAATTAATTTTAGCGAACGCAACCGGCACTGATCGCTCGTGCGAGTGCTACTCCCGCCTTTCAAAGCGCCCTGCATTAGTTTTGATGCTTCAATAGCCGGTGATTAGACTGAAAAGGTGACTGCGTTTTTTGACCCTAGAAGGCGCTCACGTAAATATTAATTTTTCTCAAACATGCTTGGAAATGGGAGCATTATATTATTCGAGATAAATCGAAATTGCTGTACTGGCCAAATACATGCGTGCAGCGGCCGGCAATGTTGTATGAAAATCCATATCTGTCGTGTTTTGCGGCCAAATAAATTACATAGTAAACTCATATCTTTAACTACCGCCCTATCGCCATTACTTCCATTCTCTGTAAAGTCATGGAAAGAGTACTTAACAGTAAGTTGCTGTCATACCTAGAAGACAATGATCTACTCAGTGATCGCCAATATGGCTTCCGCCGGGGGCGATCGACTGGGGATCTTCTTGTGTATGTCACGCACTGCTGGGGCGAGGCCATCGAGAAGCACGGTGAAGCACTGGCTGTATCACTTGACATCTCGAAGGCCTTTGACAGGATATGGCACGCTAGTTTGCTGAACAAGCTTCCCGCTTATGGCATCCCCGCTGATCTTTGCAGCTGGATATCTGATTTCTTGAGAGAACGGTCGATTAGAGTTGTCATTGGCAGCTGCTCTTCTGACCTTATGGCAATTGATGCTGGAGTTCCTCAAGGGTCTGTTCTCTCCGCGACACTTTTCCTGCTGCACATCAATGACCTCCTTGTGTCAGGTATTGTTGGGTATGCAGATGACAGTACTGTCATGGAGAGATATGTATCTGGCGCAGGGGCCAGCGGGGATAAAATACGCTCGCAGAGAGAGGCCATGGTTGAGCGGACAAACTTGACTTTAAGTCTTGTCTCCCAGTGGGGTGACAATAATTTAGTCAACTTCAACGCCACCAAAACACAGGCTTGTCTGTTCACCGCAAAAAGGAGTCCGTTTAATCTGACTCCTACTTTCCGGGGTACATCTGTCCCTGTTTCCGACAGTCTTGGGCTTCTGGGTATAAGCTTGACCACGAAACTCAACTTCGGCGCTGACATCGAGTCTAAGGCTCAAACTGCGGCCAAAAAGCTGGGCATCTTAAACAAGGTGAAGCGGTACTTCACTCCTGGACAGCTCTTAGTATTGTACAAAGCTCAGGTCCGATCATGTATGGAGTACTGCTGCCACCTGTGGGATGGCTCAGCCAAGTATCAACTTGCCGCACTCGACTCGGTTGAACGCAGAGCCAGGAGGCTCATTGGCGATAGTAAGCTGGTGGAGGCCAAGCTTTATAGCCTAGCCCACCGCCGCAGAGTGGCCTGCTTGTCGGTCTTCTACAGATTGTACTTCGGTGAGTGTGCCCTTGAGCTGCATGAGCTCATCCCACCTTCCCCTTTCTACTATCGGACTTCCTGACGCACCGCGGGATATCACCCCTTCTTGGTTGACATCCCACATATCCGCACCAAGCGCCTTTCTGAATCTTTTATAATGCGCACAGCCAAGGAGTGGAATGCCTTACCTGCGTCAGTATTTCCGAGTACTTACAACCCGAATTCCTTTAAAGTACGAGTGAATAGGCATCTTCTGGGTAAGCTCGCTACATCTACGACCCCATCTTCGTCCTGAGGACTGGATTGAGGTCAAGAGCAAACCCATAGTTAATAAAAAAAAAAAAGATGTCTTCCCGTATAATTTTATGAATATGCACCATAGCTGCGTAGTAAAAATTTAGGACGTGCATTATTGAAGGCTGTAGATTCCAAACATGGAATAAAAGTGAAAAGGGTGTTATGGCACTTTACACCTTTATTCGTACGGGGGTGCGTTATATCCATTAAAGACTCTGCAGATGCATGTGATTCTGATGACAATACAATAATATGGTATTATCCAGCTGATCTGGTGATGGAGCTGCAAGGTGGCTAGTGGAACTCTTGGATGGCTAATAGTATACTCATCGAATTTCAGCTCGTTAAAATCATCTCGATGAGTGCTTTTCTTTACAGTTTTGTAACAAGTACCTATTTAATGATGGAGCTGAATAACTGTTACAAAAACTGCTCACTGGTATTTTCAATTTGTGTTTCTCAACCGATTGCTTCCAAAATAAATATCTGAGGGTCCGCGTGGACCCTGAACACGAATCCGATGTCAGATTGAAGAAAAGTGTCCACTTTAGAGTCAGTATGACTCATCCTAAGCGTCTGTAAAGCGTAGTTGTGGCAAGGCATGCCTTTTTTTGCCGAGTCCAGCGCAGCACCAGTTGGTCGAGTGGTCTCTGTACTCGCCTCCAGAGCAGAGCGGCGGTTTGGTGCGGTTGGCGCGAGTTCGATTCCGGTCGCTAGCAAGGTGGCAAGGAGCTCGTAGCGAATCTTCCTAGGAGTTCGTTGGGACTTTATTATTTAATATATATATTTTTTTTTGTTTTTTTATTTTTTGCTGGCGAATTGTCACCTAACCCCAACTATTAACCATCTTTTGAAGCGTGTAGTTTTAGCAAGGCTCACTTATAGCATACAATTGATGACTTCAAACAACTTATTCAATTGCCAATGATTTGTTTTCAACTGTTGAGGAGTTCCATTTACCTGTTTCCAAAGCCATTCATCAGATCTTCATCAAAGAATTACTTATGCCAATAGCCTACAATAATACCTATAAATAACTTTAACTTTGTTATTGGTGTTGTTCAACTGGTATCAATTATATGACATGTTGGTATACTGTGGCATCTTGAAGAATTATTGAACACTCTAATATTTAAATTCAAAATTCGAACGAATTGCTCGCGATCTCCCCTCAGACCCCGCACCTCACCCCCTTTATAGGAGCTTAGCCCTGCCTTCACGTTGCCTTAAGAAGAACCTTGCAGTAACTTAACTAAACAGAAACTAACCTAACTACTTTAACTTTTACAGAAAAGGAAACAGTCGTAAAAACATACAAATAATTTCGATACGAGAAACGAATTACCATTAAATGTTTACAATTTACTTATTTAATGTCTTTACATTTTATCGTGGTTTATCGAAAGACCAAAGATCAGTTAGTTAGCTAGTTAACAGCTTTCTTTCTATTTCTAAAGAGAAACCCCGTTAGCGAGCGCAGTAGTGTAGGTAATCATACGGGTTACTTTATAATCTGTCTGGCACCATCATACTTTCTATATCAACGGTATTATGTTGTACGTATGTCTTCAACGCCTGTTTACCTACTTGGCTTGAAAATGCGGCAAAAAAGTGTCATATAATCACAGATTTCTGGATTTTGTGTCAGTTTTGTTGACAAGCATCACGCGAAAACTACTGGACCGCTTTCGATGAAATTTTTGGTGTCTGAATGACTTAAAAACAGCCTGCTTAACATGACAGGTGAGAGCGACACAGGTCACTTCTAAACGTCAAATTGACGGTTATCTCCATAGTATCTCACTCAAATTTGACGTTTAGGAGTAACCTGTGTAGCTCTTACCTCTTGTCATGTTACGCAGGCTGCTCTATATTTTATCTCGCTACGATGACCGGTGTCGATGCAGACGAAGTCGCGGACAAAATTTCGTTAAGCTATAAAACCAGTTAAGTGCCCAAAATCGAATAAAAAGTTTGATCTACTGACATTGTAAAAGCTTTGTAAGTTCATTCGGATGCAACAATATCTTTAAATATTCTGTCTGTTGCCAAAAAACAGTAATCAACTTTCACATCGAGATTGGCTTTAAACCTACCTACATATACAATATTTTTATAACGTCACAACACATTTAGGTATCTATATTATAGCGGATATAACAAAAGCGAAAGTTTATGTTTTCATATTAACGATTTAACTGACAACTTTTTAAATATAATACCACAGAGTACTATAAGGTTATACCTAGTTTACAAAACTGTGTTTCAAAACCGTCAGCATATTAAGAGGGCTATTCGAGCTCAGTGGCGCCCTCGTCACAATAATAAATATTCCTCAATAAAGAGAGCCTAAATTAAAAAAGTGCCCACTAGATAAACTACAAAAGCCTTCAAGCCATTGTTATACAATACTTTTATAGGTTCTAAACATGCCACTTTGAGATAATCTACACTAATATTATAAAGAGGAAAGATTTGTACCTATTTTTGTATGTTTGTATGTTTGTAATGAATAGGCTCAAAAAGTACTGGGCCGATTTAAAAAATTCTTTCACCATTCGAAAGCTACATTCACCCTGAGTAACATAGGCTATATTTATTGCTAGAAAAGATTAGACGTCCACCCGTGCGAAGCCGGGACGGGCCGCTAGTTTAGAATAAAAACAAAAGCGGCCGTTCTTTTTCTTTTTTGTATGTTTAGTTAGACCTTTAAAAAACCTATAAAAGTATTCTATGAAAATAGCTTGAAGGCTTTTGTAGTTTATCTAGTGGGCACTTTTTTAATTTAGGCTTTCTTTATTGAGAAATCTTTATTATTGTGACGAGGGCGCCACTGAGGTCGAATAGCCCTCTTAAGTTGGACCCAGTATAAGCTTTCTAGCTTATAAAGGGTGCAACTTGATATGCTGGCGGTTTTTTAAGTGGATTATCAAAAGATCATCAGACCATCAAACTGAACAACTTTCTCTATGGGACCAGCATCAAAATCGCGAAAAAGAAATCAGCGTTTAGATCCATTAGGTTTGCAGTTTTCTATGAAACAGAAGATTTTTTTGTGGAACATGTATTGTATAATTTATATCGATAATTTTTTTATCCGTGTGGTGTCGGCTAAGAATAGCACCATCTCATTTCCTCCCGTGGGTATCGTAAAAGGCGACTAAGGGATCTACCGAAGAATGGGCAGCAGCATCCTCGTGAGTACACACATTCAATCCAACTGCGATCGCCAACCCGCCTGCCAAGCGTGGCGATTATAAATAAATAAATAACGCTCACAGGCACATACATTGTAATGATCCCAAGAAAGCACTATTTATAGGCTGTTTATTATGGAAATCATACAACAACGGCACAAACATATAAACATCCATGACCGAACCGGGATTCGAACCCACAACCCTGGTTTGGCAGTCCGGCGTGGTAACCATTACACCAACCGGGTCGTCATTATGGCAAATCCCCCCATTTTGGGGGAGGCCTATGTCCAGCAGTGGACGTCTATCGGCTGATATGATGATAATTTTGTTGAAAGATTTGAAAGACAGCAACTAAAATGCAGGCAAAATATTGGTGAATAAAAATTGGTGTTTATTTTTAAAGTATTTTAATAACGCTTTATTATAATAAAAGACAATTATTAATTTATACTGGATATTTTAAAAAAAATGTTAGAGATAGACAAAAGTGGTCTTATTGCAACACAGCCGCTTACGAAAATAGTATTATTTTCAAGGTTCTGCCACAAGGTCCAGTCTGACTTGATATTTCATAAGCTCTATCGCATGATCATAATGTTATTTTTATATAATTTACCTTCTTGCATTTGAATTGTCATAGTGTGGAGATCTGCGTTAGATTGAGGTTATTAACCTGTTATACTATACCGTCTAGTTAAAAAAAACAGACCTGACTGCCCCAGAAAGATGGTTACTGTTTCTGGGGCAGTCGGGTTAAAAAATTAACCCGTTTGGTTAAAATTTTTAACATTGCGAATAAATTAATCTTTCTTTTCAAAATGAGCGGAAAAAACACGATTGAGTTTTCATAGAAATTAGTTGCCTCCATTTTCTAGCATAAAAATATATTTTCTAAATCTTATGTGTTCAGGTGAGATCGCCGCCACTTAAAAAAAGAGAAAAATAACAGAATTTCTATGAACTAAAGTGGCTTCTGTAAACGCCAAAACGGGGTCAATACAAAAGATGCACTCGCTAAATGTATGTCATTATTTATACTGGCACTTTCTCCAGACAAGAAAGCGGCAGCCTTAATTGATAAATAAAAAAAAATGGTCAGGTTCGAGTCGAACTTTTGTTTTAAAGGTTCCGTATTGCAAAGTGTGATAAAAAAAAATGTTATTTAAAAAGCTTACCATTCAGTTAGTTCTTTGGAAATCATGCTAGAAAACATACGGAACAACCACCTCAAAATATCGGATCGTGTTGTTCGTATATAGGGTCCTTCTTAATATGCTGACACTTTTTTAAGGGGATGATCAGACCGTCAAACTGAACAACTTCCTCTATGGGACCAACATCGAAATCGCGAAAAAAAAATCATCACTTCCATACAAAACTGCAAACCTACTCGGAGCCAAACGTATGGGACAACTGTTTTTTTTTCGCGATTTCGATGTTGGTCCCATAGAGGAAGTTGTTCAGTTTGATGGTCTAAACATCCCCTTAAAAAAGTGTCAGCATATTAAGAAGGACCCTGTATACAGGCAAACAAAATGATGTAGAAAATTTAACAAACAGAGTCAAAATGAAAAAATATTTTTTTATAATATGTTTCGTCCTTTCGGAAATGAAGATTGCTCATCTAAATTTTTGTATAGACTCCACAGAGAAGAATATTGTTTCTTTTCATTTGTTTCTTGTTCTGGGACAGTAGAGTAGAAAGTCTTGGGCTCTGTTTAATAAACGCGACAATGACAATTCAGAGTACATTACTGAGAATGCTAAGACAAATGAAGCACTGCAAGTTTAGCGTCATTAGTAACCAGCAATGTACTCTGAATTGTCATTGTCAAATTGTCATTGTCACGTTTATTAAACAGGGCCCTGACCACAGATAGTCGAAAGCTTCTCTATATTCACATGTAACGTTTGTAACAAACTGCATGATGAACTGCGTACATGACAAGCTGCGTTTGTGACGAACCGCGTATGTGACGGTCTGCGTTTGTGTCGATCTACGTATGTGACGATCTGCGTATGTGTCGATCTGCGTATGTGTCGATCTCCGTATGTGACGAGCTGCGTATCATTACCTATTGCGTACGTGACTAACTGCGTTTGTGACGTGCAGTGCTTACTTTGCCGCGGCGTGTCGGATATTTTTTCCATCGAAACCCTTTGAGCATGGAACCCTAAACACTCTTGCATTTTGACGGTCACGCTACTGCCTCGGGCTTCGTCTGTACCACAATACACTATTCAGACATTACTGATACTAAGCCTATTTCAATCAATCAATTATTTTAAAAAATTTACAGTTTATGTATATTTAAATAAACAGGGTGTAACAGAAGGGGGTAGTAAAGTAATATTTAATGGGCTGGTTGGTTAAGACCATCAATGTTCATCAAAGTGAAAAACTTTCACTATGGAGCCTACATCGAAATCGCAAAAAAACCTGCTGTTCAATACAAAACTGAAATTCTTATTCAACTCAAAAATGTACTTAACCTACCTAAAGTTATTATATGTAAGTATTTATCATTTATTTAATTTTTTATACCTCTACAAGCGCCTTCGATTTTCGCTGTTCACTTTATCCAGTTTGAATGGATGGTATAGTCGCTACTGCTAGTGTTGTGTATCGAGTCGATATTTGTCAAAAGTTAAATGTCGATAGATTGTTCTAGATATTTATGTTGTTTATGACCTCGGGAGGTGAAGGTTCCATACAAATTGCTTGTTTGTTTTGTGCTGACATATTAATGGTTTATGCATTAATATAAACAGATTTATCAGTTTTATAACGTGTTTAGTAAGCTTTTATTAACAACTAGTTACGCCCGCGACTTCGTAGGCGGAGACCACTGAATTTTAAAATACTCATAACTTTTCATTGAGTGAACCGATTGCGATGGAATAAATCCGAAATGTTAATTCAAACTGGGCTTAGTTATGCGTTACACAAAAACCCATCCAAATCGGTTTAGTAGTTTTCAAGTGATGCGCGCACAAACTAGCAGACCTTTGATTAAATTAAAATAGCGGAAGATAGGTGACTTTCTTGCATTACGCACTCGAACAATGGACCTGCTTTTCATGTACTTACGAGTGAAAATTAATCCCGTGTGATTTGTTTTTATCTTTTTCCATGATTTGTACAACGAGTAAAAGCACATGAACGCATTAAGGTACCTTTATGACGCCTTAAATTAAAAAAAAAAAAAAAATTTTTTATTAGGGATGGGTTTGCTCTTGACCGCAATCCAGTCCTCAGGACAAAGATGGGGTCGAAGATCTAGCAAGCTTACCCAGAAGAAGCCTATTTACTCGTACTTTAAAGGAATTCGGGTTGTAAGCGCTCGGAAACACTGACGCAGGAAGGGCATTCCACTCCTTGGCTGCGCATTATAAAAGAATCGGAATGGCGCTTGGTGCAGATATGTGGGATGTCAACCAAGAAGGGGTGATATCCCGCGGTGCATCTGGAAGTCCGATAGCAGAAAGGGGAAGGCGGGATGAGCTCATGTAGCTCTTGGGCACACTCGCCGAAGTACAATCTGTAGAAGACCGACAAGCAGGGTACTCTGCGGCGGTGGGCTAGGCTATGAAGTATTGCTCACGTGTACGTACGCCACCTTAAGCCGATCAAGGCCGATGCGGACGTGTTACATTTCGTAATCACATCTCGTCTCTCTATTCATCGCACTTTTATTAATAGTATTCGATTCTGAGACAGATGCGTCCTGTGTCTACACATAAAATGTTCTGTGTTATAGGTACTTACGTATAATAAAGTAGCATTTTACCACGATTTGGTCTGCGTTGACTTTATAAAAATAAAACTGGTCAAGTGCGAGTCGGGCTACTCGCGCACCGAGGGTTCCGTACCACAACACGAAGACTGACTCACGTTAAACTCCCGTTTTCACCCTTTCGGTACGGAACCCTAAAAAACACGGAAAATTCATTGTATTTAAGACGACAGTAAAAACTAAACGTCTAAAGCCTTTACTTGACTCTTTGACATCAATAAGCCATGAAATGTTATTACCGCTTGAATATACTAGTAAACAAGGAATTACCATTCACTTACATAATGACTCTGGCGCCGTGACGCCTTTTGAAATGAAATGAAATCTCCATACAGAAACAAAAACAACATTCTAAAAATTTCATGTTTTTGTCTTTGATTAAATTAAAATAGCGGAAGATAGGTGACTAGCCTGTGCCTGGACCGCATAAATTGAGCCCCCTTAAAATAGCGGAAGATACGATAGGTGACTAACCTATAGGGCATGGACCTCATAAATTGAGCCCCCGCCCCGTCGCGATAGGTGACTAGCCTATAGCGCATGGACCTCATAAATTGAGCCCCCTTCGCCTAATTGACTAGCCTATAGCGCATGGACCTCATAAATTGAGCCCCCGTCGCCTAATTGACTTAGTCGCATTCGCATGAGACGCGTGCGTGATTGAGAAACTTTTTTGATTTTAGGCGGCATGAAAGTACCACAATGACTCCGTGTGCTTTTACTCGTTGTATAAATCATTTAAAAAGAAAAAAAACAAATGACACGACATTACTTTTCACTCGTAAGTACGTGAAAAACAGATCCATTGTTCGAGTACGGACTGCAAGAACTTCGCTATTTTATTTATTTAATTTAATCAAAGCTGTGCCGTCTTTTTCCATACAGAAACATAAAACAACAAACTCAACATTCTAAAACGTTTATTTAATTTTTTTGTGCATTTCGTTTCAGTTCGTACGTTGCAGGTTCTGACACGAGAACTTGTCTCGCGCAGTGTTCGCGTGTCGCGTTTTTGCCTGCCCCGAAGCTCCGCAATCCTCAATCTCTTGTTCTTGATCAAAAACATTCCCTGAGATTGGGAAAGATTCTCCCACAAACTACTTGACACTGGTGGAAATGCAGTGATAGATAACGCACAGGCAAAAGAGTCCATTAATTATTTAAAAAAATCTATATTTTTGTGGGCGATAAAATACTTTTTTAGCTTTTTTTGTGTTCCACAGCTTCTACTAGTCCGAGATCCGACCGTAAAATTATGCACCTATTTCATAGGTGAACGAAATGTGATGAATGAAATGATTCTAGTGCATGTTTACACAGGGGTTAATTCAACGCTCCCAAGTTGCCTAGAAAAATCTTGCCGCAAGTACCTTTTCCATTAAAATTTTTGGTATAACTTTTTACACGTGTCTGTTAGGGAAGTGAATTAGGCGCCATCGGAAGGAGACTGAGAGAGACTTTTAAAAAAATGTTGATACCCTACTATCCTGTAATTAGTCCGTAAGTTTTCCTAAAATGAATAAAATAAAAAAAATAAAAAAATAAAAATTAAGATTTTTCTAGGCAACTTGGGAGCGTTGAATTAACCCCTGTGTAAACATACACTAGAATCACATTTCGTTCGCCTGTGAAATAGGTGCATAATTTTACGGTCGGATCTCGGACTATACAGTGTGTTAAGGTATATCGTTACTTATTGAGTGACCTGCGCGTACGAAGTAGCTGGCATAACTATAAGAATATTCTTGGGTTTCCTACAGTAAATCTAGTAGTTGTTTATAAATCATACTATCACACAAAGGTATATAATCACGCTGCTGTCTATGTGAAGGCAGGTAGGGATGTCAAAGTGCCTGGCGCCGTGATCTCAACGTTCGAGATGCAACCTTGGTTTCTTCCATTGTTTATTATAATTATTCGTATTAGTTACATTACAAGTCATCATTAGAGTTTAAAAATATGTTTTTATCTAACGAGCTCCATACAAATGAAGTTAGATCCTTTTATCTATACTAGCTCTGTGTGGTATCGGCTAAGAATAGCACCATCCCATTTCCTCCCGTGGGTGTCGTAAAAGGCGACTAAGGGATCTACTGAAGGATGGGCAGCAGCATCCTCTGAGTACAGACATTCGATCAAACTGCGATCGCCAACCCGCCTGCCAAGCGTGGCGATTATGGCAAATCCCCCCATTTTAGTGGAGGCCTATGTCCAGCAGTGGACGTCTATCGGCTGATATGATGATGATAATGATCTATACTAACAAATTAAAGTTGTTTCGGTTTAAAAGGACTAATCCTCTTAAACTGCACTACTTATGAACTGGTTTGCTTCCATAGCAAAAGTTGTTCAGTTTGATTCGTAGAGTAAATATGTGTAAAAGTTAAAGATGCTTTTCCTTCAAGGTTAAGAAAGGTAGACCCAGATCCTGGACGCAAGTGTTTCCATCTCATTTAGCATTTTAGCACAGAAATGACTAAAAATAAAACAAGATACAAAATTGGGGAGGTGACTACATCAAATATATTATATTTTTATCTTGTCAGTAAAAAATACGTTTGAAAATAATGCTAAGCTTACACTTTCAGTAATAGCTTGAATACTATTTTTAATAAAAGGATAAACTAAAAAAACCGGTCAAGTGCGAGTCGGGCTACTCGCGCACCGAGGGTTCCGTACCACACCACCACAGAACACAACATTATTGACTTAGAAAAAAAACTTTTTGTCCAGGACCTTTAGCGCGAGACCGACTCACACTTGGCCGGTTTTTAGTATTTGTTGTTATTCTGTAGAGTTTGCTCTATAATCACACTAAGTTTGACGCTTGTATGTATTACCGTTTTTACTATAGAGCATGAAGAAAAAACGTTGATAAAAACTAGTTTCTTGTTGAAAACCCCCCTTAATTTTTTACTTTCTGCCATTTTTATTATTTGTTAACAAATCCGCCGTAATAACGCATAATCTGAGAAAATTTCAACTATCTAGCTTTTACGGTTCAAAAGTTACAGCCCTAAATAGGACAGACGGACGGACGGACGGACAACGTAGGCTTAGTAATAGGGTCCCGTTTTCACCCTTTGGGTACGGAACCCTAAAAAGTATCGAAACAATGACGTCACTATCCATGATGTAGTACAATTTTTCATACAAAGCTCGTGTTTTGATTTGACGTTTGATAAAGAGTTGCTGATTTGACTAGTTGGAAACTCGCGGATTATTAATGTTCCAGACCATGCATTCTACTTGAACTCCCGAATTAAATTCTTAGCATGTAGATTCAGACTTAGCAGATCCTATTTAGAATTTAAATTACTTTATTATTTAAATGACCGTATTGATTAACAGCATGTCAATTACAACTGGTTGCTATGTTGTTATTACACCGTCTGCAATATAAGTGGATTGTAAAAAATATGCTACTGTATAGTGCTAATAAATTTTAATAGCGAAACCACAATATTCAATAAGGATCAATTTTCATTCAGTTTCAACGATTTAGGTTTTGAATACATGCAATTATGCAAGTAAAAGTAGAATCACATACCTAGTATGGCGAAAATCCCATTTCGTCAAACAATTTGAGAGAATGACACATGCTCACGGTCAGTGCATTTTGTTTAAATAAGCTAATTATAATTTCACATATTATAGACACAGGTGTTGTTAAGTGGTCAAATTGCAGTCAATGCCTCTTTAAATGTACATTGAATGTGTAACAATAAGCCTTTGTACATAAGCAAATGCATTTACAACACCGCAATCCTTCCCTATATTTCAACATTAATGATTATTTACTGCATGCACTTATCTCACACAAAGCTAGAACATAATCATCAATTAGCAATAATGAAGCAACCCAACTAACCTATGTGGAGTTAACAAAGGCGTTTGATTATGTGCATCACGCTTCCTGACTATATTTATGACGACTTTTCCTTTTTTATCTACCATCAGACATTGAAGCCGGTGCCAACAATCGTTTGTCGCATTCTGAGTCACCAGGGTCAAGGTCCCAGCGCACTTGTTGTATTAAATTATAGAAACACGTGAGGAGTGCCGCAAGGATCACGTTTTGGGTCAACATTGTTTAAATGTCATAATTTGTTACTTGAACTTGAAATTACTTGTGATTAAATTTAAATTGGCTTGAGGGTGACACGGTTGAAAGTGATTTTTTAATTGATGGTTTTCTGTGTCGTATGGTGACTTTGAGGTCACACCATTTACATTACATTGTAAATCATAATGATTGCAAGAAATTATAGTGAAGCATAACTGAATAGTTTGCCGTGTAGTTCAAGATTGACTTACTCAGTTCCAACCAACGCAATGCATTTTGTCGATTTCAATATCTTTTTGGGGCGAAAGGCCACATCCTATCGCACTTAAGTTCCTAACTAGATCAAAAGTTCCCGTTTGTTGTAAGTTGTAAGAATTAATGATTCGTTTCGTTACTAGCACGTTGTTGCAAATATTAAATTTACACGTTTAAATGAACAAACTCGTTAGTATCGTTTAATTTTTCAACTATATTCCTAATGATATATCTAAACAAAAGGACAAACACATTTAAGTATTAGTACGAAGCGCAATTTTTTTCGACAGTTATCTGTAGTCTCATCTATATGTGCATAAATTAGTTGAGTAATAATATTAACCTACGTAAATTCTAGTCAATGTCAAAGTGGTAATTTTGTTTCGCTTGTGACGAAATCAGTTAGTTGAAAAAGCAAATTAAAAATCTCTAATGTTATTAAGTAAGACGAATGTTAAATTGTGTTGATATTTAAAATGAAATAATCAAAAAATCATAAGTCAAACCAAGTGCGTGTCGGACCAAGCATATTGTTAAGTTCCGTAGTTATTTATTGAGATTTAAAGTGTATTCAAGATATAAAATGAAATGAGTAGGGTGCTTCAGACCATCAAATTCAAATACTCGCGGGAAAGCTTTGGTCTTTCCATAGAAAGAAAACGTTATTGATGGCTGCAAGGCTGCACTATTGTGTTGCCCCCAATCGTATTTTTTTAATTTTTTAACAATTATACCATATTTCCCAAAAAAAAAACAAGAATGTCACATTGTAGTCAATGCTCATTTTCAATTTATCGGGTCTCTGCGGATTTGTTTTCATAATGTTTGTAGTTATTATCGTTAAAACCGCCAAAAGTAGCCACTTTTGGATAATAGCTACAAGCATAAAACATAATAATCCGTATTTTTTCGATAAATTGAAAGCCAATCAGGACTACAACGTGACATTCTTGTTTTTGGAAAATGTTGTCTAATTGTTTAGAAATTAAAGAAATACGATTGAGGGCAGCACAATAGGCTCAGTAGGCTTTAACCTAAATGTATCGAACATCAGATTTCTTTCTCTCGATTTCGATTTTGGCTCCATAGTAAAAGTTGTCATGTCAGCACTCCGTTTAATTTAACATTTTGTACATTTTTCATTAACCGACGAAAACGAAACAAAAAACGGAGGAGGTTTTCAAGTCGAGGCGTATATATATACAGGAAGATTTTTTTATCACCATCCAAATTTTTTCTACATGTTTGGTATCATTTATAGACCCCATTTCATTAAAAAAAAGGGCAGGTCAAAATTGCACATTTAAAAATTTTATCCTACAGAATTTTCCATAAAGCTTGGTCATCGAGTTTCATATTCGTACCTACCGGGTGTGGCAGGACCGGGGGGCGGAGCCCTAGCTTCAGAGTCCCACGCATTGTAAACTTAACAGGAACATACAACAATTTCAAAACATTGTTAAAATGTTATACTAGTCCCTTATTTTGTTTATTTTTGTTCAATGACACGGTTATAATCAAGGAACATATGTACTCTCTATAAAGTAGGTACTCTTTGAATGACACAATGACACATAATAAACTTTTTCTAAAAATTAAAAGGCTCTGACCCAAAGAAAATTACTGACCACAGAGATTCGTTCGTTAGTTTTCGTTCTTGAAAAGCAAAGTTCTAAATTCGAAAAAGCGCGCGAACACGGGTCGAGTGGTAGTAACTATTAATAAGTAATCTGTGGCAGAATGGTGGCACAGGTAGGTGCGTACTGTGTCCAGTCGAATTGTTTTTTTTAAGACATTTTTGCGTAGTCATATCTCAATATTTTAGTACTGAGAGATGCTAAAAGAAAAAACACGTATCGATTTTTTTTCATAAACAAACATTTTATTAAAATTTGGATGGTGATAAAAAAATCTTCCTGTATATATATAATTTTTTTGTTTGTTTTATGTATGACTTTATGACGCCCCGTGACAGACGAACGGATATATCTTATAAGAGTTAATTAATGTATTAGTAGTGGCTTTACTGACGTAAATAAGAACTGGTAAATTGATTAAATTGATTACATCGCAATGCTTAAACTAAGAATTAACAAGCTGGTTTTAGATTTATGAGACCGGTAAATTTTTTTGGTATACGATGTTTGTGACAGCTTCCTTGATATTATTAAAATTTTATTGTTCAATAGTTGTGAGAAGTTTCAGAAAAATAATTAAGTACATTAGGTACCTAATAAATACAGGGTCTAAAATTAAATGGGACACTTAAAAGGGAGCTTAAGACCATCAAACTGAACAACTTTCTCTATGGGACCAATATCGAAATAGCGAAAAAAATCTTCTGTCCCATACAAAACTGCACACGCATAACTCTGCTGAAATGAAGAACAGGCAGAAGATTTTTTTTTCGCTATTTCGATATTGATCCCATAGAGAAAGTTGTTCAGTTTGATGGTTTGAAGCATAAGTAAGTTTCCCATTTAATTTGACACTCTGTATACCATTCGTCCGATTGCGATGAAACTTTAGTGGGTTGTTGCGCGTAATCCTGCAATGTTTCCTGACGAAAAAAAAATCGGCGTTGCTATACCGGGCATAGCTAGTCTAAACTATTATAAAACTGTAACAGAAATGTGTCTGTACATTGAAGATATTTACAAAAAAAAGATTACGCTATGGTTTTTAGGTGTCCCTCATTCCAAAGCAAAAACTACTGAACCGATTTTGATGAAACGTTTTTGTTTGTTAGCTTATCATCTGACTTAAAATCTGGTATATAATTTATGCGGACGAAGTCGCGGGTAAAAGGTCGTAAAATATAAAATTATATAACATGAAATACATAAAATATTCAAGACGAGACGTAGACAATTTTATTTTATTTATTATTTGATTTATTTTAGTCATTAATTTTACACGAATAGTCATCTGTTCGTAATATTATAATTGCAAAATTGTCTCTGTTCGTCTCATAAAGATATTATACCTTACGGAATAGAGTAAGTGACATGAGTTGTCAAATGTAACCGTTTTTGGACATTTTTTGGAGTCCTCGGCAGGGTAAAAATTCGATTTCTGTGTATAATTCTCAATCTAACGTGAAATGGTGAATAATTTAATGAAACAGTGTTAGTATATTTCACAAAATTATCTACGATTTCACTTTAGGTTCACGATTATTCACAGAAACCGAATTTTTACCAGGACTCCAAATCCCCAAAAACGGTTCTATTGCCTCGCGTCACGTATCTCTTTCTATTATACAGTGATGCCGCTATGTACATCTCGCTCTCTCAGCTGTCACTGTCTCTCTTACGTAGTAATAATACCGTTATGGTTCGTCTATACGTTATTATTATTTTTTTTTTATAACGAAGCGTTTAATAAGATACGTGTCGCGCGGGCAACGGTAGTAATAGTTGTTCAGTTTGATGGGTAGAGTATGTGGTTTACAGGTTAATGATACTTTTCCTTGCACCCTAATAAGGGTGTCATGATATTTCTTAGATTTTGTTGTAAATTATAAAATATCTACCGTCCCTTTCCTGCACGTGTTCTAGAACAGTGTCGACATGTTTCTGTGAAACGATTACGAGTAACGACAGTAGCTATGTCATTAACATGATATATTCAATTCACACGATATGTCCCGTGATCTTCCGACCTGACTGCAACCGGTTTTTATAAAGGCGTATTTGAGAGGATATTCCCGATAGACACTCCATACAAATGAAGTTTAATTTTATTTTAACCCATATTTTATGCCCACTGGGTCGATCAGACGACCCAAATACAAACATATGGGTTAAATATAGTAACTAATTTTATTTGATGATTTTTTTTTAAAACGATCTGTAATGACCTTTGGGGAGAGATTCCTTACTATTTCGCGATAAATACTTTTTTTTGTATAAAATAAAGTGTGTAAGAGAGACCGCAGAAGACCTAGACAGCGTTATCTAGCAGAGGTGAAAGAAAAGGTTGATGTCGTATCAAAAACTCAAGGCACTAGGGACTAGGGAAGAACACAGGACTTTTATTTTATTTTATTCATAATCAGTTTGCGCTTGGCTTCAGCTCACCTGATGGAAAGTGTAGATGAAGCCGAGGATGTAGCGCGCTCGCCCAGAAAAAGCCTATTTACTCTTCTTTTAAAAATATCCTGATTGTATTTGCTTGGGAAAACAGACGCAGGGAGAGAGTTCCAAACCTTACCGGTTCTCATTATAAAAGAGGATGCGAACCTATTTGTGCGGATTGTTGGAATATCGACAACGTATGGATGCAGTCAACTAGCGAATACTCCACCAATAAGAGCGTAGCTCTGAAATAAGACGATGATGATGATGATTTATTTTGTCTCTAACATAATTATTGGAGCAAAAAACATAATGAAAGTCGAGTGAATGCAGTGGATATGCGCTCATTTGATACGAAGTAAGTGATGTGTTACAGTGACCGACCTGATCAAGAACAGTGGGATCGATGTAAGTTGAAGGATGATATGGTCACCAGGATTGAAAGGGGTATGCTTAGGTGGTTCGGTCACGTACAGAGGATGAATGAGAGTAGAGTCACTAGGAAGATTTATCGATCCAATGTGAGTGGAACAGTCGAGAGAGGGCGACCGAGGAGAACTTACCACGACCAAATATATATATTAAGTGACACGACCGGCTGCAGATTTTGCAAGGAGGAGATGGAAACTCCTCTGCACCTCCTATGTGATTGTGGCCCCCTGATGTACAAACAAGAATCTACTGCGATTTCTGGCCGCAGTGGGGATTGGTAAGGAACTATAAAAAGGGCGATCACAAAGGACCAGCGATGGTCTACGTGGCACAGGCTTTGCAAGCCTGTCAAGGCCCAAAACCACAAATACAAAAATAATAATAAAAAAACGACCAAATAAATGGTCTTCTACGAAAAGGAAAAGTGCTTAGCACCCTCAACCGATGGTAGTGCATGAAGAGATGTATGAAAGTGGATGAGGCGAGAGAAGTATGTCAGAACAGAATCGTAGTGTGTGGCGAGCAGTAGGCTCTGCTTACCCCTGTGGGATATTGCGTGACTGTATGTTTATGTATGTTTGTATGATACTTACACCTATGGATCTATGATCTGATGCAAAATAATTAAATTGAATTGATTGAATCATTGCTATGTCTCGCCAAAAGGGCAAATGACCTTTAAGCATGACAGTTTTGCGTACATGCTACATAAAAGTACAATTAAATTTATTACTCCTTTTATTTTTTGCTTGTATCGAAACAGAACGTTTCTGACATAAACCAGTTAAACTAGATCCGTAAAATATCAAGCGCCAAGACTTGTTTTGTAGTTAGAATAAACAAGGTTATCTCTTGAGTCATACAGAATAATATAATTAATACCTGCGACTTCTAGAATTGTACGATGTTCGCCTATGGCGCTATCTCCATACTAATTACTATAAATTCGGTCCAGCCGTGAAACGGTAAAAAACATATAGACTTACTTTCACATTTTATAATTGTATCTACAGCAGGGAGTGAATTTAAATGAGGGGCATATTAAAGGGGATGCTTCAGACCATCAAAATGAGAAACATTTTTTGGAGTCGACTTCGATGTCGCGAAAAATCAGTGAGCGTCAGGATGTCTGGACCAAGCCGGCGATTCGATTTTTAAGCTATGCACGATTTAGTACCTATTTAGTACTATTTGGTTCTTATCATCAAATATTTAGTACCTCGCTACAAACGGAGAAAAATAGAAAAACAGTGATCCAGTCATCCTGACGATCAGGTTGGCTGGACCATTTTTTTTACCTAGTTGTAGTCCTCCTACCTTTTTTATTTTTACATGATGATTTAGTACCTAGATAGTAGAGGCAATTCTTCTAAATGCAATTGCTCCATAGCTGCACCTTAGTGACGAGAGAGTGCATCTGTGTTTAGCGCATATTATACTTATGTACTTCAAAATATACAACATACCTGACTGATTTTCTAAATAAGTAGTAGTCGTTGTCGAAAACCGTATATCACAAAATCATTTAATGTGATATAAACTAAACTATGTTATCTTTTGTTACAGAAAAATGGACGAGCAAAGAAGAAGAGTGACAGCAACATAGACTAACTAAAAAAATGTTTTACTAACCAGTTCCATTAATCTGTGATCTATACAATACGTATAAGTTATACCGATCTCCGTAACAATAGTACATAAGCATAAATAAATGTTAACAAGAAATTATTTTTGACAACAATTTTTAATAAAGAAAGTAAAGTGACAAACAATGAAAGTAAACTGAGAAAACAAAGAAAGTAAAGGGAGAAAACAAAGAAAGTAAAGTGAGAATACAAAGAGAGTAAAGTGAGAATACAAAGAGATTAAAGTGTAAATACAAAGTAAGGAAATACAAAATGCCGGCGATTTTATCGAAGATTCGAGAGCAGGCGTCCCGGGTGCAGCCATCGATCGCGCTGGGAGTGGGGGTGGGGGTTGCCTTGGCTGCTTGCGCTTTGTACGGCACGAGGGAAAAGAAACAGGCACCGCCTTCTTGTCAGAATAATAATAATTATAAGGTGAGTGAATTTGGTTCTATAATTGAATCTTTGGTGGTGGGAACCCGTTGAATGAGGGCAGCGCAAGGCCAGTCCTTGTGACGATCCTTGGGGGAGGCCTATGTCCAGCAGTAGACTTTCGGCTGAGATGATGATGATCATCATCATTATACGTCCCACTGGAGGGCACAGTCCTACCTTCAGGGGGGTATATAAGCGTTTAGTGCGGTTTTTGCAAGGCTTTTCAAGTGTGCAGTTGTTTTTGAGGCCTTGATGTTGCCTTTAGCATTGTTATAGTATCGGGATTTATCACTTATCAGTATCGGTCAAATGTCTGTTGTACACCGACGATCAAGTTCTACTTGCATCGTCGGTGAATGACTTGCAGGCGATGGTGACTTGCATGAATGAATCGTTTAAAAAGAAAGGAATGAAAGTGAATGTAAGTAAGACAAAAGTTATGGTGTTAGAGAGGAATGATAATGACGAACGTACCTTATGTAGCATTATGATTGGTGATGAAAAATTGGAACAGGTGAATGAGTTTGTGTACTTGGGATGCATGTTTACCAGAGACGGTAAGTGTCAGAGTGATATTGAGAGAAGAGTGAAAGCCGGAAATAGGGTAAATGGAGCTCTGAATTCCTTTGTGAAAAGCCAACACGTGTCCAAAAAGGCACGGATGGCAGTTCATAATGGAGTGTTAGTCCCGACATTGGATAATGGAGTGGCGTTCTGTTGTCTCTGCCTACCCCAGTGGGAGACAGGCGTCAGAATATGTATGTATGTATGTATGTAGTATCGGGATGATGATTACGTGCCGTCGTGTGATAGAAATAGTCGTGGTGGTCCAGTGGCGAGAAACCTTGCCTGCCGTGCAGGAGGCGTTGGTTCGACCCCGTCCAGGCCGACTCGTACCAATGAGTTTTTCGGAATTTATGTAGAATTTGTAACACCACTGGCTTTTCGGTGAAGGAAAACATAGTGAGGAAACCTGCATGTTTCCATTTCGAGGCATGTATTGTACCCAATGTCTATTATAAGTGGCGACGGGCTCACTCCCCGTCACACTGGTCAGAGTTTCGGTACTACTAGTGAAACATGGATGTTCTGAGGTTTCAGAATATCTCTGACGACCCCCTCGGGGAATATAGTCGGGAGCATATGCTTGTAATAACTTATAATAAATTTATTCTACCAGGAAAATTTAAAATTGATTGCCTATAATAAAAAGAAAAATTATTCCTGATTGGTTTAAAATTATTGTCCTCCTGAGGATATTAAAATTATAGACATTAAAATGTCATTATTAATGGATCATCAATAATAATAGACTTGGACATTTAATATAAATAATTAATTGTGTTATCAAACGACTTAGTTTGTAAAAGTGGGTCGGGAACGTGGATTGGACGAAATTGTATTACAATTAATTTAATATGTTAAGTAGCTTAGCTACATACAATGCATGCACAATGCATTACATTAGAAGAGTCATTTCAATATCCAAAAACCGGCCAAGTGCGAGTCGGACTCGCGCACGGAGGGCTCCGTCCTCCGTAGTCAGAGATATTCTGAAACCTCAGAACATCCACGTTTCACTAAGGCTCTAGACAGACGGACCGCATTTCAACTGCAATTCAAGTGTTCAAGTGCAGTTTCAATGCAGTTGACATACAGAAATGAAATTGCAGTTGAAATGCGGTCCGTCTGTCTAGAGTCTCATAGTACCGAAACTCTGTGCAGTGTGTGACGGGGAGTGAGCCCGTCGCCAATTGTCAGTATTCTACTTAAATTATCGATTAATTGTAATCGGCGATTATTATTACGATTATTATTTTATTAAAATTTACAAAACAAAAGTAAACCGAAACAAATCTGTTGTTTCAATGATAGGATTAATTTAAGATTTGTATGGAAATCTTTGAGCCACGGTAACTTTGAACCTATATTTATTGTAACGGAGAAATCTGTCAAAATACAGAGATTAGTTTCTAGATCTTATTTAAAAATGTCATTGACTTCAATTGGTTAATATTGAAAATAAGATTAAACTTCGTTTGTATAGAGCGCACTGCAAAGACGTATCCTCTTATAAGTTTTTTAGGATGATTTCTCAAGATTGTTAAACAATTGATTTCACAAATATTTGCTTGCACTAAATGTTTATGATTCTGTTTATAATTTTAACAGTTATTTATTTAGCGTGTCCTTGTCTATGTGTTCGAAAACAGTCATTAATTTAAATTGAAGTGTTAATTGGGTAACAGAAAGGTATTTTTTTATTGTGATGTTAAGTGATTCAATGGAATAGGTACCTATTCAAGGTTTTGAACGCAATACCTGAACTGAAACCCATTTCAGAAACTGGACAGAATTTGGGCACTGTTCCTGAACTACAAGGTGTAACAAAACACCCTAGTAATACTTAAGGGGGTGCTTCAGACCATCAAACTGAACATCTTTCACTATTAAGCCAACATCGGAATCGCGAAAAAAAAGAAAGAATTTTAGTCGAGTCGCCAATGGGGCCAACAGCGTGAAAAAATTAAAAAAATCAGCTATCCCATACATTTTAGTCGAGTCTTGGCTCAATCTTGGCTTCATAGTGAAATTTGTTCAGTTTGATGGTCTGAAGCACCCCCTTAAGTATTACTAGGGTGTTTTGTTACACCCTGTATAATGTCGCAAACTAAAAAAATATCTAAATTTTTTATTGTGGTTTTTTATGTTTCTGATCACCCCGAAAGCGATTTCCGTCTTGAGTTTATGTATTATGTATCTATGAGTGTACATTTAGGTCGAATTCATCATATTTAAACACCTTGTATATTTTTTCAAATGCGTTTCCAGTACCATTATCGTATTATGGTCGTATTCTTACGTTAAGTAGTATACAGGGTGTAAGGAAATAATAAAAAAGTTGGCTGCAGGGGTTATCTACCCTTCGCCTTTACGTAATTAAAAATCGTGCGACATAAAAAAAATTATAATGTTCAATTGTTCGTGTGTAAGTAAAAAATAAGAAATACAGTTTTTGTGCGCAAAAGAATCTTTTTTCATTTTAATAAATCTTCAATAAAAAAAAAACACAATGGTATTTCGCAAAATGAGTAAATGGTGGGAATAAAAAAGTACCTAGACGGATGGGACAAAAAATTATACTGAGGTATATTTAAAGAAGAAGAATGAAGTTATTGTTTACACATAACACTGACTTATTATTACACTATGATGATTTATTATTTTTAAGGAGGGTAAAGGTTTAATTGCATGTTTTGGACAAAGTTATCTAGCGCATTGTTAGGGTAAACAGTTGCATTACTTTACGGGGTGATTGTACCCATGATACTAAACAACTTTCAATAAGAAACCTATAGGAAATTTGTATTTTTTTTGACTTTTTATACAAACGTTCGATCAGCATGCATTTAGTACGGAAAGTCCTAATTTTTCTATGTTTCATAGGGAAAGTTATTCAGTATCAAGGGTTAAAGTATTGCAACTGTTTACCCTAACACCCTGTATTGCACAAAAAAGTATGCAAAAGTATGCGGGAAAGCCCTTGGATAAACAAAATATTATAATGAACATTGTTAACGTAGGTCTAAAATCACATAAATACAAAATTAATTGTAGTTCATAATTGGAGAGGAAATTTTAGGGGTTATTAAAAAAAAAGTCGTTAAGAGCGTACCGAGCCTATTGTGCTGCCCTCAATTGTATTTTTTTTATTTCTAAACAATTAAGGCTTTGACTGCCAAATGACCGACAAACAATGGAAAATCTATTGTTATTGTGACCCGCCGGCGTTCAAAGTTTTTTGGAAATAATCTTGTTTTTTGGAAATATAGTTTAATTGTTAAGAAATAAAAAAAAAAAGATTGGTGGCAGCACAATGTTATTTGTTAAGATTATTTCCAAAAATCGTTGAACGCCGGCGGGTCACAATAACAATAAATCTATTGTTATTGTGACCCGCCGGCGTCTGATGGAAAATCTTCCATTGTTTGTCTTTCATTTGGCAGTCAAAGCCTTAATTGTTTAGGAAAAAAAAAAACTGGGTAAACGTACCCAGGTACTATGTACGGCTCCTAGAAAGACAAATAAGTTAAGATTTTAATGTCTTTAATATTTAAATGTTGTCTCATTTAATTCCAGGTTGCAAAGAACGGGGCGCTACATTCTGTAGAGAACGGGGGCGCAAATGGGGAGACCTGCGGAGGGAGATGCGGGGCGGAACAGTGCGCCCTCTGTCGGGGGGATGCCGACACTGACAACAAACAACACATTGTGAGTACCATTATATTATTGTACCATATTGTAGCAAAGCATAGCTGAAAGCAAAATTCCAAAAACGTATCCTATACTTATACACCACTAGTTTTTAATGAGCGTTTTTCTTTTCTTTTTTAATTTTAGTTCCTAAAAAACTCGACAGATGACATGCTTATGGCTCCATAGAGACGTAGGCGAGATCCTGTCAAAATCATGTCAAGTCAGTGCCTGACTTTTTTTTAAAGGCCAAGGGATCGAGCCCATACAACCGTGTCAGACGGAAATAGTTCCATATTTTCGATTAAAATTATTCGTAAATAATGAAATATTCAATCAAAAGATGCGTTGGCATCTTTTTGATCATCTTCTCCCTCTTTATTATTTTAAAGAAACCCTTTTGAAATTGTGGCCTTTATTCGCACAGACCCTATCGATCCACTAGAAAACCAAAAAAATACGCTCATTACTAAAAAAATGTAAGGGTGTATTCAGACAATTAAACTAAATAACTTTCTCTAAGGAAGGGTCGAAAAAAGAAAAAAAATTGGACCTCCCATAAAAAATCAAGAGACTAATCCGCACTTTTGTACGGGAGGTCAAACAATTTTTCTAATTTTTCGACCCATGTTCCTTAGGGAAAGTTGTTTAGTTTCATTGTCTGAATGCACCCTTAAAATTTTTTTAATATGTAATTTTTTAAAACTAGTGGTGTACAGGCTGTGACAAAATACGCTGGTAATACTTAAGAGGATGCTTTAGTCCATCAAACTGAACATCTTTCACTATTAACCCAACATCGGAATCGCGGAAAAAAATCAGAATTTTAGTCGAGCTACTACAGTTTTATATGGAACAGCCGATTTTTTTCCGCGTAGTTTGATGGGCTGAAGCAGGTCTTTTGTTACACCCTGTATATCCCAATCCCTACTGTCCATTACAAGTGGCGACGGGCTCACTTCACACTGGACAGTTTCGGTACTACTAGTGGAACGTGGATTACAGAATATCTCTGACTACCCCCTCGGGGAATATAGTCGTGAGCATATGCTTATGCTGTATATCCCAGATAGATCCGCTAGACGGTGGTATCTTATTTATTTAGCCAGGTCAGGCCTAGATAAGTAGGGTGGCTTGAATTCTCTGACAGCAAGTTGATCACTCACTGGCCTCCAAAAATCTGCACTGGTTGGTGGAGATTTAGGAAGTCTCTGCCCTGTCCACTGCGGAATCCTACAGGATCTATAACTTTAATACTAATCCTTAATTTTCCAGGAAGATGCAGAAGAAACTCCAGTAGAAGAGCATGTGCCGGGACTTAACCTCGAGTTCCTCAGGCAGCTGGTATCCTTGGCCAAGATCATGGTGCCAGGAGTCAGGAGTCACGAGGTGGCGCTGCTGTCAGCTCACACTCTGTGCCTATTCTCTAGGACGTTCCTGTCTATTTATGTGGCTTCGTTGGAAGGCTCTATTGGTGAGTAGGGAATTTCCTGGTGGGAGAAGGAGCTACTAATGTAGATGTTGATGTGGTCTCTTAGAGAGAGAGAGAGATAGATATCGATCACAGCGACTGCTTCAACTTTTTTGTGGGCGTTGATGTTCTCTCCACGTGGTGCATGATCTCCAATTTTCTTTATGAAGAGCCTCGCGTATTGCATCTAGAGCATGAGAGTCAACCTCAGGAAACGCGAAAAAAATCTGCTGTCCCATACAAAACTGCTGTACCTACCCGACTCAAATGTATGGGACAGCTGATTCCTGAGTAGGCTCCATAGTGGAAGTTGTTCAGTTTGATGGTCTGAGATTACCGTTTCAGTATTTGCTAGGCTGTCACTTACACCTTACACTTAAGAAAATAAAGCAAATATACATAAACTTTGTTCCACGACGACTAAAAGTACTCAATAATCTTCAACAGTAATTGATCCTAAAACCCTAGTTACATTAAATGAACCTTGTTACATTTTTTTTTGTCACAATTGCATGCTTCAAAAGACTTATTTGCCGTTTCAGCAAAAATTCCAACATTCGCGAAAGGTATCTCCGTTCTTAAAATATCACAAACAATTTCAGTACCTACTAAAACTACTCTACTTTTGTCCTTCCACAGTAAAACACATAGTGCAAAAGGATCTCAGGCGGTTCGCAGCACTCCTACTCCAGTGGTTCAGTATAGCCATCCCGGCGACGTTCATCAACTCTATGATCAGGTACCTGGAGGGGCGGCTGGCGCTGGCCTTCAGGACGCGGCTGGTCAACCACGCCTACGAGCTGTACTTCAAGAACCAGACTTACTACAGGGTCGCCAACTTGGATGCTAGGATTGAGAATGCTGATCATAGGTGAGTTTCCTTCTCCCCATCTATCTCCAAGGGATCACAGCTCTCCATCTCTACTGATTCAGGGTTACCATGGTCAAATTTTCAGCTTATATTAGAGGGCATATTCTATAGATTGTAATATAGGTATGATGCTGATATCGCTTGGTAAATCGAGACTCTCTTTATGTTATTTCCATCTTAATTGATCTTGCGCTTTTCTTCCCTGATCTTTCCAGGGTGAGTGGTGATACTCTTTTCCATCGAAAGACGTTATTTTCTCTGGTCCAGCCTGGATTCCAATTTAATGTGATTTTAGATGGCGTAATCCTGGCCAGATCTTCAGTCTCAATAGGTTGGGTTTGGGTTGTTGTTAGGTTATGTTTATGACATCGCTCGGTAAAGTAGGTCTCTAATCATAATTATCTGCATCTTGGTCGCTCTCCTCATCGCGACCTTTCTCCAAGGGATATGATCACAGTATCTCTGCAGATTTTGGGTACTTAATACCTAGGCAAATTTCCAGCTTCTGTAGGGTGGCATACTCTATAGATTGTAATGTAGGAAAGATGCTGACATCACTTAGTAAATCGAGACTCTCATACCGCTATTTCTATCTTTTTTGATCTTCCCAGGGTGACAGACAGTTTTTCCACCGAAAGACGTTCTTTTCTCTGGTCCAGCCTGTATTCAAATTTAATGCCATTTTAGATGCAAAGAGTTTCCATCGTTTTGGTTTGGTAACATTTTCATCGATTATGGATTCCGCATGCATGGTTCAGCTGTACCGTTGTGAAAAAACAGCCTGCCCTCCATCCAAATTGCAGCTTTACGCCAATGTCTATGTTTCATTACAAAACAGACTGTCTAGTCTGAGGTAGACTTAAAACATTTTGAAGCCGGACATTGTGTTTTCGAGAATCAAATCATTATTATTATCTGAAGAAAACCGGTGTTCTGTCGAGTTGATGGCAGGTTATAGAATAAGACTTGTCATCGTTTGTAGAGATTTACCAACCAGCGTTAGAGGTTTGCTGATTGTCCAGGATGTGCTCGACCTATCAGGGATTATCTTTGTGCACCAAGAAGACCGATTTGATTACCCCCAATTTTCTTTTCCCACAGACTAACAGAAGACGTGTCAGTGTTCACGCAGTCAGTGGCGCATCTCTACAGTTCTCTGACGAAGCCATGCTTCGATCTGCTCCTCATAGTCCTGACTCTAGCCAGCTACTCCAGCAAGATGAAGGGCAACATATTTATTGGTAAGACTAATACTCTATATCATAGATAGAAATATTATTACTTATATTTGTATAAGATACAAATAGAATAGAATTTTTCATATAATAAATAAATAAAAAATGTTTATTGAGCAGAAAAAACTACAGAAAGTGATATTGAAGCCCTGAACCCCAAGATAAAGTATATGTATTTAAAAAATACGATTATACCCTGAGTTTTGGGTTTCATATATAAAAAATATTTCATGAATGATATAGAACTAAATACCTATATAGAAATATTATTATGCTTTATAATATACAGACGTATTCTGCATTGAGCAACTATTTTTAAGAGCACTCAAAAGATTGATGTTTTAGAAGCAATGGACTCACTACCTGTCACAGTGGTCGGAGATTGGACTCTGATAGTGAAATGTAGATATTTTGAAGGAATGTAGTTTTAAGCATATGCTTTTGGAGTGTGGTGCATACGCAGTAAAGAAAATGCGTGTGAAGTTCACTTATCAGCATTTGGCATGATGATGCCTCCAGGCCTGTGCCCCAACCTGACAGTGGGGATGTTAAAGGCTTTTGGAAAAATTTCACTCGTCCGCGAAGGAACTTCCTTCACGGAACTGTTAAGAAATGTATACAGTGTTTTACAATACAGGGTGTTAGGGTAAACAGTTGCATTACTTTAAGGGGTGATTATACCCATGATACTGAACAACTTTCCCCAAGAAATCTATAGGAAATTCGCAAATTTTTTTTTGGACTTTCCATTCTAAATCGAACCGATCGAACGTTTGTATGAAAAGTCGAAAAAAAAAGGAATTTCCTATAGGTTTCTTAGGGAAAGTTGTTCAGTATCATGGGTACAATAACCCCTTAAAGTAATCTTACTGTTTACCCTAATACCCTATGTACTTCTCCAAATAGCAGCATCTAGGTTCCCCCTCGACGTTTTCACCGAAAAGCCAGAAAGCACCACAATATTGCAAATGGAACTAGAAGGAAGTAAAGTGAATTCTGTTCGTCCCAGGGCCGGGGTTCGCGACGGTGGTGATCTGCATGACGGGGCAGCTGCTGCGGCTGCTGAGCCCGCGGTTCGGCGCGCTGGCCGGCGAGGAGGCGCGCATGAAGGCCAACTTACGCCACGTGCACGCGCGCCTCATCGCGCACGCCGAGGAGGTCGCCTTCTACGGCGGGCACAAGGTAAGGGCATACGAACTGTGGGGACTTGCCACAGATGACCTCGGAAATATGCTCCATACAAAGCCAACGTTCACCGAGACTACGTAATTCTTAAACTACTACAAGGCTCACAATGGAAAGCAAGACATCGCGCAAGGTAAGTAATCACAGAGATTCGATAAGGTCCAACTTAGAACTGGTTGGACCACGGCCAGTCACACCTAGCCTGGCGGAAGATCTTCTATCTTCACCCGAAGAAACTTCCACAGTAGCACCTCAACAGTGATGACCCTCGACTAAGAATATCACAACCTGAACACCGCAGAGCAGCACCAACACAGAGTAGCAGCCAGCATAACTGCGACCAGGTCTAACAAGCAGCAATCACACACCATCAACTCAAAGCCCGCAACGGGTCCATCGCAGTTGTCTTCACCGCTTCCTGGGCCTGCAGCTTCAACAACAGTCAGCGTCTGCATGGAAGGGTCCTACGTGTCTGAGCTCTGCTGTCCTCCTGCTAAGACCAGGGTTGCGACGGTGGTCTCTGCATGAAGGGGCAGCTGCTGCGGCTGATCAGCCCGCGGTTCAACCTGCGCCATGTGTACGCGCGCCTCATCGCGCACGCCGAGGAGGTCGCCTTCTACGGCGGACACAAGGTATACCTCCTAGAGCAGGCACTTCACTCTCGCGAGAACCTCTCGACGAGTACTTTCAACTTTCTTTCTTTTTTTGGTCTTCACATTGTAATGTGACATTCATGTTTTTTTGAAAATGTTGTTGAATTGTTAAAAAATTAAAAAAAACACGATTGAGGGCAGCACAATAGCCTCAAACCATCAAAAGCCATCAAAACCTGCAATTCTGGTGGAGTGATCTCGCTCACACGAGATAATTATCATTGTGTATGTACCTGGAGAAATTGAACCTATAATATAAATGTAATAATGTAATGTAATTTGATTTAATTTCATTCAATTTAATTTTAATAACTTGATTTTCTGACAAACTACTCAATGTAATGCTCTGTGTATTGGACCTAGTTTTCTGAAATAAATGATTTTTATTTTATTTATTTTAATAGGCTCGGTGCCTCCTTAATAATTTTCAATGAAAGTATTTTTTTCGTTTATTTTTATTTCGGGGCCATGCCAGCCCGATTTGAAAGTACTGATCAGCTACTTTATTGAATCATCATCGTCATCATCTCAGCCGATGGACGTCCACTGCTGGACATAGGCCTCCCCCAAGGATCGCCATAACGACCGGTCCTCCGCCTCCTTTAAGGCCAGGCCACACAGAGGCGGTTTTGCGGGAAAGCGGGCCGGAGGCGGACCTGCGGGAAGCGAATATCTCCGGACCCGCTCGGTTTTTTGTGTGCTTTGTTGTGTATGGTGTGGTGTGGTGGTAATGTTCGAGTTTATATGTACCCTACCACACAGAAATACGCGCGGGATTGGAGATATTCGCTTCCCGCAAAACCGCCTCCGGCCCGCTTTCCCGCAAAACCGCCTCTGTGTGGCCTGGCCTTTATTGAATAATTTCCGATTTTTTTATTTCAATATTTTAACTATGTACCTATCACATTTCTGTTTTTGGGCTACTATTATCAGTCTACATCATTGAGGTACACACGGCGATACATCAAGCTACCCAAAACCAATATAAGCTGGCCGCCCGTTGGCATAGTAATGTATAACGTCGCGCGGCCAGACCCGCTAGCATGATTTCTCTACTTGCGCGCGACTCTGCTTTTTTCCATACTACAAGTCGCGGCAAGCTACCCAAAACCAATATAAGCTGGCCGCGCGTCGGCATAGTAATGTATAACGTCGCGCGGCCAGACCCCCTAGCATGATTTCTCTACTTGCGCGCGACTCTGCTTTTTTCCATACTACAAGTCGCGGCAAGCGCGGCTTTCGCTCTCCGAAAAGCGCGGAAACAGGTTATTTTGTATGCAGCGAAGGCGCGTCGCGTGCGTGTAGAGAAATCATACTAGACCTGCAGCTTATTTTGGTTTTGGGTTACTTGATGTGTCGCCGTGTGCACATGGACAGACAGTATTCATGAAGGTATTTTCTCTATGGACTGATGAAAATTCCCTTTGTATAACGTGAATTCTCGGTCAGGTGGAGCTAGGTCAGCTGCAGTCGGCGTACTCGCAGCTGGTGGCGCAGATGACGTCGGTGTTCAACAAGAAGCTGTGGTACGTGATGCTGGAGCAGTTCTGCATGAAGTACGTGTGGTCCGGCACCGGCATGGTCATGCTCGCGCTGCCCATCCTCACCGGCACCAGCGGCGACAGTACGTGCCCGTTTACATACTTTTTATAGATACCAGCGTTAACCCGCGATTTGTCCGCACAAATTATATACTATCAGTTTAAAATAACAATGTGCATGATCTCGCTCGCAAATGTGACGTCACTCAATCACACGAACTTCACTCGAGTCATTCAAATGATTGTTTCCTTTGCATAGAGTCTACATTCCTATATCAACCGAGTGAAGTTATCTAACGGCCCTTCAAGGTCATGCACATTGTTATTTTAAACTGATAGTACCTACCAGATTTTAACTCAGATCATAAGCTATCAAAAAAAAAAGTTTCATCAAAATCGGTTCAGTAGTATTGGCAGAATCCTCGAACAAACACAAACTTTAACAGTACTATAATAGTGTAAATAATTCACGGCTGTCCGAAAAAGTCCTGGCAGTACGCCGCGCTAGTATGGCGCTAGTGTCGTGCACATAGCCAATAACTTGCACGTCTCGAATGTTATGAGTGTGACTGGTAGTGTCTGTGGCATAATGCGACACTTTCTGACCAAGAATGGACCAGTTAGTGACAATGCCAATGAAAAATTTATTTTAATTACGAATAGGAAACTCTTTATCAACCTATAGCCGAAAATTTTATTCGATTGTCATTTGTTTTAACGATTTGGCGGCAATTTGAAAAGTGTCGCGAGGCAAAACGAATTTAGCAAGGAAAAATGTTTTCTCCCCAATTTATTACGATTTTCGTCGTGTTCCTAGTCAATAACAAAGATAATGATAAACATCGATTGGTATTTCATGATGAAGCCCTGTCCCTTGACACTTGTTTACAACTGGTTAAATGAGTTTAGGCATGATCGGAGTAATCTCAGTGATGATCTACCTGGGAGATGTCGTTCAACGGCGACAACTGAAGAAAACGCCAATGCTGTGCAGCTCATGAGAGAGGCTGATAAGAGAGTGACCTACCAGCAGATTCAGGCAAGCTTCAGCATTGATATGAGTCAAGTGCAAAAGATCCTACACGAATATTAAGGCGTAGGGAAACTTTGAACTAGATGAATACCCCATAATTTAACCGATTTCAATAATTTCATAGTAAAGCAGAGGGGGTCCACTGCTTCTCACAGAGGTTCCATTGAACGGGACGATACATAAAATGAACTTCTAAAAATATTAAAAGTATTCCCAACCTCCTACTTCTATACACTTTTTATTGTCTTGAAACTTTCAGTGTCACCCTCGTATCCCAAATTATGATGTTACTTATTGAATGTATTGTCGTTGCCCTCAGGTAAGGCAGGAATAAGTGACCGCACCGAGTACATGACGACGTCTCGCAACCTGCTCAACTCTGCCGCGGACGCCATCGAGAGACTCATGTCCAGTTATAAGGTACGACAGTATATTCTTACCGTATTGTCCCTTTTGCGGTCATTATAAACCTAGATATCGTGCGGAAACTGGGTGGTATTAAAAAATAACTGCATCCTATTAATGTGGAGAAAATGCGGTCAAAAACTCTACAATAACAAATCTTCAAACTCGTGCTTTCATAATCTTTCCATTTGTTTCCTTGCAACGGACGTACTGTGAGATTTGATAATAATTTCTTTCTACTTTGGGACAAAAGATAATAATGGATAAAACTGGAGTTTTCTTTCGACTTCGTCTGAACGTCCCGCCATCCTAGCGAGATAATGATATACCGGATTTTAAGCCTAATCATAAGCTTTCAGACACAAATTTTTTTATAATAATAGGTCCAGTAGTTTTCGCAAGATGCGCAACCAAATAAATAAAAAAAATCCCAATATTGTTGTTTTGGTATCAGAGCCACCTAAAAACCATTATCGTAACTTTTTATTATAGATATCTTTAATGTACAGATACTTCTACTAGTAGAGAGACAGATGAATGTTGTCAATCTTATGAAAAAATTCCAAACAATCTATTTTAAATTCGGCAACATGCCTCGTCCAAAGGAGTAAAAAAAAATCAATCAATCAAATGAAAAAAAAAATGTCAATGTCAATGTCAATCTTATGATAAAATGATTTATGTTTATATGTTATTTGTACCCCCAACAGGAGATAGTGACGCTGGCGGGGTACGCAACGCGCGTGTCGGACATGCTGCACGTATTTGGGGAGGTGGCGCGGGGACGCTGTGTACGCGCCGTACACGTGGCACCCTCCAGCCACCCCGGCGTGTTCCAGGTCACATTCCGGGACAACCAGCCAGTGCCGCAAGGTGAGCCATAGCTTAGAAGTTATATGGAATGTGAGTTATACATTCCATGTAACGAAGAACAGAAGTGACCAAGTTCTGGAAAGACAAAGTGTGATCACCTTACCACGAGAAGAAGAAGACCCCAAACAGGAAGTATTGACGCTGGCGGGGTACAAGTCGCGGCACGAAACATGACCACTGGGGAAACAAGTTGTGATTTCCGCGCAGGTCGATGACGCAAGGCGATCAATCGGCCAATGGCCTTCGCGCATCGGCCGTCTCCAGCTTCCCCCGCCAAATAGACACGAATTAGATTTCTGCGCATTAAAGGTCATCGCTCATGTTTCGTGGCGCGACCTGTACGCGATGTACGTGTTCGGGGAGATTTCGCGGGGACGCTGTGTACGCGCCGTACACATAGCACCCAGCAGCCACCCTGGCGTGTTCCAAGTCGCATTCAGGGAAAGCCAAGGTGAGCCATCGCTAAGGAATATGGAATAAGTCGTATTCCAAACAGGAGGTAGTGATGCTAGCAGGGTACATATTGCGGCATGAAACATGAGCGCTGGGGGAAACTAGAAGGGATTTCAAAAACATTTATTTTTTTGTAGTTTGTTGGAGTAGCACTTTTGTCATGAAAGCTTTATTTATTGAGAAATCGTTATTATTGTGATGAGAGCGTCTCTGAACTGTAAAAGGACTTTTAATATTAATTTATTTATATTTTTTCAGGCAAAATAATCTACACAAATGACTTCGTGATCAGACTACGGAACGTGCCAATAGTGACCCCGGCCTGTGACGTGGTAGCCAGTGGTGTTTCCCTGGACATAGCGCCGGGGACACATCTACTTATTATAGGACCCAACGGCTGTGGCAAGTCTAGGTGAGTGTTGTACCCTAACTGACCCCACATTGACCCCGGCCTGTGACGTGGTAGCCAGTGGAGTGTCCCTAGACATAGCCCCGGGGACTCATCTACTTATTATAGGACCCAACGGCTGTGGCAAGTCTAGGTGAGTGTTGTACCCTAACTGACTCCACATTGACCCCCGCCTGTGACGTGGTAGCCAGTGGAGTGTCCCTAGACATAGCCCCGGGGACACATTTACTTATTATAGGACCCAACGGCTGTGGCAAGTCTAGGTGAGTGTTGTACCCTAACTGACTCCACATTGACCCCGGCCTGCGACGTGGTACCCAGTGGAGTGTCCCTAGACATAGCCCCGGGGACTCATCTACTTATTATAGGACCCAACGGCTGTGGCAAGTCTAGGTGAGTGTTGTACCCTAACTGACTCCACATTGACCCCGGCCTGTGACGTGGTAGCCAGTGGAGTGTCCCTAGACATAGCCCCGGGGACACATTTACTTATTATAGGACCCAACGGCTGTGGCAAGTCTAGGTGAGTGTTGTACCCTAACTGACTCCACATTGACCCCGGCCTGTGACGTGGTAGCCAGTGGAGTGTCCCTAGACATAGCGCCGGAGACACATCTACTTATTATAGGACCCAACGGCTGTGGCAAGTCTAGGTGAGTGTTGTACCCTAACTGACCCCACATTGACCCCGGCCTGTCACGTGGTAGCCAGTGGAGTGTCCCTAGACATAGCGCCGGGGACACATTTACTTATTATAGGACCCAACGGCTGTGGCAAGTCTAGGTGATTGGTGTACCCTAACTGACCCCACATTGACCCCGGCCTGTGACGTGGTAGCCAGTGGTGTTTCCCTGGACATAGCGCCGGGGACTCATCTACTTATTATAGGACCCAACGGCTGTGGCAAGTCTAGGTGAGTGTTGTACCCTAACTGACCCCACATTGACCCCGGCCTGTCACGTGGTAGCCAGTGGAGTGTCCCTAGACATAGCGCCGGGGACACATTTACTTATTATAGGACCCAACGGCTGTGGCAAGTCTAGGTGAGTGGTGTACCCTAACTGACCCCACATTGACCCCGGCCTGTGACGTGGTAGCCAGTGGTGTTTCCCTGGACATAGCGCCGGGGACTCATCTACTTATTATAGGACCCAACGGCTGTGGCAAGTCTAGGTGAGTGTTGTACCCTAACTGACCCCACATTGACCCCGGCCTGTCACGTGGTAGCCAGTGGAGTGTCCCTAGACATAGCGCCGGGGACACATTTACTTATTATAGGACCCAACGGCTGTGGCAAGTCTAGGTGAGTGGTGTACCCTAACTGACCCCACATTGACCCCGGCCTGTGACGTGGTAGCCAGTGGTGTTTCCCTGGACATAGCGCCGGGGACTCATCTACTTATTATAGGACCCAACGGCTGTGGCAAGTCTAGGTGAGTGATATACAGTCGTTGTGCCCTACTTCTCCGTTCATACTCCCTTAGCGACCACATGAAACGTATTTAAATTTTTAGACACGCTTCCTTGTCTCCCTACGATACATATATAAAATTTCGAGTTTGCTTCGCTGGCTCCCATTACGTATCTTATTTAATCGTCAATAATAATATTTACGACGGACCAGTAGTCAGTTGGTAGTGGATCTGCCTGCTTATCCAAAGGTCGCGGCATCGAATCCCGCAAGGTGTAAATATTTGCATGTTGACGAATATGAATATTTGTACCTGAGCCATGGATGTTTGTATCTACAGGGTGAAATTGATATCATTAGCATCCTTTTAAACTAAGAGTCTACCCATCAAACTGAACAACTTTCACTATGGGAGCAAACCGATCGGAACAAATAAAAAATCTGCTGTTTTACATGTTGAGCTTCTTCCAAATAAGTTCAAATGTTTATGCGTGACTAAGCCACAAACATACAGACATCGGTACAAACTTTGAAAGGATATTATTGTCTAGTCTTCATAATACAAGTCTGTAAAATTTTCAATGGAACATTCCATGAAACTTTCAATGGAAGTGTGATAACGTCCTAGATATTTATTTATGTTATCTTTCCTCGCAGTTTATTCCGTATAATCTCCGGTCTATGGCCGGTGTTCGGCGGGGAGCTGCAGGTGCCGCGGCCCTGCGCGTGCGCACACTGCGCCGATGAGACCAACCTGCTCGACGCGGGACACTGCACTTCGCGGCCGATCATGTTCTATATACCACAGAGGTGAGATATTGTATAGCTACGAATAGAATAACTATGGAAGAATAACTCTAAACAAAAGCAACATAATTTTTGGCACCCTTTGAAAAATGACATTTTGTATGAGTTTTGGCGGCAAGGTGTAGTTTTTAAGGAACAAATTTCGAACACTGTGTACTTTTTTTGGGGTCACTTTTTGAGCTTGATTTACATTTCTATACATTCTTATTCGTAGTTGTATAGACATTCATATTTATTACCCTACCATACCATATTTGATCGTTTTGGCATAGTGGAGTTCCGGCATCGGAAATGGTCACTTAAGTTAAGCAATGTCAAGTTCGGTCAGTTTTTGGATGGGTAACCATTTCATTTAAATAGGAATATTCCTAGTTAACATAAATATTATTTGAAATTAATAACTTCTCGAGTTATTTGAAAAAGTAAGGATTAATGACTATAGTCATTATAATGACATACAAATTCATCTGCCGATTTTTTTTCATGTTAAGGTTTTTCTTTATCATTTCCTAATTGTTTTCAGTCCCAAGATTAATTAAAACTGATAATTTAATTAAACAAAATGTATAGCTTATTCTTAAACATTATATTATTCAATAAAAACGGGTCTTGAAAAATATTAATTTCTAGCAAAGTTTCTATTCAGTCAGGGAATTATGGTCGTGAGTTTATCGATGTATGTATTAATAAGAACGCGAATTTAATAGAAAACTCCAGTAATATACAATTATTCTATCCAAAATCTTGGGATTCAAAAATTACGTTGCTTCTGTCAATCTGTCCGCGCCGGAAGTAACCCTTTATTTTTATTACTAGTGCTGTTCCTCGCATCGATGACGAATCGTCATTTTCCGCTTAACTGTATCTAAATCTAAACTATTATAAAACTGTAACAGAAATGTGTTTGTGCATTGAAGATATTTGCAAAAAAAAATTACGACATGGTTTTTACTTGTCCCTGATTCCAAATCACCAATTTTCGGATTTTTTGTCCGTCTGTTTGTTTGTTTGTTTGAACGAGCATCACGCAAAAACTACTAAAACGATTTTGGTGAAACTTTATTTGTTTGATAGCTTATGATCCACGAAGAAAAGAAGGGAGCGGAGGTGAGGCAAGGCAATTTTTCTATTCAAGTAAGTGTCGCCAAAATGCGGGGGACGAGGTAAGAGGTGGGAGAAAGCTCCGCCCCAAACACCCAAATCCATCTAGCGGCGAAAGGAGTATCTACAACAAATGCACAGTAACATGACAACCAACTAGTTCATCTACTCGTCGCTTTTATCGACCTGATTTATATCGTTGATCTCTCGTCTTACACGTGCTTATGTAATTTTGCACGTGTTAGAAGAGTACAACTATATAATTTAGCTGCCGTCTGTTGTGACCGTTATCTACTTGTCGGTAGATGTCGTTTTGGAACATGAAATGTTTACGATTTTTTTAGTAATTGACCAATTCAACAAAGAAATAAAAGGTTAATCGATATATACGAGTTAAACACTTTGTTTATATCGTTATTTGCATCTATCATTTACACTTTAAGTTTCTAAAATCGATTTTTTTATCATCTTAAAGAGCGGCATCTTGCGGTTAGTAGAAAAACTTATGTTCCTTCAAATGAGAGAATTATTTTCAAAAAACAACTCTTATAAAATTAAATTGGTCTTACCTATGAAAAGTTATGCCATCTGCAAGCTTTGTCTGTGATCCTGAACAATTTTTACATCCAGAAACAGCGCACTTCATCGTTCTAAATATTTTTTATTGACAAAACACGTCTCAGAAAACGAAATAATAACGTACGAAAACAATGGCGGTCCGATTCGAACTGAGCCGCATAGGCCACGCCCACTGTGACGTCACGACCTCATCGAATGGCGACTGACCTCACTGTCTTGCCTCAACTCCGTCCTTTCTTTTCTCCATGTTATGATCTGACTTAAAATCTGGTATATAATTTGTGCGGACGAAGTCGCGGGTAAAAACTCGTATATTATGCAGGGTGTAACAAAATACCATAGTAATACTTAAGGGGGTGCTTCAGACCATCAATCTGAACAACTTTCACTATGGAGACGACGTCGAGGAAAAATAAAAAAAATTTGCCATGTTTTGTATGAAAGAGCGGATTTTTTTTCGCGGTTTCGATGTTGGCTCCATAGTGAAAGTTGTTCGGTTCGATGGTCTGAAGCACCCCCTTAAGTATTACTAGGGTGTTTTGTTACACGCTGTATAATTAAACATGTGTTCTCTCATTACAGGCCATACATGTCAATGGGGTCGCTAATAGACCAGATAACATACCCGGCGCGGGTGTCACTAGACGACCGCGCGGCGGAGGCTCGCGCGGCTCACATCCTGCGTGTCGTGCGCCTCGACGCGTGCGCCGCGCGCCACGGCGGGCTCCGCGCCGTGCAGGACTGGCGCGCCACGCTCTCCGGCGGAGAGAAGCAGCGCGTCGCCATGGCCAGGATGTTCTACCACAGGTACTGTTTACTGGGAGATAATCTGTCATCATTATCAGCTTAGGCCTCGTTCAAGGAGACGATGCACTTCACGCGTCACTTCACGCGGCGCGGCCTGCCGGAAAAACAAACATATGAAGATGTATAAGAGCGTTCATGGAGAAGCGTTTTTGCATGCTTTTGTTTGATTTGAGGCGTCGCATGTGGCGGCAGCCGCGGCAGGTGACGCGGCGGCTGACGCGGCGTCTGACGCGGCAGCTGACGCGGCCGGCGCAGCGGCGGGCAACACGGCTATAGTTGTAAACGGGCGGTTTAAAACGAATTCCTACGGATAAGACCAAGTAGCTTATACAACGTGTTAATGAATTAACGCAAAACTAGAAAGTAGTTTGTTTAGAATCGAGATCAGAATCGAATTATCATGGTTTCAATAGGTAATTTTTTTCAAAATATTATTTAATTTGTGTCCAAAACTTAAAATTTACTGAACCCAACGTAAACCCTCCGCACAGGCACACTCACCCGACTTACAACCAAAACAAGATTATTAAAATGTATCCATGAGTACGTTAGCGCTTTCATTCATTGCTGAAATGATAACAAATCATTTTTGCCTCAAAACTTAAAATGCGAGTAACTTTTAATTTAAATAATGAAATTATTGTTTCAATCTAATTATTTTGTTATAAATCAGTTGGGTTGTATGAGGTTTTGCGTTAATTCATTAACACGTTGTATAAAGACTGACAGGATGCAAAAAAAAAGCTGCGGTAGCCGCGGCGGGCGACGCGGCGGGTGTAGCGGCGGCTGCCGCGGCGCGTGTAGCGGCAGCTGCCGCGGACGGAATCATGAACGGAGAATACGCTTGAAATGCCGCGTGATATGCCGCGTGAAGTAACGCGTGAAGTGCATCGTTTCCTTGAACGAGGCCTTAGGGTATTGGCTATGTGCGAAGTGGGTGTTGGGAACTGTCAAGTCGATCGCAGCGCTCGCTGTACCAGAAATGTGTCCTACTGACGGCGAAGCTGTGTCAGATTTGCTTGAATCTATGCAATTCCGCACGCTCACTCAATACTCAAATATCCAAAATAACAGCGTTTTTCCTGAAATAAAACGCTTATTAAATACTTACCTTATTTGAAGCTTAATAGGTTTGAGAGATAGGCCCTTCTCTGTTTTCCGCATATCGTACCTCTCTTTCTACCTTAGTTTACCCTTTCACTCGCACATCTAGTTGCATCAACTCACCACCAGGTGGCGCGGCGGGTCTTGAAAGCGCGCGCGCCATTTTCTAACCATTGTGTCGAAAAACACCAGGCAGAATTAAAATTTAAGCTTCAAATAAGGTAAGTATTTAATAAGCGTTTTATTTCAGGAAAAACGCTGTTATTAAACACTTGACCGTTATTTGAAGCTTAATAGGTTTGAGACGTGTTTGTTATCGCCTGGTGGTGGGACGCCAATGTGACTGAGGTGCGTGTAGAAGCACAATCCCTCAGTTCTGTGTATTTTAAGATAAACATGTACGTTATCTAGGTATGTAAGCAACTAAATACATTTAGAGCAAAATATAAAATAGTTGGAGATGTGCGAAAAGTAAACTCGGTAAGCATATAACTGTAATTATGTAAATATTCAATGAAATAGAAAACACATAGCTATTTTAATTATTATATTTGTTGTGGTAGAAAATACCAGAAATAGAAGAAACAGTTAAAGCTTTATATCAAAATATAAACCTAGTAGGTAAAGTAAGTCTATTTACTTATTGAGTTTGTGTTCGACAAACATCAATTCATTGAAACAAAAAGATAAATGAATAATATACTATCGTTACAGCAGCTAACGAGATTAAATTGTAGGAATGAAGGTATTCGTAACATAGGCAGACACTGGTATAACTTCTTGTCTATAAAAATGGCTGAAAGAATTTACAGATCGCCAGATTTCACGGAAAGGAATTATATCTGACCAGTTTTTAGAAGCAACTGCGGAACGTATGCTGCCAAGAGACACAATTATATCAGCTTCAATCAGTCAAAACTTAATCTATACCGCGACTACTGTTCGAGAAACCGGTCTTTACCGTCCTCTTAAATTAATAAATGAACTATTATTGGCTTATTCACTGAATCACGTCTGTCACGAAGGAGATTTGCAGTATGGGTTAATATCATTGGTTTAACCCAGAAAACCGGGTCTAGTTTCCTGTTTTGTGGATTTCTTAATAATTTCCAGACCGATAGTCTGAAATTAGTATTATTCTGTTTTAGAACCGAACTTCGGCCATAAAATTAAGTGATTTTCACTCAATTAAATGTTGTCGTTTAGGTAAGTAACATCATAGACGCGTCTTCCTGAACATAATAAAAGTAGGATAGCCGTATGTCTAAGCCTCCTGTAGAGAACGTATTATTTTCATTTACTCCATAAATACTCATGAACGAGACCAAGGTATCAATATTCCAAATTAATGGTTTATGGGGCACAGCACAGGCCTTTGCAAGGGGATTGATTTTAAGATAGGTTTAACCAAAACATGAGTGCTGAGTTGGCCAGGCACTTCAGTATTACACAATGTTAACACCACAGTCTTGTGCAATATGTATTGTAAGAAAACTTTTACTCAAGAAATAAGTCTGCCAAAAACAGCACTAAATAAAATAGACCCATATGGACAAATTGGGTCGAACGTATGAGTTTTACACCATATAATCCATCTACTCCATGCGACCTAGTAGGTTTTACAGGTAGATGGGCGCCACGACGAGTGGAGTAAGTTTAATTGCGATTCGTTCCAGTAAGTGAGGTTACTTGACTACCCTCACATTTCCACGGCCGGGAGAAAGCGTCGTGAAATAGCTTGATTTTCGGTCAGATCTAATGACACATAATTCGAAACTAGTTACATAGGCATTAGCTGAAGCAAATAGGTTGATCACAGGTGCACCAAACTTCCTGAAAATTACTTCTGTCTGTACAGGCAGGTAACAGATGTCATTCCGGGGTCAGCCGAGATCGAAATAGATGGTCTGCGTGTCCGCTGTATTTGCCAGGGATATGATGAGCAGATACGTAAATTAGATAGAGATCTAGTAATTGAAAATTTGAAACGTTTATTATCTATAAGAGCTGTGGGCCTTGTCCCACCTTCTGCTGTTCTGTTGTCGCACTGCCATAGAACTGTGTAATGAACTAAGAACTGATGCTGATCTTGTAGCACTTTTAGAAACGCAAAAAGCTTTTTCTGATTGCAGTGAACGTGTTGTTCCTGATCGAACCATGAGCCTGACAGCGAGAGATTATCTGATTGAGGTCCCCATACTAGGTCGGATGTATGTGTCTCGAGAAAATTGTGGTAGGTGTGTGATGGTTGTTGTGTAACCACCATGCTTGGAATGGGAGAGCATACTTTTTCTACTGGACATTTGATGCAGTCGTTTAGAAAGGCAAGAACTTCTCGATAATAAAGTCTGCCCGTTGGCACCACAAAGCTTGCAAAGATTAATAATCCTACTATGATCTGTAGTTATCTCAGAGCTACAATCCACTCTCTAACATTGATGTGATCCTTAACGAGAGGGAAACCGAATTTTCTTTAGGAAGAGACTTCTAGCCTTCGTTTTCCCAAGTTTCCCACTGGATGCCTATAGAAATACAAGGCTCTGCTGTGGAGTCATATGAACATATCGAAGTTCACTTGCCACCCGAGGAACTGCAGTCTCTCGAGTAATATTTGAATATACGCAGGCATACGCATATGCTCAAGATTATATTCCCCGAGGGGGTAGTCAAAGAAAATTTGAAACCTCAGAACATCCACGTTTCACTATTAGATTCGTTTCGAATATATTTGAATATGGGTTTGTAAAATTTGCTGACTCTGATGGGCCAGAAGAAATTTTCCAAATTAACGATAATAGTATCCCTTGAACTCTCAATGTTTGAGCTGCCCAGTTGGATAGCGAAGCAAATACTTTCGGCGCCGTACTGAAGCCGAATGGTAGGTAACTTGCAGAATTTCGACTTCGTAAATTAGTCAAAGGAACCGTCTGTGACACGGTGCTATTGCCAGGTGAAAATCTTGGCACATCCAAACTCGTGGTTGCAGAAATTCGGGGACACGGTATACGTTTACGAGTCTGAATCGGTCTGTAATTAATTACGTAAAAAGTCAGGATCGACAAATTGAAAATGGGTCGATGAGGCCCATCGCTCTTGGGAACGCGAAACACGGTCGAGACAAACTCGACTTGGACTGGGTCTGACTATATCCAGGAACCCTTGTTTTGTTTTGTTTGATACGGCAAGTCACATTGCTTCTGAAACAGTGGTGCTGAACCGAGTATCGTTCGCACGTGGCACTACTAATAGCGGCTTCTGAAGGAAGGGTATGCGGAATCCTTTTATTATGCTCAGTAAGAAACTTGAAGCGCCTCATTGATGTCAACGAAGATGAAATACAAGTAATCGCCCGTCACATTTGAGAGTCAATACTGACGTTTTTTGTATTTTTATTAGCGTTTGAGGGTGACCCTGCACGCTTACGACCGCCTCTGTTCGGCTATCTATTGGCCTGGCAGCCTCCTCTTGAACGAATGGAGCCTCTCGTCTGATTGTGAAATGTTTAACGTGTATCAGAACTATTATAGGCGGGTCCATGTCCCTACGAGGGACGGGAATGGTCGTAACCCTGCGAGGGTAGAAAATGAGTATGGGTAATATGCCCTGAGGCACAACATCTTTGAGCAGTACCCTGCGAGAGCACGTTTCGAACCGCCTGCCCCTGCGAGGGGTGGTGAATAGGTTGCTTGTGAAACGTTTAACGTGTATCAGCATTATTATAGGCGGGTCCATGTCCCTGCGAGGGACGGGATCACGGGAACGGTATAGTAACCCTGCGAGGGTTGAAAATAAGTTTGGGTAATATTCCCTGAGGCACAACATCCTTGAGCAGTACCCTGCGAGGGCACGTTTCGAGTCGCCTGCCCCTGCCAGAGGTGGTGAATAGGCTGCTTGCTTGATCCCGCTTGTGGAGCGGGTGCGAACGCCTCCTGCTTTTCCAAGGGTCGTAGTCCGCGCCTCCGTATTGAACACGTGTTGGCATGACGGTAGAATTTTACGTAACGCAGCTTTATTGAGGAAATCACACACGAAGATAGATCGTTATACCGTCTCTTTTCATTTGAATCACTTCGGCCCCATGGCCACAAATTAAATGCAATAAAAGTCTGACTATACTTTAAAATTATTATTCAAAAATAATTCATTAACGCTTCCAATGACAAATCGGAATCACGAGCCCACTGGAGAAGGCTCCTAAGAAAAGCTTGTAAAGTTTCTCGTTGTTTTAAAAACATGAAAAGACAAAGCCTTGTCAGCATAAGCCAAATGGCGCAACGAGTCGTAACCCTTAACTTCGTCGTTCACATTTAAAATACATAAAATAAAAGAATCGGTATAACGAACTTGTCTGAACTTGTCTGATACTGTCGAAGTGCAGAATTTATTTTAATGTAGGTATGCAACAATTTTGAGGAGTTTTACGACCTGCGGGTTCCTTTAATTTCGTCTAAATTTCAAACACAAATTCTGGGTCAATAGAATTACGGGTAGGGTCATCTGGACCAACATCTTTAAATAACTCGCCACTAACTTACCGACAATAATCGAAAATTTATCCATGCGGGTGGTCTGATTAGCGCAATTTGCGGAATCGCAATCACCTGTATTCACTTGTTTGCGAAGTTCGACTACCTCCCACGTTAATTCGTCGAGTCGGCGGTAGTCGCGACGACGACTTCGCTTATGGCCCCCCCTTTTTTTGTTACGGCGGCGACGGCGCGAGGCTTTATTATCACGAGGTGGAGTCGAACTACGTGACAACGAGAAAGAACTGCTATCACTCGAGGAGCTCGATGAGCTACTGCTAGAACAATTACGTGCGTGGCTTTCTAGTTCGTTTTTCAGGCACCGGAGAGCTAGCACGAACTCAAAACTTGTTCCCGCGACGGGGTTCACATTTGAGACACTTTTATCACTAAAATTGTCCATCCTAAAATCGAACAAAAACCAAAGACACACTTTTATCACTAAAATTTTCCATCCTAAACTCGAACAAAAACAGAAAGAAATATATTGAACACAATAATTCGTAAGTAGGCAGTAATACTTACGTCGGTACAGTGCTACTAATATTCAAGTAGCTGCAAAATTCTAAATTTCGAACGGTAACACCGTTTACGTGTATAACTATAAATACTATAACAAAATATAATAAAATTGGTCTTTCTTACTGCGAGTCTGCGAGCACGACCGAACGCGGCGGAAAACAGGACGCCAATGGTTAGAAAATGGCGCGCGCGCTTTCAAGACCCGCCGCGCCACCTGGTGGTGAGTTGATGCAACTAGATGTGCGAGTGAAAGGGTAAACTAAGGTAGAAAGAGAGGTACGATATGCGGAAAACAGAGAAGGGCCTATCTCTCAAACCTATTAAGCTTCAAATAACGGTCAAGTGTTTAACAACAAATACTAAAACTTAAAATTTGTCAGGGATGTTTTTATTGCCATCTAGGTGTTCACAAAAAAAAAAGATTTTTCGCAATTCAACCCCCCAAAGGTGGGAAAACGGTAGTGAAAGTTTGTATGAGAATTTTGTAACAAAGAATGGGAATCCCAGCTAGTTAGGTATTATAACATTTTTAATATCGTCAATATTGCTCATTTACTTAGATTTTCATTATTTTAAATTAAAATAACAAACTTTATCCGAACACTTTATGTACAAATAATCCACGGGGCCGTATTGCGCTAGATGGCGCTAGTGTCGTGCACACAGCCAATAAGGAAACCTTCAAACCAGCTTTACCTATCAAAGTGAACAACTTACTATGGGAGAAAATCTGTCAGCGCAACAGAAAATCTGCTATTCCATACTAAACTCCACTGCGCACACGACTCAAAGAAGTTTGGCGGATAGCCATTTAATTTGACCCAGACTTAGAGGTCCCGAACATGAATGAAACTTAATAATAGGTACATGTAGAATGAAACTAAACTAACAAAAAAGTAAATTGGTTGTAACCTGTAGCAGCTGGGGGAAAGGTATTTCTCCTTATGATACCTTTTGTATCAAGTGTGTGAAACTCAGAATCATTTTTATTAGATAGTCCACTCAATCTTCTACCCATTCATTGTATTTATTTTAATGAAATTTCACGATAACCGTACAATATTATGATAATGGAAGAAAACGAAATCACACACATTATCATTTCAACCAAGCCAAATACGTTCCGTAACGTCCAAAAAATACTTCAGTGATAATATTAGATGAAAATAGCTGTCGTTGCTGCGTTTTGCTACTGCTTTTTGGATGATTTGTCTATTTTACTAGTAATTTCTACTTTTGAATCCGGACTTCTGGAGCCTTAAAAATGCCTTTATTTTTTCTATTTATAATAATTATGACCGCCGTCCTGAAGGGCTTTTAGTTTTCGTAAAAATGGCTGGGTCCAGATTCGCCAAACTTCTTTAGGTATGAAACAGCAGTTTGTTCTGACTGGTTTGCTTCCATGGTAAAAGTTGTTCAGTTTGATGAATAGAGTATGTAGTTTAAAGGTTTCACTTGGTTGGTTATACTTTTCCTACACCCTGTACAGAGTGCTACTTAATATGCTGACGATTTTTTAAGAAGATGATCATACCTTCAATCAATCAAACTGAATAACTTTCTCTATGGGATCAACATCGGAATCGCAAAAAAATCTGCTGTTCCATAGAAATCTACAAACCAACTCGACCCATATGTATGGGACAGAGGATTTTTTGGGTCCGTAGAAAAAGTTGTTCAGTTTGATCGGCCCCTTAAAAACCGACACTATAATATTAAGGACCCTGTAATTTGTTCCACTGTAGGGCACAGAACGTGTATGGGTGTTAGTCCACCATGAAGTAGACTTCACATACGCATCAGAATTGCTTCTTCAGCATATGCAGGTTTCCTAACAATATCTTCCGTCACCGATTAACAGCAGTCAGTTAGTTCTACGTACATAAGTTACATAAACCCATTGGTACGTGGCATGTCATCCGTGCGGATTCTTCTTTAAGGGTTGCTTTGCTCTACACATAAACGGGCCGGCATTAATCATAAAAGTAAAATCGAATATGTGTAGATGAATGTTCGGGAAAAAAACGCTCGTGTTTGCCGCACGAATACAGTGGCCGGGCAAAGCCGAACAAGTGCAGTGATTGCTTCGGGTCGGTTTTTTGATCGACAAATACTGCCGAATCGACAGTGCCCACAGATTACCCCCAATAGATACCGTATAATGAACATTTTGTTCTCGCCCGAAGTCAACATTTTTGGCGGTAGGTGCGGGTAGTGGGGCACGAAACGGTGCAACGTGATTGGCCATTTCAAGGTCGCACTACTTCTAGCTCGCTCACTCGCGTTGCTTATATCAGTGAAAAACCATAGATGTGTGGCGAGCGTCGGCGGCCCTGTATGCGGTATCTATTGGGGGTAATCTGTGACACTGCCGAACCGAAAAAATGGTGACTTCGGGCGAGTACAAAATTTTCATCATGCGGTATCTATTGGGGGTAATCTGTGGACAGTGCCGACCCGCTTATGTGTACAGCAACCCTCGCTGTTTAGAGCAGTCAGTATTACGTACATAAGTTAAAAAAACTCATTGGTATGTCGTCGGTGCGGATTTGAACCAGAAATAGAATAACAAAACTGAACTATTTGTTTCTCCACAGGCCAGTATACGCTCTTCTAGACGAGTGCACGAGCGCAGTCTCTATGGAGACGGAGGTTGTCATGTACGAAGAGGCTGTCAAGGAGGGCATCACACTCCTCTCTATCACACACAGGCCCAGCGTGTGGTTAGTACACCATCACATTAAATGTTATTGAGTGAGCCAATTATCGAATCAGAAATGAAGAGATTCGCGGAAGAACCAGAGTTGCCGACATAGCCCGAAGAATTGCTAAACTAATGTGGTAATCGGCTGGGTACATTGCTCGCAAAACCGAATAGTTCTCGAGTGGCGACCGCGTACCGGATAGCGCAGCGTGGGTAGGCCCACAAGGTGGACCGACGAACTGGTGAAAACAGTGGTAACCTTAGATCAAAGTAAAATTTATGGATATGCCCACCCAAAGCGTGTTTAGTTGAAGCACACAACTTGTACACTTGGTCCATTCATACTAGCACACTTAGTCAAATAATTATGAAGGATATATGGTTTTTTTTTAACTTATTTTTCTGGTTTGACATGTTCGCGTAAGGCCGATCCATTAATTTTACTTTGATCTAAGGTGGTAACCCGTTGAATTAGGGCAGCGCAGAACCGGTCGTTTTGGCGATCCATGGGGTATGCCTATGTCCAGCAGTGGACGTCTATCAGCTGATATAAGCATAAGGATCAACGATCCCCGCTAGCTAATCCGCCGAGAAGCCCTAACAACGCCTTATGCGGAGATTAGTAATTTAGCACCTTTCTTTGCGCCACTAGGCCGTTTGCTTCAGATCGAAGTTGCGATCGAAAGTTGTCTTAAGAGGGCTATTCGAGTCCAGTGGCGCCCTCGTCACAATAATAAAGATTTCTCAATAAAGAAAGCCTAAATTAAAAAAGTGCCCACTTGACAAAACTACAAAAGCCTTCAAGCTATTTTCATAGAATACTTTTATAGGTTTTTTAAAGGTCTAAACATACAAATTTTGAAAAAAAAAAAACGGCCGCTTTTGTATTTATTCGAAATTGTCTAAAAGTGGAATGTTTAGAACCTATAAAAGTATTGTATAACAATGGCTTGAAGGCTTTTGTAGTTTGTCAAGTGGGCACTTTTGTAATTTAGGCTTTCTTTATTGAGAAATCTTTATTATTGTGACGAGGGCGCCACTGGACTTCGACAGCCCTCTTAAAGTACAAATTATCGATACTTTTGATATTGTTCAAGTACTATTTTTCAAGGTCACGATAGTATCGATGGACTATCGATAATTTCACTATTGTTAGGCAACACTAATTTCATTCATTCATTCGATTTATCATCATCATCATATCAGCCGATAGGCGTCCACTGCTGGACATAGGCCTCCCCCAAAACGGGGGGATTTGCCATAATCGCTACGCTTGGCAGGCGGGTTGGCGATCGAAGTTGGATTGAATGTGTGTACTCAGAGGATGCTGCTGCCCATCGTCCGGTAGATCCCTTAGTCGCCTTTTACGACACTCACGGGAGAAATGGGGTGGTGCTATTCTTAGCCGACACCACACGGACAATTGACGACCCGGTTGGTGTAATGGTTACCACGCCGGACTGCCAAACCAGGATCCTGGGTTCGAATCCCAGTTCGGTCATGGATGTTATAGTATGTTTGTGCCCTTGTTGTATGGTTTCCATAATAAAAAGCCTATAGTGCTTGCTTGGGATCCTGTGAACGTTATTTATTTATTTAATTCATTCGATTACCAAAACTTAATTCAACTTTCTCCCCACCAGGCGATACCACACGCACGTGCTAGAATTCGACGGAGCAGGCGGCTGGTCGTTCAGGCCGCTCGAGAAGGAACCCCCCGCCATCACCCCCGCACCGGCCCACCCAGCCATTACAGATAGTGAACATTGACCTTTTGGGACCGATGACGTGTGAACTGCAGTGATGTGATAGACTTTGTTTTTTGGTGGTGATTATTGGTGATGATAACATGAATTATTACTATGACTTGGTATGGAAACCGCAGAAAAGAAGTAAACACCGCTTGAGGACGATTTTGTTCAAGAACTGTGACGAAAAAACTAATTAAATTAAATTCAGACTTATTTTCCGGGTGGATTGGTGACTTGATTCTTGAATTTTTATTGGGCTGGAAACTATAATTACTATTTACATACAGGCTTTTGTAGTAAGGAAGTGTCGCCCTTTTTGATTTCAGTTTTTTCTTATTTGAGACATCTTCAATTTTGCTATAAGAGCGCCACTGAACGGTAAAAGGCCTTTTAAGTTTGTGAATGACATAGATTTAGCATATACTACGTTAGATCGGAAATCGAAAGAGAAAGGGCATAGCATTAACGTATGTTAGAGCGAGATAGATAGACGAGACCAATTCACGAACACCTGTATGGACCTGTAAGGACCTAGCACATATAAAAGTACAACCATAGAAATATACTTGATGTGTGCTTTTGGCCTCGCCTTGGATAATCCGTAGCCGATCTAACGTAGTATATGCTAAATCTATGGTGATGGAAATATTTTGTCAAATAAGGTGTAATGTTATGATATGACCAATTTTAATAGCAAATGATTTATATAATTGAAATTATTTACCATTGATTCGTTTACTATAACGACGGTTAAGAAGCAATACGTTCTATCTAACAAAAAACAATTTTACAGGAAGTGAAGAAACCGTTTCATAATTCGGCACATTAACTGATTGGAAAGATTGGAAGAATTTATATAAAAAATACAAGACAAATTCTTCAATCTGATAATAAAGATCATCAAAAAAAAAGCAAAAAACGTGAAAATTATAGACAAAAGGTATTGATTCTTCACCATCGATAAGACGTTTGATTAAATCGAGATTTTAGACATTTTAAGTTAGAAAACAAATGTATTTTCTAAGTAAAAATTGACAGATATGGTTACTTAAATACGTAGTACTACGTCAACTTTTAGTCAGATTATGAAGTTTATATCAAGGGCTCGATCGGCTGAAAGCAAAAACATATATGTCTTGCACATACATTAAAAAATGCTCATTTGAGCAATACCACAGAATAGGTAATAGTATATAGTTCTACATACAGAACGGCCATTCCCCCCTCTGACTTCAGATACCCCACCTCACCTCACACTCTCTGGGGAAACTTTAGGGGAGTTTATGCAAGGGTATGCAGTCAAGCGCAGTCTTTTCGGTGCATAAAAAACGTTGAAAAATAACGCTAAATTCACATTTTCAGTAATTCTTTAGCTCAAATACTATATTTTATAACGGAACGAACAATAAAAAGTGTCAAAATGTAGATGACGTTATATGCAAAGCGCTGCTTTCAACCCTACACGCAATGTCATGGACAGTTTGCACAAAGTGCGCATGTGCAGACGCCATTTTAAAATTCAAAAACGTTCTATAGAGTGTCGGACCTGCGGCAATACACTTCTTCTGGCCTCAAAAGCGTTACCCAAAAATTGTCGACAAACTCATAATCTTGCGTTCTAATACCCGATTTTATTGCGTATGTACCTACTTAAATGACGCAATACTAATAACAAATTAATGATCCAAAAGGCCTTGAAAATTTAAAAATTATTTTTAATGACAGTTCAGAGGGCATGAAATTTATCTTTTTCTTGTTTTGATTATTGGACGATGCGAAACAAAAATTAAGTAAAGTTATAACAAAAAAATGGTTTCTTTGGACAAAAATGTAAAATATGACGCAGGTTGCATTTTTTATCAGATGTTGTAGATTGTTGTTTCGATGGGGCATTCTCCAAGATTTGTGAGAAAAAAAAAATCTATAGATTACGATAGTTGTACCTACTTCAGTAGAAACTTTAAAAATCTGTCAAATTCTACGAATTTTAACTGCGTAAAATGCAGATAAAATGTGTATTTTTTTACCTACTCAAATTGTCGTATTTATTAAATAGGGTGAGGGTTGCTATACACATAAGCGGGCCGGCATTACTCGGCACAGCCGGGCGGTTAAATCGAATATGTGTAGATGAATGTTCGGGAAAAAAGCCGCTCGACTTATGCCGATGCCGGTCGGCTTTTGGCGACAATTTTGTGAGCGTCTACCTTCGAAGGTCTACCTACTCGAACGAACTAACCGATCGGCACAAGCCGAATGAAGCCGAACAAGTGCAGTGATTGCTTCGGGTCGGCTTTATTGATAGACAAATACTGCCGAACCGACAGTGCCGACCTGCTTATGTGTATACCAACCCTGACTCCGTACGCGCAGACCACTGACTTTATATACTCATAACTTTTGAGTGTATGCGATTGCGATGAAATAAAACCTTTATGTTTTAATCCAAGCTAAGCCCTTTGCTTTTGTGAAAACCCCATCCAAATCGGTGCAGAAGTTTTTGAATTATGCGTGCACAAACAAACAGTTACCTCGTCAAGCTTAAAATTGTATTATATGTAAAGATATTTTTTTTTATCGAGAAAAAAGCGATTGACAAGTTTTTTTTCTAACTCTAACAACGCCATCTAGTAAGAACCGAGTTACATTTTTTTTAAAACGCCTCACTATGGGGGCCACTGTCTTCCCAAGGTTACCATAGATAAAAAACTAGATTTTTTAATATCAGCGGCGGACTAAGCCCACCGGAGGCCCGGGGCGGCAAAACTAAATGAGGCCCCCGGTCTTTCCAGAAATTGATATCTACAATTCTTTCGAGCCGTGGCAAAAACTTAACATCGGAGCCCCTTCCTTCCATAGGCATAGGTAGCAAGTATTTTGTCCCAGGGAGATCCAGGTCCTACAACACGGAGCGAGCGAAGCGAGCCTGACATTCGTACAATGTAAAACCTAGAGCGAGCGAAGCGAGCTCGAGATTTCACTGAATTCTGGAGCGGGCAAAGCTAAGTTAAATTTTACTGCAATATAATGAGATTAGTGGAATAAGATTTAAATCATTGAGCGAGCGAAGCGAGCTCGAGTTTTTTTACGACTTAAAATCTGGAACGAACAAAGTAAGCTCAAGATTTAACTGCACACCAACAGTGCAACTGCAACTGCAACTGTATACTATGAAAAAACATAGGTACCATCCAAAACCAAGAGCGAGCGAAGCGAGCTCGAGACTTCACTGAATTCTGGAGCAAGCAAAGTGAGCTCAAGATTTTAGTGCAATGTGTCTAGCCAGGAGCGAGCGAAGCGAGCTCGAGATTTTGCTTCATTATAACTCGACTTTTTCAGCTCATGCCGAAATCGAGGCGATTGATGTATTAAACAAATAGCTGAAATGAGCTTATAATGCTTATAATAACTCGATTGTAGAGCTGATCTTGAAATAGAGTAGGTGAGTATATTGGCGTATAAAATTAAAACCGGAGCGAACGATTCGATTCGAATTATGACTGGGTTGTAGCATGAACTCAGTCTCAAAGCACAGAAAGCTATCAAAAAAACCAAGCGAGCGAAGCAAGCTCAAATTTTCGAAACACTTTCTAATTCCAACCACATTGACCTTTCAAGCTCATAATTATGGTAACTGCATAACAACTTGAAAAAGATTGAGTGAGCAAAACGTGCTCGCAAATTCGCAATATTTTGGAGTCTATTTCCTTCTTTGACTTTCAATGACTAACTTACGGGGCCACCAACTTCAAACTGCAGTCCCAGTACCGGAGGTCAGGGCCTACGGAGCGAGCGAAGCGAACTCATAATTATGCTAACAGCATAACAACTTGAAAAAGATTTAGCGAGCGAAGCGAGCTCGCAAATTCGCAGTATTTTTGACTCTATTTCTTTTCTTGACTTTCAATGACTAACGTACGGGGCCTCCAACATCAAACTGCAGTCTCAGAACCTGTTCTGCTTCTGGCCTCCTGAGGCCCGGGCCTCCAACTCTAAACTGTGTCTTTACTTGCTATATAAACGTCATTATTTTGGTTTTGATTAAAAAGGGATTCTCTTCTCGAGATTCGGAGGCCCCCCAGGACTGGGGGCCCGGGGCGGACCGCCCCTCCGCCCCCCCCCTTAGTCCGCCAGTGTTTAATATCCAGGTAAAATAATAATTACACCAGTAAAATAAATTGTATTAATTTAACGTAAAAATTATAATTAAGTAGTTTAAGTCGTAGATTATTTTAATTTTTATGAGATTATCAATTATGGCTGTTGAAGAATTTTTTACCTTTTTTCCTTTTTTTTTATGAAAAAATTTTTTGATACTTTTTCTGCTAGAGGTGTATTAGTGAACATATCGAAATTAAAATAGGTATTATTTAAATGTTTAGATGTAAATAGTGTAAATACTGTTTAAAGTTAAGTTTTAAACTTTTCAGTGAGTGCTCGATCGAGGGATTTGAAACAAATATACGGGGATTTATAAATATGTTTTGTATTTTATTTCTACCAGCTCGGCCATGAAGAATAGAATTGAAGGAGCCACATAAGTGTTGCCACAGCAACAATGAAAGGTTGATTTTCCCCTAGATCTATCAGAAATTCCGCAAAATTTGACACTATTCGGACTATACAGTTCAAATTGATATCATTAGCATGCTGTTAAACTAAGAGTCTACCCATCAAACTGAACAACTTTTACTATGTGAGCAAACCGATCGGAGCAAAAAAAAAAATCTGCTGTTCCATACTAAACTGCAATGCCTACTCGACTCAAATGTATGGAACAGCAGATTTCTTTTTGCTCCGATCGTTTTGCTCCCATATAATAAAAGCTGTTCATTGTTCTGCTAATGATATCTATTTCACCCTGTAGACCCCAAAATTTATTTTACACATAAAATATTTTCTCCGAGACATGACAAAATACCCTCAGTTTACGGGAAGATACCCTAAAGTGGCAACACTGCGCCACATTGACCTATTATGTACCTACTAGTTAGGATAACAGAGACACTGCACTTTATTACGCTGTCCCATTCAAGTGCGGTGGTGTAACCTCACCTCACTTAGTAAATCCCTAGATTATATTTCACGCGCTCGCTCTCCTACCCACATGTGGCGCATGACGTTTGTTGACAGCCAAAATAGTATACTTAAATATTTAGCTCCGACTGTTACCGATTTCTACTCTTTTTGATCAAGCTGCTGGCACCCAGCTCGAATCTTCAACACGATTTCCAAAAAAAATAGATCCCACTTTTTTGACTGTTTTTCTTTTTTGCATCAGAAATGCAAATCGCAGAAGCAATGATTGACTATCGCGTTACATTCCCAAGGAACATGCAAGCCATATAGCAGCTTAGCAGCTGTACAGTAGCCGCATAAAGGAAATTTCCTTTATGCGGCTACTGTGCAGCTGCTTTACAATGTGTTAACAAATTAGCGCAAAACCTCATACACCCCAACTGATTTATAACAAAATAATTAGATTAGAACAATAATTTCATTATTTTGATAGTTAAAATTTAAAGTTATTCGCATTTTAAGTTTGAGGAAAAAATTATTTGTTATCATTTCAGCAGTGAATGAAAGCGTTAACGTACTGATGGATACATTTTAATAATCTTGTTTTGATAGTAAGTAGGGTGAGTGTGCCCGTGCGGTGGGTTGACATCGGGTTCAGTAAATTTGAAACTTTACCAACAAATTATTTAATATTTTGAAAAAAAATTACCTATGTTGAAACCATGATAATTCGATTCTGCTCTCGATTCTAAACAAACTATTTTCTAGTTTTGCGTTAATTCATTAACACGTTGTGTATAGCTTGCGTGTTCCTTGGGTTATCACAGTCGTTAAGTAATCAATCTGCTGTGCCGGTCGCGGGTTCCAATCATGGGGCAAATATTTACATTGGTAAATACAAAGTAGTCAAAGGTGAATTCGAACATTTTTGTACCTAAATTAAGTTATGGATGTTTGTATCTACAGGTTGTAACAAAACACCCTAGTTATACTTAAGGGGGTGCTTCAGACCATCAAACTGAACAACTTTCACTATGGAGCCAAGTTCGAAATCGAGAAATAAAAATCTGCATTTTTTTTCTCGGTGTTGGCTCAGTGAAAGCTTTTCAGTTTGATGGTCTGAAGCACCGCCTACTTTTACTAGGGCACACTAGGGTGTAACACACCCACACACACTGCACACTGTAAGTCTGGACTAGATTGGTACTTAGATAATTATGTGTCACAATGTTCAGGAGTGCGATTTTTGAAACTCACACGTTGAACTCGGCAGTTATAAATGTCAAAATTACTATGGAGATAGCATCTTGCTACCGCTGATTTGACTTTCAAAAATCATGCTCCAGGAGTGCGAATTTTGAAAGTCAAAACAGTAGAAAGATGCATATCTCCATAATAATTTGGACAATTTAGAAATCGCACTCCAGATATCATATTTATTAAAAGGCACAGAAATTGCATTTCATTTCCAAGGTTAAGCACCTTTCGAAGGGAAAACAAACTTATCATTACAGTTCATAATCCCAACAGAACTTAAGGTTAACTGTACCTTGAACTTAGTTTATTTACAGCTAAAGTTAATTAATTCGCCCTTTTGTTAGCACCCAGTAACCTATTCTAGTACTTAGGAATAGGTACTCGTTTACAATAACAATAATGTCCATTACCTTTCATGATAATCTTTTAACTTCGCCCTTGTCGATTAAGCAGCCAATGATCTTTCTTCAAGCAAATGTTTTGTAGCCCAGTAATTTTACGGACTTTTGTTAGGAGAGGTGGGAAGTAATTACTAATTGGATTATTAATCTGCAACCGGTACTATTTAGTGACTATCCGAAAACAAATTTAAAAAAATCGCTATGCAATATAGAAATCAAAATTGTGAGTCCAAGAAGGCTTTTAAATTAATAATATTAATACCATGCACTCATTTGAATAAGATTTTACAATGTAAATTATGTTTAGCAATAAAATAGGCATTGAAATTTAAAAAAGAGGTTTTTATTAGAAAATACGAATGTATTTTTCAAAACCTTCTAAGTAGACCAAAATATTTACATCATGTTTGAAGTATGTATAATGATAAAGCCTTAAATATGTGCAAAAAAAAATTACCATCAGGTTTTTTCATAACGAGATAATACCAAAATTGTTAATTTGGAACTGTTGCTGACGAGATTAGTTTTTAATTTTGGTACTTTTCTAAGCTCAAATTGGGTCTTAAATACTGTACCGAAAAAAAATACCAATTGGTAATTAGTCCCGGCTCAAACCGTAAAATGACTGGGCTATTGATCCTCCTTGAACCCTAAATGATGGATTCCTAGTCCATATCGACCACGGCAATTGCCAATCTTTATACGCCACAAATTTTTAATTACTAAACATAAGGGTGTATTCCGTGTGGTGTCGGCTAAGAATAGCACCACCCTTAGCACCACCCCATTTCCTCCCGTGGGTGTCGTAAAAGGCGACTAAGGGATCTACCGGAGGATGGGCAGCAGCATCCTCTGAGTACACACATTCAATCCAACTGCGATCGCCAACCCGCCTGCCAAGCGTGGCGATTATGGAAAATCCCCCCATTTTGGGGGAGGCCTATGTCCAGCAGTGGACGTCTATCGGCTGATATGATGATGATGATGATGAAGGGTGTATTCAGACAATGAAACTAAACAACTTTCCCAAGGATAAAAATATTCGAACAACGATGAAATTATTTGGACTTCTCATACAAGAGTGCGGATCAGCTGATCGATTTAGTATGGGACGGGAGGTCCACAAATTTTTCTCATTTTTCGACCCATGTTCCTTAGGGAAAGTCGTTTAGTTTGATTGTCTGAATGAAACCTTAAATTTTTTAGTTATTTAAAATTAGAGGTGTATGAAAGCAGTCAGGTACGCAGGATATTGACATTGTAAAATTATTACTGAATAAATGAATATGAATATGAATATTTTGAAGTGCATAAGTGTACGCGCTAAACACAGATGCACTCTCTCGTCCTTACCCTCCTATGTCTGATGGAAAGGGAGACCAATACGATCAGAGGTGGGGTCAGATGCCGTGGCTATAACCGCCATCCGCACGGTTTGGGCGTCAACGATGTGGGAGACGCCTGAAGGAATTTGGGCTGAGCCTCATCAGGCATTACTGCATCGCATTTTTTCACGCTCTATCCTGTTCTGTCGCTCAGGAACGTCATTTGCTAGAGCGAGAAAGGTTGCGATCACATTCCCGCTATCTTTCTCGCCCTAGCAAATGACGTTCTTGAGTGACAAAAAAGGATGGGGCGACGGAAAAATGCGATGCGGTGCTAGCAGATGAGGTTCAACCCTTAGGGTCAGCGCACACCCAGCGTAAAACTGTTCGAGCATGCGCGAGCAGTTTTCATTGATTCAATTGATAATGAACTCTATTCCAATTGAAATAAAGTTGAAAATAGCTTACAAGTGATTAAATCCCTTCAGCGTCTGTTCGAGTATGCTCGCGTATGCTCCTAGCGGCGACGGGAGCAGTCGCGAGCATGCTCGCGCATGCTCGAGCATGTTCGAGCATACGCACGTGTCGATGCTTGCGATCCGTCGTAAGTGTTGCCGCCTCGGCCGGTTTCGGACTAAATCTAGCATATTTTTTTACTACTTTAGCCCGAAAAGGGCAATTTACTACAGATAATATTATACAGGGTGAAATTGATATCTTTGGCATCCTTTTAAACTAAGAGTCTACCCATCAAACTGAACAACTTTTACTATGGGTGCAAAAAAATCGGAGCAAAAAAAAAATCAGCTGTTGCATACATTTTTGTCGCGTAGGCATTGCAGTTTAGTATGGAACAGCGGATTTGTTTGTTGCTCCGATCGGTTTGCTCCCATAGTGAAAGTTGTTCAGTTTGATGGGTAGAATCTTAGTTTAAAAGGATGCTAATGATATTAATTTCACCCTGTATAATAATCGAACTCTTTTTGAAAATACAAAGAAAATCTAAAAGGTCGAAGCAGATTTAAGTAGTAGGTTTTCAAATTGTTCATATTCCATTTTATAGTTCCTAGCCATAAAATAACTGTCCCTAGAACTTTAAACCGTAGCACAGCACAGGGCGTAGTATTTCCCAAATATAAGTACATCTTTCTTGCCTCTTTTCATCTTATTGATGTGCTCTTCTTGCTCCTCTTCCTTTGCTAGTAAGCTAGTAACCCAATAATTACCAAATCCCAGTCTACCATACTTTAAAATTGTTGTTATGTTATCGCACGTCTTTACTATAAAATATTGTAAACACAACGCAAAATTTACTACGTCAACTGTAGCAACACGTTAGCATCCGCGAGACTGTTCGAACACGCGCGAGCATGCTCCGCCGCTGCCGCCGGCGGATTTTGCCGCTAGGTGTGCGCGACTGCAAAGAACATGCTCGAGCATGCGCGAGCAGGTCTACGCTGGGTGTGCGCTGACCCTTAGGGTCACGCAGAGATGCTAACGTGTTGCTACAGTTGACGTAGTGAATTTTGCGTTGTGTTTACAATATTTTATAGTAAAGACGTGCGATAACAACAATTTTAAAGTATGGTAGACTGAGATTTGGTAATTATTGGGTTACTAGCAAAGGAAGAGGAGCAAGAAGAGCACATCAATAAGATGAAAAGAGGCAAGAAAGATGTACTTATATTTGGGAAATACTACGCCCTGTGCTGTGTTACGGTTTAAAGTTCTAGGGACAGTTATTTTATGGCTAGGAACTATAAAATGGAATATGAACAATTTGAAAACCTACTAAATCTGCTTCGACCTTTCAGATTTTTATATAATATTATTTTAATTTTATTTTTAATTTTATTATTATTAATATAATATTATACTCAGAGTTCGATTATTATATAATATTATCTGTAGTAAATTGCCCTTTTCGGGCTAAAGTAGTTAAAAATTATGCTAGATTTAGTCCGAAACCGGCCGAGGCGGCAACACTTACGACGGATCGCAAGCATCGACACGGGCGTATGCTCGAACATGCTCGAGCATCCGCGAGCATGCTCGCGACTGCTCCCGTCACCGCGAGGAGCATACGCGAGCATACTCGAACAGACGCTGAAGGGATTTAATCACTTGCAAGCTATTTTCAACTTTATTTCAATGGAAATAGAGTTCATTATCAATTGAATCAATGAAACCTGCTCGCGCATGCTCGAACAGTTTTACGCTGGGTGTGCGCTGACCCTTAGTCTCCTCTTTCGACACCCGACTGGGTTAGTGCTGTTCGAAGACAACACACAGCACATCTCGGAGCACCAGACCTTGAAGAGCGCCCGAGTGCGCTGCATACGATCGAAGTAAAATCCTATTTTCGATACCAACACGATCTAGATATTAATCGAGTTTAAAAAAAATCGTAGCTTTATTAGGGTGTTTGACTACATAAAATATGCCAGTAATAAAAAAGGTTAGAAAATAACGCTCAACTCACATGTTCAGTAAATTTTTAGCTCGAATACTCAATTTTTTTGATAACAAGATAAACTTAGTAATGCAATGTTGATGACGTCGGTCGCTAAGGTTGTCTGGAAGAAAATAAATAGCTTTATGCGATAAGACCGCCTATTTGTGTACCTTCTTTTTTTTACTGCCTGTTTAGTCTCTGTATACGTACTAGTCCGACTACCTACCTATGTTTTTGGTATAATAACCTCCTCTCCAAAATATAGTTTAATTTTTGTTTAAGTACGCGCTGCAAAGACTACCTACTATTAAAGCATAATTTTCCTCTTTAATTCAAAATGTAGGAAAAAAATTACTACACAGTAAGGTTTCAAATTGTTGACTTTATGTTTAACCTTACAGATAACTGCGCTATTCGCAAAGCCATCAATTAAAATTTAATCGTCGCATCATGCTCCACAAAAGGTCCCCAAAAAAAAATTATCAGGCGCCGAGCACGTGTTGTAGTTTTTAGTTGTGATGACCTATTATAGAGATAAAGCGCTTAACCTACTGTGTGTAAATTTACTACGGATACCTAAAGTGTAGGTATTCCATTCTAATAGGGCAGTCCTAAATTCAAAACACAAAATTATAAATGACTAGCGGCCCGTCCCGGCTTCGCACGGGTGGACATCTAATCTTTTCTAGCAATAAATATAGCCTATGTTACTCAGGGTGAATGCAGCTTTCTAATGGTGAAAGAATTTTTTAAATCGCCCCAGTACTTTTTGAGCCTATTCATTACAAACATACAAAAATAGGTACAAATCTTTCCTCTTTATAATATTACTAGCGGCCCGTCCCGGTCTAATCTTTTCTAGCATTAAATATAGCCTATGTTACTCAGGGTGAATGTAGCTTTCTAATGTTGAAAGAATTTTTGAAATCGGCACTGTAGTTTTTGAGTTTATTCATTACAAACATACAAACATACAAAAATAGGTACAAATCTTTCCTCTTTATAATATTAGTGTAGATGTAGAAATGGTTTTTGGTACACATTACAATTTTTAAGTTGTTTGGTTTCCTGTTCACAGACAACATTTTAATCCAGAATTTTTTGTATTTTTTTCATACTTCCTTCAAAAAACTGTTTAACAAAAATTAAAATTATCTTATTTAATGAGTATATTTCAATTTTTAATGTACCTATTGAGCTAAGCAGGGCAGGAAAGGATTCAGGGCTTGGATACCTTTATAGAGATCTGTAGATTACCTACTGATAAAAATAAATAAATCGTACCTACCTAATAATTTCAAAAACAATTGTAGAGAATTTAATGAAAAAATCGTATAGTACCTACCTACCTACTCAGTTCATTCACAGTTGAAATAATAATAGATCCTTGTTATAGTTAACTGCGATAAAATACTTATAAATTAAACAAATATCTTGTGAATCATAACATAAGTTTAGCACGAGTTTTTTTTAAATAGTTGATTTATTATCTCATCATATCACACAGCTTCGTCATGATGATTTTTCATTTTAATTAATTTTTTTACAATCTCATGCGATGTGGTTATGTGAACTCTTCTTCAATACAAAGTAGGAACTCTACCTACATTAAAACTAATAATTATGTAAGTTAGATAGAATGCATCATGATCTAGTATGTTTGTCTGTTTAAAATGACAAAATATTAAACCATTACAAAATAATTAATTTTAAAATTGGCAATATGCCTCGTCCAGCAAAAGGATGTACATTCAAATATCCACGACAAGCTTCGACACAACAAATGTAATACATAAAAATCCACAACACGTTTTGTGAGCAAAATACCAAAAATACCTACACACACTCTTCTTCTTATCGTGTGGGCAGAGCCCTGGGCCTCAATCGCCCTAAGTTTGAACGATACTACCAAAACAAAACCACAACCAAAAACGTTACGTTATGCACAATTCGTATCGCGCAAATTATATTAACGGTAACGATTAAGCTTTATTTCGGAAGATACGTTGGCGTAGTTCGATCGAATTTTCTGTATTGTGCGATTTAACCGTTCAGAAAAAAATATCGCGACAGCTTTTTTATTTCAGCTAAACCAAATCTAAACCAAAACCAAAACCAAACCAAAACCGTATAAAATTGCGCAATTGAGGCCCCGGTGTCAGAGTTTTTTCAGACCGCCTTACGGCCTCTGACGTGGTTTTTATGTAACGACTACTACCACCAGAGATAGTAGCCGGGACCAACGGCTTAACGTGCCATCCGAAACATGGAATCATTTTTCACACACACACACAGACACACACACTAATCAGCCCTTTCTTCAATAATCGTACCTGGCACAAAGGATCCCATCACATCACCTGCGTTCCCGCGCTCGCTCCAAGATACGACCCAGAGCGGACATCGTTGCCACTTTCCACCATTCTCCTGCCCAGATCTCTCACAAACGCCTTAGCCTCCATCCCCCACGTTACAGACGTCTCAACTGCCAGCGGAACATCAATGTTCTGGGAGTCCAAAATCGGAGTCAGTATTTTTTTTTTTTTAAATATATGTTTGCCCGTTTATTTGAGCACGGATCGTTTGTTTTGTTGCGGCAATCAGGAAGTTTTTTTTTTAAATTAGTCAAAATACATACACAAGTTGTATTTTATTACAAATCAGAACCACTCCTGCGCAACGTGATTTAAGTTAATGATGCGAAACTATAGTAGGTAATTTATCTTTGCAAAAATTCTTAACCTTTGATAGATAACTTAAAAATAAAATAATATGCTAATTAAAAGTTCACGATAAGTAGAGAATCAACATTTGTGGAAGGCATGAACTCAAGCGGGTTTCCGTTGGCTATCGTTGCAGGGTAAATGACCCATTGCTGGTAACTTAAGAATAATACCTGAGATAATATTAAGTAGGCAGTGGTGGGTGACGTGGTTGGTCACTCAAGGCCTCAGAAAAAGGATGAAAGTCACCCAAGGGGCAATGGAGAGGGCTATGTTCGGAGTTTCCGTGCGAGTTCGAATCAGAAGTGAAGAGATCCGCAGCCCAAAGAATTGCTAAACTTAAGTGGCAGTGGGCATATTGCTCGCAGAACCGATGGCGTTCTTTCATTGGTTCGGTAGACCTACCAGGGCGCTTCGCCGTCACTGGTGTGGTCCCCCCATAGTCCGCAGTAATAAGCAGTAAAGGCTCCCGGAGTCGTACTGTAATGGTCAATTCGAAAAAATAAAAAAAAGTCTTTTGGATAATTTGCCCAAGGTAGTCTCCCTTCATTCATCATCCTATCATTCATAAAAAAAATATTACAGTGTGCGTCATCACATCAATGTCATCATCGTATTATACATCTAACCACAGAGTATCAACAACAGGGGCATAGACCCTCAATATTTTCTTTAAGATATCTGTGGGTGAACGTACTGAGCAAAATTTCGGAGGCAATAGCCACGAATTAGGTCGGAATCAGAATATTATAGGTATAATTTCTTATAAATTTGTTAACCCAGCAACTATGTAGATATTGTGGTAACAGTTTATTGTAGGTGAATGTACTATAGTCACATGCCAGGCAAGAAAAAAAAACATGTTTATTAACAGAGCCGGATTAAGGGCTTATGCTGCCCCCAGGATACATTAGAATTTTTTCACAGTAGAGAGATTCTTTTCTGTGATTTGGTGTCGTGGCACCGCCACCCCCATGCATTGTAGTCACAGCACAGGAAGTTTTTTAGAAAATTCAGCTAAAGCTAGCTAATACGCCTATTTAAACTTTAGTTACTAAAGTTTAGTATATGCGGCCAGGCTTGTTTAGGCATAAACGTATTTAGTGAACGCTTTGTCACTCATCATCATCATCATCTCAGCCAATGGACGTTCACTGCTGGACATAGGCCTCCCCCAAGTATCGCGATAACGACCGATCCTGCGCTGTCCTCATCTAACGGGTTCCCTTCCCGCCACCTTCACCATGTCGTCGGTCCACCGTGTCCACCTACCCACGCTGCACTTTCCGGTAAGTAGACGCCACTCGAGAACTTTTCGACCGCATCGGCCATCGGTTCTGCGACCAATGTGCCCGCCCACTGCCACTTTAGATTAGCAGTTCTTTGGGCTATGTCAGTTACTCTGGTTCTTCTGCGGATCTCATTATTTCTGATTCGATCTCGCAGGGAAACTCCGAGCATAACCGTCTCCATTGCCCTTTGGGTGACCTTCAGCCTTTTTATGAGGCCTTGAGTGAGCGACCGCTTCTTCACTTTGTCACTGTCAGTCGCTAAATCAGATGCACTCGTTCGTCCTAATCTTGAATCTAACGGAACGGGAGATCGCCAAAGTCAGAATATTAGGGATCGGTGCCCGTGTAGTCTGTTTGTGGGATGGTCTCTGGCGTGTCTCTAGCATAGGTAATTACTATTAGCACCGCCATTGAATCATGTAGATGCATCATGTAGATTCCGATTACATCCTGCTCGTTGTTGACCGAACTGAGTCATCATCAGCCCATCCTCATCGTCCACTGCTGAACATAGGCCTCTCCCAAGGCGCGCCACAAACTCTATCCTCGGCCTTCCTCATTCAGTCGCTCCCCGCAACTTTTTTTAGGTCGTCTGTCCAGCGGGCAGCAGGGCGTCCCACACTACGCCTACGAGTTCGCGGTCTCCACTCTACAATTCTGACACCCTATCGGTTGTCAGTTCTTCGGTAGATATGACCAGCCTATTGCCACTTCAGCTTGCAAATTTTCTGAGCTATGTTAACCAATTTAGTTCTCTGACATATTACTTCATTTCTGATGTGATCTCTCGGAGAAACACCGAGCATTGCTCTCTCCATAGCTCGCTGAGCAACCTTGAAATTGATGAACTAGTCCTATCGTCAGGGTCCACGTTTCCGCACCATAGGTCATTAATTATTGGCAATACGCAACTTATTGAACACCTTCATTTTGAGGCATTGTGGTAGGGCCGAGGAAAAAACTGACCGAACTGAGTAAAACAGCCTTTTCTGAAAATCTAACATTGGAAAATAATTATTTGACCTTTCTAAAAGTGAGAAACAACGCGTTTAAAATAGAAATTCTCTGAACAAACGTCACCGACAGTCCTAACTCAAAGGAAGCAGCTATCTTACATGGAATTCTCCTATATACCGGACTTTGATAACTCTTCGAAACAGTCATCCTGCATTACATTGGTCACTAAATTCCTTACAACTCATCCTGTTTTTTTATACATAGGCAAACATTCCTACTACTGTAACTCGTGTAACCCCAGGATCGAAAGTGGCGACCACCTACAACGCTAGATAAAGAGGTCCAGCGAGCGGAGGATGAACTCTAATCTGTCTTTCAACCCGCAGCGAATTTAATCAATGAATACACCTATCTTGGAAGTGGAAAAAAATATGGACGAACGGAAAATGTTAATTGTATTTATTCGACAGATCTATAAAATAGTAACATTAAATAAAATTATAAATAAAGTGACTTAAAACTAAAGTAACCTAGGTTGTGGTGCAGGTTCGGTCCTTGTGCGGGAGGGTACCCAGAACGCTTGCCGCATTTCCTCGCTGAATGGCTATGCTGATCCGTTGAGCGAGGAAAGTGCCAGCCCTTCGGAAAATACGGATATTTACCGACTTCCCTCCATTAGATGCTGGCCTCATAGCCTGCATCGGCCTGCAAATTGTTCAGTTTGAAGGTCTGAAGCACCCCTTTAAATAAGACTACATCTTTCTGTAATTCTGGCTCTCGCTCTAAACGACAACGTAGCATACGTCGCGCGCTGTATGAAGTAATTAATAACAACGCTGAGTCAACGTTTTCGCGCGTACTTAAAGCGTGAAAACCAGGTGAAAACTTATCTTTTTCGAGGTGATGTATCTGTTACGAGTAAATAATCTGTGCCTATACTTACACACGAAGGTTATTGAACTTTATGTTCATGAATATCTATATTCAACAACCAACAACAACAACAACAACAACTTCAACTATGGGTAGGTTGATCTGCCGTTGTGTAATTAAATTATAAAATAATGATGATGGTGGTGATTAATAATGTCTTATTTCAAACAGTACAATATGCTCTGCCTTTAATCGGCGTATCATTGGTACGAGTCAGCCTGGAAGGGGATCGAACCATCGCCCCCTGCACGGCAGGCAAGGTTACTCGCCACTGGACCACCACGGCTCACTACTCCACTCTACGGCTACTCGGCTCAGCCTGGTATTCCTAAAATTCCTACACTAACCAACTCTTGCCTTTCCAACAATATCACGCACCAAGGATCGTGGACTTTGCGCCGGAGTCTGCCGATCTCCGATGACACCATTGTTCTACGGCGTGATGTTACAGTGATAAGGTTTCATGGTGTTATCGATGCGTGAGGGCAAAGTTTGAGTTATTTTTACGTTTTATCGTAGTCATTGTATGAAGCGTGACTTCGCGGTGGTTGTAGGGCATGATGACTAGGAAAAATACAATCATAATATTATAATAACCCTCCTTCTGGCGCAGTCGGGTATCAATAATAATATAAGGCCTACAAAATCTTGTAGGTAACTATACAAGATATAATCTTTATTGATTCAGAATTAGCTATTGTATGTAAACTCTAATGGGACTGACATAATGTATGTACTTTTTAATATGCTGACACTTTTTTAGGAGGATGATCAGACCGTCAAACTGAACAACTTTCTCTACGTCACCAATATCGAAATCGCGAAATAAAAAGAACGCTTTTCCATACAAAACTGCAAACCTACTCGAGCAAAATGTATGGGACAGCTGAATTTTTTTTCGCGATTTCGATGTAGGTCTTATAGAGAAATTTTTTCAATTTGATGGTCTGAGCATCCCCTTAAAAAGTGTCAGCATATTAAGAAGGACCCTGTATACAACGTTTTAATGAATTAACGCAAAACTAGAAAGTAGTTTGTTTAGAATCGAGAGCAGAATCAAATTATCATGGTTTCAACATAGGTAATTTTTTTCAAAATATTTAATATTTTTTTTTCTAAAATTTAAAATTTCCTGAACCTGATGTCAACCCACCGCACGGGCACACTCACCCTACTTACTACCAAAACAAGATTATTAAAATCTATTCATGAGCACGTTAGCGCTTTCATTCATTGCTGAAATGACAACAAATCATTTTTGCCTTAAACTTAAAATGCGAATAACTTTTTTTAACTATAAAAATAATGAAATTATTGTTTCAATCTAATTATTTTGTTATAAATCACTTGGGGTGTATGAGGTTTTGCGCTAATTCATTCATTCAACACGTTGCACTTTCATATAAAAGTAGGTACCTTAAAAAATAATTTTAGGTCTTTTAGCAGTAGATGAGAAGTGATATTTTTGAATCGTGAGATTTAACCATAGAAATTTTTTCATTTTCTTCTGCTGATTTGAACGTGTGACTTTCATCGCATCGCATCATACATTGTCACACAAATTATTCTGGTCCCATTTAAAGTATATACCAAAGCCTATATGACTTTTTTTCGTGCCCCGTCCATTATACACATTACACCTTAACATTATCAAAGGTCCGGCCCCCGGTACATTTCATCATTTAATCAAAAGTAACAAACCAATCAAAATACAATGGTAGGAAAATGAAACAGAGCACCTATCTAGTAAAGTTGTTATACGATAAGTTACAGTTGTATCACGCGGGTCCAGCGTCCAAGTACACTTTGGACAGGGACGGATGCAGGGTCAGGTGCCCTGGGGTCCTTGCCTGTATCAACATTTTGAATTTAGGGACTTTCGTACACTTCGTAGTCGTAGTTAAACAAGGAACACTTATACTTTTTTTTTATTTTTTTTTTATTTTTTTTTTTTCGGAAGATTTACAGCATTACAATTTTGTTTCACACTTACGTCCATTCTGTCTGTCTGTATGCCCCACCTCGATTACTCGCTCATTTTTGCACCTATTGAATCGAAATTTGGTATGACGGTAGATAATAGTTACCCAAAAACATAAATAAGACATGAAGAAACAATTTTTATCGTTTGCTTTTGAAGATGTTATTTAAGCTTTATCAGAATAAGCTTTTTATGTAATGACTACGGAACCCTATCTCGGGCGAGTCAGACACGCTCTTGGTCGGTTTTATACGTACTATTTCACCTTAGCTTTTCATGCGATATCTGTATGCGATTACCTGTGGGGTGTAAATTACTTTGAGTGTCTTTATATAATAAAACATTTTACTACACTGTCAATATATGGCCGTAAAATTGTGTTTTATTTAAAATAAATTGTCAAAATATTTAATAAACTGGAAACGTTTCGTGTTATAGAAATTACAGTCCAATTACAATATTTAAGTCGCAATTGTTAATGTTTCTGTGCATGCATGTTTACGGTTGCAATCTAGATTAAGGCTGCCTGTCCATTGACGCGAGCTGGCTGTGCGAGCTGTGTAGCTGTGTAAATATTAACCAATCAGAGATCCAACCGAGATCGGCCGAGCTCCTGATACCATATCCATACATTTCGTCAATGGACAGGCAGCCTTAAGCTATATGTTCTTGTGTTATTATTTCTTTGATTGTTTCCTGTTTCGTGTGACAAATAAATAAAACAAAATAAAATATTCACTTAGAGAAATAATTAAAAAAAATTATTGGGAGGATGAAAAAACAAAGAAAAAAGAGGTTTGACAGGATTGTAGCCTATGGTTATCAATTTGTCTCTGCCTACCCTAATGGGACACGGGCGTGAGTGATGTTATGTATGTATGAAAAAATCACAGTTATACATATCACATTAATTTTACATTCAATAGACAGGATAAAGCATGGTAATTTCTGTCTTTTTGTGTCCTTCACCGGAAAGCCAAATCGTGTTTACAAATCGTACAGAAAAAGTTCCTGAAAACTTATTGGTTCGATTCACGCATGAACGGATGCCGCGGCGCGGCGCCTTTGAAGAAGGTGCCCTCTTAGCACACAAGCTCTAGAATAGTCAATAGTTGTATAGTGCTAATTGCCATTGTGTGGCTACTGTAGGGCAAGTGTGCTACTTGGAACTAGATCACCATAGCTTAATAAACTTAGTGCTCTAAACGACTTTATCAATAAAACAATGGCTTTGAAAGGGTTTTAATCATTTTGTTTAGTTTTGATACGTCCCGTTGTATTATTTCAACATCCGGGTCCTCCGATAAGATAATATTTTGTAAATGATATCTGTCCGTCCATACCTTCAAGTTAGATATACTTGTTTTGTATTTTCCCATATTTAATGTTGGTATTAAAAACGTTATTATTAATCCTCGTTACTGAGAAGTGGACTAAGCCTTTGGCTTCAAGTTTTTGGCAGTGTGAACATAGATAGGCTTTTTTAACCTATTTCGTCCCATTGTTAGCCAAAGCTCTCCCCCAAACTTTTCCAGCCTTCTCTATCCCGTGATATCATTTGCCATTATGCTTCGAGGGCATCAAGGTCGTTGCGCCATCTCTTTCTTGGTCGGCCTCTAGAGGCTATCATAATTTAATTAATTATCTTATTGTATAGGTAGTAGGTACCTATTTGCATTAATCAAACTGACCCCAAGTTTCGACTCCTACCTACGACCCTGTCGCGGTCCACACCTCGCGCTATCTTTGAACTGACGACCTTTCGAGCGAATGCCCCAGACCAGATAATTTGTAAAATCCTCATGGACCGTGGGACTCTACTGCCTTAAGGGCTAGTTCACATCATCTGCAAAAATTTACAAACTGTCAAAAATAAATAAAATGAGCTTAGGTATTTTTCAGGCTAGATAGTCAAACATACTCATATATTTTGATCACTCATACTTCAGAGAATGTGTCTGCGTCTGTGTATTGTAGGTACCTGATTGATTTCGGCCACGGTGATTGCTTTAACTCCGGTGTTAGCATTGATGAGCTCTCGTGAATAGGCTCCCATTTTCTAAGAATAGGCTGATACGAAAGACTTCTTGATACGGTCTCTCACCTAATCGCCTTACGAATATTTACAAAATTAAGGAAACCGGATAGAACTGTTAAATACAATTTTAGAAGGCGTGAGAAGTAGCGCGTGCCCATGCTCAAGCCGAATGATTGATAAAGCAAACGTGTCTCCTTATTTCGGAAGTGATTACGAAATACTAGCATAAATTTAGTCATAAATGCTACTCTCTGATCTTGAATTTCCTCCACTCCCTTCTTTTCTCTTCTACATCTCCTCTTAACAATTTCCTTCTCTAATTGTGAAGGTAAAAAATCTTAAAAAAGATATCACTGGGAAGCCACCTATATCTACGCTCTCCGCCCATCTCCCGCGCAGTCGCGCACACGCCGCCGTCGCACGCATGCGTCTTGATCTCCTCGCCTACTTCAACTGCCTCCGACGTAGGAATCTACCAAAATGATTTCGCGAGTGTTACTCTTCTATATTCTAGTCAGTTCATTATTTACTTTAAGTGTTAGGGGGACATGCGCTAACTGTGCTAATATGGAATTAAGTGTAACGGAACTAACAGAGGCGCGAATAGAGTTTGTTAAGCAGCAGATATTGAAGAAGTTGAGGCTGAGTAAGAAGCCAGCTCTGGCTGTGCCGGTCAATAGTCTGCCGATGCCAGTGGCTCAGGGACAGACCTTCAGCCAGGGGACTGACAAACCGCCGGAGTTCGACGATTATTATGGGAGGACAGAACAGAAGATAATTTTTCCTGTTGAAGGTTAGTGAGACGTCTTATTTGCTTTTGAATTGAACTTTGATAATGTCTAAGTGACTGTACGTGCCAGACGATAAGATTAAGGGATAAGGTTTTTGCAGTCTTTTTGTGGGCACTATCTTGATTCGAAGCCGTTATGGGACAACAGCAAACGCTATTCTTCTCACTTAAAGCAGGTGAGAAAGAGTAGAGTGGTCTCTCTCATCCCTTTTAGTGAGAAGAAACCTTTATCCTGCAGCCAAACTGAAAGAGCGTGTATTTAATATTTACTGAACAACTAACACGAACGCCTCTTTTTCGTAATAAATACATTTTTTATTTAATTTAATTTGTATATTGTTGTGTGTGTGTGTATGTTATTATTATATTTTAGTATTATGTTTTATTTTTATTTTGACACGACACAAAATTATATGGCCGTGTTACAAGAAATGCGCATAATTTTGAATGGCAAAGATATTTAAAACAATCTTAAAAGTCCTTTTACGGTACAGTGGCGCCCTCATCACAATATTTAAAATTTCTCAATTGAGAAAAACCTAAAATAATAAAGTGCAACACCAACTTACTACAAAAGCCTAAAATAAAAGCTATACAATAGGTACTTTTGTGAAGCTTCAGTTTAGGTCCTTGAATGTATATCAACATGAACCATATTTACGCTATGCTACTATGTAGACTCGACATAGTAGAACCACGAAAAAACACAGATACGCTCTACATTGTAAAGCTATGATTATAGAACAAGTTATACTTAAATCAGTTTTCTAAAATAATATAAGACATGAAAGCTCAATCTTCAGGTAACTCCAGATCCATGACTCATATTCAATGAAAAACAAACAAACAATTTGTTATTAGAAAACATCGTTATTAAGTTAAAGATAATTCAAGAATGCAAGATAGTAAATACATTTTACAAGCGACACAGCGCTTGAGAAAATTATAATTAATTAATTTGTTGATAAAATATTATTAATCTTTACCTTTGCACTTTGCAAAGGTAACTTTCATGTTTAATCGTACGTTTAAATAACAATTTAATTTCATCATCATAAGTCTAATATTATACCTATTAATCGTATTTAGGTACCTACTAGAGTGTTAAAGGATGATTTATATTTAGGAAAAATGATTCTCCTACAACACTGACAACATAAATACAACCTACTACATAAATCATCAGTAGCCTTAGTAACAGAGCCTACGATGATGATGATGATGAAGAAAAATTATCGAAATCAGGAGGACACTTTACTTATCAGGCTTTGCCGATGCCGTGAACCATTCATTCCTACAGCTATAACCAAAGTGAATTATGCTATAACTGTAGCACCTTGTAAACCAGGATAAACAGGAGCGACAACTCAAAGCACTAGACATAAAAGTACAGCGAGCGCGGGATATCTCTAATCTGTAGGTGAACAACAAATATTATCAACCGACTCAACGAATATAAATAAAGAAAGTATGAAAAGAATATGAAATTTAGGTAACCTGTACGATAAGTTCAAAGTATTTGCAAAAAGAAGACTTGATCTAGCATTCCACAGACAAGAGCGTAGCTTTAAATATAGGAATGTGGGCTGTTTTTTAAGGGGATGATCAGACCATAAAACTGAACAACTTTCTCTATGGGACCAACATTGAAATCGCTAACATGCAGTTTACACACTGTGCAGGGCACAAACTCCTATTACTGCTACAAAGGTATAGGTATGTGTGTTTGTAGACGCAAGTTGGTGGTGTTGGTTGCTGTCAGAGTATTTTCAAGTCGGCAATGAGACATCTGACTTAGCCCTACATTTTGAATTTTTCTTAATTTTGGCGACACCTGGCGACAAAAGACGTTTGCCGCGAATGTTACCATTGGGGCCCCCCATAAGTCTGAGGTCCCTAACTGCCGCCTCTGGGCACGTTACAGATTTTTTAAAATATTTGATTTCTGCTAAGACTTTTCTGTAATTTCGTTACATATAAATTCAGAGTGTGTTTGATTTGACACGAAATTAAATTCATGATGACGAAAAATTACGACGAATATGATGCAACAATAAAAATTACATAATCAACCTTGTATTTACATAGTTAATAATAGATTTGTACTTTAAACCTTTCCAATTTTGCATATCATCAATAATATTTAATTTGGCCTTTGGACCAAGTGATTTTAACAAGTTGCATTTTATTTATATTTAGAGAAAAATAACTTTAAAAATAATTTAGCCTAGTTTCAAAAAAGGTAGACTTTGTTCGAACACGGAAAATACATGTAGGTGGTAATCGGAATGTTTTTCTATCATCATCATCATACGTCCCTACTAGTTTCTTGTATGGGACCCCCTTAATTTATTACTTTTTGTATTAATTGTTAGCAAATCCAAAATAATAAAAAAACACACCATCTCAACCTATTACGTTTCAATAGATACAGCGACGGAGGGACGCACTGATGAGCGTAGGTTATGAATTTATGATAGAACTAGGGGGTAAGTGACAGCCTAGCAAATACTGGAACGGAGAATTCAGACCATCAAACTGAACAACTTTCACTATTTCAGGAAACGTGAAAAAAAGTCAGCCTCTTCATACATTTAAGTCGGCGAGGTACAGCTGTTTTGTATGGAGCAGCAGCTTTTTTTCGTGTTTCCTGAGGGTGGCTCCATAGTGAAAGTTGTTCAGTTTGATGGTTTGAATTCACCGTTTCAGTATTTGGTAAGCCGTAACTCACACCAGTGTAAATAAAATAATAGTGATGAAGCACAGCGGCTGCGGGGTACAGCGGGGGATGGGCGTACCCTAACTCTATTCGCTGTTAAGGTACGCGCGCAGGCAGCGTGAGTCGGGACGCACTCCTCCCGGGGCCCGCACGCCCCGCACGATTGGCCTGACGCCGCGACCGCTCAGCTTCACAACTATTAGTTCTTTACACACTTTGCTCACACCCTGTATAGGTACTATTACCTATTCTCTGGCGTGTGACCCCGTTGGTACCCTTTTTGTACGCAACGCTAAAAATCATCATAGGCAACTGTTATCAACTTATCAAAATATTCTCCTTCGGTCAGCTGTGCGGCGCGTGCGCATCCAAAGTAAACAAAACACGGAACGATAATGATTATAATGAGTTAGTTCTAAGTAAGAGATAACTCACTGAAATAATAATGATTCTCCATCCGGTTGTCGTTTTGGAATTTGGGGTGTTCCAATGATTTATTTAACGGTATTTCTCGGATTTAGGTGAATTACGAACACCTAAGGGAAACTTGTAATAAATCTAAACTGTTTTGTTCAAGGTGATGTTTCATAACATTTTCCGTAAGTCAGGTTATTCTACTATCTATTTCAACAATCATTTTAATGAAATTATAGAAAAATAATCGTTTTTATAAAGAAAAACAAAACCCTTCGCATTCGTATTTACCCATCGTTGGTTGGGTAATCCCGAACACCAGGTGGGGTAATGTCGATCGTTCGCAATTACCCCAATCAATCGTCATTTAGTCTGATAATGATGAGATTATGTACGACAAATATCACACGTGTACCCCAAAGAAGACGATTGTCCATCAGTGCATTTTGTGAGCTGGTATGATGGTTGAAATATTTCAATGTTTCCTTTTGGTATTGCGCTTAGATGTATTTGTAGGAATGTAAAGAAGACTTGTGGTGTCGGATAAAGAAACAGATTGTTAAGGTAAATTTTAATGAAACTAAATAGTCCTCTGTACCAGAAACTAGTTAGTCTGTCAGGGGTAACCAGACATTTTGCCGTCCATCGGGATCAGAAGCACACATGCCAAGCCCTCTTGTGGTAATAGCATCTACATCCCCAGTTAGGGGAACAGATTGTTCAAGTTCAAGAGCCTTGTGTGCCAGAAACTTGTATGTCAGGGATAAGTATAGCAGCTGTTGTTTGTGCGTCTCAGGACCAGGAACAGATACATTAGTATTAGTAATAGTCTGTTCGGTAGTAGCGGTTACATTATGCGGTAGGGGAATACATAGATTGTTCAAATTCGGATGGAACTGAAAAGTCCTGTGTGCCAGAAACTTGTCTAATGGGTAATATTATTAATTCTGACTATTAATGGTATAATTCTGACTAAGTTTCAGTATAAGGGGAAATGCCGAACGTTCGAGATTGCCCCACTCAATTCATTCGCCTTTGCTCCTCAAGGTCTAATAGCAACAATTAAAATAAAATTTATAGGTCAGATTTAGCTGGGCTTCTACTTTTACTCTTAATGAAATCTTAGATTAGTAACTATTTAGGTGTGTGAATGTCATATTCTGGTTATTTATAGAAAAAAAAGCTACACTGAGTTTCATTTATGAAAAAATTGGATCGAAAACAATCAAATGTTTAAAATATTAATACCGAGAACGATGTGTGCATCTCCTGCGCTCCGTTTGTGGTCTGATACTAAAGGCGATGTGATTTCTTAGATGGCAGTGAGTACAGTCTTGTCATCTCTTCCTAACATAGTGCAATTGCGATGTTCGGGATTACCCGCCGTCCGGGTTTCCCCCACCTTCCCCTACCTTGATTGATTGTTGGTTGGGCTATTTGCAAGCAAGGATCGTTCTGTAACATTGATACCATCGCTGGTCTATAGTGTTCGCCCCATGCTCACCCATATTTCACGCTACCTCCGAACTTTTGGTAATTTCTTTTCATTCTCGGGTATGCAGGTTTCCTCACGATGTTTTCCTTCACCGCCGAGCTAGTGATAATGATAAATACAACCGTACATAAATTCCGTAGAACTTAGTGGTACAGGCCAGGAATCGAACCGCCGCCGCCTCGTGATTGAGGCGCTAGCTCTCTTCCGTATGGACTAGGTACTTATACACTTTTGTTCTACGTCGTAGTACTAAAGTGTATACAAGGTGTTAATGAATTAGCACAAAACCTCATACACCCCCTAACTGATTTATAACAAAATAATTAGATTGAAACAATAATTTAATTATTTTGATAGTTAAAATTTAAAGTTATTCGCATTTTAAGTTTTGAGTCAAAAATGATTTATTATCATTTCAGCACTGAAAGAACGCGCTAACGTACTCGTGGATACATTTTAATAAAAGGTTGACATCGGGTTCCGAAAATTTTTAATTTTGCAAACAAGATATACAGGGTGTTAGGCGCATCGTGTGCCAAATCGAATGGGATGATTGGAGGGGTCTTTAGGTACCTCAGAAAAAAAAATAAAAAATCCTGGCCCAAAGATTTTTTTTTAACTGACTTTCAATGGTTTTGGGTGAAAATTGCCAAAAATCTACATTCAAATTTTTTTTTAAAAAAACCTGTTGGGTATAACTAACTTTTTTTGTTAAACCTTTAATCTGTGATAGTGTGCGCTTCTATCGAACCCAAAATTACTCGCCAGTGACATCTACTTTTTTTTTTACAGCCCCCCAAAGTTTTTTTTTTACGTTAAAATAAATGTGATAGTCAACTTTCGATCTCAATAAAAAAAAAACTAAAAGTGATCATGCTCTTCCAATTTTTTCAAAACATCTCTGGACTGTCCCCATTCTAATGGTATGCAATACGTTATGAAATAAAATGAGTAACATCGCAAATTTTGGCTGCTTTTTTTGAATAGACCCAGGGGGATTTGTAATACTCATTACTCAGTCAGTATTACAAATCCCCCTGGGTCTATTCAAAAAAACAGCCCCCGGGAGAAAGGGATACAAGATAGATTTCACTACGTTAGAGTGAGAAAGCAAATTTTACCTGTATCAAACAAAGAACGGGAGGCGGTTACTTCAAGTAAACCCTTCAAAATTTAAATTTTTTACCTGACTGTGAGTGTAATTACCGGAAATACTAGTTTTTACGTCACCTATTGAATATTAGAAAATTGCGAATTATTACAGAAAAAAAAAATTTGCGATGTTACTCATTTTATTTCATAACGTATTGCATACCATTAGAATGGGGACAGTCCAGAGATGTTTTGAAAAAATTGGAAGAGCATGATCACTTTTAGTTTTTTTTTTATTGAGATCGAAAGTTGACTATCACATTTATTTTAACGTAAAAAAAAACTTTGGGGGGCTGTAAAAAAAAAAGTAGATGTCACTGGCGAGTAATTTTGGGTTCGATAGAAGCGCACACTATCACAGATTAAAGGTTTAACAAAAAAAGTTAGTTATACCCAACAGGTTTTTTTTAAAAAAAATTTGAATGTAGATTTTTGGCAATTTTCACCCAAAACCATTGAAAGTCAGTTAAAAAAAAATCTTTGGGCCAGGATTTTTTATTTTTTTTTCTGAGGTACCTAAAGACCCCTCCAATCATCCCATTCGATTTGGCACACGATGCGCCTAACACCCTGTATATTTAGGAAAAAAATAAAAAATGTTGAAACCATGATAATTCGACTCTGCTCTCGATTCTAAACAAACTACTTTCTAGTTTTGCGTTAATTCATTAACACGTTGTATATGCGGCCGACTGTACACCCTCTCTGAGGCTAGGTATCTATGTGCCCTGCACTACACTTGAACATTTTCATCGCTTTCCGTGCAAACAACAAAATGACATTATAGTGCAACTATTATTGTACCTATGTAGGTAGGTATCTATAGCATCAACCCAACGCGTGTTGTGTATTAAACAATGAATGATTAATAAAATACGGAAGATGATACGAAAGTATACCTTATCTTTATCAATATTTAGTTTAAAATTGCAAAACAATAACATCACAATCAATAATGTCAACCATTGACCCATTTTCATAACAATTTTGCATTTTTCTGCGGTTTATTTTTATGGAATGAAATCTTTACAATTTAAAATCAATATTTTTTACCTTACCTATACAGGGTGTAACAATACACCCTAGTAATACTTAAGGGGGTGCTTCAGACCATCAAACTGAACAACTTTCACTATGGAGCCAACACCGAGAAAAAATAAAAAAAATCAGCTGTCCCATACATTTTAGTCGAGTTGGAACTGCACTTTTGTATGGGGCAGCAGATTTTTTTATTATTTCTCGATGTTGGCTCCATAGTGAAAGTTGTTCAGTTTGATGGTCTGAAGCACCTCCTTAAGTATTACTAGGGTGTATTGTTACACCCTGTATAGGGTCCTTCTTAATATACGGACACTTTTTTAAGGGGATGATCAGACCGTCAAACTGAACAAATTTCTTTACGGCACCAACATCGAAATCGCGAAAAAAAATCTGCTCTTCGATACAAAACTGCAAACCTACTCGAGCGAAATGTATGGGACAGCTGATTTTTTTTCGAGATTTCGATGTTGTGCCATAGAGAAAGTTGTTCAGTTTGATGATCTGATCATCCTCCTAAAAAAGTGTCAGCATATTAAGAAGGACCCTGTATACAGGGTGTAACAAAACACCCCAGTTGTATTAACCATGGTTTGGACGGAAGGGGTGGTTTAGACCATAAAACTGAACACCTTTCACTATGGAGACAAAGAAGTGGAAAATTAAAAAAAAAATCTGCTGTCCCATCCCATCCATGATACATTTGAGTCGAGTAGGACCTGCAGTTTTGTATGAAACAGCAGATTTTTTTTTCGCTGTGGTCTTTTAGTTGAACACACCCCTTTCAATATTAAAAGGGTGTTTTAGAGAAAAATGTGTAGTAGGTAGTTTGTTTAGAATCGAGAGCAGAATCGAATTATCATGGTTTCAACATAGGTAATGTTTTTCAAAATGTTAAATATTTTTTTTGTAAAATTTTTAATTTACTGAACCCGTTGTCGATTCACTGCACGGGTACACCCACCCTACTAACTACCAAAACAAGATTATTAAAATGTATCCTAGAGTACGTTAGCGCTTTCATTCATTGCTGAAATGATAACAAATCGTTTTTGCCTCAAAACTTAAAATGCGAATAACTTTAATTTTAACTATCAAAATAATGAAATTATTGTTTTAATCTAATTATTTTGTTATAAATCAGTTGGGGTGTATGAGGTTTTGCGTTAATTCATTAACACGTTGTATAACCTTAAAATTTGTCCTGGATATTAAAAATAGAGGTATGTATAGGTAGGTACTAGGTACCTATGAATAAACAACGTTAAAGTAAATAGGACTATTTACACAGAATAACTAATACACATCTTATGCTATTTACTGTAAATATGCCGCTCGTACCGTAAACTCGTGGTGACCTTTATGCCATTGAGATAAGAGTAATTATGCTTTAGCAATCACATTCCGATTCACTTCCGTGAACTTTCGATTTCCTTTCCATATGAGAGCACCTATACCTACTTCATTCTATATAAGGACGAAAAGATTTTCCGACTCCTATGCAGCTTTCAGGCCAATTCTGATTAGCAAATATGATTTATTCATCAGAAATATATAGGTAGGTACCTACTTATCCGACACAATATCTTGGACGTTACTAAAGCTGTTCTAGGAATATGTGAGAGTAATGCCCCATTCACACGAGGGCAGGGCAGTGAGGGCAGGGCAGTGCGGCAGGGCAGTTGGGAAAGCAGTTGGCGTTCACACGAGGGCAGCGAGACGGGGCAGCACAATCCACGAGCTAATATAATTTGAGTTCCGTTTTGATAACTTTCGCAGTAATATTCGGTATTCCTATTTAGTTTTCCTTTAAATCTGAGAGTCCTACAAGAGTTTATTTTTATATTTAACAATTTAACTTTTTTATAAAATAAAATTTTCCTTTTAAACCTTTATCAGTTTTATATTAAGCTGTAACGCATTCTCAATTCGAAGGGATGCATTTGTAATTAAAAAAACTAAGCAGAATGACCAAAAATTATAAAATATTATGTTGCACTGCCCTGCCCTCGCGTTCACACGGGGGCAGCTACGAGGCAGTCGAGCGAAGAAGCGAACGGCCCTCAAAAAATAGACCGGCCGTCTATTTACTGCCGACTAATTACTGACCGGCCCTCGTGTGAATGGGGCATTACTGCCATGGCATTACTGCCCTGCCTCGGCGCGGCTGTTCACACGAGGGCAGGGCAGTACTGCCCTCACTGCCCTGCATGGCTAGCATGCCACCCACGACAAAGCGTTTAAACGAGAAAACAGTCATGCGCGCTCTTTTTGGCATACGTAAAATAATAAAGATGGAGGCACGTCTCGTTTTTTGTCGTTTTCTCGAGGATGGCATGCTAGCCCTACTGCCCTCGTGTGAACACGGCACGGTGTAATGTGTATCAAATCTATGTTTCTGTAATAGGTACTAAATTTTTCAATGGAGTATAGTTAGTTTATTATAGCATCGGAAAATGATAATATAATAGTAACAATGAAAAATGTAGATTGTTCATCATCATCATCAGCCTATCATCATCCACTGCTGAACATAGGCCTCTCCTAAGGCGGGCTACAAAACTCTTCCTCGGCCTTTCTCATCCAGTCTCTCCCCAGCCCAAAATTGGTTGAAAGCACAGCCCCTGTTTGTGAATTCCAGCGGGTTCAAGTTCCGTCCGAGACATTTTTATCAACTTTTAAAGATTTAAACTAAAGTCCGATTGTATAGTAAGTTTGCTGTCACGGGAATAACTCTTGTTTTAGATATTCTATCATTATTTAATACTTTTTTCTCAGTAAGCCGTAATTATAATAATTAGATAAAACACTATTACAAAGTAAGAGCAAGTTATTTCAGTCACACGGAACTAGAAATAATCAATTATCGAAATAGGCCGACAGCGATGGTAATAAAACTAATAAAAATATATGATTTGTGGTCAGTTTTGACCTGGCCCGTTGAACCATACTAATTGGGCGCCTTATTTATCATAACGATCGGTTACTGTTTGTTATAATTGGACTGCGTTTCAGTTTATTAGAGAATTATTAAAATTATACTTCATCGTTACATCCTCGAGATTTATACTTGACAAAGGTAGTAAGTACACTCTTCATCGTACTAGGCATCTCACAAATTTCAGAGCTAAAAAAGCAAAAACGGAACGCATCCTACCACACCCCCTGCGCACCCCGCGCCTGAACTGACATTGACTTTTCTTTGTGCACGGCATCGTTACGTATACAGGATGTTAGGGTAAACAGTTGCATTAGTTTAAGGGGTGATTGTACCCATGATACTGAACAACTTTCTCTAAAAAACCATAGGAAATTCGCAAAAAAAATTGTGGACTTTCCATACTAAATGCAATCAGCTGATCGAACGTTTGTATGAAAGACAGAATATTTTTTTTGAGAATTTCTTATAGGTTTCTTTGGGAAAGTTGTTCAGTATCATGGCTTTACCCCTAGTAATGAAACTGTTTACCCTAACACCCTGTATTATACAGGGTCCTTCTTAATATGCAGACAATTTTTTAAGGGAATGATCAGACCATGAAACTGAACAACTTTCTCTATGGCACCAACAAAGAACTTGTGACCGGCTTCTCAAACAGACTTACCTCAGATGCCATCAATTCAAACCGCAACGACTTAAGGCTCTTAGTGCGAGCCTTAACAGGACACTGCAAGTTAAACAAGCATCTACACAGAATGGGGCTTGTAGATTCACCCACCTGCAGATTCTGCTGTGAAGCAGAGGAAACGCCCATACACCTCCTCTGCGAATGCGAAGTGCTCATTCACAGCAGGAGTCGCCATCTAGGTGGATACGTAATAACACCTACTGACATTAGGGACCTCCCCTCCAAAACCATAACACGGTTCATGAAGTCCATGGGCCTAGGAAATGACCTTTAGGTCTAGGGTGACAGCTACAATAGATCTATTCAGGTCGCAGTAGCCATTGGTCATTGACCAAGCCCTTACAACCAAAATAATAATGGGACCAACATCGACTCGCGAAAAAAAAGTCAGCTCTTCCATATAAAACTGCAAACCTACTCGAGCCTAATGTATCCGATAGAGAAAGTTGTTCAGCTTGATGGTCGATCATCCCCTTAAAAAGTGTCAACATATTAAGAAGGACCCTATATATTATATTTGAAACAATGTATTTTAATAACCAAAAACTGAATTAATTGTTAACTTGACACTTCAGTTATCATTATCAGCTCAAATTAAAAAAGCTTAGTAACGGTAGCTCCGGTTGTCGGTTGTCAATAAATATAATTATAATAATAACTCCACATGTCCACGTTATCGCGCATTAACGGCCTTAAGGTCATTCCTTGGTCCAATTAACATAGGGTCAGTCTATGAAGCGTCTTATTACACTTGTGTAATTAATCATGACACCCTCGACCACTAGGTGGCGACACTAGCACGAGAAATATCAATAATAATATCGTCACTTCCAAGGTAAAAAGACTGAAGCGCCATTTCATCGAATGAATAAATTATTTCTATTCTAATGGCGCTTCAGTCTTTTTACCTTGGAGGTGACGTATATACCTACAGGGTGTAAGGAAAAATATCATTAATCTTTAAAACATACTCTACCCATCAAACTGAACAACTTTGACTAGGTATGGGAACAAACCAGTCAGAGCTTAAAAAAAATAAGTTTGATGGGTAGAGTTTAAACGTTAATGATACTTTTCCTTACACCCAGTATTATCTTTAGTACTACTTATCTTGTATTTTATATTTTTGAGAGAGAGAGAGAGAGAGAGATTCAAAGCGTTGTTACCTTGTTATACTAAAAATTATTAGTATAAAGTTTAGGTGTAAGTCATTACACCTAAACTTCTATACTTTATCTGATTATTATCAGCCAAAAGAAATTGGCCACTGCTGAACGAGGGAAATAGCTTTTTAATTTCTAATTTTAATACCTAAATTGCGAGTGGTGTTGTGTAGTTAAATGCAGACAGGCAGTTTGCAAATTGAATGCAGCACAGTCGCTTCGTAAACAGGAGAGTAACATAAAACATAAAAAATATTTTATTGTATTTCAAAACTTATTAAACTTTCAAAATTTATAAACTAGTCAAGTCCGACGCTAAAATGATAACTGTACATTGACCAAATAAAAACGCAATAAACAAACATTTTCTTAAAGACAATTGTCACCTTGTTTTCAAGTCTATTCAATGAGTCAATGTTTTGACGAGATAAGTAAAAGTCAATAAATTAATAAAGGTTCCATTATATTACGTTGTAGTTTAATACAAGGAATGTTTACTACAATTAACTTTAATAAAACTACACGTTTTTGAATAGATAAACGTTATATTTTGATTATACAATATAGCACGAATTCGCTTATCGTTTTGAACTCTCACATCTATACACGCTTTTGGGCCGTGTCAGAGATTATTTTACAACTTCCCACACGGATTTGAGCGAATGCACACTGTCGAATCATTGACTTTATTCTCATGTGTGTTAACTATACGTTCCTAAACTAAAACTCAACATTTTACCAATCTAATCAGAAATATCGGGAACAACCATATATCTATGCGTTCAACCCAGTTGAATGTGTCTAGTTGATACTTGGCTGAGTCATCCCACAGGTGGCAGCAATACTCCATACAAGATCGGACCTAATAAGCTTTATATAACACTAGTGTTAACCCGCGACTTCGTCCGCACAAATTATATACCAGATTTTAAGTCAGATCATAAGCTATCAATTAAAAAAAGGTTTCATCAAAATCGGTTCAGTAATTTTTGCGTGATGCTCGTTCACACAAACAAACAAACACACAAACAAACAAACAGACAGACAAAAAATCCAAAAATTGGTGATTTGGAATCGCAGGGACACCTAAAAACCACATCGTAACTTTTTTTTGTTAATATCTTCAATGTACAGACACACTTCTGTTACAGTTTTATAATAGTTTAGATAGAGTTAACCCGCGACTTCGTCCGCACAAATTATATACCAGATTTTAAGTCAAATCATAAGAAGCTATCAAATAAATAAAGTTTCATCAAAATAAGGTCAGTAGTTTTTGCGTGATGCTCGTTCAAACAAACAAACAAACAAACGAACAGACAGACAAAAAATCCAAAAATTAGTGATTTGGAATCAGGGACACCTAAAAACCACATCGTAACTTTTTTTTGTTAATATCTTCAATGTACAGACACACTTCTGTTACAGTTTTATAATAGTTTAGATTAAGAGCTGTCCAGGAGTGAAGTATACCGCTTCACCTTGTTTCAGATGCCCAGCTTTTTGCAGTTTGAGCCTTAGACTCGATGTAAAGGATCTAACCCATAGTAAAACGTAACTTCGCATTGTTCCAGGAGAATGCCTGACATCAGGCCGCTATCCCTTCGCCTGCCTTCAGTTCGAATTACCTCCCGACGTGCAACCTGAAGAAGTCAACGTGGTGGAGCTTTGGTTTTATAAGGTAAGGAAATTGAGGGTTGGGCACTTTAATTCTGTGGGCGTAGAATAAGATCACGAACTGGCAGGCGTAGTGTGGGACTCTCCGGCGCTGGACCGACGACCTGAGATAGGTAGCGGGGAGCGACTGGATGAGGAAGGACTTTGTGGCCAGGCCTATGTGCAAGCATGTATCCAGGCTTTCGTTACTCTATGAGACTTCTTGAATACTTACTTCTGACACAGAATAGGTAATAGTATATAGTTCTACATACTTCTGAGACCAAAACAGAAATCGAAAAAAAAACCATTTGGATTGAATAGAATTGCGGTTTTGTATATGGAACACCTGATTTTTAGTTCGCGATTTCGATTTTAGTCCAGTAGTGAAAGTTGTTCATATATGATGTCTGATCATTCCCTTAAAACTCTCAGCATAATATTCAGAAGGAGCCTACTTGCCTATAGGTACAGGGTGAAATTGATATCATTATAGCATCCTTTCTTCCCATCAAACTGAACAACTTTTACTATGGGAGCAAACCGTTCGGAGCAAAAAACACTAATTGCAACAACTAAGTGCAAACTTTTCTAAAATTAAATTAGGTGTACCACGGGAAATGCCTGAAATTTCGGTATGAAATGCGTCCATTAATGTCCAAGGCCATAAAAATAATCTCAACTTTCACAGCTTCATTCATCCTATAAGAGCTTACACTAATATTATAAACGCGAAAGTTTGTAAGTATGGATGGATGTTTGTTCCGATTTCACGCAAAAACCGCTGAACGGATTTTGATGAAATTTGGCATACAGATAGACCATGGCCTGGATTAACACATAGGGTACTTTTTATCCGGGTAACGCAGACGAAGTAGCGGGCAACAGCTAGTAACCAATAATCTTTCAACCTTGCAGGAACGTGATCCCCTAGACGAATACAACCAAACCTTCGTAATCTCCGAGGCAGCCCACTGGGACAAACAGCAGCAGTTCAAGAAGACCAAGCCCATCGCCATCAAGGAGACTGATATAGGCGAGGGATGGGTGCGAGTGGAGCTGGCTTGGGCAGTCAGGGTCTGGCTGGAAGGCATGGAGAGACTGCATACTTTGCATGTCGCGTGCAGGACTTGCCAGGTTGGTCGCAGTCTTATTACCTTTATTAGAAACCCCTTTTGAGCGAAGTACCTAAAATGCACGATGCCTATGAAGCAAAATGCCTACAGTCAATGTCTAAAACACAGGATGCCTATGAAGTTGTAATGTCTATAAAGTTTTAATGTCTACGAAGCAAAATAACTGTTGACGATAGAAAAGGACCTATGCTACCCATTCGTGGTTTCTAACCCTTTTGAGCGAAGTACCTAAAATGCACGATGCCACTGCTGCTAACTACCTAAAACGCGAGATACCTGAAACTCGAAGTACCTAAAATACACGATGCCTAAAATAAACTGGTGCTCCTGACTAATAAGTTAATAACAATCGTTCACATCACTGTACCTAACTTTAGCACAACACGATTAACAATGGCTACCAATTATACATAGAATTGAATATATGTTGTAGTCCAAACTGTCTTCGATTGGTGCCTTAAATACATGAATCAAAGAAATAGGAGGTCTAACTACTCTTCCATCCTGCTTCTACGCTTAGTTAAGATGTACTGTACGGAAACTTGGAGTTCTTTGAAACACTTTTATAGACTTACTTGCAAGTTCGTCATCACTATTCTAGAAGTGCAGGTTATCCAGCAATAATACGTGGGCTGACGACAACTCAAATTACGTGTTTCGATTAGCATTAGACCTGGATTGAAATTGCATATGGGCACAGAATAAGTAATAGTATATAGTATATGGGGAAGAGGCATATAACCACCTGATATCTACCCTGATATCCTTTATTTAATTAAAGGATAACATGGTGATGATTACGAATGATAATTCGGCTGCTAAATACAGTAATTAACGAATAGTTGCATTCTTTTTTCCAGCTGCGCCGAGCCCCGCTATCCTTCCACGAAAAACACCGTCCATTCCTGGTCCTCTATACCAAGTATGCAGGCAAGAGGCGTCGTGGACGAGCATTGGAATGTGCTGCCAGCACAACAGAGTGCTGCCGGGAGCCGTTGTACGTGAGCTTCAAACAGCTGGGCTGGGATGACTGGATCATCAAGCCGGCTGGCTACCACGCGTACTTCTGTAAGGGAAGCTGTGCGCCGATATCGAGCGTCGCGCACACAAATAGCAATCATCATAATTTTATTCGGGTGAGTCTTAAATTTTCGTGTCGAAAAATCTATTTAAAATAAATAGGTACCAAAGAGAATGGAATCACTAGCGTTTTAAGATACCGCCCGCACTGCCTAACTGACGGCCCGGTAGCACAGTCGGTAGTGAATCTGCCTGCCGTGCCGAGGGTCGCGGGTTCGAATCCCGTAAGGGGCAAATATTTGTATGATGAATATGAATATTTGTACCAGAGTCATGGATGTTTGTATTTATATATGTATTCTATATCGTTGTCTATTCATCATAATACAAGTCCAGGCTAGATTCTGGTACTTTAAATGTGACTAGTTAATTTGTGTGACATTGTCCAAGATATTAAAACTAGCTTCGTAATCCAAAATAGTATGAAACTAGGGCATTATATAGGTATCCTTGAAGGCCATACAATCTAGGATTCTATAGGGCATTTCATACAATCACGATTTTCTTCTGTGTCGCGGCACTGATAAATACTAGGATAGGTAATCGTTACTTTTATCTACATCACTTATTGCTAAATCGGTAGTTACGCCCAAAAAATGCTGTTGTATAAGAAAGTTAGGGAAACTTTCTTATACAACAGCATTTTTGGGCGTAAACGCCATATATTTTTAGAGAAATAGGAAATCTATTTTTTTTAAATCAATATTCGCAACTCTTATTCAAAATAGCTAGCTTGAATTGTTGAATTGTTTTGGCGTTTATGACCTTTAAGTATAAAGGTATCGATTGAGTACATTCAGAATTAATATTTACTTTTCACTAACATTAGGTAGTACCTGTGGGTAGTACTCAAACTCCGTTCAGTGGGATAGGTAATGAATTCGTCACCACTTTTTTACCAATGCATGTAGGTTTCCTTACGATATTTTTCAACATAAATTCTAACCGCCTATCCTCTCTTCCACAGAAATACTTCTACTCGTTATCCGACGAGAAGAAAGCAGAATACAAGCCATGCTGTGCGCCGACCACGTTCAGTTCCCTCCAGCTCCTCTACATGGAGACCAATGATACGGCCACGCAAAAGACCTTGCCTAACATGGTCGTGGAATCTTGTGGGTGTATGTGATACATGGAAGTAAATATTTGAACCTTAGTAGACTCGTGAAGTGTCAGTTAAATGGACAAAAGTTTGGTGATAAAGCGTAGTTTTGGATTGTTTTGTTTTTAGATGAGATGGCTTGGAGCTTTGATTATGAAATGGCAGTGAAATAGTACCTAATTGTTAGTCTGAATGACGAATACTTGAAAGAATCAATGTAAGTAGGTACCAATAGGTATCAGAAAATGTAATGAGGCATTCAGTCAATCAAAAGCCTCACTTCCATTAGACACATTTTCACAACATAGTATAAAACAATGTCGCTTCCCTCTGTCTGTCTGTCCCTAAGTATGCTTAGATCTTTAAAACTACGCAACGGATTTTGATGCGGTTTTTTTAATAGATAGAGTGATTCAAGAGGAAGGTTTATATCAGAATTGCACCCGTGCTAAGCCGGGGCGGGTCGCTAGTAGATTATAAAATCAAGGCAGCCTCAAAATATAAGTATCCAATTCATTGTAAATACTAGTTAATTTAATATTTTATTATAATTAAGTATAATCAACTACCACTTATTATTTTGTGATTTATAGTCAAATATGTTTAGCAACATCTTATTGATTTTTTCTTAACAAAATAATTCTAAACAATTTTACTCAGTACGGACCTTTTCTCACTTTCATCCGATTCAAACTGGAGCAAACAACTTTTTGTTTAATAAACAGTAAACATGTCAATAAGGATAAAGCGAGACATTACCTATATGTACTAAGTAATAGACATTAGTCACTATCTACTGGAGCGTTACCTAGGTGTAGATCTCTACTACGAAACGATCCATTATTATTTTATGTTTGGAAGACATTTCTAAAAATCGAAGGAGATAATACATCTCATTTAATTTATTTTCTCATAGAAAGAAAATTCGCAAGGTCCGCTTAAGGCTGCCTGACCACTGACGCGAGCTGAAGTGCGATTTTTGAAAATCATACGAGCGACTTTGCAGTAGAAAATGTCAAAATTACTATGGAGATTATGCATCTTTCTACTGCCAAGTCGCTCGTATGATTTTCAAAAATCGCACTTCTGGCTGTGCGAGCTGTGTAGCTGTGTAAATATTAACCAATCAGGAACTCGGCCGATCTCGGTCGGATCTCTGATTGGTTAGGGTCAGCGCACACCCAGCGTAAATCTGCTCGCGCATGCTCGAGCATGTTCTTTGCAGTCGCGCACACCTAGCGTCAAAATCCGCCGGCGGCAGCGGCGGATGCTCGAGCATGCGCGAGCATGCTCGCGCGTGTTCGAACAGTCTCGCGGATGCTCCCGTGTTGCTACAGTTGACAGTGAATTTTGCAGTTGTGATTACAATATTTTAAAGTAAAGACGTGCGAAGAGTAATTTTAAAGTATGGTGGACTGGGATTTGGTAATTATTGGGTTACTAGCAGAGGAAGAGGAGCAAGAGCAGGAAAAGTGCTGTGTTACGGTTTAAAGTTCTAGGGACAGTTATTTTATGGCTAGGAACTATAAAATGGAATATGAACAATTTGAAAACCTACTAAATCTGCTTCGACCTTTCAGATTTTCTTTGTATTTTCAAAAAGAGTTCGATTATTATACAACGTGTTAATAAATTAGCGCAAAACCTCATACACCCCAACTGATTTATAACAAAAGAATTAGATTGAAACAATAATTTCATTATTTTGATACTTAAAATTTAAAGTTATTCGCATTTTAAGTTCGGAGGCAAAAATGATTTGTTATCATTTCAGCACTGAAAGAAAGCGCTAACGTACTCATGGATACATTTTTATAATCTTGTTTTGGTAGTAAGTAGGGTGAGTGTGCCCGTGGGGTGGGTTGACATCGGGTTTAGTAAATTAAAAATTTTATGAAAAAAAAAATTTAAATTTTGAAAAAAATTACCTATGTTGAAACCATGATAATTCGATTCTGCTATCGATTCTAAACAAACTACTTTCTAGTTTTGCGTTAATTCATTAACACGTTGTATAATATTATCTGTAGTAAATTGCCCTTTTCGGGCTAAAGTAGTTAAAAAATATGCTAGATTTAGTACGAAACCGGCCGAGGTGGCAACACTTACGACGGATCGCAAGCATCGACACGGGCGTATGCTCGAACATGCTCGAGCATGCGCGAGCATCCGCGCGCATGCTCGCGACTGCTCCCGTCGCCGCGAGGAGCATACGCGAGCATACTCGAACAGACGCTGAAGGGATTTAATCACTTGCAAGCTATTTTCAACTTTATTTCAATGGGAATAGAGTTCATTATCAATTGAATCAATGAAATCTGCTCGCGCATGCTCGAACAGTTTTACGCTGGGTGTGCGCTGACTCTTAATATTTACACAGCTACACAGTTCGAACAGCCAGCTCGCGTCAATGGACAGGCAGCTTTAGGGCGGTGTTTCTTAACAACATAAATCTGATTAGTAGGTTAAAAAAGGTTTTCTATAGGTACGTACCTCAAAATTGAGGCGATTCCTTGTGGCCAAAGGTAAACTTCAATAATAATCGAAAAGTTAGTAAATTTGTGTTGGTACGGTCGGCTACGAAAGTATTATACTTAAACATGAGAAAATAATGTTCGTAAACTTTCGTTGCAGACTGTACTTTTGCTACCAAGATGTTGTGATTCACACTAATTTTAATTATAGATCTATTTACAAGTGCATTTATCTTTATTTAAATATTAATTAGTTTACGTTAATTTTAATATGCATCTTAATGGAGGACTTGTTCGATTGAAGAACAATAAATTTTGCGTCTTATTTTTCTTGTAGTTAGCGATAAATTTTAATGGTACTAAAGTACAATTGTGACTACTCGCATTTAATAATCTACTCTACCATTTTACTAGGTATACTGAATATTAATTTTACCTACAGTGACAGCTTGGTTTTAAGAGCAGTTAGGTACGGAGAATATGACGACATTACAATAATATAACTTTTATAAGTTAAAATAGTCATATAAATGGGGGCCTTATACGACCAAATTGTCTGCTGGGAAACCCCATCTCACCTCTACTCTACCACCATCTCTACTCATAATTAGAGGTGGGGTTGGGTGCTGTGACTATAACTGGTTGATAAATAGTGTGGGCTGAAGAGATGATGATGTGTGAGGGAATCAGTCTCTTATACTACATTACAGGTCTTAAATTTTTGGTGTGCGAATAAAGATAGTTAGTTACCCCTAAGGTCCGCCACACACATACGGAATCGCAATCCGGAATCCTGAATCAGGATTATCATTTCGTATGGATTTTTCCCCTCCACAATTGCGTTCGGAATTGCGCAGCTGTCAAATCCTATTAAAAATCACAATCCAGGAGTGCGATTTTTTAATCTCATTCGCTGAGTTCAGTAGTTGAAAATGTCAAAATTACTGTGGAGATATGCATCTTTCTACTGCTGAATTGACTTTCAAAAATCATACTTCAGAAGTGTGCTGAGTGAAGAGTGCTGAACTCAGCGAATGAGATTCGAAAATCGCACTCCTGATTCGGAATTCCGGAATGCAATTCCGTATGTAGGTATGTGGCGGACCTTAGGGTACCTAATGTTTATGCAAGTTTTAATACTGTTCTCCATTAATTAATTGCATATTAGAATAAAAGTGATTACGATTATGTAACTAGTAGTATGATAAATTATCAACTTACACTATTCCCCTACTTAAGTTTAGTTGTTTAATGTTGCAATTCGAATATTTTGTATCGATATTTTGTTCCTATAAGTTTTAAGTTAGGTTAATAGATAGGTCTATGATCAAGGCTGATATTCAGAGACGATTTTTTAAGTCATTGTTCGAACTAAGTAGGATCAAAATGTATGGATTTTGACATACGGGAGTTCGAATTAAGACTTAAAAATCGTCTCTGAATCTCAGCACAAGTGTTGTTTGGGTATTGGAAATGGGAGGCCTTTTTTGCCCAGTGCTGGGATATATAACGAATTGTTCGGACAATCATACATAACATCTGGACTGGGAAGAATAATGCATTGTAAATTTTGAAATTGACTTTCCAAGTTTCCACAAGTCAACCCATTACCTCAAATTCTCAGTGAAATTTGAAATAGTGTATTCATCTTTTTACATTCATTGACTAGATCTTTATTTAGTATGAAAAACATTATTTTTCGAAAACTTAAACTTCTAAAAATTACTACTTAATTACTATTTAGCTACAGATTTTAAATGATTAATTCAATTCAATTCAATAATATATTACTAGATTTTTTTTTCGCATTTTTTGATAAATACAACAAAAGACAGTGTCTTAATTAATTTTATTTACAAAAATGTTTATCATTGACCAGTTATTTCATTATTATTATTTTTGTACTTAAAAATCATCGTGAAATAGGTGTTGCAGTAAAAAAAATAGTTATGTTAAGTATTATAGAACATAAGTCTATTTTCATGTCTCAAAAGATTTTTTGGAAATTATAAAAATTTTAAACACTAATAATTATTTTATTTACATTTATACCTCACCTAAGGGTGCGTCCACATCTGACGAACGCGCCGCGAATGCGCAGCTCGCGCGCGAATGCGCTCTCGCTCGGCGCGTTCGCCAGATGTGGACGCACCCTAACATTACAAGGATGCCTGTCCATTGACGCGGAGATAGGCGGGCGGCGGAGCGGAGTAACGAGAAAGTTATTAACCTATCAGCCTGCGTAACAAGATAGGAGGTGAGAGCGACACAGGTCACTTTTAAACATCAAATTTGAGTGAGATACTATGGAGATAACCGCCAATTTGACGTTTAAAAGTGACCTGTGTTTGCCTGTGTCGCTCTCACCTCTGTCATGTTACGCAGGCTGGATTGCATAAAATCAAGGCTCAGATTTTGATTGGTTAGTATTTCCTCGTTTCTCCGCTCCGCCACCTATCTCCGCGTCAATGGACAGGCAGCCTAAAAATTGAAATCGTTTCGACGAAATTTGTTTAACCATACAGTAATCAACAGCAGCAGTTGAAACGCCCCTAAAAGTTTATCGAAAGATTTCAATTTCACTGTAGAAAGCCAAATAAGTGCATAATTGTATCGCGCAATTTTGTTTAGAATGCCACGCAAGATCAAATGTAGTAAAGAACTTTACGCACGGCTTATACAGAAGAGACGTGAGGCGGTAGGAAATAGTCAAAGTAAGACGATATAAACCTTATAGTACGTAGCATAGCGTCGTTTAGAGAATGGAATAGGTTTGGTGGGGCGCGATTTTGCTTTACGACAAAAACGACGCTATCCTACGTACTATATAGTACATTACTGCAGCGGCCAGCAACAGAGGCATTGATGGACGAACGTGTAAATGTGGGCGGAGGCGAAGCCGAGGCACACATACGCAAGTCCATTAATGCCTAGTTGTGGCCAAGGCTTGTATAGTACTTTTCTCAAATAATGCGCGGAAATTAAAACAGTAAATTTTCTCAAATAATTCGCGGAAATTAAAACTCTTTTCAAAATCAATGACGAACAACGAACAACAATTTGTTTTTTTTTTCAATAAACAGCTTTCTATTTGCAAGCTAGTTCGAAATTGAAATAAAACCTTTGATGAGTTACCTCCTTGGTCGCCATGTTTCGGAGAAAAAGATCGTTCCATTTTTAAATTACACGACAGATATGAGTTTACTATGTAATTTACTTGGCCGCTAAACACGACAGATATGGATTTTCATTACAACATTGCCGGCCGCTGCGCGCATGTATTTGGCCAGTACAGCAATTTCGATTTATCTCGAAGAAGGTTGTCAAAATAATGCTCACATTTCCAAGCATGTTTGAGAAAAGGTTTATATTGTGTTACTTTGACTATCCGGCACCGCCACACGACTCTTCTGTATAAACCGCGCCTTAGGTTTAAAGGATATTAATTTAGACTTTATTGGTGCATAGGCTCATTGGCGCATTGGCTTTATTCAAACGCGCTTTGAGACCATTTTCTATCGAAGCCAAATAAAAATAGAATCGTCGCGCGATTTTATTACGCCCACTCGAATAATGTTGACTGTGAATGGTAAAGGTAGTGTGTTTTACCGACATGTTATAAAAATAAAACAAGCAATATAAATGTAACGGCACAACATATCCTTTAATATTTCATTACAATGCAAACAGATCACAATACAAAAAATGCATCTAACGTCAAACATTTAACTAAAACAGACAAACATTATGTCCCATTTTTTAATATAAATAATTAATACCTAAACATGCAAACGTTTATAACTGGAAAAACTTTCTTTAAAACTTCATTTGATTTAATTTGAATGTGAACCGTCTGGTTTCCATATAAAGAAGAATTTTGATTATATTTGATTTAAAGTGCAGTATACAACCGTATGTTATGCGAAATTAAAAAGTATGTAATCATTATGTAAATAAGTAAAATGATTTGTCCATTTAAATTCTACACTGAATACAGTCGAATATTTTATATAATTACTGAATTTTAATGTGAATGTGATTTTATAATGCCTTCGATTAAAAACATAATATTCCATGCGATGTACGCCCCTTATACAAGGCAAGGCAAGGACTTATAATAACTATCTATATATGATTTTGTAGACACGATCTAGAATCTAGGTTTGTGGTAAAAAATAAACCTTCCTGTGGTATGATTTCAAAAGTGACGAAACGGGTACCTACCATCTAAACTATTATAAAACTGTAACATAAATGTGTCTGTAAATTGAAGATATTTACAAAAAAAAAAATTACGACATGGTTTTTACTTGTCCCTGATACCAAATCAAAAATTTTTGGATTTTTTTGTCTGTCTGTTTGTTTGTTTGTTTGGGTGTTTGTTTGTTCGAATATCACGCAAAAACTACTGAACCGATTTTGATGAAACTTTTTTTGTTTGATAGCTTATCATCTGACTTAAAATCTGGTATATAATTTATGCGGACGAAGTCGCGGGTAAAAGCTCGTTTTTTATAAAATCACTTTCACATAAACAATAAAAGAATTTACTATCGAATAACTAATTTCTAAAGAGTCTGACCAGAAAGTAACACTCTAATTATACGAATACATTAATAAATTATACATCACAGTGTTTGAGGATACGATAATGTCCAATCTACTTTATGAAATTATGGAGTCTACATAATTATTTTACCATACATAAACTCTATAATCCCACATAGGGGAGGTCAGAAGCATAATTAAATTTTTTTAGATATTAAAATACACATAAATAATGTTATCTCACTCAGAAGTATAAGGGCGTATGTGCAATAGTATTCTTACGCCCTTATAGGTGAAAAGTGAGAATTAATGTTGAGTAGGTATGATTTACTCATTGCACCGGCATTATTATATACATGGGGAACAATAATTATACAAAGGACGGAAGATTTAAGGGAAAAAATATACATTCATAAATATTATAAAAAGCTATGCCAATAAATACGTACAAAAACTTTTTGCTAGATTTAAACTAGACAATGTTAACAATCTATGGCACTATAAAATGGCTATGAATAAACAAAATTAAATACATAATATACTGTTATCGATTGAAACGTTTTTTCAGGTTTAACGTCCATCTTTTATAAAACACAATTTTATGATTGGACACGTAATAATCGACTCCCTTTTAACTAAATAAACTAACTAAGTATTAAACTTATTAACTAAAACAACACTCTCGGAATGATTTGGACTAAATCACAAGCCTTCAATATAATTTGGCGATATAAATAGTACAATATTCAGTATTTCCACATTAGGAATAATTTGATAAAGAATTTTAGAAAAATTACATAAAATTCCTAATGCAGACGTTTCAAAATTTTTGACGCTCTCGTAAGATCACTGCATTATAAATTATAATGCAGGAATTATATACAGGATGTTAGGGTAAACAGTTGCATTACTTCAATGGGTGATTGTACCCATGATATTGAAAAACGTTCCTTTGATACTGAAACCCATAGGAAATTAGCAAGAAAAATTTTGGACTCTTTATACTAAATGCAATCCAGCTGATTGAATATTTGTATGAAAAGATGATTTTTTTGGGTATTTCCCTTTGGTACTTTGGGAATGTTGTTCAGTACGAGTACAGTCGCCCATTAACACATTCGCGGACATTGAACGAGACACAGTAGAACTTTTATTGTTATCACTATTATAGCCGCCTATTATTATTGTTATTAGACCGCCATTTGTACCCTTGCGTTCTTCTATTCTGTTTTTGTTTCTGTATGTTTTAGGCGTGCAAATAAAGAATATTTATGTTATGTTATGTTATGTTATAGCCGGTAGACTGTGTTAAAGTAATGCAACAGTCTACCCTAACACCCTGTATAGGCTGTATATAAGGCGTATATACATAATAATATTTATATTAGAATCGATATGTTTCTTATACAATACAGTTTGTAAATTGTAATGCATTATTTAGTATGCAAGGTGTAAGGAAAAGTATCATTAACCTTTAAACCACATACTCTACCCATCAAACTGAACAACGTTTACTATGGGAGCAAACACGTCAGAACAAAAAAAAAACTACTGTTGCCTACATTTGAGTCGAGTAGGTATTGCAGTTTAGTATTGGACAGCTGATTTTTTTTGTTCTGACAGGTTTGCTCCCATAGTAAAAGTTCTTCAGTTTGATGGGTTTACTATACCCAGTGTAAGGAAAAGTATAATACTATAATATTATAGTATTATACTTTTCCTTACTCCATGTATAAGAAACATATCAGTACTAAAGTTGTAATTTCATTTTTAAAATCCACTACCTGCTTCGTTAAAGAAAAACACGAAGCAAGTTGAAGATTAGACCTTCAAAAATAAATTATATATTACTTATGTTCAAATATGTAATACTATTTTGTGGAAGCACCAAGAAATAACATTAAAAAGTTTTTAAAATATTGTCAATAAAATAATTGTCTTTTCTGATTTGTGACTATTCTAATCTCAGATTTAACGTAAAATGTCAATATTTGTAGCAGTCAAACAATGGGAGACAGCAGACACCTGGCTAAGCGCAGCGCAGAGCATATTTACTGCCAAACCATTATAAACTTAGCTTGCGTTGAAATAACGTCGAATATCAATTAGTTAACTCAAGTTGCTTCGACACTCTCGGGGACTTTATCACAGTTTAAGACAGTAATCCATTTTCATACAATGGTACCAAACGCGGCTTACGCCTCGTAGCACGCACACACTGACAATATTCACGCGTAGCCCCGTCTGGCGCTGCCTTGGCTACCTTAGATATTGTCGTACGTACTGGGTGGTACTGGCGAGCACACATACAAGCCGCGATTGGTACCATTGTACCAAGATTGATTACTGTCTTATACTGTGACTTTATTTCCAATGTTTTTTCAACACAAGCAAAGACGATAATGGATTGTGTGAAAAATGCTCTGAGCTGCGCTAAATATTCCATGGCCGGGTGTTGATTTTACCAATTTGATTGGTTGATTTCACACAGCTCCGCTCTGTCTGGGTGGATCGGGCCTTAAAGAGGGAATGACTAACGTTTTTCAGCGTTTCTGTCTGTCAAACTTATTCTTAGTTAGTTCTTCGATTCTGCCGCGACTCGACCTCAATACAGAGGGTCTACCACGAAATTAGATTTTCGCAATTGCGTGAACGTTTTCGTTCCAATGTCAATGTGTGTATATCGAAAATCTAAACTCGAAGTAATTCCTCATTCTCGAAATATTCTAAGATTTATTGGAGAATGGTAGGTTGTGACTAGGGCACAATCTTAATACACCTCTTTCGCCATTATAACAAATCGTCAATATTTTTAAAGTCATAAAGACTAGATTAAAAATAGATTGAAATATTTTAGTGTTATAAATTATGGGTTACTACCTCCTGGCAGGACGCGGGTTCAAATCCAAACAATGTCCAAACATTTTATTATAATAAAATATTGTCATACCCTATCATACTAAAGGTGGCTGCGCCAAAACCTACTTAGGCTTTAGTGGACGCTCTCTCTCACACCGCTCTTACAGATTTCAGAGAAAGCATCATATTTTAAACATACGTAAATATATGTTGGTGCAAACCACCCCTAATTTCGCTGTATACACGGCGACAGATCAACCTATACTCTATTTTCATGGACATACAGTTCTACTTTGGTTAGGTTGATATGTCGCCTAGTACATAAAACATGTCATTTCAATATTTGTCGCAAAAAATTGCAACGAAACGAAAGTTTAACGTATTGTCAAAAAAATATTTTAACATTTATTTTGTCAATTTTTAAACAGGTAATGATCTTTATTGTCATTATATAGAATACTTTTTACCTTGGCAGAGTATACTCAATAGCTAATACTAGCCAGTAGAGGACATTCCAGCGATAGCTATCGTTGATAATCTGTAATGAAAAAATTATACATCAAGTGACATTAGTAGCGTGGTTTCAACTTACAAAAAGATCACCCCATTTCTTCTCATGGGTGTTTTACAAGGTGACTAAGTTTCTTATTCACTGTTTCGAAAGGCCACCTATACAGGGTACTTCTATATAAAATATGTTGACGGTTTTTAAGAGGGCTATCAGAGTCCAGTGGCGCCCTCGTCACAATAATAAAGATTTCTCAATAAAGAAAGCCTAAATTAAAAAAGTGCTCAACAGATAAACTAAAAAAGCCTTCAAGCCATCTAAACTATTATAAAACTGTAACAGAAGTGTGTCTGTACATTGAAGATATTTACAAAAAAAAGATTACGATATGATTTTTAGATGTCCCTGATTCCAAATCACAAATTTTTAGATTTTTTGTCTGTCTGTTTGTTTGTTTGTTTGTTCGTTTGTTTGTTTGTTTGTTTGGGTGTTTGTTTGTTCGAGTATCACGCAAAAACTACTGAACCGATTTTGATGAAACTTTTTTTGTTTGATAGCTTATCATCTGACTTAAAATCTGGTATATAATTTATGCGGACGAAGTCGCGGGTAAAAGCTCGTTGTTATATAATACTTTTATAGGTTCTAAACATTCCACTTTTAGCCAATTTCGAATAAAAACAAAAGCGGCCGTTTTTTTTCTTTTTTCAAAATTTGTATGTTTAGTTAGACCTTTAAAAAAACCTATAAAAGTATCCTATGAAAATAGCTTGATGGCTTTTGTAGTTTATCTGTTGAGCACTTTTTTAATTTAGGCTTTCTTTATTGAGAAGTCTTTATAATTGTGGCGAGGGCGCCACTGGACTCCGATAGCTCTCTTAAGGCTTTGACTGCCAAATGACCGACAAACAATGGAAAATCTATTGTTATTGTAACCCGCCGGCGTTCAACGTGTTAAAGGCAATGATCGGACCGATATAGGTTCCATAGTGAAAGTTGTTCAGTTTGATGGTCTGAGTTCACCGTTTCAGTATTTGCTAGGCTGTCACAATATTTGGGTCGAGTAGGTATTTAGGTAGACATGTTCATTTTCCTGATATCAACGTTGGTCCTTTACCTGTGTTTACTTTCTAAGTACATGAGAACAATACTTACGAGTACGTCCTGACGTCATCACTTGTCGCCACTGCTGGTCAGCTTAGCAGTTTCGCTGTCGGAGGGAGGCGCGGGTTCGGAGGTGATCACCTTGATGACCGTGGGCAGGGGGGTGGTGGGAGGCTCGGGTCGGTTCGCGACCGTCAGCGCGCCTGAGTTCACGTCCTCTATCGCCTTGCGGAGCTGTGGCGATGATGATGAAATTAAAAATCATTATACTGGGTGAAATTGATATCTTTGGCATCCTTTTGAACTAAGAGTCTACCCATCAAACTGAACAACTTTCACTATGGGGCCAACATCGAGAAAAAATAAAAAAAATCTGCTGTCCCATACATTTTAGTCGAGTCGGTACTGCAGTTTTGTATGGGACAGCTGATTTTTTTTATTTTTCTCGATGTTGGCCCCATAGTGAAAGTTGTTCAGTTTGATGGTCTGAAGCACCCCCTTAAGTATTACTAGGGTGTTTTGTTACACCCTGTAGATGATTTTCAAATACCTATTCAATGATACCCCACTCAATATATTTCGTCAACTTACATTTTTTTCTTTTTCACAATATGTATGGCGTCTGCTTGTCGCCACAAAGGAGCATACTTACATATACAGGGTGTTAGAGTAAACAGTTGCATTACTTATTTATTTATTCAATACATTACTTTATAAATAACAACCGCACTTCAGTGGTTCCTGAAGTGCGGTGAAACAGGGTTTATATAAAGTGCGGTAAATCGAACGTTTGTATGAAAAGTCGAAAAATATTTTAGGCAATTTCCTATAGGGTTCTTAGAAAAAGTTTAGTATTATGGGTACAATCGCCCCTTAAAGTAATGCAAAAGTATATATACACACACACAACAACACCACAACTGTACACCCTATATAGAAGCGAAACTATGGTTAAACCAACACGAGATCGGTAGGTAATATCTTGTCTTGACATTTGTAGGCATATCTTGACTTTTAACACGGGAGTTTCGTTTCTATACTGTACTATTATTATCTATTTATATGGAAAAAAAAGCAATATTAAACGTAAAACATACCTCTTTCAATGAGACGACCCCTATGAGCCTTCCGATGGCAGTCACGTACGCTCTCTTCACCCCCAGCGTCGAGAACAGCGAGTGCACCTGCGTTCAACAACACACTTTAGCTACAGAATATTATAATAGCATGATATAGGGACACTTAGCTATAAGGGAAGTTAGTAGGTGGACCAAAGTAGTATCGATATGGTGGCTAAGGGAGGGACGGAGAAGTCGGAGAACTAAAAAGTTATTCAGACGACATTGTGAGGGTTTAGAAACGGATCCGACTAGAACAGGACCGTGAGTGGCGTACTAAAAAGGAGGCCACTATTAGATGCGATTTTAGAAGAGTCTAGCAAAAATGACATACAGCAGACACACTTGTGCGAGCGAGTACGGGTCTGTAGAGGCTATTAATTCCTTCAGACTATAATGGGCATAGGCCTACCACACATTCCCACCGCTGTAACTCCTGTAAGCCAGGATCAACAGCGTCGACCATTCACAACACTAGTCAATGAAGTCCAGCGAGCCCGGGGGATGACTCTATCTGTCTTGGAACCCGCAATGAATTAATCAAAGAAGAAAGGAGGAGTAGGAAAAAGAAATATCCGACTTCCCTCCGAAAAATAAAGCATGGCTATTAGAGAGCCAATTCCAGAGATCATTTATGGCAGTGTTGAAGACCCTGCCGCAAAAGCACCAAAAATAAAAATATAGTTTACTGAAACTATGACCCATTTTGCTTCCAGTAATAATAATAAGTATAGCAAAAACATCTGACTATAGTCTCCATTTCTTCAGCCCACCGATCGCGTCGCCGGTTATAGTCACTGCATCCGACGCCATCTCTGCGAGTATCAGTTAGTCGTTCCATCACATTCAGAAGGGTAAGAACGAGAGAGCATTCAAAGATATCCTGCAATAATAAATAAAGTGGTCGCCGTAGTCGAAGCAGTCGAAGTAGTAGAAGAAGCTTATAGACTAACCTTAAGTAGTGATGTCCTCTCGACCAGCTGGAAAGGCGCCGGGTCTATATGACAGATGTACAGACTCTCATCCTCGAATTCTGGGTCGTCTGGATGCTGGATGAAAATAAAAACAGTGTCATTATGACCTGCATGTTTTCGGCAACAAGTGAGCATAGCATCAGTATACGCTCACGACTGTATTCTTCGAGGGCGTAGTCAGAGATATTCTGAAACCTCAGAACATCCACGTTTCACTAGTAGTACCGAAACTCTGTCCAGAGTGTGACGGGGAGTGAGCCCGTCGTCGCTTATAAATCTTATAATGGACAGTGGGTACAATACATGCCTCGAAATTGAAGCATGCAGGTTTCTTTTTTTTGTAAATATCATGAATGTACTATCGGGGACTTTCCCGCCTGATCACTTAAGAAAAAAATCGCATAATTTCGCCCAAAATTTATTGTTTGGAAACTATAATTAATTGGTGTATTCATCAATAGGACGGGGTAAGACATCGCTTTTATTTTTTAGTATGCAAGCAAAAATGAGCCTAGTGGTGGTCAGGCGGAAAAGTCCGCTATAGTACAGACACACTTCTGGAGTGCGATTTTTGAAACTCATTTGTTGAACTCAGCAGTTGTAAATGTCAAAATTACTATGGAGATATGCATCTTTCTACGGCTGATTTGACTTTCAAAAATCGCACTCCTGAAGTATGATTTTTGAAAGTCAAATCAGCGGTAGAAATATGCATATCTCCAGAGTAATTTTGACATTTCCAACTGCTGAACTCACCAAATGAGATTCAAAAATCGCACTCCTGTCACAGTTTCATAATAGTTTAGATTCATATACAAATTAAGTTATGTGAATTTTAAAAATAGTAACCTAATCTTGGTCCTATCATCATCATCATCAGCCTATATAAGGTCCTTCTTAATATGCTGATACTTTTTTAAAGTAATGATTAGACCGTCAAACTGAACAACATTCTCTATTGTACCAACATTGAAATAGCGAAAATAATCTGCTGTCCCATACAAAAATGGAAACCTACTCGAACAAAATGTATGTGTGCGACAGGTGATTTTTTTTTTCGCGGTTTCGATGTTGGTGCCATAGAGAAAGTTGTTCAGTTTGTTGGTCTGATCATCTGCTTAAAAAAGTGTGAGCATATTAAGAAGAACCTTTTTTATTATGGACTATGGAACACTAGAAAGTAGAAACTAACTGCAGGCATTAGTTTATTTTGTAATTATTTATTAGTTTTTATCATTTTTATATAAAAAAAACATTGTGCTTGCAACACCTCCTCCTACTAAACAACATTGACAGCCATGTTGGGGTTGCTGCTTTTTTATAATTTATTAATAATAAATTATTTAAATAACTCGTTAAATAAAAATAAATGATACTATCTGAGTCGTTTTTATAAAACCTCATAATTTATTACACATTTGACTTCAGTCAAAACTTCTATACATTTTAAGGTATTTTTTCAAGGGAGAGCGGCGCTGGTCCTTTGCAAAATAAAATTTTGACTCTTCATACAAAACTTCGATCAGCTTATTGCATTTAGTATGGGAAGTACAAAAATTTTTTTACGAATTTCCTATAGATTTCTTTGGGAACGTTGTTCAGTATCATGGGTACAATCACCCCTTAAAGTAATGCAACTGTTTACCCTAACACCCTGTAGTAATAAATCCGCGTCATGCTTCATCGATGCTTGATAGGTTAGGCATGCTTATTGTATTACCTTTGGAACTATGATTGAATCTGTGTTAATCTTGTTAGCTTAGAAAAAAAAAAAAATAAAAAAAAAAAAAAAAAATAAACCTATAAATTTATATAGGGACTCGCCTTGCGGTAGCATTTCCCCTCTGCCACGGTATAAGAACAATAGATCTTGTGCATTTACACCCAATTTTATACCTTATCACTAAACGAGACAGCCTATAATTGCGAAACAATAATTTTGAACTTAGAACGTTTGGGGTTCACACGAGACTACTTTTCATGATTTTCAACATTCAAAATTAGAATCTAAACTTATGGGGAATAAAATTTAAAGTTGCGGATTTCATGTTACCTCTCCCCCCGCAAAAAGTGGCAGAAATGTTTCTTAGTAGAATGACACGCGTAACTCGTCCCTATTAAATTGTTTAAGTTATCATCTGACTTAAAATCTGGTATATAATTTATGCGGATGAAGTCGCGGGTAAAAGCTCGTAATTTAATACAAATGTCATGACAGGACGGTGGTCGTGTGTATCTCACCATGTCTCTCTTCCTCGCTATCTGCAGCATCCGGTCGAAGTCTATCTCCTTGGCCATCTCCAGCAGTTCCCACGCCTTCTGGTCCTCGGGGGACATGTCGCAGACGCGTTCACGAGGCTGCAATCAATTCAGTAAGTTACACCTATCACTGTTAGAAGATGATCCCTATAGGGCATAAGAGCAGGTTTAAACTTTTATCACAACCTGCGCCCGCCACATGACGGCGCGATAAAGCTATCGCGCCCTCGCTCTCTTTCTTTTTGCGTGCGAACGAACAAGTTAGCAGGCGCGATATAAACGTTTATTGAGGCACCATGCCGCGGGAGCTGTATACATTATCAAAAAAAAATATATGTCGTATTACAGGTGACAATAGACAGTTGCATTAATTTAATGGGTGATCGGTTTCTCAGGGAAACTTGTTCAGTATCACGGGTACAGTCACCCCTTAAAGTAGTGCAACTGTTTACCCTGCCCTGTATTAGTTTTTTATGACATAATCTCCAAAGAGATTATGTCATTACCTTTCCTAAAATAAAACGTTGTCCATTAAGTAAATCGATGCTGAATAAAAATCACTAACCAGTTGAACTTTCTTGTTGATGGAGGGACTCCTCGGCAGCCCCATTTGGTCGGGCATGCCTCCCTCCACGTCAGGGAGGAGGGAGGAACGCTTGAATATCGCCTCGAACGCCGCTCTTATCCTGAGGGGAGAAGGCTCATTTTGTATTGGCAGATAAATTATATTACGGATTAAAAAGTACATTTTAGGGTTGAGCCTCATCTGGCAGCACGGAATCGCATTTTTTCAAGCTTTAACCTTTCCAGTCGCTCAACAATTTCATTTGCTAGAGCGAGAAAGGTCGCAGTACTGTCGGTGCGGCCGCGTGCTGTCGCGTTCCCGCGGTCCTTCTCGCTCTAGCAAATGACATTCCTTATCGACAGAAAAGGATGGAGCGTCAAAAAATTCGATTCCGTGATGCCAGATGAAAAAGACCAAGACGAAGGGACGTTTTACAGAAATTTTGTATGTTTCTAACAGTTAAAAGCTTCGGAGTTTGAAGTTAAATGTTAATCAGTTATGAAAGATTAAAAATTTTCTTCTTTTTGAAAAGTTGTAACGAGTAAGTAAATCGGGAAATACTTTAAAAAACGTGATCTTCTTCTTATCGTGTTGGCAGAGCCCTGGTGACAGAGTTTTTTCAGACCGTCTGACGGCCTCTGACGTGGTTTTTATGTAACGACTTCTACCACCAGAGATAGTAGCCGGGACCAACGGCGTAACGTGCCATCCGAAGCATCCGAAAAACGTGATAAAAAGTACGTAAATACATTTTAGTTTACATAGAATGGTTGTCTGAGTCCGCCATTTTGGTTACTAGGGTCCGCCATCTTGGATAATAGAGAGCACTATCATGGATGCCAGTGACCGTCAGCTTGGATACAATCGTCCGCACTCTTGGATACCATTGCCGTCATCTTGGATACCAGTGCCAGTCATTTCGGATACCAGTGTTCGTCATCTTGGATACCAGTATCCATCATCTTGGATACCAGTGCCTGCTATCTTAGATACCCGTGTCTGTTATCCTGGATACCAAATGACCGTCATCTATCAGAGACCGCCATCTTGGATACCAAAGACCGCCATTTTGAATTATTTTTCAGTATTTACCTGGTCTCAGCGCCGGTGACGGTGGTGTAGACGGAGGGTTGGGGGGTGAGGGGGGAGAGCGGGCCCGCGGGGGAGCCGAGGCCCCGCGTCAGTGTGAACGAGTTGGTCTTCTTGAGGATAGACTTCGGTCGGAAGAGCTGGCCTGGCGCTGTGAGAGACATCTTTGAGAGTGAGACATTTGTAAGCAGGGTGTTACAAAACATGCTAGTTATACAGAGTGTTAGGGTAAACAGTTGCATAACTTTAAGGGGTGATTATACCCATGATACTGAATAACTTTCCCTAAGAAACCTGTAGGAAATACGATTTTTTTTTTTTCGATCTTTCATACAAATGTTCGATCAGCTGATTGCATTTAGCATGGAAAGTCCATATTTTTTTGAGAATTTCCTATAGGTTTCTTAGGGAAAGTTGTTCAGTATCATAGGTGCAATACTCCTTAAAGTAATGCTACTGTTTACCCTAACACCCTGTTTTTAAAGGGGTGGTTTAGGTTACGCCATCAAACTAAACAACTACAAAGATGTCGAAAAAAAAGTAAACACTTTTTTTTCCCGATCATACTGAATGATGTTCAGTTTGATGGTCTACACCACCTCTTAAAATATCACCAGGGTGTTTTAAGACACATTTTTTATTGGGTGATTTTTGAACACTTTTTAAAGGACAACCGCCGCTCTCCCTTGAAAAAATACCTTAAAATGTATAGAAGTTTTGACTGAAGTCAAATGTGTAATAAATTATGAGGTTTTATAAAAACGACTCAGATAGTATCATTAATTTTTATTTAACGATTTATTTAATCATTTATTATTAATAAATTATAAAAAAGCAGCAACCCCAACATGGCTGTCAATGTTGTTTAGTAGGAGGTGTTGTAAGCACAATGTTTTTTTTATATAAAAATGATAAAAACTAATAAATCATTATAAAATAAACTAATGCCTGCAGTTAGTTTCTAGTGTTCCATAGTCCATAATAAAAATAGAAGGACGGTTATACATTTTTGGGTATTATGTGCCAGATGTCCTTTTCAGGAACGATTCAGTCCATCAAACGGAACAACTTTTACCTGAAAACCTGAAACCGTAAACCTGAAATCGTAAAAAAAGTAATTTTTTTTCGATTTCATCTGTGCTTCCGAGGTAAAAGTTGTTCGATTTGATGGTCTGAACCACCCTTGAAAAAGCAGCGAGCATAATCACTTTCGTGGTGTTCAGAAACCTTATTACAACTTCCAAATAACTTTTGAACAACACTGGTTCAGAAATCGTAACCCTATCGTACTATACGGGGCGAGTACGAGGTGATAAACGTGGAACAGTGTATATTCGTACATACCAGGGATAAGACCGCCTTGATCCTTGGTAGTCAGCGAGGAGCCCCTGGTCATGCCGGTACCTGGTACTTGCAGCATGTCCGGCGCTGGTGTAACCTGCAAATACATTCCATTATGAACGATACATTAGAAAATTATGAGGCCTGCGTTTTCTGATTTCCTTCACTTCGACCCCAAACCATGAGATCCTATCCAAAGAGTAGAGTAATATATCGGAAAAAGAGAGCCCTCTAGTGCCATTTTAATGCAAATAAATTTGAAACGCCACCTATGATATTTAACAAGAAACAGTTGCTATATATACGCATACCTATAGCTATATGTATGCTTTACAATGGAATCTACTTTTTCTCAGTAATGAGCTATTTTGTTCTAGTTTAGAGTAGTAGCCTCAGTAACAGGACGGAGGAGTAATCTTGCCTCAACGTCTGAAGTGAAGATCAACACTCAAATCACAAAATGGGCACAAAACACAAACAAGCGTACGCGCAAGTTGTAACGGCGGCCATATTGTGGCAGACAACTTGTGTAGCTGGTGTTGCTAGGTGACAATAATATGGTGCTACCGCAGAACATAAGTTAAATTATTTACTAATTTTAATTAAACCAGTTTTGAAATATTACGTAAATTGTATTAAATAGGATCAAAGTTTTTTTTATAATTTTAGTAATAAATTTGCTTTATTGTTGAGTTTGAAGAGACATCTATCGGAAATTTGAGACAATATTTTTGTAGTTACACGTTATTCAAAGAAGATGCCGCTGGTTTCTTTGCGTTTTTCCTCAAAGTTCCCCTCTGTCCCCCCTCTGATCCTATCTCCCGTACTTGAACTTTGAACCGTGAAGGTTTCACCCTGAGCACCCTGAACTCCAGTTCACTCCAGCGCCTTTCTGAATCCCCTAACTCCCTTCACTCTGACCATTAACACTCGCACTTGGACACTTAACGCCCCAACATTTCCCCCTTACGCTCCACTTAGACCTCTAACGCCCCCCATGAACCTCCAACGTCCCACATGGACCCCTAGCGTCTCCTAATGGCCCCTCACACGTCTAGCTCGGACCCCTAACGCTACCACTTGAACCCCCAACACCCCAAGTAAACACCCAACGCCCCAAGTGAACCCCTAACGACCCAATATGAATCGCCAACATGGACCCCTGACGCCCACACGGCTCCTAATGCCCCACATTAACCCCTAACGCCTTCACATGAACCCCAACGCCCCATATGAACCCATAACGCACCACACAGACCCCTAACGCACCACATAGACCACTAACACTTACCTCGAACCTCGAGGGCCTGCGCACCCTCTGCTCCATCTCCCTGCGGCGCCGCTCCGCCTCCCTGTGCCACAGCGCCGCCACCTGCAGCCTCCTCTCCCTGCCGACCTGCTTCTCTATCACCTTCACCAGCTCCCAGCGGTGGATCGACCCCAGCAGCACCATCGACGTGGGGCTCTCCACTAGTGGGAAGCTTTTTATTGTCTGTGGGTGAGAAAAGTTACAATTTAAATAATTCGGTACGACGAAAAACTGTTTTGGGAAATAAAAAAATATTAATAATTATTAATACTGGGTGATTTTTTTATAACTTTCTAAATATTCTGAGGTGGTTTAGATGATCAAGCTGAACAACTTTTACTATGGGAGCTTAATAAAAATCGCAAAAAAACATAAACAGCTGTTCCATACAAAGTGACTGCTCGATTTAAATGTTTGACACAGCAAAATTTTTATTTTATTTCGTGTTTGCTCCCATAGTTGTTCAGTTTTATGATCTGAATCACAGTATGTTTTTCAGATTATAACAAGAGAAGTTTAAACCCCTTGAAGTGGGCGCTACAAATTATAGGTGTGTAAAATCGTGACGTTTTATTAAGGTTCATCATCATCATCATCCTATAGGCTCCAACTAAATATGCTGACACTTTTTTAAGAGTATCAGACCATCAAACTGAACAACTTTCTCTATGGGACCAACGACGAAATCGCGAAAATAAAATCAGCTGTCCCATTCAAAACTGCAAACCTACTCGAGCCAAATGTATGGGATGGGACAGCTGATTTTTTTTCGCGATTTCGATGTTGGTCCCATAGAGAAAGATGTTCCGTTTGATGTTCTGATCATTCCCTTAAAAAGTGTCAGCATATTAAGAAGGACCCTGTATACGTCCCGACTTCCACTGCAGAGCGTTGGCGTCCCTCAAATATGAACCCTCAAGGTGTTTGTATGTTAGTCCACCACGCGTGCCCAAAACGCGGAGTAATTGTCATCACAGACGAATCAGATTGTCTTCTCAGATTGTTTGATCAGCGAATGCAGGTTTCCCCACATGTCAAGTGATAGGTAGTTGGGATATTGGCTATGTGCGAAGTGGGTGTTGAGAACTGTCAAATCGATCGCAGCGCACGCTGTGGCAGAAATTTGTACTTTTCCGGGCGAAGCTGTGTCAGATTTGCTTGAATCTATGCAAATCCGCACACTCATTCAATTCTCAAATATCTAAACCAGCAAATACAAATACTTAAAATTTGGCAGGGATGTTGTTTTTATTGCCATCTAGGTGTTCACAAAAAAAAGATTTTTCGCAATTCAACCCCCAAAGGTGTAAAAACGGGGGTGAAAGTTTGTATGAGAATTTCGTAACAAAGAATGGGAATTTCAGCCAGTTAGGTATTATAATATTTTTAATATCGACAATATTGCTCATTTATTTACTTTAAACGTTATTTTAATATAAAATAACAAACTTTATCCTAACATTTTATGTACAAACGAGCTTTTACCCGCGACTTCGTCCGCATAAATTATATACCAGATTTTAAGTCAGATGATAAGCTATCAAACAAAAAAAGTTTCATCAACATCGGTTCAGTGGTTTTTGCGTGATACTCGAACAAACAAACACCCAAACAAACAAACAAACAAACAGACAGACAAAAAATCCAAAAATTGGTGATTTGGAATCAGGGACATCTAAAAATCATATCGTAATTTTTTTTTTTGTAAATATCTTCAATGTACAGACACACTTCGTTTTATAATAGTTTAGATACAGTAAAAACTAAATAAATTAGCAATATTGGCGATATTAAAAATATTATAATACCTAACTAGCTGACATTCCCATTGTTTGTTACGAAATTCTCATACAAACTTTCACCCTCGTTTTCACACCTTTGGGGGTTGAATTGCGAAAAATCTTTTTTTTGTGTACACGTAGATGACAATAAAAACATTCCTGCCAAATTTTAAGTTATTAGTCTTTGTAGTTTTAGGTATTTGAGCGTTGAGTGAGTGTCCGTATTTGCATAGATTCAAGCAAATCTGACACACCTTCACCGTGAGAAGTTCAAATTTCTGCCACAGCGTGCGCTGCGATCGACTTGACAGTTCCCAACACCCACTTCGCACATAGCCAATAGGTACACGGGAAAAACATTCTAAACAGAGATTCAATACAATTCTATCAATAATTCACACTTATTCAAAGTTATACCTTATTTTCTTTAAGCATATCCTTGAGCTGTTGGAAGGTCATCCGGTCCCATATGTACTTCACGTCTCGCACCATGAAGTCCTCCACGCATATATCGTACATACCTGCGCAAGCGCAAGACTGACCATTAGTATCATGATAAATATATTAATATTGAGTATATTTCGACTACAGAGACTGCTTATTTAGATAAGCAGTAAAGCACGCTGGGTGTATGTATACCCAGGGTCCAACATAATATGCTGACCGTTTTTAGAACGGGATGATCAGACCATCAAACTGAACAAACAACTGAACAAATTTCTCTATGGGACAAAGATCGAAATCGCGAAAAAAAATCTGCTGATTCATATATACCTACAATCCTTCTCGACCAAAATATGTGAACCGCAGATTTAATGTGACATTCTTGTTTTTTGGTTGTTGTTTGATTGTTTAGAAATTAAATACGATTGAGTGCAGCACAATAGGCTCGTTGCCCCTTTAAGTTGAAATCGACTGAGTAATCACTAAAAAACCAAATTCGATGTGATTGTAAAAACAAAAGAAAACCGATTTGAGAAAATCTTTGAGAAATCAATAATCTTCAAGAGAAATAAAAAATTATAATAATACTTATCAACAATATATTTGACGTACTTCTAACAAAATGTAATTATAAATTACCCCAGAAAAGGCAAAGGTCATTTAAAAACAATGTTTATCATTTGCATGATAAATAGATAAGGTCATAAAATTAGAATATACAAAGCGGCGCGGCGATAAAAGAAAAAAAAAACAAAAAAGACCATTTCGACGAGGATGGGATTCGAACCCACGCGTGCAGAGCACATTGGATTAGCAGTCCAACGCCTTAACCTCTCGGCCACCTCGTCATGTCCTAACATGGCGAAATTTCCTACCACGATCACAATTAAAATTTTATAGTTTATTTAGGTGCACGACTGTAATTAAGATTTCAATTAATGAATCTTGCGCATCTGTTAATTATTAAGTTATTGTAAAAACATTATTTTGCTTTATGTAAATAAGGATATAATTATGGACGAATTTTAGAAGCAGTATGAAATGAAATTGAAAGCATACACAGAAAAGACATTAAAACTAATAATAGTCGTGAAAATGAGACAGGCTTACACGGTAATTACTAATTACATAAGAATTAGATTTTTTTTTTCTTCATTTTTCTAGCCTATTTCGTCCCACTGCTGGGCAAAGGCCTCGCCCCTTTAGTCCTCCAACCATCTCTGTCTTGGGCATGCTCTGGCCACGCGTCATCGAAGGCATCCAGATCGTCCCGCCACCTCTTCTTAGTGTAGTGTGTGCCTAACCCCCCACACACACATAGCCATAAGTTAGAATATAAGTAATATGCATGTAGACTTTGGACGCATTATAAACCTAAACACAGAACAGATCGTTTGATTCATCTACAACTAACGCACATCATTGCATGGCGACCTTGCCAGTGCTGCCTTTGGCAGTGCTGTGTAACTGGTTTGAAGAAAAAAGAAAATAAGTTACCTACTGAAGAGCGAAAAATGAAGATTTGAAGATAAATGATTACTAAAGAAAATGTGAAAATTTACGAGAGAAGATTAGAAGAACATGTTTTTTTGAGAAGAAGGAAGAATGTTGTTTATTATTTTAAGAAGAAAGAAGAATTCGTTTTGAAAATTAATAAGTATAAAGAATTGAAGTTAAGAAGAAATCAAGATTTTTGAAGAAATATGAAATACAATAAGGAAGCAAATTTTTGAAGAAAATCAAGCATGAATAATTTTACCTCATTATAGAAGAAAACTTTTAATGAAGAAAGAAAATAATTGAGAAAAACTCAAAAACTAAGAAGATGCAGAAGAGAAGAAAAATAGACGAGGCGCGGAGCGATGTCCACATCCAGGCTGCCGGTGATGATGGTGTCGGAAGTGGATGCAGCCGGGTGTACCTCGTGCCCTTCGCAAGGATATCATAAATTTTCCGGAATATCAGGTTTATTTACATACAATTTAAAAAATAGCAATAGTATACATTTTTTTCGGGTAATTTTTACAAGTTTTACAAACAATTTGACATTAATGGGTAACATTTACATTATTTTATACAATTCTCCTTTCTTTGAAAAAGATTTATTATAGATGTACCTAATAAGTTTTTTAGCATGAATGTACGGCAAGAAAAATAAATTGTGCCGGTTGCAAAGAAAAATTAGATAACTAAAATGATATGAAATAAAAAACAAAAATTTATTAAATGTTATGTACCTCTAGGTATGTGTGCAAATGTATTTCTTTTGGATTCATATACTTTAGTATACTTATTATCTGTCAAAATCTATCTGTATTCTTAGTATTAAAAATCATTCAAAATTTAGATTGATTTTTGTCATATTTTAATTAAGAAAATTTTGGCGTAACAATAAAAAAAAAATATTTTTTCGCTAAACATTTTTTTTATAAATTAGCGGGGGAGGTGTAGTGTGTGCCTAACCCCCCACACACACATAGCCATAAGTTAGAATATAAGTAATATGCATGTAGACTTTGGACGCATTATAAACCTAAACACAGAACAGATCGTTTGATTCATCTACAACTAACGCACATCATTGCACTAGGACGACCCGGACGCCGACGACCGTTTTCTGGGATCCAGGGCGTTACAATTCTTGCCCACCTTGCCTGGTGCATTCGACAGACATGGCCGGCCAAATCCCGCTTTAAGGGCCTATGTCGAAAAATAATTTAAGCGAAACGGGCGTGTGATAGCTTATATTACTGCTAGATGCGAGGGAAAGAGATGGGGCGGCGCGCGCGCCTGGATCGAATCAAGCGAAAAAACAAACTTTATTTAATTGTGATTGTACTACTTATGTAAGTTCAATTCTGCTCTAATCAAAACTTAGATAATAGCAATGTCTTTTTTTTAAATCAAGTCTCATGTTTCTATTATTCACCGTTTAGCATTTACAAGCGTTTATAGACAAAAACGGAGGCTACTTTGGCTTGTTTTTCTATAGAGAAAATTTGTCTTAATCGTGTTTTGACTCTAATCAAAACTTCAATTATATGTTCAATTTACACATATCCGCAAATCATACTCCAACTGTTAGTACTTCATGATATATGGAGCTTTGAAGAATCCAAGTTTTTTTACATAGCCCCTTAATCTGGCGGTTTTTTCCCCAACATCGGCTATTCGTGTTTTGGAGCGCAGTGTAGTGTTTCTGACACGATCCGTTCTTTTAACACCTAGTTAATATTATGTATGTAGTTTGATGTTTTTATTATCGCCTTAAAATGAACGTGATCGGGTGTAACGAAAAGCCATAGTAATTTTTATAGCGGCGGTGGTGATTTAAAACCTTTAGACCGTCAAACTGAACAACTTTTAAGTATGGAGCCAACATCGAGAAAAAAACAACTATACCGGGTTATTTGTAATTCGACGTATTCCTTTCAGGACGTTAAGGGGCAGCCTAAATGCAATTATGTGAACCCCCATATGTGGGGTCGGAAATTAATAGTTTTCGAGATATTTGGATGCCTCTACGTATCACGTACTAAGTAAAAAACCTTTTTTGACATTGTAATTCCATTTTTTTCTAAAACATTTATACCTTTTTAGAAAGCTAACAAAACGAGGAAGTTATTTCAGTAAAACGCACACTTTTTTTCATAAATTTTTTTTGAGAAAAACCGCAGGATTTCAAGACTTTGTATTTTTTTTCAAAAATTAACCGTCATTGTTATTGATTTATTTTGAATTGCTCAGTATGATCGGACATTGATTTATGAAAAAATCTCGGAAAAAGTGTTAGCTATGAATTAAAATTCAAATCGACGCCATAGAATAAGCATTTTTTTTTTATTTAAGAAAAAGTGCGAAAAAATTGGGTTTTTGGTAAAAAAATCTTAAATTCCAAATATCTCGAAAACGATTAATTTCTGACCCCATATATGGCCACCCATATTTAGGCTTCCCTTTAACGTCCTGAAAGGAATACGTCGAATTACAAATAACCCTGTAGAAGTCTGACAAAAGATAGCGTTTTCTTTAAAAAGTATAGCACTAATCCGTTATTTTTGAATTGGGTCCACTGAAAAGATTATTCAGAATTGCATAACAATAACAAGATGTCTTGCTTCATGTTACATAGTTAAGACCTCAATTTAATTCCTGGCATTTTGCGTATCAGCCATATCGCGTGTCTGTCATTTTGCGTATCTGGCATATTGCGTGTCTGCCATTTTACGTTCCTGGCGTTTTGCGTGTCTGACATTTTGAGTATATGGCGTTTTGCGTTTCTGGCATTTAGAGAAAAAATATATAGAACTGACATTTTGAGTATGTGACGTTTTGCGTTTCTGACATTATGCGTGCAAACCGTGTTTTCATGACAAAATCTACAAAGTAATAACTACATCTTAAAGTTCGGTTCTTTTTCTAATGTTAAAAAAAGACAAAATCTCAAAAACTATCAAAGTTAGATTTTTTTTTTCTCCTGTTTTCGGCTTGACGATGAGTTTTGGGAAACCCTGTATGTATGTAAATGTACTTACGACTGGCAGAGCTGAGTAGGTCAGGTAAATATGGTAGTTTCTTGATGAGGATTATGCTGTCGAAGCATGACGGTTGGAGGAGAGCGGCCACGGCGTTCGCGGATAAGACCGCCGCCATTATAGGTAGCAAGTGCGTTACCTGTAGAAATAAAGTCAATGAAATTTGATAAGGTGACGAGGATCTTGATTTCACATTTATTTGTAAACAGTGAAAACCAATGTTTTGTTGTTTTAACCCAACACATTCTGTGGAAATATATACAGGGTGTAACAAAACACCCTAGTAATACTTAAGGGGGTGCTTCAGACCATCAGACTGAACAACTTTCACTATGGAGCCAGCATCGAAAATGCGAAAAAAAATCGTTCTTTCATACAAAACTGCAGCACCGTCTAGACTCAAATGTATGGGACGGGAGATTTTTTTTATTTTTTCTCGACGTTGGCCCCGTAGTGAAAGTTGTTCAGATTGATGGTCTGAAGCACCCCCTTAAGTATTACTAGGGTGTTTTGTTACACCCTGTATAATGTTCAAAGTGATACGCTATACACCCCTAGTTTCAATCACAAAAAAAATTTACGGCTGTATTAAGACATTTAAGCTAAACAACTTTCCCTAAGCAACAATGAGATTTTTTTAGACCTCACATACAAAATCGTGATTTCGATGTTCAAGTGAAAGTAGTTCAGTTTGATGGTCTGGAGCATCCCTTCGAGCGTCGGTGGCGCGTTGCGGAGCTATGGGAACTCAATTTGGAGGTCCAGGTTCGAATCCAATGAGTACATAAATACCGACTTCTCTCAAACGGTGAAGGAAAACATCGTAAGGAAACCTGCATACGCTGAAGAAGAAATTCTGATGCGTATGTGAACTCTACCAATTCGCATTGTGCACGCGTGGTGGACTAACGCCCATAACTCCCTGAGGTTAGGCCTGTGCTCTGCAGTGTGATGTATGAAGGGTGTAAGGAAACGTATCAAAAAAAAAAACAGTTCAGTTCTGTTCTGTTCTATCTAAAATAAATACAAATAATCTAATGTAATATGTTGTAATATGTGTGTGTGATATGTAATGTTTAAATCACATATTCTACCCATCAAACTGAACAACTTTTACAATGAGAAAAAAGAATCTGCTGCTCCATACTAAACTGCAATACCTACAAGACTCAAATTTATGAGACAGCTGTTTTTTTTTGCCCTGACAGTTTTGGTCCCTTTGATGGGTAGAGTAAGTATGTGTTTAAATGTTAATGATACCACAGAGTACTATACTTCCTTACACCCTGTATAGGCTGTGATGATGAAGCACCCCTTTAGATAGTTAACTAGTATTTATGTTATGTTTACCTGTCCTGTCATCTCGATAACTATGACAATAGTTGAGACGGTATGTGTCACTGCGCCGGTGAAAGCCGCCGCACCCACCGTCGCATACCCTCCTGCAATATAATAGACGATATAAGTTTTATCCACTTGATATCCGGCTTCAAATAGCAGAAAAACCAGCCAAGAGCATGTCTGACTCGCCCATGATCATAAAGATATTATACCTTACGGAATAGAGTAAGTGACATGAGTTGTCAAATGTAACCGTTTTTGGACGTTTTTTGGAGTCCTCGGCAAGGTAAAAATTCGATTTCTGTGTATAATTCTCAATCTAACGTGAAATCGTGAATAATTTAATGAAACAGTGTTAGTATATTTCACAAAATTATCTACGATTTCACTTTAGGTTCACGATTATTCACAGAAACCTAATTTTTACCAGGACTCCAAATCCCCAAAAACGGTTCTATTGCCTCGCGTCACGTATCTCTTTCTATTATACAGGCATGCCGCTAGGTACATCTCGCTCTCTCAGTTGTCACTGTCTCTCTTACGTAGTATAATACCTTTATGCCCATGATAGTCACAGAATTACTATAAGCCTCACAGTATGGCAACGCTCTTGATGGCGGGCGATGCCGCCAAGGTCCAAAAGGTGTGCCTAGGGTCTTACCGGGTATGATCTTCTGTATATGACCTCCGTAGGCGACCCCTAGCGGACAGAAGTAGTGCATGACCTCGCCGGTGAACCTGCCGAGCGAGGCGCCCATCTTGAACGCCGGCACGAAGATACCAGCAGGCACCGGCAGCGTGCATGACACCATCGTGAGGAAGAACTGAAGAAAACGTAATAATTCGTTTATTTATCAGTAAAGAGACCTGTGGCACAGAATAAATAATAGTCGCTGGCGCAGGAGTCAAAATACGGCGTTTCGTGAACCAAAGATTTCCTTTGGCAGGTCCTTAGGACCTAAAAATCGATCCCAAAAAACTAGTGGTGTACTTATGGCTTACGTCACGAATTCACGATACAGTGATTTTAACCATAGTCTAAAAAAACAAGGTCTTCTATTCCCAGAGTGACACAAGCCTACGTCACAAAAAAATGGCCGCTAAACATGTTAAAAGGGTATGATGACGTAGGCTTGTGTCAGTCACGTGATCGGAAGAGAATACCAGGCGCAGTATATTATTGTACCATGATTTTAACAATTACTTATTAAAAAGAATCATTTCGACGAGGATGGGATTCGAACCCACGCGTGCAGAGCACATTGGATTAGCAGTCCAACGCCTTAACCTCTCGGCCACCTCGTCACTTCACTACTACTGCTAATTATTGCTTGACATCGTAATTTTATAGTTTACACAAGCTGCTAAAGTTTATCAATGATTTTAATTGAAATGAGGTATTGTTTGTTTAATATGCCAGGTTTACTGTTGGATTTTTGTAATTAGTGAATAAATAAACACAATGAACTCGTGAATAAATAAACACAATGAACTTGTGAATAAATAAACACAATGAACTAGTGAATAAATAAACACAATGACTGAAACCGTTTGTTCAGACTAAACTGTATGAAAAGATGAAATTTTTTTTCTATTTTCCCTTCGTTCCTTAGGGAAAGTTATAAAGTATCGTTCGCACAATCACCTACCACCGGGCGAATTAACTAGGCACCTGACTCGCACGTGGCTCGGAATTTGACACCCCTCCTGCTACCCCCGCGGGATCCCGTCGTCGCTGTGCGAGGCCAGTAGCATAGCATCTCAGTTACCGTTGCACGTGTCCCTGCGCTTAAAGCATTTTCGAGTTATTCTTTCCCAGTTTTCCGAGTTTTTTATTCCGAGCCACGTGCGAGCCAGGTGCCAAGTTAATTCGCCCATGTTGTACCCCTTAAACTAATGCAACTGTATGATGATACGGGGTGTTAGGGTAAACCGAATATATGAGATTTCATATAGCGGTTTCTTCGGTTTACTGGCTAGGTACTTCTACTTATTGTATGGCATGCCCATACGTCCTGAAATCCCGATCACTCTTCTTCTTATCGTGTGGGCAGAGCCCAGCCTGCGTAACATGACAACGGTGAGAGCGAGACAGGTCACTTCTAAACGTCAAATTTGAGTGAGACACTATGGAGATTACCGCCATTTTGACGTTTAGAAGTGACCTGTGTCGCTCTCACCTCTGTCATGTTACGCAGGCTGGTGTCAGTTTTTGCAGACCGCCTTACGGCCTCTGACGTGGTTTTTATGTAACGACTACTAACACCAGAGATAGTAGCTCGGACCAACGGCTTAACGTGCCATCCAAAGCACGGAATCATCTTTCTTTTCGGACAATCAGGTGATTCAGCCTGCAATGTCCTAACCAACTGAGGAAAAACGCACGGTGACATATCACTAGGTAGGTAGGTAGGTTTTTCGCAACATGGCGAGGCTTTTTATTTTTCTGGACGGGCTTTTCCTACTTCTTTGTATGGCATGTCCATACGACCTAAAATCTCGATCACTGATCACAATTCACAATACTCACAATGGAAAAGAAGTATATCCACAGGCAGCCAAATATGTTAACTTCAGGCGTCTCCCAGTGTGATACTATGGACGCCTGCTCCGCAGTCAGGTTGTCGCCCCAGGTGAAGTTCGCGAACATTGATAGCACCTGCAATTTTGTATGGAAAGTGTTTTAAGTCAAGAGTGGTACACGTCGCGCAACGAATCAACTGGGGGATAGTGGTAGGGATTTTCGCGCAAGTTGATGACGTAGTCGTGTGGTGTCGGCTAAGAATAGTACCACCCCATTTCCTACCGTGGGTGTCGTAAAAGGCGACTAAGGGATCTACCGGAGGATGGGCAGCAGCATCTTTTGAGTACACACATTCAATCCAACTGCGATCGCCAACCCGTCTGCCAAGCGTGGCGATTATGGCAAATCCCCCCTTTTTGGAAGAGGCCTATGTCCAGCAGTGGACGTCTATCGGCTGATATGATGATGATGATGACGTAAGTTGTTTTTTGGATAAATTGAATTACACTTATGTTTTCATTACACTCTGTATAATAAGAGGTCGGATTCTGCCTGTCACTCCAGGGCCGCATTCTTCTTCTTATCGTGTGGGCAGAGCCCTGGTGTCAGAGTTTTTCCAGACCGCCTTACGACCTCTGACGTGGTTTTTATGTAACGACTACTACTACCAGAGATAGTAGCCGGAACCAACGGCTTAACTTGCCATCCGAAGCACGGAATCATTTTTCTTTCGGACAATCAGGTGATTCAGCCTGCAATATCCTAACCAACTGGGTAAAAACGCACAAAGTGACATATCACATCAGAGTACAGTATTAGACGGTGTTGCTTTGCAGGAGGTGGATGGGATCAGGGACCTAGGCGTTACACTTGATCGCAAACTCAAATTAACTTCACATGTATCCGGGGTAGTTAAGAAATCGGCGCAAATGTTGGATTTCATAAAGAGGAACACCAAGAATTTCAGTGCTAAAACTAAAATAGTGCTTTTCAAAGCTTTGGTTCGGAGTCAACTCGAGTATGCCAGTGTCGCATGGAATCCTGTGTACTCGGTACATTCCCAGCACCTTGAATCTGTACAAAGGGCCTTCACAAGGCATCTCGCATTTTTCGCTCAGGGTATTTCTCACAGGTGCCCTTAGGACCAACGTCTGGCCTTCTTTGGGATGGAACCGCTGAGGGCGCGTAGAACTCTGCACGACTTAGCATTTCTTCATAAAAGTGTCAAAGGACAAAGCAAATGTGAGCAGGTTCTCGGCAGCATACAGCTCTCGGTTCCATACTAACTTCCAAGAAAGCCAATCACAAAGACCTTTCATCCGCCCCCTAGCAGAACCAACATTGGCAGTCACTCACCTTTTGCTAGACTTTGTGCAGAGTTCAACAGGGTTAGTACGGGACTGCCAGATCTGGATATCTTTTTTGACTCGACCAATAAATTCAAAAATACAATACGAAAGTATCTCATCCACTAACTCCAGTTCCAAGATTCTAAATTATTATTATTATTATTGCTTGCTTAGTATCCATAAATATCGTCCTCTTCTAAATTGTTATGTTGTAATTTCTACTGTTTCTAGATTTAATCATGATTGTAATACCATGTGATTTTGAAATGTTGTGTATACCTTTAATTGGCCTATGTATTAGCCTCTAGATTTATATGGAAAGGACAACCGCCGCTCTCCCTTGAAAAAATACCTTAAAATGTATAGAAGTTTTGACTGAAGTCAAATGTGTAATAAATTATGAGGTTTTATAAAAACGACTCAGATAGTATCATTTATTTTTATTTAACGAGTTATTTAATCATTTATTATTAATAAATTATAAAAAAGCAGCAACCCCAACATGGCTGTCAATGTTGTTTAGTAGGAGGAGGTAGGAGGTGTTGCAAGCACAATGTTTTTTTTATATAAAAATGATAAAAACTAATAAATCATTATAAAATAAACTAATGCCTGCAGTTAGTTTCTAGTGTTCCATAGTCCATAATAAAAATAGAAGGACGGTTATACATTTTTGGGTATTATGTGCCAGATGTCCTTTGTTTGTAATGCGAAATACTTTAAGCTGTTGGTGTACCTATTAAATAAATAAACATCACTAGGTGTCCCCCGTGGGAATCGAACCCACGACCTCCATGTCGAGAGCCAATGCTCTTAACCATTAGACCACGGAGGCAGGGCCACATTGAAATGTTAATATGGACCTTCTTTTAGAAATTATAATGTGACAAAGAGTGAAACACAGAAATCTGATCTCCTCGGCATCAAATCTCTATGAAAACTAGCAAATAACCGTATTCTTACTTGATTTATGACTTATGGTCATAGATATATTATACCTACAGAACAAGATACACAATCAGCGGTCAAAAAATGGCAGACCCAAATGAGGTACTTTACGAATAAAAGTACCTCCTCTTGCCTCAGTACCGCCAAAGACTACAGTTTAATATACGGAAAAGTACCGCGCTGCCTCTCTGACTGTAAACATACGTAATACGACTAAGATTAATAGTCAAATATCACGTACTAGTATCAACCTACAGCACTCATACTTATTTTGTGCGGCTTATCATTTGTCTCTGTTCCGGGGTGCGATTTTTGAAAGTCAGACGATCAAATCAGCATTAGAAAGAAAGATGATCGAAAAATCTTCATAGTAATTTTGAAATTTTCTCCTGCTTATTTGAACGTGTGACTTTCAAAAATACCACTCCTGTCATCGTCTGATAGATGACATCTTGTTCCTTTTTCAAAATGCTGTTTTAAAAAAATATATATTTTTAAAGAAGTGTAAGAAGTATTTACAACTTTATACCTAGAAAATAAGGTATATGTTCCATTGATATGTATTACGCGAAAAGATAACAGAAAAAAGTCTAGTGATTTCAATCTCTTTGCAAAAGTTTAAAAAGTATGTGTCAATTCGGACAAAAGTTTGCTATGATTTTGTATGAGATTGTGCATCTTGTTCTTTTATAATATATCTATGCTTATGGTAAAGAAATATTAGGTCCGATTGACATCACAATTTACGGAAATTAATTTCCAACGTTGCTTTAATTATGTTTAGGCAAGGCTTAGGCCCCTACGGTTAGCAGAGCATTTTCTTGCGGCCCTATTCAATTTTAAATAAAAATAGGTTCCCGATGCGGCCCGCAAGTGTACAGACTTGACGTAGGTACTCATATTACGTAGGTACCACCACTGCACTGAGTCACTTTTTTTATAATGATACGTTGCGTTTTTTACAAGGGTCCTGAAAATGTTGGCCTTGTAATATAAGTAGGTACCGTTCTGTTCTACGATAGATGCAATGAGTTTTATTTCTTTATGTTCGTTGCGGCCCACTGATATCTACTTGAAGATACTCTGAATTACTATCGTTATGTATTTGGCCCACCGTGACTTTGAGTTTGACATGCCTGGCCTAGAAACAATAAAAAAATTGCTTCAGGACTAACCAGAGCTCAAATATGACGACGCTACTCTAACATCCACTACTGTGTGTCTATTTACAAGCATTGTAAAAATACATTGCGGGTTTTGTACGTAAGGTTGGCGCCTTATTCTTCGCCGTTGTTTATGGCGCGGCCAGCAACCAAACAAGAATATTTTATTTCAGAATAAAGTAACAAGCAAAACTTATTTACATGTATATCCCCAGACTCAGTCCGGACGGAGATATAAAGACTTGAAGTTGAAAATATTACCATTACGTGCAATTCAGGCCTTTATATCTCAGTTCGGACTGAGTTCCGAGATATTTGTAATAACAAGTGTTGTTTTAAACTTTATTCAGAACTATAATATTCAAATTTGATTGATGACTGCGCTAAAAAAATAAAAAAGGCGCCATTTTTAGGCATAGGCTTTTTCATAATGCTCTTAAACTCTCTTTCCATGTCAATATAACAACAATGCGGCCCTGGAATGACCGGCAGAATCCATCCTCAGATAATATCATACCTGCTCCTGATTGCCGAGGTCCGCCGCCATGTACTTGCCGATGCCCGGGGGGAACAGTATTGACATCACTGCTAACGTCATGAACCCGGGGTATATGAAGCGGCTGCAAAAGTTTGACGAACATGTCAGGTTCAGCACAGGTCTATGCGTGTTAGAGCACCACGCGCATGCGGCATATAGTCCGAGATCCGACCGTAAAATTATGCACCTATTTCATAGGCGAACGAAATGTGATTCTAGTGTATGTTTACACAGGGGTTAATAGAGTATCGGACAGTCCGGGACAATTAGTCAAATTAGCAACTTTTCAAAGCAATCGAACGTCAAAACGCGCGCGATATATGACAAATTTTACTAAATACCCACAAGTGACGTCATCAACATTTCATTACTTTTTGTAGTTCATCATGTTATTAAAAATAGTACTCTAGCTTAAAAAAACTAAAAATGTGAGTATAGCGTTATTTTCAAATGTTTTTTTTTACTAAGAAGTTAAAATTAAAATATATTTTATGCAGTCCACTCCCCTATTCAATGCCGCAAAGTTGCCTAGAAAAATCTTGCCGCAAGTACCTTTTCCATTATGATTTTTGGTATAACTTTTTCCAACCTGGCAACCCTACAGTTGCGACAGATTGAGAGGTGGCAACCCTAGTTTTTTCAATAGTTTAGATCAGTCTCCTTCCGATGGCACCTCATTTACTTCCCTAACAAACAGATGGAAAAAGTTATACCAAAAATCATAATGGAAAAGGTACTTGCGGCATCTTCTTTGCTTGCGGCAAGATTTTTCTAGGCAACTTGGCGGCGTTGAATTAACTCCTGTGTAAACATACACTAGAATCACATCTCGTTCGCCTATGAAATAGGTGCATAATTTTACGGTCGGATCTCGGACTAATAGTATAAAAACCGGTCAAGAGCATGTCGGACTCGCCCATTAAAGGGTTCCATAATCATTATATGAAAAACTTGTACTTACATAGCTTAGATAGCTTAAAGGAATCTTTAAAAGCGATCAATAGCGCGATTTTATTTCATTCAGCGCCATCGACACACAGACATACATTTGTATGGACGAAAATATATGTCACCCAAAAATCTCTTATGTGATGTATTATTTTATCAATGTTTTATATTTATGTTATAAACCGCACTTTAACAAAGCTTTCATTAATGAAATGAAACAAACAAATCTATTAAAGTTAAACTACAAGCAATGCCAAACAAACTTACTTCTTCTGCAGGAAGTTGCTGAGTGTCTTCGTATTCCTCATGAAGAGGACGTACTGACGATGTAGGAACACCCAGAGAGCCGCCAGCAGTCCACACACAATGCTGGAATCAATTACAGTGAATTTTATTCATGGTGCGAAACTACTTTAAATATAAAATGCGTTACATACTTAGTGCTTCAGACCATCAAACTAAACAACCTGAACTATGAGACCCAGATTGAAATTGCGAAATTGCGATTATTATGTATATATATATATATATATATATATATACATAATAATATACAAAATGATCTAGGGATCAGGTGATCTAGGTTTGATGTTTAATTGGTTTAAGAGATACAACTGTTCAAAGGTCGGACCTTTGAAAGGCTGTATCTCCTACAGAAAATGTCAGTTTTTGTACTAGTCGCATAGCTACAGTGCATATTACAATAATACGTCATCATCATCATCATCATTAGCCTATACACGTCCCACTGCAGGGCACAGACCTACCCTCAAGGAGGGTGTATAGGCCATAGTCCACCACGCGTGCCCAATGCGGAATGAATTACCAATTTGACTTCCTCATGATCAGGTTTCCTCAAGATGTTTTCCTTCACCGTTTGAGAGCAGTCGGTATTACGTACATAAGTTAGAAAAACTCATTGGTACACGACATGTTGTCTGTGCGGATTCGAACCCGGACCCCCATAATTGGGTGTCCATTTCTCTCCGCAACGCGCCACCGACGCTCTTTACAATAATAAATACCTGCATAAAAATTAATATAAATTTTTTGCAACCATAACTGACCTTTGTACGGCTGTAACCTCTAAACCGACTGGAGTTATGCAGGCAGACCGGGTCCATTTCCATCACAGAGATGCTCTACACCCTATGAACACTGAATCACCCTTGTGGCTGATGAAAACAAAAAGTACGTCCATCTCTTATACTACTATCGCTAAAATAAGGAACTAGCACGTACCCAAGCAGCACGAACACGGCGAACTCCTGGGGGTCGAAGGGGAAGTCCTGGGGGAAGTGGGTCGGGAAGAGAGGCTTGACGGTAGGCATGGCGCCAGACCACACCGAGAGCAGCCGGAACATCTGCGGACATATTGATGACGTCATTTACTTACATCCATATGAGAAAGTTGTTCAGTTTGATGGTCTGATCAACTCCTTAAAAAACTGTCAGCATATTAAGAAACACCCTGTACCTAAATGCGTGCTTACTTACTTACTGCATGCATGCATACTTTAGGCCTTTAGGGGGTGTTTCAGAACATCAAATTGAACAACTTTCACTATGGAACCAACATCAAAATCGCGAAAAAACATCAGCTGTTTCATAATTCATAATCGTTAATCAATTAAATCGTAATCGTTTCATTATATTTGGATCGAAAACAAAAAATTTTTTGCGACTACGATGTTGACTTCATATTGAAAGTCGATCAGTTTGATGTTCTAAAGCACTTTATTTAATATGTATGTCGGGGACAAGTGATAGGTCCTGGTGTGATAAATGTTCTCCAATGAAAAGCGAGAATCAGATTATCATTATCTTTTATTTCTTTCATGATCATCATCTTTTATAACTTTCACTGACTCGATATTTAACACTACTTCACAAATAAACGCATAGGGCTAGGTTAAGCGGCGTGTGCACTCGGCGGCGTTCTCAAGTAGACTGACCCGTGCCCTTGTTCGACTCGGTTATTTATAGTGCACGACGAGGTGGGGGCAACGGAAACACCTGCGTGCACGTGCGTGCACCTGCGCGCCACGTAAGACCGTCCGTAACTTTCGTGCACCTGTGCGCACTACGCGCATCGATAGACCGTCCGTACTCATGACATGACTGTCGCCGACATGTATACAACGTGTTAATGAATTAACGCAAAACTAGAAAGTAGTTTGTTTAGAATCGAGAGCCGAATCGAATTATCATGGTTTCAACATGGGTAATTTTTTTCAAAATATTAAATAAATTTTTTGTAAAATTTTAAATTTACTGAACCCGATGTCAACCCACCCCACGGGCACACCCACCCTACTTACTACCAAAACAAGATTATTAAAATGTATCCACGAGTACGTTAGCGCTTTCATTAATTTCTGAAATGATGAAAAATCATTTTTGCCTCAAAACATAAAATGTGAATAACTTTAAATTTTAACTACAAAAATAATGAAATTATTGTTTCAATCTAATCATTTTGATATAAATCAGTTGGGGTGTATGAGGTTTTGCGTTAATTCATTAACACGTGTTGTATGATTTTATTTTACACCCTGTATAATAATATGTATACTTTGAATAGATAATTTGAATAATAAAAAATAATAAAAAACTCACTATAGCACTGCAGCACGCAGCAAAAAAACCTCTCCAATAATTTCGCACAGCGAAATATGTAGTCGTTACTTCGATCGAAAATAATACACCTAAAAAAATTATAAAGCAAATTAAAAAAAAATACTAAAACATGCTAAAACATACAAAAGACAAAACCACAGAATAGGTAATAGTATACTATGCATAATAAAACATAAGACTAATATCACAAATCCGGAAAAGGTTTATTATTATGTCTGTCATACATACATTTATATACACGCTCGCCTATGTCCCATGGGGTAGGCAGAGACAATAGATCGCCACATGTTACGATTCTGACATACATATCACCTCCTCAACATCCATAAGTCTCTTCATACATGCTAGTCGGTTCCGGCCGGGTAAATTTTACCTCCAACTCTAAACTACCGAACGAACTAATGTAACATTTGATTGTAAAGGTAAATTAATTTATTTCAGTACTTTCCTCCGAGACCAAGAAGGTAGTTGTACAGCAGATATACATTAAATAAATTTGTAATTAGATTTGTAATTAGCTTACAGTTATTTAAAGTTGTGTTTAGTATGTAAACAAAGCTGTAAATCTTCCTGAGAATAATAAAATAAAAAAAAAAAATAAAAAAAATTAATAAACATTGACGCACCTCCAACGGGAGCGGCGAAGCACGAAGCCACGCCCACTGCGCACGCGGCTGCCAACATCTCCGTGGTCCTCGACTCGTTCGCGTAGATCCCCTGGAAGGTGGTCACCAGCTTCGACAGCAATGCTGCCACCATGGACGCTATGTGCACTGACAGACCCTGGGTTGAATAGGTAGTAATAAAAACATTGACGCACCTCCAACGGGAGCGGCGAAGCACGAAGCCACGCCCACTGCGCACGCGGCTGCCAACATCTCCGTGGTCCTCGACTCATTCGCGTAGATCCCCTGGAAGGTGGTCACCAGCTTCGACAGCAATGCTGCCACCATGGACGCTATGTGCACTGACTGACCTTGGGTTGAAGAGGCATTAATAAAAACATTGACGCACCTCCAACGGGAGCAGCGAAGCACGAAGCCACGCCCACTGCGCACGCGGCTGCCAACATCTCCGTGGTCCTCGACTCGTTCGCGTAGATCCCCTGGAAGGTGGTCACCAGCTTCGACAGCAATGCTGCCACCATGGACGCTATGTGCACTGACGGACCCTGGTTGAAGAGGCATTTGGTTAGGGGACGAACTGTAGCCACATCCTGACGGACTCGCACTGACAAGAAGATTAGCTTGTGATGTTGAGTGCGAGTGGCTATCACGTTAATGACCTTTGTGTATTGCCTCACTCATTGCGCTTACAATCTATATCAGATCTTTCTTAAATAATGAAAACCTAACATAGGCTCTCACCTCTTTCCCAAGCGGTAGACCAGACCCCAGCGTAGCGGTGAGCCCAATGACCTTGGATATCAAGGCTCTGTACGTCAGGTACTCCTTCAGGTGAACTCCTCGGAGTATGGTCTTCATTTCAGGTATTCCTGAACCTGGGGATCGTAATGACGTAGTTCTGTAAAGTTTGTTTAATGGTAACATAATCTTCTTTTCATGTCAGCATGAGTAGAGTAAAGATTAGTCAGTCAGCAATTAATGGTCGTATCGAGGCTGACTGCCCAGGGTGCCCCTGACGAACTCAGGTTTCGTCATTCGGAGAGGCTCTTTTCTTGTGATATGAGGATATTTTGCTGTTAATAATCAACCAATACAGTTAGACCCAAGTGAGCGCAGAAGCCGCGTACCATCCGTGGGTTTAATTGTTTTGGTCAGCTTGTATCTGGATTTCAATTACCTACTTACTCTGTGCATCCGGAAGTAAAAGCAGCATGAAGATTACAATAATTTAGTTAGATATGTAGTTGAAACACGAACAAAAATTACATTTACAATCGATCTATTCCATTAATATCTAAGAATGTAAAAGAAATCGGAGGTGAAAGGTTTAATAAACCAGACAACAGCACAAACATACAACATCCATGACCGAACCAGTATTCTAACCCAGGACCTCTAGTTTGGCAGTTCAGCGTGATAACCATCACACCATACGGGTAGTTTTTTTAACCCTACGTAATACCTACTGCTCTCAGACGGTGAAGGAAAAACGTCGTAAGAAAACCTGCATACGCTGAAGAAGTAATTAAATAAATAAATAAATAACGCTCACAGGCACATACATTGTAATGATCCCAAGAAAGCACTATTTATAGGCTGTTTATTATGGAAACCATACAACAACGGCACAAACATATAAACATCCATGACCGAATCGGGATTCGAACCCAGGACCCTGGTTTGGCAGTCCGGCGTTTGGCAATTCTGATGACTATGTATAGTCTACCAATCCACATTGGGCAAGTGAGGTCAACTGACCCTGAGGGTAGGCCTGTGCCCTGCAGTGACTGGAAACAATAGCGGATCAAGAATTTATAGCTTAGGGTCGTTGGTCGAGGTCAGGACCGTTCTTTCACTTATGTTTTAGACAGAGGGGCTTCAGCCCTTAGTCTGGAAGGAGCTTCAGCCGTTAACTCTTCTCTCCCTGTATCCGCCACAGACTTATTTTATTATTATCTGTGGTTTTTGGCCTTGACAGGCTTGCTAAGCCTGTGCCACGTAGACCATCGCTGGTCCTTTGTGATCGCCCTTTTTATAGTTCCTTACCAATCCCCACTGCGGCCAGAAATCGCAGTAGATTCTTGATCGGGATAGTTTGTATCTCATCTGGTGTCAGCACCTGCCTACCCAGATGAGTGCTGTGTTTGTACATCAGGGGGCCACAATCACATAGGAGGTGCAGAGGAGTTTCCATCTCCTCCTTGCAAAATCTGCAGCCGGTCGTGTCACTTAAATTCAGTGTGTGCATGTGCTTATTTAATTTGCAGTGGCCTGTGAGTGACCTTGCTATTGTACAAATTTGGTCCTTGCTGAGGGCAAGGAGACCGTTCGCAAGTTTGCGATTGTAGCCTTTGATAAGTGCTTTTGAGTGGCCCATGCCTGGGGTGTCAGAGACTTAGACGCCACAGACTTAGAAAGTTGCATGGAACTAACCGATGCTCTGAGCGGCGACGATGTGTACGAAGCCGGACGCGAAGAGGATCAGGCACACCGGCAGCGACACCCACGCTATGTACTGGCTGAATGTTGACGTCGCCAGGTCTTTGTACATCCACATGCGTGCTGCGGACAAAGGGGTTAGATTAGATGGAGAAGTAGGGGTGATGGAAGTAGGGACGTCTTTACAAGTTTTTGTCATTTTCACGTCACGTTTACAATTTTATTTTATAACGAGCTTTTACCCGCGACTTCGTCCGCATAAATTATATACCAGATTTTAAGTCAGATGATAAGCTATCAATCAAAAAAAGTTTCATCAAAATCGGTTCAGTAGTTTTTGCGTGATACTCGAACAAACAAACCCACAAACAAACAAACAAACAAACATACAAACAAACAAACAAACAAACAAACAGACAGACAAAAAATCCAAAAATTGGTGATTTGGAATCAGGGACAGGTATAAACCATGTCGTAATTTTTTTTTGTAAATATCTTCAATGTACAGACACATTTCTGTTACAGTTTTATAATAGTTCAGATGCGAGGTACAGTACGCTGAGAGTTTTTAAAGGGGTGTTCAGACCATCAAACTGTGGTGCGTCGACAGAAATATCCGTCGTAATAGGTTGTCTGGAAGAAATCGCTTTTTAGCGATAAGACCGCCTTATTTGTACCACAACCAGTTTAATTTTTTCCTGTGCAATTTATTTCATGTTTGGTGTAAATATAGTATATTTCATTTATTCATTCATATCCCAGCATCGCGTGTACAAAAACGCAAAATCCTGAAATAACTAGATTTTTTCTTCATCAAACAGTTATTGCTCAATGTTATTATTAGTCGTAAAGACAAAAAAATCCTACCTACTTTTACGCCCACTTATTATTTGCTCATATAATTCCTTTAAGCGTGCAATAAAAAAGTTTGAACGTAATTTATTATTTTAATGATAAATGATAAAGATAAATGTTTATTTTTAACTTTTACGCACGTCATTTGCTAGAGTGAGGAAGAGCGGGAATACGACAGCATTCTCGCTCTAGCAAATGAATTCCTGAGCGACAGAAAAGGATGCGATTCCGTGCTACCAGATGAGGCTCAACCCTAAAGAATCCACCGGAGGATGGGCCGCAGAATCCTCTGAGTAAATGTGCTCTGGCTGGGAAAAGTTGTACCTTAGATCGCTTACAGACGAGCGACACTTTGCGGTCACCGTGTCGCTCGACCGTAAAGTCTATGAGCGAGGCTCTCTGCGACCCACGGTGACAGCAAAGTGTCGCTCGTCTGTAAGAGCCCGGTTACACGTTCAGTATTTCGTCATTCTGGTCCATCAGTCTGGTCATGTTTATTTGATTTGAAGGGAAACTGATATACTGAAGCACCATGTTAGTCGGGTCAATCTCGAGTCAGTTTCCCTTCAAATCAAATATACATGACCAGACTGATGGACCAGACTGATGAAATACTGACCGTGTAACCTCCCTCGAAGAGCCCTTAACACACGGCAACATGTAGCACACATAAAACATAACATAACGCACATAACTCAAAATAACGCACTTAAGTGCGTGCATGTGCGTGTTCATTTAAATGAACACACTAGAATAAGACACACTGGAAGAAAAATCTAATTAAGTTCGCTATTTTAGATATCTGTGATTGCGAACCTGCCTGCTTGCCAAGCGTGGCCATTATGGCAGATTCCCCATCATGGCTAGTGGCGATCCTTTCTCGGCAGACATGATGAAGATCTATCAAAAAATATCCTGTGTTGCCTACGTTCCTGCTTTTGCAAATAAACAGTCATTGTAGTCGATGTCGGCAAAAAGAAATAATCTTACCATTGTTGCAAACGGCAATCCCCCGATCCATGGCGAAGTTCAAGATAGCCATGATGATGCCCAGCAACGCCAGGAAGATCCAGTCCTCGCCGAGTCGCGCGAACGTGTGCCTCCATACCGATCCTGCCGAAGACTTTTTATCATTGATCATTCAATTCATGCCCAGCAAGTGAAGCTGCAAGAGTAACTGACATAGCCCGAAGAATTGCTAAACTTAAGTGGCAGTGGGCGGGTCACATTGCTCGCAGAACCGACGGCCGGTGGGGCCGAAAAGTTATCGAGTGGCGACCGCGTACCGGAAAGCGCAGCGTGGGTAGGCCCCTCACACGGTGGACCGACGACCTGGTGAAGGCGGTGGGAAAACGTTGGATGAGGGCAGCGCAGGACCGGTCGTTATAGCGATCCTTGGGGGAGGCCTATGTCTAGCAGTGGTCGTCTAATCTGCTGAGATGATGATGATAATGCCCATGTAACGGGAAGCCCTATCAGCCCATCACAGGGTTAAAATCTTGAAATGCTGGTCTTTTGGTCTATTAAGATATAGAAGCAAAGGTTCTGTTTCTGTGACTTTGTTTTTACCAAAATTTACATTGTTCCTTGAGGACGATCTTCACAAGCTAAGTGCAATCACAAGGAAAAACAATAATGCTAAACCCTTATGAGTATTTCCACCCAAGCCGTAAGGATTGAAGAAAAGAATATTATTCGATGGAATGAATTGTATGTTGGTAGGGTGAAGCTGAGTGAAGCAAATAGATTTTTTATGTTGGTAGCTCTAGAATTTTATCTAAAAGAGACGAAAATTATCACTACGAAAAGGCAAGCAAAGATTCAGAGCCTTTTTAGAAACAAATCAAATAAATGCCAATCAAAATCATTTCAAATTGTAAAATTTCGAAAGCTTACAAACAGAAATAGAAAAAAGAAATATTCTTTATTAGATTTTTATTCCTTTTTCTTGATAGGGAACAGAAAGCTGATAAAAAAGATAAAACACTCCTAAATTCGTTCATTTTCATCTCGGTCTACTGAAGTCTACTCCGGTCTTTTTGGTCTACTCACCGAATACTTTAAAAAACTTCCCCCTAGGTCTATGCTTGCCAGTAGATTCTAGTTCCTTCTGCCGTAACTTGTCGTCTTTCCGTCTTCTCTTGCGAAGTCTTCTGAGTCTTCTAGCTTCTTCTCTGGCCGCTTCACTTAGGTCGCGTTGATAGCGACCATACATCTGTGGGAGAAGAAATTTTACTGTAAATTTTTTGTGAAAGACATCGGCATTTTATATGCTCTCGTCTCGATAATAATTACATTATAATAAAATTATACTGAGTGTAAGGAAAAGTATTATTAACCATTAAACCATATACTCTACCCATCAAACTGAACAACTTTTACTATTGGAGCAAACCTGTCAGCGCAAAAAAGAAATCAGCTAAACTGCAGTGCCTACTCGACTCAAATGTATGAGACAGCAGATTTTCGTTTTGTTCTGACAAGTTTGCTTCCATAGTAAAAGTTGTTCAGTTTGATGGGTAGAGTAGGTATGTGGTTTAAAGGTTAATGATACTTTTCCTTACACACTGTAGTTACAGTGGCCGGCAAACTTCTAGAGAACGGCCTTGAATGCGCGAATAGTTTTTTGACATTGGAAATATGTCTTTTCGTTCGAGTATAGGCTCCGATTTCACGAAATAGAGCGATCCCCTTGGAGAGTTGTGAAGATATGATATTCAAAAAAGGCTCAAAAGACGCGTATTTACGAGAGCTGTAAGGAGCAAAAAGAATTATTCGAGAAAGTCAAAAACGAAAAAAAGTTATGGCCGAAATAGTGAAAGTGTTTTTGCCGAATTTTTGATTTTGGCGCTCGATATTTTGAAAACGAAGAATGATATCAAAAATTTGAGAAAAACTCTGGAAAATTTAGTCAGCTACAATTTGAGCCTAAACATAGATAGATGATCGGGTTAAGGGTTTGCCCTGTAGCCTAAACTTTCTGAGAAAATATTTTTTCGAATTCCGTAGATTCATTTCCAATATACACCACTAGTTTTTAATTATTAACATAACTTTAAGGGTGTATTCAGACCATGAATCTAAACAACTTTCCCAAAGAAACATGGGTCGAAAAACGAGAAAATTTTTTGGACCTCCCATAGAAAATCGATCGGTCGATACGCACTTTTGTATGGAAGGTCTAAAAAAAATTCTCATTTTTCGACCCATGTTTCTTTGGGAAAGTTGTTCAGATTCATGGTCTGAATGCACCCTTAAAGTTATGTTAGTAATTAAAAACTAGTGGTGTATAGTCGTGTGAGGCACGAAATCTGTGAATTTTGTGTATTAATAAAAGTAAACAATCTCTAAAATATAATACTTGTAGTATTATATTTATAGTATTATATTTTAGAGATTGTTTACTTGATACTCTACAATCAATTATTGTTAGTTTGTTGTTTGTCTTGTATTGTTCTGATTTATTTATTTATTTATTTATTTATTTTATTGTTTTTGGAAGACCAACAGCACAATGTAACACATTAAAACAGTATTATATAAGTAACAGAAGGCCAATTAAAGGTCCTCGCTAATATACATCAAACTAAAAAGAAGGAACGATCTAGTAGTACAGCACCAAACATGCGTATCGGTTGTTATAAATAACATAGATAGTTAATCAATACCCACATACATAGGTTAAACAGAGAAAATTGTTTGGGTACATCAATAGTACAGATAGCTTAGCTGATTACAATTAAATCACTAGTAAAAAACACATAATATAGGTATATAAAACAAAAAGATGAAATAAACGAGTTATCTATCTATCAACAGAAAACTGTTGACGTACCGTGACGTGGTATTGTATATTGGTAGATACACAGCTGTATTTTTTTGCGATATCGATGTTGGTCCCATAGAAAAAATTGTCCAGTTTGAAGATCTGATCATTCCCTTAAAATAGTTTCAGCAAATTTTTCTGACCCTTATACAGGGTGAAATTGATATCATTAGTATCCTTTTAAACTAAGAGTCTAACCATCAAACTGAACAACTTTCACTATGGGAGCAAACCGATCGGAGCAACAAAAAATCTGCTGTTCCATACTAAAATGCAATGCGACACAAATGTATGCAACAGCTAATTTTTTTGTGCTCCGATTGGTTTGCTCCCATAGTTAAAGTTGTTCAGGCTGATGGGTAAACTTTTAGTTTAAAAGGATGCTAATGATATCAATTTCACCCTGTATTCTGCGTAGCAGTTGCTGTTTTTGAAATTGACTGGCAACATCATGGCAAACACATAATTGAACGCACGGATCACTGGCATTGCATCACTAAAGTGTGTCGGTCTGGATGTATGTATGACCGATCTCTTGATGAAAGGCAGCTGGGGAGTTAGTTTGCAACCTGAAGACGGACGTAGACACTAAATTCCAAGCAGTCGAAGTCACGGGTAACTGCAAGCCATTAAAAAAACACATACCACAACATGCTTTCCTTTTTCAATAATTTCGTCCTCATGCATTTTCTCCACCACCAGGACACTTCATACAAATAGATCGCACTGACAAGAAAAGTCTAGCACATGAGTCCGAGTGAGAGATGAATATATCACTGTTCACTGTCTTCCACGTCGCGTACCACCGAGGTGTTGGATCAAAATTGGTGGGAACAGGGAGTGTCCGTATTGTAGGTACTACCACAATATATCAGAAGGGTTTCATACAAACGAGCGAAGCAGATGCATGCACATATACAGGGTGAAATTGATATCATTAGCATCCTTTTAAACTAAGAGTCTACCCATCAACCTGAACAACTTTTACTATGCGAGCAAACCGATCGGAGCACTAAATAAATCAGCCGAGTAGGCGTTGTAGTTTAGCATGGAACAGCTGATTTCTTTTTTGCTCCGATCGGTTTGCTCCCATAGTGAAAGTTGTTCAGTTTGATGGGTAGACTCTTAGTTTGAAAGGATGCTAATGATATCAATTTCACCCTGTAGAAGCGCACGTACGCGATCTCGCATTAAGTCAGCCGAACGTAAGAAACCACAGAACATTATACGAGGGGTTAGAAATGCAAAGTAGCGCTTTTGCTTCGGAGACCACTTGTCTTCCCGCTCACGCTGCTACAGCTACTTATGCCCTCTCGCTCGCACTACGCCGCGCGCCTTACGGTGTTATGCATATCATTGCATAACCGTGTGGCACGCGTTCCATGCCTACTTTGCACTTCTATCACCTCTTATAATGTTCTGTGGCCAGCACTTTTTGTGTCCGTACGCGTGCGTCTATGTGTGCACAAGTCTCGCTGTTCGCGTGCATCCGTTCTTCTGGGACCAAATTTTGTGGTAGTACTATTTTCTTATATTGTCACACCACCCAAGAAAGTTACCTTCAAACTGAGCAGCAATTTCCTCAAGAGCCTTGATTCAATAATGTTTGCTAAACTTATCTCAAATAATCTCAGCATACCAGCTTGTACATAAAGATAATGAATTGGCGGATCCCTATGTAATTATTTATTGTTTATTGTAGATAGCGGTTTGCGTTTGTTTGGTAAAGATTTGAGGTGGGTGTGTCGATAGAATACAATTTTACTTAGCAAAAGTGACCCGTAATCTACAACAATTAAATGTAATCGCACTGCAGAAGTTTTGACAGAGATGTGATATATATACATATAATATACGAAGTCCTGTGACGGAGGTTGGTCCTACTGGTACTGGTTGGTTGGACGTTGTGAGGGTGATGGGCTAGAATTGGATTAGAATAGCACAGGGCTGTGTAAATTGACCTCTTAGCGTCCTTATAGACGAGCGACACGTTCTCGACGTGAGTCGCAGAGTGTCAGGCTCTAAGAGGGAGGTTACACGTTCAGTATTTCGTCATACTGGTCCATCAGTCTGGTCAGAATGATGGGAGAATGACGGACTGACGGAATAATGGTCCAGACTGATGGAATGATGGTCCAGACTGATGAAAATTAATTCCGTCATTCCATTGTGAATGATGAAATACTGATGGGAAACTGATGGTGTAACCCACTCATCATTCAACGATTGACCAGACTGATGGACCAGACTGATGAAATACTGAACGTGTAACCGCCCTCTTAGACTTTACGGTCGCCGCGGGTCGCGCGACCCTCTGCGACTCACGGCGACCGCAAAGTATCACTCTTCTGTAAGCGCAACTAACTAACTAAGCCGTATTCTGTCCAAAACCAAATGTTTAACAAGGATAAACCTAAAGTTAATATTTAAACTCACTGATCACACAGTTTAAGGTCTTCACATTGACTCACATCTTCGTTTCGTACAGATAGAAACCTTGTCCTTATTAATTTCACGATAAATAAAGGAATTCAATGTCAAATAACGCTAAAAATTGCATTTAGCACGTTCATGACTGCTGAAAATGTTGTTTAGTTAAGTTAGAGGAGTGCGATTTTTGAATCTCATTCGCTGAGTTCAGCAGTTGAAAATGTCAAAATTACTGTGGAGATACGCATCTTTCTACTGCTGATTTGACTTTCAAAAATCGCACACCTGAAGTATGATTTTGAAAAAGGCAAATCAGCAGTAGAAAGATGCGTATCTCCACAGTAATTTTGACATTTTGAACTACTGAACTCAGCGAATGAGATTCAAAAATCGTACTCCTGCATGTCTAGTATGATTTCTCTACATGCGCGCGACGCGCCTTCGCTGCATACAAAATGACCTGTTCCCGCGCTTTTCGGAGAGCGCAAGCCGCGCTTGCCGCGACTTGTAGTATGGAAAAAAGCAGAGTCGCGCGCGTGTAGAGAAATCATGCTAGACGCTCTGGTGGCATTTTTAAAGTAGAAAGACTATGAAAATAATAGAAACGATGAAAATATCTAGTTAGTAGTAGTAGAATTCTAGTATAATGCTCACGACTAAATTTACCTCAGACATATTCTTGAGGATGATCAGACCATCAAACTAATGTAAATAGTTTTAGAGCTAAATATAAATCGGCTTTATTAAGAAAACAACTTTCTGCTGAAAACTTGAAACATGCTTACTGGAACATGTTGAAGATTATAGACTATTTTAATTAATCCAATCAATCCCAATGATATGAAAATAAAACTATAAAAATAACACACACACACACACACACACACACACACACACACACCCCCCCACACACTCACACACACAAACACACGCAACAAGCACTACTTTGACTTCATTCAGAATACCATGAATCTTAGTTAAACTTTATCTTTTTAAATTTTATGATTTAATTTTATAATTTTGTATGTACCTACCTATGTTAGTTTTAGATGTTTAGAGCAGCTGTTTATTCATCTGCCTTTATTTCCTCATCTCCCACTCAAAAGCTTAGGGAGAAGGGAGGGGCTGAAAATCAGCGCTGCGCGGGTTCAACCCCGTGCCAGCAAAGGCTGAGCCTCGACCTTGTGCCTCAGTCGTGTAATTCTATATTATTTTTTACTTTAGATTGTAAGAAAAACTAAGGCAATAAATGATTTTTTAATTTAATTTAATTTTAATTTAACTAAACAACTTTCTCTATGAGACAAACAACGATATCGAAAAAAAAAAACAGTTGTCCCATATATTTTGTCTAAGGATTGCATTTTTATATGAAACCGTTTTTTTCGCCTTTTTTACCTTGGTCCCATAGAGAAAGTTATTCAGTTTGATGGTCTGATCATCCTCATAAAAACCGTCAGCATATTAAGAAGGACCCGAAGTCGTGAGCATATGCTATGCTTATGCTAAATTCCACTCGGGGTTATTCAGACAGAGAGCGAGAGATTCAAATCTCTTCCAGTTCAATTCCATGAGATGCAATCGTGTGATGGCCAAACTGCCAGCGACTTTACTACACAGACGAAGAAAACTTCCCTCCTACCTAAAGACCTAAACCTTTTCCGTAAAGCAAAATTTGCACCACAAGCCTTGGTGGTCCCGTGGCGAGTTACCTTGCCTGCCGTGCAGGAGGCGATGGTTCGATCCCCGTCCAGGCCGACTCGTACCAATGAGTTGTTCTGAATTTATGTACGATTTGTAACACCACTGGCTTTTCGGTGAAAGAAAACATCGAGAGGAAACCTGCGTGCTTCAATTTCGAGGCATGTATTGTACCCACTGTCCATTACAAGTGGCGACGGGCTCACCCCCCGTCACACTGGACAGAGTTTCGGTACTACTAGTGAAACGTGTATGTTCTGAACTTCAGAATATCTCTGACTACCCCCTCGGGGAATATAGTCGTGAGCATATGCTATGCTATAATTTTAATTGGACTCTATTCCATAGATCATAAGTCACATCACACTGCGCACTAGAACAACCATAAAAGCCATGGGATAAGTACATAGACGCATTGTGCAACAATTGATACCGGAATCATGGAGATCCCACTGCTTTAAACCTAACACCCGTGTTGCAGTTAGTTTGCATAATCGATGATTACAGGAAGTGACTACATTTTATACGTATAGGAATCATGCATACGGATTTCATATAGGGTCCTTCTTAATATGCTGACACTTTTTTAAGAGGATGATCAGACCGTCAAACTGAACAATACTCTATGGCACCTACATCCAAATCGCAAAAAAAATATCAGCTACCCCATACAAAACTGCAAACCTACTCGGGCCAAAATGTATGAGTCAGCAGATTTTATTTTCGCGATTTCGATGTTGGTTCCATAGAGAAAGTTGTTCAGTTTGATGGTCTGATCATCTCCTTAAAAAAGTGTCAGTATATTAGGAGTGTCACCGCTACTTTTATAATTCATAGATATGGATTCCAGTGTTACCTGCTTGTGTTTGTTTGTCAGACAATGGTACCGATTCGGACTGTGCCACGACTTAACTTAACTAAATTTTTCCTGTCACTTTCTAAAATAAGATTAAGAAAAGAGACAGAAAACCAACAGCTGACTTTAGTGCTGTCAAAGTGACGTTACACGCCCAAAATAAGATGCCATCATAATGTACGCCATCTTATTTTAAGCGTTTTTGGGCGTGTAACGTCACTTTGACAGCACTAAAGTCAGCTGTTGGTTTTCTGTATCTTTTCTTAATCTTATTTTAGAAAGCGACAGGAATAAATTTAGTTAAGTTAAGTCGTGGCACAGTCCGAATCGAGGCCACTGTGTGTCTTATATTGTTCTGATAAAATAAACGAGTTATATCTATCTATCTTCATCAATCATAATCGCAATGCTTCCTTTTATCTCGGCAACTTTACTAATTAGGTACAACACAACACTACTCTTTTTACGTCGGTGGTTAAAAATACGACCGACAGCATAGTTGGAATGTGGACTTGAAAATACTGACAATAATAAGGTTGACCTGGTTGGCCACCAACTTGCCTCAATCCACACTTGCCCAATGTTGATCCGTCCGCTCTATTTAATGCAAAAAGTTGGCTTGATACCATTTTTATGCTGCCTCCGTGGTCTAATGGTTAACTGCCTCCGTGGTCTAATGGTTAAGAAAGAGTATTGGCTCTCGACACGGAGGTCGTGGGTTCGATTCCCATGGGGGACACCTAGTGATATGTCACTTTGTGCGTTTTTCCCCAGTTGGTTAGGACATTGCAGGCTGAATCAACTGATTGTCTGAAAAGAAAAATGATTCCGTGCTTCGGATGGCACGCTAAGCCGTTGGTCCCGGCTACTATCTCTGGTGGTAGTAGTCGTTACATAAAAACCACGTCAGAGGCCGTAAGGCGGTCTGAAAAAACTCTGACACCAGGGCTCTGCCCACACGATAAGACCTTTTTTTTTTAATTTAATTTAATTTAAATTGATTTAATTAGTTAGCTTATTCGTATCCAGACTTCCTCACAATCTTGTGAGAGTAGTTGGTGTTACGTACATAATTTAGAAAAAAATAAAAAATATACTGTACTTTTTATGTTACTGTAATTTGAATGATTATCTGTACATTGCCTTCTCTTTATGTGTAGTTAATATGTTTTGTTGTTGTTGACTAGCCAATTCACAAATAGTCAAATCGACAAACAATCCAACAACAACATAAAACTTGTATAACACAATTAGTGCAACAATTAGTTGCAGTTTTCTGCAGTTGCGTGGGATGCGTTATATTTAGCGGTGCATTCTGTGCAATTACTATTTTTAGACTAGGTCTGTAACCTAGACACTAGACGTTAATTAATTAATTCGCATTTCTGAAGAATGTAGGTTTAGAATGTTGAGAAAAACAAATAAACTGGGTTTTCATTTTCATAAGACTGAACACCTACGTAACCGTGTGATTCCCCCGAATTGAAATATTAATCCGAGATCCGACCGTAAAATTATGCACCTATTTCATAGGCGAACGAAATGTGATTCTAGTGTATGTTTATACAGAGGTTAATTTAACGCCGCCAAGTTGCCTAGAAAAATCTTGCCGCAAGTACCTTTTCCATTAAAATATTTGGTATAACTTTTTCCACGTGTCTGTTAGGGAAGTGAATGAGGTGCCATCGGAAGGAGACTGATCAAAAGTATTAGAAAAACTAGGGTTGCCACCTCTCAATCCGCCGCAACTATAGGGTTGCCAGGTTAAAAGAAATCATTTTTGAACCTGGCAACCCTAGAGTTGCGGCAGACTGAGAGGTGGCAACCCTAGTTTTTCCAGTACTTTAGATCAGTCTCCTTCCGATGGCGCCTCATTCACTTCCCTAACAGACACGTGGAAAAAGTTATACCAAAAATTTTTATGGAAAAGGTACTTGCGGCAAGATTTTTCTAGGCAACTTGGCGGCGTTAAATTAACCTCTGTATAAACATACACTAGAATCACATTTCGTTCGCCTATGAAATAGGTGCATAATTTTACGGTCGGATCTCGGGCTATATGAAACTTAATTTATTTGCTATTCATGCAAAAGATTTAAATATGTTATATTCCTACATAAAACTTGGTGCTTCAGACCTTTTTTTTTCGTGTGGTTGCTTACATACATATGTGTGGTGTAAATAGATACACAAATTATACAATTTTGTAGTCTGAAAGATGTAGTGACAAAGATAGAGAAATGTATGTTGAGAATGTTGAGATGGTTTGATTATATGGAGAGAATGGATGAGAGCATATTGACGAGGGGAATTTATAAGGAAAACCAAGTAAGTGGAAATGTTGGAAGGGGACGGCCTAGATGAACATACACTGACCGAATTGGCGACGTGCTTAGAAAGGGCCAGCTCAGATCTACCTGAAACCGAAGAGCATGCATGAAAGGACTAATGAATGTGGAGGAAGCCAGAGGTATGTCAGGATCGTAGCAGGTGAGGTTCCGTTGTCTCTGCCTACCCTAGTGGGAGACAGGCGTGACTATGTATGCAGTGAGTATGTATATTACATTTAGGCCAAAGTTGTTTTTAATGTAATCATAAAATTCAAAAAGGTACTTTCCCCAAACAAAAAACATAAAAAACCCAGGTCAATGCTACTAAAAACAATAAATAAATCACGACAAGGACCTGACTTTAATGTGAAATTGATGCTTACATACATAATATGCTCACGTCATTCATCATCATCATCATTTTCAGCCCGTATCCACCCACTGCAGGGCATAAGCCTCCTCCCTATTTTGCCATTCTTCTCGGTCCCGTGCCAGTCGCATCCAGGTCTTGCCAATACTGTCACGTCATTGTCTCATGGAAATAAGCAGAGACCTGAGACTACCTATTCCTACCTATTTCTGACACTTTCTTTGGCCTCATGATTAGGGCATTGTAATCAGGAAGCTGGATAAGGTATGGTTGGTTTATATTCATGATTAGCTATGCTTTTTCTTATTGCTGTCTCCCGTTTGCAATGGAGGGAAGTCAGATATTCATTTTTTCTACTCCTCCTATCTTCTTTGATTAAATTCATTGCGGGTTCCAAGACAGATTAGAGTCATTCCCCGGGCTCTCTGGACTTCTTCTAGTGTTGTGAATGTTCGCCGGCTTTTGATCCTGGTTTACAGGAGTTACGGCGGTGGGAATGTGTGGTAGGAATCCATGATTGTAATAGTTTTAGGAAAGGAGTAACCAAACTTTTCATTTGCTGCGTTTTGTGCAAAAATTTATTTCATTTCATTTTTTTATTTTATTTTTTATTTTTATTTTTATTTATTTTATTTTATTTTTATTAGCAAAGCCTTGACCGAGTGGTGGCCGAGATCAGGCAAGAGAGGAGTGGATCGTACAGCAGCCAGCTGGAGAGAGTTGGATGAGACAGGAAAGAGAGGCATAATGGGGTGAAGGCTTACTGCAGGCTGCTGTGGGTGGTCGAAAGCTGATGATGATGATGATCCATGATAGTCTTAGCAAATGCTGTGATTTAGCGGCAGTCTCTGGGTTTAACTCCTTAACATTTTTAACAGTTGTTCCTTTAAATTATTAGTATAAGAGATAGACGTACTTTTTGTTATCATCAGCTGCAAAGCTTATTCAGTATTCATAGGGTGAAGAGCATCTCTGTGAAGGGGATGGACCAGGTCTGCCTGCAAAACTCCAGTCGGTTTAGGAGTTACAACCGTTCAAAGGTCACTTATGGTTGCAAAAAATTAATATGCAGGTATTATTGTAATATGCATTGTAGCTATGCGAACAGTACAAAAACTGACATGTTCCGTTCAGTCGCTTTAGGAGATACAGCTCCTAAACCGACTGGAGTTATGCAGGCAGACCTGGTCCAACCCCATCACAGAGATGCTCTTGACCCCATTAATACTGAATCAGCCTTGCGACTGATGATAATGATAACCAAAAGTACGTCTACCTCTTGAAACATAAGAAATCAATCGAAGATAAAATCTCAATCAATAAATTAAATACAAACCAATCCGAAATTAACTAAGACATAATTTAAACGACAGATAATTAATTAAAAACCAAATAAATCTTATTATACAATATCGTAGATCGTAAACAGTTCACTTATACCTTTTTTATCGCAATCCTGCGCGTGCTCACATGATCGTGAGTTCATGACGTCACAGAGTGTCAACGACCTTGCCTTAAAAGCATGTGATGCAGAAAAGCTCTGTAACCCGAGTTTTTGTGACCTTTGGGTTATCCGGTTTTCCTTCGAAGCATTTTAACCGCATTTTAGGGTTCCATAGTCAAAGGAGAAAACCAACCCATAGTTAGTTTCGTTTTATTATTCTATGGGTTTGTTCAATTGATGCATGCCCCACCTCTTTCTGCCTGCTATTATTTTTTTGCCACTCTATGAAATAAAATTTCGCATCAAGACAGATATGATATCTTTTTTTTCCCAATTCCCATACAATCACGTCGTAAAAAATTGTTCAACACACTTGCTCGTAAAGTAGCGTGCTTTTTAAATAACAGTGTAAAATACTAAATCGAAAAATAAAAATCGCTCGCTATTTTTGTTTGAAATTTCTTTTTATTTTATTATTCCTCGCAAGTATGTTCAAAAACGTCGTCGTATGAAACGCGTGAGCTTTGGTCCTTAGAACTTTCAGAAAACGCAAAATTAAATTCCCATACATTTAGTAGTAGGGAAATAACAAAATCACCTTGTTTCCACCCTGTATTTCTTAAATGGTCTAAGAATGAAATGGAACAAATAATCCTTTGGAATTTATAAAGTTATTTCTATCTCGAAATAATTGCACTCAAAGTATAAATAAGGCGTCCCTGCGTTATGCAATGGCTACGGAACCCTATTTTATTTAATACAATAGTGTTGACTGACGGTGATATCCAGTTCGATCTTGTAATTATATACAAACAGAGAGCTATAATAATAAACGACTAATCAAAACAATCATTTATCAATTAGAGATATTCAAAGAGGCCAGAAAACAGACTGAAATACAATCATCATCAGCCTATATAAGTCCCGCAGCAGGGCACAGGCCTACCCTCAAGGAGGTAAGGCATCAATCCACCACGCGTGCACAATGCAAAAATTGAAAATAAATGAATGAATGAAAAAGAAAAAAAAATTAAACTGATGTAATTTTTTAATGATTGATTGATTTTTAAATTAATTGAATTGAATGCGGATTAGTGGACTACACGCATGCATCTTTCTTCAGCATATGCATGTTTCCTCACGATGTTTTTCTGCACCCTTTGAGAGCATTCGGTATTACACGTACATTCATAGAATATGTAACATAATATTCATAAATTTCATAATATTGGATATGATGAAAAAAATTAAGTTTTTTATTTTTTCTCTATCATAAAAAGCGATAATACACAAGCGTCAAACTTGGTGTGATTACAGTGCAAACTCTACAGTATAATAATAATAAAAACTGGCCCAAGTGTAAGTCAGTATCGCGCAAAGGGTCCCAGAAAATACGAAATTTTTTGGTAAATTAATATATTATTATATTACGGAACCCTCGTTGCGCGAGTAGTTTATGTACGCATGTCATGTATGTGTAAAAGCCTATGCTATGGTAATATTTTCAACTTCTAGCCTCTATATCTCCGTCCGGACTGAGTTTAGGGATATACATGTTAATAAGTTTTGTTTGTTACTTTATTCTGAAATAAAATATTCAAGTTTGGTTGCTGGCCGCGCCAAAAACAACGGCGAAAAATAAGGCGCCAACCTTACATACAAAACCCGCATTGTCTTTTGCGTATTAGGGTGCCTGTCCATTGAAGCTGTGCGAGCTGTGTAGCTGTGTTTTTTTAACCAATCAGGAGCTCGGGCGAAGCGCGGCCGATCACGCCCGAGCTCCTGATTGGTTAAAAAAACACAGCTACACAGCTCGCACAGCTTCAATGGACAGGCAGCTTTATGCTCTGGAGGACTTTTAATCACAAAAAAGAGCGCTCTCAGCCGATCTGTTAAAAACCTACACAAATATATAATTGCACCAAGGTTTTCCCTCAAAAGACAACAAAGGCGATAATTTACTATAATAATTTACATGTTGTTGTATACTAACGACTGTAGATAATAAATAGAGAAGTCACGATCGATTGGTTCACTGTGTGCCCTCTGCCGATGCCGGTGTAATAAGCGTGATGGTATAGAATCTATAATTAATAATCCTAGCGAGCTAATAATCTGTACTAAATTATTGATATAAATTAAACCACATACTCCACCCATCAACCTGAACAACTTTTACTCTGGGAGCAAACCGATCGGAGCAAAAAAATAACAGCTGTTGCATACATTTGAGTCGAGTACCTAGGTATTGGAGTTTAGTATGGGACAGCAGATTTTTTTTTTGTCCGGTCGGTTTGCTCCCATAGTAAAAGTTGTTCAGATTGATGGGTAAAGTTTAATGATACTTTTCCTTACACCTTGTATAATGGGTCCTAAAGACCATTTTTTTTGTCCGTTTGTTTGTGCACGCATAACTTAAAAGCTCCTAAACCGATGTGGATGGGGTTTTCATAGAAGCATAGGACTTGGTTTGGATTAACATTTGGGCTTTGTTTCATCGCAATCGGTCCACGAAATCAAAAGTTATGAGTATTTAAAGTCAGTGATCTACGCATACTGAGTCGCGGGCGCCGCGCCGGGGGGCCGCTACGCTGGGCGTTAATAAAATAATTATAAAAACAAACTAAGATTCTAGACCGAGGAACGGGAAAATGTAGTTGAAACTTCCCCTTCAACTACATTAGGCACGAGCGGTTGCGCAAGCGCAGATAAAAAGGAAAATCAGTTGAAATAATTGACAACAACAACTAAATCGATAAAGTATGAACGAGTGCAAATTAACCTGTCATTTGCGGTTGTATAACATAATAAACTGCGGTTTAGAATGTTAACTTTGTTACCAGTGCCAGTTCGTGGTTAAATCTATGCGTTCACTGCAATGAAATAAAACTAACATTATAATAAAATTTTCAAGAGGTTTCAGATAATAAAACTGAACAACTTTTATACAATGAGTGTAAACGTAAAATTTGAAAATTATCAGCTATTCCGCTCGATTTTTGTCGTTTGCTCGGGGGTTTTTGCCAAGTTGTTTACCGGCATTATACAGGGTGTGAGGGGAAACTGTTGCATTACTTTAAGGGGTGATTGTACCAACGATATTGAACGCCTTTCCCTAAGAAACCCATAGGAAATTGGCAAAATAAATTGTACACTTTCCATACTAAATGCAATCAGCTGATTGAACGTTTGTATGAAAAGTCGAATTTTTTTTTGCGAATTACCTATTGGTTTCTTAGGGAAAGATGTTCAGTATCATGGGTACAATCACCCCTTAAGCCAGGCCACACAGAGGCGGTTTTGCGGGAAAGCGGGCCGGAGGCGGACCTGCGCCCGCGGACCGGCGGCGCATGGCAGCTCGATAAACGTTATATCGCGCCTGCTAACTCGTTCGTTCGCGCGCAAAAAGAAAGAGAGCTAGGGCGCGATAGCGCTTTATCGCGCCGTCATGCCGCGGGCGGGCGCGCGAATATCTCCGGACCCGCTCGGTAATCTGTGTGTTTTGTTGTGTAAGGTGTGGTATGGTGGTAATGTTAGAGTTTGTATGTACCCTACCACACAGAAATACGCGCGGGTCCGGAGATATTCGGTTCCCGCAGGTCCGCTTCCGGCCCGCTGTCCCGCAAAACCGCCTCTGTGTGGCCTGGCCTTTAAAGTAATGCAACTGTTTACCCTAACACCCTGTATAGGTACAATAGGCTTAAATAAGCAAGCAACCAATAAATGAATATGAATATGAATATGCTTTAAATCTTTCTCATACTGTGTGACTCAAGGCTGCATGCCCTAACCTACTTCTGTACAAAGATTCCACGACATAATACAGCGGGTAATTGTGAAATTTACCTCATCAGACGCTATATCCGTCGGGATACCTATCCAGTGACGTCACAATTGTATGATTGCTGATATTGAGCCGAGGAGGTGTTGCTGAATGCAACCAAATACTTCCCGTTCTGAATGTCTCTGGCCTTAATGATTCTGTTTAGGTTTGCTAGTATTACTTACTTCTTAAGAGGCTCCCCATAGGTAAACGCTCGGGCCATATTTTACTGGTTTTTAGAAGCTATCTTCTCGTTATTTGAAAGACATACAAATAATTGAAAAGTGTAGTAATATTCTTCAATATCTCGGCTTTATTTGCTATAGATCATATTTCTTATTTTTCTATAAAATACATATGAAACCTGTGTTCAAAGGAAAGCCTAAATATTGGAAAAATCTGTATTATGTGCATCTACTTTTTAAGTTGAAGTCACATTTACTTGAGACACACGCCTTTGTGTATACAATATTAAGATCTAAAATTGCTATATAGCAAATTTTTTTTAAGACCAATACTTAATGAGTTAATTAGATAATTGTTAAATTTGGGATGATAAAATTGGGATGAATGATTTTAGAATGTGATTTCCTTGGATTAGAAGGCTCCACTGTGACATAATAAAGGACACGCTAGTCAAAAATAGGTATACCTACTAAAATGACGTAGTTTAGTAGATGTGAGGTAGCTCTGAAAGAGTCAAGGTCGTTCGGTCGGGGAAACCCCTTAAGACTGTGAAACTAGCAGTCTCCATACAAAAAGCAAAAACGTTTTTGCCCCGTGCTTAGCTACTTCCTCTTATCGTGTGTGCAGCAAGCCCTGGTGTCTTGTGTAAGAGTTTTTTCAGACCGCCTTACGGCCTGTGACGTGGTTTTTATGTAACGTCTACTACCACCTGAGATAGTCGCCGGGACCAACGGCTTAACGTGCCATCCGAAGCACGAAATCATCTTTCTTTTCAGACAATCAGGTGATTCAATGCCTGCAATGTCCTAACAAATTGGGGGAAAACACACAAAGTGACATCACTGGGTGTCCCCAGTGGAAATCGAACCCACGACCTCCGTGACAAGAGCCCAATGCTCTTAACCATTAGACTACGGAGATAGCTTCACTACGAAATTCCCATACAAACGTATCTGAAGATAGTGAAAGGCATGGAGTGGCCATTCTGTATAGGTACAGGGTGTAACAAAACACCCTAGTAATACCTCCTTAAGGGGATGCTTCAGACGATCAAACTGAACAACTTTCACTATGGAGCCAACTTCGAAATCGCGAAAAAAATCCGCTGTCCCATACATTTGAATCGAGACAGTACTGCAGTTTTGTATGAAACAGCTGTTTTTTTTTGCGAGGCCCCATAGTGAAAGTTTTTTAGTTTAATGGTCTGAAGCACCCCTTTAAGTATTACTAGGGTGTTTTGTCACACCCTGTATAGAAGAACCCCCTGCATAACCCCCCTTGTCACGTTGCCCCTGAACATATATAGTCGTGAGCATATAGGGTCCTTCTTAATATGCTGACACTTTTTTAAGGGGATGATCAGACCGTCAAACTGAACATTTTTCGCTATGAGACCAACATCGAAATCGCGAAAAAAAAATCTGCTCCTCCATACAAAACTGCAAACTTACTCGAGCCAAATGTATGGGACAGCTGATTTTTTTTTTGCGATTTCGTTGTTGGTCTCATAGAGAAAGTTGTTCAGTTTGACGGTCTGATCATCCCCTTAAAAAAGTGTCAGCATATTAAAAAGGACCCTTTATGCTTATGTTTATGCTGTATAGAAGAAGAACGCAATAAAAATGACATAAACGAATCCTTCCTTCACCATAACTCTAACAACAGGAACAAGGATAAATTCCGTCTGTCCGTCCGTCGGTCTGTCAACACAGAACTTGACAATGAACGGTGCTACATTACGTTCGTATTATCACGCGATGCCATCTAGAGGTTAGCGTTTTGTCACTGGATATTATCCCTTATGTCAAGACTGTCATACACATTTTTCTGCTGGGCTTAGGGTTGCCAGGCGTCCGGCTTTAGCCGGACATGACATGTTTGGCTTTTTACGGTGCGATGTAATGATGGACTCTTGATCTCGGGCTAGTGGACTGTTTGTAGAAAGGAAACAGTTGGATCTTCTGTTATATGGTTTTTAATTACGACAGACACACACAATAGCAGTCGGTGAGGCGAGGGTTGAAGAGAGAGAGAGAGTGAAGGGGCGGAGCCCTTGACATTGACATTTGACACTGACAGATCAGATCAGGTGTTTACATATATACAAATTTAATGTTGAATTGCCAACAATTGTGGCTTATTGTCATTGATATTGTGGAAACTAATATCTAACTAGATTCGTATGCAATCACGCAGCGAGAGCGACGTTGGCAAATCTATGTTCGGCCTTGCGAAACTCACCTGGCAACCCTAGCTGTGCCATAATAGGTTCATGGTCAGTTCAAGGATCCTGTAGGACTACGACAAGCATAGGTACGAGCTTCAATACTGTATCATTCTCATCATCAGCCTCTGGTACCACTGCAGGGGCGCAGGCTTCTCTCAAGGTGGTGTTCAATTCAATTCAATTCATTTCCGACGACAATTATTGAATTTTTTTGAAGGTGTAACATTACTGATTATAATTATACATGGTGAAATTCATATCATTAGCATCCTTTTAAACTAAGAGTCTACCCATCAAACTGAAAAACTTTCACTATGGGAGCAAAACGATCGGAACAAAAAAAAATCTGCTCTTCCATACTAAACTGCATCGCCTACTCTACTCAAATGTAAGCAACAGCTGTTTTTTTTTGCTCCGATTGGTTTCTTTGCTCCCATAGTAAAAGTTTTTCAGTTTGATGGGTAGACTTTTAGTTTAAAAGGATGCCAATGATATCATTTTCACCCTGTAGATACATCCGAAATTATTAGAATACATGCATTAGCACCCTGTATCATAATTCATAACAGGTGTTCAAAATACAAATTATTTATTGAACCAACGTGTGATACATCGTAGTAAGATAGGTCTTAATCAGAGTAAAGGACGAGTCTACGTAGATCTAGATACCATCTGACCCTAGCCACATGTTAGCTTTGCCAAGATTTTGATCTACGTTCAAGATATTCCAATAGTAGGTAGTGAAGGGCGGATCAAATTAATTTGTATTCTGTTCCATGCGTATAAATACTGATGCTCACTGACACGTATCGTATACCACAGTTGTCCAGTTCAAGACACCCCCCCCCCCCTTTCCTTGTCCACTTGTCCATGTTTAATTTACCGATGTAACCATGATGTAACCAAGATGTAACCGATGCAGTTGACAAATATATCGAGCGAAATTATGTTGACCAATCAGGATATGCCACGTTCACGCGCCTAAAATCCCTTTCCGCTATTTGCTAATAGTTGCCGGTGGCTTTGCGCCTACTTGACTTAGAGCGAGAAAGAGAAAGATTTTTAGTGTTTTAAAAGAGCTACAAGCTCGTATAGGTAGTTAGGTACAAGCGAAAAAAAAACAGATGTCCCATTCATTTGAGTAGAGGAGCCATTGACGTTTTCTATGGAACACTAATTTTATTTTTATAAAATGTTGCTCCTATAGTGAAAGTTGTTTAGTTTTAGGTGTTTTTTTTTGTACCTCGAGCACCCGCTAAAGTATGTAACGTATATGCTTACACCCTGTATTATTTTAATCAACAACATTGCAAATAACAAAACCAACGTAACACATCCATCACAATACTCCGTCGCAAACAATTTAGTAAAATATGCCATTTAACTAAACGACCGGACATTTGAGTAAACGACAGATTTATTTTATGTAATGCCCATGATTTTGCTAGACAATTTTTAACACGTGAGTGTAATATTGTTAGTTTGAAAATGATTTTTTTCATTTCATTTGCTATTGTCAAGATATTATGATTATGACTGATTGTTTCAACTTCGCCAGCAAATCAAACGTGTTGTTCAGCTATAATTTTAGCTCCGCTATAAAATACACATGGTCAAACCCTTTATTTAGTACAGCTAAATTGTTTTATAACTTAAACATTTAATTTAAAAAAATCTTTAGTTTAGATCTTTATTTCTCATCAAATAAATAAAATTAATGACATGGATATTGCGGTAATAATTGCATTATTGTTCTTTTCTACTGGTACTTATTTTATTTTTAAAGCTAGGCTATGACGCTATGAGCGAGGAAAAAATCACCAATATTAGAATTGCTTTAATTTCCTCATAAACTGATGCGATCGAGGGAGTGACTGGTGGATTTTTTGGTGGTAACCTAAGGCTGCACCGAGGCTAATATTGTTCTGCCCCCAGTCGTATTTTTTTGAATTTCCTAACAATTAAACAATATTACCAAAAACAAGAATGTCACATTGTAGTCATTGCTGATTTTCAATTTATCGAGTCGCTGCGGATTTGTTTTTATAATGATTGTAATTATTATATTTAAAAGCGCCAAAAGTGTACTGTTGGAAATGTTATTTGTTTAGAAATAAAAAAAAAAGTGCGATTGAGAGCAGCACAATAGGCTCGGTAGGCTCTTAAGCAGACTAATGTTCTTATGGGCCGGATCAATTCATAATTTAAAGTGATAAATACGAATTTTATTACTTAACTGCCACACGCCTAGAGTAGGTAACAAATAACACATTACTCATCAATGGACAGCTAGAACACGTACCTATTTAGATCAAGTTCACTTGAAGGTGCTCCGATATCTTACTTTACATGACAATATGACCAACGCACGTTATTACTGCATACGAGTTCTTATTGAAAGGTAAATAAGTCAGTAAGGTACTCTAAGTCACGACTTAGTTACTGACTTACTTCGACACACTCTCGACACTTCATACAAACGGGTGCACACCGGGTGCTTTTGCTCCTTGGAAATGGATATCAAAAATCGGGAGATTACAGGTTTCCTCCCCTGAACGGCATTTACTCCTATCATTTACGACATTTTTGAAGGATGAAGAAAATAAATGGCTAGGGGTCAACACAAAAGATCCCATTGGGAAGTGTTGCTAGCCCCCTCAATAAGATAGGAAGGGTGCTTTTCCACTAAAGCTGAGGTACCTAAGTGAGGTAAAATCCATCAATAGAATTGCTTCATTTTCTTAGCCTCGCACAGGTCAGCTCGGGTGGAAAAGGGCTTAGAAGAGCGAGATTTTTACATTACAATGCGAGAGATGGATGCGTGCGAGGTGTTCAGGGTCCTTCTTAATATGCTGACGGTTTTTTAAAGAGATGATCAGTCCATCAAATGGAACACCTTTCTCTATGGGACCAATATCGAAATGTCGAAAAAATATGTACGGTTCCTTACAAAACTATGAACATAGTCAACACAAATGCATTGGACAGCAGATTTTATATTGATATTGATCTCATAGAAAAAGTTGTTCAGTTTGGTCTGATCATCCTCTTAGAAAACCCTCAGCATACAAAATTAGCTGAAACTATTTTAATGGGATGATCAGACCATCAAACTGAACAACATAGCTGCATCCTAGCACGGCTTTGGTCACATAGGTTCACAGGTCTCTCTGGTGGAAAAGCACCCTTATACCGCAGAGTACATATAATTCTGTTCAGGTTCTCTACTAAGGATGGCGGGCCTCTCCCGGTGAGGGTACGGGAACTGGAGAGCAGCTCTACAGACTTCAAGGCCTTCAAGCTTCGGGTCCCAGTCGCTCACCTGAAGACGTTCCTGCTCCCTGAAGTATGGCCTACCGGACGTACGTGTTTAGACGCTTTAGGGAAGCGAGGACAATAATCCCCAGGGAGTGTTAAGTGTTTAATTATTAAGTTATATTTTTATGTATTTTAGGTTAAGATATTTGTAATATGGGCCCGTGATAATTTTATATTGAACTGTTGCCTGAATCAAATAAATAAAATAAAAAATAATTACTACATACATAGAGTGCCCAAAAGCATCTAAATCTCTTCTTCACGATGACAAGTAAAACTCTTTATGCCAACGATTCGATAGAAGAATTATTAACACTGTTTACAGAACACTTATCTCAATGATGAGAAAATAATTAAACATTTGAACCGTTATCATTATCACGGTCATGTGATCGATTGAGAAATATGTATTCAAATTATACATACATAACTTTTGATTGTTTGGGTTCATTATCTGCTAAACAAACTAATAGTTAGGGAGGCGAATAGGGGAATTTTCGGTAATACTCGAGCGTGGCAGTTTAAGATATGAGAGATACCTTAGACCTAATAGAACAACCTTGTAAAGTATTTAGCTCTATATGTAGTGACGCGCGCCTAGGATAGACGATCAGATTAGTAAAAAAAAATCGATAGTCTGAAATACTCGAGCGCGTCAGATTAAGATATTGGGGGTTGATTTTAGTGTTTTAAGACTAAATTTAACTAATCTGACGATAAGTCCTTGACGCCGCCGAGTTATAGGGTCGCGAACTTGTAAAAAAAAAACGTTAATCCGGCATTCTCGAGCGCGATTTTTTTTGTTTTTAATTTGAAGAATATAATCTAAAACTTACTAAAAATACAAAATCTGCCGGTTTCCGCATGACCGGAAGTGTGGAGGAGCCATTTCGTCTTCCGAACAACGCGTTGCGGCATATAAGTCGCGAACGATACATTTTACAAAAAAAAAGGTTAAATAAACAAAAATAGTACATTACTGCAGCGGCCAGCAACAGAGGCATTGATGGACGAACGTGTAAATGTGGGCCGAGGCGAAGCCGAGGCACACATACGTAAGTCCATCAATGCCTAGTTGTGGCCAAGGCTTGTATAGTACTTTTCTCAAACAATGCGCGGAAATTAAAACACTAAATTTTCTCAAAAAATTCGCGGAAATTAAAACTCTTCAAAATCAATGACGAACAACGAACAACATTTGTTTTTTTTTTTTCAATAAACAGCTTTCTATTTGCAAGTCAGTTCGAAATTTAAATAAAACCTTTGATGAGTTACCTCCTTGGTTGCCATGTTTCGGAGAAAAAGATCGTTCCATTTTTAAATTACACGACAGATATGAGTTTAGTATGTAATTTATTTGGCCGCTAAACACGACAGATATGGATTTTCATACAAACATTGCCGGCCGCTGCGCGCAAGTTTTTGGCCAGTACAGCAATTTCGATTTATCTCGAAGAAGGTTGTCAAAATAATGCTCACATTTCCAAGCATGTTTGAGAAAAGGTAATTTTATTTTACACAAAAAAGGTCTCTTTACATTTTTGTCCAAAGTTAAGGGAAAAAAGAAACCAAAAAACCTTTTTCGGTCAGATTAAGAGAACCCACCAACATTTTTGTCAGATTAAAAAAATATGCTTTCAGGATACCGAGATAAACCTCCCCTATGAAAATCTGACGCGCTCGAGTATTTCAAAAAAACTTTTTTTTTTGCATTTTCAAAAATTCTTCGTAACTTATCGTCACGCCGAAATCGTCAGTTTTTTTAAAGGGAGCTTCCTTGGGGCCTACTTAACACCCCTTCCGAAAATCTGACGCGCTCGAGTAAATTTTTTTTTTTTTGCATTTTTGACTACTTTATATGCCTACCCCCACCACGCAAACCGGCAGATTAGTATACCGTTGTTATCAGAGGCACTTGGAGCATACGTAGTATGAATATCTGACGTGCTCGAGAATGCCCAAGTAACTGTTTTTTTTTACGTTTTTGAAAAACCGTACACGCCAAACCCACCGCTAAAATGGTTTTTACCATACGAGCTTTTCTTTTCGAAATTATTTTATCTTTCGATTTTGATAGGTCTCGACGGCGCCGTTGAATTACGCCATTTAGCTACCTCGCCTCCCTAACTATAAGACTGTGTAAATAAAATAGTTATAGATCAATTATCATTGCCCAATTAGACTACACCGACTGTATATAACAGCACAGAATAATTATCCTTATGACAACAGATTTCTGCCCACTCCTTTTTCTTCCCGGGCGCCGTAGACGCCCCGGAAGCCGCACATCCCACTGTATTTTTTTTCCCACTGTAATTGATTTAGAAACTACAGAGTGAAATTGATATCATTAGCATCCTTTTAAACTAAGAGTCTACCCATCAAACTGAACAACTTTTACTATGGGAGCAAACCGATCGGAGCAACTAAAAAGTCAGCTGTTGCATACATTTGAGTCGAGTAGGCACTGATGGAAAAGCTGATTTTTTAGTTGCTCCGATCGGTTTGCTCCCATAGTAAAAGTTGTTCAGTTTGATGGGTAGACTCTTCGTTTAAAAGGATGCTCCAATTTTATTATCAATTTATTATGTCAACTTTTATTATATTAAAATAATTGGATAATAAAATGATACTTTAGAATTAGATGTATTTCACTGTATACAGGGTGTCCCAGAAGTTGAGTTCTAAAATGGACGAGGGGGTGGTGGAGATCATTTCCAACATTTTTAGTCCCATACACATAGGTCCGAAAATGAACGGTTCAAAAGTTACACAGAATTTTCAACTTTTTGAGAAAAAGTCGACTTGTCACTACAAAAATGCTAATTTAAAAAAAACTATGAAACATTTCCGACTTTTTATTTTAATTTCATGTTCCTTTGTAACGAGACCATTTTCAATAAAATCAGCATCGTGTATGACAAGCAGGAGACGATTTTGTGACAGACTATCGTTTTCTAGAAAACAATTGCCTGACTTCAGAAGCTTGCTGTGGAAAAATGTATATAACCTGAATTTTGTCTGAAGGTCTGATCGTCACGGGCTCTTGTTACACTACGCCATAATTTTGATGATTTCACTATTTAGCACATTATAATGTTCAAGCAGCGAAAAGCATCACATGATTAAACCTGGGACGCGCTAATCAATAATTAGTGATAAATTAAGTGGCTCGCCTAATTAGCGTACGTTAACCGTTGTTCAAACATGCGCGTGCTTCGTTTGCGCTTGCAAGGTTATCCATTTTACATAAGTCCCGTGAATCATGCTATTTTCACGCTTATCGTGAAGAAATAAGAGATCTTTGATAGGATAATAGTTAAAGTTCTCATGCGTTAGTAGCAAAAAACGTTCAATTTTCTTTTATTAATTTCTTCCCAAGGTTGTCCATTTTACGTAAAGGAGCAAATTGGTAGCCGACCGCATGAAGCGTGCGGTCGCGACGTGTCGCCGCGACACGTCGCTGCGGTCATGAATTCGAACCCGACCGCACGCCGCAGCTGCACGCCGCAGCTACAGACAGTATCGCCAACTTAGGGTATTTTTTGGGGTAATAATTTTCAGTAGGGTTTTAAGATTTAGGATGGTGGTGGTGGTGTTTTATTTTCTTTGGCGAAGCGACGAAATAAAGGCCGAGCACTTTCGAATAAGTAAGGTTTAATCATGTTAGGTATCACGTTAGAGACATCCCACCAGTCTCATTATAGCTCTCTAATAAAGGGTGAATAGAAAAGATTTTCGTAAAAACGAATAGAAAAGATTTTCGTAAAAACATGTTTTCTTTATTAGTTTCCCAAAATTATCATACTCGTATTTATATATCTAGTAATATTTGAACACTGTTTTACCAAATACCAAACGCCAGTATGATGTATTGTTAAAATTTAACGGAAAATGTAGTTGAAAATAGTGATTTCATTAAATTAAATATTATATTGTGGAATTTGTGTGAATTATCGTGTTATACCCGACTTTAATTTTCTACCGCATGCCACTCCAAAATATCGTGAATCTAGGATAATTATCGCATGCTGGCAGCACTCGGCGACACTGGACACCGCAGTGTAGTCGAGCAGCGTGTCGCCGGCTGCGCAGGGTATTTCATTGAAATACATACAAATCAGTAGTGTCGTCGCGACATGCTGCTGCGGCGTGCGGCGTGCGGTCGGCTGTCAACCGCCACCTTAAGGGGCGTCCGCCCGGTTTTGAGTAACTTTGTAACCATTTTATACATTAACTATGGCACTTTTTAAGCAGAAAACAAAACTGAACAATCTACAGGATATGAGAAATGATGTGGTTTTTCTCGAAATCTATGTTAATTAATAAAACTGAAGAAACACGACTCCAAAGTCACCTCTTTTTTTCCAGTTGTAACCGTTTTACTCTTACATTGTTGATCAGAAGAATATGAAAATTTACAATATTCTTCACAATACAATATAAAATGATGTGGTTTTCTTATTTTTTGAAAATTCTTATAAAATCATACAAGTTTTCAAAGAAAACGGAAAATTCTGACCGGAGCCGCGCAATTGAAGCGGGATGGCTAATTACAAAAGTTTGCTTGTAAGAACGAGAGCCTTGCAGATGGGAGGAGTAGCCTTAAGTCTCGTACTTCGCGCGCGGCGCAACACTAGTGTGACGGTCAAGAAAAAAAAATCCTGCTCGTCACACTGGTGTGGCAGAGCAGTGTGACAGTCAGTCAGTCGAGCATAAAGCGCGTTATGTTCACACTTATCGTGAAGAAAGAGTTCGTTGATAGGATAATAGTTAAAGATCTCATATTTTATTTTAGCAGCAATTTTTTTTGTAATTTCTTCCTAAGGACTATGAGGTGACTAATACAGGGTGTACCAAAACAACCTTGTAATACTTAAGGGGGTGCTTCAGACCATCAAACTGAACAACTTCAAAAAATCAAAACAAAAAATCTGCTGTTTCATATTCATACTAAACTGCAGTACCAGCAGTACCGACTCGACTCAAATGTATGGGACAGATGATTTTTTTTTCGATTTCGAACTTGTTCAGTTTTGATGGTCTGAAGCACAACAGTAGGTAGGTATCTATAAAAATTGAATCATGGTTGGTTATGACATAATATAAAATATTTGTTGTTTTCAAAATCATTTCGTGTTGACGTCAAAAGTATGAGAAATTTTTATGTTACGTATTATGGGCAATAATTTGAATAAAACAATAAACAGCATTTTCCTGTTTACAAAAAGTCATTAGGTTTTTTGCAAATCTTACAACAACAGCGTTAAAATAATGACGAAGGTATTTGCAATATTCTGTTGTACAGTCAGCCACAAACAGATGTACATATACAGTTTTGTTCTATATCTACGTAGTAATAAAGTGTATACATCTTTTTGAGGGTAGCTGTACCTATACATTGGAATCGATTCGGACTGTGCCACGACTTAACTTAACTAAATTTATTCCTGTCACTTTCTAAAATAAGATTAAGAAAAGAGACAGAAAACCAACAGCTGACTTTAGTGCTGTCAAAGTGACGTTACACGCCCAAAATAAGATGCCATCATAATGTACGCCATCTTATTTAAAGCGTTTTTGGGCGTGTAACGTCACTTTGACAGCACTAAAGTCAGCTTTTGGTTTTTTGTCTCTTTTCTTAATCTTATTTTAGAAAGTGACAGGAATAAAGTTAAGTTAAGTCGTGGATCAGTCCGAATCGGGGCCATTGTATACTATACTTGGTTACATCGATGGATGGAATATCACGTAGGGTAGATATTAAACGGGGTGAAACGTAACGAGGGCCCTCCCTTCAAGGGTGCATTCAGACAATGAAACAAAACAACAGAAAAAAAAATGTTGGACCTCCCATACAAAAGTGCGGATCAGCCGATCTATTTTCTGTGGGAGGTCCAAATTTTCTTTTCGTTTTTCGACCCATGTTCCTTAGGGAAAGTTGTTTGGTTTCATTGTCTGAACGCACCCTTCAAGGGTTAGTCCCTCGTTACGTTTCACCCCGTAATAGGGTCCTTATTAATATGCTGATACTTTTTTAAGGGGATGATCAGACCATCAAACTGAACAACTTTCTCTATGGCACCAACATCGAAATCGCGAAACTTACTCGAGCCAAATGTATAGGACAGCAGATTTTTTTCGCGATTTCAGTGTTGGTCCCTCAAAGAAAGTTGTTCAGTTTGATGGTCTGATCATCCCCTTAAAAAAGTATCAGCATATTAAGAAGGATCCTGTATTTATACAGGATGTAAAAAAGACCCGAGTAATATTAAATCGTGGGTCCCTCACGACCCTAGTATTATGTATATTTTTTTTTAGACTATCAAATTGAACCACTTTCTCTATGGAGTCAACATATAAAAAATCTCCTAATCACATCAAAGTCCAATGTATGGAAGACCACACCACACTACACATTTACGTTGTTTACTAATTACGAAAGATTGACTTCCACTTGGCCAGTTTTTTTACCAAAATGCAGATACTGAGTACGAATTACATACATTTTAAATTATCATTGCAATGATGCGCTTAAATTGCGATTAGGATACATCATTTGTGGTTTTTGTGAAGAAAGATATTATCATAAACATTATATGAACGCCATTTAAAAGGGATCGGTCCTTTACCCTTATTTGAAACCCAAATTTTTGGCATATATTGTTAAAAGAGATCAATGACCTGACTAAAGATTTATCACTTTTTAATGTTGATAAGTCTTCAGATGATGCGAATAAATACCGGCAGCTCAATAGGCAGATTTCAAAGTCCGTGACTTGCGACCTGCGTCGGTTTAACACCGAGCGTATTAAGGAGGCTATAGAGCGGAACAAAGGCTCCAAAGTTTTCGCAAGGGATCTGTCTATTGGGCAAAGCCAGCTATCAAAGCTGAAGACTGAGGATGGCAGAATCGTATCGTCCAAGCCTGAGCTTCTGAGAGAGGTTGAGAAGTTCTATGGACAGTTATACACGTCAACACGAAGACCCGCTACAGATCTGGCTAACGACCCAAGAGCTAGATTGACCCGGCACTACACAGAAGATATTCCGGACGTCAGCCTGTACGAGATTAGTATGGCTCTCAAACAGCTAAAGAACAACAAGGCGCCGGGTGATGATGGGATTACGGCCGAGCTTCTGAAGGCGGGTGGAAAACCGGTCCTGAAGGCCCTTCAGAAGCTGTTCGATTCCGTCATACTCGAGGGCAAAACGCCGCAGGCATGGAACAGAAGTCTGGTGGTGCTCTTCTTCAAAAAGGGCGATAATGCCCTGTTGAAGAACTATAGGCCCATTTCCCTTCTTAGCCATGTCTACAAGCTGTTTTCGAGAGTCATTACGAACCGTCTCGCGCGCAGGTTTGACGATTTCCAGCCTCCCGAACAGGCCGGTTTCCGAAAGGGCTTTAGCACTGTGGACCACATACATACGCTTCGGCAAGTTATACAGAAGACTGAAGAGTATAACCTGCCCCTTTGCTTGGCGTACGTGGACTACGAGAAAGCCTTTGATTCGATCGAGACTTGGGCTGTACTGCAGTCTCTTCAGCGTTGCCAAGTAGACTACCGGTACATCGAAGTGCTGAAATGCTTGTACAAAAACGCCACTATGTCAGTCCGACTACAGGACCAGAACTCGAAACCTATCCTACTGCAGCGAGGCGTGAGGCAGGGAGACGTTATATCTCCGAAACTGTTCACCGCTGCACTGGAAGATGTTTTCAAGTTTCTGGACTGGAAAGGGCTAGGCATCAACATAAACGGCGAGTACATCAGTCACCTTCGGTTTGCCGATGATATAGTCATCATGGCGGAGACTATGGAGGAGCTCAGTCAAATGCTCGATGATCTCAGCAGAGCCTCCGAACGAGTTGGTCTGAAAATGAACATGGACAAGACGAAGATCATGTCAAATGACCATGTTGTACCCACTCCTGTAATGATCGGAAACTCTGCGCTCGAAGTTGTTGACCATTATGTTTACCTGGGACAAACTATTCAGTTAGGTAAGTCCAACTTCGAGAAAGAGATCAACCGTCGAATCCAACTCGGCTGGGCAGCGTTCGGGAAGCTACGTAGTATCTTCACGTCCCAAATACCGCAGTGTCTTAAAACGAAAGTCTTCGATCAGTGTGTGTTGCCAGTGATGACATATGGAACAGAGACGTGGTCGTTCACTCAAGGCCTCATAAAAAGGCTGAAAGTCACCCAAAGGGCAATGGAGAGGGCTATGCTCGGAGTTTCCCTGCGAGATCGAATCAGAAATGAAGAGATCCGCAGAAGAACCAGGGTAACTGACATAGCCCAAAGAGTTGCTAAACTTAAGTGGCAGTGGGCGGGGCACATTGCTCGCAGAACCGATGGCCGGTGGGGCCGAAAAGTTCTCGAGTGGCGACCGCGTACCGGAAAGCGCAGCGTGGGTAGGCCCCTCACACGGTGGACCGACGACCTGGTGAAGGTGGCGGGAAAACGTTGGATGAGGGCAGCGCAGGACCGGTCGTTATGGCGATCCTTGGGGGAGGCCTATGTCCAGCAGTGGACGTCCATCGGCTGAGATGATGATGATGATGATGAATGTTGATAACTCAATTATAATTTGGATATACAGAAAGAAAAACAAGTAAGTACAAATGAGGTGGTTTTCGCAATCTTCAAGACGTTTGCCTTCCAGTAGGATACAACTGGGAGCTCAACAAATCTTGGTGCTCAAATGAGCACGAATCTCGGTGCTCATTTAGGAATACTTAGGATCTAGTTCAGGTGCTCATTGTGGAATACTTTCTTTTGGAAGATAATCATTTATTGCAATACAATAAAAGTTGACATAAAAAAAATTATAGTAAAAATTGGCAACATGCCTTGTCTAAAATTTACAGTCAAAAATCCACAACAAGCTTCGTCACAAGAGAATACAAATAAACTTCCCTTAAACTTTACTTTCTTTTTAAGGATGTTTGATTCTGGCCGCAACTTCTCTGCAACGGAACACCTTCCAACGTGATGGTAGAGTCAAAAACATGACGTCAGAAAGCTATCTATGTGATATTAGTTTGAATAAAACTTTGAATTTGAGTTTTACTCGAGTGCCCGAAGCCAGAAGGAAGATTGTTATGTTTTTTAATTAACATACGAATTAGTTTCTAACCAATATTTTATAGAGCGTAATTAGAATGCGTTACATATTAGAGGGGTGCTTCAGCAGTTATGTGGTCTTACTTCAACGCACTAAAAAGCTGAGCCTTAGGTACTTCAGACGATAAAACTGAACAACTTTTACAATGGAGCCAAAATCAAAATCGCAAAAGAAAAACTATTTTTTTATCGCGATTAGCCCTTAGTGAAAGTTTTTCAGTATCATGGTCTGAAGCGCCCCCTACCTAAGTATATACAGGGTGGCCGGGGAGTTGACGTTCAAACGTAAAATTTAGGTCCGGTATGTCATGGGATATCCGAATCACCCCCATGTATGTTCCGCGATTTTTTATAGTTTTCGAGTTATGATGATTTTTCCGATTTTTTGAGGAAACTCGACATGACCGGCTTGAACAACTTCTAAAAAAAAAAGTGTAAGACTTTTTAGAGATTCTTTTTTTGCAACTTAATCTTCATGAATTGTGCCTTTATTCATAACATCATCAGCATCGTAACTTTGATAAAAGTTATGAAAATATTGATCTAAAGTTAAAAATTTGCGATCCGTGAATTATGACTAAATTTTCAACTTTAAATTAAAACTCCAAGCAGGTGACCTTATGATTTTTTAGCCAATCCCAAAAATGCGCCCAACTCTCAGCTTTCATAATCATAAATAAAAAGTAGTACTTAAGAGGGCTAATTTGGCTAGAATTGATCTTCAAAGACAACAAGGCGGAAAATTCTTAAATTTAAAAATATTTTTTTTTTGCCATAACTACCACGCCTAAGGCTAAATAATGATTAAAGAATGCTGGAAACCGAAACGGCGACGGGTTATGCTGGACTCTTACCGGTTAAAACCCCACCGTGTTCCACCTCATCGCATATTTCCGTAGAGCCTGAGGGCCCGTGAGGAATCTTCCACACTCTACGGCGCAGCGACCGACCTTACCAGGTCTCATCAATAATGATTAAAGAATGCTGGAAACCTATCGTGTTGGTGGAATAAGGAAAGTTTAAAGTAAAAAGTAGATAACCTAACCTAACCTAACCTAACCTAGGAGGAGGGAGCCGACAGCCGGGTGCCACCACTGCGACGGCTGTCTCGACGAGACGGCGCAGCACGTGCTGCAGGAGTGCCCTGCGTGGGCGGGAGAGCGCAGTGAGCTCTCCCAGGTATTTTCAGACCTCTCGCTGCCGGCCATGGTTCGCGCTATGGTCGACAGTGAGGCGTCTTGGCGCGCGGTTCTCTCCTTCTGTGAGGCAGTAATGCTCCAGAAGGAGACGGCGGAGAGGGAGAGGGAGTCGACTTCTGAACTCCCGATCCGCCAAAGACGCACGGGGCGCAGACGGGCTGCGTTTGCTCGCGGTCTGCCTCCCCCGTAATTTTTGAGTCTCTGGGCGTCGGGCTGGGGGTCCGGCGTCCGATCATAGGGACTCGAGGTGGTTGTGTGCGTGTTCCCACGCACCACCTAAAGGCCTGTAGGCTTGTCAAGGCCAACAGAGATGAGACCTGGTAAGGTCGGTCGCTGCGCCGTAGAGTGTGGAAGATTCCTCACGGGCCCTCAGGCTCTACGGCAATATGCGATGAGGTGGAACACGGTGGGGTTTTAGCCGGTAAGAGTCCGGCATAACCCGTCGCCGTTTCGGTTTCCAGCATTCTTTAATCATTATTTAGCCTTAGGCGTGGTAGTTATGGCAAAAAAAATATTTTTAAATTTAAGAATTTTCCGCCTTGTTGTCTTTGAAGATCAATTCTAGCCAAATTAGCCCTCTTAAGTACTACTTTTTATTTATGATTATGAAAGCTGAGAGTTGGGCGCATTTTTGGGATTGGCTAAAAAATCATAAGGTCACCTGCTTGGAGTATTAATTTAAAGTTGAAAATTTAGTCATAATTCACGGATCGCAAATTTTTAACTTTATATCAATATTTTCATAACTTTTATCAAAGTTACGATGCTGATGATGTTATGAATAAAGGCACAATTCATGAAGATTAAGTTGCAAAAAAAGAATCTCTAAAAAGTCTTACACTTTTTTTTTTAGAAGTTGTTCAAGCCGGTCATGTCGAGTTTCCTCAAAAAATCGGAAAAATCATCATAACTCGAAAACTATAAAAAATCGCGGAACATACATGGGGGTGATTCGGATACCCCACGACATACCGGACCTAAATTTTACGTTTGAACGTCAACTCCCCGGCCACCCTGTATAAAGCCTATAAGTTTACACCCTGTATAATTAAAATCACGAGTATAATGGCCGGCAAACTTCTTGAGCAAGGCCTTGAATGCGCAGAAACAAAATTTCTAGGCGACAGCGCTACTGCGCAGGCCCCCCGCATTTTTCAAGAAGTTTGCCGGGAACAGTATCAATAAGCGAGTATCGTTCAATCAGCATTTTCAATGCTGCCATCATGTTAATATTTAAGAGTTGTCAGGTGCACAATTATAACATAACATAAATATTCTTTATTTGCACACCAAAACATACAGCTACAAAAACAGAATAAAAGATCGTAAGGGTACAAATGGCGGTCTTATCACTAAAAGCGATTTCTTCCAGACAATTTATATTCCAGATTATAAAAACTTTACTATTCATCATCATCAGCTTTTGTCCACCCACTGCACGGCCTTATCTACAGGGTGTAATTGATATCGTTAGCATCCTTTCAAACTAAGAGTATACCCATCAAACTGAACAACTTTCACCATGGGAGCAAACCGATCGGAGCAACTAAAAAATCAGCTGTTCCATACTAAACTGCAACGCCTACGCGACACAAATGTATGCAAAGATTTTTTTTTTGCTCCTTTTTGTTTGCTCCCGTAGTGAAAGTTGTTCAGTTTGATGGGTAGACTCTTAGTTTAAAAGGATGCTAATGATATCAATTTCACCCTGTATAAGGGACCTTCTTAATGTACTGACACTTTTTTAAAGGGACGATCAGACCGTCAAACTGAACAACTTTCTCTATGGGACCAACATCGAAATCGCGAAAAAAAATCAGCGCGTCCACACAAAACTGCAAACCTACTCGAGCGAAATGTATGGGACAGCTGTTTTTTTTTTTCGCGATTTCGATGTTGGTCCGGAAGTGTCAGCATATTTAGAAGGACCCTGTACACGAAATTCGCGTTTTTTATCTCCATGAAAAAATTGCCCACTATGTATTTTTAATTGATTTTTAAACAAACATTTAACTAAGATTACGACTAATTACTTCCTTAATTTAGCTAAGAGAAAGGGTGTCAATTACATTTTAATTGGTTTTCTCATTTACATAAATGATCGCAGTGAGCGACCATCTTCAGATTTGTCTGGTGCCCACTACAGGTTGTTGGTTTACCAACAAAAAATTTTTTTTTTTAAATGTAGTTTTTTTTTTTAACTTACCAAAGTGCCTAAGTAGCTGTGTCCAATTTCATCTTCGGAAGTCTCTCCTGACACCAGGGTCTGCCTTTTCCACTTCATTTCAAACTTTATTTAATTACATTTATTTGTTTTTCACTTTTTGACTAGTTCGATAGGGTTGCGAGCTGTGTGTTGTGTCGATTATTTTAAACTAATTTTATTATTATTGTCGATAAAACTGTAAATTATTTTAATTTTTTTATTAAGGCACATAAATGTTGAGATATTGATATGGATTAGAAAATCATGTTTATAATCAAACGCTGTCGCTAACTTCGGTTTTGGATAAATTGCAAGTCAAGATAGTGACAAAATTTGAAATACATCATAAAAAAATAAAGAAAGCTTTTTCATTTTACATTAATGTTTAACAAATATTTTGTATGCTTTAACTATTTGTATTACATTGTATTGCATTATGTTATTTGTGTGTGTACATAAAAAGGATTCTTTTATTTTTTATTAATTAGGTACTTTTTTACTTTTCAATAAAATATTAAAATTTTTACAAAGAAAAACAATTATTGACATGTTATGTAAGTGTATTTTTTTTTTATTTTTGTTAAGAGTAAAGACTAATCCATATAATTTTGTGTATAATTTTGAAAAATTCATTTGCACTTATAGTTTTTTCACTGTTCAATGAAAATAAATATCGCATTTAAAGCATTTTTTTTAACAACCAATTTTCAACACTTCCGAAACCAGGACTTAACCACATCTTTGTAAAAAAATATTTTTCCTCAATTTATTCGAAAAAACTATTTCTTTTTTACCAAAAAGTTTTTCAAAAAACCGTCGAGACCCCCCGCAGGTCCGACACCATCACCGACACTGCTGTCCAGGTAAACTGACCTAATCGTGTAATGCGGATGAATCAACTCACGCGCAGTCTTCTGAAACTGAAACTTAGGCCGAGTTCACGTGGGCGGCTACAATTACTTACATCCTTGTAACTATTATACTGATCAGTGTATCCTAGGCTTAATATCGTTTATTGTGTAAATGTCCTTTTGTCTAAATAGGTAAAATGATATGATACTACACTGCTTAGTTACAAAAGCAAAACCAGGACATATTGAAGTGCATAAGTGTGTGCGATAATCACAGATGCACTCTGTTTCTGGAATGAATTATCATTTCATTCTATTTAATTTAACTTTTCAAGTATTCAAGCTTTGATTGTATTACTATCTATTTACTAATAGTATTACGACAGAGAACTATTAATTACTATTACATTCGAGAGGAGAGACCAGGTCTTCCAAAGCAAGGGCTCTCTGCCTTGTTTCGACTCATATCTCCCTTTACAATATTAGCTGGGTTACCTATATTCTTAGTTTTACATGTCAGAATATGTTGATATTATGGAAGATAAATAAAAATTATCTTTTCTTATTTTATTTTATTTCATTTTATTTTATTTTACATTTTAATAGGATGTTGCAACGATCAAACGCAGGTTCGGATGATGCAGAGACTGTTAAACCATAGCCACAAGATGTGGGCATCAGATTTGTTGACTACCTACTGTTTAGAGGGCTATCCGTGTATCGCGGAGGGTCCCTAAAATGTATGAGCGCGACGCTCTGCGACCCACCGCGACAACAAAGTGTCGCTTGTCTGTAAGAGCCCTTACGGCACCCGTCTTAGTAGGAGTCTAAAGATTAAAAACATTTTTTTGAAGAAAAATATGTTTTTTCGATATGAAAATTACAGCATTGATCAGGAGCAGTCACTGCTTATTACTGTGGACTAACCCAATGACGACGAAGTGTCCTGGGCTGCAATCGCGGTAAATATTCTGTGATTGAACCGTTATTGGACTACGTACGAACCACTATTGCGCTAATCGCGGTACTGCTCTTGACATCCGTTAGAGCCGTTTTGACAGATCGCTCAGACGTTAGTGGCTGTCAGATGCATAGAGTTTAGCACGATGCGGAATTCAGCACAGTTGAATATAAATTGGATTGCAATGTGATTAAAACTGTAATTGGATAAGAATAGAACTTCGACGTTTATAACCTGCCTGCGTAACATGACAGAGGTGAGAGCGACACAGGTCACTTCTAAACGTCAAATTGGCGGTTATCTCCATAGTATCTCACTCAAATTTGAAGTTTAGAAGTGACCTGTGTCGCTCTCACCTCTGTCATGCTACGCAGGTTGGTAGGTCAACCGAGCCAATACCCAAGGGCACCCCGAAGGAGTACGGACCTCGGCATGGGCGTTGCTGGTTCACGCATGATTTCTGACTCGGGTCTATCGATATAACCACACCTTTACAATCCTTACAAAACATTGCCTCACATAAAGTTTGCGCTACCGTTTATAGTGTCCTCGACAATCGATAACAATACGTTTATCGACATTCCCGACACTAATCATGCGATAATTTAATTTTGCATAAAGTTACGTAGCAACCATATGACTTCATGGTAAAGGACCTATCTACATGCAGCAACTGAAGTTTAAAAAAAAATATTTTCGAAGTAGAGCGAATTTTCGCGTATTTTTATAGAGCTGACAAGGATGTTTTGCCCTGGTTTAAAATAATAAAATTCCTTAAGGTTTTTTATACTTTCTAAATCTGTATTACACTGTTTATGGACTATGGAGTAGGGTAGAGTCATTGTATGAATATTCTGAAAGCATTCGGAATAACATTGGTACAGTGAGAAAACCTCATAGTTAGGCTGCCTCCATTGACGCGAGCTGGCTGGCGGAGCGGAGAAACGGAGTTATATCAACCAATCAGGATTGCATAAAATCTCGAGCTCCTGATTGGTTAATATTTCCTCGTTACTCCGCTCCGCCAGCTCGCTCCGCGTCAATGGACAGGCACCCCATGTTGTGCGTGCGGAGTCGAACATCGTGAGGAAACATGGTATGGCTACATTCAATGTGTCGAAAGGTAACATTATACAAGAAATGCAATGTAAGCCAACTAAATCCCGCCCGCGTGACTTGAGAAAGTTTCTACTACAAAATGTTGGTTCACAGAAAATCTCAGTCACTTACCAAATAAGCTGTAGAATCTAATCTAATCTAACTTAAGTAATTCGATCTATAAATAATACAAAGTTAGTATAAGCCGTCATACTGTCTTTGTTAATCAATAGTTAATAGCTTAATGCAATAAACATACAATGAATAGTATTGTCTTTCTTCCTGTAAGCAGCAATACAACTATAGAATTGCATTTGTACATAATTATTATGTAAACTTTAACACCATGCGTTTGTTTTTCAACTTAAAATGAAGCACCCCATTTCATTCAGTAGTTGTCATATAGGTACGGGTGGTACTATTATTTATTCTGTGATATACAGGGTCCTTCTTAATATGCTGACACTTTTTTAAGGGGATGATCAGACCATCAAACTGAACAACTTTCTCTATGAGACCAACAACGAAATCGCGAAATAAAAATCAGCTGTCCCATACATTTGGCTCGAGAAAGTTTGCAGTTTTGTATGGAGGAGCAGATTTTTTTTTCGCGATTTCGATGTTGGTCTCATAGAGAAAAATGTTCAGTTTGACGGTCTGATCATCCCCTTAAAAAAGTGTCAGCATATTAAGAAGAACCCTATAGGTACAGGTGTAAAATTTAATGCATTAAATATCGAACGTTGTGCTTTGGACTATCAACCTGAATAACTTTCTCGAATAAAAGGGACCAATATCGAATAAGCGAAAAAAAATCAGCTGTCCCATACATTACGGTCGAGTAAGCATTGCAGTTTTGTATAAAACAGTAGATTTTTTCGCGATTTTCATTTTGATCCTAAGAGAAAGTTGTTCAGTTTGATGGTCTGATCATCCCTTTAAAAACCGTCAACATATTAAGGACCCTCTTTAAATGCTGACAATTATTGGATGATGGAACCATCAACCTGAACAACTTCTCAATGGGACCAAAATTGACTGAAAAACTGTTTTTTTTGTCGTGATTTCGATGTTGGTGCTTTTTAATTGCTGACACTTTTTTAAGGGGATGACCAGACCATCAAATTGAACAACTTTCTCTACGAGACCAACATCGAAATCGCGAAAAAAAAATCTCGACGGTCTGATCACTCTCTTAAAAAAGTGTCAGCATATTAAAAAGGACCCTATATACAGGGTGTAACAAAACACCCTAGTTATACTTAAGGGGGTGCTTCAGACCATCAAACTGAACAACTTTCATTATGGAGCCAACACATCGAGATCGCGAAAAAAAAATCCGCTCTTTCACACAAAACTGCAGTAAAGCTATCTATATGATATTATTTTGAATAAAAAATTTTGAATTTTGAATTTTGACCGTCTCGACTCAAATGTATGGGATGGCGGATTTTTTTTATTTTTTCTCGACGTTGGCTCCATAGTGATAGTTGTTCAGATTGATGGTCTGATGCACCCCCTTAAGTATTACTAGGGTTTTTTTGTTACACCCTGTCTGTAGAGAAAGTTGTTAAGTTTGATTGTCTGATCATCCACTTGCAAAACTGTCACGTTGGTAATTGTAGCAACGTTTCTGACAACCTAAAAGGTAACTAGTACGGTTGTGAATATATGTATGGATGTAATATTTACGGGTGTTAGGGTAGACAGTTGCATACTCATGATACTCAACAACTTTCCCAGAGGAACAAAGGGAAATTCACAAAAAAACATTTCAACGGTTCATACTTACGTGTACGATCAGTTGATTAAATTTAGTATGGAAAGTCCAAAATTTGTTTTGCTTATTTCCTATTTTATGGTTTAGGGAAAGTTGTTCAGTATCATGGGTACAATCAGCCTTTAAGAGCCTATGTCGAAAAATAATTTAAGCGAAACAGGCGTCTAGCTTATATTACGGGCTGATGCGAGAGAAAGAGATGGGGCGCCGCGCGCGCCTGAAGCGAATCGAGCGCCAAATCAAACTTTATTTAATTGTGATTGTACTATTTACGTTATTTCAATTCTGCTCTAATCAAAATTTAGAAAATATCTATCTCTTTTTTTTAAATCAAGTCTCGTGTTTCTATTATTCACCGTTTAGCAGTTCCAAGCGTTTATAGATAAAAATGGAGGCTACTTTGGCTTGTTTTTCTACTTACTTAGCCAGGAAAAATATCGGTTCTCACAGATAACAAAAAAAAAATTTCTTCATATTTTGTGGTAAAACGTCAAATTGTTTATTTTTTATTGATTGATGACTATTTTTTATTTTTTATGCCCTGTATTTAGTTATTTATTACGTAACTGTAGGTAGGTACTAGGTACTTAAAAAAAACGATCAGGTTGGTTGATTTTAAGTGCACTTAATTTTTAATTAAGTTAATAAAAAGATTCGCAAACAAATTCAAATGCACTGCGACTTGGATTTGTTTCATAAAAGATTACAAAATCCCTTAAAAATCTCAAAAAGATTAAAAATACTTTTTTATCCTGAGGCGTCCTTGGCCCCAACCCCAACCCCCATGTTTAAAAAAAAAATTACTTCCGTCTGGTCTGGACCGCACCCTGTATAAAGCTCTAATTAGACTAAAGAACCAAATGTCTGCAGTAATTGGTAGGTATAGCGTAGTAATTACTCATAATTACCGAACATACTCGTAAATAATTTTAAACTCATTTTACTATGGAGTAACTGGTTTTTTTTTAAGTCGAAGCAGTTTCAACTAAAGTTATTAACTGACATAATTATTTAATAATTGCAGTTAACTTTTGACATTCATTGCTTTTAGGTCAGATTCTTTTATACTGTTGAACGATATTTTGAGATCAGTTTGCAAAATTGGTTGTTCCATAGAAAATATCAATAGCTACTCAAATGTTAATTTAAAACATTATTTTTTTCGCTACATCAATGTTGGTCTTATACAGGGTGAAATTGATATCATTAGCATCCTTTTAAACTAAGAGTCTACCCATCAAACTGAACAACTTTTACAGCTTTTACTAAAAAATCAGCTGTTGCATACATTTGGGTCGAGTAGGAACTGCAGTTTAGTATAGAACAGCTGATTTTTTAGTTGCTCCGATCGGTTTGCTCCCATAGTAAAAGTTGTTCAGTTTGATGGGTAGACTCTTAGTTTAAAAGGATGCTAATGATTTTGACGGCCCGGTAGCACAGTCGGTAGTGAATCTGCCTGCCGTGCCGAGGGCCGCGGGTTCGAATCCCGTAAGGGGCAAATATTTGTATGACGAATATGAATATTTGTACCCGAGTCATGGATGTTTGTATTTATATATGTATTCTATATCGTTGTCTAGTCATCATAATACAAGTCCAGGCTAGATTCTGGTACTTTAAATGTGACTAGTTAATTTGTGTGACATTGTCCAAGATATTTAAAAAAAAAATGATATCAGTTTCACCCTGTATTGAAAGTTGTCCAGTTTGATGGTCTGAAGCACCCCCATAAGTATGTAACTCTTTTAAACTTACACCCTGTATATTTATCCTTGAAAGAAAACGCAATGCCCAGATGAATGGACCATCTTTATAACGCGTACCATATCCATAACAGATGAAATCGCGACGTCACCTGGGACTCGGAGCGGAAGTCTCGGCCGAGAATCACGGGGTTCCATTGTTCCATACGTCACGAGTTCACGACATTTTCATGTAATATCGACCCAGGTTGACATTCATTATACGTCACGTTTCAAGTCGTCGTCCCAGTATAGAAGGGAAAAGGTTTTCGAACTGGAGCACCGAGCACCAGAACCACAGTAACCGACAATGCTCAAAGAAGTGTTAAGGTGGTATTGGGCGGGGCACATTGCTCGCAGAGCCGATGGCCGACGGGGCCGACGAATTCTCGAGTGGCGACCGCGTACCGGAAAACCCAGCGTGAGTAGACAAGGTGGACAGACGAGCTGGTGAAGGCGGCAGGAACCCGTTGGACGAGGGCAGTACCAGTGTTGCCAATGCTACGGCAATTACCGTGTTCTACGGCTTTCAGGCCACAAAATGACAAAATGCACGGCCTACGGCTGCAACCCTGTGGCCGTAGCAGATTCTACGGCTTTTCGCAAATTCTACGGTATCACTTTTAGAGTATTCGACTGTTACCTATAAGTGTATGGTTCGACTATGTAGGTACTGTATCATATCCGATTCCCGAATTGGAATCCACCACCCTAACCACCACCTCAATGTACGAAAAATGAAAGACAAGAAAACATGTTTATTAAATAAGAACGAAGAAGAGTTTATAGTTTATTAGAGATTTGTACCGGGAATAATTGTTATTTTATTTTCCAAACAAATAGAGAAAATTTGCAAACGTTTAATTAATGTTAAAAACCTTAGAACAGTGCCATTTGGCTAATATTGAAAAGTGTTTCCTTTTTTAAGCAGTGACACGGCCCACCGTTGGGGTTTTTCCATATAAACACGGCTTTTTTACCTAATGTACACGGCCGCCTCAAAATTTGCATTGGCAACACTGGGCAGTACAAAACTGGTCGTTTTGGCGATCCTTGGGGGAGGCCTATAACTAGCAGTGGACGTCTATCGGCTGATATGATGACGATGAAACTGAGAATCAAGCGGTAGAAAAAAGTGGCTAAAGCTTAATGTGTTACCATATTGTATTTAGACATTATCTTTGAAAGCAACACGAAAAAGCTAAACCTTACTCTAAGAATAACATATCAGGTGAGATTGGGGTCAAATGCTTACCTATCACACATAAAAAAAAAAAAAAAAAAAAAAAAAAAAAAAAAAAAAAAACCCCAAACCAAAGGTCATGCACGAGCCACCGCTCCATAGTTTTTCCTGTACCCTGCTATGGCCAGGTACCTAGCTATTTTCCCCATCAACTTCATTCATACTTTCGAACGGCTTCAGACATTTTCGTTCAGATGATCAAATCAAACCACTTGTACGACCAGATGAAAACTTGTCATCTTCTATGAAGCAGCGGTTGAATATGATCCTGTTCCTTGAAATCTCCATCATCATCAACTTTTACACGAATCACGATCGGTGTCTCACGTACGATTAGTCCCTCACGAATAAGTGGTAGTCTTACATCAACATGCGGGCCGGGGCGGGCCCCAGTGCAGATCGGTAAGGGCAAGTTAGTTATCTTCTCGACCCAAATACCGCAGTTTCTCAAGACGAAAGTCTGAAGAACTGAGACGCGGTCGCTCACTCAAGGCCTCTTTAAAAGGCTAAAAGTCACCCAAAGGGCAATGGATGGAGAGGGCTATGCTTGGAGTTTCCCTGTGCCATCTATCAGCAATTTTCCAGACCAGATCTTTAATGTCCGCCACATACATACGGAATTCCGAATCCGGATTACGATTTCGTATGGATTTCCACCTCCATAATTGCGTTCGGAATCGCGGAGGTATCAAATCCTATACAAAATCGTAAATCTGATTCGGATTTCCGGATCGGAATTCCGTATGTATGTGGCACCCATTTAAAGACACTGATTAGCTCCAATAACCATTTCGAACACCGAAGCTACTACCTTTGAATGAAAAAAGGGACTAAAAGTTAAACTGAAATGCCGTATCGTCCAACAATGGAAAAGCGCAAACGATTCCCCTCACTCAAGACAATTGTCCATTATACTAGCTACTGCGTGCGATACTAAGCCGGCCTGCGCGCGCAGATCACAATCTTGTTAACTATACCACTATAGTGTCGGCTCTCGTCTCGAGATAGAGATTACACGGGAAGAGATTTACTAATGCAAGGTCACGCGTTGATGTTATGTAATGTAATGATGACAATTTTACATACATACAAGATTAATGTACAAACGAAGGATTCATCTTGGTAGACAGGTACTGAATCCAGATTAGATACAAAACCTCCCTGCTAAAAACCTACTGCGATTTTTAACCGCAGTAGGGATTATTAGGGAACTGTTAGATGAGATGGGGCGATCACAAAAGATCAGCGATGGTTGCAAAGGCACAGGCGCAAGTCTGTCAAGCCCCATTCACACAATAATGAAAATAATACATACATGAACTCACGATCATAATCCCTATCCGGGTTGTCAGAAGCTTTGCTACAAGTACCAACTATCTTTTGAAGCATGCAGTTGAAGCAATGCTCACTTTTAGCATGCGGTAGGTTTCGGGTTTGACGACAGGAAACACTTTGAAATTGACAAAAAAATACATGTGGATTATGTTGAACCGTTTTTCAATATACTTTATTAAATTGTCGAGCGATATCTGTATTTAAGGGTATATTCTCTAAAACGCCTTACTTTAGGAACATTGTTTTCAGTGATATCCTATTGCATATCCAGTGTATTATATTTAATATGAAAGTCCTGCCTTTACTTAAAAATGTAATGAATCGGTTTTTAGTACGTTTCATATAATTTATTTTAGTAATCGCGTAAAATTTGGACACTGTTTGTCGAAATATAGCTAAAAATGGGGTTACTTTAGGAACATTTTTAGAAGGGTTACGTTACACGGTTGAAAATACAGCTTACGTAGAAATATAGTTCATGTAAATGTTAAAAAAACAATGAATCGATTTTTTGAAATATGAGTCGGAATCGTACAGTTTTCTTAAAATAAAATTGTAAAAATCAAAAAATCTGTTTACCATACAAAATGGCGAACAAATGCAATCTCTTGACATCCTCTGACAACTGCATAACTAACCTTGTTTCTGATTTTTTCCATTGTACGGCGAACTGCCGTAATCAGCGCACGTCCGCGTTACATTTTTTGAAAATTATTTGCGACAATTTTATCCTCGATCTATCTGTTGATGACTAAAACACAAAGGAAATTTAACGGAATAATTCATTATTTGTGTTTTCCTAAAGCTAAAATGATGTTTTATTTCAAATTTTTATACGTGATTTTGGATAATTTTCGACATATTGTTCAATCAAATTGAAATGACTTCGATTATGTCAGTAGCATATAGAAATCTATTACCATTCTCTTTGGTTGGCTTTTCAATATACAGTTACCAATACAGTCGCGCACAGATTCAAATAAAATCGAAGTAAGAAGATTAAATACCTACCTACATAATATAAAATTTTGGATAGGTGCTAATAAGCAGTGAGCTTACAATATCATTGGTAATAAAATAAGTAAATCATAGCTTTTATTTACTTCTGAAATTAAATAACGGCAGATCAATGCAACCAAAAATTTACAACCAATTTCATATTACAGAATATTTGTATAGTAAAAAATTATTTACTTATTTTTAAATTTTTATCCTCGATTGCCTTGCATTCATAATGAGCGTTTTTCCAGCAATTTTCCGGGGATCCATAGCGTCATCTGGATGGCGCCACTAAGCTGTGCCATTTTGTATCAATCTTTTTTTATGTTGTGCGACTCGGACTCATCCCTCAGGGTTCCGTATAAACTTAATTAGGAAAGACAAAATTTCTCCCATGCATTAAATTTTCTCCCATACCATTATCACGGTAGATGTTCAAATTTTTTCCAATTGACAACTTTTCATCTTTTTAAAAAAAAAATATAAGAGATACCTACCTACGTATTTTTCCGATTAAATTTTTGACCGATATTTCTGTTTTTAATTTACTTTAGAATTTTCTGAAAAACGTAGGATTTATGGTTATAATTGGTACCTTGGCTGCAATAAAATTAAAAATAAAAACTGTCAAATACAATAGAAAAGCCAAGCAGGCAAAGGAATAAAATATCATTCAACCTCTATTAAATTTTTCAGTATTTTTCAAATAGCCAAAAGTTCCGGGCAATCCAATCCACCATTGAGGATGGAGTGTAAAAATTTTAGATCCACGATCACTCAGACTCACGAGTCAAAATAATGCACGGCCCTCCTCAAAGTGGAGGAAGTTTAAGTAGATTAATTAATTAAAAAAAGGTGCGAATCGGGCTACATAGATAGTATAAAATTCTTGATAAGAAAATCATAGTTTTTATTTACTTTTGAAATTAAATCGCGGCAAATAATATCAAAACAACAAAAAATTTACTTCCTACCAATTTCAATGAATAATTGAATAGAAAAGATTTTATTACATACTAGCGGCGCCCGCAAAGTCGTACGTTCGGTTTTTACCCGACTGCGCCAGGAGGAGGGTTATTATTATAGATTATGTTATACATCGACACGATGCACGATTGAGACACAAGCATTGTAACGATTTAGTTTGTAATGAGTGTTGTGTTCCACTCCCCGTTACAAGAGCTATCCATCCAGTTTCCAACCCAATGACACCTCACACGATTGGGTTTGGTTAAAAAAAAGCGTTTTTTTTCCCAATCCTCATTCCGTGGTAGGCTAGGCTAGACAGAAGAATATCGATAGGTACATATAATGGGAGATAGTTATAAACATCTTGTATGTAAGATAATTTGTTGCAATGAAAGCTGTATCTTTTGAACCGTTAAAGTTAGCTAGTTTATCAACGCCAATTAAATTTTTAAATGAATTTGATCTGTAATCTCTAAATGCAAAAGTGGTCACAAAAAATCATTTGAACTCCATGTAGAAAAACCTTGGCTTATTTAAAAAAATCAGTTTTCTTCTTTTTCTAACACTATGCTGGAAACAGAAACGGCAACGTCAAGTGTCAAATTCTGACATTGTAAATATATATATTTTTTTAATGGCCAGTAATTTTAAGTCGATTTCAAGTTTATCGAGGAGGAGTTTACAGGGCCCTGTTTAATAGACGTGACAATTACAGGTGAAAATCCGTCAATTTTCTGTTTAATAAAAATTTTCATTAACAAAATTGTCATGATGGAAAATTTACAATATATACGCATTATAATATAATAGATGAATGTGATAGAAATACAATCCAATTCGGTATGTAAATTAAACTTAAGCTATGCTGATTCCAAAAACATTTCGAGATTTTATATTTAGAAACCTTATTTTCTCATTAAGATGGCGGATATTAAAAAAAAAATCCAAAAAATACTCGACATTCATTCGACCTCTAAATGACGTCATATCAGAGGCAGAACGGGCTTTAATCAGCGGATTAAAGCCCGTTCAGCCTCTGATATGACGTCAAAGGCAGCGGCCTTTGGTAAAAAAGACAAACGTCATATAAACGTCAATGGCAACGAAAGGGTTGACAGATTTGAAATTTTTCCGCGATTATGGGGAAAAATTTGGTCTCTGGGGAAATGAAATCGTGGGGAAAAAATCAATCGCGCTAATTTTGAACGATACCTGCTACCAAAACAAAACCACAACCAAAAACATGACGTTATGCACAATTCGTATCGCGCTAATTATATTAACGGTAACGATTTAGCTTTTTTCGGAAGATACGTTGGCGTAACGTTCGATGTCCGTTCGATCGAATTTCCTGGCGTAGTAGGTGCATGGTAGGTGTATGGTAGGTGTATGGTGGGTAATCAAACTTGAAACGTTTACGGCTTAAACGTTTCGAGTTTGGTTTTGCTTTGGTAACGTCAATGATTAAACCGTTCAACAAAAAAATAGCGCGATAGCATTATTACATCAGCTAAACCAAATCTAAACCAAAACCAAAAAACGTTCCGTCCGAACGGTAAAACCGTATAAAATAGCGCAATTGAGTCCCTGGTTTCAAATGTCTATGTCAATGGAGTAACTTTTTTTTATTATTATTTTAGGTAAAGCACAGAGTTTCAAAACTATTCAGCCTCTGATATGACGTCATCACTAGAAAAATTTTACATAAATTATAGAAAATTAACTATAGATTGGATATCGAAAATAATGAAATTGGTTGTTCAAAATAGCCGAATCTACGAGACTTAACTTTAAAAAAATACCATAAAAAAACTTTACATACCGTATTGCAAAAATTGCCATAAATAAAGTAGTATTGCGTTACAAAATATTCAAAGTAATATACTCGAAGTAATTACAAGTAGCGCAGTAAGCAATATAAAAAACGATCTTTCCACTAAATAGCTGTCTTTAGACTTAAGTACATCTTCAGCTCAGAAGTGCGATTTTTGAATCTCATACTTTGAACTCAGCAGTTGAAAATGTATAGAGATACGCATCTTTCTACTGCTGATTTGACTTTCAAAAATCGCACTCCTGGCCCTGGAGTGCTATTTTTGAACATCACACGTTTAAACGACCAGTAGAAAATGTCAAAATTACTATGGAGATTATGCATCTTTCTACTACTCGTTTGAATGTGTGATGTTCTAAAATCGCACTCCTGGTTGTTGTGTGACGTCCCTTGACTTCTCGCTTGAACGAAAAACGACCTTACTTTATTAAAAAAATATTTTTTTTTTTTTTTTTTTATTTTTTTTTTTTTTTTATTTTTATTTTATTCAGACAATTTATTAGTTAGGTATTTCGAAATGGTTTTCGATTCAGCCCTCCAAAAAACTTGACACTTGACTTGACGAATTGAGGAAAATATCGGAAAACTGAAAAAAAAAAATTGAACACAGCCGACCATTATTGATTGATTATTTGTGGATGGGCTATTGCTAGCAAGGGTCGTTGTAACACTGAGACCAGCGCTGGTCCTTTGTGTTCGCCCCAAGCTCACCCATATTTTACGCATACCTCCAAACTTATGGTATTTTCTTTTCATTCTCGGGAATGCAGGTTTCCGCACGATGTTTTCCTTCACCACCGGCTAGCTAGTAAATGATAAATACAACTGTACATAAATTCCAAAGAACTTAGTGGTACAGGCCAGGAATCGAACCGCGGCCCCTTGATTGAGGAATAGGTCTCTTCCGAATGGGCTATCATCGCTCTGACCATAGAATCGCCTCCTTTTTTGAAGTCGGTTAGTAAAAAATAACACGCAGAATTTCGAAACTATGAAAGTGTTGAAAAAAAAACGGTATGAAATAAATTGAATTAGTTATGTAGTCATATTACGTTACTCTACATGTGAAGGCATATTTTTTGTATCATTATCTCTTTGGTAATTTTCTTTGCCCACTGTGATGATCGTATTTAATTTGAAAAAAGTGGTATGCATGTAGGTTACACTATAAATTTACCGAAATTTCCTACTTTAAAATGTTTTTATTTATGTAATGAATTACAGATTGTGTAAAAAAAATTATTAGGTACTAATATTCTTAAATCTTTCTAGTATTCTTCATTCAACAAAATATCAAACATACTTAACACTTTTCTTATCGATGGTGGAGCTCAAACAAAAGGTCGCGGAAAACTTACAACACATTATCCACATTTTTTATGGCAAATTGACAGCAAGTGATGACGTCACAAACGAAAATATACCCTTAATTAAGTTATTATAGGTATTTTTTGAACCTATTTTATATCAGTGCTGGACAAAGATCTCCCCTTTACTCTTCCACATTTTTCTATCCAGTGATCCATTTATAGCAGTATATTAGTTTGTTTACAGTCGGCAACGCTAGGTAATGCTCGGCATCACACTACTAGATATCGCCAAGCCCAGCAATTGGATCAGGCGAAGGTCGTGGAGATGGTATCAACTATAGAATGCCGGAAGTGGAGATAGGCAGGTCACATTGCGCGTATGGATAAAAGGAACACTGGGGTTGAGGCCTAGACCAGGGTAGAGACCGCCCACCAGAAAGATTGGTCAATGAATGGCCCCAACTGGATGCAGGGAGCGAGGGATAGAACGTGATGTAGGACGAGGAATATGGAGAAGTACTAGGTACGAAGATGGACTGATCAAGGTATGTGATGGATGGATGGAACTAGTAGCCATACCGTGAGGGTATCAGAGATGTTGACGATGACTAATGAGATAGATTCGTTTCTTATGACACCCTGGATTGGTGCTATTCTAAACTGGACAGCACACAGCAAAACACAGCTGGTCCTTCTTAACATGCTGACACTTTTTAACCGACGAAAAAACAAAAAAAAACGGATGAAATTATCTATTCGACGCGTATATTTTTTGTTTTTTTTTTGTTTTATGTATGAACACGCATAACTTTCTACAGAGTAGTCCGATTTTGATAAATCTTTTTTTATTGGAAAGGGTATACTCCCAAGGTGGTCCCATTTCAATTCGGTAAAGATCTGATGACGCACTTCGGAGCTACACAATAGAACTCCTCAAAAGTTGACAGCCAATCATCGGCGATTGAAAAGTTTGCTTCGTATCGATGTACTATCGGGGACAATTCCGCCTGACCACTTAAGAAAAAAATCGCATAATTTCGCCCAAAATTTTTTGTTTCGAAACTATTATTAATTGGTCTATTCATCAATAGGGCGGGGTAAGACATCGCTTTTATTTTTTAGTATGCAAGCAAAAATGAGCCTAGTGGTGGTCAGGCGGAAAAGTCCGCGATAGTACCCTTTGTGTGTGCTGATATCCAGAATTCAACTAATGTATTTCACCACAAAAAAAATTTTTAACAAAAAAATAAAACCGACTTCAAAACTCAAAAAGTATAAAATAATATTGCAGCCGATGAATTTTACGTTAGCTATCAATTTTTTTTATTGGAGTCGGTGTCAAGCCTAGCCCCAAAAAAAAATACTGCAAGCTCAGTCTCGTATCGTACAGGCTTGACAGCGACTTCGATAAAACAAATTGATAGCTAACGTAAAATTCATCGGCTGCAATATTATTTTATACTTTTTGAGTTTTTTTAAGGGACTGATCAGACCGAACTGAACAACTTTCTCTATGGCACCAACATCAAAATTCGTCTGCTCCATACAAAACTGCAATCATACTCGACCCTTTATGGGGCAGCCAATTTTTTTTTTCACGATTTCGACTTTGGTCAGAAAGTTGTTCAGTTTGATCGTCTGATCATCCTCTTAAAAACCTGTCAGCATATTAACTTGGACCCTGTATATAATATACAGGGTGTAACAAAACACCCTAGTAATACTTAAGGGGGTGCTTCAGACCATCAAACTGAACAACTTTCACTATGGAGCCAACATCGAAATCGCGAAAAAAAAATCCGCTCTTTCATACAAAACTGCAGTACCGTCTCGACTCAAATGTATGGGACGGCAGATTTTTTTAATTTTTTCTCGACGTTGGCTCCATAGTGAAAGTTGCTCAGATTGATGGTCTGAAGCACCCCCTTAAGTATTACTAGGGTGTTTTTTTACACCCTGTACACACAAAGGTATATGACAATAATGAATAATAGAAGTAACAAGGTCCAGGATATCGATACAATTTATCATTTTATAAATATCATTTATTGTGAGCATCCTTAGCATTAAATCATCTCAGCTTGATTTTCCTTAGTTACTAAGATTGGATCTACTTAAGTGGGCGAGGAAACAGAACTGCAGCAGACTAGTTTGAAGTCTAAATTAGAATAACTATGTCTAAATTAGAAGTAGGTAACAATTTGACGACCCGGTTGGTGTAATGGTTACCACGCCGGACTGCCAAACCAGGGTCCTGGGTTCGAATCCCGGTTCGGTCATGGATGTTTACATGTTTGTGCCGTTGTTGTATGGTTTCCATAATAAACAGCCTATTAATAGTGCTTTCTTGGGATCATTACAATGTATGTGCCTGTGAGCGTTATTTATTATTATTATTATTAATTTTAGAAATTCTCACTGGGGCGTCACAATTATTTTTAATTTTTATTTACAAGCACTGTAATACGCACAGCAGGCAGTGCAGGCTAGAATAGGGATATTTTCAATCCCTATAATATATTATTACCTCTGACTGATCGCGCTGGAAATATTAGAGGTGAACGGACTTTTTACTATTTTGAGAAGATGTACGAGTACCTATTATTATGTAACGTGCGATGCCGATGTCTGCAAAGTTACTGTTTGCTGTAACTGGCTATAAACTGTTTGCAGCCTAAAGATAATATTCCGAATGCCGACTGCAACTGCATGCTACAAGTGTAGTCGGCAGTAATGATATTTAATATATTGCTACAGATTTGTACAGAAAACTGCACTTGCAGTCTGCAGTTACAGTCGGTAGTCGGCCTCGGAAACCTTTAGACAAGAACAGGGTTTTTACCTATCTCATCGCCTTAAAATTGTTGTCTGTAGCGGTATTATAGTCCGAGATCCGAGCGTAAAATTATGCACCTATTTCTTAGCCGAAATGTGAATCAAGTGTATGTTTACACAGGGGTTAATTCAATGCCGCCAAGTTGCCTAGAAAAATCATGCCGCAAGTACCTTTTCCATAATTTTTGGTATAACTTATTCCACCTGTCTGTTTGTGAAGTAAATGAGGTTTCATCGGAAGGAGACTGATCTAAAGTACTGGAAAAACTAGCGTTGCCACTTTTTTCTAGGCAACTTAGCACCCCTGTGTAAACATACACTAAAATCACATTTCGTTCCCCTAATAGTATAAGAGATAAGTGTACTTTTTGCAACCATCAGCAGCAAGGCTGATTCAGTGTTTATGGGGTGTAGATCTTCTCTGTGATAGGGATGGACCAGGTCTGCCTGCATAACTACAGTCGGTTTAGGAGTTATTGATGATTAAAGATCTTTAAAAAATTAACGATCAGCTGCAAGGCTGATCGTATGTTATTGTTGTAGTATGCACTGTAGCTATGTGAACAGTACAAAAACTGTCAAATGCTGTCTGTCGGTTTAGGAGATACAGCCAGTCAAAGTTCCGACATTTGAACGGCTGTATCTCCTAAACCGACTGATGAACCATGTCAGTTTTTGTACTGTTCACATAGCTACAGTGCATACTACAACAATAACATACGATCAGCTTTGCAGCTGATCGTTAATTTTTTACAGACCTTTAATCATCAGTAACTCCTAAACCGACTGGTGTTATGGAGGCAGACCTGGTCCATCCCTATCACAGAGAAGCTCTACACCCCATAAACACTGAATCAGCCTTGCCGCTGATGGTTGCAAAAAGTACACTTATCTCTCGGAATATAAGAAATAGGTGCATAATTTTACGGTCGGATCTCGGTCTATTAGTACCTATTTATTAGCACAGTGTCGAGGTAACTAGCTAGATTATAAATAAACTAATAACCATGCAGACTTAACCAAGAGACACTTATGTTATGGAAACACATGGAAATTCTATGCTTATGAAAATATGCATAATAACGTTGTATCCTGTATTCCACTACAGGGCAAAGGCCTTATCTCACGAATATCTATCACCCCTTCTTGGTTGACATCCCACGTATCCGCAGTCAAGCGTCTTTCCGATTCTTTTATAATGCGCACAGTCAAGGAGTGGAATGCCCTGTCTGCGTCAGTGTTTCCGAGCACTTACAACCCGAATTCCTTTAAAGTACGAGTGAATAGGCTTCTTCTGGGTCAGCTCGCTACATCGTCGACCCCATCTTTGTCTGGATGGATGTCAAGAGCAAGTCAATAAGCAAAAAAATATATAATGATTTAAGGGAGTGGACCCATAGACAACATGCTGTCAGAGATTAGATTAGAGAACAATAACTGACATGGTGACAACTGCATCCGTGCTCTCTCGACACGGAGGTCGTGGGTTCGATTCTCACGGGGGACACCTAGTGATATGTCACTTTGTGCGTTTTTCCCCAGTTGGTTAGGACATTGCAGGCTGAATCACCTGATTGGCTGAAAAACAAAATGATTCCGTGCTTCGGATGGCACGTTAAGCCGTTGGTCCCGGCTACTATCTCTGGTGGTAGTAGTTGTTACATAAAAACCACATCAGAGGCCGTAAGGCGGTCTGAAAAAACTCCACTGACACCAGGGCTCTGCCCACACGATAAGAAGAACTGACATGGTCTGTCAGCCGGTTTAGGAGATACAGCCGTCTAAAGGTCGGTCGGAACTTTGAACATGAAAGTTTTTGTACTGTTTTCGTTTAGCTACAGTGCTCTATAACGTCACGCCTCTTTCCCAGTGGGGTAGGCAGACACCAGGGCGCGCCACTTACTACGATCTTTACATACCTCTTTTGCCTCATGCACATCCATACATCTCTTCATACATGCCCGTCGGTTTCGAGTACTCCGCACCTCCCCTTTTTGTAGGACGCAACTGATTTGATCAGCATACGTCCTACGAGGGCGCCCTCTGCCGACACTTCCACTCACATTAGCAACATATATCTCTTTCGTACATCTGCTGTCACTCATCCTTTCCACATGACCAAACCAACGAAGCATACCTTTCTCTATTCTTGTCACAACATCTTCTTTCAATTTACATCGATCTCTTATTACTACAGTGCATATTACAATAATACCTGCATTTTCATGCATATTCATTTTTAGCAACCATACCACCTTACCTTTGAACGGCTGTAACTCCTAAACCGACAAATCCAGTCGGAGACCTGGTCCATCCCCCATCACAGAGATGCTCTTCACCCTATGAATATCTATTGAATCAGCCTTGCGGCTGTAGATAACGAAAAGTACTTCTAGAAGCACACACACATGCTCACGACTATATTCCCCGAGGGGTTAGTCAGAGATATTCTGAAACCTCAGAACATCCACGTTCAAGTACTTCCATCTCTTGAAAAATTAGTATTCAAATAATGAATGGCTCTAGTACCTTCGAGACGAGAGGCGATATTTTTTTTTTAATTCTTTTTTCTGGCATAATAAAAGATTGTACTTGTATGATAAATGATTGTAAATAATAAAAAATCCTGCTCTTCCGTTAAACATTTTTTTGGGTTCCCAATAATTAGCCCGTTAAAATGTTTAATTCTAGATTAAATAATAACCGCGTAACTCTCAAAAATTGTATAACTCAAAAAAGATTTCAAAATTACACCTACATCCTTACAAAAAGACTATAAAATAACTGTACAATATTTTCATTAATCGCGAAATTATTTAAAAAACGACGTCGTAAAAAAGTACTTAAAAGCCAATAACCATTTTTTATGCACACAGGTACGTACTTATTTTTTTATTACCACTTATTACACCACACTGAATAAACTATTTTTTTTGACTTTTTTTTTTAAATCGACCACAACACAGATGCAACCGTCCTATATCGTAATAAAGCAAGGAACTAATTATAGCACCTGCCGAGTTAACTATACCATAGTAAACTATCTATAGGTATATAAGAAGAGTTGTGCACATATTTGCTTGTTATAGATTATTCATATAGGTATAGCAAGCAAATTAATTATGTTGTTGTATGTAGGAAAATATGGAGTTTGCTAGAAAAGTCTAGTTTTTAGGGTTCCGTACCCAAAGGGTGAAAACGGGACCCTATACTAAGCCTACGTTGTCCGTCCGTCCGTCCGTCCGTCCGTCTGTCCGTCCGTCCGTCCGTCTGTCCGTCCGTCCGTCCGTCCGTCCGTCTGTCCTACCTATTTAGGGCTGTAACCTTTGAACCGTAATAGCTGATAGATAGATAGTTGAAATTTTCTCAGATTATGCGTTATTACGGCGGATTTGTTAACAAATAATAAAAATGTCAAAAAGTTAAAAATTAAGGGGGGTTCTCAACAAGAAACTAGTTTTTATCAACATTTTTTCATCACGCTCTATCGTAAAAACGGTAATACATGCAAGCGTCAAACTTAGTGTGATTATAGAGCAAACTCTACAAAATAACAACAAATACAAAAAACCGGCCAAGTGTGAGTCGGTCTCGCGCTAAAGGTCCCGGACAAAAAAAGTATTTTTTTCTAAGTTAATAATGTTGTGTTCTGTGGTGGTGTGGTACGGAACCCTCGGTGCGCGAGTAGCCCGACTCGCACTTGACCGGTTTTATTACTAAAATCTGGAATTCTGAATTCTGCATATTGAGGCTAAATGACAAAAATACACTAGCTTTTGCTCGCGAATTCGGGATTCCGGAAAACTTCAATACCCCATTGCACCCCTTTAGGGTTGATTTTCGAAAAACCCTTTCTTAGTGCACCCCTTAATAATCAGTAGAATATGTATTCCGAATTTTATGTTTCTATCTTCAGTGGCTTGTTGTCGGTCCTTAGACAATTTATATAGGGACGGCCTTGCGGTAGCATTTCCCCTCTGCCACGGTATAAGAACAATTGATCTTGTGCATTTACACCCAATTTTATACCTTATCACTAAACGAGACAGCCTAAAATAGCGAAACAATAATTTTGAACTTAGAACGTTTGGGGTTCACACGAGACTAATTTTCATGATTTTTAACATTCAAAATTAGAATCTAAACTTATGGGGAATAAAATTCAAAGTTGCGGATTTCATGTTACCTCGCCCCCCGCAAAAAGTGGCAGAAATGTTTCTTAGTAGAATGACACGCGAAACTCGTCCCTATATAAATTGTCTAAGTGTCGGTCAGTCAGTCAGTGAGTCACAGAACTATTTTATATGTGTAAAGATAATGCACTCACGACCAATAATCCCTTTCGGGGTGGTCAGAAACATTGCTACAACTACCAAAAGTCTTTAAACCAGCAGTAGTGCCTATACGAATTGGGTCAGTAGTTTTTATGTGATGCGTGCACAAATAACTAGACTACAGAGTAAAGACAACAGGCTATGGAGGTGCTACTTGGGAATGTTCTTCCATTGAAAAGGGAAGTTCTTCCGCCAGGCTAGGTGTGATATGCCTGGGGACCGGCCGTAGTCCAACAGTTCTTAGTTGGACCTTGTATATATATATCGAATCTCTGTGATTATTTCTCTTGCGCGATTTATGTCTCGCATTCGATTGTGAACCTTATATGTAGTAGGTTACGAGTTACGTATTTACGATGAACGTTGTCTTTGTATGGAGCATATTTCCGAGAGCGATGGTATCGCCATCTGTTGCCATCTTTGCTATAACTTGTGGGTGCTGACATCTAAATCTGTAGCAAGGCAAAAGTCATCTAAATTAATTCTATAAATTTCGCCAATATCATCATCATATCAATCAGCCGATAGACATGGGTCTCTATTGGATGTTCTGTCAATATAAGTACAGGGTCTTTCTAAATATGCTGACGGTTTTTCAGGCCATCAATCTGAACAATATGGGACCATAGAGAAAAACGTGTCTCCTGCTGTCAACGCCCGGAGAGGAGTAAGTATGGTTTATTCTCCATAGAACATTTTTCTGCCATTTTTTGCGGGGGGAGGGACCGTTGCTATGACAGTAACAGTAAAATGCATCGAATTAAGTAGCCCGTCGGGTCTAGGTCCGGGCCGTCGCGGGGGTGAGGCTTTGACAGAGGGGAAAGTATGGAAAATTATGCGTAAGCCCGCTCCTTCCTGTCAAGGAGTACGTATTTCTCTATGTATGGGACCAACATCGAAATCGCAAAACAAAAATCAGCTGTCCTATATATATTTTGGCTCAAATATGTTCGCAGTTTTCTATGGAACATCTGTTTGTTTTTATTACGCGATTTCGATGTTGATACCATAGATAAATGTGTTCAGTTTCATTGTCTGATCATAGGGTACCCAGTAGAGTGAGAACAAAATCACGCGAAACGTATTCTACATAAAACATGCCAGCCAAAAGAGTTATTAAATAAAGCAATCAAACTCATTCCGTTATCACCAGATGTACCGGAACAGAATCGCGTTGTCAATGACTCAATATAAAGCAAATGATCCCACTTTATATTGACGAATTCAGTGAGCGGCTGAAGAATCAACAATCATCATAAATCAATTTGTGCTCACAATCAAATTTCTGACCTGATTGGACTATTGGTCTCAAATTTTAGCGACATTACTTCGGCAAACATCGAGGTCATACCTACAAGCTCTATTGAAACATTAGCATACATAGATCGTCTCGGTGGCGCGTTACGGGACGACACTACATCTTGAGGTGGGTTTGAATCTGAACGGACGACGTGCCACGATTTTTTTCGCTTTTATTCGTTTTTATATCGATGCTTCCTCGATATAGACAACGATCTTCTGCGGACTATCACTAGTGATAGTCTAAGAGATAAGAGGAATTTTGGTAACCATTAGCTGTAAGGCTGATTCAGTGTTCATAGGGTGTAAAGCATCTCTGTGATGGGGATGGACCAGGTCTGCCTGCATAACTCCAGTCGGTTTAGGAGTTACAGCCGTTCAAAAGTCTGGTATGGTTGCTAAAAATGGATATGGATGAATATGCAGGTGTTATTGTAATATGCACTGTAGCTATGCGAACCGTTCAAAAACTGACATGGTCTATCAGTCGGTTTAGGAGATACAGCCTCTCAAAGGTCGGAACTTTGAATGGCTGTATCTCCTAAACCAACTGACAGATCATGACAGTTTTTGTACTATATACAGAGCTACAGTGCATATTACAATAACATTTTATGATCAGCCTTACAGCTGATCATTCATTTCATACAGACCTTTAAACATCTGTAACTCCTAAACCGACTGGAGTTATGCAGGCAGACCTGGTCCTTCCCCATCACAGAGATGCTCTACACCCTATGATTACTGAATCAGCCTTGCAGCAGATGGTTACCAATATTCCTCTTATCTCTTATACTATGAGCCACGTAGAATACAGGACAGGAGTGCAGGGGTTTCGCAGTCAGGATGAGGAGAGGCTATTCGCGTTCTCATGATGCAGGATTCATTCAAATTTAATTTTTTAAATCGCTCTTGTGTACCATTCTTAGCCATTTATGGCCTGGCCTGGCTTTGAAGGTTTGGCTTGGTTTGAGGGTCAAGTTAAAATAATAATACAATTAAAAATATCGGTCAATGGCTTCCGTATTTGAACACAATTTGTTACATTTTGACGAAGTATTGTTAACTAAACCAAAACAATTGATTTCACGATTTGGTTATCAGAATACCAAGACATAAATCAAGCAGTAGCGATAAATACTTCCTATTTTATGGAGAAGAGACAAAGATTTATGCTACTTACATACACACATTACACAAACTTACGACCATTCTATTTAGGGCTGACCAAAATTTAACCTACAGTTTTACGACGTAGTAGAGGCACAGTATATAAGAAAGAGTATCTATTACTACATAGTAGAGGCTAGTCAACGTGAGCTTCAAGCATAAACATTTCATTTCAAGCCAGCTCCTGTCATGCAGAATCGGAAAAAGTCGTACACTCTCGTTTCGGAGTCACTTTGGATCGCTGATCCAGCGGAGTTTATTTTTTAGGCTCATATTGAAGATTTTAACACAGATTAAGTATATGTTATGTTTCGGACTTTCCCCCACAAACAACACATACACGCCAGTCGCCTAGTCTTTCGATGCCCTCAGAAAAAAACGGGGTGGTTTACTCTTAGGGCTCTTACAGACGAGCGACACTTTGCTGTCGCGGTGGGTCGCAGAGCTTCGCGCTCATACATTTTACGACCCTCCGCGACACACAGCGACCGCAAAGTGTCGCTCGTCTGCGAAAGCGCTTAACTGGCACTAAGCGGCATAATCTAACCAAAGAGAAGCAAAGCTCACTTAAAGCATTATAGCTTTATGACAGAAGCAACATTTAAGCATTTCTGTCTCTAACTTTTAGGAAGAGGAGCCTACACTAAAACGTCGCTACTGCTTGAATCGTGCAATACGTGAAATCAGCAGATTGTTAACACCTTTGACGTACTTCACGCTTTCCTGTCGCCTTCTAAGGAGGTGGAAGATCATTAAATGTGCCTTAGCGATATAACAATAAGGTTGACTCAACTGAAGCTATCTTGTAAATCTAAATCAATTTCAATATACAACGTGTAGGTAATATACAGGGTGTAAGGATACGTGTCATTAATCTTTAAACCACGTACTCTACCCATCAAACTGAACAACTTTTCCTATGGGAGGGAACAGACCTGTCCGAACAAAACAAAAATCCGCTGTCTCATACATTTGAATCGGGTAGGTATTGCAGTTTAGTATGGACACGGAATTGTATAACAAAAATGGATAAGAAAAATATTTTTTTTGCTCTGACAGGTTTGCTCCCGTACTAGGGTTGCCAACTTTTTTTCGAACAAATATAGTAGTTCGAGCCAAGAGCCTGAAAAAATATAGTAGATCGGGGAAAAATAAGACAATATATATATAGTATTTTTCGAACTTGTCAACTTAAAATTTTCAAAAAGGTTTTTTTGCTACTTTTACCACTAAATACTACCAATCATCTCCCCATTTCGTATTCGTCATAGTAAATAATGCATCCTGTAAACGCAGAAGTCACTGAAGTTGATAGAGAAATAAGATAATTATAAAACTTATATATAAATCAGACTTTAGGAAAACTTGCTGCCATTTTTCAGCAGTAGATTTATTAAAAAATTGTATAGGAAGTATTCTACAATTCTACATGGTCCAGTCTAGATCAAATGGAACAAATGTGATGAAGAGAGAAAATTGTAAAAAAATAATATTAAGGCATTGGGAATTTTTATTGGGCCAACGTATCAATGTATAGGTATTTATGTTCTCTATAAATTATTTGCTCATCAAAATATAGTAGTTTTGCCTACTATATATTTTCCTCAGAATTATAGTAGTAGGGCCCCTAATATAGTAGGATACTATATTTATTATAGTAGGGTTGGCAACCCTATCCCGTACTAAAAATTGTTCAGTTTGATGGGAAGAGTGAAGAGTACCTATGTGGTTTAAATGTTAATGATATTTTTCTTACATATTAATATTATAATATTGTAAGGTTACTGTATTAGGGTCATTCTTAATACCTATATATGCAGACAGCTTTTTTTAAGGGGATGAACAGACCATCAAACTCAACAACTTTCTCTATGGGACCAACATAGAAATCGCAAAAGAAATCATCTGTCCCATACATTTGGCTCGAGAAGGTTTGCAGTTTTGGTTTTTCGGTGAACCTGCATGCTTAAATTTGGAGGTATGTATGGGTACATATCTACCTCCAAATTTAAACAGTCTAATAAATAATTGCATAAAGTTTAATATTTCTAACTGTCCTAAGACAAACTGTACAAATGCCATAATTTACACTTTGAAAGTAACATAGGGATAAAGGCATTTAATCTTAACGCTTAAAATTTGAATCCGCCATATTTTACGCGTAATCTTTGCCTTTGCGGCCACTTGATTGTGACGTCACAGTTGCACACTATTGTCACTTACGCTAAATTAGAGTGCAAAAAATGCGAGCTGGATGCGCGAGCTGTGTAGCTGTGTAAATATTAACCAATCAGATATCCGACCGAGATCGGCCGAGCTCCTGATTGGTTAAATATTTACACAGCTCGCCCAGTCAGCTCGCGTCAATGGACAGGCAGCCTTACACTCAGTTGCAGAAACGCTCATTAAAGTTAATCCTCCATTAAATCTCTTGCTGTCACTTATTGTCTTGTTGACGTAGTAAACGCTAGCAAGAGATTTAATGGAGGATTAACTCTAATGAGCATTTCTGCAACTCAGTGTAAAACTTTAAAAAATCGGCCAAGTGCGAGTCGGGACTCGGGCATTAGTGTTCCGTACCAGCCAGTTTTGAATTTTTGATACATTGTTACTAGTTTACTATCTATTAAAAGCTCGGTTCCAATTAAAAGGTGTTATATTATTGTTCTTTTTTTCTGATAAATAAATAAATAAATATTCATTTATTTCATAAAAATAATTTTACATATCTTTAATAAGAGGCTAGGCGAGCTCTCGAAGAAATTTGAAGAATAGGCAACTTTTCCGAATGTATACGAAATCGTCCGATCCGCCCCTCCCACACCCCCGACGACTAGAGTGCGAAAGATACAACTCTGCAGCTTGGACTGATTTTACCTACATAAAATTGACGAAATCAGCATTTCGTATTCTTGTGTAGAAGTGTAATTATACTTTCCTAAGAGCGTATCGCAGTTGCCAGAAATTAATATAGGCTGAGTAAAGTTAAATAAATAAAAAAACTCCGGGAGTGCCGGCAGAAGTCAAAACTAAGAGATCTTACGTCTTACGGTCACGTGACGTCACGGTCCTGATGCGAGTTTAACATTTTTTACCCAACCCAAAATCTTACGTATTACGAATTTTCGATCAGGTCACGTGACGTCACGGTCCTGACGCGAGTTTAAAATGTTTTACCCATACCAAAAAAGTGCACTACGCCGCTAAAGAAGTTTTCACTTCAAAAAGTTAAATAAAAAGTGGCACTTCAACGCAGCGTGAACATATCAACATACAGTACAATGTCAAGAAGGCCGTATCTTGGCGATAAGCGAGCGCTACTGTTTCGCCTACACACTCCACTCCAATACACTCGAATCTATAAATATGATAACAAAACAAGCGTATTTATAGTCGAATCTGCCTTTAGCCCAGGAGTGCCATTTTTGAACATCACACGTTCAAATCAGCAGTAGAAAAATGCGTAATCTCCATAGTAATTTTGACATTGTCTACTGCTGATTTCAACGCGTGACGTTCAAAATTCGCACTCCAGGCCGATTTTGTGGTGCTTAAGAGAAGTTTATTCCGAGAGTGCAAATGCGCGCTGCATACAAACGAAGTCTGGTGATATTTTCAATACTATCCAATTAAACTCAATGAAATTTTTCAGAAACAATCTAAAAACTAATCTCTATGTTTGTATCAAGTCACAGTTTCGTTTAAAGTTTATAGTGCATCAAAGATTTCCATACAAATCTTAAATTAATTCTAGCATAGCAGCAATTAACTGCTTTACATATCGAACAGGGTGTTTCAATTTCAAACCATCAAACTACAACTTTCAATATACAGGGTGAAATTGATATAAATAAATATCTTGGACAATGTCACACAAATTATCTAGTCACATTGAAAGTACCAGAATCTAGCCTGGACTTGTATTATGATGACTAGACAACGATATAGAATACATATATAGATACAAACATCCATGACTCGGGTACAAATATTCATATTCATCATACAAATATTTGTCCCTTACGGGATTCGAACCCGCGACCCTCGGCACAGCAGGCAGGTTCACTACCGACTGTGCTACCGGGCCGTCAAATCATTAGCATCCTTTTAAACTGTTGCTTCGATCGGTTTGCTCCCATAGTAAAAGTTGTTCAGTTTGATGGGTAGACTCTTAGTTTAAAAGGATGCCAATGATATCAATTTCACCCTGTAGAGATAACATAGAAATCGCGAAAAATAAAATAAGTATTTCCATAGAAAATGTCAATAGCTACTGGACCAAAATGTATGAAACAGCTAATTTATTCTTCTCGATTTCAGATTTGGTCCTATAGTAAAAGTTCAGTTTCATGGTCTGAAGCATCCTGTTCGATATGTAATACATTTAAGTTACCATAAGGCATCCGGGTTATGGAAACTATTAGTAGAGCAAGCCTCTCTTTCTAACAAACAAACTTTTGCAATTAGCCATCCCGCTTCAATTGAAAGTAAGATCGCAAAAAAACTTATTTTTCATCAATATCTTTTATCTTGGGTGTTTGGGGAAAAATCCATCGGGTAGAAGCCCTATAATTATTTACCTTTCAAATTATGGTATATTCAGAAGAAATGGTGTAGGGTGATTCTTGTAAAACTGGTTATAAATCTGAAATCGAGCTTACTTTGCTCCTCTTTTCTATCGAGAAAATTTTATAGAATCGTGTTTTCAACGGTAAGATGCTCTGCAGAAAGAACGTACATCTAAACTGTTATGTGAACGATATATATTAAATGTAATAATTTGGTTATCAAAAATCCGTTCGAAAACAGACAAAATAGGTATGACCCCCTCTTAAGTGTAGAGTCGGTAACTTTGGAACTAAAATAAAAATTTTAATAGAAATCTGACAAGGTAAGTACCTACTATATACAGGGTCCTTCTTATTATGCTGATTCTTTTTTAAGGGTATGATCTGGAGTGCGATTTTTGAATCTCATTCGGTGAATTCAGCCGTTGTAAATATCAAAATAACTACGGAGATACGCATCTTTCTATTTCTGATTTGACTTTCAAAAATCGCACTCCTGAAGCATGATTTTTGAAAGTCAAATCAGAATTAGAAAGATGCATATCTCCAAAGTTATTTTGATATTTAAAACGGCTGAACTCACCGAATGAGATTCAAAAATCGCACTCCAGACCGCCAAACTGAAAAACTTTTTCTATGGCACCAACATAGAAATCGCGAAATAAAAATCAGCTGTTCCAAAAAAAAAACTGCAAACCTGTATTAAGCTACTCGAGCCAAATGTATGGGACAGCTGATATTTTTATGCGATTTCGATGTTGGTGCCATAGAGAAAGTTGTTCAGTTTGATGGTCTGATCATCCCCTTTAAAAAGTGTCAGCATATTAAGAAGGACTGTGTATACAGTAAATACTAAGTTTGTAATCAAAACGGGCATTCCACTCGTAGACGGTTTTTTAAATACCTATAAAAAACTCAATGAACGTTAATCAGCGGTCATTGTAAATGTATGTAGGTACTAGGTATTTATTTCAGTCTAGATTGCTAAACACGTTTTAATTAAAGTAAGTCAGTGTAACAAAATACCGTTTTTATTTTAGACTTGACACGATAATTACAGCAACCAATTACCTATGTTTTGTAAAAATTGTTTAACGAATTTCATGGAGATCTTGCTTTTATTTTAACTTAAGAGGATATTCCTGATAAAGTGCTCCGTACAAAACGATGTTACGTCGTGGTTTGGTCATTTTACATTTAAGAGCCTATGTCGAAAAATAATTTTAGTGAAACTGGCGTGTGATAGCTTATATTACTGCCAGATGCGAGAGAAAGAGATGGGGCGGCGCGCGCGCCTGGATCGAATCAAGCGAAAAAACAAACTTTATTTAATTGTGATTGTACTATTTATGTAAGTTCAATTCTGCTCTAATCAAAACTTAGATAATAGCAATCTCTTTTTTTTAAATCAAGTCTCTTGTTTCTATTATTCACCGTTTAGCAGTTACAAGCGTTTATGGCCGGTTCACACAGAGGCGGTTTTGCGGGAAAGCGGGCCGGCGGCGGTTTTGCGGAAAGCGAAGGCGTTCCGGAGCCTGCCACACAGGGTCCGCGCGGCGTGGTAGCGGCGCGGAGGCGGCCGGTGTGACATCCAAAGCGGCGGCGGGGCGGCGCCGCTTTTTTTTTAACGGCTCTGGAATCGATGACAGTGTTGCCAACCGTACGATTTAAATCGTATTTATCAAATTTTTTGACCCTGATACGATGTACGATCTCATATTGGAAATCGTACGCAAAACTAAAGCTCTATTCATATTTGATGGGACGGGACGATGTTAGATTTGAGAAAAGTGGCCGCCATCTTGAACTTTTTTGTTTCTCAACCGATTGCTTCCAAAATCGATATCTGGGGGTCTGCGTGGACTCCGAACACGAATCCGATGTCAGATTTGAGAAAAATGGCCGCCATCTTGAACTTTTTTGATTCTCAACCGATTGCTTCCAAAATCGATATCTGGCGGTCCGCGTGGACTCCGAACACGAATCCGATGTCAGATTTGAGAAAAATGGCCGCCATCTTGAACTTTTTTGATTCTCAACCGATTGCTTCCAAAATCGATATCTGGCGGTCCGCGTGGACTCCGAACACGAATCCGAAGTCAGATTTGAGAAAAGTGGCCGCCATCTTGAACTTTTTTGTTTCTCAACCGATTGCTTCCAAAATCGATATCTGGGGGTCCGCGTGGACTCCGAACACGAATCCGATGTCAGATTTGAGAAAAACGGCCGCCATTTTGAACTTTATTGTTTCTCAACCGATTGCTTTCAAAATCGATATCTGAGGGTCCGCATGGACTCCGAACACGAATCCGATGTTAGATTTGAGAATAGTGGCCGCCATCTTGAACTTTTTTGTTTCTCAACCGATTGCTTCCAAAATCGATATCTGGGGGTCCGCGTGGACTCCGAACACGAATCCGAAGTCAGATTTGAGAAAAGTGGCCGCCATCTTGAACTTTTTTGTTTCTTAACCGATTGCTTCCAAAATCGATATCCGGGGGTCCGCGTGGACTCCGAACACGAATCCGATGTCAGATTTGAGAAAAGTGGCCGCCATCTTTAGAAAATATTGTCTCATATATACTTGTTAATTTATAAGGCATATTGTAATCGCTTATCTGAGTCTAATAAATATTTTTTTTTTTTTATTATTTATTATTATTATCTTGAACTTTTTTGTTTCTCAACCGGTTGCTTCCAAAATCGATATCTGGGGGTATGCGTGGACTCCAAACACGAATCCGAAGTCAGATTTGAGAAAAGTGGCCGCCATCTTGAACTTTTTTGTTTCTCAACCGATTGCTTCCAAAATCGATATCTGAGGGTCCGCGTGAACTCCAAACACGAATCCGATGTCAGATTTGAGAAAAGTGGCCGCCATCTTGAACTTTTTTGTTTCTCAACCGATTGCTTCCAAAATCGATACCGGAGGGTCCGCGTGGAATCCGAACACGAATCTGATGTCAGATTTGAGAAGTTATCAGTTAGTCAGTTATTGATTTTGGAAGCAATCGGTTGAGAAACAAAAAAGTTCAAGATGGCGGCCACTTTTCTCAAATCTGACATCGGATTCGTGTTTGGAGTCCACGCAGACCCCCAGATATCTATTTTGGAAGCAATCGGTTAAGAAACAAAAAAGTTCAAGATGGCGGCCACTTTTCTCAAATCTGACATCGGATTCGTGTTCGGAGTCCACGCGGACCCCCAGATATCGATTTTGGAAGCAATCGGTTGAGAAACAAAAAAGTTCAAGATGGCGGCCACTTTTCTCAAATCTGACATCGGATTCGTGTTTGGAATCCACGCAGACCCCCAGATATCGATTTTGGAAGCAATCGGTTTAGAAACAAAAAAGTTCAAGATGGCGGCAACTGTACTCAACTCTGACATCGGATTCGTGTTCGGAGTCCAGGTGGAGCCCCAGATATCGATTTTGGAAGCAATCGGTTGAGAAACAAAAAAGTTCAAGATGGCGGCCACTTTTCTCAAATCTGACATCGGATTCGTGTTCGGAGTCCACGCAGACTCCCAGATATCGATTTTGGAAGCAATCGGTTGAGAAACAAAAAAGTTTAAGATGGCGGCCACTTTTCTCAAATCTGACATCGGATTCGTGTTTGGAGTCCACGCAGACCCCCAGATATCGATTTTGGAAGCAATCGGTTTAGAAACAAAAAAGTTCAAGATGGCGGCAACTGTACTCAACTCTGACATCGGATTCGTGTTCGGAGTCCAGGTGGAGCCCCAGATATCGATTTTGGAAGCAATCGGTTGAGAAACAAAAAAGTTCAAGATGGCGGCCACTTTTCTCAAATCTGACATCGGATTCGTGTTCGGAGTCCACGCAGACTCCCAGATATCGATTTTGGAAGCAATCGGTTGAGAAACAAAAAAGTTTAAGATGGCGGCCACTTTTCTCAAATCTGACATCGGATTCGTGTTTGGAGTCCACGCAGACCCCCAGATATCTATTTTGGAAGCAATCGGTTAAGAAACAAAAATGTTCAAGATGGCGGCCACTTTTCTCAAATCTGACATCGGATTCGTGTTCGGAGTCCACGCGGACCCCCAGATATCGATTTTGGAAGCAATCGGTTGAGAAACAAAAAAGTTCAAGATGGCGGCCACTTTTCTCAAATCTGACATCGGATTCGTGTTTGGAATCCACGCAGACCCCCAGATATCGATTTTGGAAGCAATCGCAGAAGCAGGTTGAGAAACAAAAAAGTTCAAGATGGCGGCCACTGTTCTCAACTCTGACATCGGATTCGTGTTCGGAGTGCACGCGGACCCCCAGATATCGATTTTGGAAGTAATCGGTTGAGAAATAAAAAAGTTCAAGATGGCGGCCACTTTTCTCAAATCTAACATCGGATTCGTGTTCGGAGTCCACGCAGACCCCCAGATATCGATTTTGGAAGCAATCGGTTGAGAAACAAAAAAGTTCAAGATGGCGGCCACTTTTCTCGAATCTGACATCGGATTCGTGTTCGGAGTCCACGCGGACCCCCAGATATCGATTTTGGAAGCAATCGGTTGAGAAACAAAAAAGTTCAAGATGGCGGCCACTTTTCTCAAATCTGACATCGGATTCGTGTTCGGAGTCCACGCGGACCCCCAGATATCAATTTTGGAAGCAATCGGTTGAGAAACAAAAAAGTTCAAGATGGCGGCCACTTTTCTCAAATCTGACTTCGGATTCGTGTTCGGAGTCCACGCGGACCGCCAGATATCGATTTTGGAAGCAATCGGTTGAGAATCAAAAAAGTTCAAGATGGCGGCCATTTTTCTCAAATCTGACATCGGATTCGTGTTTGGAGTCCACTCGGACCGCCAGATATCGATTTTGGAAGCAATCGGTTGAGAAACAAAAAAGTTCAAGATGGCGGCCACTTTTCTCAAATCTGACATCGGATTCGTGTTCGGAGTCCACGCGGACCCCCAGATATCAATTTTGGAAGCAATCGGTTGAGAAACAAAAAAGTTCAAGATGGCGGCCACTTTTCTCAAATCTGACTTCGGATTCGTGTTCGGAGTCCACGCGGACCGCCAGATATCGATTTTGGAAGCAATCGGTTGAGAATCAAAAAAGTTCAAGATGGCGGCCATTTTTCTCAAATCTGACATCGGATTCGTGTTTGGAGTCCACTCGGACCGCCAGATATCGATTTTGGAAGCAATCGGTTGAGAATCAAAAAAGTTCAAGATGGCGGCCGTTTTTCTCAAATCTGACATCGGATTCGTGTTCGGAGTCCACGCGGACCCCCAGATATCGATTTTGGAAGCAATCGGTTGAGAAACAAAAAAGTTCAAGATGGCGGCCACTTTTCTCAAATCTGACATCGGATTCGTGTTCGGAGTCCACGCGGACCCCCAGATAATGATTTTGGGAGCAATCGGCTAAGAAACAAAAAAGTTCAAGATGGCGGCCACTTTTCTCAAATCTAACATCAGATTTGTGTTTGGAGTCCACGCGGACCCTCAGTTATCGATTTTGGAAGCAACGGTTTAGATAGAAAAAAGTTCGTAACGTTCTATAACAAAAGGAAAATAAAATAATACGAGTGGCACAAAAGGACTAGAATCCAGTGCCGTAAAGCGATTAAAAAAAAAGTCGTGGAAAAAATACAAAATGACAGTGCGGTAAATACCGCCTCCGGACCAGTCTATCGCAACTGCATAGATGCGAGAAAATGTATGGGATGTGGTAGAACTTGAATGGGCGTCTATATTCGTCTCTTTTCTTGACCCTCTCTTTCATGAAATGTCACGTGACGTAATTCAGATGTTTTTCACACGTTATGAAACAGACTCTGTCTAAATTATTTAAAATGTTTTTGGGTGTTTATTATATTTAGAATTAATAAATAAACGTGAATATAAAACATAAAACACAAGTAAATTCAGTGTATTACGTGATATTGCACCATAAAAGCTAAAAGCACAGCCACTGTCACTGCTTTTATGCTAAAATTAAGTACTAGAAATGCGAAATATGCTGTGAAAGGTCGGAAAGAAAAGATGGTAAAAAACGTAACTTCATAGCAAGATTTCCACTGGATGAAGCTCGGTAAGCATAAATTTATCCTTTTTATTAGCCCAGGTTTATATTTAGGCAATCATTTTCGTAAAGAGCGGGAAGTATTTGTAAAGAAGTGAGGGATTTGGAGAAATGTCGATATCGATATAATTGTTGATACATACATGCAGACGCATACGGATACGAACGACTATGCTCCCCTAGGAGGTAGTCAGAGATATTCTGAAACATCAGAACATTCACCATACAAAAATCATCCATCATATTTTTGATGATATGATAAGATTACACTTTTGTATACATGTTTTATTTTCAGATGCAAAAAATGGGTTCAAGTTACTGGAAATGAAGATCTAGCGTACCTACATACCAATCGAAAAATGAACCAATTATTATTTGCGAGAAACATTTCCTGCCTGGAAGATTTTCATAAAAAATGACAAAATTGAAACCAACTGCCATTCCATATCCATACGGCTCACTGCATACTATCCTGTAATTAGTCCGTAAGTTTTCCTAAAATGAATAAACATTTAAAAAAAAAAAACAAATGGGGTACGGCTAATATTGGCGTCTTTTTTTTTAAGCGGCCAGGTACCAAATGTTGTGGGTATTTTAGGGTGAATATTACCTTACATTGTTATGCAAAAAAAAATTTCCTGCGGTGTAACGTTTCGGAGATATTTAACTTTAAAGTTTCAAAAAATTAACTGTACAAAAGTCATTAAAAGTAACTCGTTTTGGGTCTTATACCACACATTATTTATTTTACAGCCCAGAATTATTAGTTTTAATTATTTATGATATCATAACGCACATTTTGTGCAGGAACGCACCGCAATCCTCACTCGTTTGCGGTGATGGTTTGAATGTTGAAATTTTCTATTTTGTAAGATATTGTATTGATTTATATATATTTGTAGATTACTTGTGTTACTGGCCAATGCTGTGTGCGCCTGTTATATGTGTGTGTATTAGAAATTGATTTTTAGCGTTCCTATGTTATTGTAAATGTTTAAATATGTATACTGTTGGTGTGCCATATTAAATAAAATAAAATAAAATAAAATACCTTAAATGTACATAGAGTCTTCTTTAAGAGTTTCATAACAGTTAGGATAGCCAATCTAACCTATTATTTCAATGTGGTATAATTTTATGTAAATTAATTATAATTATTAATACCTACGAATGTCTTTTCTTTATCTCAAGACAGTCCCAGACTTATTAGTAGGTGGCTAATTGTTTGTTTTATTCTAGTGATTGGATTAACATCAATCCATCACTAAAAAAATCTGCAATTTTTAAATATCAATATCATATGGCATATAAAACAGGCAACAAAAATGACGTCTCAAACTACCGACCCATCAGCATTCTAAGTTGTTTTTCAAAACTGTTCGAGAGTCTTGTTTATGGATATATTTACAATCATGTCATTAGCGCAATAAGCCCATACCAGCACGGCTTTATACAATCTCGGTCAACGGTTACGAATCTGTTATCATATTCACATTACTTAAGTGCGACTTTCAACGAAAGAGGCCAAACTGATGCCATATATACTGACTTTTCAAAGGCATTCGATAGAGTTGACCACAATATTCTCTGTATCAAGGCAGAACACCTCGGAATACACGGGTCTCTCTTGCGATGGCTCCGGGCTTATTTGCTGAACCGTACTCAGTTGGTAACATTGTACGGATATGAATCGCTACCATTCATTGCAGAATCAGGAGTCCCACAAGGGTCGAATCTCGGCCCTCTATTGTTTTTAATATTCATTAATGACCTATTGGGATCTCTTAAGTGCGAATGTCTAGCTTATGCGGATGACATAAAAATATTCCGTAGAATTGTTTCTACTCATGATTGTGATCTATTGCAGACTGACATGGATGCGATTGTAGCTTGGTGTTCTAATAACAACATGTCACTCAACGTAGGAAAATGCCAAAGTATCACCTTCACTAGGAAAATTAACAAAATCAATTTTCATTATCATATTGACCAAGTACTTTTGGATCAAGTTAATGTCGTTAAGGATTTGGGAATCTGGTTGGACTCCGAGTACTCATTTCGTGCACATTTCGACTCTGTAGCATTAAAGGCAAAAAAAACGTTAGGATTCGTCTTGCGGACCACACGGCCATTTAAAAGATCTAGCTCCATTCTGACTCTTTATGTATCCTTAGTCCGAAGCATAATAGAGTACGGCAGTGTTATCTGGTCACCTTTCTATGATATACACAAGGAAATGCTTGAATCGGTTCAAAGGCGGTTTCTTCGTATTTTGTCCTTTAAATTCGGTCTAAGACGATCTTTACCTACCTACAACGATAGGCTGAGTAAATTTAATCTGGACTCATTGCAGTCGAGGCGTCAAATCAGTGACTTGATAACTTTATATAAAATAGTAAACTCTAAGCTCGATACGGATATTCTACGCTACGTTTCGCTTAGACCTAACATTAGATCCACTCGTAGACAGGATTTGTTTTCTATCCCTAATACCACCATTAATGTATCTTATAATAGTCCTTTGATACGCATGTGCCGGTTATATAATGATCATTGTAAGAGCCTTGATATTTTCTATCAAAGCCCAGGACAGTACGCAAGCTCTGTTAAGCTGCTGATACGCCAAGAATTGTAGTTAACTAAGTTTTTGCTTTCGTTTTTAATGTGTAACAAGTTTCTTAAATTTTCTGGTCAAATTAAATTATTCATGTACTTATTCATATACCAACCTACCTAGCTCATAATGTTTAAAAGTTTAATTTAGCACGTGTAGTTAATTCGTAACAATGTATTAGAATGCTGTGCGCAGTCATAATTGAGGTGCAAATTTGATGTAATTTAATGTGTAATATTTTTAAGATCGAGTGTTAGTTTGTACTTTGTTACTGTGCCAAATAAATAAAAATAAAATAAAATAAAATATGGCAATTTTTTTTTTCTGCAACTATCGATATCGTTAAATATTCACAGCACATCACTACTTTGCACTGTCATTTTGTTTTCAATATTGGCAACATGTTGCTCTATGTTGGCTATGGAATGGTAGCTTCAAGTCATACAAGTTGACGTTTTTTACGATTATTTTGCTCCAAGGAGTCCCGTCTCTTAAAACGTAGTGATTATATTCTCTTTGCTCCGGACCGCCTCCGCTCTGTGTGACACCTCGCATTGAATACAATGGAATACAGCGGCCGCGGCCGCCTCCGGCCCCGCGCCGCCGCCGCCTGTGTTCTGCGCGGTACCGGGCGTACCGCGCCGCTCCCGGCCCGGTTTTCTGTGTGGCAGGGTGCATATAAACTCGTACATTACAACAATCCCGCCTCCGGACCGCCTCCGGAACCGCTTTCTGTGTGAACCGGCCTTTATAGACAAAAACGGAGGCTACTTTGGCTTGTTTTTCTATCGAGAAAATTTGTCTTAATCGTGTTTTGGCTCTAATCAAAACTTCAATTTACACATATCCGCAAATCATACTCCTACTGTTAGTACTTCATGATATATGGAGCTTTGAAGAATCCTATTTTTTTTACATAGCCCCTTAAGAGGATATTCCTGATAAAGTTGCATTTAAAGTAAAAATCAAATGGTACCTTAGTACCTTGTCAGATTTCGGTTTATATATTTAGTACAGTAGTTATATGTATAGATCAAATAGATAGACAGTCGAAGTTACGAAGGCGTCGAAAAAATATCACCGAAGTCTCGGTGATAAACCGTGTCGCTATACACGCACACAGATATAATTTGTATTACGCCTTACGCACACCAACCTAAGGAAGCTGGCCACTTTTTTTATACGTTACAAGCGTGAGGCTCAATCTAGACGTAAACTTTATCTTAGGTAGTAACTAACTATTAAATAATTTCCATAGTAAATCTTAAATTAATCCTAGCAATAAAACAAAATATTAAAACGACAATCTGAAAAGGTACCGACACAACACCGATATCAATATTTGTTTGTTTTACAGGGTGTACAATAAAATGGGACAGCTACTTAAAGGGGTGCTTCAGACCATCAAACTGAACAACTTTCTCTATGGGACCAATATCGAAATCGCGAAAAAAAAATCTGCTGTCCCATACATTTCAGTCGAGTTACGTTTGCAGTTTTGTATGGGAGAGCGGATTTTTTTTTCGCGATTTCGATATTGGTCCCATGGAGAAAGTTGTTCAGTTTGATGGTCTGAAGCACCCCTTTGAGTAGCTGTCCCATTTTATTGTACACCCTGTATAATTGGTTAATATTGAAAATAGGAGACGAAACTTCGTTTATATGCAGCGCGCTCGGGATTCTAAAGTTAATCGGGCAAGCTATGTGCAAAATCTAGATAATAATAAACTATTAACATAGCTTAACGATATAAATAACTACAAGAAACTATAAAGGGCCTTCAGAAAAAACTAAACATTTCCGTTACAAGGCAGTTCCTCGTTCTGTCCTAGTGTTTTATCCAACTACCTAGTTATCAAAGACTAATATTATAAAACCTGTGTCTGTCAGATAATCTCTCTACTGCCTTGATACTTGCTTTTAATGTCACGAAACTAAAATTTGACGGAAGAATTTAAATTAGCTTCAGTTAAGAGGTTATTCTTGATAAAGCGTCCCATATAAATGAAGTTACATCCTAGTTTGAACATTTAGTACAAAATCTAGGAACCAATATCTGTGTCGGTACCTTGTCAGATTTTCGTTAAAATATACATACAAATAGGTATACAATATACATATAAAATATAAATTTAAAGTTATCGTGGCTCAAAGATTTCCATACAAATCTTAAATTAATCCTAGCATTGAAACTATATTTTTAATGAAAATCTGACGTGGTAACTACACAGATATTGGTTTCAAGACCGTGTTTGAAAAATTAAATTGTTAAAAAAAATTAAGTTGTATGCAGCGCGCACGGACGCCCTGACGGGTACATGCTCTTAAGAGGATATCAAGGTTATAATCAATCAATCAAATATACTTTATTTTACACTAAAACATAGACAGTAAAAAACAGAGAAAAAAATACGAGAGTCACAAAATAAGGCGGTCTTATCGCTTCCTAGCGATTTCTTCCAGAGAACCTAAGGGCAGGGGAAACTGCTAATGCGAGGAGTCTCCAATCTCCATATAAAAGCGATTTTTTTTAACCCTGCTAAACCTTTCAATATGCTATTGGTATGATAAATAACCACGTTTGTAAGTTTTGATTTTTTTATTTTCATTTCATTATAAAAGACAATGCGGGTTTTGTATGGAAGGTTGGCGCCTTATTTTTCGCCTTTGTTTTTGGCGCGGCCAGCAACCAAACTTGAATATTTTATTTCAGAATAAAGCAACAAACAAAAAATTAAAATTCAAGTTTGATTGATGGCCGCGCTAAAAAAAGAAAATGTCGCCATTTTTAGTCATAGGCTTTTGTAGAAATCATATGATCATGAAATAAGCGGTGCTTTGTCTACTACATAAAGCAAACGTTATAATTTGATAGTATAGTATAGACAAATAAAACCAATGCAGATACCGTCAATCAAAGATAAAAAAATACGTAGGTACGCCATCGCCTTTTGAATATAATTACATAATGTTATTGTGAAACTGCCAGATGACTTCAACCGAACTAAATAACTGAAAAGAGAAAAACAAGCTCTTTAATCACTAATCTGCTATACCAACTTTGTTTTCTTGAGCAAATATAATTTGAATGTTATTAGGTAGGTATCGCAAACGGGGACAAAGAAGAATTATAAAACATACCTAAATTGGTTTGTCCCTGCCTGCAAAACCTACCTAATAACATTCAAATTATATTTGCTCATTAAAAAAAAGTTGGTATAGCTGATTAGTGATTAAAGAGCTGGCGATAGGGGCGCGCACTGGGGGCGTCCGTCGCGGTGTGCAGCACGCGCTAAGTAAGGTTGAACAAAAAATTTGTCTGGGTGTCGCCTCTAGTAGGTACCTCAATGGATCTGACTTCGTTTGTATGCAGTGCGCTCGGGCACTCTGCAAGGACTATCCTCTTAAGCATTCAGACAAAAACGATAACAGCTCCTCCACGATCAATCTGAGACCTATTACGTGGGTGGATAGAAAAGTTCGCGGCCTAGTCAAGAAAACAGAAAAAATACATACAAAAATATTCTTATTTCTCGACGTAGTCTCCATTTAGCTCTATACACTTCTTCCACCTGCTTTCCAAAGCTTCCATGCCAGTTTTAAAAAAAGAATCCTCAAGGTCTTCAAAATACAGGTTTACTGCCGCTACAACCTTTTCATTCGATGAAAATTTCTGGCGGTGATCAGACAAGCCCGTGTTTTGGTGGCGTTAAAAATGTTGTCACCCCACTGGGAGACAAGACTTAGGACGGCCGCACATTATCAGAAATTTCTGACGCTCGCCGGAAGGCACTCGGTGCATACATTTTGTATTAGACCCCGCACACTGTCAGAAAAATTCTGACCGGTCGTCCGCTTCTGATGCACACCGGACGGCACCTCAGCCGGACGTCAGAATTTTTCTGACGGAAGGCGTGTTAGCCATACATTTTGTATTAGGCCCCGCACACTATCAGAAATTCGGATCAGGTATTGCCAGACGTGCGATAATTATCCTAGATCTACGATATTTTTGAGTGTCATGTTCATGTGATAGAAATAAAAGTCAGGTATATTTATTTTCTGTAAACAGGTCATTTACTCAACGTTAACAGTTTCAGAGTTTTAAGCAAAATTCCGGAAAAAAACAAACAGAACTTTTAACTTTTTTTGCGATTTTGTCAATTAAATTTTGTTAGCAAACCTCAGATTTGGATTCAGCACCCCAAAATACATATAGAATGGAAGAAATCAGAACTACCACAAAACTTTCCTAGTAAAAACACAATTTGACTGAATTATAGCCCCAAAAGGGCTAAGGTGGCAACACTGGGTCGATGTGCGTTGATTGAAATATGAAACACGACTGGGCTCAAAAGTTGCCGGATCAAAATTTCTGATAGTATGCGGGGTGCTTCCGGCGAGCGTCAGAATTTTTCTGTTAGAAATTTCTGATAATGTGCGGCCGTCCTTAAAGTCAAGTTTGTCCGCTCCACCATGGCCTCCCTCTGCGAACGTATTTCATCCACGCATTTCATCGTATTTCATCTTCCGCTATTTTAATTTAATCAAAGGTAAAACCGTTTTAAAAGAAAATACTCTTTTTTTTTGCTTATATTACCGTCAAAAAGTAACAAATACTTCAATATTTTGATTTGTTTTGTTGATGCATTCAAAAAACTGCAAGATAACAAAAACAATGTTTTTAAATACCCGAGTGAACTCATGTTACACAAATTGCAGTTGATATTGAACTAAAGCCGACCCACTTAATATTGTCTTCCTGTACGTTGACCGACTTAATTCAAACTGCCTCTAAAGATGTGTTGTGTTGTTATTTAACGACTATCAACCTGACGACATAAATCCTCACTCCACCAATGAGCGTTTTTCTTTTAGTTTTCTAGTGGATCGATAGATGGCGTTACGGTCTGTGCGAATAATGGTAAAAATTTCAAAAAGTGTTTCTTTAAAATAATAAAGAGGGAGAAGATGATCAAAAAGATGCCAACGCATCTTAGGATTCAATATTTCATTATTTACGAATCATTTTAATCGAAAATATGAAACTGTTTACGTCTGACATGGTTGTATGGGCTCGATCCCTTGGCCTTTAAAAAAAGTCAGGCATAGTCTTGACATGATTTTGACAGGATCTCGCCTACGTCTCTATGGAGCGATAAGCATGTCATCTGTCGAGTTTTTTAGGAACTAAATTTAAAAAAGAAAAGAAAAACGCTCATTGAGAAAGCGATGTTATTTTTCCTACTCAGGAAACTCCACCGATTACAACGATACCACTTGTCAGTATAAAACTACTCAGTCGTACCAAAACCTTGATTAAAAGACGACTTTATTTAAATTAGCTTCTCTCCTCCTAAAGGACTTTCACATAAACTCTTTCCGCAACAAAATGCCTCTGAATTAGAACATCCAACAAAAACATAATCCAATCTAATACCTAAACACAAAACAAACGTATCTAATCTGCGTCAAACGAAGCTAAACACATGACCGGCCGCGCTGTTATCGTACATGGAATTTAGGCGATGCGATAGCGAAATGGATTAGATAAGATTTGATGTATCCATTCGAAAGTCAATGTCAACTCCGTGACACTCCACGCTTACTTCCCGATAGTAGTTTATTCTTTATGCAATATTCTTTATCTATTGTTTTAAATAATGCAGGAAGTAGCATAAACATATGCTCACGGCTATATTCACCGAGGGGATAGCAGAGATAGTCAGAGATATTCTGAAACTTCAGAACATCCACGTTTCACTTAGTAGTACCGAAACTCTGTCCAGTGTGACGGGGAGTGAGCCCGTCGCCACTTGTAATGGACAGTAGGTACAATACATGCCGAAGCATGCCGTAGTACACACGGCGACACATCAGGTTACGCACCCTATATACCCATAACTACACTACGTACAAAACACAAAATAGTTCGGTTGAGAGCCTGCATAGACGCGGCTGCCGGGGCGCGGCGTGCTGTGAGACGAAACAACAACAACATACCGCACCTTTCGCACGATTCGCAGCGTTCAGCTTCTAATAGTTAAAAATCCAAACAGGGTAACCTGACCTGTCGCTGTGTGCACATATAGGAAGTAGGTAATAAAATATCAATCCATTTATTTTGGATTGCAGTTTTGTATGGAACAGCTGATTTTTTCGCAATATTTGGTCCCATTAAGTCCCATAGTGAAAGTTGTTTAGTTTTATGGTCTGGAGAGCGATTTTTGAAACTCATTCTATGAACTCAGCAGCTGAAATTTCAAAATTAATGTGGAGATATGCATCTTTCTACTGCTGATTTGACTTTCAAAAATCATACTTCAGGAGTACGATTTTTGAAAGTCAAATCAGCAGTAGAAAGATGCATATCTTCACAATAATTTTGAAATTTTCAACTGCTGAACTCAGCGAATGAGATTAAAAAATCGGACTCCTGATCATTCCCTTAAAAAATCGTCAGCATATTTGAAAATTTAGAAATGACCCTATACAGGGTCCTACTTAATATGCTGACAGTTTTTTAAGAGGATGATCAGACCATCAAACTGAACAACTTTCTCTATGAGACCAACATCGAAATCGCGAAAGTTGCTTTCAAAGTTGGTCTCATCCCACCGTAAAAGTTGTTCAGTTTGATAGTCTGAAGCACCCTGTTCGTTATGTAACGCATTTAATTTTACACCCTGTATGCAAACAACTCTTATTTTTATAAATAAGTTCCTTATTAGGTAATAAACAAAAAAATATTAATTTAGTATTAATTTTAATCAGGAACGAAGTTTAAAGCAAATAGCCTCTAGATCTAGACCAATTAACAATAAATCTAAAATAGGTACTAACAATATAGGTAGTATAGTATCATCAATGTACCTATTCAAATACCGCGATAAGATAAGCTATGAGAGAGTAATTAATTACTGTACAATCCTAAACAGCTACTGATTTCTTAATAGTCGGCAGTAAGTGGGTGACCTAGTTTACATTTATATTTTGATTTCAAATGTTTTTGTATTCTGATTTCTTTATATCACCATGATTATATTCCTCAAAGGTAGTTAGATATATTTTAAGGTCTAGCGAAATTCCTAAATGAAAATCCTAAAAGCAAACAAATTAATAAAAACATCTTAAAAATGCCACTACAAAGTGTGAACAAAATTTAAAACAAAAAACTAAAAAATAATAGTGAAATGGAATGCATGTAAGTGACTGCCGTCCATAGAAATATTAATTTACTACGTAAAACCTGGAATGCGGTCTTCTCGGAATATTGGGAAGAGCGGGATAAATAGTACGAGATACGAACGTAAGATCATGCACCTATCCCTTAGGCGAACGGCATGTGATTCATGTTAAAATTTACACAGGGGTTCACACAATGCCACCGGGTTGCCTAGCAAAATCTTGCCGCAAGTACCTTTACCATGATGATTTATGGTACCATATTTACCAAAAATGCACCTATCTTTTAGGCCAGCGAATGGGGTGCCATCGGAAGGAGACCGATCTGAAGATCTCGAAAGACTAGGGTTGCCACCTCTCGGTCTGCCGCAACTCTAGGGTTGCCAGGTTCAAAGAAGTCATTTTTTACGAGAAATGCACCTATAAAGTAGGGACTTAATTTCTACACCAAATTGAAGCTATCGTCTTCGTCGACACGGTGGACCAGGGTTGCCAGCCTAAAAGCTGCCGCAAATGAGGGTTGCCAGCACTTTTACCAACAATTACACATACCTGATAGGAACGATTTTAACAAGTAAATGGGGTGCCATCGGAAGGAGACCGACCTAAAGAACTGGAAAAACGAGGGTTTTCACCTCTCAGTCTGCCGCAACTCCAGGGTAGCCACGTTCAAAGAAGTCATTTTTTACGAGAAATGCACCTATAAAGTAGGGACTTAATTTCTACACCAAATTGAAGCTATCGTCTTCCTCGACACGGTGGACCAGGGTTGCCAGCCTAAAAGCTGCCGCAAATGAGGGTTGCCAGCACTTTTACCAACAATTACACATACCTGATAGAAACGATTTTAACAAGTAAATGGGGTGCCATCGGAAGGAAACCGATCTAAAGAACTGGAAAAACTAGGGTTTTCACCTCTCAGTCTGCCGCAACTCTAGGGCTGCTAGGTTCAAAGAAATAATTTTTCAGCGAAAAGTGCACCTGCAAAGTAAGGATTAATTTCTACATAAAATCGAAGCCATCGTCTTCTACCAGACCAGACTCTCGCCAGACCTGATCTACCATGGAAACTCTCGTTTTCTAACATGTATACATATTACATAGGGCATACACTGAAATGCGTTACATACCTTCCTACTTAAGGTTAAATTAAGTCTGAAGACGGATACCTATAGGTAAAGGTAAACAGATTATTTCATTCATAGTTAAATACGTTTCATACATATTTATAAACACTCTAGTACAGCAAACAATGTTGATATTTAATAATAAAAATGGACCAAGTAAAAGGACAATGGGCAAAAATGTCTGGAGTGTGGCCCCGCCCTACTAAACCTTCAGTAAGTATGGCATGTCTGTCTAATTGTTGGTCTATTTACATGCATTCAATAAAATTAACGCGCATTCCAGAAATACTTTATTATTGAAGATAATATACATGGTGTAATAAAAAACCCTATTAATAATTTTAACCTCTCGTTTAAAATCAATTGTTTTCGTCGCGCGGATCCGCGTTCCGGCATACCAAAGGTTAAAGGGCTAGTTAATACCATCAAAACGAACAACTTTCACCACGGAGACAACTTCGAAAAAATAATACAATCTGGTGTTTTAGACAAAACTGCAGTAGGTACCTTCAGCCGAATTTTTCCCCGACGTTCTCTCTGTAGGTAACGTTGTTCAGTTTGATGGTGTTAAATTAAATATTACTAGAGTGTCTTATTACACCAGTATACACTGACACCAACGAAAACTCTAGCACACAACAAATTCTTTTTCAATTTTCTGCCTAAGCTCAAATTGTTTTCTTTTTAACCGACTTAAAAAAAGGAGGTTATCAATTCGATTCGTATGTATGAATCATTCCCATCACGTCGCTTCCCATGACGCCGCTTCTCTAGATGTGCCTTGGTTCTATTCCCATCATGTCGCTCCTCCTATGTGAGTACAGGCGAATGTAATATTAAAGGAATTGCAAAATATTAGGGCTTCCAAACAAATATACAAAATTTCATAGGTGTATGTATGTTTGTATGTATGTTTGTCCACGCATATCTCCGAAACTATTAATCGAATTGTGACTGTAGTGTACAGGAATAAAGAGTAGTTAATGTGGAAAGCGCCGGTAGCGCCGTCTATCGGCGAACGCGGTCTGTGGTGAATATCTATCGTGCATTCGCTCGGTATTCGTGCACCGACCGCCGTGCTGCGCGGACGTGTGCTGGTCGCGTTCACTAGTGAAGACTATATCTGTGTTTCATTATATACATCAACCTCAACCAACCCTTAGTAGAAAGGTGTATTCTACATTGGCGACGCCGGGATTCGAAATTCACGTGAGTAAAGTGCTTATCAGTTTGTTGAGAGTTGAAAATTTAAAAATGCAAACGGTGCCTACGAAATAAAATTACACTGTTCCTTTAAGGAAGCTAAGCGATTTATTTAAACACAATCGAAGACGGTTTCTACTAGCGTTGATTTGTTTGTTGCCTAAAAAGTTACACAGTGTTAAAATATATTTCAAAAGAAAAGTAAAAATAGTTTTGTCCCGATTTTAAATCGTTTATTGGGAATTATCTTAATTATCTGGTGTCTGCTAGCGTTGCTTTATTTTTGCCTAAAGTTCACAGTGATAAAAATATATTTCAAAAGAAAAGGAAAAATTGTTTTTGTCCCGATTTTAAATCGTTTATTTGGAATTATCTACATACTGTATTTCTTTTCCCACATGTCGACCATCGAATGCTGATGCTGGAGGAAAGAGGGTAGACCAGACAGGAGTAAGGTGTGGGACAACACGTGACGGCGCGGCGCGGCGCCTAGGATGGACAAATGTACGCCAGCTGCGGACATCAATCTTTAAGGTCACGTAATCATTCTGTATTACTTTACACGATTAAAAGAATTTATTCAAAGCATTCCGCAAATATAAAAGGGCCTCGTAGTCCGTAGCTCCAGTTTCACTGCCCGTTACACGTGACTGGACGGAGTTTCGGTGCTGGTGGGGCAAGGGTGTCCTGGGGTTTTGGAGTCTCTGACTGCTCCTCGGGGAGTGTAGTCGTGAGCATATACTAATGCATGCTTGTAGTCCGTCATTATGGCCTAATAGGTATCCAAAATACGCCCATTAACCTCTCGTATGCCGGAAAAACCAGACACAATAGAAATAAATGGTTTTCATCATGCTGATCCGCGTTCTGGCATACCAAAGGTTAAGAATAGTGTCTTGATTCGAGACGAACAGGATTAGGTAACCAAGATATGCCAAGTGAGTTTATTCCAATTGTTTTTTATACTTATATTGACGCATTGTCATTTTTAAGTAATTGTCGTACTTCGTAGTTGTAATGGTCTCTAATAAAAGTTACTTATTACCATTATGCGTACCGAACATTCTACGTATAGAACATTCGGCGTAACGGATGTTCGGCGTAACGAACATTCAGCATAACGAACATTCAGCATAACGAACATTCGGCGAAACGAACATTCGGCGTAACGAACATTCGGCGTAACGAACATTCGGCGTAACGAACATTCGGCGTAACGAACATTCGGCGTAACGAACATTCTGATGTCACAAAAACTTTAAGTTGAAATCCAAAGTTTTACGTTTTAAACGTTTTACTTATTGGACATTCTCAGTGTAGGTATGCGAGAACAATAATAATATACAACACATTCGGAGCTTATTTGGTGGTACTAGTTCATGAAAATATTTCAATACAAACATCAATAGTACCAACATAATTGCCAATCATCATCATCATCCTATTTGTTACCGGAACTTGTTTGAGTAATCTATACTTTATAGAACTTCAATTCGGTAACATTACGTTGATCTTATCTTTGCAACATTGTTGTTAATGTCATAATTATGGATGTAATCACTCCAGGCGAAACTAATTAGTTTCTTTGGCTATTTGAGCAAGGAATTTTATATTTTAAGGATCAATGTTAATTCAGACAATTATTTACAAAAAGTATCCAAAAGGATCAGAAAATGATCAGGTGATTTCATATTAAATTTAGTATTTCTTGAAATACCTACTCACATTTTAACAAGAAACGCTCATCTCAGTTGAGAGAAGATTAATAACTATATCATATTCAAGCATCATAACATTCATAACCAAACCGATAATACTGGTTAACAATTTTGTTCGCAGATTGTATGTTCCTAGATGTCACAGAAAAGCCAGCCTTCCACAGGACGACTGCTAAGGCGCCGATTGAACCATACCTCCTTGCTTTAGTGCTTAATAAAGAGAAAATGTCTCCAATTAATAGCTAAGAGGTTTGAAATGGTCAGGGTGATTACTCTCATATTGTCAGCTTGTAATGTTAATGGTTAGTGCTTTGCCATGTACAACAAACAGTTATTAGCAACGTACAGTTGGTCATTCAATTGACATTGACAGCTTTTAGCTGGTCATTCAAATGACATTAGAAACTTGTAGCAGGTCATTCAATTGACATTAGCATCTTTCAGCTGGTCATTCAATTGACATAGGCAGCTTTTAGCTGATCATTCAATTGACATTAGAAACTTTTAGCTGGTAATTCAATTGACATCAGCATCTTTCAGCTGGTCATTTAATTGACATTAGCAACTTGTAGCCGGTTATTCAGTCATTCAATTGACATAGGCCGCTTTTAGCTGGTTATTCAATTGACATTAGTTACTTGTAGTTGGTCATTCAATTGACATTGGCAGCTTTTAACTGGTCATTCAATTGACATTAGAAACTAGTAGCAGGTCATTCAATTGACATTAGCATCTTTCAGCTGGTCATTCAATTGACATAGGCAGCTTTTAGCTGATCATTCAATTGACATTAGAAACTTTTAGCTGGTAATTCAATTGACATCAGCATCTTTCAGCTGGTCATTTAATTGACATTAGCAACTTGTAGCCGGTTATTCAGTCATTCAATTGACATAGGCAGCTTTTAGCTGGTTATTCAATTGACATTATAAACTTGTAGCTGGTCATTCAATTGACATTAGGATCTTTCATCTGGTCATTTAATTGACATTGGCATCTTTCAGCTGGTCATTTAATTGACATTAGCAATTTGTAGCTGGTTATTCAATTGACATTAGCAACTTTCAGCTGTTCATTTAATTGACATTAGCAACTTGTAGCTGGTCATTCAATTGACATTTGCAACTTTTAGCTGGGCATCAAATGCTATCAAATTTACTATCAGCAGCTTGTAGTTGGTCATTCAGATGACAAGTCAAATAAATAAAATAATTATTAGCAACTTGCAGCTGGTCATTCAATTGAAAAAAAAACCTGTTATTTCATTATCAGCAGCTTGTAGTTGGTCATTCAAATGACAAGTCAAATAGATAATTATAAGCAGCTCGTAGTTGGTCATTCAGATGACAAGTCAAATAAGTAATTATTAGCAGCTTGTAGTTGGTCATTCCATTGACATTAGCATCTTTCAGCTGGTCATTCTATTGACATTGGCAGCTTTTGGCTGGTCATTCAACTGACATTAGAAACTTGTAGCTGGTCATTTAATTGACATTGGCATCTTTCAGCTGGTCATTTAATTGACATTAGCAATTTGTAGCTGGTTATTCAATTGACATTAGCAACTTTCAGCTGTTCATTTAATTGACATTAGCAACTTGTAGCTGGTCATTCAATTGCCATTTGCAACTTTTAGCTGGGCATCAAATGCTATCAAATTTACTATCAGCAGCTTGTAGTTGGTCATTCAGATGACAAGTCTAATAAATAAAATAATTATTAGCAACTTGCAGCTGGTCATTCAATTGAAAAAAAAAACTGTTATTTCATTATCAGCAGCTTGTAGTTGGTCATTCAGATGACAAGTCAAATAAGTAATTATTAGCAGCTTGTAGTTGGTCATTCCATTGACATTAGCATCTTTCAGCTGGTCATTTAATTGACATAGTAACTTGTAGCTGGTCATTCAGTCATTCAATTGACATAGGCAGCTTTTAGCTGGTTATTCAATTGACATTAGAAACTTGTAGCTGGTCATTCAATTGACATTAGCATCTTTCAACTGGTCATTTAATTGACATTGGCATCTTTCAGCTGGTCATTTAATTGACATTAGCAATTTGTAGCTGGTTATTCAATTGACATTAGCAACTTTCAGCTGTTCATTTAATTGACATTAGCAACTTTTAGCTGGACATCAAATGCTATCAAATTTACTATCAGCAGCTTGTAGTTGGTCATTCAGATGACAAGTCAAATAAATAAAATAATTATTAGCAACTTGCAGCTGGTCATTCAATTGAAAAAAAAAAACTGTTATTTCATTATCAGCAGCTTGTAGTTGGTCATTCAAATGACAAGTCAAATAAATAATTATAAGCAGCTCGTAGTTGGTCATTCAGATGACAAGTCAAATAAGTAATTATTAGCAGCTTGTAGTTGGTCATTCCATTGACATTAATTATTGTGAGTAGCTACGCTATGAATAACTCTAAAGGAATTAAGACTTATTGCACTGCTGCACTTTCTTCTTTGTATAGATAAAATCTGTATCTTACCTAATCACTGCAGGCACTGCACTGTTAATTTAATCATTTGTATGTGTTAAAGTATACTATACTGTACTTGAACCAAATCGGTTAATCATAAATTCATAATATTTTAAATAAAGAACATAATTTCAGTGCAAGCAAGTCAAAAAACAAAATGATTTGCAGTTCTGTAATAATATGACGCCTGGCAATTAAGTTTAAACAACAGTTGCACTTAATTCATGTAAATTGTAATTAAAAATAGCATTATTTTTTTAAAGCCTACCAAATGATATAACTGTATGGTTCGTAAAATAGTATCTACATATTAAACGGGTCCATTAAATTGAAACTGCTGATTTCTCAAAACTAGTCTAGTCGACTAACTAAAGGTAACTACTGAACATAGCTGGTAACGAAAGCGACCTAGTGTACCTTACTTAATATTGTTGTCAGTCAGCGTTATATCAGCATTCATGAAACTGTAAAATTATATGGGTTATAAGACCATGCAACTATGAAGTTGTTAGCGAAAGCTAAAATATCATGCAACAATAAAATGATATGGGTTACAGAGCCATGCAACTATCAAATTGTTAGCAAAAGCTAAAGGGTCATGCAAATAAAATAGCTGTGAGTGCTTTATGCAATGGCTGGCACCCGCCAGAATATTTTGAATGCATAAGTGTATGTGCTTATCACAGATTCACTCTTTTGTCCTTACTTCCTTAATTTGATAAAACGGAAATGGATACGATCTTGAAGCAGTGACTTTGACTAGTAGTTAGCCAAAATAAATAAATAAGAGATAATAAAGATCTATGGAACGTTATTTTTGTAGGTTTACTTACCTACCTATCAATAGAAAAATATTTTTACAGGGAAGGGATAGTATAGAACAGAAGTAACAATAACTCAAATGTGTTAATATAATGAGATTGTAATTTCCATAAACATTGTTTATCGTTGAATTTGGTGTTTGACAATTTCAGATCAATATTTGATAAATATCTATTTTCTGTAAACAAATTAGTCTCAATAAGTAATTCGTAATTTGTTTGATGTAATAGCTTTGATAACAGTCAACACTGTATTGTAATAAGATTTAAGAGATTAGCTAAACTGTGGAGTTTCTTGCGCCGCTTCTTCTCCACGGGCTATACATTCCGAAGCGGTGGTAGATTCGAGTAAAGGTAAAAAATAAATTAAAAACAAGAAAGAGATGTAGTGTACAGGAATAAAGAGTAGTTAATGTGGAAAGCGCCGGTAGCGCCGTCTATCGGCGGACGCGGTCTGTGGTGAATATCTATCGTGCATTCGCTCGGTATTCGTGCACCGACCGCCGTGCTGCGCGGACGTGTGCTGGTCGCGTTCACTAGTGAAGACTATATCTGTGTTTCATTATATACATCAACCTCAACCAACCCTTAGTAGAAAGGTGTATTCTACAGTGACCATTCTTTTTTTATTGGCTTACATTTACTCCAATTTAGGGAACAATTTAAGTTACATCAAAATCGGTTCAGTAGTTTTCAAGATAATTATGAATTAATACGCGTAAGTGTGATGGCCTGGTTTGTATGTATTGTCACGAACGCTGTCAAACGTTAGACGTAAGAAGGCATTCAAAAATTCGGAGGGTGTATTAACAATCGCCGTGGTCTTACGGTCTAAGGGTCCGCCTCCCATGCTGGGGGGTGACGGTTCGAATCCGATCCGCGCCAAAAATATTTCTAGATTTTAGTGTTTTTAGAAATGTTCTAGAAGGAAGAGAGAGAAGGAATATTTAAAAAGGGACAAAAAGGTGAACGTGTCTAGGAACTTCGAGAAAGGAGGCGAAATTACGAATATTTGAAAAGAACCAGAAAAGTGGGCGTGTCTTCGATCGGTTTCGAAAAAGGAACGCGGGTTTAGAACTATCTGGAGGAAAACAATCGAGTAAAGAAAAGAAGATCGAAAAAAGGGTATTCCGGAATGTTCTGCGGGATATAAAAAGGCGGCGAATTTCGACTGGCGGCAGTCCTTGGTTAAACAGTGAACAGTGCGAAACTAAAGGAAGAAAAGTAAAAGTGGAAAAGTACTAGTGAAGAGAAAAGTGCTAAGAGTGGAACAGTGAGTAGACTAGTGTCAGTGTAGTGCGTGACGTCATAGTGTCGGTGTAGTACGTGACGTCATAGTGTCGTACGTCTTGACGTCATAGTGTCGTACGTCGTGACGTCATAGCCGTGACGCGTGTCGTGTCGTCACAGTAGTGACGTAGTGGACTGTGAACAGTGACAGTAAGTGGTGCACGGGAAATCCCTGCGAGGAGGACCCGGTGAAGTGAACCGTTTAGGGGAACCTCTGCGAGGTGGACCGTTTGTAAGTGTATCCCAAATAAACTCTGTAAAATTGGACTTAGCGTCACTCCAATCCCGGAACCCGTAGCTCGTAACAGTATTTACGTGATAACTTCGGCATTTCTTGACCGATTTGGGTGATTCTTTTTTAGTTCTGAAGGTACCCCCGAGGTATTTCCATTTTAATTTTGTGAAGATGTGATGACGCGATTCGGAGCTACACAATAGAACTCCTCAAAAGTTGACAGCACATCATTGGCGATTGAAACATTTGCTTTGTATCGAGTACCCTTTGCATGTATAACTGATATCTGAGTCAAAATAATGTATTTCATTACAAAAATTAAACAAAATTTTAAGAAAAAATTTAAACCGCCTTCCAAAAACTAAAAAAGTAAAAAATAATATTGCAGCCGATTGCTTTTTCGTTCGCATCTATAAGAACATTAATTTGGTATTGGAATCGGTGTCAAGCCAAAACGAATGCAAGCTCTGTCGCGAATCTTACCGGCTTCACAGCGACTTCGATAAAACAAGGTAGTGTTCTTAGTGACGGCCCGGTAGCACAGTCGGTAGTGAACCTGCCTGCTGTGCCGAGGGTTCGAATCCCGTAAGGGACAAATATTTGTATGATGAATATGAATATTTGTACCCGAGTTATCATGCAAATACATACAAACCAGGCCGTCACACTTACACGTATTAGTTCATAATTATCTTGAAAACTACTGAACCGATTTTGATGTAGCTTAAATTGTTCCCTAAATGTAAGCCAATAAAAAAAGAATTGTCACAATTCGATTAATAGTTTCGGAGATATGCGTGGACAAACATACATACAAACATACATACACCTATGAAATTTTGTATATTTGTTTGGAAGCCCTAATATTTTGCAATTCCTTTAATATTACATTCGCCTGTACTCACATAGGAGAAGCGACATGATGGGAATAGAACCAAGGCACATCTAGAGAAGCGGCGTCATGGGAAGCGACGTGATGGGAATGATTCATACATACGAATCGAATTGATAACCTCCTTTTTTAAGTCGGTTAAAAAGAAAACAATTTGAGCTTAGGCAGAAAATTTAAAAAGAATTTGTTGTGTGCTAGAGTTTTCGTTGGTGTCAGTGTATACTGGTGTAATAAGACACTCTAGTAATATTTAACACCATCAAACTGAACAACGTTACCTACAGAGAGAACGTCGGGGAAAAATTCGGCTGAAGGTACCTACTGCAGTTTTGTCTGAAACACCAGATTGTATTATTTTTTCGAAGTTATCTCCGTGGTGAAAGTTGTTCGTTTTGATGGTATTAACTAGCCCTTTAACCTTTGGTATGCCGGAACGCGGATCCGCGCGACGAAAACAATTGATTTTAAACGAGAGGTTAAAATTATTAATAGGGTTTTTTATTACACCATGTATATTATCTTCAATAATAAAGTATTTCTGGAATGCGCGTTAATGTTATTGAATGCATGTAAATAGACCAACAATTAGACAGACATGCCATACTTACTGAAGGTTTAGTAGGGCGGGGCCACACTCCAGACATTTTTGCCCATTGTCCTTTTACTTGGTCCATTTTTATTATTAAATATCAACATTGTTTGCTGTACTAGAGTGTTTATAAATATGTATGAAACGTATTTAACTATGAATGAAATAATCTGTTTACCTTTACCTATAGGTATCCGTCTTCAGAATTAATTTAACCTTAAGTAGGAAGGTATGTAACGCATTTCAGTGTATGCCCTATGTAATATGAATACATGTTAGAAAACGAGAGTTTCCATGGTAGATCAGGTCTGGCGAGAGTCTGGTCTGGTAGAAGACGATGGCTTCGATTTTGTGTAGAAATTAATCCTTACTTTGCAGGTGCACTTTTCGCTGAAAAATTATTTCTTTGAACCTAGCAGCCCTAGAGTTGCGGCAGACTGAGAGGTGAAAACCCTAGTTTTTCCAGTTCTTTAGATCGGTTTCCTTCCGATGGCACCCCATTTACTTGTTAAAATCGTTCCTATCAGGTATGTGTAATTGTTGGTAAAAGTGCTGGCAACCCTCATTTGCGGCAGCTTTTAGGCTGGCAACCCTGGTCCACCGTGTCGAGGAAGACGATAGCTTCAATTTGGTGTAGAAATTAAGTCCCTACTTTATAGGTGCATTTCTCGTTAAAAATGACTTCTTTGAACGTGGCTACCCTGGAGTTGCGGCAGACTGAGAGGTGGAAACCCTCGTTTTTCCAGTTCTTTAGGTCGGTCTCCTTCCGATGGCACCCCATTTACTTGTTAAAATCGTTCCTATCAGGTATGTGTAATTGTTGGTAAAAGTGCTGGCAACCCTCATTTGCGGCAGCTTTTAGGCTGGCAACCCTGGTCCACCGTGTCGACGAAGACGATAGCTTCAATTTGGTGTAGAAATTAAGTCCCTACTTTATAGGTGCATTTCTCGTAAAAAATGACTTCTTTGAACCTGGCAACCCTAGAGTTGCGGCAGACTGAGAGGTGGCAACCCTAGTCTTTCGAGATCTTCAGATCGGTTTCCTTCCGATGGCACCCCATTCGCTGGCCTAAAAGATAGGTGCATTTTTGGTAAATATGGTACCATAAATCATCATGGTAAAGGTACTTGCGGCAAGATTTTGCTAGGCAACCCGGTGGCATTGTGTGAACCCCTGTGTAAACTTTAACATGAATCACATGCCGTTCGCCTAAGGGATAGGTGCATGATCTTACGTTCGTATCTCGTACTAAAAGCAGCCTGGACTCGGTGTCACTATCCTTAGTAGGGTGACAATGCGATTATGCTTTTAGGACTTTATTATATTTTCACTATTTGTGTAGTCGTTTTGCTTTGCTACAGAAAATGTGTATCTATATATCTATACCTAACACATTTACGCTACTTTGACATCAAACTAGCGTACTATAGTAAAAAAATAAATATTTCGTAAACTTCATTTCGTTGAAGGCACTATTTTTATCTGACCTAGGCACTAATTACTAGGCGCTATTAAGGAACTATTTATTGACATTAAAATAATCCTGAAACCGGAGCATGTTGCGCGTGTAAATAGATAGAAGAGAGCAAAGACGTGATAGTACTAGGTGATCCAAAAGGTATGGCAGCCTACCATAGCCTTTTGGATCACCTGTATGTGACTAAAAAGGTTCACAATAGCAGAATTTTCTATGGACTAGGTACCTTAAGGTCCACCACACACATACGGAATTGCGATCCGGAATCCTGAATCAGGATTACGATTTCGTATGGATTTCCCCCCTCCACAATTGCATTCGGAATTGCGCAGCTGTCAAATCCTGTACAAAATCACAATTGATTTGGAATTCCGGATTGCATTTCCGTATGTGTGTGGCGTACCTAACGCGAACACCCTGAAGTGCGATTTTTGAACATCATACGAGCGAATCGGCAGTAGAAAGATGCATAATCTCCATAGTAATTTTGACATTTTCTACTGCCGAGTCACTCGTATGATGTTCAAAAATCGCACTTCTGTTTTTTTTTACCGTTCCGAAACTTTTAGCGGGTTCAGACCATCAATTTGAATAACTTTTACTATGATTTTCTTTTTACGATTTCAGATTTGCTCCCATGGTAAAAGTTGTTCATTTTGATGGTCTAAACCACTCCTGAAAGTTTCGAAACGGTAAAAAAATCATCCAGCCGAACCGAAACGGCTTGACCTTATGTCAAGCCGTTTCGGTGTAAATGCGCAAAAACTCATTTTGACGAAAGAAAAATATTTACTGCAGCGCCCCCTGGCAAATGAAACCGTAACACCTATCTAAGAACCACCGTTAATCAAATCACAAACCCTTTACAGAAAACCGTATCTAAATCGGTCAAGCCGTTTTGGAGATAAATGGGAACATTCGTTGGCACACACAAACAAACAAACAACCTCTTACCCTAAACGCATAGGTAGGTACGCACGGCGACACATCAAGCTATACAAAACCAAAATAAGCTGGCCGCGCGTACCTAACTTCCTACTATGTTTTATTACAGATATTAGAACAGTTTTATCTTCGTAATTTTTATCATAATATATGCGTCGGATGCTTACCTTCTATGTTTGTTGTTACCCTAACTAATTTAATATTTTCAAGACTAAAACATATTAAAAATACAAACCTTTGATACGATAAGCCACAATTTGGAAAATATTCGCTTTTGCAGCCGTCGATTAAGCAAATACGAACCATTTTAACATAAAATGGGGATAAAAAATAATAAAAATTAATTTGACGGCTAGCGACAATTTCAAATAATATGGCAGATTGGGTTGTCAATTTTTTTCTTTTTTACCAGCAAAGCCGTGGCTTTGCAACACACAAATAATTTAAAAAGATTTGATACATTTTTGCTTCATTTGATCTTACCAATTCGGCTGAAATCATAACATATACATATGGCAACACCAGTACACTGTAGAATGGGACACCGGGTGCAACTCATGCCTTCTTCTTCTAGCATGGTCAACTTTATGCGTGCCAAATAGTTTTTATGTGTTTGGGCTATGGATTATTTTTGATTAAACCGAGAGAAACTTCGATCAAGTATAGTAGGTAGATTTTGAAACGCCGCTCGAAAAATGGCACCATCAAAGCAATGCACAATCTGGCAGCGTGGCTTGTATCGCTCTCAGTCGCTAATCGACCGTGCCTGCAAAAACAACTCACGAAAAGTGCAAAAAACAAGACGGAGTGTCATACTTTCAGTAAGTATCGCTTTGTAATCACATTATCTTCAATATTTTTTATATATCATGGCATTTAATCGCTTTTTTTCTAATATTTTTGTTCATTTACAACCTCGCGGCAAGCACGCAACTATCCCTTTCACTCTCGCCTACGCGAGAATAGTGAGAAAGAACCGAGGATAATGCCTTAGAACAAGGTCGAAGGAGTCGTCATTACTTTTTTTTTTTTTCGTTCTTTTTAATGTGTTACATTTTATTGACTTATTTGATTAAATGTTTCGATCATTATTGTTTTCCGCAAAATGAAACTTAACTCTAATAAATTAATGTTGAAGTTGAAAATATGCATTTATATCTGTATAATGGCCGGTTCACACAGAGGCGGTTTTGCGGGAAAGCGGGCCGGCGGCGGTTTTGCGGAAAGCGAAGGCGTTCCGGAGCCTGCCACACAGGGTCCGCGCGGCGCGGTAGCGGCGCGGAGGCGGCCGGTGTGACATCCAAAGCGGCGGCGGGGCGGCGCCGCTTTTTTTTAACGGCTCTGGAATCGATGACTGAATTTTTTTGTTTCTCAACCGATTGCTTCCAAAATCGATATCTGGCGGTCCGCGTGGACTCCGAACACGAATCCGATGTCAGATTTGAGAAAAATGGCCGCCATCTTGAACTTTTTTGATTCTCAACCGATTGCTTCCAAAATCGATATCTGGCGGTCCGCGTGGACTCCGAACACGAATCCGAAGTCAGATTTGAGAAAAGTGGCCGCCATCTTGAAATTTTTGTTTCTCAACCGATTGCTTCCAAAATCGATATCTGGGGGTCCGCGTGGACTCCAAACGCGAATCCGATGTCAGATTTGAGAAAAGTGGCCGCCATCTTGAACTTTTTTGTTTCTCAACCGGTTGCTTCCAAAATCGATATTTGGGGGTCTGCGTGGACTCCGAACACGAATCCGATGTCAGATTTGAGAAAAACGGCCGCCATCTTGACCTTTTTTGTTTCTCAACCGATTGCTTTCAAAATCGATATCTGAGGGTCCGCATGGACTCCGAACACGAATCCGATGTTAGATTTGAGAAAAGTGGCCGCCATCTTGAACTTTTTTGTTTCTCAACCGATTACTTCCAAAATCGATATCTGGGGGTCCGCGTGGACTCCGAACACGAATCCGATGTCAGATTTGAGAAAAGTGGCCGCCATCTTGAACTTTTTTGTTTCTCAACCGGTTGCTTCCAAAATCGATATCTGGGGGTCTGCGTGGACTCCGAACACGAATCCGATGTCAGATTTGAGAAAAACGGCCGCCATCTTGAACTTTTTTGATTCTCAACCGATTGCTTCCAAAATCGATATCTGGCGGTCCGCGTGGACTCCGAACACGAATCCGATGTCAGATTTGAGAAAAGTGGCCGCCATCTTGAACTTTTTTGTTTCTCAACCGATTGCTTCCAAAATCGATATCTGGGGGTCCGCGTGGACTCCAAACGCGAATCCGATGTCAGATTTGAGAAAAGTGGCCGCCATCTTGAACTTTTTTGTTTCTCAACCGGTTGCTTCCAAAATCGATATCTGGGGGTCTGCGTGGACTCCGAACACGAATCCGATGTCAGATTTGAGAAAAACCGCCGCCATCTTGAACTTTTTTGTTTCTCAACCGATTGCTTTCAAAATCGATATCTGAGGGTCCGCATGGACTCCGAACACGAATCCGATGTTAGATTTGAGAAAAGTGGCCGCCATCTTGAACTTTTTTGTTTCTCAACCGATTACTTCCAAAATCGATATCTGGGGGTCCGCGTGGACTCCGAACACGAATCCGATGTCAGATTTGAGAAAAGTGGGCGCCATCTTGAACTTTTTTGTTTCTCAACCGGTTGCTTCCAAAATCGATATCTGGGGGTCTGCGTGGACTCCGAACACGAATCCGAAGTCAGGTTTGAGAAAAGTGGCCGCCATCTTGAACTTTTTTGTTTCTTCAACAGGTTGCTTCCAAAATCGATATCTGGGGGTCTGCGTGGACTCCGAACACGAATCCGATGTCAGATTTGAGAAAAACGGCCGCCATCTTGAACTTTTTTGTTTCTCAACCGATTGCTTTCAAAATCGATATCTGAGGGTCCGCATGGACTCCGAACACGAATCCGATGTTAGATTTGAGAAAAGTGGCCGCCATCTTGAACTTTTTTGTTTCTCAACCGATTACTTCCAAAATCGATATCTGGGGGTCCGCGTGGACTCCGAACACGAATCCGATGTCAGATTTGAGAAAAGTGGGCGCCATCTTGAACTTTTTTGTTTCTCAACCGGTTGCTTCCAAAATCGATATCTGGGGGTCTGCGTGGACTCCGAACACGAATCCGAAGTCAGGTTTGAGAAAAGTGGCCGCCATCTTGAACTTTTTTGTTTCTTCAACAGGTTGCTTCCAAAATCGATATCTGGGGGTCTGCGTGGACTCCAAACACGAATCCGATGTCAGATTTGAGAAAAATGGCCGCCATCTTGAACTTTTTTGATTCTCAACCGATTGCTTCCAAAATCAATATCTGGCGGTCCGCATGGACTTTGAACACGAATCCGATGTTAGATTTGAGAAAAGTGGCCGCCATCTTGAACTTTTTTATTTCTCAACCGATTACTTCCAAAATCGATATCTGGGGGTCCGCGTGGACTCCGAACACGAATCCGATGTCAGATTTGAGAAAAGTGGCCGCCATCTTGAACTTTTTTGTTTCTCAACCGATTGCTTCCAAAATCGATATCTGGGGGTCTGCGTGGACTCCAAACACGAATCCGATGTCAGATTTGAGAAAAATGGCCGCCATCTTGAACTTTTTTGATTCTCAACCGATTGCTTCCAAAATCAATATCTGGCGGTCCGCGTGGACTCCGAACACGAATCCGATGTCAGATTTGAGAAAAATTGCCGCCATCTTGAACTTTTTTGATTCTCAACCGATTGCTTCCAAAATCGATATCTGGGGGTCCACGTGGACTCCGAACACGAATCCGATGTCAGAGTTGAGAACAGTGGCCGCCATCTTGAACTTTTTTTTTCTCAACCGATTGCTTCCAAAATCGATATCTGGGGTCCACGTTGACTCCGAACACGAATCCGATGTCAGAGTTGAGAACAGTGGCCGCCATCTTGAACTTTTTTTTTCTCAACCGATTGCTTCCAAAATCGATATCTGGGGTCCACGTTGACTCCGAACACGAATCCGATGTCAGAGTTGAGAAAAGTGGCCGCCATCTTGAACTTTTTTGTTTCTCAACCGATTACTTCCAAAATCACTAACTGACTAACTGATAACTTCTCAAATCTGACATCAGATTCGTGTTCGGATTCCACGCGGACCCTCAGGTATCGATTTTGGAAGCAAACGGTTGAGAAACAAAAAAGTTCAAGATGGCGCCCACTTTTCTCAAATCTGACATCGGATTCGTGTTTGGAGTTCACGCGGACCTTCAGATATCAATTTTGGAAGCAATCGGTTGAGAAACAAAAAAGATCAAGATGGCAGCCACTTTTCTCAAATCTGACATCGGATTCGTGTTTGGAGTCCACGCGGACCCCCAGATATCGATTTTGGAAGCAATCGGTTGAGAAACAAAAAAGTTTAAAATGGCGGCCACTTTCCTCAAATCTGAGATCGGATTCGTGTTTGGAGTCCACGCGGACCCCCAGATATCGATTTTAGAAGTAATCGGTTGAGAAACAAAAAAGTTCAAGATGGCGGCCACTTTTCTCAAATCTGTCATAGGATTCGTGTTCAGAGTCCACGCGGACCCCCAGATATCGATTTTGGAAGTAATCGGTTGAGAAACAAAAAAGTTCAAGATGGCGGCCATTTTTCTCAAATCTGACATCGGATTCGTGTTCGGAGTCCACGCGGACCCCCAGATATCGATTTTGGAAGCAATCGGTTGAGAAACAAAAAAGTTCAAGATGGCGGCCACTTTTCTCAAATCTGACTTCGGATTCGTGTTCGGAGTCCACGCGGACCCCCAGATATCGATTTTGGAAGTAATCGGTTGAGAAACAAAAAAGTTCAAGATGGCGGCCACTTTTCTCAAATCTAACATCGGATTCGTGTTCGGAGTCCATGCGGACCCTCAGATATCGATTTTGAAAGCAATCGGTTGAGAAACAAAAAAGTTCAAGATGGCGGCCGTTTTTCTCAAATCTGACATCGGATTCGTGTTCGGAGTCCACGCAGACCCCCAGATATCGATTTTGGAAGCAACCGGTTGAGAAACAAAAAAGTTCAAGATGGCGGCCACTTTTCTCAAATCTGACATCGGAATCGTGTTTGGAGTCCACGCGGACCCCCAGATATCGATTTTGGAAGCAATCGGTTGAGAAACAAAAAAGTTCAAGATGGCGGCCACTTTTCTCAAATCTGACTTCGGATTCGTGTTCGGAGTCCACGCGGACCGCCAGATATCGATTTTGGAAGCAATCGGTTGAGAATCAAAAAAGTTCAAGATGGCGGCCATTTTTCTCAAATCTGACATCGGATTCGTGTTCGGAGTCCACGCGGACCGCCAGATATCGATTTTGGAAGCAATCGGTTGAGAAACAAAAAAATTCAGTCATCGATTCCAGAGCCGTTAAAAAAAAAGCGGCGCCGCACCGCCGCCGCTTTGGATGTCACACCGGCCGCCTCCGCGCCGCTACCGCGCCGCGCGGACCCTGTGTGGCAGGCTCCGGAACGCCTTCGCTTTCCGCAAAACCGCCGCCGGCCCGCTTTCCCGCAAAACCGCCTCTGTGTGAACCGGCCATTAAGTAAGAATTGACGCGGCGCGCCGCAGATTGGGTTTGGTTTAAGCGAGCGCGCATGATGGTTTTCTCGTTTTGTCGCTTTGTCGTGCGTGGAATGCTAGCCCTACTATTTATCTACCCTGTATTTGATCGTAGCCTACAACCGTTCCTTTAATATTTGAGAGTCAAAGCAATATTACTTCAAGTTTACTATTCACCCTAATCAATTGCATAATAAGTACAAAACAAAGGTAGGTACTTAATCAGGTAATCAGGGAAGCACCATAATTCTTCACCCCAAGAAATACAAGGTTTTATAGGGAACGAGCTTTTACCCGCGACTTCGTCCGCATAAATTATATACCAGATTTTAAGTCAGATGATAAGCTATCAAACAAAAAATGTTTCATCAAAATCGGTTCAGTAGTTTTTGCGTGATACTCGAACAAACAAACAAACAAACAAACGAACAAACGAACAAACAAACAAACAAACAAACAAACAAACAAACAGACAGACAAAATTTTTGATTTGGAATCAGCGAAGCCTAAGGCGGTGTCCTATTGCCATCGCACGCGCGATGGTGCGATGCGATCTCATCGCGCGATGAAACCGATCGCGCGATCAAAAAACGTGTGTCCTAATTTGGTGCGATGCGATCGATGCGATCGATCACCCTCCCTTGCTTCGTGTACCTGCACTCAGCGGGACCCCGTGTCCTAGAACGATACGAGTATGTATGGGATTTAGTTCCGAATTTGTTCTATCGAATTCAATTAGAAATAAAAAAAAATCCGTCAAAATGGAAGAATTAGATCCAGAGCCACCAACGGTCTAGGGCCTAAACGTATTATAATTATAGGAAAGCTGGATTCAGTCTAGCTCGAAAATAGACGCCAAAGTACATCATTTAGCCTCGGTCTTATGACTCAAAGCGGTCACTGATTTTTTTTACAGCGGTAAGACAATCGCGAAAAAATGGGGTCTGGGCCTAAATATATAGGATACGAACTGGACGCATTTTAAGAAAGAGCCCTCTTAGGAGAACACCACAGCAGATTTAGTTATTCTCAAATCGGTCACCGTTCAAAATCAGACTGGGGTTGAAAACAAAAAAAAATAGGTCTTAGGCCTAAACATATAGGAAATGTGAAACCAACTTGGATCGAAAGAACACACTTTACCCATCACGAAAAACCCGGTCTTACATGGCGGATCGGTCACCTTTCCAGAATCAGACCACTTTTATAATATAAAAAAATGACAGATATCTCGACAATGGTAAGTGATAGAAAAAAATTTGTAATGAACAAAATTGTTGGAAATTTAATGGTCTTCACGCTTGTATAAACTTTGTTTACAATCCTATGCATAGGAGACGAGATATTTGTAAAAACTGAATAATTAAAATAGTAACAGACAGATATATCGACAACGGTTGATGATAGGAAAAGTTTTTGAAAAATAAAATTGTAGATAATGTTATGTTCTACAAGTTTACAACTTTGTTCACGATTTGAAGCATACGAAAAGAGATATTTGCAAAACCGAATAAATTAAAATAGTAATAGACCGATATCTAGAAAACGGTTCATGATAGAAAAAGTTTATCTGAAAAACAATTATAGACAATGTTATGTTCTACAAGTTTTGTTCTAACTTTGTTCACGATTTAATGCATACGAAAAGAGATATTTGCAAAAACGAATTAATTAAATAGTAATAGACAGATATCTCGAAATTTTTTGATGATAGGAATAGTTTGTGCAGCATACAATTGTAGATAATATTATGTACTACAAGTTTTGTTATAACTTTGTTCACGATTTCATCCATACGAAACGAGATATTTGCAAAAAATAATTAATTAAAATAGTAATAGACAGATATCTCGACAACGGTTCATGATAGAAAAAGTTTCTTACAGATACAATCATAGAAAATATTATGTTCTACATGTTTTGTTTTAACTTTGTTCACGATTTGATGCATACGAAAAGAGATATTTGCAAAAACGAATAAATTAAAATAGTAATAGACAGATATCTAGAAAATTGTTGATGATAGAAAAAGTTTCTTAAAAATACAATTATAGACTATGTTATGTTCTACAAGTTTTGTTCTAACTTTGTTCACGATTTCATGCATACGAAAAGAGATATTTGCAAAAACGAATTAATTAAATAGTAATAGACAGATATCTCGAAAATTGTTGATGATAGGAATAGTTTGTGTAGCATAAAATTGTAGATAATGTTATGTACTACAAGTTTTGTAATAACTTTGTTCACGATTTCATCCATACAAAACGAGATATTTGCAAAAAATAATTAATTAAAATAGTAATAGACAGATATCTCGACAACGGTTCATGATAAAAAAAGTTTCTTTTTGATACAATTATAGAAAATGTTATGTTCTACATGTTTTGTTTTAACTTTGTTCACGATTTGATGCATACGAAAAGAGATATTTGCAAAAACGAATTAATTAAATAGTAATAGACAGATATCTCGACAACGGTTCATGATAGAAAAAGTTTCTTAAGATACAATTATAGACAATGTTATGTTCTACATGTTTTGTTTTAACTTTGTTCACGATTTGATGCATACGAAAAGAGATATTTGCAAAAACGAATTAATTAAAATAGTAATAGACAGATATCTCGAAAATTGTGGATGATAGGAATAGTTTCTTAAGATACAATTATAGACAATGTTATGTTCTACATGTTTTGTTTTAACTTTGTTCACGATTTGATGCATACGAAAAGAGATATTTGCAAAAAATAATTAATTAAAATAGTAATAGACAGATATCTCGACAACAGTTCATGATAAAAAAAGTTTCTTTTTGATACAATTATAGACAATGTTATGTTCTACATGTTTGTTTTAACTTTGTTCACGATTTGATGCATACGAAAAGAGATATTTGCAAAAACGAATTAATTAAAATAGTAATAGACAGATATCTCGACAACGGTTGATGATAGAAAAAGTTTCTTAAAAATACAATTATAGACAATGTTATGTTCTACATGTATTGTTTAAACTTTGTTCACGATTTGATGCATACGAAAAGAGATATTTGCAAAAACGAATTAATTAAAATAGTAATAGACAGATATCTCGAAAATTTTTGATGATAGGAAAAGTTTGTGTAGCATAAAATTGTAGATAATGTTATGTACTACAAGTTTTGTAATAACTTTGTTCACGATTTCATCCATACAAAACGAGATATTTGCAAAAAATAATTAATTAAAATAGTAATAGACAGATATCTCGACAACGGTTCATGATAAAAAAAGTTTCTTAAAGATACAATTATCGACAATGTTATGTTCTACATGTTTTGTTTTAACTTTGTTCACGATTTGATGCATACGAAAAGAGATATTTGCAAAAACGAATTAATTAAAATAGTAATAGACAGATATCTAGAAAATTGTTGATGATAGAAAAAGTTTCTTAAAAATACAATTATAGACAATGTTATGTTCTACAAGTTTTGTTCTAACTTTGTTCACGATTTGATGCATACGAAAAGAGATATTTGCAAAAACGAATTAATTAAAATAGTAATAGACAGATATCTCGAAAATTGTTGATGATAGGAATAGTTTGTGAAGCATACAATTCTAGATAATGTTATGTACTACAAGTTTTGTCATAATTTTGTTCACGATTTGATGCATACGAAAGGAGATATTTGCAAAAAATTATTAATTAAAATAGTAATAGACAGATATCTCGAAAACGGTTCTTGATAGAAAAAGTTTGTCTGAAAAACAATTGTAGACAATATTGTGTTTTACAAGTTTTGTAATAACTTTGTTCACGATTTGATGCATACGAAACGAGATATTTGCAAAAACGAATTAATTAAAATAGTAGTAGACAGATATCTCGACAACGGTTGATGATAGAAAAAGTTTCTTTTTGATACAATTATAGATAATGTTATGTTCTACATGTTTTGTTTTAACTTTGTTCACGATTTGATGCATACGAAAAGAGATATTTGCAAAAACGAATTAATTAAAATAGTAATAGACAGATATCTCGAAAATTGTTGATCATAGGAAAAGTTTGTGTAGCATACAATTCTAGATAATGTTATGTACTACAAGTTTTGTTTTAACTTTATTCACGATTTCAAGCATACGAAAAGAGATATTTGCAAAAACGAATAAATTAAAATAGTAATAGACAGATATCTCGAAAATTGTTGATGATAAAAAAAGTTTCTTAAAAATACAATTATAGACAATGTTATGTTCTACAAGTTTTATTCTAACTTTGTTCACGATTTGATGCATACGAAAAGAGATATTTGCAAAAACGAATTAATTAAATAGTAATAGACAGATATCTCGAAAATTGTTGATGATAGGAAAAGGTTGTGTAGCATAGAATTGTAGATAAAGTTATGTACTACAAGTTTTGTTATTACTTTGTTCACGATTTGATGCATACGAAACGAGATATTTGCAAAAAATTATTAATTAAAATAGTAATAGACAGATATCTCGAAAACGGTTCATGATAGAAAAAGTTTGTCTGAAAAATAATTGTAGACAATATTATGTTTTACAAGTTTTGTTCTAACTTTGTTCACGATTTGATGCATACGAAAAGAGATATTTGCAAAAACGAATTAATTAAATAGTAATAGACAGATATCTCGAAAATTGTTGATGATAGGAAAAGTTTGTGTAGCATACAATTGTAGATAATGTTATGTACTACAGGTTTTGTTAAAACTTTATTCACGATTTGATGCATACGAAATGAGATATTTGCAAAAACGTATTAATTAAAATAGTAATAGACAGATATCTCGACAACGGTTGATGATAGAAAAAGTTTCTCAAAGATACAATTGTAGACAATGTTATGTTCTAGAAGTTTTGTAATAACTTTATTCACGATTTGATGCATACGAAACGAGATATTTGCAAAAAATTATTAATTAAAATAGTAATAGACAGATATCTCGACAACGGTTGATGATAGAAAAAGTTTGTCCATGATACAATTGTAGACAATGTTATGTTCTTACTTGTACAACAGTGCTTGATTATTTTAATAAAACAACTTGAGTTTAATTATTAAGGCCAAAGGTTTTATTTCTCACCTTTATCAAACTTCGATAAAACAAAATATTAATTTTCTTATAGATTCGAACGTAAAAGTCAAACTGAAATATTATTTTTTAACTTTTTTACTTTGAAGTCGGTTTTCATTTTTTGTTGTTGTTGAAACTCGAATTCTAGTCGTAAAGACCAAAAAAAATCTTTGCCTATGCCATTCTCCCATTTTGACGGAACACATTTTATTTCTAATTGGATTCGATAGAACAAATTCTAATCAAATTAAAGATTGAAAAATTAAGTCTCGAGCCGGACTTGAACCCGCACCCTTCCAAACCGGGGAAGTGCGTTATCCAAAGGCTGTAATATGTTTGAAATCAATAATATTTGAAATTAGAACAAATTCTATAGAACAAGTTCTAGGACACGGGGTCCCGCTGAGTGTAGGTACACCCTTGCCTCGTCGCGGTCCTCGATCGCGCGATCGAAATTAGGACAGTCAATACTGATTCCTATGTTTGATCGCACGATCGCACGATCGTGCGTCGAAAATAGAACAATTCGAACGCATCGCATGATCGCGCGATCGAAATTAGGACAGTCAATACTGATTCCTATGTTTGATCGCACGATCGCACGATCATTTTCATCGGACGGACGCATGATCGCGCGTGCGATGGCAATAGGACAGCGCCTAAAAACCATATCGTAATCTTTTTTTTGTAAATATCTTCAATGAACAGACACACTTCTGTTACAGTTTTATAATAGTTTAGATAGATAGGGCTAAAGATGCATTCAGTGTCATCCAATATTTTTTCTTTACATAAAATCTTATCACAAAGAATCGCTCTTCTGATGAGATTTGTTTAATGTAATTGTAATTTTATCACGTATTATTAGTTTATTACAAACTAAAAAAAAAAAATCTCAGCGACTCCACACCTCCTATATCCATGTTCCAAGTGTCCGTATAGTTAGCAGCCTCACCAGCTCATTCGAAGGTTTTGACTAAGCCACGATTTAGTGCCCAATTAGTGCAATTTGGTGCCCAAAGCACAGATTTGGTGCTCATGTAGTTTAAAAGATATTTGGGTACCTTACTGAGGCTGCTAGATAGACGTCAAGCTAGCAGTCGCATTTTGAAATACTGTTTGTATCGATGTGATTTATATGTCACGATTTAGTGCTCATTTAGTGATCCCTATATCCAAAATTTCATGAATATTGATCCAATACAAGCCGAGATATGATAGTACATTGTTGAGGCTGCTAACTAGACGTTTCTTCCAACGATGATTCCAATGAAACGGATGCACATTTGAAACAGATAAATACATAGCGATTTAGTGCTCGATTTGGTGACTCTAATGATATTTATGAAAAGTAGAACTTTCTTTCCTATTTCCCAAAAAAATTACGTAAACTTCTACATACTAATCGTAATTTAGGTCTGACGAAACCGTTGATCAAATTTAGACTTTATTCAACTGTGATAGGGTTTAAAATTGTTTTTAATTTTATGGTTAGTACTGCCAAGCAAAAAAGTTAAATAACATTAAATTTTTATAACTGTGACAATACTCACTCTCTTATGTATGTATTGAGTGACTCAATTTGAGTCCAGGAGTGCGATTTTTGAATCTCATTCGCGGAGTTTAGCAGTTGAAAATATCAAAATTACTGTGGAGATATGCATCTTTCTACTGCTGATTTGACTTTCAAAAATCATACTTCAGGAGTGCAATTTTTGAAAGTCAAATCAGCAGTAGAAAGATGCTTATCTCCTTAGTAATTTTGACATTTTCAACTGCTGAACTCAGCGAATGAGATTCAAAAATCGCACTCCAGGAGTCTATTATTCTTCTCTACTATTTGACTATTACTGTATTAATTGACTAGTCCCAAATTATTTGTGTCAAGCTTGCAAAGCAAGCAAGTCAAAAATCTGTGTGTGATTTATTCTCTTATAATAAATCTGTTCATTATTCTCCTAGTTTCATTTAGTTTTTCTTATAAACATTCAGTTTTTACCCGACTGCGCTAGAAGGAGGGTAATAGTAATCTTAAAGTAAAATAAGGACGTAGTTTGCAAAAAAATTACCTTATCTGTCGGCAAAAATCCTCATTACTATCAAGCAATGAGGATTTTAGGACTTTTCTTATTGAAATGCCCTGCCAATAACTGCCTCTCTGTGGTCTAATGGTTAAGAGCAATGGGCTCTCGACACGGAGGTCGTGGGTTCGATTCCCACGGGGGACACCTCCTGATATGTCACTGTGTGCATTTTTCCCCAGTTGGTAAGAACATTACAGGCTAAATACCAGATTGTCTGAAAAGAAAGATGATCCCTTGCTTCGGATGGCACGTTAAGCCGTTGGTCCCTGCTACTATCTCTTGTGGTAGTAGCCGTTACATAGTTACATAGTTTTATGGTTTTTGCTACCAAAATCTACCAGAAATTACCAAAAACTAGGTACCAGAAGAAACAAAAATTTCCAAAATCTACAAAAAAGAACCAAAAACAACCAAAATCTACAAAAAATCTAGGAAGAACTACCAAAAACGTTCCAAATCTATCATAAAGAACCAAAATGTACTGAAATTTAAAATTTGTATTTTATTTTGTTACGTGAGCTTAACATTGTACACGTCTGACCACTTGACGCACGCTTCCCGCTCCGCTGACGCTGCCTTCCCGCGTCATGGTCGCGTTGGTTTGGGCGACTTGGCGGTACGCCGTAAGGGCTCTTACAGACTAGCGACAGTTGTCTGCGACAGGGTCGCGCGACAGTTGAAGACCGTGACGTAGTGTTGTATAGTCTGAGAGATAGACCTCGATATCCAAAACAGTTTTTTTGGTAGTTTGTAACATCCTATACAACGTGTTAATGAATTAACGCAAAACTAGAAAGTAGTTTGTTTAGAATCGAGAGCAGAGTCGAATTATCATGGTTTCAACGTAGGTAATTTTTTTCAAAATATTAAATAACTAGCGGCCCGTCCCGGCTTCGCACGGGTGGACGTCTAATCTTTTCTAGCAATAAATATAGCCTATGTTACTCAGGGTGAATGCAGCTTTCTAATGGTGAAAGAATTTTTTAAATCGGCCCAGTACTTTTTGAGCCTATTCATTACAAACATACAAACATACAAAAATAGGTACAAATCTTTCCTCTTTATAATATTAGTGTAGATTTGTTTGCAAAATTAAAAATTTTCTGAACCCGATGTCAACCCACCGCACATGCACACTCACCCTACTTACTACCAAAACAATATCATAAAAATGTATCCATGAGTACGTTAGCGCTTTCTTTCAGTGCCGAAATGATAACAAATCATTTTTGCCTCAAAACTTAAAATGCTAATAACTTTAAATTTTAACTATCAAAGTAATTAAATTACTGTTTCAATCTAATTATTTTGTTATAAATCAGTTGGGGTGTATGAGGTTTTGCGCTAAATCATTAACACGTTGTATACAGGGTCCTTCTTAATATGCTGACACTTTTTTAAGGCGATGACCAGACTATTAAATAAATAAATAAATATCTTGGACATTGTCACACAAATTATCTAGTCACATTTAAAGTACCAGAATCTAGCCTGGACTTGTATTATGATGACTAGACAACGATATAGAATACATATATACAGGGTGAAATTGATATCATTGGCGTCCTTTTAAACTAAGAGTCTACCCATCAAACTGAACAACTTTCACTATGGGAGCAAACCAATCGGAGCAACTAAAAAATCTGCTGTCCCATACTAAACTGCAATGCCTACTCGACTCAAATGTATGCAACAGCTGATTTTTATTTTGCTTTGATCGGTTTGCTCCCATAGTAAAAGTTGTTCAGTTTGATGGGTAAACTCTTAGTTTAAAAGGATGCCAATGATATCAATTTCACCCTGTAGATACAAACATCCATGACTCGGAAAATTATTATTATTATATTATTAAACTGAACAACTTTCTCTATGGAATCAACATCGAAATCGCGAAAAAAAAAACAGTTGTCCCATACGTTTGGCTCCGAGTAGGTTTGTAGTTTTGTATGAAAGAGCTGATTTTTTTTCGCGATTTCGATGTTGGCTCCATAGTGAAAGTTGTTCAGTTTGATAGTCTGAAGCACCCCCTTAAGTATTACTAGGGTGTTTTGTTACACCCTGTATACGTATTTATAAATATTTATGTGTATAATATTATGTGTATAATATTATGTGTTATAATTATTAGTGTTGTGTTAAGTATTATATCATAACTAATTAACTATACAGGGTGTAACAAAACACCCTAGTAATACTTAAGGGGGTGCTTCAGACCATCAAACTGAACAACTTTCACTATGGAGCCAACATTGAAATCGCGATAAAAAAATGCACTCTTTCATACAAAACTGCAGTACCGTCTCGACTCAAATGTATGGGACGGCAATATATTTTTTTTTTCTCGACGTTGGCTCCATAGTGAAAGTTGTTCAGATTGATGGTCTGAAGCACCCCCTTAAGTATTACTAGGGTGTTTTGTTACACCCTGTATAATGGCCTCGATTCGGACTGTGCCACGACTTAACTAAATTTATTCCTGTCACTTTCTAAAATAAGATTAAGAAAAGAGACAGAAAACCAACAGCTGACTTTAGTGCTGTCAAAGTGACGTTACACGCCCAAAAACGCTTTAAATAAGATGGCGTACATTATGATGGCATCTTATTTTGGGCGTTTAACGTCACTTTGACAGCACTAAAGTCAGCTGTTGGATTTCTGTCTCTTTTCTTAATCTTATTTTAGAAAGTGACAGGAATAAATTTAGTTAAGTTAAGTCGTGGCACAGTCCGAATCGGTACCAATGTATATTATAATTGCCCTATTTTTACCAGTCTGTAATATTTTATGGACTTGATGATGAAGATAATCAATTCTGGATTATCTATTATCTAAAGAAACCAAAATCTACGAAAAACGTATAAAAACCCGAAATATCAAACATGTTATTTTTTAGCCTCCGTTTTCTTCAAACTGAAATCTCTCAAGAACAAGACTTGTGCTTCAGACTATACCTACGTCACAGTCGCGCGACGGTCGCAGAGGGTCGCGCGACCCTGTCGCGAGCTGTCGCAGACAACTGTCGCCCGTCTGTAAGCGCTCTAAGATTACATGGGCAGCGACCGCCTCGCGGTAGACGCTCCCGCTTCCCAGTCGCTTTGGTCGTGCGGGTCTGAACATTCCATTATTCTTCTTCTTATCACGTGGGCAGAGCCCTGATGTCAAAGTTTTTTCAGACCGCCTGACGTGTAATGACTACTACCACCAGAGATAGTAGCAGGGACGAACGGCTTAACGCGCCATCCGAAGCACGGAATCATTTTTCTTTTCAGACAATCGGGTGACTCGGCCTGCAATGTCCTAATCAACTGGGGAAAAACGCCCAGTGACATATCACTAGGTGTCCCCTGTGGGAATCGAACCCACGACCTCCGTGTCGAGAGCCCAATGTTCTTAACCATTAGACCACGGAGGCAGTTAGTTAATTTATAGGATAAATAATATAATGTGGAACTGTAGACGACGATAAGAAGTTATAATGCACTAATTTGTATCAAGCAATTAGTTCTTCATTCTATGTAATAAAAAGACACGTATTCGCATCTCCGTAACTCACGTAAACAATCCGCCAGTCCCGCCATCTCTCGGTAAAACTATGAACTACTTGCGCGAGCGCAAGCGCTAGCTCATGGCAGTAGTTCCGAGAAATGATAATTTTTGTGCACGGTTGTACCGAAAATCGTTGTATGTAGAAGTTTACGTAATTTTTTTGGGAAATAGGAAAGAAAATTCTACTTTTCATAAATATCATAAGAGTCACCAAATCGAGCACTAAATCGCTATGTATTTGTCTGTTTCAAATGTGCATCCGTTTCATTGGAATCATCGTTGGAAGAAACGTCTAGTTAGCAGCCTCAACAATGTACTATCATATCTCGGCTTGTATTGGATCAATATTCATGAAATTTTGGATATAGGGATCACTAAATGAGCACTAAATCGTGACATATAAATCACATCGATACAAACAGTATTTCAAAATGCGACTGCTAGCTTGACGTCTATCTAGCAGCCTCAGTAAGGTACCCAAATATCTTTTAAACTACATGAGCACCAAATCTGTGCTTTGGGCACCAAATTGCACTAATTGGGCACTAAATCGTGGCATAGTCAAAACCTTCAAATGAGCTGGTGAGGCTGCTAACTATACGGACACTGTTCCAAGCCACAGTGACAAGCACATGGCGCCAGTGTGACCAGATACAATTTTACGAAAATACCGAGCCACCGAGGAAAACATCATGAGGAAACCTGCATGCTTCAATTTCGATGCATGTATTGTACCTGCTGTCCGTTACAAGTGGCGACGGGCTCACTCCCTGTCGCACTGTACAGGGTTTCGGTACTACTAGTGAAACGTGGATGTTCTGATGTTTCAGAATATCTCTGACTACCATCGGGGAATATAGTCGTGAGCATATGCATGCATGCATGCCGAGGCACCTCAAAAATACTGAAATATACCAACTTGCACAGGGAAAATATACCAATAACAATACTGATTTGCAAATCAAGTTTTATTCATTTAACATCACAATAAATGTTAGAATGGATATTTTAACATTATATTCGGTTCGGAGGATTAAAATGACAAAAACGTAGGTACTATAAATTTGGGGATCTTTGCTCCAGAATGAAAATGTGGACTAAATCCGGGATTCCCTGAAAATGTTCACGAGGACGATCGCTACGGTGCTGCTATAACTTTTTATGCAAAATATACCCAAAAATACTGACTTCCGCCACTACATCTACAAAAATACTGATGCTCGGAAAAGTCGATAAAATATACCAAAAAAGTATTAAAATACAGAATCTGGTCACACTGCATGGCGCGGCGGCACGGATTCCGGCGGCGCACTGCCATTTTGCCGCCATTGGCTATATATCGCCTTACTATTCTAACGCACGTCCAATAAAATGAGCACGTCTCACTCCTGCGTGTGCACGGTTTGGTAAGCAGTTCCAAAATGACGTTACACGCATATCCTTTGTGACGATTTTGTACTTTATTACTTTAACCGTAAAGGTCATTTCAAAATGAATATTTTTTAATAAGTAAAAAGTGAAACAACTGGCTTTCGACGTTATCACTGCGCATTAAGGTCTATGTTAAGATGAAAGGCTGACGAGGTATATACCTGAATAAGTATGAATTGACGCGGCGCCGCAGATTCGGTGTGGTTTTGCATAAGACTGTACGTCTATCCTATATTTGGTCGCAGGAGAGAAAGATAATTTGGCACAGCGCGATCCTGTATTGGATATTATATCTATGCTGCCGTCCCCATAAGTAATTGATTAAGAATTATTCACATTTCAGATTTAATGTCAAATCAGCAGTCGAAAGATGCAGGTCTCCATGGTAATATTGTCATTTTCAACTGCTGAGTTCAAAGAATTACTTTAAGGTACCTAATTAACTTTAGTTTTATGGATTATCAATATACCTATTGTTAAAATATTTTTTAGGTAAGTAAATCAGTGCAATCTGTTATTATAAATTTAATCACTGCTTATCAGAATGTATACTTGTAATGTAATTATAATGTTTAAATAGGTATTAGGTAGATATTAGATAGATGAAGGGTGAACTCCCGCTATCCCTGAATCGAAGACTCATTGACATGTGTATCCTGCCTATCTTAACCTACGGTGCCCAGACGTGGTCTCTAACAGAGTCTCAAAAGTCCAAACTTAAGGTTTGTCGGAGAGCGATGGAGCGCAGTATATTAGGTGTTAAAAGAACAGATCGTGTCAGGAACACTACACTGCGCTCCAAAACACAAATCGCCGACGTCGGGAAGAAAACAGCTAAACTAAAGTGGGAATGGGCCGGCCATGTCTGTCGAATGCACCAGCAGAGGTGGGCAGGAATTGTTACGCCCTGGATCCCAGAAGATGGTCGTCGGCGTCCGGGTCGTCCTAAGAAGAGGTGGCGGGATGATCTGGATGCTTTTGACGATAAGTGGCCAGAGCTTGCCCAGGATAGAGATGGTTGGAAGATTAAAGGGGAGGCCTTTGCCCAGCAGTGGGATGAAATAGGCTAGAAAAAAAAATTTGGTAGATAAGATACCATTCACCTGACCGCTTTACCCTTATAAAAAAATCTATTTCAGGATAAAAGTAGCCTACCCAGGTATCTTGGTTTGCACAAATTAATGAATTGGTGCAAAATGATTTTCTTCTCTTCTTCTTCTTTCTTATCGTGTGGGCAGAGCCCTGGTGTCAGAGTTTTTTCAGACCGCCTTACGGCCTCTGGTTTTTATGTAACGACTAATACCACCAGAGATAGTAGCCGGGTCCAACGGCTTAGCGTGCCATGCGAAGCACGGAATCATTTTTCTTTTTGGACAATCAGGTGATTCAGCCTGCAATGTCCTAACCAACTGGGGAAAAACGCACAAAGTGACATATCACTAGGTGGCCTCCATGGGAATCGAACCCACAACCTCCATATCGAGAGCCAATGCTCTTAACCACTAGACCACGGAGGCAAAAAGATTTTGATAACATAATAAACCTTCTATTGGTTATCTTTCTGATTAATCTTTTTATTTATTTATTTATATTGTCATATGAGTAGGCAAGCAATTAGTTATGATTATGAATGTCCTTGGTCTCTAATTCATGACTAATTGCTAACCCATGACATCCAAACATTTACTATTGACCATTCCATCAGGTGACCTAGAAAGATAATTTTAAAATAAATAATAACTAGATGTTATGTGTGAAACATGGATGTTCTGATTTTTCAGAATATCTCTGACTACCCCCTCGGGCAATATAATCGTGAGCATATGCTGAGCATAACTAAATTTTGCCAGCGTCTTCGTCCTCACCAGGTCCAGTCATTGTAGTAGGAATAAAAAAATATCCTTACCAGCTTAATATGTCTGATGTCTTAACAAGAAATTTTATCAAAATCGGTTTTGTATGATTCTTGAACAGACAAAAATCTATGATTTGTAGGTACTCTGCTCTGCATTCAGGGACAAATAAACACCATAACTTATTTTTGTAATTTACTTCAATGTAAGTACAAGTACAAGTACTTCTGTAACAGTTTTAAGAACAACAACAACACAAAAAAAAAATATATTACCTATAATATATTTTTATGTGGTAATTATTGATAATGTAATTAGCTCAGCACCTAATGGGTATATTTACCTATTTTAAATTAAATGTGACCTTAATTTCATTATTTTTTAATTGGCCTAACAATCTACAGTCTTTACCTACATAAAACAGTTCCGTAGCGGACTGACTGACAAAACAGACTGGTTAAGCAGTGGGTACGGGCCAGTCCACCCTGGTTGTTTGATATATTCTTGTTTTTATTTACTGATATTTCTGACCATTTATCTGGAAACACCGCCTACCTTTCTTCGTTCACCTTTTCCTCTACCCTAAGGTTGTCTGGAAGAAATCGCTTCTTAGCGATAAGACCGCCTTATTTTGTGCCTCTTGTATTTTTTCTCTGTATTTTACTGTTTATGTTTTTGGTGTAAAATAAAGTATATTTGATTGATTGATTGATTGTTTGTTAGTGACTTCTCCATGTCGCTATCTCACTGGCTTACAGTGGGAACCTGATATGGGGTGGACGTTTCTCCATGTGTCCCTCTGATTAGATGGCACAGTTGACGAACAATTTAAACTACATTATCGTACAACTGTTAAACACGATGTGCTTTTAAAACTTCATTTCAAGTAAAAATTGGCCAAATCATTGACACCATAATTGAGCCATCATTGACAACCCGAATTCCTTTAAAGTACGAGTGAATAGGCTTCTTCTGGGTAAGCTCGCTACATCTTCGACCCCATCTTTGTCCTGAGGACTAGATTGAGGTCAAGAGGAAACCCAAGAGTAATAAAAAAAAATATTTTGAAATTATAATAGAAAAGGTGAGTGCTTAAAAATACTTGGTAGTTTTTTATATATATTTTTTTTTATGTTTGATAGGTAAACATTTGACCCCGCTGCAGCAAACTTTCTGCCCACCTCGAATCAGATGATAGTTGTCAATCTATGACATTTGCATGTGGCATAAGAATGATTATAGTTCATTATATTATTACAATCACAACTGATTCATTTTAATAAAATATTGTTAATTGTTTCAATGATAACAAAATAGATGATGAAACACAATTAAAGCAAGCACACAATGTTCTAGAAGCTGTGTGGATACACACACACGCATTTTACTGAATTATAATTTCAAAACATTGCCGCATTAAAATACTTACCTAGGATCATAAAGTATCACTATAATTATTTAAGGTATTTGTCAATTGCCTGGTTAGTAGAACCGGTAGAAATATTTCGCAAAAACGAACTCAGCAGTCGAGACACCGGAAAATAGCACAGCACCGACGCAATGTGCAATTTTCTAGAAAATAGAAAGTTTTGCAAAACAAATTTCGCAGACTCACCAAAGTGTTTTGATAGCCCAATCCCGTCTCATCGTCCGAAGCCTCCTCTTTGCTGTGTATTTCCTTCATTTTCAACACAATAGTTCCACACTTTTAACACAGAAAACTGAATTATTTACATAAACAATTGAGATTACAGACTCGATCACTTGCGCGGTCAACTTGCAACTTTTTTTAACTAATCGGCAACAGCATTGGTCCAAAGTGTCAGGCCCTGGTCGGACATCACATCACCCCGTTGCTCACACAATGACCGGTAGACTTTAATAAGATAATTTGTAATTGAATAAACGCGATTCCATGCAAATTGCTGCGCTAACGGAAATGTTTACGCACGTTCAAACAGTACCTTACCCCGCGGCCGACTGACAGCCAGTTGTCAAATAAAAACGTGTTGACACTGACAGTTCGCGGTGCATTCAAAAGTTCACGCCCTTGGCCCTGAACTACAAGAGAACTTGATCTTTTTCCTTATCAATTAACAGCTGATTATGTAATGATGAAGCCGCGTATAAATAACGTGTTGTTGTTTGATATCATTTATTAATTTTATTATGTATAAAACAACAAATTGTAAAATCAATAAGTCATCTCTGTCAAGTGTCAACAAGGTACAAACGGCTTGGTATTCCGAACGCGACTAAACTTTTTATTAACTACGTTCCGTTCCACATTCGAATCGAAGTCGAACACTAAACAAATGTTTATATGATTATCATTTTTGATAAAGATATTTTTTATCGCCGTCACATTTATCGCTTATTTATCATTATTATCAGTTTTGTCCATGTATTATCATTATCACATTTTGCAAATATCATGTAACAAAATATTGACTTGGTCACGATATAAATAAATGTATAAAGATATAATCATAATCGCGAGCGAACTGGCATGCGGCAGTTGTTGTTAAAAACAAAAGGTATTCTGCCCATTGTCGAAGAGACTTGTTTAGACAAATTAGTCATACAATTATCGTAAATCTTGTACGCTTGCAGGCTGTAATAGCTACGTTTATTTTTAACTACATGGTAAGTATTATGGTTATCACAGGTGTATAAATATTCATGAAACATCACATACAACTATTAACTAAACTAGGTACTTCCTTAATTATTGTCTGGAAAATTAAGACTTAGCATAAAATCAGAAACAGGAAATAATTTATCTATTCTCATAAATGTCTTGAAAACAAAAACAAACGATGTATCAAATGGAACGTATTCATTTTGATTATGTATCTAACTTCTGATTTCTGAATTAAAATAAGTAGGTATTGTATGTAACTAATAATAAAGGTATCTAAATCTATTAACTTTCACGTACAGAAAACAGAATAAAAACTATTAAACAACCTTGATCATGAGTTCATTACTGAGCATAACTTTTAACACTTTTTTAAAAGACGCAAAAACTAATCATGTCGGTGTACCTAAGTAATTTACCGCAACGAGACGCTCGCCAACAATATTAAAACGTTACCTATAAAAAACGTTAAATTGGTCTTTTGAAAGACTATTTTGGTAATAAATTGACCGATGATAATTATGTTTCTTTTTTATTAGTCTAATCTTTATTTGAATAAAATGAAAGGTAAGGTAGGTATAGTATCAGTGGTAGGTAGAGTCAAAATAACTGGCCAAGTGCGTGTCGGACCACGCACAGGATAGGGTTCTGTAGTTGCCCGTCACAATATAATATGCACTTAGAAGGAGGCTTTTTGCTTTATACCAAGGTTTAACGGCTAATAAAGTCTAAAAAGTACATTTTATAAGTCTATGGACTATTACTCGTAAACTTGTAAAGCCTACTTAGTGGTGATAGTTTTCCTTTGAAGTTCGTTATATATGCTATTGCCATAAAAATTTTCACATCTCCAACTACAACCGTTTAGCTGGGAGAGGGGGGACACACTTGACTCTAACCAAAATTTTCGCTTTAAAGCTTAATATTTCGCTAACGGATCCCTAAATCGAAACATGGTTGTTGAAGCAAAGAGAGTTTGTTCTACTTTGTAATCTCTATGCATGTCATCTGCGTAGTTACATGACAGAACAAGAAAAATGATTTCGAATAGAGAATGACATGAGATGTCGGAAAAAATATCTTGTGAGAAAAACCGTGTGTTTTGACTGTTACTTTGTAAAATGCATTGTAATCTTTTGCAATAAATATATTTCCAATTTCTCTGATGTTAATCACTTCATTAGGTTATGGGCAGCCAGCAACGCTAAATAACCATGGCGGATACTGGAGATGGAAATACTGTTGTAAGTACAGTCAGTGGGATTGAGAGACCACAAACTTCTCAAGGAGGTATGAGCGCGGGCCTACCAGCAATAACCAAGCTGGATGGTAGCGCCGACTACAACACATGGAAGTTTATTATGGAGTTGTACCTAATCCACGAAGATCTGTGGGAGTATACCATGACAACACCACCAGTAAGTGATGCATCAGGTCGGAGGAGAGATCAAAAGGCCAGAGCAAAAATCTGCTTAATGGTGATGCCACACTGTTTAGTACATGTTCGGCAGGCAAAGTCTGCAAAGGAGGCATGGGATGCCCTAAAGGCTGCTTTCGAGGATAAGGGCCTAAATAATAGGTGCAGACTCCTGTCAAAACTGGTGAGCCAGAAACTGGAACAATATACTACAGTGAGAGACTACGTAACAGCCATGATGTCAGTAGCTCAGCAGCTTCGTGATCTTGGCAAAGAGGTAGACGATGAGTTGCTCGCAGCCTTAATGCTACAAGGATTGACAGAGGTTTTTCAACCCATGAGGCTTGCAATAGAGAACACAAACATAGAATTAACCACGGATTACGTCAAGACGAAACTGTTTCAAATGGAGGATGCATATAAAGCAGGTTCTAGTGCCGCAACGAATGCACTTCATGCAAAAAGCAAATGTCAGAGAGACAAGCGTCCGCAGAGAAGCACGAACATACCTCGTCCGATGAAATGCTTTATCTGCGATGGACCTCATAAAGCAAAGGACTGTCCGAAGAACCCTAAGCAGAAGAAGGAAGCCTTGACGGCATTGGCGATGGCTACATCAGGGAAACAAGGACCCGGAGAGTGGATTCTTGACTCTGGAGCATCCAACCATATGACGAATAGAAGAGAGTGGTTAACGGACTTTAAGAAACTAGATAAAAAAGTAGAAGTAGCTTGTGCAAATGGAGAAAGGGTCTATGGTGAGGCAGTAGGTAATGTGGTTAATGATGAGATGGGTATTAAAATTAACAATGTACTGTATGTACCTGGGTTAGAAGCAAACCTATTGAGTGTGAGCACGATTGTAAGTAAAGAACTAGTTGTTGTGTTCGACAAATCAGGCTTTAAGATTATGAAAGCTGATGGATGTAAGGTTACTGGTGATGTTTCACATACAGGCACTGTAGAAAATGGTGTGTATAAAATACAATATTGTTCACAGGAAGTGGCTTTAACTTCAACCTCGTCCGATCAAATAATATTGTGGCACAGGCGTTTGGGACATCTAGGCGTACGTAACCTTACTTTGCTAAAGGATAAAATGGCGAAAGGGGTAAGTTTTTCCGGCACAAGTTCTAAGCTAGAGTGCGAAGCATGTGTAATGGGGAAACAGGCAAAACAGCCATTTACAAAGAGTAGTGTCAGCAGGGCTAAGGAGGTCTTGGAGCTAGTTCATACAGATGTGTGTGGACCTATGAGTGAGAAGTCGTACGGAGGGTTACGATATTTTCTTACTTTCATTGATGACCTCACCAGAAAAACTTTTGTTTACTTTTTACGAACAAAAGGAGAGGTGTTCGAGAAGTTTGCTGAATTTGTAAAATTGACGGAGCGCCAAACTGGGAAAAAGTTAAAAATCATCAGATCTGACAACGGCAAAGAGTTTGTCAATACGCAAATGAATGAGTTCTGCAAAGATAGGGGAATCCGTCATCAACTGACAGTAGAATACACACCCGAACAGAATGGAGTTGCTGAGCGAGCAAATAGAACCATTATGGATAAAGCGAGAACTATGCTAGGAGAAGCAAAGTTGAGCAGGCAACTGTGGGCTGAAGCAGTTAATACTGCAGTTTATCTGAAGAATAGATCACCCACAATAGCTGTGAAGAATATGACGCCAGAAGAGGCATGGACTGGAAAAAAGGTGGACCTCAGCCCCCTCAGAGTCTTCGGGTGCAAGGCGTTTCTACACATTCCAGACCAAAAGCGCAAGAAGTGGGATCCAAAGAGCAAAGAACTGGTTCTTGTTGGATACTGTACCGAAACAAAGGGCTACCGCCTATTTGATCCAATCACAACGGAAATACATAAGGGCAGAGACGTTGTATTTTTTGAAAATGCAACATATGGGAGTAAAAATGAAGCACCCGTTATTACAGCTGTTCCTCCGTCAGAGATAGTCATAGAACTGGAAAGAGTTCCAGAAATGCATCAATATGGAGTTCCGGTGAGGAATGCCGTGCATGAACAACATCAGGAGGATGCTGAAGCTAAATTAAGAAGATATGGTTCTCCAAACGAGGTTAATGACGATGACGTGTGGGCAACATCTGATGAGAGAGAGGAGTCAGATAGAGAAGACAGCCTGCCAGCTCATGACAGTGAGTTACCGTCCAGGAGATACCCAATACGAGAAAGGAAAGCAAAACAGCTTCCAGACTTTGTGACTTACCAAGCTGCCAATGCATCTCAAGATCCCTTAACCATTCAAGATGCATTATCCAGAGAGGATGGAGAGAAGTGGAAGGTCGCAATTGAGGAGGAGCTAGACGCCCTCAAGAATAACAAAACATGGACGCTTGTGAAACCACCAAGATCATGCAACATCGTTGATTCTAAATGGTTATTCAGAATCAAAGAAGAGGCGGGGGGAAAGACTCGCTATAAGGCACGACTAGTTGCGAGAGGTTTCAGTCAACGAAGAGGCGTTGACTACTTTGACACGTTTTCACCAGTTGTGAGACATAGCTCACTGAGAGTTTTGATGGCTCTAGCAGCCAACATGGGATTAAACATCGACCAAATGGATGTCAAAACGGCATTTTTAAACGGTGATCTTAGTGAAGTCGTTTATATGAAGCAACCAGAGGGCTTCGAGGTAAAAGGCAAAGAGGATCACGTCTGTCTGTTACAAAAGTCGCTGTATGGTCTGAAGCAGGCTCCACGAGCGTGGAACGCGAAGCTTCATTCTGAGCTAATAAGATTAAAGTTCAGAAGATCGGAAAATGAGCCATGTGTCTACACGCGATCACAGAATGACAAGTTAATCATCATTGCGGTGTATGTAGACGATATTCTGATTTTTTGGAATGACAAGCAGGAGATGCTCAAGGTCAAGAGAGACCTGAAATCCAGTTTTGAGATGAAGGATCTTGGCAAAGCTGAACTTATGCTGGGAATCCATATCGTACAAGATGCTAAAGGGATAAAGCTACATCAAGAGAATTATGTGAAAAAGCTCTTAAAAGCATACAACATGGAAGAGTGCAAACCAGTTGCTACTCCGGCTGTAATAGGCCAAAGGCTAGAGAAGCCTACGGATGTCAGGAAGCCAAATGAGAAGATACCCTATCGAGCGCTGATAGGTTCACTTATGTACCTGGCGGTGTGTACCCGGCCGGACATAGCTCATGTGGTAAATTACCTGAGCCAATTCAATGAGTGCTACGAAGAGCAACATTGGGTAGCAGCTAAAAGGGTCCTTCGATACCTTAAAGGCACAAAGAGTTTTGGCTTGAGATACTCAAAGGAGAAATGCCAAGAAATCGAAGCATACGCTGATGCTGATTACGCAGGAGACAGCGATAGACGGTCGTATTCGGGATCGGTGTTCCTTATTCAAGGAGGAGCTGTGTCGTGGCAGAGCACAAAGCAACGCACAGTGGCTCTTAGCACAGCTGAGGCAGAATACGTCTCGTTATCAGAGGCAACTAAGGAAGCTGTATTCCTTAGGCGTTTTATAGAGGAGATGACTGGCCAAGAGAAGCAAAAGGCTTTAACAGTTTTTTCGGACAGCCAGTCAGCAATAGCTATTGCTAACAATCCAGTGCATCACCAGCGTACAAAACATGTGGATGTCAGATACCATTTTGTACGCAATGCGGTTGAGTCAGGCCTTATAAGGTTGGAGTACAGGGAAACTGAAAGGATGGTTGCTGATGCTCTAACCAAATCTTTGCCGAGAGGCAAATTTGAGTGGTGTGTGAATGCTATGGGATTGTGTGTATGATGAGTGAGATGAGATATGAAGTATGCAGTTTGTATCTGTGTAACTATGCATGAGATTAAGGAGGAGTGTTGAAGCAAAGAGAGTTTGTTCTACTTTGTAATCTCTATGCATGTCATCTGCGTAGTTACATGACAGAACAAGAAAAATGATTTCGAATAGAGAATGACATGAGATGTCGGAAAAAATATCTTGTGAGAAAAACCGTGTGTTTTGACTGTTACTTTGTAAAATGCATTGTAATCTTTTGCAATAAATATATTTCCAATTTCTCTGATGTTAATCACTTCATTAATGGTTTTCCCAAACCCATCATATTTTTAAAAGACCTATTCAACGATACCCCACAACATGGGATAGACGAAAAAAAAAATTCATCCCCACTTCGCGTGTACGCGTGCGGGTACCCTAAAAAAGAATATTTTTCAAGATTTTATTTTATCACTTTTAGGCGTGATTAATATGTATAATACCCATGCCAAATTATAGCTTTCCAGTACTAAGCGTCTCTGAACTAAAGGGGCCCATTCACAGTAGTCCTACATGCAGGACTACGAGGCCACACACTATCCTGCAAGTAGGACTACTCATACATTTTGCCCAAGGTCATCGGACGCTTTGTAGGACTGCAACACCATTCACGATCCGATATTGGTGTAGGACTGCAAGACGGACTACTGTGAATGGGCCCCTTAAGCCGCGGAGACGGACGGACGGACAGACGGACGGACATGGCGTTCCTTGTTGACTTCGGAACCCTAAAAATGACGTCAAAAAGCTATTCTATGTGATAGTATTTTGAATAAAAAAAAATTTATTGATTGGTATGGGTCCAACATTGAAATCACAAGTAAAATTAAACAAATCGGCTGTCCCATACAAAACTGCAATGTCTTGTTAATTAAACTCAAATGTACGTGTAGTGTACAGCAATAAAGAGTAGTTAATGTGGAAAGCGCCGGTAGCGCCGTCTATCGGCGGACGCGGTCTGTGGTGAATATCTATCGTGCATTCGCTCGGTATTCGTGCACCGACCGCCGTGCTGCGCGGACGTGTGCTAGTCACATTCATTAGTGAAGACTATATCTGTGTTTCATTATATACATCAACCTCAACCAACCCTTAGTAGAAAGGTGTATTCTACATTGGCGACGCCGGGATTCGAAATTCACGTGAGTAAAGTGCTTATCAGTTTGTTGAGAGTTGAAAATTTAAAAATGCAAACAGTGCCTACGAAATAAAATTACACTGTTCCTTTAAGGAAGCTAAGCGATTAATTTAAACACAATCGAAGACGGTTTCTACTAGCGTTGCTTTGTTTGTTGCCTAAAAAGTTACACAGTGTTAAAATATATTTCAAAAGAAAAGTAAAAATAGTTTTGTCCCGATTTTAAATCGTTTATTGGGAATTATCTTAATTATCTGGTGTCTGCTAGCGTTGCTTTATTTTTGCCTAAAGTTCACAGTGATAAAAATATATTTCAAAAGAAAAGGAAAAATAGTTTTTTGTCCCGATTTTAAATCGTTTATTTGGAATTATCTACATACTGTATTTCTTTTCCCACATGTCGACCATCGAATGCTGATGCTGGAGGAAAGAGGGTAGACCAGACAGGAGTAAGGTGTGGGACAACACGTGACGGCGCGGCGCGGCGCCTAGGATGGACAAATGTACGCCAGCTGCGGACATCAATCTTTAAGGTCACGTAATCATTCTGTATTACTTTACACGATTAAAAGAATTTATTCAAAGCATTCCGCAAATATAAAAGGGCCTCGTAGTCCGTAGCTCCAGTTTCACTGCCCGTTACACGTGACTGGACGGAGTTTCGGTGCTGGTGGGGCAAGGGTGTCCTGGGGTTTTGGAGTCTCTGACTGCTCCTCGGGGAGTGTAGTCGTGAGCATATACTAATGCATGCTTGTAGTCCGTCATTATGGCCTAATAGGTATCCAAAATACGCCCATTAACCTCTCGTATGCCGGAAAAACCAGACACAATAGAAATAAATGGTTTTCATCATGCTGATCCGCGTTCTGGCATACCAAAGGTTAAGAATAGTGTCTTGATTCGAGACGAACAGGATTAGGTAACCAAGATATGCCAAGTGAGTTTATTCCAATTGTTTTTTATACTTATATTGACGCATTGTCATTTTTAAGTAATTGTCGTAATTCGTAGTTGTAATGGTCTCTAATAAAAGTTACTTATTACCATTATGCGTACCGAACATTCTACGTATAGAACATTCGGCGTAACGGATGTTCGGCGTAACGAACATTCAGCATAACGAACATTCGGCGTAACGAACATTCGGCGTAACGAACATTCGGCGTAACGAACATTCGGCGTAACGAACATTCGACGTAACGAACGTTCGGCGTAACGAACATTCTGATGTTACAAAAACTTTAAGTTGAAATCCAAAGTTTTACGTTTTAAACGTTTTACTTATTGGACATTCTCAGTGTAGGTATGCGAGAACAATAATAATATACAACACATTCGGAGCTTATTTGGTGGTACTAGTTCATGAAAATATTTCAATACAAACATCAATAGTACCAACATAATTGCCAATCATCATCATCATCCTATTTGTTACCGGAACTTGTTTGACGTAATCTATACTTTATAGAACTTCAATTCGGTAACATTACGTTGATCTTATCTTTGCAACATTGTTGTTAATGTCATAATTATGGATGTAATCACTCCAGGCGAAACTAATTAGTTTCTTTGGCTATTTGAGCAAGGAATTTTATATTTTAAGGATCAATGTTAATTCAGACAATTATTTACAAAAAGTATCAAAAAGGATCAGAAAATGATCAGGTGATTTCATATTAAATTTAGTATTTCTTGAAATACCTACTCACATTTTAACAAGAAACGCTCATCTCAGTTGAGAGAAGATTAATAACTATATCATATTCAAGCATCATAACATTCATAACCAAACCGATAATACTGGTTAACAATTTTGTTCGCAGATTGTATGTTCCTAGATGTCACAGAAAAACCAGCCTTCAACAGGACGACTGCTAAGGCGCCGATTGAACCATACCTCCTTGTTTTAGTGCTTAATAAAGAGAAAATGTCTCCAATTAATAGCTAAGAGGTTTGAAATGGTCAGGGTGATTATAGCTGGGTCATTATAGGACAACACCCATATTTTTCGGATAGAAGGATGAGCCTCGGCACAATTGTTCCTTAGGTGGTCTAGTGTGAAAAACGCCCGGAGGACTTCCTCTATCACCCCGCCATGGGGGTGGAGGGGGGGTTGAACTTTTCAGATACCGCACTCACTGTGATTCGTCATAACTGCCAATTTCTAGCTACTAGGGCATGTTTGGTATCGTTTTTGACTAAATCAAAGTAGCTTAGTTGATTTCTGAAACAAAAAAAATGTATTCCCATACATAAAAATTGAAAAACAGTGAAAAATAAAAAATAAGTAAAAATATTTTTTTTTGTTAATTACCATAAACAAAAAACCGGTAGCAATATCGGACTTTAAAAAATATATTTGGAAAGCTGCTTTTATACAGATTCCAAAAATATAAGGTTTGTTGAGAAAAAAGAAAAAACAAAAGAGAAAAAAAAAAATTAACGCAACTAGGCAGGAACAAAAAAAATTAAATGAAATGCAGGAGTGGACGTAGAAGTTTCCAATTTTGTATACAATTTGTAGTTACTATAAGCATTAAGGGAAAACTAAAATATTTTACAATATTATACCAGTTTTCTTGATACATAAACTGCACAAATAACTTGGTAATCCTGTGTATTTATACAGGATTACAAAGTTACACTTGCGTGTACCTGTATATTTTCATGTCTTGTTGACTGACATATCAACGCACAGCCCAAACCACTGGTTCTAGAGATTTGGAACTTAGGTTCTTTATATAGGACGGTTTACAAAATGAAAGGAAACATCAGATGACATCATCAACATCATATATTTACAATAAAACAGCTTAAAATATTATTTTTCTTCTTCCTGTATACCTTTGCCTTCGCAATGACACAACTCTGTGCACTTTAGTTGCCGTTGCAAACACCAGCACCTGTTGGTGCCGCACCCCTTTTTGCATTTACACCTAATCATTTCGATGCAGGCTTCAGCAGCAACAGGCAAGTCTGTCCATGTAGGTTGCCAACTATCGCCGACTTTTGTCCATCCCCAGTTAGATGGATCAGGAAGATCTTGAATCGGCGACATTTGACCCCATACATGGACAGCTTGAAAAACTGCCCTCAAGAAATGTTGATATAGAGCCGCTTTTGTGGGTGGTATATGCTCTAGTTGGCGGTATTTTTTGGTAAATAAATGTTTTCTCGCTTCGTTTACTGTAGTGCAGGAACTGGATCTAATAAGGAAAAAATATGTACCGTTAAAATGTTGCTTTGTTTCTTATTAGGTACCTAGTTTTATGAAGTTACCTACCTGTCATATAAAATTATAACAAACTTTTCAAGGATGGCAAATGAGTCGTTGTTCCTGCCTTCATAGGCTGCCAAAAAACCATCTGTGGCAGTAGGGAAAACGTTCCATGTCTCCATTGCACTTTTTTTCCCTTTCCCATTAAAACTAGAAACTGTGTTACACCCCGTGAAAGCGTGAAATAAAGGAAGGACCTGTCTGGGCTAGAGGAGCTATGGGTGCATGTAAGCACTGGAAAGCACCACCAGTATCTACCTTGTCATGAGAAAGCGAACGCTCTTGGTAAATTCTTGTTATAATAATACCACCTTTACTTCTAAACACGTCATCTTGATTTAGCAATTAAAAAACTTTCTTCTTACAGGACCACAAAAAACAAAGGTCCTTCCTTTATTCCACGCATTTACGGGGTGTGACACAGTTTCTAGTTTTAATGAGAAAGGGAAAAAAAGTGCAATGGAGACATGGAACGTTTTCCCTACTGCCACAGATGGTTTTTTGGCAGCCTATGAAGGCAGGAACAACGACTCATTTGCCATCCTTGAAAAGTTTGTTATAATTTTATATGACAGGTAGGTAACTTCATAAAACTAAGTACCTAATAAGTAACAAAGCAACATTTTAACGGTACATATTTTTTCCTTATTAGATCCAGTTCCTGTACTACAGTAAACGAAGCGAGAAAACATTTATTTACCAAAAAAGACCGCCAACTAGAGCATATACCACCCACAAAAGCGGCTCTATATCAAGATTTCTTGAGGGCAGTTTTTCAAGCTGTCCATGTATGGGGTCAAATGTCGCCGATTCAAGATTTTCCTGATCCATCTAACTGGGGATGGACAAAAGTCGGCGATAGTTGGCAACCTACATGGACAGACTTGCCTGTTGCTGCTGAAGCCTGCATCGAAATGATTAGGTGTAGATGCAAAAAGGGGTGCGGCACCAACAGGTGCCGGTGTATGCAACGGCAACTAAAGTGCACAGAGTTGTGTCATTGCGAAGGCAAAGGTATACAGGAAGAAGAAAAATAATATTTTAAGCTGTTTTATTGTAAATATATGATGTTGATGATGTCATCTGATGTTTACTTTCATTTTGTAAACCGTCCTATATAAAGAACCTAAGTTCCAAATCTCTAGAACCAGTGGTTTGGGCTGTGCATTGATATGTCAGTCAACAAGACATGACAATATACAGGTACACGCAAGTGTAACTTTGTAATCCTGTATAAATACACAGGATTACCAAGTTATTTGTGCAGTTTATGTATCAAGAAAACTGGTATAATATTGTAAAATATTTTAGTTTTCCCTTAATGCTTGTAGTAACTACAAATTGTATACAAAATTGGACACTTCTACGTCCACTCCTGCATTTCATTTAATTTTTTTTGTTCCTGCTAGTTGCGTTAATTTTTTTTTTCCCTTTTGTTTTTTCTTTTTTCTCAACAAACCTTATATTTTTGGAATCTGTATAAAAGCAGCTTTCCAAATATATTTTTTAAAGTCCGATATTGCTACCGGTTTTTTGTTTATGGTAATTAACAAAAAAAAATATTTTTACTTATTTTTTATTTTTCACTGTTGTTCAATTTTTTTGTATGGGACTACATTTTTTTTGTTTCAGAAATCAACTAAACTACTTTGATTTAGTCAAAAACGATACCAAACATGCCCTAGTAGCTAGAAATTGGCAGTTATGACGAATCACAGTGAGTGCGGTATCTGAAAAGTTCAACCCCCCCTCCACCCCCATGGCGGGGTGATAGAGGGAGTCCTCCGGGCGTTTTTCACACTAGATTACCTAAGGAACAATTGTGCCGAGGCTCATCCTTCTATCCGAAAAATATACCCTCCCCATACAAAAATGGATATAAAGTCTAAGCTATTACTCTCATATTGTCAGCTTGTAATGTTAATGGTTAGTGCTTTGCCATGTACAACAAACAGTTATTAGCAACGTACAGTTGGTCATTCAATTGACATTGGCAGCTTTTAGATGGTCATTCAAATGACATTAGAAACTTGTAGCAGGTCATTCAATTGACATTAGCATCTTTCAGCTGGTCATTCAATTGACATAAGCAGCTTTTAGCTGATCATTCAATTGACATTGGAAACTTTTAGCTGGTAATTCAATTGACATTAGCATCTTTCAGCTGGTCATTTAATTGACATTAGCAACTTGTAGCTGGTTATTCAGTCATTCAATTGACATAGGCCGCTTTTAGCTGGTTATTCAATTGACATTAGAAACTTGTAGTTGGTCATTCAATTGACATTGGCAGCTTTTAGCTGGTCATTCAATTGACATTAGAAACTAGTAGCAGGTCATTCAATTGACATTAGCATCTTTCAGCTGGTCATTCAATTGACATAGGCAGCTTTTAGCTGATCATTCAATTGACATTAGAAGCTTTTAGCTGGTAATTCAATTGACATCAGCATCTTTCAGCTGGTCATTTAATTGACATTAGCAACTTGTAGCTGGTTATTCAGTCATTCAATTGACATAGGCCGCTTTTAGCTGGTTATTCAATTGACATTAGAAACTTGTAGCTGGTCATTCAATTGACATTAGCATCTTTCAGCTGGTCATTCAATTGACATTGGCATCTTTCAGCTGGTCATTTAATTGACATAGTAACTTGTAGCTGGTCATTCAGTCATTCAATTGACATAGGCAGCTTTTAGCTGGTTATTCAATTGACATTAGAAACTTGTAGCTGGTCATTCAATTGACATTAGCATCTTTCAGCTGGTCATTTAATTGACATTGGCATCTTTCAGCTGGTCATTTAATTGACATTAGCAATTTGTAGCTGGTTATTCAATTGACATTAGCAACTTTCAGCTGTTCATTTAATTGACATTAGCAACTTGTAGCTGGTCATTCAATTGACATTTGCAACTTTTAGCTGGGCATCAAATGCTATCAAATTTACTATCAGCAGCTTGTAGTTGGTCATTCAGATGACAAGTCTAATAAATAAAATAATTATTAGCAACTTGCAGCTGGTCATTCAATTGAAAAAAAAACTGTTATTTCATTATCAGCAGCTTGTAGTTGGTCATTCAAATGACAAGTCAAATAAATAATTATAAGCAGCTCGTAGTTGGTCATTCAGATGACAAGTCAAATAAGTAATTATTAGCAGCTTGTAGTTGGTCATTCCATTGACATTAGCATCTTTCAGCTGGTCATTCAATTGATATTAGCATCTTTCAGCTGGTCATTCAATTGACATTGGCATCTTTCAGCTGGTCATTTAATTGACATAGTAACTTGTAGCTGGTCATTCAGTCATTCAATTGACATAGGCAGCTTTTAGCTGGTTATTCAATTGACATTAGAAACTTGTGGCTGGTCATTCAATTGACATTAGCATCTTTCAACTGGTCATTTAATTGACATTGGCATCTTTCAGCTGGTCATTTAATTGACATTAGCAATTTGTAGCTGGTTATTCAATTGACATTAGCAACTTTCAGCTGTTCATTTAATTGACATTAGCAACTTGTAGCTGGTCATTCAATTGACATTTGCAACTTTTAGCTGGGCATCAAATGCTATCAAATTTACTATCAGCAGCTTGTAGTTGGTCATTCAGATGACAAGTCAAATAAATAAAATAATTATTAGCAACTTGCAGCTGGTCATTCAATTGAAAAAAAACTGTTATTTCATTATCAGCAGCTTGTAGTTGGTCATTCAAATGACAAGTCAAATAAATAATTATAAGCAGCTCGTAGTTGGTCATTCAGATGACAAGTCAAATAAGTAATTATTAGCAGCTTGTAGTTGGTCATTCCATTGACATTAATTATTGTGAGTAGCTACGCTATGAATAAAGGAATTAATGACTTACTGCACTTTCTTCTTTGTATAGATAAAATCTGTATCTTACCTAATCACTGCAGGCACTGCACTGTTAATTTAATCATTTGTATGTGTTAAAGTATGCTATACTGTACTTGAACCAAATCGGTTAATCATAAATTCATAATATTTTAAATAAAGAACATAATTTCAGTGCAAGCAAGTCAAAAAACAAAATGATTTGCAGTTCTGTAATAATATGACGCCAGGCAATTAAGTTTAAACAACAGTTGCACTTAATTCATGTAAATTGTAATTAAAAATAGGATTATTTTTTTAAAGCCTACCAAATGATATAACTGTATGGTTCGTAAAATAGTATCTACATATTAAACGGGTCCATTAAATTGAAACTGCTGATTTCTCAAAACTAGTCTAGTCGACTAACTAAAGGTAACTACTGAACATAGCTGGTAACGAAAGCGACCTAGTGTACCTTACTTAATATTGTTGTCAGTCAGCGTTATATCAGCATTCATGAAACTGTAAAATTATATGGGTTATAAGACCATGCAACTATGAAGTTGTTAGCGAAAGCTAAAATATCATGCAACAATAAAATGATATGGGTTACAGAGCCATGCAACTATCAAATTGTTAGCAAAAGCTAAAGGGTCATGCAAATAAAATAGCTGTGAGTGCTTTATTGCAATGGCTGGCACCCGCCAGAATATTTTGAATGCATAAGTGTATGTGCTTATCACAGATTCACTCTTTTGTCCTTACCTCCTTAATTTGATAAAACGGAAATGGATACGATCTTGAAGCAGTGACTTTGACTAGTAGTTAGCCAAAATAAATAATTAAGAGATAATAAAGATCTATGGAACGTTATTTTTGTAGGTTTACTTACCTACCTATCAATAGAAAAACATTTTTATAGGGAAGGGATAGCATAGAACAGAAGTAACAATAACTGAAATATGCTAATATAATGAGATTGTAATTTCCATAAACATTGTTTATCGTTGAATTTGGTGTTTGACAATTTCAGATCAATATTTGATAAATATCTATTTTCTGTAAACAAATTAGTCTCAATAAGTAATTCGTAATTTGTTTGATGTAATAGCTTTGATAACAGTCAACACTGTATTGTAATAAGATTTAAGAGATTAGCTAAACTGTGGAGTTTCTTGCGCCGCTTCTTCTCCACGGGCTATACATTCCGAAGCGGTGGTAGATTCGAGTAAAGGTAAAAAATAAATTAAAATAAGAAAGAGATGTAGTGTACAGCAATAAAGAGTAGTTAATGTGGAAAGCGCCGGTAGCGCCGTCTATCGGCGGACGCGGTCTGTGGTGAATATCTATCGTGCATTCGCTCGGTATTCGTGCACCGACCGCCGTGCTGCGCGGACGTGTGCTAGTCACATTCATTAGTGAAGACTATATCTGTGTTTCATTATATACATCAACCTCAACCAACCCTTAGTAGAAAGGTGTATTCTACAGTACGGAACAGCAGATTTTTTTGTGATTTCGATGTTGGCTAGTCTATACACGTCGCACTGTAGGGCACAGGCCTAACTTCAAGGAGGGTTCTGTAGGCATTAGTCCACCACGCGTGCGACCCCGATGCGGATTGCTAGACTTCACACCATCACCATATCAGCCTATTTACGTCCACTGGATACAAGCCTCCTTCAACAGCCCCGAATCTACGAATTTTCCGACCCGGGGCAAAAACTTGACATTGGCGCCCCTGCTCCATGTGGGTAGCAATAATTTTTCCCCAGAAAGGGGCAGGTTTGATCTTTACAATAAAACGCAAAACCTGGAGCGAGCGAGGCGAGCTTGAGACCTCACATAATCATTTTACCTCCATATCATTAACTCGTCGTAATAATGATCTAAAACCTGTAGTTTTGAAAAAACAGGAGCGAGTGAAGCGAGCTCGAGATTTTTACATTATTATTAGGTCATTGCAAACCTGCAATGCTATCTAAATTCAATGCGTCTAGGCTATTGCGAAACAATCATAACTAGGAGCGAGCGAAGTGAGCTCGAGATTTTCTTGCAATATTATCAAGTTACTAAGCTGTAGATGAACAATTTTTTTTTCTAAACACTTGATTTTGGCGCCCCCTAAGCCTGCCGCCCGGGGCGTAGGCCCCCGTTTGCCCCCCCTCCCTAGATCCGGGGATGTCCTTCAAAGATAGGCACAATGACCGACCGGTCCTGCGCTGCCCTCATCCAACGGGTTCCCGCCGCCTTCACCAGGTCGTCGGTCTACGTTGTGGGGCGCTGCGCGTTCCGGTACGCGATCGATTGAAGAGCTCTTCAGCCATCTGTTCTGCGAGCAATGTGCTCCACCCATTGCCACATTAGTACAACAATTTTTTGCGCATCTCTTCATTTCCAATTCGATCCCACAGGGAAACTAATATAACCCTCTCCCTCCCCCAAGGCGCAGGGCCGGTCGTTATGGCGATCCTTGGGGGAGGCCTATGTCCAGCAGTGGACGTCCATCAGCTGAGATGATGATGATGATGATAGATAGGGTTGCCACATAACATTTCAAAACCAGGACAAAGAGTCTAAAAACTCGCAATAAGAAGACAAATTAATTTTCGAAACAAATCTTTATTTTAATAATAATTACATACTTACTTACTTAACATAAATCAACGTTCATAATAATTTATAGTTATCTGAATAAATAACTTAATTAAATTGTATTTGTACAAAATTATAACTATCTACATACAAACTAATCAAATAAAAACTATATTTTTTGCACTTAAATAACTATTAACCGACTTCAAGTCCCGTAGTGTACTTACTACAGCTTTGTTTTTATTTTTTGTAAATGTTTATAACTCCGACGTTTTTAAACAGACTGTGATGGAAAGTCAAGACCAAAAAATGTAGATAAGTTGTTTACGCCTTTGTAATATAACGAAAGCTGCTAAAAAAAATGTTTTATAGAGATGCGAATATTTGTTGTTATATTTGTTTAATAATTTAAAGTTTTTGTTTTGAATTCATATCTTTTATTAGTTACTCTTAAAAATATTCCGTGCTACCTAAGTAGGTATAATTAGTTACTTAGTTCTTATTTAGCTAGATTAGTACTTATTTTTTTTGTTTCTTTTTTTTAAATAACTATAGATAACACCTTCCGATTCCTTTCCCCTTTATTAATAAGAGGGCTATTACAGTCCAGTGGCGCCCTCATCACATTAAAAAAGATTTCTCAATAAAGAAAGCCTAAATTAAAAAAGTGCTCAACAGATAAACTACAAAAGCCTTCAAGCTATTTTCATAGAATACTTTTATAGGTTTTTTAAAGGTCTAAACATACAAATTTTGAAAAAAGAAAAAAAACGGCCGCTTTTGTTTTTATTCGATATTGTCTAAAAGTTGAATGTTTAGAACCTATAAAAGTATTGTATAACAATGGCTTGAAGGATTTTGTAGTTTATCTGTTGAACACTTTTTTAATTTAGGCTTTCTTTATTGAGAAATCTTTTTTAATGTGATGAGGGCGCCACTGGACTGCGATAGCCCTCTTAAGTTACAGTGAAAGGAAACAATAAATAATTAACGTCACTTTTAACTGGATAATACAACATTCTCTACCTACTTAATGAAAACATAAAATGAAAAAAAAAATGCTACCTACTCCACCTCTACAAAAGCCTAAAAAACACAGGCACATACATTGTAATGATCCCAAGTAAGCACTATAGGCTTTTTGTTTTGGAAATCATACAACAACGGCACGAACATATAGGGTCTTTCTTAATATGCTGATACTTTTTTAAGGGGATGATCAGACCATCAAACTGAACAACTTTCTCTATGGGACCAACATCGAAATTGCGTTAAGAAAATCAGCACTTCCATACAAAACTGCAAACCTACTCGAGCCAAATGTATGGCGTCAGCAGATTTTTTTTTTTCACCGACATTGGTCACATAGAGAAAGTTGTTCAGTTTGACAGTCTGATCATCCCCTTAAAAAGTGTCAGCATATTAAGGCGGTTGCAGAGGGGTCAATTTTATACAAAACTTTGACGCACAATACGCGTAGACGGTATTAATATAAGTAACGTTGTGTATATGGAAAAATAGTTTAGAAAATCTAGTTGTCGCGTATCAAATAACATTAGCAATTTATAATATAATTACGAAGATATAAAGCTTTGAAATTTTTCATACAAAATTTTCGAAGCCTTATATCTTCGTAATTATATTACAAATTGAAAATGTTATTTAATACGCGACATCTAGATTTTCTAAACTATTTTTCCATATATAAAATATTACTTTTATTAATTCCGTCTACGCGTATTGTGCGTCAAACGTTTGTATGGACTGAAACCACCTTAAGAAGGACCGTGTATAACATCCATGACCGAACCGGGATTCGACCCTGGTTTGGCAGTCCGCGGTCTGGTAACCATTACACCAACTGGGTCGTCATAATCTGATTATCTTTAATGAACGTACGTGCAACTGACAGTTTGTCTAACATTTTCTTTCTTCTGTCTTCTCTGTCTAACATAACTAAAAACTAACCAAAGAAAGAAAAAGAAAGCAAACTATGAAAGCTACAATATCGCAGTCAGATGTACTGGGCGAAATGTATCCAGTAGGTGGCGTTGAGGACTGAGAACAGAAGGGGGAAGAATACGCGCGAGAAGCGATCTATGTTGATCGCGCGCATGCGCGCCTTTGCCGCTTCTGCTACGTCCTGGAAGAAAAGGAAAAATAAAATGATCGAGTTAAAGTGCCCATCTTCTTCTTATCGTGTGGGAAGCAATCCCTGGTGTCAGAGTTTTTTGAGACCGATTTTATGGTATGATCATCCTCTTTAAAAACTGTCAGCATATTAAGTTGGGCCCTTTATACAGAAGGAGGCCTACCTACACCATAATGACTAAGAACACGAAATATGCAGTAAATTATACATACCTTAGGTTTACCAGCACCGTCTCCAAGGACAATGTTCACCAGGCAGTACTCCATGAGCGCCATGAACACGAATCTGCAGACATTAACAAGTCATCATCATCAGCCCGTATCCACCCGCTGAAATGTAGACACCCTTAACGTTTAGCCATCCAGGATTTCAGCAATCAGGCTACTATCGGTCTAGGCTGTAGCGTAGCGAGGGGGGCAAGGGGGGGCCAATGCTCCGGGCGGCACTTTAACAGGGGCGGCAATTTCGGGAAAAATATAGATAGATTGAGCTCTGTCTATACTATAACCAATTCATAGAGCAGAGAGAAAAGTCGAGCTCGCTTCGCTCGCTCTAAGTTTCGAATTTAATTACTGTGGCAATTTAATTACCATAATCCTAAAGAGTTCTGACCACACCTATGAAGTGGTGCTAAAACTTCTTCGCTCAATCCATATCTTTTACTTAGGTTACTTTGCACATCTTTTGTACGAAAAATGCTCTGGCTCTAACCGATTCGTATTTGAGGAGAAAAAGTCGAGCTCGCTTAGCTCGCTCTAAGTTCCCATTTTTGCAAGGGTAAACAAAAAAGTCTAACCAAAACCGGAATAAAAATTTTTTCGAGCTCCGTTATTTTTACCCGACTGCGCCAGAAGGAGGGTTATGTTTTTCGAGCGTATGTATATGTATGTATGTTTGTATGTCTATTTCTTTGGCACGGCCTACAGCCTAAACGGCTTGATGGATTTTGACGTATGAGGTGTCGTTAGATTCGTAAAAATCATGAGAGTATCATAGGCTATATTATTTTGTTAAGGCGTCTGCGAATTAAAAAAAGGGTGGGAATAAAAAAAAACTTATAAAAAAATACAATATTGGTATCAAATGAAAGCTAATAAACAGACAATTCCAAATATATGCTACCATTTCGACACAAGACTAAAAAGTATGAAATAAACTAAATTATTACGAAAAACAAAAAACCCGACTGCATTAAAATACTATTAACTGAAAAGAGAAAAACAAGCTCTATAATCACTAATCAGCTATAAGAACACGAAGCAAATATAATTTGAATGTTATTAGGTATAGGTATCGCAAACGGGGACAAAGAAGAAGTATAAAACGTGTGTACACACGGCGACAGATCAACCTACCCATAGTTGAACTCTATGTTCATGGACATAAGGTCGAACTATGGGTAGGTCCGTGTAAGTCTTCTTATAAAAAAAGGGGGCGGCCAAATCAGTTTGTGCCCCGGGCGGCAGAAACCCACACTACGCCAGTGCCTACGTTTCTGTAGTAGTGTTTCCTTGCTACAATTGCAGTCTTAAAAGCTACCTTAGAAGGTAGTTGGTGGTTGTAGCAAGGTTCTTGATTTGGTCGTGAGAGTTCAACTTAATATGCTGACGGTTTGAACATCTTTTTCTTTTCTTTTCTTTCTCTGTGATCTTATTTTTATGTTGTATTGTATCCTTTCCTGTTGTTATATTGTATGTTGAATGAATAAACGTGTATCGTGTAACGTGTAAGTATCTTATCTATCATGGGAGCAACATGGAATCGTTAAAAAAATTTACTGTCCCTTACATTTTGCTCGAGTAAGACAGTCAGGTCAGTATTATATGGTACAGCTGTATTTTTTCGCTATTTCGACCTTGGTCCCGAAAGTTGTTCAGTTTGATGGTCTGATCATCCCCTTAAAAATCGTCAACATGTTAATTTGGACCCTGTATAACTTACAATAAGTACTTACACAGTACAAACACTCATGAAAGCATCGACGGCTTTCAGATAAGACACGGGGGGCAACTGCGCCTGCGACTTGGCATGCTGAGTGGACAGCGTGAGGAGTGACGTCACGCCGAGGGTCACTCGGGCCGGCGCTGCGTCCGGCTTGATCCAGAACGATACCCACTGGAAACATCGAAAGGTCTAATGGTTAGGACTTGATCCAGAATAACATTGCCTATGATAAAGGAAACTAGTAACGGCTTGATCCAGAATTATATTGAAATATTGTCATGAATAGTGGTTGGCGCTTGATCCAGAATAAAATCTAAACTCAATAACGAGCAAAAAATAATATAATATAATTTTGTTATGTTATGATGATGATGACGCACACTAATGCAGTGATTGATCGCAAGATATTCACTAGAAATATCTATAATGTTGATAGGAATAATGGTTAGGTTATAGCTCGATCCAGAATCACATACCATGGGCAGCCCCGGATCTAGGGGGGGTCAAACCGGGGCCCATATGCCCGGGCGGCAGGTTAGAGGGGCGCGAAAATCAAGAGTTTGAAAAATAATTTACTCTATTTAATTTACTCTGACTTGAAAATATTACAAAAAAATCGGCTCCTGGATTTTTATTGTATTAAAGCTTCCTAGTCATGTAGTCATACCCATTGCAGAATTCGATCCATATTTTGGATTATAGAATAGAATAGAATTTCTTTATAACTATTGCGATGAGCTTATCATATTGCTGTAAAATCTCGGGGTCACCTCGCTCCCTCTAAGTTTCAAGTAAGTATTATTGCAACGACCTAACTAGTTAGTTAGTTCTGTCGTTGCAATAATACTTACGTGAACCTGGTGTCCCTGGGAAAAAATTATGACTACTCCCTTGGAGGGGAGGGGCGCCAAAATCAAGTTTTTGCCCCTGCTCGGAAAAATCCTAGATCCGGGGCTGACCTTGGGTATTTAAATTAAGAAATGTACTTGCTACCTATAACATTAATTATGTATATATCGTCGGACTCGTAAGTCACTTATAATTTGGATAACTTTGATCCAGAATGATATTAAGTATATCCACTTGAAATTTCAAGTCATCAGTATCAGCCATTGCTGATAGATATCTTTATGAGGCAGGTTGAATGGAATCCTAAAATTAACTTCAGGACAATTAATAAAATAATGGGCAATTACCTACTAGATGTCTTTTCATTGGGACAGACTTACCGACATGATGACTATGAGGCAAGTTGGTATGTAGGTGTTGAAGAGGTGGTACCCAAGACGTCTCTTCAACTTGAAGATCACTTCCAAACAGGTGAAGTTACCTGGAAAATATGAGTAACAAATTAACGCTGGACCGATCCTCTTCTGTGCATTATATTGGAGCGTACCGTAGTGAATTTGCAGAAAAAACCTACCTATGACAACATTACGGAGCGAGCGAAGCGAGCCCGAAAGTTTTTAAAACGACTACCTACTTTGTTGTGGTCAGAACGATCTAGTGCCACAATTAAAACAAAACTAGCGACTTGATTGTGATTAAAACCTACTCTTGGATAATGTAATACTTATACACAGTAATTAGAACAGAATCTTGCGCGAGCGAAGCAAAAGCGATGGCCATAATACGAATCAGTTGTAGCCAGAACTCTTTCGGAATAAAGATTAGAACTAAGAGGTATTTAGTAGTGTTTATACCATAGAGAATTTAAACAGTTTATACCTCGGCTGTAGATTATTTATTTCAAAGTGTTATTGAGTCAAATTATGTATTTAATAATGGGCATTTAAAGGCCCTAGAATTTGGGTTTTGGTAAAACATCCTGGGACGAATATTGGTAAAAATTCTTAAATCTTTGTTAGAAACAAAATTATAGGTATGAACTCGGTTGAATTCAAAATAGGCCACAGCGTGATACTTTTATGTTAATTCATGAATAAACTTTGGTTCTTTGTTTGGAAAGCATTAGGTGTACCGTAGTAATTATAGTAGTCATAGTCATAGTCATAGTCATATATTTTATTGCTTCATATCATATGTTACAAAAGGTCTTACATTTAAAACATGTTCATGATATGAGCTCTATTAGAGCACTGCAATATTACTTAAATACTAATTGCTAAATGGACGCAAATTAAATTAAAATAGTGAAAAAACTAAATTAAATAGTTATGGGATAGTCTCTATTTACAATTCTTTTCTTGCATAGCAATCATTAAACTCATTTATACTATAAAAACATTTGGATATTAACATCTCTTTTAATTTATTATAAAAAATTTGATCTTTATCAATTTGTTGCATATGTGTAGGTAGTTTGTTGTATATTGTTATTGCCATGTGATGTGTGCCTGATCTAACTAGGTGTAGTTTAGTAAATGGTAATGCAAGTCTATTTCCGTGTCGTAGGTTACGGGGCTGTGTATAATGCTCCTTCGCCTGTGTGAATAAGTCTTTGTGTCTTCTTACAAATTTACAAATTTCAAATATATTATAATGTAGCTAGAGTAAGTATTTTTAGTTTTGTAAAATGTGGCCGGCAGCTTTCCATATTCGTTAGTACTCTGTGGGTATACGTTCATATTCAGATGTTTACATTACCTGGATCTAGATTTGCTATTCTTTGTTTACCGCGACACCACATACTTGTGTTTACCATTTTATGGGGAGATAATGTCTGGATTAAGGTCGTGAGGCTTAATGGTCCATTATATCTGATTATTACAGTTTTAACCTGAATGATCGGATTAAGATAGACGTAAGCAAATGACCTGGGCAGCATTTTACGATTGGAGCAGCAAGGAAACATTTTATTTACCGAGCTCTATCTCCTTATAACCGAATTATAGGAGAAAAGTCAGTAGGTAAGTTTCTGTTTAATTACTCCATTCCACAGCACAGTCCACACATAATCCTAAAATGTTGTTACCACAGCCAAAATGTTGTGCTAAATATATCGAGTTCGCTTCGCTGCGCTGGCTTAGCATAGCTTTTGTTTAGGTGTGTATGTTTTTTTTAAATTTTTATTTTTTATTTTGTTGGGGCTTTTAACCCTTAGGTAATGTCAGCCCATGTGTATGTTTTTTTTTTTTTTTATTCTGTTTTTTATTTTATTTTAATTGGAGCTTTTAACCCTGAGGTTATGTCAGCCCATGTGTATGTTTTGTAACTAAAGATTTCTGGCTACAACATATTCGGATTCGTATTTCGCATGGATACACCAAAAGATTTCTGAATATGTGACCACAACCAGAGTTAGTTTTACTAAGAAATTTCGAGCTCGCTTCAGTCGCTCCGAAATTTTTGACATAGAGAGAAAGCGCAGCAAAATCTGTTTGTGCCCGGGATGACAGTAATCCATGCAACACCACTATACGCCGGATACCACAGCATAGAAATAGTTTTTTTGAAGTGAAAACTTCTTTAGCGGCGTTGTGCACTTTTTGGGATGGGTAAAAAATTTTAAACTCGCGTCAGGACCGTGACGTCACGTAACCTGATCGAAAATTCGTAAGCATAGATTTGGTCAGACCGTGACGTCACGTGACGTAAGACGTAAGATATCTTAGTTTTCACTTCTGCCGGCGCTCCCGGAGTGCACTCGTTTTTTTAATACGTAGAAGGTGATTACCAGTAGAGTAAACTTGAGTGCAGTCAGCGGTCCTGTTCTGCACCAGCTCCAGTTGGGGCAGCTCTATGTTCTCGTCGACCACTAGTGGCACGTCGGGGTCCCATTGGAAGACCAGGTCGTCCGTCGTGTGAGACACTGCAAAAAATTGTTTAGGAGGTTGAATTGTAATGTGTACACTAAGCTACGCCTACATTAATCGACGGTTGGCACAAAGAGCACGATTAGTATGGAACGATTTCGCATGCATCCTTTCGCATTGACGATGGACATGGAGAAGGGCGTATAGGTGGACCAGAATCTGATGGCAAATAGGGAAATCAAATTTTAGAGTAAGCAACACTGGGGTAATTAGATTAGGGCCCTTTACACACTGCGATTTTTTGCAGCGCAGAAGTGCTGCAAGAAGCATCGATTGAGTCTCGATGCAGGCCCTGTACCCGGACTTTCGATGTTCGATATATCGCCACTGTTTCGGTTTGCACTTTATTATAATAGAGTTGACATTGGTACGAAAACGTTAACGCAATTGCGAAGTTCGAATGTGCGGGTAGAGACCCTGTATCGTTGCAAAACTTTCGTAATATTTGATCAGGACACCGATTTGTGAATCTCATTCGCTGAGTTCAGCAGTTGAAAATTTCAAAATTACTATGGAGATACTGCTGATTTGACTTCAGGAGTGCGATTTTTGAAAGTCAAATCAGCAGTAGAAAGATGCGTATCTCCATAGTAATTTTGACATTTTTAACTGCTGAACTCAGCGAATGAGATTCAAAAATCGCACTCCAGTTATTCGTCGACAGTGTCGACAGTTTTTACCACAATGCACACGCACGTGTATCGCACGCAGGGACAAAGACCATAATCGTAAAATTTGTTGTAAGTAGGTAGGTACCTAATAAATATTATCTTCATTTAAAAACTCTATATTTTTATCCCTTTCGGGAACACGAATAGGTATATCTCGAGATTATTGAGTTTTGTGTTCGCTGTGAGTTCTTCTATGTATTTTATAAGACGTAGGTATAACGACGACACCTCACTCGGATGGGTAGATAGACAGCCAGCTATCAGTTCTGATCATCCAAAAATACAGTCATGTGTTTATTTCATTGTCAAGCAGGTGTAGTATTTCCTAAAAAAACATATCTCTCATAAAATATCTTTTCTCAAACATGCTTGGAAATGTGAGCATTATTTTGACAACCTTCTTCGAGATAAATCGAAATTGCTGTACTGGCCAAATACATGCGCGCAGCGGCCGGCAATGTTTGTATGAAAATCCATATCTGTCGTGTTTAGCGACCCAGTAGCGACCAAATAAATTACATACTAAACTCATATCTGTCGTGTAATTTAAAAATGGAACGATCTTTTTCTCCGAAACAGGGCGACCAAGGAGGTAACTTATCAAAGGTTTTATTTAAATTTCGAACTGGCTTGCAAATAGAAAGCTGTTTATTGGAAAAAATAAAACTAATTGTTGTTCGATGTTCGTTATTGATTTTGAAAAGAGTTTTGATTTCCGCGAATTATTTGAGAAAATTTACTGTTTTAATTTCCGCGCATTATTTGAGAAAAGTACTATACAAGCCTTGGCCACAACTAGGCATTGATGGACTTACGTATGTGTGCCTCGGCTTCGCCTCGGCCCACATTTACACGTTCGTCCATCAATGCCTCTGTTGCTGGCCGCTGCAGTAATGTACTATTTCACCTCACAAGCTCGGAAAGATTCTGTTTGTCATTCGAAATCTGAGTGCAAAACAAAGGTGCAAAAGTGCATTTTATCCGCTAGCGTGGAAAGAGTTTTTAAAATTAGAATCTTTCTATTCAATAAAGAAAAACAGCCTAAACAAGTTTTTTTTCATGCCATTTTCGTACTGGCCAGTGCGATTATTCTAAAAATGAGGTTGGTGCATTGAAATTTTCCTCGCTGTAGTGAGGTGAAAAGTTGTGTGTTTCGCTCGGCAGCAAAGTTATTCTGCGTCTCGTACTTTTGAAACCATCGCGACGCTCAGGATTCTATATTTGAACCACTGGTTCAATCCTAGAATCCTTCGCTTGCTCAGGTTTCAATACAAGTACTCGCGCCAAAAAGCAACTTTGCAGCCTTGCATAACAAATAACTATTGTTTGTCACTGTATTGTATGGAACACGAATGTCTAGTAACAACATCAAAGCCTTTAGTAATCACCTAAAAGCATTCTACAGAATTCATAGCCTCGTGTGAATGGATGCTGCGTTAATTAGTGCCAGATGATATGAAAGACCAGACGTTTATAAAGGCTTCCTAACTATGCGACATTTTCAGTTGGAAAAGTTTTCGTAAAAGTGCAAAGATGCAGTGCGACACTAATGCTGATTCAGTTTTATGAATGCTATGACCTTTAGTCAGACCAACTCTCACTACCCCTTTGATGAGAATTTAGTCGTCAGTTAGTACTTATCCATACCAACCCTTACGATGCAATCAAATTGGCCATATGTTACCTATTTAGCAAAACCTTATATAAAGTGTCACATTTCGAAGATATACAAAAGCAGTACAAAAGCTTGACAAAAGCCTTGACAAAAGCAACCAAAGTTGTTGATTTAACAGACTTCAAAAAGACGAAGAGGTTCTCATTGTTTTTTTAATCTTTTTTTAATGTTGACATTTCTAGATCAATTTAGATGGTTCTTTTTTTTTGTTCTAAAGTAGTGACACCCGAGTTACGTAGTAAATTAATATTTCTATGCACCCGAGTTGGTTCCATTTTAATTTGGTGAAGATCTGATGACGTGCTTTGGAGCTATACAATAGAATTTCTCCAAAATAGACAGCAAATCATAGCTTACCCCTCGCGTTGCAAAGTATTTTGAATTAATGATTTGTGCGTTATAATCTTAGGCTGTACGATACTTAGTGGGATCATAAACGATGACGCATGATGGAGCGGCAGACGTCAGTCCGTCATTTGTATGAAACCGCACGTAGAAGCACAGACGGTGCGTCAATCCGTCACCGTGTGTGCTTCTACGAGCGGTTTCATACAACTCCTTCTTTCACAAATGACGGACTGACGTTTGTCGCTCCGTCAATGCGTCATCGTGTGTGATCCCATTTAGCTATAAGTAGGTACATTATAAATAACACCCGTCTGTGACGACCTTTCAACCTGATAATCATCTCCAATAACCTATTTATATCTCAGCTCAAAGCATCAAACTCCGATAAAAATCTGGCTGACTTCACTCCTCGCGACCACTTGCCCTACATTTTAGGTACCTCTTGAAACATCAATTTCTGTATCGCCCGACAAAATTTTACCTCCGGTTGAGTGGTAAATGAAAGTAACTGGAGGCATACAAGGGTTTACCCACTTGTGGTTCAATATGCCGTGTTTGATAGATTTTTATGTTGTTGTTTTGGCGAATGCTGTTGGTGGTTTATTTTTAACCGACTTCAAAAAAGGAGGAGGTTTCTCAGTTCGACCGTATATATATATATATATTTTTTTATGTGTGTTCGCGGATAACTTCGTCGTTTATGAACCGATTTTGATGATTATTTTTTTGTTGGAAAGGAGATGTCCCGAGGGTGGTACCATGATAAGGAAACCAGGATCTGATGATGGCATCCCAGAGAAATCGAGGGGAACCTTCGAAAATCGTACTGCCGGCTAGTGCGTTTTTTAATTTAAAGCACTCCTATTAAATCGAACTAATGAATTCACCACTGAAAATTGTGAAATAAACAAAATTTTAACAAAAAATTAAAACCGCCTTCAAAAAAACTAAAAAGTTAAAAAATAATATTGCAGCCAATGACTTTTTCGTTCGCATCATAAGAACATTAATTTGTTTTATAGAAGTCGGTGTCAAGCCAAGCCAAAAAATGCAAGCCATGTCGCGAATCGTACCGGCTTGACTTCAATAAAACAAATTAATGTTCTTATGATGCGAACGAAAAAGTCATTGGCTGCAATATTATTTTTTAACTTTTTAGTTTTTTTGAAGGCGGTTTTAATTTTTTGTTATTAAATCTATCACTGAAATTTATTATTTTATTTAATAACAACAAAATTAATATTTATTAAAAAAGTGTCCGTCTGTACACACGAAGACACAAAACTAAAATAAGCTGGCCGCGCGTGGGTCGAGTTACAGGATGTAAGGACAAGTATCATTAATCCACCCATCAAACTGAACAACTTTTACTATGGGAGCAAACCTGTCAGAACAAAAAAATCTGCTGTTCCATACGTTTGAATCGAGTAGGTATTTTTATGGTAGGTTTAGACGATGACAATTTTGCGGCGCTAATTCTGCGGCGCCTCCTAAAAAACACCGTAACCGTATATGGGATAAGTAGCAGATTTTTTTTTGTTCTGACAGTTTTGCTCCCGTAGTAAAAGTTGTTCAGTTTGATGGGTAGAGTAGGTATGTGGTTTACAGGTTAATTATACTTTTCCTTACACCCTGTTTAACGTATTTAACATCGCACGACCTGCTTATGTTGGTTTTGTATAGCTGGAAATAGCCATTGGACCGATTTTGGTCTTTTGGAATTAAAAACTGGCGGATGAATGCGGAAGAAGTCGCGGGCTAAAGCCTGTACATATAATAAATAAATTTGTCCTTGTTAAAAGTTCTACTATATTGTTAAAAGACAAACAGTGTTATAGGAAAAAGCCACATTTCAGTGGAAATATAATAACGACCCGACAAATGCAAGTTTTGCAATAGTTGAAGTGTTTGAATCCACTTTCCTGTGTTAGCTCAACTACTGCTATGTGCTATAGGTACATTATAATAAAACTCTGACCTAGAATGCTGCCTTGCGGTACTTCTGAAAATTTTCTGTTAAAATACGATCGTAGGTATACAGGGTGTAACAAAACACCCTAGTAATACTTAAGGGGCTGCTTCAGACCATCAAACTGAACAAGTTTCACTATGGAGCCAACATCGAGAAAAAATTAAAAAAATCTGCCGTGCCATACATTTTAGACGAGTCGGTACCGCACTTACAGCGGATTTTTTTTTTTTCGATGTTGGCTCCATAGTGAAAGTTGTTCAGTTTGATGGTCTGAAGCACCCCCTTAAGTATTACTAGGGTGTTTTGTTACACCCTGTACAGGGTGTAAGGAAAAGTATCATTAACCTTTAAACCTCATACTCTATTATATTTACTCTATATAAAATATAAATGTAGACAGGTACATAGGTAGGGTAGACTGGGGGTCAAAGTAACACTTTTTGTTCGACGGACTCTGGTGCCAAATCTATTAAGTTTTTATAGAATAAATTAGTGAATTTAGGAACATAGGCTCTTTATCTGCAATATTTTCTACTTAGAATTTACCTATTTTATAAGGAACAGGGTCAAAATCGAGATTTATCTGAACGAAGACGAGTGTTACAATTGTCCCCATACTGTGGTCAATTGTAACAAAAGTTTTACTAGAAATAAAACACAAATGCGCTGAGTAGCGATAGCTGAACTATTTTATAATTGCAGTCTTATCAGTAACTAATCAGTCTTTAATCACAGGAACTAGATGTTACACAAAAATAATTAAAGTTAACACAATGTTTCGAACTAAAAATAAATTAGCTTTTCTAGCTAAATTTTTTTTTTTTAAATATCTTGGACAATGTCACACAAATTATCTAGTCACATTTAAAGTACCAGAATCTAGCCTGGACTTGTATTATGATGACTAGACAACGATATAGAATACATATATAGATACAAACATCCATGACTCGGGTACAAATATTCATATTCATCATACAAATATTTGTCCCTTACGGGATTCGAACCCGCGACCCTCGGCACAGCAGGCAGGTTCACTACCGACTGTGCTACCGGGCTGTCAAAATTAACAAACAAAAACAATATATTTCTTAATAGGTGATAATTCTAGGTCTATCATTGTTTTCTAGCATACTATTAGCTATAAAACATTAATCAAATTCAAAATAATCAACATTTTTTGATTGTATGGTGTTACAATTGTACACCGTTACAATTGACCCCAAACTTGTAGGGTCACGTTCTTTGACATAAACGCACATTATAAACAAAAAAAAATATATTAAACATAAACTTTGCAACAAACTAAAAGAAATACATTAAATTAAAGATGAAATAACAATTTAATCACTTCACAATTGTGACAAATATAATTTGCCTCTTGTGGAGAACACTCCTCGTGTGCCCACATTCTACATTGAGTGCATTGTATCCAGATCTCATTCGGCCACTGGCGCTGTAAGGTTCTAAGCAAACCAGACGATTTTTGATGATGACGTAGTTTTAGACTGATAAAAAAAGTATGTGGACAATTGTAACACGGGGACAATTGTAACGGTACAATTGACCCCATTGCCGCTGCTACAACTGTCCCTAACAGACAATCTTCAGAAAATTTAAAATATCTCAAAATGTACTGAATATTAACAAACAAACTCTTGACTATGCAAAGTATGATAGCTAAAGAAACGATTCAATAAAAAATCATTTTGAGTGAATAACAAGCAATTAATTAAAAGGAAAAATCTTACTTTGGTGGTGTCCAAACAAAAATCCGTTGCCAGACAAGTCCGTTTCGCAACTGGCGTGCCGCCGACTAGTGAGCAAGTCGGGACGCATCCTGCGCGTATCCTTACTCACGCACACACGCGCAGGTGGCTTAGTAGTGGAAATATGGCCAATGTTACTATTGTCCTCTGTTACTTTGGCCCCCAGGCTACCCTATCTAATAGTGCACCGCCGTAGCATTTGTCTTTGTAAGTAGTTCTTCCATCCAATGGTTGTTTGGAAGAAATCGCTTTTATTATTATTATTATTTATTTATTAGACAAGTAAAACAGTATACAAATAAATGATGAGGTCAATATTCTAACTTATGACTTCTTACTTCTTTTAGTGATAAGACCGCCCTTTGTACCCTTCTCATTCTTGTTTTAAATTGTATTTGTATTTTCTTGGTGTGCAAATAAAGAATATTTATCTTATCTTATCTTATCTCGACCCATCAAACTGAACAACTTTTACTATGAGAGCAAAACGATCGGAGCAAAAAAAATCTGTGCTGTTGCATACATTTGAGTCGAGTAGGTAGGTATTGGAGTTTAGTATGGGACAGCTGATTTTTTTTACTCCGATCGGTTTGCTCCCATAGTAAAAGTTGTTCAGTTTGATGGGTAGAGTATGCGGTTTAAAGGTTAATAATACTTTTCCTTACACACTGAATAAAAAAATTTTAAGAGCTACGCAGTTAAATACAAACATAAATTCAAGACCATAATCCTTTTCGGGTGGTCAGAAGCTACAATCACCTTCTTCTTCTATCGTGTGGGCAGAGCCCAGCATGAGTAGCATGCCACCATGATACAAAGACTCACTGATTTCAAAGTTGGTAAAAGTTGCTCGGTTCTGAAGCACCCTGTTCGATATGGACCGCACTTAGCGCTCTCACAGACGAGCGACACTTTGCGGTCGCCGGGTGTAGCGGAGGCGCGGAGGGTCGCGCGACCGTAAAATGTATGAGAGCAAAGTGTCACTCCTCTGTAAGAGCCCTTAGTTTTACACCCTGTATGTCGTAAACTACAAAGGCACTATTTATTTGACCTTAGGAACGAATAAGGCACTATTTAAGAACTATTTTATGGAACTAATATTAAATAGTTCCTTAATAGTGCCCAATAAGGACACTCTTCAGAACCGTGTAAAGAAAATTCAGAATTATGTTTTCTGAAAACCACTTTTACTAATTTTAAATCCGTCACCTGGACAGTTTTTCGGTACTACTAGTGAAACGTGGATGTTCTGGAATTTCAGAATATCTCTGACTACCCCCCGGGGAATATAGTCGTGAGCATATGCTAATCCCACCAGAGCTATCACAAATGTCAAGAAATCTAAAAGGAAGAAAAAGTAGCGTCACCACAAAAATATCGTCACTAGAGACTGAAGCGCCCTCCACGGCTCGTTATTCATTCATTGTCACCCGAGTGGCTGTAGAAAAGTGCCGAGTCGCCTCGGCTCGCCTCGCGTCGCTCGGTCTAATTATAATACCTATGTTTGACACTTGATGGAGTGGCGCTGCGGTCTTAGCGATAGCTCCGTTTGAAGTTGTCGATGGGGTTTCGGGATAATGAGTGTAGGGGAAGATGAGACACGAATTTGGAATATCTGTAGACCAACCAGCAATTTAAGCATACGGAGAGACAGTATTTAGACTTATGTAAACTGCTTACAAATGTTTTTTATAAGTACCTAGTTATAGCAGTGAACGGAGTTATAGCCATTTATTAACCGGCTTCAGAAAATGGACGAGATTATCAATTCATCTGTTAGGTAGGTATGTTTTTAAGGGTTCCGTACCAAAAGGGTGAAAACAGGACCCTATTACTAAGCCTACGTTGTCCGTCTGTCCATCCGTCCGTCCGTCTGTCTGTCCTACTTATTTAGGGACGTATCTTTTTTTTTACAGAAGGGGAAGTTACAAATTAAGGGGGGTATAAAACAAAAAACAAACAAAAAAAAAAAAAAAAAACAAAAAACAAAAAACAATTGTCAATGTTTTTCCGTCTCGCTCTATCTTAAAAACGGTAATACATACAAGCGTCAAAACTTGGTATGATTTAAAAAAACTGTACAGTATAACTATATACAAATAATAAAAATCTGTCAAGTGTGTGTCGGTCTTGCGCTAAAGATCCAGAAAAAAAAAACTTTTTTATAACTTTAATATGTTGTGTGGTGGTGTGGTACGGATCAGGGCCTCTAACCGCACATTCGAACTTCGCAATTGCGTGAAAGTTTTCGTTCCAATATCAACGATATTACAATGAAGTGCGGACCGAAACAGTGGCGATATATCGAACATCGAAAGTCCAGGTACGGGGCCTGCACTGGATCTACAGCTATACACGAGAGCCCGGGCCTACGATATTTATGAGATCGGCAATAAAGATTATAGGTAACAAAACGATGTACTCACAGCTCTCCATCTGCAGCTTGCACTCCTGAGTGTCGTGGGGGTATATGAGGAAGTTCATCGCACAGGATAGCCTCAGGGTCAGCTTCACCATGTACAAGATGGTCTTGTCCTTGTATAGCCACACGTAGTGGTTCGGGATGGTCATCGTCTGGAAGGTCACAGACTTGGCGTTCTTGAAGAAAGAGTCTGGCCTCCACATGTGCTTCAGCCAGTCCACTTCCAGGAGTCTGTGGGGTTAGAGAATCAATGAGATAGGAAATAGCCTTAAATACTAAGCCTCAAGCAAATGGGGTGTCGAATCGACCAAATTTCGACGAGACATTGGTACCGATTCGGACTGTACCACGACTTAACTTAACTAAATTTATTCCTGTCACTTTCTAAAATAAGATTCTATTCTATTCTATTCTATTTTTGTTTAATGGCGTTTCCTAGTTGGATTTTGTCAATATCTAGTTTAAAAAGAGCAATAGTGCTTGACGTTGTACGGTAATGGATATGGCGATCTCAAAGCCCAGTTTTTATACAAAAACACACTCGAAACCGCCATAAAATGGCGGAGCCGCGTGGCTACCTAAATCGCGAGCCAAACGACAGACGTCCACTCGAGAACCCTCTAGCCACGCGACTCCTAAAATAAGATTAAGAAAAGAGACAGAAAATCAACAGCTGACTTTCGTGCTGTCAAAGTGACGTTACACACCCAAAATAAGATGCCATCATAATGTACGCCATATTATTTAAAGCGTTTTTGGGCGTTTAACGTCACTTTGACAGCACTAAAGTCAGCTGTTGGTTTTCTGTCTCTTTTCTTAATCTTATTTTAGAAAGTGACAGGAATAAATTTAGTTAAGTTAAGTCGAAGCACAGTCCGAATCGAGGCCATTGTTGTTCTATAAATAGTTCTAATAGCTTTTATCCTACCTAAAAGAGATACAAATCACAAAACTGCTGTTACCGTTGCGATAATTCTTGGCCAATGGCTGTTACTGTCTAGGTAGATGTTAATAAGCTTAGTGCCTTCCTGAAGAGTTGACAACTATTTGCACATGAAAGGACTGGAGAAATCATCGACCAATGAGAGCGCTTCAGTTACGTTATGATGTGATCAAACAAGCGCGCTATTGGTAGGCACTTTTCTTGTGAACGGCTAGCCTTATCCTTAGCATTATTTACAAATTCCAGAGCACCTAGAAAAGGTCGGTGGCTATGTGCGAAGTGGGTGGCGGGAACTGTCAAGTCGATCGCAGCGCACGCTGTGGCAGAAATTTGTACTTTTCCCGGCGAAGCTGTGTCAGATTTGCTGTAATCTATGCAAATCCGCACACTCATTCAATCCTCAAATATCTAAACTAGCAAATACCAATACTTAAAACTTGGCAGGGATGTTTTTATTGCTATCTAGGTGTTCACAAAAAAAAGATTTCTCGCAATTCAACCCCCAAAGGTGTGAAAACGGGGGTGAAAGTTTGTATGAGAATTTCGTAACAAAGAATGGGAATTTCAGCCAATTAGGTATTATAATATTTTTAATATCGACAATTTTGCTCATTTATTTAGTTTTTACTTTATTTTAATATAAAATAACAAACTTTATCCTAACATTTTATGTACAAATAATTCACGGGGCCGTGTTGCGCTAGATGGCGCTAGTGTCGTGCACATAGCCAAAACCTACCTGTATTCAGAAGTCATGTTCTCAGGTAGCCTCAATCTGAAGTCCTTCCACGTTTGAGCGAAGAATATGTCTGCAGCGTACGTCTACGAATCATCAAAATATGAACATACAGTATTATCTTCATTTAGGAATGTTATGACAAAGAGTAGGTAGTTAGTTATACTAGTTATTGGTTTTAATTGACTGCAAACTTTAAACAAAGCTAAATCAAAGAAAAGTTTTTCCAATATATGTGGAATATTTTGGTATTTGGGGATATTAAAGGGAACCCGGAAATTATTGAGCCAAGAAGTGTAATAAATGTTTTATTCTTAATTCTTTTTTATTGCTAATCAAGACTTGCTAAGTCCATATAAACAGGGATACAAATAAAAATAAATTTTCGGGTGCTTCAGACCATCAAACTCAACACATTTTGACAATGAAAGCCAAAATCGAAACCGTGAATATAAATTATGTTGTCCCTACATCTAGATCGAGTATTGACCTTTTTGCTAGACAACAATTTTTTTTTCGCAATTTTGATGTTGTTTCCATTGTAAATATGTTATGTCCAGTTCGATGATCTGGAAGCTCCCCTAAAAATATGTCCTAACGTAATTAAGTTTATACCCTGTATAATATCAATATGACATACCATAGAATTCTCATCAATAGAATCGAGTCCCATGACGGTGACATGGAAGTTGACGGTGGTGGGCTGGTCGTTGATCTTCGGCGGTCGCATCTTGTCGTAGAGTCGAGGGTCGTCGGGCAGCAGGTCTTGGAAGGTGAGGAGCGTCGCCCTGGTGGATAAAGAACATTTTGTGAAGCGGTAATTCCTGCCAGACTGCATTTGCAAATACCAAACGATCTAACGAGTGCAATAGTGTATTTGTTTTACAAAAACGTGCCATACGGATACTCGCAGGTATTAAACCAACGACATCGTGCAGAACGCGCTTCGTACAATATGGAATAATGACACTCTGTTCTTTGTACCTATTTGAAGTCATGACTTACGTAAGGCGTAACCTGTCCGAGTTCGGACGCCGTACTGGAGGTCCTACCCGCCAGCTACGGAACACTGGGCGACTGAAATCCGTACCGCGGCGTACCGCACTAGCTGAGAGCAACCCGCGCGTCATCGGTCCCACGTACTACGAACACCTACCCACTCCCACTGATCTAAGAAACGAAACAAACGACGAAACATTCGATCGCCGATTGAAAAACTTTTTATTGGATAATGAGTTCTACTCTGTTGACGAATTCTTGAAAAAAAGTTTTTAAGTTTTTTATATTCATTTTTAATTTGTTTGTGGTTGTTGACATTTTTTCTATTATTAAAATAGTCAAGACTATTTTTAACTTTAAGGTTATACAGGGTGTACAATAAAATGGGACAGTTACTTAAAGGGGTGCTTCAGACCATCAAACTGAACAACTTTCTCTATGGGACCAATACCGAAATCGCGAAAAAAAAATCTGCTGTCCCATACATTTCAGTCGAGTTATGTTTGCAGTTTTGTATGGGAGAGCGGATTTTTTTTTCGCGATTTCGATATTGGTCCCATACAGAAAGTTGTTCAATTTGATGGTCTGAAGCACCCCTTTAAGTAGCTGTCCCATTTTATTGTACACGTACCCTGTATTGTTTTGACATTATTTTATTTGACATTACTATTTTATTTTAATTTTATTATACAATACAACGTGTTAATGAATTAGCGCAAAAACTCATACACCCCAACTGATTTATAATAAAATAATTAGAATGAAACAATAATTTCATTATTGTGATAATTAAAATTTAAAGTAATTCACATTTTAAGTTTTGAGGAAAAAATGATTTGTTATCATTTCAGCACGAAAAGAAAGCGCAAACTTACTCATGGATACATTTTTATAATCTTGTTTTGGTAGTAAGGGTGAGTGTGCCCGTGCGGTGGGTTGACATCCTGTTCAGAAAATTTTAAATTTTGCAAACAAATTATTTAATATTATGAAAAAAATTACCTATATTGAAACCACGATAATTCGATTCTGCTCTCGATTCTAAACAAACTACTTTCTAGTTTTGCGTTAATTCATTAACACGTTGTATACAATATGACGATCATATTATGAATTGACATTTTATGTAATTATTTATGTAATACTGTGACATGTTATAATATGAAATAAATGAATCTAATCTAATCTAATCTAACCCCCTTTTATAATGTTCATCAAAGTGAACAACTTTCAATATGGAACCAACAACGAAACCGCGGAAATTAAATCAGCTGTTCCATTATGAGCCAGTAGTTTTTTTTTTCGCGATTTCAAAGTTGTTCCCATAGTAAAAGTTGTTCAGTTTGATGGTCTGAGGCACCACATAAAGTATGTAACGCATTTAATTTTACACGCTGTACACAAAATAATGATTATTTATACTCTTATAATATGATATTCGGTGCAAGGCTAGAATATCTAGAATTGAACATTTTAAGGGGCTATGTAAAAAAAAATAGGATTCTTCAAAGCTCCATATATCATGAAGTACTAACAGTAGGAGTATGATTTGCGGATATGTGTAAATTTAACATATAATTGAAGTTTTGATTAGTGCCAAAACACGATTAAGACAAATTTTCTCGATAGAAAAACAAGCCAAAGCAGCCTCCGTTTTTGTCTATAAACGCTTGTAACTGCTAAACGGTGAATAATAGAAACATCAGACTTGATTTAAAAAAAAGAGATTGCTATTATCTAAGTTTTGATTAGAGCAGAATTGAACTAACATAAACAGTACAATCACAATTAAATAAAGTTTGTTTGTTCGCTTGATTCGTTCCAGGCGCGCGCGCCGCCCCATCTCTTTCTCTCGCATCTGGCAGTAATATAAGCTATCACACTGCCGTTTCGCTAAAATTATTTTTCGACATAGGCTCTTAACGGGTTCTTACCGCGTTTTGGTATAAATTATTTGAGTTACCGATATTTCGGCAGTGTTACAAAGAACTGCCAATGATCACGGCATGATGATGTCAAAACACTGTAAGAACCTGTTATTAAAATGTTTAATTCTAGATTAAATGTACGTACTTTTAATAAGCACAAAATATTAAATTTTTTTAACACTAAACTTTAGCAACACAGAAACTAGACGAGACAAAAACGACACAACAGTTCCGACAACATTCATCTCATCTCGTCATTCAACATCTATCTTCTATTGTTATCAAGAGAGAAGAATCCATGACCGAAATTCGAGGGTGTAACAAAATACCCTAGTAATACTTAAGGGGGTACTTTCACTATGGGGATGGGGGGACACATCGAGAAAAAATAAAAAAATCTGCTATCCCATACATTTTAATCGAGTCGGTACTGCAGTTTTGTATGGGATAGTAGATTTTTTTATTTTTTCTCGATTTTGGCCCCATAGTGAAAGTTGTTCAGTTTGATGGTCTGAAGCACCCCCTTAAGTATTACTAGGCTGTTTTGTTACACTCTTTATAGAGTGGGGTAGGTACTACGGACTACGAGCGTATTCATCGTAGCGGACGTTTTAATCCGGCTAGGATTTAAGATTATCTTAATCTTAAATTAATCCTAGCATTGAAACTGTAAACTTTAACCCAAATCTGACAAACCCCAGGTACAGATATTAATATCCAGATCGTGTATTGAATATAGGATCTAACTTCGTTTGTATGACAGCGCGGTCGGGCGCTCTACATTATATCGTCCGCTAACTTGGAGCTACGCTCGTAGTCGGTCGTAGTACCTACCTCTCTCTTATGTCTCGAATTGTGGTCACTTATGGATGTTATTCGATTCTTCTCGAGTAACTTTGAAACAGTATTTCAACGAAAATCAAACCTGTGGCACAGATTAGTTTCTTGGTCTTCGCAAACATTTTTGTCATCAATATGTGCAAACTTTTCAAGCAGTAAAATTCCGCCGACACTTTTTAAGGCTATATACAACGTGTTAATGAATTAGCGCAAAGCCTCATACACCCCAACTGATTTATAACAAAATAATTAGATTGAAACAATAATTTCATTATTTTGATAGTAAAAATTTAAAGTTATTCGCATTTTAAGTTTTGAGACAAAAATGATTTGTTATCATTTCAGCACTGAAAGAAAGCGCTAACGTACTCATGGATACATTTTTATAATCTTGTTTTGGTAGTAAGTAGGGTGAGTGTGCCCGTGCGGTGGGTTGACATCGGGTTCAGAAAATTTTAAATTTTGCAAAAAAGTTATTTAATATTTTGAAAAATATTACCTATGTTGAAACCATGATAATTCAATTCTGCTCTCGATTCTAAACAAACTACTTTCTAGTTTTGCGTTAATTCATTAACACGTTGTATGTTGTTGTTGATGTATTGAGTAAAAATTTTCAATCATAAATTCATAACATAATTCATAAGTTTCTTATCATAAATTAGGTAATGGACAATTTATTGTCAATTATGTGTTGTTGTAGAATTTTAATTCTACGTGATATTTTTAACCTCGTCCTTCAAAACGTGAGAGTGCAAATAAACTCAAAATAAAACACGTTTTGTATCTTTTTTTAGCTCGCCGGTCCTAATCAAATAAAAATTTAATTAGTTATTAACGCAATGGCGGACGCCATGTGGCCAACGTCCTGAATGAAGAGAAAGGTTTCAGATGGAAGGGATCAGGGGAATCATAAAAATAGCTTTTATTTTGCAATTGAAGGGCCAAGTTCAAAAAATCACTAAGTCCGAAAACTGACAATCGGAGAAATCGCATGTAAACTATGTATTTGATTGCGCGAAATATCAATGTATGTTCTGGAAGAGAATAAAATGAAAAAAATGAAATGAAAAAAATATTTATTTGCAAATAAACTTATTGTACTTAAAATAATATAGCACTCTAGCCCTTAGTCTAGGTATTCCTGGGTGATGAGGGCTAGGCTCTTTCGAAGAAGTAGCCTCATTGCAAATGTAGCTACTTGCCAACAGATGGCGCTACCAGTACGATCGAAGAAATACGACGTAAGACAATTTGCGATGTTACATTGAAAACCCGTAAGCTGCTACACTAAGGTTCACAATCGCATGCAAGACACAAATCGCGCAAGAAGAATTATCACAGAGTCTCAGTATATATACAAGGTTCCGACTAACATCATTAGGACCACGGCCGGTCCCCAGGCATAACACCAAGCCTGGCGGAAGTACTTCCCTTTTCAATGGAGGAACCTTCCACCTCAGTTCCTCCATACAAACAATAAAAAGAAAATAATAAAGAAAAAATAACAATGTATATAACTGTCTTTAACAAAAATGTATTAAGTAATTTCAAAACAATGTCTTTTAATAAATATATATATAAATAACCACAGGAGCCATAATTTCTGGAGAAAATCTGCTTTAAAAGCTCAGGACATAGTTAAAACGTGGTTCAAACTGCTGGACGTAATGATTTCTTACTTAAACTTAGGTATTTTTTCATTGACTTATGGAGTTTATAAGTAAAACGCAAGGACTTTGTGAAATTATTAAGATCATCTTTTGAGAAAAACGAACATAGAAATACTGTTTTTTTTTAATGATTTTAATCATAATATTTGGACACCAGTGCTAGTCATTTTGGGCAGACGGAAAAACATACTATTTCTTGTTATCTATGAAATGATAGGGAAAATTTACCTAAAACAGATGGACTAAGTGATATTTTCTTCAATCTTATGGACTTCGATATTTAGCAGTGAGTCAAAAAAACCAACTTATAGTTATTTTGAAATAATAATTTGAAATGCTCTGATTTTTAACAATATGATGCTGGATCAAAAAATCACTAAGTGTGACTTAGTGATTTTTTGAACTGAAACATCCAAATTTGTTATTTTTGTTTTGTACCCTATAATTCATAATCATTTATTGCTTCATGTGGTTTATATAGATCTTATAGGTAATAACAGTTCGCAACATGAGCCCTGTAAGGGCACTGCAATTTACATTTGAATGTAAAATATTATAAAACTAAGAAAGCAACAAAAATTTAACAATTATATGATTATTCATGCATATATAATTATTTTAGGTACATAACATCATCATCATCATCATCTGCCTATAAACGTCCCACTGCAGGGCACAGGCCTACCCTCAAGGAGGGTGTATGGGCATTAGTCCACCATGCGTGCCCAATGCGGGTTGGTAGACTTCACATACACATCAGAATTTCTTCTTCTGTGTATGCAGGTTTCCTCACGATGTTTTTCCTTCACCGTTTGGTACATATCATATTTATATTTAAAAAAACAACAACTAAACTCAAAAATCATTTTACAATCATCATCATATCATATCGTAAACACAGTGACAAATACGACAAATTATTATTAACTACAATGACAAAACAATTACACGACAATTACATTTACAAATAAAGTATGAAAATTATTATTTGACGAGCTTTTACCCGCGACTTCGTCCGCATAAATTATAAACCAGATTTTAAGTCAGATGATAAGCTATCAAACAAAAAAAGTTTCATCAAAATCGGTTCAGTTGTTTTTGCGTGATACTCGAACAAACAAACACCCAAACAAACAAACAACCAAACAAAAAGACAGACAAAAAATCCAAAAATTGGTGATTTGGAATCAGGGACATCTAAAAATCATATCGTAATCTTTTTTTTGTAAATATCTTCAATGTACAGACACACTTCTGTTACAGTTTTATAATAGTTTAGATATTATTTATAAAAATCGTAGGTTAGTTACACAAAACATGTTTTATTTTGAGTTAGTTAGTTAGGTATTATTCAGGGTCTTAGGTAGATGGTTGGGCAAAGAGGAATGGTTGATAAGGGGGAGATAATTTAAAATCTATTTGGGCTGATTGCTTCCGGTACATTTGGACCTAATCCTAAATTGCCCGACACGTCAATACAACTTAATTCCAAATCGACTGAAACCGAAATTGACTGAATCCCGTAACCCATGGTACAATAATATACTGCCGTAACCTATACTCCATTCCAAATAGCAACGACATTTTAGGGCTTTTTTCCATTACAGAAATAGAGACTTGAAACACTTTCTCTCACATCTTCTTAGAACAGCTTTAGTAATGTCCCAAATATGTCTGATACTGATCTTTCTGATAAATAAATTATATTTGGTAATCAGAAATTGGCTAGAAAGCTGAAATAGGTATCAGAAAATCTTGTCATCCTTATTTGGAATGAACAAATAAGTCTCAAGTCGAAGCCGTGGTGGTCCAGTGGCGAGTAACCTTGCCTACCGTGCAGGAGGCGATGGTTCGATCCCCGTCCAGGTCGACTCGTACCAATGAGTTTTTCGGAATTTATGTACGATTTGTACATAGACGAAGAATTTTTCGCTTACGATTTGTAACACCATTGGCTTTTCGGTGAAGGAAAACATCGTGAGGAAACCTGCATGCTTAAATTTCGAGGCATGTATTGTACCTACTGTCCATTACAAGTGGCGACGGGCTCACTACCTGTCACACTGGACAGAGTATCGGTACTACTAGTGAAACGTGGATGTTCTGAGGTTTCAGAATATCTCCTGACTACCCCCTCGGGGAATATAGTCGTGAGCAAATGCTATGCTATGCTAAATAAGTCTCACGGATTTTTCACCTAAACCATGGAATATACAGGGTCCTTCTTAATATGCTGACACTTTTTTAAGGGGATGATCAGACCATCAAACTGACCAACTTTCTCTATGGGACCAACATCGAAATCGCGAAAAAAAAACAGCTGTCCCATACATTTGGCTTGAGTCGGTTTGCAGTTTTGTATGGGACAGATGATTTTTTTCTCGATTTCGATGTTGGTCCCATAGAAAAAGTTATTCAGGAGTGCGATTTTTGAATCTCATACGTTGAACTCATATGACTTTTGAAAGTCAAATCATAAGTAGAAAGATGCATATCTCCATAGTAATTTTGACATTTACAACTGCTGAACTCAGCAAATGAGATTCAAAAATCGCACTCCTGGTTGACGGTCTGATCATCCCCTCAAAAAAGTGTCAGCATATTAAGAAGGACCCTGTATAAGAGCCTAAACATAAAAATTTACAATTTTGTTCACACGTTTCGGGACTTTTTAAGTAGGGAAACATAATTTGTTGTTGTTGATCACAAAAAAAAAAGAATTTGATGCAGACAAACCACCCTACTCATCATCATCAGCCTATTACGTCCCACTGCAGGGCAAACGTCTACCCTCAAGGAAGGTGTATGGGAGTTAGTCCACCACGCGCGCTGCCGATTGGCAGACTTCACATAACAGACGCATCAGAAATTTCTTCTTCAGCATATGCAGGTTTCCTCATGAAGTTTTCCTTTTCCGTTTGAGAGCATCTGGTATTACGTACGTAATAAGTTAGAAAAGAAATCTCATTGGAAACTACATGGAATATTGTCCGTGCGGATGCAAACCCGGTCCCTTGTAATTGAGTGTCCTATCCAAAATAACCGACGCTTTTACAGACAGACATACCTACAGTTAATTAGCATATATAATAAAATGAACATACAGGGTGTTAGGGTAAACAGTTGCATTACTTTAAGGGGTGATGGTTGGTACCCATGATACTTGGAGCAACTTTCCCTTCTTCTTCTTATCGTGTGGGCAGAGCCCTGGTGTCAGAGTTTTTGTCAGAACTTTCCCTAAGAAACCTATAGAAATTAACAAAAAAAAAATTGTTCTTTCCCCACTAAATGCAATCAGCTGATCGAAAGTTTAGTATGAGAAAAGTCGTTTTTTTTTGCGAATTTACTATAGGTTTCTTTGGGAAAGTTATTCAGTATCATGGGTACAATCACCCCTTAAAGTAATGCAACTGTTTACCCTAACACCGCAGTATGTGTGGTGTGACTCTAAATGACAGAATACGAAACAGTGTAATTAGAGAAAGATGTGGATTGGAGGAGGATATAGTGACAAGGATTGAAAAGGGAATGCTGAGATGGTTTTGGAAAGAAAGAGTGATAGCAGAATGACGAATGAAATATATATAAAGCAAGTGTGAATGGGACAGTCCAGAAGTGCGATTTTTGAAAATCATACGAGCGACTTGGCTGTAGAAAATGTCAAAATTACTATGGAGATTATGCATCTTTCTACTGCCAATTCGCTCGTATGATTTTCAAAAATGGCACTTCAAAGGGGTCGCCCTAGACGTACGAACGTATGCGGTCCAAATTGGCAGCCTACTTAAGAAGGGTCAGAAGTGCGATTTTTGAAAATCATACGAGCGACTTGGCAGTAGAAAATGTCAAAATTACTATGGAGATTATGCATCTTTCTACTGCCAATTCGCTCGTATGTTGTTCAAAAATCGCACTTCAGATCAAATGTACCCGAAACCGACGAGCGTGTATGAAACGACTTATGACTGTGGAAGAGGCGAAAGAGGTGTGTCAGGATCGTAGCCGATGGCGATCTATTGTCTCTGCCTACCCCAATGGGACACAGGCGTGAGTATAATGTATGTATGTACCCTAACACTCTGTATAGTGAGATATTTCATAAAAGCTACTTACTGAGCAGCACATAAGTCGGTAGCAGCAAGCCAGAGTCGAAGCCATGCCGTTGCAAACCAAAGCAGCCTTTCCGCCGCCATTTTGTAGTTTTTAAATTCCGAACATTATTTAAAAAATAAAAAAAAATTTACATCCCTATTTTATCTTTTTTTAATTAAACTTTAAACTGCATCCATACTTTGTTAATATTAACTTTTTTTTTAATTTAAAATAGTGTAATGAAATTTTAAAATCGCGGGAAAAACGAAGCTTTTCGTTGAAACAGCGGGAAACGAAATGATGGACAGGCAAAATTTCGCACTTGACCGAATGCTTTGGAAACTTTATGACATGCGCACTGCCGTAGGATGTGATTATGAACGTTTGAATAATCTCCATACATTTTTAAAAGGCAGATTTGAGAATAGGTATCAACGAGAATTTAGGTAGTTAGAGTACCTACCTACCTATTTAAATTGACGCACAAATACGCGTAGACAGTATTAATATTTAAATTATATTTTTTTTGCAATACTGAACTTGAATAGTCTATATTTTCCTTGTTTTTTCGACATAAACTCTAAAGTGCCAATAATTGTAGGGGTGCCAATAAAAGGATGGTTTACCCTACCTATGGAAAAATAGTTTAGAAAATCTAGATGTCGCGCGTATCAAATAACATTTGCAATTTATAAATGATTTCGAAGATATAAAGCTTTTAAAATTTTGTATGAATTTCAAAGCTTTTATATCTTCCTAATTATATTATAAATTGCAAATGTTATTTGATACGCGACATCTAGATTTTATAAACTATTTTTCCATATATAAAATATTACTTTTATTAATTCCGTCTACGCGTATTGTGCGTCAAACGTTTGTATGGACTGAAACCAACTTAAGTTTTATAGAAAAGCGCGTCGCGCAGAGGTAGGTACGGACAATTATGAGGTCCAGGTTCGAATCCACACGAAGGAAATGGCATGTACCTACTAATGAGTTTTTCTAATTTATACGTGTGTACCCGACTGCTTTCAAACGGTGAAGGAAAACATCGTAAGGAAACCTGCATACACTGTACAAGAAATTCGGATGTGTATGTGAAGTCTATCAATCCTCATTGAGCACGTGCGTGGTGGACTAACGTCCAAAGAAACACCACCACCAGGGTGGCCTATGCTGATGATGATGAAGTAACATAGTCTCAACAATCAAAAATATGGTTGTAGCTATAAGAAAACTAAGTTTCTAGCCATCCTGAAAACCATGCTACATCGAGGTAGATACACGCTTCAAAAGGTTGTTGCAGGTAAGTTTCTGGCTTCAGATTAGGAAAGATTAGGAAAGAGAGAGCTACTTATGTTCGGTGTTTCTCAAATCACATCTGGAACCCTGCACCCAACAAGGAAAGAGTATAGCCGATTGTCGAGACCTGAGTTCGTCAGGCGCACCCTGGGCAGTCAGCCTCTATACGACCATTGCTGACTGGCAAATCTGCAGCCCAGGATCTACGATTTTTCCGACCCGGGGCAAAAACTTGACATGGGCGCCCCTCCCCTCCAAGGGAGTAGCAATAACTTTTTCCAGGTGTGGCTGGGTCCAGTTTTGGTTGTTGCAAAAATATCTAAAACTTGGAGCGAGCGAAGCGAGCGAAGATTTTACGGCAATAAGATTAGCTCGACGTAATATGATCTAAAATCTGGATCGAATTCTGCAATAGGCAATTAGGCACTTATGTACGATATGATACTTCCAATAGGTACAATAAAAAAAATTAAGAGATTTTTTTTACAATATTTTCAAATCTTTGCAGTATTTTATTTTTCAAACTCTTCATTTTGGCGCCTCCTAGACCTGCCGCCCGGGGCTTGGGCCCCCGTTTGCCCCCCCCCCCCCCCCCCTAGATCCGGGGCTGGCTAATCTTTACGCTACAGCATGAGTACACTTTTGCTGACCCAAGGCATGGCTAAAGGCTCGCTCTCTGCTGGGAGGCTGCATTTCGTCAAAGGCACATTAACTGGTCCCGTCGACAAAAAATAATATAACAAGCAAATAAAAATTTAAAATTAAAAGCGATATTAGTGATCGGGACGGACGTGCCGTACGTGGTTGCGTTGCTAAAGGTTATAAAATTGCGTTTCATAGGGTCTCTTAGGGGGTGCGGTACGGTGAAGCGGGAAGGGAGGGAGCGGCCAACTCGAAGCAAATGACTAGTATGTGGGGCGGCCAAATATATTTGCTCAAGGGCGCAATATTTGGAAATACGGCTCTGCGTCCTCCGTAGAATCTATAATTATATACCAAAGGAAAACCGCCGCTCTCCATTGAAAAAATACCTTAAAATGTATAGAAGTATTGACTGAAGTGAAATGTGTAACAAATTATGGGGTTTTACAAAAACAACTCAGATAGTATCATTTATTTTTATTTAACGAGTTATTTAGTCATTTATTATTAATGAATTATAAAAAAAGCGGCAACCCCAAAATGGTTGTTTAGTAGGAGATGATGCAAGCACAATGTTTTTTATATAAAAATGATAAAAACTAATAAATCATTATAAAATAAACTAATGCCTGCAGTTAGTTTATAGTGTTCCATAGTCCATAATAAAAATAGAAGTACGGTTATCAATTTTTTGGTATTATGTGCCGGATGTCCTTTCATGTTTCAGTGGTTTAGGCTCTGCGTTGTTTGTCAGTCAGCCAGTCACGGAAGTTTAATTTTTTTTTTTATTCATAATGGGTTTGCGCTTGGCTTCAGCTCACCTGATGGAAAGTGCAGGGAGAGAGTTCCAAACCTTACAGGTTCTCATTATAAAAGAGGATGCGAACCTATTTGTTCGGATTGTTGGAATATCGACAACGTATGGATGCAGTCTCGCACTACGTCTTGTCGTACGATGATGGAAGGGGGATGGTGGAATCAGGTCATGTAACTCATGGGCACATTCGCCGAAGTGTAGCCGATAGAATACCGACAGACAAGCGATCAATTGTCGGTGCTCCAGACTATGTAATAGTCTCGACGAGTGCATCGTCGTCGATGAGTCTCTTGGCTCGACGCTCAACTGAGTCCTAATAAGTATAAATAAGTTAAAAGTAGGTAATGTATAAATATTCTATGAATCCTCGTTAAATGCACCGGTCGGTCGTCTCATCTGCTACGCAATTTAACCGTAGATCTATTTCAAGTGGCGCGACCTGTACAAAGCTACACAGTTAAAATTGTTGTAGGAAACTCTCTAGCCACCCCGATAGGGTTCAAAACGTGTGTCGATGTGTGTGTAACGTAGTGGTCGCACACAGCGATGTCGTCGATGTCAACAAGCCCTATTATTGGTAGATGACATCGGGCCGCTCACCGCCACTCGAGCACGTTTTCATATCTACATTGAGCTGATTCATACCCCTTGCGCTACTTTAAATTCAATATATTCTAATTCGAATACGAAAGAGTAAAAAAATGCGAAGGAGGCAAATGCCACTGGTGGCGCATTTCTAGGGGCGGCAAATACGGGAAAAATATGGTTACATATCAAAAAGTCAAACGTTCATTGGTCAAATTTTAAAAGAACAAAAAACGAAATACCAAATTTTAAAATACCAAATGGTCATTTGGTCAAAAGTACGAAAGGCCAAAAGTTGATACATCAAAATTTAAAAGATCAAAAAGACGATTAGCCAAATCGTTCAAAGGCCAAATGGACGAATCGTCAAAAGGTTGAAATATCAAATTTTAAATGATCAAAAGGATTATGAACCGTATCGTTTATTTAATCGTTTAAACAATAAATAGCGACTGACCTGAACGCAGCAACGATAGCAACTTGGTTCCGGCACTGAAATCTTTGTATGAGGGTTCTTACAAAGGAGGATAAACGGGGTATACACAGACTAGTTCGACATCTCCAGGGGTGTTAGACAGGGACGCGTAGCGATACCGTGGTTGTTCAACTTATTCATGGACAGCTCTTTGAGTGATTTGAAAGAAAGAGAGTATGGTTTAAGGATGAATGGGTTGCTCTGCTCGTCAAATGTTTGTTATATGCTGATGATCAATTGATGAAGTACTACTTGCATTATCAGCAGAAGATTTACAGGAGATGGTAACATGCATGAATGAGTAATTTAAGAAGAATGGAATAAAAGTGAATTCATAAGACGAATAACTTTCGAATGGAAAGAAATAGTGACTGAATGTAAAATTATGATAGGAGATGAAAAAGTGGGACAAGCTGAAGAATGAATGACGGCTTGATAGCACAGTCGGTAGTGAACCTGCCTGCTGTGCCGAGGTTCGAATCCCGTAAGACAAATTATTGTATGATGACAAATATTTGTATGATGATTGATGAATGTGAATATTTGTAACCGAGTCATGGATGTTTGTATCTAAACAGGGTGTAAGGGTACACAGTCGCATTACTTTAAGGGGTGACTGTACCCATGATAATGAACAACTTTGCTAAAGAAACATATATAGGGAATTTAAAAAAAACTACTATTCATACAAAGGAGTTCATAAGGAGAGTCCAAATTTTTTTGTGAATTTCCAATAGGTTGTTCAGTATCATGGGTACAATCATCCCTTAATGCAAAGTAATGCAACTGTTCACCCTAAAACCCTGTATTTATGTATTCTATCCTCCTGCGTACATAATTATGCACTTCTCGTAGGACACAAGAAATAATAAAATCGATTGTTTGTGTTTTAGTCGCCAACCAAAACACCAACAATAGATTTTATTATTTCTTATGTCCTACGATTAGTACAAATATACGCAGGAGGATAAATCGTTGTCTAGTCATCATAATACAAGTCTAGATAATATTCTGATACTTTAAATGTGACTAGGTAATGTGTGTGTCCAAGATTATATTTATACTTATTTATATTTAATTCGTATATTTGGTATGTATGTTTACCAGAGATGGTGCGTGTGATGGAGACCAGACAGGAGAGTGTATGCGGGAAATAGCATTAATGGAGTGATGCACCCAATTAAAAAAAGTCGTAATGTATCCAAAAAGGCACGTTTGGCAGTTCATGACTGTGTGCTGGCACCAACTTTGATGTATGACAGCGAATATTGGGTATGGCAGAAGAGGAATTAATCTAGAATGAATGCTGTCGAAATGCTTTCTTTACGCAGAATTGTGTGGTGTGACTTTGAACACAAAATAGTGGAATTAGAGTGTACTTTTTGCAACCATCAGCAGCAAGGCTGATTCAATGTTTATGGGGTGTAGAGCTTCTCTGTGATGGGAATAGACCAGGTCTGCCTGCATAACTCCAGTCGGTTTAGGAGGTACTGATGATTAAAGGTCTATAAAAAATTCGAATGTTATTGTTGTAGTGTGCACTGTAGCTATGTAAACAGTACAAAAACTGACATGGTTCATCAGTCGGTTTAGGAGATACAGCCGTTCAAAGGTCGGAACTTTGACTGGCTGTATCTCCTAAACCGGCGGAAAAAACTTGTCAGTTTTTGTACTGTTCACATAGCTACAGTGCATACTACAACAATATCATACGATCAGCCGTGCAGCTAATCGTTAATTTTATACAGACGTTTAATCATCAGTAACTCCTAAATCGACTGGAGTTATGCAGGCAGACCTGGTCTATCCCCATCACAGAGAATCTCTACACCCCATAAACACCGAATCAGCCTTGTTGTTGATGGTTGCAAAAAGTACACTTATCTCTTATACTATAATTGATCTCTGCTCAGCCTGTTTAGTAACCAATACAATACAATACAATACTCTTTATTTGCACACCAAAAACATAAAATAACAATAATAAAAGCAAACAAAAGTGTACAAATGGCGGTCTTATCACTATAAGCGATTTCTTCCAGGCAACCATAGGATGGAAGAACTCTTTAATAAAAAATATGTGGTCGGGCGGTGTAAATATATAATATACTAGGCAAAAATAAATATGTTATATAATATATATGAATATATATATACCTATATATATATATATATATATACAGGGTGTACAATAAAATGGGACAGCTACTTAAAGGGGTGCTTCAGACCATCAAACTGAACAACTTTCTCTATGGGACCAATATCGAAATCGCGAAAAAAAAATCTGCTGTCCCATACATTTCAGTCGAGTTATGTTTGCAGTTTTGTATGGGAGAGCGGATTTTTTTTTCGCGATTTCGATATTGGTCCCGTAGAGAAAGTTGTTCAGTTTGATGGTCTGAAGCACCCCTTTAAGTAGCTGTCCCATTTTATTGTACACCCTGTATATATATATATATATATATATATATATATATATATATATATATATATATATATATATATACATATATATGTATGTATATAAATATGCACAAAGAGAACGAATATTATTGTAACATTAGTAACACAGTAAAAGTTAAAATACCAAATTGTACGAACTATGTAGTGATTGTACGAACCAATCCGTAGAGCAAAGAAAATTCGAGCTCGCTGCGCTCGCTCTAAGGTTCTGTGTTTTAATTACTGTCTCTATACATAATCTCAAAGAGTTTTGACCACAGCCAAGACGTGGTGCTAAAAATTTCGAGCTTTCTTTGCTCGATCCATAGGTTACTTTGCACATGTTTTTTAGAAAACTCTGTCTCCAACCGATTCATATTGAGGAGAAAAGTAAAGGTCTTCTTTTTTGTATGAAAAAACCCAAAAAATATTGGACCAATCGCTCGCTCCCTTTTTTGTGTACGTCTTCTTATAAAGATAAGGGTGCGATAAAATGGGCCTGTGCCCCGGGCGAAAGAAACCCACGCTACCCTGTGTTCTCTGTCTTAACATTTTCCCAGAAAATAATTTCCAGATTTGGTTTTAACAGCGCCTAAGAATTCAGCATAAGCAAATCCTCGTCTGGTATCCGCTTGACCGGCCGGCGTGCTTGAGAGTCAGGCGCTCTCAAATCAGTTGGGGGGAAGGGAAGAGAACTCATGCTTTTTATAGTCTTATTTAGGTTATATAGGGCACTGAATATAAATCATAGACGCATTCATCTAATCTATACTTATGAAAGAGTTCCGTGACTGACTGACTGATAGTCAGACAACGCTCAATATAAATCATAGACGCATTCATCTAATCTATACTTATGAAAGAGTTCCGTGACTGACTGACTGAGAGGATCAGTCCCGCATTTGTCAATAGGCCGTATAGGCCGCGGCCTAGGGGCGGCAGCGTACTAGGGGCGGCAGATTTCAGAGGACGCTCACTCGATTTCAGAGGCTAAAAGTCAAACAGGTTCACTGGTTTTCTCATGGTTTTTTATACAAATACGTTAAATCCCTATAGAAACTCACTCAAGGTGTTCAGTGTCTCAAGAAAAAATGAATTCTTCAGCTCTAATCTACATAGAAGCAGAGATAATGAACACCTTAAACTTTGATGATAATATAGATCATTTTGCTATTAAAAAGTCCCGTAAAAAATGTAAATCTTGTTTCTTTTTTACGCTCTTTCTAATGACTAATTCATTAGTTTTTTTAACTTTATGCCTTCCTTACTACAAATGGAAAATGGGGCGGCGGAAATAAAGTGGCCTATACATATAAAAAACATAAATCCGGCACTGCAGAGGATGCAAGGGATGGGATGTATTCTAATAAAGGATTTTTCGAAAATTTACCCCTAAAGGGGTAATCCACGCGGACAAAGTCACGGGTTAAAAGCACGTACGTATCTCTTTATGTCTCATTGGGGTAGACAGAGACAATTGATAGCCACCCAACCCACTACGGTCCTGTAGCTATCGTTTATTTAAAAGATCGGTAACGTAAACGTAGGTACCTATTACGCAATTTTAAGTTAGGTAGGTAACTATTTTGATCATCGATTTTTTATTTTATTTTATTGTATAGGTACCGGTACACGTACAGATTACAGTCAAGATGAAACCATTTGCATTGCCATATGATATGTAGATAAGATATGTAGGTTTAATATCTTTAAAACATGGCGGAGTGAGTTTGTTGCATAAATTGGCATAGGCAGCATAAGCATATGCTCACGACTATATTCCCCGAGGGGTAGTCAGAGATATTCTGAAACTTCAGAACATCCACGTTTCACTAGTAGTACCGAAACTCAGTCCAGTGTGACGGGGAGTGAGCCCGTCGCCACTTGTAATAAATTAAAAATATTAAAATCCGAAATTCCTAAAACGAAACAATAAATGCCACCCCACCTAAAACTCCAAAGTAGCGTCAAAACGTCGCACACCAACACAGCCGATGTACCTATTTAGTAATCTCATTTATTGCAATAATTGCTATAAATGAGATTACCTACTCCTTACCTACTCCATCTTAAACCACGGTGCAAGAATCTACCGCTTGCAATGCGTTCGTTATACAGGGTGTACAATAAAATGGGACAGCTACTTAAAGGGGTGCTTCAGACCATCAAACTGAACAACTTTCTCTATGGGACCAATATCGAAATCGCGAAAAAAAATCTGCTGTCCCATACATTTCAGTCGAGTTATGTTTGCAGTTTTGTATGGGAGAGCGGATTTTTTTTTCGCGATTTCGTTATTGGTCCCATAGAGAAAGTTGTTCAGTTTGATGGTCTGAAGCACCCCTTTGAGTAGCTGTCCCATTTTATTGTACACCCTGTATAATCCCCGCAAGTTGATATTGCGATGGAACCTTGTCACAATAACAGCTGCGTGACGTCATCAAGCACGAGCTGACCTTGCGAACAGTACTGATGGTGCACGTCGACTACGTCAAAATTACGTCACCAAGATGGCCGCCAATCGCAATATCAACTTGCGGGGATTATATTTTAAATATTTATTAATTTTATCTGATTGATTTCCGAGCTATAGTTTATAACAATAATTTGTGAGTGAAGAAACCCCGTCGGGGTCCCATATTCGGGTTGCGGAGCGGAGACCTTCTTCTCTGCTGCCATTGCCTGCACGTCATCAGGACTTCCACGGCTCTTCGTGCGTCCACTTCACTTGGACTGCTGTCGCGGAGAGTACCAGTTCATGAGTAAAATCAGACGTGCCCTTTGTCCACGACCTTTTGTTTTATTGTAGTACCTACAGTAGCACAAATATTTTAATAGTTTCATTCCTCTCTCTAAACCATAGAGTAAGAAGAGATGGCATATCGGCTTGTTTCTATAGAAAATGTTGTCGCCAACAAAGGGGGTGAAAAACGGGTGAGGGGAAGGGTTAACATTTAAATACGCTACTTCCCGCTATTATGACTTCAGGTCCAGTTGAGTATCTGTGCACAGTTCGATACAACATCTCTACCCCAGGGGAGCGCGTTATTTTCTCTATGCTCTAAACCCCAACGTTACATTGGCATGGATTACTAAATACATCAGCTGTATGGGCTAGATCCCTTTGCCTTGAATTTAACAAAAAAAAATGTGCTTGACATTGACAGCTGACAATTCTTTTCAGAGTTGCCAGACATACAAGAATTTTCGTACATGTACGCGGATTCTTATAGCTTGGCCCACCGGCGCGCGGGGCGCCTTAGAGTTGAAAAAAAATGGGGCGCAAATTATTTGCAATAACGTTAAAATAACGCATACCCTGGCAAGACCCTCTATTGGACCAAAGGGGTACGAACATTTTTATATGGAGCCTGGGATACCTAAACCTTCTTTATTTTTTTTTTTGGATTTTTATCATTTCGCGCGGCCATCCTTAATACTTTGCATATCGATAGAACAATTCATTATTAGCTTTAAAAGGAAGGAGACAAAACACGTTAAAAATTCACATAATAAAATACATAAACTCACGACTACAATCCCTTTCTGGGTGGTCAGAAACATTGCTACAACTAACAACTGAGCAGGCTTGTGCAGTTGTAAGCGTAACAAAGCTAAATCAATAAATTATATTTAGACAGTGAAACTAAACCACTTCCCCTAAGGAACATGGGTCGAAAAACAAGAATTTTGATGGCCTCCCGTAGAAAATGATCGATCGATCCGCTCCTTTTGTATGGAAGATCCATGGAAGATCCAAAAAAAATTATCGTCTTTAGACCTATGTTCCTTAGGGAAAGTTGTTAAGATTAAGGCTGAGATTCAGATCAGAGACGATTTTTTAAGCCATAGTTCGAACTAAGTAGGGTCAATATGTATGGATTTTGACATACGGGAGTTCGAACTAAGACTTAAAAAATCGTCTCTGAATCTCGGCCTTATGGTCTAAATAGTAGGTAATATTAAGTTTATGGTCTGAATACATCCTTAAAATTATGTTAGTAGGTAATTAAAAACTAGTGGTGTATTGGCCTCGATTCGGACTGTGACACGACTTAACTTAACTAAATTTATTCCTGTCACTTTCTAAAATAAGATTAAGAAAAGAGACAGAAAACAAACAGCTGACTTTAGTCCTGTCAAAGTGACATTAAACGCCCAAAAACGCTTTAATTAAGATGGCGTACATTATGATAGGCAGGTCTACCCAATATCAAACTGTACAAAAACATGTATATTCATTCCTTACAGTTGCACACAGATCGCCATAAGAGTGACAGAGCTAGATTAGACGTAAATCTGTTACGTCTGTTAAACTAAAGTCACCACTTTCTAAGCAAATTCAAGCAAAATTAGTTCTTAAGGTAAGGGAATAGCGGAGTCTTCCAGCTGGAGGTCTGGTGACAAAATGGTTCAAGACGGTGTCTGTTTACGATTGACATTTCGCTTATTCTAATGGACGACTGTCATAAGTGTGAATGGATGTCAAGTAGCGTTTTTATGTCTGCTTTATATTCTTGATCTACCCTATATACTTTATCTTTGATGATGGCATCTTATTTTGCGCATTTAACGTCACTTTGACAGCACTAAAGTCAGCTGTTGGTTTTCTGTCTCTTTTCTTAATCTTATTTTAGAAAGTGACAGGTATAAATTTAGTTTAGTTAAGTCGTGGTACACTCCGAATCGAGGCCAGTGTATACCTACTTGATCAGCACAGCAGCCTTGCCTTGCGCAACTAGCTCAATCAAACCAATGGATAAATAAATGAGACGCGCTAATTCCTATTTCCTATGATTGCTAACGCACATTTCAATATACTACTTATTCAGGATATCGATATCGGTCAATCGAATCTAAAATATAACAATTGCTTTACCAATAGGTGCCTACCTATTCCTACCTAATCTACCTATTTACAAAAAGTTGAAATTCTCCCGATTTCTCTCAATTTTTACCACATTTCTACCGAATTAATTTTTTTTGGTTCGGTAACACTGCACTAAAAAAAAAAAAGATAAACCGTAAATAAAGTAAATAAACTAAACTTTGAATTATTTTATCATTTATCCATGAGTTTTCCTTATTGCCTGTTGTGATATTATATTTAAATTGCACCAGCTCCAAGATAACACAAGTGCTATGTAAATCAATAAACGTGCAAACCATAAAAACTCGAAATGTTGGACAATCAATATACGGAGAAAATGGAGAAATTCAACATATTCAAAGTAATAGTTATCATTCTATCCATATTATTAATTTACAACTATTACAATAAACCGGCTTCTATCAAGGTTAGTGTGAACGATCCGAAATTCTCTCTACTCGGTCCATATAATAACACCGAATATGAAATTGATGATGTATACGATCAATTGATCGATTTAAAGAATTTCACGTTCAAAGTCAACCCTCAACCATGCCAGGGATACCAATCAGGTCTTCTCCTAATGATCATAATATCATCAAACCCTGTAAATTACGAAAAAAGAACCCTTATACGAAACACTTGGGGACGTCTCGTTGATTCCACTAAAGTAGTCTTTCTAATGGGTGAATCAGACAATTTGAATGTAACACGAAGCATAGACGAAGAGATACAGAAATACGGAGACATCGTTCAGGGAAGTTTCACGGATGCGTACCGGAATATGACTTATAAACATGTTATGGGGTTGAAATGGGTTGCGCACCACTGTCCGTCAGCGAGATACGTTTTGAAGACAGACGACGATGTTGTGGTTAACTCGCATGGTTTGAGAACGTTCTTAGCGAGGGAGTTGTCTCCGTGGGGGGCGACGGGGCTGATAACGTGTCACGTGATGCGGCATGCTACGGTGCAACGAGGTAAAGGAAACAAGTGGAAGGTCACCGAGGAGGAGTACGAGGGACAGTATTATCCGGATTATTGTTTAGGTATGGTATTATTTAATTTTAATATCTCGCATGACTCTTCTTATCGTGTGTTCTTCTTCTTATCTGGTGTCAGAGTTTTTTCAGACGACCACATCACCAGTCGTTTTACATATAAACCATCCTTTTGCACAAAAAATATAATTTGTTTAAATTACTTTTTGCAATACTGAACTTGAATAGTCTATATTTTCCTTGTTTTTTCGACATAAACTCTAAAGTGCCAATAATTGGAGGGGTGCCAATGAAAGGATCGATTATCTCAGCCGATGGACGTCCACTGCTGGACATAGGCCTCGCCTCGCCATAACGCCCAGTCCTGCGCTGCCCTCATCCAACGTTTTCCCGCCGCCTTCACCAGGTCGTCGATCCACCGTGTGAGACGCCTACCCACGCTGCGCTTTCCGGTATGCGGTCGCCACTCGAGAACTTTTCGGCCCCACCGGCCATCGGTTCTGTGAGCAATGTGCTCCGCCCACAGGGAAACTCCGAGCATAGCCGACTCCATTGCCCTTTGGGTGACTTTCAGCCTTTTTATGAGGCCTTGAGTGAACGACCACGTCTCTGTTCCATATGTCATCACTGGCAACACACACTGATCGAAGACTTTCGTTTTAAGACACTGCGGTATTTGGGACGTGAAGATACTACGTAGCTTCCCGAATGCTGCCCAGCCGAGTTGGATTCGATGGTTGATCTCTTTCTCGAAGTTGAACTTACCTAACTGAATACCTAATGAAAGGATGGTTTACCCTATATAATGGCAATTCCTCATTTCAGATATTTTACTAGTATGATGATTTTTTATTTTAGGCATTTCAGTAATATTTTACATCATTTATTACTAGAGATCGAATGTCATCATAATTCATTAATTTTTGAAACAATCCCAGGATCTTTCTTAAGCCCCAGGATTGCTAAAATATCGTAGAACTTGGACACTTGAACAACTCGGACAACACGAACAACTCTGACAATTTGGTCAACTATACAATGTTGTCTGAGTTGATAGAGTTTTCCGAGTTGACCAAGTTGTTCATGTTGTCTGAGATGTTTTATTGTGGGAAGTACTTAATTGGACAACTTGACCAAGTGAAATCCGTTGGCCAAGTTGACCAAGTTGACAACATTGTTTACGTTATTCATGTTAGCCAAGTTGTTCTACCTACTGTAGACAAAACGGTGCGGGTGGCCCGATTTTTTTAATTAACTTTATTCAGAAAGGCATATCTACATTATGTTTTCGAGGGAAAAAAAAAGTGAAGTTTAGGAAAATATGCATCCGATTATCCGATCTCTACATACATACATACATTACATTACATTTGTATATTCAGTAGGTACATTTCATTTGTATCCAGTTGGTTTGCATTTTTGTATGCAACAGTTGATTTTTTTTCGTGATTTGGTTGTTAATCCGTAGAAAGTTGTTCAGATTGATGTTCTGATCATCCCCTTAAAAACCGTCAGCATACTTAGAAGGACCCTATATGTGTACAACACAGGCGAATTAACTTGGCACCTGGCTTGCACGTGGCTCGGAATAAAAAAATCGAAAAACTCGGAAAGAATAACTCGAAAATGCTAAAGCGCAGGGAAACGTGCAACGGTAACTAAAATGCTATGCTATGCATGCTCGCACAGCGACGGCGGGGTTCCGCGGGGGGGTAACAGGAGGGGTGTCAAATTCCGAGCCACGTGCGAGCCAGGTGCCAAGTTAATTCGCTCTGGTTGTAGGTATTATGTTTAAAATAGTTCATGGCTTAGAATGTCATTTGTATGAGGCCTCGTGGCGGCTAATAGATAAGGTATCTATTGTAGTGTTATTGTGAAAGGCTCGCCACTTATCACTTTATTATGAATGTGTTTCAATCCTGAACACTTATTTTTATCCTTAATCAGGTACCTAGAACCTACTTATACTTTGTTCCGTCATAGTGTAAATAAGGTATAAACGAATAGTGTTGAAGCTCAGCGGTCGCGGTGGGTCTATGCCCGCGCGGCGTGCGTGGAACGGAGAGGGATGGGCGTACCCTAACTGAATTCACTGTTAGGGTACGCGCGTAGGCAGAGAGGGCGGGACGCGCTCCTCCCGGCCCTAACGGTCGCAACCGTCACGTCGAGCGCGCTCACTATTAATTTATTTACGTTATGGTTCCATAGAGCGCCATAGATTTTTCCTTTTCCTTTTCTACATCAAGTCCCTTTCTATATCAAGTCCCTTTCTACATCGAGTCCCTTTCTACAGTCCCTTTCAATATCCCTATCTACAGGGTGTAACAAAACACCCTAGTCATACTTATGCTTCAGACCATGAAACTGAACAACTTTCACTATGGAGCCAACTTCGAAATCGCGACAAAAAATCAGCTATCCCATACATTTTAGTCGAGTCAGTACTGCAGTTTTGTATGGGACAGCTGATTTTTTCTTCATTATTTCAAACTTGGCTCCATACTGAAAGTTGTTCAGTTTCATAATCTGCAGCACCCCTTTAAGTATTACTAGGGTGTTTTGTTACACTCTGTATATCAACTCGTTTTCTATATAAAGTCCCTAATAAATAAACATTACCATTCCAGGCTGGGCCATCCTCTACTCGCAGGACGTCGTACCCAAACTCCTCAGCACAGCTCAAACGACACCGTACTTCTGGATCGACGATGTGCAGATAACCGGAGTAGTTGCCCAGAAGGTTGGTGTCACTCGGACCTCCCTCGGCAGTCTGATCCTGTCTCACAGGCAAGCTGGGTACCTGACTACACTCGGACCTAAATATACTGGTCCATTTCTGTTTGGACCACCTAATCTTAGTACTAAGAGGATTTCTGAGATTTGGAAGGCTATCCCAATGTGATAATATTTTAATGTGTATGAAAGAATAACTATAGTTTAAGGTGCTTTAAGTGGGCTTATCTTGTAAATCAAAAAATTTTTTCCAACGCCATCTATGTTGAAATTGCAGTAGGTTGAAAGGCTGCAAGCAGGCGTGAACATTTCAGCCCTCTGCTATCTCAACATAGATGGCGTTGGAACAAAATAAAGAAAATATTTTATTTCTGTGAAAATGGATTTTCTCAGGGATGAAACCTATCTAGATGAACCTATAAGACGCCGAGCAAAGCTTGGTCCAACCAGGTGCTTATGATATGAGTAGCGGGGCCTTTTGGGAGCATGATGAGGTTCTAGAGTACCATAGAGTCACTATTGCGTATATTATGTTTTATCTTTTATTAGAACTATAATTAACTTTCGTTTACAAATAACTGCAAGGAAATCGGTCCATCCGTTTAGCAGCTATGTGGCCACAGACACATACAGCCAGATATGTCAAACATAACACTACCCCCTTTATTCAGAATCAAAATTAAAGATTGCTTATTTTATTTATGAAAATAATCACTTTAGAAATAAATAATATACTAACAAATAGAGACTCCATGGAACTGTAGCCCCACGGTGCCATAAAGTTATAACCCCATTTTATAAGTAGAAAGATAATTATGAAAGTGTGTCAGAAACTTTTGGTTTCTTTACAAAGCATTCAAGTATTACAAATCGTACATAAGTTCATAAAAGCAAAGACCATGCTGGTCATTGGTTTTTCGGCCTGGCTATATTATACACTTAGCTATAAATTAATGAGGATTTTTCTGACAGCTAGTAAAACGTAGTTCAACCAGGCCTGTCTCACTCCTCAGCTCAGGTAAGTTTGACAGCCGGACACCACCGTGGTGTGCATCGTCGCTCATTTACATAAGGCGCATTTTATTTTTCGTTCCTGAAGTGCGCGTTCGAAATTCAAAAAATCGGGTTGAGTGAACTATCTGTTACGGTAGTAACTATTAAATAATCTGTGGTTCAACATACCGCTATAGATGGCGTTGACGTAAGTTGGATGCGAAGATGGAAAATAGGCTATTGGCTATGTGCGAAGTGGGTGTTGGGAACTGTCAAGTCGATCGCAGCGCACGCTGTGGCAGAAATTTGAACTACTGACGGCGAAGCTGTGTCAGATTTGCTTGAATCTATGCAAATCCGCGCACTCATTCAATACTCAAATATTCAAACCAGCAAATACTAATACTTAATATTTGGCAGGGATGTTTTTATTGCCATCTATGTGTTCACAAAAAAAAGATTTTTCGCAATTCAACCCCCAAAGGTGTGAAAACGGTGGTGAAAGTTTGTATGAGAATTTTGTAAAAAATAATGGGAATCCCTGCTAGTTAGGTATTATAACATTTTTAATATCGTCAATATTGATCATTTATTTAGTTTTGACTTTATTTTAAATTAAAATAACAAACTTTATCCTAACATTTTATGTACAAATTAAAAAATGCATGTCAGACAAATCTGTTGACGAAATATCTAAGTATTCATATTTTTCTGCTTATTTAAAAACACGAATTTTTTGATCGAAGATTTTTGCTATTTTATATTTGTTTTATTATCTGCAAGGTTGCTCATCCACCTCGCGTCAACGCCATCTATCGATCCATTTGGAACTATGTTTTCTTTTTAAGTAGTTTTCAGATAATCCCTCAATAGACACTATTTTAAAATTGGCCTGTAGCCTACCTTATTCAAATATGTATTTGTTAGAGTTATTTATTATTCTGATGAATTATTCTTATAATATGCATTTGTCATAGACTGGAATGTGCCATCGTTTGTTATCATTATAAGCTTTCCTAGCTTTTGATGTATTTTATATTCGTCGTCTTGACTTCAAAATGTCGATGTTGGTGCTTAATGATGCCTGAAATTGAAAATAGTTTTTTAAGAATAGTATTTCATTGTGTTCATGTTGTAAACCTATTTATAAGTAGAGCTCTTGGATAAGTTATATGTCTAGACAGTCGAAGCTACGAACCCGTAGAAAATAATTGCAGCCAGTACTGGCCTCTAAACCCTGTCAATATACAGGGTGTAACAAAACACCCTAGTAATACTTAAAGGGGTGCTTCAGATCATCAATCTGAACAACTTTCACTATGGAGCCAACATCAAAATCGAGAAAAAAAAATCCGCTCTTTAATACAAAACTGCAGTACCGTTTCAAAATGTTTGCAGACTTTTTTAATTTTTTCTCGACTTTGGCTCCATAGTGAAAGTTGTTCAGATTGATGGTCTGAAGCAGTTAAGTATTACGTATATAACTGTATTTTATGCAGAAGAATGGTTGTAATTTCATCGTATTGTTGTTTACATAAATTAAGGCTTTTTTGTTAGTGTCGTTTTTGTGCAAAGTAACACATTCGCGGACAGTGACCGGCTATAGCAGTGATAACAATAAAAGTTCTATTGTATCTCGTTCAGTGTCCGCGAATGTGTTAAATGCACGTAAGTTGAAAATGGTTTTCCGCAAAGTAGATTTGCAATGTTTATTCGTATTGTAAAAAGTTATGCAATATGTTTAATATTCTAGTAAAGCCAATTTACGTACCTGCAATGCTAAAAATGTATTTTATAAATAAAAAATCACTTATAATTTACTTATTCATTTTTTATTTTAAAAATGTTAAAAGGCACACTACACTACTGCTAATGGACGGAACCTTATTAAAAACTAAGACAGTCCTTACAAAATAATTTAAAAAATAAAGAAATCGTCGCCAATGCGACTTTATCCAATGTTACTAGGCACCTGAGTGATATCAATTGCCTGTGTTAACATGGTTCAAGTTAAATTGGATTAATGTCGCATTCGCGACGCTTTAGTTCGTAGTCCGGCACATTTCTACTACTTTTATTTTATCACAGATTATAATTATGTTAAGGTACTTAATAATAGTAGGTATAGGGTCCAGCAGTAATATTTATATTTATTGTTCTTTTTCAAATCTTTTATATTTGCATTCGAGTCATGTTATACAGGGTGAAATTGATATCATTAGCATCCTTTTAAACTAAGAGTCTACCCATCAAACTGAACAACTTTCAATATGGGAGCAAACAGATCGGAGCAAAAAAAAATCTGTTGCATACATTTTGAGTCGAGTAGGCATTGCAGTTTAGTATGGCACAGCAGATTTTTTTTACTCCGATCGGTTTGCTCCCATAAAAGTTGTTCAGTTTGATGGGTAGACTCTTAGTTTAAAAGGATGCTAATGAATTAATGATCTCAATTTCACCCTGTAGATTGGATCGATTTAAGTACATTGTTATCTAATCATAATACTAGTCTAGGCTAGATTCTAATACTTCAGTTGGGCTAGGTAACATTTTACAGTATTTTTCTACGCACTCTCTTAACCTCATTAAATCCCACATTTTTGCGCTTACAGGCATATACCAAGGGCACATAATAGGTAATAGTATATAGTTCTACATAAACCAAGGGGGGAAAGTGTGAGAGGAAATGAGCGACTGTCAATGGTTTACCATAGAACTTCCATAGTAAAATGGGTAATATTTTATCAAACTCATACGTGGAAAAAAAGGAAGACGTCATCGTCATGCCCAACATCGCTTTCTTTTTAGAACCACCATCCAGTTGCATAGCATAAAGATTTATCATATCTTCTCTGGGCCCTTTGTCTAAAACTAAATTGTTTGAGACTTATGTTACCTTTAGGAAGTTTTAATACCTTCAAAATTATCATAACCTTATTTGTCTAAAGGTATAACAACATTTACATCTAAGAGTCTTTTTTGTACATCAACATCATTACTCTTACCTTTAAAACTATCTTCTATATCTTGCAAAGTCCTATCTTTAGTTTCTGGCAACAAAATATACATAACAATCAAACCTACAGCTAAAGTACCTGCATATACTAAAAATGCTCCTTCTATCCCTATAGAAGAATACAAATGAGGTGCAGTCTTCATTGAAACTAGGAAGGAAGGTGTCAAAAATGATGTCGACAAAGTAGACCCTAAGCTTCTGTAAGCTAAAGGAAATATTTCACCACAAATAACCCAGTTCAATGGCACTAATCCTAAACAGAAAGACAATGTATAAAGTATCATTAGAGACATTGGCACAATATCTAATATCCACGGTTGGGTAAACCATTCTGCTTTTCTCATATAAACGAATACTGATACTGCAGCTAAAGATAATACTGTCATAACACCGCTTGAGAACAAAATAGTCCTTCTCTTAAAGTATTTCAATAAAAATATTGCTAATAATGCACAAACGGTCCTTAGAAGATCTATCACAGTAAATTGCCAAGCCACGTCTTCAGGATTAGGCTTGTTTAACACAGACTGCAGCATCAGACCACCATAAGCAGGCACCATGTGTGCTCCACCAAATTCAAATATAATCAACATAGTTATAGCTATGATAGCTGGTTTGTAAAACTCTTTCTTCTTGAAGATCCTCAGCACTTCTTTCAAAGCATCTATAGTAGATTTCATCGTTCCATTCCAAGAAGATTTTCTTTCATCCTTCTTCCTTTGCTGTACAAGCTTCATTTCTTGTTTCTGTGCATCGATCATAGCTTCCAGTTCTTCCTGTTGCTCGATTCCATCGCCTCTGACCCATCTAAAAGCCTTCTTCGCCTCCTTAAACTTTCCTTTCGAGACCAACCAACTGGGAGATTCTGGAGATAAACTGATAACGGCCATGGAAATGACTGGAAACAAAGCGCAGACCACAGCAGTCATTTTCCACGTCAAATGGGCACCCCACAAGTGCGACAATAAGATCCCTAAACCCAATGAAATTGCGAAGGTCCCAAGGAAAGCTCCTCGATATTTCGGATCTGTATATTCGGCTACTAGAATTGCGGCTAATGGAGTTCGTAATCCTAAAGCTAGGCCATGGAGTAGCCTTGCTAAAAGGAATAAAGGAACAGAGTTTCCTAGAACGAAGACAATCCAGCCTAGGAGAGCAGGGATTGTAGTGATGAGATGGGCTTTCTGGCGTCCGAAGCGAGTCATCAGGACCGGTGATACGAAGTTACCCACGATGCCCATCACGCCGACCACTGACGCTGAAAGGAAATACATTTTGGTTTTAAAAGTGTTCGGAAGATCAGTGTCGGGCATGGGCCCACCATACATTCCCAGCGCTGTAACTCCTGTAAACCAGGATCAACAGTGGCGACCATTCCCAACACTAGACAACGAAGTCCAGCGAGGCTGGGTTATGGTCATAACTCCAATCTGGTTGGAACCCGCAATGAATTTAATCAAAGACGGTAGGAGGAGTAGGAAAAAGACTCCCCTACATAGCAAACGGGAGACAGCAGTAAGAAAAAGCAAACGCCTACTGTTTTCGTGTGGCTACAGATTAGAGACAACGTAGAACGATTGCATCACTACATCCGATCCCTTGTTGATCGCAGCCACATAATTGTTTCTGTTATCGTTGTGGTTTCCCATTTGCGTTCACTGGGTTTCCCCTTGTTTATGACGAGAGAGTGCATCTGTGTTTAGCGTTTACCTACACTTAAATGCACTCACCGTATCTAACTGCTTTTGTAATTCAGCAGTCAGTGGTCGAAATCAAATCAATTACGAGAAAAATCTAAGTTGCAAAGGATTGACGGATTGAAATTAAGGATGACTCACGCTACACCGTGCCGGGGGTCCGAGCCGAGTCCGACCCGAGCGTTGGCCGTTGGACGGTCAACTTATATTACATATATTTTGTATGGACCCACTCACGCGACACCGTGCCGGCCGGTTCCGAGTCCGAGCCGAGCGTCGGCCGTAGTACGGTCACCGAGCCTGCCCCGTACCTAGACCGTGTCGGGTCCGAGCCGAGTGTCGGCCGTAGCACGGTCACCAAGCCGGCCCCGTAAACACATATCTATCCAAGATCGGGTGCTGAAGCCAGGAATGTCTCCGTAAAAGGGAACTCCTCAACGGTAAACAGCATTGAATTTCAATTTTGTATCTACGTTCAGTTTTGATAGCAAAACACATATTTAACCAGGATCTGCATTGGTAGCCTCCCACCGTGATACAGCGCTATCACACCTTTTCGCTCTCTTTCTATTTGCGCGCGAACGAACGAGAGAAAAGACGTGATGCAGCCGTATCATGTGTAGCCATGCTACGGCTTCTGGTGCTCAAGCAAGGAATGTCTCCGTACGAAGGTACTCCTCAAAGGCACAGATATTAGAATCAAAGGTAACGGCACGGTTTAGCGTGAGTCATCCTTTAAACGTAGTCCCTTGATGAGGGATTATATGACACGATTCAGAATTAATTAACAGCAGTTTAGCACGTGGATGATTCTATTTAAATTTGAAAACAAAAGACCGCTAATTGTTGAGCAAATTAAAACTGCTCTTGAAGTAATCAATTATCTAATGACTTCTTTATTGGTGTCCAGTCAATGTCACCCCTTGACCATCTTCGAGAAAAAGAAAATTTGCTGATAAAAAGCCAGGTTTCAGTTACGAGAAACCACGTCAGAGGCCGTGAGGCGGTCTGAAAAAACTCTGACACCAGGGCTCTGCCCACACGATAAGAAGAAGAAGTTACGAGAAACCCGTGAAAGCATTCACTTTTATTGTGGATTGAAACAAAAACGGGTTTCATTTACGAGAAACTCACGACCGAATTCTCTTTTCGGGTGCATAGAAACATTGATAGGTACCACATGGCAGTGGCTACACGATAAAGATTTCCCAATTCAATATTAATATTATGTTAAACCTCTTTGATTCCGACAGGAGGCCGGTGAAGGGGTAAGGACTTCGGCATTGGGCGTTGCTGGGACTACGCGGTGGCTTGGAAAGCGGGGATCAGCGAGTGCCAGTCAGTGGCCATATAATTAGGATCATTCTTATATTCCGAGAGATAAGTGTACTTTTTGCAACCATCAGCAGCAAGGCTGATTCAGTGTTTATGGGGTGTAGAGCTTCTCTGTGATGGGGATGGACCAGGTCTGCCTGCATAACTCCAGTCGGTTTAGGAGTTTGTAAAAAATTAACGATCAGTTGCAAGGCTGATCGTACGTTATTGTTGTAGTATGCACTGTAGCTATGCGAACAGTACAAAAACTGGCATGGTTCATCAGTCGGTTTAGGAGATACAGCCGTTCAAAGGTCGGAACTTTGACTGGCTGTATCTCCTAAACCGACAGACAGAACTTGATAGTTTTTGTATTGTTCACATAGCTACAGTGCATACTGAACAATATCATACGATAAATTTTTTACAGACCTTTAATCATCAGTAACTCCTAAACCGACTGGTGTTATGCAGGCAGACCTTGATCATCCCCATCACAGAGATGATCTACACCCCATAAACACAGAATCAGCCTTGCTGCTGATGGTTGCAAAAAGTACACTTATCTCTTAATTTCTTCATTGAACAGTTCCATTGTGAAATTGGTGAGAATAATTGTTTTCTCAATAAATTCCTTTCCATTCGGCTTACAGTGGTCCCAGTGAATCAAAAATTTCTCAGTTGTTCTTTTAAATGGTAATTTAGGATATAATTTTTTCTTACCTATCCAAGAAGTGTCATGATCGGTCAGGGTAACGGGTCCTCCATCGCTCTTCAGCTGCGCAAAGAGGACGGCAGGGAAGCCGTGTGCGCAGCCATGTCCTACTATGTTCAGTGCTGCGCCGCTCACCACGAACGCCTGTGAAGGATTCGAGTTTTAGCTGATGGTGGAGTATGGAGCACACCTTTTCACGCGTGACCCGCGTGAGAGGTGGCCGCCTTGTGGCCTCTGACGTGGTGTTTATGTAATGAGTACTACCACCAGAGATAGTAGCCGGGACCAACGGCTTAACGTACAGGGTTAAATCACCGGGGGACACCTAGTGATATGTCACTTTGTGGGTTTTTCCCACAGGACATTATAAGATGGGTTAGAAGTGCAAAGTAGGTGTGGAACGTGTCTCCACAGGTTATGCAATGATTTGAATAACACCATAAGGCGCGCGGCGTGTTGCGAGCGATAGGCATGACTAATTGTAGCAGCGTGAGCGAGAAGACAAGTTTCAACAGTCGTCTCCGAAGCAAAAGCGCTACTTTGCATTTCTAACCCCTCTTATAATGTTCTGTGGGTTTTCCCCAGTTTGTTAGGACATTGCAGGCTGAATCACCAGAAGTGCGATTTTTGAAAATCATACGAGCGACTTGGCAGTAGAAAGATGCATAATCTCCATAGTAATTTTGACATTTTCTACTGCCAAGTCGCTAGTATGATTTTCAAAAATCGCACTTCTGATTGTCTAAAAAGAAAGACGATTCCGTGCTTCGGGTGGCACGTTAAGCCGTTGGTCCCGGCTACTATCTCTGGTGTTAGTAGTCGCTGCATAAAAACCACGTCAGGGGCCGTAAGGTGGTCTGAAAATACTGACACCAGGGCTCTGCCCACACGATGAGAAGAATGATTAAATCAAAGTAATTTCTTATCTCGTTAGAAGCTGTTATAGGTGATTTCTCGCATGTAGTTTCGCGAAATCTTGGCCTGATTAAAATACCTAACCTAATTTGAATTCACCAAAAATCTTTTAAGGTGTGTTCAGAATTCAGATCATGAAACTGAACAACATTCCCTAAAAGGAATGATCCTTGCAGAAAGTCTTTTCGAAAGCTGTTCAGCTGTTGTTATTGGTGAATACCAAATGACCCATGATTTCCCAAATCTAAAAATAAAACCGGTCAAGTGCGAGTCGGGCTACTCGCGCACCGAGGGTTCCGTACCACACCACAACCGAACACAACATTATTAAATGAAAAAAAACTTTTTTTGTCCGGGACCTTTAGCGCGAGACCGACTCACACTTGGCCGGTTTTTAGTATTTGTTGTTATTCTGTAGAGTTTGCTCTATAATCACACTAAGTTTGACGCTTGTATGTAATTACCGTTTTTCCTAGAGCGTGAAGAAAAAACGTTGATAAAAACTAGTTTCTTGTTGAAAACCCCCCTTAATTTTTAACTTTCTGCCACTTTTATTATTTGTTAACAAATCCGCCGCAATAACGCTCTGAGAAAATTTCAACTATCTAGCTATTACGGTTCAAAAGTTACAGCCCTAAATAGGTAGGACAGACGGACGGACGGACGGACAGACGGACAGACGGACAGACGGACAGACGGACAGACGGACGGACGGACGGACGGACGGACGGACGGACAACGTAGGCTTAGTAATAGGGTCCCGTTTTCACCCTTTGGGTACGGAACCCTAAAAACGAAAGAAATCTTTGGGCTGCTCATACAAAATCTATCAACTGATCGGCCCATATTTTACATATTGCGGTGTTCACCATTCAAGATTTATTGATGAATTAAAAGTACCTACCTAGTGTGCGTGTTTGTAACTGGTGATGATGAGTGAAGTAATTATATGTGTATAACTTAAGTTATTTACCTGTTTTATGAACGGCTTCATGATGTCGAGAACTTCACCAAGTGCAGTCAAACAAATCTGAAACAAGATAAAATTTTCGGTAAAGAATTGCTCTACTGCCAAGTGCCTTTTCATGAGAGGTGTATATCTTTTGCCTAATACCTACTCATGATACTGTACAACTATAGGAAATAAACACAAAAAATTCAGACTTGCTTGCCAATGTTGCCATTTTACTTTGAGATCAAAGTAAAATGGCAAGTCAGGGTGAAATTGATATCATTGGCATCCTTTTAAACTAAGAGTCTACCCATCAAACTGAACAACTTTTACTATGCGAGCAAACCGATCGGAGCAAAAAAAAATCTGCTGGTGCATACATTTGAGTCGAGTAGGATTGCAGTTTAGTATGGGACAGTAGATTTTTTAGTTGCTCCTATCGATTTGCTCCCATAGTAAAAGTTGTTCAGATGGGTAGACTCTTAGTTTAAAAGGATGCCAATGATATCAATTTCACCCTGTATATGCTTTACATTTGTACCATTAGAGGAACTGACAGCTGAGAGAGCGAGATGTACCTAGCGGCGCCACTGTATAATAGAAAGAGATACGTGACGCGAGGCAATAGAACCGTTTTTGGGAACTTATCGGCACAATCGACTGGGTAAATATTCGTCAGATGCAATTAGCTGATCAAACGTTTGTAGGAGTAGGGGTAAACCGGGATGCTTGAACAGGTGGGATGGATGAGCCACCTCAATTTTTCGATTGAAAATTTCGTACTATCGATTCGGTTCATGGGTCATTGCATGCCCGCGAACCACATCTACCACCACAAGCGCCATCTAGGTTGCCGGCAGAGTAGTTTGACTTCGAGCTGAGTTTATGTGTTTTTGATAGTAAAAAGTGAAAAAAATGTATTTGGTTTATTTGTTCGTTTCTGCGTTATATTAAAAGATACGTATTTTATTGAACTATTGTTATATTGTCAAACTAGTGTAGTTTGTTAAATGCAAAGCGTATTTAACCTGTGATTAAGAGTTTTTCGGAAATCTAAACAAAGGTTGGAACGGGTCGATAGGGGATAGTTGAGCCACCCGCAGAGGGATGGATGACCATAGTCAATAATAATATTTTTCCTCGATTTTATTTATCTTGCAGCTTCAAATGCCGTTCAAATCCAAAACTAAGTAGAATAAAGGCTTCAGCCCCAAGAAAGGAAATAAAAAGGAAGAAATTTGTAGATTCGCACTTCCGAAGCTACTAAGGCCATATACCAGCTTTTTGTTTTTTTGCCATGTTTTAGTTTAAAAATTTGTTTCTCTTATTAAAGTTATCTTAATGTGCTCATTTTACTAAAGAATAGTGTTCATAATGCTAAATTAGACATTAACATGTTTTCTTTTTTAGTAATTTTCTTCATACTAAACCCAATAAATATTATACTTACAAAGATCTTAGTACATACCATTTGTAGCCAAATAACGGTGTTATCTAATGCCACTAAAGTGACATCACTGCATCTTTGCAATAAAAAGTGGTGCGAGTTTAAGCAAAAGGTGGTTCAACCATCCCGCACTCCCCCTACATATAGGGTCCTTCTTAATATGCTGACACTTTTTTAAGGGGATGATCAGACCGTCAAACTGAACAACTTCCTCTATGGGACCAACATCGAAATCGCGAAAAAAAATTATCACTTCCATACAAAACTGCAAACCTACTCGGAGCCAAACGTATATAAATATAAATATCTTGGACAATGTAATGTAAATGTAAACAACGTATGGGACAACTGTTTTTTTTTCGCGATTTCGATGTTGATTCCATAGAGAAAGTTGTTCAGATTCATAGTCTGGTCATCGCCTTAAAAAAGTGTCAGCATATTAAGAAGGACCCTGTATAATAGTCTGTGTTTGTAGGTATGTTGCGAATTCAAAATTCAAAAATTCAATTTTTTTTATTCATAATAATATCACATAGATAGATAGGTAGCGTTTTGACGTTATTTTTTGACTACCACCGCGTCAGAAGGTGTTCCGTTGAGAGAAGATGCGGCCAGAAACTCTACAACACACATCTTTTAAACAAAACAAAATGTACAAAGTACAATTAAAATACAATATTGCATTATTTACATAGTTAGTGTAAAATTGTCAAGACCAGACATTTTGGTCATTCAAATAATCATCAAGTTTATAGTAACCTTTTTTACACAGGACTTGTTTAACATGGGACTTAAACTTTTTGTCTGTTAAACTAAATTTTACTTAGGTTCCTTGGGGATGAGGAAAGTTGTTCAGTATCATGAGTACAATCACCCTTTATAGTTATTCAACACGTTACACTTACACCCTGTATAACAATATACAACGTGTTAATGAATTAACGTAAAACAAGAAAATAGTTTGTTTAGAATCGAGAGCAGAGTCGAATTATCATGGTTTCAACATAGATAATTTTTTTCAAAATATTAAATAATTTGTTTGCATAATTTTAAATTTTCTGAACCCGATGTCAACCCACCGCACTGGCACACTCACCCTACTTACTATCAAAACAAGATTATAAAAATGTATCCATGGGTACCTTAGCGCTTTCTTTCAGTGCTGAAATGATAACAAATCATTTTTGCCTCAAAACTTAAAATGCGAATAACTTTAAATTTTAAACGTGACGTGGCGTGGCGTTTTTTTTACGTGGATATTCTGAGGTTTCAGAATATCTCTGACTACCCCCTCGGGGAACATAGTCGTGAGCATATGCTATGCTTTAAATTTTAAGTATCAAAATAATTAAATTATTATTTCAATGTAATTATTTTGTTATAAATCGGTTGGGGTGTATGAGGTTTTGCGATAATTCATTAACACATTGTATAAACGCACGACCATAATCCTTATCGGGACGGGCAGAATCTTTAACTAGGAATTTTTGTAGCATGTCTTACTTAGCACCTTTAGCATATTGAAGGATTTAGGATGAAATAATGTGTTCAAATGTGGTGATAGGTATCTTACGCCTAAAAAAATTGCATAGGGATACCCCTTATCCCCTTGCAATAAGGACGTCTATAGAACAATGCAAGGAGACTGTTGTAATGAATACAGACAATGTTGTGCAACCCTGCGCCTGCGCACGCGATCTGATATCCTTATTCTAAGCAGGTATTATGTGTTGTAAAATGGATTATTTGTAGGTTCTATTAGCAACAACGCCCATATTGAATCATCATCGCCACTTTTAGCCTGTCGGTGCCCATTTAATCCTTAGAAGACAGACGGTTGAGTAGCACGATTGATCTCACTTCTCATCTCATGGGAAGTGTAGATTTATGGACATATTAGTCTTTATAAGTTTATAGGGAGGCCATGGTTGAGCGGACAAACTTGACTTTAAGTGTTGTCTCCCAGTGGGGTGACAATAATTTAGTCAACTTCAACGCCACCAAAACACAGGCTTGTCTGTTCACCGCAAAAAGGAGTCCGTTTAATCTGACTCCTACTTTCCGGGGTACATCTGTCCCTGTTTCCGACAGTCTTGGGCTTCTGGGTATAAGCTTGACCACAAAACTCAACTTCGGCGCTGACATCGAGTCTAAGGCTCAAACTGCGGCCAAAAAGCTGGGCATCTTAAACAAGATGAAGCGGTACTTCACTCCTGGACAGCTCTTAGTATTGTATAAAGCTCAGGTCCGATCATGTATGGAGTACTGCTGCCACCTGTGGGATGGCTCAGCCAAGTATCAACTTGCCGCACTCGACTCGGTTGAACGCAGAGCCAGGAGGCTCATTGGCGATAGTAAGCTGGTGGAGGCCAAGCTTCATAGCCTAGCCCACCGCCGCAGAGTGGCCTGCTTGTCGGTCTTCTACAGATTGTACTTCGGTGAGTGTGCCCTAGAGCTGCATGAGCTCATCCCACCTTCCCCTTTCTACTATCGGACTTCCAGACGCACCGCGGGATATCACCCCTTCTTGGTTGACATCCCACATATCCGCACCAAGCGCCTTTCTGAATCTTTTATAATGCGCACAGCCAAGGAGTGGAATGCCTTACCTGCGTCAGTATTTCCGAGTACTTACAACCCGAATTCCTTTAAAGTACGAGTGAATAGGCATCTTCTGGGTAAGCTCGCTACATCTACGACCCCATCTTCGTCCTGAGGACTGGATTGAGGTCAAGAGCAAACCCATAGTTAATAAAAAAAAAAAAAAAAAAAAAAAATAGGTATCTATGGTACCTAATGGCAACGTGATATACCTACCCGTGATAAGATAAGGCATATATCACACCTTTTATCTCGTTCCTCGCGCAAATAGAAAGAGTGCAAGGCGCGATTAGCGCTGTATCACGCTGCCATACTAGCCCAGCGTCTTCGGTGGTAGTTAGCTATATTTAGGTTCCTAAAATATTAATACTATGCTCCGTAGGTCATTAAATAATACAATATCTTTCTTAATATGCTAACGATTTTTAAAGGGATGTTCAGACCATCAAACTTAACAATTTCTCTATGGTACTAACATCGAAATCGATCGATATTTACGGTAGTAAAATTACTAATTAGGTATACAGGTTGTTGTTTGTGTAAACAGTTGCATTACTTTAAGATTGTACCAACAACTTTCCATAAGAAACCTACCTAAAGGAAATTCGCAAAAAAGAACTTCGACTTTTCATGTAAACATTTTGATTAGCTTATTGCATTTAGTAGGCATGGGAAGTCCAGTAATTTCTTTGCGAATTTCCGATAGGTTTACTTAGAGAAAGTTGTTCAGTATCATGGGTACAGTCACACCTTTAAATTAATGCAACTGTTTACCCTAACACCCTGTAGTTAATCTATGGTTTAAAGGTTTGTACATCCTCTAAAATTTTGAGGATTTAGAGTCTAAATAAACATCTACCCTATAAACATACATGAAATCACGACCGTACGCCTTTGGGGTGGTCAGAAACATTGCTACGTATTGACACGGAATATACAGGGTGTACAATAAAATGGGACAGCTACTTAAAGGGGTGCTTCAGACCATCAAACTGAACAACTTTCTCTATGGGACCAATATCGAAATCGCGAAAAAAAAATCCGCTCTCCCATACAAAACTGCAAACATAACTCGACTGAAATGTATGGGACAGCAGATTTCTTTTTCGCGATTTCGATATTGGTCCCATCCATACAGAAAGTTGTTCAGTTTGATGGTCTGAAGCACCCCTTTAAGTAGCTGTCCCATTTTATTGTACAGCCTGTATAAGAGTATACAATACAATATTGATGAATACTACTCTACCTACAACAGCGTTTGCTGATGATGAAGAAATTAGGATCATTTGAGTAATGTCGTGCTGACTGGTGAAATACTCTAAGTAGGTAAGGTACCTATTATTATTATTATCTGTGGTTTTGGGCCTTGACAGGCTTGCTAAGCCTGTGCCACGTAGACCATCGCTGGTCCTTTGTGATCGCCCTTTTTATAGTTCCTTACCAATCCCCACTGCGGCCAGAAATCGCAGTAGATTCTTGATCGGGATAGTTTGTATCTCATCTGGTGTCAGCACCTGCCTACCCAGATGAGTGCTGCGTTTGTACATCAGGGGACCACAATCACATAGGAGGTGCAGAGGAGTTTCCATCTCCTCCTTGCAAAATCTGCAGCCGGTCGTGTCACTTAAATTCAGTGTGTGCATGTGCTTATTTAATTTGCAGTGGCCTGTGAGTGACCTTGCTATTGTACAAATTTGGTCCTTGCTGAGGGCAAGGAGACCGTTCGCAAGTTTGCGATTGTAGCCTTTGATAAGTGCTTTTGAGTGGCCCATGCCTGGGTAAGGTACCTAAGTATGTTTCGTAAAGATTTAAGCAACTTTTTGAAAAGATCTCTCCGTCTACACGCACATGTGATAAGTGGTATACTTAGCCTACTACTAAGACACTACAAAGACACTAGGTAGGTATATTATTATCATGTAACTAGTAAAATTTAACACTGACCCAAATGACGAGTGTTGTAGGTTGCCGGTTCGCATGACGATTGCCTGCTCCCCGGCCTACCTATAACTAAACTTCTATCAAGTTTTGTATGTTTTAAAAAACAACACCAAATATTTATAACATCAAGCACTTATGCTATTTAAACTAGACATTGGCAAAAACTAAGATGTAGCCACAATTTTATGATTAAAATAGAATAGTAATAAAGTCGTGAGCATAGTCATATGTATGAATTTTTTATGAGTTATTATCACTGCCTCTATGGTCTAACAGTTAAGAGAATTGGGCTCTTGACACGGAGGTCGTGGGTTCGATTTCCAAGGGGGTACTAGTGATATGTCACTTTGGGCGTGTTCCCCAGTTGCTTAGGACATTGCAGGCTGAATCACCTGATTATCTGAAAAGTAAGAAGATTCTTCGGATGGCACGTTAAGCCGTTGGTCCCGGCTGCTATCTCTGGTGGTAGTAGTCGTTACATAAAAACCACGTCGGAGGCCGTAAGGCGGTCTGAAAAAACTCTGACACCAGGCAGGGCTCTGCCCACACGATAAGAAGATCAGATATCAAATTGGAGCTGCATAAATTTAAATAAAATACCTACGGTAAAACTAGCATTAGGTACTAGTATTTATTCTGTGCATTAGGTAAGAGGTAAATATAGGAAGGTATCTATCTACGTTGCAATCGAATAATACCTAAGTCGTGTCCAAAATTTAGTTCCTGGTCTAAAAAACTAACTGATATTAAAAGATCATATAAGTAATTCAATGATTAACAAGTTGTTTTAAATGTCAATACACTACAGACGAATACAAACCGGAGTACTAGCTTTAGTACCTTCGTGCAAAAAGCACTATTTTGTCTTATTTTTAATTTTATTTTTTACTTGGGAAGTTATCTAGGCTTATGGGCTGGAATATAGAGCAAGCCCTAGCTTCAGTAAAATGTTAAGGTATTTTACGATGTTATCTTTTAGTAACGTAATTATTAATTGTATATTATTATGATAGTTTATTTATCCTATTCACAGCAGAACAAAATGGCGGTCGGTAATTGGTGGGGGTCCAATCATGGTGGTGGGTGCAAGAGGGTGTACAGTAGGTACACTTGCACGCCTCCCTGACTTGGAAAAAACACACAATTACATAGGTAATATAAACATATCAAATAATAAATACAGGGTGTAACAAAAAAACCTAGTAATACTTAAGGGCGTGCTTCAGACCATCAAACTGAACAACTTTCACTATGGAGCCAACATCGAAATCGAGAAAATAAAAACAGCTCTTTCAAACAAAACTGCAGTACCATCTCGACTCAAATGCATGGGACGGCAGATTTTTTTATTTTTTTCTCTACGTTGGCTCCACAGTGAACGTTGTTCAGATTGATGGTGCCATAAAGAAATACCTAACTTACATTTTTTTAAGAGAGAGTAGGTGCATATCGGCATAAAATATCCGCTCGACTTGAACTTAAGGTACCATAGGTACTTTAATGCCCAATTATATACGTCATTATCTCAGCCGATGGACATCATCTCACTGCTGGAGATAGGCCTCCCCCAGCCACAAAGACCGGTCCTGCGCTGCCCTCATGCAACGTGTTCCCGCTGCTTTCACCCATCTGGTTCCCACCGCCATCACCAAAGTCATCGGTCCACCTTGTGGGGATTACCCACTTATATACGTATAATGAGGGCTATGTTCGGAATTTCCCTACGAGATCGAAACAGAAATGAAGAGATCCGCAGAAGAACCAGAGTAGCTGACATAGCTAGACACAACTGAAGTGGCAGTGGGCGGGGCACATTGCTCGCAGAACCGATGGTCGATGGGGCCGAGAAGTTCCCGAGTGGCGACCGCGTTCCGGAAAGCGCAGCGTGGGTCCACAAGGTGGGCCGACGACTCTGTCAGTGCTATGACCTGGTGATGGCGGCAGGAACCCATGGGATGAGGACAGCGCAGGACCGGTCGTTATGGGGATCCTTTGGGGGATGCCTATGTACAAGCAGTGGACGTCCATCGGCTGAGATGATGATGATGGTGACTAGTTATAATGTAAGTATGACTTACGACTAGATCAAGCAAGAAGCACCTCCCTAAAAAATTCTGCTAGCGGCCATGGATTGAATGGGTCCAATACTGGATGTACTGTATACTTACTGGATGGGGGTACACAGACTGAAAATGACGATTCTTTTCAAAAGTATGTACATTGCAGGTAAGTAGGTACTATATTGGACGTAAATTGCACGTAGGTGTATAAAATTCACAATAAATTATTTTTAATTGAATTTAAAGAAATTTGTTTGAGATAAAAATACCAGTTTGAAATAAGACAAGTTTTTAATTATTTGCTTTGAAAAGGTAAACAATGATGACTTATTTACCTACCTCATGTGGAATCTTACCTTGTGGTTTTGTATGGTTTGTCCAGAACGAGTTTTTCATGTTAAGGTGTACCTACGTAAGTACCTAATCGAATTTAATTATTTCGATAAGTACACAATGGCCTCGATTCGGAGTGTACCACGACTAAACTAAACTAAATGTATTCCTGTCACTTTCTAAAATAAGATTAAGAAAAGAGACAGAAAACCAACAGCTGACTTTAGTGCTGTCAAAGTGACGTTAAATGCGCAAAATAAGTCGCCATCATAATGTACGCCATCTTATTTAAGTCGTTTTTGGGCGTTTAACGTCACTTTGACAGCACTAAAGTCAGCTGTTGGTTTTCTGTCTCTTTTCTTAATCTTATTTTAGAAAGTGACAGGAATACATTTAGTTTAGTTTAGTCGTTTAAGGGTGGTTGGGGATCTACCTCCTAGTGGTCCACCCTGGGCAACGCCGCCACAGACTACAACAAGTTCGTGGTGTCGGCTGAACGATCCCCCACAGCGGTGGTAGGCTCCGCAAGGAGCCGCCTGGCTCGCGACCACCCTCCTGCCGGAGTCCGGCGCCAAGCAGCTTGCTGCGTTCCGTCGGTGTGCAGGAGTCCCAGCGCCATTGGGGAATGGGAAAAGGTCAGTTGCGCTACTCAGAACCGGTCTTGACCTCTGAGCAACACTGTACCGGGAAACTCATTTTGGAGGGTAGCGGGATCCGAAGCACGGTGACAGTCGTTGGCCGACCGCAGTTAGTAGGGGGCCCAAGTAGTGCGCTAGCCACGTGTGAAAGGCTGCCCCACACAACTTGCGAAAAATCCCGCAATGCTCCACCGTGCCAGTTGGCGACTGGAAGGGAGGACCCGGTGGCCATTGCGGGGGGGTTCGGGCGTCCCCGCAGTCTCCAAATGAGTTTCCCACCAGTCAGTCGAGCTCATGAGGTCTTCTAGGGTACCTAAGTGGCATCTCGACTTTTTTTCCACCTCTCCACCACTCGACAAACTATGAAAAACAAAGTCACAAAAAAGAAAATGGTTAGACAACGGCTGCACTTCCTCCCACTCAAAGTGCACCTCAGTAACATACGAGGTCTGCACTCAAATCTCGATCCGGTCCACCACCACCTCGAGACCGAGAAGCCACACCTATTCTTTTTAACGGAGACGCAGATAGCAACCCCGTCTGATACGGCGTACCTCAACTACCCAGGATACTCGTTGGAACATAAGTTCAAGAGGCGAGCTGGGGTCTGTGTGTATGTTCGCGACGACATTTGCTGTCGGCGTCTCCGTTGCTTTGAGGTTTCCGGGTTCTCCGTATTATGGCTTTTTGTAGACACCGGAATGGAGAAATCTCTCTACGTCGGTGTCTATCGATCGCACGACGGTGACCAGGAGACAACCAGGCTCATGGAGTATCTCACTGAGACGGCAGAGACAGCCCAACGAAGGTATCCAACGGCGGAGCTTGTTTTTCTGGGGGACTTCAATGCCCACCATAGCGAGTGGCTGTTCCCGTTCCAGTTAACTGACCATGCTGGGAGAGAGGCGCGCAAGTTTGCATTATCGCTAGATCTCACCCAGCTGGTGAATCAAGCAACGCGGGTACCGGATGTTGATGGTCATACGCCCAATTGTTTGGACCTTCTGCTGACTTCAGATCCAGACAGGCACTCAGTATCGGTCTCTGCCCCGCTGGGAACGTCCGATCACTGTCTGGTGAAATCCGTGTCGATCTGCTCTCCTCCCGATGACAGCCCTAAGGGCACGAGGCGAGTCTGGCGATACGGGTCGGCAGATTGGGATGAGATGCGGCATTTCTTTGCGTCTTACCCGTGGCGGCAAGTGTGTTTTTCTTCGAGTGACCCTGCTAGTTCGGCTGATGCGGTTGCGGACGTGATACGACAGGGAATGGAATATTATATTCCTTTCTCCGACATCTCACTCGGTCACAAAGCCCAACCTTGGTACAATGCGGATTGTGCTCGCGCTGAGGCTAAAAAAGAAGCCGCCTACCAAGCATGGGTCCAGGCTCGCGACCGCAAAGTTAGAGCTCGTAGGGTTCGCGCGAAGAAGAGGGCCTTTAATTCTGCCGCCAAGTCCTGCAAACGGGTGATCCGGAGGGCTCGATTCGACCATGTCAGCCGCATTGGAGCCAAACTGGCATCCTACCCTTCTGGTAGTAAACAGTTCTGGTCCCTTTCAAAATCGGTCGAATCCAACTTCTGCCGTCCCACTTTGCCTCCCATGCAGAAGCCTGATGGGTCGCTGGCTCACTCCGCAACTGAGAAAGCTAATTTATTTGCTTCTCTGTTTGCGAGCAATTCACGTCTGGACGCTGGTGCCAAACAGCCGCCAACCATCCCTCGTTGTGATTCTTCGATGCCGGAGGTCACAATACATTCAAAAGAGGTCCGCAGAGCATTGCGTAGTCTGGATGTGAATAAGGCCAGTGGTCCTGATGGTATACCTGCAAGAGTGTTGAGATATTGTGCGCCTGAGTTGTCTCCTGTTCTAACACGCCTGTATCGCCTCTCTCTCAGAACAAGAACGGTGCCTAAATCCTGGAAGCTTGCGAATGTGCAACCGGTACCCAAGAAGGGCAGTCGTGCCGACCCCTGCAACTACCGCCCTATCGCCATTACTTCCATTCTCTGTAAAGTCATGGAAAGAGTACTTAACAGTAAGTTGCTGTCATACCTAGAAGACAATGATCTACTCAGTGATCGCCAATATGGCTTCCGCCGGGGGCGATCGACTGGGGATCTTCTTGTGTATGTGACGCACTGCTGGGGCGAGGCCATCGAGAAGCACGGTGAAGCACTGGCTGTATCACTTGACATCTCGAAGGCCTTTGACAGGGTATGGCACGCTAGTTTGCTGAGCAAGCTTCCCGCTTATGGCATCCCCGCTGATCTTTGCAGCTGGATATCTGATTTCTTGAGAGAACGGTCGATTAGAGTTGTCATTGACAGCTGCTCTTCTGACCTTATGGCAATTGATGCTGGAGTTCCTCAAGGGTCTGTTCTCTCCGCGACACTTTTCCTGCTGCACATCAATGACCTCCTTGTGTCAGGTATTGTTGGGTATGCAGATGACAGTACTGTCATGGAGAGATATGTATCTGGCGCAGGGGCCAGCGGGGATAAAATACGCTCGCAGAGGGAGGCCATGGTTGAGCGGACAAACTTGACTTTAAGTGTTGTCTCCCAGTGGGGTGACAATAATTTAGTCAACTTCAACGCCACCAAAACACAGGCTTGTCTGTTCACCGCAAAAAGGAGTCCGTTTAATCTGACTCCTACTTTCCGGGGTACATCTGTCCCTGTTTCCGACAGTCTTGGGCTTCTGGGTATAAGCTTGACCACAAAACTCAACTTCGGCGCTGACATCGAGTCTAAGGCTCAAACTGCGGCCAAAAAGCTGGGCATCTTAAACAAGGTGAAGCGGTACTTCACTCCTGGACAGCTCTTAGTATTGTATAAAGCTCAGGTCCGATCATGTATGGAGTACTGCTGCCACCTGTGGGATGGCTCAGCCAAGTATCAACTTGCCGCACTCGACTCGGTTGAACGCAGAGCCAGGAGGCTCATTGGCGATAGTAAGCTGGTGGAGGCCAAGCTTCATAGCCTAGCCCACCGCCGCAGAGTGGCCTGCTTGTCGGTCTTCTACAGATTGTACTTCGGTGAGTGTGCCCTAGAGCTGCATGAGCTCATCCCACCTTCCCCTTTCTACTATCGGACTTCCAGACGCACCGCGGGATATCACCCCTTCTTGGTTGACATCCCACATATCCGCACCAAGCGCCTTTCTGAATCTTTTATAATGCGCACAGCCAAGGAGTGGAATGCCTTACCTGCGTCAGTATTTCCGAGTACTTACAACCCGAATTCCTTTAAAGTACGAGTGAATAGGCATCTTCTGGGTAAGCTCGCTACATCTACGACCCCATCTTCGTCCTGAGGACTGGATTGAGGTCAAGAGCAAACCCATAGTTAATAAAAAAAAAAAAAAAAAAAAAAAAAAAAGTCGTGGTACACTCCGAATCGAGGCCTTGACCAACCAAATTTTAGTTTTTACATACGTATAGGCCTTAGACTACTTATATCGGGACGCGTAACCACGTGTCATTCTACTAACAAACTTTCTGCCACTTTTTGCGGGGGGCGAGGTAACATGTCATCCGCAACTTTGGATTTTATTCCCTATGACTTTAGATTCTAATTTTAAATGTTCAAAATCATGAAAAGTAGTCTCGTGTAAAACCCAAACGTTCTAAGTTCAAAATTATTGTTACGCTATTATAGGCTGTCTCGTTTAGTGATAAGGTATAAAATTGGATGTAAATGCGCAAGATTAATTGATCTAATACCGTGGCAGAGGGGAAATGCTACCGCAAGGCCGGTCCGGATATAAGTAGTCTAAGGTATAGGCTTACGTTACGATTGTCTCAATAGTATACGGGGTGATTAGAAAATGCTAATTAAAACTTTGGAGCAAATTGCTAGGTTCCTACTATACAGGGTGAAATTGATATCATTAGCATCCTTTTAAACTAAGAGTCTACCCATCAAACTGAACAACTTTTACTATGGGAGCAAACCGATCGGAGCAAAAAAAAAGTTTGCTGTTCCATACTAAACTGCAACGCCTACTCGACTCAAATGTATGCAACAGCTAATTTTTTTTGTGCTCCGATCGGTTTGCTCCCATGGTAAAAGTTGTTCAATTTGATGGATAGACTAGACTCGTAGTTTAAAAGGATGCTAATGATACCTATCAATGTATATAGGTATTGAATCTTGTTACAACAGCATACTTCAGATGTTTATAGCAATCTTTCTGTATATTCCAAAAGGGTAGGGTAGGTCTTGAGTGTGACTCTTTAGTCGACTCATCCTTTTCAGAACTAATCCCGGTGTGAACGAGTTGACCCGGTTGATTTTATTCGATCGAATCCCAAGGGACTTAGGTAAGAGAAATTGGCAAAAAGATAAAAGCGTTGAAGTTGTCATATAGAAATTACACGCTCCCCTGTCGTACCTACTAAATGCTCTTAGCACGTACAGTTAAAAGCTTTTTTTCGTGAATTTTTTTGGCTTTGATTTCCCGGGGGGAATTTGCAGCCCCGGATCTACGATTTTTCCGAGCAGGGGCAAAAACTTGATTTTGGCGCCCCTCCCCTCTAATCCCTTAGAGGGGAGGGGCGCCAAAATCAAGTTTAGTAGTCATAATTTTTTCCCAGGGACGCCAGTTTCACGTTAGTTAGGTCGTTGCAATAATACTTACCTGAAACTTAGAGGGAGCGAGGTGACCCCGAGATTTTACAGCAATATGATAGCTCGTCGCAATAGTTAAACAGAAATTCTATTCTATTCTATTCTATAATCCAAAATATGGATCGAATTTTGCAATGGGTATGACTACATGACTACGAAGCTTTAATACAATAAAAAGCCAGGAGCCGATTTTTTTGCAATATTTTTAAGTCAGAGTAAATGAAATAGAGTAAATTATTTGTTAAATTCTTGATTTTCGCGCCCCTCTAACCTGCCGCCCGGGGCGTGGGCCCCGGTTTGACCCCCCCTAGATCCGGGGCTGGGAATTTGTATTTTCTCTTACACCTAAATATAAAACGCGTAAGTTTCAATCATTTTGAATTTTGGTTTCTACTGTCAAAACTTGGTCATTTTTACTGTAAAATCTTCACTGTACTGTAATTTATTTTACTAAAATTTTAGAGCCTGCTTGACTAAGCACATGTTACCTTTAAAATTACAATAAAGATATAAACCATTTAAAGTTACATAAAAAACTTTTCCGTGATTGTCTGACAGACAACGTAAAGCCTAAATAAAAGGGTTGTAGGGATGTACTAAAAATAACGTAACTTCTGAAAATCTGGGCAGTGAAATGGAGCACGTGCGTGGACGAAGTCACATGCAAAAGCTAGTATGATAAATACAATTAACATGACATTAATAATTAATGATCTCCACATTATTAATTGATAATTAACTACCTTAATTTATTAGTGCATGATAATTAAGTACTTTAGGTCTTACAGAAAAAAATAATTAAAATAAAAGAATAAAGAATATTTATGTTATGTTTCTGTTATAATTAAATGAAACAATACTTAAGGTACAGTCAGCAATACATTAATACGTTTGTATACAGTGTGTACCTACCTACCTCTATACATATGTAGACGTAGTACCTACTACGTGTAGAGTTTGTATACGGTTGAATTTGCTTAGTATACCTACGTGTAGAGTTTATTGTATACTATTGCATTGCTTTAAAGGGTGAATGAACTCACGATATAATATAAAAAATAATCAACAACAACAAAATTAGACTTGCGATACTAAATGCAATCTGATCGAACGTTTTGTATGAAGAGTTGAATAATTTGTTTCCACGTACCCTGACCCTTGTTCCTTGGGAAAAGTTGTTCAGTATCATGAATAAAATCACCTTTTAGTTACCCTTGCTACAACTGCAAGCTTAAAAACATAATTGGTGGTTGTCGCAAAGTTTCTGACCGCGCCGAATGAGATTGTAGTCGAACCTAACTGAGTAAAAAAATTTCGTCTTTCCACACAAAGTGGGCCCTTAGCATGGCGCAGTATATTGTTTTTTTTTTAATCCTATATATTTAGGATAATTAAAAAATATAAATAATAATGAATAATAATATTACTGTATTTTAAAATTAATATAAAATAAAAGAAATAAAAAACAACCTATTAATATTTTTATAACAGGTTATATTTTTAGCCATAATTATCAAATCATCTTCATGAGTCCTAGATATACATATACCCCTAAAAGTTTTTAATTTTTTTTCATTGTCACCCTGTATAAGCTAGATATTTTTTAATTGTTTTTTAAAAATAAAATAAACGTACCAAAAAATCTTCCTCAATCACAATTTTACACCTAATTATCTAAAAGTCCGATCACTTATTTCAAAAACACGCAAAAGTTTTCAGCTACCATTTTCCAGGACTTATCTAGCCTAGAGTTGAAGTTTAACTAAACCATAGTCGATGTGTGTTCGCGATTTTAAACTTTTTCTATCCGAACTTGACCTTGATAGTGTGATATAAAGTCTCATTTTACTTGGCAGTTCATTACAACCATTGTTTAAATTTACAACCCTTCACAATTTAAAAGCTAAACGAATGTTGCATAGTTTATAGCAATCTAGCAGCCTTGTAATTTGTACCTCTACCTACTTGATTCCACCGTACTTATTGTAAAGATTAGTACTTTACTTAGTTAACGGCGTGCTTTGGTGTCTGCCTATTCCACTGATTTTCCGTTAAAACCTAAGATTTACATACCTACCTACACGGTCGTATCAGCCAGCTTCAAGCTGCGAGTTTGTATCATTAATACCTACTAATAGGTACCTATACCGGGTTCAACTATTGATTAGACCAACAAACTAAACAAGCTTCTGTGTAGAACCAATATTGCAATTATATATATATTTTTTATAAAATATGGGTTTGCTCTTGACCTCGATCCAGTCCTCAGGACGAAGATGTAGCGAGCTTACCCAGAAGAAGCCTATTCACTCGTAAGTGCTGGGAAATACTGACGCAGGCAGGGCATTCCACTCCTTGGCTGTGCGTATCATAAAAGATTCAGAAAGGCGCTTAGTGCGGATATGTGGGATATCAACCAAGAAGGGGTGGTATCCCGCGGTGCGTCTGGAAGTTCGATAGTAAATAGGGGAAGGCGAGATGAGCTCATAATATGCAGCTCTTGGGCACACTCACCGAAGTACAATCTGTAGAAGACCGACAAGCAGGCCACTGCGGCGGTGGGCTAGGCTATGAAGCTTGGTCTCCACCAGCTTACTGTCGCTAATGAGCCTCCTGGCTCTGCGTTCAACCGAGTCGAGAGCGTCTAGTTGATACTTGGCTGAGCCATCCCACATGTGGCAGCAGTACTCCATACAAGATCGGACTTGGGCTTATACAACATTAAGAGCTGTCCAGGAGTGAAGTACCGCTTCACCTTGTTTAAGATGCCCATCAGCTTATTAGCCGCAGTTTGAGCCTTAGACTCGATGTCAGCGCCGAAGTTGAGTTTCGTAGTCAACCTCATGCTAAGAAGCTCAAGACTGTCGAAACAGGGACAGATGTACCTCGGAAAGTAGGAGTCAGATTAAAAGAACTCCTTTTGGCGGTGAACAGACACGCCTGTGTTTTGGTGGCGTTGAAGTTGACCAGATTATTGTCAAGACTTAAAGTCAAGTTTGCCCGCTCCACCATGGCATCTATCTCATATATCGATATATCGCGGAAAAAAAATCTGCAGTCCCTTGAACTAGGTGGTAGGAAAGGAACCTACTTAGACATGGTTCAAGTTAATGATTGATAAGACCATCAAAATAAACAACTTTCTGTGTAGGAAATCGCGAAAAAAATTCAGCTGTCCTTTACATTCGTGATTCGGGTCGAGTAGGATTGCAGTTTTGTATGGAACGGTAGAATTTTTTTTTTATATCGACGTTGGTCCCATCGATAAAGTTGCTCGGTTTGATCATCATCCCCTTAAAAAAAAAGGTTTTTTATGATAGATGAAGGACCCTATACCAGGTGAATTTTAATAATTTGAAATCATTAGCATCTAAACTGATAACGACTTTTACTATAGAATTATTACGGAATAGTTAGAAATTTTTTCGTGATTTCATATAAATAGTAAAAGTTGTTCAGTTTGATAGGTAAAGTCTTAGTTTAGAAGGATACTAAAGATTTTAAGCTCAACCTGTATAACCACAGAACATAATTAGAGGGGTTCGAAGTGCAAAGTAGGAGTGGAACGTGTCGCCACAGGTTATGCAATGATTTGCATAACACAATAAGGCGCGCGGCGTGGTGCTAGCGAGAAGAGGGCATCGTGAGTAGGGTACTAGCGTACTTTATAATAAAGTATTGTAAGTTATTTCAGGTAATTGTACTCTATACTTTATGAGGATGATAATGTACACGAAAATACTTTATTTCGCATGATTTGATTTCATTGAGATTTTGAAAAGCCTAGTCGTAAGTATTTTTTCGATAAACAAAATTTAACCAACTAACTTTATAATCAGATAATTATGTACATCTAAGGGTTTTGCTGAACTGTCAACTGCACAGAAATGGCAGCAAGTATTTAAGAGTGACGATAAGTTTTTAAACTTGTATAGTAAAGTTATTTCATTTTTATTGTTAATTCCCGCCATACGTCAGCATTCACAGAAAGAGTTTTTTCTGTGATGAATAGCAAATGGCGAGACGAAAGAAACAGAGCATCTCTGAATTTGATAAAAAATGAATTACTCACTTTTATTTACTTTAATTTAAATATAGACTGTACCTAAAGATGCTGTGCAATTGTTTAGTAGAGATACAAATTTGATACAAACTGCAAAAAGCAATAAAAAATAATATGTTTTAAAGTTAATAAAGAAAAATTAATTCTAGGTAGGTACTTTATTTTGATACTATGTACTTTTTTTTCTTACCTATAATAACCAATGTACTTTAAATGCACAAAAAAAAAGGTGGCAGCCCTGATCGTGAGTGGGAAGTCAAGTAGCGACAGCCGTATCCGAAGCAAAAGCGCTACTTTGCATTTCTAACCCCTCTTATATTATAATGTTCTGTGACTTCTGTGTGTATATTGTATAACTAACTGACTTATTTCCAAATAACAAAAAGGCATTAAAATAAGACGTGAACGAACGCCGTGGAACAAACCAATGAACTAGAACGTAGGAAACGCATATTTTCACGTTCTGCTCCGAACTGACTGATACGGGAAATGATTAGGTACAATTGATTTTTGTATCTAAAGATCTATCAGTTCGAATTGTCAGGAAGTTTATAGTTTTTTAGGTAAGTACTTGGTTTTTTTCTATTAGTTTGCGTAAGCGAGTTGATGAACCGCGGGCGCGGGTAGAGTTTCAGGGTCAGTATACAGAGTGTACAATAAAATGGGACAGCTACTTAAAGGGGTGCTTCAGACCATCAAACGGAACAACTTTCTCTATGGGACCAATATCGAAATCGCGAAAAAAAAATCTGCTGTCCCATACATTTCAGTCGAGTTATGTTTGCAGTTTTGTATGGGAGAGCGGATTTTTTTTTCGCGATTTCGATATTGGTCCCATAGAGAAAGTTGTTCAGTTTGATGGTCTGAAGCACCCCTTTGAGTAGCTGTCCCATTTTATTGTACACGTTGTATTGCCTACTTTGGTGTTTCTTAACTAACTGGTACATTACGATCAGGAAAATAATTTCCCTCGTCAGTCTTCGTTTGTTGCGCAGAGCCGACCCGAATCCCTATTAAAACCAGGCCCTGTACCCGGGCTTTCGAGTTTCGATATGTCGCGACCGTTTCAGTCCGAACTTCATTGTAATAGAGTTGACATTGGAACAAAAACGTTCACTTAATTGCGAAGTTCGAATGTCCGGGTAGGCCCTATGGCCCTGTACCCGGACTTTCGATTTTCGATATATCGCGACCGTTTCACTCCGAACTTCATTGTAATAGAGTTGACATTGGAACAAAAACGTTCACTCAATTGCGAAATTCAAATGTCCGGGTAAGCCCTCTGGCCCTGTACCCGGACTTTCGATTTTGGATATATCGACCGCGACCGCTTCAGTCCGAACTTCATTGCAATAGAGTTGACATTAAAACAAAAACGTTCAAGCAATTGCGAAGTTCGAATGTCCGGGTAGGCCCTCGTGGCCCTGGCCCTGTACCCGGACTTTCGATTTTCAATATTATCTCGATTCTCGACCGTTTCGGTCCGAGCTTCATTATACGAGGGGCACACTGAAAGTTTCTAGACAATAAAAAGTGTATAGAAGTAGGAGGTTGGGAATACTTTTAATATTTCTAGAAGTGGCCTCCATTCCATTTTATGTATCGTCCCGTTCAATGGAACCTCTGTGAGAAGCAGTGGACCCCCTCTGCTTTACTATGAAATTATTGAAATCGGTTAAATTATGGGGTATTCATCTAGTACAAAGCTTCCCTACGCCTTAATATTCGTGTAGGTTCTTTTGCACTTGACTCATATCAATGCTGAAGCTTGCCTGAATCTGCTGGTAGGTCACTCTCTTATCAGCCTCTCTCATGAGCTGCACAGCATTGGCGTTTTGTTCAGTTGTCGCCGTTGAACGACATCTCCCAGGTAGATCATCACTGAGATTACTCCGATCATGCCTAAACTCATTTAACCAGTTGTAAACAAGTGTCAAGGGACAGGGCTTCATTATGAAATACCAATCGAAGTTTATCATTTACTTTGTTATGGACTAGGACCACGACGAAAATCGTAATAAATTGGGGAGAAAACATTTTTCCCTGCTAAATTCGTTTTGCCTCGCGACACGCACTTTTCGAATTGCCGCCAAATCGTTAAAACAAATGACAAACGAATAAAATCTTCGGCTATAGGTTGATAAAGAGTTTCTTATTCGTAATTAAAATAAATTTTTCATTGGCATTGTCACTAACTGGTCCATTCTTGAAACTTTCAGTGTCGCCCTCGTAATAGAGTTGACATTGGAACGAAAATTTTCACGCAATTGCGAAATTCGAATGCCCGATTTCGGCATACATTGCCGGATTTGTTCTCTTTATTTTAAAGTGTAGCGATCAAAGAAAGTAATGTATGCCGAAATCGGCCCTATATGCAAAATAATGTAATGGTAATGGTCTCGGTAATGTAATCGCTGCTTTTGATTTCCTACGTAATGAATGACTTCGGGTTTTCGGGTTCGGTCGGCTACGGGCAGAGCCGTCATAAGCGGGGGTGCGTGGCACCCGGGCGCAGGGACCTAGGGGGCGCTAGCCGATCGCCTTATACACGTACCATGCGTAATTTGCTAGTTTTGAAAATTACTCAATAAAAACATTTATTCATTATACCCATATTGTTTACAAATATTATATTTTATATTTAGGCGCATTCGATGCGCCTAACTGACTCGGTGTCGGACGTTTGGCGGAGTAACAACTCTGTTTCGAACGTTATTCGGTCTAACGATCTCTATGGTCTAACTCCTGAGGATGCTCATTGGTGGAGCGAAACACGTATAGAGTAGAAATTATTTGGTGGGCAGTTTGTATTGCTTAACGTAATACAACTTTGTCTACTAGGTACTTAGAAGCGGAGGTCTTGATACAATCGTATCATCTACCTATTAGTCATGGATTTCCGCAAAGTAACACATGATTCAATTAATTATGATACAACAACAAACACCTGTCTCCTGGAAGATGGGTCGGGTGCTGGTGTGGGATGCCACCTGTGTGGACACTCTGGCGCCGTCCCATCTACGGGGAACGAGCAAAAGAGTTGGCTCGGCGGCAGAATCTGCCGAAAAGTTAAAAGAGGGTAAATGCAAGGGTATCGGCACCCAATACAAATTCATAGCATTCGGTGTCGAAATCCTTGGTCCGTGGGGTCCCGGCGCCCAGGCGCTTTTTAAAGATCTGGCAAAGCGCCTGTTAGACTGGACCGAGGATCCAAGGGCTGGCGCTTTCCTCGCTCATTGGATCAGTTTAGCCGTTCAGCGAGGAAATGCTGCCAGCATCTTGGCTACCCTCCCGCGCGGTCCAAACCTGCACCACATATAGGTTAGGTAGGTTTTAGGTTAAGTTAGTTTTATGTTCTCAATATTTTTATTTATTTTTAAGGTACTTATCCACTTTTATTTGTTCTATTAAAACTTTTGATCAAAAACAAACAACAATAATTAAATTGATGGTCTAACAAAGACGTGCGGCAAATTCAGAGAGCGTGGGGCGAAAAACGAAACCGAAAAATGAAATTAGTAGATTTTTTTGTTGGAATGGGGGGCGCACCCTGGCAGATTTTCGCATCCCGGCGCCCCGGCGCCTAAGACGGCCCTAGCTACGATCCTGTCAGGTCCTCTCGCTTCCTATACATTCATCGGGTTCGACGGGTACGCCGCAAAAAAATACTGCTGCCCAATACATTTGGGTAGAGCAGGTTTTATTTTTCCCTGTTTCGATGTTGGTTCTGTAGAGAACATTGTTCAGTTTAATGATCTGATCGTCCCTTTCAAAAAGTGTCAGCGTCGTGTCAGCATAATATTAAAAAGGACCCTATACAGAGTGTAAGTGAGAGCCTAGCAAATTATACTGAAACGGTGAACTCAGACCTTCAAACTATGGAGCCTACCTCAGGAAACGCGAAAAAAATCAGTGGCTGTAGGTACCATACAAAACTGTTATTCTAAAAATGCATTGTGCATACTCCATGAAGTCACATTTTTAGACTGTGTGAGAATGTGATTTTTGAAAACATCGTGGAACAAGTTGACGGTTACGGTTACCTAAGTAGGTAGGTAGATACTTATATTTTCATTGAGTTCTTGTATTTCAATTTTCATGTAGGCACTTATTAACTAAAAGGTTATACCTTGATTATATCATAAAGGAATATGTGTACAAATAATTATGGGGCATGTTTAAATACCATTTTCTCAAACATGCTTGGAAATGTGAGCATTATTTTGACAACCTTCTTCGAGATAAATCGAAATTGCTGTACTGGCCAAATACATGCGCGCAGCGGCCGGCAATGTTGTATGAAAATCCATATCTGTCGTGTTTAGCGGCCAAATAAATTACATACTAAACTCATATCTGTCGTGTAATTTAAAAATGGAACGAACTTTTACTCCGAAACATGGCGACCATTAGTTTTTGTGATCTGTGATGGCGACCAAGGAGGTAACTCATCAAAGGTTTTATTTAAATTTCGAACTAGCTTGCAAATAGAAAGCTGTTTATTGAAAAAAAAAAAATTGTTGTTCGTTGTTCGTCATTGATTTTGAAAAGAGTTTTAATTTCCGCGAATTATTTGAGAAAATTTATTGTTTTCATTTCCGTGCATTATTTGAGAAAAGTACTATACAAGCCTTGGCCACAACTAGGCATTGATGGACTTACGTATGTGTGCCTCGGCTTCGCCTCGGCCCACATTTACACGTTCGTCCATCAATGCCTCTGTTGCTGGCCGCTGCAGTAATGAACTATTAGAGACTTAAGTTGTGATAATGCTACGGCCCTGATGATAATTTATGTCAGAAGCGACTTGCCGGTTTGTTTTGATTTCGGGCAGATCAAGCCTCTATGATTTTTTTACATAATACATAAACTGGTAAATCCTTTTCGGGGTCGTCAGAAACATTGTTATTTCGAAATCAGCAGTAGAAAATATCAATATTACTATGGAGATTATGCATCATTCGATCATCATTTTGAACGTGTGACGTCCAAAAATCACATTCCAGTATTCAATCTACACTAATATTATAAAGAGGAAAGATTTGTACCTATTTTTGTATGTTTGTATGTTTGTAATGAATAGGCTCAAAAAGTACTGGGCCGATTTAAAAAATTCTTTCACCATTAGAAAGCTGCATTCACCCTGAGTAACATAGGCTATATATTTATTGCTAGAAAAGATTAGACGTTCACCCGTGCGAAGCCGGGACGGGCGCTAGTTTATAATAAAAAGTTTTGTTGCGTACCTATAACAGTATGTTGGAGTCTCATTTCCTAGGAAATGTATGGGTAAAGTTTTTTGCGATTTCTAACATTTCTAGTGCCTAATCTAACCTCGGTTGGTCTGATAGAGTTTTTTAATAAGAAACAGGATCGATTGGCATCAAATAAAGTTTTCGTGTAAATTGTAAATTTTCTTGCTGACTGTACATTTTTTTCAAAATCTATGAATGCAATATTTTTTCTTTGTGAAAAGCCGGCCAAGAGCATGACAGCAGAATTCTGCAGCCTTTTTGTTGGGGTCAACGTATCTTCTATTATTTTGTAGGTAACCTAGGTAAGTAGATACTATTACATATTAAGTACTATACTCTAACTACTATTTTTATTAAACTTAATGATAAGTAAACCCCATATTCTGTACAATGCTACTTTTGAAAATAAAAAAGAACCCAAAACCAGTTTCTCTTACGTAGGTTCCTACATAGTGTTCTACTTAATAATGTATTTTTTTCGCAAAGGAATTATTATTGCAACGGACATAATTGTGTTGGACCGCAAATAAAAATGCCTATTTTACACATTTTAAATATTATAAAACTACATCTGAATTCAATTATAAGAACTATTCATGCTTTTGCGTTTTTTATTTCTTATTCTGTATTGTGGTAGTAGGTATTGGTAATGGAATAAATGGATTCTCGGAAATAAGTATCATAAACAGTACCTTGGTCATTTTAAAGTACCTAAGTGTTTTCCTCCTTTTGTGGACAATTAAATTTCTAGTAGGTACTCTACCCTACGAAATAGAGCCAGATTTTCCATTAGTTACTAAAAGACTCGAGTGGGTCATGTAAGGTGACCATTCGTCCCGGTTTGACCGAGACTGTCCCGTTTTACGGTACTCACTTCCGGTGTCCCCGAGGAAAGCTTCGGGATGCAGAATTGCCCGTTTTGTGGGAAAGTCAAGGGTCAGCCGTTTTACAGTAAAATCTAGAGCTCGCTTTAGTTAGATCGCACTGCAAATGAGCAACGACTGAGTAAGTAACAATAGGCTTCTGTTAGTTTAGTTATTTGAGTAAGTATAGCAGTAGGTAACTATAAAGTAATATGTGAAAGATGGAATCCATCCATCCAAAGAAACTCCACCGGTTGTAGTCTGAATTGCTTTAAAGCTGAATTTAGACCTGCAATTGATCGCAGATTTTCCTAAGGCCAAATTGAGGCAAATCGCACAACCCGGTCTCAGCCAATAAAGAGCGCGTGCTCCTCCCCTCCAGCCTTGGCAATTTGGCCTTGATCGTAAGCCTGCGATAAAATTGCAGGTCTAAAGAGCACATAAATCTGATTTCAAACAAATCTTCTTCTGAGTTTTTTGACTTCTGCTTGACTCACGAATGCTCTCAAACGCTGAAGAAAAAATTCGAACACATGTGAGATGCGTAATTGTGCCCCAGTACCAGCGTTGCCAGACGTCCCGATTTTGGCGGGACGTCCCAATTTTTAGCCCAAAATTTGGAGCCAAAATTCGGGGCAAATGTCCCGCGCGGGACAGGCTTAGTCCCGCTTTTCGGGAATTACTCATCGAATTCAATCTAGAGCTATCCTGTGCAGAGGTCTTCAACTTTATTAAAGAAAAAATATGAAACTTTAAAAGAAGTTAAATCTTCAAAGAATTCATTAAAATACGTTTTCTATGGCTATCTATCATCAACATCATTGTAAACCTAGTTTGAAACTCAGATAAGAGCATAAGTAGTAAAAAACTACTGATTATGTACTTTTTTTAAATTATGTCCCGCTTTCGACGAAAGAGTCCCGCTTTTTTACTCAAAAAGTTTCTGAATCCCGCATTGCCCGAAAAAAAATCTGGCAACGCTGCCCGGTACCTACCTAGTGCATGTGGATTGGGGACAAAAGAAGCCGCTGCTAACGATTTCTAACATCAAAGCTCTCCAATACTTTACAAGAACCAGCTACTAACCACTGAAGGGTCCACAAAATGATTAACCCTTGAACTCTTGAGCCCATTGTTCATCTATTATCTTAAAGCCGCGTTGCGTGTTAATTAGTCCGACAGGTTCAAGAAAAACTGTGCCGATCTCATGGTTACGATCAACGAACTGCATTGACATTCACTGTATTCATGGCCGTAAGGAATAAATACACGTCAAGTTGTTTTACATCGGCTGAGATGGCCGAGGCGATACAATAAGACTAGATACTTTTGAAACAAAATGGCATCGGATCTGAAAGATCTAGATGTCGACCATCTTTTGAAGATGTTTCGCTATATAATACACAAGCATATACCCGCGACTTCGTCCGCATAAATTATATACCAGATTTTAAGTCGGATCATAAGCTATCAAACAACAAATGTTTCATCAAAATCGGTTTAGTAGTTTTTGCGTGATGCTCGTTCAAACAAACAAACAGACAAACAAACAAACAGACAGACAAAAAGTCCAAAAATTTGTGATTCGGAACCGCAGGGCAACCTAAAAACCATATAGTAATCTTTTTTTTTGTATGTATCTTCAATGTACAGACACACTTCTGTTACAGTTTTATAATAGTTTAGATTGATGTACCTACCTACCTAATCGACAGGCCTAGAGCAAGATTTAGGTCCTTATACCCTTTGATGAGACGTTAGTTTGAACCCTAATATAGGGTCCACGGTTTTTTACGAGAATGATCATACCATCAAACTGAACAACTTTCTCTAATGGGACCAAAATTGAAACTGCGAAAAAAAATCTGCTGTCCCATCCATACACACATTTGGGTCGAATAGGGTTGCAGTTTTGTAGTAACAGCACATTTTTTTCGTGATTTAACATTGGTCCTATTTGGGTAACAAAACACCCTAGTAATACTTAAGGGGGTGCTTCAGACCATCAATCTGAACAACTTTCACGATGGAGTCAACGTCGAGAAAAAATAAAAAAAATCTGCCGTCCCATACATTAGAGTCGAGACGGTACTGTAGTTTTGTATGAAAGAGCGGATTTTTTTTTCGCGATTTCGATGTTGGCTCCATAGTGAAAGTTGTTCAGTTTGATGGTCTGCAGCACCTCCTTAAGTATTACTAGGGTGTTTTGTTACACCCTGTATAGAAAGTTGTTCATTTTCATTGTCTGATTATACCCTTAAAAAATCGTCAGCGTATTAAGAAGGACCCTATGACAACCTTAGCCAAGAACCAAGCGATGATAGTCCATACGGAAGAGAACTAGCGACTCAATTAAGATACGGCGGTTCGATTCCTGGCCTGTGCCACTAGTTCTATGGAATTTATGTACGTTTGTATTTAAATCATATTTATCACTAGCTCGGCGGTGAAGGAAAACATCGTGAGGAAACCTGGATAGCCGAGAATGAAAAAAGTTCGGAGGTACATGCGTAAAATATGAGTGAGCATGGGGCGAACACAACAGACCAGGAGCCCGATTGCGCTAAGTTAAAACATCGAAGTTCTATTCTTATCCAATTACAGTTATAATCACATTGCAATCCAATTACTATTCAACTGTGCTGAATTCCGCATCGAGCTAAACTCTATGTAACTGACAGCCCTTAACGTCTGAGCGATCTGTCAAAACGGCTCTAACGGCTGTCAAGAGCAGTACCGCGATTAGCGCAATACCAAATGTGTCAAAAGTTATGGTTCGTACGTAGTCCAATAACAGTTCAATCACCGAATATTTACCGCGATTGCAGCCAAGGAGTGCGATTTTTGAAAATCATACGAGCGACTCGGCAGTAGAAAATGTCAAAATTACTATGGAGGTTATGCATCTTTCTACTACCGATTCGCTCGTATGATTTTCAAAAATCGCACTCCAGGGGTGGTCGCAGTGTTACATAACGACCCTCGCTTTCAAATAGCCCAGCCAACAATCAATGACAACTTCTTACTCAGACGTATTATTTTGTCATTAAGGATACGTGAGATGGAAGACTTAACAGTCAATGTCAAGTCAAACCGGCCTTAAGAGGTTAAGGCCCTCGCATCTTTTATTTTTATTTTCTAGTTTTTTTTTTAATGTCAGATTTGCATGCTGGAAGTGAAGTCGAAAGATACGGGGAAAATATAATAATTTACAAGATATTTGGGGCCTCTTCCACTACTATAAAGGCCGAGATTCAGAGACGATTTTTAAGTCTATAGTTAGAACTCCCGTATGTCAAAATCCATACATTTTTGACCCTACTTAGTTCGAACCATGAACTATGACTTAAAAATCGTCTCTGAATCTCGGCCTAAAAGTATGTTCTGGTTAGCCCTAAATGACAGCTCGTTTGACATATTTTGAATGAAAATTATGTCAAACAATCCCTCAGATAAACTAACATGAACTTACTAAGAAGTGGTGAAACAGGCCATTGTTGGGCAGGTATCGACCGCATCTCATAAAAAACTTCTGTCACAGTATAACTGTCTAGCAGTCTTACAGACAGTCACCCAAAGGGCAATGGAGAGGGCTATGCTCGGAGTTTCCCTGCGAGATCGAATCAGAAATGAAGAGATCCGCAGAAGAACCAGAGTAACTGACATAGCCCAAAGAATTGCTAAACTTAAGTGGCAGTGGGCGGGGCACATTGCTCGCAGAACCGATGGCCGGTCCTTGGCTGTGCGCATTATAAAAGATAAAGAAAGGCGCTTGGTACTGATATGTGGGATGTCAACCAAGAAGGGGTTGTATCCCGCGGTGCCTCTGGAAGTCCGATAGTAGAAAGGGGAAGGTGGGATGAGCTCATGTAGCTGTATTAAATCTTGAACTTATCTTGAATACTTGAATAAGCTAAAAGAGCCTTGCTACAACATACTGCAATACAGTTGGCAGTTGGATGGAGCAATGGTTTTTACCACCCACCCAATGGGATTATGGTCGTAAGTTTATGTCAACTTTCTTTCTTTCTTTCTTATCGTGTGGGCAGAGCCCTGGTGTCAGAGTTTTTTCAGACCGCCTTACGGCCTCTGACGTGGTTTTTATGTAACGACTACTACCACCAGAGATAGTAGCCAGGACCAACGGCTTAACGTGCCATCCGAAGCACGGAATCATTTTTCTTTTCAGACAATCAGGTGATTCAGCCTGCAATGTCCTAAACAACTGGGGAAAAACGCACAAAGTGACATATCACTAGGTGTCCCCCGTGGGAATCGAACCCACGACCTCCGTGTCGAGAGTCAAAGCTCTTAACCATTAGACCACGGAGGCTATGTCAACTAAACATCTCCCTTGGTTTATAAGCATAAGCATATGCTCACGACTATATTCCCCGAAGGGGTAGTCAGAGATATTCTGAAACTTCAGAACATCCACGTTTTACTAGTTGTATCGAAACTTCTGTCCATTACGATTGTGACGGACAAAAAAAAATCTACTGTTCCATACGTTTAAGTCAAGTAGGTATTGCAGTTTAGTATGGAACATCAGATTTTTTTTGTTCTGACAGGTTTGCTCCCGTAGTAAAGGTTGTTCAGTTTGATGAGTAGCGGATGTGGTTTATTCCACGAACAACTTTTCAGTTTATTATTATATCAGCTATCGTTGTCCCACTGTTGGGTAAAGGCCGTTTGTCACGATTTTGTTGCCAATCTTTTTCCATGTAGAATCATCATGTTTCTCTCAGATCGTTCATTTCCAATATCTTGCCACTTCAATCGCGCTGGCTGATGTTATCCTCTTAGAAAGAGTCGTTAGGCGTTTTGTAAGATTATCCTTGGTCATGCTTATTCCATGCAAGTCGCAGGCGGTGCTTATGTAACGTTTCGGCTGGTTTAACAAAGATCCTCGGATGTGGATGTACTCCACTGCAATTTTGGACGAAAAATGATGCACTTTCGAAAGGAATTTACGATATTTTAATAATTTTCTTCCTTAATTTTTTTAAAGCTATAATTATTAATGGACTCTTGCTTGTGCGTTAGCACTGCATTTCCGCCAGTGTCAAGTAGTTTATGCAAAGAGATTTAAAATAATAAGCTAGTAGTATATTTGAATGTCTTTGAGTTTATGGGAGTATCTATCCCAATCTCAGGGATTGTTTTTGGTCAAGAACAAGAAGAGATTGAGGATTGCGGGGCCTCGTGGCAGGCAGAAACGCGACGCGCGAAAATCACGCGAGACAAGTGCTCGGGTCAGAGCCTGCAACGTGACCCTTCCTTAATTTATTACAAATAAAAATAATTTCTGTTTTATTAGGTATGTTATGATTATGACATTGACGTTTTGTTTACCACAGAGTACTTTTTGTGCGAAACAGCGAAAGTGTTCAATGTATGGTGCTTTCTCTTTCTTTGATGTCTCATATAGCGCCATCTACGGTCGAGTAGCAGAACTAGAGAAAATAACCATAGAGAATAGAAAATGTTGCGAATGGCTTGCGTTTTGTTAGCAAATTTGCATTTTTAATTGGCATTTATTTATGGCAAGATTTCCTCGATTTAAAAAAAAATTATAGGATTTATGTCTCAACATGAAAAAGTCTTAGTTTTTTGTGTAATTTGGAAGCTGCAAATTCGTTTTTAATTAATTTTAATTGGCTCTTTTATTTCTTCAACTTCGTGACAATGCAAAAAACCAGACGCAAAATCATTCTATTTGCATTCTTTTCATGTCGATCCGAAGATTTTTTTTACACAGTACTAAATTTTCGGTACGATCAGTCGGTATTCGGTGATCGTTTGTTTGACGGCTCAAACGATTGGAGTTACACAATAGCCCCTCAGCTGTCCCAAACAAAACTGCTGTACTACCTGATTTAAATGTATGGGACATTATCTTTTGTGAAAGAAATTTTTCCATAGTGAAGGTTGCTCGGTTTGATGGTCTGAGTTCACCGTTTCAGTATTTGCTAGACTGTCACTTACACCCTGTATATTATTGCTCTTTGTCTCACACCTAGAAATCACTGTTTCACACAAATTCTCAAATCTTTGAGCATGTGACACGGTGGGGTTTGAGATAATTCAATTAACAATAATTAAAGCCTAAAAGTTCTAGGTAAACATAATAATTACCTATTGTTTTAATTCAGTAGGTACTTTACAGGCTTGAATAAATTATGGTCAGATATGAAATAATTTGATTTTTCCGGTAATAAAACGGTACTACAAAAAAAATTATACAGGGTCCTTCATAATATGCTGACACTTTTTTAAGGGGATGATCAGAATATCAAATTGAACAACTTTCTCTATGGGACCAACATCAAATCGAGAAAAAAATCTGCTGTCCCAAACATTTGTCTCGAATAGGTTTGCACTTTTGTATGGAACAACTGATATTTTTTCGCGATTTCGATTTTGGTGCCATACAGAAAGTTGTCCAGTTTGACGGTCTGATCATCCCCTTAAAAAAGTAAGGACCCTGTTTATTCTTTGTATGACACGTAGAAATCACAATTTCACACAAATTCACAATTTTTTTAAATGTTAGACATGTGACACGGTGGGGTTTGAGATAATTCAAATAACAATAATTAAAAACTTAAAGCTCTTGGTAGGTAATCTACACTAATATTATAAAGAGGAAAGATTTGTACCTATTTTTGTATGTTTGTAATGAATAGGCTCAAAAAGTACTGGGCCGATTTAAAAAATTCTTTCACCATTAGAAAGCTGCATTCACCGTGAGTAACATAGGCTATATTTATTGCTAGAAAAGATTAGACGTCCACCCGTGCGAAGCCGGGACGGGCCGCTAGTTATGAAATATAAACACTTAACTCAAATTAATTAAGTAAGTACTACTTTACAGGCTTGAATAAATTATGGTAAATTATAAAATAAAATTTGATTTAATTTTTCCGGTAATTAAAAGATCTTGGGCAGAAAAAAAAACATAATAAACACTGTTTTAATTTAAACAAAAAAATGTCTGAGATGCATGCATCATGCTATAAGAAACAAAAAATTATAGCAATAAAAATAAATAAAAAAAGACTTACTTGAATCGCGTTACATTATCAATGGTTGATTTTTAACTAGACTAGATAACATCTAAGGATATTTAGTTCTTTACCCAATCACACCACTAAACTATTTAACAAACTTCAGCTTAATTAAAAGGTTTCCATTATTCACATAATTATCAGCAGCTGGTTTAATTTAGGTAATGTACACAATTAAGGTTTAATTAAAATATAGAACAAAACATGAACGCACGAATACGGAAGAGTTTAAGAATTTTGAACCGTTTAATGTTTCTTTTTTAATCGTTCGAAATAAGCACGCAATAGTTTTTTTTTATTAAAAAAAAAGGTCTTTAAAAGTTTTTATAAAACGCGCGCACTAGTGAGGGGAAAGCCAGTCGATTTCTCCCTTGTCGCCGAATCGACTGGTGCATCGGAAAGGCCTATTACGCAACTCGAGCCTCCCGTAGTGCTGTTTTAGTCACGATTTTTCTCAATAGCTACTCGAAAACTTTCATTTCTTACCTATACATTTATAGCTTGCATCGTTTGATGTGTGAAGCATGCATTGCTGTTTTCTAATTAATTTGTTGAAGCCACATACGTGGCAGTATAGCAATGGATTCAAAATTGTTGACTAACTAAACTACACTATGGGATGTGTATAGGCGTTTTTGTATAAATAACTCATAAAGATGACTTTACATGTAATTTGTGTCTTCCTTGGTGGAGCTGGGTCATGCATGGTGTTACGTAAATAGATAAATCATGTGTAACTTATTGAAGCAGACGTTTTGTTACTTTATTTGTTGGCAAGCAACCATCATAGGCGATCTGTGTCTATTACAGTACCTACCTAGACAAGATATTGCTTTAATAAATATTACCTATTTAGACAATGTCTTACAGGATCTTTTTTCTGTACACACGGCGACAGATCAACCTACCCATAGTTGAACTCTATGTTCATGGACATAAGGTCGAACTATGGGTAGGTTGATCTGTCGCCGTGCGTACCTGGGCGGCTGGGCTCTTGTAGAAAAACAGAAGGACTGTGGAAACCAGATGATTGGCAGTGGATGTCTTCTGATTTTGATCAAAATTTTAAAAATAACTTTTACCTATTTTGAGTATGTTACCCATTTTTCAGGGTGTTAGGGTAGACTTGCGTATAAGTTCTTTAATGGTTGGTTGTACTCATGCTACGGAACACTTTCCCAAAGGAATATAGGTGAGGGAAATACAAAAATAAAATTTTAACTGTTTATACAAAGAATCAATTAACTGATTGCATTTAGTATGGAAAGTCAAACATTTCTTGTTGCAAATTTGCTGTCTATTCGGGAAAGTTGTTCAGTATCGTGAGTACAATTACCGCTTACAAGTAATGCATCTTTAACACCTTTGTACTGTCATGGACTCAGGTATCTGAGAAGCCACTATATTTTATTTCTAACGTACCGTATCAATCGCGTATTTAGGTAGGGTCGAGTGTCTCAGATTGAACCAAGCAGCTACATTGAACCAGCGCCTAATTTCGAAAATGCGACGTTGCCAAATCGTGCTTTTATGGGTAAAAGAGAGGCACTTGTGGTCCCTTTCTGCTCACTAGTTTGCGTGGTAATCAGGTGTAAGGTGGTGGCGTGAGGAGCATTTTTGTGACAATTGACTCTAAAAGTAATTTTTTTCTATCTTTTTAACTTTTTTCGCTTAAAAGATATTTGTTTTTTTATAGTTACACTATTTTATATAGTAATCTAGACTCACCCGAGACCCTGACCTCCTTACAGAGCAAACACCCATCTCCAGCAGCTACCAGCCAGCTACCAAATGCCCCCGACCCTTCAGCAAGCACACCAGAGGCGACAGCTGAGGAGGTACAGGCCGCGATTTCTTCCTTCAGGAATGGATCGGCCGGTGGTCTAGACGGTCTTAGCCCACAACACTTCAAGGATCTAATCCTAGGAACCACAGGAGACACCGGTCGGGCTCTTTTGGAGGATGTGACGCGGCTTATCAACCTCATGCTATCGGGGAAGGTGTGCTCAGAAGTTATTGACGTTTTATATGGTGCCAATTTATGTGCACTGAAGAAAAAGGACGGGGGCATTCGACCAATAGCCGTAGGAAACACTATCCGCCGCGTAGCCTCCAAGATCTGCTGTAAACACATTTTACCCACCCTACAGAACACCTTTCAACCAACACAACTTGGCTTTGGGACCCGGGGAGGTTGCGAAGCTGCAGTGCATGCAGCTCGTACCTTCCTAGAGCGCGGTGGCGGAGAGGTGTTGTTGAAGGTGGATGTCTACAACGCGTTCAACTCGGTGGACAGGGCCGCCCTACTGACTCAAGTTAAAGAACATATTCCAGCCCTATACCATTATCTATGGCAATGCTACAGCTCGCCCTCGAAACTGGTATATAGAAACCATCTTCTACACTCTTCGGTTGGCTGTCAGCAGGGCGACCCACTCGGACCGGCCATCTTCAGTCTAGCCATACACCCGCACGTATCATCCCTTTCATCAAAATTCAATGTATGGTATCTAGACGACGGGGCGATAGGAGGCGAAGCGGCATCCGTTCTGTCTGATCTAGAGAGTTTAATTCAAAATTTTCAGTCCATAGGCCTCGATCTGAATAATTCAAAATGTGAATTATTCATTAAAGAGTCTCTCACCCCTTCCGAAAAAAACGACATCACTTTAAAATTTAACAGTTTGACTCCAGGTATCAAAATTATAAACAAAGAGTCACTTCGCCTCCTAGGTGCTCCTATTTTAGAAGATTCGCTACCCAATTTTGTTTCGGACTCAATTTCCAAATTTCAAGAATCTTCAAGCCGTCTTAAAGAAATCAGTCCCCATATGGCATACTGCATCATAAAATTTTGTCTATTCGTACCTAAATTAACGTATGTATTACGCTGTTCAACCCTCTGGAAACACACTACACTTTTGCTTCTTTTCGATAACGCCATGAAAATCACCCTATCAGAAATCCTAAATTGCCCCCTGTCTGATAATGACCGTAGTTGGTGCCAAGCCACCCTGCCTATCAGGTTTGGCGGTCTTGGTATCCGAAAAGTGTCTGATGTAGCGCTACCGGCGTTTCTGTCTTCAGTTCACAGCACGCTTGACCTCTTCGGTAGAATTATAAACCCATCACTTGGTGATGCGGAGGTCACGTACTTGACTGAAGCCAAAAACTCCTGGACAATTGCTGCCGGTCCGAACTGCATTGTCCCCGTAAACCCGGCCTCGCAGAGGTTATGGGACGAGCCACTCTGCATTCAGCGTCAACAAATCCTTAGGGACAACGCTCTCAATCTTGCAGAGAAAGCCCGCCTCCTAGCCTCAAACGAGCCAGAGTCTGGCTATTGGTTGAACGCGTTGCCATCATCGCACGTGGGAACACTCCTCGACAGGACTTCTTTTTCGTTAGCAGTAAGCCTGAGACTCGGCATAAAGACAAATGAGCCTCACCGGTGCCGCTGCGGCGCCAGCGTCGATCCACTCGGCCACCATGGCCTCTCCTGTCGACACAGTGCAGGCCGCCTCGCTCGCCACGCCACCTTAAACGACGTCATCCGTCGGGCCCTTGTAAGCATCAACGTGCCAGCCATTCGCGAGCCCAATGGCATTTCACGGGACGATGGCAGGAGGCCCGATGGTATGACCCTCATCCCCTGGAGGAATGGCAGAACCCTGGTGTGGGATGCTACCTGCGTCGACACCGTAGCGCCCTCACACCTCTCTGCCACTTCTCGAAGGGCCGGCTCGGCGGCGGCTGCTGCAGAGAGCGAGAAGCGGCGCAAATATGTAACCCTCGGTGAGGGTTACTTATTGGCGCCGTTCGGTGTGGAGACTCTGGGGCCATGGGGACCAGACGCCCGACAACTATTCAAAGAGCTGTCGTCGCGATTGGTCGAAGTGTCCGGCGACCGAAGGGCTGGCGCGTACCTCGGGCAACGGATATCAATCGCCATCCAAAGAGGTAATGCTGCCAGCGTCGTCGGCACACTCCCACAAGACGGCAGCCTCGAGCACATCTTCTATTTAGCATGAGCCGAGTAGAAGATGTGCTCGACGAAGACCCTCCCGGGACCCTGTGCTCCTTTGCCTTTATGTCTTATTTTTTCTATTTTATAATTATTATTTTTTTTAAGTTTTTTTCTCAGTTTGACTAGGCTAGGCTATTGTTAAGATTATTGTTAATGTACCTACACTGTAAATATTGTAAATAAACAGACCTGATGTACACATTGAACCAAATCCCATTTTTTTGAAATTCTTTTTTAAAATCAAAACCAAAAGGAATGTAAAGAATAAATGATTCTACAATTGAAGGCTAATAAATTCTCTAGTTACACAAAAAAAATTAAAGGTATTAATTGAAAAACAAGGAAACTACGAGACATCGAAATTTACCCGGTTCAATGTGAGACAACATACCCTACTTACCTATTACTTCTTTAGTTGTTTCCTAATAAAAAAAAAGTCAACCTTTGTTACACTGAAAGTGTGACAAGTTCTAATCGATAAATAAAACATCGATAACTTCCCGTGACTACCGGACACCCGCGCCCTGTCTGCCCGTTGATTTGTGTGTCCATCACGTCACATCATGGGCCGCTCTATTGTGCAAAATAATGCGTCATATTTTTGCACAACATGCGCGAGACGCGAGGTCTTGTTAAGTGACAGAGTGACATAACTAGCCCAGTCATTTTACGGAGTTTTGGTAGGAGGGGTGGGGAGTAATTATCAATGAAACTTTTAAACTGTAACCGGCACCATTTAGTGACAAAAAGACTATCTGAAACAAAATTTTATCTCCCAGAAGGCTTTTAAGTTTTAACTAAATAATATTATGTATTACCAATGTTTAATACGCCTGTTTTTGTGCCTTTTTTATTTCCTGTATGTCGATTCTATAAAACGTACACTCAAATCCGAATCTCGCATCAGAAACTCATCTCACTTCGCTTCTGATGAGACGCGAGTTTGATTTCGTATTCTGTAAACAAAAACAACCACTTGCGATGCAAAGTGACCAACGAAATGTGATTCGACGCGCTAGTGCTTGACACCTTGTAGAATTTATCTGCTAACATAATCGATCTTTATTCTTTTAGCTTATTTAATGAAATACTGCTATGGATCTTGCAGATTAATGTTTATTTTGACTAAATGGATATTAGTCTAGATAATTTATGGTATAAATCTACCTACAGCCGTAATACTAAATATTTTAATAAGAGGTGACAAAATGCGCTCGTATCCAATCCGAGAAAAAAAAGTGAGACGTAACGCGGTTAAAGTAAACAAACCTTGAGTGGTAAAACAAAACAAAGAGCTTTTTGTTTCGTAACATGTGTAATGGAGTTAATATAGAATATACTTATATTTTAGTGAAGTATTTTTCAGTATTCATCAGCTATCACAATTTATGGTTGAGCTGAAGTTGAAGTGCATCTAACAACCATATAAGCTTGCAGCTGAAGTTAACATTTAAAGGGGATCAAGACAAAAAAGTGACGTGGTGTATCACGTAAAAAGTAGATAATAATTTAGTTGTATGAAAAAAACATTAGGTATTATTTACTTGTTTCATGAGTTGTCATTCTGATCATTGTTTCTTTACTTAGATAGGGACCTACTTCTTCATTTTATTTAGTAACTCATAATTTAAAGTTGTTGATGTTTTGATTGTGTGACTAAGATTTAAATGAAAATGAAAACTTTTAGGAAAATTATTTATTTCAGCAGCTTTCATTTTACTAATATTATAATTTAATAGGCAATGAAATAAAGCGATGTTTTATGACTTACATTGTTTATGATACCATTATAATTATAATGCTACCCCTACCTAATTATTTTATATATTCACATACATACAGGTAGTCAGAAACATTAATTATTTTATTCTTCTATTAATAAAATATTTTCACTTCTCGTTTATTTGTGTTTTTCGATTCGATGCCTTTATGGCAATGGTACCGTTATAATCTTCATTCGTCTGCTTGCCTTTCTGTTTCACGTAAAAATCTGAAATGAGAAATTACCTATTAAATACATGACAACATCACACATTACACCTCACTAACTAGGTATTTCTATCACCTTAGGTTAAATTAAGATAAAATTAGATTAAATAAGGGACATTAATAAAACCTATAATTACCTGTTAATCCTTGTCTAAATCTTATGAGTACGTTCAGCTAAAGGGTTTTTTAAGATATTGATTGATTAAACCAACCCTCTTTCTCTTTCCTTAGAGCATTTAGGTACCACGAGGTAATATGCCATACGTGTGTTTTTCACCTGGAACATAAGAAAGAAATTAGATAATTATACACACGCTTAGAACATAATCCGTAACATTGTCAAAACTAGCTACAAACAAACCTTTAAATCTAAATATATATAGTTACTGCAGCTTTTACTCTATTTTGGAGATAGAATAAGAAAAACATTGCAAATAAAATATTGCTATTTAGATGTGAATATATTCTAAGCTAAACATCACACGGGCAAAGTATAGATAGAATAGATGCAACTAAATATGTTTTATCACTGAATAATGTACACAAATAAGGCACATCAGATTTTGAATTGTGAGTCTTCAGACTTGCAAGGAAATAATTAAGGGAAGAATCTGGCATTCTTAATATGTATCTCAAATAATCTAATCACAAACACATTTACACAAAATTACTTAACTTACCTTTTTGCGAGTAGTTTGCAGTTTGCACTCTTAACTGAATGTTGAATTTAAGTATCGATCCTTGCAATAATTCTTCTATTAGGTACACACATTACTATCTCTGCATGAAAGGTAAGTAATTGATATTTTATAGATAGTTCATTGGTTCCTTTGGTCACGGCAAATCGACGCACATTGTAAAATACCACTAGCGAAATAATGTTTTGAGTAAGAAAAAAGCGCCATCTTCAACAATTAGGCCCTTAAAAAATAAGCACAAATTAAATGCTACTGATAATTTTGATATTATTTACAGTTTTTTAGAACTCGTTCACGTTTACACTGGCAATGGACTAACTTTTTATTTGACATTTGTTTTCGAATGTCGAGTGCGAAGTGTGAGCGGAATTTTGCTTACAGAATGCCACTTGAGACGTCAAACCATACAAACAAACGATAAAGACTCGATAACACTAGTTCAACTCGCCGCCACACCCGTAATGGTGGCGCTGGCATAGAATTCGTTTAATGAGTCATTTTACAGAATGCCAATTTGCAAACTCACTGCGGATTCAGATTCGAGTTGTACAAATACACCTTACAGAATAGCACTCCTGATTGTTTGCTCTCTGTATAGGTACTATGTTTTTCTTTTTGGTGTGAAATAAAGTATAATTGATTGATTGAATACGTTTTAATTAGATTTAACAACACAAATAGTTTTTTGTGCAATAAAATAGGCATTGAATTTTTAAAATGAGGTATTTATTAGAAAATACTAATGTATTTTTCAAAGCCTTCTAAAGTAGACAAAAATATTAACACCATGTTATATAATTAATTTATTCAAAAAAGCATTAAGATAAATCACAAAAATAAAGCAGTCAGCACAAGCGTCGTCAAATACAAAGATATAAAAACAGTCAAAAATCAGCAACAAGCTTCGTCAGAACAAAGAAATACATGCTCAGTCAAATAACCCGCCCCTTGTCGATCCTGGCGCAAAGGAGCCCATAATGCTCGCAGCGTTGCCACGTTGAATAGCTAAGGCTAGCCTCTGCACCAGAAACGACCCGGAACGGGGGTCACAATTACGCTCCCTAACACCATGTTTGAAGTATGTATAATGATAGCCTTAAAAATGTGAAAAAAAAATTACTATTTGGTTTTTTAGAACGAGATACATAAATACTAAATTTTAAATTTGGGGCTCTTGCTGAGGTAATTTTTTTTTGGTAAATTTTTAGGCTCAAATTGGCTCTTAAATACTATACCGAAATAAATATCAATAATTAATTTGTCCCGGCTGAAACCGTAAACTGACTGGGCTAAACTGTCTGATAGTTATATGATGCTGTTTACGGTAATCATTGAAGTTTCTATGCTTCCTTATTGTGCATATTGACTGTTGACTTAAATTTTGTTGGAATAATGACTTACTTTACCATTATTTATTACTATCATCATCATTATCATCTCAGCCGATGGACGTCCACTGCTGGACATAGGCCTCCCCCAAGGATCGCCACAACGACCGGTCCTGCGCTGTCCTCATCCAACGGATTCCCGCCGCTTTCACCAGGTCGTCGGTCCACCGTGTGGCTCAAAAAATGAAGGATGCTCATTGTTAACTACCTAGGTATACAGGGTGTAACAAAATGCCCTGCGGCGGCGGGTGTATGTGTGTACTTTGTACCATCGAACTGAACAACTTTCACTATGGAGCCAACATGGAGATAAAAAAAATCTGCTGTCCCATCCCATACATTTTAGTCGAGTCGGTAACTAAGTTAACTACCTGCAGCAGATCTTTTCTTCGCGATTTCGAAGTTGGCTCCGTACCTATAGTAAAAGTTGTTCAGTTTAATATTCTGAAGGTATAGGCATATGCTCACGACTATATTCCCCGAGGGGGTAGTCAGAGATATTCTGAAACCTCAGAACATCCACGTTTCACTAGTAGTACCGAAACTCTGTCCAGTGTGATGGGGAGTGAGCCCGTCACCACTTCTAATGGACAGTGGGTACAACACATGTCTCGAAATTGAAACATGCCGGCCTGGACGGGGATCGAACCATCGCCTCCTGCACGGCAGGCAAGGTTACTCCACTGGACCACCACGGCTATATTCTGAAGCACGTCACACCCTGTACAAGCAAACAAGGATGTTAGGTGTTTACTTAAAATAAAGTTTTATTATACCTACATAATGAACCACTGAGATATCAATCAATTATTTTATATCACTCTCAAATAAGAATAAAACGCCAGTAATTTCATGGCGCCGCAAAATGGCCGACAAGGAAGTTACTCGAACAATATTCAAGGCCACGTCATTCAAAATTACTTAACAATGATGCTTTATATTTTTTGTCACAAATCAATTTTCGATCTATAAAGTGGTGAACACTTTATTACAAGGACGGCGATAGGGCAAGCACAGACGTTGCTACAAATGGGCGCCATCGCCACTTAAGACACCACCCACCGAATCGCTCTAAAACATTATCCCATAGTTGCCTCGTACGACATCCGCCGGTACCACATCATCATCATCAGCCTATACAGGGTGTACAATAAAATGGGACAGCTACTCAAAGGGGTGCTTCAGACCATCAAACTGAACAACTTTCTCTATGGGACCAATATCGAAATCGCGAAAAAAAAAATCCGCTCTCCCATACAAAACTGAAAACATAACTCGACTGAAATGTATGGGACAGCAGATTTTTTTTTCGCCATTTCGATATTGGTCCCGTAGAGAAAGTTGTTCAGTTTGATGGTCTGAAGCACCTCTTTAAGTAGCTGTTCCTTTTTATTGTACACTCTGTATACGTCCCACAGCAGGGCACAGGCCTACCCTCAGGGAGGGTGTATGGGCATTAGTCCACCACGCGTGCCCAATGCGCATTGGTAGACTACGGCGTAACGGGTGGTCACCGAGGGGGGTAAAAATGGTAACAAATGGGTCACGTAGTATTATGGGATGGTAGGTAGATACGTTCCCTTAATTATTCTTACCTCTGCCACGAGGGTTGCCAACTTTTTTAGACCAAATATAGTATTTCGACCCTTAGTGCCCGAAAAAATATAGTATATCGGGGAAAAATAAGAAAAAATATAGTATTTTGTAAATTTTTCAAAAAGATTTTTTTTTGCTACTTTTTGGTTTGAATACCAAGTTCTTATTTTTAAGGAACAATTATTTCTCTATTTCGTATTCTTTATAGAAAATAATGTACCCTGTAAACGCAGAAGTAACTGGATTCGATAAAGAAATAATATAATTTCTAAAAAAAATAGAAAAACTTGTAACTTTTTAGTAGTATATATTTAGTATAAAATTGTTTATGGAACAAATGTGATAAAGAGAAAGAAAATTGTCAAAATAATGTTTAGTTATTGGTCATTTTTATTGGACCTAAGTACCAATATAATTTAAATTATCTATAAATTATTTGCTCATCAAAATATAGTAGTTTTGCCTACTACAATTATATTTTTCTCAGAATTATAGTAGTAGCGCCCCTAATATAGTAGGATACTATATTACTTTATACACACACAGGAATTCCGTATCAGGTATAGGATATTACTTTATACATTGTAACGTTTTGGGGTTTTGAGAGAGAATGAAACACCCAAGTTAACAGAAATATAAAAGTTAATTTAATAAAAAGTTGGTAGTACAAGGTCGTGGGCAAACGGCAAAGGGCCCGTCTGATTTTACTCCCGAGGAGTGGTACTTCCCGCGGCAGCAGTCCAAGTGAAGTTGACGCTCGAAGAGCCGTGGAAGTCTTGATGACGTGCAGGCAATGGCAGCAGAGAAGAAGGTCTCCGCAACCCGAATAGGGGACCCCAACGGGGTTTCTTCACTCACAAATTAAATTATTGTAGCTATTCTGTGCGCGGCTGACGACATCCGACGATATGTATCATCATCATCATCATCATCATCTCAGCCGATGGACGTCCACTGCTGGACATAGGCCTCCCCCAAGGATCGCCATAACGACCGGTCCTGCGCTGCCCTCATCCAACGTTTTCCCGCCACCTTCACCAGGTCGTCGGTCCACCGTGTGAGGGGCCTACCCACGCTGCGCTTTCCGGTACGCGGTCGCCACTCGAGAACTTTTCGGCCCCACCGGCCATCGGTTCTGCGAGCAATGTGCCCCGCCCGCTTGGTATATGTATCAGATACTAGGTAATTTTAGTTTCGAAACGAAAAAACAAGGTACCTATCAAAGTCACTGCATGCGCCATCAGTGCGATACAATGAGCGCGTGACACTGAATTAAACCACGACGTCAAGCAGGATTAGGATTTCGTATGGCTTTTCCCCCTCATCAAATCCTATACTTACAAAAATAATTCTGATTCGGAATTTTCGAATGTGGCGGACCGGCGCGGACCAGATGGGAGGTTACATGGTCAGTATTTCATCATTCTGGTCCATCAGTCTGGTCATGTATATTTGATTTGAAGGGAAACTGACTCGAGATTGACCCGACTAACATGGTGCTTCAGTATATCAGTTTCCCTTCAAATCAAATAAACATGACCAGCACTGGTAGCATGCAAACCCGCGATAGCGGTGATACGGCTTTATCACGTCTTTTATCTCGTTCTTTTGCGCGCGAACGAACGAGCTAAAAGACGTGATAAAGCCGTATCACGGCTATCGCGGGTTGGCATGCTGCCAGTGCTGACTGATGGACCAGTATGACGAAATATTGAACGTCGTCGTCTCGGTCTGCCAAACCATAGGATCCCGGGTTCGAATCCCGGTTTGGTCGAATTGTTCTGATTGAATTTTTAGATATAAGTTTTAGATGTAAAATATTTCAAACACAATTTATATTGTTATTGAATGAATAAATGAAATAAATGAAATGAAATGGTCATGGATGTTATATTATCATTAATGTTTGTGTCGATGTTGTATGGTTTCCATTATAAAAAACTTAGTAGATTTAAGTTTAGGTCATCGTGAAGTGTAATTAATCAAAGTTGGCATAATCTGTATTTTAATTGGATATGTGCAGTTAACAACATGAATATAAAAAATGTTAATCGATTCCAAATGAATAAAGATTATGCAAAGTTCTACATGCTAATGATATTATATTAGTTATCTGATATGATCAATTTATTAATCTTCAATAACTAATCGATACGTCTCACGTTTTATCGTTTTAAATTCACGTTTTTCAATAATTTATCATAGGCTCTACTCGTAGTGGTCCAGTGGTGATACGAGTAAGTTACCTTACTTGCCTGCCGTGCAGGAGGAAATGGTTCGATCCCCGTCCAGGCCGAATCGTACCAATGAGTTTTTCAAAATTTACGATGGTTAGGATTTGTAACACCACTGGCTTCTCAGTGAAGGAAAACATCATGAGGAATAACGTGGATGTTCTGAGGTTTCAGAATATCTCCGACTACCCCCTCGGGGAATATAGTCGTGACGTATATGGATGCTCTACTCCTGTTATGTCTTGGTAAACATGGTTGGATTGGAGCAAGAACAGCCTGGAAGTCGTATCTATGTTTAAAAAAAAAGAGTATTATGTAATAAATGTAGCCTATGCTAGGAATCGTAATTCGTAATCGCAAGATTAGCGCCTATGCTTTTTGAACCCACTAATCTTGAAAAAAAGAGAAATAGTTATTGCTATTAGTTATTAGCAGGAGTTTTGGGAATTTGTTTCTGTTTGACAACTTATTTTTATTTGTGTGTTGTATTGGGTTATTATATTTTTTAACCGACTTCATTGAGATCAGATTGAGATTCATCTAGAGATTCATTCTTGATTTTTTTTATTTTTCACCATCATCAATCCAGTCATCAATCGAATAAAAACAGGAAACTGGGAAAAGTATTTTGATGAATATTTTGTCTATGGCATATAATATTTTTCAATGGCAACACCAAAGCGACGTGGAGAAAAAAACAAAAAAATTGTCTATTCGCCATCAAAATGGCGTCATCGAAGGAAACCTATTGTTTGTGTGGTCAACCGTATAATATCGGACAATTTATGATAGAATGTGACTGCTGCCGCGAGTGGTTCCATGGGAGGTAATGTCGAAAAAATATAAATTTCAGTGATACGGGCTTGTTGTGTGTTAAAAAAAATAAGTTTTTTTGACAGGGCCTCACCGTTCGGCCATCATTTCTTGTCCGAATGTTTTAGTCAATATTTCACTATTCTGGAGGCTGAAACTGGATATTCCCTGGTTATTTACCAAGATCTAGCCTGCTACAGTGTTTCCGTGACCCTAGGGAAGTCTTGGCCGCAATTCTATTTGTTTACATTGGTGGTATCCATGGGACTGAAATGCGCCACTCTTGTTCTTCCTTTGTGTATAAATAAACGATTAAATATCACCAAACTTACGTGAATAACACGTTCCTTCTATAATACTCCGTAAATTTTCGAAAATAAATCCATAATGTTACATTAGGCTATGTTTTTTTTTACAAATATTTATTGAATGTTTAGTAATAATTTTGTAAATTGTTTTCAGCTGTGTTGATGTGAAAATATACCATTCAGACGATATTGACAAGTATCATTGTCCAAAATGTGCTCAAACGTATGGCCCTTCTGTTCGTAAGTATTCAATTTATATTTTACCAACACAGTCCGATAGTCTAATTGCTCCTTACATTGTCGTTGTTGAATTATTCTAATAAACGATGCTGTTCCTAGTCTATTCTATGTTTTGTTTAATGGCGATTCCTTGGTGGATTTTGCCAGTATCTAGTTTAAAAAGAGCAATTAGTGCTTGACGTTGTACGGTAATTGGATATGGCGATCTCAAAGCCCTGTTTTTATACAAAAACACACTCGAAACCGCCATAAAATGGCGGAGCCGCATGGCTACTTAAATCGCGAGCTAACGACAGACGTCCACTCGAAAGCCCTCTAGCCACACGACTCCTGTTCCTAGTCATTACTATACTGTTTTAATTAAATATTGGGTAGTGAAAATTTGAAAACTATGAGCATATAGTGGACAGCGTAATCATGAGGGTATGGGTTAGAATTGATTTGAAAAACTGCTCTCAAACGATGAAGGACAACACTGCATATGCTTAGCCCGTGGAGCGTTGCTGGGACGGCGTGCGTCCTGGTAGATTTTAGTCTGTTGAGCGTCGACACACTTTGTGTACTATTGACGATTTAATGATCGACACTTGGGGCATCTAGGCTTGCGCCGGACCCAATCACTCCACGGGTAACCCGCTCAACGCTCAACAGACTAAAATCTATGATTTTGTTTAGTTAGGCTGTCGCAACTAAGCCACAGGCACGATAATGCACAAGATGAAACTCACCCTAGACCCCAGCTGCCGAGCGTGCGGAGAGGATGAGGAAACTATGGAACATATCCTGTGTGACTGCCTGATTTCTTGGTGGCAAAACGCATGTGTCTCCTCGGAGATGGATATCCAAAATTAGGAGATCTTAGGTTTCTTCCCCTCAATGGTTCAAACCCTTCATTGACCATGTATTTGAAGGATGAAGAAAGCAAAAGTATTGGGGCTAACACAAAAGATCCCACTAGGTCGAAGTGTTGCTGGCTTGCCAGCCCCCACAACAAGATAGTTGCAATAAAATTTAAAACTTGGTGGCCCCTATGATTGCCGTCCAGGGCAAGGGCCCTGGTTTGCCGCCCCTAGATCTGGGGCTATTAGGCATGTCGTTTCTTGAGGGTAGGCCTGTTCCCTGCAGTGGGGTAGTACAGGCTGATGATGTTGAAAAATAGTTTTAAATAATATGACATTTAATGTAAACCTGATTATACAGGTAGGCAAGAAGAGAGAGGGAGTCACGTTGCAGGAACTGGCCCGAGCACTCGTCTCGCGTGGTTTCGCGCGTCGCGTTTTTGCCTGCCACGAGGCTCCGCATTCCTCATTCTCTTCTTGTTCTTGTCCAAAAAACTATCCCTGAGATTGGGATAGATTCTCCCATAAACTACTTGACACTGGTGGAAATGCAGTGCTAACGCACAAGCAAGAGTCCATTAATTATAAATAAAAAATAAATTGCCTGTATTGTGCCTGTGAGCGTAAAAAAAAAAGAAAAAAAAAAAGAAAGAGTGTTCCAAGTATAATCAAAATAAGAAAGCGAAGGGAAAGAACATTATTAGTCCACTGTCCATTAACACAATTAATACATTCTCATACATTTAGTTGGAAATTTTAAGATTATTCAAACTTTATGTCCATAAATTACAGTAAAAATGCCAACAAACAACCACCGATCGGACCGTTACGAGCTCGGGGCAGAGACTCGCCCGTCGCAAGTGGGCACGCCGGCCTGGGTGCGCGCGCTGGTCGCCCGCCCGCTGCGGCCCGTGCCCACCGCGCTGCAGAGGATGCGGGCAGCGCAGTTCACTGAGGAGTTTGTCAGGGATAATGGTATGGAAATCAAACTGTAAATCTAAGCTATTATACAACTTACACAATATTGTTTCTGTAAATAAAATAAAAAGTTATGATATGGTGTTTAGGTGTCCCTGACTCCTTCAGGCATCATGCAAAAACTATTAGACCGATTTTGATGTACTTTTTGTGTTTAAAAGTTTAATAATTAAACTTAGAACCATGGTTGCAATAAATTATTTGTGTTTGTATTTTTTAGAAACTGGCGTATATTTTATCTTGCTATAATGAAGAGAGCTGCCTGTGTAACATGACTGAGGTGAGAGCGACACAGGTCACTTCTGAACGTCAAATTTGAGTGAGATACTAGGGAGATAAATTCCAATTTGACGTTTAGAAGTGACCTGTGTCACTCTCACCTCGGTCATGTTACTCAGGCAGGTGTGGACAAAGTCGCAGGCTAATACTAAATAATAAATCGTTATTGATCTAGCTCCAATAATTGTCATAGGAATACTTTTCAAAAGACTGACTTTTGATTCTTCTTTTGACTATTATAAAACTGTAACAGAAGTGTGTCTGTACATTGAAGATATCTATGAGATTATGATGTTTTTATCCTGGACTCCAAATCAATGTTTTTTAGAATTTTTGTCTGTCTGTTTGTTTGTTTGTAACAGCATCACGCATATAATTTGTGTGGACTAAGTTGCGGGTTAACTCTAGTAAAGAAGAAAAACGTTTAAAAATCCTCAAACAGCAAGTTGACCACTAAATTGGCTCCACCAATCCGCACTGGGCCCGCACGGTGGAGTATGGCCTCTCACCCTTATTCGTAAATAAATGTTGATCCTTTCATTATAAAACAGGTGTTTATCCTGTTATTGGTAGGCCTAGTAGGGTACCTTCGAAAAACGAGAACGATCAAAGCAAGATGTGCCTGTCTTTGTTGCTTCGCACATGCTGAAGAACAATATTTTTCGCATGTAGTTTTATCTTGCGTGGTATTCTAGCAATATAAGGGAATGTATCAACGCACAATAATTACGAATATAAAGTGCTAGACTCAAGCTTGTGGCATAATGGACAATATAAAAGTAAAATGTTTTTTATCAATTGCAGGGTTCACACGACCGGTGCTATTTCACTCGGCGGAGGGCTTGGACATGAAGACTCCCAACCCTGCCACCTTCACCGTCAGATCGGTGCTCAGGTTCTGCGGCGCTCAGCTAGAGGTGCGTTTTATGTGTTTTTCATAAACCTTCAATGTATACTGCAAGCCTTACTTTTTGGGCTATAAACTTTTATGTTAATTATGTATTTTTTAGTGCATTTTTGTAATTTTTTGAGATTGGATAATCGGATGCATATTTACCGAAAGTTGAGGTGTTCGCTATTATGGTGTGCACTTTTGTAATAAAAAAATATGTTTTTTGTTTAATTCAATAATTTTAAAAAGTTGCTTTCATACTATGCATCCGATCCCGGCATGAAGTATAAGAATGGCCATTAGGGAGTGGGCTGATAAAACACACAAGCTGGAGTGGTATAGTCTTACAGGTCTACAACACTCCAAGAAATTTATCAACAATGCGACAGCTCGTGTCTCAAAGTTCATACTGAACAACAGCAGGAGCAAGGCTCGTGCCATCGTCGGAGTCCTCACTGGGCACTACGCCACAGGCACGATGATGCACAAGATGAAACTCACCCTGGATCCCAGCTGCCGAGCGTGCGGAGAGGATGAGGAGACCATGGAGCATATCCTGTGTGACTGTGATGTTTTGGCGGCAAAGCGCATGTGCCTCCTCGGTGATGGATATCCAAAACCGGGAGATCTTAGGCTTCTTCCCCTCAATGGTATTGCCTCCTTCATTGACCATGTATTTGAAGGGTGAAGAAAGCAAAAAGTAATGGGGCTAACACAAAAGATCCCACTGGGTCGAAGTGTTGCTGGCTTGTCAGCCCCCACAGCAAGATAAGATAAGATGCATCCGATTAGTTATGCGTTCCCAGACTTCCTGACATCCTGGGATTTATTTCACAGAAAGAAATAAAAATTTCTTTTTAAATTAAATAGTTTTAAGAAGTTGCTTCCATACTATGCATCCGATTAGTTATGCATTCCTGGATTTCTTGGCATCCCGAAAAATATTCAAAAAAGATCATTTTAAGAAGCTGCTTCATTTTATAGGCAAAAATGAAGTCTAGGTAAATATGCATCCGAACATCTGATCTGTAATTATGAATGTTTGTAATTGCAATAATAAACGGGCATCGGCAGGTGGAAGTGATAGACGTGCGCAAGCAGTCGACGCTGCGCATGCCGCTCGGCGACTTCGTGGACTACTTCGAGACTCCGCCCGAGCACCGCGACGACAAGGTGCTCAATGTGCTCAGTCTTGAGTTCACCGACACCAAGTACGTCCATCTGTTTATTTTGTTTACTAGACGTAGGGTCCGCGCTCAAAAGTTTCCGAACCAAAAGAGCACCAATACGTAAAAAGAAAACCAATTACGCGACAGTCTTCGTTTAATCGGCCAATTACGCGCACGCGCCGACACGCGGCGGATGTTTTTAGTTTGTTTATATTACTACAGTACACATACTTAAGTTTGTGTAGTTTAGTCTCGGACACTAGGGCCACAGAATAGGTAATAGTATATAGTTTTACATACAGAACGGCCACTCCCCGCCCCCCTCTGACTTCAGATACCCCACCTCCCTTCACACTCTCTGTGGTAACTTGAGGGAAGCCGAGCAAGGGAATGCAGTCAGGCGCGCGCACCCGTTGAATTTGACTACATAAAATATATTTTATTTTTCTCCTCATAATAAAAATAAATGTTGGAAAATAACGCTAAATTCACATTTTCTGTGATTCTTTAGCTTAAAAACGATTTTTAATCACAGAATGAACTATAAAAAGTAACGAAATGTATAATGTAGTTCATACGATGCGTGTTAAGCACTGATAATAACAATACCGCTCCATCTTAAACCTACTTCTACTAGTTTTGTGATGATTCTACTTACCAACCTAAATACCTACTTGTAATGTACTCCAATGGATCCGTAAACCTGCACGTTTTGCTATTTGTTTTGCCACGATTGTTAAACTTTTTAATTTAGAGTAATCTGTTATTGGCCTTATTCTAAGCTCACTATTTCTTTGTATAATTTGTTTTGTAACGCTGTTGATTACTTCAATAAACTTAAATAAATAAATTAAGTCAACCCTACACATATGTCATGCACAATGTTCGCAAAGTGCGCATGTGCGAACGTCATCATGTCAAATCTAAATCGTTCTTTGAAGTGCCGGACCTGTGCTAGGGCTCTGCCCACACGATAAGGAGAAGAAGAGTCTCGGACTCTTTTCGAGAATTTTGATTAGACCCGGCGTCCATAGTATTCTACGTCACTGATGGAAACATTTTGAATGGCATGCCTTCGACTAAGAAGACAGACTATAACTTAACTTACATGTGCGTGTGGAATGTGACATTCTTGTTTTATGGAAATGTTGTTTAATTGTTGTAGAAATAAAAATATACGATTGAGGGCAGCACAATAGGCTCGGTACCCCCTTAAAGTTAAAATTGTACGCTTTTTATCTTTACCTCTGGCCATGGCTGCTTTCTGGAACAAGTTGTTATAATAATGATGTGTTTACAGCATGTCGCCGCTAGTAGAGCCGCCCGGGATGGCCCGCAAGCTAGACTGGGCCTCGCAAGTGTGGCCCGCGGCCGAGGAGCGGCCCCCGCGGCCCGCAGTGCAGAAGTACTGCCTCATGTCGGCCGAGGGCTCCTTCACAGACTTCCACGTGGATTTCGGCGGCACTACGGTCTGGTACCACGTGCTACACGGTCGTAAGGTAACGGGACAGCTATTATTAACACATTGCTGCTAGGCTCTAAACATGATACTCGCCCAGTGCTAACACTGGAATGCTATACAATTCTGACTCACTGACATTTGTGATCTACGACGTAGGTCGTCCGCAGTTAAAGTGTTAATACTTGTAGATGGAGCACAAACTTGGTGTTTTGAAAATGATTTTTGTTTATCAGAAAACAAGTGGCGAAAATGTAATGATGTAGTATATTTTTAGAATCAGCGCATGCTGAAGTCCTTTCAATTGATTCACCACAGGAAAGATAAGAAAACAATGTTTTTTAATTAAAAACAATGATGACGTAATCAAATTTATTTGGACATCAAAACTATACCGTCTTGTTACCTCGAGAATGGATATTTAGTAAACGAAATCCCTCATGCGAACTGCGGCCGTAGCCTGATGTGGGCCATTACACCTTTTATCTCGTTCGTTTTAAATATAGGGTCTAACAAAATTCGCTGAAACTATTTAAAGGGGATGATCAGTCCATCAAACTGAACAACTTTCTTTAAGGGACCAATATCGAAATCGCGAAAAAAAATCAACTGTCCCAATAAAAAACTGCAAACATAACTCGACTCAAATGTATGGGACAGCAGTTTTTTTTTTTCGCAAATTCGATATTGGTCCCGTAGAGAAAGTTGTTCTATTCTGATCATCCTCTTAAAATAGTTTCAGCTAAGTTTGTTAGACCTTATACAGGGTGAAATTGATATCATTAGCATCCTTTTAGACTAAGAGTCTACCCATCAAACTTAACAACTTTTACTATGGGAGCAAACCGATTGGAGCAACTAAAAAATCAGCTGTCCCATACTAAACTGCAATTCTTACTCGACTCAAATGTATGCAACAGCTGATTTTTTTGTTGCTCCGATCGGTTTGCTCCCATAGTGAAAGTCGTTCAGTTTGATGGGTAGACTTAGTTTAAAAGGATGCTAATGATATCAATTTCACCCTGTAGATAGAGAGCTAAGGGGCGATAACGCTATATCGCGCTGCCATGCTATGGCCGCTTCTCGGAACCATAAGGTTGCAGTCTCGCAAGCTGGCCCAATCTCTCACTAGCTTAATAACTATGTATAACATTGTTGTTTCGCAGATATTCTACCTGATCCCGCCCACGGCGACTAACCTGGCGCTTTACCAACAATGGAGCGCTTCCAACAATCAAAATGAACGGTTCTTCGGTGATATGGCAAGTACTATTTGATCTCAACTTTGTGGAGGATTGGCAGAAGTGTTACTAGCTTAGGTGGACTAAAACGAGCTCCGAATTGGCAGGTAGCGGGTTCAAATCCCGTACTGAATGTTTCAATCTCTTTTTTTGATAATTGTTTCTAACATCCATATGTTTGCTAGGGCCTTTACCAATGAATTTTTCGACTTATATGTGCGTAATGCCGACTGCTCTCAAATGGTGAAGAAAAACATCGAGAGGAAACCTGCATTATGCTGAAGATGAAATTTCGACGCGTATGTGAAGTCTACAAATCCTCATTGGCTATGCGTGACTAACGTAATACATACACTCGCCACACCGTGGGCACAGTATAAGAAAGGGTATCTAGTACTACATACAGTACAGACACTCCCTGCCTACCACCAATTTAAATATCACTCCCTCTAGCAGGAAGCGCGGCGTAAAAAGAAGGTAATGGCGTATTCCTGTCTTGCATGCACTTACTTAGTATCGCACATGGTTACCTCTTGTTTATAATTTTTCCCATTTATATGAAACGAGCTTTTACCCGCGACTTCGTCCGCATAAATTATATACCAGATTTTAAGTCAGATGATAAGCTATCAAACAAAAATAGTTTCATCAAAATCGGTTCAGTAGTTTTTGCGTGATACTCGAACAAACAAACCCACAAACAAACAAACAAACGAACAAACAGACAGACAAAAATCAAAAAATTTGTGATTTGGAATCAGGGAGATCTAAAAACCATACCGTAATTTTTTTTTGTAAATATCTTCAATGTACAGACACACTTCTGTTACAGTTTTATAATAGTTTAGATTTTATGAAGCCGTGGTGGTCCAGTGGCGAGTAACCTTGCCTGCCGTGCAGGTGGCGATGGTTCGATCCCTGTCCAGGCCAACTTGTACCAATGAGTTTTTCGGAATTTATGTACGATTTGTAACACCACTGGCGTTTCGGTGAAGGAAAACATCGTGAGGAAACCTGCATGCTTCAATTTCGAGGCATGTATTGTACCCACTGTCCATTACAAGTGGCGACGGGCTCACTCCCCGTCACACTGCACAGAGTTTCGGGACTACTAGTGAAACGTGGATGTTCTGAAGTTTCAGAATATCTCTGACTACCCCCTCGGGGAATATAGTCGTGTGCATATGCTTTATGATGCGTCTACTCACCCGATCGGCACAAGCCGAATGAAGCCGAATAAGTACAGTGATTGCTTCGGGTCGGCTTTGTTGATCGACAAATACTGCCGAACTGACAGTGCCGACCAAGGTGTGACCACACCATTGGGGTCCCAGTAGTGGGGACGCTAGGTGATGATTATGGATGATAGAAGTACTAATCAGCAATAAATCCGCAGGTGGAATGGTACGGCACGGCGGAGTTATGCGCCGGCCAGACGCTCTTCATCCCCACGGGGTGGATACATGCCGTCCTCACTCCGTGCGACTCTCTAGTCTTCGGGGGCAACCTTCTACACTCGTACGCCATCGAGATGCAGTTGCAGTAAGTTTCTTATCTTATTGTAGTCTAGTTGTGTTGCGAGACAGAGGCCTGTGTTAAAAAACAAATCTTGTGTAAGGGCTCTTAGACAAGTTCATAGATAAAAGATTACAAGTTCAGTGTGAGCGGAGCAGTATAAATAAAATACACTTGGCGTAACACAAAAATTAGCGCTCTCACAGACGAGCGACAATTTGCTGTCGCAGTGGGTCGCAGAGCGCCGCGCTCATATATTTTACGACCCTCCGGGACACCCGGCGACCGCAAAATGTCGCTCGTCTGTGAGAGCGCTAATTTTTGTGTTACGCCAAGTGTATTTTATTTATACTGCTCCGCTCACACTGAACTTGTAATCTTTTATCTATGAACTTGCTCATTCTTTCCACATGAATATATAAATTGAAATATTCTGTTTTATATTAAAGTGTAAATACATTCATTTTGTTTTCAGAATCTATGAGATTGAGCGGCGTGTGGAAACTCCGACTATGTTCAGATACCCGCTGTTCGAAGCGATGCATTGGTACGCGGGCGCCTTCCTGCTTACTATGCTGCGGCGGCACAACGAAGAGACCCAGGTTAGTTTACTTGTATTGTGTCAGTTACACATACAGGATGAAACTGCCTCCGTGGTCTAATGGTTAAGAGCATTGGCTCTCGATACGGAGGTCGTGGGTTCGATTCCCACGGGGGACACCTAGTGATATGTCACTTTGTGCGTTTTTCCCCAGTTGGTTAGGACATTGCAGGCTGAATCACCTAATTGTCCGAAAAGTAAAATGATTCCGTGCTTCGGATGGCACGTTAAGCCGTTGGTCCCGGCTACTATCTCTGGTGGTAGTAGTTGTTACATAAAAACCACGTCAGAGGCCGTAAGGCTGTCTGAAAAAACTCTGACACTAGGGCTCTGCCCACACGATAAGAAGAAGGATGAAATTGATACCATCCTTTTAAACTAAGATTCTACCCATCAAACTGAACAACTTTTACTATGAGAGCAAACCGATCGGAGCAAATAAAAAATCTGCTGTTCCATAGTAAACTGCAATGTCGACACGCGACTTCGCGACTCAAATGTATGCAACAGGCGTTTTTTTTTGCTCCGATCTTTTTGCTACCATAGTAAAAGTTGTTCAGTTCGGTAGCTAGACTCTTAGTTTAAAAGGATGCTAATGATATCAATTTCATTCTGTAGATATGTGGGAAAATGCCACAGATGTCAACACCCACAAGTTATAGCAAATATGCGAACAGATGGCGATACCGTCGCTCTCGGAAATATGTTCCATACAAAATCAACGTTCATCGTAAATACGTAACTCGTAACCTACATAAGGTTCACAATCGAATGCGAGACATAAATCGCGCAAGAGAAATAATCACAGAGATTCGATATATAGAAGGTTCAACTAAGAACTGTTGGACCACGGCCGGTCCCCAGGCATCACACCTAGCCTGGCGGAAGATCTTCCCTTCTCAATGGAGGAACATTCCCTGTAGCACCTCCATAGATAAATTCCCACGGTATAATTTACCTACTGCCAGACGGTACGCGCAAAAATGTATCTAATGAAGATTGACTCAGGGTTGTATTACGCACAGCGCGCGATTTTACCATCTGGCGCTGGTGGCAGAAATCAAGTAAGCTAGGTACTTAAGATGCTGAGATGACAGAGCGCTGATAATAATTCAATGAATTCGAATAGCCTACGCTTTTGTAGGCTTTCGTTAAATCCTAAAAAAAATCCCATTAGAACATTTCTTATACTCCATTCAGGAATTAGAGAAACAAAATGTAAACAACGGTAATACCAGTGTAGAAAATACCATCTCGAGACGGAAGAAAACTTATCTCTGGAATAGACAACAGTAAATTATCAATTCTACTCGCAAAGGATTGCGACAGATGATATGTTTATTTTGTATGGAAAATAATAATAAAATACGCAAGTCATCATATAGTTGAGAACAAAAGAAAGCGTGACTGTAAATATTTTATTTCGTGGTCTGGCAACACTGATGTATTTGACCTTTGGTTCGTTTTAATAAAGTTCTTAAAAGAAAAATACTCTTTATTGTACACAGTAACGTAAACGCGTCTCTTGATTAGTTAATATCGTCTTCGGTCCGTACGCTACGCGCGGACGCTACGCATTGCACTAAAAAGTCAAGAAATGGGCTACATAATGGAATTTAAAAATTTTCATTCCATTTGTTACGAGTATTGTTCTTATTTATCGATAGACAACAAATTTGTAATATCACCGCAATCTAGTAAGTGCCGTGCCTACATAATGTTATTATAAAAAAATGTACCAAAGGTTTCTGACCACGAAACGTCACTTTGACAGTGACGTTTCTTTGTTTACATTTTGTCTCTCTAATTCCTGAATGGAGTATAGATGTATGAAACTTTAATTTCAGGACGAGGATTTTACACTGGGCGAGACTTACATCCCACGACCGCCGGTACAGCTGCCTGCATTGTTACTACGTGGTATTAAGATATTAGCGAACGCGCTAAAGGAGTGGCACGCGCTCAAAAGTGTAAGAAGTATTCTATACAACGTGTTCTAATCTCTGCCTCTGCCTCCGTGGTCTAATGGTTAAGAGCACTGGCTCTCGACATGGAGGTCGTGGGTTCGATTCCCACGGGGACACAGTGATATGTCACTTTGTGCGTTTTTCCCCAGTTGATTAAGGACATTGCAGGCTGAATCACTTGATTGTCTGAAAAGGAAAATGATTCTGTGCTTCGGACGGCCTGTTAAGCCGTTGGTCCCGGCTACTATCTCTGGTGGTAGTAGTCGTTACATAAAAACCACGTCAGAGGCCGTAAGGCGGTCTGAAAAAACTCTGACACCAGGGCTCTGCCCACACGATAAGAAGAACGTGTTAATGAATTAACGCAAAACCTCATACCCCCCCCAACTGATTTATATCAAATTAATTAGATTGAAACAATAATTACATTATTTTTGTAGTTACAATTTAAAGTCATTCGCTTTTTAAGTTTTGAGGCAAAAATGATTTTTCATGATTTCAGCAATGAATGAAAGCGCTAACGTACTCGTGGATACATTTTAATAATCTTGTTTTGGTAGTGTTGTAGTTTTATCTCTTTGATAAAATGCACTGTCAATATTTAAAAATTATTTTCTTTTGTACAAAGAACGTTTTCCCTTGTCACGTCACTTCTAATAAAATTCTCACAACAGAAACATTAAACTTATTATTTAATCGATTTCTCAACACGTTATCAGCACGAAGTGCTCTTTTAAAAGTGAATAATAAGTTGTGTATTTATGTACTGTTGCTGTGAGTGAAGTCTAAAATTAATTTCACCATTTAAAAGTGAAAATTTTCTGAAAACTTCGAGATGTCAGATAAAGGATCGAAATCAAATCTTCGTTCTTTTGCTGGAATACTTTTAAAAGGTAGGCAAGATTATCCGATATGGAAGTTTAAGATGAAGATGTACCTAGTACATGAAGGTCTGTGGAATAGCGTCAGTGGCTACCCAGAAAATGACTCGACTCCCGTTGAAGATAAGAAAAGGGATGACGAGATTACTTTAGCAAAGATTTGCTTAACCTTGGACGGACCAGCAATAACACACGTTAGAAATAGTACGTCGGCAAAAGAGGCGTGGGACATATTAGCGGCGGCTTACGAAGATAAGTCGATGGGTCGTCGTTTAGCCCTAGAACGCAAGCTCTACAGGTACACTCTGGTTGATTTTGAAAATATAGAGATGTATATAAATGCCGTGATGTCCACTGTCCAAGACTTGGCTGACATAGGCAAGGTTATAGAAGATGCCTCTGTCGCAGCCATTCTTTTAGGCGGTTTGACGCCGCGCTTCGATCCTCTAATAATGGCATTAGAGAACTCTACGAGTGCCATCACAAGTGAGCTCGTAAAAACGAAACTGTTAACTGAGTTATCGAGATCAACTGTAAACGATGAAGGTTCCAATTCAGACACGGCTTTGCGCGTGCAGATTAAGAAAAATAGCAAAAAACGAGGAGTAGTTTGCTATAATTGCAAGAAGCCTGGACACGTCAAACCGGACTGTCCACTCAACAGAAAGTCCAAAGACGATGGCTCTAGCAAGGACACAAATAAACTCGAGAGTTTATTTGGCGCATTGAACGCAGGTTCTGAAGAAATCTCATCTGACAAATGGTACGTAGACTCTGGAGCCAGTGCCCATATGTCTGGAAGATCAGATTGGTTAGTGAATTATAAAGAATTTTCAACTGGTCAGATAAAGATCGCAAATGGAGACATATTGTCAAGTGCAGGTATAGGTAATGTTCCTATTTCTAATAACTTTAAAACGGAAAGTGACTGTAATGTTACGAAGATTTCAAATGTAGTATTTGTTCCTAATTTAAATACTAATCTGATTTCTGTTAAGAAAGCTACTGAAAATGGATTTAGTGTTGTTTTTGATACGAAAGGTTGTACATTTTATAATTCTGCAAATTTTACTTGTACAGGTGATGCAGTTTTACATGGATCCTGTTATGGTGGATTGTATTCGCTGGATTGTACAGTAAGTCCCCCAAAACCCTTATCAGCGTTCGAAGTACAAAGTGATGTAACAAGTTTTCGTTTATGGCATAAACGACTTGGTCACTTATGCCGTATAGGATTAGACAAACTTAAAAAGGATAATCTAGGCGTAGTGTACACTGAAGTTGATAAAGATCCTTGCGTCGCGTGCATAGAAGGTAAGCAGGCTAAAAAGCCTTTCAAACCTGTATCGCACAAAAAGGCAACATCTAAATTGGAGCTTATACATTCGGATCTGTGTGGTCCAATGTCTGAAAATTCTTTTCAAGGAAATAAATACGCTTTGACTTTTATAGACGATTTTAGTCGCATGATTTTTATATACTTTATATCATCCAAGAATGAGGTTTTTAGTAGGTTTTGCATGTTTAAGTCGATGGTCGAGAGACAAACGGGCTTGAAGGTTAAAACTTTGCGATCCGATAATGGAACTGAGTATGTAAATAGAGAGTTTTCTGAATACTTAGGCAAAGAAGGTATCAAGCACCAAACCACAGTGCCCTTTAATGCACAACAGAATGGTGTTTCTGAGAGAACGTTTCGATCCATAGTCGAAAAGGGTCGTTGTATGCTTTCAGACAGTTCTCTTTCAAAAGGTTATTGGCAAGATGCTGTTGAAACGGCCGTGTTCTTAAAGAACAGATGTCCGCACCGAGCTCTCGACGGGAAGACGCCGTATGAATTATGGCATGACAAAAAACCAAACCTGACTCATTTAAAAGTCTTTGGCTGTCGCGCGATGGTGAAGATTCCTGAACCACTGAGAAAGAAGTTGGATCCAAAAGCCGCGCAGTATATTTTTGTCGGATACTCAGACGATCGACAAAGTTATCTGTTTCGCGAACCAAGTAATCCAAGGAGGTTAGTAAAAGGTCGAGATGTGGTGTTCTTTGAAGACCATTTCACTGATTTAAAGGAAAAAACCACACATCAACCAGTTACTTTGACCGACAACAATGAATCTATTTTTGAATTGGTTCATAGAAATGAGGAAAAACCGATACCGTCAATTGCTTCGTCTTCAAAAGAGGAGGCGAATGACTTGGAGGCAGTTATAGATCAAGTTCACAATACTTCAGAATTCATTAGCGCTGATGACGCTTCTGATGAGGAAGATGTAACCGAACAGATTGTGGTAGAGCCTGAAGAACGGTATCCACTTCGAAATAGGCTAAATAAGATTAATCAAAATACGTTTGACTGCAATGCTGCTATGAGTAGTGAACCTGATGAGCCCCAAAGCTATGCTGAAGCTATCAAAGCAGAAGATAGTACAAGCTGGCAGTCTGCTATGCAAGATGAGTTCAACTCATTGAATAAGAACAAGACATGGGTGTTAGTTGAAAAACCAAACAAGAAGGTTGTACCATGTAAATGGGTGTATAAAATTAAAAAGGATGCCGAAGGTAGAGTGGTGAAGTACAAGGCAAGGCTTGTTGCCAAAGGATTTAGTCAAGTTTCAGGAGTTGATTACTATGAAACGTTTTCACCAGTTGTTCGAAATTCATCTCTGCGTACACTTATTGCTTTAGCGGCAGAAATGGATTTGAAAATGCGACACTTGGACGTCGATACAGCGTTCCTGAATGGTGACCTAGAAGAAGAAGTCTACATGCAGCAACCTCAAGGTTTTATAAAACAAGGCGAAGAACATAAAGTTTGCTTATTGAAAAAATCGCTCTATGGTTTAAAGCAAGCAGCTCGAGCTTGGAATATTAAATTAAACCAAACCTTGTCTTCTATAGGTTTTAAACGAACTTCTTCGGAGTCATGCGTTTATTTAAAAAAGTTTGGTGACGAAACCGTCATCCTGGCAGTTTATGTCGATGACATTTGTATCTTTTATAAAAAAGAGACGTCTTTTGACACTGTCAAGACAGAATTGCAAAAGCATTTCTCATTGAAAGATTTGGGAAAATTAGATTATTTTCTAGGTTTGAATGTGAAAAGAACGGACGACAAAATATGCGTCAGCCAAAAGACGTACATACAAACAGTTCTAACACGTTTCAATATGCAAGACTGTAAGCATATGTCCACTCCACTGGAAAATAATAAATATGAAAAGGGTAAAGAATCAGATGAATCCTATCCTTACCAAAGCCTAATAGGTTCCCTAATGTTCCTTGCGGTAAATACTAGACCGGATATAGCTTATGCTACGAGCTATTTAAGCCAATTTAATAATTGTTTCGAAAGGAAACATTGGTTGGCTGCTAAAAGGATTTTACAGTATCTTAAAGGTACAATAGATTACTGTATTTCTTACAGGAAGACAGGTGCCTACTTGTGTGGATACACAGATGCAGATTGGGCGAATTGCACATTTGACAGGCGATCGTATACTGGATATTACTTTACGCTCGCAGGTGGACCCGTTAGTTGGGAATGTAAGAAGCAACCCACGGTAGCATTATCTTCGACTGAAGCCGAATATATGGCATTAGCTAGCGCTGCTAAAGAAGCTATATTTCTTAGAAGGTTAGTGTTTGAAGTTAGTGGTAACGCTGATAAGGTTGTACTTTTTAATGATAGCCAGAGTGCGCAGAAAATAGCGCTCAATCCAATCCACCATAATAGGACAAAACACATTGACACCAAATTTCATTTTATACGTGAAAAAATTAACGTTGGTGTTATCAATGTTAAGTATCAACAGTCAGATCAGATGGCAGCTGATGTGTTAACTAAGCCCCTAAGGCGTACAGCTCACCTAAGATGTATTATAGGTATGGGCTTAACTAATACTTGATTTTTATTACGCTGTTTTGTTTATTGTTCTTTGTTGTGCTTTTTATTGTTCTTTGTAAGTTTTGGTGTATGTTCCGTTCATTTATGTTTATTTCCATTGAGGGGAGGGTGTTGTAGTTTTATATCTTTGATAAAATGCACTGTCAATATTTAAAAATTATTTTCTTTTGTACAAAGAACGTTTTCCCTTGTCACGTCACTTCTAATAAAATTCTCACAACAGAAACATTAAACTTATTATTTAATCGATTTCTCAACAGGTAGTAAGTAGGGTGGGTGTGCCCGTGGGGTGAGTTGACATCGGGCTCAGTAAATTTAAAATTTTACAAAAAAATTATTTAATATTTTGAAAAAAAAAAACTGCATTTAAGGGGTTAATTTATTTATTTACAACAATGCAACTAATAATCAACACATTAATAAAAAAAAAATCCCACGTTGAAACCATGATAATTGGATTCTGCTCTCGATTCCAAACAAACTACTTTCTAGTTTTGCGTTAATTCATTAACACGTTGTATAATTTTTGATGCATTTTGAATTATTTTTAACCGAGGCAAAAAGAGGGGTGTTATGAGTTTGACGCCTATGTCGGTTTGTCTGTTTGTCTGTCTATCGGTGGACCGATTTCGATGCGGTTTTTTTTAATAGAAAGCCAATTTTTGCGAGTGTTCTTAGCTTTGTTTCATGAAAATGGGTGTTTAAAAAGTCAATGGTCATTTCATAGCGGTATTAATTGACCTTATGAACGCGGACTGCCTCTTTGGTCTAATGGTTAAGAGCACTGGCTCTCGACACGGAGGTCGTGGGTTCGATTCCCATGGGGGACACCTAGTGATATGTTACTTTGTGCGTTTTTCCCCAGTTGATTAAGGACATTGCAGGCTGAATCACCTGATTGTCTGAAAAGAAAAATGATTCCGTGCTTCGGATGGCTCGTTAAGCCGTTGGTCCCGGCTACTATCTCTGGTGGTAGTAGTCGTTACATAAAAACCACGTCGGAGGCCGTAAGGCGGTCCGAAAAAACTCTGACACCAGGGCTCTGCCCACACGATAAGAAGAAGAAGAAGAAGAAGAATTGACCTTAAATATATGAAAGAGAGTTAAAAAGTTACGAACGTTTGTTTTCATAATTTTATGTGTGTGAAGTGAAGATTTTAGGAAACCACGATATTGATCGGTTCATCTATATAACACATCTTTTAACTTTTAGATTATCAAAACGTATTTATTTATAACGAGCATTTACCCGCGACTTCGTCCGCATAAATTGTATACCAGATTTTATGTCATATGATAAGCTATCAAACAAAAAAAGTTTCATCAAAATCGGTTCAGTAGTTTTTGCGTGATGCTCGAACAAACAAATCCACAAACAAACAAACAAAAAAACAAAAAGACAGACAAAAAATCCAAAAATTGGTGATTTGAAATCAGGAACACCTAAAAACCATATCGTAATCTTTTTTTTTTGTAAATTTCTTCAATGTACAGACACACTTCTGTTACAGTTTTATAATAGTTTACATTGTTCTGTGTAGACGGACTCTGCTAAGCGGGACAACGTGCCGAAGTGCCTGAACTCTGGTCAGCTGGTGCGGGAACTGTGCAAGGAGCTGAGGACGCTCGAGAAACGGAACACTAGTGCTAATAAAGATAAGGTTCGTTTTACAACGTATTTACGTAAAACATGAATTAATACAGTAGGCGCTCTTTAGCATAGCGGAACTTTGGTATTGGAAATAATCACCAAAGTTATGCAACGTTAGGTCCGGACAGTCTTTGGATCTTTGACTACTTATATCATGACCGGCCTTGCGGTAGCGTTTCCCCTCTGCCACGGTATAAGAGCAATGATCATGCACATTCAACATTCAATTTTATAACTTATCACTAAACTAGACAGCCTATTATTGCGAAACAATAATTTCGAACTTAGAACGTTTGGGGTTTACACGAGACTACTTTTCATGATTTTGAACATTCAAAATTAGAATCTAAAGTCATAGGGAATAAAATCCAAAGTTGCGGATAACATGTTACCTCGCCCCCCGCAAAAAGTGGCAGAAAGTTTGTTAGTAGAATGACACGTGGTTACGCGTCCCGATATAAGTAGTCTAAGCTTTGGATGGGTCACCGTTTAAGGTAAGGGCATATTAAATGAAGATGGGCCGCAGCAAATAGCTTCTTTACAATCGCATTATTGCGCGGCGGATTTCTGTCCATGCGATGTGGCCCGCTCAGCCCCGTTGTGGCCCGTCATAGGCCGCGGTCCGATTCACCATTTCATGGCTCACAGTGCTAACGTCCATAATCGCTGGTCCGAAACAAAAAGCGCGATTTCACAACTTACGGCGCTATTTGAATCGAACCGCTTTTTCCGGTCTCAAACCACTGACAGTTGTATTCACGTTATATTGTACCAAAAACCGCCATAAAACATCAGTTTGACATTGACAGTGACAGTGGTTTGACATTACTCTTTGGGTTTGACATAAGGCTCACGGTGATATCGCTGTGGAGCATGGGCGCAGAAATTCCAAGATGGCGCTGATAATGACGTCATCAATGACGTCACGCCGTCTAACGTGATCGCGCTTTCACCAAATCGGGACGCGTTTGAGAGCGCTAAAATCGATTTTGGCGTGAATCGGACCGCGGCCATAGTGTGCTTTACCAAGCGGAACTTTTTACAACGTCTGGCAATAATACGTCAATGCGTTTCGACCCGCCCGTCTCTAGTATGCGAAGAAGTACGCATTTTACACTACGCAGCCCGCTTTGTATGGGCTTACCTTTAGTGGTATTACATCTCTAACGTCTCCGTGCTTCGGAAGGTACGTTTAGCAGTTCGTCCCAGATAGTTCCTTCAGATATTGTAATGCAGTGCCCCCCCATGAAATTTGTGGCAAACGTACCTAACAATTCTTATGTTATTTATTACAATTTATTAATGTTAACCCTCTTCATTTCACAGGAAGTAAAACTAAAAAATATATCGCCGAAAAAATCACACGCGAAACAGCAAACGCAAAAAAAATCACTCAAACTCACACTACCAAAACCTATAATGCACATGGCACACAACGGTGAATTCGTAGAAGAGAAAATATACGCAGATAAACTATTTATAGAAAACAAAGAAGTTTTATATCAAGACAATAGATTTCTACCGCAAGAGAGGTTCATGAATGGGCTGCCCGAAGCTAAGTTTGTCGTGGATAGTAAAGAAATGATTTTACCAGATAAGTTTGCGTATCAGAACTTTGAGGAGGTGCAGAATTTTCAGGAAGGAAGCTACGTGGATCGACAGGATAAGAAAGGGAATGTTTTACGGATTAAGTTGAAGTAAGTGACGTTTTTGGATTAGATATCGAAATAAATCAACTCATCATTACATAGAATAGTGCATTAGACAGCATGTAAAATATAGGATCTATACTCCGTTCAGGAATTCGAGCGACAAAATGTAAACAAAGAAACGTCACTGTCAAAGTGACGTTACGTGGTCAGAAACCTTTGGTGCATTTTTTATTTTGGAATACAATTATTTCGGCACGGCATGCCGCGGCATATAATAAATTGCGATGACATTAAAAATGTTTTGTCTAATGTCTATCTATAAATAATAAAAACAATCGTGACAATTTGAATGAAATTTTTAAATTATGTTATGTAGCCCGCTACTCCGTCTGTGTGGGCTTTTGTGATATGCGTAGCATCCGCGCATAGCGTCCGTACTCAGACGAAGGTATTAAACAATCAAGAGACGCGCTTACGTTATTGTGTACGGTAAAAAATCTTTTTCATTAAGAACTTAGGTCTAAAATATTTGATTGTTGCAAGACCACGAAATAAAATATTTACAGTCACGCTTTCTTTTAATCTAAAACAAATTATAACACGCGTTTTTTAAAATTATTTTCCATACAAAATTAACATTATCATTTGTCGTAATTTTTTGCGAGTAGAATAGATAATTTACTATCATTCATTCCGGAGATAAGCTTTCTTCCGTCTCGAGATGGTATTTTCTACACTGGTATCACCGTTGTTTACATTTTGTCGCTCGAATTCCTGAATGGAGATTAGTGATGGCATGCATGCATATGCTCACGACTATATTCCCCGAGGGGGTAGTCAAAGATATTCTGAAACTTCAGAACATCCACGTTTCACTAGTAGTACCGAAACTCTGTCCAGTGTGACGGGGAGTGAGCCCGTCGCCACTTGTAATGGACAGTAGGCACAATGCATGCCTCGAAATTGAAGCCTGCAGGTTTCCTCACGATGTTTTCCTTCACCGAAAAGCCAGTGGTGTTACAAATGATACATAAATTCCGAAAAACTCATTGGTACGAGTTGGCCTGGACGAGGATCGAACCATCGCCTCCTGCACGGCAGGCAAGGTTTCTCGCCACTAGTGATGGCATCCGTATTGAATATGAACTTTGGAAACCAACTATTTCGTCAGTTAACAAAAATACTAGTTATTTTAAGAAAAAATATTTATTTTTGTCTACTTTAGTCACGTTACTGTGAACGACTGTGATTGGCCGAATGGTTGATGACGTCAACTACTTGTAAACAGTTGCGTGTAGAGTGTAAGTGTCGTACAAAGTTTACAAGCAGGTGACGTCACGATGACGTCACCTGCTTGTTGCCACGCATATCGTCAGGGAAAGCGTTTTCGCGGGTTATGTAAGGGTCATGACTTCATGAGGAGAAAGAAGTGTAAGATAAAACGAAAACAAAAGATACAATATAGCAGCACCCTAAATAATATTTTTTGTTTTCGTTTTATCTTACACTTCTTTTTCCGTTTGTAATGGAACGTAAAATATACATTTTCTATAGAGTCCTTAGACATCAGTACCATATCATACCCTATTCAGAGGCTTTAGTGCTAAACATGTATTTGATAAGTACGTGTATTATATTTATATCCAGTTTATATATCCCTTTCTCAATTCTCTTTTTTCTTTTTTTTTTCTTTCCCTTTTTCAGTGGCGACGGGCTCACCCCCCCGTCACACTGGACAGGTTTCGGGACTACTAGTGAAATGTGGATGTTCTGAGGTTTCAGAACATCTGTGACTACCCCCTCGGGGAATATAGTCGTGAGCATATGCTTATGCCTTTCTCAATTATATATTTTTTGTACATTTTTATTTTTATGTCATGTAGAAAGCGATTTAGCTCTAAGTTGGCTAGGACAGAATAACAGCGGTAGCCGGTATTCCCGTCTGCTATGCTGAGTCCTTGGCCTTTTTGTCATCATATGCAATATTTCTTTTCTTTTCACTGTATGTTCATGTTGTAATGCTTATGAGACAAATAAACGATTTTCAATTTAATTTAATATATTTGTTCCAGTACATCCCCCTCGTCGTCCCGCGAGGAGCCTCCCCCCTACCCCCTCCCCGAGCACTCCATCCTCAAGGCGCACCTCGTGCGTGCAGACAGACCGACACTCAAGCCCATACACCAGTGGACGATATCCAAGAAGGACATAGGAGACTACCAGGAGGAGCAGATCCTGTTCACTAACGAGAACGTGCAGAATGTTAGGATGGAGCAGGACATCAACTATGGAGCCGGTGAGTTAAAATACACACACACAAACACAAACATGCACTCACGTACACAATCACCCACCTACTCTCATAAACAACTCACTCTCAGAATGTCAGGATGGAGCGGAATATAAACTATGGAGCCGGTGAATGTCATACAGTGACTAAAAATACAGACAGACACACACGCATCCACACTCACATACACAATCACCCACCTACTCTCATTAACAACTCACTCTCAGAATGTCAGGATGGAGCGGAATATAAACTATGGAGCCGGTGAATGTCATACAGTGACTAAAAATACAGACAGACACACACGCATCCACACTCACATACACACTCACCCACCTACTCTCATAAACACACTCACCCTCTCACTCTCAGAATGTCAGGATGGATTAGGTCATTATCAATAACTATGACGCCGCCGGTGAGTGTTATGTGTCGTGACTAAACAAACACATAAACAGATGCAAACACACACACACCCCACCAAACACACACCATCACCGCACACATACCCCACCGCACACACACAACATGAGTCCTCTTTTACCAGATTATGTAAATATGAAAATAACTTTGCAATAATTACAAACTGCATGCTTTAGAAAAGTTTTTGTGGTACTATTGCTATCCGAGATAAAGACAGACATTTTCAAAGTATTTCGATTTGTTGTAGTTTAAAAATATCAATGTTTCATTCCTTCCTCAGGCATGTACTCAGCGGACGACATCCAACAAGACTACCAATACACGGAGCCTGCGAAGCCGACGACCTACCAGCCGGACTACGGATACCAGAGCGGGCCCGAGGTTTACACCCAGGACAACTATCAGTACGAATTGCCCGTCGCACAGGTTAGTGCTTAATTTAAATCACATCATAATCGGTTTAGTCATTTTCGAGATAAAAAAACCGGCCAAGTACGAGTCGGGACTCGGGCAATTAGTGTTCCGTACTACCAGTTGTTTAAACATGGGCACAGAATAGGTAATAGTATATAGTTCTACATACAAAACGGCCACTCCCCGCCCCCCTCTGACTTCAGATACCCCACCTCCCCTCACACTCTCTGTGGTAACTTGAGGGAAGCCGAGCAAGGGAATGCAGTCAGGCGCGCACACCCGTTGGATTTGACTACATAAAATATATTTTATTTTTCACCTCACAGTAAAAATAAACGCTGGAAAATAACGCTAAATTCACATTTTCTATGATTCTTTAGCTTAAAAACTATTTTTAATAACAGAATGAACTATAAAAAGTAACAAAATGTATAATGTAGTTCATACGATGCGTGTTAAGTCAACCCTACACATATGTCATGCACAATTTTCGCAAAGTGCGCATGTGTGAACGTCATCATGTCAAATCTAAAACGTTGTTTGAAGTGCCGGACCTGTGACATGGGTCATTGATGACACCACTATAAATGATACTTAGTATGTGGTCACATAGTAACTGAAGATCATTTTACACTGGTCTATTTGGTGTTAGTTTTTTGGGTATAGAAAAAAAACTATCCAAGTTAAAGCCACGCTATTAATTTTCCCGCCATCTACACGTTATTTCTGATGTTCATGATTTTTTTCAGATCTTATACGGCTATATTTTTTGAAATAGAGGTATTACATACATACATACAGGTATACAGCAATTTCTCGGATTGAATTAAAAATTTTCTTAAACAAAGTTTTTATAAAAAATTTGAAATAGTACATTACTGCAGCGGCCAGCAACAGAGGCATTGATGGACGAACGTGTAAATGTGGGCCGAGGCGAAGCCGAGGCACACATACGTAAGTCCATCAATGCCTAGTTGTGGCCAAGGCTCGTATAGTACTTTTCTCAAATAATGCGCGGAAATTAAAACAGTAAATTTTCTCAAATAATTCGCGGAAATTAAAACTCTTTTCAAAATCAATGACGAACAACGAACAACAATTTGTTTTTTTTTTCAATAAACAGCTTTCTATTTGCAAGTTAGTTCGAAATTTAAATAAAACCTTTTTTGAGTTACCTCCTTGGTCGCCATGTTTAGGAGAAAAAGATCGTTCCATTTTTAAATTACACGACAGATATGAGTTTACTATGTAATTTATTTGGCCGCAAAACACGACAGATATGGATTTTCATACAAACATTGCCGGCCGCTGCGCGCATGTAGTTGGCCAGTACAGCAATTTCGATTTATCTCGAAGAAGGTTGTCAAAATAATGCTCACATTTCCAAGCATGTTTGAGAAATAGTACATTACTGCAGCGGCCAGCAACAGAGGCATTGATGGACGAACGTGTAAATGTGGGCCGAGGCGAAGCCGAGGCACACATACGTAAGTCCATCAATGCCTAGTTGTGGCCAAGGCTTGTATAGTACTTTTCTCAAATAATGCGCGGAAATCAAAACAGTTAATTATCTCAAATAATTCGCGGAAATTAAAACTCTTTTCAAATTCAATGACGAACAACGAACAACATTTTTTTTTTTTCAGTAAACATCTTTCTATTTGCAAGCCAGTTTGAAATTTAAATAAAACCTTTGATGAGTTACCTCCTTGGTTGCCATGTTTCGGAGTAAAAGATCGTTCCATTTTTAAATTACACGACAGATATGAGTTTAGTATGTAATTTATTTGGCCGCTAAACACGACAGATATGGATTTTCATACAACATTGCCGGCCGCTGCGCGCATGTATTTGGCCAGTACAGCAATTTCGATTTATCTCGAAGAAGGTTGTTAAAATAATGCTCATATTTCCAAGCATGTTTGAGAAAAAGAATATATAAAAAAGAAAAAAAGAGTGAATGATTGAGTGAACTGAACGCTAACCATAGAGCAGATTCAGCTTTTAGCGATTGTCAATAATTTGTGTGACATTGTCGATAACGCTGCGGCGTTTTCGTTTGTAGAATAAGAAGCGTGTGCACTTTGTCTAGGGGCACTGGGCTAGAAACGCTTAGTAACGCCTGTGCTTAAAAATCGCGGCAATTTAGTGGCGAGATGTCGCGGCAGTGCAGTTGCGACAATCCTTACGCTCAAAATCGCTTGTGTGATCTCTTATATTGAACCTGCCTGCTGTGCCGAGGGTCGCGGGTTCGAATCCCGTAAGGGAAAAATATTTGTATGATGAATATGAATATTTGTACCCGAGTCATGGATGTTTGATCTATTACGAGCTTTTACCCGCGACTTCGTCCGCATAAAGTATATACCAGATTTTAAGTCAGATCATAAGCTATCAAACAAAAAAAGTTTCATCAAAATCGGTTCGGTAGTTTTTGTGTGATGCTCGAACAAACAAACACAAACAAACAAACAAACAAATAAACAAACAAACAAACAAACAGACAGACAAAAGTCCAAAAATATGTGATTTGGAATCAGGGAAGCTTAAAAACCATATCCAAATCTTTTTTTTTGTAAATATCTCCAATGTACAGACACACTTCTGTTACAGTTTTATAATAGTTTATATATGTATTGTATATCGTTGTCTAGTCATCATAATACAAGTCCAGGCTAGATTCTGGTACTTTAAATGCGACTACATAATTTGTGTGACATTGTCCAAGATATTTATTTATTTTATTTATTTATATTAGGTGGTTTAACTAAAGTAATGTGAACGTTGCATCCAGCAGGCGGCTGCGTACAGTAATGTACCGGTAGTAGCGGATCAGATCAACGGCGTCTACCACAACCAGCTGCCGACCTACGACGCCGCGATTGCGCAGCAATACGGCGCCACCACTACTAATTATGTAAGTTATTATTTGCAATCAATTTATTAATTTCACGCATGTGCAATTCCCTAGCAAACTTTCACCCCCGTTTTCAAATCTTTAGGGGATTGAAATGCAAAAAACCCTTTTCAAGTCAGCACTAGATGCCATTGCCAATACAAACATCCATGTTAAATTTTAAGTTGGTAGTCTACGTAGTATTGGATATTTCGTGTTAAGTGACCTAACTGGATTTGCATACATTTAGCAAATTATGGATGATGACTGAATTGGTCCAATGATTCCATCTTGCAATAGGTATGGATGATAATTAATATCATTTGAAAGATCATCATCATAATTCTGATATAGAATAAAAATGTCAATGAACAGTCTGTCTGTGTGCTGTTGTTGCCTGTCTTTGTTAATTTATGATTTCTTTTAAGTCCCTACTTATTAACAGTTTCCACTTACCACTACTACTACCTACGCACTTAGCCTTACTGATTGCCCAGCGTGTGGACGTATCGCACATTCACTACATCACTTATATACCCCTTGCCCTAACTAAAATAAGCCTTACCCCTCAGGTAATAGAGGAGCACGCGCCGGCAGCGCCCGCGCCGCCGGTGCGTCGGTCGGAGCGGCCCGCGCGCCGCCGCGTCTCCAACACCTACGACTACGAGGACGGAGACCTGTACATAGACGACACACCCGCTCCGAGGCGGAGGAAACAGGCCAAGCACAAACACAACGCCTACAAACAGGCTGCAGGTAAGATTTTGAGATACGAGAGGATTGGAGCAATGATTAGGGTGGCTTTTCCATCACGACAAGCTAAACTGTTAGCAAGGAAAAAACTAGGGATGCAACGACTCGGCCATTACGATTACGATTACGATATTAATCGTTATTTATTACGATAACCGATGCATTACGATTAATTAAACAAAATTTTGTTGAGATTATCCCCAGAAAGAGTTCTCATAGTGTTTCTTTACATTCCAATGAAGGATAAATCATTAAAACAAAACTTTTAAAAATTCCATGATTCTAACTGTTTCTACTAATTTGAGTACGTCAAAGGCTTACTTGGTCTGATTTTTCGATGCGTAGAGGCCAATTTGCTTCGAAAAACACAATATGGAACATGATTCTGCATCAACCTCGTTAATCAAGCGATGTCGTCGGATTTACGTGGGAGACTAATCTTTTAAAATGTGGATGAGATATCGCGAGAACGAGGATGTATGTAATACTTCAAATCGAAAATCAAATCATAGACCTCAGAAAAATAAAAACAATAATAAAATGAGAGTCCATCTCACCAAAAAAAAGTCAGATTGAACCAGGATTTAGTTCGAAATGAGCTAAAATGGCATCGAGAGATCCGATTTTTCTAAAGTTGCTTTACTGCTCTTGAATCTAGTATTCAGGTCTGGTATTTGTCGACAAGTGCAATCCGATTGAAGTTTTCAATTCGATTTAATAATCGTACGATTCTTACTACGGTGCATTGCATCGTTATTAATCGTGATTATTACGATTACAGATGCAAAACGATGCACCGCTTCGTAATCGTTGCACCCCTAGAAAAAACCACCAACAGTAATAAAGGTTATAGTCGATTGTAGCGCCCCATAAACAAGGTTTTTTATATTTCTGGTCAAAGCAGTACCTTTCAGGGGAAGAAACGTGTAATCTCCCGGTTTTGGATAACCATCTCCCAGGAGACACATGCGTTTAGCCGACAAGACATCGCATTCACACAGGATATGCTCCATGATCTCTTCTCCACACGCTCAGCCGCTGGGGTCTAGGGTGGGCTTCATGTTGTGCATCATCGTGCCTGTGGCGTACTGCCCGGTGAGGGCTCCGACGATGGCACGACCTTGTTCCTGTTGTGGGCCTTACGCACCAAATTACTAGTTATAGTATAAGAGATAAGTATACTTTTTACAACCATCAGCAGCAAGGCTGATTCAGTATTTATGGGGTGTAGAGAATCTCTGTGATGGAGATGGACCAGATCTGCCTGCATAACTCCAGTCGGTTTAGGAGTTACTGATGATTAAAGGTCTGTAAAAAATTTACGATCAGCTGCACGACTGATCGCATGTTATTGTTGTAGTATGCACTGTAGCTATGTGCACAGTACAAAAACTGTCAAGTTCTGTCAGTCGGTTTACGAGATACAGCCAGTCAAAGTACCGACCTTTGAAAGGCTGTATCTCCTAAACTGACTGATGAACCATGTCTGTTTTTGTACAGTTCACATAGCTACAGTGCATACTAAAACAATAACATACGAGCCTTGCAGCTGATCGTAAATTTTTTACAGACCTTTAATCATCAGTAACTCCTAAACCGACTGGAGTTATGCAGGCAGACCTGGTCCATCCCCATCACAGAGAAGCTTTACACCCCATAAACACTGAATCAGCCTTGCTGCTGATGGTTGCAAAAAGTACACTTATCTTTCGGAATATTATTTCGTAATAGTTACATAACTTAGAAAACGGATAATTTCTCACGCTTTAATCAAGTACTGTCAGACGGTACGCGCGAAAATGTATCTAATGGCGCTTCACTCAGCGCTGTTATTACGTCGTACAGCGCGCGACGTATGCGACGTTTCCGTTTGGAGCGAGTGCCAGAATTGATACAAGCGCGTCGCTTACGATGCATCAAAGTGTGGGTACTTATTTCTCGGCCTGTTTGTTGACAGAAGTAAAAATGGGTATTTGGTCTAGCAATGGCTATCTTTAGTTAATATAGTGAAGTGATGTTGTATATTGTTGTTGCAGCATCGAACAGCAGTAACTTCCGGCAGGCGGCGGGGGCGGGGGCGTTAGCGGGGGCGGGGGCGGCGCGGCCGGCGCCCGCTAACGGTATCGAGTCCCTCATACAGGCCTCCGTGCTGGCCGAGGAGGAGCCGCCCCCGGCGACCACGCCCGTCAACGAGACGTGAGTTTAGTTTTACATTATTCTTTCCTGCTAAGGAACAAAAGCCTGCGCCTATTATGTTTTTTTTCATAGCAATGACAGGACAGTATTATTATAACTACAAATAAAACAGTTAAAATTCGTGTTCGATTAGAACTAAACCATCATCATTGTCTTGCCCATTTCCCATTATTTGGGGTCGGCGCAATATGTCATCCTCTTCCATTCATCTCTCTTAGCCGTCATTTCAGCACTCACCCCTTTCTTACACATATCATCCTTCACACAATCCATCCATCGTTTCTTCGGCCTGCCTCTCCTACCACAGTCATCCACATTCATACTTAACACTCGTCTCGTAACTCGTTCGATTAGAACTAGTGTGACCAAAAAAACTAATCAACTAAGTTTGCTGTTTAGGATGGAACAGCATTTTTTTCTTGTGATTTCGATGTTGGCCCCTTAGGGAAAGTTGTTAAAAAAATTCAAAATTCAAAATTTTTTATTCAAAATAATATCATATACAGGGTGTACAATAAAATAGGACAGCCACTTAGAGGGGTGCTTCAGACCATCAAACTGAACAACTTTCTCTATGGGTCCAATATAGAAATCGCGAAAAAAAAATCTGCTGTCCCATACATTTCAGTCGAGTTATGTTTGCAGTTTTGTATGGGAGAGCGGATTTTTTTTTCGCGATTTCGATATTGGTCCCATAGAGAAAGTTGTTCAGTTTGATGGTCTGAAGCACCCCTTTGAGTAGCTGTCCCATTTTATTGTACACCCTGTAGATAGCTTTTTGACGTCATTTTTTTTGAGTCTACCACCGCGTCGGAAGATGTTCCGTTGAGAGAAGATGCGGCCAGAAACTCTACAACACACATCTTTTAAACAAAACAAAATGTACAAAGTACAATTAAAATACAATATTGCATTACATAGTGTAAAATTGTCAAGACCAGACATTTTGGTCATTCAAATAATCATCGAGTTTATAGTAACCTTTTTTACAGAGGACTTGTTTAACATGAGACTTAAACTTTTTGTCTGGTAAGTTTAGAATATCCTCTGGTATCTTATTATAAAAGCGTCAGTTTTGCAATGATGTGCGTTAGTTGTAGATCAATCAAACGATATGTTCTGTGTTTAGGTTTATAATGCGTCCAAAGTCTACATGCATATTACTTATATACTAACTTATGGCTATGTGTGTGTGGGGGGTTAGGCACACACTACAGTTTGATGGTCTGACTATTCCTTGAAAAAACCGTAAGCAGATTAAGAAAGACTCTGTATTAAGGCAGAGCCGAGTTCCCTGTTCTGTGATAGTAATGATAATGTACGTGTGTTATGTAAGTGAGGACGCGGCGGTGGCGGGCATGCTGAGTATATCGGCGCGGTACTCGCCCCCGCGCGGCGCCTTCGGCCTCCCCGCCGGCACACTCACCGACAAACCTACCAACAGTGACAGGTAACCATACCACAGATTGCTACAGAGTTACTTACTACGTACCAGATACATCACTTCCTTAGAAAACTACACAACGTGTTAATGAATAAGCGCAAAACCTCATACACCCCAACTGATTGATAACAAAATAATTAGATTGAAACAATAATTTCAATATTTTAATACTTAAAATTTAAAGTTATTCGCATTTTAAGTTTTGAGGCAAAACTCATTTTGATTACAGCGTTGAATGAAAGCGCTAACGTACGCATGGATACATTTCAATAATCTTGTTTTGGTAGTAAGTAGGGTGAGAGATACCTACTCATTTCCGCTGCCAGACGGTACGCGTTGTCTATCAGTATGTCAATATTTTATATTATTTATTTGATTTTATTCAGTTTAGAAAAACTTACGGAATAATTACAGGATAGGGTATCAACAGTATTAGATTAGATAGAAATAGAATGATGTATTCGATGAAATTATGATAAAATTGATCATATAAACGTTGTGTAACAGTCCTGCGAGCGGCAGTAAGCGAGCACGGAAGCCAGTAGCAGCCAGCAGCGCTGACGAAGAGCTGTCAGATGAGGATGTCATCAAGGAGGTGCATAGAGACGAGGAGTACGGTAAGACAACACTAAAGATCTCATAATAGTCTTAGCTGAGTCGACTTTATTAGGGAAGTTGACTACATAAAATATGTTATAGTTTTATCTTTTCAGTTAAAAAACGTTCGAAAATAATGCTAAACTTATATCTTCAACTTGAATACTATTCTTAATAACAAAAGATAAACTATAATAAAAGCGGTCAAGTGCGAGTCGGGCCACTCGCGCACCGAGGGTTCCGTACCACACCACGACAGAACACAACATTATTAACTTAGAAAACAACTTTTTTTGTCCGGAACCCTTAGCGCGAGACCGACTCACACTTGGCCGGTTTTTAGTATTTGTTGTTATTCTGTGGAGTTTGCTCTATAATCACACTAAGTTTGACGCTTGTATGTATTACCGTTTTTACCATAGAGCGTGAAGAAAAAAACGTTGATAAAAACTAGTTTCTTGTTGAGAACCCCCCTTAATTTTTAACTTTTTGAAATTTTATTATTTGTTAACAAATCCGCCGTAATAACGCATAATCTGAGAAAATTTCAACTATCTAGCTATTACGGTTCAAAAGTTACAGCCCAAAATAGGTAGGACAGACGGACGGACGGACGGACGGACGGACGGACGGATGGACAACGTAGGCTTAGTAATAGGGTCCCGTTTTCACCCTTTGGGTACGGAACCCTAAAAAGTAACGAAACTACCACGAAAAACAATGACGTCACTATACACTACAATTTTTCATACAAAGCGCTCGTTTTGACGTCCGATAAAGAGTTGCTGATTTGACTAAACTTAATTTCAAATAAGGACAAGGACGACAAGATTTTCCGATTCCTATATACCTTTCTGGCCAATTTTGATTTGCAAATATAATTTATTTATCAATTAGATATACTACATATCCTACATAATCTTGGACGTTACTAAAGCTGTTTTAAGGTTAAGTGAGAGGAAGTGTGTCAAATCCGTTTCTGTAATTCATAATAGCCTTATAATTTCGTGGCTATTAAAAATGGAGTATAGCTAGAAACTTGTGGATTATCTGAGTGACCATAGGACTCAAATGAGTATGATCACCCATGTGTTTAAAGTGTAATAAAGCGTCGTAACATATTGTATCATGATGTCCATTGCCCGCAGTGTACCCCTCGCTGGAGATGAGCTCGGACGAGGAGGAGGAGTGGACGGGGCGGCGCGCGCGCAGCTCACGCTCGAGGCAGGACCGGAGCAGTAAAGGAGACAAGTTCGTGTTTACTATATCTTCCTTAATCGAATCAGGCGTTACTTTGCGGAAATCCATGACTAATAGGTAGATGACACGATTGTATCAAGACCTCCGCCTCTAAATACCTAGTAGACAAAGTTGTATTACGTAATAAACCGAGTCTCGGTGTCGGACGCTCGGCGGAGTAACAACTCTGTATCGAACGTTCGTCGGTCTAACTCCTGAGGATGCTCCTTGGTGGAGCGAAACACGTGTAGAGTAGAAATTATTTGATAAGCAGGTTGTATTTTATTACGTAATACAACTTTGTCTACTAGGTATTTAGAGGCGGAGGTCTTGATACAATCGTGTCATCTACCTATTATATCTTCCTTCTTAATATCCTGACAGTTTTTTAAGGGGATGATCAGACCTTCGAACTGAACAACTTTTTCTTTGGCATCAACATTGAAATTGCGAAAAAAAACTGTTTTATATGAAACTGCAAACCTAATAAAATAAAAGTTGTTCAGTTTGATGGTTGCAATCACCTCTGAAAGTTTCGGAACGGTAAAAAAAATCAACTGGTATATTTTAAAAGACAGTGCCCATGTAACGAAGTGTATTTGTTTCCGTCGTTTTGCAACTGGCGAAGTGGCGAATGTGTATGATCAAAGAACACATACAAATCGTATGATAGCTGAAATTATACACAGGATAGAAGGAATATCGTGCTTCCCAAGGAAATCTTTTTCTATCGTGACATCTTGACTATTATAAAACTGTAAATTTGAAAAAAGAATTTAGTTTGTTCGAGTATCACGCAAAAATTACTGAATCGATTTTGATGAAACTTTTTTTGTTTGATAGCTTATCATCTGACTTAAAATCTGGTATATAATTTATGCGGACGAAGTCGCGGGTAAAAGCTCGTTTATTGTAAAATTCGTGGTATGTGTGAGTGCACCGATAGCCAGTGGGGCGTGTACTCTGGGTAGTCAAAAAAACCTTAATAATTTCTAAACTCTAAGCATTTTGTTTACTAAATGATTTTTAATTGTTTATTTACCCGTATTTAAACAAATCAAAGTCATTTCGTGCATAAAATACTTTGTTTAGATATAGGGTTTCACTGGCTTTGATTCGGACTGTGCAACGACTTAACTAAATTTATTCCTGTCCTTTATAAAATAAGATTAAGAAAAGAGACAGAAAACCAACAGCTGACTTTAGTGTTGTCAAAGTGACGTTACACGTCCAAAAACGCTTTAAGTAAGATGGCGTACAAAGATTTTTTTTGGTCTATTAAATCTTTGATGGCGTACATTATGATGGCATTTTGTTTTGGGCGTGTAACGTCACTTTGACAGCACCAAAGTCAGCTGTTAGTTTTCTGTCTCTTTTCTTAATCTTATTTTAGAAAGTGACAGGAATAAATTTAGTTAAGTCGTGGCACAGTCCGAATCGGTTTCACTGTCTGCCTAGCCGGAGTGCACGTGCACGTACCTATAGCGGCCGCTTGTATGAAGTTTCAGACCTTCGGGTATACTAAAACATGCGGTAATGTAACATTGTCTCCCTGCACGTCTAGGGACGAGTCGTGGTCGCCGCGCGCGCGGCTGGGGCGGCTGGTGCCGCGCCTGCGCACGGCGGCGCGCGCCGGCGTGCGCAGGGAGTGCGTGCGCGCCGCGCTACACGCCGCCGCCATCTCGCGCAACAACAACAAGCGCGCGCCCGCCGCGCAGCCTCACGCGCCCGCTGTACCCATAGCTGACGTGGTGAGTACACTAGTTTATCATTATTGAACATTCATCATCATCATCTCGGCTGATGGACGTCCACTGCTAGACATAGACGTACTTCGTTTTTTTTTTTTTTCGAATTGACCAATACAGTATTGCTCTTGGAGCAGCTACTGCTTATTACTGCGGACTATGGGGGGACCACACCAGTGACGACGAAGCGCCCTGGTAGGTCTACCGAACCAATGAAGCGTACTTCGTACTTCGGTAAGTGTGCCCAAGAGCTACATGAGCTCATCCCGCCTTCCCCTTTCTACTATCGGACTTCCAGACGCACCGCGGGATATCACCCCTTCTTAGTTGACATCCCACATATCCGCACCAAGCGCCATTCCAATTCTTTTATAATGCGCACAACCAAGGAGTGGAATGCCCTGCCTGCGTCAGTGTTTCCGAGCGCTTACAACCCGAATTCCTTTAAAGTACGAGTTTATAGGCTTCTTCTGGGTAAGTTCGCTACATCTTCGACCCCATCTTCGTCGTGAAGACTGGATTGAGGTCAAGAGCAAATTCATCGTTAATAAAAAATAAAAAAAGACGTCCAAGGATCGCCACAACGACCGATCCTGCGCTGCCCTCATCCAACGTTTTCCCGCCACCTTCACCGGGTCGTCGGTCCACCTTGTGAGAGCTCACTAGTGCTTACCCACGCTTTCCGATACGCAGTCGCCACTCGAGAACTTTTTGGCCCCATCAACCATCGACTTCTAAATATACTAAATTAAAAATAATACTAAACCCTCCCACTAGGAACAATCGTGAACATTCTGCAATATTCCTCCAACGCTAGCACTACTTGACATGGCGTATTTAACAAATATCACGCATGACAAATATTTTAGTTACATAATTATTTACCTATTTCATTCGTTTTATGTGCGTCGAAAACCGATGGAAGTCAGGAAACGTGATATTTACCAAATAGGTCATGAGAAGTGGCAAAATTACAGTATACCACTATTATACATATTAATATGTCAATAAATAAACAGCAGAACGCAAAGCGCGCTGTGCTGGCGACCAAAAGCAGAAGACCTCCGCCGCCCGCGCAGCCCGCGCCGACCAACAAGAGTGAGTACACAATACTTATTTACAACAAAAACATCATCATACTTGTGCACATTTATATTAGACCACCAACTCAAATATTGAAATCCTCCAAAGATTCCAAAATAACGTCTTCAGAACAATAACCAATAGGCTAACTTAAAGGCTAGTCAAAACATCAGAAGTTCATGAATATTTGGAAATGCCGACTATAAAGCAAGAAATATCAAATACTTCAAAAGGATTTCAGAATGGACTAGCCAATCATGTTAATGAGCTAGCAATTGCGCTAACAGACCGCAGTAATGATGTAAAAAGACTAAGAGTTGAACCTCATCTGGCAGCACCGCATCGCATTTTTCCGTCGCTCTATCATTTTCTGTCGCTCAGGAACGTCATTTGCTAGAGCAAATAAGGTAGACGGAACGCAACCGCACGCCGCAGCACCGCCGCGCGTGATCGCGTTCCGTCTATCTTATTTGAAAATGACGTTCCTGAGTGACAGAAAAAGGCGATGCGGTGCTGCCAGATGAAGTTTAAAACCTTAAGAAAGAGTATGCTATTGTCACAGAATAAGAAAGAGTACAAGTACAGTACGGACAAGTATAATTTAAATCAAACCTTATTTGCCATCCGATTCTGGTACACCTACACAACGAATTTCGCTGTTATTTTCAGATTCAAGACTGAAAAAGGGTATGAAGACGGCGAAGCAGCGCCTCGGTAAAATCCTCAAAATACATAAAATGAAATATTAATTATAATATAGCTTAGTAAATAATAATAATAATGTAGTAGTGCTACAAACGGACGAGGAGGTTAGATGTATATTTTATATATTGAATTCTGTGCACGGACCAATATGTGTGATGTCGGGTTTTGTTGTGTAGATCGCGACATAGGATTGATTCGGAATTGGTTTTTGTCTATAAACTGACAGCAAGTTGACCACTAATAGTATAAGAGACAAGTATACTTTTTGCAATCATCAGCAGCAAGGCTGATTCAGTGTTTATGGGGTGTAGAGATGGGGATGGACCAGGTCTGCCTGCATAACTCCAGTCGGTTTAGGATTACTGATGATTAAAGGTCTGAAAAAAATTAACGATCAGCTGCACGGCTGATCGTATGTTATTGTTGTAGTATGCACTGTAGCTATGTGAACAGTACAAAAACTGTCAAGTTCTGTCAGTTGGTTTAGGAGATACAGCCAATCAAAGTTCCGAACTTTGAGCGGCTGTATCTCCTAAACCGACTGATGAACCATGTCAGTTTTTGTACTGTTCACATAGCTACAGTGCATACTACAACAATAACATACGATCAGCCTTGCAGCTGATCGTTAATTTTTTACAGACCTTTAATCATCAGTAACTCGTAAACCGACTGGAGTTATCCAGGCAGACCTGTCCATCCCCATCACAGAATAGCCCTACACCCCATAAACACTGAATCAGCCTTGCTGCTGATGGTTGCAAAAAGTACACTACACTTATCTCTCGGAATATAAGTCAAAAAGGACAATAGTTTGGCAGTGAAAAATGTTCTACGCTGCGAATTGGTTCTTAAGCAGGTATGTAAAACAAATTCCAAATCATCCTATAGCCGAGCCGTGACAAAAGGCTTTTCAACAAATAATTATCCGACCATAGTTTAAATAAGGAAAATGTAGTTTTTCACAATTCGTTTATTTAAAAGCCCAGTGATTATTGTAATTATTACATTTTTATATCAACCTCTGACAGATATAGGATCAACGTTTTTCAGAGTTAATTTTTTCACAATTACAAATTGGCATAATTTAGAGTTTATATAAATTTAGTTTGGAAAAGATCTGATTTATAAGTAAATTGATTTTATATTATTTCTTTTCGTTCTATAAAATGTATTCATTAAAAAATTATACCTATTTAAAATTAAAATAAGACATTCACACATAAATTTAATGCAAAACCCACCTTCAAATCATTAAATAAAATGTATATAAGTTTTTGAAATGAAATGAAAAAAAAAAGGAAAAATATTTAAAACATTGCTTTAGCCCCATATTAAAAACTTTTTGTTACGTTTTTTTAGTGATAGTAGTTTTTAAGGTACTTTGTTATTTTTTTTAATATTTGGAGATACAAAAATGCAAAAATTTTATATTTAGGTACGGTTAAACTTGACCAGGTTTAGAAAAAACCTGAATTATATGATTTTCGATTATATTCAAATCAAAGATACGTTTTTAAAGGAAAATCATTTTTTTTCTCTCTAATGAGGCCTTTTCTGAAACTAGAAAATCGATAAATCTGTAAAATGGCAATAACTGACAAATCGATCATATTGATGATTAAAAAGTGCTGTTTGTCTATGGTTTTTCTTATTATCATCACTTGACGTGGGTTGTTTTGCCCATACAGAAACTGTTCACTACCAATAAATACGTAAGATCACCGAAAATTTTAATTTCTTATACGTAAAATGAACATTGACTGCACAAAAAGTAGATCAATTCAAAGTTTCAGAACGTCTTTCACATTATAACCGTCATAAATCATAATCCTATTAACGAATTGCACCCTAAAATAACCTCCTCCTTTTTTGAAGTCGGTTAATAAGGGAATAAAAAAAAACAACATTTTCGATCTGACGTTCGTAAGGCCATTCTTCCAGCGTCTTTGAATTTTTTTTTTATGAAATCGCCTCAATAAAAAAATTTCAGAACTGGTTTTCAAATATACTACTTTACATTATTTATGCCTATTTTTTTTGTAAACCTAGTCAAGCTTATAAATATGTAATAAAGAAAGGATAGAGACTGCGCTCGATATAGATTTTGGTGAAACTGACACGACAAAATTATAAAATAAATGTTTCCATTATATTTTATCACTCTATCGCTTGAAGTAATCATTTTTTAACGAAATTGCTTATTACTACAGGGTGAAATTGATATCATTAGCATCCTTTTGAACTAAGAGTCTGTCTACCTATCAAACTGAACAACTTTTACGTGGGAGCAAACCGATTGGAGCAAAAAATCTGCTGTTGCATACATTTTCAACAGCAGATTTTTTTGCTGGCTGACTGGAGTGCGATTTTGAAACTCATTTGCCAGCAGTTGAAAATGTCAAAATTACTATGGAGATATGCATCTTTCTACTGCTGATTTACCTCTCAAAAATCATAGTCCAGGAGTGCGATTTTTGAAATTCAAATCAGCAGTAGAAAGATGCGTATCTCCATACATTTTCAACTGCTGAGTTCAAGGTATGAGATTCAAAAATCGCACTCCTGGCGCGTAATTGTTTCTCTTTATGAGTTTTGTTTCTCTTAGTTCGGACACTTTTTGAGAGCGGACCCTACGTCCAGTAGATTTTTAGGATCGATAACTGAACAACTTTCACTATAAAGTCAACACAAAAAGAAATATTTACCTTCTCCTTAGTTTCACCAAATTCTTAGTCTGAAATAGAAAACATTATTTTGCAATATCTTTGTATGTAAGTTCTCAATGATACAGGGTGTATTTTCGTTTGTGAAAATCACGAATTATATGTAGTTAGTACTTCTGGGAAGCATTCGTTGTGTATTTTGGTATTAATTTTTGTATTTTTAAGCTGTTTTGTTTGTCGTATAAATGCTGCTTGTGTGTAGTATTGTCGAAGATGTTATTAACATTGAATTTGTACCCTTGAGTCTATCAAGCGAGAGTTGATATTCATGCAATCGTAAACATGCCATTTGATATTTTCATGCAGTGCCCATACATGGATACACGTATCGGTCTTAATATGCTGACGGTTTTTTAGGGGGTTGATCAGACCATCAAACTAAACAACTTTCTAGTCGACCTGAGTGTAAGGCGCGGTTTATACAGAAGAGACGTGTCGCGGTAGCGGATAGTCAAAATAACACAATATAAACTTTATAGTACGTGCTGCCTCCGTGGTCTAATGGTTAAGAGCATTGGCTTTCGACACGGAGGTCGTGGGTTCGATTCCCACGGGGGACACCTAGTGATATGTCACTTTGTGCGTTTTTCCCCAGTTGGTTAGGACATTGCAGGCTGAATCACTTAATTGTCTGAAAAGAAAAATGATTCCGTGATTCTGATGGCACGTTAAGCCGTTGGTCCCGGCTACTATCTCTGGTGGTAGTAGTCGTTACATAAAAACCACGTCAGAGGCCGTAAGGCGGTCTGAAAAAACTCTGACACCAGGGCTCTGCCCACACGATAAGAAGATAGTACATAGCATAGCGTCGCGCGTAGAATCGCGCCCGCGCATCTAGGCGACGTCGCCTTTACGACAAAAACGACGCGACGCTATGCTACGTACTATAAGGCACAGAATAGTTAAGTATATAGTTTTACATACAGAACGGCCACTCCCCGCCATAGACAGACATAGACATATATTTATTAATAATTTTCATTACAAGTCATTTATCATAATCAATAATTATACGTAAGTACAAATAAATTCATTTAAATATAAAAGAAAATGTCTTAAATAAATTGTTTACAGTCCGAAAAATTAATAAATTATTCAATCTTGCATGCAAGCATGCCCCCCTCTGACTTCAGATACCCCACCTCCCCTCACACTCTCTGTGGTAACTTGAGGGTAGCTAAGCAAGGGAATGCAGTCAGGCGCCCGTTGGATTTGACTACATAAAATATATTTTATTTTTCTCCTCACACTAAAAATAAACTTTAGAAAATAACGCTAAATTCACATTTTCTGTGATTCTTTAGCCTAAAAACTATTTTTAATAACAGAATGAACTATAGAAAGTAACGAAATGTATAATGTAGTTCATACGATGCGTGTTAAGTCAACCCTACACATATGTCATGCACAATTTTCGCAAACTGCGCATGTGTGAACGTCATCATGTCAAATCTGAAACGTTGTTTGAAGTGCCGGACCTGTGCTATAAGGTTTATATTGGCCTCGATTCGGAGTGTACCACAACTAAACTAAACTAAATGTATTCCTGTCACTTTCTAAAATAAGATTAAGAAAAGAGACAGAAAACCAACAGCTGACTTTAGTGCTGTCAAAGTGACGTTAAACGCCCAAAAACGACTTAAATAAGATGGCGTACATTATGATGGCATCTTATTTTGCGCATTTAACGTCACTTTGACAGCACTAAAGTCAGCTGTAGGTTTTCTGTCTCTTTTCTTAATCTAATTTTAGAAAGTGACAGGAATACATTTAGTTTAGTTTAGTCGTGGTACACTCCGAATCGAGGCCATTGTGTTACTGACTATCCGGCACCGCCACACGTCTCTTCTGTATAAACCGCGCCTAAGGGACAACGATTTCGATATTAGTTCTATAGAAGAAGTTTGATGATGTCATCATCCCATCCCAACTGCAATGCATCCATTCACTTCAATTCAATCTAAACCGCCTTTTAAACATATCACACAAGCGATTTTTGAGCGTAGGAGTTGACGGAACGATATCGTCGCGATATCACCGCGTTATAGCCGCGATATTCCTGAGATCAATCATTGTCGCTGCCATAACGCTTAATTAGGGTCCGAGACACATTTACCGATGGCGACCGGCGGCCGGCCCATACAAAAATGACATTTAGAAATTTTGTATGAGAAGCCGCAACGATGGCGGACAGCTTCCCATACTAAATGGCATTTTTGTATGAGCCCGCCGTCGGTAAATGTGTCTCAAGCCTTAGCGATTCAGTTGCGATGTCGTTGCTGTGCAGTTGTTATATCGCCTACGCCCAAAAATAAGTTTTGTGATAGGTGTCTAAATCTATGGCGAAGACAGTAATATAGGTTGAACCTCATCTGGCAGCACGGAATCGCATTTTTTCACGCTCCATCCTTTTCTGTAGCTCAAGAACGTCATTTGCTAGAGCAGGAATGCGACAGCACTAGCAGCGCTTCGACCTTTCTCGCTCTAGCAAATGACGTTCCTGAGTTACAGAAAAGGACAAAGCGTGGAAAAATGAGATTCCGTGCTGCCAGATGAGGCTCAACCCATAATCTCCCCTCAGTGACATTAACACAAATTAAAAAGGGTCTCATAATATTGTGTAAGGGCCCCAAACGTTATTATTTACGTATTAGAGTTGTTTAAGAGCACTACAAACACGTAGAAGTAATTCATGAAGCGCCTTTTTGCTAAGTATAGTTTATAAAGTGGACTGCGGGCTTTGGAGATGTTCTTATTTGGAAACAGGGTTCGAAAGTACCAAAATAAATTATTCAAGCTGATTTTTAGTTTCGAGTAAAATTTTGAACTAAAAATTATACAGTTTTTGCTTTACTGCACTCCTATACAGATCAAACAGCGTCTGGAGTGCGATTTTTGAATCTCATTCGCTGAGTTGAGCAGTTGAAAATGTCAAAATTACTATGGAGATACGCATCTTTCTACGGCTGATTTGACTTTCAAAAATCGCACTCCTGAAGAATGATTTTTGAAAGTCAAATCAGCAGCAGAAAGATACATATATCCACAGTAATTTTGACATTTTCAACTGCTCAACTCAGCGAATGAGATTCAAAAATCGCCCTCCTGGTCTTTGGGATTTTTGTTTCGTATTAATAACAAATAATGAAGAAAACAACAAAAACAGTGATAAAAATGATTACGCGTTTTTGAGGTGCTTTTTTATCGCAAATTGTGATTGGTTACACAATACACATGGCATGACATTGCTAGCGTATGCATTTTGATTCTCCAATAAATATTATAGGTGTTTATATATCAAGACAATTATCATGATAATTCTTTTGAACCCTCTGTTGTAAAGTATCTTAGATACAATTAACATTATATTATTTATTACAATACAATGCTCAGATACAGACGATACAGTCATAGGCTGGTCCCCAGTTGAATGGTCGTAAGACAAAAACACAATTGAGCAACCATAAACTGTCGGAATCGTGTGGCAATCCGCAGAGATTATTGAAACTCATTCGTTGAACTCGGCAGTTGAAAATGTCAAAGTTACTATGGAGATATGAGTTCATAACTGTTTTACGAAAACCCGTTCGTCGAAATCACGGTTCACAACTGTTTCGTTCGACGAAAGAACTGTTCAACGAAAGCACGGTTCGCCGAAGTATGAAAACTTACATACTTCGACGAACCGTGCTTTCGTTGAACAGTTCTTTCGTCGAACGAAACAGTAGTGAACCGTGATTTCGACCAACGGGTTTTCGTAAAACAGTTATGAATTCCAAATCAGCAGTAGAAAGAAACGTATCTCCATAGTAATATTGTCATTTTTAACAGCTGAGTTCAAAGTATGAGTTTCAAAAATCGCACTCGTGGCATCCGCCCAGTAAAAGGATTGCAACGCGATCTAAGTTACTTAGATAAAAATTGTAAATATACACTCCTTTTTTATATCTGTTAAACTCGCGGTACATATAAAAAAGAACATCTCCGTGGCCCGCAGTCAGAAATTAGTGTAATTTAAACCAGACATAAGTTTTTTGACAATTTTCTAAACAGATAAATGTCAAAAAATGTATGTTTTTAGATTAGTATGAGGTGGATATAGTGTGTAAAAGATATATTGTAAATTATTAACTATGGATGTATATTGTTGTGGCAGATGAAAGAGTTTTCTAGACGTACCCACTATATTGTGTTTTAATATGCATTCCTTTATCCTAAATCGCCATTAGCACGTCTAGTATGATTTATCTACTTGCGCGCGAGGCGGCTTTTTTCCATACTACTTGTCGCTACTCTCTGAAAAGCTCGGGAACAGGTAATTTTCTACGCAGCGAAGTCGCGTCGCGCGCATGTTGAGAATTCATACTAGACGTGCAGGACTGTCCTCAATCGTAACAAAAAATCCGTAAAGCCGGGTCCACATTTGTAGCATTTTGGCGTATCGTATCTCCGTCGCGTGGTACCGACGTTTATTAATGATATACGCCGTATCTGATACGGCCCGACCCGCACTTTGATACATCTCGTATCTAATAAACGTATCATGATCGGTAGTATGGACGCATTTTGATATTGTATCACGATACGACGTTGCGATATGATACGTGATATGCCGATTGCCACCGGTTACCGGTTTTTCCGCGATCTTAGAAGGCGATACAGATTGTCTGGACAAGTTTGGACGTGAATGCATTTGATTCGCGATCATTTCCCGCACTCCGTCTGCCATTTTGTTTGTCATTCATTTGCAGCTATTAATTAGCCTTCATGATGACTTGAAAAAGAGAAAAGATGCGAGAATCGGTGGAAAAATTGTAGCGTCCACCTGATACGCTGACATACAGTATTGGATAAGTGTGGACGCGATTTTGAAAAGATACGGCTATGGTCAAAATGAACGTCCCTACTTGAGATACACATACTCGAAACGATACGCCACAAAAGGATACGCCTAAATGCTACATCAGGATACGCCTAAATGCTACAAATGTGGACCCGGCTTAACGTCTCTACAGGGTGTAACAAAACACCCTAGTAATACTTAAAGGGGCGTTTCAGACCATCAAACTGAACAACTTTCACTATGGAGCCAACATCGAAATCGCGAAAAAAAATCCGTTCTTTCATATAAAACTGCAGCCTACCGTCTCGACTCAAATGTATGGGACGGCAGATTTTTTTTATTTTTTCTCTACGTTGACCCCATAGTGAAAGTTGTTCAGTTTGATGGTCTGAAGCACCCCTTAAGTATTACTAGGGTGTTTTGTTATACCCTGTATAAATTGAAAATCAGCAATGACTAGGTACAAAATCAAATAATTTATTTGCCAATTAACTACCCGTTGATCGTACCCTGGTAATATTTCAAGTACAAAAATTAGTTCCAATGATTATCCGCAACATGGCGGGGTGTTTTATTTTTCTGGTCAGGTTTTACAAATTAATAAAACATGGTAAAATTATAAATATTTAATTATTTACAAGACTATTAAGTACATTCTAAACACAGAAATCTAAATTGAGACAATTTTAAGGCTCCTTTTACCGTTCAGTGGCCTCATCACAATACTAAAGATTTCTCAATAAAGAAAGGCTCGATTAAAAAGTGTAAATATTCTAAAAAAGCCCTAAATAATTTTTTTATAGAATACTTTTTACGTTCTAAACGAAATAAATATAAAATGGGTTGTTATTTTCTTTTTCAAAGTATATTTAGACCTATAAAAGTATTGTATATTTTAAAATAACTTTTAGGCTTTTGTGGAATATTGAACGAGCACTTTTTAATTAAGACTCTTTATTGAGAAATCTTTAATATTGTGATGTGTGCGCTACTGAACTGTAAAATGTTTTTTAAACACAATTAGCTTTTTAGTATAAATACTTAATATTAAGTTTCACTTATTCAATATCCATTATTATTCTGTTGGGGGTGTAAAACAAATAATACTGCTTAATTTTATAATAAGTAATAATCAACCTTGAAACGTCCTTTGTCAATAATGCACCTAAAACATAATCCTAGCACTTTGATATCAAATGATAGTGATATGGTCTTATACATTGGCTATTAGTTTTGATTATCTAAGTAGTAATTGTATAACATATTTTAATATCACTATAAATTAACTACCTCTACAATCAAGCTGTATAGCTGATATGATTATATAACACGCGCTGGAATCGGCTAAAATAAAGAAAACTAGTATTCTCGCTTACACTTTAAACAACATTCATAAGAGCAAGACACCAACTAATCTATTCTCTTAGCCAATCATATTGTTTTAGTGCGCGTGTTGTAGCTTGAATGGCAGGTTTATTTAGATACAGTAGCTGGATCCAGTTTCCGTTTGAATCCAGTGTTGGTGATCCATTGGATCCAAATAAAGTATGCGTCTTGACGCGTCCCTTGGATCTTATAAACACATCACGCAATTCGCTGGCGCTGGCAGCCGAGATGTTTCTGGCTAGATAATTCATAATTAATTCATTTATTCATGCGATCATATGGTACATAAGAGGTCGGGGGGAGGAGGAGGAGGATAATTAGATAAATAATAACTGTCTGGATCAATTAAAACGAAACGATCCTGTCCACACCGTTTTTTGGCACTGGAAACTGGTCCCAGGTACTGTATCAACATAAACCCTCCGTTGCTAAATCCGTTGTACTTAATATCACTGGCGATTTATCTATATTTTTATTATACGAGGTGATACGAGTTATACCCTTTGACATGCAGGCAACTTCTAAGCAGTTTTCAAAGTCAATCCCTGAGCTTATATCTGCCTGCGTAACATGACAAAGGTGCGACCGACACAGGTCACTTTTAAACGTCAAATTTGAGTGAGATACTATGGAGATAACCTATGACCAAAATGACGTTTAAAAGTGACCTGTGTCGCTCTCACCTCAGTCATGTTACGCAGGCAGAGTTTAACAATAAAGTACTATGCAGGCATCTTCATAATTTAAGTCTGAATTTCACACAGGCCTAACAAAATGTTAACTTAAAGATATCTCACAATTTTACAAAAATCCAGTTTGTTAATTTCATTTCAATCAAATAACAGGACTACTACAACGCCTGTCTTTCGTATGCATCTTCCAAGACGCCAGCGACTCCATAGACTTCAACTCCTCAGGGTTCAAAGGTCTTCCTCTGAACTCATCTTCAATATCCTGAAGTGTCCTGTCCTTCGTCTCCGGTAAGAATTTCCACGCGATAATCAAACAATAACCAACTACCCCAGCGTATAAACAATATGCCCCATGAATTCCAATAGTTTTGAACAATAGAGGAACTGTTTTAACTGTAATGAACAAGTTTGAAGAAAGGAATAATACGCTTATACCCCCAGCTAAACTCCTGTATTCCAGAGGGAATAATTCTCCTGCTATTATAAACGGCAATGGGACAGTTCCTGTAGCTATTGAGAACATGTGAATGTGGATCAATGCCACGCCTATTACTGGATGGTCGAAAGGCAACATGTTGTGCCCTTTAGCGTAGGTGTATCCAGCAGTGGCGAGGAAAGCGAACAAGTTTATACCGACTGTTATAAACAACATAGTTCTTCGTTTAACCTTTTTAATAACGTATACCGCACAAGCGTTTGAAACAATTCTTTGGGCATCTAATGTAATAATCATGAGTGCTACGTCCATATCAGTACCGATAACATTTTGGAAGATATCTACAGTGTACGCAGCTAAAATATTAGCACCAGCCCATTGTCCTAACGTATAAATATGTATCATTATAAAAATAGGCTTATAAAATTCCCTTTTCTTAATAGTTTCACCGAAGTATGAGAATCCAGTCCTGACTTTCTTGACGAAAGATTGGGAAATATTCGCGTCAGCTTTAGCCTCCCTGACTATAACACTGGCTTCTATCATCTTCTCCAGTTCCTCTTCCTCACCATCTCCTCTCAACCATCTAAAAACTCTTTTACAATCGTCATACCTTCCCTGATCAGCCAGGAAACTTGGTGATTCCGGAGAGTAAATTACGATTAATAAATCTGCGAAAGCAATAAACGCGCAGACTAGTGCCGTTGTCTGCCATGTCAAGTAGGAACCCATTGTATGCACTGTAAGTACTCCAGTCGCAATTGTCAGCGAGATTGTCGTCAGAAAAGCTCCTCTATTGTTGGGGCTGGTGTATTCTCCGACAAGCACAGGTCCTAAAGAGGCGCTCATGCCCATGGATATCCCTTGTAAGAATCTGGCGACGAGAAGCGATGGTATGCTGTTTGCTGTGAGGATGCAGAACCAGCCGACCAGTAGAGGTAGGATGGAGATCAGATTGGCGGTTCTTCGGCCGTATTTTGCCATTATTGTGGGGACTATGAAGTTACCGGCGACGAGGGCAAACCCGAGGATCGAAGCTGGAAAGAAAAATTAAATGTTTAAAAAAGATAATAAAATATGCCCCGAGTATTTTCAAATGCTTCTTTTAAAGCATGCTTCTGACATCATAATAGATATTATTGGATTATACAAGGTGCAATTGATATCATAAGCATCCTTTTAAACTAAGAGCCTACCCATCAAACTGAACAACTTTATACTATCAACTGAACAACTTTATACAACTTTACACTATGGGAGCAAACCGATCGGAGCAACAAATATAAATGTATGCAACAGCTGTTTTTTTTCGCTGATTTGTTTGCTCTCATAGTAAAAGTTGTTCAGTTTGATGGGTAGACTCTTAGTTTAAAAGGATGCCAATAATATCAATTTCTCCCTGTATATTGGATTGTTTTATCAATGTTTCCGTTTGGTTTCCGTCACAAGGTTTTAGGTTTCCATTATGGAGAATTGTCATCTGCCCCTGTTGGGAAGACAACTGTTCGATCAGCTTTGTAATGAACTCAATGATAATTGAAATAGAGTTGAAAATGAAAATAGGGTGCAAGTGATAATGCGAACACGTCACAGGGATATAATTATCTCTAGTACCTACGCTATTTTCAACTCTTGATGAAATAGAGTGTCATTGAGTTCATAGTATAAGAGATAAGTGTACTCTTTGCAACCATCAGCAGCAAGGCTGATTCAGTGTTTATAGGGTGTAGAGCATCTCTGTGATGGGGATGGACCAGGTCTGCCTGCGTAACTCCAGTCGGTTTAGGAGATACTGATGATTAAAGGTCTGTAAAAAATTTACGATCAGCTGCAAGGCTGATCGTACGATATTATTGTAGTATGCACTGTAACTATGTGAACAGTATAAAAACTGTCAAGTTCTGTCAGTCGGTTTAGGAGATACAGCCAGTCAAAGTTCCGACCTTTGAACGGCTGTATCTCCTAAACCGACTGATGAACCATGCCAGTTTTTGTACTGTTCACCTAGCTACACTGCCGTCCATTACTTATAATGCCGTTATCTACGAAAATGAGTTTTCGATTTACGCGGGATTTAAGGTAAAATGGATGCTGTTTGATAAATAAACCAGCTATTAACAAGTTCGAGATATCATTGAAATGGAATTAATGTGATCTTTGCAATGCTTTTATTTCCATAGCGTAATATATAAGCGTTACGGAAATATTTTGAAATTTCTGTTTGCATTTAGTATCAGTTTATTTTTTTGATCAAAATAACACCACTTAAATGTCGTTAACGTTATATTAGCGACATTTTAGCGTTTCATTTTCGATATATTTTATTGTATTGTAAAATTCTAAATTTCTCTTTATAAATGCTTTACTAAAATGCCGGTAAGTACTATAACGGCATTTAAGTTTAAACCTTCTGTTCTGTCACAATGCTCCTATAGTCCTTTAGCGGCATTTAAGACATGCTATTCAAGTGTAAATTTTATCAAATAGTTTTTTATTTTCTTTTGTGGGATTATTGCAACACTACATTGCAGTTAACTTTCAAACCTTTAGACATAACGACAATTTAGCTTTGTTAACACTATAAGAGAGAACTGAAAGAATTCAACAAAATGTATTTAAAGTGCAAAAATAAAACAGCTCAGTCTTAAATTCGGTTTTGTTATTTATTAGACAATCAACATTATATTTTAGGCGTTTTCTAATATAGTGTAGGTAATTACAATAGAGATTAATTCAAATTATTTTTAGCATTATTTTTATCTAGGTTAGGTAGTCCTTAACAGAAAGGTGCAACTCCTGACGTTTAAAATTAACACAACCATTACCTACAACTTATTTGTATCCATAAGAAAAAAATATGAAGTGTAAAAAGTAAATTAAAAACTCAAAAAAAAAACAGCTCTGCCTGCTTATTATAGTGTTCATCATAACAAAAGCAATTCTAAATCAAAAAGATAAAACTTTTCTAAAGATATAAAAGTACAAACTTAACTAACAATTATTACTTGCTTTAGAAATAACAAATGTAGTAATTAAACTTATACCTATATGTAATTAAATGTTTCAGATAAATTAAACAAAAATTAAAGTAAATTAAAAACTAAAAAAAAAAACAGCTCAGCCTGCTTAAGTGTTCATAATAACAAAAATTCTTCGTAATCAAACAATAAAGTAAAAACCTCTCAAAAAATATAAACGTACTTGCTTAAGAGAATATTATCCCGAGAGCGTAAATGCGCGCTGCATACAAACGTAGTCTCAGGGCCGGATTCAGCCATATAGAGGCCCCTAGGCATTTCAAGCCTCGGGGCCCCTATCCCCGTGGGCCGTGGGATGGATTTGTCTCTGTGTCCGGGAGCCAGATACAGGCTAGGTGGTCGCAGTAACATAACCACAAAATAACATAAGCCACTAAAATGTGGAGCGATTTCGAGCTTTTAATACCGATCTAGGGCTACCGTCAGCAAAATTGCCGTCGCCGGACAAAGTCTTCAAAAACCCCGGACATTTCAGTAAAATCTGAAATCCCCGGAAAACCACGAAACATTATATTTCGACTACAAAAAGCGCTTTCACTACAATATAATATTTATAGGTCATTGCCAATCAGCAATATGATCTAAATTCTCAGCCCTGGAGCGAACAAAGATTATTGCGCTGTTGCGCTTGCGACACAATCACAACCAAGAGCGAGATCGAGATATTACTTAAGATCGTTGCAATGCCATCTAATACCAAAGAGCGAGCGAAGCGAGCTCGAGATTTTACTGCAATATTATAAGTCGTTGCGCAATGCGATCTGAATTCTGAATCAAGGGCCAAGCGAAGCGAACTCGAGATTTTACTGCAATACGACTAGGTCAGCTCATTATTTTCCTACATATTATGTTTATTGCACCTACCTATAGCTCATGTCAAAATGGACTTGATTTGTGTATGAGACGAAAGCATCGAGCGAGCAATAATAGCTCTCGGTATATTAAACAGGATATAATAACTCGATTACAGCAAGAAGTCTGTTTTAAAGCCAAAAATAAAACAACAAAAATGAGCGAGCGAAGCGAGCTCGAAAATTTGTAATAAATATATTTTCAGTGCCTTTTTTAATGACTTTCACAGACTTTTTAATAATTCGATTAAATTTTGGGGTGAGTTAAATCTTCGAGTTTTTACTTATTTTTCTCTCAGACCGCGGGGCCCCTACGCGGCGGTGGGCCCATAGGCCCGTGCCTACTTTGCCTCTATGGTTAATCCGGTACTGCGTAGTCTGGTGATATTTTCAATACGATTCAATCAAAGTCAACGAAATTTTTAGAAACAATCTAGTAACTAATCTCTATGTCTGTATGAAGTCAGATTTTCGTTAAAATTTACTGGTTTAGAGCAAGGATTAATTAAAGATTAGTATGGAAATCTTTGAAGCACTGTAACTTTAAAACTATACATTTTAACGAAAATCTGACTTCATACCGACATAGAAATTAGTTACTAGATTGTTCCTGAAAAATGTCGTTGACTTTGATTGAATAGTATTGAGAATATCACAAGACTACGTATGTATACTTACTTTAGTAATTAACAAATCTATAACTAATAGGAACATTTTTAACTTATTAGTTATTTATTTACCTATAGGTATCCCCATTGGGGAGTCAAATGTTCAGCAGTTGACGGCATTTTAGTGAAGTAATGTGGGATAACCACATTTTAGTTATGACTTCTTCTAATAATTTTTCGGCAATAAATTTCTAAATTGCCGTTAAGATCCTTTAATAGCATTCTTGCGTAAAATTTTCATTTAACGACATTATAGTCTAGAGTAGTACATTTTACAGAATTAAACTTAGTACCTATAACTATAATACAGTAAATGTACTTTAATCGCACTGTAGATTATTAAAAATATGTTAACGGCAATAAAGTTACGCCATTGAGAATAGAAATCAGTTATGAAGGCATTTTAGTCATGTAATTATAGTTAGACGCATTATAGTTGTGTATGCATTGGAAAATCGGGCACTTAACTGCAATTTTCTTTTAATTATTTCAGAAACTAGATAAGATAGGAAAATATGAGTTAGCTAGGTCGATAGAGAATCGTTTCGTGATTATGATGACATCAAATAGTGAAAATCGAGCAGATGTTGGTTAACGGCATTATAGGTAACGGACGGCAGACAGTGCATACTACAACAATAACTAAATTTTTTAAAGACCTTTAATAATCAGTAACTCCTAAATCGACTGGAGTTATGCAGGCAGACCTGGTCCTTTCCCATCACAGAGAAGCTCTACACCCCATAAACACTGAATCAGCCTTGCTGCTGATGGTTGCAAAAAGTACACTTTTCTCTCGGAATATCATTATCAATTGAATAATGAAAACTGCTCGAACACGTTTTCCGCTAGATGTGAGCTGGCCCATAAGCAGGGTAAATTTTATAGCACTGCTGATAACTTCAGCTACTTATTCTACTCATCAAACCGAACAACTTTCACTATGGAGCAACTTCAAAATCAGCTGTCCCATACAAAACTGCAGTACCGATTCGACTCAAATGTATGGGACAGCTGATTTTTTTCGCGATTTCGAAGGTAGCTCCATAGTGAACGCTGTTCAGTTTGATGAGTAGAATACATGCTGAAATTATCCGCATTGATATAAAATTTACCCTGTATAAAAAAGCATTGCACGCGTAATTTACGCCACGTAAATTCGGCAGGTGTGTCGCTACACTTAGATGCAATTTCCGAGAGGATCTCACCTATCCAGGAGCCAGAGGAGTCGTCAATGTAGATGAGGGAGCCCGGCTTCCTCAGCTGCGGCAGCAGGATCGCCGCGAACCCCATCACCAGCCCGTGCGCTGCCATGTTGAGGCATACTCCCAAGGTCACGAAGCACTGCAAATTAGGAGGTCGAGTTAATAAATAATAAGGCAAGTTCTTTTTTTAGACTGAGACAAAAGTTGGGCACTTGGGCATGTGCAATATTAAGAAAACGTTCGTTGTATAAGACCATCAGTAGAACAGAATGCTACAAAATAATTGGTAAGAAAGCATATGTCATTGGAGGCTGACAATGATAATGAATAGACCACCCCGCCCATTTCTTCCAGTGGGTCTCGTACGAGGCGAGAAAGGGATAATATAAGTTTTCTTTTTTAGTGGTTGAGCTCTTCGAGTAAAAATGACATAAAATGAATGTTCAGATGACGAAAGGACGTTTTGTCCACAGAAGTAGTTATATTCCTTGTTTCTGTCTTAAAAACATTGAAAAAAATAAAACCCGAAAGAATAGTTAGTCACGCACGTAATTTACACCATATATGCTGCGAGCCTTGCTTTATCTAAGTATAGTTATACTTAATACTTGTATAGTTAGTCAAGTTTTTGACCATCCCGAAAGAGATTATGATCTAGGTATATCATTGACAAGGGTAGATAGATAGATAAACACTGGATAAACAATTTATTTGCAAAAGTAACACACACATAATATTACAGTTCACAACAAGAAGCTTCAAATTTGCCTACAGGTTCACAACAATTTTACAAACAAGAATACAACGAGACAGAATAGAACAACATGTAATTTATTGTATGCTACAGCAGCAAATAGGTCCCGGCTCAACATAGACCTTGCCCGAGAGCAGGGTGTTGGTTTTCAGATGAAACCTTTTTGGTGGTAGCCAGACGCAGCAACCAAAGAAGTGAAGTGAAAGAATAAATAATTAAATGTAAGTTGAAATGAAATACAGTTATGGAACATAGTGTAAAAAAGAATCTGAAAAATACTATAATATAAGTATGTATAGCCTAAAATTGGGTACCCAGTGAGACAAACTATGATCTACCATCTGGAATAGAGAGATGTAGATTGATGTAGATGCTGGTGTATCAAAACGGTTGTGTAACCACGAGTCTGCCGGGTAATAATTTATGCTTGTTGTGTTATCAACTAAATCATATTATTGCCAATCAAATACACTGCATTGTTACATGCGATTACGCGAAACGAGAGCGTGTTGCAAGTTTATATTTTAATCAATCTGCTCTTGGCCTTGCGCTCTACAATGGCCAATGTAGAGGTCTCATGATGTTACGTGAAACGTGATCAGTGATCGATCACTGATCACAGTGTGTTTTAACAAAGAGTATGGCACTACACGACTACGTGATCATGGTTATTTTTTGGCATTAGTCAACCACACGTGCCCCATGCGGATTGGTTTACACTTCATATACAAATCAGTAGGTATTTCTTCTTCAGTGTATGCAGGTTTCCTCACGATGTTTTCTTTCACCGTTTGAGAGCAGTCGGTATTATGTACATAAGTTAGAAAAACTCTTTGGTACAACATGGCATTTTGTCCGTGTGGATTCGAACCCGGACCCCCATAATTGGGTGTCCATAACGCAACAAAACTGCTGTATGCTGCTGTACCTCTACCGGACTAAAATACCTATATGGGACAGCTGATTTTTTTCGCGTGTCCTGAGATACGGTCCATAGTGAAAGTTGTTCAGTTTGGTGGTCTGAGTTCACCGTTTTAGTATAAGTACTTAGGTAGGTACCTACTATTTTTAACAGACCTTTTTTTCTAGTTTTCTGTAAATTTGGGTCCTTAGATTTATATTACACAGCAGTCTAATTAATACGGAGTCCTAACTTTTAAACAGCCAAATCGCAAAAAAACCTCTATCCTAAAACACAAAACTGAAAACCTACTTGACCCAAATTTTGGGATACATAATGTATCGAACAGTTGATTACTACGAATGTTGATTATATTCCGCGATTTCGCTGTTAGTATATAAGGGATAACATATACATATTATAGATTAAGTAGGTACCTAGGTTACGTTAGTAACTATTAAATAATCTGTGACCTAGGTATAGGTATCTCGCCAATAATTTACACATTAAAACAAGGTGATAATGATAACTGTAAACCTTATCCTCATATTTATTGTTTTATTATTTGCGATTATGATAATAAAGAACTACTACCTACATTCCACGGTCAAACAATATCTTTAGATAAAGCAGACTATACAGAAATGTGTTTGAAATAAAATATGTCGATTTTATCTGAAGATCTATGATATGCAGATTTTTTATCATATCGGCCTTGTCGCATTGATATGACGCACTTTTACATAACATCTACATATGATCTAGGAATCGCTTTTAGTGATAAGACCGCCCTTTGTACCCTTCTCATTCATGTTATTATAAATTGTATTTGTCTGTACTTGGTGTGCAAATGAAAATATTTACCCTTATCCTATCTAAACTATTATAAAACTGTAACAGAAGTGTGTCTGTACATTGAAGATATTTACAAAAAAAAGATTACGATATGGTTTTTAGGCTTCCCTGATTCCAAATCACAAATTTTTGGACTTTTTGTCTGTCTGTTTGTTTGTTTGTTCGTTTGTTTGTTTGGGTGTTTGTTTGTTCGAGTATCACGCAAAAACTACTGAACCGATTTTGATGAAACTTTTTTTGTTTGATAGCTTATCATCTGACTTAAAATCTGGTATATAATTTATGCGGACGAAGTCGCGGGTAAAAGCTCGTCTTATCTAAATATAAGCAGCGCCCAAATCGAGCGCGCTGCATACAAACAAAGTTCGATCCTATTTTCAAAGTCAATGAAATTTTTTAAACACGATCTTGATCCTTGCCTATGCTTTATCAGATTTTCGTTAAAATTTACAGTTAAATAAAATGCTATAATTAATTTAAGATTTGTATCGAAATCATTGAGCCACTTCTGACTTTGAAACTATAACGAGAAGAGACACATAAGAGTTCAAAATGCCCCTAAGATGTGCCGCAGCCCCTCATAAGGTCTTAATGTCCAAACTAATACGTATGTCGACTAAGATAAGTGTCTACAAAACTGTCATTATAGACCGAGAGCCGACTGTAAAATTATTCACCTATTTCTTAGGCGAACGAAATGTGATTCTAGTGTATGTTTACACAGGGGTTAATTCAACGCCGCGGGATAGTTGCCTAGAAAATTTTTGCCGCAAGTACCTTATTCCATTATGATTTTTGATATAATTTTGGTTGCCAGGTTCAAAGAAGTCATTTTGGAATCTGACAACCCTAGAGTTGCGGCAGACTGAGAGGTGGCAACCCTATTAGTGTTTACAGTTCTCTAGACCAGTCTCCTTCCGATGGCGCCTCATTTACCAAACAGACAAGTGGAAAAAGTTATACCAAAAATCATAACAGAAAAGGTACTTGGCTTGCGGCAAGATTTTTCTAGGCAACTTGGCGGCGTTGAATTTTAAACCCTGTGTAAACATACACTAGAATTACATTTCGGTCGCCTAGGAAATAGGCGCATAATTTTACGGTCGGATCTTACGGATGCGAAGCCTAGACACTGAAAGTGGAAAATAGTGGCCGAAAGGAAAATTTTCCGGAAGATTTTGGGACCGACTAAGAGAGAAGATAATGGAAATATGTAGAATAGGTAGCTATAGTTTCCACTCCCAACATCCTACGACTGCGCTGGCTCGGACTCAGAACGGATGGGGGAAGATGAAGATGGTGCGGTGAAGAGAGCGTATCTGGGGCGACCCCTTGAGCGTCGCCCACTGGGCAGGCCCAGATATCGCTGGATATACCAGGTCACCAAGGATCGGAAAGAGCTGGAGGTGCTGACATGACTGAAATGACACAGAAAAGAGGTGAATAGAGTGTTTTGTTGTCATAGGCCGAGACCCCCTTCGGGTTCCTGAGCCAGCACAGTTCATATGTAAGCAAGTTTAAATCCCACGCCTATACCCCTCCCCTGGATAAGTGGTTGGAGACGAACTACAGATATAATAACATCTACTACTCTGTTCGTACGAATCAGCCAGCAATAGTTAGTATATAAAAAAATATATGTGTTCGTTTCTTGCTTGAGATTGAGACCGATTCGTCCATTCGTCTTTCAATTGAAATGACTGATTAATAGCTTTTCAAGTCAGTGAAATTCCACCATCAATAATATGTTTATTACTTTTAACTCGTGAGATGATAGATTGATAGATTCGATGCGTCCATGCAGCATAGTGATCATAAGATACTTTTAGAAGCTATATTATACTTACTTACGTTACGTAGTTACTTTAAATAATGTTCAACTTTTAACCAACTCTAAAATATGGCAATGTGATTTGATAAATACTGGTACACCATTACCCATAGCCTACAGGGTGGACCATTTCACACAGGGAGCTCAAACATAATTTCTTGGTTGAGGAAAGGTATTAGGCATAAAGTCCATGTTTATGGTCATTTTTGGATTGCCCTCGTTTCAATTTTGGTAAAATTTGTTTGGTTATTTAACAATTCTTTATGTTTGGAAAAGGAGTCGTTACCTTTTGTTACTACTCTACATAAATAATTTTTTTTAACTACTGCGCTACAAATGGGCCACTGTAGATAAAAGGCCCGCCACATACATGCGGGTTTGTTCATACAAAACCCTAATTCTGATTCGGAATTCTGGATCGGAATTCGCTAGGGTGTGTGACAGGTGTTAATACTTATAGTCCGAGATCCGACCGTAAAATTATGCACCTATTTCATAGGCGAACCAAATGTGATTCTTGTGTAAGTTTGCACAGGAGTTAATTCAACGCCGCCAAGTTACCTAGAAAAATTTTGCCGCAAGTACCTTTTCCATTATGATTTTTGGCATAACTTTTTCCACCTGTCTGGTAGGGAAGTAAATGAGGTGCCATCGGAAGGAGACTGATCTAAAGTACTGGAAAACTAGGGTTGCCACCTCTCAATCTGCCGCAACTATAGGGTTGACAGGTTGAAAGAAGTCATTTTTTAGCCTTGAATTAACCCCTCTGTAAACATACACTAGAATCATGTTTCGTTCGCCTATGAAATAGGTGCATAATTTTACGGTCGGATCTCGGTCTATTATTACAAAACAGATTAGGTTCCTGTCAATTTCCTGCAATGATAGAGCGTTTATGTAATTACGCTCTCATTTGGAAACCATCAGTTGACCTTACAAAGTGCTTACATCTAAGCATTATAAGTACATAAGTATACCTACCTGTGTAGATAACTATGACTATTACTATACCCATGTTAGGTAGGTAGTGAATTAGTGATAGCCAATTAGGTACCTAGACTTTACGTCAGTTGTCGGAAACTTCTGGCTCGCGAAATAACAGACGTCTCCAGGAGTGCGATTTTTGAATTTGCGACTTTGAACTCAGCAGTTGAAAATGTATGAAGATACGCATCTTTCTACTGCTGATTTGACTTTCAAAACTCGCACTCCTGGAGTATGGTTTTTTAATGTCGAATCAGCAGTAGAAAGATGCAAGTCTCCATATTAATATTGACATTTTCAACTGGAGATCAAAGAATTAGTTTCAAAAATCGGATTTCAGAGTCTAGTAATATTTACAGCGGTCGCTCAGACCATCAAACTGAACAACTTTCACTATGGGACCAACATTGAAATCGCGAAAAACATAATGCGGTCCCATAGAGAACGTCAATGGTGAAACTAATGTATGAATCAGAAGATTTTTTTGCGATTTCAATGCGATTGTCCCATAGTAAAAGCGAGTGAGACTTTGAGTAAGTATGTAATGCATTTAAGTTTAATACTCTGTACAGACCGAAATAATATTTTTGTTTCAATCCTCTCTTTGAAAAAGAGATAGTGTTTTCCAAGCATTGGGACACTGAAAAGCCTATTTAATAAAAAAATATGTTTGTGAAATGCATCGCCACGCCACGCGCATTAGGATGTTGATGTAAAAATTAAAAGGTTTGTTACCCCTGCTCTAGGTCATCACCATAGATATTCTAGCTGCAATTATCTACTCTATACAAGTGCAGCGTGTTTTATAGTTGCTTTCAAGGGAAACCGACTATATGCAACACATTGCAAATACATTTCGTAACTATTAATGTAGAGGCCCCAGATACGAGTTTGTTAATAAAATATTGCCTGCCTTTTGGGTTAGCAAAGCTCGTTACAACCGGGTCGTAACTCTGCGTGAAATTTTGAACTAACTTTGCTCACTCCACCACCGTTTTGAGTCTGGGTGTCAGAAATTTCGAGCTCGCTTCGCTCGCTGCAGCCTTTGACTGGTGTTTCGAGCGTACACACGGCGACACATCAAGCTATACAAAACCAACATAAGCTGGCCGCGCGACGCTATACCTACGTTACTCGACCTATTTTTTTTTCGATCAGTTTTTTCGATCAGTTTTTTTGCTCTTGTTTTTACCGGAGGAACGATTGCTTGTAAGTATGTAAGAATGTTGCACATCCAAAAAGCTAGCCTTTTGCACTTGATCTTCACCCCGAGGAAGCCATACAAAATACTATTTTATTTGCTTTTTCTATCGACCGCAGAATATCTGTCTCCTGACAATTTTGACGGTTTTTTGAGAAGATGATCAGACCATCAAACTGAACAACTTTCTCTGAGGGATGTCCTGAAATACCTACCTGAGTATTTGCATCCAAGTAAGAGATATTATATACCGATGCGTGATGAAATACTGAATCGGTTCTACAGGTCATCTTATTAATTATTTAAAGTAATTATTTTAACTTAATTTAATGATAAGTTAAGTACCTCGTTACGCTATACAATAATAATTAAGAATTCATGACATTATTTAATTGTAGGTAAATGAAAACAATAAGAGATTCTTGGAGATAAAAATGGTTATACAGGGTGTAACAAACACCCTAGTAATATTTAAGGGGGTGCTTCAGACCATCAAACTGAACAACTTTCACTATGGACACAACATCGAAATCGCGAAAAAATAACCGCTCTTTCATACAAAACTGCAGTACCGTCTCAACTCAACTGTATGGGACGTCAGATTTTTTTTATTTTTTCTCGACGTTGGCTCCATAGTGAAAGTTGTTCAGATTGATGGTCTGAAGCACCCCCTTAAGTATTACTAGGGTGTTTTGTTACATCCCGTATTAAACCATTTTTAAATGCGTTTCATAATTTTTTAAGTGGTGCCAGTGTATGACCATCAAACCAACATCGATATCACTAATTCAAGAAAACAGATGTATTCGACGTTGTTTTGATTGTTGGTCCCACACATAAAGTTGTTCAGTTTGATAGTCTGAAGCACCCTGTTTAATATATAACTAATTTAATTTTACAGTAAATAGGTAAATAATAATGGGTAGTAATGTAAGTAGGTAAATATTATTATCAAAATAAAGTAAAATTCAGCAATTTTGTTCGGAATTGGTCCAATGCTAATCGTGAACCTTCCCTCGAGAACAGGAGTGCGATTTTTGAATCTCATTCGCTGAGTTCAGCCGTTGAAAATGTCAAAATTACTATGGAGATACGCATCTTTCTACTGCTGATTTGACTTTCAAATTCGCACTCCTGAAGCATGATTTTTGAAAGTCAAATCAGCAGTAGGAAGATGCATATCTACATAGTAATTTTGTCATTTTCCACTGCTGAACTCAGCGAATGAGATTCAAAAATCGCACTCCAGATTACAATCATAGGCACGTGTTTGGTTGTTGTATTAAAGTTCTTGACTACCCCGCAAAGGAGTACTACAATAGGTTGTCTTATTATAATAAATTAATAATAGTAAAAAGACTTACTTGCTTCTTAAACGGAGTCAACCAAGCTTGTTTCCCCATTTTAAATCAAAATAAAATCCTATTCAAAAGTACATTTTCTGCCAACACTCACTGTTTCACTGCATTACAAAGGAAATATTAAGTTATGCCATATTAATCTGTTATCAAACCACTTGGTGACAATCACTTTATCGCAATACGATGGAAATTGTCGATAAAAAACGTTTGTTTGTATGTAAGTCGGTATTGGACACTGTGTCGCGTCCGACTGGGCATTACTTGGCGACCTGCCAATGTACTAGAGAGTTTACTACTACATAAATAACTATTGTATAGGTGGCATTGAACTGCTGGTTTGAATTGGTCATGTTTATTTTGTAATGCATTTTGTTTAGCATCTGTGTCATTAAAGTTTAAAAACAAATGAATTACTTAGGTACTTACTCAATAAGAAAAAAATTATGCGATTATTTTCTCGCATCTGGAGTGCGATTTTTGAATCTCATTCGCTGAGTTCAGCAGTTGAAAATGTCAAAATTACTGTGGAGATACGAATCTTTCTACTGCTGATTTGACTTTCAAAAATCATACTTCAGGATTGCGATTTTTGAAAGTCAAATCAGTAGTATGAAGATGCGTATCTCCATAGTAATCCGCGAGTTTCCAACTAGTCAAATTAACAACTCTTTATCAAACGTCAAAACGCGTGCATTGTATGAAATATTGTACTAAAATTTGGAGAGTGACGTCATTGTTTTTCGTCGTCGTTTTGATACTTTTTATAGTTTATCCAGATATTAAAAATAGTATTCAAGCAACAGAATTACTGAAAATGTGAGTTTAGCGTTATTTTCAAACGGTTTATTTACTGAGCAGTTAAAACTAAAATATATTTTATGTAGTCAACTCCCCAATTTTGACATTTTCAACTGCTGATATTAGCGAATGAGATTAAAAAATCGGACTCCTGTACTCTACTCTTTCCTTACACTCCGTGTCCAAGGAAGTTTAGTAGCACAGAGTACTATAATTACGTACCTAGTAGTAAGAGGTAGGTATACTAAATAGTAGGTATACAGGGTGTAAGGAAAAGTATCATTAGCCTTTAAACCACTCTACCCATGAAACTGAACAACTTTTACTATGGAAGCAAACCTGTCAGAACAAAAAAATCTGCTGTCCCATACCAAACTACCTACCTACCCTACTCGATTCAAACGTATCGTAACGTAAGTACCTACATACATAGTTATTCAAACTGTTAATTAAGACGTCCTAGACGAGTCGATGGTGTATATAGATAAACCTAAATTGATTTGCACTACCGTGTCAATTAACTGTAACGTTTCTTTCATAAATAAATACACTTTATACATACATTTGAAAAGGTGGTTGATTGCATCTTTCTGGCCACCTTAAAAAGAGAATATAGGTACCTTTGACTCATCTTTTTAAACATCTTCAAAATTCCACTAATTGAGTAGGCTCAAATAAAAAAAAAATACTCAATTAACAATTCGAGACAACATTACTAACTACGATGTTATGAATAATTTTACTTTAAACAATGACAAAAGAGATATATCACAAATTGTATCGATTGTAGTTAGGTAAGTACTTAATTATGTAACATTAAACATATTAAATCGGAAATGTAGCCTGTATATTAGGCATAATACAAGAAAAACGGGAGCGGTCTGCTTATTTTGTACCATACTATTCTCGCCAAAATATTCCCCTAGTCTCTAGGACTTAGAAATATGCTTAGACTTAGAAAATACCTATCACTATATTGGCGCCCAATATCTTTCCGGTGGGAGTCGGTCGTCGTCGCATCACTCGCATATTAATTTCAAAGGTGAAGACAAACCTCACTTTCGGATAATCAATCAATTTCTCAATGCTCTTATCGACTAGCTAGATGACGTATTTTGCATATTTTATCTTTTATCCATCGTAACATGTCATCAAGATAAAATGACAGATCTGTTACAAGATACTTATTGACAGGAAGTATCTACCAGCCTTGGGCTTGTTAGATAAAAACAATAAGTGAATCATCATTTCATACAGGGTTTATTATTTGATCAATAAATTAAATCAGCCCTCATCAACCCACTGCTGGGCATAGACCTCCTTTTTATTGCACCACTTGTTTCGGTCTTGTGCTAAACTGATCCAATGGGAACCCGTATGAATACTAAACCAAATAAGGTAGGTACTTGATCACTGAACTAATTTTTAGATGTGCTTTAGAATAGTATTTTTAGGTCGTCAAATTGAACACGTTTTTGATAACTAAATCTTTTAATATTACAGGAATAAATTAAATATAAGTAACTTAAATTAACAGTAAACTTGAATGATGCATCGTATTCTCAAAATATGTCCTCTACTCAACAGATTTCTGTGAATTCAACGGCTGCATTGTTTCACCAATGACCAAAGTTCTGCCTTTAAATTCTTCCTCGATCTCCAAAAGGGTCTTATCCTTGGTCTCCGGCACCATTAACCATGCCACAATCAGCGTGTACAATAATAAACACCCATATAGAAAATATGTTCCATGCAATCCTATGCTCATTACCAAGAATGTTTGTACCTTCATCAGTATAAAGGCTATGGGGGAAATCACCAAGTAGCATATGCTATTCGCTAAACTCTTATACTGAATTGGAAATATTTCGCCGCTTATAATAAAAGGCATTGGTAAACTACCAATTCCTATCGAGAATAGATGGATATGAACCAAAAATATGCCTATACTCGGATGGTCAAATGGAAGCAGGTTTTTTTCTTTAGCGTATACATAGGCTGATGTTGCAAAAAACGTAAATATGTTGATTCCAACTGTCACTGCTAACATGGTACGCCTTTTGACTTTCTTAATAGCGTAAACTGCGCATGCATTTGAAATTAATCTTTGTACATCTGCACTGAAGACTACTAATGGTATATCTACGTTTGGTCCTATGATTGTTCCATAAATATCTTCTGCGTATGATGCTATGACGGATGCTCCAGTAAATTGAACAGCAGAATACAAATGCATCATTATGATAACAGGCTTGTAAAACTCTGGTTTTCTAATAGATTCTTTAAAGAAATTAACATTGTTCTTAATCTTTTTAACTAGTGATACATTTGCGTCCTCAATTTGATCTTTCAGGACTTTATTAGCTTCAATCATTTTCTTCAATTCATTATCTTCATGTTCACCTCTAATCCATTTAAAGACTTTGCTTCCTTCCTCATATTTTCCTTTATCTATCAACCAGCTAGGTGACTCTGGCGTGTAAATCGTCATAATTAAAATAACGAACGCTATAAACGCACAGATCAAAGCGCAGATTCTCCAATGAAGATACGAACCTATGGTATGAGATATTAAAGTCGCTAAAGCGATGACGACTGATAAAGCTGTTAAAAATGCCCCACGATTTCTAGGACTAGTATATTCTCCAATAGCCATGGGAGCTACTAAACAGCTGATAGCACTGGAGAAGCCTTGCATAATCCTGGCGATGATTAAGGCGGGAATGCTGTGGGCCAGCACGACGATCCACCAACTGATGAGGATGGGCACGATGCAGACCAGGCAGGCAAACTTTCTGCCGTATGTGCCCATTAGAGTTGGTGCTATGAATGTTGTTGCGAAGAACGAGATCAGGGGTGTGGACGCTGAAACGTGTAAAGAGAGTGATGTAAGATTACTCTGTACTGTAAAGATAGTATTGTTTAAAATATTAAGTAGGTACTTGCAGTTGCACGTGACTTGGACAGCGTTATATTATATCCAAATTCATTCCGTTTATGCGTAGGTAATTGAGTCACACACATCGTCATAAAACTTTCAATTATACAACATTTAGTAACATAGGATAGGTTAGTTATATAATTACCTACGAGTAAATAAAAATAATAGTCTTTGAGAGTAATGTGTTTTATTAGTGGTAGATAATAACTATAATTAAAAAAATATTGTATGATAATGGTTATGATGATAATATAGTACATTACTGCAGCGGCCAGCAACAGAGGCATTGATGGACGAACGTTTAAATGTGGGCCGAGGCGAAGCCGAGGCACACATACGTAAGTCCATCAATGCCTAGTTGTGGCCAAGGCTTGTATAGTACTTTTCTCAAATAATGCGCGGAAATTAAAACGATAAACTTTCTCAAATAATTCGCGAAAATTTAAACTCTTTTCAAAATCAATGACGAACAACGAACATAATTTTTTTTTTTTTCAATGAACAGCTTTCTATTTGCAACCCAGTTCGAAATTTAAATAAAACCTTTGATGAGTTACCTCCTTGGTCGCCATGTTTCGGAGTAAAAGAACGTTCCATTTTTAAATTACACGACAGATATGAGTTTAGTATGTAATTTATTTGGCCGCTAAACACGACAGATATGGATTTTCATACAAACATTGCCGGCCGCTGCGCGCATGTATTTGGCCAGTACAGCAATTTCGATTTATCTCGAAGAAGGTTGTCAAAATAATGCTCACATTTCCAAGCATGTTTGAGAAAATGATATTATTGGCTTTTGGTTCGCCTGGCAAAAAGGTTCGCCTGGCAAAAAGGTGTCCGTCCGTCCGACCGTCCGTCCGTCCGTCCATCCGTCCGTCCGTCCGTCCGTCCGTCCGACCGTCAGTCCGTCCGTCCGTCCGTCTGTCCGTCTGTCCGTCTGTCCGTCTGTCCATCTGTCCGTCTGTCCGTCTGTCCGTCTGTCCGTCTGTCCGTCCGTCCGTCCGTTCATCTGTCCTACCTATTTAGGGCTGTAACTTTTGAACCGTAATAGCTAGATAGTTGAAATTTTCTCAGATTATGCGTTATTACGACGGATTTGTTGACAAATAATAAAAATATCAAAAAGTAAAAAATTAAGGGGGGGTTTTCAACAAGAAACTAGTTTTTATCAACGTTTTTTCTTCACGCTCTATCCTAAAAACGGTAATACATACAAGCGTCAAACTCAGTTTGATTATAGAGCAAACTTTACAAAATAACAACAAATACTGAATACTGGCCAAGTGTGATTCGGTCTCGAGCTAAAGGACCCGGACAAAAAAGTTTTTTTCTTAGTTAATTATGTTGTGTTCTGTGGTATTCCAGGCCCGTACCACTAAGTTCTTCGGAAATTATGTACGGTTGTATTTATCATTTACTAGCTCATCGAAAACATCGTGAGGAAACCTGCATTCCCGAGAGTGAAAAGAAAATACCGTAAGTTCGGAGGTATGCGTAAAATATGGGTGAGCTTGTGGCGAACACAAAAGACCAGCGATGGTCGCAGTGTTACACAACGAACCTTGCTTGCAATAGCCCAACCACCAATAATAAATAAAAAATGTGTTCTGTGGTGGTGTGGTACGGAACCCTCGGTGCGCGAGTAGCCCGACTCGCACTTGACCGGTTTTTCATACATTCTTGCTCATTTCAAGCATAAGCTATACTAGTAGCAAGACTTACTTTTAGAATATGTAGTTTCAGAATGAAATGAGACTTATCAAGTGATGATCAGTCTCATTTTCCCGCCTTCCATTCACCAACAATTCCTCTTGAGTTATTGTTGACAAGACCCACCTAATATTATAAACGCGAAAGTTTGTAAGTATGGATGGATGGATGTTTGTTCCGCTTTCACTTAAAAACTGCTGAACGGATTTTGATGAAATTTGGCTTACAGATAGACCATAGCCTGGATTAACACATAGGGTACTTTTTATCCGGGTAACGCAGACGAAGTCGCGGGCAACAGCTAGTCCTATATAAAAGTTATTTGCAGCAGCGTGCTTAGCTTCGACGGTTTTCGAACTGCATATGACTCCCATTTCGTTCCGTGGGTGTCATATGAGGCGACCAAGGCATAAGGGTTTAAGGCTATTCTACCGTTGGCGCGCTCCATACAAACGTAGTATGGTGATATTTTCAATACTATCTAATTAAAGACAATGAAATTTTTCAAAAACAATCAAGTAACTAATCTCTATGTCGATATGAAGTCAGATTTTCGTTAAAATATACAGTTTCAATGCTAGGATTAATTTAAGATTTGTATGGAAATATTTGTGGCAAAGTAACTTTAAAACTATAAATTTTATCGAAAATCTGACTTCATACCGACATAGAAATTAGTTACCAGATTGTTTTTGAAAGATTTCATTTTCTTTAATTGGATAGTATTGAAAATATCACCATACTACGTTTGTATGGAGCGCGCCAACGGTAGAATAGCCTTAATATGCACCGTATTAATATTTGTGGGCAAAAGAGTAGCCAACTATCACCACTTACATTACATGTGATTCTGATTCCATCTTAAAGCCTTCAGTATGCTAAACGTGCGCTTTGCTGCATGCAATACATTTGGCAGCAATGTGTGTGTAGCAATATACAGGGTCCTTCTTAATATGCTGACACTTTTTTAAGGCGATGACCAGACTATGAAACTGAACAACTTTCTCTATGGAATCAACATCGAAATCGCGAATAAAAAAACAGTTGTCCCGTACGTTTGGCTCCGAGTAGGTTTGCAGTTTTGTATGGAAGTGATGATTTTTTTTTCGCTATTTCGGTGTTGGTCCCATACAGGAAGTTGTTCAGTTTGACGGTCTGATCATCCCCTTAAAAAAGTGTCAGCATATTAAGAAGGACCCTATATGTCTCTGACCACCCCGAAAGGGGTTACGGTTTCTGTATGTATGTTTATACCCACCTATCCAGGAGCCTGAAGCGTCATCAATAGGGATCTCGGAACCCTGTCTCCTAAGCGTGGGGAGGAGTGAGGATGTGAAGCCCATCACCAGGCCATGTTGCGCCATGTTCAGCATCAAGCCCACTGATACGAAACTCTGCAACATTTGGATGGTTTGAGAGTTTGGCCATGGCGACTTGATAGCTCGGTAGTGAACCTAGCTCGAGAGCCGAGGCTCGCGATTTCGTACGTTGGATATAAATGCTTATTACCTATTATTAGGTACCTAGTACCTACCCAATTCATTGATGTTTGTATCTCGAACTCATCAAAATACCGTCGAATAAAAAACCGTCAGAATATTAAGAAAGATTAATTAAAGGCGTTACTTACTTTAGGGGGAGTTTCAGACCATCAAACTGAACAACTTTACTTATGGGGCCAACATTGAAAAAATATATCAGTTGTTTCATACATTTGGGTCGAGTGGTCAATGGTCATTGACATCTAATATTATGGCAGAGCAACAAAATTTTTCTCGTTTTCGATTATAACATCGAAAAAAAATAGCCTGTCTTTACACTTACAGTATAGAGAAAGTTGTTCAGTTAGATAAATAAATGAACTAATAGTTCTACTAAGCTTTGGTGCCATAATAATAAAATGCTAAGACGGTCACGTTATAACTGAAATAGCATTTTGTTTCTTGCGGTCACTTTCTCATTTGGACCAAAAATTTGTGAAACCTGGATGATAAACTTTATAAAACTAGTAGATGATTGTTCTTTGTTTCTGTAGACTTTTCCTCTACGAATGGTCAGTAGGTATCGAAGGATACTTTCTAGTGCTTAGTTTCGTGGAAGTCTTGGACAAACAGCTGTCATGTATCCTGTCACTCATGTCATGGAAACGTGGGGTAAGGCTGGGGGCGTTGGAGCACTTAACATTATTATGTTTCTTTACGTGTTTACTGAAGAAATTGTAATTGATTCGTCGATCTAGTGACTAGACAATAATCTAGTTTCTACCTTACCTACCTTGGTAAACTTATAACAATTTTTTTTTCGTGATTTCGTAATTGGTCCCATAGAGGAAGTTGTTTAGTTTGATGGTCTGAACATCCACTTTTTTTACGTAGCCTGTTCAGTGTCCCACTGCTGGGCAAAGGCCTCCCCTTTTACTCTCCAATCATCTCTATTGTGTGCAACATACTGACAATATTCAACACTCCAAGAGGGTAATTTATGTTGTCTCTCCACCTTTTTCTGGGTCTTCCTCAACGCTGGCGACCATCCTGGCGAACACAGTCTGTGGTAATCCCCTTAAAACCGTAAAGAAGGACCATGTACAAGTACCTAAATTATGAATATCTAGTAAGACATGTATTGAATGTATAGGAGACTGCCTGATGCCGTGGTGGCCTAGTATCTTAATATATTCAATCAATATATATTTATATATTGTATTCGTCTTCCGTACAGGGGCGGCAATTCAATCTTCGCCCTGGTCATCTCGTACCAATATGTTTTTAGGAAGTATTAATATGATTTGTAACAAACTACTGGCCTTTTGGTGAAGAAAAACATTGTGGGAGTCACGTTGCAGGGACTGACCCGAGCACACGTCTCGCGTGATTTCGCGCGTCGCGTTTTTGCCTGCCACTAGGCTCCGCAATCCTCAATCTCTTCTTGTTCTTGTCGAAAAACAATCCCTGAGATTCTCCCATAAAATACTTGACACTGGCGGAAATGCAGTGCTAACGTACAAGCAAGAGTCCATTTAATTATAAATAAAAAAAAAAACACTGAGGAAACCATAAAATGCTATAATTTCGAGTGTGTTATGTCCATTGTCCAACTGTAATGAAACTTACCTGTTTCATGAACGGAGTAATAATTTGTCCACTCTTCCCCATTTTGTTTATTGAGGCATTACGGTCTTAATAACAAGAATTAAACACATTAATAAACATAATCCTCTACATCGATTAATAAACGATTATCAATCTATGTAGGATTGTTAGCGTTCTAATTCAATCGGGAATGAAAGTAAATACGGGCCTATTACCTATTACCGGAAACCCAGAAATCGATGGAAATTATACAGGGTGGAAGTGACAGCCCAGCAAATACTGAAACGGTGAACTCAGACCATCAAATGAATTTCAATTTGATGGTCTGAGTTCACCGTTTCAGTATTTGCTTGGCTGTCACTTACACCCTGTATGCTCTGAAAATCATTTTATTTTATAGGCAGGTACGTAACGTAACGTAACTTTGAATTATATTATATCGCATGACAATCACTCACTTAATAAATTAATTACTTAGCAACACGTAAGTTGTATAGTAGCTGTACAGTAGATGAATAAAGGAAATTACCTTTATTCAGCTACTGTACAGCTAGTATACAACTTACAAATAGTTTTGAATTAATTTTGATCGATGGATATACGACAATTTATTCGAAAGAAAGAAAGGTATATTTTCGAAACCTAACTGGAATGCACTTTGTACAAAACTAAAGAAATGTGGCTATATTTTTTTATAGCTGAAACAGTATTGCCATTTTTATGTCTTCTTTTTGATGGCAAAGAATGATAAGTCAAAAACACAAAGTTTTACAGTAGGTAGGTAGTTACTTATACAGGGTGTTGCAAAACACCCTAGTAATATCCCATCAAACTGAACAACTTTCACTATGAAGCCAACGTAAAGAAAAAAAAAAAAAAATCTGCTGTCCCATACAAAACTGCAGTGCCGACTCGACTAAAATGTATGGGACAGCTGATTTTTTTTATTTTTTCTCGACGTTGGCTCCATAGTGAAAGTTGTTCAGTTTGATGGTCTGAAGCACCCCCTTAAGTATTACTAGGGTGTTTTGTTACACCCTGTATATTTATTTATTTATTAGAAAAATTAAATCTTAAATCTCAAATTAGATAGGTAGTTACCTATCATCATCATCAGCCTATAAACGTCCCACTGCAGGGCACAGGCCTACCCTCAAGGAGGGTGTATGGGCATTAGTCCACCACGCGTGCCCAATGCGGATTGGTACTATTGGTAGACTTCACATACACATCAGAATTTCTTCTTCAGTGTATGCGGATTTCCTCACGATGTTTTCCTTCACCGTTTGAGAGCAGTCGGTATTACGTACACGTAGTACCTATACTTGATAGTTTTCCTGATAATGTATTAGGTTTTTTTATAATCTGTATAGGTATTTTGTTTAATAGATGTGAGTTTGTAGAGTTTCTGGCTGCATCTTCCCCATAAAACGAGGAACACCTCCCGACGAGGTGGTAGAGTCACAAAAAATTTATTCATTAAGTTGTAGGTATATAGGATACAATTACGAATAAATGATTTGATTAATTGATTGTTTGCATACTTAGATCAAAGTAAAATGAATGGATAGGTCCAAAGCGCTTTAAGTTGAAGTACGCAAAATTAGGGCACTTCAATACAAATTAGGGTACTTGGTATGTCATCTCGGTACATTTTCGAACTGTCAATTGTTTTGCCTCATTTTTCTGGTTTGAAATGTTCGCGTAAGGCCCGTCCATTTTTGTTTACTAATGTCATTGTTTGCATAACAGGTTTTTCAGGTGTTGCGCTTCGATCAAAGTAAAATGTATGGATGGGACCAAAGCGTATTTAGTTGATGCACATAAAGTGGGGCACTTGGTCCATTACATAGTTACACTTGGCATGTCATTTCGGTACGTATACAGGGTGTACAATAAAATGGGACAGCTACTTAAAGGGGTGCTTCAGACCATCAAACTGAACAACTTTCTCTATGGGACCAATATCGAAATCGCGAAAAAAAAATCCGCTCTCCCATACAAAACTGCAAACATAACTCGACTGAAATGTATGGGACAGCAGATTTTTTTTTCGCGATTTCGATATTGGTCCCATAGAAAAAGTTGTTCAGTTTGATGGTCTGAAGCACCTCTTTAAGTAGCTGTCCTATTTTAATTTACACCCTGTATTTTGAAGTATGACATTTCATCAAAGTAATAGTACATTACTGCAGCGGCCAGCAACAGAGGCATTGATGGACGAACGTGTAAATGTGGGCCGAGGCGAAGCCGAGGCACACATACATAAGTCCATCAATGCCTAGTTGTGGCCAAGGCTCGTATAGTACTTTTCTCAAATAATGCGCGGAAATGAAAACAGTAAATTTTCTCAAATAATTCGCGGAAATTAAATCTCTTTTCAAAATCAATGACGAACAACTTCGAACAACGAACAACATTTTTTTTTTCAATAAACAGCTTTCTATTTGCAAGTCAGTTCGAAATTTAAATAAAACCTTTGATGAGTTACCTCCATGGTCGCCATGTTTCGGAGAAAAAGATCGTTCCATTTTTAAATTACACGACAGATATGAGTTTAATATGTAATTTATTTGGTCGCTAAACACGACAGATATGGATTTTCATACAAACATTGCCGGCCGCTGCGCGCATGTATTTGGCCAGTACAGCAAATTCGATTTATCTCGAAGAAGGTTGTCAAAATAATGCTCACATTTCCAAGCATGTTTGAGAAAATGCAATATTGACTCTCTTATTGGTAATTCCCATCCATCCATTTCACTTTGATCGCAGGTATTGTGTAGAGACAATGCAGGATTTTGTATGGAAGGTGGCGCCTTATTTTTCGACAAATTTTTTTGCACGGCAAACATCCAAACTAGAATATTTTAGTTCAGAATATAGTAACAAACAAAACTTGTTAAATACTTGTAATCTCTAAATTCAGTCCGAAGAGAGATAAAAAAGCTTGAATTAGAAAATTTATTCGTTACATTTACTTCATGCCTTTATATCACAGTTCGGACTGATTTTAGAGATATACAAGTCATTACAAGTTTGTTATTTTATTCTGAACTAAAATATTCAAATTTGGTTGATGACCGCGGCAAAAAAATAGGCGATAAAACAAAAGGCGTAATTTTTGGGCAATGGCTTTTTATTTTCGCTACTAGCACACTGGATACAGTTTGGGCACTTGGTAGTTAAAGTTTAGGTATTTAACTATTATAAAACTGTAACAGAAGTGTGTCTGTACATTGAAGACATTTACAAAAAAAAAGATTACAATATGGTTTTTAGGTGTCCCTGATTCCCAATCACAAATTTTTGGATTTTTTGTCTGTATGTTTGTTTGGTTGTTTGTGTGTTTGTTTGTTCGAGCATCACGCAAAAACTACTGTTCCTATTACTCTAATTCCTATCCTATCCAAAATTTTTGAAAAATGTATGCTCATTCGACTAACTGACTTTTGTTCAAAATACAACATTATAAAGCAAGAACAGTATGGATTTCAAAAAGGCAAATCAACCGCTCTCGCTGGTTTTAATCTTCTAAATTCAGTTTTACTTGATCTAAATGCAAAAATGCATATATCTGTACTATTGCTCGACATGACAAAGGCTTTCGATTTTGTAGCCCATACAATTCTTCTCAATAAGCTTGATAAATATGGCATTAGGGGACCCGCATTATCTTGGATACAATCATATTTAGAAGGCAGACAGCAATGTGTTGAAATAAATAGACTTAATATAGATAATGTTATGACAAAATATCCATCCACATACATGTATAATAACTCCGGTGTTCCCCAGGGTAGTGTGTTAGGGCCCTTACTGTTTATTCTTTACATAAATGATCTACCTGATACCATAAAGCACAAATGTACCATGTTTGCAGATGACATTTCAATAGTAGTACCAAGCAAAGAAGATAATTTACATAACTTTGAACATGATATTAATAATACTTTGGAAACTGTAATTAACTGGCTCGAAAATAACAATCTTTGTGTAAATCTGACTAAAACTAATTACATACAATTTGTCACAAAGGGACGTAACAAAATAAATTTGAAAATTAAATATAAAGGGGAAATTCTTAAGGAGATTGACACTGTTACGTTCTTGGGAACGGTTTTAGATAAAAATGTGAGTCACACATATCACATTGAGAAGGTGTGCTCTAAATTAAATAGATTTGTTTATGTTCTGCACAGGCTGAGCAAAATTTCATGTAGAAAAGTAGCTTTGACTGCTTATCATGGGTACGTAGGATCTGTCCTTAGATATAATATCATCATTTGGGGTAATGGTACATACGTCCAAAAGGCATTTATAGCACAAAAAAAATGTATCAGAGCAATATGTAATATAAGCCCACTCGATTCATGTAAACCTTTTTTCAAACAACTTGGCATCCTAACATTGCCTTGTATGTATATTTTCGAGATCTGCAAGTTTGTTAAGCAACACCCACATCTTTTTAAAACTGTTTCTGATGTCTGCCCTAAGCGCACTTGGTATCCAAATAGACTCGTTGTAGATTATTATCCCAGGCTAACTTTAAACCAGAAGAATTGTTACTATATGAGTATCAAAATATATAATAAAATTCCCGAAAGCTTTAAACAACAAAACACCAAATTAATGTTAAAAAATTTATACAGATGGCTAATATTTCATAGTTTTTATAGCGTTGAAGAGTTTTTAAATTTTAAATAGTATAATGTAACATAAATATAGAATGTTAATAATTATTGTACCTCGGTTTAGTTTTAAGTTGTTACACATTTGCATGCTGTTGCTACAGCTGGACAGAAGAAGCTTATATTTTTTTATATTTTACCATCTTTTGTATACCTGTTTTCAAAGCAAATAAATAATATTTCTATTTCTATTTCTATTTCTACTGAACCGATATTGATGAAACTCTTTTTGTTTGATAGCTTATGATCTGACTTATGGTGTATAATGTTTTTTATTATCTATGCTTCACTTTATAAAAATATTGAAATTGTTGACTTAACATGTTTTTTAACTAGAGATTATGGAACAGTTAAAATCACGTTAAAATATTTAAAAGGCACGAATAGCCAATAACACTGCTGTTACCTAAGAAGATTAGAATTAACTACAGTGTAAGTATTTTAGTTTCGTCTAAAGAGTTTGTGCACAAACTCTTTAGACGAAACTAAAATACTTACACTCAGTTGCAGAAACACTCGTTAGAGTTAATCCTCCATTAAATCTCTTGCTAGCTTTAACTACGTCAACAAAACAAATAGTGACAGCAAGAGATTTAATGGAGGATTAGCTTTAATGGGCGTTTCTGCAACTGAGGGCTCATTATCCAATAAATATTTGATAATACAAATCGATATAAGTATTGTATTGACTTATTTCGTTATAACGATACAATACTATATTATGGGTTTTAATTTAACGACTTTCAATATCATTATAAATTACGTATTACAGGGTGAAATTGATATCATTGGCATCCTTTTAAACTAAGAGTCTACCCATCAAACTGAACAACTTTTACTATGGGAGCAAACTAATCAGAGCAAATAAAAATCTGCTGTTCCATACTAAACTGCAATGTCGACGGGCGAGTTCGCGACTCAAATGTAGGCAACAGCAGTTTTTTTTTACTCCGATCCGTTTGCTCCCATATTAAAAGTTTTTCAGTTCGATGGGTAGACTCTTAGTTTAAAAGGATGCAAATGATATCAATTTCACCCTGTATATCAGTCCCGGATTTCGATATTTTAAGGGACCAGGCAGCGTCGGTCTGGCCCCAGGGAACACCGGGACTTTTCCCGGTGGGCCGGTACCCCCGTGGGCCGGTCCGGCCGGCCTAGCTCTTCTTCCCTCTTCATTTTCATCCCACAGAAAATGGCACAACCCACTCCAAAGTCTTTCTGGCCCACCCCAGGATTAAAAAGAGTCACTTTAAAAAAAAAAACAAAAGAAATCTACAATAAAGTAATCGACAATTAAGTAATTTTTTTTTTTCATTTTCTTATAAAGTCAGGAAAATTCAGAAAAATGTGCTTATTGCAAAATTGCGAGCTCGCTTCGCTCGTTCAGTTTTGTTTTGCTCTCTAATTATAAGTTTAGTTGAAGGTCTGTTGGGGCCTCCAAACCTGGAGAACCTTTTTGATCAAATTCACACAACAAGGCCAAAATATGTTCAGTAAGTAACTGAGTCGGAGGCGTAGGTAGTCAAAGAAAGTCAAAATATTTTGCGAATTTTCGATCTCGCTTCGCTCGCTCAATCTTTTTGTTTCACGAACATGTCTACTTGATTTCGGCATGAGCTGAAAGTTCCTGGTTTTAAATCCTGCTGCGGTGAAGCATTCTGCACGTATTCTAGATTATCGTACATTACATACGCTGACGGTCGGTGGTTTAAGGAGATGATCAGACCATCAAACTGAGTAACTGTTTTCATGGGACTAATATCGAAATCTGGTGATCAAATTATCACAAGATCATCCCTTTAAAAAACCGTCATCATATTATTATCCTGTATAATGTAGCAAATACTCGAGCTCGCTCCGCTCGCTCCTTGTTCTTGGTGGTATTGCAGCGACCTAGTCCCCATCCCAAGTTACATTGCAGTAAAATCTCGAGCTTGCTTCGCTCGCTCCTAATTCCCAACCTAGTCGTATTGGAATTGCAGTAAATCTACGAGATTGCTTCGCTCGCTCCTGGATTGTGTGGTCATTGCTTTCTTCAGTCGCTCTTGATTTACGATCTAGCCTTATTTTAGTAAAATCTCAAGCTCACTGTGCTCGCTCCAGGATTTACATAGATCTTATTGCAGATTTGGAATGGCCAAAATATCATAGTAAAATATCCTGGTTTTTAGTCTTATGGAACCATATTGGTGTCAATACGTCCATTCTTCTGTTACACGCGTTTTTTATTGTAACGGCCTAGTCGTATTGTAGTAAAATCTCAAGCACGCTGCGCTAGCTCGGACATTTTAGATCGTGAAAAACTCGAGCTCGCTTCGCTCGCTAGATTGTTTTGCAACCTGACCTTGTTCTAGAAAAAATAATTGCTACGCCTATGCCCTTTCTTTTGACTTCTCCAAAGTCAGGGAAAAAGTTAGTGGGCCGCTTGATTGAATTTTCCCGGTAGTTTTTTGAGTCCCAGACCGACGCTGGGACCAGGGATTTAGAATATCATTCTGAACAACTTTCACAATGGAAACAGCGACGAAAAAAAGAAAAAAATATTCTGTTCCATACATTTGAGTCGAGTAGGTAGGTAGGACCTACCTACTCGTCTCGAATACTGCAGTTTTGTATGAAACAGCAGACGTAGTTTAATTTTTTCTCAATTTTGGCTCAATTAATGAAAGTTGTTCAGTTTGATGGTCTAAACTCTAGAGTTTGCAACAAACAAGAGAACAAAAGAAGAAGGAGATGGTTTAGACTCTAAACCTAAACCAATCCTTTAAATATTCCTATATAGGATGTTTTGTTACACCCTGTACAAGAATTTTGGAAAAGGGAAGCTAGAGGTAGATTTACAGGTGAATTACAAAACTTCTAACTATTATTGAATGTCCTGTGTTCAATATGAGAAGATAATACGCTAGAAAACAGTTACTCCAGTCACATATGTTAATTATTTAAAACCCTTTTTTAATATTTTTCGGTTCAAAAATTGTTTATTTACAACGATCATCAACGATATACAGTATAAGGATCTAATAATATATTAATTGTACTACAAAGCTTCAATTAATCTTACTTATAAGTAACATAAAATACCTAACCTAATCTTAACAATATAATACAAACAATACAAGGACGAAAAAGACAGCATAAGCAAAGCATAAGGCTGCCTGTCCATTGACGCGAGCTGGCTGTGCGAGCTGTGTAGCTGTGTGAATATTAACCAACCAAGAGCTCGGCCGATCTCGGTCTGATCTCTGATTGGTTAATATTTACACAGCCACACAGCTCGCACAGCCAGCTCGCGTCAATGGACAGGCAGCCTAATGCTGTCGACTGTATTCCCCGAAGAGGTAGTACTTAACACATTCGCGGACACTGAACAAGACACAATAGAACTTTTATTGTTATCACTGCTATAGCCGGTCACTGTCCGCGAAAGAGTTAAACTTAAATAAGTACAAGAAACATTATATTCCAATACACAAAAGAGATATTCTGGAACCTCAGAACATCCACGGCAAAAAAAGAAAAAGGCAGACTACTACAATAACATCATCATCATCAGCTTATACAACGTGTTAACGAATTAACGCAAAACTAGAAAGTAGTTTGTTTAGAATCGAGAGCAGAATCGAATTATCATGGTTTCAACATAGGTCATTTTTTTCAAAATAGTAAATAATTTCTTTGCAAAAATTTTCTGAACCCGATGTCAACCCACCGCATAGGTATCTACACTCACCCTACTTACTACCAAAACAAGATTATAAAAATGTATCCATGAGTACGTTAGCGCTTTCTTTCAGTGCTGAAATGATAACAAATCATTTTTGCCTCAAAACTTAAAATGCGAATAACTTTAAAGGACATCTGGCACATAATACCAAAAAATGTATAACCGTCCTTCTATTTTTATTATGGACTATGGAACACTAGAAACTAACTGCAGGCATTAGTTTATTTTATAATGATTTATTTGTTTTTATCAATTTTATACAGGGTGTATAATAAAATAGGACAGCTACTTAAAGGGGTGCTTTAGACCGTCAAACTGAACAACTTTTACTATGGGACCAACACTGAAATCGCGAAAAAAAAATCAGCTGTCCCATACATTTCAGTCGAGTTATGCTTGCACTTTTGTATGGGACAGCTGATTTTTTTTTCGCGATTTCAGTGTTGGTCCCATAGTAAAATTTGTTCAGTTTGATGGTCTAAAGCACCCCTTTAAGTAGCTGTCCTATTTTATTATACACCCTGTATAAAAAAAAAACATTGTGCTTGCAACACATCCTACCAACTCCTTCTAAACAACATTGACAGCCAATTTGGGGTTGCTGCTTTTTTATAATTTATTCATAATAAATGATTAAATAACTCGTTAAATAAAAATAAATGATACCATCAGAGTCGTTTTTATAAAACCTCATAATCTATTACACATTTGACTTCAGTCAAAACTTCTATACATTTTAAGGTATTTTTTCAAGGGAGAGCAGCGGTTGTCCTTTTATTTATCAAAATAATGAAATTATTGTTGCAATCTAATTATTTTGTTATAAATCAGTTGGGGTGTATGAGGTTTTGCGCTAATTCATTAACACGTTGTATACGTCCCACTGCAGGGCACAGACCTACCCTCAGGGAAGGTGTATGGGCGTTAGTCCACCACGCGTGCCCAATGCGGATTGGTTAACTTCACATACGCATCGGAATTTCATCTACTACTACAATTATTAGAATATAATACAAATAGTATAAACATAAGAACTATAAAAAAACAGAGGTAAAATGTACATAACTGGTAAATATATCTATTTATAGTGCACACGGTAAAACCGTAAATAATCATGATCAAATAAAATAAAAGACAGATAAACAATAACATACTTAATCTAGCTTTAATCTTAACCATATTAACTCTACATTATCTTACCTCCCTGTGTCCTTATTGCCGTACTTATAAGTAGGTAGGTACATTATGTATATTTATAAAGGGTGTAACAAAATAGCCGAGTAATATTTAAAGGGGGAGTTTAGACCATCAAACTGCATAATTTCCACTATGGAACCAAAACCGAAAAAATTTAAATGTGCTGTTACAAGGAGTGGAATGCCCTGCCTGCGTCAGTATTTCCGAGCGCTTACAACCCGAATCTCTTTAAAGTACGAGTGAATAGGCTTCTTCTGGGTTAGCTCGCTACATCGTCGACCCCATCTTCGTCCTGAGGACTGGATTGAGGTCAAGAGCAAACCCATTTGCACTGCAGGGCACAGGCCCTCAGGGAGTGTATGGACGTGCGGCCACCACGCGTGCCCAATGTGAACTGGTAGACTTCACTTTACATACACATCGGAATTTCTTAAGAACTATAAAAAACAGAGTTAAAATGTACATAACTGGTAAATATATCTATTTATAGTGTACACGGTAAAACCGTAAATAATTATGATCAAATAAAATAAAAGACAGATAAACAATAACATACTTAATATAGCTTTAATCTTAACCATATTAACCCTACATTATCTAGCCTCCCTGTGTCCTTATTGCCGTAGGTACTTATTAAGTAGGTAGGTACATTATGTATATTTATAAAGGGTGTAAAAAATACCCTAGTAATTTCTAAGGGGGGTTTCGAGTTTAGACCATCAAACTGCACAATTTCCACTATGGAACCAAAATCGAGAAAAATTTAATGTGCTGTTATACAAAACTGCAGTTCCTAACCTAGGTCTCTCGACTCAAATGTCATGGGACAGCCAATTTATAATTTTTATTGGCGTTATCTCCACAGTGAAAGTCGTAAAGTTTGATAGTCTAAACCACTTATTTAAATATACTAGGGTGTTTTTTTACACCCTGTATAACGCAAACTAACATTAATATAAATGGGTATTATTATTAAAATGTATACAATGTCCCAATAACTAATAAAATATGGGAAAAATTTCAAGTAAAATCTATACCGGTTATCTAGGTGGAGCAAGTGGGCCACCGGGCTAAGTTTGTATTTTCAATATCTCAGAAAATAATTAAAACATTAACAAAATTATAATTAGAGAATCAATAAAAAATTGATTTTAATATCCGTTGGCCCACTTCACTCAACCCTACAAAATAAATGATTTTACTGTATTTTAACTGTTTTAAATTATTGTTTATTATAAATTAATGTTTATGTGAACCTCGAGGTGCTTTGGAGTTAATATGTTTCGTATTGGTAAGGTAAACCCTATTTTTTTATTAAATTCATATAATTAAACTAAACCACTATCCCCCGAAAATCGAGAAAATATCGGGTGTCATACAAAAAGGAGGCCTAAAAATGTTTCTCGTTTCTCTACCCTTAGGGAGAAAGTTGTTTTTGATTCATGATTGAATAAAGCCTCCAAATTTTATTGGTAATAGAAATGTGGGTGTAGAAACTAACAAAATGTGTATCTCTGTAATTCAGAGATCTATGCTCTTCTAAAGCGTTTTCCATTTAACAATTTAGATATATTCCCAAACAAAACCCAGTCAAACACTCAAACCTTAACAACATTCTCTCCAATCATCTTCACCGTTGCCTCTTCATCATCATCCTTCACACTACCTTCATCTTTGAACTTGCCAAAGTTGAAGTAATCCTCAATCTGCTGCAAAGTCCTATCTTTTGTTTCGGGCAGTACAAAATATAAGGTTAATAGCAGAATTGCCATAATTGCGCCAAGAATTGTAAACGTACCATGGACCTTAAAACTCAGTAATAAGAATGGAGTTGCTTGGAGACCTACGTTGACGCAAAGTGACAAAATGACACCAGCAAACGCTGATCCAGCCCCTCTGTGCTTCAAGGGTAGCAATTCCCCCAGTAAAGCCAAAGGAATTGGCGTGCAACCCAAATTAGCCAAGATGAAGTAACATATGAACAAAGATATCGGTATCCACGTGCGATCCTTAGATATAACGCCTGTAGATGAAAGGTATAGGTAAGTACAGGCTATTGCTAATATAAAAACTGCGGAAAATCCAGTACCGAACAGGACAGTTCTTCGTTTCATCAGTTTGACTAAAACAGAAGAGAAGGTAGCGCTGGCTGTAATTATGATGTCCAAGGCTAAAGTGTAGTAGAATGATTGTGATTTTTCTCCCGTCACTTCGCCGATTATATCCAACGCATAAGCTGGAAACAGATGTCTTCCGCTAGCCTCTATTAGTAACGCACCAAGGAATATAATAAACGTCGGTTTGAGAAAATCTTTCTGTGTGAATTTTTTCAAGAACACCACAGTATTTTGTAAGATACTTAACTTCTTTATTGGTTTCGACATTTGGCCCATTTGTGCTCTGATCAATTCATCTAGTTCCTTTATAGAATTTTCGCTTTTACCTCTCAACCAATAAAAGGCCTTGTCGCATTCATCGAAGCGACTTTTGAATGCTAACCAAGCAGGGCTTTCTGGCCACGTATATATGATTGTCAATGCTACTATATGAGGTATAAGAACTATTAAAGAAATGGTTCTCCAATGATAGAAGTGGGCTAAAACATGGTTGATTAAGCTTCCCATACAGACTGAAGCTGTTTTTAAGTTTAAAAACATTCCTCTATTTTCAGGACTAGTGTATTCTCCGATGACGATGGCACCAAGACTGACAGTCCCACCAGCTGACATCCCAGTCAAAATTCTGCCAGTCATCAGTAGAGGAACGTTTGTAGCGAAGTAAATGAGGATCCAGCCCAGGAATCCTGGCATGACGATAATGGCGTGAGTTAGTCTTCGGCCTAAAACATCCATAAGGATGGCAGAAAGGAAGAAGCCTGGTATACCAGCTACGCCAACTGATGATGCTGTAATCAGAAAAATGCATGTGTTTTATATTAGGTTTTGTATTTTCCAGCATATAGGCCACCCCATCTCTTGCGGAGGTTCTCGGATTAGACTATAGACCGAGAAATCAGATTTTTTATATAGTTTAGCTAGGTACCCCGGGAATACGGTTGCGCTATTTAATTTCCGGACCAAGGATGTCTAAATATTATGTTAACTCTGGCCTTATTAAAAATGGAGGTAATTTTTCACGTTAATTGCGTCAAACAAACGATGGTAGCATTGTTATGATAATAATATTTTCCTCGCCTTCGAAAGCAATGTTTATTTGGCAACTTAGGACAATACCTAAAACCTAAATATACTCACGATCATTATACAATAATGGGGAGAGAAGTCGCAATTGAAGTCCCTAGTAACGTATTGTACCTAGTGACGTATTGTTGAGTAGGTATAATTTAAATCTCATTTCATCGGGGTTACTGCAATAGCGCGTGGTTTCTTAGTCCAAGAATAGCGCGTAACAAGCATTTGCGAAAACCGCGTAAGTGCCGGACGAAAAACTTTACAGAGAAGAAAAGAGGAAAAAATGGTCAACTTCTTGAACTTTAAACCTATCATTGTAAAATCTTGTATCTACATCGAACCTATCATCCGATAGATAGATATAAGATTTTTACACACAGACACCGATAGGTTCAAAATTCAAAAAGTAATATTTTTTCTCTCTTTCCTGTGTAAATATTTTCGTCTTTACGCGTTTCGCGTAATTGTGACGATTTGCCCATTTATCTACCCAGATGATGTGATTAAAATACTGGGTATAATTTTCGGATCATTTTTCAAGGTTCATTGGTTGAGACGATGGATCCAACGATAGCAAAATAAATGATCAAACGAAAATTAAAACAAAAATCTGCTGATACCTATACGGTCTCCAACATGTTGCTATTATTATAATTATCAATTATCTACGACACCTTTCTTCTTCTTCATAACGTGTGGGCAGAGCCCTGGTGTCAGAGATTTTTCAGACCGCCTTACGGCCTCTGACGTGGTGTTTTTACGACACCTTTTTTAAAAAAAAAGGAAAAAAAAAACTTTTTCACGTATGAATATTTTTTTCGCGATTATATAGGTATAACTTAAAAATTATCTTGTGAACTTATCTTATCACATTATCCCATAACACCGCATATACAGGGTGTTAGGGTAAACAGTTGCATTACTTTAAGGGGTGATGATACTGAACAACTTTCCCTAAGAAACCTACAGGAAATTCGCAAAAAAAATTGGACTTTCTATACTAAAATCAAACTGCTGCAGTGCTATTCTGTAAGGTGTATTTGTACAACTCGAATCTGAATCCGCAGTGAGTTTGCAAATTGGCATTCTGTAAAATGACTCATTAAACGAATTCTATGCCAGCGCCACCATTGCGGGTGTGGCGGCGAGTTGAACTAGTGTTATCGAGTCTTTATCGTTTGTTTGTATGGTTTGACGTCTCAAGTGGCATTCTGTAAGCAAAATTCCGCTCACACTTCGCACTCGACATTCGAAAACAAATGTCAAATAAAAAGTTAGCCCATTGCCAGTGTAAACGTGAACGAGTTCTAAAAAACTGTAAATAATATCAAAATTATCAGTAGCATTTAATTTGTGCTTATTTTTTAAGGGCCTAATTGTTGAAGATGACGCTTTTTTCTTACTCAAAACATTATTTCGCTAGTGGTATTTTACAATGTGCGTCGATTTACCGTGACCAAAGGAACCAATGAACTATCTATAAAATATCAATTACTTACCTTTCATGCAGAGATAGTAATGTGTGTACCTAATAGAAGAATTATTGCAAGGATCGATACTTAAATTCAACATTCAGTTAAGAGTGCAAACTGCAAACTACTCGCAAAGAGGTAAGTTAAGTAATTTTGTGTAAATGTGTTTGTGATTAGATTACTTGAGATACATATTAAGAATGCCAGATTCTTCCCTTAATTATTTCCTTGCAAGTCTGAAGACTCACAATTCAAAATCTGATGTGCCTTATTTGTGTACATTATTCAGTGATAAAACATATTTAGTTGCATCTATTCTATCTATACTTTGCCCGTGTGATGTTTAGCTTAGAATATATTCACATCTAAATAATAATATTTTATTTGCAATGTTTTTCTTATTCTATCTCCAAAATAGAGTAAAAGCTGCAGTAACTATATATTTAGATTTAAAGGTTTGTTTGTAGCTAGTTTTGACAAAGTTATGGATCATGTTCTAAGCGTTATGTTCCAGGTGAAAAACACAAATATGGCATATTACCTCGTGGTACCTAAATGCTCTAACGAAAGAGAAAGAGGGTTGGTTTAAACAATCAATATCTTAAAAAACCCTTTAGCTGAACGTACTCATAAGATTTAGACAAGGATTAACAGGTAATTATAGGTTTTATTAATGTCCCTTATTTAATTTAATTTTATCTTAATTTAACCTAAGGTGATAGAAATACCTAGTTAGTGAGGTGTAATGTGTGATGTTGTCATGTATTTAATGGGTAATTTCTCATTTCAGATTTTTACGTGAAACAGAAAGGCAAGCAGATGAATGAAGATTATAACGGTACCATTGCCATAAAGGCATCGAATCGAAAAACACAAATAAACGAGAAGTGAAAATATTTTATTAATAGAAGAATAATATAGATTGTAACACATCATAATGAAAACCAAAATATTATGTAGATAATGTCCAAAATTATAAGGTGTAGGTGGGGCTACGAATAAGAGGGTGGGGTATGCTATCTGTGGCAAGCTCCACACGGAAGGTATTGAATCTACTTAGAATTGTTTTACTTAAAATATTTGTAAATAGGTATAAAATAATTAATCTTTCTGACCACCTGTATGTATGTGTATGTATAAAATAATTAGGTAGGGGTAGCATTATAATTATAATGGTATCACAAACAATGTAAGTCATAAAACATCGCTTTATTTCATTGCCTATTAAATTATAATATTAGTAAAATGAAAGCTGCTGAAATAAATAATTTTCCTAAATTTTTCATTTTTATTTAAATCTTAGTCACACAATCAAAACATCAACAACTTTAAATTAAGAGTTACTAAATAAAATGAAGAAGTAGGTCCCTATCTAAGTAAAGAAACAATGATCAGAATTACAACTCATGAAACAAGTAAATAATACCTAATGTTTTTTTCATACAACTAAATTATTATCTACTTTTTACGTGATACACCACGTCACTTTTGTGTCTTGATCCCCTTTAAATGTTAACTTCAGCTGCAAGCTTATATGGTTGTTAGATGCACTTCAACTTCAGCTCAACCATAAATTGTGATAGCTGATGAATAGCATACTGAAAAAGACTTCACTAAAATATAAGTATATTCTATATTAACTCCATTACACATGTTACGAAACAAAAAGCTCTTTGTTTTGTTTTACCACTCAAGGTTTGTTTACTTTAACCGCGTTACGTCTCACTTTTTTTTTCTCGGATTGGATACGAGCGCATTTTGTCACCTCTTATTAAAATATTTAGTATTACGGCTGTAGGTAGATTTATACCATAAATTATCTAGACTAAGATCCATTTAGTCAAAATAAACATTAATCTGCAAGATCCATAGCAGTATTTCATTAAATAAGCTAAAAGAATTAAGATCGATTATGTTAGCAGATAAATTCTACAAGGTGTCAAGCACTAGCGCGTCGAATCACATTTCGTTGGTCACTTCGCTTCGCAAGTGGTTGTTTTTGTTTACAGAATACGAAATCAAACTCGCGTCTCATCAGAAGCGAAGTGAGATGAGTTTCTGATGCGAGATTCGGATTTGAGTGTACGTTTTATAGAATCGACATACTGATCGAAAGTTTTATGAAAAGTCGAAAACAAATTTTGCGAATTTCCTATATGTTTCTCAGGGAAAGTTGTTCAGTTTCATGGTTCATGGGTACAATCAACCCTTAAAGTAATGCAACTCTTTACCCCGAAACACCCTGCAAATTGATATTCAGAACATTTTATTGTAATTTTTTTAAAGGCTTTATAAAATAATGTCGTAATGAAATTCGAAGAGAAAACTTACCTATCCATGACATGGTTTCCAAATCGGTTTTGATTTCTGAATCTGGTGCTCTGAGCGCTGGCAGGAGGCACGAGGGGAAACTCAGCACCATGCCCTGGGCCACCATGTTCAGAAGGACTCCTGACACCACCCATGCCTGGATGAATTGGTAATACCGTGGACCCATGAGTAAAGTTTTACTCCACTTAGACAATGAGAATTATGATTGCTCTATTTTATTCTTTTCAAATGCATATTTTAGTATTTATAAAACGAAAATAAATATAAAAATATTTTGCTGCGGGTCTCGAACCCACATCTCTAATGTTCATTATATAATTGACGAAAATACTGGAAGAAATTATTTGTATTTTTTGAATTTTGAGGTTTGTTTTTGAGGTAGGTACTTCTTTATAAGAATATACATTTAACACTGAATCACTTTGGAACTAACTTCATCAAAATCTGATTAAGTGAAGGATAACAAGTCAATAAGTGATTGTAGAAACTGACATTTAGACTGTAAAAGGGATATTTGTTATAAAATTATTTTTGTCGTATCTTAACCGTGTATACGGAAAACACATATTTTATGAAGACGTAGAGATGTGCCGTAGTTGCTGAAATGCCGAATATTCGGTAATTCAGACTTTTTCAAAAGACTATGGGACACACGACAGGTAAAGGCACACGTCACTTAAAGGGACACACGACATGTAAAGAGATACTCAACAGATAAATGGGCATTCGACGGATAAAGGGACATACAACGGGCAAAGGGACACACGACAGGTAAAGGGACACGATAGGTGAATGGACGCAATAGGTAAAAGGAATACATGACATGTAAAGGGGCAGTCAACAGATTAAAGGACAGTCGATAAAGGACTGTTAAGCTGACAATCTCCATATAAAAAGCAAAATCCGTTTTACCTCACTAATAGGTACCATAAAGAAATCAATTGTTTTGGTCTTATTTGAATCAGTGCATTCCCATCAAAAAGTGATGCTTCATTGATTTTGACATCACCATTCCAAAATTAAAATATTCACATCCTGAGCATGGTGTGACAAACCTATCATCATCATCAGCCTATATACGTTCCACTGCAGGGCATAGGCCTACCCTCAGGGAGGGTGTATGGGAGTTATAGTCCACCACACTTGCTGATAACACCTAGATCATGAAATTAGAAAAAATCTAACACTAGAAACCTGATAAAAATTAAATCATTGAAATACGTTACGGTAAAAGAGTGTAAAAATTGTTTCCTTTTATTTCTCTATCTACCTAGACTGGCAGCTTCACGTCAAGTGCTCTTATTGGCTATGTGCGAAGTGGGTGTTGGAAACTGTCAAGTCGATCGCAGCGCACGCCGTGGCAGAAATTTTTACTACTGACGGCAAAACTGTGTCAGATTTGCTTGAATCTATGAAAATCAGCACACTAACTTAACACGAAATCTCCAAAACTGTCAATACTACAAACTTAAAATTTGGCATGAAAGTTTCTATTGGCATCTAGATGCTCACTTAAAAAGGCTTGTCGCATTTTAACCCCCCAAAGGTGTTAAAACTGAGGTAAAAGTTTGTATGGGAATTCCTATACAAATTAGATTTTGTCCTTGGCTTTGTATGCATCAGCTCCCGACATCGTACCGGAATAAAATATAAGCTAGCTTTTAAGACTAATAAAAACTTTTAAATATAAAAAGTTTTATCAAATTCGGTCCAGTAGTTTTGGCAGAATCCTCGAACAAACACAGACTTTTACAGTACTATAATAGTGTAAATAATTCACGGCAGCCCGAAAAAGTTCTGTCAGTACGCCGCGCTAGTGTGGCGCTAGTGTCGTGCACATAGCCAATAAATAATAGATACTGAAGACATCCGCTCGTTATTACATTGCAATATTTTTTTTTGTAATATATAATCAAACTGTAGTGACTTCCATAATGTTTTGTAGCACATAATCAAACATTTGGTTACCAAACTTTTGTTAAAGTGCTAAAAAAATGTTTGCTATTTATAACCAAACGTTACTGCCTCCGTGGTCTAATGGTTAAGAGCTTTGGCTCTCGACACGGAGGTCGTGGGTTCGATTCCCACGGGGGACACCTAGTGATATGTCACTTTGTGCGTTTTTCCCCAGTTGGTTAGGACATTGCAGGCTGAATCACCTGATTGTCTGAAAAGAAAAATGATTCCGTGCTTCGGATGGCACGTTAAGCCGTTGGTCCCGGCTACTATCTCTGGTGGTAGTAGTCGTTACATAAAAACCACGTCAGAGGCCGTAAGGCGGTCTGAAAAAACTCTGACACCAGGGCTCTGCCCACACGATAAGAGAAGAACCAAACGTTTGTTTAAAATAGTTTGGAAGTCACTAAAGTTTCTTTATAAATTCTGTGCACTCTTATTCTTGAGAGGATACTCGTGTACTTTAAAATGAGATTAAGATAGGCTGATGAATTGATGACAAATAGAATTTTCGGCAACAAGGGCACATCTCTAGCTCTACTGCTACTCAAGATTTATTAAAACTGAAAACTTAATGCTCTTACCTGTTTGATAAACGGCGATACCATTTTTATGTCAACTAATTAAAATTTCTTTCATTGACTAATTAGACATCGTTTTAAATTGAATTTTAATGCATAACAGTAACATAAAGTTGTTTGTGTGAGATCTAAAGAGAAACAATGCTGAAATTATAAATACAAGAAGGCTTAGCGCAGTTTATAATAGCTATTAGATTTATATCAGGTTAGTTTAGATAAAGTTTTGTTGTTAAAAGGGATAGTACTGATAATTATCTTTAGTATACCTAGGTACACATAATAAATGCATACGTATAACATAATACAACAGACAGTTTTGTTACATAATAGTATAAGAGATAAGTGTACTTTTTGCAACCATCAGCAGCAAGGCTGATTCAGTGTTTATGGGGTGAAGAGTTTCTCTGTGATGGGGAAGGACCAGGCCTGCCTGCATAACTCCAGTCGGTTTAGGAGTTATTGATGATTAAAGATCTGTAAAAAAATTACAAAATCGTATGATATTGTTGTAGTATGCACTGTAGCTATGTCAACAGTACAAAAACTGTCAAATTCTGTTAGTCGGTTTAGAAGATACAGCCAGTCAATGTTCCGACCTTTGAACGGCTGTATCTCCAAAACCGACTAATGAACCATGTCAGTTTTTGCACAGTTCACATAGCTACAGTGCATACTACAACAATAACATACGATCAGCCTTGCAGCTGATCGTAAATTTTTTACAGACCTTTAATCATCAGTAACTCCTAAACCGACTGGAGTTTGCAGGCAGACCTGGTCCATCCCCATCACAGAGAAGTTCTACACGCCATAAATACTGAATCAGCCTTGCTGCTGATGATTGTTGCAAAAAGTACACTTATCTCTCGGAATATAACTGCAAACTTTGCGTATCTATTGTCATTGAAAATAATAGCAAAAAATCCGGCCATGAGCGTGTCTGGCTTGCCCATGAAAGGGTTCCGAACACATTGTACAGTACACGACGTAGAGCAAAAGTATATACAACTTTTTGCTGCTTGCTGTACCTAAGTAGAGTTAAAAGAAAATTTTTAATCATAGCGTCGTCTCTTACTAGAAAATGTATTTTTATTACTTACTATGTTACATGTTTCTTCCGACACTGGTTGCTGGTTGAAATTAGAGGGAGGAGGGAAGAAGGGTTGCCAGATGCAGGCTTATCCAATTTCTGGACATTTCTACGAGTTCGAAATTTTACTACAAAATGGTAAGATTATGTTGTCGAAATATGATATGAAACTGAAGCAAGCAAAGGGAGCTCGAAATTTTGCTGCAATATTGAAGTCTTTGCGCAACAAATAAAAGAAAATTTTGAAACATAGCGTACCATACTCACTACTCATATAGTTACTCTTACTAGAAAAAAAATTTAACACTTACCATGTTACAGGCTTTTTCCGACACTGGTTGCGCTACAAGCTTTTAAAATGACATACTTACTGATTGTTTTATTTTTTATGCATGTTTGTTCTGTTTTGCTTCTGGTTCTTGTTAAAATTGTTTTATTTTTGGTGAGTCTAAGTTATTGCAATGCTTTGCTTAAAAATGTTTTACTGTAATTTGTGTAACATATAATTGTATTGTATCTTGTCCTTGTATTTTATACTAGCTGTGGTAGCCTGTAAGTAGATAAACACAATGTTTGCCTAATTTTATGTAGTCTCTTGAGTTTGTAATGTGATTCATATGTTGGTAACCCTAATAAATAAATTAAAATTAAATAAATTAAATGCAACATCCGTTACAATTTTCACTAAGAGCTATAAATAAAGTTTCAGATTTTATACTCCAGTACCTAATAATTCGAAGTTAGAGAGAGGTTAGGTACTAGGTACGCCCTATATTTTTCTTTGAACGCAAATATCTCGTGACGAAAGCATTATAGCGACTTAGTTTCTAGGTGTTTTGTTTGTTCCATTTTACAAGACCTATCCAACGATAATACACGAAATTTCTAGAGAAATCTTTTTTCAGCCCCTTTTTGTAAACATGTGCAGGCAGGGGCGGCAACCGACTTGCACAGCGCCGGCCTCCCCCCTTCTGCACCATCCGTATGACATACAAACAATGAGTTTTTATAGCCATAGAGTCACCACGTCATACAATAACAAGGCCTAAACATGGCACCCGTCTCCGATTTCGCCATATGAAGCTTAAACTGCTCTGTCAATACATTGCCGTTGACACTCCAGTCCTTTCAAAATGTCATCCATCACTAAGCAGTAATGTAAAACAATTACGCAGTCGAAGCTACGTATGGTCATTTTAGATGATTGACGTTTCTGACAAAATAGACCTAGAGCCAACGACGGATTTGGTACCAACGTTTAGTAAAGCTGAAAAAATTTATTCTAACTCGAATGAAAGAACATTCCGAAGTCAATGAATTACCTTCTATACACAACATGAACTAATCACATACATATACACATAAACTCACGACCATAATCCCTTTCGCGGTGATCAGAAACATTGCTACAACGTAACGATACGACGTGTAAATTGGTAATAGGTTATCAGTTGTAGTAGATCGCTGTGTAGACAGATGTATGGGAGAAAAAATTTCCATTGCAAAATTAAATTTGTACGTATCCCTAAGGGTGTTCGGGCGGTGTCCGACTCGCACTTGGCCGTTTTTTTTCTATTTTCTTGGTTCTTGATCATAACATAAAATAGTGTCTTAATAAGTTTAGGCTCTAGTCCGTAGTTGGCTCTTGGACTATACCTTCATGTTGCGCCCTTTCGCTTGTCATTTTAATAATTTACGATTTTTATTGAGAAATAACTGTTTTACTACATTATTCAATACTTTTCGCGTCTTATCTTACGTAAATAACATTAATTACTTACCGGTGATAGGTCACACCATCTTTTTTTTGCGACGTAAGTGAATTACTGCGGCAATTTTTTAGGACGCACTTTGGCATCTTTACGCCTTTGCAATCAACATACGACTAAAAAAGAGGTTATGCTTACGCCGCGATTAAGCATAACTTTGCCGTTCCATAAACAGCACGCCGATGCGGAGTCCTTCATTGTATAGAAAGTCATTGCATACAAAGTAATTATGCCAGGAATTATGTTTTGAACCGATGTATAGTCGCTCACTAGAACCTTATGTGCTATTCTGACGTCTTATTCATGCCGCTGGGGCAGCAGTAAAGAAGCAGTAGCATTAAACCATATTAATAAAAATTTTACCCCCGAAGAAGAACGGGAATAGAATATCTCTGATTACCCCCTCAGGGAATATAGTCATGAGCATTATGCTTATAATATAATAATATAATAAAGCCTTTATTTAACAATCATGCAATTTACATGGCAATTAATTTATAATAATATTACTTATTATTTTATTATTATTAACTGCGCTGTTTGCAATTACTTCGAGCTGTCATAATTTATTACTTTGAATATTATACATGTAACACGAAAGGACTTTATGTGTAGCTAGTCATTATTGCAATTGGTTTGTATTTCTGTCATATTAGTCTATATTAAAATAAGTATATAAAAGCTATTACATACATTATACAATTTGACCGAACTCCCCGAACATTTTGCATAAATGTCATTCATTTTCATTTTTCTCAAAGTACACACATATTCACACACGTACACAAAACACAATTGTATACACAAAAAACATACAAACAAATAAATTGGTCAGTGGCCACGACCGACATCCCGTAGAAGCAATTTAGATCAAAATAACGTTAATTTCTTTATACAAATTCCTTGTTTTATATACGTTTTGTTCGTTGTAGGTACCTTAAACAATTTTTAAAACGTGTTATCGCGTAGGTAATTGGCGCTGTAAAATAATAATTTTGTTGTAATAGAAGTTAGGTAATTTGCTGTTTGATAACCAGTAGAGATAAATAAAATAAAAATCGGTAATTTTTCGGATAAAATGTAGTAGAATAATTTTTTTACTATTAAAATGGCCGTAATTTATTAAACATTTATTTATTTGTACACCATGCGTTTTTCTCAACATAAATGAAATGCAATGTTGCAACTGCATAGTATGTTATGATTTCATAGACTAATGAATTGAGAAGAGCATAGCATAGCATAGCATATGCTCATGACCATTTTCCCTGAGGAGGTAGTCTGAAACTCAGAACATCCACGTGCTGCGAAGGGAGTTCCCCAAAATGAACTAAAAAATTAGTTTCTTTTGTTATTTTTATTTATACCTATATAAATTATAAAAGCTGCAAGGGTGATACCTATTTTGTCTGTTTTCGAACCGATTTTTGCATAGCTTAGCATATGCTCACGACTATATTCCCCGAGGGGGTAGTCAGAGATATTCTGAAGCCTCAGAACATCTACGTTTCACTAGTACCGTAACTCTGTTCAGTGTGACGGGGAGTGAGCCCGTCGCCATTTGTAATGGACAGTGGGTACAATGCAGGTTTCCTCACGATGTTGATAACCAAATTATTACATTTAATATATATAGTTCACATAACAGTGTAGATACATTCTTTCTGCAAGGCAACTAACCGTTGAAAACACGATTCTATAAAATTTTCTCGATAGAAAAGAGGAGCAAAGTAAGTCCGATATCAGATTTATAACCAGTTTTACAAGAATCACCCTACACCATTTCTACTGAATATACCATCATTTTAAAGGTAATTAGTTATAGCAGTGATTCAACCCGCTGGATTTTTCCCCGAAAACCCAAGAGAAAAGATGTTGATGAAAAATGTGTTTTTTTGCGAAAATTCGCAAAAAAAAGCAAGCAAGAGCTTTCAATTGAAGCGGGATGGCTAATTGCAAAAGTTTGCTTGTTAGAAAGAGAGGCTTGCTCTAGGGACACCCAGCCTATCTTTGCTTTTAGTGGAAGGACAAGGAAAGGAAAGCAAAGAAAAGAAAAGCAAGGAAAAATATTTTTTTATTCTAAAAGCGTAAGGTTACAATTTATCAGTACCAGTATATTAAAGGAACAAAATAATAAACAATATTAACATAGGTACTTACGGTGGTTGCAGAGGGGTCAATTTTATACAATATAGTTTAGAAAATCTAGATGTCGCGTCACAAATATAGCAAATGTTATATTTGTGACGCACATCTAGATTTTCTAAACTATTTTTCCATATTATAAGGAATTACTTTTATTAATTTCGTCTACGCGTATTGTGCGACAAACGTTTGTATGGACTGAAACCACCTTAATCTAAATATTTAACCTAATTTAATAAATAATAGGCCGTCTTAGAATGGACCACCCCAATTCTTCCCTTGAGTATCGTACGAGGCGACTAAGGGCTAGCCCCTTCTCACCATTTGATTGACACGTCATTCAATTATGAAACTTTCATTGATAAGGAAATAGAAATATAAATACAAATAATCTTTAAGTATATGAATGTAGGTAGTTTTTAGGGTTCCGTACCCAAACGGTGAAAACGGGACCCTGTTACTAAGCCTAAGTTGTCCGTCCGTCCATCTGTCTGTCTGTCCCAACTATTTAGGGCTGTAACTTTTGAACCGTAATAGTTTGAATACGGTTCATCTAAAATTTCCGGGGCATGCTCCTCTCCAACAGAGCTGTCGGCGCCCCGCAGGCCACGACGAAATTATCCCGCTCGCCGCCCGACTTTTTCAATCTTTAATTTGATTAAGCTAACATGGCATACATGTAAAATCAATAAATTCCATCTAAAATTTCATATGAATACTGCAATTTTTGTTAACGGCGCAGAGGTAGTTAAGACCACACTGAAAAAAATAATCACCCAAACTAGTGTTAAATATAATCAAACTTTAATGACCTCCAAACTGTTTTGTAGCATATAAACAAACTTTCGGCTATAAATAACAACACGTTTTGCTATTTATCACCAAATGTTTGATTATGTGCTAAAAAACAGTTTGGAAGTCACTAAAGTTTGGTTATATTTAACACTAGTTTGGTTGATCATTTTTTTCATTTATAATTATTTCACCCGGGTAAATATAAATATCTCGGACATTGTCACACAAATTATATAGTCACATTTAAAGTACCTACTAAAATCTAGCCTGGCTGAACTTGTATTATGTTGACTAGACAACGATATAGAAAGTTGGAAAGTTGTTTTAATTTCATTATCTGAATACACCCTTAAAATTGTGTTGGTAATTCAATTTTTGGTGTAGAAACTTTTAACAAAATGTAATTCAGTCATCTGTGCTCTTCTGAAGCCTTTTCTGTAACCTTTTCTACTAAAAATTTAGATATATATTCCCAAACAAAGCCCGCCCAGTTAAACACTCAAACCTTAACAACATTCTCTCCAATCATCTTCACCGTTGCCTCTTCATCATCACCCTTCACACTACCTTCATCTTTGAACTTGCCATAGTTGAAGTAATCCTCAATCTCCTGCAAGGTCCTGTCTTTTGTCTCGGGCAGTACAAAATATAAGGTTAATAGCAGAATTGTCATAATTGCGCCAAGAATTGCAAACGTACCATGGACCTTAAAACTTAATAATAAGAATGGAGTTACTTGAAGACTTAAGTTGATACAAAGTGACAAAATTACACCTCCAACCGCTGATCCAGCTCCTCTGTGCTTTAAGGGTAATAATTCCCCCAGTAAAGCCAAAGGAATTGGCGTGCAACCCAAATTAGCCAAGATAAAGTAACATACGAATATCGATATCGGTATCCACGTATGGTCCTTAGAAATAACGCCTGAAGATGAAAGGTATAGGTAAGTACAGGCTAATGCTAATACAAAAACTGCTGCAAATCCAGTACCGAACAGCACAGTTCTTCGTTTCATTAGTTTGACTAAAACAGAAGAGAAGGTAGCACTGGCTGTAATTATGATGTCCAAGGCTAAAGTGTAGTAGAACGATTGTGATTTTTCTCCTGTCACTTCGCCGATTATATCCAATGCATATGCTGGAAACAGATGTCTTCCGCTAGCCTCTATTAGTGACGCACCAAGGAATATGATAAACGTCGGTTTGAGAAAATCTTTCATTGTAAATTTTTTCAAAATCACCACAGTATTTTGTAAGAAACTTAACTTCTTCATTGGTTTCGACATCTGGTCCTTTTGTGCTCTGATCAATTCATTTAGTTCCTTTATAGAATTTTCGCTTTTACCTCTCATCCAATAAAAGGCCTTTTCACTTTCATCGAAGCGCTTTTTGAATGCCAACCAAGAAGGGCTTTCTGGCCACGTGTATATGATTATCAATGCCGCAATATGAGGTATCAGAACTACTAAAGAAATGGTTTTCCAATGGTAGAAGTGGGCTAAAACATGATTGACTAAGCTCCCTACACAGACTGAAGCCGTTTTTAAGTTTAAAAACATTCCTCTATTTTCAGGACTGGTATATTCTCCGATGACGATGGCACCGAGACTGACAGTACCACCAGCTGACATCCCAGTCAAAATTCTGCCAGTCATAAGTAGGGGAACGTTTGTAGCGAAGTAAATGAGGATCCAGCCCAGGAACCCTGGCATCACGATAATGGCGTGGGTTAGTCTTCGGCCCAAAACTTCCATAAGGATGGATGAAAGGAAGATGCCTGGTATGCCAGCTATGCCAACTGATGATGCTGTAATCAGAAAAATACATGTGTTTTATATTAGGTTTAGTATTTTCCAGAAAATAGGCCACCCCGTTTCTTGCCGTGGTTCTCGGATGAGACTATAGACCGAGAAATCAGATTTTTATATAGTTTAGCTATTAAAGCAAAACTTTTACTTCCCCGGGGATTTGGGTGCGACGTTTTGTATACGTAGGGCACACTGAAAGTTTCAGGAACGGACCAGTTAATGACAATGCCAATGAAAAATTTATTTTAATTACGAATAAGAAACTCTTTATCAACCTATAGCCGAAAATTTTATTCGATTGTCATTTGTTTTAACGATTTGGTGGCAATTTGAAAAGAGTGTGTCGCGAGGCAAAACGAATTTAGCAAGGAAAAATGTTTTCTCCCCAATTTATTACGATTTTCGTCGTGGGCCTAGTCCATAACAAAGTTAATGATAAACATCGATAGGTATTTCATGATGAAGCCCTTTCCCTTGACACTTATTTACAACTGGTAAAATGAGTTTAGGCATGATCGGAGCAATCTCAGTGATGATCTACCTGGGAGATGTCGTTCAACAGCGACAACTGAAGAAAACGCCAATGCTGTGCAGCTCATGAGAGAGGCTGATAAGAGAGTGACCTACCAGCAGATTCAGGCAAGCTTCAGCATTGATATGAGTCAAGTGCAAAAGATCCTACACGAATATTAAGGCGTAGGGAAGTTTTGTACTAGATGAATACCCCATAATTTAACCGATTTCAATAATTTCATAGTAAAGCAGAGGGGGTCCACTGCTTCTCACAGAGGTTCCATTGAACGAGACGATACATAAAATGGAATGGAGGCCACTTCTAAAAATATTAAAAGTAATCCCAACCTCCTACTTCTATACACTTTTTATTGTCCTGAAACTTTCAGTATGCCCCACGTATTTGCTTTTCGGAACAAGGATGTCTAAATAATTGTTGACTCTGATTCTCATTCATTAATAATGGAGGTCATTCAAAAGTTTTCACCTTTATTCCGGTAAACGATAGCATGGTGATACTAATTATGTTCTTTGGCTTTGAAAGCAATACACGACCTGGTTTATCTGGTAATACCTAAAACCTAAATATACTCGTAAGCCGTAGTGGTCCAGTGGCGAGTAACCTTGCCTGCCGTACAGGAGGCGATGGTTCGATCCCCGTCCAGACCGACTCGTACCAATGAGTTTTTCGGAATTTATGTACGACTTGTAACACCACTGGCTTTTCGGTGAAGGAAAACATCGTGAGGAAACCTGCATGCTTCAATTTCGAGGCATGTATTGTACCTACTGTCCATTACAAGTGGCGACGGGCTCACTCCCCGTCACACTGGACAGAATTTCGGTACTACTAGTGAAACGTGGATGTTCTGAAGTTTCAGAATATCTCTGACTACCCCCTTGGGCAATATAGTCGTGAGCATATGCTTATGCTAAATATACTCATGCTCATTAGAGTCCGGTGACATATTGCCGCTCTGTACGTAAGTACCTTAAGTATAATTTAAATTGCATTTCTATAGTGCGTAACAAGTATTTTTTTTGACCGCGTGCGGTACTGGCGAAAAACTTTACACAGAAAAGATGATTCGATCTCGCAGGGAAACTCCGAGCATAGCCCTCTCCATTGCCCTTTGGGTGACTTTCAGCCTTTTTATGAGGCCTTGAGTGAACGACCACGTCTCTGTTCCATGTGTCATCACTGGCAACACACACTGATATTTCATCAAAGCTTTTCTTATAAATTTTAAATTAATCAACTGTAACAAAACACCCTAGTAATACTTAAGGGGGTGCTTCAGACCATTAATCTGAACAACTTTCACTATGGAGCCAACGTCGAGAAAAAATAAAAAAAATCAGCTGTCCCATACAAAACATCGTACCGACTCGACTAAAATGTATGGGACAGCTGATTTTTTTTATTTTTTCTCGACGTTGGCTCCATAGTGAAAGTTGTTCAGTTTGATGGTCTGAACCACCCCCTTAAGTATTACTAGGGTGTTTTGTTACATTCTGTATATTTTCACGGAAATCTGACAAAAAAGCTCAAATATTGGTTTCTATTATAGATAGTGTCTAAAAAATTGCATTGTCTTTGATTGGTTAATATTGAAACTAGGACGAAGCTTCGTTTGTATGCAGCGCTTTCGGAATAAACTTCTCTTTATGCCAAATATCGTTATTTGAAAGGCTAGATAAATATTGTAAATAAATTAGAACAGAAAAACTTACCTATCCATGACATTGTTTCCAAATCGGTTTTGATTTCTGAATCTGGTGCTCTGAGCGCTGGCAGGAGGCACGAGGGGAAACTCAGCACCATGCCCTGGGCCACCATGTTCAGAAGGACTCCTGATACCACCCATGCCTGGATGAATTGGTAATACCATTGACCCATGAATAAAGGGCAATAGAGGGCTTTTTGACCGAGTGTAAATTCGATTATTTATTGTAAATATTTTATTAGGCTAGTTTTATTTTAGTTACTTAGTCATATTTTAGTTAGTTGTATTTTATTGTAATTTAATTTACTTAGTTATATTATAAACAATTAATAATCTATTCAGAGATAAGCTCGCCTTTTGTTCATGTTTTAATCAAATTCTTATTATGCATATTTAGGTATTAAAAAAATTTTTGAATCTAAACTTTAGTGACTTCCAAAACGTTTGTTTATGTGCTACAAAATATTTTGCTATTTATAACCAAACGTTTGTTTATGTGCTAAAAAATGTTTTGCTATTTATAGCCAAACGTTTGTTTATGTGCTACAAAATGTTTTGCTATTTATAGCCAAACGTTTGTGCTACAAAACAGTTTGAAGTTTGGAAGTCACTAAAGTTTGGCTATACAGGATTCAACTTAATTATACTGACGGTTTTATAAGAGGATGATCAGATTTAGTATGGAACATCAGATTTTAACTTTTTGGTCTCGTAGAGAAAGACTTTTTGAACTTTGATGATCTGATCATCCCCTTGAAAGGCGAACTATACCTATAGGCTGATGATGATGATAGTTAGAAAGTTCGTCAACACAGGCACATCTCTACTGACACCACAGATTAATAATAAGTTACTACCTGACACGCAAGATTTATTAAAACTGAAAAGTTGCATTACCTGTTTGATAAACGGCGATACCATTTTTTATGTCAATTAATTAAAATTACTTTCATTGACAAATTAGATATTCTTTGAAATTGAATTTTAATGAATAACAGTGCCATTAAGTGGTTTGTGTGACATCCAGAGAGTAACAAGGCTACTATAACATTGGAAACAAGACGGCTTAGCGCAGTTTATAGTAGCTATTAGTATATCAGGTTAGTTGAGATAGTTTTGTTTTTAAAAAGCATAGCATACTGTTAATTATTATCCTTAAAATCCCTATGTACACATAATAAATCCATACGTATGACAGACACTCAAAGTTTACAGTTTTGTTACATAACTTGCCGTTTCTGTCGTCATTGCAAATAATAGCAAAAAAAAAACCGGCGGAAAGCGTGTCGGATATGCCCATGAAAGGGTTCCGTAACCATTGTATAAGTGGAATAAGAAGAAAAGTAATGAAATAGTTAAAAGGAAATTTTTAATCATAGCGTAGTCTCTTACTACAAAATAAATTTTTAACTAAGTGTAACATGTTACAGTTTTTTTCCGACACTGTACAGCATCCTTTATAATTTTCATAAAAAGTTAATACTAAGAGCTAGACAGGTATAATTATAGAGAATTCACACGCTCCCCCTGGGTATAATAAAGTTTCTGTTTTTTTACTCCAGTATTTCAAAAATTACAGTAGAGTTTCTGGCCGCATCTTCTCTCAACGGAACACCTTCCGACGCGGTGGTAGAGTCAAAAAATGACGTCAAAAAGCTATCTATATGATATTTTGAATAAAAAATTTTGAATTTGAATTAGAGGGAGGTAAGTATACGCCCCATTTTTTATATATTATATTCGAAAAAGAGTGTTTTTGACTAATTCATCTGCATGTTACTTTTTTAATTTGTCTGAATGGAATAACAATGGAAATATTAAAACTTATTAACAATAGGTATGTGAAAGGCACCGACTTTCATAGATAGGTTCAAGAACTAGGTCTAAAATCTGTTATTAATGGCCAGATAAAACCTGACGAATGTCCTCATTTGTCACAAATTGATCTTGCTGATTGCCTTACAAAAGCCAGATTACCAGATTAGCTCAATCATATCTCACCCAAAGATGCCTCAAACAAACTTGCTCCCAAATAAACGCCTCACCATTGAACGCCACTTAGCGATTGCATGTGGGTATTATGTATATGCAATATAATTAATAAATTAACTAGTACGCATAAAATGTATCAGACTACGAGTGAATGAATTAGTGGACGCGGACAAATTTAAAATAAAATGTAAGTATCTCTTTAAAAATAAACCTCGTTTTTAAACGATTTTATTTAACTTCGAAGCTGTCTAACTATCTAACTAACTAACAATGGAATCTTGTAATCGAATTCTCACCCATTTCCTATCAACCGATAAAGTTGAAACTTTACACACACGTATAGTTCTGATGACAATACAATATTATGGTAATATGGAGTTGATCTGATGATGGAGACGGAAGGTGGTCAAGGGATCTCCTCGATTAATTATAGCAGAGGACTCGTGTTTAGTATCATTTAAATTGTTTCGATGAGTACTTTATGATACTGGTAATATTGAGGATCTGATGATGGAGACGGAAGGTGGTCAAGGGATCTCCTCGATGAATTGTAGCAAAAAACTCGTGTTTGGGCTCATTTCAATTGTTGCTATGAGAACTTTGTTTTACCAGTAAGATTGAGGATCTGATGATGGAGACGGAAGGTGTTCAAGGGATCTCCTCGATTAATTGTAGCAAAAAACTCGTGTTTGGGCTCATTTCAATTGTTGCTATGAGAACTTTGTGGTACCAGTAAGATTGAGGATCTGATGATGGAGACGGAAGGTGGTCAAGGGATTTCCTCGATGAATTGTAGCAAAACACTCGTGTTTGGGCTCATTTCAATTGTTGCTATGAGAACTTTGTGGTACCAGTAAGATTGAGGATCTGATGATGGAGACGGAAGGTGGTCAAGGGATCTTCAAGATGAATGAAAGCAAAACAGTCGTGTTTGGTCTTACTTCAATTGTAGAGATGAGAACTTTGTGGTTCCAGTAAAATTGAGGATCTGATGATGGAGACGGAAGGTGGCCAAGGGATCTCCAAGATAAATGAAAGCAAAACAGTTGTGTTTGGTCTTACTTCAGTTGTAGAGATGAGAACTTTGTGGTACCAGTAACATTGAGGATCTGATGATGGAGACGGAAGGTGGTCAAGGGATCTCCAAGATAAATGAAAGTAAAACAGTCGGGTTTGGTCTTACTTCAGTTGTAGAGATGAGAACTTTGTGGTACCAGTAACATTGAGGATCTGATGATGGAGACGGAAGGTGGTCAAGGGATCTCCAAGATAAATGAAAGTAAAACCGTCGGGTTTGGTCTTACTTCAATTATAGAGATGAGATCTTTGTGGTACCAGTAAGATTGAGGATCTGATGATGGAGACGGAAGGTGGTCAAATGATCTCCTCAATGAATTATAGAAAAACAGTCGTGTTTGGTCTAACTTCAATTGTTGCGATGAGAACTTTGTGGTAATAGTAACATTTAGGATTTGATGATGGAGACGAAGGTGGTCAAGGCATCTTCTCAGTTAATTGAAGTAGAACACTCGTGTTTGGACACAATCATTTAATTGGTGTTGGTGTGGATTCTATGGTCTCGTTAAGATTGAGGGTGTTATAATGGAGACGAAAGTTGTTCAAGGGATCTCCTCAGTAAATGGTAGCAGTACATCCGTGTTTGATATCATTTCATTTGTTTTGATAAGGATTTTTTAGTCCGGGTAAGACTGAGAGGATCTGTGATGTTTGATATGGAAGATGGTAAAGGGATCTCCTCGATGAATTATAGAAGAAAACTTGTGTTTTGTCTCATTTCAAATGTTGCGATGAGAACTTTGTGTTACTTACCAGTAAGATTGAGGGAGTGATAATGGATATGGAAGACGGTCAATGGATCTTCGCGATGAATTATAGAAGAACATTCGTGTTTGATGTCATTTAAATTGTTGCGATGAGAACTTTGTGGTACTTACCAGTAAGATTGAGGGTCAGATGATGAAGAAGGAGGGTGGTCAAGGGATCTCATCCGTGAATTATAGCAGAACACTCTGTTTGTTGTAATTTCAATTGTTTCGATGAGAACTTTATGGTACCAGTAAAATTGAGGGTTTGATAATGGAGACGGATGGTGGACGAGCAATCTCCTCTACAAGTGTAGCAAATGATTCGGGTTTGATTACGTTTCAATTGCTTCGATAAGAACTTTGTAGTGTCAGTAAGTTTGAGGATCTGATGATGGAGACGGAAGGTCGTCAAGGGATTTCCGCAGTTAATTGAAGTAGAACACTCGTGTTTGATCACAATTAATTGATTTTGATGAGGATTCTATAGTCTCGGTTAGATTGAGGGTCTGATAATGGAGACAAAAGGTGATCAAGGGTACACTTCAGTAAATTGTAGCAGTACAGTCGTGTTTGATAACATTTAATTGGTTTTGATAACGACCTTATAGTCCCGGTATGATTCAGACGGAAGGTGACTATGGGATCTCCTCAGTAAACTGTTGCACAACATTCGTCATTGGTATCATATAATTTTTGGCGATGAGAACTTAATGATAGGTACTGGTAAGATTGAGTGTCTAATAATGGAGATGGAAGGTTGTCAAAGGATCTATACTTACAACTAATTGTAGCAGAACACTCATGTTTGGTATCATTTTAATTTGTTTCGATGAATACTTTTTTAGTCTCGATAAGATTGAGCGTCTGATGATAGGAACAGGGTGGTCAAGGGATCTCGACTAATTGTAGCAGATCTTTACTCAGAAACTAAAAAGTAAAAAATAAAATAAGTAAAAAAAACTTTTTAAGTAAAACGATTTTATTTTAATAAAACTGCACTAAACGGTAAAAAATAAATTTGTAAAATTTTCCTACCATGTTGCACCATACTTTTAGCTGGAAATTTGTGAGTATAACCTATGTCAACCTATCTTCATAATACTTATGACGAAAAAAGGTATTACAATAGGGATTCATATTTTAGATTAATACTTTGTTAATTAATTTTGATTATAAAATCGTGGGCGCTTGCATAGTAGTAGGAATAACTCAATAGTTACACATACTATTTAACTTTTCAAACATTTTCAAAGTAAATAGGCCTAGTACGGCTAATGTGATATCGATGTGATTTTCATTGTTTTATGGTATCGAGCTATGAAGGCTGTCGTACCTGTACTAAGAATGATAGCAAATTGCTAGGAAAGTTTTATATTTTACTAGCAAGCGCCCACGATTTTATAATCAAAATTAATTAACAAAGTATTAATCTAAAATATGAATCCCTATTGTAATACCTTTTTTCGTCATAAGTATTATGAAGATAGGTTGACATAGGTTATACTCACAAATTTCCAGCTAAAAGTATGGTGCAACATGGTAGGAAAATTTTACAAATTTATTTTTTACCGTTTAGTGCAGTTTTATTAAAATAAAATCGTTTTACTTAAAAAGTTTTTTTTACTTATTTTTTATTGCCTAGGTAGTTTTAAAGAAGACGGATAAACAATTGAAGTATCTATAAGTTATTCCAACATCCGAAAAATATTGTTTTAATGAATAACACCTTTGGGACAAGCAGATTAATTCGTTTTTGCTGTTATCTGCAAACTTAAGTTATCTTTATTTATTAGATTGTCTATAATAACATACAGGGTGTAAGTGACAGCCTAGCAAATACTGAAACGGTGAACTCAGACCATCAAACTGAACAGCTTTCACTATGGAGCCTACCTACCTACCAGGAAACGCGAGAAAAATCGGCATAGCCTAGCATAGCATATGCTCACGAATATATTCCACGAGGAGGTAGTTTCCTGATATAGGCTCTATAGTGAAAGTTTGATGGTCTGAGTTCACCGTTTCAGTATTTGTTAGGCTGTCAACTTACTCCCTGTGCCCTGTAAGTATACAGGGTCTTTCTTATTATGCTAACACTTGTTTAGCGGGATGATCAGACCATCAAACTGAACAACTTTCTCTATGGGAGCAATATCGAAATCGCGAAAAAAAAATCAGCTGCCATACATTTGGCTCAAGTAGGTTTGCAGTTTTGTTACGAGCTGATTTTTTATTGGTTGTTGGTGCCATAGTGAAAGTTGTTCAGTTTGACGATCTGTTCATCCCCTTATACATTATAAATGCATTTAGGATCGAGGTATACACGCCAAAAGAAAAGAAAAGAATCGGCAAAAATAAACCTAACCTAATTTTAAACAATATTTTAATTTATAATTCATTTATTGCATTGAATACATAAAGGTGGTTTTACAAAATTTTTTGTATCTCATATGATACCCATTAATGGGCACAGCAAAAATACCCTAGTAAGGAATTAATAATAACATTAGTATCCAAATTTTTCAATTTTTCATAAATATTTTGGCAAAATTTTGGCAAAGATTTTTTTTGGTCTGTCGATAGACCAAAAAAATCTTTGTATTTTGGTATCTACACAAAACAAACTCATTTAATAGTTAATTTATTCATTTATACCTTCAAATAATACAATTAAATAAAAATTATGGCAATTAATGATAACTAAAAAATACATAATAGATTATGATTATGACATTATAATAATACATTTTCATCATATATAAATAATACATTAATAGTAAATAAATTAAGATCCATGGCTCGTGGCAGTAAAACAATATAATTAATAATCAGTAAAAGAATTTAATCATGGAGTATTAACTCTTTCAGTTAGAAAATCGTTAATATTATAATACGTTTTTTTTCTATTAGCAACACATTCGCGGACAGTGAACGAGACAAAATATTACATTGTATTTTATTGTTATCACTGCTATAGCCGGTCACTGTCCGTGAAAGTGTTAATTTTTTTTTTGTGGGCGAAAGGCTAGCCACCTCTCACCACTTGACACGTCATTCCATTCTGAAACTTTCATTGTTCCTTATCAAAAAAATCTGTCCTTAAATAGAAAATATAAATAAATCTTTATTTGTCAATGTAGGTAGTTTTAGAGTTCCGTACCCAAAGAACCCGAACACGGGACTATATTACTAAGCCTAAGTTGTTCGTCCGACCGTCTGTCTGTCTATCATAACTATTTAGGGCTATAACTTTGGAACTGTAATGGTTCATCTGAGTGGTTATAAATACTGCAATTTTTGTTAAAGGCAAGCCGATTGGCACAGTGGTAGTTAAGACCGTTTAGAAAGATTTGACCTGGGGAAATATAAATAAATAAATATAAATATATAGGACATTGTCACACAAATTATACAGTCACAATCACATATAAAGTACCAGAATCTAGCCTGGCTGAACTTGTATTATGATGACTAGACAACGATAAAGAAAGTTGAAAAGTTGTTTATTTTCATTATCTGAATACACCCTTAAAATTTTGTTGGTAATCAAAAATTATGTTCATAAACTTTTAACAAACTATGTAATTCAGTCATCTATGCTCTTCTGAAGCCTTTTCTGTTACCATTTCTACTAAAAACTTAGATATATTCCCAAAAAAAACCAAGTCAAACACTCAAACCTTATCATCATTCTCTCCAATCATCTTCACCGTTGCCTGTTCATCATCATCCTTTACACTACCTTCGCCTTTGAACTTGCCATAGTTGAAGTAATCCTCAATCTGCTGCAAAGTCCTGTCTTTTGTCTCAGGCATTACAAAATATAAAGTTAATAGCAGAATTGCCATAATTGCGCCAAGAATTGCAAACGTTCCATGGACCTTAAAACTTACTAATAAGAATGGAGTTACTTGAAGACCTAAGTTGATACAAAGTGAATAAATGACACCTGCAAACGCTGATCCAGCACCTCTGTGCTTCAAGGGTAGCAATTCCCCCAGTAAAGCCAAAGGAATTGGCGTACAACCCAAATTAGCCAAGATAAAATAACATACGAATATAGATATCGGTATCCACGTATGGTCTTTAGAAATAACGCCGGAAGATGAAAGGTATAGGTAAGTACATGCTAATGCTAATACAAAAACTGCTGTAAATCCAGTATAGAATAGCACAGTTCTTCGTTTCATTAGCTTGACTAAAACAGAAGAGAAGGTAGCGCTAGCTGTAATTATGATGTCCAAGGCCAAAGTGTAGTAGAACGAGTGTGATTTTTCTCCTGTCACTTCACCGATTATATCCAACGCATAAGCTGGAAACAGATGTCTTCCGCTAGCCTCTATTAGTAACGCACCAAGGAATATAATAAACGTTGGTTTGAGAAAATCTCCCTGTGTGATTTTTTTCAAAAACACCACAGTATTTTGTATGAAACTTAACTTCTTCATTGGTTTCGACATCTGTTCCATTTGTGCTTTGATCAATTCATCTAGTTCCTTTATAGAATTTTCGCTTTTACCTCTCATCCAATAAAAGGCCTTTTCACTCTCATCGAAGCGACTTTTGAATGCTAACCAAGCTGGGCTTTCTGGCCACGTATATATGTTTATCAATGCTACTATATAAGGTATCAGAACTACTAGAGAAATGGTTTTCCAATGGTAAAAGTGGGCTAAAACATGGTTGACTAAGCTTCCTATACAGACGGAAGCGGTTTTCAAGTTTAAAAACATTCCTCTATTTTCAGGACTGGTGTATTCTCCGATGACGACGGCACTGAGACTGACAGCCCCACCTATTCCCATCCCAGTCAAAATTCTGCCAGTCATAAGTAGGGGAACGTTTGTAGCGAAGTAAATGAGGATCCAGCCCAGGAACCCTGGCATGACGACAATGGCGTGGGTTAGTCTTCGGCCTAAAACTTCCATAAGGATGGATGAAACGAAGATGCCTGGTATGCCAGCTACGCCAACTGATGATGCTATAATCAGAAAAATACAAATGTTTTATATTAGGTTTAGTAGGTATACATTTTAAATTAATCCTAGCATTATGACGACCCGGTTGGTGTGATGGTTACCACGCTGGACTGTCAAACCAGGGTCCTGGTCATGGATGTTATATGTTTGTGCCGTCGTTGTATGGTTCCCATAACAAAAAGCCTGAGGCTTACTTGGGATCATTACAATGTATGTGCCTGTGAGCGTTATTTATTTATTTTATTTTATTATTTATTTAAACTGTATATTTTAACGGAAATCTGACAAATTTAATGCACGAATATAATTAGGTATTAGTTTCTAGATCGTGTCTAAAAAATTGCATTGTCTTTAATTGGTTAATATTGAAACTAGCACGAAACTTCAATGTATGCACTGCGCATTTTTTTTTTTTTTTTTTTTTATTTACTATGGGTTTGCTCTTGACCTCAATCCAGTCCTCAGGACGAAGATGGGGTCGTAGATGTAGCGAGCTTACCCAGAAGATGCCTATTCACTCGTACTTTAAAGGAATTCGGGTTGTAAGTACTCGGAAATACTGACGCAGGTAAGGCATTCCACTCCTTGGCTGTGCGCATTATAAAAGATTCAGAAAGGCGCTTGGTGCGGATATGTGGGATGTCAACCAAGAAGGGGTGATATCCCGCGGTGCGTCTGGAAGTCCGATAGTAGAAAGGGGAAGGTGGGATGAGCTCATGCAGCTCTAGGGCACACTCACCGAAGTACAATCTGTAGAAGACCGACAAGCAGGCCACTCTGCGGCGGTGGGCTAGGCTATGAAGCTTGGCCTCCACCAGCTTACTATCGCCAATGAGCCTCCTGGCTCTGCGTTCAACCGAGTCGAGTGCGGCAAGTTGATACTTGGCTGAGCCATCCCACAGGTGGCAGCAGTACTCCATACATGATCGGACCTGAGCTTTATACAATACTAAGAGCTGTCCAGGAGTGAAGTACCGCTTCACCTTGTTTAAGATGCCCAGCTTTTTGGCCGCAGTTTGAGCCTTAGACTCGATGTCAGCGCCGAAGTTGAGTTTTGTGGTCAAGCTTATACCCAGAAGCCCAAGACTGTCGGAAACAGGGACAGATGTACCCCGGAAAGTAGGAGTCAGATTAAACGGACTCCTTTTTGCGGTGAACAGACAAGCCTGTGTTTTGGTGGCGTTGAAGTTGACTAAATTATTGTCACCCCACTGGGAGACAACACTTAAAGTCAAGTTTGTCCGCTCAACCATGGCCTCCCTCTGCGAGCGTATTTTATCCCCGCTGGCCCCTGCGCCAGATACATATCTCTCCATGACAGTACTGTCATCTGCATACCCAACAATACCTGACACAAGGAGGTCATTGATGTGCAGCAGGAAAAGTGTCGCGGAGAGAACAGACCCTTGAGGAACTCCAGCATCAATTGCCATAAGGTCAGAAGAGCAGCTGTCAATGACAACTCTAATCGACCGTTCTCTCAAGAAATCAGATATCCAGCTGCAAAGATCAGCGGGGATGCCATAAGCGGGAAGCTTGCTCAGCAAACTAGCGTGCCATACCCTGTCAAAGGCCTTCGAGATGTCAAGTGATACAGCCAGTGCTTCACCGTGCTTCTCGATGGCCTCGCCCCAGCAGTGCGTCACATACACAAGAAGATCCCCAGTCGATCGCCCCCGGCGGAAGCCATATTGGCGATCACTGAGTAGATCATTGTCTTCTAGGTATGACAGCAACTTACTGTTAAGTACTCTTTCCATGACTTTACAGAGAATGGAAGTAATGGCGATAGGGCGGTAAACATTAGCATTAGCGCTTTCGAAATAATTAAAATATCATTTTAGTCCTTATTGTTATTTCAAAGGCTAGATAAATTAAATAAATTAGAACAGAAAACTTACCTATCCATGACATAGTTTCCAAATCGGTTTTTATTTCTGAATCTGGTGCTCTGAGCGCTGGCAAGAGGCACGAGGGGAAACTCAGCACCATGCCCTGGGCCATCATGTTCAGAAGGACTCCTGTCACCACCCAGGCCTGGATGAATTGGTAATACCATGGACCCATGAATAAATTTTTACTCTACTTAAAATTATGCATATTTTCGTATTTTAAACTAAAAAAAATCTCATTTTCCCGTTGCTTACATATAAAATTAGAGGTTGGGGAACTTAAATAAATTTTTTTGTGGTCGACAAAATATTCGGTGACATGACTTATACTTACCTACCTAATTACCCAATTCAAATTAGTGACAAGGCAATTTACGTTTTGCCTTTGGAATATTTCAAAAAACCAGCTAGCGTTTTTAAACGACGCCGCCGTTTGTACTAATTACCTGCGATATCTATACCACATATACGGAAAACACATTATGACGACACACAGTTTTTTTTTGTTAAAAATATCTAAACTGTAGTGACTTCCAAAACGTTTGTTTATATGCTACAAAATGTTTTGCTATTTATAACCAAACGTTTGTTTATTATGCTACAAAATGTTTTGCTATTTATGACCAAACGTTTGTTTATATGCTACAAAATGTTTTACTATTTATAACCAAACGTTTGTTTATATGCTACAAAATGTTTTGCTATTTATATCCAAACGTTTGTTTACGTGATAAAAAACAGTTTGAAGTTAGGAAGTCACTAAAGTTTGGCTCTACAGGTTCCAACTTAATATACCGACGGTTTTTATAAGATGATGATCAGATTTAGTATGGAACAGCAGATTTTTTTTTCTCGCAATTTCAACGTTGGTCCCGTACCCGTAGGGTAAGTTTTTCAAAATTAAAAATTAAAAATTTTTTATTCAAAATAATATCATATAGATAGCTTTTTGACGTCATTTTTGACTCTACCACCGCGTCGGAAGGTGTTCCGTTGAGAGAAGATGCGGCCAGAAACTCTACAACACACATCTTTTAAACAAAACAAAATGTACAAAGTACAATTAAAATACAATATTGCATGACATAGTGTAAACTTGTCAAGATGTTCAGTTTGATGGTCTGATCATCCATGGATCATCCCCTTTACAAACCGTCAGCATTGAAAGGTTCCTATACCTATAGGCTGATGATGATGATAGGTAGAAAGTTCGGGCACATCTCTACTGAAACTCAAGATTTGTTAAAACTGAAAACTTAATGCGCTTACCTGTTTGATAAACGGCGATACCATTTTTATGTTTATTAACTATTTAAAATTACTTCATTGACTAATTAGATATTCTTTGAAATTGAATTTTTATGAATAACAGTGACATAAAGTTGTTTGTGTGACATTCAGAGAGTAACAATGCTGAAATGATGAACAGGAATGCTTAGCGCAATTTGTAGTAGCTATTGGTGTATCAGGTTAGTTTTAAGATAACGTTTTGTAGTTAAAAAGCATAGTAATTTTAATTATCTTTAATATCCCTAGGTACACATAATAAATCCTTACGTTTAACATAATAATATGACAAGTCACGCAAAGTATGCAGTTTTTTTACAAATTGTAACTGTTAACTTGCAGTTTCTGTCGTATGCAAATGATAGCAAAAAAACCGTCTATGAGCGAATCGGACTTGCCCATAAAAGGGTTCCGTTCATTTTAGTCGAGTCAGTACTGCAGTTTTGTATGGGACAGCTGATTTTCTTAATTTTTTCTCAATGTTAGCCCCAAAGTGAAAGTTGTTCAGTTTGATGGTCTGAAGCACCCCCTTAAGTATTACTAGGGTGTTTTGTTACACCCTTTAATATGCAAAATCCTCAAGTAGGCTGTCACCATTATATTATAATTAAGTTTAATAAATAGTTAAAAAATATAATATATTAAATTAAAATAACCATAAGTTGATTATGTACCCAACTAAATTGTCGGTTTCTAAACTTATTACCAAAAGGTATTTTTTATTTTTATGTCCTAAGCTGTGTGTACACGCTTTGGGATCCATTCTAGTTATCAATGTAGCATCGTAATGAATGTAGTATATGCCTTAATAAATGAAATAAAAAAACACACACATTCACACACGACGTACTCAAAACACGAATGCGTACCTTTTGCGTAGGGTAGGTACACACTCAGGTCTCGACCGCCGGTCTGGGTCATATCTCGTCCAAAGGATGTCGCTGGCCATCTAGCGAGGCAACGCAGGCGCAGCCAGCATATGGGAACCTTTGGGCGGGGCAAGATGCGGGCGGTTTGTTTGACTAGTTTTATTTATTAGGAACTTCGATTATAATTTTATATTTATATTTAATTAAGATAGTATTATTAGTATTATTTTAGTTATAAATATACAACGTGTTAATGAATTGACGCAAAACTAGAAAGTAGTTTGTTTAGAATCGAGAGCAGAATCGAATTATCATGGTTTCAACATAGGTAATTTTTTTTTTCAAAATATTCTATAATATGTTTGTAAAATTTTAAATATACTGAACCCGACGCGACGTCAACCCACCGCACGGGAACACTCACCCTACTTACTACCAAAACAAGATTATTAAAATGTATTCAAAGGTACGTGAGCGCTTTCATTGCTGAAATGATAACAAATTATTTTTGGCTCAAAACTTAAAATGCGAGTACTTTAAATTTTAACTATCAAAATAATTAAATTATTGTTTCAATCTAATGATTCATGCATCCTTTTACAAACTAAGAGTCTACCCATAAATTGAACAACTTTCACTATGGGAGCATACTGTTCGGTGCAAAAAAAATCTGCTGTTGCATACATTTGAGTCGAGTAGGCATTGAAGTTTAGTATGGAACAGTTGATTTTTTTTTGCTCCGATCGGTTTGCTCCTATAGTAAAAGTTGTTCAGTTTGATGGGTAGACTCTTAGTTTAAAAGGATGCTAATGATATCAATTTCACCCTGTGTATATACAGGGTGAAATTTTACAGGGTTTTGTTCATTGATGATTGTACCTTAAAGAGTTTTTAAGACACGTTATCGCGTAGGTAATTAGCGCTGTAAAATAATTTTGTTGAAACAGTTAATTTGCGGTTTGATAACCAGTAGATAAAGATAAATAAAAAAAAAATCGGGTAAATAGGTTATAGAATTAATTTTTGATTCTAAAAATGGACATAATTTATTGTGTTGACCCCAAATAGGGTCTTCTTATACATAGGCAAAAAAAAAAAACAAAAAAAAGAAAAAAAAAAATAAAAACCCTAATATAAACAAAACACTTCATTTTTATTTATTTTGTACTCCATATTGTACACCATACATACGTATACCTACATCACTGATAAAAAATTTCTTGAAAGTTGGGGTTTTTGAAAATATATAGGTACTTAAGGGAAAAAGGTATCTATGGCTTTATATTGACTATTTTTTTTTTATTACTGCCTTAATTTACTTCTTGAATCCGTCTCTGTTTTTTGTGCCAAATTCTCGTATCGGTTTCCGCCTGCTATTTTAATACAATCAAAGGTATACGTAACACCTTTATTTTTATTACAACTGGTGCAATTTGGCGTATTATAAATAGATTGAAGCTTATCGGAACAACAATAAATCCAATAAAATAATATTTTGTTATCTGAGCATTGACCCTCGCTTATTATAAATTTTTAAAGTACCTACTTAGAAGGTTAGGTATTAAGCGCGAAGATCAAGGTAAGTAAGAATGAAATAGCTTCAGCTTATTGGGACTTCCAACGTTACATTACATTGGTATTACAAGAGCAAATCCTTCGGGGCCCTAAAAACTAGGTAGCATACATTAAAAAACTGAGCGAGCGAAGCGAGCACGAAATTTCACTGGTTAGCGAACGTGATTGCAGCTAGAATTCGGTCCACAGTATAAGAAAGAGTATCTATTAGTACATACCCTAACCTAACACTCCAATAGAAGTAGGTATAACTTCAAAAAAGGCAAACAAACCGAAAGATGGGGTAACTAACTAACTGCAGAATTGCAGATGGTGTCGCAAATTACGAGATTAAAAAATTAACAGATATTTCGTGCCTCACACGACAATCGAGTACATTGGAAATGAATCTACTGAATTCGAAAAAATATTGTCGAGAAAGTCGGGATAAGGAAAAGGTTACAAAATAAAACTACAACGCTGAATGATAATTATTTTATTTTTAGACTAGCGGCCCGTCCCGGCTTCGCACGGGTGGACGTCTAATCTTTTCTAGCAATAAATATAGCCTATGTTACTCAGGGTGAATGTAGCTTTCGAATGGTGAAAGAATTTTTTAAATCGGCCCAGTACTTTTTGAGCCTATTCATTACAAACATACAAACATACAAAAATAGGTACAAATCTTTCCTCTTTATAATATTAGTGTAGATTAACATAAGTATCCTCGACATAACGCCTGTGAACAAACAAATTGCAAAATTTCCACACGCGTAGTTATCGAAGTTTGAATAATTGTCGCCGTGCCGCATAAGTATACATAATATATCTGTTCGACTAGTTTTATTTATTTAGGAAATTAGATTATTATCATTTATTGTAAAGTGTCGCCTTTGTCGCCTATAAATATATCATTCATTAGTTATAAGTTCTTCTTGTATATTATATTATAGTTTAGATAATTATTTAGTTTATTAAAATAATTGTGTATCCCTTCTTTGTGAATATTTAGTAATATTCTTGAAGTGAATAAATAATATTCCAATTTATTGTGTTACCTTTTCGTTTTTCGATTAATAATCAGAATATAATAATGTTCAAAGTACAAGAAAAATTATTACACGACAAATCTAGTAGTCAACGACGTGGTAGCCACAACGCCGTCATCGACACGCGAGTCTTGATTTTTTTAAAAAGGTTAGGCTACAGTGCAAACCCTTATCCCGATCGTCTTTGTTTTAGGCTCAAATTGTAGCTGACTAAATTGTCCAGAAGAATTTTGCTCAAATTTTTGATATCATTCTTCGTTTCTAAAATATCGAGCGCCAAAAAAAAAAATATTTTTTTAATGTTTTTTTATGCCATAACTTTTTCGTTTTTGACTTTCTCGAATAATTCTTTTTGCACCTAACAGCTCTCGTGAATACACGTCTTTTGACCTTTTGTTGAATATCCGAGATATAAGGGGATCGCACTTTTTCGTGAAATCGGAACACCTACACTGGAGCAAACAAAAAGACATTTCCAATGTAAAAAAAACGCACAATCGGATATCTGTTACATCCGCAGTCATGTGGGTCCTAAAATGAATTATTTTGGTATTGATAGAAATCCTTCCAAGCCGCAGGTTCTGCCCCAACCAACAGGTTCTGTCCATTCCGATGTTAATGTGTGTAATATAAAATTAATTCAATCAGTTCTAACAAGAACACCGTCTTAGCCGCGTGGCAATGTATATCTCAAATATATCAATATATATTCTCACAAATACTCAAATGTTTGATACACCACAAACGGCTGGTCATTTCATCGACATAACATAAAATTATAACACATTTATGTCTCAAGATCTGAGGTAGTCGGGTGTTTAGTTTAAACAAGTGTAAATTAAAATACAATAATAATTAGTCCTTGAAAATCTTTAAATCGCACAGTGATCGATGAATTAATAAACGAAAATGGCGAAAAGTGCAAAATGGATGACCCCTTTATTAAAACAGGTGAGAGTTGTTTTGAATTAATTTTCGGTGGAGATTTTGGTTTTAGAACGTTATTTGATATACAACGTCTTACATAATGTGCGTTAGAATAATTATAAATGAGTAATAAATGCATCGCTGAGTTTGGTTCATGTGTTTTCAACGAAAAATTATTATTGCAGAAGCAATGCATCTGACACAAAGGTCATCTATCAGGTACTTATCTGCCATACGTGGATAACTGTGAAAAGATGTACTTTGATTGTGTTACACCATATGTAAAATTTTTAATACAGCTAAAGAACACCAGCTGAATACGAAGGAAAAGATCCGTAATGATTGGTGGACTGATGGACTTCATATATGCTACAGAATTTCTTTTTCAACGTATGCAATATTCCTCAAAAAGTTTTCAACCACCTAAGAATCAGTGGAGTTAGAAATCGTATATTAAGTTCCTAAAAACTCAATGGTTAGAGTCTGATCCAGGGTGGGATCGAACTGCCGCCCTCATCGCGAGAAGGGGGCTACAATACGAAACCAAAAAAAGATACTTTGGAAATTTACCTATATAAAGTTTTGACACGATCCCACCGAGCCACAATCTCGGTTCGACACTGCTAAGGGCCAACGCAGACGTGGACAGTCAGACTTACCCTCGAAAAATAAAATTTAAATTAAAAATAAAATGACAAGAACTTGGAATCCGCAACGCAGACTTCGTCACACGCAACGTAGGCTTCGTGATAGGGAATTTTTTACGAAACTTACGAGATATAATTAAAAGTGTCATGTGAGCATAAGAAACGATTACCATGACCATAAAACTAAACAAATACTGTAGATAACTAGAAAACTTACAGTGGAATCTTAGTGCCTAATCACTATATAGCAGCTAGCTTCGCATGGCATAGCGAATAGACCTTAAAAAGATGGAAGTAGCGACAGTTCACGTCCGTAGTGTGTGACGAGCTGTAGTCCCTGCTCACCTCCGTGGGATAACAGCGTGAGTATGTGGATATATGTAGAGCCGCCTCGGACGGTTTCTCGTTTGTGTTGAACCTAATATGTTGTATAATTTGTCACAAACCAAACTGGTTCCTTATATTTAGGATTCGTTGAGGTCACTTGGCAGATACTTTGCGGTAAACTCGTTCCTAAGCAAGGAACCAAGGTTCCTTGCTTATTCAAACGTACATAAACTCACGACCATAAACCCTTTTGGTGTAGCGAGGAACTTTTTTAAGCGTGGAGTTGAAGCAGCTCACCTTTCGCAAACAAAGTATTACAAAATTTCTTTAGACCATTTTGACACACTGCAGGTTTTAAGCCTCTCCTTATTATGCCATACGTCTGCTTGTGGTAATCGTATCCAAGTCTTTCCAGTGATTTTCGCAATATCATGAACCCACCTGGCTGCTGGACGAACCACTCCTCTCTTGCATAATCTCAGTCACTTCTTCTCTAAAAGTGTTTGCTTGCCTGACTATCACCGGCCTTCTCTGAGAATTATTTGTATGAGGATGGAAGAGTTTGACAGCTGTTAACTTATCCTCGTATTCGATCATTAGATATCATTCTATTCTTTTTTCAAGCCGTCTTGTATGGCCTCTGACCCGGCTTAACTAATAGTTAAACAGCGATCTAACCGAACTATCTATGACTAACAGCTTAAACGTGAATTTTACAACAAAAAGGGCACCATCCAAAGTCTGTCCGGACCTGGCAGTGATTTGTTTCCGATACCGACGCAACCCTACGCTTCTATGAGCTCTTTGCCAACGGTCAACTTTGTGCAATTTTGTGCTTCATCCATCCACCACAGCCCTTGATCATTCCATCTTCGGACTAGGCCTCCTCCATGACGTCCTGTCCCTCGCCCTCTACATCCAGTTGGGACCCGAGTATCTCCTAATATCATTGATGCATTTTTCTGGTGGGTGGCCTAGAGGCCCCACGTGGTTTCCCTGTCTCCACTCCAGTGTTCTTCTGTTCCAACGCTCGGTATGTAGTAATTTAGTGCTTAATCATACCGTTATTGATAGTTTATTTTGTCTTCTTCCAGTGTTTCGTGACGGCAGGCGTGGTGTTCAACATGTCCAGCGGTGGGGTCGTGATGGGGTACCCTTCGTGTCTGCTGCCTCAACTAAGACGACCTGACTCTTACATCGAGATCGATGACTCATCTGGGTCTTGGATAGGTGATTATTGCCTAACTGCTTTTGCTCGTGGATTTTCTGAGGTTTCAGAATGTCTCTAACCTTGTGAATATAGTCGTGCTTATGCATGCTATGCTTTTACTCACAACACTGCGTGAACATTTAATTTTGTACCCTTTGCATAGTATGTATAACAATTATATTATACGTAATGCTCACGAAAACACTCCCGAGGGGGTACCTAGTCAGAACATCCACGTCCACGTCTATGTTGTATCCTTTGTGTAAGATACAATGAAAGGGGAGTCGAAAATAGTAGATTGTTAACCAAGGGATGAAAGTGACCCATTTCACACGAGATGTTTGGCGCCCCGAACGAACGTGAAATACGTGCCCATAGTTCGAGTGTGAAATGGATACTTTCACCCGAGTTAAACACTCTGCTTTTCATCACGATTACGAGGAAATTAACCAAAACCAGATAATGCAAAATCAATTTCTGAATTGATATTCGCTCGATGAATTCATTTTAGGCTACGTTTCAAAACGTTTGAAAATCACTCGGGGACCAATAGGAAGTAGAAAAAAAACATACGAAGATTGTGGATGCTAGAGTGACACAGATATACTTCCCTAGTGATTTTTACACGTTTTGAAAAAGATCCGCAAAATTTGCAACATGTGGCTTTCCCTCCGTTTTTTTTTTTCAAATTTTTTTCTTTTTCGCGCAAGGCTGCATTCCGAACCTACGCCCCAGGTGCACCCCGACCGCAAATTTTCGCACCAACGCCGTTCAGGAGTGCGATTTTTGAACATTATACGAGCGACTCGGCAGTCGAAAATGTCATAATTACTACGAGATTATGCATCTTTCTACTGCCGATTCGCTCATATGATGTTCAAAAATCGCACTTCAGAGCCTCAGTGAAAAACGTTCTACCATAGTGCGAGTTGAAAAAACAACCGCACCCAAAGGTCCTGAACGCAGTCTTGCGAAAAAAAGAAAAACCTTTTTTTTTAAACTAGCCTGTTTTTTAAATTAGGTACTTTTTCTTCACCTGTTTCTTCACGCACCTACTTTCAGAGTATGAGTGATGAAAAGGAACTTTTACCGACCCCATCGAATGAGGTCTTTTACAATAGAACATAAAGTTCTTTCTAAAGCTTCTGTCTCGAAATATTTGTGCTCAAAGTCAAAAGTCGGGCGTGTTGTTAAATAATTTATAAATCGAACAAAATATCGTTCTTTTCAGCTGCTATCATCGGCTTCGCCGTTCTTCCAGGCACCTTCGCTGTTCCAATCCTGATGGGCAAGTGGGGCAGAAGGACCACCAACATAATTAGTATCGTCCCTACAGTTATTGGCTGGCTTATAGTCGCTGCAGCCAACGACGTGACTTCACTCATCGTTGCAAGATTAATTCAGGGCTTCTCCATGGGATTAGTATGCGCTTTAGCACCAATTTTAATAGGAGAATATTCAAGCCCAAAATACCGTGGAATGTTTTTATCAACCATATCTTTATCGTTAACTATTGGAGTAGTATTGGTTCAATTTATTGGGTTATGGTTCTCTTGGCAGACGACAGCGCTATTTTTTGCTGCGACCGGTATTATAATTTTGGCTATGGTTATATTTTCACCAGAATCTCCTAGTTGGTTGATCGATCAGGGTAGATATGAAGAGGGGAAGAGAACGTTCAGATGGCTGAGAGGGAATGATGAAGAAGATGAACTGAAAAAAATGATAGAGGCTAATATAATATTGAGAGAATCGAAAGTAGCATCGAAACTGACAAAAAAGAAATTTGTTAATTATGTATTATATATTAATAAGGTTATTAGAAAACCTGAGTTTTATAAGCCAATAGTAATAATGATTCATTTGAATGCTTTACTGTTCTGGGGCGGTCTTATACCTTTTACTGCGTACCCTGTAGACTTAATTCATCTAGCTATAGGACCAGAGGCTAACGTATCTACCGCTGTTATTTCTTTAGGTTTACTTAGATTGATTTCAAATGTTTTTACTGTGTATGTAACTAAGAAAGCTAAGAGAAGAACTCTATTATTATCATCAGTAGGTTTAGTTTTGATTGTTATTTTAACAACAGCTGCGTATACATTTGCAAGAACTAATGGTGTGTTACCATTTGATTCTCCGTATATAGGATATATGTTACTTTATATTCATATGTTTGCAATGGCAATAGGGACCCAGACTTTACCATTTATTATAGCAGGAGAATTATATCCTGTAGAATACAGAAGTTTGGCAAGTGCAATCAGTCTTCTACCTAATACACCACATTTTATATTAGTTTTGAAATCTGTGCCTTTTTTATTTAAAACTGTAGGTCTTCATGGAACGTATTGTTTGTTCGGAGCAATAGTAGGCTATTGTATATTAGTGATTAGTGTTATGTTGCCAGAGACTAAAGACAGGACTCTATTGGATATAGAAAATGAATTTAAAGGTAAACAGTTTGATGGGGAAATGAAATGTGTAGAGTTGCTTGAGAGAGATGGAGCTTTAGTAACTATTAAATAGAAAGTAAAAGAGATTATCTCATGTATGAAAATGAGATATATAATATATTGACTCTCATACCATGTGTATCGTGTATACAACGTGTTAATGAATTAACGCAAAACTAGAAAGTAGTTTGTTTAGAATCGAGAGCAGAATCGAATTATCATGGTTTCAACATGGGTTATTTTTTTCAAAATATTAATTAATTTTTTTGTAAAATTTAAAATTTACTGAACCTGATCTCAACCCACCCCACGGGCACACCCACCTTACTTACTACCAAAACAAGATTCTTAAAATGTATCCATGAGTACGTTAGCGCCTTCATTCATTGGTGAAATGATAAAAAATCATTTTTTTCTCAAAACTTAAAATGGGATTAACTTAACTTAACTTTAAATTTTAACTACAAAAATAATGAAATTATTGTTTCAATCTAATTATTTTGTTATAATATAAATCAGTTGGGGTGTATGAGGTTTTGCGTTAATTCATTAATACGGTGTATAGCTCAATAAATAGATTTCAGCGACGCCTTTCATTCAAAATTTTCAATTAACCAATAATACACCAATTAAATTGAAAGAAATTTTTTAAACATGATCAAAATTGAAAAATGGGATTAAAATATAGTGTCTAGCCCTATATTTTAATCTCGCTAGATACAAAACGAAGTTAGATCCTATTTTCCATACTAACCAATTAAAGTTATAAATCTTTGTACCTGTGATTAGTCAGATTGTTTCAATATAAGAATTAATTTAAGATTTGTAAGAGAATATTTGAGTCACGGAAACTTAGAAACTTATACATTTTAATGAAAATCTGGCCAACCACAGATAAATCAATCGATCATCACCAATCATTCAATCTTACACTGTGCTATTGTTGTAAGTATTTGTTTAAATCAAATCAGATCAATTAATTGCCAAAGAATATAAGAAATCGTGAACCTAATTTAAACAATGTTGGAAAACATAACCCTCCTTCTGGGGCAGTCGGGTAAAAATACACAAAAAAGCTCATATAGACATTTAATGCTCGCAGAAAAATTATTCATTCGTTATCAAATTACTCAATATTGAAAAGTGAAAAAGAATGCTTCTAGAAGTAAAGAAAGAATAATAATAACTTTATCTAGACGAAGTTACTATTATTCTTTTCTTCAGTGTGTACCAGTTAGTCATTCGACTGTTTATTGAAAGCAGTCATTAATGTCATTGATTGAAAGTGTTTAAAAATGATGTTAACTTATCGTTGTCCTGAAAATAAATTATTTATTGAATTAAGCAATAAGGGTGGTTTTATTTATGTATTTTAAGTTAGACCTTAAAATAAATCCACTGAAACGGATCGGAGATGTGTAAAATCAATCAATAGAATTTTATTTTATTTTATTTTATTTTATAATATTCGGGATGCTAACAGCCTCTTTTACAAAATAATGTATTCAGTAACATGTCATTTGCCATTTACAAGCATCCACAAGCATTTACAAGCATTTACAAGCAATTAGCTTATTTACAAGCAATTAGCTTGATTTCTAATACCTACTTATTTGTATGACGCAATGAATTAATCAAAGAAGAAATTAGGAGTAGGAAAAAGAAATATCCGACTTCCCTCCATTGCAAACGGGAGACAGCAATAAGAAAAAAAAAAACATCTTTATATGCTGACACTTTTTAATGGGATGATCAGACCGTCAGACTGAACAACTTTCTCTATTGCACCACTAACATTGAAATCGCGAAAAAAAAATCAGCTCGTCCGTACAAAACTGGAAACATACTCGAGCAAAATCTATGGGACAGCTGTTTTTTTTTTTTCGCGATTTCGATGTTTGTCCCATAGAGAAAGTTGTTCAGTTTGATGGTCTGATCTCATCATCATCATTCTCTTGCCCATTTCCCATTATTTGGGGTCGGTGCAATATGTCACCCTCTTCCATTCATCTCTCTTAGCCGTCGTCTCAACACTCACCCCCTTTATACACATATCATCCTTCACACAATCCATCCATCTTTTCTTCGGCCTGCCTCTTCTACCACAGCCATCCACATTCATACTTAACACTCGTCTCGTAACATGACACTCATCCCTCCGCATTACATGCCCATACCAGGATAATCTATTACCCTGCAATTTTTCCGTCATAGGTGCTACTTTCAAACTTCCTCTAATATACTCATTCCTAATCTTGTCCATTCTAGTTACACCACACATCCATCTCAACATTCGCATCTCAGCTGCATGCAGTCGTTTCTCATCCGTCCCTTTTGTGGCCCAACATTCTGATCCATACATAACGACAGGTCTTATTATGGATCTACCCCTTAAAAAAGTTTCAGCCTATTATGAAGGACCCTGTATATTAGCTCGTCTCTGCCCGTCTATCTTCTCTTAACCCATCTCCAATCCGCTTCAGGTTTGGTGGATGTAAGGAAAACCAGTGTACATAGTGCATACATTCTAACCAAAGTGACTGTCTAGACTAGAGACATGTTTTAAAAGTCTAAACATGGACCATGGAATGCTGCATAGTCGTCACATCAGGGATTATGCTTTGTAAATGCCATTAAGTCTGATTTGAATCTATGATCAAGATTGTATAGAATGATACCAAAGGAAATAATTGCTGTATTTTGCTTAAGTCGTTAGAAAATTGGTACAAGGATAACAGCATAAATAATATGCAGTATCAAATCATTAATTCAGTAGTTATAACTACTTATTTAAATCTGTGATATGGCGAAGAGTAAGGGACGAATAAGTGAAATCTATCTAAGTACTTATATTTTTAGTTGTTTCTTAAGCAAAAAACACATCATAGGCAATAGTGAATAGGCATCTTCTGGGTAAGCTCGCTACATCTACGACCCCATCTTCGTCCTGAGGACTGGATTGAGGTCAAGAGCAAACCCATAAGTAATTAAAAAAAAAAACATGAAAAATACAGAACACCAGATAAAAAACCATAATGAACTAAAACACAAATTACAAATAAAAGAGATCCTCCAAAGCGGCACCCGAGGCAGAATTCCTAGGAGGCTGGCTGCATTGACTCTTTGAATGGCCAAACTTACCCTTTGGGCAAAATAGCTGCCAGCCCTCCTGTCCCCCGTGGCCTCAAACAGGCGCTTCGAGAGGCACTTTAAAAAAGTTTCGCCACGGGACCCCAACACAGCCTTAGGTCTCCACAAGTACTCTGTGGTCTCCACAGCGAAATGCAGAAAATCATAGTCCTCCCCCAAACTATGATCCGTCCTTCTCTTCTCAGACTATATCCGCTCCGCATATATTTCTTTATTAATACTAATCATGTAAAAAAGTAGCTAAGACTTTTAATCTTTAAAGGTGAGACCTCATTTTTTAACCCAAGTCTTGAGTAAGTGTTCATCTCGGTCTAATAAACTTATAATTTGTAAGGCCTGGCCGATATCCTCATCCCATGTAGAGCCAATGCCTATAAGTCTGTATTACATTTTGGTACGTATTTTATTAGAATTAGAACCACAATAACTGGCATAGCCCAAAGAAAAGAAAGAAGAAGTGGCGACCGCGTACCGGAAAGCACAGCGTGGGTAGGCCTATACCTAACACCATTAAAAATATAGAGTCTCCTGCGGCCTTTGAAAGAAGACTGAAAGAATTTCTTGCTTCAAAATGTTATTATTGTATAAATGAGTTTTTCAACGACAACATAAAATAAATATCGCAAATAAATAATAAATTATATAAGCTTGGATGGTATATAATAGACTATTATTTGAGTAAATTGCAAATATTAAAAATAAATACCTAGTAAATGTACCTATTGTAAATCCATTATTGTAATGATAACTTTAATTTAATTGCTAAATGTTTTGTTAATTAGAAATTCTAATAATGTTTTTGTATTTTATATTATTTTATTCTTTGATTATAAATTCGTTTGTCTTTGTCATAGATGTAATTTTATGATAATACGATACTATATAGATTTATCGCATGTAATACCTAATTTAAGTCCTCTCCATATTGTTATGCCCTGACGGGGTGCTACATTGTAAAATTATTAAGATCTCATGTACCATATCCATAACCTATGTACATACAATGTGGCAATGCAATAAACATTTGATTTGATTTGATTTGATTTGATTATGAGCTTGATTATGAGCCCCTCACACGGTGGACCGACGACCTGGTGAAGGCGGCCGCAAAACGTTGGATGAGGGCAGCGCAGGACCGGTCGTTATGGCGATCCATGGGGAGGGCTATGTCCAGCAGTGGACGTCCATCGGCTGAGATGATGATGATGACTTATTTTATCCTTTAGATTGACTCTACATATGAGATGACGATGTCGGTTGGCCAAGCCTTTTTATTAGACCGAGATGAACACTTACTCAAGACTTGGCTTAAAACGAGATAAAGGGTTGTTTACTTGTGTAAATATACATATCGGGTCCTTCTTTATATGCTGACACTTTTTTAAGAGGATGATCAGACCGTCAAACTGAACAACTTTCTCTATGGCACCAACATCGAAATCGCGAAAAAAATCGACTGCTCCAATTGCTCCATACGAAACTGCAAACCTACTTGAGCCAAATGTATGGGACGGCAGATTTTTTTTCGCGATTTCTATGTTGGTCCCATATAGAAAGTTGTTCAGTTTGATGGTCTGATCGTCCCCTCAAAAAAGTGTCAGCATTATTAAGAAGAACCCTGTATTTTAGGACATAATAAACTTGGCGTGGATTTTTGCAAACCAAGCGTGGATTGCACAATTGAAGATATTTGCAATAATATTAATTGAGGTGTTTAGGATACGTAATGAAATTTATTGAGAGGACTATTTCTAGAATTTTTGTCTGTTTCTTTGTACACGCTCCATTAAAAAACTACTGAACCAATTTGGATGGAGTTTTCACAAAAGCGTATAGGGCTTTTTGGTTCAATCAAAAGTTATGTGTATTTAAAGTCAGTGTTCTGCGGCGCGTACGACGGGCGCTGCTTGTCAACAATAAAACCACATACAACTTATCAATTATAACGCCTGAAAATTTGCAAAAGCAATGGTGCAAATAAAGTATTAATAGCATCAAAACAACAAGGCAAACTCAACCTTGTTTGTGGGCAACAGAGTAAACTTCAGGAATGTCAAGGCGACTAGACTGACCAAACGACACGTGTCCTACGGGACAGCCAGATGTGAAACGATGACAATTGGGTCAGGGGTAACCAGTCTGGGTTCCATGTGTTACATTTGATGCGTCTGCTATTTAGGTGATCATCAAAATTTTTCTCTAATTTCGTTTTTTGATGCGTCTGCCATGCATGCGTGTTTTTTAGTTTAATGCTATAGTAGTCGTAGACATATTTAGGGTTCCATACCCAAAGGGTGAAAACGGGACCCTATTACTAAGCCTACGTTGTCCGTCCGTCCGTCCGTCCTACCTGTTGAAGAGGATAGGCGGGCTGAAATGCTTATTTGGAGAATAGATCACTTTTCCGACTGTATACGTATTTATCAAATCCGCCCCACCCGTAACCAGGGTTACATCCACCGACTAGAGTGTGAAAGAGACAACTGAAGCTCGGACCGATTTTATATACAAAAAATCGACGAAATCAGCATTTCGTATTCCCCTGTTTCCTCCTCCAAAACTAGTTTGACTTTAATAATTCTTTCAAAAATGATATAAGAAAGACTTTGGCTAAGGTGTGCTTTTTTTGTTTATATTCGTCAAATTTGTTTACTGGATGTCTGAAAACGGGCGGTAAAACTTGTAATTTTCGAAGGTCCATGGCTCTTAGAGTAATTAATTAATGCAAAAAAGTAAAACATAGGGACATGGCAGAGGTAACATAGAATGTATGGTAAAAAATATTTGCTCTAGTCTCATTATCCAGGGAGAAAACAGGGGAATACGTTTGTATGAAAAAAACAAAAATGGTACTGGTCTATCCTCTTAAAGCTGTAACTTTTGAACCGCAATAGCTAATTTTCACAGAATATGCTTTATTACGGCGGATTTGTTAAGAAATAATGCGAATGGACGTAACCCTGCCAGTGATATCATTGTACATGGATATGTCGAAGGCATTCGACTACGTTGATCACAAAATTCTAATTCATAAGCTTGATTCTTATGGTGTTCGAGGTAATGTACTACGCCTAATTGAGTCGTACTTGAAAGATAGAACGCAAATCACGCAAATCAAAAGAGTCAACGTAAAAACAAAAACAGAAATAACATACTCATCTAACCCAAACACAGTCCGTTATGGAGTTCCTCAAGGCAGTGTATTGGGACCCTTGTTATTTCTGACTTATATAAACGACTTTCCTATATCCACAAAATATCCAATGATAATGTTTGCCGACGACAGCACGGTTGTATATGGCTTTGATGGTGGAGACTTAAGTACGTGTGAATCAATAATAAACAGTGACATTAAATCGATTATAAAATGATTAGAGTTAAATAATTTAAAAATAAATCTTGACAAAACAGTGTACATGAATTTTTACCAAAGACGAAATAAGTTACAAAATTTAAATATAAACTACCAAGGAAAAGCAATAGAAGAATGCGAATCAACTAAATTTCTTGGATTGCATATAGATAAAAACGCAAAATGGGTTACACATTTAGACAAAGTTTGTAAAAAAGTCAGCCAACATTCGTATGCTCTGTACAAACTGACCAAAATAGTTAATAATAATGCGGTCTTAGCGGCTTACCACGGCTTTGTCGCCTCCACGTTGAGATATGGGGTCATATTCTGGGGTAATGCTATTGGTGTCGGAGACGTCCTTATAGCGCAAAAAAGGTGCATTCGTGCGATTTGCAATTTAAGGCAAACAGACAGCTGTAAACCACACTTTAAGAGACTTAAACTACTTACCCTGCCCTCGATATATGTCTTTGAGACCGCCTTGTTTGTGCGGAAAAACTATCATCTGTACAAAAGCGTGACTAGTGAGCGTAGATGTGATGAATTGTGGTTGGTGTCCTGCAGAACTGCTCTATATCATCAGAGTATTTTTGCAATGGCACCCAAGATATATAACAAGCTACCAAAACTGATACTGATACTGAATGTTGCTGTGTGCATCATTTATACTGTTTATTGTAGGTACCACACCGGCACACCGCCTCTTTCACATTCACACAAACACAGAATAGGTGTAACAAGTAACTAGTTTTGTTTTGGCTGATCAGGGTCCATGTGGCGTGAGTTATTACTTAGCTACCTTGTAGCTACCTACCTGTGCTGCGTAAGTTGGATGCTATGTATACCTACTATCTTGTTTGATCATGGATTCAACTCGTTCGCGCTTCTGAGCCCTGTATTTATGTGTTTTTATGATTTGTGTAATTGTTTATTATATAAGTAGGTAAGAATATCAATGTGTAAGACAGATGTCGTGAAGTACCTAGTATCGAGACAAACCTGATAGGTTTAACGATGCTAGCCAGTATTCTAAAATGTTATAATATTTTTTTGATAAGAGAAATAAATAAAAAAAAAAAAAAATACGAAATCAGAGGGACGTTAACACTTTCAAAACCCACTTGTTCACGTTTCTCATAGAACGGCCCTATTACTCTGTATCGGAGTATCTTAACGACACAACAATGTAACGGAATAATTAAAATACCGACATATTTATGGGTCCGAAAATTGACATGTAAAACTAATATAAGACTGAACTAAAGTTATTGTGATGATTTTGATGTACCTAATTATGTTATGACTAAAATTAATTTATCTCAGATTTAAAATTCCATTGTATTTGTATTTTAATTTATTTTGAGTACCTAATAATTCAGTTTGACATTATAATTACTATCTAATTGATCTCAGTTTAAAATTTATTTGTAGTTGTATTTTAATTTATTTTGAATACCTAATAAGTAATGTAGTTTGACATTTGATTATAAATTTTATTATACGCCGATTAAAGGCAGAGCATATTGTACTGTTATAATACTTTGTGAACAACTTCTTGACATTATGCACATAATAAATTGATTTCTATTTCTATTTCTATTTCTAATAATAAAAATGTTTAAAAAGTTAGAAAGTCCTCCTGGGGGTGGGTCCTCAACTCAACAAGAAACTAGTTTTTATCATCGTTTTTTCTTCTCGCTCTACCGTAAAAACGGTAATACAATACATATAATCGTCAAACTTGGTTTTTTTTTTTATTAACTATGGGTTTGCTCTTGACCTCAATCCTGTGTGTGGTGTGATTCTAGAGCAATTTCTACAGTATTACAAGAAATAATGTCCAAGCGTGAGACAGTCTCGAGCTAAAGGTACCGGAGAAAACAAAACTTTTTCTAAGTTAATATGTTGTGTGATGGTGTGGTACGGAACCCTCGGTGCGCGAGTAGCCCGACTCGCACTTGACCAGTTTTTATTTTATTTATTCGATGGTGTAAATTAAGAACTCATTCGTACTCCATGGAGAAAAGCTATTGGTGTCTTTTTTTTTTCTTTTTATTATTGGTGGGTGGGATATCTACCTAAGGTACCTATGTACTTGTATGTAGGTATAGGTTGAATATTTGTAAACTCTAGATTAAAAGTAAAAGCTATTGATTTCGATTGACACAAATAAAGAGGATGCAAAAAGCTGCTGCGCGTGTGTTTTCTTTTCACTTTTCTTATTTTCTCGCCCATCTCTCATGAACCAAAGAATTTATAAACATTCCGCATCTTCCTCATTTTGGTTTTATCTTACTTTCTGGTTCGAAACAGAACTATTACGATTGCAAAATTTTGGGATTGCGTCAATTTTACCGTCTTGCGACAATCACAATTTCACCATACAAAACTGTATGTAGTTGTAGGTATAACGAAACATTCATTCATCATTATTATTATTAGGTATGTGTACATACCTATGTCGAATAATAATATACGTTGACAGCCCTGAATTGCTGTTTTTTTTTGGGTTCCGTACCCAAACGGTGAAAACGGGACCCTATTACTAAGCCTACGTTGTCCGTCCGTCCGTCCGTCCGTCCGTCTGTCGGTCTGTCCATCCGTCCGTCTGTCCTACCTATTTAGGGCTGTAACTTTTTAACCGTAATAGCTAGATAGTTGAAATTTTCTCAGATTATGCGTTATTACGGCGGATTTGTTAACAAATAATAAAAATGTCAAAAAGTTAAAAATTAAGGGGGGCTTTCAACAAGAAACTAGTTTTTATCGACGTTTTTTCTTCACGCTCTATCGTAAAAACGGTAATACATACAAGCGTCAAACTTAGTGTAATTATAGAGCAAACTCTACAGAATAACAACAAATACAAAAAACCGGCCAAGTATGAGTCGGTCTTGCGCTAAAGGTCCCGGACAAAAAAAGTTTTTTTCTATGTTAGTAATGTTGTGTTCTGTGGTGGTGTGGTACGGAACCCTCGGTGCGCGAGTAGCCCGACTCGCACTTGACCGGTTTTATTTCATTTATTCTACTCGTCAAACTGAACAACTTTCACTTGTAGAGTTATTATAATTTTGGGGTTTATAAATAAATAAATAACGCTCACAGGCACATACGTTGTAATGATCCCAAGTAAGCCTCAAGCTTTTTGTTATGGGAATCATAAAACAACGGCACAAACATATAACATCCATGACCAAACTGGGATTCGAACCCAGGACCCTGGTTTGGCAGTCCGGCGTGGTAACCATTACACCAACAGGACGTCAAGTTTGCAGTTTTGTTTCGAATATTTTTTGTGAATATAATAATGATTTATAGGCGATTATAGGCAAACGATAGCGGTCCCAAACAAAAAAAACACGCAGTCAAACTGAACAACTTTCTAGAGAAAGTTGACCATAGATGCCATAGATGTGTTGTTGTTGGTGCCATTATGCCACCAACATCGAAATCGCACAGCATTATTTTGTTTTCGCGATTTCGTCATTGGTCCCATAGAGAAAGTTGTTCAGTTTGATGGTCTGATCATCCCCTTAAAAAAGTGTCAGCATATTAAGAAGGACCCTGTAGATAGTTTTTTGACGTATTTTTTTGTCTCTACCACTATTTCGGAAGATTTTCTGGTGTAGAGAAGGTACAACCGGGAACTATGGTAGGTAATTATCTCTACCACCGTTTCGGAAGATTTTTTGTTGCAGAGATACGGGCAGAAACTATGGTAGGTAATCATAATCATAATAATAATCATATCATAATCATATCATTTATTGCGTTATGTGGTTACATAAGATCTTAAAATATGGTACAGTACACACATAAACCCTGGAAGGGCGCAGCAATATCTTAAAACTAATAAAAAACAGCACATTAAATCTAAAACCAAAAAAAATCTTATTAATCAAATACCTAACAAATACAATTACAAACATTTTTCTGCATCTAATTATTAATTAATTAATTAATTATTATTTAGACGGCCCGGTAGCACAGTCGGTAGTGAACCTGCCTGCTGTGCCGAGGGTCGCGGGTTCGAATCCCGTAAGGGACAAATATTTGTATGATGAATATGAATATTTGTACCCGAGTCATGGATGTTTGTATTTATATATGTATTCTATATCGTTGTCTAGTCATCGTAATACAAGTCCAGGTTAGATTCTGGTACTTTAAATGTGACTAGATAATTTGTGTGACATTGTCCAAGATATTTTATTATCATTTATTTATAAGCATGGAGTTGTACTTAGTTATATATGAACCACACTATCTCACACTTTTCCTGAGGAGGCCTACAGTGGGAAGGTATTTAGGGTTTTGGTTTTTTTTACCATTCGTCTTATAAAACAAAAATGTCATCAATAGCATAGCATATGCCCATGACTTTCTTCCCCGAGAGGGTAGCCAGAGATATTCTGAAACTTCAGAACATCCACGTTTCACCAGTAGCACCGAAACTCTGTCCAATGTGACGGGGAGTGAGCCCGTCGCCACTTGTAATGGGCAGTGGGTACAATATATGCCTCGAAATTGAAGCATGCAGGTTTCTTCACAATGTTTTCCTTCACCGAAAAGCCAGTAGTGTTAGGTACAAATTAAATCAAATTAAAGATTGAAAAATTCAGTCTCGGGCGGGACTTGAACCCGCACCCTTCCAAACCGGGGAAGTCCGTTATCCAATTTCGCTACCGAGCCCACTAGCCAGAGAACGAATTTTTCAATCTGTTGCGTCTTGAGGGGAAATAGCACAACATGGCTGTAACATGTTCAAAATCAATAATATTTGAAATAGGTACAAATTGTTCAAAAATTCCGTAAACTCATTGGTACGAGTTGGCCTGGATTGGGATCGAACCATCTCCACAGCACAGGCAAGGTTACTCGCCACTGGACCACCAAGGCTTCTTTTTGCATCATTGTAGTGGTCAATTGTACTCAAATAAAGCCCAAGATCAGGTACTTAGACACTCACGTTTTTAAGGATAAAAAGCAAAGCCGCGATGCTGCGCAAACGCATGGCGAAAGTCAAAGAGCTTGCGTAAGGCGAGCGGCGGGAGGTCCCAATAGTGATGGGCTGTTATCGATAAATTTAAGGTCTTAAAACGTCGATGAAACGTTTATCGAGTCTACATAAATAACCTTTATGACGACGGACTGGTAACGGCAGCTGGTTGATTAAAAAATTCCTTATTTTCCATGAGAATAGAAAACGTATCATTGGATCCAAGAAAAATCTTTTTTTTTTAATACTTATGAGCTTGAATTCATATGACATGACTGAAAGTTCGCCTTTAGCCGAAGGTGTAATGCGCTTGTTCAGAAATACCTATTTATTCCTCTTGTGAAGAGAACCGAATTAAACTCGGTAGGGAAAATTTACCCGGGGAAGTATTTTGACGCCTAAGCAGTTTGTAAGATAACGAAGACGCAATTCTTTTCTAAATATAAATAAAGATACTTTTTAATTTAACTCGCTGCTCGATATAGTGCCCAGCCAGATGGAATTACATGAAAAATGCGCGACGCAGTAGCGGGCGTGTCTACACGTCACAATGGCGTCAGACATCTGACGTCCATTGACGTCGCTGCAACGGACGATAGCGTAAATATTTATTTGTTTGCCAGTTAATTGATATTAGATAACAAGGTGAAAAGTACAATTTAAATTGACTTACGTAGTGATGTGGTTTTTATTATCTACTTACCAGTTAAACTATGATTGGTGATGATAGCACACGAGCACGACAGCTTCATCTATCGACTGTACTTATTTGATTGCTGTGCCTAATAATATAAATATCTTTTTTTTTCGGGCATAGACCCACCACATATTCCCACCGCTGCTGTAACTCCTGTAAGCCAGGATCAACAGCGGCGACCATTCACAACACTAGACAATGAAGTCCAGCGAGCCCGAAAGTCCAGGGAACCAGCAAATATCTTGGCAAAAACCTTGACTGCGCAAAACAACATTTGTAGGCGAAAGCGCTATTGCGCACACCTTCGAGTAACATTTAGCTATCTTTTATCTGTGTTTGAGGGGTGTGCGCAGTAGTGCTTTCGCTTCTCCTCATTGGTCAAGTTGTTTGCCATGTAGTGTATCCACATTTTGAGCAAAATATAATTACCAACCTGTTCTAATTTTAAAGAACTGATAATATATCCAATATCATGCAAAATTAACATTCGAAACGGTGTTAAAAAATACGTAGGTAATGATGTTGGCCCGTGGCCCAGCGAAAAGTCGTATGTAATTAAAACAAATAGTGATGATTTCACGCAAATAAAACCGAGTAAACACAAACATTTTGCCTCAATCTTATAAGTTAAAATTATAAAAAGCTCTTGCATAAAATAAAAGTGTTAGGGCCTGTTTCACCATTTCTGGATAAGTCATTGTTCGCTTATTTGACAGTTCGTTTGACATATTTCGTATGAAAGATATGTCAAATTATCTGCCATATAGGCTAACAAGAACTTATCCAGAAGTGGTGAAAAAGGCCCTTAGTCCGGTTTCACTACTTCCTAATAAGTGTCAAATAGTCTATCCAACAGATAAATAGACGAGAATCCTATCATTTGCCTTATATCTATTAAGTTTAGATATCTGAAACTTATCCGGAAGTGTTAACACACAATGAAAATAAAAGTTTAAGAGCTCTTTAAACTTTTAATTTTGCTGCTTAGAGTAAAACGAAGACCCAAAACGATTTTTTTAGGTGCGTTCCTTACTCGAACTCCTCAGTAAAAAGTCCTTGATAATAGAAATATTTTTGACATTTTTAAAAGTTTATATTTTTTAAATGCAATGTGCCAACATTGTCGATACCAAAACTATCGATAAATCCAATAACACGTGATCTCATCACTACATAGTACAGGCATTCAGAAGTAAAATACTATCACTATGACACGCGGAGTTGCTCGGTTCGAGTCGGTTATACCTGCTTGGTAACTACTGGTTAGTTTGCCTTTTTAACGTTCTATTTATAATCTGTGGGTTTCTGTGTTGGTTAAGTGGTTGTGAAGTGTTGGTTACGGATTCGGTGGTTTCTGCTTTGGTTTCTTCGGTAAGAAAAGACATTGTTTCGTTATTTACTTAATTATTGTTTTGTTTTTAATTAAATAATAATAATTACTTAGAACGTAAAATTAAAAGAGTGAGTATTTCGAGAACTTTTTATTGTTATAATAGTTTCACATCAATAGTGAAATATCTACTTAGATGAAATAAGGCCCACGATAATGATGATGATGATGATAGTTTGACAACCGTTAAAAAAGTAAGGTATGGTAGGTAGGTACTACATACTTAACCATAACCAAGTTACCAAGTGGAGAATGGCAGTACATATATAAGGAAAAACCAGAAAGCTGGAAAATATATTGTGGGAAAAACAATAGGACAAACCAAAGAAAATCTCTTTCAACCTGACAACAACTTTTTCTTACAAAAATCGGTGCCAAATCGAATGTGATTTGTATGTATTTATAAAAGTATCTAAATCTAATGATTAAACTGTCATTACCCCCTGAACTACTGGATCAACAATCATGAAATTTTGACATTACCTTTCTATGACGTAGACAATCACAGAATTGAACCCTGCGCTGGCCATTTTGGGTTTAAATAAATAGTTATTTGTGTTTATAAATGCGGCGTCAAAATTGTTGGTACGTTTCCAAACACTGGGATTTTCTGAAGATAATGGAAATTTCCACTAGTTTTTAGTGGATGTGCGGTGCGATCTTCCTTATCGTGTGGGCAGAGCTCTGGTGTTAGCGTTTTTTCAGACCGCCTTACGGTCTTTGACGTGATTTCTATGTAACGCCTAACCAGATACAGTAGCCGAACAACTTAACGTGCGATCAGAAGCACGGAATCATTTTTCTTTTCAGACAATCACGTGATTCAGCCTGCAATGTCCTTACCAACTGGGGAAAAACGTACAAAGTGACATATCACTAGTTGTCCCCCGTGGGAATCGTGCCCACGACCACCGTGTCGAGAGCCCAATGCTCTTAACCATTAGACCACGGAGGTAGTTAGCTAGCGGTGCTATGCGATACAACAGAATACGCAACGAGTTCGTACGAGGTCTGGGAGTCAGCAACGTAGATGATAACTTCAAGAAAATCTGCTTAGATGGCTTGCTTGGTCATGTAGAATCAAGACCACTTGAGTATACAGGGTCCTTTCTTAATATGCTGACGTTTTTTAAGAGAATTAATCAGACCATCAAACTGAACAACTTTCTCTATTGGACCATAGCCAAAATCGGGAAAAAAAAACACAAGTGCGGCCTAGAATTGTTCGGGGAAGGCCCCGGGATGATGAATTATACGAACCCAAACTTCTTTTTAACTGGCTTTTCGGTGAAGGAAAACATCGTGAGGAAACCTGCATGCTGCAATTTCGAGGCATGTATTGTACCTACCTACTGTCCATTATAAGTGGCAACGGGCTCACTCCCCGTCACACTGGACAGAGTTACGGTTCTAGTGAAACGTGGATGTTCTGAGGTTTCAGAATATCTCTGACTACCCCCTCGAGGAGTATAGTCGTGGCGAGAGAGAGAGAGTTGTGGGCACGCAATCATGAGGGTCCGGGTTCTAATCCGCAAGGAGGACAATACCGACTGCTCTCAAACAGTGAAGGAAAACATCGTGAAGAAACCTGCAGCACTGAAGAATAAATTGAATTTCAATTCAATTGATATGATGACGCTAATATGTATAGGCATGGTTATGATGATATGAAAGAAAGTGTTTTGGGAACATGGGAATGGCAAGGGATTTTTCTTTGCATTCCCTAATTATAGTTTGGCTTAACTGAATGTAATTTTTTTATTTCATTGTGAACTCTTCATGCCAAATATAATTTGGCATGAGATAGGGGAAGAGGGAAGTCAAGACAGTTACGGTAGTAACTATTGAATAATCTTTGACAACAATATTGTATTTTATTTTTTAATTATTATGGCATCATCATCATCATCGTCAGCCTGGTAAACCCCACTGCTGGGTAAAGGGCTTTTCATTTCCACGCGAACCAGAACGGTCCTACGCTAGTCTCATCCACTGTTTGCCGGCTACATTACAAATGTCATCCGACCACCTGGCTGCTGGTCTGCCCACTGACGGTTCCCCTCCCACGCCCGCCACTCCGTCACTGCCCTCATCCATCTGCCATTATTCCGCCTGGCCAAGTGTCCCGCCCACCTCCACTTCAGAGTCGAAATCCGCTTGCCGATATCAACCACCTTTGTTCGGCGTCTGATCTCGACATTCGGAATTCGGTCCAGAAGTGTGATTCCTAGCATAGCTCTTTCCATTGTTCTTTGTGCGACTTTGACTTTGTGCACATCAGTAAGAGTCCATTATGGCATAGAGTTCAGTAAATTGCTTTATCACTTCTTATCACTATAGCTATGTAACACAAGTATTGTGACTACGAAAGGTTATCGACCTGCATGGCTAGCATGCTACTGCTAAAGCGCCTTCACGCCTCCGCTCTCTTTCTATTTGCGCGCGAACGAACGAGATTAAAGGCGTGATATAGTCGTATCACGTGCAACATGCTACGCCTTCAGCACTGGTAGCATGCACACCCGCGATAGCCGTGAGATTGGCTTTATCACGTCTTTTATCTCGTTCTTTTGCGCGCGAACGAACGAGATAAAAGACGTGATAAAGCCGTATCACGGCTATCGCGGGTGTGCATGCTACCAGTGCTGTGCAGGATTGAACTATAGGTACTTGTGTTAGGGTTTTTGAGCGTATTGTCAACGTATCTTAATTATCAAGGTATAATTAAGATCCAATACAGATTTCGGACTTCTTAATACATATGACAGATTTTTCTCTATTTTTATAGCTTTACAAATGGACTTCTAATACAGATTCGGTAGATAACCGATTTTTAGGGTTCCGTACCCAAAGAGTGAGAACGGGATCCTATTTAAAAGTCTACGCGGTCCGTCCGTCTATTCGTCTTTCGTTCCTATTTAGGGCTGTAACTTTTGAACCGTAATAGCTAGAAAGTTGAAATTTTGTGTGTTATTATGGCGGATTTGCTAACAAATAATAAAAATGTCAAGATATTAAAAATTAAGGCTATTCTACCGTTGGCGCGCTCCATACAAACGTAGTATGGTGATATTTTCAATACTATCCAATTAAAGTCAATGAAATTTTTCAAAAACAATCTAGTATCTAATTTCTATGTCGGTATGAAGTCAGATTTTCGATAAAATTTATGGTTTTAAAGTTACAGTGCCACAAATATTTCCATACAAATCTTAAATTAATCCTAGCATTGAAACTGTATATTTTAACGAAAATCTGACTTCATACCGACATAGAGATTAGTTACTTGATTGTTTTTGAAAAATTTCATTGTCTTTAATTAGATAGTATTGAAAATATCACCATACTACGTTTGTATGGAGCGCGCCAACGGTAGAATAGCCTTAAGGGGGGTTCTCATACAAGAAACTAGTTTTTATCAACGTTTTTTATTCTCACTCTATCGTAAAAACGGTAATACCTACAAGCGTCAAACTTGGTGTGATTATAGAGAAAACTACAGTATAACAAGAAATAATAAATACCATCCAAGTGTGAGTCGGAGAAAACAAAACTTTTGTAAGTTAATAATAATTATGTTGTGTGGTTAAGAATGTGGAACGGAACCCTCGGTGCACGAGTAGCCAGACTCGCACTTGACCGTTTTTTTATTGCATTTTAATGACCGGTGACCACATCCAGTGTTGGTACATCTTACCAAAATAATAATATGTGTTTTGTCACTATTATTTTGGAGGTGTAGGTAACGTTGTATGTGGCACGTCACAATGAATTTTCTAATCTTTTGAAGTTAGAAAGATGGCGCATTTTTAGCGAAAAAATAACATTCGTCTTTCTCACGAATTGTGAAATTAAAAAGAAAACAAAACAAACGCAAGCTGCCGGCAGTGACCTCCAAACTTCTTTAATGAGACATCACATAGCTGAGCATTGTGCCAAAATAATCACAAATGTATTAATAGTATTTCTAGCAAACATCTTTTAGTATTCACTTATGAATGGCAGGAACTAGAAGGTATTTGCCGCGAAACTGTAGGTACCTACTACTTTTTTTTAAATCACCGGGCAAAGGAATTTCAAGCAATACAGCCAAATGTTTTTTTTATTGGACTATGTTTCGTAATTTAGTGATTATAATTTAGTTGTAAACACAGTGGAATGTGGTTTTTAATTTCACTAAAACAACCGGACACCTGTCAAATCAAACGGTAAGATTAAAATTTTAATGTAAATTCGAATAGTTTTACGTCATTTAGGGTTTTTTAATTGTAGTTGAATCTCATAGCAACAGAATACTAAACAGACTTTTTTAAATGTTGTGATAATGAACTCTTAAATTCCAGTTTTTTAGGGTTCCGTACCCAAAGGGTGAAAACGGGACCCTATTACTAAGCCTAGCCTAGCCTTGTCCGTCCGTCTGTCCAACCTATTTAGGGCTGTAACTTTTGAACTAACTGTAAGAGCTGATAGTTGAAATTTTCACAGAATGTACGTTATTACGGCGGATTTGTTAACAAATAATAAAAATGTCTAAAAGTTAAAAATTAAGGGGGTCCTCATACAAGGAACTCGTTTTTATCAAAGTTTTTTCTTCTCGCTCTATGGTAAAAACGGTAACACATACAAGCGTCAAACTTGGTGTGATTATAGATAAAGCTCTACAGTATAACAACAGATAATAATAAAAACCTGCCAAGTGTGAGTCGGCCTCGTGCTCACGGAGAAAAAAATAATATATGTTGTGTGGTGGTGTGGTACGGAACCCTCGGTGCGCGAGTAGCCCGACTCGCACTTGACCGATTTTTTTACTCTCTCATGCATATTATTTGACATCGATTTATGATACTTATACTATATGTTATTTGAGTAAATTAATTTTGGAAATACCAATATTGGTATTTCACTCTATTTAAACAATATTCGGCAACGTATAAAGGAAAGAGCCTTATATTGATTTTGCATACGTCATCTGACTCCGCAGGTAGAATAGGCAAAGACTTTTAAGTTTAAAACATTATGCTTATTTTTAGGGTTCCGTACTCAAAGGGTGAAAACGGGACCCTATTACTAAGCCTACGTTGTCCGTCCGTCCATCCGTCCGTCCGTCCGTCTGTCCGTCTGTCCGTCTGTCCGTCCGTCCGTCCGTCCGTCCGTCCGTCCGTCTGTCCTACCTATTTAGGGCTGTAACTTTTGAACCGTAATAGATAGTTGAAATTTTCTCAGATTATGCGTTATTGCGGCGGATTTGTTAACAAATAATTAATATACTGAAAAAGTTAAAAATTAAGGGACTTAAGGGGACTTGAAATTAAGGGGTTCTCAACATGAAACAAGTTTTTATCAGCGTTTTTACTTCACGCTCTATCGTAAAAACGGTAATACATACAAGCGTCAAACTTAGTGTGATTATAGAACAAACTCTACAGAATAACAACAAATACTAAAAACCGGGCAAGTGTGAGTCGGTCTTGCTCTAAAGGTCCCGGACAAAAAAAAGTTTTTTTTTTCTAAGTTAAGTAAATAATGTTGTGTTCTGTGGTGGTGTGGTACGGAACCCTCGATGCGCGAGTAGCCCGACTCGCACTTGACCGGTTTTATTTAAGAATGTTATTAGCTTATTTAAGAATGTTTTAACTTTATTTCTGTTTTGAAATGTAAGCCATTTGAATTGACAATGTATTTTGTCCTTCGATCAACAATATAGAATTTTTTAGATCGAAGATTTTGTCTGAATCTTTTCACGATCCATATCACATAACGCTGATACAGGGATGACCAGACCATCAAACTCAACAACTTTCTCTTTGGGACGAAATAACGAAATATAAATCAGCGGTCCCATACATTTGGCTCGAGTTGGTTTGCAGTTTGTATGGCACAGCAGATATTTTTTTTTCGCGATTTCGATGTTGGTCCCATAGAGAAAGTTGTTCAGTTTGATGGTCTGATCATCCCCTTAAAAAAGTGTCAGCATATAAAGGACCCTGTATAATATAATACCTAGCAATTACTTTGTTAGAAGGAAGATTGGGACTATAAAGCGGTGACCTTTAAAAAACTAACCTAACCTAACACTAATATAAGATAACGGAATTTCCGCAAAAGCAGGCGTAAACAAAATGTATAAACAACAATAATGTTTTTTTTGTGGTTTATTTTACGCGCGTATAATATTGAACCACGTTTCATCGAAGGTCGGGTAAAGAGCGTAATATTGTTAACGTTTAAGGTGGTTTCAGTCCATACAAACGTTTGACGCACAATACGCGTAGACGGATTTAATAAAAGTAATATTTTATATAAGGAAAAATAGTTTAGAAAATTTAGATGTCGCGTATCAAATAACATTTGCAATATATAATAAAATTACGAAGATATAAAGCTTTGAAAATTTTGTATGAATAATTTCAAAGCTTTATATCTTCGTAATTGTACTATAAATTGCAAATGTTATTTAATACGCGACATCTAGATTTTATAACCTATTTTTCCATATAAACATAGTTACTTATATCAATACCGTCTACGCGTATTGTGCGTCAAAGTTTTGTATAAAATTGACCCCTCTGCAACCGCCTTAACGTTATACTTCAAGTTAACTACCCTATTACCAGAAGATAAATAATAAACCTATCTGACGATAAAAGAATGACATACTTATATTATCTAATTATTTTCTAAGTACCACGGTATTTAAGAACACCCTGTATTAGGTTAAGTTATCAATATAATTATGATCGATGCTCTACCTACGAATTGAATCGCCTGATGCATTTGATTTTTCCTTTTCTTTATTCTTACTCTGGTGTTTGTTTATTTGTTTTTTGGACGATGAAAGGCTGATGATGATGAAAGTACTGTTTTTGCACACTGGCAAAGCCTGGATTAAAAACCAGTTTGCATTAAAATATAAACAGGAAAAGTAGCGTTGATTAAAATAATTAGTCACTTATCTTTGTCACATTGAATCGTGACCCATTTTTTTGTTTCGTTTATCAATTGTTTATTTTTAATCTTTGGCCGTCTTGTCTATTGCACCAGGAAATAACATTTTGGTTTTGATTCCGTATATAGTTTATATAATATTACAAAATCAGTCCTATTAACAATGGCATAAGGTTTATGATTACAGTATTTAAACGTTCTAATTGTTTTTTTTTTTTGCTCGAAATCAAAGTTTATTAATTTTACGTTCAAAAGTTGCTGGTTTTTTTTATTCGTTTTTTTGTGTTTTAAACTATAAAAATGTTACATCATATTGTTATTTATAATAAAGTCTTCATCAAAGCAATCAAATATTTATTTCTGAGAACCTATTGTGGTATAAAATAACTTCAGTTTTTCGGACCATGAGTGCGATTTTTGAATCTCATTAGCTGAGTTCAGCAATGGTAAATTTCAAAATTAGTATGGAGTTTCTACTGCTGATTTGACTTTGAAAAATCATACTCCAGGAGTGCTATTTTTGAAAGTCAAATCAGCAGTAGTAAGATGCGAATCTCCATTGTAATTTTGACATTTTCAACGGCTGAACTCAGCGAATGAGATTCAAAAATCGCACTCCATATCGTGGCATCATGAGGAAATCTGCATGCTTGTGTATTGGTTTGGACAGAAACTCTGTACAGCTGCCAACTATATTTTATATCTATTATTAAAGTTATAGACCATCCATTTCTTTCTGTGTTTGTCGTACGAGGCGACTAACGGATAGATAGAATTCCTATGCAGTGTTTATGTAGAAGAAATTTTAATAATAAATAAATAATTCGCCGTGTGGTTGCTACTTATTTAAATATTTTAATAGCCACTGCATCTGATCGTATCGGTCTCCCTTTCCATCAGACATAAGAGCGTATAAAAGAGTTCCACACCTCCCCTTTTTGTAGGACGCAACTGATATCAGCATACGTCCTACGAGGGCGCCCTCTGCCGACACTTTCACTCACATTAGCAACATAAAATATATCTCTTTCGTACATCTGCTGTCACTCATCCTCTCCACATGACTGTCAACATCAATATATTAATTACATAAGTTTTTTTTTTATATTTAGTTATTTGTCATCTAAAGTCAATGTTTTTCTTTCATTGGCTGAAAAGTTTTTTTTTTCTCTTTTGTGACTGTAAACTACGCATGTTGTGTTCACTTTGAAGTGGTTATGCATTTAGCTTAAGATGTAATTAAGTATCCTAATGATTGTATGAGTGTAATAACTGTAAGTGAATCAAATAAATAAAAATAAAAAAAGTTCTAGATCTGTCGAATAAATAAATGAATGTTAGTAATTTTATTTATTAACAGGGTATTCATTTATATAATCGACAGATCTATAAACTATACTATTATTACTAAAAATAAAAACCAGCAAAATATGGTTCAGCGTTTATTTATTTATTTATTTATTTATTTTTATTTTTATATTTTTTTTTAACTCGTGAAAGGGTCTTAAAAAGATTGTTGGTTAAACACTATTGAGTAAGGATTAACTAATTATCTCCTGAAGTTTCTTGTTACGCATTCACACTCGAAACAAACAAATCAAAGAGTACTTCCTACAATCGACCTTACTGTGTAGAGTTTAAGTATTGAATCACTTGACCTTAACTGTGATTTATCACACTATTGTCACATTTTCAATATACTGACCTACTTATATTTTGAGAGCTGATAAACTCAAAAACATGTTTTCACAAGTGGAACGGCCTTATTCATTAACTATGCATTTTTGGATTGCAGTTTGTCTGCTATCGCATTTAAACAAGTCTAGAATAATACAGGTTTTTAATTAATTAATACAGTCTTTTAGGAGTTACGTGGTGTGTAATTTACTGTCCATTAAATTAAATAAAAGAACGGCCAAGTGCGAGTCGTACTCGCTCACCAAGGGTTCCGTGCCACCACGCAATACACTTACCAAAAAAATTGTGTTTTCGTCGGGATTCTTAACGCGAGCACAGATTAATAAAAGTGACGCTAGCCCGACACGCACTTCGCCGGTTTTTATTATTTATTGTTTTAATTTAAAGTACGCTCTATAATCAATCACACCAGTTTGACGCTTGTCTGTATTGCCCTTTTTAAGATAGAGCAAAAACAAAAATTCATCTTTTTTTATAATGGATATATATATTTTTTTATTATTTGTTAGCTGAAAGTTTGTTAGCCAATCCGCCATAATAACATTAATAACACATATTCTATTTCATTTATCTATCCTGATCTTGTCTTGTTCTCGTTGTGAAATATGTGTTTAACTTCAAACTTCAAATAATGTCTAAATTGGCCTGTAACTACCTGGTAATCGTACATAACTGGCCCTCATATTACAAACTTTACTAGTTTGAGGACCATGATTATTAGCAAGCTAACCTTTTGTAAAAATGTTGAATAAATATATTTGTATTTGTATCTATGAAATGGGCTCGTCAATGTTTTTGACAGCATGTGACGCTTAGTGAATTGCACTCCAGATGTTCTATTCTATACGATATTATACATACTCGACCCAAATGATGAATAATAGAGAAATCTATGGAATAAATTCGAAATAGCGATCAAAAAAACAGCTGTCTTATACATTTGGGTCAAGTAACTCGAGTATGTTGTTATCGTATGGAACATCTGTTTTTTTTTTGTCGTGATTTCGCATATTGGTCCCATACAGAAAGTCAGTCAGAAGACTGAAGAAAGAAGTCTTACTGACTGTCTGAAGTTATTCAGTTTGATGGTCTGATCATCCCCTTAAAAAACCGTCAGCATATTAAGAAGGACCCTATATGGTTCAAAAGATACAACACTTTAATTTTTTTGAAGCAGGTACTGACTGTGTAATTAATATAATATTATTATAACACTTTATTGTACACACTGACATAAAAATACAGTTTAGAAAACATGTACAAAGGGCGAGCTTATCTCTGAAGAGATTTCTTCCAGCAGACCCGCAAAAGAGACAATTGATATTTAACAAGGCAAACTTATTGTGTACAAACAAACAATAAATAAATATATTATACAAAATACATACCTACAACATACAATATATATCAAAATATATATATATATATATATATAAACATAATTATATATATAAATATCACTTAAGGTAGAGAAAGATAGTGCTCTTTCTTTCTCTTTTTAAATATAGCGATAGTCTCAGAGTCGCGAATGTCGGCGGGGAGTGAGTGAATATTGTTTTTGTAATGTTTTTTTTTAAGACTAAGAAATAATTGTATTGTATTCTATTCTAAAGTTAGGACAGACGGACGGACGGACAGCGTAGGCTTAGTATAAGAACGCAAAATAGGTTTCAGATGTTTCTAGATGTTGTTCCCATAGGAGAAAGTTGTTCAATTTGATGATCTGATCATCCGCTTAGTTAGAATGACATACAAGCTATGAGAATCATCATATTAAGAAGGATCCTGGAGTGCAATTCACCATCCTTCAGATCGTCGGAGGTTTTATATGAGTTTGACACATAAAATTAAAAGCTCGCCGTTGTTTTAACGACGAATTTAAGGTTGTGACGATGTTTGCGCTTAGTGTTTATGAAGGCAACTTACCTACATAATTATAATTCATTGAACATAATTACTTATAGTTCAGTTTTTAATTGTTTAATTTACCGTCAATTAAGTTCGTTTTTTTTATCCCAAACGACATAATTGTATTCTTCATTATAATGTTATGTATTACATTACATTAAAATAAAATTTTATGAATTATACTTATACATAATATAAATGATGTCTATTGGTACTTAGTGTAAGAATAATAATAAGTATGATCAAAAACCCTGCAAAGCACTATGCAACTAATTACCTAGGTAAGTACTTTAGAATCTACAATGTCAGCCAAACTATTTATATTATACGTATGCCTGCCTATGTCATTAATTCTCATGTTTACATACAAAGATTATTTTCCATCAGGCACCTTCTTGTTTAAGGACTTTTCGAACTATTAATAGGTACCTCTATGATAGCAAATAGTAAACACTTCATAAAATTACGACGTCCCATTGCCGTGTTCAAGATAACAAGAAATAACTGTCTTTAAACGTGTTATATACTCATGGCCATATTCCTTTTCGATGCGGTTAGGAACGATGATACATGATGTCATGACATGATTTTTCATCAATTGCCTCCGTGGTCTCGACACAGAGGTTGTGGGTTCGATTTATACGGGGCCACCTAGTGAAATGTTACTTTGTGTGTTTTTCCCCAGTTGGCTAGGACATAGCAGGCTGAATCACCTGATTGTCTGAATAGAAAAATCATTCGAAAATGAAAATTTTAAAAAAATATGTTTTTTTAGGGTACCTCCGTACCTCCCCTATACCTACGTAAAGTGAGGTGACATATTTTTTCTCGTCTATCCCATGGTGTGGGGTATCGTTGGATAGGTCTTTTAAAAATGACGTGGGTTCGGGACAACCATTATCGACTAAGGGATTCGTTAGCGAAATATTAAAAATTAAAGTGCACATTTTTGTTAGAGTCAAGTGTTCCAAAACCCAGTCGCCTCCTATGACAACAAGAAGAAATGTCATTATCCATTCTAAGCCGGAACCAACACCTCAGGCAACCTATTAATAAGTACCGGTATCATAGCAAATAGTACATAATTACAGGTACTAAACTACAACGTCGGTTCCAATGCCATGGTGCGATGCGATAACGTGAAATTATAATTTCCTTTTTGTTCATACAAATAGTTATTGTAGTTTATTTTTACTTTAAACGTCATAAAAGGAAGTTAATTATGTGTGTGCAGTATTTTGATGTAATCTACGGTAATGTAACTTTTCAAGATTACACCATCGTATTACACTATCGTCAACGTATCGAATCAAAACAATCGACGGAGAAAAATATACTGTTTAAACTAATAAACATTTTAATTAAAAAAAAAATTATTTAAGTAATAATACATATAAATATTAAAAGATAATGTTTTTTTTTTTTTGTTTTTTGTTTATGTTTGTGCCGTTGTTGTATGATTCCCATAACGCCTAAGGCTTACCTTGGGATCATTACAATGTATGTGCCTGTGAGCGTTATTTATTTTATTTATTTATTTATATGTATTATTGTATTGGAATTATGAATAAATGAGTTGGATAGTAGATAGGTAGGTTTTAATAAGAAGTGTGAAAATTGTATGTAATGTTAATGTAGCGTTGCTACACTACAGCACTAGTGAGTCAAAGGGGTAGGTAGGTGCGAGGGTAGCGCGGGGGCAACAAGCGTACGCGCTCCCCGTGGCCTTTCTGGAGGGTTAGACACAGATCGCAACCCCTCCGCAGAGGGCGCACGCGTCTTGTTTACGCTCGACTTTTAATATTTTTGTATGAGACATGGTAAAATAAAAAAATACGGGTCTTTTTATTTTGAATGAGCTTCATATACGTAAAATTTGCGCACTGTCTCCGAAGTAACCCTGTATAAGTTTTCCACCATGTATTAAATGGTCTTTTCTGTAACTCCCTGTATAAATAATCTACCCGGACTCTTGTACAAAAGCTATGAAATCAAAACAGATTTATCAGCATAGATAACGACTGATGACAGATTTGAACTTTGTCCCAACTCTGTTCTTTGTTGAGTACAGCACAATTATTCATGTTATTATTATCAAATAAATTAGCACAGTGCACTGTTTTAGATAAGCGATATTATTTACCTCTATATTGAAGTAATTATTTGTCCGACTGCATCGAAAATGAGGTTAAAAATTAGAAAATGACAGTTTAAAAGTAGCGTAAACCGACGAGAATGTTGACACTATTGTCCAAAAATTACAAGTACCTAAGATAATACCCAATGTGATCCATACTTTGTATGATTTCAGCCAAATGACGGTTATTAGACACGATTTTTCTATTTAAAAAAACTAAAAGTTCCTAAGTAATATGAAAAGTATGAAAAAGAAAGTTACGAAAAATCGCGGAACATACATAGGATATTTTCGGATACACCTATAACTATTATTTTATACCTTATAGGTGTGAGGAATATAAAAACATTTTAGCACGTCACCTTAGGACCTCTATATAGGTTTTCCTCTCGATTTTTTTTTTTACCACAGAGCATGCAAAATGAATATCTCTTGCCTGCAAATGTCTTGAATTCTTTAGTTTATTCTTTGAAACCGAAAGCAGCAACTAGCAGTTGCTAGAGCTATTGAAGTTTGGTGCTGTTACAGGCGGCGCATGCACAAATAGACGCGCATGTACGACCACAAAATGATAATGGTGTCGATTCGAACTGTGCCACGACTTAACTTAACTAAATTTATTCCTGTCACTTTCTAAAATAAGATTAAGAAAAGAGACAAAAACCAACAACTGACTTTAGTGCTGTCAAAGTGACGTTACACGCCCAAAAACGCCTTAAATAAGATGGCGTACATTATGATGGCCCATAGATATAGTAACTAGATGAAACCATACCGTGGCCGCACATGAAACAGCAATAGTGTGACTTTTGCATACAAAAAGTCGGTTTGTTTGGCAAAATGTCATCAACACTCCATAGGTTTGACAATGGTTTGACATCTTGCCAAACAAAAAAACCGGCCACGGTGACCGAAACAAAAAATAATATTTCTGTCTTTTTTGTTTACATAAGTTTTTATAACTGGCTATCCCGCTCTCTCATTTCTTGGCTCCATCTTTCAGCGTAAGCGAAAAGTTTTTAATCTAAGTGATGGCCTCATATTTTGGGCGTGTAACGTCACTTTGACAGCACTAAAGTCAGTTGTTGGTTTAATGTCTCTTTTCTTAATCTTATTTTAGAAAGTGACAGGAATACATTTAGTTAAGTTAAGTCGTGGCACAGTTCGAATCGACTCCAATACCTACCTAGTTCTAGCATCAAACTAGCACCGAGTAGATATCCTAGTACCAGCGTCCGCCCGACTTGACCTGAGATCGCAAAGTGGGAAAAACTTACAAGAAGAGGTAGAGGCATGTACGATACTAAATGCGAGTGAGATAAGTACTGTTAAAGAAAAATATGGAGAGACGACTGGAGAGACGACCTAAAAAAGGTAGCGGCGAGCGACTGGATGAGGAAGGCCGAGGACAGAGTTTTGTGGCGCGCCTTGGGAGAGGCCTATGTTCAGCATTGGACGATGATAGGCTGATGACTTAGACTAATTATATCCGGACCGGCCTTGCGGTAGCATTTCCCCTCTGCCACGGTATTAGATCAATTAATCTTGCGCATTTACACCCAATTTTATACCTTATCACTAAACGAGTCAGCCTATAATAGCGAAACAATAATTTTGAACTTAGAACGTTTGGGGTTTACACGAGACTACTTTTCATGATTTTGAACATTCAAAATTAGAATCTAAAGTCATAGGGAATAAAATCCAAAGTTGCGGATAACATGTAACCTCGCCCCCCGCAAAAAGTGGCAGAAAGTTTGTTAGTAGAATGACACGTGGTTACGCGTCCCGATATAATTAGTCTAAGGCTGATGATGATGATGATGATGATGATGAAAGAAAATATACTCTAACGCTACTATGTTGTTGTTGTGGCATTGGCACATGTACAGTGCTGCCAAGTTAGGCGATTTATCGCCTTTTAGGCTACATCAGGGGGTCTATCGGCGACCAAAAAATACGATTGGCGACCGGTCGCCATTTAGGCTATATCCTAAATTAAAATAGGCGATTTTGGGCTATATTAAGAAAAACGGACTTTTTTGGGTTATTTTAAGAAAAATCGGAAATATTATACTTATTGTAAGTAAAATTATAATATGATTTTTTATCGCAGACTGCATAAACTGTACACTACAACACACTATGTACCACATAATGTACGTGTATGTTATGCGGTACAGCAATTTTTAAATTGTGAGTAGAGATTGCAGTTGTATATATTTTTCCGTCAAGAGCAGCCAATATAGCATTTATTTTGGCCAATTTGCTGTATTTTAGGCGACTTTAGGCTATATTACACGGGGAAAAAATTAGGCGACTTTAGGCTACATTACAGGGGGAAAAAATTAGGCGACTTTAGGCTACTTGGCCCGAGATTTTTGGCGATTCAGACTGGCTGGGACTTGGCAACACTACTATACATGTACATGCCGTGGTGGTCCAGTGGCGAGTAACCTTGCCTGCCGTGCAGGAGGCGATGGTTCGATCCCCGTCCAGATCGACTCGTACCAATGAGTTTTTAGGAATCTATCTATGTAAGATTTTTAACTCGGGAGGAAACCTGCATGTCTCAATTTCGAGGTATGTATTGTACCTTCTGTCATTATAAGAAGCGACCCGCTGGACCAGAAGTACAATCGGGAAGTACCGGCTCACTCCCTGTCACACTGGACAGAGTTTCGGCGCTACTTACTAGTGAAACATGAATATTCTGTTCTGAGGTTTCAGAATATCTCTACCCCCTTGGATGCTTATACCTATTGTTGTTAGCCTCCGTCTGCCTAAAGAGGGTTAAGACAAAGGACATCCGGCACATAATACCAAAAAATTTATAACCGTACTTCTATTTTTATTATGGACTATTGAGCTGAACAGGATTGGCTCTTGAATTTCAGGTGAAAGTCTTTCTTGATTGTGTGAAAGATCTAGGTACTCGTAGAATGATAGATGCAGCTGAATGTTGATTGACGATCGAATGGATGAGATGAAATGAATGTGAGACCTTATCTTCATGCAAAATTATTATATTATTAAACTTGATTTACAAAATGTATTATGAAATTCGATTGATAAGTAGTGTTTACAGTAACACGCTCTGAGGTGAAGTAGTGATGCGCGCGGAGCACCGTACAGTTGACGGCCTTCCTCCCGCACGTCCCCCGCGCTCGTCTTGGCTTGTTGCGTGAATGAAGATTGATTGGTGACGTATGTTTGGTGATGAATGTATGAGGAGTTAAGAGTGATCTTCGATCATCGACATGCCCCCCGGCGTTGAAAGACTTAATTTCAACCGATAGTTTTGGACATATCGTCTTCATTTGGCAGCGGAAATATATTTGTTGAACGCTCGTCGTGTCACGCCTTTACTCGTCAGGATATCAGCAACTCGACCAACACCATTGCTTCCAGTATGGGCGTCCTGGACCCGGCCGAGGCACCATTTCATAGGTGGTAAGTTGTCTTCCTTGACTAGGACTAAAGCACCCTTGTTGAGACGTCCTTTGGTTGTTCGCCACTTAGTTTTCTGTTGGAGCTCTGTGACATATTCCTTCTGCCAACGTATCCAAAAATGTTGGCGCCGCTGCTCAACATGCTCCCAGCGTCCCAGCCTAATCCAGTTTGCATTATCTAGCCTTGGACTTGGCAGAGCGGTTAGAGGTCGTCCTACCAAGAAGTGACCAGGTGTTAATGGAGTGAGATCGCTAGGATCTGGTGAAATTGGTGAGAGTGGCCGCGAGTTCAAAATTGCCTCTATCTGAACTAATGTTGTATAGAATTCTTCGAATGTCAAGTTGGAATTGCCTAAAACTCGAACCAAATGATGCTTGCATGATTTTACGTCCGCTTCCCATAATCCGCCAAAGTGAGGCGCATATGCCGGAATAAACTTGAAATTGATTTGATCATTGGCCATGGTTTCAGACAGCGCGGCTGGATTTTGGCTTATAAACTTGTGTATTTCATTTTTAGCTTAGAATATCTAGGGCTGAGGCGCTCCTCTGGCAACTGTCCCATGATAGGGTTGACCGTTCGAGCTCTCATCCTAAAACACCTCTGGCATTTGTGTGCGACAAGCCGGGCCATGTTACGTCCACCTATTGGCCAAAATGGTTGCCTAAGTGACGATAAAAGCTGTTTTGGTCCTGCATGGAATAACCGTTTGTGTTCTACCGTAAATATGAGCTTTGAGATGTGGTGTTTACATGAAATCAAAATAGGATTTTTCGTATCGTAATTGAAACTAGAATTTCCCAAACGGCCACCTACTCTGATTAAACCCTTATCATCTCTAAAAGGTGATAGCTGAAGTAGTGCGCCTTTAAGCGGTAAAGTTTGATTGTTTTGTAATGATTTGAATTCTTCAAGATTTTCGAATGATTCCCTTTGCGATTGTTGTAATAATATATCAAATGAATTGTCCATTTCGGCAGTACTAATGGGTCCGACCATCTGTAACTCATTTAAGGATACACCTGTAGATGTGGACGCGCTCGCGTTAAACACCACTCGAAGCTTGGTAGTTGAGCTATTCTCTCGTAGCACACCGTGGTGCGGCAGAAAGTATGACTGTTGTGTGTTTGTCTCACGTGTACCTGATGTGAGTGTCATGTGTTCTAGATACTTATACTCATTTATGAAATCTGTATACATTTCTCTTAATTTTGAAAGACGTTGTAGTCTGCGCTCGAGTGATAAAAAACAATGTTTTGCTTTAGTTTGCTTTAGTACGAATCACCTAACACAGATTCTGGTGTTTTAAGTGGAATAGCAACAGAAAACCTTCCATCAGTCATACGCGTGTAATTTTGCACAAAATGTTCCTCACATGCTCGTTCTTCCGATGAGTAAGCGGTTTCAGAATTAACTGGTGTCTCCTCGAGAGACCAAAACTGTGACAATTGCTCTTGTATGTCTTTGAAATCAATTTGTACAATATTACACGTGACAATATTTCTTGTGTTATTGTGTGTTTGATTGAGGCCACTGGTGGGTCCCGAAATTATGTATCCAAGTTTTGTTTGTTGTAAAACAGGGCTGTTTGCTCCCAAACGAATTTGACCTTGATCTAACAAATCCCAAAAAATGTCTGCACCAAGTAGTAAGTCAACACTTGATGGACTGTAGTATTCGGGATCCGCCAATGCTATGTGTGAAGATATGCTTAGTTTTTGCATGTGTGTACTATTTTTGCAAAGTTTTGCTATGCTTGGTAGCACCAAAAATGCTACATCTGCCTTGAATGGGTTGACTCGCGATTCAATACTTGTATTGCAACGCTTTGTGATCTGAGAAATTGAATTATTAATACCCACGACTGTAGTTTGAGTATTCGTGCATTTTAGTTTGAGTTTTTTGTGCAGTGCTTCGGTCATGAAGGATGCTTGGCTCCCTGAGTCGAGAACAGCTCTAACCTCATGACGTTGATTGTCCTTATCTTGTACGTATAGGACTGCAGTAGATAGAAGCACTCGCTCTGTCAACTGGACTGAGAGCGATGTGGCTTCTTCGTCGCCTGATGGTGGTGGCGGTGCTTCAATTGCCTGTATGTGCAATAACGTGTTATGCTTGCTTGAGCACAAAGTGCATGGACGTGATCTACAAACGCGAGCCTGATGACCTGCTCGTAAACAATTAGTACATAAATTGAGCTTACGAACAGACTCTGCTCTCTCGTCTACGGATTGGCCAAGGAATGTGTTGCAATTGTAAATGCGGTGTTCGTTTTTACAAATGGGACAACTATAATAACTATTCGTGTTTGCAATTGCAGTGAAACCCCTTACATGTTCTGTGTGTGGTTTAGATTTTTCAAATTTGTTGTTCATGTTTAGAGTTTCAAGTAAATCTGCCTTCCCTTTTAAAAATGACATAAATTCAGTCAACGTTATCTTGTTATGTAATGTAGTCTTTTTCTCTTCCCAATCACGTGCCGTTTTTTGATCTAGTTTACTGTTAATTATATATATAATAAGTGTGTCCCACGAGTGTGTAGGTTCACCGAGTACTTGCAATGATCGTAGATTTTTTGAAAAAGTATCTATTATTTTTCGGATAGATTGAGAACATTCACGTTTCATTTGCTCACAACAAAATATAGCCTGTAAATGATTTTGCAATAATAATCGAGTATTATTAAACCTGTCGCACAACAAATCCCAGGCAATGACGTAATTGTTGGATGAAAACTCCAACGATCCTATAACGTGAGCAGCACCTCCTTTCAGCGAAGCTCGTAGGTAGTGAAACTTTTGTATATTACTGATACAATTATTTTCGTGTATTAAGGACACAAAAGTATCACGAAACTCTAACCAATCCTCGTACTGTCCGCTAAACTCGGGAACTGCGATTGTGGGCAGTTTAATTCCGCGACTGCCGCTGGATTTTATGTGTTTTGCCCTAGCTGAAGGTTTCGAATGACCCGAAACGAATGACCCACCATCTGAATCATCGTCAGATTCACTGGACCTTGACATAGACTGCGCTCGTGCTACAGTGGAATAAAATAAATTTTCAAAGTCTTGCCTCTCGCTCTGCTGACTGGAGATATCTTTGTCGTCGACTGTACTTTCAATTTCATTTTGAATGTCTTCATATTGTTGCAACAATTGATCAACCTTTGATAAACGTAACTTTAATTCAGTTGTTTGCAAGGGAGATAATAATTCCCCACTATCCAAACTATTAACATAATTAATAAAGTTTGTGAGACGGCCCTTAACAGAACCTCGTTTTTTAATAAGCTCTTTAACCTCTGTCATTTTGACGAATTATGGAAAGCAGATTAATAAATAAAAACTCAAACTCCGTACTATGTGACCTATGTAGGTCTTATTACCTAGGTATTTAGTTTATTAAATAAATTTTGAGAAATGTATATAAGTATAGAATCTTATTATAATAACATAACTTTGTTGGTTTAAGTTCGTATAATATGTATTTTCAAAAACACTTCGTGATTATTAACTTTAATAATGATATAGAAATGATCTTTATGCGTTTGCAATAAGAATCAATAATAACGTTAAACTCGCAGCAAGTTGGTCACTATAACCGCATTCCAACGCTCGACCGGCCGGCGACTACGAGAACAAAAGACTCTTATCGCTAGGCACAGCGCATCTTTACCTATTTGGCACAGTTTTATGTCGTAAACAAATCGGAAGTTTATAACTTTGATTATTATGATCTTTAAGATATTTAGTATACGCAATTTAATAGATAAATCGTGTACGTTATTGTAATATATTATAATAATTGATTTGAGATAATGAAATCACTATAATGTGGTGATTTAGCACAATGAAATTGACTATAAAAATTAAATCGATTAATTAAATGATTATAAATTGGTACGAACTCACTCATAAAACTTGCTTTGTCCAAGGTATTGAATACAAAGGCTGTTTTGATTTAATTTTGGATATTAGTTAGGTACTTGCGGTTTCGTATGTAAGTACTTCCCTCGGCGTCGGTCACTGGGTTTCTTAGATGTGGCATCGAAGGACCATTATGAGCTGAACAGGATTGGCTCTTGAATTTCAGGTGAAAGTCTTTCTTGATTGTGTGAAAGATCTAGGTACTCGTAGAATGATAGATGCAGCTGAATGTTGATTGACGATCGAATGGATGAGATGAAATGAATGTGAGACCTTATCTTCATGCAAAATTATTATATTATTAAACTTGATTTACAAAATGTATTATGAAATTCGATTGATAAGTAGTGTTTACAGTAACACGCTCTGAGGTGAAGTAGTGATGCGCGCGGAGCACCGTACAGTTGACGGCCTTCCTCCCGCACGTCCCCCGCGCTCGTCTTGGCTTGTTGCGTGAATGAAGATTGATTGGTGACGTATGTTTGGTGATGAATGTATGAGGAGTTAAGAGTGATCTTCGATCATCGACAACTATGGAACACTAGAAACTAACTGCAGGCATTAGTTTATTTTATAATGATTTATTGGTTTTTATCATTTTTATATAAAAAAAACATTGTGCTTGCAACACCTCCTACTAAACAACATTGATAGGCATTTTGGGGTTGCTGCTTTTTTATAATTTATTAATAATAAATGACTAAATTACTCGTTAAATAAAAATAAATGATACTATCTGAGTCGTTTGTATAAAACCCCATAATTTATTACACATTTGATTTCAGTCAAAACTTCTATACATTTTAAGGTAGGTATTTTTTCAAGGGAGAGCGGCGGGTGTCCTTTGTGATGGGTATATATGGAGTGTCCGAAGAGTCCGGACTGTGTGTAGTAATTAATAGATATACTTCCTATACTGTGCCGTAGGTACACTTCTGTATGTGTGCGTGCCACAGAACTTTATAAGGAGGGTTAGAAGTGCAAAGTAGGCGTGGAACGTGTCGCCACAGTATAAGACAGTAATCTATCTTCATACAATGGTACCAAAAGCGGCTTATATGTGTGCTCGCCAGTACGTACGCCTCGCGTAGCACGCACACACTGAAAATATGTCTGACTGATAAGAATGCGCCAGACGGGGCTACGCGGAGATATTGTAAGTGTGCGCGTGCTATGAGGCTTAAGCCGCGTTTGGCACCATTGTATGAAGATAGACTGTCTTATACTGTGGTGTCGCCACAGATTGCATAACACCATAAGGCGCGCGGCATGGTGCGAGCGAGAGGGCATGAGTAATTGCAGCAGTGTGAGCGGGCGACAGCCGTCTCCGAAGCAAAAGCGCTACTTTGCATTTCTATCCCCTCTTATAAATAATGTTCTGTGGTGCGTGCAACTGTTGTGCTCGTTGTATTAAGCTGTCCTTCTGTACGTATTGATTTTATAGCAATAAGTCGAAGCTTTCAATTAATTTGCTCTTGGCCCATTGACTTGTTGTTCTCATTCGCTAAATATTACGCAATAACTCATACATAAGCTTGGTTTCCTCGGAATCTCGGATACCTATGACGTCATTGATTCGAGGAAAACATAAGATAAACTATGATATTTAACCAATAACAAGTAAACATACGCATAACCAAAAGAAGGCGGAACTACACAAGCTACAACTAAGATAAAAAAAAATATTTAAGCGTGAGCACATTAGTGAAATATACTACCTACACAGAGATGAAATTTTCATATTATCGCGTTACCATAGTACACTTTCTAATAAATGATAAACTAAAATGTATGAATAATAATAATTCGCTTTTAATGCTGAAGCGTACGTGAAATCTAAAAATCCTTATTAAAGCATGCGTTGTGGAACGCCCGTTGTAGGCATGTGCCCTGTACGACTAGCTTGCCACCTGCGACAAAGCGACAAAACGAGAAAAATTTCATGCGCGTTTTTTTTTGGTTTTTGGCTTCGGCCTACTTAAAATAACAAAGATGATGGTACATCTAAATTTTTATCATTCTCTCGGGGGTGCCATGCGAAGACTACTACAGGGTGAAATTGATATCTTTAGCATCCTTTTAAACTAAGAGTCTACCCATCAAACTAAGCAACTTTTACTATGGGACCAAACCGATCGGAGCAACTTCAGCTGTCCCATACTAAACAATTCAATATTCAATTCAATACTTTATTGCATTCATGTTGTACATAAGGTCTTAAATAACATACATTATAGTAGGTAGAGCTTCAACACGAACCCTGAAAGGGCGCAGCAAAGAAAATATGTTAATTCAAATAAATATAACAAAATTAAAAAAGAAAAACTACACTAATTATTAATAAACAATATTACACAAAAAACTCTTGCAGCGAGTAAAAACATTTTTCAATTAGGAAGTTTTTTAATAAGGTTTTAAATATGTTAGGGCTATCTTGTTCTTTAATATGTTCTGGGATGTTATTATATATTTTAACCGACATTGCGAATGGACCAGAATGAACCAGTTTTAATTTAGAGAAGGGAAGGGCTAATCTATTTTGCGGTCTTAAATTTGGTGGTCGAGAGTATTGTGGGTATAGGTGCATGTTCTTTTTGACAAAAATACTGACTTCTAGTATATATATGCATGTTAAAGTTAAGATTTTTTGCTCTATGAAGTGCTGTTTACAACTTACTCTTACATCAACGTTTACAATAATTCTAAGGCATTTTTTCTGTAGTCTAAATAGGTTTATTGTTTCAGTGCTGTTTCCCCACAACACTATGCCGTATTGAAGCCAAGAATGTGCATAAGCGTAATAAGCGCTGGTAGATGTCTTGATATTTGTTGCTTTTTTTAGTTGGTATAGGGCATACGTGAATCGGGATAATTTGGTAGCAACTTTCAGTATATGATCTTTCCAATCTATGTTAGAGTCAATGTTTATACCTAACAATGGGTAAGTAGTTACGCATTCTGCAAAACCGCAAACTGCAATGCCTACTCGACAGCAGATATTTTTTTTGCTCCGATCGGTTTGCTCCCATAGTAAAAGTTGTTCAGTTTGTTTGTAGGAGTTTGATGGGTAGACTCTTAGTTTAAAAGGATGCCAATGATATCAATTTCACCCTGTATAGTGGGATGTTTATAGACTGACGATGACAAAAAAACTGTAGTGTAGTGTCTGATGACCCCTAAAGCTACAGGTTAACTAGTCGTGCAATATAATAAGTTCCTGCTCAGACAACTTAGCAAATTGCGTTCGGGCTGCTATTATAAATTAGACACGCTAAAAGTTACTGTAGTAAACAATTGCTAAGATGGCTACTATATTATAGTTTTTATTTCACGAACGATCTGCGGTTTATTTCAAACTGAGCGTGGCTAGGCGACTCGTCTTCCTAAGGAAACCCTCATAATTCTCTTGCCCATATCCCAATATTTGGGGTCGGTCGGTGCAATATTTCATCCCCTTCATCTCATCTAAAGGAAACAGAAAAAACACACACTGAAACGGAAAAACACAAAAAACTGGAAAACTGAAAAGGTACAAAGAAAATTGAAGATTCGATCAAGTAAATGATTTCTAGAAATTCGTTTGCTACAATTTTGCTACGCCGTAGCAAAAGAAAGGATAATTTTGCTAAGCCGTAGCTAGGAGGTCGCGATTTCTGTACAAATACAAAAACATATTTTTTATGTGATGTCTACAAACTACAGATTATCTTATTTATTCCTGTGTTGTGAAATCTTGCCTAGGTATACTAAGCAGTAGGTATACTAATACTAAAATCTACTAATAAATAATAACCACCCTTGAAGGTGTAAAAAATTCAAATAGAAGCTTGAATTTTTTACACCTCCAAGGGTGGTTATTATTTATTAGTAGATTATATTAGTAGATCAGTAGATTATATTATTAATAGATTATATTAGTAGATTATATTAGTAGATTATATTAGTATTATTAGTAGATTATATTTGATATTATAAACTGGATACCTCTATCAGTTCCCGAGAAAAAGGGTATTGATCATAAAGTTATTATACCTGTCGGAATAGAGTAACTGACATTAGTTGTCAAATGAAACCGTTTTTTGTGCATTTGTCGGCACTTATCGGCACCCTAAAACTGTATAATTCTGTGTATAATTGTGAATCTAACGTGAAATCGTAGGTAATTTTACGAAATATTGTTAGTATATTTCACAAAATAATCTACGACTTCACTTTAGATTCACTAATTATTCGCAGAGCACGAATATTTACCCAGCCGATTGTGCTGACAAGTTCCCAAAAACGGTTCTTTTGCCTCGCGTCACGTATCTCTTTCTATTATACAGTGGCGCCGCTAGGTACATCTCGCTCTCTCAGCTGTCAGTTCCTCTATATGATACCTTTATGGTATTGATCATAAAGTTATGTCTTGATAGAATGAAAACTCGATCGCTTTGTTTGAAAGCCTCAAGACTCATTGTGATCGTGAGTGTATAATGTACGTGGTTATCAAATATCTTTAACCTCTTTTTATGAAAAAAAAAAAAATTATCTATGTTCCCAATTAGTATATCTAAACTCCTTAATTATAGTAAATGTAATTAAAAATGACGCTAAAAGTATTAATTTTTAACTTCTGTCTGTGACATTTAACCGAAATAATGATAAGATAGCTGAAATATTTGCAAAATGAGTACAGATTTGATTATCATCATCATCCTATAGGGGCAGAGGTCTAATTTCGCATGCAGCGTTATACGCATGTCTGCAGTTAGGTCGACTTCACATCAATTTTCTTCTTCAACATATCTTTAAAGTTATGCGAGTCATTGGTCCTTTCAAAGTTGAATTACGGAGATGTGGTTATTGGTCCATGTTTACTGGCCGTGACTAAACGTTTGATACAACGAGTTCAGAATGCGTGCGTTCGGTTTTGTTATACGGTTCCTCGCCGTAGTCATATTACACCGTTTCTCGTTAAGGCTGGACTGTTAAATATGGATTTCCGACGACAATTGCATTTTGCCCGCTTGTTACATTCAGTTATACGGTACAAACGACCAAAATACTTGCATGAAAAACTGGAATGGTCAAACTTTCATCGGAGATATAACTCTAGAAGAGCCAATTGCTTTATTATGCTAACTCCATTTCATAAGACAAGGGCGTTTGAGGGAAGTTTTCGATACCAAGCGACAAAATGTTGGAATAACCTCCCTCCACCACTGAGAGTACCTCTTTCCAAATCAGTTGTCAAGTATCACTACAAGATTCATCTTTTGGCGGAGCAAGCCAAGCTCGTGTAGCTGTTTTTGTCGTAAAATCAGTTGTAGGGTCATTTCATTTTCCTTTATTCGAAGCATCAAACACATAAACATACACATAAAGTAGTTAAAGACAATATTTATACTTATCCACAACAGTTCCTAGTTTTTATTCGTACACCTATTACAAAAATTTATATGTAACATTTATTAAATTATCGATATATTTAAAGTTTGCGGTACGTTTTTTCGCCGGGAGTGGTATTTTTGAGAGTCACACGTTCAAATCAGTAGTGAAAATGTCATGATCACGATTTTGGGGGTGTGAGTCTCGGAAGTGGCACTTCTGGCATTTGGGTGCGACAGAAAATCAGCGCTGAGCTCGTTGAGCCCAGCTTAATGCTGAGTCGTAACCCTGTTTGCTGCTGCGGCACACACTGCTCTTAATTATGTAATTTTTTGAATTATGTTTTTTAGTTTAGTTTTTATAAGTAGGTACCTATATAATTTTGTCAGTGTGTTTTGTTGTTTGCAAATAAAAATATTTTCTTTCTTTCTTTCTTTCTATATCTATGCAGGATTTTTTCACCGTTAGTCCATAAAATTACGTCCATCCGTGGGTGTCGTGAAAGGCGACTAAAGGGATCAACCCGAGTATGGGCAGCAGCGTGCTCCGAGTATAGCGATCACTAACCCGCCTGCCAATCGTGGTGATTATTCCAAAACCTACCTTTTGGGGGAGGCTTATATCCAAGAGTGGACGTATAAAAGGCCGAAATGATGAATCGATAAAATTACGTACCTACTCGTATGTACATTTTAATAGTGAAAAAATTGCTACAACTACATTCTTAAACATAACGTTGGTAAGTTGTAGCAGTGTTTCTGACTTTCCCGAAGGGGAAACGGTGATTTTATGTATATATCGTTCGAATCCGCATCGGCTCGAATGATATGCCATTACTAACATACGCGCCGCATATCGTTCGTGCGGATGTGGAATCGAATCCAGAATCCAGACCCACCGAAAGTCCACGCCATGTGACGGGTGTTACACGCTCAGTCGAGATTGACATCAGTTTAAAACCAGACTGATTCGAGAATCAGTCTGGTTTTAAACTGATGTCAGACTGATCGACTAACCCACTGACTGCAATGATGGACCAGGAGTGCGAGTTTTGAAACTAATTCGTTGAACTCAGCAATTGTAAATGTCAATATTACTATGGAGATACGCTTGAGATACGCATCTTTGTACTGTTGATTTGACATTAAAAAAACATACTCCAGTTGTGCTATTTTTGAAACTCAAATCAGCAGTAGAAAGATGCGTATCTCCATAGTAATATTGACATCTGATCAACTGCTGAGTTCAACGTATGAGATTCAAAAATCGCACTCCTGACTGGTGGATTTTCTTATACTTTAATAATTTTCGTCAGTCTCACGTGACCAGACTGATGGACCAGACTGACGCGAGACTGAGCGTGTAGACCCGTCTTTGATTACGGCATATCATAGATGTGTATGATGACTGCGATGGCACCATACAAAAAAAAATCTCTAGAACAAACATTGTTTTAAATAAGGCAGGCTTTTAAATCATTGCGCAGTTACTATTATTTTTTACTCCCCACCAACTTAATTTTTATTCTCTCTGCGCAGTTCCTATTATTTTTTACTCACTACCTACTTAATTTTTATTCACTATATCTGCTTATCTTAAAGTGTTACTAGTCGATAAAGGATTAATAATTGAGATTTGGTAACAAAAAAGGTGTCATAATTATTATAATGGAGAATAATTAAAGATTCTTTTGTCTCACACACAATCCTACCATTGTGTTTTTCGGTATAGAAGAATATTGTGAAAACTATGGCTTTTATTTTGAAGCGTGAAGTCCATTAAGTGCTGAGCTCACTATTATGTATACCTCTCATTCTGGACGGAGTATGGGCTCTGCGAAAGTTGTAGTATATTTTCATTCATCATCATCTCAGCCGATGGACGTCAACTGCTGGACACAGGCCGCCCCAAGGATCGCCACAACGACCGATCCTGCGCCGCCTTCACCAGGGCCTCAATCGCCCTAAGTTTGAACGATACTACCAAAACAAAACCACAACCAAAAACGTTACGTTATGCACAATTCGTATCGCGCAAATTATATTAACGGTAACGATTTAGCTTTATTTCGGAAGATACGTTGGCGTAACGTTTGATGTCCGTTCGATCGAATTTTCTGTATTGTGCGATTTAACCGTTCAGAAAAAAATATCGCGATAGCTTTTTTACTTCAGCTAAACCAAATCTAAACCAAAACTAGACCAAAACCAAAACCAAACCAAAACCGTATAAAATTGCGCAATTGAGGCCCAGGTCGCACAGTAGATTTTGGAAGCCGAAAAAGTGACATCGTTGAGTCGAGTCCAAAATATGATAGATCTAGCCATTTGCAACCCACGACGAGAACACCCGTGTGTTAAAAATGCGTAGACTTTTTTCTAGGGGAATTTCCAAAATGCTTATTTCATGGTTGAAAAATCGAAATAATCTTTATAATTTATAATCCACCACAGTAATTGTAAATCTGATAGCATAGTATTGTAGACATCGTTAACAGCTATATTTCAAATATTTATTGGTAATCCTACTCGCAGTATTTTAAGAGTAATTCAATTATTTGTGTTTTTGTTGTGTTAATTTTTTACTCAGGTATTAGGCAGTTTCGGTCTAAGTTACATACACGGAAATGTAAACATAACTATGCCCTACATGTACAAATTATTTGCGTTTCCCGAAAAGGCGGAACACCAGAGATATTACGATTTCCTTTTTTCTTAAAATTTCCGCGCCTAGGGTTGTCACTTTAGAAAAAAGAATTTTTGTATTATATAATTGAAATAACTATTTTATTTATTTAAAAATCGCCATGTTCAGTAACCTGCTAATAAATTACCTTGGTACAACAAATTCACTTTTGACAAAAATACGATTCTTTTTGGTGTAGGCCAGTATACCGGACCACCAAACCAGAGATCCTGGCTTCGAAATTCCGGCTTAACCATGGATAGGTGTTAACAATTGTTCATTTGAACTTAGTTATAACAATCAAAATTGTATTCCTTTTAAAAAAAATCTACAACAAAAAATGACATAAATAATAACATAAAAGAAAAATATTCTTTATTTGCTCACCAAAAAAACAACAATATACACGAACAAGAAGGGTACAAAAGGCGGCCTTATCACAAAAAGTTATTTTTTCCAGACAACCTGTGGATCGAGGAAGTCTTAAATGTACCTAAATAAGTTTCATAATCATAACAATATTTTTTCTTTACTAAAAGTTACTCCATGATCCATTTTACATCATGATAACTAATAACGTAGAGTCACAAGACGTCTTTCACGTGCCGCACAGTGTATTATATAATACACTGTGCGGAGGCACGTGAAAGACAACCCTCAACCCTCAATTAACCCTCATTTTGTCTCACGTTAATTTTATTAAAGAAAACAATAGTTATTATCATTACACACATTAGACTAAAACTCTGAAATTGATAAGACTTATAGATTTTCTGGATTAAAAATCAAAGTTTGCTTAGAACAGGTTCCGGAAAGTCACAAAAAAATTAAAAGAAGAAAAACTATCTGTCTTATTTTAATTTTAATACTACACCTTTTGACATGTTTTTGTAGAGTTACTGCTAACTTCACACAGGTTAAAAAAAAGTGATAGCACTACTCCATTAAGACTTGTAATAATTTATTATATTTTAGAAATAGCTTCCTATATTTTCAGAATTTATTGTCTATGATTATGATTGACACTACAATAATTTCTCCATTCATTGCTATACCTATCGTAGCAAAATGTTTGTTTCATTTGCTCATAAATTAATTTAGGCGTTTCAATTTCCTTGAACAGTGACAACCCTGACAATTTTATTTTAAAGTTAATTATTTCTGGAGTTCCACCTTTGCGGGATACGCAAATGATTGTATAATGTAGGGCATAGTTGTATTTACATTTCCGTGTATATAACTTAGACCGAAACTGCCTAATACCTGAGCAAAAAATTATCACAACAAAAACACAAATAATTGAATTACTCTTAAAATACTGCGAGTAGGATTACCTAGAGGATTACCAATAAATATTTGAAATATAGCTGTTATTTATGTCTACAATACTATGCTATCAAATTTACAATTACTGGTGCCAAATATAAATTATAAAGTTTTTTCCGATTTACCGAAGCCGGAAATTCACTTTTGGAAAATCGTCTAAAAAAAAATCCACGCATTATTGACAAGCGGGAGTTCTCGTCATCGGTTATAAATGACTAGACCCAGCAGATTTTGGGTTCAACTCAACGATGTCACTTTTTCTGCTTCCAAAATCTACTGTGCGTCGGTCCACCTTGTGAGGGGCCTACACACGCTGCGCTTTCCAAAACGCGGTTGCCACTCGAGAACTCTTCGGCCCCATCGGAGATCGGTTCTGCGAGCAATGTCCGGCATTGCCACTTTAGTTGTAAAATGATGATATTCTGATTACCTATGTAACATTTAAAGTACAACCTACCTCCTATCGATGACAGGTAGTGACATTACTAATGACGGCATATCATAAACACACAACTTTCTTTGTTGTAATATTTATAATTCGACTTAAAATAGTATCTGCTGACTTTTATCATACGTTATGTTTAATTAAAATACGGTAGTACATAATAAAATACGATAGAATGATTCAATACTAACAATAGATTACAAAATAAACAAGTATTGTAACTGGGGGTCAGGAAAAGATGACATGAAGACGCTGAATATTATAAAGCACGTGCCTTTAGATAGTGATGTACATGCGTCGATATTTTTATCGATGTTAGATTTGGCAAAAATGAATCCCACCCCACTACAGGATCCCACTGCAGGCCTCCTCTTACGAATAAGGGTGAGAGGAAGTAGACTATTTATTCTCCACAATCTGAAACCAGTATGGATTAGTGCTCAACTTGTTATCAAAATATTTTCAAGCCCCCTTTATTGGCTATCGACGTAGTTCGACGAACAAATTACCTAATTAATTTATCAATATTATCTAGACGCAATCATAGTGAAAATACAATTTTTGCAGTCTGACTAGCATGCGATTGATGAGGCCTTTTTTCAAGAGCAGTAAAATTAGAAGTTAGCAGATAGATAGCGCTAGGTAATTCGTCAAAAAAGCCTGTCAATTTTAAGGTTAAGTTGGTTGTCTATGGTTTGTTTATTATATTACAGTAAATGTGGTGTTGCCAATAGATAAACTGCTGATTTCAATAACACATAAAATGTTATCTCGTGCTTTTAAACTGCATTAAAAAATCGATAAATTCAAAGTATCAGTACGTCTTTCACATTATAATCATTAAAATCTAATTAGTGCATTAATCAAATGTTTCCCTAAAATAAGGAAAAAGAGAAAAACCAATGACACTAGATATGACGGCGAGATTCGGTGGATTCGGCGGCGACTGAGATTTGCGTTGCGACCCAATGTCATTCAACCTTTTTTTAATCATCAAGTTCATCATCTCAGATGATGGACGTCCACTGCTGGACATAGGCCTCCCCCAAGGATCGCCATAACGACCGGTCCTGCGCTGCCCTCATCCAACGATTTCCCGCCGCCTTCACCAAGTCGTCGGTCCACCGTGTGAGGGGCCTACCCACGCTGCGCTTTCCGGTACGCGGTCGCCACTCGAGAACTTTTCGGCCCCACCGGCCATCGGTTCTGCGAGCAATGTGCCCCGCCCACTGCCACTTAAGTTTAGCAACTCTTTGGGCTATGTCAGTTACTCTGGTTCTTCTGCGGATCTCTTCATTTCTGAATTAATATTTTTTTAATGAAAACACTTTATTGGCTCAAAGCATCAAAAATTAGCACTCATTTCTCGGCTTTAAATGGTGGTTGAAGATGCGACGATTGGTGTCATTACAACCACCTTTTTAGGAATGCTAATGAATTAGCAAATGTCCTCTAAACAGATTCTTCAAAAACGCTACTAAATGTGCTAAAGGTCAGGTTTTCAATCAATAATGTGTCTAGTAATCTAATTGATAAGACTCGTCGGATGTATTCATTTTTAAGTATTCGAAATCGATCATAGAAGATACTCAATGCCATAATTATGTTAAAGTTTCTAGTCTAGATAATATAAGATTGTAGTAAATTTTCCAATACGTGTTCTCAATTTAAAATCAATTTGATAAATGTTACGTACGTTGTTTAATTTCTGAATTGCTGTCTATCGATAAAGAGGACGTTGTTGGACTATAACAAAATAAGTTTCATGTGCATGATATTTATTTTGCTTACTGATGAAATCTCTTTGCCTGTTGGACATGTTCGAACGCCCTATAGATTAGTCGGTAGTGAACCTGCTGTGCCGAGGATTGCGGATTCGAATCCCGTAAGGGACAAATATTTGTATGATGAATATATATATATTTTTTTTTTTTTTAATTATTGTACCCGAGTGTTTGTATCTATATAATATATTCTATTACGTTCATCATGATACAATTCCAAGCTAGATTCTGGTACTTTAAATTTGACTAGATACTTTGTGTGACAATCTTCAAGATAATTTGCATAAGTATATAAACTCACGCCTTTTTCCCAGTGAGTAGTCAGAGACATTGGATCTCCATTTAGGGCTGTTCTGACTCACCTCTCTTGCTTCCTCTAGTCTAGGTCCATACATTTTGTCATACATTCCCGTCGATTTCGGCTACTTTTAACCTGGCATTTTTAATGACATCCCTAATCTGGTTAACGCACGTCCTCCTAGGTCTGCCTCTACCAATATTTCCTTACAAACACGCTTTATATATCTTCATAAGTCAACTTTCTTTCATCCTTTCGATATGTCCATACCATCGAAGCATACGTCTCTACTTTAACCACTACATCTTTATTCAAACTCTCTTTAATATATTATTATCGTGTCTATAAGAGCTTTAAATTTAAATAAACCGTTCCGTGGCTGTTAATGGGCATCTGGACCAATTGCAAAATATCGATATCAATGAGTCACAGCACTAGTGATTGTGCGTGCGCGCAGCCCCGCTTGACTATACTCTACTAGGGCTCGTATCTGATCAGTATAATTACCGCTCTGGACTCCACTAGACGCCACTAGTGTTGTGTTTTAATAATATTATCGTTTATTTTATTAAACACTTTTTTAATTAAAGGTTGCAAGTGTGTAAGTTTTCTTCTTAAAAGTGAATCTAAGTTTGTGTGAAAGGTAAGTTTTTATTTACTTATTTATTTTAGTACCTACCTAAGTAATAAATGAAATAAGCCGGTGAGTAGGTATCCACCGGTATTTTATTCTAAAATAATTGTGTAATTATTTTTATTTATACGTTTTAAACTCAAAAGACAGTATAAAAATACAATTAAATAAACAATAACAATAAATTATTTAATTCTCTTCAAAATAAATTTGGTACCCAGTTTAATTCATACTGTTCCTAGTAAAACCGTAGTTCCGACAAAATTAACTACTTCTATTGTATAGGTATTAACTTGTATTAACTATTATATTAACTAAATCTATTGCAAGGGGATGATCAGACCATCAAACTGAACAACTTTTTCTTTGGGACCAAAGTTGAAATCGTATAAACGCAAATTTATTAATACAGGATGTAAGGGAAGTGCTTCCGAAAACTCAAAGGGGTGCAAGTACCCATCAATATGAACAACTTTTACTATGGGACCAACTAAGAAATCATAAAAAAATATCTCATACTTACTAACATTAAATTCCTGAGGAGATGTCATAGTTGGTCCCATGGTAAAAGTTATTCATATTAATGGGTACTTTCACCGTTTCACCCCTTTGAGTATTCGGAATCGCTTCCCTTACACCCTGTATAGCATCTTAATTAGATTTTTTTCGGATTTTGTTATCAGTAAAGATGTGATGTTTTACTGACAGTAAAACATGAGGTGTATTTTTTCCAGTTTAGAATGGACCACCCCATTTCTTCCCGTGGGTGACATAATTATAATCATGAGATAATACGCATTATAAATTCCAAAAAAATATACTAGGTATCTATCTTACTTTGCCTCGTTATGATTGTCAGATTATGTTTTAGGCCTCGTCCAGGGAGATCAAGGGAGCCTCACAATAGAATTAAAAGGTTTTGACTATGGCAAGATTTAGTGCTAAAGTATTTAACAAATTTTTTGTAACTTACTGATTCTGGATAAACATCAAGATAACGGTCGCACTGAGAAATACTGTTTATATAAAATAATTTTATTCAGGTAATAGCATTTTGATTAATTGTACAATAAAGCGATCAGCACAAGCGTCGTCAAAAACAAAGGTACAAAAACAGACATAATTATACTGTGACTGTTTATATCAATGTGATTTATACAGGGTGTATAATAAAATGGGACACTTACTTAAAGGGGTGCTTCAGACCATCAAACTGAACAACTTTCTCTCATCATTCTCTTGCCCATTTCCCATTATTTGGGGTCGGCGCGATATGTTACCCTCTTCCATTCATCTCTCTTAGCCGTCGTCTCAACACTCACCCCCTTTTTACACATATCATCCTTCACACAATCCATCCATCTTTTCTTCGGCCTGCCTCTCCTACCACAGCCATCCACATTCATACTTAACACTCGTCTCGTAACATGACACTCATCCCTCCGCATTACATGCCCATACCACGATAATCTATTACCCTGCAATTTTTCCGTCATAGCTATGGGACCAATATTGAAATCGCGAAAAAAAACCAGCTCTCACATACATTTCAGTCGAATTATGTGTGCAGTTTTGTATGGGACAGCGGATTTTCTTTTCGAAACTTTGTTGGTCCCATACTAAGGCTGGCTTGCCCTAAAAAGTATTTAAGCTTAAATTTGTTTAAACATGATGCTGTCACTGTCATTAGTATGAGCAGTGTGAGAGACAGAGCTGTCACTAAATACGTTTAAGCCTAAATACGTGTTGTTGCAAGCCAGGCTAAAAGTTGTTCAGTTTGATAGTTTGAAGCACCCCTTTAAGTAAGTGTGTCATTTAATTTTACACCCAGCATTTAGTGCTCATTTAGTGCATACGTATACCAAAGTTTCAAAATAGTGCTTCAATATAAACCGAAATATTACAGTGCATTGTTGAGGCAGCTAACTAAAAGTTTGAGTTTAAGCGTCAAGCCGAACCAAAACATAAATTTTAATATCGCACGATACATATATTACTATCTAAGTTTTTAACTATTAACTAAATGTGACAGTCGTTTATTTTATTAGTTTCTATTCACCTTCCTTGATAAGAAGGCACTCAAGATTAGAAGCTAAGATAACCAGAAACATAACTGATTAGTGACGACGGACGCATACTGACGGATTTATGTTACTGAGTTGACCGGTGACCGACCTTTTACTCTGCCGCTGCACACGATAGGTATAATGGGTATAGCTTATCTACACTAATATTATAAAGAGGAAAGATTTGTACCTATTTTTGTATGTTTGTATGTTTGTAATGAATAGGCTCAAAAAGTACTGGGCCGATTTAAAAAATTCTTTCACCATTAGAAAGCTGCATTCACCCTGAGTAACATAGGCTATATTTATTGCTGGAAAAGATTAGACGTCCACCCGTGCGAAGCCGGGACGGGCCGCTAGTAAATGATAATATGACACAAAATAAAAATTCAAAAATAGGTATCTTGAATATTCTCACACAGATTGTTCAATTCTTCAGTGAATTGACTAGAAAACATATATAAATCTGTGACATGAGCGCGTCACACACCGGTGGCGCGTTGTGAAGAGGTGTGGACACTAAATCACGAGGGTCGGGGTTCAAATCCGCACGGACGACATGCCATTTACCAATGAGATTTTCTAACTTATCTATACGTAGTACAGACTGCACTCAAACGGTGAAGGAAAACATCATGAGGAAACCTGCATACGCTGAAGAAGAAATTCTGATGCTTATGTCATCATCATCAGCCTATCATCGTCCACTGCTGAACATAGGCCTATGTTCAGCAGTGGACGATGATGCTTATGTGTAGTCCACCAATTGGGCACGCGGGGTGTCACATGCTTCCTTATGGTAGTGGGACGTATAATCTAGGGTTTCGCGGGTTTGAATCCCGAAAAGGGGCAAATGTGAAGACGAATAAATATTTTAAATATTTGTACCTACCCATGTCGTTTTCATCCATCAGTCTCTACTGATGAATGAAAATGACATGGGTAATGTAACTTAATGGGTAGGTAAAAATATTTATTCGTATTCACATTTGCCCCTTTCACGTCCCAAATACCGCAGTGTCTTAAAACGAAAGTCTTCGATCAGTGTGTGTTGCCAGTGATGACGTATGGAACAGAGACGTGGTCGTTCACTCAGGGCCTCATAAAAAGGCTGAAAGTCACCCAAAGGGCAATGGAGAGGGCTATGCTCGGAGTTTCCCTGCGAGACCGAATCAGAAATGAAGAGATCCGCAGAAGAACCAGAGTAACTGACATAGCCCAAAGAATTGCTAAACTTAAGTGGCAGTGGGCGGGGCACATTGCTCGCAGAACCGATGGCCGGTGGGGCCGAAAAGTTCTCGAGTGGCGACCGCGTACCGGAAAGCGCAGCGTGGGTAGGCCCCTCACACGGTGGACCGACGACCTGGTGAAGGCGGCGGGAAAACGTTGGATGAGGGCAGCGCAGGATCGGTCGTTATGGCGATCCTTGGGGGAGGCCTATGTCCAGCAGTGGACGTCCATTGGCTGAGATGATGATGATGATGATGACATTTGCCCCTTTACAGGATACAAACCCGCGAAGTTTTCTCACGCAGTGTTTTAGTGGGCGCAAGGCTATCCTATCATGACGACAGACGTCGTAATCATCCTGAAACCTGCAATTCAATTCACTAAGCGCAAACATCGTCACAAACACTGTCACAACCTTAAATTCGTCGTTGAAACAAACGAGCTTTCAATTTCATGTGTCAAACTCATATAAAACCCCGACGATCAGAAGGATGCGAGCTCGTCGATGTTTTTGACAGCGATGTGACGCTTAGTGAATCTCGCTCACGCATAGATTTTAGAATCATACAATACCTATGCCAGCTTCTAGTACAGTGATTGGTGGTTGTAGCAAAGTGATTGGCCATTGAAAGGGATCATATCGAACTTAAACTTTAAAATTCATAATTTTTGTATAAATAAAAACAAGTTTTAATTTACGTTTTTCTAATGACGGCTATTACATGACATTACTTCTGAAAACAAGTCGCCAAGCCTTTTTCCTTGCGTGTTTTTCATTACCAACATTACGAGAGGTGGTAACACCACTTTCTGTCATTAAAATGGCTTAATACTACTTTGCGGACATGAACTCTTAATATCTTCTCTAAGCCTAGAATTATCACAGACAACTAAGCCTTAAGAAAGACCAACGACGATATATCCGGGCACGCGCGGTCGCCGAGCTTAAATAATAATCCTCTGGTGCATTTGCATAATGCGGTCAAGGATAGGTGGTGGTGGTGGTTGGTGGATCCCATTTCATTTAGATAAAAGTGTCTCGAAGGGACCTCTACGTGTTGGAACTGTGTTGTGTCCCCACGAAAGCCTTCCTAATGTTCGTGGCTACAGCCTGTGAAATACCAACAAGAGATATAATAATAAGAGATATAATAATAAGAAGAAATACGCTACAGAAATGCACTTCTTTCTAATAATAATGCTCACGGTTTATAAGAGGATGTTGAGACCATCAGACTGAACAACTTTCTCAATGGGACCAACATCCAAATCGCGAATAAAAATCTGCGGTTCCGTACATAATGCAAGCGTGCTCGATCCAAAATGTCCACAGCAGATTTTATTTCGCGATTTCGGTTTTCTTGCTATACATAGAAAATTGTTCAGTTTGATGGAAAAAACCGTCAACATTAAGAAAGGTCTTTCAGTCTCAGTACATTCGTTAATCCTCGGAAATCCACCCCCGCGCAACACCACATTATGTATTAGTTGTTAGAAAAGCGTCGTTGACAAAAGAAAGAGTGACAGAAACTAGGTACATCAAATAGTAGATTATGTACCAAGGGGATAAAGCAGTGTCTTTCATCACGGGCGCGATATTGAATCCCGAGCGTAACGAGGGATTCTAGGGTTAACTCCCGAGCGTAGCGAGGGAGTTTAGAGTTAACTCCCGAGCGTAGCGAGGGAGTTAAGACTAGAATCCTGAGTGAAGCGAGGGGTTCAAGCGCGCCCAAGATGAAAACACGTTTATCCCCGAGGACCATACTCTACTTTTCACACCCTCCGCGAGAAAATAAAAAGCAATACTGTTAGAAACCCAGGGGAGCGTGTAAATTCTCTATGGTTAGAAACCAATTATTTTATTAGAGTTTATAACAACGTATTAGAGTTCAATAGTATACTTAAGTATTTGAAACATTAGACCAGGAGTGCGATTTTTGAAACTCATTCTTTGAACTCAGCAGTTGAAAATGTCAATATTGCTATTAATCTTTCTACTGCTGATTTGACATTAAAAAATCATACTCCAGGAGTGCGATTTTTGAAAGTCAAATCAGCAGTAGAAAGATGCGTATCTCTATAGCAACACATACATAGTACATTTTCAACTGCTGATATCAGCGAATGAGATTCAAAAATCGCACTCCAGTTGTACAATGTAATATTTTTTTATTACTTTGTTCGTAGCAATAGGTACAGAGATACGCAGCATTCGCGCCTTTTTTTCTTTTTTTGTGTTCAATACTCGTGGTGGCCAGTTCAAATTTCGAATTAAGATCTTTTTGGTGCCTGTCTCCATGATAAGTTTTCATACGAATTTTAAGTAAGGGTCGTAAATAATCTGTGGATGCGGTTCCATATTCAAATCTCATTATTGACCAGCGGGTTATAATGAAATTCAGTACAATATTATTGCCCGGCTAGTCCCAGGGCTATAATGACTTGCTTTAGGTTCGAGTTACATGAGATATAATGTTCCATTTTCGAGCGGGTGGTGTGAAAAAGATGTTATGGTGATCAAAGTAGAATTATACTTTGATCACCTTGGTAATTAATTAATCAACCAGTCATAAAAAAAATTTAGAACTCTTAAATCATCTACCTATCTATTTATTCGAGCATCATGCAAATTACCTCTTTCAAATCTACTACAATGCCTTCATGATGATAGACGAAATTCAACAGTCATCGATTCCGAATTACGAGCAGTTGGTACAATTTCTCAGTTTGTAAAGTTCTCAATTCGTTCACTTTCGCTGTTCGTACAATTCGCGATTCGTGCAATTCGCAATTTGTGCAAATTATCATTTGGTTCAAATTCTCGTTTTGTTCAAATTGGCCATTCATACAAATTCGCAATTCGTACAAAAAAAAATTGCCTACGGGCAGTGTTGCTAAAATCTAAGTCATGTCACTAGTTTTACGGTAATTATTGTTTTTAATTTAAATATCTATGTGTATGGAATCATAATATATTCCCGTTAAAACTGACAAAAATAAAAGGTTTTTTTGTAGGCATTATCAATTGAATGGTGTTAAGTTTTTCATATTTTTTTCAAAGATTAATTCAACCTTAAAGCATCACACGCTTCTAACGGAGGGAGGGAGACGCCTTTGCATTTCTCCATAGAATATTTCTCTGCCGTTTTTTTGTGAGAGGAACCTTTGCTATAACATATAAGATGCAGCTCATCTTTTTGAGTACACACACATAAGACAATAGACTGATATAATTACAATTAGTACTTGAAAAATATCTTCTTGGTTAGTAGAACTTATCGAAAAATTACTAAAAACAACCCTTGAAGTCACTTAAATTCATTTATTAAAAAAAAAAAAAAAATTAAATACTCATTTATTTCGGACCAAAAAAGACAATCCATAATTTTGTTAGTAGGATGATTAGTAACAATGTTTACTTAAAATTATGTTAGTGTATGTTAATTAAATATCGACAGGGTAGGTAGGCATTATGTCTTTTATTTGACTGTCCCAATCACCAGCTCCACCCAGTGCTTTTGTATGGGACAGTCAAATCTGGCAGCAATGCATTTCAGGATGCTGTTGTTACTGGTACGCAGGTATTTATAACCGTACAACGCACTGCACCGTTTGTGCACTTTTGCTACAAAAACTAGACAATGGCACGGAATATTTAAGAGTACAAACATTGGCTAAAACATCTGAAACCAAGATACCTAGACGCCAACATTTTAAACTAAGAAAATTGTTTTTAGCAAGAATGTTTAAGTAAACTGCCATTAATTTCTGCATATTTATAGACTTGAACAAAACGACTGAATACAAGGTGTACATTTAAATGCATTCCATATTAATTATGCAATTCCAATTATCAGTCCATCAAACTGAACAACTTTTAGTATGGGGCCAACACCAAAAACGCGAAAAAATCTACTGTTCCATAGAAAACGTCAACGGCCACTATGTATGAAATAGTCGACTTGTTTTTCGCCATTTAAATGTTGGTCTCACAGTGCAAGTTGTTCAGTTTGATGATCTGAAGACCCCATAAAGTGTGTAACGCATTAAAGATTACACCCTGTAAGTATACTTCACTTGGATAATATTATAATCTTTGACCAAAAATCAACTGAATCACATTATTGTACAAATTGCTAAATCTTATAAATTGAAATTAGAACGAATTGAGCATTTGTACAAACTGAGAAATTATACTGACTGTAGGTATTATTGACAGATTGTACAAATTGCTAAATCTTATCATTAAAATTGTAACGAACTGAGTATTTGTGCAAACTGAGAAATTGTACCAACTGCTCGTAATTCTCGATTCCACGGGGAAGAATATTATTTATACATACCTACATTAGGCCTACCCACTAAGAGGGTGTATGGGCGTTAGTCCACCACGTACTATGCCCAATGCTGATTGATAGACTTCACACATCTACCTACAGAGACACATCGATCGTATGGTAGACATTATCGTTGTATTGACATCAAATGAAATCTCAGGCCATTGTAAAATAGTTAAGTACACAATCCCTTCGAATGAATCAATCTATAAAGAATCGATTGTAAAGCTGTATGTCCTTGAAGCTTGTGTCTGTGACTGACACCGAGTGTTTCAACTACTTTAAACACGGAAACTAGATATTAACATCTGCTCGATACTGTCGCTTTGTAAATCCGGCATGTTTGAGAACAATACATTTGTCATTTATGTATTTGTTATCATTATGATAAAAGTACAATGACTTTGTAAAATTTACGTCATCGAAATAGTTTTCTGTCCCATACGATGTTGTTTAATAAAAAGAGAAAGTACCAAAGCGTAATACCTTTTTTTTTTTTTTTAATTTATTTAACTTTTACAAAAAAAATTATAATCTAGAATAAACAATTTCTCTCCAAAACTCCTTAAAGAGTTTAGCGGGAGATCCACAGTTGCTGCGTGACGTTAACTAATTCAAAAGTACAGTTACAGGTCTGATTTTAATTTTTGACTACAAAACAATTTTAATTTAGAACAAAACAACATATTTTTAAAAGTAATTAGTTTAAGTCTTTATCGATAACAATACCAACAATAACAACAATGAGGGCATGCACAGAATAGATTTAACTTTCTGGTATTAATTTAACCTCCTGCCTAGCCCTTCGACGGAGTCTTGGGTTCGGATTACACAGGGGGTTATACTGGACCACTAGGCAGGAGAATTCAAATATGGCATAACAATGCATACATATATACATACATACGCATACATACATATGCATGCATTGCAATACAGGGTAACACCACAGTGCTGTTACAGTATGCATAGGTTTAGTAATCCAATATATATCTTTTTATTTTAGCTTTTATAGTTTCTGTAGTCCCTTTTATACATTTTAAATCAGATGGTAGGTTATTAAATATTGTAGGAACTATGTATTCTTTTGTCCTTTTTCCGTATACATTTTTGGTTTTGCACACCCTAAGGCTACCCTGCGCTGCTTTTCTGGTGGGATAATTATATTTAATAGGTATTTTATATTCACTGCGCGTGTACTCTTGCAGCGCATGGTACAGTATGATTTTTTCTATCGGGATTACATTGCATAATTTAAAAAGAGGTTCATAACTATCACATTGTTTACATTTTTTGCATTCTTTGGGATGCACAATAAGTTTAAGAAAACGGATTTGTAAAGATTTAATTTTATTAAGATGAGTTGCGTGTGTAGTGCCATAAGTACCCGCGCCGTAGTTTATTATTGATTCAACCAGGGCGTGATAGACAGCGCACAAGATCCCTCGGGGTGTGCAATAACACAGCATTTTAAATCTGCCTAATATTTGTCTTAGTCTAGTGCACAGAGCGTCTACATGTAATGTCCAGTTAAAGCGCTCATCTACTGTTAGACCGACATACCTATAACTACTAACTTGCTCAAGGGGCGGACAGGTACACATGACACCGCCATGTAAACATTCAAATGAGTGACCTACAACTTTTAGTGGTTGCAATATTTTCTTTTTGTACCTACTCTACGTATGCTCTCGAACATAATATTTCCCAAATCAGAGATATCCTAAATAATGATTTCCCGTTTAGAGTGCCCAATATTTCACCAGCAGTACCCAAACTCTGTGACAGATTCCCTACCATTTTAATATGATGTGGCATGGTTGTATTGTAAACTCAAATAGCTGTATCTGTATACCTATACTAGCTGTTGTCCGCGACTTCGTCTGCGTTACCCGGGTAAAAAGTACCCTATGTGTTAATCCAGGCCATGGTCTATCTGTATGCCAAATTTCATCAATATCCGTTCAGCAGTTTTTGCGTGAAAGCGGAACAAACATCCATCCATACTTACAAACTTTCGCGTTTATAATATTAAATAGGATGTGTATCTATCTGATGAAACGTGACATTACATAGATGAAACATTACTTCGTTGAACAGTGCATTAGATCAAAAGGTGTTCGGTTAAACATGTTTCGTCCAAACGTTTTTAGATGTTACGTAGGTAACCCAACTACAGTGGTACCTATATTAGAAATTGAAACTAAGTACAGCCAGCGAAGCGAACTTGAAATTTATCACTATCCTCTCTCGAAACTTCATAAAATTGACGAAAATTAAAAACCTGGAGCAAGCGAAGCGAGCTCTGAACTTGTTTTCTCATTAGGTAGATACGCCTAGGCTAAACTAACCTAGGTTATGCTGATATCTGGTAATGCGCCTCTGATACCGATCTATGTCTTACAGTCAAGATAAATTGAATGAAAATTATTATAAAACACAGATCGAATGTAAATATGTGGTTTAGTAAGATGATTAATTGTATAGTTCAACTTGCTCTTAGCCGGGGTTTTTTAATGCGCAATAGTAAATGTTTTTGCGGTTTAGTACTTAGTATTTTCTAGAGGTAGATTTTGCAAAACTAATAAAAATGCAAAGTGGGTATTGTTAGCATAGAAATAATTATCTCATTTAAGTATTTAGTCACAATCAAGTTTTAAATTCAGTCCAATGAGACGGTCCGATATACCTACAGGGTGTTAGGGTAAACAGTTGCATTACTTTATGGGCTGATTGTACCCATGATACTTAACAACATTAACACACGCTTGAGCCGCAACAAAATGGTGGAGTTTCTTGGCAGACCGGAGAGCAGGCAACAAACACGCGACCGCCCGGTAACAAACCTGCAAAGCGACTTCGGAACGTTATACTCTTGGCGTAGTACAACACGCACTTGGACGTTTCTTTATGTCCATTACATGTCCATTACAAGTAGCGACGGGCTCATCCCCGTCACACTGGACAGTTTCGGTACTACTAGTGAAACGTGCAGGATGCTCTGAGTTTTCAGAATATCTCTGACTACCCCCTCGGGGAATACAGTCGTAAGCATATGCTTATTATAGTCGTTAAAACAAAGTCCTAAGTGAAGTCCTCCTTATGGTACCTTTTGTCTTAAATTGTCATAATAATTATCGTAGCATAACATTATAATAATAAATGCATCATACGGGTAGGAAAATAAGCAACCTCCATTGACATCAGGGTCGTTAATATAGGTATGTAATTGATCGGTAAAGTGTGTCAGACTCGACAGGACACCTAGGTACGCTAGGTTGATACCTAGGTCGACCCGCATTATAATTATGAATGGTAATATGAATAATTATAAGATTCTAAGATTCTACCCTCATTAGGTTACATTTATGATAATTACCAGAGATTCGAAGGTGCCACGTTAAATATACGGTTTTTTAAATGTCTATTTATATGTTTCTTTATAACAAGTTGAATATAAGCCAGGCAAGGTAAGGCATGCAGGGCGCAGGTGGTAGGTTCAATACCAATCGGGAATCGGATTCTTAACGTCCCAAATATACAGCAGTATCTCATTGCCAGTGATAACATCGGTATATTCTAAAGAACAGAGACGTGGTCGCTCACTCAATTCCTCATAAAAAGGCTGAAAGCCACCCAAAGGGCAATGGGGAGAGCCATGCTCGGGGTTTCTCTGCCAGATCGGAAATGAAGAGATCCGCAGAAGAACCAGAGTAGCTGACATACAAAGAATTGTTAAACTAAAGTGGCAATAGGCAAGGCAACATTACTCGCAGAACCGATGACCGATAAGGCCGAAGAGTTCTTGAGTAGCGACCGCGTACTGGAATGCGCAGCGTGGGTAGGCTCGACAAGATGGACCGACGCCGAGGACCGTGAAGACGGCAGGAATCCGTTGGATGAGGGCAGCGCAGGACCGGTCGTTGTGGCGATCCTTGGGGGATGCCTATGTCCAGCAGTGGAGGTCCATCGGCATAGCATATGCTCACGACTATATTCCCCGTGAGGTAGTCAGAGATATTCTGAAATTTCAGAACATCCACGTTTCACTGATAGTGCCGAAACTCTGTCCAGTGTGACGGGGAGTGAGCCCGTTGCCACTTGTAATGGATGAGGTGATGATGACCTAAATAATTAGATTGAATACTTAAATAATCTGATTTTTATCAATCAAAGTGATAAGGTAGTTTGATATGAAACGACAATGAACGATTGCATAATTGATTTCATTGATTGATTGACACAAATACACTCTTCCCACCAGTCACATCGGTCGGGAAAGGAAACCGCTACTCACAGAGATATCCTACCATAATACAGTGACTAAACGGTGGGGGCATCAGAGATGTTTTCGTGACGTTGCTCGTATATGACTTTTTGCTAATCGGACATAGGCTTTTTGTCCACCGCCGCCATCACCGGGACGTCAACGAGAAACGAGATTATGTTATATGGAATCACGTCGACGACGGCGGTCGTCCGCGGTGGACATAGTAAATGTATCGCTACTTCTTCGGTGCCGTCATCTATTCTCGGTGACGTGACGTCCCGGTGACGAGCTGCGGTGGACAAACGCACGTACTGAGTCAGAACCCCGGGCCTCAAGATTTTTAATCAAATCCAAAACAAGATCATAATATGTTTAGTAAGTAAGGAGCAGTAGAGTTCGAGGCGTGCGCTACGTAGTCAAAAAAGTCAGTAATAAAGAGTCAAAATATATTGCGAATCCGCCCTGAATGAAACCGAATTACCGAGCACGCTTGGCTTGCTCAATTTTCTTGTTTCACACACGAATGAGCTAGAAACACGAATGGGCTGGACATGAGCTGGAAATCGAGTTACAATGGAGCAAAATCTTGAGCTCAATTATTAGCTCGCTACTGGTGCCTGGTAAAAAATGATTGCTTCGACCATAGGAGGGACGCATGTAAAGTTAATGCCCCCTCGAAAAAATCGTAGATATCAATTTCTGTGTCCCGGAAGTCCCGGAAGTCCCGGGGAGGCCTCCTCATTTAGATTTGCCGCCCCGTGCCACTTATGTTGGTCACCGTGTCAAATGCATTAAGTATATTGAATAACGCTAGTTCATAATCAGATAAATAATCTAGATCGTGCAGTCTTTTCCTGTCACACGTGCGCATACGCATTTAGGTAACTGACAAAAGTCAATGACTTTATGAAAATAATGTAGACAAACGGAGACGTCTCAAGGTAAAAATTAACTTTTATTAAAATGGTTTTTGCTAGATTCAATCTTGTATAAAAAACGTTATTGTAGTCAGATTACATTACATTTATTGTGCTCTTAGCTCAGCTACGGCTACGAAAATTTAGTTTACACAGAAATTAAACGAATGTATCCTATTCGTTCTTGTTTTGAGTCACATTTTCCCATCAAAATAAAATTATCAAATTCCGCATGGTTCCGGGATAAAATGGACCACCCCATTTTAAAATTGAAATTTCATTGTGAGGGTTTTGGTTGGTGAAATCAGTTTTCTAAAAAGTAAGGTATCATCGATTCGATGGCACCTAATTATGGGGGTCCGGGTTCAAATCCGCACGGACAACATGCCATGTACCAATGAGTTTTTCTAACTTATGTGCGTAATACCGACTGCTCTCAAGCGGTGAAGGAAAACATCGTGCGGAAACCTGCATACACTGAAGAAGAAATTCTGATGTGTATGTAAAGTCTACCAACCCGCATTGGGCACGCGTGGTGGACTAATACCCATACACCCTCCCTGAGGGTAGGCCAGATAGGCCGGGACGGGGAAGTTTATAGGCTGATGATGATGATAATGATCATCAATTGCTATCGTTGGTGGTTGTGAATTTTAAAAGGTGTATTTTTTTAAACTCTAGGTGTTGTCGAGAGAGACGATACTAATATTTAGACTATACAGGGTGAAATTGATATCATTAGCATCCTTTTAAACTAAAAGTCTACCCATCAAACTGAACAACTTTTACTATGGGAGCAAACCAAACAGAGCAAAAAAAAATCAGCTATTGCATACATTTGTGTCGTGTATAGGCATTTTAGTATGGTGCAACTGATTTTTTTGTTGCTCCGATCGGTTTGCTCCCAGTCGTGGCTACCCATAAAAGTTGTTCAGTTTGATGGGTAGACTCTTAGTTTAAAAGGATGCTAATGATATCAATTTCACCCTGTAGATAAAAAGATGATGATTTTTTTTTTATTTATAAATTAAATGGACTCTTGCTTGTGCGTTAGCGCTGCATTTCCGCCAGTGTCAAGTAGTTTATTGGGAGAATCTATCCCAATCTCAGGGATTGTTTTTGGTCAAGAACAAGAAGAGATTGAGGAATGTGGAGCCTCGTGGCAGGCACAAACGCGACGCGCGAAACCACGCGAGACGTGTACTCGGGTCAGTTCCTGCAACGTGACTCAAGATGATGATAGTCTAAACTATCTCATGTATGCTTTTTCAACAAACTTATCTGTCAACGTTATATTTCACTTCCTAACTAACTTTTGTGTCGCGTGCTCAATTTTGTCCGCATTATATCTCAATCTCAATACTAAACGTATTTTTTTATTTTTATAAAACCTAAACTATGACCATTTCATTCCGGTCGGTTTCCAGTGTTTACAAGAGATGTAGAAAACTTGCAATGGGATCTTAGTCTATATTTACAATCCATTTAAAATTAAATAAAAGATCATTAATTCTTTAAAATTAAAACTTAAATGATAATTTATTATAATCATCATCAGACGTCCACAATCAACTTTACCTTCACACGGTCGTGGCCCTGACATTGCATGTACCTTACCTACTACTAGACTTTAATTTATTTTAATACTTGATTGTATACTTTCCGATTGGTCACTGGCCGGTGGGCCTTGGCAATAACCCTAGAGTTAAAAAAAAACAAGTTATAAACGTCATGTTTCCCTCCGTTTTATTTAGGGTTCTGTAAGTAAAAGGGGTCTTATTGCATGTTGTTCGGTCTGTTGAAGTAGCGAGCTTCTTACAACTAACAAATGAATAAAGTATTATTTTGGCTGCTAGTATGAAAATACTTCGATTTAACAGAAAACAATGCTTGGATTGTAAAATTTCGGGTTTAGATGTGATGACCGCGATAATTCCGTTATTTAGGTACTTATTTATTATTTATTTATTTAACAAATGTATACCCGTGTGTTCAATGTGTAACTTATATTATTCCTGCTAAATTCGATATAAAATAAATTGAAAGCCTATAAATAAATAGCTTCATTGTACAATATCAGGTAAATGATTTATTTGACGATTCGAAACATTTGATTGCATTTAAAATGGTATTTTTCTTAAAAATAATGAATGGGTTAAAACATAATAGATTATAAAGCTAGACTATTGATCACTGGACAGTTATTAGGGTGTCAAATTAATAATGATGTCCTATACCTTAGAAAGCCTATCTATAAAGAAAACAATTTCGAATAGAAATAGTGAAAACGACACGAACTGTCAACATGATACAATTACCTAACTGAAGTGGGATTTTTGAAAATCATACGAGCGACTTGGCAGTAGAAAGATGCATAATCTCCATAGTAATTTTGACACTTTCTACTGCCAAGTCGCTCGTATTATTTTCAAAAATCGCACTTTTGTACGGAACCATCAGTGCGAGAGTTCCTCTCACACTTGACATGTTTTTTCCTCGTTGCTATAGAGAGATATTTTAACTTGGAGACTTTTTGTTCGTACGCTAAAAGAACACGGAAATAATTTTAAAAATCTTTTATAATTGTTGATAAACGCACGCTACACTAATTCGAGTAGGTATGAAATAAATGTTCGTTAAATGATGCTGTTTAGATACTTCCTTTTTGTTCATTAATTATAATTACATTACTAACACATTTCAGTATTAGTGTTAACAAATAAAACCGCTAGAAATGAAAGTAACCTTGCCTTACCTTCAATTACACCATTTTTTTAATCTTCAAAGGCAAACCACAACATTTAAAATAGTGTAGTAAAAGTACAGCTATACTTAGATAACCTTCTCATTGATCTCAGCAGAGACGAAAGTGGAGAGACTTCTCCACTTCTAACGACGAACGAATATTAACACAAGATTGAGAGTTCAACACCTACACTAGCACACAGAAATGAAAGTGCTTTAGGGAAAATAAACAATTAAACGTACAAGTAATGGAAAACATACAATTAAAAGAAAAATAAAAGACAAACAGAATTACTGGCAATGGGACAGGCACTCAGCTAAGCTGGCTACAGTCAGTGCAACTGACAGTAAGCAGCGCTCTTTTTCTACCAGAAGTTCGATATTTGAAAATCATACGAGCGACTTGGCAGTAGAAAGATGCATAATCTCCATAGTAATTTTGACATTTTCTACTGCCAAGTTGCTCGTATGATTTTCAATTCGAGATTTTTATCATTTCGCGAACGAACGAGATAAAAGACGTGATACAGCCGTATCACGTGTAGCATGCTACGGCTTCTGATGTACTTCACCTAGTTTCATCACACCTGCGGTCCGCCCAAACAGTGTAAAATTAACAATACTTAAACAAATATTAATAATGCATTGGCAATGCTAACGTACCATACCATCAAACCATCTGGTACTTCGACCTTGTCCTCTTTTGTGTACAATTTCACCAATATGACCTGCGTTGCATGTGGTATGCTGACTGCTCCAGTGAATGTTAAAGTGATTCGGTTTTATTATCATTTTGCAAAACGTCCTCGTTGTAATTTGTCCACACCAAAAAAAAACATCTGGAGTAACCCTTTTATTTTATAGACTTTGCTAGGTAATTTTGGATAAATCGACCAGGTTAAATTTTTTACAAGTTATACAACACATTTTCTGTAAAGTCTACGAAATAACGTATTAACGTATAATATTGTCACAGATATTTTTATCAACTCTATTCCAAAGAAGTTCATATAAAAAATCGTCACGATATTATGGAACGTTGAAAATCCGAGTTTAGAGCCTATCAGCATTACAAAATGAGCATTACCGTTTAAAGTATTAAATGGAAACCAGTTATTTAAATTAGATTCCAAAAATAACCCGAGTAAATAAGTCAGGTAGGTACCGTAACCAAAAAGCCCTTTTTGAGTTAACAACATTAACACTTGTTCCTAAGCAGTAGACGACCTTCTTTTGAAGCGCATTCCTTTTGCACGTGAAAATGGAAAATACTAAATTGTATGAAGCAACGCAGACGACGAAAAAGAATGTTGATTTCCCGTGCGACGAAATACCTATGTTCTAAGACAATTTGAACACAAAACACATCTACGGAGTGCTATTGCTGATCATCATCAGTGACTCCTGCAAAGTCATTGGAAACAGCCAAAACTCATACTGTTACAATGTCGATCGGTGTCACCACGAAGTAATATTTTTAATTATCGATTTCGACTATCTCCGCTTCATATTTATTAATGCAGAATGCAGATGCAGTGAGATGAATTTTTACGTTACGTAACCATATTGTACGTCGGCAATAAATAACGACCCATCGTCAATAGCTGGAATCTGTGGAAGGAAGTACCCCCATCTGAATTTATTTCCCCACAGAAACATCTACCTCCCGGGCACAATCTACAATGGCCAGTGTGGCACTCCTTATATCAATTTCGCACTCAGGTTGCGGTTGGTCGTTGCAGACAAAGTTTATGCAATTGGGGGTACAGGGACCCTGACCTAATGCAGTGCCATTGCGGCGAACCTATTCACTGGATGGCACACCTGTTAGAATGTCCGTTGTGCCCGGGACGTAGTCAGGCACGCCGAATATCTGGCCATAGAAACATAAGTGCGATTGCGGCGAACCTATTCACTCGATGGCACACCTGATAGAATATCCGTTGTGCCCGGGACGCTGGCAGGCTCGCCGAATATCTGGCCAATGAAACACAAAAGTAGAACAATTGACACCGAAAGAAGAAGCTACTCGTAAACACAAATGCACTCTCTCAACCCTATCTTCCTGAATCGGATGGAACGAGACAGTCGACCGCTCAGAGGAGGGGTCGGATGCAGTGACCCTTGCCGAGAACCACTAACAAAGGTATGAACATCAGAGATTGACGACACGGTGAGATTGGTCGCCTTTTACAGGCCCACGATCAAGCTATTCAAAGCCGACCACTAGATTATCATATCAGCCGACAGACGTCCACTGCTGGACATAGGCCTCTACCAAGGATCGTCAAAGCGACCGGTCCTGCGCTCATCGGATTCCCGCCGCCTTCACCAGGTCGGTCTACCTTGTCGGCCTACCCACGCTGCGCATTCTGGTACGCGGTTGCCGCTCGATAACTCTAAATCCTCAATAATATCATGAAGAATCCAAAGATTTGCGTATATAGAATTCTCATTAGGCCCACAAGCCACTTAACCAAGTTAAACAAGCCCCAAACAGGTTGGTTAGCAAACACTGTCATTCACCTTACGACCCACAATCACATTTTGAGACCAGCTTAAACTTAAACGTTTTGAAGTCTAGAAATATCTATGCCCTTGTGACGGAGATCGTATCTCGATTAGACACTAGTTTTCTTGCTGCGTACCTATCTCAAAACAGGTATAGGGCGCAGTTTCGCCCTCGTTCGGTTCAGGTTGGTAGAGGTTCATCTAAATCGGCTCAGTATACGTGAAGGGAAGACGTGACAAATGGACAAACTAGCAGGTTTACCCGCAAAATTAAACAAAATAAAAAGGCCTATAAGGATGGTGATAAGGCCTTTTGCACCCTTCTCATTAAGGGGCTATGTAAAAAAAATAGGATTCTTCAAAGCTCCTTATATCATGAAGTACTAACAGTAGGAGTATGATTTGCGGATATGTGTAAATTGAACATATAATTAAAGTTTTGATTAGAGCCAAAACACGATTAAGAGAAATTTTTTTCGATAGAAAAACAAGCCAAAGTAGCCTCCGTTTTTGTCTATAAACGCTTGTAACTGCTAAACGGTGAATAATAGAAACATGAGACTTGATTTAAAAAAAAGAGATTGCTATTATCTAAGTTTTGATTAGAGCAGAATTGAACTTACATAAATAGTACAATCACAATTAAATAAAGTTTGTTTTTTCGCTTGATTCGTTCCAGGCGCGCGCGCCGCCCCATCTCTTTCTCTCGCATCTGGCAGTAATATAAGCTATCACACGCCCGTTTCGCTTAAATTATTTTCGACATAGGCCCTTAAGAGGGTACCGAGCCTATTGTGCTGCCCTCAATCGTATTTTTTTATTTATTGGCACCGAGCCTGTGCAGTCTTAAGGCAGCTTAAAAATTTTCTGACAGCAAGTTGACCACTAACTTGCCTCCACCAGGTGCACTGGGCCCGCGTGGTGGAATATGGCCCACTCCTTCTCACCCTGATTTTGGCATTTACCCTACAGTGGGATCCTAAAGCTTAACTTTTAAGTAACATGTTCATGGTTTTAACAAGGTTTTAACTAAATGTGTTTTTAAAAGAATCTGTGGAGACAAGTTACATAGTGGTCCACTTAACTGTCTGAGTCAGAGTAGGTATAATATTATTTTCACACCACCCGCTCGAAAATGGAACATTATATGTCATGTAACTCGAACCTAAAGCAAGTCATTATAGCCCTGGGACTAGCCGGGCAATAATATTGTACTGAATTTCATTATAACCCGCTGGTCAATAATGAGATTTGAATATGGAACCGCATCCACAGATTATTTTATAGTTACTACGATCCTTACTTAAAATTCGTATGAAAACCTGTGATGAAAACTAATTATGGAGACAGGCACCAAAAAGAACTTAATTCGAAATTTGAACTGGCCACCACGAGTATTGAACACAAAAAAAGAAAAAAAGGCGCGAATCATAAAGGTATCATCTTTATGGCGCGAATACTGCATATCTCTGTACTTGCTCTGTACCTATTATTGCCTTCCTATTGCTACGAACAAAGTAATAAAAAAATATTACATTGTCTTTCCACAACTGGAGTGCGATTTTTGAATCTCATTCGCTGAGTTCAGCAGTTGAAAATGTCAAAATTACTATGGAAATACGCATCTTTCTACTGCTAATTTGACTTTCAAAAATCGCACTCCTGGAGTATGACTTTTTAATGTCAAATCAGCAGTAGAAAGATGCACGTCTCCGTAGTAATATTGACGTTTTCAACTGCTGAGTTCAAAGAAAGTTTCAAAAATCGCACTCCAGGAGTGCGATTTTTGAATCTCATTCGATGAGTTCAGCAGTTGAAAATGTATGGAGATGCATATCTCCATAGGTAGTTACTTTGACATTTACAACTGCTGAACTCAGCAAATGAGATTCAAAAATCGCACTCCTGGTCTAATGTTTCAAATATCTACTTTCACTTTTAATTTAATAAAATAGTTTTTCTAAATACTATACTATTGAACACTAATACTTTGTTATAAACTCTAATAAAAGAATTGGTTTCTAACCATAGAGAATTTACACGCTCCCCTGGGTTTCTAACAGCTTTTTATTTTCTCGCGGAGGGTGTGAAAAGTAGAGTATGGTCCTCGGGGATAAACGTGTTTTCATCTTGGGCGAGCTTGAACCCCTCGCTTCACTCAGGATTCTAGTCTTAACTCCCTCGCTTCGCTCGGGAGTTAACTCTAAACTCCCTCGCTACGCTCGGGAGTTAACCCTAGAATCCCTCGTTACGCTCGGGATTCAATATCGCGCCCGTGATGAAAGACACTGCTTTATCCCCTTGGTACATAATCTACTATTTGCGGTGTGGTTTATCCGGCAATTCCGGCATGAATATTATGCATTAGTTACTGTAATTAAATGGCAAATTACACATTTAGGTACTGTCTCGGGTAACTGGTTTAAATGATACCTTATTGGGCTGTAATTTACATTCCTTCGTTCACTTTTAAACATTTCAAATTAAAATTAGAACGGCGCCACGCTACCAGGTTTTTTCTTGCTTTCAAAGTAATCAATACAGCATAAGCGACAGTTTCCAATATTAACCATTAGCCACCTTTCACCTGTTAAGCATCATCATCAGCTTATCACCGTTCACTGCTGAACATAGGCCTCTCCCAAGGCCCACACAAAACTCTAGCTCAAAGCAGGCATATTTCTCAAAGTTGAGAATAGTTAGAAATGAGATACATGCATAAAAAAGCATGTACAGGTACTAAACTACTATTTAATTAACTTTCGCTTCAGTTGGTTAGTTCTCTACTGTCAATTAGACTTGACAACATAACATGCGATGGTCCAAACTTCTTCTTCTTCCTCCTAGACCATGTCCGATTTACTTGGGGTCGGCCTTCCTTGTCCTTCTTCTCCACTGAGCACGGTTTTGCGCTGTGTCGGTGTCGAGCTGAGCTTCTTTAAGATCTTTTTGGATCGTCGTCCACCAGGTGGCGGGAGGTCTTCCACGATTTGTGTACTTTCATTTGGACAAGGAATAAAAAGTGGCTATGTATTTTACGGCCGGTTGCCACCTGACGCCAAGGCACTAATCCATCTCAGGACTATGAGTGCTGCCGTTGGACCACTTGGGTCTCTTCCGCCACCAACTCTAATTACACCACCGTGCCTGACAGTGCATCTCCAACATGACCTAGACACCCCCATATGTGGGGTCAGCTCAATGTAGGGCGTGTGCCCCTTCCGCCTGCACCACCGTTCCAATGGACTCCATTTCCGCCTTCGCAGCCGTTGGGGTCTTCACCCGTATCCCTGGGCATGGGTTCCGCGTTATACCCCGCAGGTCTGGGTACCTATCTGAACTTGCCACCAACTCACTCCGGCCTCCTGAAGTGAGCGGCGCCCACCCCCGCAACATGGACGCGCCAGACAGGAGTTGCTCCATTGGAGGATAGAAAAGGTGTCTCTATCTCCCCTGGAGCCGGGTTAATGGACTCGTATGTTAACCGAGACCAGAGGCCGCGATAGTCCAAACTATTTAATTTATTTAAAGGTTTGCTGTTCTCAATTTTCAAATATTTTTAAACACACAAGGGTCTCGAAGTGTGAAATTAGGTATTTTAATTTATATAAATTGAATATTTGATGTATGGAAAAACTGATTTTATTTTGTGCAATTGCGATGTTGGCTCCATTGTATAAGTTGTTCAGTTGGATGGTATGATGTAAGTAGGTACAATGCATTCGAAGACGCGGGCAAAAGCTTAATATATCGATAAAAAGGTAAAGAAGTAGTTATACCCGTGCTGAATGCACGTGTTTGATACATTGATTCAATTGATACAATAGTAAATACATTATGTATGAATGGGGTTTTTCTAACATTGCAATGTTTACGTTTTTTTCCATTCCATTTCCATTCTGCGTATGCAGGTTTCCTCAAGATGTTTTCATTCTGTTTCTATCTTCTTTGAACGGGTACCTACCTAAATTATAATTAATAAATTAATAAAATATATACTTATTAGGAGGTAGTAGAGGAGGAAGTCTAGTGAAGTACCACGGCCACGGGGTTTTTGACGGAGGCCCGCAATGGGCCTCATGACAGTTGATTTCTCGCTATCTTTATTATCGAGAAGCCGCTGCTTAAGTTAGAGCGAGACAACGACATTAGTCACTGTTATGTCTTTAAAACGTAAGCATAACGCCGCGGCCCTTAGAGGGCCTCGCGACAGTATCGGGGTTTTTGACGGAGGCCCGCAATGGGCCTCATGAGTCATGTCAGATGATTTCTCGCTATCTTTATTATCGAATTTATCGAGAAGCCGCTGCTTAAGTTAGAGCGAGACAACGACATTAGTCACTGTTATGTCTTTAAAACGTAAGCATATCGCCGCGGCCCTTAGAGGGCCTCGCGACAGTATCGGGGTTTTTGACGGAGGCCCGCAATGGGCCTCGTGACAGTTGAGGGGATAATTTAATTATATAAGTCACTTTAATTATTATGCTTATAAGACTGCATACGATACGCTTGTTTCTTTATGTTTTAGTTTTTGGCAAGAAAGGAAACCGCCGAGCACTATTTACATATTTATTTACAGAACGGTATTCGCAGAAAGTATTTACAACATTTATTTTAACGCGAAATCGGAAATCTCGATACAAAGTTTGACGAGTATAATTGACATGACGTAAGTCATTTTGTCTCCTCAAAAAGCCTTAAATCTTTTTATAAAAACAACACAGAGTTTGGTACGTAGAAAAGGAGGTTGCCACAAGTTTAAGTGACTAACACCGGCCAATTACTGTAGCAATTATAACCCATCTATTAAACGTTTTCACGATGTTATGAATTATGTCTCACGTAGTAATAAAATATGCAATTTGCGCGCATTATATCGCATGTAATTTATAATTGTTTGTTCACAAACTAGGCTATCAATTATCAGAGTCGTCTGCACATTTGCGATGTTTATCTTTATAACACAAAGTCCCACGATTTCCATACATTTCGTACAGGGCTACGTGACTTTATTAATAACATGTTTGACTAGTTATAATGTAATTCAATACACGCAATGTATTGTTGACCGCATTAATTTTAATGTTGCAATTGTGACCGAGACCTCGTTTGTTTATGGTTTAACAGGTGTTTTAGCTAATTTCTTCACACATAAAAAGGGGCGGTGATAGCCTATAAGGAACAACGTTTGACTCTATTCCTGCACGTCTAGTATGATTTCGCTACTTGACTTTTTTCCATACTACATATCGCGGCAAGCGCGGCTTTCGTTCTAAAAAGCGAGGGAAGATTTAGGGTCAGCGCACACCCAGCGTAAATCTGCTCGCGCATGCTCGAGCATGTTCTTTGCAGTCGCGCACACCTAGCGGCAAAATCCGCCGGCGGCAGAGGCGAAATCCGCCGGCGGCAGCGGCGGATGCTCGAGCATGCGCGAGCATGCTCGCGCGTGTTCGAACAGTCTCGCGGATGCTCCCGTGTTGCTACAGTTGACAGTGAATTTTGCAGTTGTGTTTACAATATTTTAAAGTAAAGACGTGCGAAGAGTAATTTTAAAGTATGGTGGACTGGGATTTGGTAATTATTGGGTTACTAGCAGAGGAAGAGGAGCAAGAAGAGCACATCAATAAAATGAAAAGAGGACGACACAAAATTGAAAGAAGAATATGGGCTGAAGCAACCTGGCAAGAAAGATGTACATTTGGGGAATACCACACCCTGTGCTACGGTTTAAAGTTCAAGGGACAGTTATTTTATGACTACTATAAAATGGAATATGAACAATTTGAAAACCTACTAAATCTGCTTCGACCTTTGAGATTTTCATTGTATTTTCAAAAAGAGTTAGATTATTATATATTTTCTGTACTAAATTGCCCTTTTCGGGCTAAAGTAGTTAAAAAATATGCTAGATTTAGTCCGAAACCGGCAGAGGTGGCAACACTTACGACGGATCGCAAGCATCGACACGGGCGTATGCTCGAACATGCTCGAGCATGCGCGAGCATGCTCGCGACTGCTCGCGTCGCCGCGAGGAGCATACGCGAGCATACTCGAACAGACGCTGAAGGGATTTAATCACTTGCAAGCTATTTTCGACTTTATTTCAATGGGAATAGAGTTCATTATCAATTGAATCAATGAAATCTGCTCGCGCATGCTCGAACAGTTTTACGCTAGGTGTGCGCTGACCCTTAGTTTTCTATGCAGCGAAGGCGCGTCGCGCGCGTGTAGAGAATTCATGCTAGACGTGCTGGCCTGTGAAACTAAGTTCGACGGAATATTGATCTACTTATAAGGTTCAACAAAATTAGCTGAGACTAGTTAAGGGGGATGATCAGACCATTAAACTGAACAACTTTCTCTATGAGACCGATTGTTGTATGAATAGGATGAGATGTTATTTTATATCCCGATTTCGATGTTGGGCCCATCGAAAAAGTTGCGCCGTTTGAAAGGTCTGATCATCCTATTAAAAAAAAATCAACTAATTTTGTGGGACCTTTATATGGGAATAAACTGCCGGCCGCCGTAAAGCGAACCAAAGTCAAAACGGTCAAACTACAAAGCGTAGCTGTCTTTTCGCGTACAAAAACAGCACAACCGTGTAACACCCTAGTAATACTTAAGGGGGTGCTTCAGACCATCAAACTGAACAACTTTCACTATGGAGCCAACATAGAAATCGCGAAAAAAATATCAGCTCTTTCATACAAAACTGCAGTACCTACCGTCTCGACTCAAATGTATGGGACGGCAGATTTTTTTGTTTTTTCTCGACGTTGGCTCCATAGTGAAAGTTGTTCAGATTGATGGTCTGAAGCACCCCCTTTAAGCATTACTAGGGTGTTTTGTTACAACCGGTAGTTTATCCCTTACGACACTAAGGGCAAGACATGGGGTAATCAATTCTAAGCAAGAGCCACGACGGCATTAATATAAGGTTAATAGGGCATGCTAAATAAAGTACCGGTATCTATCATTACACCGTAGATTGCATATCGTTCTTATAAGATTTTAAAACTAGTTTCTAGTTTGTAACATGATCAGAACGAGATAATACTAAGCCTCTTAAAAATACTAAGTCAGACACTCGAGATAGCGCTCTATTCAAACATGTCACACTTAAACATTAATATCTTTGTTTTAGGAAAAGAAATGGAAGATAAGGAAAATCAAGAAAACTTGAAAGAAACGGAAAATACAAACACAGAAGATGAGGACAAGAAAGAACAGAAGGAACAAGAAGAAAAGAAAGAAACTAATGATACCAATGTGAAATTAGAAAGAAAATTATCAAATTATATAAAGAATATTAAGATGTCTAATTCAAGCCCAGGCCTTGTTAACGAGAAAGAAAACAAAGAACCTAATCTACTAGCTGATTCTAATACTGTCGTCAGATTCTCACCAGTATGGAAACAGGTAAGAGAAAACACATTCCCCACCCAAATAAATCCAACCCATTGAGGACCACAAAAATTGTGATGAAACCAGTATGCTGAAGAAGAATTTCTAATCCATGTGTGAAGTCGAATCAGAATTTCTTTTATGGTAGGATATCTATTGCTGTACTCTGTAATGCCAATCCCTGTAGTGTTGACGATAGACGTGTGGGGAACCACTACAGATGTCCAGCACCGACAAGTTATAGCAAAGATGCTAACAGATGGCGATACCGTCGCTCACGGAAATATGCTCCATACAAAGACAGCGTTCATCGTAAATACGCAACTCGTAACCTACTACACATAAGGTTCACAATCGAATGCGAGACATAAATCGCGCAAGAGAAATAATCACAGAGATTCGATATATATACAAGGTCCAACTAAGAACTGTTGGACCACGGCCGGTCCCCAGGCATCACACCTAGCCTGGCGGAAGTACTTCCCTTTTCAATGGAGGAACATTCCCAAGTAGCACCTCCATAGACGCTTCAATAATTAGGGACACTTCTATGCATTGTAAGAAAGAGAAACACAAAAACCTAGACCACGCTATCGACATTTTCATAGATTCTTTATTGTACACAAAAACATAATTTTGAAAAAAATTACAGTATTTCTGATGTACAAAGGCGAGCTTAACTCTAAAAGAGTTTTCTTCCAGCAAACCGTAGAGTGAGAGGAATTTTCATACCAGATTTTACCAAAGTCTTATAATTTATAACTGTACTATCGGGCCTTGAACAGTCTCCTAAAATCAAACCTTGACTGGCAGAAGTTCCGTTTTATTTTGGAGGAGCTTTCTATTTCGCAATGAGCGTTCCTCCAGGAACCATTCAAATATTTCTTTAACACATTCGCGGACAGTGAACGGCTATAGCAGTGATAACAATTAAAGTTCTATTGTGTCTCGTTCACTGTCCGCAAATGTGTTAAAATTCTCTCAACCTTATTCGTGAGAGCCTTTCCCCTACTGTGGAGCAATTAAATTAACAGGCTGCAGTATTCCACAGTACATTGCTTGCATTGATAAGGTATTTCTATGCATATAAATATAAATAAATATAAATATCTTGGACAATGTCACACAAATTATCTAGCCACATTTAAAGTACCAGAATCTAGCCTGGACTTGTATTATGATGATATCAGACCAATTTCCCCAATCTTTATGAAATGTAAAACAAAATCATTTGACTAATACATTTATTGTTTCCTTCCAGAGCCTAGCAGCATCAGCATCAATACTGCTGACCTTCACAGCAGGCCTCACGTCTGGCTACTCGGCCATCCTCCTGCCGCAGCTGAAGGAACCGGGCAGCCTCATACCCTGGGACGAAAACACAGCTTCTTGGATCGGTATGGACTTGAACATTACCTTCTTATTTTGAACCAAGCCTAGATCAACCTCATACCAATCTTTTAGGAAATGTCCAATTTCTTATTGTAACTCTACTGACTAAGGAAAACAATGAGAAAACCTACTTTCTTCAATTACATGACGTCTTTTTGGGCTTTCCTTAGTTTAAAAAAGACAATGTAATGAATTTTCATTTGGATTTTTTTGCGCTTATCATGATAGCACTGCAGGGCTCTGCCCACACGATAAGAAGAAGAGTTACGTAGGTACGCTAACTGTCGGTGAATTTGGATGGATATTCCCCAATCCAGTCTCTTAATTTCCGCCACATCCTTGAGTTTCAGATACAACACGATATCAATCTTTCCTTTACCCGTGCTAGTAATGTGTTAATAATTGACTAATATTTCTGACCACTGGAAGGGAAAAACCGCGAATTCAGGTTTACTGTCCAAAGTGTCTTTGTTCGACAGACATATAAAAAAAACTTATGAATTACTTTTCTGTACTTACTTAATTGTTTATTTTGTTGTTAATACCTAGTATTTCATGAGTCAGGTCCCTTCTTATTTTAATAGGATTCTCAAGGCCACAGTTTATTTCATTACCATCATCTTTAAGTGCATATAAGTTATTAATATGCACCTTTATTTATCTTTCAATCGACACGTTGTGCACTATTGTAATTGTGAGAAACATTTTTTTACGACAATTCTAGTAAATATTGCTGCAACATTTAAAATTAAAATAGCATGCAGGCTGGAATTATTGGCGAATGCACTCAAAAGCAGCAAACAGGATCTGCTGCAAAGTAGAATAAGTAGAGTGCGTCTATTACTGTTTTTATACTTTTTATAGTCCATTGTGCAGTGCCGGATTAAGGGTTACAGAGGCCCTAACATTACTCAAGCCTAACATTTCGAAGTCTTCTAAAATTAATTAATCTAATTTTGTTTTTCTGGAACTTTAAATGTGACTATAATAATTTGTGTGACAATCTCCAAGATATTTATTTGTTTTTTTTTTATTTATGGTCTCAACTTTGTACATAAAAATGAGCCCTAACTCAAAACAAAGGCATTCTTACACGCACGATACCCTAACCCTATCGTGATAGTAAATAATTTTGCTGCTACAAAGAAAGCTATTTGTACCTTAAACCGTTTTAATAACCCATCTGGTTTCCCGCCAAAACCAAACCACCCTATTTTTTCCATAGTCGTGAGCATATACAGGAAGATTTTTTTATCACCATCCAAATTTTAATAAAATGTTTGTTTATGAAAAAAATCGATAGGTACGTGTTTTTTCTTTTAGTATCGCTCAGTACTAAAATATTGAGATATGACTACGCAAAAATGTCTTAAGAAAAACAATTCGACTGGACACAGTACGCACCTACCTGTGCCACAGATTACTTATTAATAGTTACTACCACCATAGAAATATTAATTTACTACGTAACTACCACTCGACCCGATTTCGCGCGCTTTTTCGAATGTAGAACTTTGCTTTTCAAGAACGAAACTAACGAACGAATCTCTGTGGTCAGTAATTTTCTTTGGGTCAGAGCCTTTTAATTTTTAGAAAAAGTTTATTATGTGTCATTGTGTCATTCAAAGAGTACTTTATTGTAACCGTGTCATTGAACAAAAATAAACAAAATAAGGGACTAGTATAACATTTAAACAATGTTTTGAAAGTGTTGTGTGTTCCTGTTAAGTTTACAATGCGTGGGACTCTGAAGCTAGGGCTCCGCCCCCCGGTCCTGCCGCACCCGATCGGTACGAATACGAAACTCGATGACCAAGCTTTATTGAAAATTCTGTAGGATAAAATTTTTAAATGTGCAATTTTGACCTGCCTTTTTTTTTATAAAATGGATTCTTTATGTGATACCAAACATGTAGAAAAAATTTGGATGGTGATAAAAAAATCTTCCTGTATATGCCTATATTTTTCACTTACACGAAAGAATATTAAACGAGATGTACTTATAAACCCGAAAACCGAGATGTGATTATTATATAGAGTTTACTAAAAACCTGTCAAGTAGATAATATTTGAGGAAGGCCCAAAATCACAGCAGGCTAAAATCTACATCCATTTAGTGCCAGTTTTTTTTATACTCGTATATCTACTAAATAAACCACTGTTCACTATCTGTAACTCACCAGTTTATCACAATAAAGTATGAATAATAAAGTACGATGTCTGAAGTTTGAAATTTGGATTGTGTGGCCCCTGAGGTCCTTAAGAATGTTGGGTCTTTTTCACTGAGTCCGTCCACCAGTGCCCGACAGGCCTCCTTACTGACAAGTCAAGTTGCAGGACAAGTAGCCCAGAGATAATGATGCAGAGTATTTTTAGCACACTCGTACAGGCATCCATCTTAACGGGTTAGTTGAACGACTGCTAAATGCCAAAGTGCATTTGATAGGTACTTACTTTGTTCCAGGATAACATTAGAATTGCAAAACCACTTTTGAATTATAGAAACAGAGATTTACATAACATACATTATATGCTCACGGCTATGACCCAAGGGAGTCGGTGGCGCGTTTTGGAGACGCATGGACACTCAATCGTGCGGGTCCGGGTTCGAATCCGCGCGGACGGCATGATGCAATAAGTTTTTCTAACTTATGCATATAGCATAAGCTCACGACTATATTCCCCAAGGGGGTACTCACAGATATTCTGAAACCTCGGAACTTCCACGTTTCACTAGTACCGAAACTCTGTCCAGTGTGACGGGGAGTGACTTATGTACCCTACGTTATAGAAACTGCTCTAAAACGGTGAAGGAAAACATCGTGAGGAAACCTACATACGCTGAAGAAGACATTCTGATGCGTATGTGAGCACCAATCCGCATTGGGCACGCGTGGTGGACTATTGCCCATACAAACACGTTGAAGGTAGGCCTATGCCCTGCAGTAGTATGATGTCCCACTGGATAGATCGTCACGATTCTGACACACTCTCCACTCTTCAACATCCATTAGTATCGTCATACATGCTCATCGGTTCCGGGTACCCACATTTTCCTTTATTACTTTTAAGCTAATTTATTCTAAGAACAGCTTTAGTAATGTTCAAGAATAATTTCACCACTTGCTTGACACGTCATTCCATCCCGAATCTTAAATTACTTTATGTGAGTATTGCGTTGGTAGTTGTAGGAATCTTTCTGACCACCAAAAGGGAATTATGATCGTGAGTTTGTATAATGTATGTAAGAGTAATGTCGAATATTACCTATTATGAAAATGTTTATTTACAACAATATACATACAGATAGCATACAGATAAACATAGCCCGCCCCGTATCGATCCAGGTGCAAAGATGCCCATAACACTAGCAGTGCTGTATTGTATTGCTATGGCCAATCTTTGCACCAGGAATGAACCGGATTACGACGACCCGGTTGGTGTAATGGTTACCACGCCGGACTGCCAAACCAGGGTCCTGGGTTCGAATCCCGGTTCGGTCATGGATGTTATATGTTTGTGCCGTTGTTGTATGGTTCCCATAACAAAAAGCCTAGCGCTTACTTGGGATCATTACAATGTATGTGCCTGTGAGTGTTATTTATTTATTTATTTATTACCTATTTGTATCTTTCTGAGAAATAAATATTGTCTCAAACTATCGGATCGTCCATATAATCGTATATGGAACGAAGTGCTTGCTAGTGCGTTATAAAACTTGCCAGGCTACTTTTACCGACGATGTGTCAATCATTTACAGCTTAGATGAGTATCTGTTTCTAGGATATTGAAATGACTCTCTCTGTCATGTCTCGAGTGTCCCGTTCACTTTGTAACAAGTCTTGTGTTGTCTGTTTTGTAGAGTTGAAGTTCTACTCAAGAGCTCTTTTTTGAATCAACACTAAAATGCGAATGTTTTTCTGTTTGGCTCTTATTACGTTTTCACAGCTAAACCACTGAAGGATTTTAATGTAGCTGAGGAAGGATAGGCAGACAAAGTCGCGGGTTAAAGTTAGCAATAGGTAGTATTAGTATATAACTAACCTACACGTTAAGCCGTTGGTCCCGGCTACTATCTCTAGTGGTAGTAGTCGTTACATAAAAACCACGTCAGAGGCCGAAAGGCGGTCTGAAAAAACTCTGACACCAGGGCTCTGCCCACACGATAAGAAGAAGACTAACCTACCTATATAATCTTGCATTGGTCTCGTTATTTTGTGTTGCTTGGAGATTCACTTACTTAGGTACTACTTACTATGCTGGCTAAGGGATCCGAAGTGGGTCTTGGCCTCCGACAACAAAGCACGCCTATTTCCCTAAACCATTCTTTAAACCTAATCTGTAGAGGCACCAATTTCTTATGCAGGATGTAACAAAACACCCTAGTAATACTAATACTTAAGGGGGTGCTTCAGACCATCAAACTGAACAACTTTCACTATGGAGCCAACATCGACAAAAAATAAAAAAATCTGCTGTCCCATACATTTTAGTCGAATCGGTACTGCAGTTTTGTAATGGGACAGGTGATTTTTTTAATTTTTTCTCGATGTTGGCTCCAAAGTGAAAGTTGTTCAGTTTGATGGTCTGAAGCACCCCTTAAGTATAACTAGGGTGTATTGTTACACCCTGTAATATAAAATGTAATGCAAGAATTTAAATCCTTGCTTGCTTATCGTGTCGACTTCAACACAACAAAGTCGCTAAATAGTGCATATACCTTGCCAGAATTGGGCAACCGATACTGCACCGTTTAATCCTTAAAAAGTTAACTATAGGTACATACCGCTAATTATTTTGATGACATTCTAATTATTCTAATACAACAACTCTACCTTAGAAAAGTTGGATACACCCACAACTTTAATTTAATAAATCTATCCCCATATAAGAACAAACACTTGATCTTCGTTTTGACACCCTAGCTAGATTTATGTGGGACGGCGAGCTTCGTACACAATTATAAACTCTATATACTAATAATTATATGTTTTCTTTTCCAGCTGCAATGGCAGCGCTCCCAATGGCACCGGGGTGTCTCCTCTCCGGATGGATGATGGAAAAATTCGGCAGAAAAACCTCGCACTACATGGTCTGCGTTCCTTTCCTCCTCGGCTGGATCCTTATATCCTGCGCCAAGGACCTCACACTCATGCTCCTCGGGAGATTCTTCACCGGCCTCTGTGTTGGTCTCCTGGGACCTTTGGGACCAGTGTATATAGGAGAAACTACCGATCCGAAGTATAGAGGCTTTTTCCTAGCAGCTGTGTCCTTAGCTATAGCTGTTGGCATCCTTGTAGCTCATGTAATAGGGACGTTTATGACTTGGCAATGGACGGCCACGATATCCTGTTTATTCCCAATTATGTCTGTGGTCTTACTAACTTTGGTTCCTGAAAGTCCTACGTGGCTAATCTCTAAAGGGCAGACTGAAGATGGGGTCAAATCATTCCACTGGTTAAGAGGCTATGGTGATTCTGCCAAAGTTGAGTTGAAAGGTATGATTGATAAGCAGAAAGCTGCTGATTCAGAACCTGTGATGACCTGGAAGGAGAAGCTTGTTAGTTTAAAAAGTCCCGAGCTAATTAAACCATTGTTTATTATGATAGTATTCTTTATAACTTGCCAGTTTTCTGGTGTTAACGCGGTTGCGTTTTACTCAATAGAGATTGTAGAGAAAGCTGTAGGTAAGGGATTAGATCATTATTTAGCTATGTTAGTTATAGATTCTTTAAGAGTAGTTATGTCTGTGGTTGCGTGTGTCATCTGCAAGCAGTATGGCAGAAGACCTTTGTGTTTCATTAGTGGAATTTGGACAGCTTTGTCGATGGTTGGTCTATCAATGTATTTATACTGGACCGATGGGAAAGAGACCAACATGTCATGGCTTCCTCTATCCTGTCTCATGGTCTACATCACAGCTATTTCTATAGGTTTAGTACCATTGCCTTGGATAATGTGTGGAGAGGTATTCCCTACTAGAATGAGAGGTCTCGGATCTGGAATCAGTTCAGCTACAACTTTCGCCTCATTTTTCGTTGTAGTCAAAACTGCTCCAGGTATGATGACGAATTTGGGAGAGGTGGTGACGTTCCTTATTTATGGTATAATAGCGCTTGTTGGTACTTTAGTACTGTACTTTATTCTACCTGAGACTAAAGGTAAAAGTTTGCAGGAGATTGAAGATAGATTCAAAAGTGGAAAGAAAGTAGACGTAGTTGCATAAGTTTGGAGTAAATGTTTGTAAGACCTTTGACCAAGAAGAGGATGTGGAATATTGAGATTATAGAAGGACAGAGATAGACTTGCACGCCATTTCTCTATCCGTTACTGTTTTAAGACTAGGTGCCATGAACTCAATTTTGTTGGCACTTTCGCGATAAATATAAGCTTCTTCTTTCTTGCGTTATGCAAGTGCTAGACATTATTGTACCGTGTTATTGTGTACAAAGTACTCAAATACCTACAAGTCTCATTTGATCTTGATAGAGGTGAAAAGAGATAGCTATACTTTGAACGCTTTGCGGTTATGTCTGGCGCCTGCGCATCTAAGGATAAAAGGCATTATCTTTACTTTAGAAACCTAATTTAACGCTAGGCGATATCGTTAATTATAAACTGTGATACTTAAGTAGTCAATAAATTTTAATTTAATGATTATTGTTCGTTTTATTTGAATTTTTCATACTGTGCTTTTACCAAGATAGGTACCTAAAAACCCAATGCTTTTTTATATTTTTACTAATGTTTTTTTAATACCACTGGCCCTATCCAACCGCCTTAAAGCCCTTTAAATCGGTCTATCGTTATATATATAATTTTTACTGAACTCAAAATTATGGTAGGTAATGTTTATGGAAACTGAAGTCTAAATAAACATATGCTTAGTTTTTATAAAAAGTCGAATTATTTATTGATCGAAATGTAATTTTTCGTGACAAGTCCCATGATCAGAATTGGGACGTTTGATGGTGATGATGATGATGAGCTTTAGCTCATAGCTTTAGCTATTAAGTTAAATAGATAGATAAATTAAAAAAAAGTTAGGATGATTTAAATTTTATTTTAACAAAATAGCTAAACATAATTAAGTAGGATGGCACATAAAAATCATAAATTAGTATCTTAAAATAAAAATAAAACTTAGGAATAAATGCACAGTGGTACAAAAACAAAACAAAAAAAAACATAAGCAAACATTTACAATTAATTATTTTTGTGAATTGACGAAATGAAAAAAAAAAGATGACAATGGAATATTTTGTTACATATTTAATTACAATTACAAAACTAAATGGATATGTATGAATATTAAAAAAGGTTATTTAATTTCGTTTTATCGTAGGCCTAGCACGATAGTGATTCATCGACATTCGAGATCATTTTTGTCTACTGTTATTTGATGCTAGGCCACCACGTCGTCGTTCAAAAACTTGAATATTTTTATCAAGCAAAATGAAGTGTAATGTATGACAGTATGACATCATAAATTATACCCGAAACAAAAGACTGTGTCCTCATGGGCCTTATTAAAGTTCGTGTTGTGGTTTTCCTAAAGAAATAAGTAAAATCTACAAGGTACCAACTTCTAAACTCGATAGCGTGCTATCGATACTAATTCGCCATCGATCGTAATGAAGATTTGCCAACCAGCATTAAAGGTTTACTGACAAAGGACTTAGTATCAAGACCAACAAAAACAACCCTTAATCACTTGATAAAAACATCCTTCAAATCTTTCGATCACTAATAAAAGATCTAGAGACACAATCAACGCTCTAAAAATTGCAGTGCCCTCCAAGTAATACCTTAAAGAATTCTGGTTTCAGTATTGCGCCATCACATTAACAGTAAACATGCAAAGGAGTTCTTCATAAGACTGTGCATCTAGTTCTTTTATTTATGATCGATGCTCAGATCTTTACTTGGAGCGTGAAGGTTTGACGAGCCTGGAGGCAGGTGGCGCGAACTTGGTGAACCCTTGCTGGTCGAAGACCGGGAGCAGGTCACGGACACGGGCGGACACCGTGCCGCCAGTAATCCTGGAAGCAGCACCGTATCTGAGGAAGAGTTTAGTGTTTGGTGCTTTTAGGTGCATTGTGTGCGAGCTTGTGATTATCTTCAGGAAAAGGGCTAAAGTAGACTTTGTTTCTTTACTGGTTGTGAATGGTGGTCGTGATTGTGTCAGGGTGCATTAGGGAGTTATGAACTATGAACACAATTTCGCTAGCTATGGAATAGCGAATGTTCCTAGCTCATGCTCATGTTTTGGGTGATCCTTCTGAAAATCTCTCCCAAACAGAATAGCCGGCTTGTTTTCATATCAAAGCCAAATCGGTATCTACACAGACCAGGCGACACTTTACAGACCGATTACAACAATCAATTTTGACACACACACACACACATACATAGGCTATCTACGTATCCACAAACATACAAATGTGCAAATGTTTAGTTTTCAAATTTTTTTAAATTTTTTTGTGCGTCTGATCAGTATGTTTTGAGCTGATTTACTTGAGCTAGGTAGTCAAAAATCATAGATAGTCTCATAACTATTAGTAACTGCGTATGAAGTTCATGCCAGATTGATCAACATACAAGTCAATATCGGGGTCATAAAAGTCGTCCTTTTCAAAAACAATTAACCTAGAACTAACTAGGTACCTTATTCAGCGTGCATCCTTAGAAATAAAATTGATAGCTACCTTCCAGGCTTGACAAGTTTAGCAGCTTGCGTAGGAGTCGCCAACTCAGTTGGGAAGTACGTAGCTCCGTAGAAGTCGAGTCCGTTCTGCAGCAGGATGTTGGTCTCCTCGATGCTGGCCAGTGTCACGCGGAGGACGCTGGAAGCTTCCTTCGGGATCATGCTGCTGACTAGTTCCCCGTCGATGGTGGTCAGAGCACGAGGTGGAGTCTTCTCCATGGGTTTTGGGGTTGAGGTGCCTGGAATGGTTAAATTTGGATATCCATACAAGCAAGTAGTTACCAAGAAGGTTTACTACCTGGTGTTAACCGTAGAAGGACCAATACTCAACCACCTGATACACCGAGTTGTTCTTGACTTGTAATAAATAATTCTATCTAGGTCTTCTGAGTCTATATCGCTCTTGAACTAAAACTCAATGGACCTAAGTCTCAATACGCCTACCTCGCGTTTGGTCTAAGCATAACGCGATTTAGGCACACTGTTCATGTACTCTTTCTTGTTCTGCGGTTTAACAACGAGCAATATGGTTCTCAACCACTCCCACAGAACGACCTAGTACCATTGTTATCAGATTTTTGAAAATAGATGCACAGTAATACAAATTCCACACCTAAGGTTATGTGGTCCAGCAGCCAGTTTATTTAATGACATCGCAAAGTCCCTGGAAAAATGGAGACAAGTTTCCCATCCTCATCTAATTATGATAGACCAGTATAGAACTAAAAATAGTCCAGTATCCGTACCAGTATTTCCATCCCTGGGGGAGCCAGTAAAGTGGAGCCTGACTACCTCCACCACTGACCCGAACTTGTAGAGGGCATGGCGGACGTCCTCCTCGGGGACCTCGTCCGGGACGTCATACACGTAGATCGTGAAGGTCTTCTGTGGTCGGCAGGGAATCGCTATCTGGTGAGGGGATATGAGAGATGATATTAATTCTTAGACAGTTGAGAGTAGATTTCCTTTTGCCCCTATATTGCATGGTTTTTGTCCTCTTCCACGTTTTTCAAAGAACAAAAGCGTCGCTTACTGCGACATGTATTGTGGAAAAAAGCAAGTTCCATGGAAGAAGAAAAATCATACTAGATAGGGCTGCGGTGCGGTTGGAGTGATTTTTCTAGTATCGATTGACAATAGTGACATTTTCACTCAGTTCCACTGAGTGCGCAAGCGCCTTTCAATATCAATGATATGTCATTTAGTAGGTATAACACTTGACTTCTTAGATGCTTATTTGGACTGACTGTGTACGTAAGAGCTACAATTCAGACTAGAATACCGAACATCACTCATCATTTACAGCTGTTGTTCTGGTGTAAATAATAGGGTATCGAACAGATTAAGAAACTGAAAAGAAAAAGAACCAAAAGCTTAGTAGAAGAAGCAGAGCACAGAGCAAAGAAAAGGGCGAAGATATAAACCACAAACCTTCCTATAAAACCTGGACCCAGTGACCTTATGGAAACCCTTCTTAAACACCATCTGGTAATCATCCACGTTGGAAAACTTGAAGAGGATGCCCGTAGCGGTCTTCGTGAGGGAGAAGCAGCCTTTGAACTCCATCTTCTCGCAGATAGCTGACGCCTTCTCCATGCTGAGGCCGTGGGAGGGGGTGAGGAGGAAGGCCCCCTTGGTGAGGAAATGCTCGGAGTCCGAGATATCGGACTCACTGTCCCCGCCCTTCATCAGCGTGTGGATCTGCTCCTTCCACATGTATGATTCTGACATCTGGGGGGCGGTTTAAGAGGGATTTAATTTTGATATTCTTAATAACTAACTTATAATTAAATGCAAGTAAAATGGTGTGCAATTCTAGCGGACTTATTAGTGGAAAAATGCTCGAGCAGGTAGGTATCTTTCTCTGAAAGTTTTTAAAAGATATATTTTGTATGTATCAAGTATAGCATAAGTAAAAATCAACGATTTTGCTAACTGTGATAATTCAGGCGTGTATACACCTTCCACTATGATTTATTCTGCGTAATCGCTGCATTTAAATTATGAACCAGTTTGATACCACAGAACCTTGTAGTGTCCGGAACCCATCTGGGTGTCGGTTGAAAGAGGTGACTCTCAACAGACCACTTTTTTTCCGACTACATCATCCGTTATAATTTTAATTGAAAGTACTTATTAAGAGCTATATTGTACCTAGAGCATTTTCAGATTTTTTACTTCAGTATTTCAATAGGTGTAAAAATAAGGCAGGAATTGAGGCGGAGCGGGGCATTCAGACATACTACGTAACCCTAATAAAAAGAGTATGGGCGCGGTAGTGTATATTTTCTTTGGTATGGGTACATCCGTGAGGCTACCGATTAGGTTCTATAGTCGACCACACCTGTGATCGTAGCAGTAACCCCGTTCCAAGGGGTAGGTAAGGGCGATAGAGTGCATTTGTGCTTAACGCAGATCGACCTTGGTCGTATAATGGCCTTTGTGATGATAATTATGATGTTTTGCTTCTCACGTTGACAGTACAAATCTCGAAGCTACTTTTCAGTCGAATAATAAGGTCTAATCTAATCGCAAATGGCATAAATCTTCGGCAAGCCTCCGCCCTTACATACACGATGACTTGTACATAATAAAAACAATAAGAATACAATGGAATCAATGAGTGTTGCGACATAATGACCGTAATGGCGTCTCGGTTCAGCGGAGATCCAGTGCGCACGCGCAGGCAGCCGGCGGGCGACGAGAAATGTCTACGTCTTAAAAATTCATGTTACGTCAATTTTAAAGTTAATCTATTATAGTTTAGTAATAAAAATAAATAAACCAATTAGTCATAGAGAATTATTGTTGGAATTTAGTTTTGATGTCGTACGTACTGGTTTAGAAGAATTTCTTTCTTGTTTGAATAATGCTTTAGTTAAAGATCTTCATCATCATCATCAGCCTTTATACGTCTAACTGCACTGTAGAGCACAAACCCTTTACCCTCACAAGAATGTATGAGAGACAGAGAGAGAAAAGAGAGCGGAAGTATTGCTTTAGAATTAAGTTTTACATTTTATTAAAAAAACCAGACAAATATCATAGACCTTTAATTTTACGTAGGTATGTGATTCTTATAAGAAAGGTTACGACCTTAATTTCCTTCGGTGTGGTCAAATATCGTTAAGGTTTCAGGATAAAATAGAATGAGGTTTCAAGTGGTGATTTGAACTAGAAGCAAAGTGGTGCTACCACCAGCCTATGGCAAGCATTTCTTTCAAATTGAAAAAATAACACTCAGGGTCAAGGTCATCATACTCTACCCAACCACTCGGGCCTAGTACAGATTGGTGGAGGCAAGATAGTGCTAAATTTTCCGTCATCGCCCTTTTAAACCACGTCTACCTATAACCTATTTTTTTTCGAAACTGGAATACACAGCATAGCTCAGGGAGAGATTGCTGCTTATAACTGCGGACCACACCAGTGATGGAAAAGCGCCCTGGTAGGTCAACCAAACCACTAAAAGAACATGAGCAACATATACCCAAGGGCACCCCTAAGGGGTACAGACCTCGGCAATGGGCGTTCCTGGGTCTACCTACGCAGTGGATTGGAAAGCGGGAATCGATGTGAAGAGGCATTAGTCGCCTTGTATACAATTAAAATTTTTAAGATGAGATGGTCCTATTCTATTCAAACCCATGAGTTTATTCGGATTACGTATTTATCCATGTTTTTTGCCACAAAGTTTTGTTTGAGTCATAAATTGTTCCACAGATTTTACTCCAAAATTAGATCATAGACCAGTAATTTAACTCTAACGAGACCAATAGTAAAACCACATAATTACAGAACCTGACCTTCAGACGTCCATTGTAAAAGAATTAACCAATTATAGAACTATCTGTCTACCCATATAAGGGTTTACAGCGCTGAGAAGCCAGCATGGCGGACAATTGATGGCAATTCTGTAGTTATACTGTCCGCCCACCAAATGACACGCCGTCGTAATTGTTTTGTAACGAACTAGAACACGATTTTAATTGGAAATTGTGTTTTTGGCAAATTATTTTAATATTCTATCATCATCATCATTGCAGCCCAGGGGCGTAGCTTGGGTTTCTGTCGCCCGGGGCACAGACCGAGTTTGCCGCCTCCTTATTTTTATAAGAAGATCTACACAAAAAATAATGGAGCGAGCGTAGAGAACTGAAATTTTTTAGGACAACTATTGGGGTTTGGTCAGACATCTTTTAGTTTAATTATGCAAGAAGCGAGCTCAAATTTTACTCCTCATTAAATGAATCGGATGGAGCCAGTAGGCCTACCATGAGTTTACACTGTAGTAAACTACAGTAAAACTACTGTAGTAAACTACAGTTTTTGTATTGAATTTCGTACAGCGCTCCTAGTGGTTACGTTGAGAACTAATACTGTCATACAAAATTGGCGCCGTAACTACAGCAGTAACGTACAGTGAAAACTCATGGTAGGCCTACAGAGCTATTTACGTACAAAATATGAGTAAAGTAACCTAAGTAAAGATGGTAAAGGCGAGAGCGAAGCAAACGTCGAAATTTTTATCTCCGCGTTAGCTGTGGTTTGAATTCTGTAAGTTTATATTTGTTTAGGTAATTAAAACAGAAACTTTTTCTTTGCTCTACGAATTGGTTATTAGATGACTATACAGGGTGTAAGGAAAGGTATCATTAACCTTTTACCACTATGGGAGCAAACCTGTCAGAACACAAAAGAAATCTGCTGTACCATACGTTTAGAATCGAGTAGGTATTGCAGTTTAGTATGGGACAAATTTTTTTGTATTCTGACATGTTTGCTCCCATAGTAAAAGATGTTCAGTTTGATGGGTAGAGTATGTAGTTTAAAGGATAATGATACTTTTCCTTTCACTCTGTAGGTATACATAATACGTCCCACTGCAGGGCACAGGCCTACCCTGAGGGAGGGTGTATGGTCTAGGAATTAAAACTGTTACAGAAGTGATAGAGATATTTTACCTACAGAAAAAAAAGGTTACGATGTGGTGTTTCAGGTGTCCCTGTCCCTATTTGTTTTTTCGAGCACACGCAAAAATTACTGGACCGGTTTTGATGAAACTTTTATGTTTGAAAGCTTATAATTAGTTAGACTTAAAAACTGGGATATATTTTATCTCGCTATGATGACGGTAACCGGTGGTGGTGCAGACGAAGTCACGGGCAAAATTTCGTGCTACTCGTAAATTGCGTAATTACGTACAATTGTAAATTGATAGGTAATTTGGAAATATTTCTTAGGTGATCTGATCTAATTTCTGACCTACTGTTTATATAAGGTGAATGTATGAATAGAATGGACAGGATTAAGAATGCATAGAGAAATTATTAAATTAGTTTCTTTGACAGATTCTGCAGGGGTAATTGAATACGCGGTAAGGACATCAATTAAGTATGATGCGGAGAGATGGGAAACATTGACCCAACAATGAGGAAATACAATCAATCAATCAATGATATCTAAAATAATAAAAACTATAATGTTCACGAGTGAAAGGACGAAAGGATACAAGACTGTGTGTTACTAAGGTATCCAAAGTTATTCTAACCAGTGCCAGCTTTTTTCAAGGGGTTTATCGTCGGTGTACCGTGAAAACCTCGCATCTGGATAAAAATTTTGAAGGTGAAGCATAAACCGCTGGTGTTTTTTTTATTAATGACAACCTTTTAACATGTGATTCTCTACATACGAGCTGTATTCTGAAGCTTAACATGACTTGAGAAAATCTTTAGAACCTATACTTGCAAAGTTTTCACAGGACGCCGACGATATAATATACCCCTTGAAAAAAGTGTATACATTACTTACTATTCTGGTGAAATTACTTCACAACTTAGCGTAAAATGCAAGTTATACCTACCTACTTATCAGCTGATATAAATTTTACCAATAAGATACAAGTATTCCAATTTATTCAACCAACTACAAAATTATCAGCAAAAACTGACCTGTCTCTTGTCAGTCTTCTTCTTGTCAGTGTTGTTGGTCTTCTCTTCGTCCAGGGTCCTGCTGTGTTCGGTGTCAGACGCTCCTTCTGCTAAGGACATGTTGCGACTGGGTCTGGCGGACTGCCGCGGCGGGATGTCGTTACGGAATGATGCCAGCTCAGCCGTGGCAAGGCGCTCCTTGATGGTGAAGCTTGGGGAGACCGTGGAGTCTTATTGGCTGTAAAAATCTTTGGGTGGTTATTTTATCTAGATGTAAAGCGCATTATGGTTAACTAACCTAAATCAGAGCAAGATAAGAACAAGGAAATCTTTATTCTCTACCACGAAATGTTGCTCGGAATAGGCAGGTCTCGGATTCAAGTCTCAATAGTTGAAAGTATGACTCTGTTTGCTATGAAGTGTAATCTTCAGAATCGAATTAGATATGGGGTTAGATTTTGATAAAGTTGTATTGTATATAAAATGTTAATTTTAAAAATGCACTAGTTGTGTTGTTTCCGACTTAGAATAGAACAGCTGGAGGATATTGAATCCTGAATTAAGGGAATGGATACGTTTTGCAAATTTTTAAGACTCTACCACTTGATACTTTATTCTACCGAGAAATCAAAAAATGAGTAGATATTTCTAGCAACGTTTCTCTGTAGTATTAATTAGGTAAAAATTATCGCTTGCTAAACTTATAAATGAAGCGACTCTACGGATTTTGTTCTAACTAATTTTTATTGTATCTACTTTAAGAATTCGCTTCATAAGTACCTCTATACCTAAACAGTCATAGGTCATAGGTAAAGATCTGTTTAAATGGGAGTAGGATAATCTAATCCGAAACTAAGTAGATTTGTATATAACTTATTCAAATTGCTTACATTAAAGTAGTTTTATTTCTCAATGTGTCTACTTACCTAGTTTAAATGTTATTGTTGTTTGTTTTTGGCTTTTAGATCTTTATCAATGAAGTTTTATGTTGTTTAAAATGGTTAACATTTTTATATTCCTATTCATGTTATTATAAGATTCACTTTTTAGTATTCAAATTACAGCACAGAATTTTATTAGTATTAGAGCTCTCAGTATTTCTCAGGCAACATGTTCCAGCTACCTTCTCCAGGGCGGCGCGGCAGGCAGTCCACATTGTGGTGGCCTACCGGTACATCCGGGCCACTCTAGAACTCTTCGGTATCATTGGCCATCTATTCTTTTGGGCTAGGCTCTATTTGCGGTTGTAGCATACAATAAATTACATGTTGGTCTTGCGTTGTATTCTTGTTTTGAAAACTTATTGTGAAATGCAATGTTATGTGTGTGCTAGGTACCTACTAAAGCAAATAAATTGATCGTCTATAAGACAATCAATGATATGATGATGATTATTATGATTAGTATGACATTGATTTTTGGTACAATTTTGATTTTATATACTTCTATAGTTAAATTATTGATTTCTTAATTAAATTCGTTCAATCATTACGTTTTTTCAGGTATAACAATAACTATATATTTTGTATGCCTTTTGGTAGGCCACAGACATAGATATATATATTACCGTATATATATATCTATGGCCACAGAGATACTTTTTACTACTGTAATATCGTATTTTTACCTGTGTCACAATAAAAAAAAATGTACAAAAAAAAAAAAAAAAACAAAATATTTATTGAACCAACGTGTGATACAGGTTGATACATTTGTATCTATCTCTCTCTATACCTATTCTACGACCAATGAGCCCCGTCCATTGCCACTTTAGTTTAGCAATTCTTTTCTTGGTTCTTCCGCGAATCTCTTCATTTCTGATTTGATCTCACATGGAAATTCTCAGCATAGCCCATTGCCCTTTGGACACCGCGTTTAATTTCTGAGCATAGCCCACTCTATTGCCCTTTGGGCACCGCATCATAAAGAACATCGTTGTTGCGATCTTTAGGAGAGGTCTGTATCCATGATGATACATTATTTCGTTTTGCATTTGTCTTCATGGTTTGGTTTCAATAAGAACCAGCCTTTACCTCCAAACATGATCGCTAATTTATTTGATGAAATGCCAATAACGGGTGTAATGTAGCGTGGCAATGATATAACTTTTTGTTCTAGGTCTCCGCCCCTCTTTAGGTTGGTAGGTAGTACGAAAGATGACGTGAGCATTATCTTAATAAAAAGATTTTAGGTAACGGGCTTCAGGGATTGTGGTATGGAAACTAGCATAAAATAATCTAGAATTACTAGTCTGCCCTGGAGTCTGCATATCACTTTGTTCCGGTGGCAGTGGAAACGGCAGGCACGTGGGGAACAGAGGCAAAAAAAATCATTTTTGAAATTAGCCGACGGCTCCGTCAAAAAGGTCTCGACCGCCGATCGGGATCATATCTCGTCCAAAGGATGTCGCTGGCCATCCAGCGAGGCAACGCAGCCAGCATAATGGGCACCTTTGGGCGAGACGTGATGCGGGGCGGTCTGTTCGACTAGTTTTATTTATTTAGGAAATTAGATTGTAATCATTTATTGTATCTTAGTTACATTATTGTAACATTTTTTGCAAATCACGAATAAATATAAATTATGTTACTACCTTCGAAACAAGTAAATATTTAAGCAGTTAGTAATATTTTCATTCAAAAATGTAAGTAAACTTTTCTAGTTTAGAAAAAAAATTTTTTAAGAAATAACATGGATTTTTCTTAAAAATTTTTTTTAAATTAATTGATTTAAATATGTAGGTTACTTACTACGTATCGGGTGACGAAGGTGTTTTAGATCCATATACAGGGTCTCACTTAATATGCCGACAGTTTTTAGGGTATGATCAGACGATCAAACTGAACAACTTTTTCAACAAAATTTCGATATCACGAAAACCTACTCGACTCATATGTATCATAATGGGACAGTTGACTTTTCTCGAGAACTGTTGCACTCTTAGTCGTGAGCGCGTGCATGAAACCTTGCAAGTTTCTTCGGGGTCGTCAGAAGATACTAAAAGGTGCTAAAAGTAGCATTCGATGCATTTAATGCGTGACCGAAAAATTACACTAATGATCCGCAAACTATTTCTTACAGAGGCTAATTCTCGGTCAAGGGTATGAAAAGAAAACGTTTCATTGTAGATTTTAAACACATTTTTAGTATAATACTTGACGTTGTTAAGATAAGGTGGTTTCTTTAGTTTCATTTGTGTTGTGCAATTAAAGTGTGTCAAAAATGGATGGAAGTTCTTGAATCTTCGAAGATTAATATAATTTCAGGTGAATGTTTTTTTCTGAATAGAGTATTATGATTGCAAGGCCAGGCAATTATCTTCGCTACCTTTCTTTCACCTGTCGTAAAAATTATTTGTTTCTTACGTTTTTACATGCAAACATTGTACAGTCGGCAATAAAAGTCTTCGATCACTTTTCTTTACCACCAACTTATAGCATACTAACATATTAACTATGAGTCCCTTTTTTACTCGAAAAAATAAATATATTATTATTATGGTAGGTACCTACAATGACATTTATGGTACATGAAAGATGCACTGGGACCCGGTCCTTTAGGAAGCATACGCCAGGCCAAAGCCAATACGAAGAGGAATTTTTTGGTAGCATTTATTGCAATTGTGAGGCGGCGTGCACCTATCGAGGCCTATCCCGTAATACACCATGCTGCACTAATGCCGCCGCTGAACTATTGCCAGGAAGGGATACATTTATTATTAAGCGTATTACTGCAAAGCACTGGCCTCCTCCTACGAATTGTAGGTGAGAACCCGAACTCGCGGACCCATTTCGTATTTACTTTGTTTTCAGTGTATTCAAGTCAAAGCAAGCAAGCATTTTTTCATTTCATTTCAGCTCACCTCTGCAGTTTTCACCAATAGTGGCAGCCAGCGGGATGAACTGCTTTAATAAAGTGCCTTCATTGGAAGGCAGGTATTTTATTATTGTTTCTTGACTGAGCTTGTGCATTGGCACTACCTCAGTCAAGAAACCGTCCTACATACCATTTATGGTAAAAAATAAAAGTACCTACCGGCTTCAAAGGAATTGTCCAAGCCGGCCGTTACTAATTTTATACTTAAAAAATAAAAGTACCTACCGGCTTCAAAAATTCCAAATTTTGAAGCCGATAGGTACTTTTATTTTTTAAGTATAAAATTGGGAAAGATCTATTGGTTTCAAAATGATATATAATGTATTTGTAATCGATCAGTGACTTATGTTGCTGACTGTATAATAGTCGTGAAAAATAAAATTAGCTTCTTGTCTCTTGTTGTAATAAGATAGTAAGGAATAAATAAACAATAAACGTATTAGTTTATCTACGATTAGAAACGTTTCGAGTAGCGTGGCTGTACCTTGTTATCTTTTGTGCAGTTTGTGAGAGCGAGAGGTGATGTCGAAATCAAGCAACGCCTCTCCGTTTTGGAGACAGGTGAGTGGACTTTTTGTTATTTTTACGAAATAATTACTAAATTCTATCTCTTCTCTTAATTTAATGAAGGTGATCAATGATCATAGTGAAATTACGGATTTGAACTTGATTGATATACTGGAGGAAATTGATATCATTACATTAAATTTGTTCTTAGTTGTTCTCACTTTTTCCTTTTATTATACGTTGTTTGAAATATTTTAGATGTTAAGTTTAACTATGGCATGTGTTATAACTTTTAGTGGTTAAATAAATAAATTTAATTTAATTTAACTAAGAGTCTACCAATCGAACTGAACAATTTTTACTATGAAAGCAAATCTATCGGAGCAAAAAAAAATCTGCTCTTGTATACATTTGAGTCGAGTAGGCATTGCAGTTTAGTATGGGACAGCAGATTTTTTAGTTGCTCCGATCTGTTTGCTCCCATACTAAAAGTTGTTCAGTTTGATGGGTAGACTCTTAGTTTAAAAGGATGCTCTGTAGAGGGAGGAAGTTTACTATCTTAATGCGACAATTTAAAATCTAACAAAATCTATTTTAAGGGGATGATCAGATTATCAAAATAACAACTTTCTCTATTTGAAATAATAACATCGAAATCGCGAAATTCAGTTTGATGGTATGATATGTTTTTTTTTTCAGTACAATCATCAGCCTTAAAAGTAATAAAAAACTGTTTATGATTGTAAAATACCCGAAAAATATTAATTAATTCCTCATCAACAGCTACAGTAGATCTGTTCAGGTCATGGTAGCTAATTGGTATTGGTAGCACTGACCAAACCCTTACAACCAAATAATCATCATGTTTCATCACACAGCCGCAGTCTCCAGACATCCCACCTAGCCTGACAGAAGAACTTCCCGGTCTCTACGGAGGAGAATACCGCCTCTTTATACCTCGATAACATTACCAAACTCCTGGCTTATCCCACCTCACCTGGCAGAATAACTTCCCCTTTCTATGGAAGAGATACCACCTCTTTAGACCTCGATAACATTACCAAACTCCTGTCTAATCCCACCTCACCTGGCAGAATAACTTCCCCTTTCTATGGAAGAGATACCACCTCTTTAGAGCTCGATAACATTACAAAAAAAATTCTCAAGGCCTCATAAAAAGGCTGAAAGTCACCCAAAGGGCAATGGAGAGGGCTATGCTCGGAGTTTCCCTGCGAGATCGAATCAGAAATGTAGAGATCCGCAGAAGAACCAGAGTAACTGACATAGCCCAAAGAATTGCTAAACTTAAGTGGCAGTGGGCGGGGCACATTGCTCGCATAACCGATGGCCGGTGGTGCCGAAAAGTTCTCGAGTGGCGACCGCGTACCGGAAAGCGCAGCGAGATCAAGGTCACACGGTGGACTGCCGACCTGGCGAAGGCGGCGGGAAAACGTTGGATGAGGGCAGCGCAGGACCGGTCGTTATGGCGATCCTTGGGGGAGGCCTATGTCCAGCAGTGGACGTCCATCGGCTGAGATGATGATGATGAACATTACCAAACTCCTGTCTAATCCCACCTCACCTGGTAGAATAACTTCCCCTCTCTATGGAGGAGAAGGATCTTCATCTCTTACCTCGATAACGTTATCAAAGTCCTTTCTTTCCAATATCTTGCAGTGCTTCGTAACAGCAGCGGTTTGCGGAAATATCATCGGGCATGGCTGCGCCCTGGGGTACCCAGCAGTGCTGCTGCCGCAGCTGGAGCAGCCAGGGTCCCTGGTGCCTCTCACCAAGAGCATGGCTTCCTGGATAGGTCTGTAGTTTGTCCAGTCGCTTTGTACATATCACAATATTTACACGGCTACATGATAAATTGAGATCAAAACGTGTTGTTTAAAATACATACATTCATAAAGTCACGACAATAATCCCTTTCGGGTAGCCAGAAACTTGTTTACAACAACCCTAATAGTATTTGCAGTGTGGAGCCCCCCAGGCCTCGCTCGAATCTGCGCGTACCTCTCTCGTACAATCTAGAGAACCTAACAACCGTTCTATTCTGTTTAAATATTTCACTCCGATAGAGGTTTATTCCATCATAACAAAGAAAGTCGCGAAAAAACCTACCAAAGATATTTACGGTATCTCCATAGAAATATTAATTGCTATAGCTAAAACTATCTCATTTCCACTGGCTGTACTATTTAACCTTTGTTTACAGGAAGGTGTCTATCCGAGACCACTTAAAAAGGTAAAAGTGTCTCCTTTATACAAAGGAAAAGGTAAAAAAGCAGATCCAAACTGTTACCGACCGATATCAATAATACCGGCCGTTGCTAAAATATTGGAAAATGGACTCACATCGCGACTTACAACTTTCCTCGCCTCATCCGAAAGTTTATCGGAACGTCAATACGCGTACCGCGCGGAGCACTCCACTACAATGCTGACCCGCGAGGTCTTGCGCTGCATACTAGAGGCAAGAGAGAACAAGCAGGAAGTCGCGGTTTTATGTTGCGACTTATCAAAAGCTTTTGATGTTGCTGATCATAGTATTTTAGCCATGAAATTGAGTCACTATGGTATTAAAAACCGCGCGCTAAATCTGATGATCGACTTCATGAGTGACAGAGTTCAACATGTAGTAGGAAAAGGCGGAGAAATCAGATCCACGGGGCTCACGGCAGAGAAGGGCGTCCCACAAGGATCGTCCCTATCGAACTTAGCTTTCTCTTTGCTGCTAAACGATTTGCCAAACGCAATAACTGATGGCCAAATTTTTATGTACGCAGATGACGTTGCTGCAGTTATTACTGCGCAGTCTCTAGACATCCTTGAGCACCGATTGAATTCTGTCGCTCATCAGTTGATGGTGTGGTTTCGTCAAAATGGGTTGATCCTGAACCTCGCTAAAACCTCATATATGCAGTTCAACCTCTCGGGTCATGCACGTAGACCGTTGCTTGTTAATATTGACGGAGTTGTAATTGAGCAGGTAAAGTCTGCATCCTTCCTGGGGTTCCAACTTGACCAGGCAGTGACATGGTGCGATCATGTTGACAAACTGTGCCAAAAGTTGGGCAGAGCCTGTTTCGCACTGGGCCGTTTGGCCTCTACCCTGTCTGTGGATGCAGTACGTACTTGCTATTTTGCAAGTGTACAGTCTCTCCTACAATATGGTCTCGAGTTTTGGGGACGGGCGGCCGACTGGGAGAGAATATTCCGTATGCAAAAACGTGCCATTCGAATTATTGCACGCGTGCCTTCAGACGTATCTGCACGCCCATTTTTTGTGTCATTCGAAATAATGACACTGCCGTGTCTGCTAATATATCAGGTTGCCACGTATGTAAGAGCGAACCTCGACAAGTACCAGAAGCTAGGGGAACGTCACACGTACAATACGAGAAGTAGAAAACTGCTTAGTTCAATCCCACATTCATTGGAGAAAGCAACCAGAACGATACATGCGATGGGTCCCCCTGTGTACAACAGGCTGCCTGTTGAAATACGGGATGCCCCGAGCTTTGTTAATTTTAAATACAAGCTGCGTAAATGGCTTGTCGAGCAGTCCTTCTACAGTCATAATGAATATATGTTACTTAAAGTAACCACAAATTGATTATTTTTATATTTGACATTATTACTATTGACATTTATAATTATAACTTTGTTAATTGTATTATTATTATTTTTCTGTGACATGTAATGAATATTACGAATAAATTATGATTATGATTATGATTATGATTATTTTTAGTTACTTAAGTGAGCAGAACCATCTATTTAGCATACCTACTGAAGATATCAGGATATTAGAATGACGTGACATGTGGTGATAGTGTTTCGCCAACAAAAATACTGCACAAGAAAGGCTCTTAATCTTCTCGTCCGACACACGCTTGCCTACATAATTATATCTACCTACTCCTTTCAGAATTAAACTCGCCCTTTATTCTAATCTTGCCAATTTATCAATGTACATCGTATACAATACAGTGTAGGTTAAGATAAATAAATAAGATATCACAATTTTCATTTTTTTTAATGACTATCTAAACTGTAGTTGTCTGGTATAAGTTGCTTTGTTTAAAAAAAACTATTCGAATGAACATATCATCATTTCATCATGTTTTGGTGTGCAATAAAATATAAATGACTGATTGATTGATTGAACATTCACAGCATCAGCGATGGCGATGCCCATGTTGGTGGGCAACTTCATGTCGCCCCCGATCATGGACCGGGTCGGCAGGAAGGCTGCTCACCTGGTCGTCACGCTCCCCGTCCTCGTGGGCTGGTTCAGCATCATCCTTGCTACTAGCTTCGAGGTAAGCAACTGTTTCATTTGTTTGTCAAAATGTACTTCATGGCGCCCCCTATCATGGACCGGGTCGGCAGGAAGGCTGCTCACCTGGTCGTCACGCTCCCCGTCCTCGTGGGCTGGTTCAGCATCATCCTTGCTACTAGCTTCGCTTCGAGGTAAGCAACTGTTTCATTTGTTTGTCAAAATGTACTTCATGTCGCCCCCTATCATGGACCGGGTCGGCAGGAAGGCTGCTCACCTGGTCGTCACGCTCCCCGTCCTCGTGGGCTGATTCAGCATCATACTCGCCACTAGCTTCGAGGTAAGGAACTGTTTCATTAAAATTTCAAATATTATTGATTTTAAACATGTTACAGCCATGTTGTTCTAGTCCCGCTTTAATTTGATTCATTATTTGTTTGTCAAAATGTAGTAGACACGGCGACACATCAAGCTATACAAAACCAAAATAAGCTGGCCGCGCGTAGGACGAGTAACGTATAACGTCTCGCGACCAGTATATATTGGTTTTGTATAGCTTGATGTGTCGCCGTGTGTACACTGATAGCTAATGGTTGGTGTCGATAACATTTAAAAGTTCAATGATTGGTTCTATTAAAATTTGAATATTTAATAACGAAGACGAAAAGGCATATTATCACGACCATAAATCCCTTTCAGGAAGGTCTGAAACTTTGCTACAATTATGAAATGAAATGAAATTGTATTTATTTCAGGTCACTATGAACCCATATAAAAGCACAAACATATATAAATATTATATATGTTTGTGCTATATAAATATTATATATTATATTAATAAAATCAAACTAGAGTCATCTCAACATTAGATTAGGTACATTACATTACAAAACGAGACAAAGTGAAATTACGTACAATACATTTTAGCTGGCGATTTTAGAGGCCGCATATAGTGAACTTACATGCACTATATACGGCCTCTATTATCCCATTGTCAGACGATCTTATTCTATACATGAACGAAGCGTGTCTTTTTCTCATAATTGCATAAAAGTCGTCCACCCTGCAGGGCAAACATGGCAGAAGCGCTACACCGCCAAGGCAGCCGCACGACTGACAGTATGCCCTGAACGGGGTGATCTTGACTTGTACCGAGCATTGTGCAAACCGGCGCGCAAGCATATTGCTTTTTGTAGCAATAGCCCTACGCTGTCTTTCCATGTCCTCATCATCCTTTAAGTATTCAGTCACTACATGTCCCAAGTATTTAAATTTCTTTACTACATTTAACGGAGATCCATTTAATGTTATCAATGGTATATTGTCAGGGCCTTTACTTTTACTATGTTTGAAGATCATCACTTCAGATTTCTTAACATTATAGGTGAGCCCATGCGTCATTATAAGCTATACATGGTGTAACAGAAAGTTATGGTCATTTTTGAAGGGGTGCTTCAAACTATAAAACTGAACAACTTTCACTATGGAGCCGATATTAAAAGAGTGAAAATAGTATTCCATACATTTGGGAGAAGTAGCCCTTGACGTTCTCTATGGAACTTTTTTGATCGCTATTTTGGGTTCACTCTAAACTATACTACACGCGCGAATTAACTTGGCACCTGGCTCGCACGTGGCTCGGAATAAAAAACTCGGAAAGAATAACTCGAAAATGCTTAAGCGCAGGGACACGTGCAACGGTAACTGAAATGCTATGCTACGGCCTCGCACGGCGATGGCGGGGTCCCGCGGGGGGTAGCAGGAGGGGTGTCAAATTCCGAGCCACGTGCGAGCCAGGTGCCAAGTTAATTCGCCCGGGTTGTACTTAGGGCTGGAACCAAAACGTTCATTAATTATTTCTTGGTGTCACCGTCTTATTTTCATGACCACGTTACTAAATACACCCTTCTTTATACTAAAGCTCTTCAAAAATGACACCACATATACATTTTTGTATAAACCTTTGGCACATTCTATTTCAGGTTCTTGTGATCGGAAGAGTTCTCCACGGCCTATCATTCGGCTTGTTCTTGCCACTCCGCTCAGTCCTCATCGGAGAATACACCAGCCCCAAGAACCGAGGAGCTTTTCTCACCACCGTCTCCCTCGCCCAGTCCTTCGGCATCTTCTTCGTGCACCTCATAGGTTCCTTCATCAGCTGGCAGAAGACCGCTCTGATTTGCGTCTTCTTTTCCTTTACTAGTCTTCTCATGACCATTTACTCACCAGAATCTCCAAGTTATTTAGCTGCCAGAGAAAGGTATGAGGATAGTAGACGGGTCTTCAGGTGGTTGAGAGGTGATGGAGAAGAAGAGGAGTTAGAAGACATGATTCAGGCTCGACAGGTTTACAAGAAATCTGGGATCAGTAAAAGCAGGAATCAGTTTAAAGAGCTGTTTGTAACGATGAAGAAGAAAGAGTTCTACAAACCGATCTTGCTCATGGTCCACGCGTACGCCATGGTGGAATTCGCTGGAGGAACTACGATGGCTTCTTATTCCACCGTTATTATAGGTCTAATTCTCGGACCAAAAGCTAATGTAAACTTTTGGATGATAATTCTGGATGGACAGAGAATAATATCCAACTCTATAGCAGTTTACGTAATCAATAGAAGTAGACGAAGGATAATTATGTTTACTATAGGAACTCTATGCGTAATTGCTCATATATCCATAGCGGGTTATGTTTATTTCAAGTCACAAGGCTTCTTAGGCTATGATGCATTGTGGATTCCAGTCTTACTGATCAACTTGCATTTCTTTACAGTTGCTACCGGTATGGTACCACTACCAAGTGTGATTGCTGGGGAGGTATTCCCTCTAGAATATAGAAGCATAGGCGGTAGCATTAGCATAATATCAGTGGCCACAACAACTTTCTTAGTATTAAAAACATTTCCTTCTCTTATAGATGCTATCGGCCTTGAAGGCACTTACTTAGTGTTTGCTGGAGCTATCACATATTTCTTGACGATAATATGGTTCTTATTGCCAGAGACCAAGGGTAGGACATTGCAGCAAATAGAAGATGAGTTTAAAGGTAAAAAGACGGGCTCTCCCGAAGAGATTGAGTTGACAGAGTCTTTGCAGATGGATATTGATAGGAAGATGTCTATTATGCTAAATACACAGCTTCCTATTGATTGTAAATAGTTTTTAAGTTCAGGAATTCGTGTAAAAGTATTAGCTTCTCTGTGATGAAAAATGTGTTTATTTATTATAATAATGTAGATATAATTTTCGGGATAGTTTTATTTAGTGTTCAAGTCCCGTGGCAAAATGGTGTGGAAGTCAAGAGTGTGATTGGGATGCCACAGTCACCATGGTAAACGGAGGAAAGGCTCCGACGAGGGGAAATATCTCATGTCAGATTTCGTCCAGTGAAGAAATTTTCATTCTAGTTCGCTGATCGATCTCGCCATATTTTGTCCCTCGGTATGATCAGTGAAATTTATGTTTTATGGTGCTGGATTTTAATACAGGATGTATGTGACAGCCTAGCCAGGTAGCCAGTACTGAAACGGTGAACTCAGACCATCAAACTTAACAACTTTCAAAATGGAGCCTACCTCAGGAAATTGTCAAACAAAATCAGCTGTCCCATAATACTTTAGTGGGGTAGGTACAGCAGTTTTGTAAGTGACAGCAGATTTTTTTTCGCGTTACCTGATGTAGGCTCCATAGTGAAAGTTGTTCAGTTTGATGGTCTGATTTCACCGTTTCAGTATTTTCTAGGCTGTCACTTACACCCTGTATATTACAAGATTTCGAATGCGAACATATTTTCTAAGGTATATCAATAGCGCAAAGTGGACGCCTGCTCTTACGTTTTCGTATAATCAATTCCACAAATCAATTCGATTATTTATGACATTCCTTATCGCTTGAAAACTGGCACTCGATATAATAATGGCATGATTTAGATGTGTGATGTGATGATTAGCGATCGGATATACTTAAACTTCATTTTTCTACACACAGACACGTCAAATAAGTCCCGGGATTGCTAAAATATCGTAGAACTTTGAAATTTGAACAACACAGACAACATGAACGACTCTGACAACCTGAACCACTCTAACAATTTGTTTTGCCTATAGTAAAAGTTGTTCAGTTTGATGGTTCGAGTATGTGGTTTAAAGGTTAATGATTCTTTTCCTTACATCCTGTATAAGAACTCAGCTTCTGAAATGGTAATATCTTATCTTTAAATCTATTTTATCTACTTTTTGAAGTGTCGATCAAAGATTTGCAAGACACTCCATGCGTTAGTTAGTGATGAAGAGTGGTCATGTCGAAACCTAAAAGAGGTTTGTCTCCAATTCTAAACCAGGTGAGGGTATAATATAATATGTATACAACGTGTTAATGAATAAGCGCAAAACCTCATACACCCCTCATAAGTCATACATAACAAAATAATTAGACTGAAACAATAATTTCAAATTTTAAGTTATTCGCATTTTAAGTTTTGAGGCAAAAATTATTTGTTATCATTTCAGCAATAAACGAAAGCACTGGTAGTAAGTAGGGTGAATGTGCCCGTGCGGTGGGTTGAGATCGAGTTCAGTAAATTTTAAATTTTACAAACAAATTATTTAATATTTTGAAAAATATTACCTATGTTGAAACCATGATAATTCGATTCTGCTCTCGATTCTAAACAAACTACTTTCTAGTTTTGCGTTAATTCATTAACACGTTGTATATCATTACAATTTAAATGCACTGTAAAAAAAATTATAAATCAATCAAATCAAAACCACTGCTCGGTTGTGGGTTCGATTCCCACGGGGGACACCTAGTGATATGTCACTTTGTGCGTTTTTCCCCAGTTGGTTAGGACATTGCAGGCTGAATCACCTGATTATCTGAAAAGAAAAATGATTTCGTGCTCCGGATGGCACGTTAAGCCGTTGGTCCCGGCTACTATCTCTGGTGGTAGTAGTCGTTACATAAAAACCACGTCAGAGGCCGTAAGGCGGTCTGAAAAAACTCTGGCACCAGGGATCTGCCCACACGATAAGAAGAAGAAGAAGAAGAAAACCACTGCTGGGCATAGGCCGTACGCGTTCCTTTTATTATATTTATCGCGGTCCTGTCACAATACACAAGATACTGTGACTATGGAATGCTTTTTGATCTGCGAGCGCGATGGCATGTTGTGTAGAGTTACTATATGGGCTTTCAATTACAAAAGTCCGGATTCGAACACGTACGAACAGCATGCCATGTTACCAAAGAGTTTTTCTAACTTATGGATCGTCGAATGCTCGAAAAACGGTTAAGGAAAACATCGTGAGGAAACCTGCTTACGCTGAAGAAGAAATTCTGTGATACGAAGTGAAGTCTATATCCAGGGGAGCGTGTAATTTCTCTATGGTTTATATACCAATCCACATTGGGCACGCGTGGTGAACTTAGGGCTCCCACACATAACTGCATAACGTCGCAAATATCTGGGAGCTTTACGATTGAAAATCATACATACTCGTAAGACATCGTAATAAGAATCGAGCGCTCACAAATATTTGCGATGCAATGCGACGTCGCAGTTTTATGTGAGGGACGTATCGCATAATGATGATGATGATGATGCGACAACGATTCGTAAATGAAAGTGGCATAAACTTGTATACGAATTGGCATAGCATAGCATAGCATATGCTCACGACTATATTCCCCGAGGGGGTAGTCAGAGATATTCTGAAACTTCAGAACATCCACGTTTCACTAGTAGTACCGAAACTCTGTCCAGTCTGTCTGTCTGTCTGTGTCTATACGAATTGGGATGTGTGAATTTCTAAAATAGTTCCCTGGTGTTCTGAGCAGATCAAGCACCAAAAAAGGGTGTAGGCATCCGACTTAATTGTGCATGAATCAAAAATAAACAACAATGAATTATTTACCGTGCAGTGTTTCGTGACTGCAGCGGTGTGCATCAACATAGCTGGACATGGCTGCATCATTGGTTATCCGGCAGTCCTGCTGCCCCAGCTGCTGGCCCCGGGGGCCGTGCTGCCCATCACCAAGGAGGAAGCTTCTTGGTTGAGTTAGTATCTTGTTAGTAGGTATATAGCTTTCATGTGTTGTCGTTGGCTAGTCTATCAACACTTGATACGCCTAAACCTTCAACATTCAAGAATTTGACTACCAACAAACTGCACTGTTGTTTGGCAGATAAATGTTTCATAACTACATGTAGAATTATACAGAGTGTAAACATAAGTATCATTAACCTTTAAACTACATACTCTACCCATCAAACTAAACAACCTTTCACTATGGGAGCTAAATCGTTCTAGGAGCAAACCGATTGGACCAAAAACATTATCAGCTGCTCCATACTAAACTGCAATGCCTACTCGACTCAAATGTATGCAACAGCTGATTTTCTTTTTGCTCCGATCGGTTTGCTCCCATTGTAAAAGTTGTTCAGTTTGATGGGTAGACTCTTATTTTAAAAGGATGCTAATGATAGCAATTTCAAACTGTATAAGAGTACAATGGCCCCGATTCGGACTTTGCCACGACTTGACTTAATTTATTTATTCCTGTCACTTTCTAAAATAAGATTAAGAAAAGAGACAGAAAACCAACAGCTGACTTTAGTGCTGTCAAAGTGACGTTACACACCTAAAATAAGATGCCATCATAATGTACGCCATCTTATTTAAAGCGTTTTTGGGCGTGTAACGTCACTTTGACAGCACTAAAGTCAGCTGTTGGTTTTCTGTCTCTTTTCTTAATCTTATTTCAGAAAGTGACAGGAATAAATTTAGTTAAGTTTAGTCGTGGCACTGTCCGAATCGGGGCCAATATGGGACTAAACCTGTCAGAACAAAAAAAAAGTTTTATTAGTTGTTATCAAACCGTCCTTTTAAATCACGATTCGATCGCAAATCGGCAGGTAGCAATCATCTCAACTCCATCTTCTAGACAACATCGATAAAATAAAAACAATAGATAAAGATCACGAGATTAAACTAATCACAGACGCGTACGCACGAAACAAGATAAAATGCAAAAAAAAATTTTGTTCAATGGGCTAAAAGGTTGATAACGCGAGCTTAGATGGCGTCCAGCGAACTATAAACAAAGGATAGTAGTAAATAGCGCGCCCTACCCCACTGGAAAAAAGGCGTGACGTTATAGATACATAGATAGAAAGACAAAATTACAGTACCTACTATATAGCACTGAATTGGGCTATAGACATCACAAGCATTTGTTCCAAAAGTACGTGCCTGTTTGCTGTTATAATTATATTTTACTTTATTCGGAAACCTTACATCTTACACTCACAATAGTGGCTAATGTTATAGTAGTTAGGCACCTACAACATTGGACCCAATTAGCCAGCCTGATTGCAGATCTTCCCTTGCCGTCGTAGTCCCACGTCTCGCTTCTCTTCTCTTTAAAATGCCCCCCAACGTCCACAGCGTCAGCGATAGCGGTACCAATCCTGGTCGGCAACTTTATGAGCCCTTCCATCATGGATCGACTGGGTCGGCGCGCTGCCCACTTCGCTGCTATCTTACCTAACCTGGTGGGGTCGTTTGGCGTTGTTCTCGCTACCGATTTTAAGGTAAGATTCCTTAAATACTGATTGCTTTACAAGATCTTGTAGCCAATAGGGTTAACTCTTCTCGGTTATATTAACTACTGGTGGATACTAGAGGTTCCTAATTGCAGATCTCAGAAGGCTGCCGACGAGTTTTTCTGGTAGCTTTCCCAATAGAGGGTAAAGTTGGATTAGTTATGAAACAAGATTCAGCATACATCAGCCAGATATCTACTTGAAATACACTAAATTCTCTTTTATCAAAGAAGCAAGGCCGTCGTCAGGTTTGTTTCTAGCAGTAGCCAGAATTAGGAACCCAAAGCTTAAAGAGCTCCTAAAGTTCTACACTACCAGAACAGACCTCCCAGAACGAATAAATTACCAACGCCATTCTAATTTGAATGTTCCAGGTGCTACTTGGCGCAAGAATACTCCAAACCTTATCGTTCGGAATGCTGCTACCACTAAGATCAGTCCTCATCGGAGAATACACCAGCCCCAAGAACCGAGGAGCTTTCCTCACCACCGTCTCCCTCGCCCAGGCCTTCGGTATCTTCTTCGTGCACCTTGTAGGTTCACTCCTGAGCTGGCAACAGACTGCATTGGTCTGTGTCGTTTTTCCTTTCACAAGTCTACTCATGACCATCTTCTGCCCAGAATCACCGAGCTTCTTAGCTGCTAGAGGGAAATACGAAGAGTGCAGACAGGTCCATAGGTGGTTAAGAGGTATCGAAGAAGATGAGGAGTGTGAGGAAATGATTCAAGCCAGAATAGACTATGAAAAGATTGAGATAAGGGATAATTTGAATTTGTGGGAGGTGATAAAGAAGAAGGAATTCTACAAGCCTATTGTTCTGATGACACATGCCCAGGCTATGATGCAGTTCGCTGGAGGGTCGACCATGGCTACGTATTCGACTATTATATTAGGTTTGATACTTGGTTCGGGCGCGAACGTACATTTCTGGATGATAGCCCTTGACGGACAGAGAATAGTGTTAAATGCTGCTGCCATTTATGTGATAAACCGCTGCAAAAGAAGAACCATGATGTTTTCTACAGGAGCACTATGCGTACTCAGTCACATAGCTATAGCTGCTTATGTGTATTTAAAGACCAACGGTATTTTGAAATATGATGCGTTATGGCTGCCGGTTTTATTGGTGAATTTGCAATTCTTCTCTGTGGCCACTGGCATGGTTCCTATGCCAAATGTTATTGGTGGGGAAGTGTTTCCGTTGCAGTACCGGAGTATAGGGAGCAGCATCGGCATCGTGGCCACTGCTGTATTAACTTTTATAGTCTTGAAGACATTTCCTGCTTTAGTAGACAGCATCGGTCTTCATGGAACTTATTTGTTATACGCTGGGGTGCTGACGTACTTTTTGACAGTATTGTGGTTCTTATTGCCGGAGACAAAAGGTCGGACTTTGCAGCAGATCGAAGACGAGTTCAGAGGCCGGCCGCTGAAGCCAGAAGAGGTGGAAGTTAGACAGTCCTTGCAGATGAATGCAGCTAGGAAAATGTCTATGATGTCCACTCATAGTATGGCGATAGAAATTTGAATAATTACATTGTTACGTGAGGAAGTGATATACTTAAATAAAAAATGTGATATTAAAATATAGAGATAGGCAATAGATAGCTGTAATTAATTAGTCACGAGAATAATTATTGTAAGGTAACAGTTTTGTAAACAACAATTTTAATTTTCTGTTAAGTGTCAAAAAATATTGCAATAATTACCTACATTTAAATGTGTTATATTAAAAAAATTATTGACAACATAAAAAAAAACAGTATTAAGAGTGTCCTTGTCAGGTCTTTCTGCGAGCTATTAAATAGCTAGATTAAATAAAAAAAACGTCTATTTTTGTTGTGTAAAAGGACTAATCTAAAAGGACAAAGAATAAAACCACACGTGTATTTTCTATAATTTTCTATATTATTTGGTACACGATACATGTCGCTCTCTCCAACCATACTCGATGAAATGAGCTTGTTCGAAGCCCTGCATTATTTGACTATTTATATTACTACATTACTCGTCCATAGACAGATATATAAATGCTCTACTCATCGGTATAGTTGCACAGCCGACCACATCCACTTAACTAAATCTGTACAACAATTATTATTTATTTCATACACGCATTCTTCTGATAAGGCGGGTAGTCACTACGCGAAATGTAACATGTTACGTCACTTTATTATATGACAATTTGAATAGAATTCATCTGTGGTTACCCAGAGCAAATCTAAATAGCATATAATATACATACAGTTTCAAATTAAAGATTGAAAAATTCAGTCTCGGGCGGGACTTGAACCCGCACCCTTCCAAACCGGGGAAGTGCGTGCGTGCGTACATACAGTTTGTATGAAAAGTCGATTTTTTTTTGCGAATTTCCTATAGGTTTCTTAGGGAAACTTGTTCAGTATCAAAGGTACAATCACCTCTTAAAGTAATGCAACTGTTTACCCTCTATTCTAATAAGACTGTCTTATAATGGCCTAAAAGAAAAACCGCTAAAAAAGGTGACGACAGTATTTTCGTCAATGTGTTAAAAAATTTTAGTGTTTGATTTATGATTATATTTTGTTTACATTATAAGACAGTTCTATTACAAAATTGGAATAGGAGATATAATGAAACCAAAGTTCCGAAGAGAGCTTATGCATTCAGAATTTTACCCTGGATAGTAAAGTATTTTTTCTATTAAATTCGCGTCCACAATGTTCAGAGCCAATTAGTATACGAAACTAAGACTCGATATGTTTAATTTTAATATTATTTGTAACATGTTACAATTCGCGCAGTGAGTACCTGACTTTACACAAATTTTTAATAATAAAAACATCAGATCAGAGTGTGAAGGGGACCGCATTAGCCAACGCAGGTATGATGAAGCGAGAGATCAAGTGAATAAAAAAGAAACTCCGCGGTGAACTTAACTTAAGATTTAAACAGCCATTTTCTTAATAAATAACGCAGTTAATGTACCGATAGTTTAATAAACTATTATTAAAAAATAAAATACGCAATTAATCTAAGGTTTATAGTCCGACAAATTTTTCAGTCAGTGTGTCAAATTTTTAGTACATTTCCTTACCTACTTTAATCGATTTTTGGTTCATCAAAATTTTAACTACAATTTAAAGACCAATCTGATCGATTGTCGAATAGGTAAGCGTTAAGAGCCTATCGAGCCTATTCTGCTGCCCTTAATAAAAAAAAACAAATCCGCAGTGACCCGATAAATTGAAAATCAGCAATGACTACAATGTGACATTCTTGTTTTTTGGAAATACTGTTTAATTGTTAAGAAATAAAAAAAATACGATTGGGGGCAGCACAATAGGCTCGGTGCAGCCTTAAGACGCCAGGTCATCGAACTAGTATCTTGGGATAGTTAAATTTGTTGCAATAGTAACTTTATTGTAGTCTACATAAGGTCTAGAAGCAGTCAAAGTATCCCAAGAGACTTTGTTCGAGAGCCAGGCATCTTAGCAAAAACAAAATGTCTCAACAAAATCTTACATCGAAATTTCCACAAAAAAAACAATTAATAATAACAAACACTTCGGTAACCAACCGCATTATCAAAAAACCCTAAAATCTAGTAACAATCCAAACTTTAAAATTCTTTATTGGACTAAATTAAGAAATGGCTCGCGGCCGTGCGGCCGATCTAAAAATATAAATACGCTTATAGGGTCACGACACATTGATCGACGGAGAACGACGGCGATTGACGGCTTGTTGGCAAAAAAGTACGATTAGTATGGGACGCACGTTGCGGACGCTGTCCCATACTAAACGTCCTTTTTGTACGTATGTGCCGTCGATCGCCGTCGTTCAATGTGTCGCAACCCTTATCCCATAAACTTTAAAGTTCATATTTGTTTGAATTTGTCATAGGGCTCGGAGTACAAAAATATGATGTTAAATTTTAATTTTTTTGTAAAAGCCAAAGTTTACAAATAGTTTTTATCTCCACACAAACTTCACAAGGCCGTCCTTATCTTATAAGTCCTTTAATTCATTAAAAGACCCACCTTCGGGTTACAGGCAATATAACTAAACAGAATATTTGGAAAATTTACTAACTTCAATAGTATACATATACAGGGTGTAACAAAACACCCTAGTAATACTTAAGGGGGTGCTTCAGATCATCAAACTGAACAACTTTCACTATAGGGCCAACATCGAGAAAAAATTAAAAAATTCCACTGCCCCATACATTTTAGTCGAGTCAGTACTGCAGTTTTGTATGGGACAGCAGATTTTTTATTTTTTCTCGTTGTTGGCTCCATAGTGAAAGTTGTTCAGTTTGATGGTCTGAAGCACCCCCTTAAGTATTACTAGGGTGTTTTGTTACACCCTGTATTTGTCTCCAGTTGTAATGTTTTCATTTGGAATTTGAGTAAAAACATAAATATTATTTAGAATATTGAATTCGTACGTGGCTCTTTCTTGTTTAGTAACTTTAAAATAATCTTTCATTTAAAAAATTACCTTTGTAATATATTTTATTTACATATAGGTTATAACTTTAAAAGAAACAAATGTTCTATAATTCTATGTGATGCCAAAGAATCTAGATTCTACGGCATTTCTGAAAAAACAACAAAATTTTTGGGTTTTGTTTTTCCTTTTGAGGTACGGAACGAAACCCAAAAAAATTATAAACGAACTATTTAAAACTTGGTATATTTTCCAAAACTCCGCCGTATTTAGTTACAAATTGAACCAAAACGATTCAATTCGTCGATAAAGCCTCTCGTTCTAATAAACTACACATTTACAAATTTCATTTAAGAAATTCATATTTTACAAGTTTTTTTTCCGAACCGACCGTTTTTTACATTTCGATTAAAAAAAACAGTAATTATTGTATTAAATCATTAAAATTCATGCACATACAAAACCACAAAAAATTCGGAATCTGTCAAATGATATAGATTATTGATGACTAAAAATACATACAATATTTATTTATCTGCATCCACTCGATATAGCGACAAGCACTTTACAGAAACTGCAATTCATTTTAAATATCGCCTTGTGACTCTGGCTTGGGCTATACGCTATAGTCCTGAATAGGAAGGTGCGCGAAACAAGCAATTTTCGCACTTAAAACTGTGGGCATACGGGTACTATCAGCACCCTTAAAATACCATCGCAACACCGATTGGACGCATGCACAGACATCCCAGTTAACGCTAACATCGAGGGCGCATGCGCCACGTTACATACATCAACTACTACATAAATATTTACTCGATCTCGCAGAATTACAATCATCTTGTTGGTAGTCTACGGAGTACTGATATCTACATAATCGTAGGCTTCAAGCCATAGGGGCGTATACAGGAAACCCCTACTATTGTGTATACGCCCCTTTGGCTTTGAAGCTGTGGAATATTTTGCAGAAATTGTAGCACCGAAAAGTATTGCGCTCATTTTCAAAATGGAACTTCAGGGCCTATAGACAAATTTCTATTGGCGTAGACGCTAGTAGAAATGACAGAATGTATCCGAATGGATCAGAATCTCTTCAGAGATAAGCTCACCCTTTGTACATTTTTTCTCAACTTTGTGTATTATTAATTTATTATAAAGTGTTATAATAATAATGTATGGATTTTTTTTTTTTTTTTTACTTTTAACTGCAACATGAGATGTTGTATTTTAATATTGTGTTACTGTAAAAAATGAATTTTACTTTATTACATTATTTCTCTAAAAGTATACAATAATTTAATGAGATCTTAAAGATAAAAAAGGTCGTCGGATGCGTCCTCGCGAGACATGGTGCCAAGCATGCTGGCAGCGTTCCCCCTTTGAACAGCCAGGCTGAGTCGTTGGCCAAGGAAGCTGCCAGCTCTACGGTCACCGGTGGTCTCGCGGAGACGCATCGACAACTCTTTTATGGATGGATTTTATATTATTATATATTTTTCATTGGCGATCGAAACATTTTGACGTTTGCTTTCGTCACCATACGTATACATTATTTATGTTTTCTACTGTATTTAACGCAATGGCAAGTATAGCAGTCAAGCAACGCTAGGTCAGCTCAGTTTTGCAAGGCTGCCCGTTAGTGCAATTTTATCTTAAGCACGTATAGCAGTTGGTCCCAGTTAAATTCTCTAGATGACGATGAAATTCGTTAAGCCAGGTCTGATCTAATTCAGACGAGTTTTAAGGTTGAGGTCAACTTGCCTCTACCAAATCGCACAGGGCCTACGCGGCGGAATACGGCCCACTCCCTTTTATGTAGATATCAATACTCATACACATATTTTAATTTGAAAAGACAAAAATTACAGGCAGATTGGAAATGCGACAACCATCTCATTGAGTTCAATTCCATTTGAAACAAACATGATACGGTATCAAACATAAAGAAAAAAATAATTAATATCCAAAAAAATCTTTTAAATAATACGATAAAATTGGGTTTATTTAAAGGTAAAATTAAAATATAGTAAAATGACTTATTTATAAATATTTTAACAAGTTCAAACCGAGCTAGGCTGAGTGCACACTGAAGTGTATTAAAACTACAGTGTGCAGTCAGCTTTATATCCTCCGTAGTCCATAGACTTATTTACAAACATTACTATTGTAAAAAATACTTTCAGTTAGTTTATAGACAAGTTCCTTGGACCTAAAAAGTACAAAGGGACCGTTGAAATAACAGCACATGAGCTATTTACATCAATTCAGTCACTTTGTCCCTTACGATAAAATGTCACTTACGCCCTACTTTCGCCCAACCATTCAACCGAACCTCCTACACGTATTATACTCCAAAAATGTCTACTTACAAACCTATCAGTTTTATTAAATTTTTTGCAAAAATTTCCAATTACTTTAAAAATCTTTTTTTATTAAATTTTATTAAAAAATATATTTACAAAAATTTGTTTCCCTCCACAAATACTTGCATCCCTTTCTCTTACTAGTACCTCTACCGTGTAAGTATCAATTTAATTTTTATTATCACTTCTCCGGTCTGTTTTTAACAATCGTCAGTTAAAAACGAAAAAATAGGACAGCTTTGGGATTTAGTCAAGACAGTCATGCTAAACATCCTGCTAACAGATACAACGCAATTTTTTATACTTTGCTAGCAAAATATGAACCAACTAGTTTTCGTCCGAGACTTCATCCGCGTGGATTTCGGATCCAAACTTTGATAAACGAATTAATCACAAAACGCTACGACACCGATAATAATTTGTGTTAGCACACTACCAACATGAAGGGCTAGACAATAATTATAGTTTTCATACTCATTTTTTAACTGCGAGAAGACATAAAACCGCTTACGTGACGTGTGCGATACAATCGGAGGAACGCATACGCCACGCGCACGCGATTAGAGCAATAATTTTAGTGCGGTTTTAATTTTGTTCAATAATTCATTATCGTGAGTAAATTTTTTTCAAAATGTACTTACGCCACGCGCACGCGATTAGAGCAATAATTTTAGTGCGGTTTTAATTTTGTTCAATAATTCATTATCGTGAGTAAATTTTTTTCAAAATGTACTGTCGTTCAGCTAATGGCCTTATATTCTGTCAAATGAATTTGGTTATAGGATAACGTACCAAAAGACGTAAGCAAAAACTCATAATACGTAAAGCAGCAAAATATTTGCACATACATATCAACATCTGTTCCTATTACCTCTCTCACCTGACAAGACATCTAAGTAACTTTCCCTCCCGACCAAGCGATCTTACAAAGTCGATCGCATCGAGTAACTATAACGTTTTTGGATGATAAGTTTAAAGATTGTTGATTTAAATCTTTTTGAGATGACTTGTTATTATTTTTGGGAGTCACTTTTAGGAAAAAAACCTGTGTTTTGATATGAACTTTTAATAAACACATCTCCCCACATAACATGGAAATTGACTAGTCTTCCAAGTTTGTTCCCAAAAGTAGAACATAAGTCAAAAACTATAATTTTTTGAGTTATTAAAATTTCAACAATCCGACAGATAATTATTTTAGCTACTTATTTCGACTGTACACAATTTACTATAACTTTATTTACTTTTATTAAGCATCTGTTAACGTAACTAGTCATTTATGTCAGATTCATTTGAGAAGCTTCAAAACTTCGTTAAAAACGCTTTAATGTTTTGTGTCCGTTCTTTTAGCCAATGGAGTGTATTAGTTCTGACATCAGTGATAGCATCAGTCATCGTAAGTATTATTTCTTGATAGGATAGACCATGGATTTAAAATGACGGACTCCTATCCATAGGGACGTATCCACTTTGGCTTATACGCCCCTATGGCTTGAAGTCTACTACATGTTTTAGTATAATAGATTCACAATTTTGAATATAAGTACGTGTTTGAATGGGACAGACTATTTTTCAACACGCACGTCGGGCTAGCAACATATAACATTTTCGTAGTACGCTGTTTCTGTAGCAAACTAAAAAGTTTCCCAGCCGTTTTCTATTGGACTAAGCGGATTTAGGTTCATATGATATAACATTATCTATAGTCCGAGATCCGACCGTAAAATTATGCACCTATTGCATAGGCGAACGAAATTTGATTCTAGTGTATGTTTACACAGGGGTTAATTCAACGCTGTAGGGTTGAGAGACTGAGAGATGGCAACCCTAGTTTTTCTAATACTTTAGATCAGTCTCCTTCTGATGGCACCTCATTCACTTCCCTAACATACACGTGGAAAAAGTTATACCAAAAATTTTAATGGAAAAGGTACTTGCGGCAAGATTTTTGCAGGCAACTTGGCGGCGTTGAATTAACCCCTGTGTAAACATACACTAGAATCACATATCGTTCGCCTATGAAATAGGTGCATAATTTTACGGTCGGATCTCGGACTATTATTTTGGTCATGGTTTTTTGTACCACACTAAACTCATTTTTACTTTTTTTATGGACATTGCGGTTTTTGAATCTAATAGACTCAATTATTGGCGCACACTGGGGTAGTTTGTTTTTATTCTCGCCCGATTTACTCTGACTCTCTCTAACGTACGCATATACTATGCTCTTTCTCTTTCATATTGGTAATCTATACGCTAAATATGAAATCTATGGTTTAGGTTGACGTTGTTGTCAACTTATAACCTAAGCTTACGAATTCCGTGTGATAATATACAAGTACAGACAGGGTTTACGCTTTCATTCGCTTAATTAATCTGTCATTCAATGATGAGCGAAAATATCATATCTCGCAACGTAAATTAGTTCTGAGTATAATTCCTTTCATAAATCTTATTCGTGGTGTATTCCTTAGAAAAAAGATTATAAGCAAGGTTGCAGAAATCTGTACTCTAATTAAAAGTCCATGAAGTGCATATTTCTTCAACTTTGCTAACGTTTACCAATTTTCGTAAGTGATTGTATTTCGTAGTTTAAAATATTAACCCTGATAGGGTTTAAAAGTGGTTTAAAACGATAACGTTTTTTGTCTTTATTACAAACATAGTCGTTTTCAAGAAGGTACTGGAAGTGCTCCTAATTAACGGAAGTCTCTCTTTACAGTTTCGGGCACTTGTAAAAATGGACGCTAAAACTATTTACACACGGCGACAGATCAACCTACCCATAGTTGAACTCTTGAACGTAGAGTTGAACTATGGGTGGGTCGATCTGTCGCCGTATGTACAAAGTATTTAAATTGAAATAGTATTTTAAATAAAAAACATGTAACTTTAAAATCACAATAAGAAATCTCGATTTGTCATACAAATACAGGTCATCGGCTTCATCTTACGTCACTCCTATCACTGCTGCCTCCGTGGTCTAATAGTTAAGCGCATTGGATTCTCGACACGGAAGTCGTGGATTTGATTCCCACGGGGGACACCTAGTGATATTTCACTTTGTGCGTTTTTCCCCAGTTGGTTAGGACATTGCAGGCTGAATCACCTGTCTGAAAAGAAAAATTATTCCGTGCTTCGAATGGCAGGTTAAGTCGTTAGTCCCGGCTACTATCTCTGGTGGTAGTAGTCGTTACATAAAAACCACGTCAGAGGCCGTAAGGCGGTCTGAAAACACTCTGACACCAGGGCTCTGCCCATACGATAAGAAGAAGACTCCTGTCTCACCTCTTTAGTACGTACTATCAACATAGTTCACGCTGGACCCTTTTCGAACATTTTTCCTTTGCAAGTGACTATCACAGCTAGTCCCGCCCTTTATCTTGTTGACCAATAAGCAACTAAAAAAACATCTGTGAAACAGCTGGTGTAGCGAAAGTTGGTTAGACAATTACAGTTCACAACCGATCCTGCTGACTACCTGCTCCAAGTGGGTCCTGCTTGGATACTTGCTTTACTGGGATAGTCAATTCCCGACATATCGAGCTATGAAGACATGACAGAAATTATAACAAGTGCGAGTCGGACTCTCGCACCGAGGGTTCCGTATACACTTTACCGAAAATATTGCGATTTGACTAAGAATCCTTAGCGTGAGCCGGACTCAACACTTGGCTAGTTTTGATTATTTGTTTTACGTTAAAGTATGCACTATAATTACACTAAGTTTAACGTTTATTTGTGTTACCGTTTTTTACGATATACAATTTAAAAAAAAATTAATCCAGCCCCATGAATTTTTACTTTTTGTAACAGACCCTTTGGGTACGGGACCCTAACAATTAAATATTGAGTTCTTAGCACAGAAAATATTGTTTTAGTTTATTCCTATTATTGTTAGAATACAACCAACGTAAAAAGGGACAAAGCAAAAAAACTTTATGGTGCTATCGTGAACCTATTGGATGTCATACGCGAGGTAGCGGACGGGCGCTACAAGCAAAATTAGATCTTAGTGGGGTCCAGCGTGAACTATGTTGATAGTACAAATGTACGTATGACGTAGTGTGACATATTTTGACTGGTCCACAGAAAATCTGGCGCAGAATTATTTGGTGTACTGCCTCAATGGATGATAATTTAACTAAACACTTATCAGACAGGCCGCCCATGCTGAGTGAGATGATGCCAAGACATGAGCGCGACAATTATTATAACTCGGAGACTTTCTATTTATACTGGGTGTAAGTGTGTAAATAGTAGATTTACTTTAAGGGTGATTGCACATATCTGGAGTGCGATTTTTGAAAGTCATAGGTTGAACTCAGCAGTACAAAATGTCAAAATCATTATGGAAATATGCATCTTTCTACTGCTGATTGGACTTTCAAAAATCGCACTCCTGGAGTAGGATTTTTGAAAGTCAAATCAGCAGCAGAAACATGCATATCTCCATAGTAATTTTGCTATATTGTACTGCTGAGTTCAACGTGTGAGTTTCAAAAATCGCACTCCTGAACAACTTTCCCAAAGGAATCAATAGGAAAAGAGGGTTTTGGAAAACCCACATGGGTTTGAATGTTTGTATGAGAATATGAAATTTTTTCTGCGAATTTCTCGTCAGGTTTCATGTGAAAATTTCTTAAGTATCATGGGTACAATCATCTACCTTAAAAGTTCTACACTTGCACCCTGTATAAGTTAAACATTTATGAAGTTACATGTCAAATATTTCTAACAGTTTCAAAACGTTCATTTGCCGTAAGTTCAGACTCTGGTGAATGTTTCCTATCTCGGTCACAGAATAAGTGTCGACTCGGTGAATATTTCCTATCTCGGTCACAGAGTATAGTGTTACTTGTTGACGGCGCAGGCGCCACACACGTAGTCATCATCGTCACGCAGGGCGCCGCGCGCGAGCCCCACGCAGTGCATGTGGAACCACTGGTCGCACCCACCGTCGCACTGCACCCAGTCTACTTCCTTGCCTGTGGGGGGGAGGAAATCATTCGTTCAATTACGTTAACAGACTTATAGGTACATTGTTCTGATATCAAACTGACATAACAAGGTTTTTTATAACGATACAAACAAATAACATCAAGAGCAAATAAAAGATTGCAAAACTTATAACCATATTAAGTTTGAGGCTTGTTACAGCTCAACCAGAAAGAGTAGCAATTAAATGAGGGCGCCACTGTCGCTTTACAAGGCAACACTACACTACGATCTAAACTATTTTGATACTTGCTGAATTTACTCCCAAAGTTTATGCAAAACGTTATCTATATTTAGCTAAATTTGGCACTGACAGCAGCTAAATTTTACAGCATATAGAAATTTTAAATTTCGGCAACTGCATGGCTAGCATGGCAGCGTGATAAAGCGCTATCACACCTTCGGTCTCTTTCTATTTGAGCGCGAACGAACGAAATAAAAGGCATGATATAGCCGAATCACATGCAACATGTTACGCCTTCTGTATTCTAGTTCTAGAAGAAAATGATGAAAACGCATATTACTTTATATTGTACTTTCAAATTATTTGTTTTTGAATACGACGTTTACGATTTTCATTTTTTCGTCTAGGTCCGATATTTACATTTCTTAAGTTTAAGATTTCCATTTCTTGGCATGGCAGTTTTACGTAGAGATACAGGCCCGTTATACGTAGGAAGGACGGACAGCATAGACTTAGCAATAGTGTTCTGTTAGGCACTCTTTGGGTACGGAATCGTCAAAGAGTGAACCAGAGACTATCTCTGGTTAGCTCTTCTTTGAAAACAAAGTGTGTATCACTTACCGGTGGGCCGCAGACAGTTGTTGGCGGCGCAGTCCTCGTCGTCGGAGACTGACGAGGCGGAGGAAGAGCTGGAGCGTCGCGCGCCGTCCTGCCCCTGCGCACCCGCGCGGGAACCTCCCCGCCCGCCCGCGCCCCGCGACGACCCTGCGGATATAAAGTCTATAAGTTCACCTCTAATAAATATGAGCATGTAAAATATAGGATCTATTGATGGCATCCGTATTGAATATGAATTTTGGCCACCGAACCAACAAACCAACTATTTAGTCAGTTAAGAAATATACTGAATATTTTAAGAGAAAATTAACAAATACTTTTTTTTTAATCACGTGATCGCAAACGACTGTGATGACTAAGTCAAATCATCATCTTAGCCGAATGGTTGACGTGATGACGTCAACTACTTGTAAACAGTTGCGTGTAGAGTGTGAGTGTCGTTCAAAGTTTGCAAGCAGGTTACGTCACGATGACGTCACCTGCTAGTAAACTTTTTAAGCTGTTATACTTTTGGTTTTCGTTTTTTCTTGCACTATTTTTATATGTAATAGAAAGTAAAAAATAAAATATACATTTTCTATAGAGTCCTTAGACATCAGTGATTAACGTGTAGAACAGTTTTAAAACAACCTGTCAAGTACCCTATTAGTGGAGTTCCACCTCGGAACCCAAGTACTTTGGTACTTTGTACTTTACAGTAAACTTGTGAAACCTTCTGAATTATAAAATACAGTTTAATTGGTCGGCAAGCATCTTGAGCATGCATGGCCTTGACTGCGCAGAATAAAATTTTCAGTTGAAAGCGCTACTGCGCAGCCCCTAACTTCCAGCATTTATCAAGTTATTTGGCAGGTATAGTAAAGGTAGAAGTACTGACCCATGCGAGACTGTCGCGCGTGCTTGCCGCGCGTGGAGGCGAGCCCTCGCTTGCGGCGCTCCTGCCGCGCCATGTAGTGCTTGCGCATCATTAGACCAGACGTCGACGATACTCCCTGCGGGAATAAACACATATTATTCACATCATAATACCGAACGCTAACTGCCATGAATTAGAAGATGAACATCGCTTTTTATCAACTAAGACATTGCATTAACGTGCATATTATAGGTCAACCAAATCTCATGAAAAATGAGAATTTTAGAGTAAGCAACACTGGGGTAATTGGATTAGGGCCCTTTAAACACTGCGAATTTTTGCTGCACTTCTGAAACGCCATACAGCCACGAAGAAAAACGTTAGTGATAAAATTCAATTATAAAATTATATGCCTTTTCTTATAAACAAGATGAAAATGTTCAGCCAGATGATCTGGGCGTTCAAATGATCTTAACTATGCACCCAAATTACATCTTTCCGCGCTACAAGTAGCATGGAAAAAAGCTGAGTCTAGACAGGCAGGGAGAGGCTTATCCGATCGGTATAAAACCGACATGATGTTTTTGACAATTCTTAGTGATTCTGCTTGTATTTAGAAAATCAATTTTAGAAAAATGGATATGAAGATCACTGAAACACAATATTATTTAAAAATCCATTACAGTCATAAATACATTACTGATCTTGTAAATAAAATCGGAAACTAACATAATAGCCTTAGGGCCTTGTTCACTACTTCAGAATAAGATCTTGATCTTATTTGACAGATCATTTATAGTAAATTACTGCAGCGGCCAGCAACAGAGGCATTGATGGACGAACGTGTAAATGTGGGCCGAGGCGAAGCCGAGGCACACATACGTAAGTCCATCAATGCCTAGTTGTGGCCAAGGCTTGTATAGTACTTTTCTCAAACAATGCGCGGAAATTAAAACAGTAAATTTTCTCAAATAATTCGCGAAAATTAAAACTCTTTTTATAATCAAAATCAATGACGAACAACGAACAACAATTTTTTTTTTTTCAATAAACATCTTTCTATTTGCAAGCCAGTTCGAAATTTAAACAAAACCTTTGATGAGTTACCTCCTTGGTCGCCATGTTTCGGAGAAAAAGATCGTTCCATTTTTAAATTACACGACAGATATGAGTTTCCTATGTAATTTATTTGGCCGCTAAACTTGACAGATATGGATTTTCATACAACATTGCCGGCCGCTGCGCGCATGTATTTGGCCAGAACAGCAATTTCGATTTATCTCGAAGAAGGTTGTCAAAATAATGCTCACATTTCCAAGCATGATTGAGAAAAGTACTTTTCTCAAACAATGCGCGGAAATTAAAACAGTAAATTTTCTCAAATAATTCGCGGAAATTAAAACTCTTTTCAAAATCAATGACGAACAACGAACAACAATTTTTTATTTTTTTCAATAAACAGCTTTCTATTTGCAAGCTAGTTCGAAATTTAAATAAAACCTTTGATGAGTTACCTCCTTGGTCGCCATGTTTCCGAATAAAAGATCGTTCCATTTTTAAATTACACGACAGATATGAGTTTACTATGTAATTTACCTGGCCGCTAAACACGACAGATATGGATTTTCATACAACATTGTATGTATTTGGCCAGTAAAGCAATTTCGATTTATCTCGAAGAAGGTTGTCAAAATAATGCTCACATTTCCAAGCATGTTTGAGAAAACATATTTTTTATACAAAATATGTCAAACGAGTTATCAAATAAGCTAACAAGATCTTATCCAAAAGTGGTAATACCATAGGTAATACTAACCAGTTTATGACGTATAAGTCTATAACTAACCTGTTTTCTATTTAGATAATTAGTGGTAGTGGCTGAGCCTCGTTTTATCGCCGTCTTCGGCGCTGTCGCACCTGAAAAGATATATTTCAATTACGTTTTAGTTATTTAATACTATTTCTAACCACCCCGAAAGTGAACTCGTTTGCCTTCACGGTGGTACGTGTGTAGAAGAAAAGGGGATATTTTCGACGGGTCTTGCGCTGACCTCATCCAACGGGTTCACACCGCCTTCACCAGGTCGTCGGTCCACCTTGTGGGGGGGCTCACTGCCTACCCACGCTGTACTTTCCAGAACGCGTTCGCCACTCGAGAACTCTTCAGCTTCATTGGCCATCGGTTCTGCGAGCAATTTGCTCACCACCCGCTGCCACAGTTTAGCAATTCTTTGGGCTATATCAGTTACTCTGGTTTTTCAGCGGATTTCTTCATTTCGGATTGGATCTCGCAGGTAAACTCCCCGCATAGCCCTCTCCATTGCCCTTTGGGTGACTTTCAAGCCTCTTTATAAAGCCTTGATTGTGCGACTACTTGACATACATACTGTTGCCGTCGCACTCCACACTTGCATTACAGCATGGTCACTACAGAGGGTCTTGTTGGGAAGCGGGCGGCGGGGGTCGCATCATGAGATCAGTATGAAGATGTGGGTATTGGCTTGCATATCGGCGCATGACAGCTAGAGAACACGGGTGCGGCGGGGTGATCAACAGCGTCGCCATACTGTGGGGCTTGTAGTAATACCACTTGATTAAATATCCCTACAGATCGGAAGCTTCATACTAAGCGGAAACTATAGGTATACCCATACATAGCGCGGCGATGTGTGCGTGCATGACCTGTCACCGACGAGTGTTAGCCGCTAGCCCCGTATACACGCCATTTTGATCCTTAGTTCAATGGATCGAAACCGGTTCCGTTGCGAGGGCTGCGGTTTGTTATGCTCGCGTCAACCAAAGACGTCCCTACGACAAGAAGACCTTAATTCATTGAACTAAGGATCAAAATGGCGTGTATACGGGGCTAGCGGCTAATACACGTCGATGACAGGTCACGCACACATCGCCGCGCTATGTATGGGTATACCTATAGTTTCCGCTTAGTATGAAGCTTCCGATCTGTAGGGATATTTAATCATGTGGTAACACTGTGCTTGCGCAAACTCACCGTGCGGCACGCGCGTGCGCTTCATCTGTCGGTGCACGTGGGTCTGTCGCTGCGCGCGCTTGCGCCGCCCCGCGTCGAGCACGCGCGCGCTGCGCCGCCCCTCGGCCGTGCGCGCCGCTGTGACCGCGCTCCACACCTGCGCCTGCTCCTCCAATCGCACCTACGAACAAACATATATTATCTTGACTGTTAGAAAACTAAAGCCGTAGTCAAAAACACGGGGCAGGTCGTGAGCGCTCTGTAACTCAGGCAACGAATGACTCTAGATGGAAAAGTCGAAAGCAGAATGTTTGACTACGGAACATTATATGAACTAGTTAGAAGACAAATATACTAAAAGTCCTGACCCCTCTGAATCGGATCGCCATACCAATTTCATGACCAGACCTTGAACAAATGTCATAGAGGACCCTGGTCAGATTTGGTTGGCGGTAAAAAAAAAACCAAAATAGCGAAATCCAAGATGGCTGCCATGGAAATTTCAAACGCCAAAGCAGCTTTTAAAGGTTCACCGAATCGACTGAAAATTTGTATTCGAGGGTTTTCGGGGTCGGTTATTAAGAATATGAAATAATTTTCTTTTTATCTTCAACTTTCATGAGGGTCGTCGCCATACAAATTTCATAATTTTTAAAATGTTGTTACTTTCTCGGCCCTGTAGCTCTCAAAGATTAAGTCCTATGACAAAAGTACATAGAACTAGTTTTGTAGGAAATTTTATCAAGTTTAATTTGTACCTACAATACTTTTGATACGACTCATAGATTTCGAGATGTAAGCAAAAAAACAAAAAATGGGACCTTCTTTGTGCTCCCCCCCCCCCCTCGAGCTTACCTCAGAGGGGTCAGGACTTTTATTATATTTGTCTCCTAACTCGTCCAAATAATGTTCCGTAGTCAAACATCCTGCTTTCAACCTTTCCGTCTACACCCCCTTTGTGAGCACTCATTTACTGGACTACTGTTGTAATGTAGGGAACTCTATAGAACACGACAAACCAAACGGTTTGGCCACAGATAGTATCATTGGCCGGAATCTTTTTTCTTTTCAAACAATCAGGTGATTCAGCCTGCAATGTCCTTATCAACTGGGGAAAAACGCACAAAGTGACATATCAGTAGGTGTCCCCCGTGGGAATGGAAGCTACGACCTCCGTTTCGAGAGCCCAATGCTCTTAACCATTAGACCACGGACTTAACCAGTAATAATATTCAATGTCGTACCTCCAACAAGTCTCCCTCCAGCATCAGGTCCTCAAGTTTCTGCAGCAGGCCGGGCGCGACGCGCGCGTTGGGCGAGCGAGGCGTCGCGCTGTACGCGTGCTCCACGCTAGCCGACGACCTACCGAGATCCATCACACACATTATGTATCAACCGGGCCTATTGGCTATGTGCGAAGTGAGTGTTGGGAGCTGTCAAGTCGATCGCAGCGCTCGGGGTGGCAGAAATTCGTACTTTTGCGGGACAAGCTATGAAAATATGCTTCATCTCATCATCATCATCATATCAGCCGATAGACGTCCACTGGACATAGGCCTCCACCTAAATGGGGGGATTTGCCATAATCGCCACGCTTGGCAGGCGGGTTGGCGATCGCAGTTGGATTGAATGTGTATACTCAGAGGATGCTGCTGCCCATCCTCCAGTAGATCCCTTAGTCGTCTTTTACGACACCCACGGGTGGAAATGGGGTAGTGCTATTCTTAGCCGACACCACACGGAAAATATCTATTGAATCTTGAATCTATGCAAAACCACACACTAACTAAACACGATATCTCCAAAACTGTCAAGACTACAAACCTTAGACAATTTATTAGTATGGACGCGTAACGCGTGTCATTCTCCTATCAAAATTTTCTGCCAGGGGGCGAGGCATAAAGATATTATACCTTACGGAATAGAGTAAGTGACATGAGTTGTCAAATGAAACCGTTTTTGGACGTTTTTTGGAGTCCTCGGCAGGGTAAAAATTCGATTTCTGTGTATTAATTCTCAATCTAACGTGAAATGGTGAATAATTTAATGAAACAGTGTTAGTATATTTTGACCAACGCCTCAACTGGAACACGCATATTGAAACCGTCATTCAGAGGGCCAAGACCTCGCTCGGCATCAGCTATCGTGTGGCAGGGACTAGGTGGGGAATAACCCCTAAAATAGCCCTCTGGCTTTTTACCGCCATAGTTAGGCCAATCGTATGCTACGCTGCAGCTATCTGGTACAAAAAGACCCTCCAAAAAACCACAATAGACAAACTCAATAGCCTTCAAAGGACTGCGTGCCTAATCATAACAGGCGCTATGTCCACCAGCCCCGGGCTAGCTCTGAATGCATTACTCAACCTCCAACCGCTGCACATTTTTGCGCAAAGGGAAGCGAAGGCTTGCATACTCAGAGTTAACCCAAACAAGAACCGTAACTGGCAGTCGAGGTGTTTGATTAGCCTGCAGGAGGATGCCACGTGCCTCCCAGTGCTAAAGATGACCACAGACACCATGACGCCAGTATACAACTTCACCAAGAACTATACTGTTACATTTCCTTCGAGGGATGACTGGCTTGAGGGCCAAACATCCATCAAAGACAACTGCCTAACCTGGTTCACAGACGGATCCAAGAAAGGCAATGACGTTGGCAGCGGAATATACGGCGAAAACCCAAGACTACAACAGACCCAAAATCTTGGAAATTACGCCTCCATATTCCAGGCGGAGGTCTACGCCATCACAGCCTGCGCTGAAATTAACTTAAGCAAGCGCTACGTCAACCAATATATCACAATCAACTCTGATAGCCAAGCAGCCTTGCTAGCCATAGACTCTCCGATCATAAGGTCTAAGCTAGTACAGGACTGCGTATCACAACTGAATGCCTTAGGCAATAACAATCAACTTGTGCTACAATGGGTGCCAGGACACTCAGACATCGAAGGGAACGAGAGGGCGGACGAGTTGGCTAGAAGAGGCACTGAAAACCACTTCATAGGCCCCGAACCCTTTCTCGGAATCCCCAATAGTCTAACGCGAGATTCTTTGAATAAGGCCAGCTTTGGTGAGGCAATAAAGCTTTGGTGTAACACCCCAGGCATGGGCCACTCAAAAGCACTTATCAAAGGCTACAATCGCAAACTTGCGAACGGTCTCCTTGCCCTCAGCAAGGACCAAATTTGTACAATAGCAAGGTCACTCACAGGCCACTGCAAATTAAATAAGCACATGCACACACTGAATTTAAGTGACACGACCGGCTGCAGATTTTGCAAGGAGGAGATGGAAACTCCTCTGCACCTCCTATGTGATTGTGGTCCCCTGATGTACAAACGCAGCACTCATCTGGGTAGGCAGGTGCTGACACCAGATGAGATACAAACTATCCCGATCAAGAATCTACTGCGATTTCTGGCCGCAGTGGGGATTGGTAAGGAACTATAAAAAGGGCGATCACAAAGGACCAGCGATGGTCTACGTGGCACAGGCTTAGCAAGCCTGTCAAGGCCCAAAACCACAAATAATAATAATAGTATATTTTACAAAATTATCTACGATTTCACTTTAGGTTCACGATTATTGACAGAAACTGAATTTTTACCAGGACTCCAAATCCCCAAAAACGGTTCTATTGCCTCGCGTCACGTATCTCTTTCTATTATACAGGCATGCCGCTAGGTACATCTCGCTCTCTCAGCTGTCACCGTCTCTCTTACGTAGTATAATACCTTTATGGGGCGAGGTAACATGAAATTGGCAACTTTGGATTTTATTCCCTATAACTTTAGATTCTAATTTTGAATGTTAAAAATCATGAAAAGTAGTCTCGTGTGAACCCCAAACGTTCTAAGTTCAAAATTATTGTTTCGCAATTATAGGCTGTCTCGTTTAGTGATAAGGTATAAAATTGAGTGTAAATGCACAGGATCAATTAGTCTCATACCGTGGCAGAGGGGAAATGCTACCGCAAGGCCAGTCCTTACTATTAAATTGTCTAAGCTACAAACATAAAATTTGGCATGGAAGTTTCTATTGGCATCTAGATGCTCACTTAAAAAAGGTTTGTCGTATTTCAACCCCCAAAGTTTGTATGGGAATTCCGATAAAATTTAGATTTTGCCCGTGGCTTCGTCCGCATCCGCTCCCATCGTCGTACCGAGATAAAATTTAAGCTTTTTTTTTAAGACTAATAATAAGCTTTTAAATATAAAAAGTCATCGTACCGAGATAAAATATAAGCTTTTTTTTTTTAGACTAATAATAAGCTTTTAAATATAAAAAGTTTTATAAAAATCGGTCCAGTAGTTTTGGCAGAATCCTCGAACAAAAACAGAGTCTTTACAGTACTATAATAGTGTAGATAATTCACGGCTGTCCGACATAGTTCGTGCGATACACCGCGCTAGTGTGGCGCTAGTGTCGTGCACATAGCCAATAGCTCATTATCAGCTGCCTGTCATCCTCCACTGTTGAACATAAACCGCCACAAAACTATTCATGTCCTTCCTCATCCAATCGCTCGGCGCCTTAGATTAAATAAAGTAAAATAAAATGCGTTAATCTAGAATTAATCATCCCGATATTTCGGCAGTGTTACAACTGCCATGATCATTGACAATTGTAACACTGCCAAAATCTCAAATATACCAAATCGCGGTAAGTACCCGTTTAAATGTTTAATTCTAGATTAAGTAATAACCGCCTAACCGTCAAAAGCGCGTTAAGTTGAAGCACAGAATAGGTAATGTATATACAGGGTGTCCGGTGGCAGAATTAGGATTTAAAATATAAATAACAAAAAAACTACGTGAAATATACATTTATATTTTTAATCATTATAAAGAAGACAAATGCGGGTTTTATTTCTTAAAAATTATGTCGTCTAAATGTTGACCGTCACGTCGGATACATTCATGGAATCTGGCTTCAGTATTTCTTGCCACTCGCTGGAGAAGTGCCCACTTTCACTTAAATGGCAGTGTAAACAAGCAGAATTGTCGTTATTGGTCTCCTAAAGGACAAAACCCCCACTTAAAACACCAAAAGCCACTTCACAGTCCCAAAGTGACGGTTTGGTGTGCATTATCAAGCAGGGGAATAATTGGACCCTATTTTTTTGAAAATGGTCAAGGGCACGCAATTTCTGTGACTGGTGTCGGCGAATGCTCAATGATTTTTTTTTTCCAACATTGAGAGACCATCCTTCCTACACTTCACGGACATGGTTTCAGCAAGATGGCGCCACCCCGCACACTGCTAGGGAGACCATGGCGCTACTGCGTGATTTCTTCCCCAACCAACTGATAAGTCGTTTCGGTGACATCCCCTGGCCACCCAGGTCACCGGATCTTACACCCATGGACTTTTTTCTGTGGGGATATCTCAAAAATAAAGTCTACGAAACAAACCCGGCGACTATCTCATCATTAAAAGAAAATATCGTTCGCGAAGTTCATGGCATCTCGGCGGCACTTCTCCAGCGAGTGGCAAGAAATACTGAAGCCAGATTCCATGAATGTATCCGACGTGACGGTCAACATTTAGACGACATAATTTTTAAGAAATAAAACCCGCATTTGTCTTCTTTATAATGATTAAAAATATAAATGTATATTTCACGTAGTTTTTTTGTTATTTATATTTTAAATCCTAATTCTGCCACCGGACACCCTGTAGTTCTACATACAGAACGGCCACCGCGCCCCCCTCTGACTTCAGATACCTCACCTCCCCTCACACTCTCTGTGGTAACTTGAGGGAAGCCGAGCAAGGGAATGCAGTCAGGCGCGTGCATCCGTTGGATTTGACTACATAAAATATATTTTATTTTTCTCCACACAATAAAAATAAACGTTGGAAAATAACGCTAAATTCACATTTTCTGTTATTCTTTAGCTTAAAAACTATTTTTAATAACAGAATTAACTATAAAAAGTAACAAAATGTATAATGTAGTTCATACGATGCGTGTTAAGTCAACCCTACACATATGTCATGCACAATTTTCGCAAAGTGCGCATGTGCAAACGTCATCATGTCAAATCTAAAACGTTGTTTGAAGTGCCGGACCTGTGGTTGAAGAACACAAATAGTACTCTTGGTCCATTCAAACGAGCACGATGAATACAATAAAAAACAAACCTTGAATTTTGTGACATATGCGCGTCGTGTGTTCTTCCCGTAGCTTTCTTAAGTTCCGCATTCAGTCTGTCCGCTTTTTCTCTATTCACCTGTAAATAACATGCATTGTTGAACATAAACAGCTTAACAAATAGTACCTTAAAAACTTTATCTATATAAAAGAGATTGATGGGATAGAATGACTGTTCAATAGGGGATCGGATAGTTCGGGACAATTAGTCAAATTAGCAACTTTTAATCGAACGTCAAAACAAGCGCGATGTATGAAAAATTTTACTAAATAACAATGATTTGACAAGTGACGTCATCAACATTTCATTACTTTAAAAAGTATGATGAACTATAAATAGTTCATCATGTAATTAAAAATATTATTCTAGCTTTAAAAAAAACTAAACATGGAAGTATTATGGCGTTATTTTCAAATGTTTTTTTTTTTTACTAAGAAGATAAAACTAAAATATATTTTATGCAGTCCGCTGCCCTATTGCCATTCCCACTGGCGCAGAGTCGAAGAGACGCAACGCGAAATAATTCGCCCCATTGACGCGTGAATATGCGCAATTCTGCGCGCCGTAACGCGCGATTCCGAGCGACCTTTGGATGCGAAGACGCGCGCAGACGCGCGGCGCTGAGCGTTTTCAAATTTTTGCAACACAAATTCGTACCGTATTAATAGAGATGAATTTAGAACGGTTGAAAAACGTGACGCTTCACGCTGCGTCGCGACGCTTCGACTCTGCGCCAGTGGGAATTGAGCCTTAAAGTGTTGTATACAAATAGCGTTTAAGTTTTAGGTTGGTATTACAACTTTTTTATTTTGTTCTTGATTGAGATTACTTAAATTTAGTGATGAGTGAGTGTGCCACAGTGCCACAGTCCAGTCCGAGCAGGATGCTTACCAGCGGGCGGTCCCTGTCGTGCAGGTCGGGTAGGGAGGCGAGCGCGGGGCTCGCGAGCACGGCGCGCGCCGCGTCCTGCCACGCCATCGCGCGCTCCGTCACGCACTGCAGCGCCTCCCCCTCCGCCAGCCGCACCGGCAGCTTCTGCAGCCACACCTGCCACAAAGAACATTATACATTTAACAACATTCACGAGCGTACAGTCGTCATCATCATATCAGCCAATAGACGACCGCTACTGGATATAGGCGTCCCCCAAGGATCGCCATCGCCACAGCGACCGGTCCTGCGCTGCCCTCATCCAACGGCTTCCCGCCGCCTATGATATGATGATGGTGCAATATGACCAGAAAAACAAATCCGCTCGTCAATCTTCTTTCACGCAGACAGGGACTAAGGATTGAAAACCTCATCTGGCAACACCGTATCGCATTTTTCTGTCGCCCCATCATTTTCTGTCACTCAGGAAAGTCATTTACTAGGGCGAGAAAGATAGCGGGACTGCAATCGCACGCAGCTGCACCGGCAGTGCTGCGACCTTTCTCGCTCTGGCTAATTACATTCCTGAGCGACAGAAAAGAATAGAGCGTGAAAAAATTCGTTTCTGTGCTGCCAAATGAGGTTCAATCCTAACATTCCTCGAAAGTACTCGAAACCATTTGATAATATAATCAACCTAATCAGTTAATCAGTAATCACTACTATGTTATAAAGAGGGAAACTGATTGCCGTGCAGTCCAAAGACCGAATGTAGAACGCGTCGGTCATGCGCTATCATGCGTCAAGTAGGTATACTTTCTAAATATAGGTAGCGTATTTCGAATGTGGGTAAAACCAGGATCTCAAAGGGATGAAGGTGCTTCAACTGAACACAAAGTCTGGCTACAGTACATACCAAAGATAAAATTTAGGGGTAGATAAATAATATAAAGCAAGACATAGAAACGCTACTTGACATCCATTCACACTTATGATAACCGCCCATTAAAATAAGTGAAATGTCAATAGTAAACAGATACCGTCTTGAACCAGACGTCCAGATGGAACACTCCGCTATTTCCTTGCGTTAAAAACAAATTTTACTTGAATTTGCTTAAAAAGTGGTGACATTTGTTTAACAGACGTAACAGATTTACGTTTAATCAAGCTCTGTCACTCTTATGGCAATCTGTGTGCGACTTTCAAGAATGACTATACATATTTTTGTACAGTTCGATATTGGGTAGACCTGGTACATACCAGTAACGCGAGCATCCTGTCGAGCCGCGGCCGCTTGGTTCTGGTGCAGTCTGGACAGAGGAACTTGGGCTCGGCGCTGGAGAAGGGAAGCTCCACTCTGTCTGGTGATTGTTCCCGTTCTTCAGCAGCCGACGATATGCATGCAGCTGCAATTTTGTACAATTGTTAGTGAATTGTAGTGTCTCAAAAGTATCGATGAAGGGCATATCTCCAGACACGCGGGCGCGCATGCGGGCACGTATTTTAACTATATTGCTGGCTACAGTCGATGTATCAAAAGATAACATTTTACATGAAGCATGCAAGACCATCTCATTTCCTACCGCGGGTGTCGTAAAAGGCGATTAAGAGATCTACCAGAGGATGGGCAGCAGCATCCTCTGAGTACACACATTCAATCCAACTGCGATCGCCAAACCGCCTGTCAAGCGTGGCGATTATGGCAAATCCCCCCCGTCTTGGGGGAGGCCTATATCCAGCAGTGGACGTCTATCGGCTGATATGATGATGATAATGTAAGACAAGAAAATACCACCCGCACAGAAACAACAAACGCTTCATACGAATAAACATTTCATTTTTCAAGAGTGACAGAAAAAAAGCTTATCTATGGTACAATAATGGCCTCGATTCGGAGTGTACCACGACTAAACTAAATGTATTCCTGTCACTTTCTAAAATAAGATTAAGAAAAGAGACCGAAAACCAACAGCTGTCTTTAGTGCTGTCAAAATGACGTTAAACGCCCAAAAACGACTTAAATAAGATGGCGTACATTATGATGGGCATCTTATTTTGCGCATTTAACGTCACTTTGACAGCACTAGTCAGCTGTTGGTTTTCTGTCTCTTTTCTTAATCTTATTTTAGAAAGTGACAGGAATACATTTAGTTTAGTCGTGGTACACTCCGAATCGAGGCCAATATAGATCGATCGGTGTCTCGAATAGACATGGGAATAAAAATAATAATCTTCAATTCGTACTACACTGGGAAAAACATTCACTAGCTACTGAACATGAACGGTTTTTTATCATTTAAATATAAATAGACTATCATTGTATAGATTTGATGCACATTCCCTACCGCTCTCTTATATTCTACTGCAACTGAAAACTAAACAAATAAGTAGAAGACAGTAGGTACCGTGGAACCAGTCCTTGCACAGCTCGCACTGCGTCATCACGCCGTACTGTCGCTTCTGGCACACGCAGAACGTGACCCCGCCCGACGCGGGCGCGCGCACCTCCTTACGCATGTTGCGCGACCTATAACAATATCACATCATTAGTACGTGTTAACATACAGGTGTCACAAAACTCAACGTCAAGCCGCAAATAGAAGATAGGTGAGTCTATAACTGTTCAGGGAAAAATACAAAAAAAAAATCCAAGTTTAATAGTTTTCGAGATTTTGATTTTTTTTTAAATATTGGAATAATCTCCTGTCAACTTTTAGCTGTAGCTACTACAAATTTGTAAATTTTTTCATGAACATGCTTGTTACGCAATCCAGAACAATCTTTTCAGCGGACCCAAATCAAAAATAAACTATTAGTTCCTTACTTTTTACAGAAAACAATTTTTTCTGTCAGACTTCTGCGGTACCAAGTTTTTCTATGTCAAGTTTGAGACTACATCCTATACAAAAAATGTATGGCGGTAACGTGGCAAGTAATTTCACAAGTTGGCCAATTTAATCAAGTTTTCAAAATGGTATCACACTTGGCACTTCCTTTTCTAAAAAAGTAGTAATAATGTTTTTTTCTTGCAGAACAACTGAATTGGCAGAAGAACCACAGTAGCTGACATAGCCAAAAAATTGCTAAACTAAAGTGGCAGTAGGCGGGGCACATTGCTCCTGGCAAGAGAATGAAGTTCAATTCTAACATTCCCCAAAGGTACTCGAAACCATTTGATAATACAGGAAGATTTTTTTATCACCATCCAAATTTTAATAAAATGTTTGTTTATGAAAAAAAATCAATACGTGTTTTTTCTTTTAGTATCGCTCAGTACTAAAATATTGAGATATGACTACGCTAAAATGTCTTAAGAAAAACAATTCGACTGGACACAGTACGCACCTACCTGTGCCACAGATTACTTATTAATAGTTACTACCACTCGACCCGATTTCGCGCGCTTTTTCGAATGTAAAACTTTGCTTTTCAAGAACGAAAACTAACGAACGAATCTCTGTGGTCAGTAATTTTCTTTGGGTCAGAGCCAAAGAGTACTTGGTCAGAGCCTTTTAATTTTTAGAAAAAGTTTATTATGTGTCATTGTGTCATTCAAAGAGTACTTTATTATAACCGTGTCATTGAACAAAAATAAACAAAATAAGGGACTAGTATAACATTTAAACAATGTTTTGAAAGTGTTGTGTGTTCCTGTTAAGTTTACAATGCTTGGGACTCTGAAGCTAGGGCTCCGCCCCCCGGTCCTGCCGCACTACCCGGTCGGTACGAATACGAAACTCGATGACCAAGCTTTATGGAAAATTCTGTAGGATAAAATTTTTAAATGTGCAATTTTGACCTGCCCTTTTTTTAATGAAATGGGTTCTATAAGTGATACCAAACATGTAGAAAAAATTTGGATGGTGATAAAAAAATCTTCCTGTATAATCAACCTTATAACTACTATGTTAAAAAGAGGGAAATTGATTGCCGTGCAGTCCAAAGACCGAATAAAGAACGCGTCTGTCATGCGACAGGTATATTTTTTGAATATGGTAGGGTATTTCGAAATAATGAACCTAATATTGAGTAATGTAATTCCGACACAATGTATATTGTTACTGGAAATAAATAAATGATTTTTTTTTTAATGAAATGATAAAATCGCTAAACTAAAGTGCAGTGGGCGGGGCACCTTGCTCCTGGCAAGAGAATGATGCTGTAGGCCCATTTTCCCACAATAGTATCCAAAACACATACCTAAGTTCCTTTATAGCAGCCAGCTCCCTGTGTTCAGCCTGTTTGAAGGCGGCCACTATCTCAGTAGGGGTGGAGTCTTCACTGAAGTTCCTCAGGAACAGTCCCGCTTCTAGTGATGAGGGGGGAGGCTCAGCCCCCCCGGGGGCGCGGCCGCGCCGCCGAGGAGGGGCTGCACCTTCCGTGCGGGGTGATAGTGCCTCCAGGAGGGAGAACGGCCAGTTCTGTTGGGAGAAATCATTGTGTTATAGATAGGAAACACTTCTATTTGAATTTCTATCTATCTAAACTATTATAAAACTTTAACAGAAGTGTACATTGAAGATATTTACAAAAAAAAGATTACGATATGGTTTTTAGGTGTCCCTGATTCCAAATCCAAAATTTTTTGGACTTTTTGTCTGTCTGTTTGTTTGTTTGTGTGTTTGTTTGAACGAGCATCACGCAAAAACTACTGAACCGATTAAGATGAAACTTTTTTTGTTTGATAGCTTATGATCTGACTTAAAATCTGGTATATAATTTGTGCGGACGAAGTCGCGGGTTAACACTAGTACTATTATAAAACTGTAAATTTAAAAAGAGAAGTTTGTTTGTTCGATCGAGCATCACGCAAAAACTACTGAACCTATTTTGATGATACTTTTTTTATTTGATAGCTTATGATCTGACTTAAAATCTGGTTTATAATTTATGCGGACGAAGTCGCGGGTTAACGCTAGTAGGTACTTAATAAAAATAAGTCTAATAGCTTAACATTACTATAGGTGTCTTCAGTTTGTATGTGTAGATACATATCTTTCCTACTCTTTAATGCAGCATTACGGCAGCGAGTTGGTCCTTCTCGAACAAGGCGAGGGGTATCTGTTGTCCTAACACTAACATATAGCACATAATGACGGTACCTTCTTGAGGAACATATCGGCGGCACCTCGCTTCCACTCCTTGGCGGAGAGGAGCGCGGCGGCGAGTTGGTCCTTCTCGAACAAGGCGAGGGGTATCTGTTGTCCTAACACTAACATATAACACATAATGACGGTACCTTCTTGAGGAACATATCGGCGGCACCTCGCTTCCAGGCGGAGAGGAGCGCGGCGGCGAGTTGGTCCTTCTCGAACAAGGCAAGGGGTATCTGTTGTCCTAACACTAACATATAACACAATGACATGACGGTACCTTCTTGAGGAACATATCGGCGGCACCTCGCTTCCAGGCGGAGAGGAGCGCGGCGGCGAGTTGGTCCTTCTCGAACAAGGCGAGGGGTATCTGTTGTCCTAACACTAACATATAGCACATAATGACGGTACCTTCTTGAGGAACATATCGGCGGCTCCTCGCTTCCACTCCTTGGCGGAGAGGAGAGCGGCGGCGAGTTGGTCCTTCTCGAACAAGGCGAGGGGTATCTGTTGTCCTAACACTAACATATAGCACATAATGACGGTACCTTCTTGAGGAACATATCGGCGGCACCTCGCTTCCACTCCTTGGCGGAGAGGAGCGCGGCGGCGAGTTGGTCCTTCTCGAACAAGGCGAGGGGTATCTGTTGTCCTAACACTAACATATAGCACATAATGACGGTACCTTCTTGAGGAACATATCGGCGGCACCTCGCTTCCACTCCTTGGCGGAGAGGAGCGCGGCGGCGAGTTGGTCCTTCTCGAACAAGGCGAGGGGTATCTGTTGTCCTAACACTAACATATAACACATAATGACGGTACCTTCTTGAGGAACATATCGGCGGCACCTCGCTTCCACTCCTTGGCGGAGAGGAGCGCGGCGGCGAGTTGGTCCTTCTCGAACAAGGCGAGGGGGATTTGTTGTCCGCGTCGTACAAGCGCTTCTACGCTGTGCATGTATGGGTAGAGGTCTTTTGATTGCATCTCTTCCACCTGAAAGAGAAGTGGATATTTAGTTAATCTTGAACTCTTCTTTTCATGCAATGATGTCATGAAGGTGGAATTAAAATTGTAGTGAAAGGGTTTCACCAATGAAGATATTGAGGATTAGCTAATTGAAGATTGCCCAGGTACCACCAGCCGTATACTACTATTACAATATAGAAAATAGCTATAGCTAAGTCAAAGGTATTTTAGAACATATCGCGAGATAGCTTAAGCACTTGAACACCATCACAACTACAAATATAGCATGCAACACACAAAAATACAAAAAAATCGGTGACTGAGGCTCTAGACAGACGGACTTCATTTCAACTGCAATCCAACCGCAAATTGCAGTTCAAGTACCCACCCGCCCGCACACTCCGCCCTCTCGCGCAAGGTGGGTATGGTTCAGTTCAGATGCAGTTTGAATGCAGTCTGTGTGCAGTTCACACGACTGCACGCCGACTGCAATTAAACTGCAATCGGACTGCGCGGTTGGTTTGCAGTTCTATTGCAGTCGGTTCAACTGCATTGAAACTGCACTTAAACTGCAATTTGCGGTTGGATTGCAGTTGAAATGCAGTCCGTCTGTCTAGAGCCTAAGGCACTGATCAGAAAACGAACTTTTTAGAAATGGCCGTCAGGCCTCAGTGTGGAATTTAAGACTGCCATTTTATCCACCGTGTGTCTTAGTTACCCGAGTTCCATACGTCTGCTCAGCGTCTTAAAATGAAAGAACAAAAGACTTACCTTCGCGAGCCAGTCCCTCGCATGACAGACGGCTGTCTGCAGGGCGTGATGCGACGGCAGGGCGGCTTCTATCTCGTCACCTACAAGAAACGAATGATTTTTTTAAACCTTTCATCAAAATTCAAAAATTCAAAATTTTTTATTCAAAATTATATCATATAGACAGCTTTTTGACGTCATTTTTTGACTCTACCACCGTGTCGGAAGGTGTTCCGTTGAGACATCATTGTACAAAACCCGATCCGAGTTGATACAGGCTTTAGCTAGTGGTCATCATTCTGACAGAGTTCAATCAGTCTCGACATATCTGTAACTTTGCGAATATCGACATCAACTACTTCGGTTCCGTCCCATTCTCATAAAGTGTGATTTCCGTCGGGGTAATGCAAATTTCACCCCGATCCAAGTGGAAACCTAGGTAAGCAAAGTGTAAGGGTTGCTATACACAAAAGCGGGCCGGCACTAATCGGCACAGCCGGGCGGTAAAATCGAATACGTGTAGATGAATGTTCGGGAAAAAAGCCGCTCGACTTATCTTTTGGCAACAATTTTATGATGCGTCTACTCGAACGAACTACCCGATCGGCACAAGCCGAATGAAGCCGAACAAGTGCAGTGATTGCTGCTTTGTTGATGGACAAATACTGACAGTGCCGACCCGCTTGTGTATAGCAAGACCAATTCTCACCTGATATTTTATCTGACAAGTGAAAACACTTGTGGTTGAACTGTCAGAAACATGGTACAATAATATACTCCGCCTGGTATACTCTCTTCCGATCACGTGACTGACATGTGACTGACACAAGTCTACGTCATCATACCCATGTAACATGTTATGTTGAAATAAAGTGGCAACGTTTTTGTGACGTAGCTTGTGTCACTCTGGGATGAGAAGACCTGTTTTTTTTAGACTATGGCACAGGTCCGGCACTTCAAACAACGTTTTAGATTTGACATGATGACGTTCGCACATGCGCACTTTGCGAAAATTGTGCATGACATATGTGTAGGGTTGACTTAACACGCATCGTATGAACTACATTATACATTTCTTTACTTTTTATAGTTAATTCTGTTATTACAAATAATTTGTATGCTAAAGAATCACAGAAAATGTGAACTTAGCGTTATTTTCCAACGTTTATTTTTACTGTGAGGAGAAATATAAAATATATTTTATGTATTCAAATCCAACGGGTGCGCGCGCCTGACTGCATTCCCTTGCTCGGCTTCCTCAAGTTACCACAGAGGGTGTGAGGGGAGGTGGGGTATCTGAAGTCAGAGGGGGGCGGGGAGTGGCCGTTCTGTATGTAGAACTATATACTATTACCTATTCTGTGACTATGGTCAGAAAGTTTACCACAATGGCCTGTACCTACTTTGGTCTGGGTGATGGTGTATGATCAAACGAAACTATCAGACTGTAAGGAGTTTATTGACCGATTTTAACCTTTTAGCAGATCTTTAACCGCAAGCCTTTTAAAACAATATTTTCCATCGTTAAAAAGGAAAGAATCAGTTTTAGATCTTTTTTTCTTCTACCCGAATGTAATACTTGTATCGCTTGACTTCTACATAGCTATTGAGCCCATTACATTACCCTGCAAGCAGGGCCCGAATTCGCATACATTGCTTGCTTTGATCGCTACACTTTAAAATAGAGAGACCAAATCAGGCAATGTATGCCAAATCGGGCCCTGCGTGCAGAGTAATGTAATCGCTGCTTAAATTCTTTTCTCCTCTTAGACTATTTATATGTGCACAACTTATGCTACGGTTCGAATTATGCCAATAGTGCCAACGCTATGCACACGCTTTACCGGTCGGTCCAAATTAGTAAGTACGAATACACCACTAAACAATTTGTACAATTTGAAACAGCTGTCAATTTGAAATGCATATGCTGCACTACCTATTTTTCGTGTGCGGCGTAAGCGCAAGTTAATGACGTCACTGATGACGTCAGACAGCAAACGTATCCGCACATTCGCGCATTATGAACCGATTGTGTGCGTGCTATCTCTACCGATAGCGCATATTTGCGCATTTTGGACCGTAGCATTACACGTGTAATTCTATTGATTTTTTACGTAGGCAATGCTAACGCGAGGTGTCTCTACACAGGGTGTAAGAAAAAGTATCTACTAAACTGCAATACCTACTCGATTCAAACGTATGGGACAGCTGATTTTTTTGTTTGTTCTTATAGGTTTGCTCCCATAGTAAAAGTTGTTCAGTTTGATGGATAGAGTATGTGGTTTAAATATTAGTGATACTTTTCGTTACACCCCTTATACAGGGAACCAGGATTAAAAAATACAATAAATAAAACGATTAATAAATCGTGAAAGGTTCTCCTAGATCGATGAACATAGAGGATAATAGCTCACCCTCAGCGAGCACGGCGTCTAGTTCAGCGAGCGTGGTGTACTGCGGCTCGAAGTCGTCGCGCGGGTCGCGCGGCTTCGACGTGTCGATCAGCATCGCCTTGGCGCGCGTCTCCCAGTCCGACACTTGCGCTGTGCGACAAATTAACATGTTATAGCCTGGCCTGGTTTATAATAAACCTAAAATTATTACACGTTGGGTAGACGGAAACAAAAGATCGCCCAAAAACATATTGTTTAAGAAACTGAGACCAGCCGCCGTAGAATGACAGCGTGATACAGCGCTATCACACCTTTGCTCTCTTTCTTTTAACAGCAATGAACGAGATAAAAGGCGTGATATAGCCGTATCGCGCGTAACATGCTACGGCGGCTGGACATTCGAACTGATTTTGTATTTAGGAGCCATAGCAAACATTTTTTCAACACACTTGCTCGTAAAGTGGCTCTTATTGCACTGATTTGAGGTTCATAATGCAGCTTACATCTCTCGCCCTCGGCTCGAGCTTGCAATCCAGCCTCGACTGTTATGATATGACCAACGTAGCTCAATAGTGTCATAAATTCATAATGTACCTACCTACTTGTTCATCTTTTCGTGCCAATGCTTCTTCTGTGGTATGTACCTACTATTCCTTGCTTTCACTGTTTAGGTTTATTAAAAAACTTGTAAAGACTCACCTTTAAGTTTATAAAGCATCGCCCTCTCGGTCTCCAGCTTGTGATGCGGCACCACGTTCTGTCCTGCAGCAGCCGGTCGATGACCTCGGGGGTCAGCGTGGAACAGTCCTTGTATAGACTCACCTTTAAGTTTATAAAGCATCGCCCTCTCGGTCTCCAGCTTGTGATGCGGCACCACGTTCTGTCCTGCAGCAGCCGGTCGATGACCTCGGGGGTCAGCGTGGAACAGTCCTTGTATAGACTCACCTTTAAGTTTATAAAGCATCGCCCTCTCGGTCTCCAGCTTGTGATGCGGCACCACGTTCTGTCCTGCAGCAGCCGGTCGATGACCTCGGGGGTCAGCGTGGAACAGTCCTTGTATAGACTCACCTTTAAGTTTATAAAGCATCGCCCTCTCGGTCTCCAGCTTGTGATGCGGCACCACGTTCTGTCCTGCAGCAGCCGGTCGATGACCTCGGGGGTCAGCGTGGAACAGTCCTTGTATAGACTCACCTTTAAGTTTATAAAGCATCGCCCTCTCGGTCTCCAGCTTGTGATGCGGCACCACGTTCTGTCCTGCAGCAGCCGGTCGATGACCTCGGGGGTCAGCGTGGAACAGTCCTTGTATAGACTCACCTTTAAGTTTATAAAGCATCGCCCTCTCGGTCTCCAGCTTGTGATGCGGCACCACATTCTGTCCGTCCTGGAGCAGCCGGTCGATGACCTCGGGCGTCAGGGTGGAACAGTCCTCCTTGTATCCGCGAACTTCCTCCAGGAACTTGACCTGCTGCAAGCGAGCTTGCAGCGGCGGTAGTTGGGGGAGGACTATGCAGAGCCGGGAACCTAGCTCCACCACCTGGGGATGAGGGAGTTAGGTTAGTATGTATGTATGTATTTGACAGCATGTAAAATATAGGATCTATTGATGGCATCCGTATTGAATATGAATTTTGGTAACCGTCTATTTAGTGCATATTTTATGCGAAAATCGACTAAGAATATTTTTTTTTATCTACTTTAGTCACGTGATCGTGAACAACTGTGAATGGCCGAATGGTTGATGACGTCAACTACTTGTAAACAGTTGCGTGTAGAGTGTGAGTGTCGTACAAAGTTTACAAGCACGTCACCTGCATGTAGCCACGTAAATTGTCAGGAAAAGCGTTTTCACGAGATATTTAAAAAAAAAATCGTTTTTTCTTACACTACAGGGTGAAATTGATATCATTAGCATCCTTTTAAACTAAGAGACCATCAAACTGAACAACTTTTACTATGGGAGCAAACAGATCGGAGCAACTAAAAAATCTGCTGTTCTATACTAAACTGCAATGCCTACTCGACTCAAATGTATGCAAGAGCAGATTTTTTTTGCTCCGATCAGTTTGCACCCATAGTAAAAGTTGTTCAGTTTGATTGGTAAACTCTTAGTTTAAAAGGATGCCAATGATATCAATTTCACCCTGTATAATATGTAATGGGACGTAAAATATACATTTTCTATAAACAAATTAATCAAAACGACAAACCTCCTCAAGTTCCCTGACGAAGGCGGGATCAGTTTCATCGAGATCCTTCTCCAGTATCTCGACCGCCTTCGACTCAAACTCCGCCGTCTGACGCAGTACTTCCTTCACCGCTGACCCTGTTTCAAGATCAAAATCTAATTAGTGTCTTTCATAACGTTGTCGAAGAAATATATACCGCAGGTCTTCACAATAAAAGACAATCTTCGGTGTAAGAGCCATAGACATAGAAAAAAGGAAGACTATGGTGTGAATGGTTGCTTTCTGGCCTACAAAATAGACTTGAATGCTTGCGCGTAGTATGTACAGTCGCCATCAGATATATAGTAGCATACGAGGTGTCCAAATATTTCTGAGCAGTGCTAATTTTCATTAAATTCTTTACAGAAAATGTTACCAATTACATCTAAACGTGTATTTTGTCATAAATATCTGAACAGCTAATTTTCAATAATTTCTTTACAATGTTATTTAAAATTAAAATGTAAAACAATGGAGTAAGGTTTTTTCCGAAACTGTTCAGATGTTTATGACCACCCTGACTGCGTCGATATATTTGATGTTCTAGGCGTTCCTATATTTTTGATTGGTTATAAGTAAAGAAATTATTGAAAATTATAACTGCTTACAAATATTTGACCACCTTGTTTGCTACGATTTATCTGCTGGTGACTGTACACACGGCGACAGATCAACCTACCCATAGTTGAACTCTATGTTCATGGACATAAGGTCGAACTATGGGTAGGTTGATCTGTCGCCGTGCGTACAAGCGAGCCTGACTTACTATGGATGCTTCACTTTGTTTCTCAGTGACATTATGTCCGCCTTTTTTTTCTACGTCTATGATTGGACTTGGAGCATACTAGAGAACTAGAAAACTTACTGGAGAATTATGTCTCGTTACCTAGTTAGGGTGGTAGGCCTACTGAACCTCTGATATGTCCGGTGCACGCTGGGATCAGCGCTGGCATTTTGCATGCATAGCATAAGCATATGCTCACGACTATATTCCCCGAGGGGGTAGTCAGAGATATTCATTTTTTTGACATTTTGCATTCCTGGCATTTTGCGTATCTGGTATGACGCGATTACTGGCATTTTGCATATCTGTCATTTTGCGTGTCTGACATTATGCGTGCAAACCTTAGACTAATTATATCGGGACGCGTAACCACGTGTCATTCTACTAACAAACTTTCTGCCACTTTTTGCGGGGGGCGAGGTAACATGTTATCCGCAACTTTGGATTTTATTCCCTATGACTTTAGATTCTAATTTTGAATGTTCAAAATCATGAAAAGTAGTCTCGTGTAAACCCCAAACGTTCTAAGTTCAAAATTATTGTTTCGCTAATTATAGGCTGTCTCGTTTAGTGATAAGGTATAAAATTGGGTGTAAATGCGCAAGATTAATTGATCTAATACCGTGGCAGAGGGGAAATGCTACCGCAAGGCCGGTCCGGATATAATTAGTCTAAGGTGCAAACCGATCTAACGCTTCAAATCTCTTCACCAAGATGAAGGAAACATGGTGAGGTAACCTGCATAGGTACACTAACGAATTCCTTCCTTGAGCTCTGTGCTTGCAGTGGGGATTATAAAGGGTCCTTCTAGTATGATCAGACCATCAAACCGAACAACTTGTTCTATGGGACCAACATCGAAAAAGCAAGAAAAAAAATCTGCTGTCTCATACATTTTGGTCGAGTGAGGTTGCAGTTTGTATGATTATTTTTTTGTGATTTCGACATTGTTCCCTTAGACTCCTCAGAGAAAGTTATTATAAGTATTTTTATTACGTAACAATGTCACAAATTACAATAATAAATTACAAAAAAATTCCAAACAATCTATTTTAAATTCGGCAACATGCCTCGTCCAAAGGAGTACAGTCAAAAAAATCCACGTCAAGCTTCGTCACAAGAAATTACAGGAAAAAAAAAAAAAAACCGATATGCACACTCTAAATGGGCCTCTCGTCATTAAACGTACCCGGCACAAAGGATCCCATCACACCAGCTGCGTTCCCGCGCTGGATGGCCAAAGAAAGTTATGAAAGTTATTCAGTTTGATGGTCTGATCATCTCCTTGAAAAACCGTCAGCTTATCAAGTTGAACCCTGTTTAGAGGATGATGATGACGTACCTTCAGGCAGTACGCAGGCTAGACCGTCTATCTCGGCCGCGAACAGGGTCAGCTCGTGTATGGTGAGCCGGTACTTGGGGTCGTGGTGTCGGGTGCGGGTTCGCATCTTGTTGAGGTCGAGCTGCTGGATCACTGACAGACACTTCTCCGCGTCTTCTATGGCGGTCTCTAGGGCTCGGACCAGTTCCGTTTTGTGCATCTGGGATAAAAATACAGTTTTTATTATCTTCAAATATGTCGGAAATAATAAATTAAATTTTTTTAGATATCACAATCTTCTTACATTCGTATTCATTTCTTAAATGAAAAGCCAATTCCTTGTTAGCTTGTATAAAAAGATCCCTAGAAACGTAGAAAGAGAATAACTAGAACGGGCATTAAAATAATAATAATTTCGGAAACGAGACAGGCTTATACGCTAATTGCATAGAGTCGGCGAAATAAAGTCAATGTTGTTTGTCTCTTTCTATGTTTGGGGTATTTATGGTGACTCAGTTGAAATCTAAACTATTATAAAACTGTAACAGAAATGTGTCTGTACATTGAAGATATTTTCAAAAAAAAGATTACGACATGATTTTTACCTGTCCCTGATTCCAAATCACCAATTCTTGGATTTTTTGTCTGTCTGTTTGTTTGTTTGTTTGTTTGTTTGTTTGTTTGTTTGTTTGTATGTATGTTTGTTTGTTTGTATGGGTGTTTGTTTGTTCGAGTATCACGCAAAAACTACTGAACCGATTTTGATGAAACTTTTTTTGTTTGATAGCTTATGATCTGACTTAAAATCTGGTATATAATTTATGCGGACGAAGTCGCGGGTAAAAGCTCGTTACATATAAAATCTTGCAACTGTGCCCAGATGCACAATTTGTTATATCTCTATCTCTTTCCAGTGTACGCTCTCAGCGAATCTATAAAATACTCAATCAACGGTCACACTGTATAGACTCACCTTGAGGTCGTGCGCCTTCTTGAGATGAGCCCTGAGTCCGTCCAGGTCGCAGGTCTTGGGCGTGTCGGGGTCCAGCGCGTTCTGGACCGCCTCCGCCCATTCCCGGAACAATTCTGACTTGCGCTTTAGTTTCTCCAGCATTGCGGGCAGCTCGTCGAGTGTGTAGCGGTATCTGGGGGGAAAGAAGCAAGAAATGTGAAATCTAAACTAAATTCCTTTCTTTCAATTCAATGTTGTTATGACAATAATTTTCTGTCATTTTGTAGAATTATGTTCCGAGGCCGAACTAAGTGTCTAAGGCCGAGGCCGAAGGCCAAGGTACGCGGGAGCGCGTGCGCCGAAGCGTCCATTGTTCTAGCCACCCGGTTCCCTTCTCCTAACTAATTAAACACAAGTTCGCAGGCCGAGCCAAGTTACCGAGTTCAGTTGTTATTTTATGTTTTTGGTATGCAAATAAAGAGTATTGTATTGTTACAGAGGCCGAAGGCCGAGCGAAGCGAAGAAGGCGAGGCCGAAAACCAACTTTTGCGTAGGTGCGTGCGACGGAAGTGTCAAATGCTTAGTTATACTGCCTGGACACCTTCGTAACCACTTGTCTTTTTTCCCCCGTGTAATTTTTGCGAGGCCGAAGACCGAGCTCCGCGTAGGAGCGAAGCTCCGAAGCGTCCCCTCATAGAATCTGATCTCCGCAGTCAATCTGAGCGAGGCCATAGTCGTTGAGACGCGTAGCGCCAAAGCGTGTCGGGCTGTTGACCCCGGAGACCAGGCCCACGAGAATTCCACGCCACACGGCCTGCCCGAGCCGGAGGCGATTGAGGAGTGGTGCTTCCACTCCAAAAGATAGGGTTTTTGGTCACTTTTTCACTGCCCCTTTTTTCAGCAAATTTTAGAACTCAAACTGTGACTTCCCTGACTAACTGAATTTCAAATTTTTCTCTCGGCCCACTCCGGCACCAAAGCGAAAAGACTAGTGTAAATATTATACATCTCTTGTTGCCAATCGATCATAGCTCCACCTATATGTAAGACCCTATCTAGCTAGGTACAGACCTGAGCCGGTGCTTGTGGGGCGCGCAGGCGCAGAGCTGCGCGTAGTGTCGCAGGCAGGCGACGCGCGGCGAGCACGCGCACGTCACGCACGACAGGAAGCACGTGGTCTTACACGCTGCGCACTGACGCTCGTCGTCCGCCAGCAGTTCGAACGCCTCTCTCTCCGCTTCCGTCACACCCTGCGAGGAGATGAGTAAAACTCCATGACACACTTATGCAGAGCAGGTATTACATTCTGGCGAGAACTCCGCGGCAAAAACTTCCAAAGGAAATTACTACTGCTTATGGCACCGCGAGAAGAATTATTCGTAAAATATGGGATCTATTGATGGCCTCTAATAGGATGCCATCAATAGATCCTATAATGAATTTTAGAAACCAACTATATAGTCAGTTAAGAAAAATACTGGATATTTTCTTAGATCAAGATATTTTAAGAGAAAACCGATTAATAAAATTTTTTTTCTTCTTTAGTCACGTAATCGTAAACGACTGTGGTTGGCCGAATGGTTGATGACGTCAACTGCATGTAGACAGTTGCATGTAAGTCATTATATCTATGATGTAAGTATTAGTGTCACAAGCAGGTGACTTCACGATGACGTCACCTGCATGTAGCCACGTATAATATTGTCAAGAAAAGCGTTTTCGTGGGATATTTAAATAAAATATTTTGTTTTCGTTTTTTGTTGCACTTAAAATATACATCTTCTAAAGAGTCACATCAGTGATTAACGTAGAAGAGTTTTTAAAAACCTGTTAAATACCCATACCCATTTCAGTCTTCGGTCTTCCTCGCCTACTCGGCAAGATTAGTCTCAGACTACAGATTCTTGATTAGCCGACAAATATTTTTTTTGTATCGGCTACCTTTCCACTGTAACACACACACACACAGTCACTCACCCAGTCGAGCAGTGCCTTGCGCAGGCGCCGCTCGTCGTGGAGCATGGCGCGCATGTCCCTGTAGGCTGCTAGTGCGACCGTCAGGCTCAATGCATCAGCCTCCAGCGCCATCTTGCACACCAGCTCGTCGTGCGAGAACACACAGTACCGCCGCAGCGTCGAGTAGTGCGATATGCACTCGCGACCCATCTTGAGCTGGAAGTGAACGTTCAAATTAGCATAGAAACGCAGAATTCGTAATAAATAGTACGAGCATTTACCCGCGACTTCGTCCGCATAAATTATATACCTAGCTATCAAACAAAAAAGTTTCATCAAAATCGGATCAGTCGTTTTTGCGTGATGCTCGATCAAACAAACACACAAACAAACAGACAGACAAAAAATCCAAAAATTTGTGATATGGAATCAGGGGCACCTAAAAACCATATCGTAAACTTTTTTTTGTAAATATCTTCAGTGTACAGACACAGTTTTATAATAGTTTAGATATAGTTCTACATACAGAATGGCAACTACCCACCCCCGCTGACTTCAGATACCCCACCTCACCTCACACTTTTTGGGGACACTTAAGGAGAGCCGAGCAAGAGAATGCAGTCAGGCGCGCGCACTGCGCACCCGTTGCATTTGACTGCATTAAATTGTGTCTTTTGAATGCATAAAAAACGTTGAAAAATAACGCTAAATTGCCATTTTCAGTAACTCTTTAGTTCAAATACTATTTTTAATAACAGAAAAAACAATAAAAAGTATCGAAATGTAGATGACGTTAAACGCAAAGCGCGGCTTTCAAGCCTACACGTAATGTCATGGACAGTTTGCACAAAGTGCGCATGTGCAGACGCCATTTCGAAATTAAAAAAACATTCTATAGAGTGCCGAACCTGTGATAGAACTACAAACATATACATAATACCTACTATGTTCTCCGAGAAGGAAGTCAGAGAACAGCATAGAACTAGGAGATAATAAATCTGAACCGATGAAAACAGGCCTCTTCCAAGGCGCGCCACGAAACGCTACCCTAGGCCTTCCTCACCCAATCGCTCCCCGCTACCTTGATATAATTTTTAGGCCTCATCAATGCGCTTCCTAAAGACTAAACTTGCAGAAACGAAACGTGGATCTACAATACATTCACAGCAGGACAGTAAAGTTGTTCCTTTTCGACATAGGACGCACCATATCCGAGATATAACATTTTTAATACTAAAGTCCCTTGTAACCGGTACGCAGTAATGCCCCGTGACGTCACGCACTCCGCCGCGTGGCCGACTGGCCGCCCAACAGTTGCGGCATTCAATTGATCGTAGCTCGCTCATTTTTGGTCGTAGGAAAAAAATAAAAACACCAATGTTCAGGATTTTTAATGTACTTTGATACTAAATTCTAAATAAAAATCGTCGCTGATAGATTCTTTTCACTATTCAATTATTCATTTCAGATTTAATTTATTTTCGACAGATTTTCGATACAAATTCTCAGGTCTCGAGAAACGTAGAAGAACTACCACCTCCTTCACCATCGTAAAATGTGGTCTGCTATCCCAACCGGAGTGTAAATGGATGTAATAAGTATCTCACCCAGTCGGCGGGCGTGAAGTTGACGGCCTCGGCGAAGTTGTAGCCCTGGTTGAAGCCGGCGTGGTAGGCGCGCGGGAACGTTATTACGAACTCGCCCGCGTGCTGGTCCGTCCTAAGTACAATACACGTTAGATAAATAAATTCATACTCATTCACGACGGTAATCCCTTTCGGGGTGATGAGAAGCATTTTTAGCAATTTAAGTTAGGTACATATGGAGTCCAACTTAAAATACTGACGGATTTTTAAGAGGATGATCAGACGATCAAACTAAAAAACTTTCTCTATGGGGCCAACATCGAAATCGCAAAAAAAATTTCAGCTGTCCCATACATTTCGGTCGTATATGTTTGCGATTTCGAAGTTGGTCCCACAAAGAAAGTTGGTGCGATCATCCCATTAAAAAACCGTCAGCATATTAAGAAGGACGCTGTGACGGTGTGTGTTCTTCATTAATGTCTGTGTGTTGGTTAAAACACAAAGTCTTACCTGTAGACGGGTACTCCAGCCTTCATGAGTACATTAGGGTTCATGATGGTAACCAGCTGATGCAGGAGGTCAGGTTGTAAGTGGAAAAGTTCAGGCGCCTCTGACTTCATGGCGGCTTCGAATTGTTCCGCTTTTGACCCGGGCACGCCATACCTGGGGAACAAGTTAATATTACTTTTTGCTATTGCCTGTTTATGCAATTGAGGATACAGGGATCCTGGCCTAGCATAGTATGATTGCGGCGAACCTATCCAGTCGATGGGTCATCTGATAGAATGTCCCTTGTGCCCGAACACCTGCACGAGAAAGGACTTAAGGCGGTTGCAGAGGGGTCAATTTTATACAAAACTTTGACGCACAATACGCGTAGACGGTATTAATATAAGTAACTTTGTATATTTGGAAAAATAGTTTAGAAAATCTAGTTGTCGCGTATCAAATAACATTTGCAATTTATGATATAATTACGAAGATATAAAGCTTTGAAATTTTTCATGCAAAATTTTCAAAGCTTTATATCTTCGTAATTATATTATGAATTGCAAATGTTATTTAATACGCGACATCTAGATTTTCTAAACTATTTTCCCATATATAAAATATTACTTTTATTAATGCCGTCTACGCGTATTGTGCGTCAAACGTTTGTATGGACTGAAACCACCTTAAATACAGATACCCCTGACGCTATTAAGCTCACCGGATAACTGGCCAACCATAGCAAATATGAAGAACCATAGACACGAAAAGAAGCTATTCTAATTTCTATAAGCCTTCGTACGAGGATGATCGAAACGTGAGGTAATGAAAAACAATAAAAGATGAAAAATGTAGTCTAAATACATTCGACTAATACAGGGTCCTTCTTAATATGCTGACACTTTTTTAAGGGGATCAGAACATCAAACTGAACAACTTTCTCTATTGCACCAAAATCAAAAAGGGCGAAAAAAAAAATCTGCTCTACCATACGAAACTGCAAACTTACTCGAGCCAAATGCATGGGACAGCAGTTTTTTTTTTTTTGCGATTTCGATGTTGGTCCCTTTGTTCAGTTTGATGGTCTGATCATCCCCTTAAAAATGTGTCAGCATATTAAGAAGGACCCTGTATACTGCCACAAAATACCAAAAATCTAAATCTATTTGTTTTTTTTTTCTTCAACGACGTCATTTTTTTTACTCTACCACTGTTTCGTAAGGTTTTAAGGAAGATGTGGCCAGAAACTTTACAACACACATATTTTAACCAGTTTTTAATATCATAATGAACCTAGTTCAAAATTTAAGTGCACAATAATTTAAAATGTCAAGATTCCGAATATTTTTTATCCCTACAATACCATCGAATTCTTCACCATTGTTTTTATTTCAATATCAACACTGACCACTTTAATGGCACTTTTAAAACATAAAATTTTGATGATCTTCCATTAAACAGATTGTATAATATTTTACAATCAAGATATAAAGGATGCCTATTGCCTATACCAGTGGGTTGATGTGGGTATATTTGATAGATTGATTGAAGATAAAACAATGCTTTAGAAGTTTAGATGCACTCACCAAGTCTTGGGTTCTCCCCAATGCAGGTAATTGATGGAGTAGCTCCAGTGGTCCTCGTTGTGCCAGCAGAAGGTCGCGAAGCACATACCCACGTATAACCAGGGTACCTGATGGACAGACATACATATTTTAGCTTACAAAGGAGAATCTTTCGGAAGATCTTGGTACCCACTAAAAGAGAGAATGGACAGGCTGACCTGACCGTCACTCGGTCGTAGGAATCGAGATAAGTACCTACATTTTGTCGCATCGTATTCGTAAGCGATGCGCTTTATGAATTCTGCCACTCGCTCCAAACAGAAACGTCGCATACGTCGCGCGCTATACGAATTAAGATTTATTCTTAGGTTATAGCACAGGTCCGGCACTTCAAAGAACATTTTAGGTTTGACATGATGACGTTCGCACATGCGCACTTTGCGAACATTGTGCATGACATATGTGTAGGGTTGACTTAACACACATTGTATGAACTACATTATACATTTCGTTACTTTTTATAGTCCATTCTGTGATTAAAAATAGTTTTTAAGCTAAAGAATCACAGAAAATGTGAATTTAGCGTTATTTTCCAACGTTTATTTTTATTATGAGGAGAAAAATAAAATATGTTTTATTTAGTCAAATTCAACGGGTGCGCGCGCCTGACTGCATTCCCTTGCTCGGCTACCCTCAAGTTACCACAGAGAGTGTGAGGGGAGGTGGGGTATCTGAAGCCAGAGGGGGGCGGGGAGTGGCCGTTCTGTATGTAGAACTTAGGGATGCAACGATTCGGCCATTACGATTACGATTACGATATTAATCGTTATTTATTACGATAACCGATGCATTACGATTATTTAAACAAATTTAGTGGAGATTATCCTCAGAATGAGTTCTAATAGTGTTTCTTTGCATTCCAATGAAAGTTAAATCATTAAAAAAAATGTTTTTAAATTCCAAGATTTTGTAACTTTTAACGACTAATTTGAGATCGAAGTCAAAGGTACACTTGGCCAGGATTTTGATTCGTTGATGCGTGGAGGCTAATTTGCTTTGAAAAACACAATATTGAACATGATTCTGAGGTATAATCTCGTTAAATAAACCGATATCTCGTCCGATTTACGTGGGAGATTAATCTTTTGAAATTAATGTGGATGAGATATCGCGAGAACGAAAATGTATGTAATACTTCAAACCGAAAATCAAATCAAAGACATCAGTAGAATAAAAAAAAAGAGAGTCAAGTCTGACCAATAAAAAAGTCAGATTTTGCTCAAAATGACCTGCAAATGGCAGCAAAAGACCCGATTTTTCTAAAGTTGTTTTTCGGCTCTGGAATCTAGTATTCAGGTCTGGTATTTGTGAACAAATGCAATCTGATTGACGTTTTTAATTCATTTTAATAATCGTACGGTTCTTACTACGGTGCATTGCATCGTTATTAATCGTGATTATTACGATTACAGGTGCAAAACGATGCACCGCTTCGTAATCGTTGCATCCCTAGTAGAACTATATACTATTACCTATTCTGTGGTTATAGTTAATTCCAAAGATTTTTTTTGGTCTATACGACTAGATACCGCCGACGTACTAATAAAAAGCGACAAAAAATATTACACCTTATGAGGCGTATTATTTCCCGTCTCCTAGCAACGAGTGTTGCCAATCTCATAATTTCGGAAATCGTACGGAATAGGGTACACACGTCTTTTGAAATCTTGAAATCGTCGATCAAAACGAGTTCATTATCTTGACTATTATAAAACTGTAAATTTTTGAAAAAAGAATTTAGTTTGTTTGTTTGTTTGTTTGGGTGTTTGTTTGTTCGAGTATCACGCAAAAACTACTGAACCGATTTTGATGAAACTTTTTTTGTTTGGTAGCGTAACATCTGACTTAAAATCTGGTATATAATTCGAGTGTTGCCAATCTCATAATTTCGGAAATCGTACGGAATAGGGTACACACGTCTTTTGAAATCGTCGATCAAAACGAGTTCATTATCTTGACTATTATAAAACTGTAAATTTTTGAAAAAAGAATTAAGTTTGTTTGTTTGTTTGTTTGTTTGGGTGTTTGTTTGTTCGAGTATCACGCAAAAACTACTGAACCGATTTTGATGAAACTTTTTTTGTTTGGTAGCGTAACATCTGACTTAAAATCTGGTATATAATTTATGCGGACGAAGTCGCGGGTAAAAGCTCGTACATTATACAATCCGTTTCATCCGTTACTTTAACCGTATTGAAATATGGCGGCCACTTTTTTGTGATTCTGACAAGTTATAGCCTTAAATAGGTAGCGACAGACGGACGGACGGACAGCGTAGGCTTATGAATAGGACCCGTTTCCACCCTTTGGGTATGGAACCCTAATAAAAAAGTAACTTAACTACTGGGATTAACTACTATAAATCTAAACTATTATAAAACTGTAACAGAAGTGTGTCTGTACATTGAAGATATTTACAAAAAAAAATTACGACATGGTTTTTTTACCTGTCACTGATTCCAAATCACAAATTTTTGGATTTTTTGTCTGTCTGTTTGTTTGTTTGTTTGTTCGTTTGTTTGTTTGTTTGGGTGTTTGTTTGTTCGAGTATCACGCAAAAACTACTGAACCGATTTTGATGAAACTTTTTTTGTTTGATAGCTTATCATCTGACTTAAAATCTGGTATATAATTTATGCGGACGAAGTCGCGGGTAAAAGCTCGTACATTATACAATCCGTTTCATCCGTTACTTTAACCGTATTGAAATATGGCGGCCACTTTTTTGTGATTCTGACAAGTTACAGCCTTAAATAGGTAGCGACAGACGGACGGACGGACAGCGTAGGCTTATGAATAGGACCCGTTTCCACCCTTTGGGTACGGAACCCTAATAAAAAAGTAACTTAACTACTGGGATTAACTACTATAAATCTAAACTATTATAAAACTGTAACAGAAGAGTGTCTGTACATTGAAGATATTTACAAAAAAAAATTACGATATGGTTTTTAGGTGTCCCTGATTCCAAATCACCAATTTTTGGATTTTTTGTCTGTCTGTTTGTTTGTTTGTAACATTGTATGTTTGTTTGTTTGTTCGAGTATCACGCAAAAACTACTGAACCGATTTTGATGAAACTTTTTTTGTTTGATAGCTTATCATCTGACTTAAAATCTGGTATATATTTTATGCGGACGAAGTCGCGGCACAGAATAGGTAATAGTATATAGTTCTACATACAGAACGGCCACTCCCCGCCCCCCTCTGACTTCAGATACCCCACCTCCCCTCACACTCTCTGTGGTAACTTGAGGGATGCCGAGCAAGGGAATGCAGTCAGGCGCGCGCACCCGTTGAATTTGACTACATAAAACATATTTTATTTTTCTCCTCATAATAAAAATAAACGTTGGAAAATAACGCTAAATTCACATTTTCTGTGATTCTTTAGCTTAAAAACTATTTTTAATCACAGAATGGACTATAAAAAGTAACGAAATGTATAATGTAGTTCATACAATGCGTGTTAAGTCAACCCTACACATATGTCATGCACAATGTTCGCAAAGTGCGCATTTGCGAACGTCATCATGTCAAACCTAAAATGTTCTTTGAAGTGCCGGACCTGTGGTCGCGGGTAAAAGCTCGTGTTCATATAATTCGGATAAAAGTTGAGTTGGCAACATTATTATTTGAAGTTAGAATTTTAGTTGCCGCATTTTAGGAGCCCTTGTTCTTAGGAAGGGCGGAATCTAGTCGTATAGACCAAAAAAAAATCTTTGGTTAATTGGTACTTGTTTTCTGCTGTTTATTATTTTATGTAGCAACATACCTTCATGCCGGATATGTCGGCGTTGATGTGCCCTAGCACGGAGCCCTCGAGCACGGGCAGGTTGTTCAGGTTCCAGCTGGACTCTGCGTACTGTTGCTCCCCTGGGTATAAGTGTGCGCTTGACTTGGTCGGGAATCCTGCGGGAAAATACATTCGTTTTCATGTTTTCATTCATTCATCAGCCTATCTATACGTCCCACTGCAGGGCACAGGCCTACCCTCAGGGAAGGTGTATGGTAGTTAGTCCACCACGCGTGCCCAATGCGGATTGGTGGACTATACATACGCATCGGAATTTCTTCTTCAGTGTATGCAGGCAAATCTTACCAGAGCCGTGGTCCATGGAGTGTAGGTCGGCTCCATACTCGACCGTAACATCCTCGTCGATTGAAGACACGACGCGCCAGAACTCTTTCTCCACCGTCGATGTGGGCACCATCTGTGGTAAAGCAAACCAAATTAATTTTGTTCGCGACATCGAGCTACCAGATTCGCGCGTCGACGCGGGCCGCTACGGTTTTTCCTCGCGAGTTCAGACACCCAACGTGATCAGTGCAAATTCCAATTAGATTATTGGTTTTTTTTAGTGTTTATTTGTAGCTTATCGCTTGTGGAATGCACTGGTCATGTTGGGGGTAACGTATGTACAGTTCGTTATAGTTTTGTATAGTTTTTTCACGTGTATAGAGTCGTAGTTTTAAGTTTTCTTTATTATAGTTTTTTGTTATTGTTTTTATAGTTATAGGTATAGTTATAGGTTTTCCTAATAAAGTTCATCGTTTTTGATAGTTAGAATAAGTTTTTGTATTGTTTAGAGTTTTTTTTTGGGCGTTTCATTTCTGATATTTTCATACCCTTATTTCTCAAGATAGGTGATAGGTGGATCCTATCTAACAGCTTAGGTACACAATAGTAGATGATCCTTACCTATTTCACATACAACACAAAGACTAGAGTAGTTAGATAGTAAAATATAACAGTTTTAAAGTTCAGTTTACACCTTGCACTTTGAACCCGTATTTTGCATAATAGACATATAGATAGAAACATAGAAATAGATAGGCTAGGTGGGGATAACCCAGGTGCATTTAGTCAGAACCCTAGGTCATAGATAGAGTGCCTAGAATAGTCTAGAAATAGAATAGTTTGCAATAGCGCGGCAAAAATTGTCATATTTTTCCGCTTTTTTCTGACTAGGAAACCTGGGTATCACGCCTAGTATAGATTGTTATATGTCAAAATACGGGTAATTGTAAGCCCTTTCTATAGAACATCGTAGCTTTGAACTACCTCTTATAGTTTTTAAGATATAGCCTAAAATGTCAGTACTTTGTAATGAAAATGTACAACCAATTTGAACAATAAAAAACGGCTCTCCTTACGGTATTGCGCTAGGAGGGACATGGCGCGCTAAAACAGCGCAGAATCAATCAGTCGCAACGAGTCCTCCAGCGCAACATCGGAAGGGAAAATTAGCGAAGAAACTGAAGCCTCTTTCATTTGAAGAACCCCTGCTCCTGCTCACTGAAGATCAGCTGCCTCAGCCTGCTCTCTGCGGTCTACGATCTGCGTCCCACTCTCACAGTACCGCCGTAATCAGGGCGGCATCCGGCGATAGTTAATAGTTAGTTAAATGTGCTAGACCAGGTCTGTCATATCGAAGGTGGTCGACCACAAATTTGGAGATATTCGACATCAGAGGAATGTATGCCACAACCGAGAAAACTACAAAAAGTTTGTTGTTAAAGCTTGTTTTTTGCGTTGCATACTCGCCCTACAGGTAAGGCAATAAGGTAAAAAGAAATACTTAATTTTTATCACAAAAAAACCCTTTGTAGAAAATCTGAAATGTGAATTTTTCTGGATTCAGATTTTTATGCAGTGGTTATTTGTTGAAATTCACTGGTTTGGTTATTCGGCGACCGATTTTAACGTAATTTTGGACCCATTCGTAAGTTACGTCAAAATTGGATTGACTCCCCATCTTTAGCCGTATCTATTGCTTTGTGAAATATAAGCTAATGGCAATAAGTACTAAGATCGTGGCATCAAACATGAGCGTGCATCTTGAATGCGTAGAAATCAAATTCAGCGGGAGGAAACGGGAGGCGGTCGACCCACGAACGCCATTGGCCGATCACCTTTTACGTCATCAACCTGCACGAAAATCCCTGCTACTTTCCCCCAGCGTTTAAGATTCTTGTCGCGACCTGTAATGAACTTACATGTACAGGCATGTTGAAGTAGTCGGATTTGAACTGGTCGGCCATTTCGCCGAACTGCTGCAGCGTGTACTCCCGGCTCGCCTGCTCGAAACCGAACGCCTCCGTCGGCTTCGATACCTGATGAAAAAGTTTATTGTGTTTAGCTACGCTCTTGTCGTTGAAGGATTCGCCAAATTAGATACGACACGATAAATAACCTTTTCCTTCACTTGGGCTTGTCGTTTTGAATGAATAGATCAAATATATTTTTATTTACACCAAATGAGAAATAGTACAACATTTCACTAATATTATAAATGCGAATGTTTGTGATGATGTTTAGATGTTTGTGACTCAATCATGCATTAACGGTTGAACGGATTTGGATGAAATATGTTCTGGATTAACATACAGGATTATTTTTTCAAATCCACGCAGACGAAGTCGCAGGCAACAGCAAGTACAGAATATACATTAAAGGAAACTGAATTACAATGGTGTACCATTGACGAAGACTGCCTTATTTGTAAATAAATAAGGCAGTCTTTCCATAAATTTCTTCCGTACCACCTAAGGGCAGAGGAAATTTATATCTTTTTGAAATGTTTTTTTTTGTTTTCATGTGTGTGTTTCGTGTCTCAGCGTTGAATTACACATGTGTGGTAGTACCTCCTCGGCGAGACAGACTGGGCACCTCCAGTCGCCCTTGGGCACGTCGGCGAGCGGGGGCACGAGACAGAACGTGTGGTACGAGTCGTCGCACCCGTCGCACAGCAGCATCTGCTCCTCTATGTCGCCACGGCCGCAGACGCGACACATGTATTTGGCCAGCTGTGGACAATACATCTCTTAGTATTTGCGCCTCGTCACTCAACACCATAGAATAGATAATAATTTATTGACACATATTATTTAATAGTTAATAATGTAATAGAGCGCAGCGTGGGTGAGTCTAAACCCCTCACACGGTAGACCGACGACCTGGTGAAGGTGGCGGGAACACGTTGGATGAGGGTAGCGCAGGACCGCGAGTTTTGGCGATCCTTGGGGGAGGCAGCAGTGGATGTCCACCGGTTGTGATGATGATGATGAACGTAACAGATTAACTGCCAAACATGACGAACGTCGAATTATAAATGTTGAATTCCGAAAAACCCTTTTGAAGCGACCACCTATATGCCAATAGAAACATCCATGCCTTTTTTTAAGTTGGTAGTCTTTGTAGTTTTGGAGCTTTTGTGTTTAGTGAATATGTGGATACATTGAAGGTTTGATAAAGCTATTAGGAAAGAAAGCGTAAATTTCTACCATACCACAGCGTATGCGATTGATTTGTCAGCTCCATTGAACTATTTCTTTATTCGTAGGTCACCTACCAATAAAAATACTACTTCTACTTGTTGGCAGCAGAGTTGGCATCAGAGATAACAGCACGGCATCAGCACGGTATTCTCAGATAGTACAGTCAAGAGCACATCAAGCTTTACACTTGCAGTTCGATTGTAACGCTTATGGCGCACTAAATAAGGACGGTACAAAGTCCAAAGTGTCAAGCTTGACGTGCTCTTGACTGTACAAGTACTAACAGCGCGTGGACCGAGTCACAGCTAACCGCCGCCGACGTGGACTTGTTGTCACTGGTGGTATGGTATACTCACGGGGTCCGCAGTGTGCAGTGTGTGCGTGTGGCAGAGAGCGGGCCCGGTGGTGGCGGGGGAGGGGGAGGGGGAGGGGGAGGGGGAGGGCGCGGGGGTGACGGACACGGTCATGTTGGACATGCGGTGCTCGCGCAGGCGCGTCGAGCGCGTCACTCGCGCGCGCGACCCGCAGCTACCCGCCGCCGACATCCACTTGTTCTCGCGGGGACCTGTAAGGTTTTATTCCGATTAGGAAGGAGCTACATTAAAATTCCATATCAGTAGCGTATCAACCACGTCAGAGGCCGAAAGGCGGTCTGAAAAAACTCTGACACCAGGGCTCTGCCCCACACGATAAGAAGAAGTAGCGTATCGGGAGGGGCGCAGTGGGAGCAAATGCCCCAGCGGCTATGCTGACACTTTTTTAAGGGGATGATCAGACCGTCAAACTGAACAACTTTCTCCATGAGACCAAAATCGCAATCGCGAAAAAAAAATCTGTTATCCCATACATTTGGCTCGAGTAGGTTCACGGTTTTTATGGGACAGCTGATTTTTTTTTCGCGATTTCGATGTTGGTGCCATAGAGAAAGTTGTTCAGTTTGACGGTCTGATCATCCTCTTAAAAAAGTGTCAGCATATTACGAAGGACCCTATTGATTGAGCTCTGTCTGTAACCAATTCGTAGAGCAAAGAAATGTCGAGGTCGCTTCGCTCGCTTTAAATTTCTGTTTTAATTACTGTGCCTACACATAATCCCAAAAAGTTCTGACCACAGCTAAGACGTGGTGCTAAAAATATCGACCTTATTATCAGTTTAAAATAACAATGTGCATGACCTCGCTCGCAAATGTGACGGCCCTCTATCACACAAACTTCACTCCAGTCATTCAAATGATTGTGTCCTTTACATAGAGTCCAAGTTCCTTTGTCAACCGATTGAAGCTATCCAACGGCCCTTCAAGGTCATGCACATTGTTATTTTGAACTGATAGTACTTCACTCGATCCAAAGGTTTTACTTAGGCTAAGTTGCACATGTTTTGTGCGTAAAAAGCTCTGGCTCTAACCGATTCGTATTGAGAAGAAAAGTCCAGCTCGCCCTGAATTAATAAGGAATTTTATAAACTACCAATCCCTGTGACATTTCAAATTTTGCCACGAGAAAGCCTTGAATTAATAAATTAACTAAAATAAAACATCACAAACAGAAACAGTCAAAGCACTCACTCCTCCTAGTCTCAACGTTCTCCTCCTTCACTTTCACGGGTGTCTTCTCCCCATCGGCACCAGATAGCGCCCCCTCAGCGTGCGACCCCTCTGCGGCCGGCTCGGGGTCGGCGGGCTTGAACCGGCGCGCGGGGGGCGGCGTGGCGGCCGGCGGGCACTTGCTGGCAGAGCGACTGCGTGTTGTGGTCGCCTTCTCCGGTGTTTGTTCTGTCTTTACTTCTATTTTCTGTTCGGGAATCAGGTTTTCATTGATATTAGGGGCCTGTTAAAAGGTTATGTTTTAGAAATTGATCATTTATGTACAGTTCAAGGTGGATAACTTTTGCTGTGGAAGAAAGAAGAAAGGAAGAAACATAATAAAATAAAAAATCTATAAAGCGTTATGGTGAAAAAGATTATCTACAGGCTTTCTATGGACAACCCTGTTGAGGATTTTGAGAAAAGCGATCATTGTTACATACATTTATACATACAGGTTCACGTCAATATCCCATGGAATGAGTGGTTTTCGAAGGGAAATAAAAATAAAAATCTGCTGATTGCGTTATTAAATTTAACAAAAAAAACTGACAATTTGAAGGTTAAAAAATGTGTTATGTTTGATTTATGGACTGGCATTAATTTGTTCTGGTGTTGCCATTAGATAAAGTGCACCAAAAAATACGCAATAACATCAAAAGCTAAACCATAGCCTCGTAAACAACTTATTTCTAGCACAGAAGACAATTTTTTTTTTATTGAGCAGAAAAACTACAGAAAGCATAAAGAATCCCTGAAACCCAAGATAAAGTAGATAAAATACTGATATACCCAGAGTTTTGGCGTTCAGTCTCTTCCTCTGGTACAAAAGTTAGTCTAACTCTAAGGGCTCTTACAGATTAGCGACACTTTGCTGTCGCGGTGGGTCGCAGAGCGTCGCGCTCATACATTTTACGGTCGCGCGACCGTCCGCGACACCCGGCGACCGCAAATTGTCGCTCGTCTGTGAGAGCGCTTAATTATCACAAAAAATAACAAAAGAAACCTATTATAAAATTACCAAAAAATAACCTTTATGCTGGAAGTATTAAAGCTAAATACTTGAATAATTAAAGACCAAAATTTTGTTTGGGCCGTACGACAATCTCATTACAGAAAAACACTCAAAAATCTAGATAATAATGCTCACCGTCTCCTTATTATCGCCGATAGCGCCGGAGCTCTTGAACACATCGTAGGGGTACAGTATCCTCTCGTAGTGGTTCTTCAGTATGGAGCCTATCCCTTTGCCCTGGGGGTGACCCATGCGCCGCGCGATCTTCGACCATTTGCGCTCCGATGAGCACACCTCGAAACCACCTGTGGATTTTAGTTTCATTTTAAACCGGCTTTAAAAAAAAAGTCATTCGATTGTTTTTTTGTTACGCGAAAACTTCGCTATTGAATTAGATGATTCTTTTTCTATTCCAAAGGAGTTACCGCCGTGTTAGTCCAATTTTTATTTGGTGAAGAGCTAACAACGCCCTTTGGAGCAAGACAATAGAATTTCGCAAAAGATGACAGCAAATACTCTGGCACTCTTAACTCTACCTCCCCTAGAGCAAACTCTTTGTCCTTTAACCTTCAGATCCTAAATACTAATAACAAGGCTGTGTTACTTTCTTGCTTGATTTCTGCCACTTCGCCAGACGGGAACATCGCAAACGTCGCGCTCTGTTCGAAGTAATAACATTTTGCCCGTAGCGTTTGGCACACAAAACATGGCACTTAGTAACTTACCAGCTTCCTTGACGATTTTATGTAAAGAGTAGAGGTCCAACGGTTTCCGCTCCACAGTTGGTATCTTCAGCATGGAGCCCTGCAGCTCCCAGAACTTTATTATCTGGTCGAGGAAGTTCAGCTTCACTCGCGTTATGGCCTGTGGAACGATGAAACTGGTTACTTTTAAATACAAAGTCTATGTTAACTTGTTATCTTTTGACTGGTGAACCTGTTTTGCAGAAGTTTGGAACGGGATAGCTGAAGAACATAATTATTCAAGGTCCAACTTAAAATGCTTACGATTTTTTAAGTGGTTGATCAGCCCATCAAACTGATCAACTTTCTCTACAGGATAAACATCAAAAACGAGAAAAAATAATATATTTAGATCAAGTAGGATTGCATTTTCGTATGGAACAGCAGTTGGTTTTTTTTTCGCGATTTCTGCGATGGTCCCTCGGAGAACGTTGTTCCGTTTGATGTTCAAGAGCGAAAGTCGCGCTTGCCGCGACTTTAAGTATGGAAAAGAGCCGAGTCGCACCCAAGTAGAGAAATCATGCTAGAGGGTCTGATCTCCTTAAAAACCTTCAGCATATTAAGAAAGACCCTATATTACAAATACAACGCATAAGAAGTCGTGGGTAACAGCTAGTTCTATTTACATTGGTCTTTATCAGCAACTTAATTAATTAAATTACTGTATTGCAAATAATTACAATGGCACTTTGTCTGAAGGACTTAAATTAAAATACAGTCAACCTTTATGTTTATTTCTGTCAAGCCATCAAGCTCAAATGTTATCTCATCCACACTTACATTACAAAGAGGTAAACTTTGAATGTAGGGCCTATTACTCTAGAACTACAGAACCAATTCAAAAAAATCTTTCACTAATAGAACGACACCTTAAAGGCTGTATTAAAACTTTTTGACTTATTAATTGTGGGCAGTTTTTAGTTTTTTATATAATATCATGTTTAATGTTCTGGAGATAGGGTTGCCAGATGGTATCCAAAAGGATGACATGTCCTCCTTTTCCATATTTTGTCCTCCCGTCCTCCAGTAGACAATCTACTTCAATAGTGGTAAAAACATTTAATGTTTCTCAGAACTGCTCCAAATCTGCGAGTTTTATTTTTGTATAAACGCACATAACGCAAAGAGAGGAACAAACTAAGTGTGCAGTATTAAATCTTTAATTCTTATTCAATACAACATCAAAAACATGACATGTGAAGATTTTCATACGTTGAAAAACCAAGAACTTCTTGCAAAAATTGGCAGAGCTAAATATGATTAAATTAAAGTAAATAATTGTATAAAAATTCGTTTAATTGTAAATATCCTCCTTTTTTACAGAAAATCCTCCTTTTTAGACCCATCTCACCTCCCATCCTTTTTCAAATTATAATCTGGCAACCCTATCTGGAGAGCACTGCTATGTTTAGAGAAAGGACGGGGCTAACTAATATAGCCACGGCTAAAAGAATCAAATAAATATTAAATAATATATTTTTCAAACATACCTCTAGCTCATTTAACCGTTGTATCCTGGGGGTGAACCTGAGACGGTCCACATCCACTGCAAATGGCGGTTGCCAGTGCTGCAACAAATATACAATCAATGGAGATTAAGAGACAGCCTTTCGAAAGGTTTTTTTTTAATTAGTTACACTCTTATAAATTCCAACAAATCAGAGGGGTGCTGACGGGCAGAGTGTGGGCGCACATTTACTGCAAAGTGAACTGTATGTTACTGTGGCTAATAATGGTCATAATAATGATTATGATAAACCAAGATCAACAGTGGCTGTTTTACATTTTACCCCAGAGCAAACAAACATTTCTACATTATACAATTAATTATACAGGGTCCTTCTTAATATGCTGACACTTTTTTAAGGCGACGATCAGACCGTCAAACTGAACAACTTTCTCTATGGCACCAACATCGAAAACGCGAAAAAAAAATCAGTTCATCCATACAAAAATGCAAACGTACTCGAGCCAAATGTATGGCACAACTGTATTTTTCGCGATTTCGATGTTGGTGCCATAGAGAAAGTTGTTCAGTTTGATGGTCTGATCATCCCCTTAAAAAAGTGTCAGCATATTAAGAAGGACCCTGTATATACCTACCAGTTTTTAAGTCTAATCTACACTTGTATTAAAGTTTTATAAGTTTAGATTTAATATTATAAATTCGTATATTTTCGTAACTTTATTCTCTCTATCATTTCTGATTGCAGACAACCACTAAGGGATTTCCCCAAATTCAGTGAGTAATGTTATAACCACAGTTTTTGATTCAATGCCACAAAGGTCAAATAAAAGATACATAAAAACAATAACATTTGGTTGGACCCAACCACTGTCACCTTTTTCAATCATACATGAATAATCATGATCGTATATGAATTATTATCCTCTAATCTGCTGAATATAAGATAGCATGAAAATATTTCAGCCAGTAGATGGCGCCACGTCCCTTATGCCCCTTTCACACAAGTGCAGGGCATTGAGGCAGGAAAGTGGGGCAGGGCAGTTGGGACGGCAGTTGGTGTTCACACTTCGAGCAGCTATACGGGGCAGCTCAGTCCATGAGCTAATATAATTTGATTTTCGTTTTGATAACTTTCATAGTAATATTCGGTATTCCAATTTAGTTTTCCCCTAAATCTGAGATTCTTACTCAAGTTTATTTTTATATTCAATTATTTCACCTTTTTATAAAATCTAATTTTCATTTTAAACCTTTATCAGTTTTATGTTAAGCTCTAACGCATTCTCAATTCGAAGGGATGCCTTTGTAATTAAAAAAACCAATCAGGATGACCACAAATTATAAAATATCTTGCTGCACTGCACTTTCCTCGCATTTACATGGAGGCAGTCCAGAAAAATAGACCGGCCGTCTATTCACTGCCCTGTTCTGGTTACTGCCATGGCAGTACTGCCCTGCCTCGGGCGGCTCTTCACACGAGAGCAGTACTGTCCTGCCGTGCCCTCACTGCGCTACCCTCATGTGAAAAGGGCATTAAAGATGATAGTCTTGAAGAATTTGGGCTGCTGATGTACTAGCTTGGTAGCTTCATTGGACGAAACCACAGGGCCGGTTTGTCTGGTTGCAGGATCAAGTTTTTGAACAAAAAAATTCAAATCTTTAATTTAATATGAAAATCTCGGTTGAAAATGAAAATGTAAAATTTTATTGTCACATTTGAATAAGGAGACCAAACAAAAATAACTAGAACTTAATGCTAAAATGTGACAAAAGGGCCAGATTCAGCATAATACTGACAGACTTGGTCAGTGCTGTTTTTCAATTTGGTTGATTCAAATCGGTTGAACAGTTGAGATAAAGGTGTCACATAATTTGTAGTATCAATTTATCTTGTCTTGGACTTTCAAGTCCATCTAGTATAACAACACACTTGTGGACAATTTTAAAACATAAATTATGGTTGATAACAGTTTATTTTTCACTATATATTACAAATTGTAAATTGATAAGTGCACAATGAACATTATTTTATATTTATTATGTACTGGAACCTTGAGAACATTTTCAAAACATCACCATATTGTGAGAAGTAACCAAAACTTAGTAGGTAATAAAAAAAAGTATATCTAACCAGATGTAATAAAAAAAATGTTTATTGAGTCTCTTTAATTAATTATCTTTTATTGAGTGGCATCCCATTTTATACATATATTTCCAGTCCAAGTTCAATCCATAAATAAAAATTATTTATTTAATTTTATTGACCTGAGTGCATTCGGTCAAATCATACTCTGATCGTGTCAACACAGTTTTAAGAAATTAGTCCGGTCATGCTATTTGCAACACAATAACTTTTGAGACATAATGTATGACAATGATTTTAGTCTCACCCGATCAAGGATAAAGTGTCAGTTAACTATTGACTTGTTAGTGAGATATGTAGGTACATTACACTTTTTTTATTATTATAAGTACTAGTTCAGATTTTTCTTTGTCTGCTGCGAAATTTGAGAGAATATTGTTTGCAACAGTGGTGGAGGTCAAAAGTAAGCTTTATATTCTTTCAATTTATTATTTCAAATGGTTTCTGAAGTAGGTAGATTATATTTATAGTTACAGAGTGATTACCTAGAGGTAGTACTGTACCAAGAATACATAAAAAAATTGTGAAACAACAAATTGTCACTATATTACTAGTATTATTAGTGGTATAATGTAGGAACCATAAAGGTATTATACCAGGAATGGAGGAACTGGCAGCTAAGAGAGCGAGATGTACCTAGCGGCACCACTGTGTAATAGAAAGAGATATGAGACGTGAGGCAAAAGAACCGTTTTTGGGAACTTATCGGACAATCAACAGGGTAAAAATTCGAGCTCTGAATAGTAGATTATTTTGTGAAATATACTAACACTATTTCATTAAATTATCTACGATTTCACATTGGATTCACAATTATACACAGAACTCGAAGTTTTAGCGTGCCGATAAGTGCCGACAAGTTCACAAAAAACGGTTTCATTTGACAACTCGTGTCAGTCCCTCTATTCCGACAGGTATAATAACTTTAAGGTAAGAACCCACAAATTGTGGCGGATTAGTAATTTATTAATTAGTAATCCTACACAATTTCATCCCATATTATGTTTTAAAATCAATGACATTCTATACACAAGGACTTCGCATCTGCGCACTGTTAACGGGACCGCAAAAGTGTCCTTGACTGTTTTACATTACTGCTTAGTGACAGAGGACATTTGAAAGGACTGGAATGTCAGTGGCAATGTATTACAGCCAAGCACAACTGAAGCATACTATAGTATAGTGTGTCCAAGATAGCTTGGTGATTTTGACAGATCATTTTAGAGTGATTATTCTTTCTGAAAATGTTTGAAACCTTTAATTTTAAGTTAAATGTTAATTAATAGTGTATATTTTAATCTTATCTAGTGTATTATAAAGCTTTGACCGCTCAAACAGTTTTAAAAAGTAAAATGAAATCTCTAAAACCACCTGTCAAAATCACCAAGCTATCTTGGACGCACCATAAGGTGACATTATAGACATGTGCCATTTTTGGGTTTTGTTATTGTGTGACGTGGTGAGTCCATGTGTATAGAATGTCATTGTTTAAAATCATCCAATATAAAGAACAATTTTTAAAACTGAAATTCACAGGGAGTGCATAGGGACTGAAATAGCATCATCAAAATATAAGTGTATGACTCTACATCAGACAAATAAGGGTGCGAACGGGACATAGCATAATGCATGGCGATCATCATAACCAAAATCGGTTGAACTTGGAATACATCATCATAACTTTTAATAGTAAATTAAGCAGAAAATATTGTAAAATAGATAGGAAATGAAATTATCTGCATCTTAAACTGTTTATCTAGGGATTAGACAATCCACATGGTGCTTTATCAACGTAGCATCTTTTAATGTGCTTGATATTTACTACAAAAATGAAAGTTGTTACGCTGGGGGTTTTAGTTTTTTTTGACTAAAAAGTTTTTTGGTAAGATTAGATTATCTCTAACCTAATTTTTCATTTGTGAAATATGGTAACTTGGTTGTGAAATTTGTGTTTTAGTGCAACATAAATTAATAAAACACAAAAAAGTAGGTCTATGTTAACTAAAACAATTATCTACCTATTTTATTGCCATGACTTATGCATGTATAGTACTTTGCCAAGTATCACACAAATATATTGGCATAAATGTTGAAAATTATGCAAAATTGGTGCCTTCACACCAGCTACAGTACAATTTACAGTTAAATCGCGACAAAAAACTGACGATAGTTCTTTTTTTATCTAAACTATCGTAGGCAGGAGGGCACGACACAAAATGGCAACCAGATTTTACCAACAATATGCAATTGCATTTCACACCAATACAATGCACTTTTGACCACTTTTCTTCAACAAGGAGGTGAAAGGACACGTTTTATCAATAATTCAATGAAAAAACTAATATTACAACGACGCGTAATCTACAAAAGGCGAGGTAATATGGTTGCATCACTGTACAATAACCTACTGTTTTAGGGTTAGAAAAACTAAGTAAATGCCTTATTTAACGCTCTGAACCACTAAAATGAGACGTGAAAGGTAAAAAGGGCGCTTTTTAACAAAGAAAGCCACTTACTGCAGGGGGTTTTATCTTGCATATCCCAGACTTCTCAGCAATGGGACGTATTTTACTGATGTAGGCGAGAGGGTCCAGGAACTCCTCCGGCGTGGGCTCGAAGACAGGCGCCTCCGGGGGCACGGTGAACGTGAAATTATCAGGTTTCATGGGGGACGCCGAGTCCCCCATACTAACTTCGACATTAGCTTCGTCACATTTTCCCATTTTAGAGAAAAACTATGCAGTTCTTACAAATGCAACTACAATCACCACTTTAACATTATCATAGGTTAAGGAATGAATAACGCACGGCCACAAAGGAATAGCAGCATCAGAATCTGTCTATCCATAAGGAATCACAACGAGATAGTAATTGAAATTATCACCAACAAATAACAGAATCCACTTGCACGTCCGCCATGCGAAAATGAACTTTCGAAACTGTGGTGTTGCCACATTGAATAAATTAAACTTCCAAAAATACGTGGGTGCGTTTACGGAGAGAGATTTACGATTAATTTTCAAGAAAATCTGCCTGAAATAAGCCTGAAATGGGGTCATGAACTTATCCAAGTTTCTTAGATTGCCTCACAGACTTATGTCTATAAGTTTGTGGATTGCCTTGATTTCGAAAAGCCACTTTGCTCGCTCTATATTTTATATATTAAGATTCTCGAGATCGCTTCGCTCGCTTCAGGTTTAAGATTTTATTGTAACGACCTAACCTGTAACTTTAACTCTCTGGGACAAAATTATTGGTACGCGCCCGAGTAGGGAACTAGGGAAGGGGCGCCAAGCCAATGTAAAGTCAGAAGCGGCGAACCGCGACGCCGTGTGCGACCGCCCATGGCCTAGAAGTCCAAGGGACCTCGCGCCTCAAAGGTTTAATGCAACTCATGAAAAATATTTAGTCACAGTTCTGACCACAAGAATAAGAATAAGAATAAGAATATTTATTGTTGTTGACATTCAAATGTTTTATTTTGGTTTACAATGTAAACCACCTAATATTGTACGTCCGTGCTGCGGACCAAACTGTTGATTCTGTCTTATTTTAACATCTTTTGTACACAGTTTGAACAATAAATATTCTTATTCTTATTCTTCTTATTCTTACAAGCCAATCATATTCATAGTATTAAAAACTAGGCCACGGGCGAAGCGTACCTAGTGCTGAAAAATTTCGAGACGCTTCTAGAGCTCTATTACTGAACGGTTTTATTTAACTTCACTTTGTAATTTCGTATATATATATTTTTTTTGTGTATAATACAAATTCGAAATGCTTTATGTTTATGTAGCTCGCAGTTTCTGCGCTGCCTCTGTGTAAAGTTTTTGCCACGGCCCAAAAAAATCGTGAAATCTGGACAGACCGCGGGACCGGAGGCCCCCTCTTTTAGTTTTGCTGCCCCGGCCTTCCGATGGGCTTAGTCCGCCTCTGCTCACACGTTTAAAGTCATAATCGGATCGAATGACGCATAATCTCCATAGTAATTTAGTCATTTTTACCACTGGCGGACTAAGGGGGGGGGGGGGCGGAGGGGCGGTCCGCCCCGGGCCCCCAGTCCTGGGGGGGCCTCCGAATCTCGTGAAGAGAATCCCTTTTTTAATCAAAACCAAAATAATGACGTTTATATAGCAAGTAAAGACACAGTTTAGAGTTGGAGGCCCGGGCCTCAGGAGGCCAGAAGCAGAACAGGTTCTGAGACTGCAGTTTGAAGTTGGAGGCCCCGTACGTCAGTCATTGAAAGTCAAGAAAAGAAATAGAGATAAAATACTGCGAATTTGCAAGCTCGCTTCGCTCGCTAAATCTTTTTCAAGTTGTTATGCAGTTAGCATAATTATGAGTTCGCTTCGCTCGCTCCGGAGGCCTCGGCCTCCGGTACTGGGAGTGCAGTTTGAAGTTGGAGGCCCCGTAAGTTAGTCATTGAAAGTCAAAGAAGGAAATAGAGTCCATAATATTGCGAATTTGCGAGCTCGCTTTGCTCGCTCAATCTTTTTCAAGTTTTTGTGCAGTTAGCATAATTATGAGCTCGCTTCTTGAAAGGTCAATGTGGTTGGAATTAGAATGTGTTTCGAAAATTTGAGCTTGCTTCGCTCGCTTGGTTTTTTTGCTAGCTTTCTGTGCTTTGAGACTGAGTTCATGCTACAACCCAGTCATAATTATAGAATCGTTCGCTCCGGTTTTAATTTTATACGCCAATATACTCACCTACTCTATTTCAAGATGAGCTCTACAATCGAGTTATTATAAGCATTATATTATAAGCTCATTTCAGCTATTTGTTTAATACATCAATCGCCTCGATTTCAGCATGAGCTGAAAAACTCGAGTTATAATGAAGCAAAATCTCGAGCTCGTTTCGCTCGCTCCTGGCTAGACACATTGCTCTAAAATCTTGAGTTCACTTTGCTTGCTCCAGAATTCAGTGAAGTCTCGAGCTCGCTTCGCTCGCTCTTGGTTTTGGATGGTACCTATGTCTTTTCATAGTATACAGTTGCAGTTGCAGTTGCACTGTTGGTGTGCAGTTAAATCTTGAGCTTACTTTGTTCGTTCCAGATTTTAAGTCGTAAAAAAACTCGAGCTCGCTTCGCTCGCTCAATGATTTAAATCTTATTCCACTGATCTCATTATATTGCAGTAAAATTTCACTAGCCGGGTCCACACCTGACGATCCATCGCGCTCCGATCGCGCGCGGCAGGAGCGAATTGCAGGCGGTGTGGATGTGCCGCGCGCGATCGGAGCGCGATGGATCGTCAGGTGTGGACCCGGCTAATTAGCTTTGCCCGCTCCAGAATTCAGTGAAATCTCGAGCTCGCTTCGCTCGCTCCGTGTTGTAGGACCTGGATCTCCCTGGGACAAAATACTTGCTACCTATGCCTATGGAAGGAAGGGGCTCTGATGTTAAGTTTTTGCCACGGCTCGAAAGAATTGTAAATATCAATTTCTGGAAAGACCGGGGGCCTCATTTAGTTTTGCCGCCCCGGGCCTCCGGCGGGCTTAGTCCGCCGCTGATTTTTACTCATACCATGTTAACTAGAGAAGCTGCCGCGAAATGATTCTTTGTAACACGAGTTAGAGTCCACGCGCTCTAGCCCGCTTAGTCCGTGCCAGGCGATTGCCACAACGTGTTTGAAACAACTCGAGGACAACAAGCAAAGGCCAAGGGAGTGGCCTTGAACGTGTAATTTCACTGCTATTAACCATAAAACACAAGTAATTTAAATATTTTTATCTATTGTCACTCGCGGCGAGCAGTCATTGCGCTGACGGCCATATTTTGGTAAAGTTTTAGAGTAAATTAGATGTGTCAGAGCTTAAAATACCGGTATTTTATCGGTAAACGAAATATTGATACGGTACTGCCGAAATAATTTTAATATTTTATTTTTCAAACCTTTTTTTTGTTAATTGTATGTATTCAGCTTTTATTTAACTTGTAATGTTTGTATATTATGTATCTATGTTATGGTGAAATCTTTCATGTTAATACCAACCCACTTCTAGAATAAATATTAAATCAAGCTGAAACTCGAATAATATGGTGACAGCGACCTTGAACGGCAGTTGGTTAACTTCTTTCGGTTAAGTATGGTCTTCCCAACAATCTTTTTCATAACAAATGGTCAACAATAATAGTCATGTTATGTTTTGTTTTTATTTGTTATTATATTACAAAGACAAATATCAGGATTTGGCATAGATTTATATATTACTAGCGTAAGGATAGGCCCGTCAGAATATTTTACAAAAACCTTCTTCATAGAAACTAAAATTTTCGCCATCTGCCATAACTCGTATACGAACTATATCGTGTCATATATTTTCTTTGATCGTTGTAATGCTCTAAACTGACATTTTTCCTTGCATTTTAGAGCCAACGAACTGGGGACAATAGTCAAGCTCATAGGCCATGTCCTTACGCTAGTAATAATATATGTCTTTGGGATTTGGTAAACTTGTTTTTATGTGGTTGTTGTTATCGTGTGGGCAGAGCCCTGGTGTCAGAGTTTTTTCAGACCGCCTTACGGCCTCTGACGGTAATATGTTTGTTTATGTGGTAAAATGTTACAATACAACAACTCTATAAGTAATTTAGAATTTTGTTGATTCAACCTTTATTTTTCTGTTTTTTTGAAAACCGCGCCGTACCTACTTAAAATGACTCGAGTGAAGTTAACGTGATTGAGTGTCGTCACACTTGCGAACGACGTCATGCATATTTTTATTTTTAACCGATAGTACAGTAATTCAATAAGCAGAGTATAAACAAAGTGTTGCCTCTGTGTAGTTGATCGCATCTATGACTCAATAAACCCCACCGCGCGCCCCGCACTGCTTCTCGTGGTGCACAGATTTTGTTCGGCTCGACTATTCTAGTCTAGTAGAGTAGAATACATAATTATTCAAAGTTTTTACTACTGATTTGAACGCCAACTGCACGACTGCGTGGTATAGGCATATAGCGCTATAGCTCTCTTGCTATTTATAAATGGCATGATAAGATAATCTTATCGCGCGCTAAGGGGGAACAGGGGGAGGCAGATGAGAAGACATGTTTGCCTCTTTTTTGTTATCTTTTTCCTCTTTTTATTTGGAAAAATATTTTGAAAGTTTGATGCAGATTGGCACCGCTCTGTGACGCCATCTAGCGATCCCCAGGGAAATTGCTAGAAAAACGTCATTCTGAAAGCTTATTTCCGTTTTTCATGCTTGCAGCACTCGTCGTGTCAGTAGTGATCGGAGCTTTTCAAAAATACCAAGCAAACTTCGTAAACGCGCAAGCCCTTCATGCAATCGATGAGACATCCGTCATCCGCCCGCCGCCATTTGCCAAAGGACGATCGCTGCTCTGCAGCGCGAGTGTCATCCGTTTGATTATGTCGAGAGTGTAATTTGTTATTTTTCTGTATAACTGTGAACTCAGTGTCGGTTTTTGATCAGTTAAAATGATTGTGAGATTATGGAGCATTTTGTGCCTGGGAGTTTTGGTGGCTTCGGCGCACAGCGACCAAGGAAACAACGACAATGAAGGTACAAAAATACCAAGTCTTTCATGTGCATCTATTTATTATTTTGTTATCATTCACCTACTTTACCTGTTACGATATGTGATAAAAAATCTGAAGTGAACGATTTGGGTCAGTTTTTCAACAAAAACATTGCTTAACTAACATTTGTAGATGAAAAGAAAACGTCGTCCTATCAACATTTTCCAATAAAAGTCGTCCAGAAAGCCTTGTTTGAGGTGAAGTAAAGTTTGGAAAGTTAGGCTAGCGTGGTTATTATGGCGTGCTATTGGTCGCAAGTGTCGGGCCGTGTGGGTGTCGGACCAGGAACCGGCCCGACCGCTTTTCGAGTCGTCATGCATATGCATATAATGCACACACTCTTAGCTCTGTGACCCGCCGTGGGCAGTGACTCGTCTCGCCTGTTTTTGCAGTTGATTCATTCATTTTTATTTCAATCTGTCTGTTTGTAGTTGTCCCAAAAACTATACACGGTGTAGGGAAAAGTATCATTAACCTTTAAACCACATACTCTACCCATCAAACTGAACAACTTTAACTAAATTAATAAAATATCTTGGACAATGTCACACAAATTATCTAGTCACATTTAAAGTACCAGAATCTAGCCTGGACTTGTATTACGATGACTAGACAACGATATACAATACTTATATAGATACAAACATCCATGACTCGGGTACAAATATTCATATTCATCATACAAATATTTGTCCCTTACGGGATTCGAACCCGCGACCCTCGGCACAGCAGGCAGGTTCACTACCGACTGTGCTACCGGGCTGTCGAAGATATTATAAGATTAAACCAGTCAGAACAAAAAAAAATCAGCTGTCAACATTTGAGTCGAGTAGGTGCTGCAGTTTAGTATGGAACAGCATTTTTTTTTGTGCTGATACGTTTGCTCCCATAGAAGCTGTTCAGTTTGATGGGTAGAGCATGTGGTTTATAGGTTATTGATACTTTTCCTTACACCCTGTATTTACAATCAAAATCTTGACTATACAAACACTAAAGGCAAGCAAATGCATTAACAATGTAATAAACATTGTGGTTTATAAGCATAAATCTATCTAAACTATTATAAAACTGTAACAGAAATTTGTCTGTACATTGAAGATATTTGTAAAAAAAAAATTACGACATGGTTTTTACCTGTCCCTGATTCCAAATCACCTATTTTTGGATTTTTTGTCTGTCTGTTTGTTTGTTTGTTTATTTGTTTGTTTGGGTGTTTGTTTGTTCGAGTATCACACAAAACTACTGAACCCATTTTGATGAAACTTTTTTGTTTGATAGCTTATCATCCGACTTAAAATCTGGTAAATAATTTATGAGGACGAAGTCGCTTGTAAAAGCTCGTACTATTATTATAAACTGTAAATTAAAAAAAGAATTTTTTTGCTTTGTGTGTTTGTTTGAGTATCACGCAAAAACTACTGAACCGATTTTGATGAAACTTTTTTTGTTTGATAGCTTATCATCTGACTTAAAATCTGGTAATTTGTGTGGACGAAGTCGCGGGTTAACGCTAGTGATTAATAAAGTCTTTCTTTAGGCACACATGGTCGACACTTATGTAAAGATTGAGCAATACACTTTCAGATCGCAGATGATTTTTCTTGAAGTTAATTATTTTCAAATTAAGAATAAACTGCTGAAGCTTGAAGCAGGAAGAAGTATTATCAAACTCTTGACTTTGAACCAAATCAAATCTTTTCCTATGAATGTCACAGAAATTACAAAAGTCACAGAAAACGGAATATATAGGCAGTTCTTATTTCAAAATGCACCACAGAACAGTCATGAAAAGAAATACAGCGCCCAGCCAACTTCTTGAGCACGGCCTTGTCTGCGAAGAATATAATTTGTATGTGCATACTCCTCACCCGTCAAAAATCTAGAAAAATGGGCGGGATTTTTCTAGATTTTTGCCAGGTACTGTATGAATATGTAAAAAAGATATAATAAATAATAAATATCTTGGACAATGTCACACAAATTATCTAGTCACATTTAAAGATGATATGATAATAGGTTTGATTTTTACACAGTAATACACTACACACACACACTACACGTTTACACTATATAGGCCAGTCATTTTACAGAGTTTTGTTAGGCGGGGTAGGGAGTAATTACTAATTGGACTTTTAAACTGTAACCGGCACCATTTAGTGACAAAAATACTATCCTAAACCATATTTAAAAAAATTTGCTACGCAACATAGAAATCAAAATTGTGTGTCCCAGAAGACTTTTAAATTAATAATATTAATACCAATGCAGTCATTAGAATTAGATTTAACAATGAACATTATTTTTAAGCAATAAAATAGGCATTAAAATTTAAAAAATGAGGTATTTATTAGAAAATACGAATGTATTTTTCAAAACCTTCTAAGTAGACAAAAATATTTACACCATGTTTGAAGTATGTATAATGGTAAAGCCTTTAAATATGTGCAAAAAGAAATTTATTGTCTCATTTTTTAGAACGAGATAATATCTAAATTTTAAAATTGGAACTGTTGCTGACGTGATTTTTTTTTAATTTTGGTACATTGCGTGACTCATATTGGCTCTTCAATATTATAGCGAAAAAAAAATGCAATTATTAATTAGTCCTGGCTCAAACCGTAAAATGACTGGGCTAATATTTTAATCTTATTTCCCTTATTATTATTTCAATCTAGAGCTATTGCAGTTCTGATCACAATTTTTTTGTTATTTATTTATTAGCACCTTTTACAAAAGTATGAATTGCTAGCTGTGTAACTCTGAAGATGTTTCTTTCAGCAGACCCCAGGCAGAGAACAGTTGAGAAAACTGTGTGACCATTGATTTTGTCAATAATTTATATATGGAACTCTCAAAAATGTAAAAACTTTATAGAAAGATTTTTATGTCAATGGTTGTGGTCAATTACTAAAAAAATCGTAAACATTTCATGTTCCAAAACGACATCTACCGGCAAGTAGATAACGGTCACAACAGACGGCAGCTAAATTATATAGTTGTACTCTTCTAACACGTGCAAAATTACATAAGCACGTGTAAGACGAGAGATCAACGATACAAATCAGGTCGATAATAGCGACGAGTAGATGAACTAGTTGGTTGTCATGTTACTGTGTATTTGTTGTAGATACTCCTTTCGCCGCTAGATGGATTTGGTTTTTTGGGGCGGAGCCTACTCCCACCTCTTACCTCGTCCCCCGCATTTTGGCGACACTTACTTGAATAGAAAAATTGCCTTGCCTCACCTCCGCTCCCTTCTTTTCTTCGTGGTTTGCTCCCATAGTGAAAGTTGTTCAGTTTGATGGGTAGCCACTTAGTTTAAAAGGATGCCAATGATATCAATTTCACCCGTATATTTCAGACAATGATATGGAAAATGTTCATTTAGACTTTTAGACTTACATAAACCAAGCTTACTACAGTCTAAACTGAAGTCTAAGATTTGAGAGACAATAGGTTATTTGCCTACCTATAATTATAGTCAAATCAGCTTTATGAAATGTCAAAACAAAATGCACCTTTTGTGTGAAGAATGTATTTAAGATTCTACTAAAATCTGTAACATGATGTCATACGAGTATTATAGTTTATCTTGGACTTTGTCACACAAATTATAGTCACACATTTAAATAAAGTCCCAGAATCTAGCCTGGACTTGTATTATGATGACTAAACAAGGATATAGAATACATATAGATACAAACATAGAGTCTGGTACAAATATTCATATTCATCATACAAATATTTGTCCGTCACGGGATTCGAACCCGCAACCCACGACACAGTAGGCAGATGCTTTCTTTGTGCAACCCATAATATGTACACTACTTACTACCTAGTTACTGTAAACAGGGTTAAAATCTTTTTACGATGAGATCCGATTTCAATTTCACTATACAGCAGTTCTGATTCAAGTTTTCACGCTAAAACAGGAAGTTGAAGTTGAGTTGAAAAGTCTGGAAATTTCTTAAAACTCTGGGAATCGGCAAATCTCGCACTGATCCTGTTTCGCAAAAAGTTGACATTAACTCTCTTAATAAACACTTCTCTTCTGCATCAACGTTAGATGATCTCACTAAGGTTAACACCTTAAACCGACTCTTCTCGAAGCCGACTCCTAATTTATCTCCTTTCTTCTTCTGTCAATTCACTGATTGTGATGTTAAGAGGAACATTGTCTCCATTGCCTCTAATGCCGTCGGAGGTGATAGCGTTAGCCGTAATATGATCATTCCTCTCCTAGATATCCTCTCCCCTGTAATTACCAAGATCCTCAATCGTTCAATATCCTCTTGCACCTTTCCCACGATCTGGAAAGATGCCGAAATTATTCCTTTGCCTAAAAAGAGCAACCCGTCTACTTTCTCCGACTACCGCCCCATTTCTATTCTTCCTTTCCTTTCCAAGGTCCTTGAACGCCTCGTTCATCGACAGCTAAGTACCTTTCTCTCGAAGAACAACCTCCTTAATCCCTTCCAATCCGGTTTCCGCCCCGGTCATAGTACGGTTACGGCTCTAGTTAAAATCTCCGACGACATTCGTTATGGCATGGAAAACAAACTGCTTACTATTCTAACACTTCTAGATTTCAGTAATGCGTTTAATACCGTAGACTTCGATATTCTACTGGGGCTGTTGCACACTCTTAACATATCTCCAACAGTGATTGACTGGTTTCGTAGTTACCTGTACGGGCGCCGGCAGCGCATAAAGGTTGAAGACACCTTCTCGTCATGGTGTGATACCTCTGCCGGCGTGCCGCAGGGTGGCGTGCTATCACCTCTTTTGTTCGCTATCTTCATTAATTCCATTACCAATCAACTTAACTCTTCCTACCACCTCTATGCAGACGATCTCCAGATCTATACACATTCATGTTTGGATGACATCACTAGGGCCATCCAAATCACCAATAACGATCTAGTTCGTATCCAAGACTGGAGTGAATCCTATGGCCTCAAAGTGAATCCGAATAAGACGCAAGTCATTATCATTGGTAGTCCGTGGTTTGTTTCGAGGGTTCGCCTTGACCAGTTGCCTTCTATTGTTTTTGATGGTGAACGTATACCATACAGTACCACAGTCAAGAATCTAGGGATTTTCTTTGACAATACTTTCTCATGGATACCGCAGGTCGCCGAGGTTAGCAGGAAGATGTTTGCTGCATACGGTTCATTGAAGCGTCTACGCAACTTTCTTCCCATTAGCACGAAAATTGCGCTGGCACAATCCCTCCTGCTACCAATCCTTGATTACGCTGACTCCTCCTACCTTGACTTGACTGTGGAGCTACTTAATAAACTTGAGCGACTTCAAAACCTTTGCATAAGGTTTATATTTGGCCTGCGGAAGTACGACCATGTTTCGGAATTCCGCGCTCGACTCAAGTGGCTCCCAGTCAAACGTCGAAGGGATGCTCATATCCTGTCCCTTCTCTATTCCATACTCTTTCTTCCTTTGACTCCTCATTACCTTAAGGAACGCTTTGTTTTCTGTTCCTCTACCACTGGCCGTCACCTGCGCTCCTCTGAAAATCTATCCCTCCTTATGCCTACCCACTCCACAAACTTCTACACCAATTCCTTCTCTGTGCGGGCTGTTCGGCTCTGGAACTTGTTGCCAGAGTCGATCAGACGTGCTCCTTCCTTGAGTGTTTTTAAGTCGAAGGTCAAAGATCATTTCCTTGACCTCTGATTTCCTTTCAATTTTATTTTTATTTCGTTTTTCTCCTCTACTGTTGCTGCCGTTGTTGACGTTGTTGTTGTAATAGATACTCTTTCTTATACTGTGCTTCTATGTTGTATGTAGTTGTTACTTAATATGTATGTATATAGTTAAAAAGATATGTATTTATGTATGTATATATTATAGAATATAGATCACTTTATCTTTTTATTTTTTCTTTTAGAATATTTATGCACTCATTGTCATTCTGGATTTCTTTCTTCTAAGCTACACCGCCTACCTATTTTCGTTTCTTGATTCCTCTACCCTAAGGTTGTCTGGAAGAAATCGCTTTTTAGCGATAAGACCGCCTTATTTGTACCTACTTGTAATTCTTTGTCTTTATTCAAATGTATGTTTTGTTTTGGTGTGCAATAAAGTATAATTGAATTGAATTGAATTGAAGTTGCTAATGTTATATCAATTACAATATCCATGTAAATTGAACCCCAGTGTAACCAAACACTTAAATGATTGAGCAAACATTTTCGAGAATGTTTGGGAGTTCATAATAGCTTGCATATTGCAACATTTGTTTGAATGGACTATTAATATCATTCTAATGCATGCTTGCAGTAGTAAGTGGCTAAGTTGTAAAACTGCATTGTAACATATTGTACACTTAGTATGCAAAATAAACATTTGATTTGAGTTTTGATGTTGTTCTAAAGAAAGGATTGTTTTTAAAAAAAGCAAAGAAACTTAAGCAATTATTTTGTTTTTATTTGAAAAAGTCGAGAGAGGGCGTCTGAGGACAGAACTTACCACAACCAAATAAATGGTTCGGATAAGAGCGTAGCACCCTCAATCGCCGGAAGTGCATGAAGAGATGTATGAAAGTGGATGAGGTGAGAGAGGTATGTCAGAATCGTATAGTGTGTGGCGAGCCGTAGTCTCTGCCTACCCCTGTGGCGTGAGTATATGTATGTATGTATGTGTGAGTGTATGTATGTATGTGTGAAAAAGTAACGAAATGTAGTATTTTATGTTCATTCTCTCATCCCTATGGGCGAACCCAGGGGGAGGGGCAGGGGATGGCAGCTACCTTCCTGGATATGGCCACCCCTTGGAGCACCCTGCCTACTATGATATGCAGCTGGAAATTTCTTACTTTCTCCCTAGGCGCCTTTGGCCAAAAGTTAGGTATGCCATGCTCATCCCCCATTTCATTTTCTTTGCTTAATATTTTCAATGTTCAGATGGATATGGATAGTCTAAAGAAGATAAAAGATTTGATGAACAACTTCCGACGATTGAAGGCCATTGTTTAGTATTCAAAATTAGTTCCCAAAATCAATAAGACTATGAATTAATATTCTATAAGTCTAGATTCCTTCCTGAAGCCTTTATTAGGTACCTACATTATGAGCATGTGACATGGATCTGGATTTGCATAATTTGTCAGATGCAGGGCTGTCATCTATTAAATTCGGAGTCTGAAATAAGGAAAAAGACTTTTGTTAGCTTATTTCTTTCCACTGCTGAATAAAGGCATTCCCTATTTGGTTGTAAGGGCATAGTCAATGACCAATAGCTTCTGCGACCTGGATAGATCTACCCACACAGAACAGAAAATCTACTAGATATCTATTAGATATTTTGTAGACATTTGTGCTGTATTGTAGCCGAAGGCATCCCTTATAATCCTGCAACCATCCCTGTTCTGGGCAAGCTCTGGCCACTTGTCATCATAAGCATTTATCATCCGGCCACCTCTTCCTGGGATGCTGATGACCAAGGGGTCCATCCAGGGCGTAACAGTTTTTGCCCACCTCCTGGTGCATTCGACAGACATGACCGGCTCACTTCCACTTTAGTATAGCTGACGTCGGCCACCTTTTTTTGTACTATATTTAAAGCTTCAGGATGCAATGACGTTTCAAGTTAGCCTGTCGTGGACAGGGTAACGCAAAAGAAACCTTCTATCAGTCGCCTCGAACGAAAATAGTATGGTCTATTCAATGCCTGGTAAACTCAGGGCAACTAAGATAAATGTAGGAAAATCAGGACGAATGGCAGCCCTAGCCATTAGCATTGCAATGTCATATGCACCTGCGAAACTTAAGCCATGCCAAGTTTGGCGACGGAATATCTAATAACTAATTAGTACTTCCAAGTGTCTAGATTCTAGATATTGCACGTTAGGAATAGGCTATGTGCCTCACAGTTGCCAACGAGTTTGATATCATGTACTTGAAACATCGACTTGGAATATAACTTATGTGATTGCTTATAATCCCAGAAGAGGAAACTAAGGAACATCCTGAGGTACGTAACTATAATATCATACAGACAGCTTATTGACGTAAGTTTTTTGACTATAACCGCGTCAAAAGTTGTTCCGTTGTAGAGTAGATGCGGCTAGAGCATAAACTTAATATAACTTTCCTCAAATATTAAGTTAATGGGCCAGAGCTATTGACTTACCAACTACTGGACGTAGGGACTGCGCTGAAGTGTCCGAACCAAAAGAGCACCAAAACGTAAAAAGAGAACCAATTACGCAACAGTATTCGTTTGATCGGTCGACTAAACTCACGCCGGGTGCGCGCGCGTGCCCCGATGGGGGAGTGGGATGGAAAAGAATTTCATCATTTTCAATGTTTTTAGTGGGTTTATTTTATATATTACTACAAGTACTTAGGTTTGTGTAGAGATCGTGTTTGTATTGTTATGCCCTGACGGGGTGCTTCATTATAAAAAAGTTTAACATCCTGTACGATTACTTTATTACTATGTACATTATAATGTAGCAATGCAATAAAAATATCTGAAATCTGAAATCTGAGTTTAGTCTCGGACACTTTTTTGAGAATTTTGTACTAGACCCGGCGTCCATAATATTTTACGTCAATGGCCAGAGCTATGCTTTTTTCGGTGGAGTATTCGCCAATCCTGTATCTTTCCCGCTAGTGCCTTGAGTTCCCGATACATTGAACGTATTAATTTAACTACAAAAAAAATCTTGCAAACACTTCTCAGACATCTTCCGTTCTTTTGTCTTTCCCTCCCAAGTCATGTCAGTTGGTACTCCTGTCTGGAGCGTCACGTCATCTGAATAAATGATACATCGTTTAATATTCATGTTACATAACATTATGGGAACAATGTTGGAATTTACATACACTTATATACACTCTCGTATTGTACTCCATTGTTTCTGAACGTAAACTGAAGCTTTGTTAACTGTTAATAAGGTTGAATTTAGTCAAGTGCACTGCTGAATAGAAATTGTTTTGGATTTGGGGATGTTCGTCTAGTTTGTGTCTGGTGTTAAAGCTAGTTTCTTTGTTACTTGTATTATATCGGATCTGAGACACTTCAAGGGAACAGTAAATATGATTTTTAGGCTTTTTGTGCACTGTCTACCTAGGGTTATTAGTAGGCCTATCTTTTGACACTATCACACTTTGGACACTTAGAGTTGAACCTCATCTGGCAGCACCGCATCGACTTTTTCTGTCGCTCCATCCTTTTTTGTCACTCAGGAACGTCATTTGCTAGAGCAAATGAGCTAGACGGAACGAGGTCGCGCGCGGCAGTGCTGCAGCGTGCGATCGCGTTCCGCCCTTAGATCAAAGTAAAATTAATGGATAGGCCTTACGCGAACATTTCAAACCAGAAAAATGAGGCAAAACAATTGACAGTTTTACTTCAAATATATGTACCGAGATGACAGACCAAGTATATGTACCGAGATGACAGACCAAGTATATGTACCGAGATGACAGACCAAGTGCCCTAGTTTGTATTGAAGTGCCCTAATTTTTGCGTGCTTCAACTTTAAGCGCTTTGGGCCAATCCATTAATTTTACTTTGATCTAAGGTTCCGCCTACCTTATTTGCTCTAGCAAATGACGTTCCTGAGTGACAAAAAAGGATGGAGCGACAGAAAAAGTCGATGCGGTGCTGCCAGATGAGGTTCAACCCTTAGCTGTCATTTCATACAAATGAGAAATTTTTTCAAGAAGAAGTATTCATGTGCGATACTGAGTGCAAGCGAGATACGTACCCGCCATTGCCTACATTTTCTGCCCTGCTTCCGCTACATTTCATGGGGGTGAGGTTAAAATTGGTGGGGTGCAGGGAGTGTTCGTTTTGTAGGTATGTAATCTAGTACTAGACTAGATACTCTTTCTTATGCTTATGTAACTACAGTAGTTTATTGAATTTCGTACAGCGCTCCTAGTGGTTACTTTGAAAACTAATTTTAACATACAAAATGCGCATCCGAAACTACGGTGTTTTGCTTACAGGTATCCGGAGTTGACTTTTTACAGTCGTGTCCTCCTAAAAATTTACAAATCCGGTCTGTCCGGCTTTTCTAATGCCTTTTGTCATTTTCATTGCAATTTTGCAATACATAGGAGAAAATTCGATTAAGTTTTTTCCCACAGCTGAAAAAGTTTGGGAAATTCCGCTTTCATGTCCGACAAAGATCCTCCATCTGTGCGGCTTTTGAACTAAAATTTCCGGGTTTTTCAATGTCCAGGCTTGCGGAAAAATCGCCTGGCATCCTGGAAACCCCATTTCCACCAGGTAATGAAGCCAAAATCTAAGCCCGTTGCAATTCAAAAAACGCATTTGCCGTCGTTTTTAGTACTTTCCTACTACCCCCGTCTACTGCAATCCTCATGACAAGCGAGGTGATTATGGAAACTTCTCAAAAGACAATAAAGTAATACAGTTTTTGAGAGTTACGCGGTTAATATTTAATCTAGAATAAATTAATTCTATTTTATTTATCTTATCACAGTAATATTTATATGCGAAAGTGTGTCTATGTTTATTTTACCTTCTCACAGCTAAATCGCTGAACTGATCCTATTATTGTTGGCTGGGCTATTGCAAGCAAGGTTCGTTATGTAACACTGCGCCCATTGATTGCTGCCCCTGTACCCGGACTTTAGATTTTCGACATAACGCGACCGTTTCGGTCCGAACGTCATTGTAATAGAGTTGACATTGGAACGAAAATGTTCACGCAATTGCGAAGTTCGAATGTCCGGGTAGAGGCCCTGGTCTATTGTGTTCGCCCAAAACTCACCCATATATTTTACACATACTAACTATTTTTTTTTCATTCTCGGGTATGCAGGTTTCCTCACGATGTTTTCCTTCACCGCCAAGTTAGTTATAAATACGACCGTACATAAATTCCGTAGAACGTAGTGATACAGGCCAGGAATCGAACCGCCGCCTCATGATTGAATCGCTAGCTCTCTTCAGTATGGAATATCATCGCACTTGAAACCGATCCTAATGAAAGGCAAGGAGATGCCTTGCATCCTGAAGACGAACAGGAACATACAAATTCCTCTCACACAATGACAGCTAGACCCATAATAGTCAACAAGTTCATTACTATACTATTTATCTTTCTCAATAACCTCACGGTTCGCCATCCGGTGCTAAACGACAATAAAAAGGAACCCTTCTTATTTTTTTTTAAACTTGTTCAACATGTCGACAGGTGGTAGTTTCTTGTACCTATTTCCGTATCTACGGCACGGGTGTTGAATGACATTACCCTTATGCTGTTTTTGTGGCCATTTTGAAATGGTAAGTGCAGATTTTTTGCATGGTTTGTGTTGAACAGATGTTTTTTTTTTATTTGTGGTATGGGCTTCTGTAACTTACCTGTATAGTGTATAGTGACACTTAAAAACAAACAGTACTTATTAGTAGTCAAGCTTCGTGTGACCGTTCTATATGAAGTGTCGGAGGTGTGCTAAGCTAACGCTCTTACATGGTGAACCATCCCTGCGCCTGCGGCCGTAGCATGCCAGCGTGATATAGCTCTTTCTATTTGCGCGCGAACGGATGTAGCCTTTTCGCGGGAATCATGCTACGGCTGCTGAAATTACAAGACTTAAGTGACACAGTATGGCATATGGAAACGTGATTAGCACTATCGGGCCTTCGCTCTTTTTCTATTTGCGCGCAAACGAATGAGATAAATGGCGTGATATAGCCTTATCGCGGGCATCATCCTACGGCCGCAATAGTGTAGTTTACTTAATTCAATCCATAAACAATACACATACAGCAACGTAATGAATTAACCACACTGAAGCCCGACTCGGTGTAATTGGCCACAGCGGTCCAGTTTGCATTTGCAACGCATTTGTGTGTCATGCCGTGACCGCAGTGCTCGTGATAGCCATGAAAATTTTGTTTAGTTTTAGGGTTTATGTTATGGATGGTGCTTAACTTTGAAGATACTGGTTACTAACTAGGTATGTTCATCGCTCCATAGAGAAGTATGACTAATCATTTCAAAATTATGTCAAGACTGTGCCTACCTTTTTTTTAAGGGCCATTTCAGATAACTGTTTCAAATCGCAAATTAAAATGGAAGAGTAGAGGAGTTTTTTGCCTAGTGATATAGGCGAGAACAAAAGTAATAAGTACCTATAATTTTTGCTATAAGTATACTAATCGTAAGCTTTGCCATGGGGACCCGATGCAAAACAGCTTGTGAGAGACATTTCAGCGCGCCTTATAGAGTCCACTGGTGATAAGAGGGCTGGCAGTTACCTTCGTCAGCGTATAAGCTTGGCGATTCAAAGGGGGAATGCTGCCAGCGTTCTAGGGACCGTCCCGCAGGGAGAGGCTTTGGAGAAGGTTTATTGATTGTAGGTATAGAAATTGACGAAGCTTGTTGCAGATATATGGGATGTATTTATTGACGAAGCCTGTTGTGGATGTGAGTGGTGTACCTATTACCTTTGATGAAGCCTGTTGTGGATGTGAATGTTGTACCTATTGCCTTTGACGAAGCCTGCCGCCGTGGATAGGTACCTACGCACTTTGTACTTTTCGTTTTAATAAATAATTTTATATTGTAAGCTTTTAACATTTAATAAAAAAAAAAAAAATAATCATTAATATCATCTTTTAAAAAAATGTCTCTTCGATTTCTTTACGCGTCGACTTGCGCAACTGATACGTACTCCAAATAAGTTGGCAAGGTCGCCATGTATGGATGGACGTTGGGAGATGTAATTAAACAACGGTGTTTGTGGTTAGACTGAATAGTATATTGGATAATATTGATTATATATCTTAATAGCTAGCTTACTACACTACACAATATAGCCTACTTTACTAAAATAAACATTTATAATTTGACATAAATTCACGTCACCGTAATGTGGTGGGAGTGAACAATAAACAAAATTAATAACAGTCCATAAACTTTGTTCATTTTAGAGACGGTAATGAGCTACTGTATACGTATCCGTAATCGAAACTTTTTTTTTCGGATATGTATACTTAGGTCATTTTCCCCTCGATTATTTTTAGCTTTTGAGCTCAAGGTTTTGTCAACTCCGCTGTGTCTTATTCCAATACAAAACAACAACAAAGCGTAATACTATTCGATGAAAACAAATATGTATCGGTTAGTAACGAAACTAACTTAAACTAAATAAACTTAAAAACCTACTAATCTAACCAACTAACACTGAATAACTTAAACACACCGAAGAGGTTTTCCTACTTCTAATCTTCTTTGATTAATTCATTGCGGGTTCCAAGACAGATTAGAGCCATGGTTGACGCTGTTGATCCTGGTTTACAGGAGTTTCATCGATGGGAATGTGTGGTGGGCTTATGCCCGTTAAAAAAAAAACACTGAAGAGGTAAAACAAAAAAAAAAACACTGTATCGCTGTACACAATCACGCAAGGAATTGACTTATAATCATTTTTGTTTGTGTTTAATTGTAACCCTGCAGTGAAACACTTGAAAATCTTAAAATAAAGCCTAAAACACAAAGCTAAATAATTTAGTATGAATGCGAGTAAAACCATTTATTAAAACGAAAAGTACAATGTGTGTACATCCACGACAGGCTTCGTCAAAGGCAATCGGTACATCACTCACATCCACAACAGGCTTCGTCGATAAATACATCCCATATATCTGCAACAAGCTTTGTCAATTTCTATACCTACAATCTAAAAACCTCCTCCAAAGCCTCTCCCTGCGGGACGGTCCCTAGAACGCTGGCAGCATTCCCCCTTTGAATCGCGAAGCTTATACGCTGACGAAGGTAACTGCCAGCCCTCTTATCACCAGTGGACTCTATTAGGCGCGCCGTTATGTCTCTTACAAGCTGTTTTGCATCGGGTCTCCATGGTCCTAGGGTCAACTCCCAAAGGTACAAACATGTAGGTACCCCTCTCCAATATCAAAAAATGCGAATTATTATGCGATTGTTTTTTTCCAGAAAAAAGGTAAATATTTATAAGAATCTTGAATTGACCATTGCTGAATAAAATAATAATGTGTTTTATTTTATTTTATTTTATTGGAAAACCAACATAAGAAAGCAAGTAATGTATAATTTGGACTCCTTCAGCAGGCGTATCTGAATAAACAACATTTTAAATATCCGTATCCGAACTGGTGTTATCCGTGACATCTCTAACCCGTTTTGAGCGATTATCCAAAGTGTAAACTTTAGCCTCTATAGATTGTACGCTGAGATAGAACTGTGGGCGTTGACCTACTTGCTAGTTCAACGGCGATCCGTATTGTAAGACCGACTCGTATCGAATAGCAGAGAAAAAATATTTCTACATTTCCAGTATTTGCGAAGCAAAGAAACCATAGACAATGAGATAAACCAGGAAGCAAAGTTCCCGGAGCATTGGAACTTGGTTTAAGGGGTTATTTGAAAAAATAGGATTCTTCAAAGCTTCATATATCATGAAGTACTAACAGTAGGAGTATGATTTTCAGATATGTGTAAATTGAACATATAATTGAAGTTTTGATTAGAGCCAAAACACGATTAAGACACATTTTCTCGATAGAAAAACATGCCAAAGTAGCCTCCGTTTTTATCTATAAACGCTTGGAACTGCTAAACGGTGAATAATGGAAACACAAGACTTGATTTAAAAAAAAGAGATTGATATTTTTTAAATTTTGATTAGAGCAGAATTGAACTTACATAAATAGTACAATCACAATTAAATAAAGTTTGATTTGGCGCTCGATTCGTTTCAGGCGCGCGCGCCGCCCCATCTCTTTCTCTCGCATCAGGCCGTAATATAAGCTATCCCACGCCTGTTTCGCTTAAATTATTTTTCGACATAGGCCCTTAAACGTTCCGGAGCGATGGTAGTCGGTGGTGCGGTGGTGGATACGGAAGAGAGCTAGCGACTCAATCATGACGGGGCGGTTCGATTCCTGGCAATCCTCCTCGGAGGCATTTGCCCTGCATCCTACAGGCTATAAACATGCTTTTTATTCTCATTAATTTGTTCCATTTTCCCCATAAAGTGTGTCAAATGTCTTTGATACTTCCCACTCCGGATATGTGGCTACTTTACTTACTGACTGGGGCAATTTTTTTTATACAACGTGTTAATGAATTAACGCAAAACTAGAATGTAGTTTGTTTAGAATCAAGAGCAGAATCGAATTATCATGGTTTCAACGTAGGTAATTTTTTTCAAAATATGTTTTTTTTTTTCAAAATTTAAAATTTTCTGAAACCGATATCAACCCACCGCACAGGCACACTTACCATACTTACTACCAAAACAAGATTATTAAAATGTATCCATGAGTACGTTAGCGCTTTCTTTTAGTGCTGAAATGATAACAAATCATTTTTGCCTCAAAACTTAAAATGCGAATAACTTAAAATTTTAACTATCAAAATAATGAAATTATTGTTGCAATCTAATTATTTTGTTATGAATCAGTTGGGGTGTATGAGGTTTTGCGCTAATTCATTAACACGTTGTATAGAGTCTACATTGCGACACTGAAGAAAGAAGAATGGCAGACTGCCTATTTTTTCGGACTCCGTCTTATAGGGACCATTCATAAATGAAACTTTGTAATACGTGCAGAGTGAAACAAAACTAACAAAAAAGTAAATTGGTTGTAACCTGTAGAAGTTGGGGGAAACTTATTTCTGCTTATGAATCAAGTGCGTGAACCTCATAATCTTGTTCATGAGATAGTCTACTCAATCGTCTATGCATTCATTGTTTTATAAAAAAATGTTATTTTTATAAAAATTCGCGATAACCGTACAATATTGTGATAATGGTAGAAAACGAAATCACAGTCACTATTATCATTTCAACCAAGCCAAAAAAAATACCTGTGATAATATTAGGTGAAATAGCTGTCTTTTGATACTGTTTTTTTTAGATGATTTGTCTATTTTACTAGTAATTTCTATTTTTGAATCCGGACTTCTGGAGACGTGGAAGTTTTATTTAAAAAAATACTTAAATTTTTTTCTATTTAAATAATAACTATGACCGCCTTCCTGAACGGCTTATAGTTTTCGTAAAAAATGGCTAGGTCCAAATTTGCCATTCTTCTTTTATGTTTCATCATTTTATCTAATAAATAGTATAATTTTTAGTTCTTGTAATGTCATTGCACTTCAGGTCCAACGATGTATGGAGTACCGGCATTGTCGTTTGTACAAATTCTATTTCTACATTTCCACTGGTTTTCCTCTACTCTGTGGCCTGTCATTCTTTCAATAGAAAGATAGATGTAGAAGGAATGTGTCGCCCGTTCTTAATGACTTCTTTATTTGAAGTTGAAGAATTTACCAAGTAATTTACTTCGCAGTTCTCGCTTCAAATGGAATTGTGTTTTCACTCGAGCCAGTTTTTTAAGATCTTTATTTATAAATGGTGTTAAGAAATGAATGCAAAACCTTGAGAACCTTTTCTTAAATTGTTGTGAACAATTATAAAATTTATTATAATTATGGAACTTTTTTAATTTCACAAATAAGAATTGTGAATCGCAAAACGATTCATTACTCAGTTTATCTACCCTGTACTGGCGGCCTAGCATGCAACCCCCGTGAAAACGATAGAAATCGGGATTGCTATTTTACGTATGCCAAAAAGAACGCGCGTTTTATCACTTTGTCGTGGGTGGCGTGCTAGCCGTGACTGTTTTACTCGAGCGTCTCCGTTCTTCGGAAGGCACTCTAACAGCAAGTTGACCACTAACTAACTCGCTTCCTCTTCCCTTTATTAACCGACTTCAAAAAAAGGAGTAGGTTCTCAGTTCGACCGTATATATATATTTTTTTTATGTGTGTTCGCGGATAACTTCGTCGTTTATGTACCGATTTTGATGATTATTTTTTTGTTAGAAAGGAGATATCCCAATGGTGGTCCCATGATAAGGAAACCAGGATCTGATGATGGATCCCAGAGAAATCGAGGGGAACCTTCGAAAATTGTAGTGCCGACTAGTGCGTTTGTTAATTTAAAGTACTACTATTAAATCGAACTAATGAATTCACCACTGAAAATTGGGAAATAAACAAAATTTTAACAAAAAAATTAAAACCGCCTTCAAAAAAACTAAAAAGTTAAAAAATAATATTGCAGCCGATGACTTTTTCGTTCGCATCATAAGAACATTAATTTGTTTTATAGAAGTCGGTGTCAAGCCAAGCCAAAAAATGCAAGCCCTGTCGCGAATCGTACCGGCTTGACAGCGACTTCAATAAAACAAATTAATGTTCTTATGATGCGAACGAAAAAGTCATCGGCTGCAATATTATTTTTTAACTTTTTAGTTTTTTTGAAGGCGGTTTTATTCTAGCTAGGAGGGCTTTGTGTTGGTTTATAATATTTCATCGAATTTCAATTGATCGAAAACGTTTAATCGAAAGTCCAAATAGTCGAACTTATAGGCTGATGAATAAAGCAGCTCCGATATAAAATAACAATCTAAAAACATTGCTCTAGTAGTTGGAAAAAAGGAAAGTAACCCTACATTAATAATTCACGTCTTTCCCTTTCGCTTCGACATGGCCTTAACAATATCCTTCCAAAGGGAGATTCCGTCACTCAACATCCATGAGAAAACAGAACTCTTAATGCGTGGCTACAGGATTCACAATCGCTTGTCCCGTGGGACCTTACAAAAAGTACGGGGTATACTATTCAGACGCCCAAATAATTCTTCTGACAGCCCTCCTATTCCGACGACAAAAGATTCTAAATTGTTCGTTTTGTGGGACTTTGTAAAAGGAAGGCGCTGTAAGCCACGAGTTGATATGCAGCGTAAGTCAAACGACAATAAATCTTGTTGACTATTTTCACGAACACATTCGCTTTCTAAACCTAAAAATGTGGTTGACGATGAATTGTTCTGTTGTACAGAACAGTTAGAAACTGCCATGAATGGGCTAGACTTGCATTGTTAAGTTAGTGCCATGGTACAATAATATACTGCGCCTGGTATTCTCTTCCGATCACGTGACTGACACAAGCCTACGTCATCAGTCATCATACCCTTTTACCATGTTTAGCGGCCATTTTTTTGTGACGTAGGCTTGTGTCACTCTGGGAATAGAAGACCTTGTTTTTTTAGACTATGGTTAGTGCTTACTGTATGACTGAAGTCTAAGGCCGAGATTCAGAGACGAATTTTGAGCGTGAGTTGGGAGTGTTGAGAGTGTGACTCATCGATTTTCGACTATATTTAGATTTTAGACTCAACTTGAGTAAAGCCTGCCACAAATACGGAATTCCGAATCTTTTTGACGCGGCGTACCTCAGCTACCCTGGGTACTCTCTGGAGCATAGGTTCGTTCCGCACGCCGGACTCTGTGTGTACGCTCGCGATGACATCTGCATCAAGCGTCTCAAAAACCTTGAAGACCCTTCCTTCTCAGTATTGTGGATACTGGTGGAAACAGGTTTCGAACGAATTGTTTACGCCTGTGTCTACCGTTCGCACAGTGGAGATCAGGAGACAACTAGGTTGTTCGACTATCTTGGAGAGGCGGCTGAGGAGGCTCAGCTTAGGTATCCTGTGGCGCAACTGACCCTTCTGGGCGACTTTAATGCTCACCATCAAGAATGGCTGTTCCCCTACCAGAAGACCGATCACGCTGGACGAGAGGCGCGCAAACTTGCACTATCGCTAGATCTCAGCCAGCTGGTCAATTGTGCCACACGGATACCTGACGTTGACTTTCACACGGCCAACTGTTTGGACCTTCTGCTGACAACTGATCCAGACAGATATTCTGTGTCGGTATGTGCCCCTTTAGGTACCTCCGACCACTGTCTGGTGAAAACTGTATCCGTATACTCCCCACCTGATCAGGGCCATTGTGGTAAGAGACGGGTGTGGCGATACAGGTCAGCAGATTGGGACGAGATGCGACACTTCTTTGCTTCCTATCCTTGGCGGCAAACCTGCTTTTCTTCAGGGGAATCGTCGAGCGCTGCGAACGCGGTTGCCGAAGTGATACGTCAGGGTATGGAATATTTTATTCCGTACTCTGACGTGTCAACCGGCGCCAAAGCTCGCCCATGGTTCAACGCTGATTGTTCTCGTGCTGAGGTGCTGAAACAGTCAGCGTATATGTCCTGGGCTGATGCTCGAAAGCAGAAGGCTCCGAACACAGAAAAACTGAAGAAAGCTTACAACAAAGCCGCCAAGTTTTGCAAAAAGGTGTTGCGAAAAGCCCGGTTCGACCATATAGGTCGTATAGGGGCTAAGCTCGCCTCCTATCCAGCTGGCAGCAAAGCGTTTTGGTCGCTTGCCAAAGCAGTGGAAGCAAACTTCGGCCGTCCCTCCCTGCCACCGCTAATAAAACCTGACGGATCGCTAGCACACTCGGCGGAGGAGAAAGCAAATTTATTTGCTAATCTTTTTGCCGGGAATTCGCATCTGGAGAACTCAGATATAACACCACCTACCATTCCTCGTACTGAATGCTCAATGGCATCAGTTTACATTCGCCAAAAAGAGGTTCTTAAAATCCTGCGTTCTCTAGACGTGAACAAGGCTAGCGGACCCGACGGAATCCCAGCGATTGTCCTACGCACCTGTGCTCCAGAGTTGTCTCCTGTTTTAACACGCCTGTATCGCCTCTCACTTAAGACTGCGGTAGTCCCAAGGTCATGGAAGCTTGCCAACGTGCAACCCGTGCCCAAAAAAGGCAGTCGTGCCGACCCTGTCAACTATAGACCAATATCGGTCACTTCCATACTCTGCAAGACTATGGAACGTGTACTTAACAACCGGCTCCTGGCATACCTGGAACATAACGACCTCCTCAGTGACCGTCAGTATGGGTTCCGCCCAGGACGGTCCACGGGGGATCTTCTTGTGTATGCCACTCATCTGTGGAGCGAGGCTGTCGAGAGATACGGGGAGGCACTTGCCGTGTCTCTTGACATATCCAAAGCCTTTGACAGGGTCTGGCATGCAAGCCTTTTAAGCAAGCTTCCTTCATATGGAATTCCGATTGACCTATGCAACTGGATAGCTGACTTCTTGAGCGAACGATCCATTCGAGTACTCATTGATGGATACTCATCGGATCAAATGGCTATTAATGCCGGTGTTCCTCAAGGGTCAGTTCTTTCAGCCACTTTATTTCTGCTGCATATAAACGACATGCTTGTGCCCGGAACCTTTGGGTATGCAGACGACAGCACTGTTGCTGACAGATATCTGTCCGGTGCAGGGGTCAAATTGGACGTTACTCAGTCTTGTCGAGAGGCCATGGTGCAGCGAATAAACTTGGCCCTTGAATCTGTGTCCGACTGGGGTGATACTAATCGGGTCAGTTTCAACGCAAGCAAAACACAGGCGTGCCTTTTCTCCACAAAACGGAGTCCCTTCGCTTTGACCCCGACTTTCCGAAATGTGTCCATACCGATAGCTGATCGCCTGGAGCTCCTTGGCATTAACATATCGTCCGATCTGAATTTCGGACGGTACATTGAGTCCATGGCGAAAACCGCAGCGAAAAAACTGGGCGTCCTCTCGAAGGTCAGACGGTACTTTACTCCGGGACAGCTTCTACAACTTTATCAAGCACAAGTCCGATCGTGTATGGAGTACTGCTGCCATCTCTGGGACGGGTCTGCCCAATACCAGCTGGCCGCGCTGGACTCAATCGACAGGCGTGCCAGGAAGCTCATAGGTGATCCGACCTCGGTGGCGAAGCTACAAAGTCTTGAGCATCGTCGCAAGGTAGCCTGTCTGTCTGTTTTTTATAGGATACATTTCGGAGAGTGTGCGACTGAATTACACGATCTGATACCACCGTCTCCCTTTCATCTGCGGGGGACGAGACGCAGACTGGGTTTCCACCCCTATGTCGTTGACCTACCAGCAATTCGCACGAAGAAGTTTGCTTCTTCTTTTATAATGCGCACGGCTAAGGAGTGGAATGCCCTGCCTGCGGACCTGTTCCCTGAGCAATACAACCTGGGCCTCTTCAAGGCGAGAGTGAATAGGCATCTTTCTAGGTAAGCATGCTACATCTTCGGCCTCATCATCACTCAACATCAGGTGAGATTGGGGTCAAATGCTTACCTATCACACATTAAAAAAAAAAAAAAAAAAACAGATTTAGGATTTGCCCCTTCCAGAATGCCGCTCCGAATTTTTAAACCATTATGAAATCCTAATTCCGTCTGGCAGCTCCCTCCGTGGTCTAATGATTAAGAGCATGTCCTCTTGACGCGGGGGTCGTCAGTTCGATTCCCACGCCGACACCTAGTGATATGTCACTTTGTGCGATTTTCCCCAGTTGGTTAGGACATTGCTGGCTGAATCACCGGAATGCTTGAAAAGAAAGATGATTCCGTTTTACAGATGGCACGTTAAGCCGTTGGTCCCGGCTACTATCTCTGGTGTAGTAGTCGTTACATAAAAACTTGATAAAAACACATCAGAGGCCGTAAGGCGGTCTGAAAAAACTGTGACACCAGGGCTCTGCCCACACGAAAGGAAAAAGAATTCCATCCAGAATTCCGCATGTATGTGGCGGGTCCAAAGTATGGTCCAAAATCTAAGAGCATCGGTGGCGCGTTGCTGAGAAATATGGACACTCAATTATGAGGGTCTGGGTTCGAATCCGCAGAGACGACATGCCATGTACCAATGAGTTTTAACGTATGTACGTAATACCGACTGTTTTCAAACATTGAAGGAAACATCGTGTGGAAACCTGCATACGCTGAAGAAGAAATTCTGATGCGTATGTAAAGTCTACCAATCCACATTGGGCACGCGTGGTGGACTGACGCCCATACACCCTCCCTGAGGGTAAGCCTGTGCCCTGCAGTGGACGTATATAGGCTGATGATGATGGCCGATAATATTTGTGCAGGATAATAGAGCGGTCGGTATTACTAACATAAGTTAGTAAAACTCATTGGTACATGGCATGTCGTCTGATTTTAACCCAGACGGTCTAATTGAGTTTCAATACCTCACCAATCGCTCTATTATCATTACCTCTATTTAGCACCATTGTGGAAAAGAATTGAGTTGTAAATAAAGGGTACTGTCGACCTTTTACGGCACACAATGGATCCTAATGTCCATAGAGAAGGAATCCAACACCATTAAAAGTTTTACCAAAATTAGAGGGCTCTTGTCCTGTGTCGGTCTGAACGACGTTCCAATTTATGCGACAACTTCGACCCGTGTGTTCCCGTGAAGTTTGGACGAGGAAAACCCATAAAAAATTATCAAGAGGAACGGAATGGCGACCAAGTAGATACCAGAGAATTTGAAGGAATAGAAAGATAGATAATCAATTTATTTGCATAAGTAACACACACATAATATTACAGGCGAAACAGACGATACTAGTTGTCTGTCAATGTGTGCCCATAAGCATAATAAATAATAGTACCTACTTGCTACCGGGGTAGCATGGTACAATAATATACTGCGCCTGGTATTCTCTTCCGATCACGTGACTGACACAAGCCTACGTCATCATACCCTTTTACCATGTTTAGCGGCCATTTTTTTGTGACGTAGGCTTGTGTCACTCTGGGAATAGAAGACCTTGTTTTTTTAGACTATGCGGGGTAGTATATTATAATAAAGAGTACTTACTATGTTACCTACATAATACTACAGTCGCCATCAGATATATCGTAGCATACAAGGTGTCCAAATATTTCTGAGCAGTGCTAATTTTCATTAAATTATTTACAGTAAATGTTACCAATTATATCTAAACGTGTATTTTGTCGTAAATATCTGAACAGCGAATTTTTAATAATTTCTTTACAATGTTATTTATTGCGTTTTCTATTGTCTCGTATCATTTCGAAGTCTGTGGTGGACACAAACCGTGGGTAGGACAGGAATATTTGTAAAAACTTTTTCATTTGCCAACTTTGATTGCCTGGGACGGGCTCCGGTGGACTTGCCCTCAAGGGCCTCGAAGCCTAGGGTTACCAGATGACATGAATTTTGAACCCTTGTTGGGTTGAGGCGGAATTGGAAATTATCGGGAATTTTCTACAAGGGTTGTGGTGTTACTAAGGTTCAGAAAGGAGATTCTTTTGTGGCCTAGGGCGCAGAACTTCGGTACCTCAAATTGGATTTATGTATTTGGTAGGGTATAAACTTAGTAGGTACCAGTATTTATTCTGCGGTATGAGTATGACCCTAAGAATCACAGATTACTTAGGTCCGTCACACACATACGGAATTGCAATCCGGAATTCCGAATCAGGATTGTGATTTTGTATAGGATTTGACAGCTGCGCAATTCCGAACGCTATTGTGGAGGGGGAAAATCCATACAAAATCATAATCCTGATTCGGAATTCCGGTTTGCAATTCCGTATGTGTGTGGCGGACCTTAAACATAAATTACCCACTTATCGGAGTTTGTAATCACCATGACGACGTTCCACACGTTGATAAAAAAAATGTGCCAAACTTAAAAGAAAAATCTGGAATTCCCTGTGGAATATTAATTTACAAATGTGGCAACCCTGCTTTAGGCTGAGCATGAGCACCTGACGACCTGAGTGCTTATTGAATTTAAAATTTTACATTTATTTTGTTGCGTACGTTGGAGTTGAACTCTTTTACATAATCTTGTATCTCGCTTTATTTTTTTAAACATTTATTATCAAGCGCGTTAAAATGCCAGGAACTTTTACTCGGAAAGTTAGCCGAATTTTCGGTTGAATTTATTCGAATTTTCAACTTCGAAATGGTATTTCAACGTCGAATACCTTTACTGGACGACCCGGTTGGTGTAACGGTTGCCACGCCGGACTGCCAAACCAGGGTCCTGGGTTCGAATCCCGGTTCGGTCATGGATGTTATACAGGGTGTAACAAAACACCCTAGTAATATGTACTTAAGGGGGTGCTTCAGACCATCAAACTGAACAACTTTCACTATGGGGCCAACATGGAGAAAAAATAAAAAAAAAATCAGCTGTCCCATACATTTTAGTCGAGTCGGTACTGCAGTTTTGTATGGGACAACAGATTTTTTTTATTTTTTCTCGATGTTGACTCCATAGTGAAAGTTGTTCAGTTTGATGGTCTGAAGCATCCCCTTAAGTATTACTAGGGTGTTTTGTTACACCCGTATATGTTTGTGTCGTTGTATGATTCCCATTACAAAAAGCCGGAGGCTTACTTGGGATCATTACAATGTATGTGCCTGTGAGCGTTATTTATTTATTTATTTACTGAATGTCGAAACTAGATAGGACGTGTCGTTTTCCTACTATTTGATATCGAAATATTGAATCATACTGAACCGTGCTACTTAGTGCGATTTGAAATACATTGCTGCGTGAGCGCGTTATATTTCATGTTATGTCAAACTAACCAGTCGATGTATCTTCTTACTCCCGTGCATTCGACTTCAGGATCTCAGTCAGAGTCGCCTTTTTAGGGTTCCGTACCCAAAGGATGAAAACGTGACCCTATTACTAAGCCTACGTTGCACATCCGTCCGTCCGTCCTACTTATTTATAGGGCTGTAACTTTTGAACCGTAATAGCTAGACAGTTTAAATTTTTACAGAATATGCGTTATTACGGCGAATTTGTTAACAAATCATCAAATGTCTCATACAAGAATCTAGTTTTTATCAACGTTTTTTTCTTTTCGTTCTACAGTAAAAACGGTAATACATACAAGCGTCAAACTTGGTGTGATTATAGAGCAAACTCTACAGTATAACAACAAATAATAAAAGCCGGTCAAGTGTGAGTCGGTCTCGCGCTAAAGGTCCCGTAGAAAACAAAACTTTTTTGTAATGTGGTGGTGTGGTACGGAACCCTAGGTGCGCGAGTAGCCCGACTCGTACTTGACCGGTTTTATTAATTACTCTTCTGCCTACGGCCTCTGTCCATTGACCCGAGTTGGCTGGCGGAGCGGGGAAGCAGAGTTTTTTTAACCAATCACAATCAGGATTGCATAAAATCTCAGCCGAGACTCGGCCGAGCTCCTGATTGGTTAATATTTTCCTCGCTACACCGCTCCGCCAGCCAGCTCGCGTCAATGGACAGTCAGCCTAAGACAGAGGTGCTCTCAAATATTCGTTTGAGGGCTTCTTTATGGAGCAATAAAGTTTTTCAATATATATATTTTTTTTTATTATTCTTAATCGATAGTATATTATCATTCTAAGTTGTCTATCCATTGTAAGCTACGAATATTGTAAGTGATTAATTATCCTTGCTTCACATCGTAGGTATAGTCAAAAATATTTTATTTTCATACGTTTTAAAAATGTCAATGTCCTTTTAGACAAACGAAATTGGACGCAGCCTGGCATCATTAAATAAACTAGTCTTTCTGTAAAATATTAACAAAACAAAGGTTTTATTAAAATAACGACTCGAGTCTGGCTGTAGCATTTTCGAATACCTCTACTGTTTTACAAATTGGAATTGAAACAATCGTTTTGATGTTCGATCTTTAATAAATTGCGATATTTCAGATCTAAAACTGACTGACTTTTAGCTTTATTTATTTTCTAGCTTTTGCAAAGTTACGGTTGTTCGCGTATTAACATATATAATGTAGCCTATGTTACTCAGGAATAGTGTAGTTAGCTTTCTATTAGTGAAATAATTTTTACAATAGGTCCAGTAGTTACAGAGATTAAATACAAACAAATTTTACCTCTTTTAATATCAGATATAGAAGTATAGATTTTGCTTGCGCTATAACGACTTTTATGGTGTTCAGAATTTTGATGTGAAAACTTCTTTAGTGGCGTTGTGCACTTTTTGGGATGGATAAAAAATGTTAAACTCGCGTCAGGACCGTGACGTCACGTGACCTGATCGAAAATTCGTAAGACGGTGAGTGACGGTGACGTCACGTGACAATTCGTAAGACGTAAGATCTCTTAGTTTTCACTTCTGCCGGCACTCCCGGAGTGCAACCCGTTTTTTTTGTAAATAACTACTTTTTCTTTCTCCCACAATTTTTTCGTGGGCGAAACAGCCACCCACTGGAAGAAAAGTGATTTATTCTCAGCAGGGAACCAAACACACGGCGTAATTATTATGTCCCATCGTGAGGAAACATACCTATGATTAAGAAGAAATTCTGATGTGTATGTGAAGTCTACCAATCCGCATTGGGCATACGTGGTGTACTAACGTAAATACCCTTCTTGAGAGTAAGCCTGTGCCTTGCCGTGGGACGTTTATAGGATGATGATTATGATCTATTCCCAGGCTTGTAACGGCTACTGCATGCTCACAAACGTAGATGGGTTTTGTAGTAACGGTATTGATTACCCCGATACTTACTGTCGTGATAATATGGTACAACATGGTGGTCAAGACATCCACCGCGTCAAATTTTATAGTAGCCCGCGAAGAGTTCATAAACGAACTCGAAAAATCCATCTTTTTTCTCCAATTCCAAATCCTAAAAATCCAAAGTCGTGTTTAGTAGCAGTTGTGTGGGTTATTTAAATGCAGAATTTGAAAGACCGTTTCCTAATTTTGAACCTCCATCTCACTTCACGGTAGGCCGCCAGGTGCCTAGATTCAATGTAGACCACATAGTTGAAAAGTTTGGCCACCCCTGAATAACAAGGTGATTGTATGTGTGTAAATGTTATATATGGGTGGGTGTCGTAAAAGGCGACTAAGGGATCTACCGGAGGATGGGCAGCAGCATCCTCTGATTACACACATTCAATCCAACTGCGATCGCCAACCCGCCTGCCAAGCGTGGCGATTATGGCAAATCCCCCTCATTTTGGGGGAGGCCTATGTTCAGCAGTGGATGCCTATCGGCTGATATGATGATAATGATGATGAAATGTTAAATTCTTCTTATCGTGTGGGCAGAGCCCTGGAGTCAGAGTTTTTTCAGACCGCCTTACGCCGCCTCTGACGTGGTTTTTATGTAACGACTACTACCACCAGAGATAGTAGCCGGGACCAACGGCTTAACGTGCCATCCGAAGCACGGAATCATTTTTCTTTTCGGACAATCAGGTGATTCAGCCTGCAATGTCCTAACCAACTGGGGAAAAACGCACAAAGTCACATATTACTAGGTGCCCCCCGTGGGAATGGAACCCACGACCTCCGTGTCAAGAGCCAATGCTCTAATCTAAACCATTAGACCACGGAGGCAGTTTATGTTATATTTAATCAAGTAGATACCTTTCAGTAAGTTTGGTGTACCTTCGTCCTTTCCAGTATTAACAGGTCAAAGGACTCGGGATATTCACTCAAACTTGTTTTATTTCTGAAACGGGCCGATAACTTTCCCTTCAAAGACCTTTCAAACTAAATTTAACATTTAAAAGTTGTTAGGATCTCATTTGTGCAAGTTTCTTCCTATTTTAAGTTTCCCTTTCCCTTCCTCAAATAGAGACATTTTATTTCATTTCTATCTAAGAAGAAAAAGGAGAGTCGGATAGGTTACCTATAGAAACCTAGAAACGTCTTTTGTTTCTGTTGTCGTACCTACCTAATACATGCGCACAAGCAAGCGTCAGCGTATGTTGTGATTATAGTGCAAACTCTGAAATAAAACAACCAAATATTAATAAAACCCGGCAAAGTGTGAGTTCTGCTCGCACTTAGGATCCCAGAGAAAATACATTTTGTTTTGAATAAATTACGAGCTTCTGTCCGCGTGGATTACCTCTTTAGAGGTCGATTTTCTAAAAAAATATTCTTAGGATGCACTAGAATATACATTCCTCTATCTTCAATGGCTGTGCGTTTTCTGTCAGTCAGTCACGGAACTGTTTTATAATTATACGAGCTTTTACCCGCGACTTCGTCCGCATAAATTATATACCAGATTTTAAGTCAGATGATAAGCTATCAAACAAAAAAAGTTTCATCAAAATCGGTTCAGAAGTTTTTGCGTGATACTCGAACAAACAAACACCCAAACAAATAAACAGATAGATACACAAAAAATCCAAAAATTGGTGATTTGGAATCAGGGACATCTAAAAACCATATCGTAATCTTTTTTTTTGTAAATATCTTCAATGTACAGACACACTTCTGTTACAGTTTTATAATAGTTTAGAAGTACAGATTGTGGGGTGGTACGGGTTCTCCGTGGGCCTTTCCTACTAACACGTGACTGGTTTATAGTTGCCTTAACACGTTGAACGCCGTCGGGTCACAATAACAATAGATTTTCCATTGTTTGTCGGTCATTTGGCAGTCAAAGCCTTAAGTAAACCAAATGAAAAAATCATTTAAGTAAGATTATGGCAATTTTCGGAGAGACGGAAATAAGATGTAACGATGTTGCGATTTACTCAATGCTAATAACATATTGAATAGCCCAGCGGTGGTCTTTAATCCCCTTTTCGTGTTTACGTTTATACTCAATTTTTTTGTTTATTTGTTCCAGGTAAACTTCTTTGCAAAATCGAGATTGATCTGGAAGCGCAAGCCTATCAAGAATCACATTGAAGATATTTGCAAAAAATATTCATTGGGGGCATAGACGCGGTCGCCACTCGAGAAATATGTAATGTACCGGAAAGCGCAGCGTGGGTAGGCCCCTCACACGGTGGACCGACGACCTGGTAAAGGCGGCGGGAAAACGTTGGATGAGGGCAGCGCAGGACCGGTCGTTATGGCGATCCTCCATCCATCCTCCGTCCATCGGCTGAGATGATGATGATGATGATGATGATGGGGGCATAGACTTATTACGGCGTTTAGGATACGCTATGGAATGCATTGAAATCATTTTTATAATTTTTGTCTGTTTGTGCACGCATCACTTAAAAATTGCCGAAGCGATTTCTGTGGGGTTTTCACAAAAGCATAGGTACTAAATGCAATCTACTGATCGAACGTTTGTATGGAAAATACAGAAGAAAAATGGAATTTCCTATAGTTTTCTTAGGGAAAGTGGTTCAGTATCATGGGTACAATCACCCCTTAAAGTAGTGCAACTGTTTACCCTAACACAGTAACATTAATATCATTGCCCATACAGGGAGGTTACACGTTCAGTATTTCGTCATTCTGGTCCATCAGTCTGGTCATGTTTATTTGATTTGAAGGGAAACTGATATACTGAAGCACCATGTTAGTCGGGTCAATCTCGAGTCAGTTTCCCTTCAAATCAAATATACACGACCAGACTGATGAAATACTGACCGTGTAACCTCTCTCTTACATTACAGTTCTAGTTTGTTTTGTCTGTAACTATTATACATCACTACAGTACAAAGTCGCTTCCCGCTGTTTGTCTGTCCCTATGTATGCTTAGATCTTTAAAACTACGCAACGGATTTCGATGCGGGTTTTTTTAATAGATAGAGTGATTCAAGACGAAGGTTTATGTGTATATAAATTAGGGATGCAACGATTCGGCCATTACGATTACGATTACGATATTAATCTTTATTTATTACGATAACCGATGCATTACGATTATTTAAGGCTACTCCTCCCATCTGCAAGGCTCTCTTTCTTACAAGTAAACTTTTGCAATTAGCCATCCCGCTTCAATTGCGCGGTTCCGGTCAGAATTTTCCGTTTTCTTTGAAAACCTGTATGATTTTATATGAATTTTCAAAAAATAAGAAAACCACATCATTTTATATTGTATTGTGAAGAATATTGTAAATTTTCATATTCTTCAGATCAACAATGTAAGAGTAAAACGGTTACAACTGGAAAAAAAGAGGTGATTTTGGAGTCGTTTTTCTTCAGTTTTATTAATTAAATTAGATTTCGAGAAAAACCACATCACTTCTCATATCCTGTAGATTGTTCAGTTTTGTTTTCTGCTTAAAAAGTGCCATAGTTAATGTATAAAATGGTTACAAGAGTTACTCAAAACCGGGCGGACGCCCCTTAATCAAATTTAGTAGAGATTACCCTCAGAATGAGTTCTCATAGTGTTTCTTTGCATCCCAATGAAAGTTAAATCATAAAAAAAACTTTATTTATTTTATTTTATTTTACTTCAAAAAATTCCAAGATTTTGTAACTTTTTCTACTAATTTAAGATCGAAACCAAAGGTTCACTTGGTCAGGATTCTGATTCTTGAATGCGTAAAGGCCAATTTGCTTTGAAAAACACATTATGGAACATGATTCTGTATAATCTCGTTAATCAGGCGATATCTCTTTCGATTTACGTGGGAGATTAATCTTTTAAAATGTGGATGAGATATCGCGAGAACGAGAATGTATTTTCATACCGAAAATCAAATCATAGACCTCAGAAGAATTGAAAAAAAAAGAGAGTCAAATCTGACCAAAAAAGTCAGATTTAGCTCAAAATGAGCTAAAATGGCAGCGAGAGAACCGATTTTTTTAAAGTTCGTTTTTCAGCTCGGGAATCTAGTATTCAGGTCTGGTATTTGTCAACAAGTGCAATCCGATTAACTTTTTCAATTCGATTTAATAATCGTACGATTCTTACTACGGTGCATTGCATCGTTATTAATCGTGATTATTACGATTACAGATGCAAAACGATACACCGCTTCGTAATCGTTGCATCCCTAATATAAATGCACCCGTGTGAAGCTGGGGCGGGTCGCTAGTACTTGATATATAGTTTTTAGGGTTCCGTACCCAAAGGGTGAAAACGGGACCCTATTACTAAGCCTGCGTTGTCCGTCCTTCCGTCCGTCCGTCTGTCTGTCCGTCTGTCCGTCTGTCCGTCCGTCCGTCTGTCCTACCTATTTAGGGCTGTAACTTTTGAACCGTTATAGCTAGATAGTTGAAATTTTCTCTGATTAATGCGTTATTACGGCGGATTTGTTAACAAATAATAAAAATGTCAGATAGTAAAAAATTAAAGGGGGTTTTTAACAAGAAACTAGTTTTTATCAACGTTTTTTCTTCACGCTCTATAGTAAAAACGGTAATACATACAAGCGTCAAACTTTGTGTCATTATAGAGCAAACTACAAAATAACAACAAATACTAAAAACCGGTCAAGTGTGAGTCGGTCTTGCGCTAAAGGTCCCGGACAAAAAAAGTTTTTTTCTAAGTTAATAATGTTGTGTTCTGTGGTTGTGTGGTACGGAACCCTCGGTGCGCGAGTAGCCCGACTCGCACTTGACCGGTTTTATTATAGTATAGTTTGTTTTGTCTGTAACTACTACTAAACTATTATACATTGCTGGTAATAAAACTAAATTCTCAACTTGGGTCGTTAATCATTATGAATTCTAGACAGAAAACCGCTAACATATTTTCCCTCGCAAAAATAATAAAGTCCTTAGTTTGACTTAGAAGATGAAGCTGATAAAAATTCTAGCAATTTTCTACCTACGCCGTAAATGGGCTCCATTATTACTTACTATGTTTTATTCAACTAAACATTTTATCAAAAGTACTTCTGCTCGTATATTGTAGGTATCATAATATCTAAGTTGATAGCTTGTAGTTAGTTACAATCAGAAATATGTATTCAGGGTGTTACAAAAGTAAAAATAAACATTTCAATCTTTTATGGGGGTTGTTGAGACCATCAAACTGGTCAACTTTCACTATGGGACCTACAACGAAACCGCGAAAAAATAATTGTTGTCCCATACATTTAGCTCGAGTAGATCTGTAGTTTAGTATGGAACATCGCAAACGCATCGCATCTTGGCGATTATGGCAAATCTCCCCATTTTGGGGGAGGCCTATGTCCAGCAGTGGACGTCTATCGGCTGATATGATGATGATGGAACATTCGACTTTCTTTTTGGGCTTTCGATATTGGTCCCATAGTGAAAGTTGTTCAGTTTGATGGTCTTAACCACCCCCTAAAATGTTAATTTGTATGTTTGTATGTAACACCCTGTATAAAACCGGCCAAGTGCGAGTCAGACTCGCGTTTCGAGGGTTTCGCACCACCACACAAATCAAATCAAATCAAATATACTTTATTTACACCAAACACATAAATATAGTACAGAGCAGGATACAAAAATAATTATGGTACAAATGAGGCGGTCTTATCGCTAAAAAGCGATAAGACCGCACACAATAACCAATAAAAAAAAATTTCTCTGTGACCATTAGCGCGAGCCCGATTCAGACTTCGCCAGTTTTTATTTTCTTTTAGTGTGGCCCTCCCTACCAATTATGATTCAAAAGTAAGATACAGCCCTGTATAGGTCAGATAGACGGACGGACAGACAGACAGACGGTGGGGGGAGTAATAGAGAGTAGGAGTTAGGAGGTTGTTTAGGGGGGTAGGTATAAGGGTATTACTAAAGCTACGCGCCGTTGGCCTTAGCACCCATTGTATACGAAACCCTAAAAATTATTCTAAACCATTGCTTTGTCGAGCTCAATTTATGAACATCGACTCAATTTTTTTTTACTTTTAAAAAGTCTCACATAAGATGAAATTTAATCTTTAAAAAGGTGACCGAAGAAAGGCACGGACCTCAGATTGTCTGATACCTGCATAGTTCCGAGAATTAACACCGTTGGTGGTACTATGAAAACTCATCTCATTCTCGCTTTGAAATATTTAATAATCGGTTTGAAAATGTGTTCACGTACAACTCCGTTTTCTTCTACCCGCCACCCTGACACTCACGTTTTCTTGCAGTTTTTAACAGCTGTGTTCTTGAACTATATTTTGAATCAAAATAAATGAAAAAGTTGAGAATAATTTAGCAATTGTATTAATATTTATACAAGGGAGTAAAACAGTTATAAAGAAAATGTCACAATAAAACTAAAACATACTAAAACTAAAACATCCTAAAACTAAAATATCCTACCTAAAAATAAAATATCCTAAAACTAAAATATAACTAGGCTAAACAAAATAACTAAATAAGCAGGAAAAGATTATGTTGGAAGGTCGCTTCTGGTCGTACCTGGACCAAAAGTGCCCATTACTGGCGGCGTTACCCCCCCCCCCCCCCCCCCCCCCCTACTATTAAAAAGTAGTTTTATATAAACTTTTACGTCAATCACGTAATTTATTGAGAGTCCACCACATTTTTGTAAGATTTTACGGCTGGGGCTGTGTAGGGAAAATAGGTACTGCCAAAAATTGTACTAAAACAAAACATAAAACAATTTCTTCATCTAAGCGCTCTCACAGACGAGCGACACTTTGCGGTCGCCGGGTGCCGCGGAGGGTCGCGCGCGCGACTGTTAAATGTATGAGCGCGACGCTCTGCGACCCACCGCGACAGCACAGTGTCGCTCGTCTGTAAGAGCCCTAAGGTTGTACCTATATGACAGTGTTCGGAATGTACAAGTATTGAAGCTAGTAAAAGTCCATTTTTAACCTGTCAATCTATAAAAATACTTACTGTGAAAAACATTACTTACCTTCTTTCTGGGGCAAGGCGTAGGCGAGTAAAAGTCGTATTTTGCATAAAAATCTAAGGGCGTATGGGATCGGTTTCTGTACAGCGGGACGCAACTACCGCATTCTATAGGGCCCTAATATGCTGACACTTTTTTAAGGGGATGATCAGACCGTCGTCGAACTGAACAACTTTCTATATGGCACCTACATCGAAATCGTGAAAAAATCAGCTGTTCCATAAAAAACAGCAAACCTACTGGAGCCAAATGTATGGGACAGTGCAGATTTTTTTTTCTCTATTTCGATGTTGGACCCATAGGAAAAGTTGTTCAGTTTGATGATGGTCTGATCATCATCTTGAAAATGAATAATGAATAAGATCGAGTAAAGTGTGAGTTAACCGTGGTACCACTTATTGTATTCCCATTCTAAACTTGTCGATTGTTTGTATAAACCAACCTATTATGGTGTTCCCTAAGGATTTATTTATTAATTTCCTGTGAATCAAGAGGGGCGACTTGAAAGGGTTGGTGTTAAACTGGTGATTTTGTTTTGATTTATTGACATTCATTTTATTACGCCAGTACGTATTAGGCAGTACGTATTAGGCCAGTCCTTTTACGGAGTTTTGTTAGGCGGGGTATAGGGAGTAATTACTAATTGGACTTTTAAACTGTAACCGGCACCATTTAGTGACAAAAATACTATCCTAAACCATATCAAAAAAAATTTGCTACGCAACATAGAAATCAAAGTTGTGTATCGCAGAAGGCTTTTAAATTAATAATATTAATACCAATGACTCATTTGAATTATTTTTGAGCAATAAAATAGGCATTGAAATTTAAAAAATGAGGTATTTATTAAAATAAAAAATACGAATGTATTTTTAAAAACCTTCTAAGTAGACAAAAATATTTACACCATGTTTGCATGGAAGTATGCATAATGATGAAGCCTTAAATATGTGCAAAAAAAATTTACCATCACGTTTTTTAGAACGAGATAATATCTAAATTTTAAAATTGGAACTGTTGCTGACGTGATTTTTTTTTTATTTGGTACATTTCTAAGCTCAAATTGGCTCTTCAATATTATAGCGAAAAAAAAATCAATTATTAATTAGTCCTGGCTCAAACCGTAAAATGACTGGGCTATATATTTACTTTATAGAAATATTTATAGCAGTAATGGAAATTGCTACAATTATTACAAATATAAACGTGCAGTTGTAGCCAGGGTTAGTAATTCATTGAATTAAAATTAACTGTCCCGCGCCTGCCCTTGTCGGTCGGTACCGAAATCTTCATACAGATCTCGGGATGCGATCCGCGCCGCCTGCTTCCCCGTAAGGCCCCCTCCGTTGCTCTACGCCGCCACGTCGATTTAAGGCTCTAGGATGGAATTCACTTGTTAAAAAAATGTTTATTTAAGTGCTCTGTGTTCACATAGATCTTTACAACCTGTTCATAGACAGGTGTGCATGGAAATAAAGTTTCTGAATAATTAATCGTGCATTGTGATCTTAGTTGTGTAATGCACCTTAGATTTTATGTTCTGTCTACTGATTGTACTTATGGGTGTATTGTTGTTAAGTAATAATCAGAAATGACCATCATTTTTAATTGTTAACATGTTGGTAGTAAAGCAAGGTGGTAGTATATTATAAAGTTGGTAGTAACGTTTTTGCTATCCACTTCTTTTTCTTATCGTGTGGGCAGAACCCTGGTGTCAGAGTTTTTTCAGACCGCCTTACAGCCTCTGACGTGGTTTTTATGTAACGACTACCACCACCAGAGATAGTAGCCGGGACCAACGGCTTAGCGTGCCATCCGAAGCACGGAATCATTTTTCTTTTCGGACAATCAGGTGATTCAGCCTGCAATGTCCTAACCAACTGGGGAAAAACGCACAAAGTGACATATTACCAGGTGTCCCCCGTGGGAATCGAACCCACGACCTCCGTATCGAGAGCCAATGCTCTTAACCACTAGACCACGGAGGCAGTTATCCACTGATCCACTGACTTTTCGGTGAATAAAAAAAGTGTGCGGAAACCTACCAACCAACTTACTTTAATTTCAAGGCGTTCGTTTTATTTTCTTTTTATTTATTAAGAAATAAAATGAAGTAAGTCCCTATCCATCCGAAACCTCTAGGATTTATATGGCGCGACTAAATCGTGCTAGTATTATAAAGCAGCAGGTAGTCAGGCTTTGAGTTGGTTCCGTTTGGAATCGAGATCCTCTCTTCTGTTTTCCTCAAAAGTGGAAACATTTGGCTGGACAAGATGCATCCATTCCGGGCACTTAGCTGCGCGTGCCTTCTAGACCTTCGGGTCTATATCACAACTCTGCATGTGCCTCTTCCGCACGACCTTGTAGTGAAGAAACTAACTCCCTCCTTTGCTATGAAGTAATTATCAATAGAGTCTGTTAGGGCCACAGTTATTATACTGAACAACAGCAGGAGAAAATTTCGTGCTCGTGCTATCATCGGAGCCCTCACCGAGCACTACGCCACAGCACAAGATGAAGCTCACCCTGGATCCCAGCTGTAGAGCATGCGGAGGTAAAGAAGAAACCATGGAACATATCCTTTGTGACTGCGACGTCTTGGCGGCTAAACACATGTGCCTCCTGGGAGATCGTTATCCAAAACCGAGAGATTGCAGATTTCTTCCCCTGAACGGTATTGTCTCCCTCATTTGACACGTTTTTGAAGGGTAAAGAAATAAATAATATGTAGGTGTCAACAGAAAAGATCCCATTGGGTCGTCGGAGTTTTGCTGGCTTGCTAGCCCCCAAGATAAGATCCTTATATCAGAGTTCCTTATAGAATCTAAAATTCCCTTTTTTTTAAGTCTGTTAAGAAAAAACCAATTACAATGCCTCTTATAGTCAAAGTCAATCTGTTACCAATTTTTCACAATCACGTACGAGCCCTCGCTTCCTCGCCTCTTTTAGGCCCTCCAAGCGACCCCTTTCTGAATGATTTGCCATTAGTATAATACGTCTTTACCTTATGCTCTTGAACTGTTGAAATACCCTGCACACATGATGTTAGGGTAAACAGTTGCATTACTTTAAGGGGTGATCGTACCCATGATACTGAACAACGTTCCCTAAGAAACCTATAAGAAATTAAAAACTACTTTTCATACAAACGTTCAGTCCGCTGATTGCATTTTGTATGGAATGGAAAGTGAAAAATTAAATTGTGAGGTTCCCGAGGTAAAAATTACTTTATTTTTTATTTTTTCATGAACCTTTATAAGCTGGTATAGAACAACCAGGTAAATAATTTTTTTTTTAAATTAACTATGGGTTTTCTCTTAACCTCAATCCAGCCCTCAGGACGAAGATGGGGTCGTAGATGTAGCGAGCTTACCCAGAAGATGCCTATTCACTCGTACTTTAAAGGAATTCGGGTTGTAAGTACTCGGAAATACTGACGCAGGTAAGGCATTCCACTCCTTGGCTGTGCGCATTCCACTCGTCAATCTTCACTGGCGCAGAGCAGACCCGCGTCCCCGTCAAATCCCGAAGTCATTTAGTAATCAAATGGTGCAAAGTCGGATAACAGCGAAAAGGGCACGAAAACTATTAGCCAATAGCGGCATGGTATTGAAGATGACGCATCTTGTTGGCCAATATAATTTCACGCGGTATTATGTCAACTGCGCAGGTACATAGGTGAGACTTATAAACCTGCATATCAAGTATGATTTCTCTACACGCGCGCGACTCGTCTTGGCTGCATACAAAATAACCGGCTCCCGCGCTTTTCGGAGAGCGCAAGCCGCGCTTGCCGCGACTTGTAGTATGGAAAAAAGCAGAGTCGCGCGCGTGTAGAGAAATCATGCTAGACGCTCTGGTTACCTGTGCTTCTCTAGTTCCCGGCTTGACGTTCAGCTTCGGGTCACCCCATTATATTTTCGTCTGCCTAGTTAAACGACACCTCCTTCCCCTTTCTTCTATTGGACTTCCAGACGCACCGCGGGATATCACCCCTTCTTGGTTGACATCCCACATATCCGCCAGTATTTCCGAGCGCTTATAACCCGAATTCCTTTAAAGTACGAGTGAATAGGCTTCCTCTGGGTAAGCTCGCTACATCTTCGACCCCATCTTCGTCCTGTGGACTGGATTGAGGTCAAGAGCAAGCCCATTTTGATAAAAAATAAAACTACTATTACTAAACAATTACGTTAAATACATCAGTTTTAAAGCAGTCACAGGCACGTCCCGTTTCAAGTTGGCAACTCGTTAGTCCAACTTTATCTGTGGAACGTTTAGTCCCGCTCCACAATTAGCTGCTGGTAATTGATTTTGTTTTAGAAATATTAATTGTTTTCGTTTGTGTTGCAGTTTTAATACAAAGTTAATAAGTAGTTTGTCTGATCATCCCCCTAGAAAACCGATGTTTAGAAAGACCCTGTTATTACGAGAGATAGACGTACTTTTGGTAACAATCAGCTGCAAGGCATCAGCTGTTCATAGGGTGTAGAGCATATCTGTGATGGGGATGGACCAGGTCTGCCTGCATAAATCCAGTCGGTTTCGAAGTTACCGATGTTTAAAGGTCAGTAAAAAATTAACGATCATCTGCAAGGCTGATCGTATGGTATTATTATAGTATGCATTGTAGCTATGTAAACAGTACAAAAACTGACATGGTTCATTCATTAGTCATTCAAAGGTGACCTTTGAACGGCTGTATCTCCTAAACCGAGTGGAGTTATGCAGGCAGACCTGGTCCATCCCTATCACAGAGATGCTCTACACCCTATGAATACTGAATCAGCTTTGCACCTGATCGTTACCAAAAGTTCGCTTATCTCTTATACTATGTGTACGGTAATTAAAATACCTTTAGACCATCAAACTGATCAACTTTTACTATGGAGCCTCTCAGGTCTATGAATAAATCAATATTTTTTTTCGCGATTTCGATGCTAGCTCCATTGTGGAAGGTTGTTCAGATTGCCGGTCTGTAGCATCCTGTATGTAATTAAAACCTCTATTCGAAAATCAAACTGATTTCAATATTTCCACCCTAAAGTGCAATCTGGCGTAGTGCAAACTGCAAACGAACTTCGATAAATTAATTATCAATTTAGTATTGAATGGAATATCATCTGAAAAGAGGGTTTTCCGATCGAATGAAATCGCTCGCATTCATACAGCGGCGGCAATAAATGAAATGTATTTGAATTTGATTAAATAAAATTAATGCACCTCATTTTGCTATAACATTTAAAAGAATAAAATTGAAATTCAATTTGGTAGTTAATAATTAAAAAAAATTGACCATCATAATACCGTTTTATTTTATACACAGGGTCCTTCTTAATATGCTGACACTTTTTTAAGGAGGTGATCAGACCGACCATCAAACTGAACATCTTTCACTATTGGACCAATATTGAAATCGCGAAAAAAAAATCTGCTGTCTCATACTTTTGGCTCGAATAGTATTGCAGTTTTGTATGGAAGAGGTGATTTTTTTTTTCGCGATTTCGATGTTGGTGCCATAGGAAAAGTTGTTCAGTTTGATGGTCAGAAGCACTTAAGTGTTACCAGGGTGTTTTGTTACACACGTGATCGTTTCTGCAACTGAGCATGAGATCGGAAAACTCACAATTATTATGTTTTCAAAAATCTGCAATACTTTAACTACAGTTTAATATGGAACAGCAGATTTTTTTTGCTACAATCGGTTTGCTCCCATATTAAAAGTTTTTCAGTCTTAGTTTATAAGGATGTCAATTATATCAATTTTCACCCAGTATAACGACTAAAATTTAAAATTACAAAGCACTATCTCAATTCTGATGATTGAGATGTATGTGCTTACGGAATTTTGGTAACCTTGATCCCAATCAAGATTCCCTTAGGACCTACTTCAGTATTCGTTGGGACTGCTAATAAGGGTCTGTCTCTAAACATTCAAGTACCCTAAAGTACCTAAAAACCTTTCGAAGAGACGGAAAATTTTTTTTTTAGGTACTTATAGCAGAGCTTCCAACTTGGTGTAGTAGACCTTGAAATACGTAACGACTAAGTACTAAAAACCGCCCTTTCATACAAAACTGCAGTACCGACTCGACTCAAATGTATAGGACAGTTGGTTTTTTTCGCGATTTCGAAGTTGGTTCCAAAGTGAAAGTTGTTCAGTTTGATGGTCTGAAACACCCTATTACTAGGGTGTTTTGTTACACCCTGTACCTAGTATTTATTCTGTGCCTGTACTAAGTTCCGTACTAGTCAGATCCAGGATGCGATCTGCCATCGCCCATTGCGCGGAAGGCGCCTTGCCTACTTGCTAGTCACCAGACAACCAGTTGTTTCACAAAATTAAAATCAATTTCACACATCTGTTACTTTGATAATTAAAAGTACAAAATGGCGTATCAAAGCAGCAAAGGTGGGAAAACAAGCTGAATAAAGCAACGTCCACTCCACATCACCGTCGCCGGCGGCCTAATTACAAAGAAAAGTAAAACTGCAAAGCTGAAAGTCCTTTGATCGACGGGCATGGCCGTTACCTTTAAAAACTTTTTTTTACTTTGCCAATCTGTCAAGTAAGATAACACGGGCTTTTTTAATCAGTATAATGTATTTTCCCTGTAGGCTAAAAAACACTTTGACCAAATTAAATAAGATTTTTTTGTTTGTCGTGCCTAGAATGGCCTCCGTGGGCATCCATACAAAGCGAGTAAGGGAAAATGCTTCTGTATTTGTGGGCAAGTTTAACCATGGTTTAACCATGCTTATCACCACGGGTTGCTCGCTGGGGGTCATGCTCTTATTTTGTCATGTTCTGTTTTGGTCATGTTGAATTCTGGTTTGGTCATATTCTGGTTTAGTCATGTTCTGTTTCAGTCATGTTCTGTTTCAGTCATGTTCTGTTTCAGTCATGTTCTGTTTCAGTCATGTTCTGTTTTCGTCATGTTGAATTCTGGTTTAGTCATGTTCTAGCTTGGTCATATTCTACCACTTGACATGTCATTTTGTCCTGAAACCTTTGTAGTTGTAGCAAAATTTCAGTCCACCTCGAAAATTATTATGGTTGTGTTTATGTGTAAATGTAAATCAGAAATCAGAAAATTTATTGCAGAACTGGTTTACAAATAGTTTGGAAGCACAGTTGGTATCTATCTATATCAGGTACTATAGTACGTATGTGCTTTGTACCTAAGCATCTTTTGTTTGTTTTCACTGATTCGATTTGTTATACCCAAACACAGACACACTTGCTTTTTACCATCTTTTGCGGCGTTATAAAATAATTGTTATAGGCGGGAAGATACCATAAAAATTTTATCGAAAAGTCAACGATACTTATTCATACACTTTTAAATATTTTATCAAGACGCAGGCCGTATGCCGAGAGAGCGACGCGCCAAAATGGCCGCCGCGTCCGCCGATAAATCACAGTTTCCCGCCTTTTTTTATGTCACATTTTTAGTGGCATCTGATTTCACAGTGGTCTATTTTAGCTGGCACATAAATTCAAGTGATCTGATGACAAATTGACGTGTCATTTGCCATGTGATTTAGGACTTGTAAGCAGTTTTGGAGTTCGATCCATTTTGGATGTATCTCGTGTACGTAATGCGAAGTTTTTTGAGAGGTTGACAGGTGATCAGTCATCTGAACGTCAAACTTCAAAAGCTAACGACAAAATGGCGGACTGTTTTTTTGCGCGGTCATTATGGATCGCTGCTAAAGTTTTGTTTCCAAATCATGAAGTTAAAAGAACGGAGAAAGTAGATACTGACAGTATCTACTTTCTCAGTAATGTAATGAACTGCAAAGAAAAATATACCGTATTGAAGCTACCTATATCTTCACGAATCACGATAAAACCTAAAGTTCTGTGTCGGAACATAATAAGGAAATTGCCAGCAGCCTTGTTAGAAAGATACAATTATGTGGTTTGTCTTTTCGCTATGCCTTACGAAACACGAGTGCTCGGTCCGGTCTTTCCATGGATTTAGAATTATAAAGAATACCAATCCTCCTTTCAAGCATGGAAACACGAAAATTGGTAATGGCGGTCGGTAATGTTCATTTCGTACGTCGATGTTTCAAACTTTAGATTTCTCCCTTTCTGTCGGAACAAAAATTAAATAAAAACTCTTTTTTAATTTTCGTCGTTGGATTAAAAAGGGATTACCAACAGCGACGATGAAAACGTATGAAAGAAGGTTGAACATTACCGACGGCCAAGGAGAATTTTCATGTTTCACCGCTTGTAAGGCAGTCTGTACTCCACCTATAGATAATACCTATTTCCAGCTGATTTCCAGCTTCCTGGGCCAATAGGTATTGTGTTTTGTTGTAGAAACAACGCAATGTCAAACAAAAACCAGAGAGACACCTAGTTAAATACACATTTTAATAACTTTCCCAATTTTCATATAAAGTTCAAAGGTCCCTTCGTAACGAGTAACGCGAAAATTGCAAACAGCGAGCTCTGGGCAGGTAAAAGTTACTTTACGTACGTACGTACATTTTTCGTAAAAATTTGTGTAGTTTCGAACTATGTTGCTTTTTTTTTAAAGGAAATGTGTAATTGTGTATAGAATCGATTACGTTTAGAGATAAAAATATGTATGATATTGTTTCTCAAGTCCGGCAAGGTGTCGGCTAAGAATAGCACCACCCCATTTCCTCTCGTGGGTGTCGTAAAAGGCGACTAAGGGATCTACCGGAGGATGGGCAGCAGCAGCCTCTGAATACACACATTCAATGCAACTGCGATCGCCATCCCGCATGCCAAGCGTGGCGATTATGGCAAATCCCCCCATTTTGGGCGAGGCCTATAAAAAAAAAATATTATGTTTTTTTTCAGACTAAAAGCCAGCCTTTCCCATGTCCAGCAGTGGACGTCTATCGGCTGATATGAAGATGATGATGATGATGATTATTTCTCAGCCGATGGACCTCCACTGCTGGAGTGATGAACATAGGAATCCCTATCAAGAACATATTCATAAGTGTAACAGACCCTAAGTGACAGACTTCTCTAGTGGCAGGCGATTGGTCGCTTGTCTGCAGTGCCGGATTAACCATAGAGGCAAAGTAGGCAACTGCATATGGGCCCAGCGCCGACATGGGGCCCCGGCTCGGGAGAAAAATAAGTGAAAACTCAAAGATTTAAGCCCACCGCAGACTTAAAAGGAATTATGAAAAATAAGAGACAACTGTATTTCAGTTGTCCCTTATTTTTCATAAACAGCGAAGCGAGCTGAATTGCAGTAAAATTTCGAGCTCACTTCGCTCGCTCCAAGGTAGAGATCGCATTGCGCAACTATTTTATAATATTGTAGTAAAAACTCGAGCTCGCTTTGCTCGCTCTTGGTTTGAGACAGTGTTGCAATGATCTCATTAGTAGGTAACTAAAATTACGAGATCATTTCGCTCGGTCCAGGATTTAGATCGCATTGCGCAACCACTTAATAATATTAAAAGCTCGAGCTCGCTTCGATTGCTCCACATTTTAGTTTTTTTATTATGTTGTTTGGTTGGTCGTTATTTTACTGCGACCATAGGAAAAAAATCATTGCTGCGCCCATGGAGATAGGGGCCCCGGGACTTGCATTGCCTAGGGGCCTCTGCATGGCTTAATCCGGCCCTGCTTGTCTGTCGGTGTTTTATCGGATACACTTCGGCGAATGTGCCCATGAGCTACATGACCTGATTCAACCAACGTACGACAAGACGTAGTGCGAGACTGCATTTATACGTAGTCGATGCGATATTCCAAAAATATACGGTCGAACTGAGAACCTACTCCTTTTTTTGAAGTCGGTTAAACAATCCGCACAAAAAGGTTCGCATCCTCTTTTATAATGAGAACCGGTAAGGTTTGGAACTCTCTCCCTGCGTCTGTGATTCCAAACAAATACAATCAGAATATTAAAAAATAAAACCGGTCAAGTGCGAGTCGGGCTACTCGCGCACCGAGGGTTCCGTACCACACCACCAGAGAACACAACATTATTAAATTAGAAAAAAAAAACTTTTTTTTTCCGGGACTTTAGCGCAAGACCGACTCACATTTAGCCGGTTTTTAGTATTTGTTGTTATTCTGTAGAGTTTGCTCTATAATCACACTAAGTTTGACGCTTGTATGTATTACCGTTTTTACGATGAAGAAAAAACGTTGATAAAAACTAGTTTCTTGTTGCGAACCCCCCTTAATTTTTAACACTACACGACATTTTTATTATTTATTAACAAATCCGCCGTCATAACGCATAATCTGAGAAAATTTCAACTATCTAGCTATTACGGTTCAAAAGTTACAGCCCTAAATAGGTAGGACAGACGGACGGACGGACGGACGGACAACGTAGGCTTAGTAATAGGGTTCCGTTTTCACCCTTTTGGGTACGGAACCCTAAAAAGAGTAAATTAAAAAAAAAATACTTGGCTTAAAAAACACTAGAAAAGAGCCCTTATTCGTCTCTTGCCTTCTTTGATACCCTACGGAAAGAAAATGACCGTTTCCGACATCAAAATAGAGGTGAATGAGTCTATAGTCGATGGAAGATACATGACAATTTTATGGCCATCGTAAATCATGGGCTAGACCACTTAGTACCACCTGTACCACTCCACTATCTAACCAGGATTTACTGCAATAACCCACTTAAGACTCCGGTAAATCCCCATTATCCTTTACACAAATATTACATGCAGTTTGAATGCATTGCTTAGCATCTGTGTGTCTGATAGAAATATAATGTTCAAACAGTGCATGAATGCTTTGATTTGCACCTTTTCCGTAGAAAACTTTTATGCCTACAAGAGTACAATGTAACTAACTGCCAATAGACCAGCTTGATAGAACCAGAACCTGAAATAGCAATGGGCTGTTCATATCTGCCGAAGAACTGACAACCGGCGGGGTGTCAGAGTTCTAGAGTGGACACCGCGAACTAGTAGGCGTAGTGTGGGACGCCCTGCTGCCTGCTGAACAGACGACCTAAAAAAAGTTGCGGGGAGCGACTAGATGAGGAAGGCCGAGGATAGTTATGTGGCGCGCCTTAGGAGAGGCCTATGTTCAGCAATGGACGATGATAGGCTGATGATGACGATGATAAAACCAACACACTGTCGACACCCAATGAGGTTTTTTGACCTAGACATTTATTTTCTTTATCCTTCAAAGGCATGGTAAATGAGGGAGGCACTAGCGTTCAGGGGAAGAAACCTGTAATCTCCCGGTTCTGGATATCCATCTCCAAGGAAGCACATGCGATTAACCGCCAAGACATTGCATCCGCAAAGGATATGTTCCGTGGTCTCCACTCTGCAAGCTCGGCTGCTGGTGTCTAGGGTGAGCTTCATCTTGTGCATCATCGTGCCTGTTGCGTGCGTAGTACCCGGTGAGCACTTCCTTCCCCTCTCTGACTTCAGATACCGCACCTCACCCCGCACTTCGATGGCATTTTAAGGGGTGCCGAGCAAGAAGCACATACAGCCGGCGCGCAGTGGAACGCCATCTTGTTTTTGTCCCATCTTGTTTTTGTCCCAGAAACACCACCACCACCACCACTACCTCTTTGTTACTGTCGGAACTATAGTAGTAAAGGCGTACAGAACATGCTGAGATACGAGTAAGTTACAGATGCAAAAATGCTCTCTATTAGGACAAGAAAAGAATTCCCTTTTGAACCCTGACAACGATAATACCTTTAAAGAACATAACCCAAAAACTAATGGCTAAATCTCTCACAGACGGTTCTAGAGAGGATTAAACCAGGTTTTTGAGATAAGTAAACTGGACACACCTGGTGCAAATGTTCCGGATCCGAGAAGGATTTCATTACGGCTAAATGTTAGCGAATTTCCATTTAAAGGAAGGTAGAAAATGAGTTTTGGGTCTGAAACTTGTTTGTTTTAAAAGTTTCCCGTTTTAATGGAAGGCTTTTTGGGTTTTTAAGTAAACAGGGCTGTGGTGAAAGAATATTGGAAAGGATTTGTAGTGATATTGTGTTTAGTAGGACAAAATCCATAAAGCTACTACCAGGAATCTCTATTCCTGGAATTTTCATAGACCCGCGCCAGACACGCGACGAAATAGAACCGTTTTTGGGAACTTATCGGCAGGGTAGAAATTCGAGCTCTGTGAATAATTATGAATCTGAAATGGTAAATAATTTAATGAAATATACTAACACTATTTCATTTAATTATCCACGATTTCACGTTAGATTCACAATTATACACAGAGCTCGAATTTTTGCCCTGCCGATAAATTCCCAAAAACGATTTCATTTGACAACTCATGTCACTTCCTACTCCTGTAAGGTATATAGTAACTTTATGACAAAACCAGACTTTTTTAGTTACGCGGAGCTTGAAAAGCAGAATAGCTGTCTCCTAGAATTATTTAGGTATCTCAGTAGATACTTCGAGGACTGCAGATGCAGAAGGGTTATTTGTGGATACGGGTAGAGGCAACTTTATATAATTATTACTGTCTTCATAATAGGCTAATTGCAGCGTTGCTGCCTAAAGCCAGATCAATGACGAGGATTTTTGCAGCGTTTTACCACAGTATAAGAAAGAGTATCTAGTACTAGTACTTCATAGCTTAACTGTCGCGCTTAGGGCAGTCTTGAATGCTTTCGTGTTCCAACCGTCGTATAGTCATATAATTTCCGGAATCCTCATAGTAACATGTATTTCTAAGTAACGGCCAAGTCATGAGTTGAATAGTGCCTAAAGTTGAAATAACTAGCCGAGCGTGTTGTACCTTGGCATAGCAAATAGTAAGTCATGCTAGCCTAGGGTTGCCACTTGACTGGACACTGCTAACTTAAATAAGGCTGTCTTTTCCAGTCCGAGGTCAAGGCGAGGAAAATCTATACCAATAAGAAACTTGCACCGCTATTCTAGTTCAGCTTAACGTGAAGATTGGATTGGCATTAAAAATGACATAGGTAAACAATAACATTTAAATTCCATACATTTTTAAGAATCGCAAAGTTGAGAGATGTTTTCAAGCTCGTCATCATCGTCCACTGCTGAACATATGCCTCTCCCAAGGCGCGCTACAAAACTATGTCCTCGGCCTTCCTCATCCAGTCGCTCCCCGCTACTTTTTTGAGGTCGTTTGTCCAGCGGGCAGCAAGGCGTCCCACACTACGTACGCCTACCCGTTCAAGCTCGTGCCAAACGCCTAATCAATCAAATTACTTTATTTTACATTAAAACATACAGAGAAATTATAAAAGAGGCACAAAATTAGGCCTAATGTCAGATGAGTCGCTCATTCCATTTCCAAAAAGGGGTGTCCGAATATTTATAGAAATTTCGAGCTGTGTGCCACCCCTACACTAGTTAGAAATTGTGGACAGTGTGTGATTGAGCACTTGTGTTTAGTTAGCGCACCTACAAGTTAGTCCAATCTAGGTAGATAGTCATAAATCTTAGTTCTCAACTGGGCTGGACTTATTTGTCTCCATACCGGGTTACAGCGAGTAATTTATAAAAACAATTGTCCGGAACGGCTTATTCAGCAACACCCAGACTAACCTTAGTAGGTACTTTACCTTTTAGGTAGGGTTTATTTATACAGAAGAGACGCGTGACGGTGGCGGGTAGTCAAAGTAACACCAATATAAACCTTATATTACGTAGCATAGCGTCGTTTTTTGACGTAAAGAAAAATCGCGCCCCCGTCACCAGGCGACGTCGCCAGGAGGCGCGGGCGTAATAAAATTCTCCAAACGACTCTATGCTACGTACTATAAGGTTTATATTACCGCTCCCCGCCCGCGAAATGTCCGCGCCACGTCACTTCTGTTTAAACGCTCCCTTATACAGGGTCCAACTTTTTTAGGCACTGTTTATACAGAAGAGACGTTGATGGTCTGAACCGCCCCTAAAAATTAAGAAAGTGTTTACAAAATCACAACTAGGATTTTGATATTTCCCTACTAAATATATGGGAATTGAATTTTGCGTTTTCTGAGAGTTACCTCGTACCTTAAGTACCTCGACCACGGTTGATTGACCCCATCTCTTCTTATCTTGTTGTGGGGGCTGGCAAGCCAGCAACACTTCGACCCAGTGAGATCTTTTGTGTTAGCCCCAGTACTTTTTTGCTTTCTTCACCCTTCAAAAAGGTACATGGTCAATGAAGGAGGCAATACCATTGAGGGGAAGAAACCTAAGATCTCCCGGTTTTTGATATCCATCACCGAGGAGGCACATGCATTTTGCCGCCAAGACATCACAGTCACAAAGACTGTGAGGTCTTGTCTTGGTTGACCCCATAGAGACTTAAGTTCTTTATGAGTAAGAGGATCGAATGGGACGAAAAAAAGTTTCGTGTAAATTGCAGTTTTTCTCGATGACTAAATTTTTTCAAAATCTGTGAATGCGGAAGTATAATGCTCCAAAACTTAGGCTTAGTCTCCTAAGAACGTTTTCATGTAGCTGTAATGCTTCAGGTGCCCTTTGTGTCTCATCTTAACTTTCCTGTATATTTGATTTGTTTCTGCTCTAAAAAGGATTACTTCATAATCATCACCAGCCTCCAAACTGCATAGTCTGTTAAAAAGCTCCATAACCTGACGGTCAAATACGTTTATTGAAGGTAAAATGAACGGGATCACGGTTTAATGTGCATCAATTCACTGTGTAATGGAAGGGACCCATTTGGATGAGATTTGCATTTAAGAGTGGCCATATAAAAGTATTATGTCATCGTAAAATGTGGCTTGTGGGTGGGGTTTGTCTTCTGTTTGGTGGGCTATAATCATTGGACGCTATTAATATTATTATAGGTTCTATAATAAAGTAGCTTTTGTGGAAGGATTAATATTTATTTCATAAAATTGGACGTCTTAATCGATCTAATATATTGTTAAACAGAGCTAAACGCAAATCTAACAAACACATCTGCATTATATTGGCGGCATGCTGCCGTTTTATTAAGGGCATGATCAGACCATAAAACTGAACGACTTTCTCTATGGGACCAACATAGAAATCGCGAAAAAAAACAACTGTTCCATACATTTGAGTTATATAGGGTCCTTAATAATGCGGACGGTTTTTTAAGACGATGATCAGACCATCAAACTAAACCACTTTCTCGGAGGGATCAACATCGAAAACGCGGAAAAAAACAGCTATTCCATAGAACCCCAACCCTATAGGGTTTGCATGTTTCTGTAGAATAGAACCCTGACCGGTCCGGACCCTGACCCGAACCCTGTATCGAAGTTGCTCTCCCTGGTGCAAGGCTCTCTTTCTTACAAGCAAACTTTTGCAATTAGCCATCCCGCTTTAATTGCGTAGCTCCGGTCAGAATTTTCCGTTTTCTTTGAAAGCCTGTATGATTTTTTATGAATTTTCAAAAAATAAGAAAACTTCACTTCACATATCCTGTACATTGTTCAGTTTTGTTTTCTGCTTAAAAAGTGCCATAGTTAAAGTTAATGTATAAAATGGTTACAAAGTTACTCAAAACCGGGCGGACGCCCCTTAAGAGATGTTTTTTATTTTTATTTTTTAAATCATGATTTTGAATTTAATTACAACTGATTACTTCTTTTGACCTGGTCAACATCAGACCATGAAGATTGAGAATAAGGAATCTTTAGTACCTAGTTTTAATACATAGTTCCAACATCAACTTTCCTGTCTTGTGCCAGTCGCATCCATTAGCTGCCTTTGCAATATCGTCAGCCTACCTGACTGGACGACCCACTCCTCTCTTGCCTGATCTCGGCCACCAGTCGGTCACGGCTTTGCTTCATTTCTGTTCTTCTAGCCACGTGTCCTGCCCACCGCCATTTTAATCCGGTGAACGTTTCCAATTCCAATACTGAATTTATACGAAAATTCATAATTTAATCACGTCTTTTATTCTTAATATATCGGCATGCAGCCGTGCATTAATGAAATTTGCAAAAATTTGAGAAGGAAATCCTAAAATAGGATCCAAAAAGGTTTTGACTACATAAGTAATTAAATTTTAGAGAAACCCACGTAGGTTCGTCCCACTGTTTACTTAGGACCTGCTTAAACAAGGACCCGAAGCAAACATCACTATGCTCACGTAAGCTAGATGTATATTTTAGTTGTTCTAGATAACATTGAGATTTCAGACGGGGTAAAAATATACTTATATAAAATATAGTGCACCGATCTTCTGAAAATTTAAGAAACCGATGGCCGAGATGGGGCCGATGATTTCTCGAGTGGCGACGGCGGCGTACCGGAAAACGAAGCGTGTGTGGGGTAGTCGGTAGTGGGTAAGCCCCAAGGTGGACCGACGACCTGGTGAAGGCGGCGGGAACACGTTGGATGAGGGCAGCGCAGGGCCAGTGTCGTTGAGGTGATCTGCGCGGGATGCCTATGTCTCTTCGTTAAGCAGGGTCAGAACAGAAGCTTGGAAGTGATTTGTAAATACGGATATACTCTTGACAGTAAGGTTATCCTTGTCTGCACCAAGACCTGTCCATGTCCACCTGACCATGTCTGGTCTTGACAATTTTACACTATGTAATGCAATATTGTATTTTAATTGTACTTTGTACATTTTGTTTTGTTTAAAAGATGTGTGTTGTAGAGTTTCTGGCCGCATCTTCTCTCAACGGAACACCAACCGACGCGGTGGTAGAGTCAAAAAATGACGTCAAAAAGCTATCTATATGATATTATTTTGAATAATAAATTTTTGAATTTTGACCAATCGGCACTGAACCAGAGTAGTGGATATGGCCCGCTTCCACTACAATACAATACCAAACTCAAACGCTGAAGAATTTTAGACTCCTTAGTGACTTAGTGCATTACTAAGTGTAGCGAGCGACACACACCACGTCGAGATCATGCGGACGGATTTCGGCCTAATCAAGCCCGAAAATTGCAATTCTTTTTTATTTATACAACAAAACAGGCCATAATACGTCGCTTCGACCACGTCATATTTCGGGACGATGCGGATATGACTGTTCTCGTACTAACAAATTCTGGAAACGAGAAAAATCGGTCGTCAAAATTGCACGTTTACAAAGATATTGCCGTGTTGCTACAAGATTGCCGCTCCCGTCCCAAGTCAAACGAACAATGGAACGAGATTTATTGTTTCTAATACAGCTTCAATTCCTACTCTAAGTCGCTACTTCTCCGCCTGTGTCGTCTCACTTACACTTGCCGAGATTACTATACAATTATACAGGTGTGAGCGAGACTTGGAGGGTGTTTTAAGCAACTTGTATGAATGGTAGGGGCTTCCAATCTCGTTACCGTTGCGGGATCTCGCTGTTACAGGTATCGAAGGTCTTCAAAGGTGTTTGTTTAGGAGGATAAACCTGATAAATAAAAAATCACTACATTATAGGATCCTTCTTAATATGCTGACGGTTTTCTAAGGGCATGATCAGACCATCAAACTGAACAATTTTCTTTATTAGGTACTGCGACGTCGAAATGGCGAAAAAAACCGCTGTTCCTACAAATCTGCAATCCTATGCTCGACTCAAATGTATGCGTGCAACAGATGATTTTTTTTTCGCGTTTTCGACGTTAGTCAAGCGTCAAGCCCGCTCCGCTCGGCCAACTTCTGTAGTTCCCAGTAGCATGGAGGCTGTGCGGGTGCTAAAAAGTAGGTGCCAAAAGTACTTTTTGGTCCCGTAAACTCTCAGAGATCCCGCACTTATGACTTGACTGGAGGATCTCGATATTTCGGAATTAACTTATTTAAATACCGTAATAGAAAGCCCTATTCGGGTAGTAATAAGATTAAGGGGCGTCCGCCCGGTTTTGAGTAACTTTGTAACCATTTTATACATTAACTATGGCACTTTTTAAGCAGAAAACAAAACTGAACCATCTACAGGATATGAGAAGTGATGTGGTTTTTCTCGAAATCTATTTTAATTATTAAAACTGAAGAAAAACGACTCCAAAGTCACCTCTTTTTTTTCAATTGTAACCGTTTTACTCTTACATTGTTGATCAGAAGAATATGAAAATTTACAATATTCTTCACAATACAATATAAAATGATGTGGTTTTCTTATTTTTTGAAAATTGATAAAAAATCATACAGGTTTTCAAAGAAAACGGAAAATTCTGATCGGAGCCGCGCAATTGAAGCGGGATGGCTAATTGCAAAAGTTTGCTTGTAAGAAAGAGAGCCTTGCAGATGGGAGGAGTAGCCTTAATAAGGAAGTCAAGGATTATGATTTTAAGGCGGTGTTTATGACGATCATTTAGGAAGGGTTCGAGACGCCATTAATTTAGAAGCAAGGAAGGTTTTATTAAATAAAGGAGGCTTTATTTCGTTCTGTCAGTCTTTGTTACAGTTGGGTTATGATTGGAGGAATTGCGAAGGTCGAATAAAAATACAATACTTTTCTTTGTGGTAAAGTTACAACCCTTTTTGATTAAATATAGTTAAAACATAGTATAAGGAAAATTTATAGAAAACATTGATAGATGAACTGACAATGGAATTTACTTTTTGTGTGGTTAAACATTCCGTCTCCGATAAATTCATCGTTATTTTCATAAGGCAATATAAGAGTAAGAATTATTTATTTTTGAAACATACGTTACCTACTGTAGATGTTTTTTACAAATGTGTCATGTTTAGTACTTACTAGCTTATCGTGTCGACTTCAACACAACAAAGTCGCTAAATAGTACCTTGCCAGAATTGGGCAACCGATACTGCACCGTCCTTACTCTGCTGAGTGTAAGGAAAAGTATCATTAACTTTTTAACCCATCAAACTGAACAACTTTTTCTATGGGAGCAAGCGCGAGAGCGCAGAGCTGTTATTTACTAAACTACCATGCCTACTCGACTCAAACGTATGGAACAGCTGTTTTTTTTTGTTCTGAAAGGTTTGCTCCCTCGATTAAAAGTTGTTCAGTTTGATGGGTAGAGTTTGTGGTTTAAAGGTTAATGATACTTTTCCTTAGTCTGTTAGTCGTTTTTCATTCGCGAGGTAGATTTTTTTTACTAGTATGCTTCATCCCGTTTCGAGAAGACATCTTTATTTAACAACTTTAACTGCTGACGACTACGTGGTAGGTCAGCGACAAATAGGCCGCAGCGCGCACGACTCAAACGTTGAGTCAGAATTGTATAGCATTCCAGTGTTAGCACTGCGCGAGTATCATTGTTTTGAGCTTAGCAGCGAAAGTGTTAAGTATAATCTCTTATGGACACTTTGTCTGAAATTAATGATTTGAATTATAATGAATTGAATTACAATCTTTTTTAATTTTTGTATTTGTTTTAAAACGTTTTTCTAAAGGTATTTTGCAATTCGTATTAAAAAATGTTCTCCCAACCAATAACCTGCCAAATCGGAGCTTCGATTTTAACATATTTTTCTATTGTAATTTTTGTTTTCGACATATTTCCTAGTGTTGTTTTATAATATGGAAGCATTAATGTTTCTAAAAAGGAAAGTGCTAAAACTTGTTTGTATATTGTACCTGTAAATCAGAACGTAGCAATAATCGAGGAAAGCATCGCAACGAAAATGGCCGCTGTTTTTATTGTGTTTTTTTATTTATGCTCCCACCCGCTACCATTTGCCTTTTTATCATCGTATTTTGTCGACTAATGGTGAAATGGCAGAGAACGAACGATATTTGCTGGTGGGGAAACGATTATGAATTTGTTTCTATGCCCGGCCGATCATCATCAGCGTCTAACGATGGTCGACTGTCCACTGAAAAATCTAGAGACGAAATAAAGCAACGTATTTGAAAAACAAAAAAAAAAATCATTGAAAAAGAACTGCCTCCGTGGTTAAGAGCTTTGGCTTTCGACACGGAGGTCGTGGGTTCGATTCCCACGGGTGACACCTAGTGATATGTCACTTTGTGCGTTTTTCCCCAGTTGGTTAGGACATTGCAGGCTGAATCACCTGATTGTCTGAAAAGAAAAATGATTCCGTGCTTCGGATGGCACGTTAAGCCGTTGGTCCCGGCTACTATCTCTGGTGGTAGTAGTCGTTACATAAAACCATGTTAGAGGCCGTAAGGCGGTCTGAAAAAACTCTGACACCAGGGCTCTGCCCACACGATAAGAAGATTGAAAAAAAAAACAAATCCTGCCAAGTATAGGGTTTAAAGCAGAGATTACATTAGTCTACAACATTTAGGGCCGATTTCGACATACATTTGTTTTCTCAATTTTAAAGTGTAGCGATCAGAGCAAGCAATGTATGCTGAAATCGGCCCTAAATGTAATGTAATGATGTAATCGCCGCTTTACAAATAAAGGTGTGAGAGGGAATAGGCCATACTCCACCAGGGTCTCGTGCGTAATGGAGGCAAGTTAGTGTTAAGTCTTTTTCAAGCTTCTTCAACAGACTTCTTGATCTTCCCTTACTGCTACTTTTCTAATCTTAAAATATATCTCCTCTCTTCCCTGGTCATCTAGCTAGAGCAATGGGGCCAGCATCTTAGGGAACTTTGAGCCGGGTTTGCGCACTTCATGGCCTTTAGTTTAGTTAGTGATAGTCTGACGAAGTTTGGCGGATTTTATCGTGTGTGTTATTGACGAAGCTTGTAGTGGATATCTTGATATCAATTTCACCCTGGAAATCGAGCAAGAACTCGAGCAAGAAGTCTACCCATCAAATTGAACAACTTTTACATTGGAAGCTAACCGATCGGAGCAAAAAAAGTCTGCTGTTCTCATAGATATATTATAAAAGAACAAGATGCACAATCTCATATAAAACCATATCAAATTTTTGTCCGAATTGACACATACTTTTTAAACTTTTGCAAAGAGATTGAAATCACTAAACTTTTTACTGTTATCTTTTCGCGTAATACATATCAATGGAACATATACCTTATTTTCCAGGTATAAAGTTGTAAATACTTCTTACATGTTTTAAAAAATATATATATTTTTAAAACAGCATTTTGAAAAAGGAACAAGGTGTCACATATGAGACGATGACAGGAGTGGTATTTTTGAAAGTCACACGTTCAAATAAGCAGTAGAAAATGTCAAAATTACTATGGAGATCTTTCGATCATCTTTCTTTCTAATGCTGATTTGAACGTCTGACTTTTAAAAATCGCACCCCGGAACGGAGACAAATGATAAACCACACAAAATAAGTATGAGTGATGTAGGTTGATACTAGTACGTGATATTTGACTATTAAACTTAGTCGTATTATGTATGTTTACAGTCAGAGAGGCAGCGCAGTACTGAGGCAAGAGGAGGTACTTTTATTCGATAAGTACCTCATTTGGGTCTGCCATTTTTGGACCGCTAATTGTGTATCTTGTTCTGTAGGTATAATATATCTATGGCTGTTGCATACATTTGAGTCGAGTAGGCATTGCAGTTTAGTATAGGTAGAGCAGCTTTTTTTTGCTCCGATCGGTTACTCCCATAGTAAAAGTTGTTCAGTTTGATGGGTAGAATCTTGGTTTAAACCTGTAGATGGATGTGATTTTGGTTTGGCGGCGAAGCATGCGTTGCGGTTTTGAAGTGTTTGTTAGTTTATTAGCATTATTTATTCTTCTTCCATCGTGTCGATGGCATGCCATTCAAAATTTTTCTAGCCCAATATTTTGCCAAACGTATATTTATTTAAACGTATTATTTATTTATTTATTTAAAACGTTAAAGCATCAATTTCATCGACAATTTAAACAAAGAAGCGAATATTGGTGCTTTAAAAGCCTATTATTGTGCTTATAATGTAAATGAAACATTGTATACTCATTGTTAACATAAAGCGATGAGTATTATCGCGATCGGTAGATAATGCGGTCCCGAATAATACTTAATTTGTATGTCCAGTGGACCGTGTTCGATAATACGTTTTGTTTCCATTCAGTTTGTGGTTTCGACCATGTTAATGATAACTGAGGGATTGTTGACAGGCATTTAATGAGCTTCAGGGCCCTGGAGGCCCTTTGCTATTACCAGATTAGTTACGCTACTGACAATGTTATCGTAAGTTCAATACCTATCATCATCAAATCATCATCGTATTTCAGAGCTACTCTTGTCGGTGGAGTATTCGTCGAGTCTCTTCCGCAAGTGCCTTAAATTCAATACGATAGTATCTAAGTAATATTAATTATACTAATATCTCGATAAGGTATTTGCAAGTCTCCGAGTGCAATGTCTCCGATGACGACGTCGGAAATAGAGCAAGGTGGAGAGAACAGATGCGGAAGCCTAACCCCACCACCATATGGGATTAAAAGCCAAGAAGAGAGAGAGTATCTCGGGAAGGTATTCCACGGGCCGTAGCCAAGAACTTTGGGAGGCATGCGTGGGAACACACGTCCAGTATTCAGAGGCCCCTCCTGTGAGACACTTTTATCGAAATGTGAAGGAATGCACCAAGCGAAGTGAAGGGATGCACCAAGCGCAACTCTGAATGCATTTTGTAAATACATCAAAAGATATACCACGTTCGGTGCCGAGACTTGCAGAAAGGATAGAAAAACTATGCTATGGGTTATTGAGGTTAACTGATTGGACCGGGAAATCTGGATAATTGTGGAGAGACTCGGGACGCCTGCCGTAACAAATGTCTCTGGTTTGTCAAAAGTAGCAGAATGTGACTCGCTCTAAAACGGCCGCGCTTAAGGTGCGACAAGGAGGCAACAGGTGTGGCTGGACTTTAATCTACCTGATGAGTATATCAGGTGCCACTTGCCACGTAAATCAAAACACATCCATTCGAGCATATAACTCTTTCGATTGCGACTCCAACCTAAAGTCGGCCAATTAATGCAAGCACAGAGGTCGGATCTGATCCTCCTGGGGTCCACTCCGACCGGCCAGTAAAAGCAAGTCGGAGACGAGGATCGGGGTCTTCCCCTGGGAGCACTTGGGTCCGTGGTGACGCCAATCACCAGCAGTCCTGTGGGCTTAAGCCGTTGGCACAGCCCGGACACTGCATACAAAAATTTGAAATTGACAAGATGACGTCGGCACATGCGAAACCAAAAAAATTGAACCTAAAGTCTTCTTCGTGGGTAACGAGCTAACGAGTAACCAGTGCGAGATAACCAGAAGGCGATAGAGGGGGTGAGGTAAAAAGTTAATGGGAGGAAGGGAGTGTCCGTACTGTAACTAGGAATAGATACTCTTTCTTATACTGTGCAGTTGGTCCCGGCTACTATCTCTGGTGGTTAGTAGTCGTAGTCGTTACATAAAAACTACGTCATAGGCCGTAAGGCGGTCTGAAAAAACTCTGACAGCTGATGTGTTTATATCACTGCACGTGTTTAGTGTTTTTTTAAATGGTCCTAACTTTAAGAACTTCATACACATTTAACTATTCCCCTAGTCGTAATTAAGACCTGCAGGAATGCACTATAAAACAGTTATAAGGTGCGGTTCAGACACGGCTATCGGATGACGCCATCGAAGGAATGCCGACTGCATTACGAGACTTGCAATAATACCACTAGTAGTTAGATCTGTGCCAAGTTGATCACTGTTTTCCATTTGTTGTAAATATTTATGGTTTAATGTTGCTAATTGACTACAGTTCGAATCACGTAAAAATAACGCTGCGGTCAAATTGCGCAGCCGACGATTTATTTATCCCTATCCGAAAGGACATTATAGCCCATGGTTTGTCAGATTTCCGTTGAAATGACTTGATGATTGCTTCTGACAGATTTCGGCCACGGCGACAGCTTCAATCAACTCCGTTGAAATTAAGCAAGCAAGGATGATCCTCTTAATAAGTCTGTCGTTTAAGTGATATTTTTTCACGCGCATCCTTGCTTTGGAAGGCACATTGAGCAGTTAGTTCCAGATAGTTTCATCTGATGGTGATGACGAAATATTCGTTAAGACAGGATTATATTCTAAAAATCACTGCCTATTTCAGAAGTAGAAAGAAGAAAGAAGAAGAAGAAGAAGCAAATAGAAAGAGCTTGGAATAATTGTTGATTATGATAAATGACTTGTAATGAAAATTATTAATAAATATATGTCTATGTCTAACATTGTATGCCATATTCTATCTAGACCTATGTTATCTATACTCCATTTTTATTAAAGACGAAAAAAAGAAGATCACAGAAGCAGGGCTACGAAACCTTTTCAGACCGTGATCATTTTATAAAAAAATCGAAACACTTATGTCAGTGTTTGATGACTGATGAATATAAGAATTAGGGATAGCGAGTGAAACAGCGAATAGTCTGTAGCGCACTGGCATTTATTAGAACTAAAACGCTGTTACCGGATATACTCACATACTTAGGCACATTTTAGTTCACACTATCGGAGTTGATGGAAAAATAAGAAAACGTCTGTTATGTATGTGCTTACTAGTAGCATAGCGAGGGGGGGGGGGCAAATGCCCCGGGCACCGGGCGGCACTTTACCAGAGGTGGCAAAAATGAGCTCTGACTGAACCACAGGGTGTAAGGGTAAACAGTTGCATTATTTTAAGGTGTGATTGTACCCATGACACTGAAATACGTTTCTGAAGAAACCTATAGGAAATCCGCAAAATTCAGTCAGCTGATCTAACGTTTGTATGAAAATTTCAACTTTTCATACAAATGTTGGATCAGCTGCTTGCATTTACTATAGGAAGACCAAAACATTTTTTATGAATTTCATTTAGGTTTCTTAGGTAAAATTGTTAAGTATCATGAGTATAATCACCCCTTTTAGTAATGCAACTACTTAACATAAACAACCTGTATAAACAATTCGTAGAGCAGAGTATAGTCTATTTTTGAATGGATAATAGGGTGGGTCACATTTGTATGGAGAAAAAAAAATGTTTTTCTATTGATATGCGCTAGCGATAAAAATGTGTCTTTGGAGTATAAAAACTAACATAGAAAAAATGGGGACAATTGAATAACATCTTCTGCCTCCGGATTTACCTTAAAATATGAAAAAATTATCATAAATTTCTTCTTTAACAAACTTTTTTAAATAATTGTTTTTATAATGTAGGATTGAAATCAACAAAAAAACTTTATATTAGAAAACTGTATTTTAATTAATAATGATGATATAAGCAAAAGAAAGTAAAAATGTTGTATTCTTAAGATAATTTACTCTACACGAAAATCCTTTTTACTATCAAATTTGGGCATAAGTTTACGCGATTCAATCTTGGCTTTGATGAATCCTTCACGAGCTGATTTTGAGCACACACTTCCTGAAACTTCAGTTACAGTTTTTACTGACCTCTCAATGGCCTGAGTGTGGCAAGGTAAACGCAAAAAATCTATTTTATTGTCATCTTCGTCAGTTATGAGACATTTTAATTCTTCAGTAGGAATTTGCATCAGAATCGGCGGCTCTGTAACTTGACTTTGCCAGTTAATAAGGTCATAATAAACTTCAGCATCCAGGTTTATGTCCGGAACCTGAAACAGCCTCAATTTTTGTGGTTTTTCAGCTCGTGCTTTCAAAATCTCCGGCGCAGTGCCAATTCTCTTACATGTTTTTCATTGTCTGTTAACATCGACAGTAAGAGAAACTTTGTTCACTAAAGGGGACTTTTTTCTCTTTAGGGCAAGTACATTTTGTAAAATCTGTACACTTGCAAGTACAAATATCAAACAAAACTTTACTAGAAGCAATAAACTCTTCTAAACGTTTCTGAGGTATTTTAGGATGAGATTTCAATATATTTTTGAACTTTAGGTGATAAGCTTTAAGCATTTTTTGCACTCTTTCATGTGATAAAATTGTTAATGATGCTTTCTTCGATAAAAATTCAATTTTTTCGATGACAACATCAACAACTTCTTGAAAAATTGGTTCTTTTTTAGTAGCCTTGTTGATTTTAATGTCACATCTCGTCCACTCGTAGCACTTTATCACTTCTTCGTAAGTCGGAAGCATATTGTCTTTTAAGTCACTTGTATCACCAAATATAGGACATTTAAAACCTTTACGAGTACGATTCATTTCAAAAATCACTGTAGTACACCTTTACGTAGCAAAATATACACACAACTGAATGGTTCAACCAAACACTTCACAGTTATAAACTTATTCAAATTTAAACAAAACATTGACATGTAACTACCCGCAAATATTTATGTTTTGGGTATCGTAGTACTAGTATGTATTATTCTAATATAAATAAAAGTAGTTTTGACAGTGTGAGTGGTGTATATTTATTATTACGATAGCTTTGAAACATCAACTTTTGTGTTAAAAATTGTGAAACTGGAGGCAGTTACACTACACCGATTGCAATAATATTAAAAATACGTCATACCAGCATTAAATGACAACTTATAATCGCTAGCGAAATCCATAAGTAAAAAAAAATTTTTTTTGACCCACCCTAATGGATAACCAGCCCCACCAAACCAAAACCAAAAGACCTAAAGATGTCTGACCACAACCCGAACAGGTTGTGCTAAAAAATTTCGAACTGGCTTCGGTCTCTCCTTTATGTTTAACGTAGGTCTTCTTATAAAGATAAGGAGGCAGCAAAATCGGTCTGTTCTCAGGGGGATAGACACCCACGCTACGCCACCGGTGCTCACTAATTTCCGTTATTCCGTATTAATAAACCGCGCTGACAATCGATTTTGAAGACGTATTAAACGAGTTCTTCTTAAGCCTTAAAAGACATCTTAAAATAGATCAAGTCGGTATCAGCTAATATCACTTAAAATGTCTCAAGCAAACTCAAATTTGCAACAATTTTTTTTCCAAAAATGCCGTTGCAGAATCCATGTTGCAGAAATCATTGGAATTTAATCCGTCTGCTTGTAGCATCAATATTATTTGGTATTACTTGTGTCGCGCAGAGCGTTGCCGGTAGAGTGATGTGGTACGGACGCACTCAATCGAATCCGTCAGAAATTCAGAAAAGTGGCCGCCATCTTGAACTTATTTGTTTTTCAATCTATTACTTCCAAAATCGATATCTGAGAGTTTCTGCCATCTCCAAACACAAATCTGAAGTAAAAAATTCCAAAAAGTGGCCGCCATCTTGAACTTTTTGTTTTTTCAACCGATTGCTTCCAAAATCGATATCTGGGGTTTTCAGCTATCTTTAACCACGAATCTGAAGTCAAAAATTCAAAAAAGCGGCCGCATTTTGAACTTTTTTGCTTTACAACCGATTGCTTCCAAGATCGATATCTGTGGGTTTCTGCCATCTCCGAACATGAATCTAAGGTCAACAATTTAGAAAAGTGGCCGCCATCTGGTAATTTTCCAGAGATTCCGGAGTGAGATGTCTATTTTGGAAGCAGTCAGTTACCAAACAATTAAATTCAAGATGATCTTATTTGTTTTTTAAATGTGGCTAGATAATTTGTGTGACATTATCCAAGATATTTATTTATTTATTTATTTATTTTAACCTTATTTGTTTTCCTTCCAATTTTCTGATTTCTGATATCAGATTCATGCTAATAGATCGCAGGAACCCCCAGATATCGATCTTGGAAGCAATCGGTTGTAAAGCAAAAAAGTTCAAGAAGGCGGGCACTTTTCTGAATGTTGACTTCGGACCCGTGTTTGATGATGGTGACCACAGAAACCCTTACATATCGATTTTGGAACCAATCGGTTGAAAACAAAAAAAGTTCAAGATGGCGGCCACTGTTCCGAATTTCTGACTTTAGATTCGTGTTCGGAGATCGCAGAAACCCCCAGATATCGATTTTAGAAGCAATCGGTTGAAGAACAAAAAAGTTCAAGATGGCGGCCACTTTTCTGAATTTCTGACTTTAGATTCGTGTTCGAAGATCGGAGAAACCATACATTTTTCTAATAGGTATATTTAAATTTGCGATTGGTCAGAAACTACATTATTTATTTTCCTTTTGCAGCAATTAGTTTACAATATGTTACAATGTTTCATAATTTTAATCGAAAATGCAGAGCTTCAGGTAATTTTATGGTTTATCTGCTGGCAACATTACGCACGTCACTGCATTACCCGTGTGCCATACCATGCGACGTCACCGCGGTGACGGCTGCTGAATTGACGCAGTGACAATGCGTCACCGTGTATGCTCCTACGTGCGGTTTCATACAACTCCTTGCTTCACAAATGACGGGCTGCCGTATGACGCTCCGTCTTGCGTCCAGCGTGTGTGAATAAAACCTATTATCTTCTGTAGTCTGTCGCCTAATTTTTATTATTATCTCGTGACAATTATATCCACAGAACATTATAAGAGAAGTTAGAAGTGCAAAGCAAGTCGTCTCCTAAGCAAAAGCGCTACTTTGCATTTCTGAACCCCCTTATAATGTTCTTTGATTATATCAATAAGGCGTTTTGGTAAATAAAATTTTTTTACAAAAAAAGTTAAAAACGACTTCAAAAGTAAAAAAATAAAACAAATTAATTTCCTTATAGATTTGAACGTAAAAGTCATAGGCTGAAATATTATTACTTACTTTTTTACTTTTGAAGTCAGTTTTTACTTTATTTGTAAAAAATAATTTATTTCGTAACTTTCAGTGTTTAAATATGTTAGTTCGATTCAGATATCAGTTATATACGCAAAGGGTACATTGAAACGAGGCAAATGGTTCAATCGCAGACGATTTGCTGTCAACTTTTGAGGAGTTCTATTGTGTAGCTCCGAAGCGCGTCATCAGATCTTCACAAAATTAAAATGGGACCACCTCGGGAGTATACCCTTTCAAAAAAAAAGAATTTTTTAAATTGGTTCACAATTTACGAAAATATCGGTGAACATACATAAAAAAAATACATACAGCCGAACATAGAACCTCCTCCTTTTTCTGAAGTCAGTTAAAAAAAATGGGACCACCTCGGGAGTATACCCTTTCAAACAAAAAAATAATTTTTTAAATTGGTTCACAATTGACGAAAATATCGGTGAACATACATTAAAAAAAATATACATACAGCCGAACATAGAACCTCCTCTTTTTTTTGAAGTCGGTTAAAAAAAATTGCCACAGTAATAAACTAATGCTTGCCAAACGTATTTTCCTAGATTTCCAAGTATAGAGACAAATTTATTCATACATGAATAATACGATGACGATCATAACGATTTAAATGAAGTCGTAATAATTTTAGTACAATTTTTTAGAATTTTTAAAGATGTTTTTTTCGAATTGTCAATATGGCTACTACTAGCGCCACCTGACGGATTTTTTTCATAACAGTCTTTAAAAAAGCTTCATTGAAACAAAGGCGAACCACATGTGCGCACCACTGCTTCTTTAGGTCTTTCAACATCACCATTTTGTTGTTTGATACAATATTCATAATTTCTTTAAAGTGTGTACTATAAAGAATCTTTTTTACCTTCTTTTCGCCCCTATCTGGAATGGAGTATAGTAATATACTCTTTCTTATACTGTGCCTATGTGTCGAATCTTAGGTAGGTATTCAAACGTTATTATTAGAGATCGGATAATCGGATGCATATTTATCTAAACTTCACTTTTTTCGCCACGAAAACAGACTATGGAATATGGATATGCCTTTCCGAATAAAGTTATTTAAAAAAATCGGGCCACCCGTACGTCATGTTTTGTCATACTTAAGGTCGTAACAGACGGACGCTATAATATACAGCGCAGTATAGCGCTAAACTGCGCTCTAGAGTACGTTATAGCGCAGTATAGCGCTATACTGCGCTATAGAGCGCAGTATAGCGCGATACCGCCGAGGTTGAACTCTTCTAACACACGAAATATTACATGAGCACGTCTCATTCTTGTGTGAGTGAGAGGAGGCTATTGATCATCTGAAAGATACCGGGCAGTATAGCGCAGTATAGCGCTATACTGCACTATACTGCTTGTTATATTACGTTGCATAGATACAGGATGTTCTACAACCGTCCTGATTTATTTAATTAATCAACTTATTTATTGAATAGGCGGACTAATATTACTTACCAGTTTTTATTATAATTTTAAACAACAAAGGTTTATATGAGTTAATAGTGTCTCACCAACCAAATGAAACAAAAAAAATCGGCTGTCTCATACATTTGAGTCTAGGAGGCTTTGCAGTTTAGTATGGAACAGCCGATTTTTTCTTTGCGATTGCAGGTTTGATCCCAAAATAAAAGTTGTTCAGTTTGATGGTCTGAACCACCCCTTAAAGTTTCGGAACGGTAAAAAAAAATCATCCGGTAATTTTTTTAATTCTTGTCTTTATTGGGAAATCAAATCAAACAACTAAGTAGGAGGGTCTACTTTTTCATTGTAAATTTTTAAGATAGGTAGACCTTTCACTCGAACCAGTTTTGTCGCGGGTACCTTCGCGATCATTGGCGGCATACGATTAGATAAAAGGAATCAAACCTCCTGGTTTGATTTTCATCCCACCCCATGAACCCATATTTTAACGCATTTAAGTGAACAGCCTGTATAAATTTGTATTCCTATACGCGCAAGCTAGCTACCGCACTCACGCACACATACACAAACGGCAAAATTAACGATCTTGATACTTATAATTTTTTTTGTAAGTATTTTTTTTGGCAAAGTAAATTGTTTATTATTTGCTACCTTTGTATTGGTACACTGTACACGTTATACAATTAACCAATGTTCACTATGGAACCAAAATAGTGAAAGTTGTTCAGTTTGATGGTCTGAAGTACTCTGTTTGACAACTGTAAATCATTTAAATTTACACCCTACATAATATTGGTCCAGTTGTTTTCGCGTGACGCTCGAGCACAAACAACAGACTTAAATAAAATCATTGATTTACGAATTAAAATAAGATCAATTATGTTTTAAATGTTTATTTAAGTTAAATTTTAATACCTATCTAAAATGATAAATAAACTACGTTGCTAAACAAAGTACTTGCTTTTGCTCTGGATTTTTTTTTTTTAAAGTATCAAGAAGTGGTCTTCCATATGTGGAGTTGACTCTACGGTGGCGTGTGTGCGTGCGGCGTGGCCGAGCCGCTTGTGCTTGCCGCCTGGCTCGCCGACATTATAGTACTAGTGATGTGCCGAGACGACTATTTTAGTAATCGGATATTAATATTAATTTATTCGATAAAAATTTTCTTATTTCTTTGGTAGGTACTCATTGAAAGAAGAATCATATTGGTACCTAGTACTCGAGTCACGAACTCGAATTGATTTGGTACCTACTCGTATTCGAGTCCATTCTGAGCAACCATCAAATTGAGCAACTTTCTCTATGGAGCCAACAAAGAAATCGCGAAAAACAGCAAATGTCATTCATAGAAAATGCCAATAGCTACTCGAACAAAATGTAGGATTATTTTTTTCGCGATTTCAAAGTTAGTACCGTAGTAAAAGTTGTACAGTTTTATGGTCTGAAGCACCCCATAAATGATGTAGGTAACCTATTTAACCATACAGCCACTCTTACTTAATATAGTCGTTTTTCGACAAGAGATGAGAAATTAAAGAGGTATTTTATGTAGGTAAATGCTAACTGTAAGCACTCGAATCAGAGTATTGTGAATCCGAATACTATATTTCGCATTTTCGAGTGAGTGAGTACTTAGGTATGGTATAAGGTATTCGAATCCGCACTCGAGTCCAACCTGTATCGGCACATCACTAGGGCGTAGTAGGCTAGTCAGTTCATTGAATAGATTGTGAGCATCAAGACGGCGGGATAGTCTTCGATTCAAAATGTATTTCTTTTATCAGTAACATAGTATGTTAGGTAGTTCAGGTACCAGTGTTGGGCAAAATATAATTAACTAATAATTAATTTATTAATTTTTTTTTCTAATTTACCTTTCTTAAGATGATGACTTATTAGCTTTTATTTTTCTTAATTGAAGTTTATTAAGTTTATTAGAATTAATAAACTTCAATTAACATTCGGTATGTCAATTTGGTCTTTATTTTATATGTCTGACATAGAAAATGTTGTTATTAATTAAATTAAATTTAATTAAACAGTATTTATTTGTCTCTTATCAATTATTGAGACAATTATCTCGACATGGTTTTCGATTTAGCCCTCCAAATAAACATGACACACCGAATTGTTGAAAAGTAATTATATTAATAATTACAATTGTAATTTTTGTTAATTGAAATTACTCAATAACTTTTTTTGGTTATGATTATAATGTATAATAAAATAATTAATTATGTTGAAAGTGAAGAATGATTGCGTTAGCCATTTGATGATTGGTGGTGGATGTTGGGTTGTACGTGGAGTATATTTGTCAATGTGGTGAGTGTAGGGTGGATGTTTGGTACCTAATGGATTTTGGTAACAATCTGTCCAAAAACTGTAAAGTTCAAAATGGCTTTCTCAAATCTGACATCGGATTCAATCCACACGGACCTACAGACGGTGGACACTTGGACACGTACCCCACTCCAGGTTTCCGCGTCAGTATGTATTATCGGTGACCCTTGTAAAAGTAATTGTGTGTAATGTAATTGAATTAACAATTAATTGAGTAATTCCAATTACGTAATTTAATTGAATTACGCCCAACACTAGCAGACGGATTTTTAGGCGTTGATTGGACCATTGAACTGGCAAACTTTATGCGAGACCAAAATCGAAATTACAAAAATAAACTGTTGTTCCATACAAAACTGCTGTTCTACCTACTCGACCTAAATGTATGAGACAGGTGCCCACCGTTATACCAAATTTTCAATCGATGATTTTGATCCTGCCATCTTGATGCACACGCGTTATAGCGCTATACTGCGCTCTATAGCGCAGTACTGCGCTTTACCGCGCTATACCGTACTCTATAGCGCAGTATAGCGCTATACTGCGCTGTACTGCGCTGTATATTATAGCGTCCGTCTGTTACGACCTTTATCCTCGTAGGTAGTCACGTATCATCATAACGTATTTCCGACAACATGAACAACTTGGACAATATGAACAACTCTGACAACATGAAAAACTCTGACAACGTTGTTCAAATGTCCAAGTTCTAAGAAATTTTGTAGTTCGATACATTTTTAGCAATCCTGGGACTTCAGAACGATCCTGGGATTGTTTCATAAAATAAACGAACTAAGACGTGTCCCCATTTCTTGTGATAAATGAAGTTTAGGTAAATATGCATCCGAATATCCGATCTCTAGTTATTAATTATAGAGCCACAATTAGAATCAATATTTGCATTTAATGTGAAACATACAGATCAATTAATAAATAATTGAGTCTTTGACACACTCTTCTGCAAAATGGCATAAAGTATCTTACGATGTTCATTCCAAGGCCGTGTCGATTTAGGATTTTCAAGAATTAAATGATCAAAACGAATAGTGATAAGTCCCAAAAAATATCTAAACTATTATAAAACTGTAACAGAAGTGTGTCTGTACATTGAAGATATTTACAAAAAGTAGATTATGATATGGTTTTTAGGTGTCCCTGATTCCAAATCACAAATTTTTGGATTTTTTCGAGCATCACGCAAAAACTACTGCTCCGATTTTGATGAAACTTTTTTTGTTTGATAGCTTATGATCTGACTTAAAATCTGGTATATAATTTATGCGGACAAAGTCGCGGGTAAAAGCTCGTACTAAATAATACTATCACCACAAAGGCAGAGTACTATAATTACTACCGTAACTACTACTATACTGATAAAACGAAAGACATTTAAAAAAACTACCCACAAATATAAATTTTCAATACGTTTAGCGCAGAGTATGAATTTATTCATGCATTTAAATCCGTTTTGGTTCTCTCCATATGCATGAGGGGACTAAATGCAGTTTCGCGGCGGATTTGCGGAACTTAATTTTTATCTTGCTTCCGATTGTTACGTCGAGGTGGTCGAAATCGAATCATGCATTCGAATGGGGTGAAAGAAATCATTCAAAATGTAATTTTTTTTCTAGGAATCCAGACATAGCATTACATGGTGTAACAAAACACCCTAGTAATATTTTAATAGGTGTATTTTAAACAGTTGGTTTTAATTTTTTGTGGTTTAGTTAGACTCTAAACGACCAAAGTATTGTTTCATACAAAACTGCTGCCTACTCGCCTAAAATATAGGGACACCAGATGTTTTTTTTCTACTTTGTCTCCAAATAGTGAAAGTTGTTTAATTTAATGGTCTGAAGTTTAGACTCTAAAACACCCCTTTAAAGATTACTAGGGTTTTTTGTAACACCATATATAATTTTTACTATCTTTTTAGGAAGGCTGCAATAGTAACAGTTCTTCCATACAATGATTGTCTGGAAGAAATCGCATAATAGTGATAAGGTCGCCCACTGCACCCTTCTTGTTCATTGTTGTATTTTCTGTGAATTTTGGTGTACAAATAAAGAGTATTTATGTTATAACTTCAACCCTTTTCTTGTAATTTTGATGTGTCTGAAAACAAATTAAATTTCTTCTATTTTGTTACAGGTAAAGGAGACGTCAGGATGGACAGGCTAACAATTACGTCGTGAAAGAAAAAAGGCCACGTTGAAGGCAAATTCTGAAATTGAAATTCAACTACAGGGTGAAATTGATATCATTAGCATCCTTTTAAACTAAGAGTCAGAAAGATTTCTTTCGCTTGTTCAAACAATTATTAAAAAAATAATTTACATTGACAGATATTTTTAGCAAAACAAGTTTCTCTATGATCGCGGAAACAGCACCTTCCTTCGAGGCATAACGAACTAAATAGAAAAAAAAAACGCCTATTGTCATGAAATGTTGTGTTGCGGATTCGAACCTAAAACCTCGTGATTGGAAGACCCCGTCTCTCCGCAACGCGCCACCGTTGCTCTTGATAAATCTGGGATAAATATTATAGCAGACTGCTATGTGATAAGGGTCGGAGCAAATTTCAAATATTTCCACCTAAAAGTTGGCGTACATGCAACGAATTTTAATCCTGTCACTTTTTGGGAACACAAACAAATTACTAAACTGTCAAAGTTGTTTAAAAACACTTGCCCGGGGACTGGGGTTGTAGTTTAGTCCAGGGGATTAGCATAATGACTGCCTGGCAAATATCATTTGCATTTTGTGTGTCTCACGCGTTTTGCGGGTATTTTGGTAGTAGGTACTAGGCGTTTTGGGTATGTACTAACTTTAAACCCATTTAAAAATTTAAACCTAAAGCCAGTCAAATAAAAGATGTGTGAGGACTTGCTACTGGTATCAGCACCCACAAGTTATAGCAAAGATGCCAACAGATGGCGATACCGTCGCTCTCGGAAATATGCTCCATACAAAGATAACGTTCATCGTAAATACGTAATTCGTAACCTACTAAAAATAAGGTTCACAATCGAATGCGAGACATAAATCGCGCAAGAGAAATAATCACAGAGACTCTTTAAATATACAAGGTTCAACTAAGAACTGTAGGACCACGGCCAGTCCCCAGGCATCTACTAGCCTGGCGGAAGTACTTCCCTTTTCAATGGAGGAACATTCCCAAGTAGCACCTCCATAGATGCAATAGAGATCTTTTATGTCGAATGATGAGATAATAATGTTGCTTACTCTAAAATTTTATTTCCTTATTTGCTATCAGATTCTGGTAGACCTATTACCTACTGACCTACATCCCTCTCTTGGCCATCACTTGATTCTGAAGACATAAATTCCTGTCTGTAGATATTTGACGCTAAACCAAATCACGTTTTTCTCTCGGAGCTTCCTTCAGAAGAATTTTGGCAAAACAAAAAACATGTTACTTGGAATGTTAGGTCCTTGTTGGATTTACTAATGATATTTAAAAAGGTTTTCATGCCAGTAGATTTAAGCTTTATTTGTGTTGGATTAGGAGCTATTTTATGGTTTTTTATTTGGGACTAGTGATTAAAAAACAGAGGTTAAAAGTATTTGCAGATCCGCCGCACGGTATTATGATAATGTAGCTGCTTTAGAGAGAAATTCTTTGCTTTATTTACATTTCTGCTTTAAAATTGTTCTTTGTTTTGTTGAGGTCAAACAGACGCGGTTTGCGGTCACAGTCGCACCGCTGCGCTGTTACATCAATCAGATTGCCGACTTTTAAAAACGAGTGTCCGACAAATTCAGCTCTGACGTAACAATATTTCTGGATGGCGTGAGAACATGTCGACTATGCTATGCTATGCATCTATGTCAGCTGAAAATAAAAAATTAAACATAAATTTTCACCACAAACACCACAAAACCAAAACATATTAGGTACCTAATCATTCTATTCTTAATAACATACCTATACAACTCTCGCAGTGTCTTAAAACGAAAGTCTTCGACCAGTGGGTGTTGCCAGTGATGACTTATGATGATGATATACATGGAACAGAGACGTAGTCGCTCACTCAAGGCCTCATAAAAAGGCTGAAAGTCACCCAAAGGGCAATGGATTGGGCTATGCTCGGAGTTTCCCTGCGAGATCGAATCAGAAATGAAGAGATCCGCAGAAGAACCAGAGTAGCTGACTTAGCCCAAAGAATTGCAAAACTAAAGTGGCATTGGGCGGGGCACATTGCTCGCAGAACCGATGGCCGATGGGGCTGAAAAGTTTTCGAGTGTCGACCACGTACCGAAAAGCACAGCGTGTGTAGGCACGGTGGACCGACGACCTGGTGAAGACAGCGGCGCGGCGGAAACCCGTTGGATAAGGGCAGCGCAGGACCGGTCGTAATGGCGATCCTTGGGGGACGCCTATATCCAGCAGTGGACGTCCATCGGTTGAGATGATGATTATGATGATACAACTCTCGGCTGCCCCGGCGTAGATTTGATTTTTTACCTGACTGCCACAGAAGAAAGTTAATGTTTTTAGCTTCAAAGTTATTGGGGTGTCTAGCAACATTTGTAGGCAAGTTACAGGTTGCTGAGGAAAAACCCGTATACCGCGTTGCCTTGACCGCATTCACCGACAAAGTTGGGCGCCTTGTTTGACCGCTATGTTGTGTTTTAATAATTTTAAGGCTTTCACGGTTCAAATGACGAATAATTTTATAAGTACACTGACCTTTTTAATATTCATCCTTTTGTAGTGACACTTTTTTCTTAGCTCTTTCTCTTTCGAAGATTATGGTAAAATAATAGGTGCCTGAGCGATCGAGCTTTGTTCGGCGTCTTTTGAGTTTGTCTTATCTTCAAACAAACAAAAAATTCTTCACATTTTTGTTCCTATGACATCTACAGGGTAAACAGTTGCATTATTTTCAGGGGTAATTGTATCCATGAAACGGAACAACTTTCCATAAGGTACCTAAGAAATTCGCAAGATTTTTTTTTTACTTTCCATACTAAATGCAATCAACTGATCGAAAGTTTGTATGAAATGTCGAAATTTTATTTGGCGAATTTCCTATAAGTTTCTTAGGGAAAGTTGTTGAGTATCATGGGTAAAATCACCCCTTAAAGTAATGCTAACACCTTGTATATTGCGATAGCATTGGGCTGAAATATCCCTGCTACTTGGCTGTCATTTAATTGACAGCACCTAATCATGTGTGTTGCAAGTGATGACATATGGAACAGAGACGTGGTCGTTCACTCAAGGCCTCATAAAAAGGCTGAAAGTCACCCAAAGGGCAATGAAGAATGCTCGGAGTTTCACTGCGAGATCGAATCAGAAATGAAGAGATCCGCAGAAGAACCAGAGTAACTGACATAGCCCAAAGAATTGCCAAAATTAAGTGGCAGTGGGCGGGGCACATTGCTCGCAGAACCGATGGCCGATGGGGCCGAAAAGTTCTCGAGTGGCGACCGCGTACCGGAAAGCGCAGAATGGGCAGGCCCCTCACACGGTGGACCGACGACCTGGTGAAGGCGACGGGAACCCGTTGGATGAGGGCAGCGCAGGACCGGTCGTTATGGCAATCCTTGGGGGAGGCCTTTGTCCAGCAGTGGACGTCCATCGGCTGAGATGATGATGATGATGATGACCTAATCATGGCCTGAAATATTCAAAATATTAAACACGTGTATATAAATTACTGCACGCTTCATAAGATAGTTGGTAGTTGTAGCAAAGCTTCTGGCAGGGATTATGTTCGTATGTATGCTTACCTATTTATTTGTACGTAATCGATAACCCCACGCCGCGTCGCCCGCCAATCTCTGTTTGGACAGAAAACAACCTAGCTTTATTGTCAGTCACGTTTCTAGATCCAAAACGAGAACTATGACATAATACCCGATGCCTCTCCCTGCGCCACAAGCCGCACCTGTGTGAGTTATGTACAAGTACAACTATGGCGATAGAACTATACAATTACAAAGGACATAAAAAAGATAGAGAAAGGTATCTTGAGATGGTTTGGTTAGTAGAGAATGGATGAGAGCAGATTGATGAGTGCAATTTATAAGGCAAGAGTAAGTGGAAATGTTGGAAGGGTACGGCCTAGAATCTAGATGTACATACAATGACCTGCTTAAAAAAGGTCATGTCAGACCCAAAATCGACGAACATGCATAAAAAAAGACTTGTGGGGGGAATGAATGTGGGGCATTTATTATAGATTCATGCTCCTTTTGCCGTACATAACACTCACCGCCATACTTTGGTTTATTGACTGATGATGAAATGAAGCGAAAGGTATTTTGGTAAACTTTTTGCGATGGGTATTTTTAACTCTGACTTTGTAACAGACCCTAAACTGAAACGAATAACAAGCTCCACGAGTTTCACGATCTCCCAAACTCACTGACACCCTCAAGTAGGGCTGCCAACCCTACTATATTAGGGGGGCCCCCTAAGATGCGTTGCCCGCGCTCCAAAATGGCAACAAAAAAGCAAGGTAATTGCCCGGCTTTCACATAGTCACGGGCCGTCAATTGTACGGACTACTCGTCACTTTATCGCGCCATTTTAAAGTGCAGTGGTGCAGTGATGTTAGCGTATGACGCGTCTATTCGTAAAACATCATTGGAGGGGCCCTACTAAGTACTATAAGTCTAAAAAAAGGATTTAGTTGGCCAAACTACAATATTTTTGTGAGCAAATACATATTGATCGCTAACAATAAAACTTCTTGGACCTTCCATACAAAAGTGAGGATCAATCGATCGATTTTCTACGGGAGGTCCAAAAAATGTTTCATTATCTGGTAAGTGATATGATAACACCCTTAAATTTTTTCTAGGAAGTAAAAATAAGGGTGTATACAAAATGTTGGCAACCCTACCCTCAACCCTGTCCTATTTGCATTTCTTAAAAAAACACCAGCCAAAAAGCGGATGTTAATTTTGAAAAGGCTTTGAGCGAATGATACGGCTACAGGATGGTCGGAGTATTTGAAAATGTTTGCTAAATTCTGAAAATCCGACACCGGAATGATACATTGTTCCTGAAGTTCCTTTGGAGAGTTTTTTATCGAATATATTCCTGTACAAATCTGTCTGTTGAGTAAAGCAGGTTAACCGGTAAAAAAATCCTTTGACGATACTTATTTCGCATTTTATATAGCAACAAAATCGGATGATTGATTGCAAAAAATGCTCGTTATACGCGATACTTTTGTAAGAATAAGACTTCCTGTCCTTCATCGAGCACCGTCTTAATTTCTCCCATGTCACCACGTGTTGGACCAAACCAAGCCAGACACCGTAGCATGCTACACGTGATACGGCTTTATCATGGTCTTTTATCTCGTTCGTTCGCGAAGGTGTGATAGCGCTGTATCACGGTGGCACGCTACCCATTACCCAAGCAGAAGCATACCCATAAAGTTATTATACCTTACGGAATAGAGGCATTGACAGCTGAGAGAGCAAGATGTACCTAGCGGCATCATCATCATCATCATCATATCAGCCGATATACGTCCACTGCTGGACATAGGCCTCCCCCAAAGAGATACGTGACGCGAGGCAATAGAAATGTTTTTGGGGATTTCGTCTCCTTTAGTCTCCGGGTCCGGGTAAAAAAACGGTTTCTGTGAATAATCGTGAACGTAAAGTGAAATCGTCGATAATTTTGTATAAAAAATAAATGAAAATATATAAAAAGCAAATATAATAGTGTTAGTCACTATTTCATTAAATTATCCACGATTGCACGTTAGATTGAGAATTATACACAGAAATCGAATATTTACCCTGCCGATAATCTCCTGAAAATGTCCAAAAACGGTTTCATTTGACAACTCGTGTCAGTTCCTCAAGGTATACTATCTTTATGAGCATACCATACCATTCTTTCACTTTAAACCTATTCATCAGACTTATCTATTGGGATTCTGTTTATCAAATGTATTGTGAGTACTCTCTGTCAGTTCCGGATCCTAGCTATGAGGATGACGTCACGCATCGCAACACCCGCGCCGGGTTCCGCCAATTTGTGCAGTTTAGCGTTCTAAAACAATTTTCGCGATCAACTGAGTGGATAATTGTTTTGAATTACGAACTCACTCAATTTGGTTCCGCCTCGTTGGGATAAATTTGTATTTTTATGTTTCATTAAACGTCTTTTTGGTAGAGAAGAGTAGTTACTTTTGTTTCTTTTTTTACCCACTCGCGCCAGAAACGTTGACGTTGATTTGTCACTTCATGCAAAGGCGGGAAGTTGTCGTCATGAGATCTCTGAGCACTTAGCCGCCTTCTTCATATCAGGGCAGTATCAGAAATAGAATAACAGAAACCCGGAAGACTGGCGACTAATTCCTTCAAGCATACCCAATATCTTTGATGCCCACATCTTGAAGCTACCGGTTATAGTAACTGCATCGGACTATCTCTGATCGTAGCGATTCCTCGTTACATCATAATCATATTAAGGAGCGGAGGGTAAGGTCGAGAGTGCATCTGTGTTTCAAGCTTTTATTTATGTATATCCAGTAAGCCATATAAAAAGAATAGAATCTGCAACTGACTTGAAAATAATAATAGTCGCGAAAACGAGACTTATGGACCGTTTATACGATGACAATTTTGCGCCGCCAATTCTGCGGCGCCTAAAATTAGCACCGTATAAACACTTTTGGCACGACAATTTTACGCCGTGCCTTAAAATTGTCGTGCCTTAAAGTGTTTACTAAAATTAGCACCGTATAAACACTTTTGGCACGACAATTTTACGCCGTGCCTTAAAATTGTCGTGCCTTAAAGTGTTTACACGGTGCTAATTGTAGGCGCCGCAGAATTGGCGCCTAGAAATTGTCATCGTATAAACGGTCCATTATAAGCTAATTACGCAGACAGAGAAAATGTAGGACCCTTTCTGCGTATGCCATATTTTTGTTTGACGTTGTTGAAATTGCATACAAAATCTTGAAACGTAGTCAAACAAAGGCACGATTTTTAATCCATTTTTGTCATTATTGCCATCCCTTTCCAGTATACGCGCTCAGCGCAATCAATAGCGCGATGCAGACTTAAAAAACATTATGAAACAACTCAACATAACTACAGTGACGCCACCTATCGATCCAGCTTCAAACCAGGCCATCGCCGGTAGATGTCGCTGTCGGTATTTACGATCTCGAAGCAGTTTAAAAGGTTTAACGACTGTAACGTTCGAATTACAAAACAAACGACTTTTAGAGGTGATCTCCTAAAACTGCCAGGTTTAATTGGAAAATGTTACTTTGTACTTTATTGCCCTTTGTTTCTTGCTTCCGAAGTTGGTGATTAATTAAATAAGGTACCTACTCGTTAGCTAATAAATAAGTTTCGTGACGATATTAAAACTGGATCATCTAATTTAGATTTTGATAGTACCTACTGCGTACTGTTAATTCCAATTACAGTGTATTAACAAAGTTTTACGCAAAGTTGCATTGAACTTTGTACAATCACGTTCATGAATATGTAAATGTAAACAACACAAATGTTAACTTCTTTTATGTTTGAGTTTTTCTTACTTATTTACGCAATACCGACTGCTCTCAAACGGTGAAGGAAAACATCGTGAGCAAACCTGCATGCGCTGAAGAAGAAATTCTGATGCGTGTGTGAAGTCTACCAGTCCGCATTGGGCACGCGTGGTGGACTAACGCCCATACACCCTTAAGGGTAGACCTGTGCCCCGCAGTGGGACGTATATGATAGGCTGATGATCATGATGATGATATTTTACGTTTAAATTTAGTAATAAAATATAACGTTTCTTGCATTGAAAGATTTAATGTAACAATTTATGACAAATTTTAATTATGACTGCCTAGAAATGCACATGGAAAAGCTCTGCGTGTAGACATTAATGAACGTGACTTTACGCATGGTAGACGTATTTTATTTAGAGACTGTTTATGTCGTAAATATTCTATGCTAGTGGTGCCCACATCGTACGCGCAGAAATACGAACTTGAGAACTTAAACTGCTCGTAACTTTTGATTGAATAACCCGGTTGCTATGAAATCAACACCAAATGTAACTCCCAAGCTAAGCCACAGAATTGGTGGCTAAGCTCTATGTTTATCTAAAAACGACATCCGAATCGGTTTAGTAGTTTTTGAGTGAATATACAAACTTTTTATGTTTATAGACAAACAGACACACCATGGACACTGGACAGAGTTTCGTTGCTACTAAAGAAACGTGGAAGTTGAGAGTTTTCAGAATATCTCTGACTACACCCTCGGGGAATAATCGTGCGCGTATTCATGCAGGTAAAGAGACAAACTGACTTTTACAGGGTGTAACAAAACACCCTAGTAATACTTAAGGAGGTGCTTCAGACCATCGAATTGAACAACTTTCACTATGGAGCCAACATCGAGAAAAAATAAAAAAAATCAGCTGTCCCATACATTTGAGTCGAGCCGGTATTGCAGTTTTGTATGAGACAGCTGATTTTTATTTCGCGATTTCGAAGTTGGCTCCATAGTGAAAGTTGTTCAGTTTGACGGTCTAAAGCACCCCCTTAAGTATTACTAGGGTGTTTTGTTACACCCTGTTTATCCCTTTTTCAGTCACAACAATTAATAAACCTAAAGAAGGTAATTAAAAAACTTTTCTCTTTGAGCTTATCTTCTGAAGAAAGCGGCGGCTTTCCAACTTTTTTACATTTTTTTAAACACAAATTAAAACCCCACGTTGCGGTGGTGGATTGATGTCCGCCATTTATCAGGAACCCCTTTCTGTCCCGTTTTAATTGTCAATCAATCTACGGGTCAAAATCTGAGGGTTGGAAAAGAGTGTATTTTCTTTTTCTTTCCTATCACGGTTGCTGTATAGGCGCTCAAAGTAAATGTTAGATGATTTTTAAAAGGTTCGCTTTGATCTTTCTTGTTTAGTTAGAATTTTTTTCCAAGTTTAAAGAATAATTTAGAAAGGCTAACTTAGAACTTAAGAATTTATTTTGTTATATTTATTAAGTCGTGTTGTGTTGTAGAGTTTCTGGTCGCATCTGCTCTACAGCGACAACACGTTCCGACGCGATGGCTCAAAATAGATTTGACTTTTAATGAGTGAACTTTAAGCTCATATATTCAATAAATAAATTAAAAAAAAAGAAAAAAAAATCAAAATTCAATTTATTCTCCAATAAATTATTTTGAGTTTGAACTCAAAACTCAGGTGAAATATACACAATTTTGCAATTCTTCCATCCATGGACTGCTGAGACTCATAAAGTAGGAATTTCAGACTGTTTTTAACAGAAATGGAATAAAGTAAAATTATAAAATCGCAAATTGTCATGTGACTTGTTCAGACCCCCCTAGATGCACTCTCTTCACTGAATGCGGTGGAATGGGTACCCGCTATGATTAGAAGGGCACGGTCGGCATGGCAGCGCGATAAAATCGAAGATGTTAATGATGCTTGAAGGAATTGGTCTCTTCAACCTCGCCAGGTACCACACGGCGCCAAACACAATCATGATGTCAAATTGTGCCATACATTATGCGTATGAGTGTAGAATTGTTAAAACATTTGGCATGCGTCTGCGGTCGCACGTTCGCATCCTGTAAGTTAGTCATCTAGACGCTCTAAGAATACTAAAGACTAAACCTAGCCTTTCAAAAAGACTGCAAAAAGAACAATAAATACCGGGTGTATTTGAAATCATTGGCCTCTTCACCTTCTAAATGAAGAGTACCCAAACTGAATAAGTTTTACTATGGAAGTAAACCTGAAATTTGATGAGTGGAGTGAAACACCCTGTATTGTATACCTTAGTTATGACCTATGACTTTTCTAACTTATGTAGGTACATAATACAAGTCCAGGCTAGATTCTGGTACTTTAAATGTGACTAGATAATTTGTGTAACATTGTCCAAGATATATTTATTTATTTATTTATAATACCGACTGCTCTTAAAAGTTGAAGGAAAACATCGTGAGGAAATCTGCATACGCCGGAGAAGAAATTCTGATCCGTATGTGAAGTTGAAGTCTACCATTCCGCATTGGGCATGCGTGGTGAATTAACGCCCATGCACCTCTTTAAGGGTAGGCCTGTGCCCTGCAGTGGGACGTGTATAGGCTAATAATAATGATACCTTACCCATACCCATGGGAAGTGTATTATAATTCGGGAACTGAAATCTAAATTTCGATTCTTCTTCTTATCGTGTGGGCAGAGCCCTGGTGTCAGAGTTTTTTCAGACCGCCTTACGGCCTCTGACGTGGTTTTTATGTAACGACTACTACCACCAGAGATAGTAGCCGGGACCAAGGACGTCCGAAGCACAGAATCATTTTTCTTTTCAAACAATCAGGTGCTTCAGCCTGCAATGTCCTAACCAACTGGGGGAAAACGCACAAAGTGACATATCACTAGGTGTCCCCCGCGGGAATCGAACCCACGACCTCCGTGTCGAGAGCCCAATGCTCTTAACCATCAGACGACAGAGGCAGAACTTTCGATAAAATTGTATCATTCCATTTCACCGGTGCACATTGAAGAATCTCATAATAAACCGAGTCTTGTTTTTAGGGTTCCGTACCCAAAGGGTGAAAACGGGACCCTATTACTAAGCCTACGTTGTCCGTCCGTCCGTCCGTCCGTCTGTCCGTCTGTCCGTCTGTCCGTCTGTCCGTCTGTCCGTCCGTCCGTCCGTCTGTCCTACCTATTTAGGGCTGTAACTTTTGAACCGTAATAGCTAGATAGTTGAAATTTTCTCAGATTATGCGTTATTGCGGCGGATTTATTAACAAATAATAAAAATGGCAGAAAGTTTTTTTCTTCACGCTCTATAGTAAAAACGGTAATACATACAAGCGTCAAACTTAGTGTGATTATAGAGCAAATTCTACAGAATAACAACAAATACTAAAAACCGGCCAAGTGTGAGTCGGTCTCGCGCTAAAGGTTCCGGACAAAAAAAGTTTTTTTTCTAAGTTAATAATGTTGTGTTCTGTGGTGGTGTGGTACGGAACCCTCGGTGCGCGAGTAGCCCGACTCGCACTTGACCGGTTTTATTATTTACATAGATAAGTCCATAAACCTTCCGAGGGAGGAAATTTGGAATTCAAGAGATACAAGAAAAGTTTTGAATTTGAGATAAGGAAAACGAATGCCTTATTTAGCTATAGACCTTTGGGTTAAAAAAGTTTGGACAAAATGGTGTCACGTAGCGTCTCCGTCAGAAGTTTAAAAATTGTGATGGCGTGGAGCGTTTACTAAATTCTTTTTTTGTATGGCGCATGTATATCTCCTAAAGGCTTTTTGGTTTAATCCTAATTACTGACCTATTTAAATAGTAATAGTGATTTGTATTAAATATATCAGTAGAGACCTATACAGGGTGTAACAAAACACCCTAGTAATACTTGAGACCAAACAAACAAAACACAAACACAAAACACAAAACACAAAACACAACAACCCTAGTAATACTTCAGACCATCAAACTGAACAACTTTCACTATGGGGCCAACGTCGAGAAAAAATTAAAAAAATCAGCTGGGTCATACATTTTAGTCGAGTCGGTCGGTACTCGGTACTGCAGTTTTGTATGGAACAGCAGATTTTTTTTATTTTTTCTCGATGTTGGCCCCATAGTGAAAGTTGTTCAGTTTGATGGTCTGAAGCAACCCCTTAAGTATTACTAGGGTGTTTTGTTACACCCTGTAGGTAATTGACTTTCTGTTAGCTATCCAAACTTGTTATTGTCAATGGCTATTGGTCTTCAAAAAAAAATTCTTTATACGACTTTCTTCTGTGATGGATAGTATAGTATAAGTTTACATCCTGTATAAACATAAAGAAAGTAAGTTTGCAGGATCCCACTGCAGGGCTAAGGCCTTCGGGGATCCAAAGGTACTCGAAATAGTCCAAGCTGTACAGCGTGGCAAATCGATTTGGTACACAGGTACTTTACGTTAAAACAATCATTGTGACCGGCAGTTACTTCGCCAGTTTTAGAAAAAAAAATCTCATACAAAAAATTTATGACCTCATAATCATAACCTAAGGGAAATATTTTTAAGAACTACCGGTCAAAATTATTGCTCTATAAAGTACATTTCTACCAAACGGCTATCCTGTACATCGATTTGTGTAGGGGTAAGACTAAAACAGGCGGGCATGTAAGATATGAAGAGATGTATGGATGTGTATGAGGCGAAACAGGTATGTAAGGATCATAGCAAATGGTGCGTCATACTTTCTGGCTACTCATCAGGGAAAGAGGCGTGACATTTTAGATAGATCATAGTTCATACAGAACAACAGTAGGACCAAGGCTCGTGCTATCGTCGGAGCCCTCATCCACCGGGCACTATGCCATAGGCACGATGATGCACAAGATGAAACTCACCCTAGATCCCTGCTGCCGAGCGTGTGGAGAGGATGAGGAGACCATGGACCGTCTTCTGTGACTGTGATGTCTTGGCGGCAAAACGCATGTGCCTCCTCGGAGATGGGTATCAAAAACCGGGAGATCTTACGTTTCTTCCCCTCAATGGTATTGCCTCCTTCATTGACCATGCATGTACTTGAAGGATGAAGAAAACAAAAAGTATTGGGGCTAATAATAGGTAGAGAATTAGAGATAGAAATACCTATACGAGTAGGTATGTATAAACTTATTGACACCTGCCTACGTATTTCTAGATCTTACGAAACAACAGTTCCGAATTGGATGTTCGAAAATAGACCCAATTCTCGGATAAACACGGAATCGAAGGAAATTCAAGGGTGCGAGGGATCTGATGAAATTACCCCGTTTAAGTGGATGCCTGTCTCTAGGGTGTTAGCAGGTTGTGCCTTAGTATATTCTAGATGCCTGGTTTGGGAGTTGTTGGAATTTAGGTCCATGGTTAGGTTGTAATGGGCTATCAAATTATATTGTCTGTTTTTTAACCGACTTCAAAAAAAGGAGTAGGTTCTCAGTTCGACCGTATATATTTTTTTTTTTTTTTTTTAATGTGTGTTCGCGGATAACTTCGTCGTTTATGAACCGATTTTGATGATTCTTTTTTTGTTGGAAAGGAGATATCCCAAGGGTGGTCCCATGATAAGGAAACCAGGATCTGATGATGGATCCCAGAGAAATCGAGGGGAACCTTCGAAAATCGTAGTGCCGACTAGTGCATTTGTTAATTTGAAGCACTACTGTCAAATCGAACTAAGCGACAGCGACTTCGATAAAACAAATTAATGTTCTTATGATGCGAATGAAAAAGTTATCGGCTGCAATATTATTTTTTAACTTTTTAGTTTTTTTGAAGGCGGTTTTAATTTTTTGATAAAATTTTGTCTACGTATATAAAAGAAGATATCTATCTATAGCGTGTCGCTTCTTTCCTAATGACCTAGGCAGAGACTAAGGCGCGTCACTTACCTACCTGCATACCTTTTTTTGCCTCATTCGTATTCATACCTCTTTTCATACATGTTTTGGTTTCGAGAACTCCGCATCTCACTTTTCTGTGGCGAGGGCACCTTCTACCGACACTTCTCTCTTTCGCACCTACGTCTCGTGTTATTCACAAAATTTCTTACTCTATTTTCAACGTGACACCACACTTACTTACCAAGGAACGCTTTTTAACATCAATAATCTTGCATCTATGTGTATAAAGCAGTTACATGACTGACAACGCACAGCCTAAACCACTGAAGACAAAAACTTGAAAGAAGAATGGCAGATTTGGACCCAGCCATTTTTTACGAAAACTAAAATCCATTCAGGACGGTGGTCATAATGATGATAAACTGAAAAAATTAAGAATTTTTTTAAAAAACTTCCACATCTCCAGAAGTCCGGATTCAAAAGTAGTAATTATTAGTATAATAGACAAATCATCCAAAAAGCAGCAGCAAAACGCAACCACGACAGCTATTTTCATCTAATATTATCACTGAGGTATTTTTTGGTCGTTACAGAATGTATTTGGCTTGGTTGAACTGATAGTGTGCGTGATTTAGTTTTCTTCCATTATCATAATATTGCACGGAAATCGTGAATTTTCATTAAAATAAACACAATGAATGCGTAGAAGATTGAGTGGACTATCTAATAATAATAAGAAAGATTATGAGTTTCACACACTTCATACAAAAGGTATCGCAAAGAGAAATACCTTTCCCCCAACTTCTACAGGTTACAACCAATTTACTTTTTTGTTAGTTTTGTTTCACTCTACATTTATTACTAAGTTTCATTCATGTATGGGACCTCTAAGTCTGGGTCTCAAATTATATCGCCGTCCGCCAAACTTCTTTGGAATACATATTATATGCAGGAGACAAGGTGTCAGGAAAAGTATCATTAACATTTAAACCACATACTCTACCCATCAAACTGAATAACTTTTAGTATGGGACCAAACCTATCAGAACAAAAAAAAACTGCTGTTCCATAAGTTCATGTCGATTAGACATTGCATTAGCATGGAACAGCAGTTTTCTTTTTTGCGCTGACAAGTTCACTCCCATAGTAGGGGATGTAGGGGTGCACTATGAATGGATTTTGCAAACAATCATCCCCAAATGGAGTAATACGGCGAGTTGAAGTTTTCCGAAATCCACGCGGACTAAGTCGCCGACAAAAGCTTGTAATCTTATAAAAGAAACTAGTGTTTTGCTCTGTGCCGCGGGCTTGCAGCCCGCGGTGTATGGCGGCGTCGCCGCGAATGGGGGGGGGTATTGTTTTGGACTTTAGTTTTCAGTGTCTGAAGAAGAAGTCGGTCAGGAAAAGGAAAAGAGGGGGAGGGGGGAGTAGTAGCAGTTAACGCATGGTTTTAGAATTTGGAGTTTAAAATTTTGCTGAAAAAGGGGAAGGGAAGGTTGAGAAGGTGACTGAGAAACTTGACGTTTGGGGGTGGAGGCGCCACACCTCGTTCGGTTGGGGTTGGGGCGGGCCGTACCGCCTGGAAACCTGGTGGACCTGGTCTCCGGGGTCAGCCTGCCTGCCAAGCTCGCGCAGGCCGAGCCCCGCTCGGCCTGCGCGAGCTTGGCAGGCAGGCTGACCCCGGAGACCAGGTCCACCAGGCTTCCAGGGGGGACGCTTCGGAGCTTCGCTCCTACGCGTAGCTCGGCCTTCGGCCTCGCGCTCGGCTCGGCCTGCGGCCTCGCAAAAATTACACGGGAAAAGGGAAATGGATGGTGATCACCGTGGACGCTTCGGCGCACGCGCCTACGCGTAGCTCGGCCTTCGGCCTCGCCATCGGTCGCTTAGCTCGCCCTTCGGGCTCGCTAACTTGGCTCGCCCTACGGGCTCGCATTTAGGTACTTGGGCTCGCCCTTCGGGCTCGCCGAAAAAAAAATTGTATGGCGACCCCCTCGAAAAATGAAGATAAAAAAAAATGGATTTCATATTTGGAATACGGGACCCCAAAAACCCCCCGATACAAATTTTCGGTCGGTTCGGAGCAACTTGAAAAATGGCCATCATCCTTTATCCGCCATCTTGGATTTTCATGACGTCATCCATATAGCTGACCTCGGTCGCTATGACATTTGTTCAAACACCCTGTACTTATCTCCTACCGGTTAAAAGATACGGGCGTTTGAAATTTGTATGGCGGCCATCTTGAATTTCGTTTTTTTTTTTTTTTTCGTCGGCACTCAAATCTGCCCATGCTCCTCTATGACATTTGTTAAAGGTCCATACCCCCATCTGTCATGGTTTCCGCTGGCCGTTGACCACACCGAGGAGGAGTCGACCTTCGAAGGAAGTCGAAGTTTTCCCTGGGTCTTGGAGACACCCCGAGTACGACCCCCTAATGCTTTTCCACGGTCCGGGGGGGGAACCTGGAGAACTTGATCTGTCACCCTATCAGTGAGTGGGGATCGAGCTTTATATAGTATAACTAGTGTTTTGCTCTGTGCCGCGGGCTTGCAGCCCGCGGTGTATGGCGGCGTCGCCGCGAATGGGGGGGGGGCATTATTTTTGGACTTAAATTTTCAGTGTCTGAAGAAGAAGTCGGTCAGGAAAAGGAAAAGAGGGGGAGGGGGGAGTAGTAGCAGTTTTACTCATGGTTTTTGGTGTTGGAGTTTAAAATTTTGCTGAAAAAAGGGGAAGGGAAGGGTGAGAAGGTGACCGAGGACCCTGACGTTAGGGGGTGGAGGCGCCACACCTCGTTCGGTTGGGGTTGGGGCGGGCCCTACCGCCTGGAAACCTGGTGGACCTGGTCTCCGGGGTCAGCCTGCCTGCCAAGCTCGCGCAGGCCGAGCGGGGCTCGGCCTGCGGCTCGCTTGGCGGCAGACTGACCCCGGAGACCAGGTCCACCAGGCTTCCAGGGGGACGCTTCGGAGCTTCGCTCCTACGCGTAGCTCGGCCTTCGGCCTCGCGCTCGGCTCGGCCTGCGGCCTCGCAAAAATTACACGGGAAAAGGGAAATGGATGGTGATCACCGTGGACGCTTCGGCGCACGCGCCTACGCGTAGCTCGGCCTTCGGCCTCGCCATCGATCGCTTAGCTCGCCCTTCGGGCTCGCTAACTTGGCTCGCCCTTCGGGCTCGCATTTAGGTACTTGAACATCTCGGCCTGCGGCCTCGGTCACGCAGCTCGCCCTTCGGGCTCGCCCAAAATAATATTTGTATGGCGACCCCATCGAAAAATGAAAATAAAAAAAAATGGATTTCATATTTGGAATACGGGACCCCAAAAACCCCCCGATACAAATTTTCGGTCGGTTCGGAGCAACTTGAAAAATGGCCATCATCCTTTATCCGCCATCTTGGATTTTCATGACGTCATCCATATAGCTGACCTCGGTCGCTATGACATTTGTTCAAACACCCTGCACTTATCTCCTACCGGTTAAAAGATACAGGCGTTTGAAATTTGTATGGCGCCATCTTGAATTTCGTTTTTTTTTTTTTTTTTTCGTCGGCACTCAAATCTGCCCATGCTCCTCTATGACATTTGTTAAAGGTCCATACCCCCATCTGTCATGGTTTCCGCTGGCCGTTGACCACATCGAGGAGGAGTCGACCTTCGAAGGAAGTCGAAGTTTTCCCTGGGTCTCGAAGGCACCCCGAGTACGACCCCCTACTGCTTTTCCACGCTCCTGGGGTGGAACCCGGAGAACATGATCTGTCACCCTATCAGTGAGTGAAAAAAGAAAGAAAGAAAGAAAATATTTTTATTTGCAAACAACAAAACACACTGACAAAATTATTACTTATAAAAACTAAACTAAAAAACATAATTTAAAAATTACATAATTAAGAGCAGTGTGTGCCGCAGCAGCAAACAGGGTTACGACTCAGCATTATGCTGGGCTCAACGAGCTCAGCGCTGATTTTCTGTCGCACCCAAATGCCAGAAGTGCCACTTCCGAAACTCACACCCCCAAAATCGTGATCATGACATTTTCACTACTGATTTGAACGTGTGACTCTCAAAAATACCACTCCCGGCGAAAAAACGTACCGCAAACTTTAAATATATAGATAATTTAATAAATGTTACATATAAATTTTTGTAATAGGTGTACGAATAAAAACTAGGAACTGTTGTGGATAAGTATAAATATTGTCTTTAACTACTTTATGTGTATGTTTATGTGTTTGATGCTTCGAATAAAGGAAAATGAAATGACCCTACAACTGATTTTACGACAAAAACAGCTACACGACAAAAACAGCTACACGAGCTTGGCTTGCTCCGCCAAAAGATGAATCTTGTAGTGATACTTGACAACTGATTTGGAAAGAGGTACTCTCAGTGGTGGAGGGAGGTTATTCCAACATTTTGTCGCTTGGTATCGAAAACTTCCCTCAAACGCCCTTGTCTTATGAAATGGAGTTAGCATAATAAAGCAATTGGCTCTTCTAGAGTTATATCTCCGATGAAAGTTTGACCATTCCAGTTTTTCATGCAAGTATTTTGGTCGCTTGTACCGTATAACTGAATGTAACAAGCCGGCAAAATGCAATTGTCGTCGGAAATCCATATTTAAGAGTCCAGCCTTAACGAGAAACGGTGTAATATGACTACGGCGAGGAACCGTATAACAAAACCGAACGCACGCATTCTGAACTCGTTGTATCAAACGTTTAGTCACGGCTAGTAAACATGGACCAATAACCACATCTCCGTAATTCAACTTTGAAAGGACCAATGACTCGCATAACTTTAATCTAATATCTCTACTAAGAAGATGACGAATTTTGTACATAACTTTCAAACGAAAAAAACAACTTTTGGCAACATTCAAGACATGGTCCTCGAAACGGAGTTTGCTGTCCATAAGAATACCCAAGTTTCTGGCCTGATTGACCTGTTCTACATTTGAATTCAAAACAGAGACGTTTAAAGGTCCAGACAAACTATTCTCTATTTGCTTTTTAGAACCTAATACCATGAATTTTGACTTTGATGGATTCAAAACTAATGCATTCCGACTTGACCACAAGGCTATCCTGTCAAGATCGCGGTTCATTTCTTGGACGGAAGGGGCAACATTTAGGGGATCTGCATGAATATAAACCTGTACGTCGTCGGCATACAAATGAAATTTACAATGCAGTATCTGACTAGCCAGGTCTGACGTATACAAAATAAATAGAAGTGGACCGAGGATGGATCCCTGCGGGACTCCTCTACTGACGTCATTGGGTGCAGACCATGTTGGTAGACCATTACTTCCCTGAAGCTTTACCATTTGGGATCGTCCACACAAGTAGCTATCAAACCACGCAATAGTAGCGAAATCAAATCCATAATAAGCCAATTTAGATACTAATAACGAGGTATTTATACAGTCGAAGGCACGGGAAAAGTCCAGCAGAGTCAATATTGTACTCTTGCCGCTGTCTTGAGCTGATAAAATGTTATCCATAACATCCATCAAAGCAGTAGCCGTACTGACACCCTTTCTAAAACCCGACTGCACCTCTGGTAAAATATTATTATCCTCCAGATACTTAGATGTCTGCATGTGGACTATCCTCTCCAAAACCTTAGAAAGACAAGGTAAAATACTGATAGGCCTAAGATCTTTGTAAAGCGCAGGGTTGGGTACCTTTGGCAATGGAGTTACGACCGCTGTTTTCCAGGCATATGGAAATGTGGATGTAGATATCGAACGGTTAATGATCCACGTAATAGCAGGCAATGTGTATGGCAAAGTTAGCAGAATCATATCGGTGCTAATACCGTCGATCCCTTGAGCATTCGATTTTATACTGAGGAATGCTTTTGATACATCAGCTTCATCCACTTGCTTTAATTTAAAAACCGTATCTCTATACTTATTAAATTCATAATAGCTCAATAATGACAAGGAAACGGTTTCTGTACCGGGTATGTCCAGAAAATGACGATTTATTTCATCTGGGTCATCAAACATTGCCGGCAGATTTTCATCCCTATTAGGATCAGTCAAGATTGAGTTTCTCATGTTTTTCCATAGCGTCGTGAGTGGGGATCGAGCTTTATATAGTATAACTAGTGTTTTGCTCTGTGCCGCGGGCTTGCAGCCCGCGGTGTATGGCGGCGTCGCCGCGAATGGGGCGTGTTGGCTTTTGGACTTAAATTTTCAGAGTCAGAAGAAGAAGTCGGTCAGGAAAAGGAAAAGAGGGGGAGGGGGGAGTAGTAGCAGTTAACGCATAGTTTTAGGATTTGGAGTTTAAAATTTTGCTGAAAAAAGGGGAAGGGAAGGTTGAGAAGGTGACTGAGAAACTTGACGTTTGGGGGTGGAGGCGCCACACCTCGTTCGGTTGGGGTTGGGGCGGGCCGTACCGCCTGGAAACCTGGTGGACCTGGTCTCCGGGGTCAGCCTGCCTGCCAAGCTCGCGCAGGCCGAGCGGGGCTCGGCCTGCGGCTCGCTTGGCGGCAGACTGACCCCGGAGACCAGGTCCACCAGGCTTCCAGGGGGGACGCTTCGGAGCTTCGCTCCTACGCGTAGCTCGGCCTTCGGCCTCGCGCTCGGCTCGGCCTGCGGCCTCGCAAAATTTGCACGGGAAAAGGGAAATGGATGGTGATCACCGTGGACGCTTCGGCGCACGCGCCTACGCGTAGCTCGGCCTTCGGCCTCGCCATCGATCGCTTAGCTCGCCCTTCGGGCTCGCTAACTTGGCTCGCCCTTCGGGCTCGCATTTAGGTACTTGAACGTCTCGGCCTGCGGCCTCGGTCACGCAGCTCGCCCTTCGGGCTCGCCCATAAAAATATTTGTATGGCGACCCCATCGAAAAATGAAAATAAAAAAAAATGGATTTCATATTTGGAATACGGGACCCTAAAAACCCCCGGATACAAATTTTCGGTCGGTTCGGAGCAACTTGAAAAATGGCCATCATCCTTTATCCGCCATCTTGGATTTTCATGACGTCATCCATATAGCTGACCTCGGTCGCTATGACATTTGTTCAAACACCCTGTACTTATCTCCTACCGGTTAAAAGATACAGGCGTTTGAAATTTGTATGGCGGCCATCTTGAATTCGTTTTTTTTTTTTTTTTTCGTCGGCACTCAAATCTGCCCATGCTCCTCTATGACATTTGTTCAAGGTCCATACCCCCATCTGTCATGGTTTCCGCTGGCCGTTGACCACATCGAGGAGGAGTCGACCTTCGAAGGAAGTCGAAGTTTTCCCTGGGTCACGGAGGCACCCCGAGTACGACCCCCTACTGCTTTTCCACGCTCCTGGGGCGGAACCCGGAGAACATGATCTGTCAATCAGTGGGGATCGAGCTTTATATAGTATAATAATATAACTAGTGTTTTGCTCTGTGCCGCGGGCTTGCAGCCCGCGGTGTATGGCGGCGTCGCCGCGAATGGGGGGGAGAGGCAGTTGGACTTAATTTTCAGTGTCTGAAGAAGATGTCGGTCAGGAAAAGGAAAAGAGGGGGAGGGGGGAGAAGAAGCAGTTTTACTCATGGTTTTTTGGTTGTAGAGTTCTAAATTTTGCTGTAAAAAGGGGAAGGGAAGGTTGAGAAGGTGACCGAGAAACTTGACGTTAGGGGGTGGAGGCGCCACACCTCGTTCGGTTGGGGTTGGGGCGGGCCGTACCGCCTGGAAACCTGGTGGACCTGGTCTCCGGGGTCAGCCTGCCTGCCAAGCTCGCGCAGGCCGAGCGGGGCTCGGCCTGCGGCTCGCTCGGCGGCAGACTGACCCCGGAGACCAGGTCCACCAGGCTTCCAGGGGGGACGCTTCGGAGCTTCGCTCCTACGCGTAGCTCGGCCTTCGGCCTCGCGCTCGGCTCGGCCTGCGGCCTCGCAAAAATTACACGGGAAAAGGGAAATGGATGGTGATCACCGTGGACGCTTCGGCGCACGCGCCTACGCGTAGCTCGGCCTTCGGCCTCGCCATGGATCGCTTAGCTCGCCCTTCGGGCTCGCTTACTTGGCTCGCCCTTCGGGCTCGCATTTAGGTACTTGAACATCTCGGCCTGCGGCCTCGGTCACGCAGCTCGCCCTTCGGGCTCGCCCAAAAAAATATTTGTATGGCGACCCCCTCGAAAAATGAAGATAAAAAAAAATGGATTTCATATTTGGAATACGGGACCCCAAAAACCCCCCGATACAAATTTTCGGTCGGTTCGGAGCAACTTGAAAAATGGCCATCATCCTTTATCCGCCATCTTGGATTTTCATGACGTCATCCATATAGCTGACCTCGGTCGCTATGACATTTGTTCAAACACCCTGCACTTATCTCCTACCGGTTAAAAGATACAGGCGTTTGAAATTTGTATGGCGGCCATCTTGAATTTCGTTTTTTTTTTTTTTTCGTCGCCACTCAAATCTGCCCATGCTCCTCTATGACATTTGTTAAAGGTCCATACCCCCATCTGTCTTGGTTTCCGCTGGCCGTTGACCACATCGAGGAGGAGTCGACCTTCGGAGAAAGTCGGAGTTTTCCCTGGGTCACCGGAGCACCCTCTATATGACCCCCGAATGCCATCCCTCTACCTGGGGGGGAACCTGGAGAACAACTATGTCACTGGGTATCTATCTATCTATCTATCTATCTATCTATCTATCTATCTATCTATCTATCTATCTGGGTCAGTGGGGATCGAGCTGTATATAATATAATAGCATAACTTTAAAAATGGGACCACATTTCCATATGAAAAATAATGTTGAAAAGAACAGCAATAAAAGCTACCGCAGTCCGTCAAAAGCTAGTTGAATCCGGTTCTAACTAGAATATTCCAGTTTTCGAGGCGCCACTTCCCACCGGATTAATTGCGGATTCTTGCAGAAAGGAAGATTGAATGCCTTCTGAAGGTTTTTTAATTTCCTTTTCTTCAGCGATGCGCCGTCTCTTTTGTCTAACTTTTTGAGGTTTCGGAGGGCCCTTCTCTTTGTGTGGCGTGATTTGCCAGTTTCGGTATCACCGTTTTTTCGGGTTCCGTATAGAACGATTAAGAAACCTTGTACGATTATTCAGTCCGTCCGTCCTAGCTCGACAGCTGGGACAGCTGTCAAACCATCTACATACACATCAGACATAGCATCTACAGTTAGATGTGAACCGAAATTCATAAGGAATAGTTTTAGATCTGGAGTGCGAGTTTTGAATCTCATTCGCTGAGTTCAGCAGTTGAAAATGTCAAAATTACTATGGAGATACGCATCTTTCTACTGCTGATTTGTCTTTCAAAAATCATACTTCAGGAGTTCGATTTTTGAAAGTTAAATCAGCAATATAAAGATGCGTATCTCCACAGTAATTTTGACATTTTCAACTGCTGAACTCAGCGAATGAGATTCAAAAATCGCTATAAAACGATCTTGATTTTCATTTTTAGGAGTAGTTAATCTACAGGGTGAAATTGATATCATTAGCATCCTTTTAAACTAAGAGTCACCCACCAAACTGAACAAATTTTACAATGGGAGCAAACCGATCGGAGCAACAAAAAAATCTGCTGTCTCATACTAAACTGCAATGCCTACTCGACTCAAAAATGTATGCAACAGCAGATTTTTTTTCCGATCGATTTGCTCCTATAGTAAAAGTTGTTCAGTTTGATTGGTAGACTCTTAGTTTAAAAGGATGCCAGTGATATCAATTTCACCCTGTATAGTATGGATGAACGTATTTTGAGTGCATAAGGCATAGTCCTGTGGCATAAGGTGAGTTACAGTTTTAATAAGTTTTTTATAAGCCATACATTTCCGATTTATATTCCAACAAAATCGTTAAGCCTTTGAACGCTGTCGATGTCCGTCACAAAAACAATACAATTTCCATTGTTTGTCGGTCACTTGGCTGAGAGTCTAAGTGATTTACTGGTTGATTTCGAAAGCTGTGTTATCAATCCACCCATCCATGTGGTGGGAACTATCAACGAAAATTTTCTCTGTATCCTGCAATGAACACTTTTCGAGTTGAGGAGGTATACAGGGTCCTTCTTAATATGCTAAAACTTTTTTAAGAGGATGATCATATTTGTCATACCATCAAACTGAACAATTTTCTCTATGGGACCAACATCGAAAACGGGAAGAAAAAATCAGCTGTCCCATATATTTGATTCAAGTAGTTTTGTATTCAAAAGCAGATTTTTTTTCGCGATTTCGATGTTGGTGCCATATATAAAGTTGTTCAGTTTGACGGTCTGATCATCGCCTTAAAAAAGTAACAGCATATTAAAAAGGACCCTGTATACATAGGTACATAAACTTACGACACGATCATAAACCGGGTGGTCAGAAATATTGCTACCATAAAGTAACCCTTTGTATATTTTGGTGAAAATTTAAAATATATCAAAAAAAAAACTACTAACTTTCTGTTTAAGAAGCTAGCAATGCTCACATTTAGCAATATAAGTTTCCGAATGGAATGGCGTATCGAGTTAAGGAGGTTATCCTGTTAAATTCAATTAGACCGTATTTTAATTCTATAAAAATTCTGTCTACGGAACCCCGTAGAACGCGTGGTCCAACTCGCACTTGCCCCTTTTTCCGTTTTAAATTAACTTTTTTGTGCGTTTTGTTGTGAATATTGATCTTTTGGCGTAATAGATTCTTTTCTGCAGACGATATTTAGGGGCTTAGGGGGTTCTCAATCAGTGAAGCCTTTGTGCGAGTGTAAATGGAACGTTATTTAGGGGTCCCTTGACAATTTGTGGTGTCTGTTGAATTGGAGATGTTAAAAGGGACCGATGTATGCTTGTTGACTTATTAATGTGGCTACGAGGATGTTTTAGATAAAAAACTGACTCTTCTTTCCTAAAAAGTAAATAAACTATGGCACGTCCCTTTGCCTTTCTGCAAAGAAAAAAACTATATTGGAATGATATTGATAGTAGAATTGTGGCTTTATGGCACAAATATATCTGAAATATATCTTTCCCTAAATGACAGAATGATCTCATTATCAATTTATTTATCAACGATATAGTGAAAAAAGATACCTTTTCTCAAACATGCTTGGAAATGTGAGGATTATTTTAACAACCTTCTTCGAGATAAATCGAAATTGCTGTACTGGCCAAATACATGCGCGCAGCGGCCGGCAATGTTGTATGAAAATCCATATCTGTCGTGTTTTGCGGCCAAATAAATTACATAGTAAACTCATATCTGTCGTGTAATTTAAAAATGGAACGATCTTTTATTCCGAAACATGGCGACCAAGGAGGTAACTCATCAAAGGTTTTATTTAAATTTCGAACTGGATTGCAAAATTTTGAATGTTTTTTTTTTTTTAAAGCTGTTTATTGAAAAAAAAAAACAAATTGTTGTTCGTCATTGATTTTGAAAAGAGTTTTAATTTCCGCGAATTATTTGAGAAAATTTACTGTTTTAATTTCCGCGCATTGTTTGAGAAAAGTACTATACAAGCCTTGGCCACAACTAGGCATTGATGGACTTACGTATGTGTGCCTCGGCTTCGCCTCGGCCCACATTTACACGTTCGTACATCAATGCCTCTGTTGCTGGCCTCTGCAGTAATGTACTATTGTTTTTTATTATTTTGTTTTTCAAAGGGGAGGCCTTTTCCGGGAATTTTATGATGAAGCTTGCGAAATTAAAGATTTTTTTTTCTTTTTCAAACTACGCCAATTATCGTGTTATATGGCGATAAAAAACATATTTATTTGTAATAAATGTTAAAAAAAATTATGGTTTCTATTGCAGTTTTCAGCCATCTTTCTTAAACCTTAAATATACTGAAGAAGTTTGGCGGACGGCCATGTAATTTGAGACCCAGACTTAGATACACTGTACATGAATGAAACTTAGTAATACGTGTAGAGTGAAACAAAACAAACAAAAAAGTTAATTAGTTGTAACCTGTAAAAGTTGGGGGAAAGGTATTTCTCCTTATGATACCTTTTGTAGCAAGTGTGTGAAAGTCATAATCTTTCTTATTAGATAGTCCATTCAATCTTCTACGGATTTATTGTGTTTATTTAAAGTGTTTATTATAATAATTATGACCGCCCGCCGTCCTGAAGAGCTTTAAGTTTTCGTAAAAAATGGCTGGATCCAAATCTGCCAATCTTCTTTGAAGAATTGAACCTTGATACAACACGTCTTCAATATTTCATGGTAGCTGTCGCTATCTTTCTGACCACCCAAGAGTTTAAAATCCGTGAATTTATGTGAAAGAAAATATTTTTAATCGACCCCTTAATCCAATAAATACATTACAGATTCAGATTAACATAAATTACAATATTCCATGTTGAAATTTCATAACTTAATGCCCCACTAAACTGCATTAAATCACACTTTACATATTCATGTTTCGATTTTGTCCGGCAGTACCCGGCTGGGGCTTACGCGGTCGCTATTAGAGCCGGATTGAACCGGCATTTTCCGGATTACGGACAGAACTCGCCGTTGGGGGGTTATTTCCGGTTATTTGGTACTACTATTATGAATTTTCGCATGATGTGAATTGATGTGATAGCGTATGTGGTTTAGAATTGTGTTGTGGGGACCTGTAGAGGAGAAGGGAAGATCTTCCATGTTTTTGTTCTTGATTGTTCTTGATAGATCTTGAGTTTGCGTCTCATCATCAGCCTATCATCGTCCACTGCTGAACATAGGCCTCTCCCAAGGTGCGCCACAAAGTTCTGTCCTCGGCCTTCCTCATCCAGTCGCTCCCCACTACATTTTTTAGGTCGACTGTCCAGCGGACAGCAGGGCATTCCACACTACGCCTACCAGTTCGCGGCCTCCACTCTAGAACTCTGACGCCCCACCGGTTGTCAGTTCTTCGGCAGATATGACCAGCCCATTGCCACTTCAGCTTGCTAATTGCTCTGAGCTATGTCAATCACTTTAGTTCTCTAACGTGTCACTTCATTTCTGATGTGATCTCTCAGAGAAACACCGAGCATAGCTCTCTCCACAGCTCGCTGAGCGACCTTGAATACGTCTGAGTTTACGTCTATCTTCATAAAAAGGGACGTTCTGATGGTCGCTTACGACGTTTTTCAGCGTTCACAAGATAAAATTTTTTTACATTTATGTAATCTCTCTTGCAAACTTCGATAGTGTGATTTAGTTCTTGTGATCTGATTGGCTGTTACTTGTGACATGCTATGTTGTTTATAGATTGGTAGACTACACATACGCATCAGAATTTCTACTGTTTATGCAGGTTTCCTTACGATGTGTTCCTTCACCGTTTGAGAGCAGTCAGTATTACCTAAGATAGAAAAGCTCATTGATTGGTACGTAAAGGCATGTCGTCTTTGCGGATTCATACCTGGACCTCTCTATTGAGTGTCCATCCCTCTATACTATATATAACATCGATGCTCAAAACATCCCGCCGCCGTTGCTCAAAATCGAAGGTAATCAAATGCTTTAGTCCATCAGAACATGGATAGCAAAAACACATAATATATGCACACTCTATAGCCCAGTCATTTTACGGTTTGAGCCGGGAATAATTACTAATTGACATTTTGTTTCGGTATAATATTAAAGAGCCAATTTAAGCTAAAAAAAAAAATTATCTCGTTCTAAAAAAAACAAATACATACTTCCAACGTGATTTAAATATTTTTGTCTACTGAGAAGGTTTTGAAAAATACATTCGTATTTTCGAATAAATACCTCATTTTTTAAATTTCATTGGCTATTTTATTGCTCAAAAATAATTTATACTGTTAAATCTAATTCAAAGGAGTGCATTGGTATTAATATTATTAATTTAAAAGCCTTCTGGGATACATCATTTTGATTTCTATGTTGCGTAGCCAAATTTTTTTAAATATGGTTTAGGATAGTATTTTCGTCACTAAATGGTGCCGGTTACAGTTTAAAAGTCCAATTAATAATTACTCCCTACCCCGCCTAACAAAACTCCGTAAAATGACTGGCCTACTACATGTCATGTCTGCATGCTATACAATCATGTCTTGCACGATTGACTTCTCTCTTCTCCGAAAAGAGTTCCATTTTCCACTCGATTACCCAATCCATAGTATTCCGAACTACCTATATCAGATTTTCTGAACCTAAACTGAATTGCACATCTAATAATAGCAGCAGGAAATATATCAAACGAACTTATATCAGGCATTTTCTTTCGCATTTTTATTGAATCGTTACCCCGTATAGAATAAACTCGAGGTCTTGCGAACGCGGCGAAACGGGAGTGTATTGCAGATTTACCGGGCTCACTGCAATTGTCGGTGCATTCATCCGTGGCCGGGTTATCGTCGAGTCGACAGGCGTTTGTTATGGTCAGAATAGTCCTTTGGGTTATTGAAAATTGCGTTCAATAGACTTCTGTCCGGGATCCGGGACTTTGCTTTTAATGGCCATGGCTTCATGTTCTGGGTTGGTCTATTCTATTTCTAAAATGATTCGCGTATTCTTCGAAGGTTTTCCAGTCTTTGATGCGTATTTGCGGTTTGTTTTTTGAATTATATTCAGGCCTGACTGAACGGAATTTTTAGGTAGTAGAGGAGAAAGGGAAGATCTTCCATGGACTGTTGGAATGCCCTCGTTCTTACATGGCTACGGCGCGTCATCGCTTAACAGTATATTGTCGGTTATGCTCCACTGTTATAATATACTATACTACAGGGTGAAATTGATATCATTGGCATCCTTTTAAACTAAGAGTCTACCCATCAAACTGAACAACTTTTACTATGGGAGCAAACCGATCGGAGCAACTAAAAAATCTGCTGTTTCATACTAAACTGCAATGCCTACTCGACTCAAATGTATGCAACAGCAGATTTTTTGGTTACTCCGATCGGTTTGCTTCCATAGTAAAAGTTGTTCAGTTTGATGGGTAGACTCTTAGTTTAAAAGGATGCCAATGATATCAATTTCACACTGTATAGTATATAATTGTTGAGGGAAGACTTTATTCCCTGAAGTGGAATATAGGTACAGGTTCTAAACTTAAATGCGTTACATACTTTTCTGGGAGCTTCAAAATGAACAACTATCACTATGGGACCAACACCGTAGTGTATATTTTCTTTGCCAACACTGAAATCCGGAAAAACATATTAGCTGTTCCATACAATTGTGCCGAGTTGCCATTGACGTTTTATGTGAAAGTTTTTAATCTAAAGCACCCCGTAAAGCATGCGACGCATTTAAATTTACACCCTGTATTCAATTTAATAGCGTTACAAAACGAAATAATTACAAAATCAAAGTTTTTATGTGTAGATAAACGGAGAGCGTTGCTCTACAATGTTTTGGGAGGTGTTGCCAAAGAAATGAGTCAGATTTTCTTAGAAATCGTACGTTATCACTTCGGTGACCGTGTCATCGGTGTATTACTGAATTTACACGTAATTTTGTTTTAAATAGCGTCTTAAAGAGGATGGAGGGACTGATATATTGTTTATTAATTAGGTTGATAGCTACTGGGATTCAAAGTCTCTCCGTGTGGCATTCGCCCACAAAAACTCTGCCTAAGAAACCTGGGTTCTATCGCAGTATGTAAAAGTTATACGAGCGCAAATCTGCCGATTCTCAAAAGGTCCTAATCGTAAAAAGCCCTAATCTCAAATGATCCTATTATCAGAAAGTTCGATTCTTTAGAGGTCCTTCTCGCAGAATATCGTGGGCACCGCACATTCGAACTTCGCAATTGCGTGAACGTTTTCATTCTAATGTCAACTCTATTACAATGAAGTTCGGACCGAAACGGTCGCGATATATCGAAAATCAAAAGTCCTGGTACAGGGCCAGTGTCGCGGCAGAATCGCGTTGATAATTTTGTTATGAATTCTGTACACACAGAATTTGCAGGATTTGCATTTACATATTTGTTAATACGATGTGAAACTATAAATTATTTAACGAAATAAATATTTATTTCTGTTTCAGGTACGTCATGTTGAAAAACACAAAAATTATAAAATAATGGAAGTTTTATTCGCGAAATAAAGGTATGTCATAATCATAACATAATGGGGTTTCCAAGCTTTTGGCTTATGGGAGGAATCAGGGATTTCCTGCTCCAGGGAAGGGGAGGTTCCAGGGGTGGTATGAATCCATCCATACCTCCTCATAAAATGTAGGTAGGTACCTACTTTGAAGTCCGAATATTGTGACGGGCAACTAACATAATGGGGTTTCCAAGCTTTTGGCCTACGGGAGGAATCGGGGATTTCCTGCTCCAGGGAAGGGGAGGTTCCAGGGGTGGTATGAATCCATCCATACCTCCTCATAAAATGTAGGTAGGTACCTACTTTGAAGTCCGAATATTGTGACGGGCAACTAACATAATGGGGTTTCCAAGCTTTTGGCCTACGGGAGGAATCGGGGATTTCCTGCTCCAGGGAAGGGGAGGTTCCAGGGGTGGTATGAATCCATCCATACCTCCTCATAAAATGTAGGTAGGTACCTACTTTGAAGTCCGAATATTGTGTCGGGCAACTAACATAATGGGGTTTCCAAGCTTTTGGCCTACGGGAGGAATCGGGGATTTCCTGCTCCAGGGAAGGGGAGGTTCCAGGGGTGGTATGAATCCATCCATACCTCCTCATAAAATGTAGGTAGGTACCTACTTTGAAGTCCAAATATTGTGACGGGCAACTAACATAATGGGGTTTCCAAGCTTTTGGCCTACGGGAGGAATCGGGGATTTCCTGCTCCAGGGAAGGGGAGGTTCCAGGGGTGGTATGAATCCATCCATACCACCTCATAAAATGTAGGTAGGTACCTACTTTGAAGTCCGAATATTGTGACGGGCAACTAACATAATGGGGTTTCCAAGCTTTTGGCCTACGGGAGGAATCGGGGATTTCCTGCTCCAGGGAAGGGGAGGTTCCAGGGGTGGTATGAATCCATCCATACCTCCTCATAAAATGTAGGTAGGTACCTACTTTGAAGTCCGAATATTGTGTCGGGCAACTAACATAATGGGGTTTCCAAGCTTTTGGCCTACGGGAGGAATCGGGGATTTCCTGCTCCAGGGAAGGGGAGGTTCCAGGGGTGGTATGAATCCATCCATACCTCCTCATAAAATGTAGGTAGGTACCTACTTTGAAGTCCAAATATTGTGACGGGCAACTAACATAATGGGGTTTCCAAGCTTTTGGCCTACGGGAGGAATCGGGGATTTCCTGCTCCAGGGAAGGGGAGGTTCCAGGGGTGGTATGAATCCATCCATACCTCCTCATAAAATGTAGGTAGGTACCTACTTTGAAGTCCGAATATTGTGACGGGCAACTAACATAATGGGGTTTCCAAGCTTTTGGCCTACGGGAGGAATCGGGGATTTCCTGCTCCAGGGAAGGGGAGGTTCCAGGGGTGGTATGAATCCATCCATACCTCCTCATAAAATGTAGGTAGGTACCTACTTTGAAGTCCGAATATTGTGTCGGGCAACTAACATAATGGGGTTTCCAAGCTTTTGGCCTACGGGAGGAATCGGGGATTTCCTGCTCCAGGGAAGGGGAGGTTCCAGGGGTGGTATGAATCCATCCATACCTCCTCATAAAATGTAGGTAGGTACCTACTTTGAAGTCCGAATATTGTGACGGGCAACTAACATAATGGGGTTTCCAAGCTTTTGGCCTACGGGAGGAATCGGGGATTTCCTGCTCCAGGGAAGGGGAGGTTCCAGGGGTGGTATGAATCCATCCATACCTCCTCATAAAATGTAGGTACTGTGGCGGGTAGCACTTTACTTCTACTTGGCTGCGAGGGGTTTTCATAATAAAATACACGTAGATAACTTGATGAATACCATAGATTTATATATTACTAGCGTAAGGATAGGCCCGTCAGAATATTTTACAAAAACCTTCTTCATAGAAACAAAAATTTGCGCCATCTGTCATAACTCGTATACGAACTATATCGTGTCATATATTTGTAGTGCTCTAAATTGACATTTTGCCTTGCATTTTAGAGCCAACGAACTGGGGACAATAGTCAAGCTCATATGCCATGTCCTTACGCTAGTAATATATATGTCTTTGATGAATACATAACTATGTTTCTTTTGTATGGAAAATTATTATAAAAAACAGACGTCAATCCCTCTTTTGTCCCAGGGATGTAATAAAAACCTATCGCTTTGAATCTTCGTTTCTTTTCGGATTCGTGTTCCAAATTCAATCTTGTGTGGCCAGTGTTAGAGAACCCTGTGATCCATCTCTACATCACCTACTTTTATTTTAAGTCCGCATATTGTGACGGGCAACTCCGTAACCCTACACTGCACGTGGCCCGACACTCACTTGGCCGGTTTTTATGCCAAAATTTTATTCGATTTGAGTGAAGACTAAATAGATTTTGCATAAAACATTTCGTATGGAACATTTGAGATAGTTAATGCCTTTGACGATAACCCTGCGCCTGGCTAAACGGATTTGTCTGAAAAGGAGTTGGAAATGTTTTTATGAACGCTTTTATTGTTCATTATAAATCCAGTAATCCTTTTAGGCGAGAGATGGCTCTGTTTTGAAGATTTATTAGTGTGGGTAGATCTTACTTGTAGGTCATAAATATTGGATTCATTGTTTTTAGAGAAAAGAATTTTCAATAAGCCGATTGTGTTTATGTTTTATTTAATCTACGCCTTTCTCTTGTGTGGATGCAGAATGATATAGGTTTAGTTTGAACTCGAATATTTTATCCATTAATGACTGTATGTATGTTTTTATGCCCCACCTCAATAGAATTAAAACACAATTGAAATATTATACCCCGGACCCTGCTTACAAAAAATAGAGATTTTCAAAAATCTGAATATGTGAAACGGAGTCAATAAAAAAAATCAATCAATAAAATAAGGGTTGCAGCCCTAACTTTGGCAGCGTGCGGTACAATGACTTTTTCGTAAATAAAACGCTTTGACAGCCGCGTCAATTCAAAAAGAGTTTTATCCTTCGTCCTGACAATAGGGGATCGGACAGTCCGGGACAATTAGTCAAATTAGCAAGTTGTAATAGAACGTCAAAACGTGCGCGATGTATGAAAATTTTTACTAAATATAAATACCCACAAGTGACGTCATCAACTTTTTATAGTTCATTATGTTATTAAAAATAGTATTCTAGCTTTAAAAAAGCTATAAATGTGAGTATAGCGTTATTTTCAAATGTTTTTTTTTTACCAAGAAGATAAAACTAAAATATATTTTATGCGGTCCGCTCCCCTATTGTGGTGTCAATTTATGCTACTAGTAACTGCCGAGGTAATCAGAGGGCAATAGAGGGGGTCAGGTAAAAAGTTGGTGGGAGGCAGGGAGTGTCCATACTATACCTATGTAGTAATAGATACTCTTTCTTATACTTTGAACCTGTATAGTACCTACATATCCGCTAACGTATATCACAGCTAGACCGTCATACAACTATGCATATAAATATGAAAGCAGTTTGTCGATACGTTTAATTTCCCGCGGGAACCGTAACATCGGGCAGTTATTTACATCCCACTGATAATTCCGGGAACGACGGCTTCCCTCGATTCTTATCTGATAACAACTTTTCTTTTTATCTTGCTTCTTGTTTTACGCAAATAATATGTAGCAAGCTGTAGTTTCAAAATTGTTTCGATTGGACTTCTCATGGAAAATCGATCTGCTGATCCACATACTTTTGTATGGGAGATCCATAAATTTTTCTCGTGTTTCCACCCATTTTTAGGGAAAGGTGTTTCGTTTTATTATCTGAATACACACCATTGAATTATAAAGTTATGGACGCTGGGTCACTGGGTCTAATACAAAATTGTCAAAGAAAGTGTCCCAGACTAACCTACATAAACGAAAGTTCGTGTTAGTATAGTTAGTATGATGATATCATTATCATCTTAGCCGATGGACACCAGACACCAGGGCACTGCCCACACGATAAGATGAGAGCCGATGGACGTCCACTGCTGGAAACAGGCCTCCCCCAAAGATCGCCATTACGACCGGTCCGCCGTCCTTTAGTAATATATTCCAAGTAAAAACACTGAAAATGATGACATTTTTATTTTGCTTGCGTAGTTTTTACAAATTCTTACAGCACAGCAGACGTGCGCGTAGTCCGTCAATCAAACGAAGACTGGCTCGTAATTGTTTCACATTATGTGTTTTGTTTCTCTTTTGGTTCTGACACTTTTGAGCGCGGACCCTACGTCCAGTAGTTGGTAAGTCAATGAACAATGATACACCCTTAAAAATTTTCTAGTAATAAAATGGTGTAGGTATTTCATACATCTGTAACATCTGTCATTCATCCTCTCCACATCACCAAACCAACGAAGCCATAACTTTCTCAATTCTTGTCACAACATCTTTCAATTTACATCGATCTCTAATCACCCAATTACTGACTCCATCTCTCAGCATAACACCACATCGCAAGGAACGCATAGGGTTCATGTATTTCTAACCTAGGCATCAATAGTTTCCATCAATTAGCATAGCATGCATATGCTCACGACTTTATTCCCCGAGGGGGTAGTCAGAGATATTCTGAAACCTCAGAATATCCACGTTTCACTAGTAGTACCAGAACACTGTCCAGTGTGACGGGGAGTGAGCCCGTCGCCACTTGTAATGGACAGTAGGTACAATACATGCCACGAAATTGAAGCATGCAGGTTTCCTCAGGATGTTTTCCTTCACCGAAAAGCCAGTGGTGTTACAAATCGTACATAAATTCCGAAAAAATCATTGGTACGAGTCGACCTGGACGGGGATCGAACCATCGCCTCCTGCACGGCAGGCAAGGTTACTAGCCACTGGACCACCACGGCTTCCATCATTAATCTTGCAAATAAATTTGTCTTCCGAAGTCTGTTATAAACTGTTACCCGTAATATAATCTCCCCTTCCGGCGGAGATCGGATTATTAACTCGGTAGTTGATGTTATAATCGATTCTGCTTCCAGTTATTCGATTAAACGCAAACTATCTCGATTTAATTTGATTTAGAGCTACTTGCACTAAAGTGGAAGGGATGTGGGGATTGTTACAATATAAATTTATAGGGAGGGGCTAAAATGAATTTCCTGACTTGAACGTATCGAATATAAAATCTCATACAATACAATATACGTCAAAACAATTAACTGTTTCCAAGAAAGTACCATTCATAGTCTGCCACATCACAAGTCGAATCCGCATTGGGTTCTCGTGGTGGGTGGACAAATACTCATATCATGGCCCTCTACTGCCTCCGTGGTCTAATGGTTTAGAGCATTGGGCTCTCCACACAGATGTCGTGGGTTCGATTCCCACGGGGGACACCTAGTGATATGTCACTTTATGCGTTTTTCCCCAGTTGGTTAAGACATTGCAGGCTGAATCACCTGATTGTCTGAAAATAAAGATGATTCCGTGCTTCAGATGGCACGTTAAGCCGTTGGTCCCGGCTACTATCTCTGGTAGTAGTAGTCGTTACATAAAAACCACGTCAGAAGCCGTAAGGCATGCATATGTTCACGACTATATTCCCCGAGGGGGTAGTCAGAGATATTCTGAAACCTCAGAACATCCACATTTCACTAGTAGTACCGAAACTCTGTCCAGTGTGACGGGGAGTGAGCCCGTCGCCATTTGTAATGGACAGTAGGTACAATACATGCCTCGAAATTGAAGCATGCAGGTTTCCTCACGATGTTTTCCTTCACCGAAAAGCCAGTGGTGTTACAAATCGTACATAAATTCCGAAAAACTAATTGGTACGAGTCGGCCTGGACGGGGATCGAACCATCGCCTCCTGCACGGCAGGCAAGGTTACTCGCCACTGGACCACCACGGCTTTTTTTAGCCGTAAGGCGGTCTGAAAAAACTCTGATGCCAGGGCTCTCCCACACGATAAGAAGATGGCTCTGGAAAGTGCAGTAGTAGGTATACCAAATAACCAATTACCAAGTAGATGTCCAAGGTGTCAGACACCCTAATATCTAAAGGGGTGGTTTAGGACATCAAAATGAACAACTTTCACTTTTCCCGATGTTGACCCCATAGTGAAAGTTGTTCAGTTTGATGGCCTAAACTAAACCACACCTTTGAATATTCGTAGGGTATTTTTATTTTGTTATTATCTTGTACTTGAAACCTACCTTGAAACGGTGAACTCGGACCATCAAACTGAACAACTTTCACTCTGGAGCCTATCTCAGGAAACGCGAAATTAAATCTGCTGTTTCATACAAAACTGCTGTACCTACCCGACTCAAATGTACGGGACAGCTGATTTTATTTCGCGTTTCCTGAGGTAGGCTCCGTAGTGAAAGCTGTTCAGTTTGATGTTCTGAGTTCACAGATTCAGTCTTCGAAGGGCTGTTCCTTACACCATGTACAGGCTGAGGATGAAAAAAAAAAAACGGTCAAGTGCGAGTCGGGCTACTCGCGCACCGAGGGTTCCGTACCACACCACCACAGAACACAACATTATTAACTTAGAAAAAAAATCTTTTTTTGTCCGGGACCTTTAGCGCGAGACTGACTCACACTTGGCCGGTTTTTAGTATTTGTTGTTATTTTGTAGAGTTTGCTCTATAATCACACTAAGTTTGACGCTTGTATGTATTACCGTTTTTACGATAGAGCGTGAAGAAAAAACGTTGATAAAAACTAGTTTCTTGTTGAAAACCCCCCTTAATTTTTAACTTTCTGCCATTTTTATTATTTGTTAACAAATCCGCTGTAATAACGCATAATCTGAGAAAATTTCAACTATCTAGCTATTACGGTTCAAAAGTTACAGCCCTAAATAGGTAGGACAGACGGACGAACGGACAGACGGACAGACGGACGGACGGACAACGTAGGCTTAGTAATAGGGTCCCGTTTTCACCCTTTGGGTACGGAACCCTAAAAACTACGCAGCTAACTACAACAGCAATTTGTCTAAGGAACTTTAAAACGTTTTGATTCAGAATTTCAGCGGAAACACTTAAAAACTGCACTATTCTCTAAAATGTACGGCCATTTAATTTACAGCTTCACCATCTAAACTTTTATGGTCATTTACCGCATTTTCCTTGAAAATATAACAACACAAGCGAATAGAGTCGATGCAGGTCTGACCTAGTTTGTTCTAGGGATGCTATGGAGCTGTATATCCGTAACCGATATCGGATATTCGCAAAGTTTTCGAATAATTTGTTTAATTAATAAATGTTTTTAATTACTGTTAAACTTAAATTATTTAGTTAATAAAATTAAGCTAGCTGGTGCTCGAGACTTCGTCTGCGTTGAATCTAAAAAAGTATCCTATGTCCAGCACATTATTGTATCTGTGTACCAAATTTCATCCAAATCAGTTGAACCGTTTTTGCGTGATTAAGCCACAAACATCCAAACATACAAACATCGTCTCAAACTTTCACATTTATAATAAAGTAGAATACAATAGAATAGAATTTATTATTTATTCACACAGTATATCATCAATTCATAGTCTTTAAATCGTTTGTTTTATAGGTTCTAGTTCTTTATTAAACGTAACAAGGCGACTTATTTTCAAAAACCAACATAATTATTGGTTTGGTCCTTATAAAAAGCTACAATTATGTCAGTTTTTTGACTAATCAGTCGACTTGTCATGTTTATTAAATAAGGCCCTATTACACTACAAGGCAAACAACTCGGCCAACGGGCTTGAGGAGTTTGCGCGGCAGCGCTTTTCACCTACAAATGTTTTTTATTTTATTTATTTAATAATAATTTACGAAATAACATGTTTTACTTAGTTTTAGTCCTACAAAACCATATTTTATGGTTTGGCTGTAGGAAACAGAATCAGTCTCGCATTACATAGGCGTAATAATATAATATAGTATATTTTTACACATAACATGACTGGCATATATACTGAGTACATCCTTACTAGCTAGTCATTGATGCTAGTTCTACACCAGTCAAGGTTCTTGCCCAGTTGTTTTCCGGCTATTATATCCGAAATCTCATATCGGGAACATGACTAGTACCTACACGACCTGCAGGCCGATAAGAATTTCTAAACTTTACCCGTTTAGCTCACAAGAGTTTTAACTCCGCAGCTAAGAATAAGTTTTGACTTTTAAAAGGAAATCTTTTAAATGTGCCTCTCGATCGATTCCCCTATGCACGAGCTTTGAATGTTCAAGAGGCTAAGAAATCTTCAAGATGGAGACTGTTTTAAGGTGCAAGAACTTAAAAGAAATTTGCAAATAGCACTTATACAACGTGTTAATGAATTAACGCAAAACTAGAAAGTAGTTTGTTTAGCATCGAGAGCAGAATCCAATTAGCATGGTTTCAACATAGGTAATTTTTTTTCAAAATATTAATTATTTTTTTTGCAAATGGTTCTACCGAAGAATGCTGCGAATTAGTTGGGTTCAACGAGTCACCAATGTGGAAGTTCTACGACGTGTCAGGAAGTCCCGGGAGATGTTGCAAACCATTAAAAGGAGGAAAGTCACCTACCTTGGTCATATTTTGAGGAATGAGCGATACCAACTGCTCCAGACTATAATAATGGGCAAAGTGGAGGGCAAAAGAAGCGTCGGTAGGCCACGAATGTCATGGCTCGCGAACCTGAAAGAGTGGACAGACATCGCCAGCGTCGAAGAGCTGTTTCGTTTGGCGAGAGATAGACAGGGATATGCAGAGCTGACTGCCAACCTCCAGTAATGGAGAGGAACCTGAAGAAGAAGAAGAAATAGCACTTGCACAGTCTTCTGTAACCGCTACATAACGTTTGTTTTTGATTACATCGATACTTCCTCATGAAATCTTTTCAATGTACACACGGCGACACATCAGGTTACGCACCCTATATACCCATAACTACACTACGTACAAAACACAAAATAGTGCGGTAGAGAGCCTGCATAGACGCGGCTGCCGGCGCGGGCGCAGCGTGCTGTGAGTCGAAACAACAACAACATACCGCACACTCTCGCACGATTCGCAGCGTTCAACTTCTAATAGTTCAAAGTCCAAACAGGGTAACCTGACCTGTCGCCGTGTGTACAGGGTGTAAGTCTTGACAGTTGCATTACTTTAAAGGGTGTTTGTACTCATAAAAATGAACAACATTTCCTGAGGAACCTTAGGGAAATTTTCAAGAAAAACATCCGTTGATTGATTTTATTATGACAGGTAATTTTTTTTTTGCGAATTTCCTAAATGTTCCTACGGCACCTACGGCTAAATTGTGTAATATCTTAGCATCCTTTTAAACTACCCATTTAACTGAAAACTTATTTTTTTATGGGAGCAAACCGATTGGAGCAAAAAAATACCAGCTGCTCCATACTAAACTGCAATGCCTACTCGACTCAAATGTATGCAACAGCTGATTTTTTAGCTCCGATCGGTTTGCTCGCATAGCGCCCCATCCCATAGTAAAAGTGGTTCAGTTTGATGGGAAGATTGGGTAGACTCTTAGGGTTGAACCTCATCTGGCAGCACCGCATCGCCTTTTTCTGTCGCTCCATCCTTTTCTGTCACTCATGAGCGTCATTTGCTAGAGCAAATAAAATAGACGGAACGCGATCGCGCGCGACGGTGTTGCGGCGTGCGGTCGCGTTCCGTCTACCTTATTTGCTCTAGCCAATGACGTTCATGAGTGACAGAAAAGGATGGAGCAACAGAAAAAGGCGATGCGGTGCTGCCAGATGAGGTTTAACCCTTAGTTTACAAGGATGCTAATGATATCAATTTCACCGTGTATACAAATAATACTAGTTGGCACTGCACGGCTAGCATGCCACCACCCACGACAAAGCGACAAAACGTCATGCACGCTCTTTTTGGCATTCGTAAAATAACAAATACGGGAGGCACATCGCGATTTTAATCGTGTTCCTTGGATGTTTAGCCTATACCATCATATCAGCCGATAGACGTCCACTGCTGGACGTAGTTCCATAAGGATCGTTTAGCTTATGATGATGAATTGAACCCAGACTGAGCCTCGTAATCGATTACCTCTATTATGACATCATAATCAGCCGAGTTATAGCTAAATCAGATGTTTACAATCGTAATGAATGTTGTCACTTAAATGACATCATGTTCAATGAGTTAAAATTACTATGATTACTCGATTAGGAACTAGAGGCACACATTATTTAATAGTTGGAGGTCAGATTAGAGGTATACAAGTTCCTTTCCAAGATTGGTAAAACAGACCAGACTGGAGACTGGAGTGCGATTTTTGAATCTCATACGTTGAACTCAGCAGTTGAAAATGTGTGGAGATACGCATCAAAAATCGTACTCCTGGAGTATGATTTTTTAATGTCAAATCAGCAGTAGAAAGATGCATGCTTCCATAGTAATATTGACATTATCAACCGCTGAGTTCAAAGAATGAGTTTCAAAAATCGCACTCCAGGAGTGCAATTCACTAAACGTCATCGCTGTCAAAAACATCGACAAGCTCACAAAATTGTAACATCCTTGCATCCTTCAGATCTCCAGAGTTGTTATTGTTTGACACATGACATAACCATAGTAAATACCGAATTGTCAGCTCGCCGATGCATGTTTCTTGTGATGATGTTTGCGCTTAGTATATTGCATTGCTGTAATGATATCATTTTCTGTGAAATTACATTCGTAATTTCAGAGGTATTAACTAAACTGCCCACTTACATTTAGGTACTTAATTTCTTCAAAATGCATTTTTGTAATTTAATTCTTTACTTGTTACAATATTGAATTCGGTGAGCCTTTTAAATAATAAAAGGATCATGAATCAAGTGTAAAATTTTCTATTTAAGGTAAAGCAGATAAATTATGTGATTTTTCTGTTGTTCTTCTTATCTGTAGGCAGAGTCAGGTGTCAGAGTTTTTTCAGACCGCCTTACGGCCTCTGACATGGTTTTTATGTAACGACTATTACCGCCAGAGATGTAGCCGGGACTAACGGCTTAACGTGCCATCCGAAGCACGGAATCATTTTTCTTTTCAGACAATCAGGTGATTCAACCTGCAATGTCCTAACCAACTGGGGAAAAAGGCACAAAGTGACATATCACTAGGTGTCACCCGTGGGACATATCACTAGGTAATCCCCCTTGAGAATCGAACCCACGACCTCCGTGTCGAGAGCCATTTGAGAAGGGTGCGCGGTTAGATGTGCCTCTGAGTGTAGCTCCGAGTATATTTCGTTTGTGAAATAATTCAAAATGTTCGTAGAGTAGTTTTTTGAGTAATACGCAAACATAATACGTGTAGATAAAACAGAGAACCTCCCTTTTAATTTTTTTTACGAATTTTCATTAAAACTAAGTCGCTATATTAATAAGAATCAATAACGTAGATAGTGGGCATTGTCCAGGGTGCGCCAGACTTTCGGGGGTTCAATACGTCAGTCAGTATTTTAATCTCGAGCTTCTCAGTGCTTCGGAAAATCTGAATGCATGTGCATTGAGTAGTTGATCCCGGATCCTGACGTTAGATGGCAGTGTTCGTTAAGCCAAGTCTGATGCCAGGCGGCTTTATGCTGACGGCAAGTTGACCACTAACTTTATACGAACCAATAAGCAAAAGATCCAATTTCAAATCAAAATAATTTCATAGCATAGCAGAATTTTATAATTTGTTATTGGAAGCCCTATGACTTGACTGCCTCCGTGGTCTAATGGTTAAGAGCATTGGCTCTCGATACGGAGGTCGTGGGTTCGATTCCCACGGGGGACACCTAGTGATATGTCACTTTGTGCGTTTTTCCCCAGTTGGTTAGAACATTGCAGGCTGAATCACCTGATTGTCTGAAAAGAAAAGTGATTCCGTGCTTCGGATGGCACGTTAAGCCGTTGGTCCAGGCTACTATCTCTAGTGGTAGTAGTCGTTACATAAAAACCACGTCAGAGACCGAAAGGCGGTCTGAAAAAACTCTGACACCAGGGCTCTGCCCACACGATAAGAAGAAGAAGAAGAAGAAGAAGAAGAAGAAGAAGAAGAAGAAGAAGAAGAAGAAGAAGAAGAAGAAGAAGAAGATTGGAAGCCCTATGAAACCTTGCACACTTATCCGCGCCGAATCTGTGTAATCGCCCGAAGAATACTTAAGGTAACCATATCCCAGACGAATTCGAATGACGTCAGCAGATTCCGCCCCAATTTTCCGTTTGTTCGCTTCGACAACACTTCAGAAATATAAAGTCCGCCACATACATACGGAATTCCGAATACGGATTACTATTTCATATGAATTTAACCCCTCCATAATGACGTCCGGAATTGCGGAGGTAACAAATCCAGGAGGTATCAAAATCACAATCCTGGTTCTTCCGGAATTCCGTATGTGTGTGGCAGGTCTTCAACGTATGTAATTCTTCCGGCGATTCGTCCGATTCGGTGCGGATATGTGTGTGAGGCCTAAAGAATCTTCGTTTCGTTCGGCACGGACGGATGTGCGATCACCTTTATAATCCGGGAAGAATTCCCGGAAATTAACTAACAGAAGGACTAAGAAAACATGAATCATGTAACATGATGGATCACATAATATAGTCCGATATTTACTTAACGAGGCGAATTCCTACTTACCCATTTTCTGCTACGGTCATAGTATGAAGAAGTATGTAGGTATGTAATGTCTAAGATAATACGGGGACCTTCTTAATGCTGCCACTTTTTAAGGGGATGATCAGACCGTCAAACTGATCAACTTTCTTTGACACCAACATCGAAATCGCGAGAAAAAATCTGCTCTTCCATACAAAACTTCAAACCTACTCGAGTAAAATATATGGGACAGCTGTTTTTTTTTTTGCGATTTTGATGTTGGTCCCATAGAGAAAGTTGTTCAGTTTGACGGTCTGATCATCCCCTTAAAAAGTGTCAGCATATTAGGAAGGACCCAGATATAGGATATCGATAATTTGTAAAGATACCTAATAAATATGCCTGCGAAAGCTTAGCTAATTTGGTGTGCTTTTTCCATCGATCAAATACATATGGGTGTAACAAAACACCGTAGTAATATTTAAAGATTTCAGTATTGGTCCCATAGTGAAAGTTGTTCAGTTTGATAGTCTGAAACATCCCCTAAGTTTGTAACGCATTTAAGTTTACACATTGTACATTTTTGATCGAAGGCTTTTTCAGCAAAAAGCATCTGGCCCTGTACCCGGACTTTCGATGTTCGATGTATCGCCACTATTTCGGTCCTCACTTCATTGTAATAGAGTTGATATGGGAACGAAACCTTTCACGCAGTTGCGAAGTTCGAATGTGCGGGTAGAGGCCCTGGAACCTGAATTTGTTACGTCATAAATTAAAACAAAAATCGGCTAAGAATCGAACCCCAATACAGTAATGAAAGTAAAACACTTGACCCACTAACCTGAGCTGTATTTATATAGGACTGTTTTAGACACCTTGCCTCTTGGGGTGCTTTCTGTCTTTTTTTTACGGTGAAACTTTTTAAAATTGGTTCTTTGTGACGTCATTTGTCATGATTAAGTTGCGAGGGAGCGGGGACTTGCCTACGTTTTGGTGAAAATTTGCATGAAACAGATGATTGTTTTATTCTTTGTTTTTGTTTGTGACCTTATTTGTTACGGTTTAATATTTGTGAAGAATGAAGATGTAGTATGTACTATGTAGTAGGTTAGGTAAAAAAGTGATTTGTACATCTTCACACGATGTACAGATTCATTTTTATAGAAACAAGGGTTTTAATTGGCTGCTTGATCAAAATCAACGTAAATACCACGGTAAAAGTAAACAATTTTTTTTTAGCTTGATAAAAATTAAAAAGAAAAACTTTTTTTGTTCTATGGGAGTGGGTCACAATATGTCCTATTTTGCAAATATGAGCGAGTGATTGAGGTGGGGCATACAGACAAAAGGAAACTAGTAAAAACATAACCCTCCTTCTGTTGCAGTCGGGTAAAAACACTGTAATCACACTAATCACCTCGTACACACATGTGAAGAAATGGGGTTGTCCATTCTATGTCGAAACCACAGGATTAAAAAAATTATACTACCCTTTTAAGTCTCAATGAAAGACACATAAAAAACATTTTCCAAAATCGTAATCTCTCGTCAAATTTCAATTTTAACTCTCAGGGTGGTTTATTACTTTTAAAAGAGTAATAACTGGTATTATTAACGTTTTATGTTGTACTTAATACGAAAGTGGCTTCCCCGTTATTACGTTCAGAGATAAGGCATTCATTTTGACATGGATTAAGACAAAATACAGAAGATTCATGGATGCGGTTATTTGTTTATAGCCTGGAATTAATTTAAGGGTGGCTTGCCCCAAAACGTATTTAAGCTTAGGTAAACATGTTTAAATAATGATGCAGTCACTTTCATTAGTATGAGCAGTGCGAGAGACAAAGCGATCACAAAACACTTTTTGTTGCAAGCCTGCCTAAATATGCGAGGTCTTAGGGCTCTTACAGAGGAGCGACACTTTGCGGTCGCCGTGTCGCGAAGGATCGCGGGCCGCGACCGTAAAGTGTATGAGCGCGACGCTCTGCGAGTCTGCGACCCACGGAGACGGCGACAGCAAAGTGTCGCTCGTCTGTAAGAGCCCTTAGTTAGAATGTCATTCGGATAATGAAAATATAAGTACTTTATTAAAAAAAGCTGTGCGGTTCCGCCTTTAAATGGACATTTATCTTCTGATTTTTTAAAATTATTTGTATATAATATTTATTTTATGTTTATGTTATCTTTTTTTCCATGTATTGTGTTTGTGGGCGATAGGATAGCTACTTATCATAGAGTCTTAGCCACTCTTAGATAAATTGCTAACTGCACCCTTAAAAAGAAGAGTGTGCCTAAGAGCTACTTGAGCTCATCCCACCTTCCCTTTCTACTATCGGACTTCCAGACGCACCGCGGGATATCATCCCTTTTTGGTTGACATCCCACTTATCCGCACCAAGCGCCTTTCTGATTCTTTTATAATGCGCACAGCCAAGGAGTGGAATGCCCTGCCTGCGTCAGTATTTCCGAGCGCTTACAACCGGAATTCCTTTAAAGTACGAGTGAATAGGCTTCTTCTGGGTAAGCTCGCAACATCTTCGACCCCATTTTTGTCCCGAGGACTGGATTGAGATTAAGAGCAAACCCAACCATAATAAATAAAAATAAAAACAGTTGGTAATTGTAGCAAAGGTTCTGATCACGTTGATTGAAGGTCGTGAGTTTTATGCATAGAGTACGAAGAGATGGCATATCGGCTTGTTTCTATAGAAAATGTTGTCGCCAACAAAGGGGGTGAAAAACGGGTGAGGGGAGGGTTAACATTTAAATACGCTACTTCCCGCTAGATGTGTATGATATGACGTCAGGCCCAGTTGAGTATCTGTGCACAGTTCGATACAACATCTCTACCCCAGGGGAGCGCGTTATTTTCTCTATGGTTTTATGTACCTACCTATTTATTTTTTTCACAATCCAATCTGTATTTATGTCTAGACTAGAAACTGAGCAAAACGATGACGATATGAAATTGGACGCCTTTGTCCAGATATGAAACGAGCACAAACATCTGCGTTCGATAATAAACTAAATACTAATGGAAATAGAGAGAAACGCTGTGTTGGAGACAGGTGTGCTCAGGAACTATACAAATGGATTGGTTAACATAAGTGCTAATGCAGAGGGGTTAAAAACGTAAAATACAAGCATGCATGCATATGCTCACGACTATATTCTCCGAGGGGGTAGTCAGAGATATTCTGAAACTTCAGAACATCCACGTTTCACTAGTAGTTCCGAAACTCAGTCCAGTGTGACGGGAGTGAGCCCGTCGCCACTTGTAATGGACAGTAGGTACAATACATGCCTCGAAATTGAAGCATGCAGATTTCCTCACGATGTTTTCCTTCACCGAAAATCCAGTGGTGTTACAAATCGCACATAAATTCCGAAAAACTCATTGGTACTAGTCTGCCTGGGCGGGGATCGAACCATCGCCTCCTGCACGGCAGGCAAGGTTTCTCGCCACTGGACCACCACGACATACGCATACTTAAAATACAAGGTCTAACAAAATTAGCTGAAACTATTTTAAGGCTACTCCTCCCATCTGCAAGGCTCTCTTTCTTACAAGCGAACTTTTGCAATTAACCATCCCGCTTCAATTGCGCGGCTCCGGTCAGAATTTTTCGTTTTCTTTGATATCCTGTATGATTTTTTATGAATTTTTAAAAAATAAGAAAACCACATCATTTTATATTGTATTGTGAAGAATATTGTAAATTTTCATATTCTTCTGATCAACAATGTAAGAATAAAACGGTTACAATTAGAAAAAAAGAGGTGACTTTGGAGTCGTTTTTCTTCAGTTTTATTAATTATAATAGATTTCGAGAAAAACCACATCACTTCTCATACCCTGTAGATTGTTCAGTTTTGTTTTCTGCTTAAAAAGTGCCATAGTTGATGTATAAAATGGTTACAAAGTTACTCAAAACCGGGCGGACGCCCCTTAAGAGGAGTATCAGACCATCAAATTGAACAACTTTCTCTATGGGACAAATATCGAAATCGCGAATCTGATCATCCCCTAAAAATAGTTTCAGCTAATTTTGTTAGACCTTATACAGGGTCCTCTTTAATATGCTGACACTTTTTTAAGGGGACGATCACACCATGAGACTGAACAACTTTCTCTATGGGACCAAAGTCAAAATCGCGAAAAAAAAACTGCTGTCCCATACATTTGGCACGAGTAGGTTTGCGATTTTTTTTCGCGATTTCGATTTTGGTGTCATAGAGAAAGTTGTTCAGTTTGATAGTCTGATCCCCTTAAAAAAGTGTTAGCATATTAAGAAGGACCCTGTATTTTTATACTAATACTGATACAAAATAAACCTTCCGTTTTGAACCGTCTTTGTTTGTATATTTTCCCGGTCTCCACAAACTTGGCACGCATTCGTAATTAGATAATAAAAAGGCCATTGTGGGCAATGTTATGAATAAATCATTTTATTTGCACTACAAGGACCGGGAAGGTCCTCGGGGAGGGGGGGAGAAGGCTGTTAACAGGCTGGCTGGTTGCGTTTTGCGTTTGCGATTGACAGACTGCGTTTTAAATTGTTGGTAGGGACGTCGGGAGCGATTTGTTTGAATTCTAATTGTTTATTTAAATTGAAGCTTCTGAAGGCGGGTGGAAAACCGGTCCTGAAGGCCCTTCAGAAGCTGTTCGATTCCGTCATACTCGAGGGCAAAACGCCGCAGGCATGGAACAGAAGTCTGGTGGTGCTCTTCTTCAAAAAGGGCGATAATGCCCTGTTGAAGAACTATAGGCCCATTTCCCTTCTTAGCCATGTCTACAAGCTGTTTTCGAGAGTCATTACGAACCGTCTCGCGCGCAGGTTTGACGATTTCCAGCCTCCCGAACAGGCCGGTTTCCGAAAGGGCTTTAGCACTGTGGACCACATACATACGCTTCGGCAAGTTATACAGAAGACTGAAGAGTATAACCTGCCCCTTTGCTTGGCGTACGTGGACTACGAGAAAGCCTTTGATTCGATCGAGACTTGGGCTGTACTGCAGTCTCTTCAGCGATGCCAAGTAGACTACCGGTACATCGAAGTGCTGAAATGCTTGTACAAAAACGCCACTATGTCAGTCCGACTACAGGACCAGAACTCGAAACCTATCCTACTGCAGCGAGGCGTGAGGCAGGGAGACGTTATATCTCCGAAACTGTTCACCGCTGCACTGGAAGATGTTTTCAAGGTTCTGGACTGGAAAGGGCTAGGCATCAACATAAACGGCGAGTACATCAGTCACCTTCGGTTTGCCGATGATATAGTCATCATGGCGGAGACTATGGAGGAGCTCAGTCAAATGCTCGATGAGAGCAGAGCCTCCGAACGAGTTGGTCTGAAAATGAACATGGACAAGTCGAAGATCATGTCAAATGACCATGTTGTGCCCACTCCTGTAATGATCGGAAACTCTGCGCTCGAAGTTGTTGACCATTATGTTTACCTGGGACAAACTATTCAGTTAGGTAAGTCCAACTTCGAGAAAGAGATCAACCGTCGAATCCAACTCGGCTGGGCAGCGTTCGGGAAGCTACGTAGTATCTTCACGTCCCAAATACCGCAGTGTCTTAAAACGAAAGTCTTCGATCAGTGTGTGTTGCCAGTGATGACATATGGAACAGAGACGTGGTCGTTCACTCAAGGCCTCTTAAAAAGGCTGAAAGTCACCCAAAGGGCAATGGAGAGGGCTATGCTCGGAGTTTCCCTGCGAGATCGAATCAGAAATGAAGAGATCCGCAGAAGAACCAGGGTAACTGACATAGCCCAAAGAGTTGCTAAACTTAAGTGGCAGTGGGCGGGGCACATTGCTCGCAGAACCGATGGCCGTTGGGGCCGAAAAGTTCTCGAGTGGCGACCGCGTACCGGAAAGCGCAGCGTGGGTAGGCCCCTCACACGGTGGACCGACGACCTGGTGAAGGCGGCGGGAAAACGTTGGATGAGGGCAGCGCAGGACCGGTCAATATGGCGATCCTTGGGGGAGGCCTATGTCCAGCAGTGGACGTCCATCGGCTGAGATGATGATGATGATGATGATGATTTAAATTGAAACTTCAATGGAATTAAATAAATCAATTACAAATAATTTTATTTGCATTACAAGGGGAAGCCCTCGAGAGGAGTGCCGAGAGAGGCTGGTAGCAGACTGGCTGTTTGCGTTCGTATCGGTTGAGTTTTGCGATTGAGGGGCTGCGTTTTTGATTGATGTTAGGGATGTCGGGAATTTATTTGATTTCTTATTGTTTATTTGAATTGAAACTGGAGTGGAATTCAATCAATCAATTATTTTTTATTATACACCAAGAATGGAATGAAAAAACGAAAGATGATGGATGGATGGATGGAATTATAATAAAATTAATAATACAGATATACAAAAAGAGCATGAAGTATATTGTTATAATAATATTATTATTTTATAGCATATGCTGACGACTATATTCCCCGAGGGGGTAGTCAGAGATATTCTGAAACCTCAGAACATCCGCGTTTCACTAGTACGGAAACTCTGTCCAATGTGACGGGGAGTGAGCCCGTCGCCCGTATTATTTTATTTACATTAATATTTCAAAGTACCGCTTAGTATTGTAAATTGTGTTTATATTAGGTTAGGTTTTGATTTATTTAATAGTTGTATATACCATTCTTATGTAAATATACAAAAATAGTTAATTTGTCATTTACAGGTATACGATAAAATACCCATAATCCTCTCTGTGTCTTAACCGTGATTCGCAATATCGGATGCGTTTTAAAAAACGCAGTCAAACGCAACCGTTATCCATGCGCTAATCAGACTCGGTACAAAAAGGTCGAAGAGTCTTTCAACAAAGTTCCGAGGGAATCGAAACTTTTGAGACAAAAGACAAGTTTTAGAAATAAACAGGGTTATGGAACATTGAAAAGCCTTTAGGAATCTGAAATCTATAAAACTTTCTAGAGTTCTAGTTTGAAATGTTTTGCTAGCGGATTAGTTAGGGTCTTCAAAATTTTTAGATTATTTATACTTTGCTGGTAAATTATAAGTACCATCATCATCAGCCTATCATCGTCCACTGCTGAACATAGGCCTCTCCTAAGGCGCGCCACAAAACTCTGTCCTCGGCCTTCCTCATCCAGTAGTCCCCGCTACGTTTTTTAGGTCGTCTCCAGCGTGCAGCAGGGCGTCCCACACTACGCCTACCAGTTCGTGGTCTCCTCTCTAGAACTCTGATACCCCACCGGTAGTCAGTTCTTCGGCAGATATGACCAGCTTATTGCCAATAACTTGCTAATTTTCCGAGCTATGTCGATCCTTTTAGTTCTCCTGACTTATCTGATGTGATCTCTCAGAGAAAAACTGAGTATAACTCTCTCCAAAGCTCGTTGAGCTACTTTGAATTGATGAACCTAACGTCAGGGTAGACGTCTGCACCATATAGGTATAGAAAATTATACAGGGTGAAATTGATATCATTGGCATCCTTTTAAACAAAGAGTCTACCCATCAAACTGAACAACTTTTACTATGGGAGCAAACCGATCGAAACAACTAAAGAATCAGCTGTCCCATACTAAACTGCAATGCCTATTCGACTCAAATGTATGCAACAGCCGATTTTTTAGTTGCTCCGATCGGTTTGCTCCCATAGTAAAAGTTGTTCAGTTTCATGGGTAGACTCTTAGTTGAAAAGGATGCCAATGATATCAATTTCACCCTGTATAAGTTATAACAAAATTAGCTGAAACTATTCTTAAATTAAGGGTATGATCAGACCATTAAACTGAACAACTTTCTCTATGGGTCCAACATCGAAATCTGAAAAAAAAAATGTTTGTAGGTACAACATTTGGGTCGAGTAAATTTATTTTTTTTGCGAATTCTATGTTGGTCCCATAGAGGAAGTGATTCAGTTTGATAGTCTCAATATCCCCTTAAAGAACCGTCAGCATATTAAGAAGGACCCTTTCTAAATGTTTACTCAAATAATCTACCTTTTCAGACATAAACATAAGACCTGCGGCCACATTGCTAACCGACCTAAATCCACTTGTCCCGACTCTAAACCGCAAGCTCTCAATAGTGAATAGCTCCAAACAAGCGGCGAGACAAACCGCAGCACTTAGCTAGATGAGTTTCTGTGCCATGGGAGACCTACATCTAGACTGTCGTATGTTTACATAGGGGAAAGAAATATACTTGAGTCACAAGGAGCGACCTTCAACTGGTACGAACTTTTGGTCCAATTTCAGGTTAACTTTTTTGTGCCTTTTCGTAACTTGTTTCTGAAAAACATGCACAAATGCACACATATTCACACCTGATGGGGATAGACAGGGACTACGGCACGCTACGATGCTTACACTATTGTTTCGCCTCACACAAATGCATGACATCTTTTCATGCATTTTCCGTCGGTTAAGGGTGCTACTCACTTTTCCTGTCCGGAGAAGATCATTAATAAACATCTGAGCCTAGAGCGCCATATGAAAGTGCCATCAATGGTGAAGTGTGCTAAATCACTGCCAAAGCGTCAAAAGAGTCAAAAAATTAAGTGATTTTCTTCATCAAAACTATACTCTGTTCCGAACACAGACCAGTGTTCCGTCCGAACAATATAATTTTAAGAATATTTTGACTTGTACTTTCATTTCATCAATTTTTGGAACGGTTTTAGTAATGATCAAGATTTATGTCAATTTTTCTGTTTATACCTGTTTATATCACAAATAAATTAATTTTGTATTCGTATTTTGTACATATTTTTTAAAAATATATTGAAATTAGTACCGACGAAGCAAACCCCCTGATGTAGCTGCGTTCAAGAATATCGTTCTATTCTTATATTAAACGACGACGAAGCATAGACAGACAGACTTACTTCCAAAAGGTAAATCCCATAACCATTTAAAAATTTTCTCACCCCATCTTCAGCTAACCGCTTGTCTTAATCCAGGTTTCCTGTTTAGGTACAAATTAGAAACCTGTGATCTAATTCAATAAGCCCCACTTGCGTCAACCTGGGTAGACAGTTAGCTCCGGGTTATATCGCGATTATAAAATGAAAGGATTTTAGATATCTATACATATAATAAAATTCTAAACTTGGCGTGAATGTGCATTGAAATATGTGCAAAAAAAAATTGGGGGCGTCAAGGACACGTAATGGAATGAATGAATTGAGAACATTTTTAGAATTTTTGTCTGTTTGTCTGTCTGTCTTTCTGTTTGTCTGTTTGTTGATCACTTAAAAACGGCCGAACCGATTTGGATGGGGTTTTCACTAAAGCATAGGGCATGGTTTGGATTAACATTTAGGCTTTGTTTAATCGCAATCGATTTACTCAATCAAAAGATATGAGTATTTAAAGACAGTGGTCTGCGCGTACGGAGTCGCGGGCGCCGCTAGTTTTTAATAAAATCACGATGTTTTTCGGTCCGACCCATGACATAAATCGCAGGACCTGTAAACTCCTTGGTAAACTAAAAAAAAACCGGTCATTAAGAAAAAATAATATTTAATAGTCAGAATTTGACATTTGATGTTGCCATTTCTGTTCCCAGCATAGAGTTAGAAAGAGGAGGCAGGTGATTTTTATTTTTAGGGTTTTTAAATTACGCAAGTCTTTCTCCATTGATTTCAAATGATTTTTCGCGACCACTCTTGCCATTTACAGATTACAGTTAAAAATTAAATTTTATAAACTTGATGAATTGCAAAAAAAAAAAAAAAAAACGTTTTTAAGAAAATTTTTAAAATAAAGACCAATTAAAAACTTGACATTTGATGATATAATACCTTAGACAATTTAATAGGGACGAGTTATGCGTGTCATTCTACTAAGAAACATTTCTGCCACTTTTTGCGGGGGGCGAGGTAACATGAAATCCGCAAATTTGGATTTTATTCCCCATAAGTTTAGATTCTAATTTTGAATGTTAAAAATCATGAAAAGTAGTCTCGCGTGAACCCCAAACGTTCTAAGTTCAAAATTATTGTTTCGCTATTATAGGCTGTCTCGTTTAGTGATAAGGTATAAAATTGGGTGTAAATTCGCAAGATTAATTGATATAATACTGTGGCAGAGGGGAAATGCTACCGCAAGGCGAGTCCCTATTAAATTGTCTAAGTATAATACCAAACTACTTATATCAATTTGGTACCTACTGAAAATCCCAGAAACGGTCATACTGGAAAATTGTTCAGTTAGAAGGTAGAAGCATAGCGCAAGTAAGTAAATATAAAAGCTCAACTTTTAATAAACTAAACTATTATAATTTGAAACAGCCTTGAACCGTAAAGTTGATCGTAAAACAGTTTAATGGTAACGGTTAACTACATTACCTTAACCTATATGCCTAACATATGGTTTAGGCATTTGGAACGGTTATTTTTAACTATTACGTTGATATTTATGTTAACGAGTATATACTCGTAACAGTAACATAACAATACTGTAATATTACATTAGTTACTTTTCGATCACAAAATAAATAATAAAATGTATGTGACATAGGGACAGAAAGAAATTATACGGCTGAACCAAAAGTGCACTCAAAACGTACATACAGGAATCTACAGGGTGTATGGGACAACCCTCAGCAGACAGAAACGGTGAACTCAGACCATCAAAATGAACAATTTTCACTACGGAGCCTACCTCAGGAAACAGGAATAAAACTGGTCAAGTGCGAGTCGGGCTACTCGCGCACCGAGGGTTCCGTACTAGACCACCACAGAACACAACATTATTAACTAAGAAAAAAAACGTTTTTTGTCCGGACCTTAAAAGAGAGACCGTTTTTAGTATTTGTTGCTATTCTGTAGAGTTTGCTCTATAATCACACTAAGTTTGACGCTTGTATCTATTACCGTTTTTACTATAGAGCGTGAAGAAAAAACGTTGATAAGAACTAGTTTCTTGTTGAGAACCCCCCTTAATTTTGAACCTTTTGACATTTTTATTATTTGCTAACAAATCCGCCGTAAAAACGCATAATCTGAGAAAATTTCAACTATCTAGCTATTATGGTTTAAAAGTTACAGCCCTAACTAAATAGGTAGGACAGACGGACGGACAGACGGACGGACGGACGGACGGACGGACATCGTAGGCTTAGTAATAGGGTCCCGTTTTCACCCTTTGGGTACGGAACCCTAAAAAAATAAATTGTTTCATACAAAAGTGCTGCAATGCAATTCACTAAGCGCAAACATTGCAACATCGGCGAGCTGACAATTCGGTATTCACTATGGTTATTTCATGTGTCAAACTCATATTAAAACTCCGACGATCTGAAGGATGCAAGAAGGATCTTACATTTGTGAGCTCGTCGATGTTTTTGACAGCGATGTGACGCTTAGTGAATCCTGTACCTCCCCGACTCAAATGTATGGGACAGCAGATTTTTTTTCGCTTTTCCTGAGTTAGGCTCCATTGTTCAGAGTTACAGTTTGCGGAGGGCTATCCGTTACACCCTGTATAGATTTCAATAACAAAGGCAAACAATAGGCTGTTTAACTAATTTGTCTTCAACTTATAATGTTAATTGTCTGCTAGCCACCTGGCGCTGTTTAACAAATTGATTTATGTGCCACTCGCCCCCCGGCGAAATGTTTTGATATTAATTTCCTTAATTGATTCTTTTTGTTAGCTTTCGAGATTCAATATGGCGTATTGTTTTTATAGTATAAGAGATAAGTGTACTTTTTGCAACCATCAGCAGCAAGGCTGATTCAGTGTTTATGGGGTGTAGAGCATCTCTGTGATGGGGATGGACCAGGTCTGCCTGCATAACTCCAGTCGGTTTAGGAGTAACTGATGATTAAACGTCTGTAAAAAATTAACGATCATCTGCACGGTTGATCGTATGATATTGTTGTAGTATGCACTGTAGCTATGTGAAAAGTACAAAAACTGTCAAGTTCTGTCAGTCGGTTTAGGAGATACAGCCTGTCAAAGTTCCGACCTTTGAACGGCTGTATCTCCTAAACCGACTAATGAACCATGTCAGTTTTTGTACTGTTCACATAGCTACATTGCATACTACAACAATAACATACGATCAGCCTTGCAGCTGATCGTTAATTTTTTACAGACCTTTAATCATCAGTAACTCCTAAACCGACTGGAGCTATACAGGCAGACCTGGTCCATCCCCATCACAGAAAAGCTCTACACCCCATAAACACTGAATCAGCTTTGCTGCTGATGGTTGCAAAAAGTACACTTATCTCTCGGAATATTATGAAATACTAGATTTTGCCCGCGCGTTGTCGTCTTACCGACACCCGTGATCGTAGCGAGATAAACAACCACTATTTTGAGTGTATTCAGACCATGAATCTAAACAACTTTACCTAAGGAACATGGGTCGAAAAACGAGAAAAATATTTGGACGGATCAGCCGATCGATTTTGTATTGGAGGTCTAAAAAAAATTATCATTTTTCGACCCATGTTTCTTTAGGGAAAGTTGTTTAGATTCATCGTCTGAATACACCCTTCAAGTTATGTTAGTAACTAATTAAAAACTAGTGGCGTATTGTATACAGGGTGTAACAAAACACCCTTCAGACCATCAAACTGAACAACTTTCACTATGGAGCCAACATCGAAATCGCGAAAAAAAAAAATCCGCTCTTTCATGTCTCGACTCAAATGTATGGGACAGCAATTTTTATTTTTTTTCTCGACGTTGGCTCCATAGTGAAAGTTGTTCAGATTGATGGTCTAAAGCACCCCCTTAAGTATTACTAGGGTGTTTTGTTACACCCTGTACAGGGTGTAAACTTAAATGCGTTACACTGCTTTATGGAGTTTATGGGCTGCTTCAGACCTTTTAAACTTTCTCTATGGGACCAACATTTGAAATCACAATAAGGAGGTTTTTCATAGAAAATGTAAATAACTCGTAATTGCGAACAGCTGCTTTTGTTTTCGATATTTCAATGTTGGTCATATAGTGAAAGTTGTTCAATTTGATGGTCTTAACCACCCATTTAAATCTTATTAGGGTGTTTTGTTACACCTGTATATCCAGTCGTCCATTTTAAGTCGAACCATAAGCGTTTAAAAGACAAAAAGCTTTATCAAAATCGGTTTAGTAATTTTTGCGTATATTCTCGAACAGACAAACACATAGACAGAAAGCAGAAAATCGGTTATTTAGAGTCAGGGACACCCTAAACAACATCGTAGCCTCTTTTTTGTAAATATCTTAAAAGACATTTCCCACGTGACGAAATCTATTCGTTTCAAATCGTTTCATAACCAACGAATGAGAATCAAAGAACACTTATAAATATGTAGTATGATAGCTAAAATTATACACAAAAAGAAAAAAATATATACATCGAACTGAGAAACCTCTTCCTTTTTTGAAGTCTGTTAAAAATAGGAGGAATATCATATTTTCCAAATCGTGGCATTTCTTATAAAATTCAAATTTACCATTTTTTGAGAGTTACGCGGTTATTATTTAATCTAGAATTAAACATTTTAACGGTTTCTTACCGCGTTTTGGTATTTGTGAGTTCCCGATATTTCGGCAGTGTTACAACTGCCATGATCACGGGATGACTGAGGAACTGCAGGTATAGGTGATTTTTAAGAGCAGACACAGTAATACTGCCGAAATATCGGGAACTCACAAATACCAAAAACGCGGTAAGAACCCGTTAAAATGTTTAATTCTAGATCTTTACCAGTTTTGTAGGCAAAACAGGATAGGGCATTTTCCATTAAAAATAGAAACTAAATTAATTAATTAGATATAACCGTAGAACCTAAATCTGTTCAAAACAGCCGAACAAATCTGTACCCTTTCGTGATTAGGATAGGGTCTAACTTTGTTCATAATCTGCCTTTACCTTTACCTATTATTCGGGTCACGGGTTATCTATGGATGAGGTTTCAAATTGTGGGTCATTTTAATTTAGTTTATCAAAAAGGAGAAGGTGTTAACAAATAAACGCGAAACTGGGGAGAACAGAGCATCATGTCAATAATTATTTTTGAAAAACTACAGGGCAATAAAAATTTATAAATAAAAAATTACAAGAAATAAAATTTTTTGCGGTTAGAATAAGAAACATGTTTTTTCAAAGTTTTTAGGGCTCCTTACCAAAACGGGACCCTAATACGTTGTCCGTCCATCCATCCGTCCGTCCTTCTGTCTGGCTGTCTGTCCTACCTATTTAGGGCTGTAACTTTTGAACCATAAATATACCTTGAAAGAAGGATGTCCACTTTTTACCTGTCAAATAATTTAACAACTATTAACGTGTATAACTTTTATTCCTCATTATCAAATTAATATAAATTATTACCGATGTAAATGGAATCAGCCTATAGTTTTCCTATATCAGTATTAACTGCCTCCGTGGTTTAATGGTTAAGAGCATTGGCTCTCGATACGGTGGTCGTGGGTTCGATTCCCACGGGGGACACCTAGTGATATGTCACTTTGTGCGTTTTTCCCCAGTTGGTTAGGACATTGCAGGCTGAATCACCTGATTGTCTGAAAAGAAAAATGATTCCGTGCTTCGGATGGCACGTTAAGCCGTTGGTCCCGGCTACTATCTCTGATGGTAGTAGTCGTTACATAAAAACCACGTCAGAGGCCGAAAGGCGGTCTGAAAAAACTCTGACACCAGGGCTCTGCCCACACGATAAGAAGAAGAAGTATTAACTGTATACTTCAACCTTTGAGTATTATACGACTTCTATCTATCTATAACGTCACGCCTCTTTCCCAGTGGGGTAGGCAGAGACCAGGGCGCGTCACTTACTACGATCCTTACATACCTCTTTTGCCTCATGCACATAATTATATGATTATACGACTTCAACTAAATAAAAAATAGTTTGACAGGTAAACGATTGTATGGGAAGTGGTCGTTCTTCTTTACACATAATATGGGTTATTACGGCGGATTTTTTAGAAATTAATAAAATTGTGGTGGTGTGGTACGGAACCCTCGCCTCGTTGCTCGAGTAGCCCGACTCGCACTTGACCGGTTTTTGTTTTAGCCCTATCGTTAAAACGACAACGCATACAAGAGTCAAACTTGGTGTTATTTTAGTACGATATTCGTGTTTATTCTACAAATGAAACTTAATACCTAAAACCGACTAGGTTTTGTTAACCTAAATCTTAGACTACTTATATCGGGACGCGTAACCACGTGTCATTCTACTAACAAACTTTCTGCCACTTTTTGCGGGGGGCGAGGTAACATGTTACCCGCAACTTTGGATTTTATTCCCTATTTAGATTCTAATTTTGAATGTTCAAAATCATGAAAAGTAGTCTCGTGTAAACCCCAAACGTTCTAAGTTCGAAATTATTGTTTCGCAATAATAGGCTGTCTAGTTTAGTGATAAGTTATAAAATTGAATGTTGAATGTGCATGATCATTGCTCTTATACCGTGGCAGAGGGGAAATGCTACCGCAAGGCCGGTCCGGATATAAGTAGTCTAAGACCTAAATCCATTCCAGTTTTAACAATGCTGAGTAAAGTTGACATAAAAATAAAACGGCGCTACAAAAAGGTATGACCTTACAAACCGGGCTGGACAATAGGTTGTTTCCAAGTCTGATTCACGGCATGCGGCCATCTTGGGCGACGTGACGTCATCGAGTGTCGAAAGTGGTTTGTGTGCATTTTATAACACATTCCAATTGGAATGTCTTCAGATGTAAACAACATACATAAACTAACGATTGGGTCCCGTTGCAAGTCTATTTTTAGGCGGTTGCGTATCGGTTACTTTCTGGTACGCCACGAGGCGCTACCATTAAAAAAAAATGGTAGAGCCTCGTGGCGTGCCAGAAAGTACCTACCCGATACGCAACCGCCTAAAAACAGACTTGAACGCGACTCCGTCGTTAGTTTAGGTATGTATGTTGTTTACATCATTTTGTAGTAGCTCAAAAATGTGTATTTGTACATAAAACAGTTCTTGAGATTGGCAGAAATGCAGTGAACAGTACAGCCATTTAATTGATGAACAAAAAACCAAAAAAGTATTTAGGGTTAAACATGTTTACTTTAGCATGAGCATGAGCAGTGCGAGAGACCTATGTACCTACCTACCTTACTTGTTTGTACCATTAATTTTATTAGCGTTTAGTGTTATGATTGTTAATTGTTTGTAAATGTTATCAAGAGCTCATTGCATGCCGATAAATTGTTATGCAGTTTGGCATAAAATGTATCTGTGTAATGTACTGTGTTTTGTGAGAAAATAAATAATAATAAAAAAAGACAGAGCGGTCACTAAATATCTATGTTTAAGACTTGATACTTTTTGCCGCAAGCCAAGCTAAGTAAATAACAGAATTAAAAAAAAACAGTAATTGCAATACACTCTGGAATGTTATTTCCTAAAATAAACACTTTTAATTTTTTTTGTTTGTTATGATGTTAGTGTTTTTGACATTCTTATTGGAATGCTATTTAAGGTGTATTGAATTACTGTGACATTTATGGCGAGAATAGAGTAAACAATATACTTACTTTTGTAAGATCAGCAATACTACTTTAGCACATACCTATGTGCTAAAAACAAAAAGCTAATAACTATAAAAACGTCAAGCTAAAATATACTTTTTATGGAAGCTTCAAACCATCAAAATGAACAACTTTTACTATCGAGACGTCATCGAAATTGCGAAAAAATAAAATGCTGTACTACAGAAAATGTCGATAGCCACTTGACCAAAATGTACGAAACAGCTGATTAATTTTTTGCTATATCAATGTTGGTCATATGCAGAAAGTGGTTCGGTTTTATTGTCTGAAGAACCGCGCGGTGGACGAGACACAATAGAACTTTTATTGTTATCACTGATATAGGCGGTCACTGTCCAGGAACGTGTTAAGTATGTAATGGATTTAAGTTTACACCCTATACAACTTGTTAATAAATAAATAATAAATAAAAATAATAAATAAAAATAAAAATCTTTTATTTCAGACAACATAGTTAATGAATTAGCGCAAACCTCGTACACCCCAACTGATTTATAACAAAATAATTAGATTGCAACAATAATTTCATTATTTTGATTATAAAAATTTAAAGTTATTCGCATTTTAAGTTTTGAGACAAAAATGATTTGTTATTATTTCAGCACTGAAAAAAAGCGCTAATGTACTCATGGATACATTTTTATAATCTTGTTTTGGTAGTAAGTAAGGTGAGTGTGCCCGTGCGGTGGGTTGTCATCGGGTTCAGTAAATTTTAAATTTTGCAAAAAAAACATTTTTTAATATTTTGAAAAAAATTACCTATGTTGAAAATATGATAATTCGATTCTGCTTTCGATTCTAAACAAACTACTTTCTAGTTTTGCGTTAATTCATTAACACGTTGTATAAGGATTTCCCCTTTGAGTTTTAAAATATTATCTCGCTACCATTTGTATTTAGATATCACAGACCGAAATCCGGAGACCGAAGTCCGGAGACCGGAATCACAAATCGAAAAAAAAAAAAGTTTCTTAAAAATCCTTGATTTTCTACCTCTAAAATAAGACAACATTTCATTCGCAACAATTTAATAAATTACCATCTTACATGACACTCAAACACCGCCGAGTCCCAGACCCATAAAGCCGTGACGAATACCACCAATACCACCATGGCCGCCAATACCTCTTCCACCCATACCACCCAGTCCACCCAACCCTCCGCCGCCCCCTCCCCCCATGCCTATACCTCCACCTACACCACCAGATGCGAACCCGCCGCCTTGCTGGAACCCAGCTCCCGAGCTCAGGCCACCAGATCCTTGGGATTGGAAGCCTGATCCTCCTTGGCCGCCGGCTTGGTACTGCATACCACCACCGCGGTCATGGCTCGATGTGTGCTCGGAGTTGATGAACTGCAAAAAGCATTACTTTAGTAAACTAGTTCGCATTCCTCTTCTGAGGTGAACTAAAACCATGCTACAAAAATCAACCTTGAATGGTCTCAGAGGTCGTTCACAAATTACGGTTACCGTTTCGGTGAGCTCATGGGCTCATCCCGCCTTCTCCTTTCTACTATCGGACTTCCGGACGCACCGCGGGATATCACTCCTTCTTGGTTGACATCCCACTTATCCGCACCAAGAGCCTTTCTGAATCGTTTATAATGCGCACTGCCAAGGAGTGAAATGCCCTGGCTGCGTCAGTATTTCCGTGCGCTGACAACGCGAATTCCTTCAGTGAATAGGCATCTTCTGGGTAAGCTCGCTACATCTTCTACCCCTTCTTCGTCCTGAGGACTGGATTGAGGTCAAGAGCAAACCCATACGTAATAAAAAAAATTAATAACTAATAATTCTCGAATTTAGTGTATTGACGCTTGCACCTATTAGTATCACCATTTTTACGATAGAGCAAGAACAAATAACCTTGAAACCGGTTTCTTGTATTCCTTAATCTTTAACTTTTATTTTTTATTACATTTTTGTTGTTTGTTAGCAAATCCAACATAATAGCACATATTTATTCTGTGAAAATTTCAACTCTCTACCTTGTTTAAAAGATACAGCCTTTTAAAGTTAGGACGGACGGACAACAGGCTTAGTAATAGGGTCCCGTTGACACCCTTTGGGAACGGAACCCCGAATACGATACAAGAGATACAGAACAGGCGACTACCTTCAGATATAACGTCGCTATCGGTTATAGCTACTGCCATGTGACCGTATCGATTTCCCTTCCCGTCAGTTTCAGGATTATAAGGACGAGAGAGTACATCTGTGTTTAGCGCTCACACTTATGCATTTAAAAATATCCTGCGTACCCACGTGACAGCTTTTCTCACAAAGCAGTCGATATCGGCTATGAGAATGTATTCATTCAATATTGTGCAATAGTTCTCCAGTGGCGACCGCGTACTGGAAAGCGCAGCGTGGTTAGGCCGCCCACCAGGTGGAACGACGACCTGGTGAAGGCGGCGGGCACCCGTTGGATGCGGGCAGTGCAGGACCGATCGTTGTGGCGATCCTTGGTCGAGGCCTATTTCCAACAGTGGACGTAGATGATGTTCAACTAACCTGAGTGGTCCGGTCGTGCTGCATTCCCCGGTCGTATCCTCCGCTGCCCCCGCCCTGTTGGAAGCCGCCACCCTGGAAACCTCCGGCACCGCCCTGCTGGTAGCCATTGGTGAAGCGTCCACCACTCGCCGTGCCACCTCCTTGTTGGAATCCCTCGCCGATACCGAAGGGCTTAGCTTCGAGCGCTAGCGCGCACGCTAGGATTGTTAATACCTGAGGATGAAGAGGAAATTTTAAGAGGAAATGCGTTCTGTTGTTTCCTTGGTCTTGTTTTGGAGGAATACCAGATATTGTTTTCGCCTGATGTATAATTGTTAGTCGTTTGTGGCACTACGCTTTGTAAATATTATTTAATAGATTTTCCACAAAATGTTGAATAGTAAGTTAGTAAACTCAAATTAACTTACCAAGCACTTCATGACCGCTCTCTTCAACAACTAAAAACTCAAATAATATTAAAATTAACCAAAGTTATCGTTTTATACTCGTATAATTAGGATGACTATCAACAACAGTTAACGAGTTATTAATTAACTATAACATTTAGTTAATGTGCCGTACTTTACAAATGATTGGGTAAAATATCTTAAATCGTTTTTATCAAGAAGTCGTTTAGTATATAGAAATACCTGATGATAATAAAATGCTATTCCGTTTCGGGAAATTTTATTTTTTGGAGTTGTTACCCGTGTTTTTGAAAACGTGTGGTCCCGGCTTAGAATAGACCAACCCAATTTTTTCCCGTGGGTGTCGTAGGCGACCAAGTGATAAGATTTCCTCTCATAAGTGTACACTGATAAAAATGTTTTGTTAAGAGGGCTATCGGAGTCCAGTGGCGCCCTCGTCACAATAATAAAGATTTCTCAATAAAGAACGCCTAAATTAAAAAAGTGCTCAACAGATAAACTACAAAAGCCTTCAAGCCATTGTTATACAATACTTTTATAGGTTCTAAACATTCCACTTTTAAATAATTTCGAATAAAAACAAAAGCGGCCGTTTTCTTTCTTTTTTCAAAATTTGTATGTTTAGTTTAGACCTTTAAAAAACCTATAAAAGTATTATATATGAAAATAGCTTGAAGGCTTTTGTAGTTTATCTGTTGAGCACTTTTTTAATATAGGCTTCCTTTATTGAGAAATCTTTATTATTGTGGCGAGGGCGCCACTGGACTGCGATAATAGCCCTCTTAAATGTAACCAAACTTTAGTGACTTCCAAACTATTATGTATCACGTAAACAAACGTCATTCCATCCTAAAACATGAAATATGCTAATAACTATGAAATATTTGTTACAGGTACGTTTCAAAAGCAAGATATAATTAACAATGGAAAATCGGATTAATCGAATTCGTTGGTAAGTAAACAAGCTTATCTCTTAACGCTCTTACAGGAAATGGTAACAGGTTCTAAACATTGAAAACCGCGTAACTCTCAAATACTGTATTCCTGTAAAGTGTAAACGAGTTACAAAATGAAGACAGAACCTGATATTACTCAATTACGGTGAAATTAATGCAAATGTGTGAGATGTGTTCACGTACTACGTGACAACTCTAATGAGTCACTTGCAAGACGTATCCCCCCGTCCCCCCGTCCGTCCTCCCCGCCGCCTGTCTCTCAACCGCCATATTATTATCATCTTACAATGTTGGTTCCAACCTAGCGAGTTTCTTGTATTATCTTCAGCCTATAAACGTCCCACTGCAAGGCACCGGTCTTCACCCAGGGAGGGTGTATGGGCATCAGTCCACCACGCGTGCCCAATGCGGATTGGTTGACTTCACATACACATCAGAATTTCATCTTCAGTGTATGCAGGTTTCCTCACGATGTTTTCCTTCACCGTTTGAGAGCAGTCGGTATTACGTACATAAGTTAGAAAAACTCATTGGTACATGGCATGTTGTCCGTGCGGATTCGAACCCGGACCCCCATAATTGGGTGTCCATACCTCTCCGCAACGCGCCATCGACGCTCTATAAAACCGTGTTATAGACAACAGCGTACGTAGCACTGTGGCGAGCGATAGTCTCTGCCTACCCCTGTAGGATAGTGGCGTGGGAATATGTATGTATTTGTGTAATATGTAATGCCAACCTGAAATTCCAAAAACAAAATCTGCTGTTCATACATTTCGAGTAGGCATTGCAGTTTAGTATGGACCTGCCTTCAGAATTTTTTTTTATTTTAAAATTTCGTTGTTTTTAATATGTGAAAAAATTTGGGACTAATTGAGGTGGGGCATACAGACAGAGAGACAGAACGGATGAAAGTATAAGGGTTCCTTCTTCGACTTCGGAACCCTAAAAATGACGTCTAAAAGTAATATTTTTTCTTATTTTTTATTTTTCTTTTTTAGTTTTCTGTGAATACATTATTATTTATATTTCTATATTTTACTCATCGCGTCGGTTTGTCTATAAGAGTCATCACCCAGTACAGTTCACGTACCTACACATACGAACACAAGTCAGTATGGTGCTAAAATGACAGGCTATAGTGTTACAGTAGGTAGGGGGGGAAATTGCGATGCTTGTCGAATTTGATCGTTACGGTACGTTGGTAATTTATGGTAATTGCTTTATTATGTGTTTGAGTTTACTTTGTCATTAGCTGCGCGTTTCAATTCCGTATCGTGATAATTAAGAAATATATTTACACAAATGATAATAATTATTGCGAATTTATTAATTTGTAGTTCGAGTATAGGGTGTAAACTTAAGGCTCGATGTCCTTAGAGCAAGCCTCTCTTTCTAACAAGCAAACTTTTGCAATTAGCCATCCCGCTTCAATTGAAAGCAAGATCGCAAAAAAACGATTTTTTCATCAATATCTTTTCTTTTGGGTTTTTGGGGGAAAATCTAGCGGGTAGAAGCCCTGCTATAATAAATTACCTTTCAAATGATGGTATATTCAGTAGAAATGGTTTAGGGTGATTCTTGTAAAACTGGTTATAAATCTGAAATCGAACTTACTTTGCTCCTCTTTTCTATCGAGAAAATTTAATAGAATCGTGTTTTCAACGGTTAGATTCACTGCAGAAAGAACGTATCTACACTGTTATGTGAACTATATATATATGTTAAATGTAATAATTTGGTTATCAAAAATCGGTTCGAAAACAGACAAAAAGGGAATTAGAATTCGGAGCGCGCTCCATACACACGAAGCCTGATGATATTTTCAATACTAACCAATTAAAGTCAATGAAATTTTACAAAAACAATCTAGAAACTAATCTCTATGTTTGTATAAAGTCAGATTTTCGTTAAAATGTATAGTTTTAAAGTTACAGTGCCTCAAAGATTTCCTTACAAATCTTAAATTAATTCTAGCATTGAAACTGTATATGTAACGAAAATCTGACTTGATACAGACATAGAGATTAGTTTCTAGATTGTTTTTGAAAAATGACATTGACTTTAAATTGATAGTATTGAAAATATCACCAATTCACCAGACTTCGTTTGAATGCAGCGCGCATTTGCGCTCTCGGAATTCATCCATCAAACTGAACAACTTTCACTCTAGTCTGGAGCCAACATTGGAATCCCAAAAAAAAAAATCCACGAAAAAAATGCTACTCGTAACTCGACCCATACGTATGGAACTTCCGATTTTTTTCTCCCTTTAGTATGTAACGCCTTTTTTAATTACACACTGAGAGAAAACTTCATTTGTTATTACAAAAATTCACTAATTATTAAATAAATATTTGCAGATCCCACGACAACAAAAGTTTTGTAATAAGAAGGAGTCGTTTTTAGTTATTGTATTTAGTAATTAATGTAGTGAGCGTTTAGTAATTTTTAACGCACAATACTAATCCTCAAAACGATGACGTCATAATGACGTCACAGTTAAGACAAAGTGTTTTGTAATTTCTAAAATGAAACAGTAATCCTCCAAATTTTGATGTACAGAATATACAAACCGTTTTGTAAAAACATGGAGTCGTTCATTATCTACAAATAAAACGATAGCACTTACTAGTTGTCTTTAAACTGAATTTTAGAAACTACTTTACGATATCTACGATGTCTTACTTGATTTTACTAAACGATTATTTAAATGCAATTGAACATTTTGTAAATACTAGTTTGCACTTTTATAATTTCGAAACATAGTGCTTGTTCTTACTAAACAATTTAGTGTTTTTTAGAAAATGCAGTCTAATTTCTAGCTTGTACTTTTACAATTTCTAATGAGTTCCTACTTGATATTACTAAACAATGAGTAATTTTTACAAGATTGTATCATTGTTACAACAAATCGTTATACTAGATATCACAACTTTCCCCTGTATTCTTTACAACAAAACACCCTAGTAATACTTAAGGGGGTGCTTCAGACCATCAAAATGAACAACTTTTACTAAGGAGCCAACTTTTTTTTCGATATCAAAGTTGGGTCCATAGTGAAAGTTGTTCAGTTTAATGGTCTAAAGCACCCCCTTAAGTATTACTAGGGTGTTTTGTTACACCTTGTACATAACATGTACATGTTTCTACAGTACCTTTTCAGTTGCTAGCAAGAACGTATCAGTATTCAGGTTATTGCGTTCTTTCCTAGCTACTGAAAAACACCTCGTATAAAAGTGTATATACATATTATTATGTATATGCTGTAAAGAAATACAGAATAAAGAATACAGGAGAAAATTGTGATACCTAGTAAAACGATTTGTTATAACAACTCCACTAAATTATAAGGTATAGGTAATTGTGTTCAAATGAAACTTAAAATAATAGTTAATGTAGTTTATTTTCATTTCAGTTTTTACAACAGATTACTATCTAAGTACCTACATAAAATATAAGCCACAGCGATTTCTTTTTTTCCTTTAACGGCACGCTGAAAGTCCAGTACGGTAGTTGTGGCAGACTGGCGTTATTTAAAGCATCAGGCGACGCGGGTTCTGAAAAAATAACGATTAAATAAATACATTATATTTTAATCTAGATATTGATACTGATCATGATGTCTGGCAGTTACTAGATCAGTATAGCCAAAGATGGCATCCAACTCCAAAAAATGTAGGTATGCGAACCTACAGCTAGGTACTAAGTATTCAGAATCAATACGAACAAAGTAACGCCTAAAATGGACGCTCTTACTAGTAATCTCAGATAGATAATTAAAAACACATTGATCATAAAAATCTATTCTATTTAGGGAATATATGGGAAAGAACTCACATTTGGTGTTAAGTCTAGGGGTCTACGTTATTTAAATTGTCGATTGGTTGCTTCCAATTGGCTAGGTTAACTTTAAATCTAACCTTGTCTCCAGGTACTGGTATAAGCTAGGATGTCTCATCATCTGATAGAAGCCTTGGTATCCCAGCATCTTCCTTGCCTTCTGCAATCATTAATAAATATGAAAGGGCGGTCAAGTGAATTTTTTAAACATTCATGTCAGGTTGAGAAGAAAATAGATATGACATGAAGGACATAGAAATATTTATATTTACTTATGCACTTTTGGCAGAAATGATATGGTTAGTAAGAGATAACATAGATCTTTTCCTTCCTTGATCTTGCCTATAAAGTTACATTAGTACGTACGTACCTACCTATCACACTATAAATGAATAAATACACACACTTTACTTATCACAAAAAGCTCTGACATAAACATTTAGTCCCAAGTTTGTCAGTAAATCGCTAGTGAGCTGATCCATGTCCGTTTCCAGATTCACCTGGCTGGAAACTTTAGTTGCCATCATCTTATTATATAATTTTTTAATATTTAGTTCAAGACAGTCAACGATTCCAAATTTAGGACACTTAATTTAATAAAATTAAACACTTCACTTCACTGTTACTGTTATGATCACTTTAGAGATGATAACGATTAGTCTAATCCGGCCGGGAGGTGAAAACGAAATGAAATTAATATGGCAATTCAGAAAGTCAGCAATCACAAAAAGTTTTAAATATTACCAAACTGGTATTAAATTCAAAATTAGTTTGTTTAAAATCACAAAAATGGCTTATTGAAAGAAGAAAGGAGAAACTAGAAATGACAAAATTCCGTGCAGTTATTACGATGAAATGTTTGTAGTAAATATAACTAATCATAAACTGGATATAAAAGACAAGCGTCATAAAAAGAACTATGGGAACACTAGGAATTACAAAGGAGGTTGGTCAAAATTAATAAAAAATTGTTAATCGAAATAACAGGTAAACACTTGTTATTACAAACGAGTGTTTTAATTAACACGACGTTATTTGTAGCAAAAACAAAGCAGTTGCAGAATTAACTATGACTTTTGTTTCTCTACTTTTATTAAAACTGTCTATTCAAAATTACAATTGTGATTACTAATCATAGCTAATATGATTTTGGAAATAACTAAAGTAAAGTGAAACTTACACTATTTATGCAAGAATTACTTTATTATGTAATATTTTACTTTACTAAAACTAGTTTGTAGGGATTACATTTTAATAATACTAAACTATTGTAAAAAACTGCTTGTGCCAGTAATGACAGCAGAACTTTAGTATTCATAACTATAAATTAGTTTTTACGCCAGTAACAAAACAGTTTTTTAATTTCTGGAAAAGTTTTTCTCTCAGTGCACCCTGTATAATAAACATGAAATGCTGATCGTTGGTTAGCAAGCACATCACTTGAGAACTGCTGGACCGATTTGTTTTTTTCTTTAATCTTCGTAATAGTCCTAATCACAGAACATTATAAAAGGGGTTAGAAATGCAAAGTAGCGCTTTTGCTTCAGAGACGGCTGTCGTCACTTATCTTCCCGCTCACGCTGCTACAATTACTCATGCCCTCTCGCTCGCTCCATGCCGCGCGCCTGGTGTTATGCAAATTATTGCATAACCTGTGGCGACACGTTCCACGCCTACTTTGCACTTCCAACCCCTCTTATAATGTTCTGTGGTCCTAATAACGTATTTCGACAGAACTATTATAAATTTATGTATTATTTATTTAATTGCGGGGTCAGCCAATATCCAATAAAAAAATGGCTGATTCTGTCAAGTCTCTTCCGTACAATTGAGGGAAAATGAGCTTGAATCACTTAAATATAATACAGGGTGTAAGTGACAGCCTAGCAAATACTGAAACGGTGAACTCAGATCATCATATTGAACAACTTTCACTATGGAGCCTACCTCAGGAAACGCGAAAAAAAATCAGCTATCTGATACATTTTAGTTGGGTAAGTACGACAGTTTTGTATGGGACAGCTGATTTTTTTTTGCGTTTCCTGAGGTAGGCTCCATAGTGAAAGTTGTTCAATTTGATGGTCTGAGGGTCTACCCGCACTTTCGATTCGAACTTTTGCCATAGGTCCGGTACTTCAAACAACATTTTAGATTTGACATGATGACGTTCGCACATGCGCACTTTGTGAAAATTGTGCATGACATATGTGTAGAGTTGACTTAACACGCATCGTATGAACTACATTATACAATTTGTTACTTTTTATAGTTCATTCTGTTATTAAAAATAGTTTTTATGCTAAAGAATCACAGAAAATGTGAATTTAGTGTTATTTTCCAACGTTTATTTTTACGGTTAGGAGAAAAATAAAATATATTTTATGTAGTCAAATCCAACGGGTGCGCGCGCCTGACTGCATTCCCTTGCTCGGCTTCCCTCAAGTTACCACAGAGAGTGTGAGGGGAGGTGAGGTATCTGAAGTCAGTGGGGGGCGGGGAGTGGCCGTTCTGTATGTAGAACTATATACTATTACCTATTCTGTGCTTTTGCGTGAATGTTTTCGTTCCAATTTCAACTCTATTACAATGAAGTGTGGACCGAAACAGTGGCGATATAGTGAAGATCGAAAGTGCGGGTAAGGGGGCTGAGTTCTCCGTTTCAGTATTTGCTAGGCTGTCACATACACCCTGTATAGGTAGGTACGTTCCGACATAATGAGATTAGGGCAAGAGGTTGTTGATGATCCAGTACCTCTACCTATCGAGTTAAAAGGTTTTTGTCAATTTCGGTAGTAAAGGAACAAAGTTAAATTCTTCGCTTGCTTGCCTTTACAAAATCTGATAAAGGAATTCCTGATGAAATTACTCCAATATCCTCCATAGTGCACGGATCTATCTAACTGTAAGCATTATGTAAACATTTCGTTACGAACGCTGGAAAATTCTCGTAAATGTGACGTGGGATAAAGTCAATACGGAGTGTTTGCCGTGTTCATACCGACCACACATTTCGTGCTTGATTTGTGATTTGTGAGGAATTCGACATTTTACAACTGTGGAAAAGTCATTCTTGTGTTCTATTCTACTCCTATTTAGATTTCGGTCAGGTAAAAGAACTGGCCAAGAGTGTGTATGCGTGTAGTCATTTATCTTGAAGCACACTTTTAGACCCAACACCATCACTAATTCATCACTGTATATGTAACTGGCGACAGCTCACAATACTAGACCAGGGCCTCAATCGCCCTAAGTTTGAACGATACTACCAAAACAAAACCACAACCAAAAACGTTACGTTATGCACAATACGTATCGCGTTTAGCTTTATTTCGGAAGATACGTTGGCGTAACGTTTGATGTCCGTTCGATCGAATTTGATGCGTTCAGAAATTAGGAATAAAATAGTATAAAAATGTCATTTTGAAAAAAAAAATGGAGTTACGAGGTTTGACACTTTAGCCGACGATATACTGTTCCGGAGTTCCGTACCCATTCTAGATGCCCCTAGGTCGGTTCATTCCCTGGCTCGGTAGACCCTTCGTGGTCAGTAGCTGAACCCACCATGAATTTAATCAAAGAGCAGAACCGTAGAACAGTAAAAATAAGTAAGTACTTGCAATACTTGCTCTTTAGTTTTTACCCGACTGCGCCAGAAGAAGGGTAATGTTCTTTTAATGAACTTTTACTACAATTCTTGAATTTTAGGCAGGTTCGAAACCAGCAGAAATATTACTTACTAGCTGTTGACCGCGACTTCGTCTGCGTTACCCTGATAAAAAGTACCCTATGTGTTAATCCAGGCCATGGTCTATCTGTATGCCAAATTTCATCAAAATCCGTTCAGCAGTTCTTGCGTGAAAGCGAACAAACATCCATCCATACTTACAAACTTTCGCGTTTATAATATTAGTAGGATGTGCCATCGATCGATATAATAATATAAACTGTCCTAGACAATTTTTAAGTAAAATTTTGTATTTTTCCATTATAATCTCCATCGTTTGTGATTGCTGAACTAATAGTTACATTTTTATTAAAAAAGAAATTGTTACTTTATTTCAATTAGATTCAAAATAATATGAATTGAAAAAAATAAAATATTCCATTAAGAATTTGTTGAAAGATTCTCAAATGCTTCTCAGATTCGACTTTATTAGATTCTCAAAGATGGTGATAAAATTAAGTTAAAACCGAGCAGAAAATGTTAAGTTTAAAACTAATGAAGTGAAACTTTGGTACGAATTAATCTTATTCAAATTTTCAACGTTTAAGTTTTGATACTTTTGATGCCTATAATTGGTCAGAGAACATTTTTAAACGTAAAATACTATTCCATCTTTGTTAGTTGATAGTTATGATAATTTCCCGCGACCGCGTTCCATACAGATGAAGTTCAATTCTATTTTAAATATTAACCAATTAAATTCAATGAAATTGTTTAGACATGATTTTTTTCATCGTCAGCCTATACAGGATGTAAGGAAAAGATACTCTACCCATCAAACTGAACAACTTTTACTATGGGAGCAAATCTGTCAGAACAAAAAATAAATCTGCTGTTTCATACGTTTGTGTCGAGTAGGCATTAAGGATTGCATATTTAGTAGGGAACAGCTGTTTTTTTTTGCCCTGACAGTTTTGTTCATATAGTAAAAGTTGTTCAGTTTGATGGGCAGAGTACCTATTTACCGAATACCGATTTGTATGTTTGTAATGTAAACTCAAAAACTACTGTTCCGATTTCAAAAATTCTTTCATCATTAGAAAGCTGCATTCACCCTGAGTAACATAGGCTATATTTTTTGCTAGAAAATATTAGACGTCCACCACCAGTGCGAAGCCGGGACGGGCCGCTAGTGTGGTTATAAAATATTTAAATTGACAAAATGACGTCAGCACATGCGAAACCAAAGAAATTGAACCTTAAGTCTTCTTCTTACGTAACGAGTAACCAGTGTGCGGTAACCAGAGGGCGATAGAGGAGGTGCGGTAAAAAGTTGGTGGGAGGAAGGGAGTGTCCGTACTGTATCTAGTAATAGATACTCTTTCTTATACTGTGGTTATACTTTTCCTTCCTTTTGTATATGACCCACTGCAGGGCACATGCGAGATGGTTTTTCACGATTTAATGTTAGTCCCGTAATAAAAGTTGCTCAGTTTCATGGTCTGAAGCACCCCCTTATGTATGTAACACATTTTAGTTTACACCCTGTATAGTCGCCTTGATGTCATGGATGGGATCCATGACATCAGGATGGGAAGAAACGGGGTGGTTCATTCTAAGCCGAAACCACCCGACACAACCAGCATGTCTAGTATGATTTCTCTACACGCGCGCGACGCGCCTTCGCTGCATACAAAATAACCTGTCCCGCGCATTTCGGAGAGCGCAAGCCGCGCTTGCCGCGAGTTGTAGTATGGAAAAAAGCCGAGTCGCGCGCAAGTAGAGAAATCATGCTAGACGGTCAGGAGTGCAATTCACTAGGCGTCAGAGTTTTCGGCGGGATTTGGACAGCTACGTTTGGAGTCCTCATATTTCATCGAATTTTTATTGTTTATAGTGAGTTTTGGTTCGTAAAATCGGTGTTGATTTGCGTAACAAAGTGTCGTGCAAGTGAACAATATACGGTTTAGTGAAATATGATGGTGAACAGGAAAAGTGTTCCGTTCTTTTGTAGCGTGGCAAGCGGTGGGTTCACCTCTGTCCTGAGGACTTCTCTGCGTTTCCTGCGTTTCTCGATTGCCTTCAAAAACTCCACCGAAAAAAGTTTCATCAAAATCGGTTCAGTAGTTTTTGCGTGATACTCGAACAAACAAACACCCAAACAAACAAACAAACAGACAGACAAAAAATCCAAAAATTTGTGATTTGGAATCAGGGACATCTAAAAACCATATCGTAATCTTTTTTTTGTTAATATCTTTAATGTACAGACACACTTCTGTTACAGTTTTATAATAGTTTAGATTATAATCTCTTTACCTTGAAATGAACAAAAAAAAAATCACTAAGCGTTACATCGATCGCTGTCAAAAACATCGACGAGCTGTGCATTCACAAATGTGCCATACTTCTTGCATCCTACAGATCGTCGAAGTTTTTATATGAGTTTGACACATGATATAACCATAGCGAATACCGAATTGACAGCTCGCCGATGTTTCAATGACGAATTTAAGGTTGTGACCATAGAGAAAATAACGCGCTCCCCTGGGGTAGAGATGTTGTATCGAACTGTGCACAGATACTCAACTAAGCCTGACGTCATATCATACACATCTAGCGGGAAGTAGCGTATTTAAATGTTAACCCTTCCCCTCACCCGTTTTTCACCCCCTTTGTTGGCGACAACATTTTCTATAGAAACAAGCCGATATGCCATCTCTTTGTACTCTATGGTTGTGACGATGTTTGCGCTTGGAGAATTGCATTGCAGAACATGTAGTCTGTTTCTGCCTTGCAGTGGTCTTAAAATAACATAATTAGTAACTAGGTTAGTTGCCGTACCGTGTTCCATTATGAAATAGTGTAAAATAAAGAATAAACTTAATTACATGCTCCCTGTGTCTTCCAGGAATGCACTGGACAAAGAAAATACAGTACACTTGCATTCTTTGTGCTGCGGGTTACACTGGCGGCCGAGATAAAGTATCTATGTTATATTGTTACTTACGTACTGTGGCGGGATTGAATTATACGAAAAAAAGGTGGCTAAGTGCGATTAGGAAATGTTCACAGAAACATTGTTGTAACTTTTTACCCGACTGCGCGACGCAAAGGAAGGGTAATGTGTTTATCAGCCTATGTATGTAAGTTTGTTCCTTTGTGGCACTCTAGAGACCAAACGCGTTGGCAGATTTTTTTTGTGTTACAGAATAACGTCGTTAGATAATAAAGTTTTTTGTTCTTTTTAAGCATATAATATGCCTACGACTATATTCTTCGAGGGTAACGGCTTAGATTATTCTACATTTCACTAGCATTGCTGAAATTCCGACCTCTTATTCCGAGAGATAAGTGTACTTTTTGCAACCATCAGCAGCAAGGCTGATTCAGTGTTTATGGGGTGTAGAGCTTCTCTGTGATGGGGATGGACCAGGTCTGCCTGCATAACTCCAGTCGGTTTAGGAATTACTGATGATTAAAGGTCTGTAAAAAATTTACGATCAGCTGCACGGCTGATCGTATGATATTGTTATAGTATGCACTGTAGGTATATGAAAAGTACTAAAACTGACATGGTTCATCAGTCGGTTAGGAGATACAGACGTTCAAAGGTCGGAACTTTGGCTGTATCTCCTAAACCGACTGACAGAACTTGACAGTTTTTGTACTGTTCACATAGCTGTAGCTATGTGCACTGTAGTGCATACTATAACAATATCATACGTAATTTTTTTACTGACCTTTAAACATCAGTAACTCCTAAACCGACTGGAGCTATGTAGACAGACCTGGTCCATCCCCATCACAGAGATGCTCTACACCCCATAAACACTGAATCAGCCTTGCTGCTGATGGTTGCAAATAGTACACTTATCTCTTATACTATCTGACCATAGTGATGTCTACTTTTTTTAGTAGAATGAATTTCTTGAAAAGTTATTTGTGATTAAAATAATTTGTCACCGCTTGGATAATAAAACATTATGTAGTATTTTTAAGTAACAAACATCCCATAAATATCACTTTGTGATAAAAAAAACGTTTCAATTTTGTCACCCGCTTTATCAACGCTATATTTTAGACAAAAGCAAACTCCAAATTGCAGTTCAACATAATTGTAACAAAACCTACTAGTTAAACAGCTATTTAGTTACACTTTGTTCAACAGTTTAACTAAACTAGTCACATTAACTTGTCCTCAAGTGCACAACACTACATTATTAAGGCTTGCACTGTAAAAACTTACTTTACGCTAAAAGCCACTCTATAGCACTCAATTTAAAGTAGATTATCCTTTAGCACGTCCGGAAAAAGGGGTAAAAAGGCTGTGAGAATTTTCGAGCGCAATTTAGCGAGTACTCGTTAATTTTGTGCATCGTGGTAAGGAAGGATCTGGAAGACGTAATTAACCCCTAGAGAGCGGTTCGTTTCGACCTTTTGATGTTGGGGTTGAAGGGGTTGATTCTTAAATAAATTTCTAATTAGGGGTAATCATGGTTATGGGATATTTAAGTGATTTTGTAAAGGCATTATTAATAAATAATACATAACATAATCTTAGTTGGACATTGGTACCGATTCGGACTGTGCCACGACTTAACTAAATTTATTCCTGTCACTTACTAAAATAAGATTAAGAAAAGAGACAGAAAACCAACAACTGACTTTAGTGCTGTCAAAGTGACGTTACACACCCAAAATATTATGCCATCATAATGTACGCCATCTTATTTAAGGCGTTTTTGGGCGTGTAACGTCACTTGACAGCACTAAAGTCAGTTGTTGGTGTTCCGTCTCTTTTCTTAATCTTATTTGAAAGTGACAGGAATAAATTTAGTTAAGTCGTGGCACAGTCCGAATCGACACCATTGTCACACAAATTATCTAGTCACATTTAAATTACCAGAATCTAGCCTGGACTTGTATTATGATGACTAGACTAGACAACGATATACAAAGTGTTCGGTTTAGTTAGACTATCAAACTGAACAACTTTCACTGCGGGACCAACACCGCGAAAAATAAAAAATCTGCTGTCCTATACATTTGAGTCAAGCCGGTACTGCAGTATTGTATGAAACAGCAGATTTTTAATTCGCGATTTCGAAGTTGGTTCCATAGTGAAAGTTGTTCAGTTTGATGGACTGAAGCACCTCTTTAAGTATTACTAGGGTGTTCTGTTACATCCTGTATAAGGACGAGAGAGTACATCTGTGTTTAGCGCGTACACTCATGCTATGTAGTAACTAGTAATAGATACTCTTTCTTATACTGTGCTTATGTCGCGCAACGAGCACTGGAGAGAGCAATGCTCGGCATCACGCTGCTAGACCGTAAGCTCAATGAGTGGATTCGGCGAAATACAAAGGTCGTGGATGTGGTAGTCACTATAGAACGCCGGAAGTGGAGATGGGCAGGCCACGTTGCACGTATGGCTTCTGAGGCGCTGTCCTATTGCCATCGCTCGCGCGATCGTGCGTTCGTCCGACGAAAATCATTGTGCCACTGTGCGTTTAAACATATCTGCGGAATATCCTATAGAAGGTCGTGCTATCATGAGATGCGATCGAATTGTTCTATTTTTATTCAGATATAAGTATGTTTAAACGCACAGTGGCACAATGATTTTCGTCGAACGAACGCATGATCGCGCGAGCGATGACAATAGGACAGCGCCTGAGCGTTGGACCAGAAGAACACTGGAATGGAGGCCCAGAGAAACCACACGAGGTAGAGACCGCCCACCAGAAAGATGGGTCAATGACATTAGGAGACACGCGGGTCCGAACTGGATGCAGACTGCGAGGGACAGAACGTCATGGAGAAATATTGAGGACTGATCAAGGGCTGTGATGGATACTGTGCTTATTCACTTCAAAATACCTGACTGCTTTTCTATAAAGATTTGCAGTCGCCATAGTCGAAATCGACCAGGAATCCATCATCATCATCATTCTTGTAATAATAATTTAATTTTTTTGTTGCAGGTATGTTTCACAAGCAAGATACATTAACAATAAAAATGAAGATCTACAGCTAAGTAAAGTAAAGACCAGTAAATTCCCCGGCGGTGTTTGAACCTCCGTTTATCTTATCGTGACTTAACTACGGTGACACACATTACGTATAATAGACCGAGATCCGACAGTTAAATTATGCAATGCACCTATTTCATAGGCGAACGAAATGTGAGGTTAATTCAACGCCATTGCCAAGTTGCCTAGAAAAATCTTGCCGCAAATACCTTTTCATTATGATTTTTGGCATAACTTTTTCCACCTGTCTGTTAGGAAAGTAAATGAGGTGCCATCGGAAGGAGACTGATCTAATCTCGGGGAACATATTCGTGAGCATATGCATGCATATGGCATGCTTATGTGAACTAATGTTGGCTTCAATTTGCGGTAACAGTCTCCTTAATCATATTGGGTAGGTAACTTAGTTCAATCAATCAAACATAGTTAATTAATGCGTTGGACCTATTACATAAAGGTGGATCGATATCAAACTGAACTCATCGAAATATATTTTATTTTACATCCTGTATAGTATAAAATATAATGTAACTTTGAAAATAAAATATAACTTCGAAATACATAACAAAAATATGATGCCTGATAAAAAAATAGCACGTAGTTCTGGCTTAGAATTCTTATACAATCTCATTTCTTCTCGTGGGTGTAGCACGAGATTACTAAGGGATAAAGTTTCTTATGCGGTTAGGCGCCGACCATAGACCAGAGGGTCGACTCGAAAAGAAAAGTTACAAGTTTATTATTTCATCATTATCTAAATTAAGTTGTCTCGTCAGTGGTGTATTCTCAAATTCTGTCTCTTTTCTATTATCTTAGCTATTTTCTTTATATTGAACAAAATAAAACCTTACTAACTTCGAACTAAATCTAAAATAGCATAACTGTTATAGGTAGGTACTACCACTAATTACACCTACGAGAAAGAAACCAAACAGAACTCTACCACAACACGTTAAAGCTTAGGTAAATTGTACCGAAACAAATGACCAATTTCGGTGATTAAAAATGTTATCAACCGATCGATCTGAGCAGGGGCGTAGCTAGGTGACCCAAGTGCCCGGGCAATAAAATTGGACAGTAAATCGGGTCAACAAATCAAAAGTAGCCGTGGTGGTCCAGTGGCGAGTAACCTTGCCTACCGTGCAGGAGGCGATGGTTCGATCCCCGTCCAGGTCGACTCGTACCAATGAGTTTTTCGGAATTTATGTACGATTTGTAACACCATTGGCTTTTCGGTGAACGAAAACATCGTGAGGAAACCTGCGTGCTTCAATTTCGAGGCATGTATTGTACCTACTGTCCATTACAAGTGGCAACGGGCTCACTACCCGTCACACTGGACAGAGTATTTCAGAGGTTTCAGAATATCTCTGACTACCTCGTCGTGACCATATGCATAATTATAAATGCTTTATATGCCTTGGGGAATATAGTCGTGAGCATATGCTTATGTAAATCGAAATTCTTTCGAATTTTTGTCTATGTATTCGAGCACCACACGAAAAAAGCTGATCATCCTACTTAAAAAATTTAACATTTTCTCACATCGACTTCGACGTCCCTTCAGACGGAATGGATTGAAGAATTTCTTCTCTGACGTAGCTTAATTGGGCGAAAGCAAAGCCCCTATTTGTCTGGTTGTGGGTCTAAGTCAAAGTTAAAATATGAAGTTGATATCGGTGGATACCTTCATACTTTAAAAATATTATTGATTACATGTTACAGCTATGTTGTGCTATTTAAAATCGTTCCTTAACAACGATAGTGTTGAAAAATTATGACCTCTGACGTATTGGCTCGGTACCTTATCTGGACGAAAACAAAAAACCAATTTCCAGGTTGTGAGTCGAACTCTCGTGTCCGAGTATTTTTTTAAATCTTAATACTATTCCAATACGAATTCTCAAAGAGGAATTAATCTTGAAAGTAGTCGAAGGGCGTGTTGTATGTAGTTGTTACTTGATATGTATGTATATAGTAAAAAAGATATGTATGTATGTATGTATATATTATAGAATATATATCATTTTATCTTTATTTATTTTTTTAGAATATTTATGCACTCATTGTCATTCTGGACTTCTTTCTTCTAAGCTACACCGCCTACCTATTTTCGTTTCTTGATTCCTCTACCCTACGGTTGTCTGGAAGAAACCGCTTTTTAGCGATAAGACCGCCTTATTTGTACCTACTTGTAATTCTTTGTCTTTATTCAAATGTATGTTTTGTTTTGGTGTGCAATAAAGTATAATTGAATTGAATTGAAGGGCCCTTGGGTCCTGCAATTCTTACGCTAAATACATATCTGTCTTAGGGGGTACGAGGCATGGTAAGGGAGGGTCCTGTCAAAACGGTGGCACATTAAAGCGAGTTTCCATTAAGCCGATATCGATCTGAGCCTTTGTCTTCATCTTGGAGGCTTAATAATGTCATGTCGGGTATTACAAGTTTATTTTGTAGGTTAGGAATTAAGCAGTTGGGTTCAAATTAGTTGGGTGTATAATTTTCTCAAATGCTTGGGTTCATAGTCTTTCTAATTTATTAAACTTTATTAAACTTTCAAAATTTTAGTTACAAGCATCCTTTAAGCAGTATGGTTTTACCGGAACAATGATTTATTTATACTTGCTGATTTTGTAAACACTTTAAAAATTTTCAGAGGTGGTTCAACTACTTTACTATGGCAGCAAACCTGAAATCGTAAAAAAGGGAACCGCTGTTCCGTACAAACTGCAATACCTACTCGACTCAAATGTATAAAACTACTGTTTTTTTACGATTTCATGTTTATAGTAAAAGTTATTCAATTTTGATGTTAGCCATCAAACTGAACAACCACACCTGAAAATTTTGAAAGTGATTACAAAATCGCCTAGTATATGCAATAGGAACGTGTTAGTGGAATTCGAACCTAACTCGTCACCTTTTAATTTTAATTTTATACATAAAATTTTTTTGATGGTTCATATTTATTACCTAACAATTATAATAATTTAAATTTTTTATTACATTTTCATAGAGTAGGTAAGAGTTTTTTTTTTTTAGTTGGGTCTGCCCCGCCTCTTTTCAATAATGAAGGTTAGATAGAAAGTGGGTCATTCATACTCCACTGGCGTGTCGAAAGCCCTCCTTAAATTCTTTAATAAATATACTTCCTTTTTTACAAGAGTGATTTTCCAAAATTATATTCACCGCGTTATGCCCGCGTCATCAAAACGACAAGATCAAACTGGGTCAAAGAAACTTGTAATTCAAAATGAAACCGTTTCCCTTTGTGATCCCAAATCTGTTGCGAGACAATGGGGGGAGCGGAGAGGACTCTCAAAAGGGAGGGGGCGAGAGGACTCTCAAAACATACGTGTTTCTAAACTATTTACCGCAACATTGTTAATGGAACGCGAACAATAGTGGTGAAGAGTGAAAATTTTACACTGGCGAGATTCGGTTTAACAATTACGCTAAGTTTTAAGGTGTGCGGTCACTACATAAATTAAAAAAAAAATTATATCTATCTATTACGCCTCTATCCCAGTGGGGTAGGCAGAGACCAGGGCGCGCCATTTACTACGATCCTTACATACCTACCTCTTTTGCCTCATGCACATCCTCATACATGCCCGACGGTTTCGAGTACTCCGCACCTCCCCTTTTTGTAGGACGCAACTGATTTGATCAGTATACGTCCTACGAGGGCGCCCTCTGCCGACACTTCCACTCACATTAGCAACATATATCTCTTTCATACATCTGCTGTCACTCATCCTCTCCACATGACCAAACCAACAAAGCATACCGTTCACAGCATCTTCTTTCAATTTACATCGATCTCTTTAAAAAAATCGTTAGATTTTTTGACATGCAACATAACTTCGAGAAACTTTGCTGTAACCATAATTATATTCTGTGCAGTAAATATCAATAGGTAGTCTTTAAATTTGCATTCATAGCAAGCAAGGTTAACTTTTTAAAATTGTAGTGTAACAAAATAAATTAAAGGGGTACTTTAGATTTAGACTATTGAACTGAACAACTTGCACTATGGAGACAAAGTCCAAAAATGTTTGTTACATTCTGTATTTTAGGGCACGACGATGGAATTATTAATCAGACAATTTAAACTAAAACACACATTCTAGTTTATGCATGTCCACATTTACCAGTTTAGTTTGTTTAAACGTTTAAAAGTGATTAAAAGTTGTTTTAATCACTACGGTATATACGCCTGAAGTAATTTTACTATGTTACACGCTTGATTGGCGCATTGCTATGTCGAATGTGACAGGCACATTTAAATAGATTTGTTTTAATTGCGAAAGAACCATAAGGTATAATAACTTTATGGTGAAAACAGACAATATGTAGAGTGCCTCAGACCAAAAACTGAGCAACTAAAAATACGGTTGTTCCATAGAACACATCAATGGTGACTCGACTCAAATGTATGAATTGTTCAGGTTGACGGTCTGAAGAGCTCCATTAAATATGTTAAGCATTTAAGTTTACACCCTGCATGAGAAACCATATCCCTTAGTCGCCTCGTACGACACCCACAGGAAGAAATGTGGTGGTCTTTTCTAAACCGAAAGGGCCGGAATAAAAAGGCTCTTCTAGATATAATACTACACAAAATAACAAATGTAATAACAGTAGTGATAGATAAGAAACAATGTTGATTGCCGCCATCTTGGTAGGTTTCAGATAATGTTTGACAAATAACGCTACTTCCGTTTCCGGCGATAGTGCGGAATCTGGAGCCATTTATGAAGTCATTAGCCGCCGGTGGTCCACTTTGGGATAGGGTGGGGGAGGCGGCTACAAACTGCCCACGATTTGAGAATGTTGGGCCAAGAAATCAGCAAAGACCGATTGTGAAAAAAACACTCGGCAACTCTGTAAGTAGATAACTGTTCAGACGGTTTCAAAATACTATACCGTCAAATGTCATGTACAAAAGGAAGCCAAGACTCGCAATCCTTACGGTCAAGAAGAGCCTACGAGCGTGGTTTTGGCAACACCGCCCACATTAAGTAAGTATTTTAGTACACAGTAATTTCACACTTTAAATTGTGGCAACATTCTTCTCTCTATCTCTTGATATGGCACTATAAATGAAGTAGATATTAGTCTTAAATATTGTTATCTCTCCAATTTTACTTTGAATAAATCCAGCGAAGAGTGAATCAACAAATCTGGTGCTACAAGTGACGCTATACAGCCGATGCCGTACCTTTTCTCGAAGCGATTCGGCGTATTTTTGAACGCTCATTTCTTTGGTCTGCATGGATAGTACAGGTACTCCTCTCAGGAGAGGAGAGCTCAAATTTGCAGGACAGTATGCGGTCGTCACGCTTATCATCACTACATAGTATAAAACAAAGTCGCTTCCCGCTGTCTGTCTGTCCCTATGTATGCTTAGATCTTTAAAACTATGCAACGGATTTTGATGCGTTTTTTAAATAGATAGAGTGATTCAAGAGGAAGGTTTATATCCGTATTGCACCCGTGCGAAGCCGGGGCGGGTTGCTACTTCTTTATAATCGCTGACTTCAAAGCCTCATCGATTGCAGTCCATAGTTATATCCTTATAATTTATAGCACGGTTCAGCCATCGCCGCAGAACAGATGACCACATTATACCCCACTCTGGTTAAATTACCCACTTTATTATCATTCATATTACTACATTTTGGTTTAGGGTTATTTTATGTAGGGATATAATGATATGAATTTAATTATTGAAAGCTCAGACCATTTATAATAATATGAAGCCGTGGTGGTATAGTGTTGAGTAACCATGCCTGCAGCGCAGGAGGCGATGGTTCGATCCCCGTCCAGGCTGACTCGTAATTCGTACTAATGAGTTTTTGGAATCTATGTACGATCTGTAACACGGCTTTTCGGTGAAGGAAGACATGAAGAACAAGAAGAGGAAGCCTGCATGCTTTAATATCAAAGCGTGTAACGTAGCCGCTGTCCATTATAAGAGGTGACGGGTTCACTACCCATTACTGGACAAAATTGCGGCACTAGTGAAACGTGGATGTTTTCAGAATATCTTTGACTTCCTCCTTGGGGAATATAGACATGCAGATAATTTATTTTGTAATCTTCTTCTTCTTCTTATCGTGTGGGCAGAGGTGTCATTTTGTAATTAAGAGTAAATGTCAAAGGCCTTTTAAAAATAGTAAGATTTCCAGTACACCATATTCCACCACGCGATCGCAGAGCCGAGGTGGAGGTGATAGTGGTCAATTTGCTAGGCTAGGTATCAGATAATTTAAAGTTAATAGGCCTCTGAGCCCTAACTATAAGTCATCATCATCATCTCAGCCGATGGATATAGGCCTCCCCCAAGGATCACCATAACGACCGGTCCTGCGCTGTCCTCATCCAAGGGGTTCCCGCCGCCTTCACCAGGTCGTCGGTCCACCGTGTGGGGCACCCACGCAACGCTTTCCGGTACGCGGTCGCCACTCGAGTACTTTTCGGCCCTATCGGCCATCGGTTCTGCGAGCAATATGCCCCCTATCGAGTAACTATAAGAACTTATTAGTTATTGCAACCTTTGCAGCTCTACCTATTTCTGTCAAACGTCAACACGAAAAATCATCTTTTCATTTCGAGAGTATACAGGGTGTAACAATACACCCTAGTAATACTTAAGGGGGTGCTTCAGAACATCAAACTGAGCAACTTTCACTATGGAGCCAACATCGACAAAAAATAAAAAAATCTGGTGTCCGCATACATTTTAGTCGAATCGGTACTACAGTTTTGTATGGGACAGGTGATTTTATTTTTATTTTTTCTCGATGGTGGCTCCATAGTGAAAGTTGTTCAGTTTGATGGTCTGAAGCACCCCTTGAAGTATTACTAGGGTGTTTTGTTACACCCGGTATAGTTTCAGGAGTGTGGCTAAAAAAAAACCTTATCCCTTTATTTAATGTTCCACCAAAAATACACAAGTGGAAAATCGTGTTCGTAATCAATATATGAAAAATAAAAAATAATGTAATATTTTATATGGAGCGGGGTCACGCGAGGAACTCGTTATCGTTAGGTACAAATTTATATAAAATGGCGTCCACCACGTTAGTGGTCCACATATATCCACTAGGATATATGTGGACTACTAAGTGTTTAGTAATATATAGCGTCGGTGCCGCGTTGCGGAGAGGTATGGACTCCCAATTATGGGGGTCCGGGTTCGAATCCGCACGGACAACATGCCATGTACCAATGAGTTTTTATAACTTATGTACGTAAAACCGACTGCTCTCAAACGGTGAAGGAAAACATCACAACATAAGGAAACCTGCATACACTGAAGAAGAAATTCTGATGTGTATGTGAAGTCTACCAACCCGCATTGGGCATGCGTGGTGGACTAATGCCCATACACCCTCCTTGAGGGTAGGCCTGTGCCCTGCAGTGGGACGTTTATAGGCTGATGATGATGATGAATATTAATATTGTGCCGTGTAATGTGCGGCTTTGAATAGCACCAATAACGGGTGTCGTATGATGCCACAAATTCGTCATCATCAGTATATCAGCCGATGGACGTCCACTGCTGGACATAGGCCTCCCCCAAGGATCGCCACAACGACCGGTCCTGCGCTGCCCTTATCCAACGGGTTCCGCCGCCTTCCCCAGGTCTTCGTCCACCTTGTGGAGGCTCACTGCCTACTCACGCTGCCCTTTCCGGTACGCGGTCGCCACTCGAGAACTCTTCTGCCCTTTCGATTAGCGTTAACGACAGTAGGAAACATTAAAAAATTATGGACTTGACGTCAAAATGTTTCGATCGCCAATGTCAAATCTATACATTCTGTCATTTCAAATGTAATTAGAAATGTTACTTTGTCTATAGGCCTTGATATACAGGGTGAAATTGATTTCATTAGCATCCTTTTAAACTAAGAGTCTACCCATCAAACTGAACAACTTTGACTATGGTTGCAAACCGATCGGAGCAAAAAAATAATCAGCTGTCCCATACTAAACTGCAATGCGTACTCGACACAAATTTATGCAACAGCTGTTTTTTTTTTGCTCCGATTGGTTTGCTCCCATGGTTACCACGCCGGACTGCCAAACCAGGGTCCTGGGTTCGAATCCCGGTTCGGTCATGGATGTTTATATGTTTGTGCCGTCGTTGTATGGTTTCCATAATAAACAGCCTATAAATAGTGCTTTCTTGGGATCATTACAATGTATGTGCCTGTGAGCGTTATTTATTTATTATTTATTATTTATTATAGTAAAAGTTGTTCAGTTTGATGGGTAGACTCTTAGTTTAAAAGGATGCTAATGATATCAATTTCTGTAGAATAGAATAGATGGTTCAATTGTAGATCCTATGTATACATGTATTAAAGTCGAAGCTGAGAAACAATTTTTCATTTTTGCGATATAAACATGACTGTATCTTCTCTTTTTTGTTATATCTCAGTCGCAGAGTTGAATGTGCAATCAACAGAGTTTTTTATTTGTAATGAAGAATTAAATCCCTTGGAAACTTTTACAGTATTTGAAATGGTTAGTTTAAACACTTTTTAAAACACTCTTAATAATTGTGTAAAATACATTTTCAAGAGAAAGTTGAATTTAAAATGAAAATATATCGTTTTCACATTTTATATTTTTGTAAACGGAGTCTTGTTCATTTCATTAATTGGTAGTACCTACCTATTAGGTACGTATTTACTGAAAGAAACATTTAGTTTATTCTTTTAAAGATATTTGTTAAAAATTAAAAATTTCACTTAGGTAATTACTACTAACCTTTGTGTCCCCATAGGTAAATACATTTTATTTTATTTATTTATTTATTTTATTTTCTTGGGAAGACCAACAGCTGTAGACACGGTACAAAATATGGATGGCTAACAGAAAGCCAATTATAGGTCTCCGCGAATATATAAAAACATAATTTACAAAAAACAAAGCAGATCTAACGCTAAAAATACAAAATGGATAACAAAAAGATAACGAACGTGTTCGACAAAGATTTTTTTTGGGACCAAAAAAAATTTTTGGTGTTCGAGTTACAACAATTGACTGAATAAGAAACAGTCTTCCTCGCAAAAAAACAAATTACAAAACAATATCATTATTAAACTAACTTTAAGACCGATAAAGCCTCATCAATCGCTAAAAAATCTGACGCCACCCTAGTACAGAAGATATCGAAGTCAAATTCTTTTACAGGGTGAAATTGATATCATTAGCATCCTTTTAAACTAAGAGTCTATCCATCAAACTGAACAACTTTTACTATGGGAGCAAACCGATCGGAGCAAAAAAAGAAATCAGCTGTTCCATACTAAACTGCAATGCCTACTCGACTAAAATGTATGCAACTGCAGATTTTTTTTTGTGCTCCGTTCGGTTTGCTCCCACAGTAAAAGTTGTTCAGTTTGATGGATAGACTCTTAGTTTAAAAGGATGCCAATGATATCACTTATATTAATTGTGTCTATAAAAAAAATAGACACAATTAATTGTAGCGTTATGTGGTTTTGGTATTTTCAGTACTAAATGGGTATAAATGAGACTGCACGCCGCTTTAATGGGCCTCTTAACAGCTGCACCGCCATATATGACAGAACTATTCGGGACAAATTGCTTAACGTGCCTTCCGAAGCACGGAGACGCAAAAATGGATTTAATTTGTTTAAATTATAATGGTCAAGTAAATTTATTAGCAGCAGCTGTTTTCAAAAGCCAATAAAACTCAATCACGTTTCAAAATTCCAACTTAGCCCCTAAGTTTAGCACTTCCAAGAAATAACTACCCTTAGAGGGAAAAGTTCACAACTTGGAATCAGTTTCGATGCTTCACAACTTTTGCTTTTTGAAAAAAAAGAGTTTTAAATTAACACTTTCAAGATAGGGATACTGGTTTGAAAAGTTGCCGCTTGCGGGTTAAGTTTTGAAGATAGTTTGACTAAAATCTGATAGTATAAGAGATAAGTTTACTTTTTGCAACCATCAGCAGCAAGGCTGATTCAGTTTTTATGGGGTGCAGATCATCTCTGTGATGGGGGATGGACCAGGTCTGCCTGCATAACTCCAGTCGGTTTAGGAGTTACTGATGATTAAAGATCTATAAAAAATTAACAAAAACTGTCAAGTTCTGTCAGTCGGTTTAGGAGATACAGCCAGTCAAAGTTCCGACCTTTGAACGGCTGTATCTCCTAAACCGACTGATGAACCATGTCAGTTTTTGTCCTATTCACATAGCTACAGTGCATACTACAACAATAACATACGATCAGCCTTGCAGCTGATCGTTAATTTTTTACAGTCCTTTAATCATCAGTAACTCCTAAACCGACTGGAGTTATGCAGGCAGACCTGGTCTATCCCCATCACAGAGAAGCTCTACACCCCATAAATACTGAATCAGCCTTGCTGCTGATGGTTGCAAAAAGTACACTTGTCTCTCGGAATATAAATAAAATAGAATCTTGTTTATTTTTACATGACAACTTTTGAGTAAGCAATATTGTACGAATGAGGGTATGCACAAAAAAGTATAGCTATAGGTGCAACCACTGCAAGTCACCCGAATGCGGGTCGCATTCTTATTTCTCTAGAAAAAATAGTTTTAACTTAATCGTACGGATTTTTGAACCCGTACTTTGTTATTAACATTTTTAAGAGAAAACTAAAAGCAGTTCTGTTGGAAAGGTGTTGTTACACAGTTGACGAGTTTTAATAGAGTAACATAACTGGGTAGTTAATTACGTTTTATTGACATTGTGTTGAAAATAACAGCTTAAGTGAAAATTGTATATCCTTGACTTAATAAATTGTATTTTTTCCTCTACCTATAAATTGACATCGATATCTTTTGACATTACTGAATAACTTTTTATTTATTTTTTTTTTGTTTTGTTTTGTTTTTGTGAATATATATATAATAATGACTCTGTATTTTTGTCTTGACATCATTTTAATTGTATTGAATATTGTTTTTAATTTGTACCTATATTTTAAGAGTCATGCTGTATAATCTATCTTGTGAAATGTAGCGTCCTTATTATCTTTTTTATGCCTGTAATATTCGCACACGATAATTATTATTGTTTATGAATAAATAAAAATGAAAAAAAAAAAAAAAATTAAGTAGGTAATAAAGGAGATTGCCCAAAGTTCTATGAAAGTCAGGCTGATCTTGCGTCTGGTCAATTTTTCGTCAAAAAACAGGGAATTTACTAAGGATTATTGTAAAAAGAAAACTGTTTAACTATTTGATGGGAAATCTGAATAATCCTAACTTATAAAAAGATAGGCTATGAAAACAAAAGCATCCATTCCTTAATTAGAATATTTAGCTTAGTTCTATTTAAACACAAATACATAAACTCAAGTCCGTAGTCCCTTTCGGGGTGGTCAAAACCATACACTACTACGTTACGTTACTTCTTGTTATGCACAAAAAAACACTAGCACTTACAACTAAGCCCATATAACAATGTAACACAATAGATTTGATAGCGATACAGTGTCCTATAGTCACGTGGGCATTCTCCTTTGTTTGAATGCTTCTCTATTAGCTGATCGCCAACACGCACCACAAACTCTTGCCAGTCTTGAACTCTAAAAGGTAATGTTAATATAGTTATTATTTTATTGTAATAAACGTTTTAAACGAATTTGAAATAGACCTAACAGAACGGACAACATAATATTATCAAAGCACGTAGGTATACTTTTGATAAGTTACCTGATGCACTGGAGTAAATGTGAGAATAATATGTCTTTCTGGGCATTGTGCTGACACTCTGTATTATGATATATGATACTCGGTATGATTTCGAGATTTTAACGTAATATCCCACAACCCAGACAACCAAAGAAAACTTGTTGGTGTCCAAATTCTGATGCAGGTGTCAGGTGTGTATCATGTCAACTCCACTGATGTCAACTCACCAGTACGCAACCATAATGCCTTAGATTGCAAAAAGATTTTAATTCAAGATTAGATTATATAGGTTTCAAAATAAGTACCTATGTATATTCTATTGTTAAGATATTTTTAATACATGGGTCTTGTTGTACTGTTGCTGGAATTATATAATAAAATAACTAAGCAAATAAAATAAAAATAAAATAGTCGTACCTAAAAGGGAGTATCATATAATTATTTTTGACAAATATAGATTTTAATTCTGCTTCATACCAAGAAGGTGGTATAGGTATTGTTTATAACTCCTATGGTCATCTATAGGCTAAGTCTATGGCCCGGCGAAGCTTGGGCGCTAAGAGGAAGGAACTAAAGCTTTGGTGAAACTAATCATGTTACGTTATTATTTTATTTTATTTTATACCCCCATTCGCACATGGCTATAAAAACACCAAAGTGATTCAAAATTCGGACCAATATTTTTAGTTAATGAATGGTGATGAAGCATGACGCATCTTCAGCCTGGTTTTGGTCATGATCCTTTTTTATGGTCATAAATTTTTGTTTTAGTTAAATTAAAAAAAAAACGTATCTGGGTGCCAAGTTAGCGATTCTAAGTGTATGACAAATAAGGTTTTTAACTTTTTAGTCATTTCATATTTTCATATTTCATATTTCATTTATTCGCATTCATGTACATTTACAGCATTTTCAAATTCCGCTTTGATTAAATTTTCATTGAACATCTCAATAAAATAATCATTAAGTTCTATGACGTCACGCAACAACCTTGATAGCCTATACGTCAAATTCGTATCTCACCTTGACAAGTTCGATAGCCTAGCGGTCGCACCGGCCGCCTCGTGATCCAACGACGCGGGTTCGATCCCGGCCCCATGCATGGAGCACAGAGTGTTGGTTTTTTCATAGCCAATTCATCTGCAACAACATGCTACAGTGAATGGAAGCAAATTTACATGGTCTTCTATAAATGATGATCAAGTTGTGTACTCTTCCTACATATTTTTTAAGATTTTTAGCATTAAGTCCGCCTAAAATATGCTAAGTGAGCATTGATGACAGGCCAACTATCTTTTGCAGTATCTATTTATCATTAAATGGAGTTAGCCCTACTTTTTAGGGTTCCGTAGACAACAAGGAACCCATGGTGTGGTGTATCGTTGGATAGGTCTTTTAAAAACATTGTGGGTAAAAATAAAATGGTTTCCCCAAACCGTTTTTTCGATTAAGGGATCCGTTAGCGAAATATTAAGCTTTAAAATGCAAATTTTTGTTAGAGTCAAGTGTCCCGACACGCACTTGGCCTGTTTTTATGCCCTGGAGTTGGTAAAAAAGGTAAAATTTTACGTGAAATGCATTTTTGTTTTTATAAAAATATTTATGAAGATCGACCTTATATTGGCGTATACCTTTGTAATTTTGTAGAGCAGTATATTACTTTCTTCGTGTTCTTTTTTTCCTTTAGTCAAAACAAAAGGAAGGCCTTTGTTTTGTCTGAAACTGATGTAGGGGGATTGCTTCCAAAAACTCAAAGGGGTGAAAGTACCCATTCATATGAACATTCATAGCAGTTTTTTTTTTTGAAATTTCATATTTGGTCCCTTAGTAAAAGTTGTTCATATGAATGGGTACTTTCACCCCATTGAGTTTTCGGAAGCAATTCCCTTACACCCTGTATAATGAAAGAGAATACGATCGTGAAGAGTATGTATGTATATGAGTAGGATTTTGTATGAAAAATTTTGATAATACAAAAACTTTAATTTTTATTTAACGAGTAGTACAAAGTGCGTATCCACGACAGGCTTCGTCAAAGGCAATAGGTACAACATTCACATCCACAACAGGCTTCGTCAAAGGTAATAGGTACACCACTCACATCCACTACAGGCTTCGTCAATAAATACATCCCATATATCCGCAACAAGCTTCGTCAATTTCTATACCTACAATCTATAAACCTCCTCCAAAGCCTCTCCCTGCGGGACGGTCCCTAGAACGCTGGCAGCATTCCCCCTTTGAATCGCCAAGCTTATACGCTGACGAAGGTAACTACCAGCCCTCTTATCACCAGTGGACTCTATAAGGCGGCTCTATAATACGAAAACGAAATACAAATACAAAATTATGTATTCGCGAACACAGGTAATAAATGGTGTTACAGTTTTATGGACTCTCTGCGGTCTGCCACAGTTGGCGAACGTAATATGAAACTTATAAATCAATTTCAATATTGTAAATTAACTTATTTTCAGTCGAGCAGTTGTCAATGGAACATAATTTCAGTTCTCGATTCATACATTCGCTGGAATAATTTCCCGTGCAATTCAGTGCTATAACATCGTGCTAGGTACCTAACATTGTATTATATAATACAAATCGATACAATGCCGTAGAGTAAAGCCATTTCAGTGTTCAATCAGCCATAATAGAATTGTATTTCGTATTCAAATCAAATACCTACTGTTAGCTTTGCCAAGTTTCCAAAATTGCTTATGCGTTAATGTAATTTGGTTTAAAATCATAGTCGTCACTGATGCATATTTATTCTGTCTGTATTTCCGAGGGGGTAAATAGTCAAACTACAGGGTGAAATTGATATCATTAGCATCCTTTTAAACTAAGAGTCTACCCATCAAACTGAACAACTTTTACTATGGAAGCAAACCGATCGGAGCAAAAAAAAATCAGCTGTTGCATACATTTGAGTCGAGCAGGCATTGCAATTTAGTATGGGACAGCTGATTTTTTAGTTGGTCCGATTTTTTTTTTTCTTATTAATAAATAACGCTCACAGGCACATACATTGTAATGATCCCAAGAAAGCACTATTAATAGGCTGTTTATTATGGAAACCATACAACAACGGCACAAACATGTAAACATCCATGACCGAACCGGGATTCGAACCCAGGACCCTGGTTTGGCAGTCCGGCGTGGTAACCATTACGCCAACCGGGTCGTCAAATTTTGATTTTGATAGATTGGTTTGCTCCCATAGTAAAAGTTGTTTAGTTTGATGGGTAGACTCTTAGTTTAAAAGGATGCCAATGATATCAATTTCACCCTGTATATTCAGAATGTCCAAAAAGTAGGCCAATAATTATACACTGGACAGAGTTTATTGTCTTGTTTGTAACAGGCAGTGAGCCCAACGCCTGGCCTAAAACAGTGTGATTGCGGCGAACTTATCTAGTCGATGGTTCATCTGAAAGATGTCCCTTGTGCCCGGACACCTGCACGAGAGAGGACTTAAATGTAGATATACCTGACGCCATCAAGCTCGCCGGATACCTGGCCAGTAAAATATAAATCGCCACTGAAGAACCATTGACACGAAAATAAATAAATATATTGGATAATGTCACACAAACTATCTAGTCACATTTAAAGTACCAGAATCTAGCCTGGACTTGTATTATGTTGACTAGACAACGATATAGAATACAAACATCCATGACTCGGGTACAAATATTCATATTCATCATACAAATATTTGTACGAAACGGGATTCGAACCCGCGACCCTCCGCACAGCAGGCAGGTTCACTACAAATTGTGCTACAATGAAGCCGTCAAAGAAGCCCATAGCCACTTTTAATAGAAACTGGATACTACATGACGTGTGGGTAGGCCCCCCGCTTGGTGGACCGTCGACCTGGTGAAAGCGGCTGGAAGCCGCTGGATGAGGGCAGCGCAGGACCGCTCGTTGTAGCGATCCTTGGGGGAGGCCTATGTCCAGCAGTAGACGTCTATCCGCTGAGATGACAATGATGATGACTACATGTTTTGAAATTGAAATATGCCAGTTTCTTCACTATGTTTTCCTTCACCGAAAAGCCAGCTGTAACTACCCCAGTCTTATAATTATTGCTGCTTATTGGATATTCTGAGATTTAGTCATTCCGTGTTTTGGACATTCTACAACCGCTAGACATTTTGCAAATTTTCTTTTTCAATTCTGTATCCGCAATTTAAAGGCTTATTCGTACCTATCTATCGATAAAATCAAATTCGATAAAACCAGACAGTGTGACCCCGACGACGAAACATTCAAACGGCCTCGGTAGGTCTTTGAATTATTTATACGCTTAAAGCAGAAGTCGTGTCGTCTGACCCCTCCCACCCCCCACTTCCTCTCCTTCTCCCCCCTCTCATTAAGGTGTCCGGACGATACCTTAATTAATGGATAAGGAAATACTTTTCGGTTTTAGTGGAGGAATTTTAATACAATGTTCATTTTATTGTTTACGAGCTTTTACCCGCGACTTCGTCCGCATAAATTATATACCAGATTTTAAGTCAGATGATAAGCTATCAAACAAAAAAAGTTTCATCAAAATCGGTTCAGTAGTTTTTGCGTAATACTCGAACAAACAAACACCCAAACAATCAAACGAACAAACAAACAAACAGACAGACAAAAAATCCAAAAATTGGTGATTTGGAATCAGGGACATCTAAAAACCATATCGTAATTTTTTTTTGTAAATATCTTCAATGTACAGACAAATTTCTGTTACAGTTTTATAATAGTTTAGATGGGAGTTTGGACTAGATTCTGGTACTTCAATTGGGACTAGATATTCTGTGTGACGAAGTGTCTTGAACAGTGCTACGCAGATAAGACACTATTATACAACGTGTAAATGAAGTAATTAAATCTTCAAAAATGGCTGAGATATTAACGATCAAATTGCGTATTTCCGGACGAAGGTTTTTAAAAACGCGGGCGGGCGCCCACTAGCCGATGACGTCACACCCCCGGTCATTCGTCAGTCGCGCTCTCGTACGCTCGCTGCTGTGCAGTAAACATCGAGTTCTCTTCAGTGAAAATGGAAAAAAAGTATTGTATTGTGCCTCAGTGTTTCAATTCAACTGTGACAACCCCCGATAAACTCTTTTTTTATGTGCCTGAGGACCCAAAAATGAGAAAGAAGTGGATGACGGCCATAAAAAGAGTAGATGCAATAGGGCCTAAAACTAAAGCGCACTGCTGTGAAGACCATTTCGATGTTTTTAAACTAATAAAACACAAATAATCATCAACAACAACAACCTCGTACGTGCAAGATGTGGATTGCGATTGCGAGTACCTACCTAGATTTTTTAAATCGTTGTCCATAATGTAGGTCCTAAATAAAACACACACAGACAGACTTTAAGGAAGGTTTAAGCTTGAACAAATACCTACCCGACAGTAGGTAATGCTTACATAAAACATACACACCTTTCCATCTTTATTCCGCGAATTTGACAGCCCGGTAGCACAGTCGGTACGGTAGTGAACCTGCCTGCTGTGCCGAGGGTCGCGGGTTCGAATCCCGTAACGGACAAATATTTGTATGATGAATATGAATATTTGTACCCGAGTCATGGATGTTTGTATCTACAGGGTGAAATTGATATCATTGGCATCCTTTTAAACTAAGAGTCTACCCATCAAACTGAACAACTTTTACTATGGGAGCAAACCGATCAAAGCAAAAAAAAAATCAGCTGTTGCATACATTTGAGTCGAGTAGGCATTGCAGTTTAGTATGGGACAGCAGATTTTTTAGTTGCTCCGATTGGTTTGCTCCCATAGTGAAAGTTGTTCAGTTTGATGGGTAGACTCTTAGTTTAAAAGGATGCCAATGATATCAATTTCACCCTATATTCTATATCGTTGGCCAGTCATCATAATACAAGTCCAGGCTAGATTCTGGTACTTTTTTGGCAAGAAAGAAAACCGCCGAGCACTATTTACATATTTATTTACAGAACGATATTCGCAGAAAGTATTTACAACATTTATTTTAACGTGAAATCGGAAATCTCGATACAAAGTTTGACGAGTATAATTGACATGACGTAAGTCATTTTGTCTCCTCAAAAAACCTTAAATCTTTTTATAAAAACAACACAGAGTTTGGTACGTAGAAAAGGAGGTTGCCACAACAGTCCCCCCCAAGACCCTTACGGTCGATAAAAATCTGTAAAACGAACAACCCTGCCCGAGCGGGTTCGTTGCTGAGGCGCTGTGGTCGGTATCGCGACAACGGGAGGCATAAACGCCGGCGTAGGCGTGGGCGAAGGTGACCGTGGCGGCGATGAAGACGGGTCGACGTCATCCGCAAGCGTATGCGCAGGCTTCAGCCGGTCGATTGACACAGTATCCGTCTTGCCTCTGATAATAATTTTAAAATATTTGGGTCCCCTCTCAACGACTCGATATGGGCCTGAATAAGGCGGTTGGAAGGGCTTGCGCACTGCATCTTGTCTTACAAAAACGTGGGAAGCGGTTGCTAATTCTCTATGAACGAAAACATTTGACTTCCCGTGGCGCGCGACTGGTATGGCTCGAAGCTTTCGCATATGCGATTGCAATCGCGACATAAAATCAGAATGATCCATCAACGCACTCTGGTTCAACGGACTGATGAAATCTCCAGGCAAACGTAACGGTTCGCCGTAAACCAACTCAGCTGTAGACGAGGATATATCCTCTTTCCACGCAGTTCGAATTCCCAGGAGAATAAGCGGGAGAACTTCCGTCCAATCTGTGGTAGCGTGGCACATTATGGCAGCTTTCATTTGCCTATGGAAACGCTCGACAAGGCCGTTCGCAGCTGGGTGATAGGCTGTCGTTTGTACGTGCTGGGCTCCAGTCATCCGAGCGAGCCTTCCGAAAAGATCAGAAACGAATTGCCGTCCTCTGTCCGTAGTTATTTGCTGAGGGCAACCGAATCTGGATACCCAACCCGAAATAAATGCATGACTCACGGTTTCAGCTTTGATGTCGACGATGGGTATCACCTCTGGCCATCGCGTGAATCGGTCCACTGCTGTAAGGCAATACTGGAAACCACGTGATGAAGGCAGCGGGCCGACTAAATCGACGTGCACTTGTGAAAAACGCTGAGTTGGGGTAGCGAAAGCTTGAATGGGTGCGTGAACGTGTCTTGCTATCTTAGAGCGTTGGCAATGTAAGCAGGTTCGCGCCCATTCGCGGCAATGTTTGCGCACGTCTGGCCAAACGAAACGTCGCGTGACCAATTTTATTGTTGCTTTACTCCCAGGATGGCTGAGGCCATGAATTGAGTTGAATACTGCGCGGCGAAATTCGGGAGTTAAATATGGTCGGGGTAAAGCTCCAGACATATCACAATAAATCTCTTTTGCACAATCGGGAATGATAACTTTCTTCAAAAGTAAGGACGAACCAACATTAAGTAAGTGTTGCAACTCAGGGTCGGACGCTTGAGCGACAGCCAGTGCATTGTAATCGATAATACTAACTGCTTCTATACTCCGCGAAAGAGTGTCTGCCACGACATTGTCGTCTCCAGCTATATGCCGTATGTCGGTCGAAAACTGTGCAATAAAATCCAGATAGCGAAATTGGCGAGGAGAGCATTTGTCTAACGGTTTTTTGAAAGCGAATATAATAGGTTTATGGTCCGTATATATGATAAAAGGCTTCAACTCTAGCATATGTCTGAAATACTTCACGCCTTCGTAAATAGCCAACAACTCCCTATCATAAGGGCTATACTTTCGTTGTGCAGGGTTTAACTTCTTAGAAAAGAATCCTAAAGGCTCCCAAACATTATTAGTCCGTTGCTGGATGACCGCGCCGATTGCCGAGTCTGATGCGTCTGTGACCAGGGCAACATCTGCCTTAGGCCGTGGGTGCACTAACAATGTAGCGTCAGCTAGCTTTTCTTTGCAGTTTTTGAAAGCTTGCTCCAGCGCCGGGTTCCAGTCTATACGGGTTGAATTCTTAATTTTAGGTCCAGCTAAGAGAGCATGAAGGGGTGCTTGTACTCGTGCTGCTTGGGGCAGGAAACGCCTGTAAAAATTTAGCATCCCAAGAAACCTCCTAAGATCCTTGACCGTTGTTGGACGTGGGAAATCTTGGATGGCGCTTATCTTCTCCGGAAGAGGCTTGGTTCCTTTGCTCGATACTTGGTAGCCCAGGAATGTTACCTCTGAAACGCCGAAGACACACTTCGCTGTGTTCAACAGAACGCCATGATCGCGCAGACGTTCGAATACTATCTTTAAATGACGCTCGTGTTCTTCGATGTTAGTAGAAGCTATCAAAATGTCGTCGATGTAAGGAAAAGTGAACTCGAGATCTCTCAGAATGTCGTCCATGAACCTCTGAAACGTCTGCGCTGCGTTGCGTAGTCCGAAGCTCATAAAAACGAACTCAAACAGACCAAAAGGAGTTGTGATGGCAGTTTTTGGAATATCCTCGGGGTGCACTGGAATCTGATTGTATGCGCGGACTAAATCGAGGGTTGAAAAATTTTTGCAGCCATGGAGATGATGCGAAAAGTCTGCTATGTGTCTTACAGGGTATCGGTCTGGTATTGTGCGGGCATTCAATGCGCGGTAGTCGCCGCATGGTCTCCAGCCCTTGTTCTTCTTCGGCACCATATGTAGAGGAGAGGACCACGAGCTGTCCGAGCGCCGTACGATGCCTAAACGCACCATGTCCTCAAACTCATTCTTCGCAATTTTAAGGCGATCTGTATCGAGGCGTCTGGGTCGAGAGAAAACCGGAGGGCCAGGTGTTGTACGGATATAGTGAACCGTGCTATGCTTCACCTCACGCTCCGTCGGGTCTCCAGCTGGTTTCGTAATTTCAGGATACTGTTGCAGTAACTCGTGGAAACGAGAAGTGCCTGCAATCGCTTTGATCTGGTAAATAGAACAGGAAGAAGCTGATGTAGCACTAGCGGTGAGTGTAGTCGTATTATCAATCAAACGTTTGTGCCTAATATCAATTAACAAATTGTAAAAGGATAAAAAATCTACCCCGATGATAGGTTTAGTTACATTTGCAATAACAAAACGCCAATGGAAGGCGCGACGTAAACCGAAATCTAGCGTAAAACTCATCGAACCGTACGTCGCAATAGTCGTACCGTTCGCGGCGGAAAGTTCGTATTTATCTTTATGGCGTCGTTGTCCTTTCAAAAAGTTCACCGGGTACACGCACAAATCAGAACCACTATCTACTAAAAATTGAACGCGCGTAGTCCTGTCGGTCACGAAGAGGCGGCTCGCAGCAGATCCGCAGCCACTCGCCATCACCAGCGGCTGCTCCCGATGGTCGATCTCCGTCTTGTAGTCGCAGGGTGCACGGCAGCGTCTTGCATCATCACCAAACTGTTTATGAAACCAGCACCAGCCGTCAATCTTGTGTGAATGGTTTCGAGAACGTGCGGGGCAGGGACGGCGAGGATAAGAGCTTGATCTCGGTCCTGAATCGTCGTAGCTAGCAGCCAGCGCCGCAATCTGCTTGCTGAGGTCGTCTATTTGTAGGTACAGCTCAGCAAGCTCTGGTGAAATAGTCGTTGTCTGACTGTCACCTTTCTCCATTTTATTTGGTACGTCGGGTTCACCACTTTGGCAAGAAAGAAAACCGCCGAGCACTATTTACATATTTATTTACAGAACGGTATTCGCAGAAAGTATTTACAACATTTATTTTAACGTGAAATCGGAAATCTCGATACAAAGTTTGACGAGTATAATTGACATGACGTAAGTCATTTTGTCTCCTCAAAAAACCTTAAATCTTTTTATAAAAACAACACAGAGTTTGGTACGTAGAAAAGGAGGTTGCCACACTTTAAATGTGACTAGATAATTTGTGTGACATTGTCCAAGAAATTATTATTAATTATTATTATTTCGGCAGCCGTAAAATCCTTATTCTTCATAAAATATTGTGCCACCATCAAACTATCCACTCTTGGCAGATTGTCCGACTGACCTTTTTGAAAACCTTCATCCACACGGTTTACTTTAGTGTAATCGGTTATAAAATTAATGTAAAAGTATTATTTCCTTGAAATACAAGCACACTATTAGGTATAAACGAAATTAAACGAATTTTTGACGAACAAACGAAACAAAATGCACCGGACCGAGCGCCGCGCTGTGTCGCGGTCGCGGGCTGAGCGGGGGTGTGACGTCAAAGCGTGAGCGCGCGTAAACTCGGAAATTTTAAAAAGCGCTTAAACTTCTCGTCGTCATAACTTCGGAAATACTGCATGTATTGAAGTGAAATAAAAACTAATGTAATGTACATGATCTACGCTAAGATTTTAAGTGTATTTTTTAGTAATATTTTGACCCTTTTGTGTTCCCCATTGCCCATGCATTGTGCTTGCCTTTGTTGATCCTGGTTTACAGGAGTTAAAGCGGTCTACAGAGAACAAAATGCTGTCGCTTCTACTAAAATTTTGTAGTTCTTATCTACTTCTGACTGCTTTTGGTAAATTCGTTGCTCCGTCATTATTATTTGAAGCTAAAATTATTCTGGGAACCGATTGCACTAATTTGAAACATCGAAGTTCAGTTATTATAACCTTGCAAACTGTGCTGAATTCGGTATCGCACTAAACTTGACTTATTTACTATCACGGACCTAAAAAAAAGACGGACGTAATGTCACATTAAAAAGAGGTGAAGCAGCAAGGTGCTACAAATTTCGTTAGTTCTACAAAGCACCTACACTCACACAGACGCACCAGTTCTAGGCGCAGGTGCGACAACCCGCCGCCATTTTGTCCTGCGCAACAGGGCGACAGCACGCACACTCATATAAATGGGTGCTTCACTTTTGATTAGACGAGATTCCGTCCGTCTTTTTTTCAGGTCCGTGTTTACTATGTGATTGACAGCCTGAAACGTCTAAGCGATCTGTCGAATGATTAGCGCGATACCCGAATGTGTAAAAAGTTGTGATTCGCATGTGGTCCAATGACGTTTCAGTGTAGATTTATTTAGCGCTATCAGTCGTGCCCTGTAGGGCTCGCATGCCACCCCCGAGAAAACGATAAAAATCGAGATGTGCCTCCATCTTTATTATTTTACTTATTTCAGAAAGAGCGCGCATGACGTTTTTCTCGTTTAAACGCTTTGTCGTAGGTGGCATGCTAGCCGTGCTGGTAGATTTAAATAATAACTGTTAACTAAAACAAGTATTAGAACAATACAACAATATTTTATTGTTAATTGTTGTATTTTTTTCTTTGTTAGTGTGATGTATGTTGTAGATAACCGTTATTCTAGTTATAATTTCTTATACTATGTATATGTAGGTACTTGCACATTCACAATATAGTTTGAAGCGAACTAACGTGTTTCCTTTGATGAAACTTAAAACGTGCGGCCAACTTGCTCGGCTTTGGCTGTAAATGATCGGTCATAGATCTTACCAATTCTTTAAAAGTTTTCTTCGCAGGTTTAACAGGGTCACACAAGGTCACTAGCAATTCGTATGCCTCATTTCCCATGAGCGTGATCAACAGAGGTACCTTCTTCTCTTCCTTTGTGTCGTTGACCACGAAATACTGATCAAGTCTTTCCACATAAAACTCCCAGTTATATGTAGTCAAATTGAATGACTCAATTCTCCCGACCGCCATCTTATTACACAGCGCGCGCGTCGACTTATCCGAGTTAAGATAACTTTAAAACTATTGTTTATCGCACTCCACCGTTTGTCCACTTTCACTAATAATCCTTACACACGTTAGGTAACATCCGTCGCCACTGAAAAGTCCAGGTCCAGGCCGATATTTAGGGAAAACTACGGGAGCCAAAGGAAACACGTTAGTTCGCTTCAAACTATATTGTGAATGTGCAAGTACCTACATATACATAGTATAAGAAATTATAACTAGAATAACGGTTATCTACAACATACATCACAGTTAGAGCACTCCTTTGCCCGTCAATAGGAGGGTGTAGGTAACTTACTTCATTTTCATAATTTATAGAATCTGCAACGGTTTTCAGAATTTGCGTTCGTTTGATAACTCGAAAGCTGATCTTTCACCAGTCTTGTAAAGCAGATCCTTTACCAGACAAGAAAGAATAAAAGTTTGTTCAATCGTTTGTCTTTGTGGAATCCATACCCTTTTGTCTCGGGGTATTTTTTAAAGTTACGAAGCGTTTTTCATCGAAAATCGGCGGTAATTATATTTTAAACACTGAAATTTTTCTTCAGTATACCCGACCGAGGTACTTTTGGACATTCTTTGGGAATAAAAATGGAAAGATCTTTGACTTTCTTTTTCTTTTCAACAAATAGTAAAAAAATAGATAAGCATTTTTTCATTATTTTTTCTTTACACTTTAAAAACCGAGGCAGCCAATAAAAATAAAAATAATGTTTTTTGGCTAATTTTAAAACGTTACCTTTAGTATAATGTCAGTTATCGATTATAGAGAAAAAATTTTCGGATGTTGTGTTAATTTGTGAACAACCTGTTATTAATTAACACCCTGTATAACCATCTCCACGGAAGGCGAAGTTACTTAGACTTATTTGTTATCAACTGCCAAAGTTAATAACTACGCAATGTGTGGTTAGGTCTTGTTTCCTCTCGTACTTAGCGGACCAGCGGTAAATAAGAGTGAGAGGTCAGATAATCCGTCCAGCGGGTTTCATTAGCTGAGTGACCCCCGAGATTTGAAACCCCTACCTTTTTTTGTCCTGCATGTTATGATAAACTTTGTTTGCTTTTCTTTTCAAAGTCCAATCCATATTGATTTTACGTATGCTTACGCTATCGGAAACGGAAAAAACCTAAGTAGGTAGTACACATGAACCATCTGATTCGTGGTAGTACATCATCATCATCATATCAGCCGATAGACGTCCACTGCTGGACATAGGCCTCCTTCATAATGGGAGGATTTGTCATAATCTCCACGCTTGGCAGGCGGGTTGGCGATTGCAGTTTGATTGAATGTGTGCACTCAGAGGATGCTGCTGCCCATCGTCCAGGAGATCCCTTAGTTGCCTTTTACGACACCCACGGGAGGAAATGGGGTGGTGCTATTCTTAGCCGATACCACACGGACATACATACGTTATACATCATCATCATCATCATGGGCCTTGTTTCATCTAAATAGATGTTTCAAACAGCGTCTGTTTGCTTAAGACACCGACGTTCGTGGCTATATAAGCCGATTCGGGAGCGGCAATGCCTGCCGCATTTACGGCATTTGTGCTGTGTGTCGGTTGGTGCAGGAGCTTGTTCATCCCTGTGCCTTTTTGCTCGCTTTACGGCCAGAGATTCGAACCAGACTTCATCGTGGGCTGTTCGACCGTCAGCTATTTCCTTCCTCCACTCGTCCCTGTCGCTTGCAAGGCATTCCCACTTCGAGTGGTCAATTTTAAAACGTTACGTTTTAATTTTACGTTATACATAGGTAGTACATATATTTTTAAAATCGTTATATTCGTAGCGAATTATTATTTATTGTACAAACTGGAAAATCGACGCGACGCGACGCAGCCAATTAGTTGAAAACACCATTGAAGAACCATTGACATGAATAGAAAGAAAATGTGAAGAGGTTACATTTTTGGAAAAATGTCGAATGTTTTTCTTTCAATTATCTATTCTGAAATGGAGGAAAAGGTATTCAGGTTTGAATTGTATAGGTACTTATTTGTTCATAAAGCATTTATCTCAATCGCTTTCTGGTTTCTCAAGCACTCACGTGCGAATAGCCTAAATATGTTTTGGTACAAGGCAACCTAAATAGCTTCATATACTTCAGGCCCTATGGTAGTTGGAAACACCTTGGAGGCATCTTATTTTTCATGTTTCGACTAGATTTATACAATTTACCGAAACTAAAGTCGTACCTCAGTATTCTTGGATTGTTTATCTAGTGAAATCATCAATTGAATACACGATTGGAATTACATCACTCGATAGAAAATCTTCACAAAGATGACGTATTTTCTTGTATTTAAAAAAAAATCTAGTATTAGAAGAACTTAAAATAGGTTCCGATTTTTTGTATTTATACTCACATACGAGGGCGACACTGAAAGTTTCAAGAATGGACCAGTTAGTGACAATGCCAATGAAAAATTTATTTTAATTACGAATAAGAAACTCTTTATCAACCTGTAGCCGAAGATTTTATTCGTTTGTCATTTGTTTTAACGATTTGGCGGCAATTCGAAAAGTGCGTGTCGCGAGGCAAAACGAATTTAGCAGGGAAAAATGTTTTCTCCCCAATTTATTACGATTTTCGTCGTGGTCCTAGTCCATAACAAAGTTAATGATAAACTTCGATTGGTATTTCATAATGAAGCCCTGTCCCTTGACACTTGTTTACAACTGGTTAAATGAGTTTAGGCATGATCGGAGTAATCTCAGTGATGATCTACCTGGGAGATGTCGTTCAACGGCGACAACTGAACAAAACGCCAATGCTGTGCAGCTCATGAGAGAGGCTGATAAGAGAGTGACCTACCAGCAGATTCAGGCAAGCTTCAGCATTGATATGAGTCAAGTGCAAAAGATCCTACACGAATATTAAGGCGTAGGGAAGCTTTGTACTAGATGAATACCCCATAATTTAACCGATTTCAATAATTTCATAGTAAAGCAGAGGGGGTCCACTGCTTCTCACAGAGGTTCCATTGAACGGGACGATACATAAAATGGAATGGAGGCCACTTCTAAAAATATTAAAAGTATTACCAACCTCCTACTTCTTTACACTTTTTATTGTCTAGAAACTTTCAGTGTGCCCCTCGTATTCACCATTAGTTTATCTAGTGAAATCATAAAAAAATCGATACTAAAAAGTACTTTTGTTAACTCTTTTTAATCGGAAATACGGCACGCGCACGCACTTTTCGGAGGGCTGGGCAATCGCGTTTCTCATAGAAAATATTAGTCTGAACATATGGCCCCTTAAGCAGTTGTAAAAGCCATCAGAGGGTAGCGAAAGTATGAAAGTATCGCAATATGAGAGGTCGTTGTCATCATACATTAATTACTTCGCCCGCGGCACGGCGGCGGCGGTGACTCCTCGCGACGGGTTCACTCCGCGTCTGTCTCGCTTTTATTATCACTACATTTTTTTTGTTGGTTCCAGTATTGCCAACAGTTAAATTAGCTCTCCCCCAGAAGTGCAATTTTTGAATATCATACGAGCGAATTGGCAGTAGAAAGATGCATATCTCCATAGTAATTTTGACATTTTCTACTGCCGAGTCGCTCGTATGATATTCAAAAATCGCACTTCTGATTTAATTTCTAAATCACCAGAAAACCACTAACAGATGGCCCTACCTTTATTGTTACATATTGTGTAATCAAATATTTCTATGTAAATAATCAGAAAATGCTGAGTGGTTGAGTCTTTCTAATAATTGGAGAGCTATTTTTGAATCTCACATCAAAATCATGATTTTATCTATACTTATAAAAGAGTCCCGTGACTGACTGACAGACAACGCACAGCCTAAACCGCTGAAGATAGAAACATGAAATTTGGAAAATATATTCTGCAGAGGATGCAAGGGTGTACTCAGAATTTTTCGAAAATCGATGCGGACGAAGTCACGGGTCAGTTCTCTGAAAACTGAATTTTATTCTACTGAACCACTAGAAAACAATACCAGCCTCTGAAAGCAATATTTCTTCACTAAAAGGGGGGGTCGAAAACACCAAGTTACAGAGGAAAATGCAATAAGTTAGTATCACTGGTTGGTAGTCTTTGGGTACCACACAGGGCACAACATGCAACTGCGTTGTGAAATGCGTTATCTAAAGTTAGAGCCAGCGAGTTTACCTACATGCCGCCCGTGGACAAAGCCGGCTCGTCGTGGACAATTGTCTGTTGCCTGGTTTATTAAATGCCTTTATTCACGTATTGCTTTTTATTTCATAAATGAACTGTTTTTATTTGATAGTAAAAATGATCTGGGTTCCATATATTTTTAAGAACAACGCAACACTCATTCCATCGTAATAACATTTCTTATAATACGACGTACATAAAGATAGTATTGTTTTATTCAATTCATCATCGTAAAGTTCAGAGTTACGCTCTCGTCTCGTCTGTTTATTATTCTTTTGTTTCATTTGCCAGAGAAAAAATATACTTAATGCTTTACATACTTTAAAGGGTGCTTCAGACCATCAAACTAAACAACTTTCACTGTGGGACAGCAATAAAATCACTGGAAAAAAATGGTCGCACCATACGTACCAAGAGCTGCATGAGCTCATCCCACCTTCCCCTTTCTACTATCAGACTTCCAGACGCACCGCGGGATATCACCCCTTCTTGGTTGACATCCCACATATCCGCACCAAGCGCCTTTCTGAATCTTTTATAATGCGCACAGCCAAGGAGTGGAATGCCTTACCTGCGTCAGTATTTCCGAGCACTTACAACCCGAATTCCTTTAAAGTACGAGTGAATAGGCATCTTCTGGGTAAGCTCGCTACATCCACGACCCCATCTTCGTACTGAGGACGGGATTGAGGTCAAGAGCAAACCCATAGTTAATTAAAAAAAACAGATATTTTTGGACATAAACAAGATAGCAATAGCGAAGGCTCACGCCGCCGTCTGTACGTGCTTCTTGCTTGGCTCCACTAAAGTTACCTTCGAAATGCGGGGTGAGGGAGGCGGTATCTGAGTAAGAGGCAGGGAGTGGTCGTTCTGTGTTTAGTTACTATACTATTATATCTATTCTGTGCCAGCGTGTTGCAATAAAGATATAGATTAATTAATTCCTAATCCCCATTATTAATACTTAGTTAATTGGTAACCAATTCAATATTAATCGCTAATAAGGAACATTCTCGAGCATTCTTTAATCTCCTACCTTATGTTTATTTTTAACGCTATAATATTCAAGTTATTAAAGAACAGTTTATAATGCGTTATAATTTCTTGATGCAATATTTGATCTCACTAATATTATAATTGTGAAAGTTTGTGACGATGTGTGTATGTTCGGGTGTTTGTGGCTCAATCTAAAACCGCTGTACCGATTTGCATAAAATTTGGCTTTTTTGGGTCGTAGTCAACTAATAAGCATAGCATAGCATAGCATAGCATATGCTCACGACTATATTCCCCGAGGGGGTAGTCAGAGATATTCTGAAACTTCAGAATATCCACGTTTCACTAGTGTACCGAATCTCTGTCCAGTGTGACGGAGAGTGAGCCCGTCGCCACTTGTAATGGACAGTATATACCGAGAGATAAGTGTACTTTTTGCAACCATCAGCAGCAAGGCTGATTCAGTGTTTATGGGGTGTAGAGCTTCTCTGTGATGGGGATGGACCAGGTCTGCCTGCATAACTCCAGTCGGTTTAGGAGTTACTGATGATTAAAGGTCTGTAAAAAATTTACGATCAGCTGCAAGGCTGATCGTAAGTTATTGTTGTAGTATGCACTGTAGCTATGTGAACAGTATAAAAACTGACATGGTTCATCAGTCGGTTTAGAAGATACAGCCGTTCTAAGGTAGGAACTTTGACTGGCTGTATCTCCTAAACCTACTGACAGAACTTGACAGTTTTTGTACTGGTCACATAGCTACAGTGCATACTACAACAATATCATACGATCAGCCGTGCAGCTGATCGTTAATTTTGTACAGACCTTTAATCATCAGTAACTCCTGAACCGACTGGAGTTATACAGGCAGAACAGGTCCATCCCCATCACAGAGATGATCTACGACCCATAAACACTGAATCAGCCTTGCTGCTGATGGTTGCAAAAAGTACACTTATCTCTTATACTAGTAGGTACATATATGCCTCGAAATTTAAGCATGCAGGTTTCCTCACGATGTTTTCCTTCACCGAAAAGCCAGTGGTGTCAACTAATCAGCTTTGCCCTTAATACCACAGCGCCTCTTGAAATGTTTTTCGATAGTATTTTCATTCTCCTCGCAGAGAGTAGAGTTGCCATCTACAACGTGTTAATAAATTAGCGCAAAACCTCATACACCCCAACTGATTTATAACAAAATGATTAGATTGCAACAATAATTTAATTATTTTGACAGTTAAAAATTAAAGTTATTCGCTTTTTAAGTTTTGAGTTAAAAATGATTTGTTATCATTTCAGCACTGAAAGAAAGCGCTTACGTACTCATGGATACATTTTTATAATCTTGTTTTGGTAGTAAGTAGGGTGAGTGTGCCCGTGCGGTGGGTTGTCATCGGGTTCAGTAAATTTTAAATTTTGCAAAAAAATTATTTAATATTTTGAAAAAAATTACCTATGTTAAAACCATGATATTTCGATTCTGCTCTCGATTCTAAACAAACTACTTTCTAGTTTTGCGTTAATTCATTAACACGTTGTATATTGATTATTTCCATAATCTGATGAACGTTTTTGTTGTTTTCAGGTAAAGTTCAACATTATCGAGCTGTGTAGTAAGTTTTACATGTGTGCGCGGAGAATGAAGTCCTAAGCATAAGATAATGGAAGTAAGTAGGATTATGATTTCGGTAGATAGTAAGCTCTAAGGCCGGAGGGATTAGAACACAGAACATTATAAGAGGGGTTAGAAGTGCAAAGTAGGCGTGGAACGTGTCGCCACAGGTTATGCAATGGTTTGCATAACACCAGGCGCGCAGCGTGGTTAGAGCGAGAGGGAATAAGTAGTAGTAGCAGCGTGAGCGGGAAGACAAGTGGCGACAGCCGTCTCCGAAGCAAAAGAGCTTCTTTGCATTTCTAACCCCTCTTATAATATTCTGTGCCAAACTCCAACGCTCGCGCGATCTTAAGTCGCCTGTAAAACATTAAAAAATAAAAAGTTAGCTTAAAACTCTTAAAAGCCCGCGAAAGCGTTGGATTAGCTTATTAATTAAATAATTCATAAAAAAATATAAGTACAGGATCCTTCTTAATATGCTGACACTTTTTTAAGGGGTTGATCAAACTGAACAACTTTCCCGAAATCGCGAAAAAAAAACAACGGGTTGCACTCCGGGAGTGCCGGCAGAAGTGAAAACTTGAACATTAACGTTGTGCATTTTTGATATTTTGAAATGGTTAGGGAATAATTTCGCACGAATTGCTTTAATTATCAGTACCTATAAAATTACTATTTTTATGTGGTAAAATACAATATTCATTTATTGCGCTATCGTACACAAACATGACAATTTATGCCGCTTAAACGAAACAGCAGGAACAGGCATACATTTTCGCCGCGCGGCAGAAAGAGAGGGGGATATGTCGAACCAATTTTCGATCAGGTCACGTGACGTCACGTGACATTTTTTACCCATACCAAAAAGTGCACAACGCCGCTAAAGAAGTTTTCACTTTAACAAAACCGCTGTCCCATAATTACAGGCTCGAGTATGTTTGCCGTTTTGTATGGTACAGCCGATTTTATTTTTTGCGATGTAGATGTTGGTGCCATAGAGAAAGTTGATCAGTTTGACGAGAAGGACCCTATATATCACCAAGTCACCAAGATAGCTCTGACGTCCTTATTTTGACTCTACCAGCGCATTGGAAGGTTTTCCGTTATAGAGAGACGATACGGCCAGAAACTCTACATTCTACACACATCATTTAAAACAAAACAAAATATACGAAGTACAACTACAAAATAAATACAACAGTGGCCTCGATTCGGACTGTGCCACGACTTAACTTAACTAAATTTATTCCTGTCACTTTCTAAAATAAGATTAGAAAAGAGACAGAAAACCAACAGCTGACTTTAGTGCTGTCAAAGTGACGTGAAACGCCCAAAAACGCTTTAAATATGATGGCGTACATTATGATGGCATCTTATTTTGGGCGTGTAACGTCACTTTGACAGCACTAAAGTCAGCTGTTGGTTTTCTGTCTCTTTTCTTAATCTTATTTTAGAAAGTGACAGGAATAAATTTAGTTAAGTCGTGGCACAGTCTGAATCGAGGCCATTGAATTACATAGGTAACTATAATGTTTAATATTAGTAAAGCAATAAAATAAAATCAAATGCCATGTAACAGACTTCACAGATTTCTAGGGAAAATCTTTGAAAGCATAAAAGCGAGCTTGGCAGCCATTTTGAATAATTCACTCATACGAACACCCAGACAATGTCTTTTGTGACAATTCTAAGTACGTCAGTATTGTAGAAGCGAATTGTATGAAATATTTTTGGAGCGTGCTTTGAGTAAAGTTAACGACACAAGAAGTTAGAGAGCGAGAGGTCCAATTCGTGTTTGAATTCTCGTCATATACAGGATGTAAAATTAAAAGGGACACTTACTTAAAGGGACACTTACTTAAAGGGGTACTTCAGACTTTCAGACCATCAAACTGAACCTCAAAATTGCCATAATCGCTACGCTTTCCCATACATTTGGGTCGGGTATAATTGCAGTTTTGTATGACGGCGGCGGTGGCGCGTTGCGGAGAGGTATGGACACTCGAATCAAGATGGTCCGGATTCGAATCCGCACGGACAACATGCCATGTACAGTCACCAGCAGATGAATCGTAGCAAACAAGGTGGTCAAATATTACTAAGCAGTTCTAATTTTCCATAATTTCTTTACTCATAGTCAATCAACGGCCATTACAAACTTTCACCAACCGATAGGTGGGGGGCGCAGTCAAACGGGTATAAATAGGCGACAGACGGCGCGCACAGGTCACCTGATAATAATAAAAAGGAGATGTAGTACGAGCGGACGCCACGGCCCCCTACCGAGACCAGCAGCGCACCCGTCTCCTCGCGACACCCTGTGCCGCGCCCTCACCCCGCTTCGGAGCCCGCTCACGTCTACGACTCCCCAGCGAGTCGTCAGGACCGTGGGCCCCTCCGCAAGCCCTCAAGAAAACCACACTGCCGGCGCGCAGGTCGCTCACCGGGCCTCCCCCAACGGGGTCCCACCTGGTGGGCTCGACCTCGCTGGCAGTCGCCCCCAGATTGACCGCTGCAAATGGAGCCTGCACACTTCCTGATGTGTCGGCAGGAACGTGTGCCCCTCCGCAGCCCCCCCACCGGACTGACGTCACTGCCGGTACCCTCGGCAGCTGCATCCTCGCTGTGGAGCCTGCTCCCGTCCGCGGTTCCCCTGCGGGCCGAACTGCAGGACCAGGAGCCTTCCACAGACGACCCCCTTCCTCCCCCTGATTGACCTATGATGCCTGAGCCCTTAAAAGGGCTCAACTCGCTGAGGAACTGCCCGCGTCCGCGGATCCCCATGGACCCTGGGCCGGACCTTACCGGACCGTATTTTATCACGTAATACAACTTTGTCTACTAGGTATTTAGAGGCGGAGGTCTTGATACAATCGTGTCATCTACCTATTAGTCATAGTCAATCAAAAATATAGGAACGCCGAGAACATCAAATATATCGACGCAGTCATGGTGGCCATAAACATCTGAACAGTTTCGGATTAAAAACCTTACTCCGTTGTTTTACATGTTAATTTTAAATAACATTGTAAAGAAATGATTGAAAATTCGCTGTTCACATATTTATGACAATATACTTACACGTTTAGATATAATTGGTAACATTTACTGTAAATAATTTAATGAAAATTAGCACTGCTCAGAAATATTTGGACACCTTGTATGCTATGCCTTGTATCTGATGGCAACTGTACCAATGAGTTTTTCTAACTTATGAACGTAATACCGACTGCTCTCAAACGATGAAAGAAAACATCGTGAGGATACCTGCATACGCTGAAGAAAAAATGTTGATGAGTATGTGAAGTCGACCATTCCGCATTGTGCTCGCGTACTAGACTGACGGTCATACTCCTTGAGGGTAGGCCTGTGCCCCGCAAGGGGACGTTTAAAGGCTTATGATGATTAAATTTTACACCCTGTATGTCAATGATAATGAATCTACAATTTGTTCCCTTTTCTCTACGTCTAAAACAGTATGAAACAAGCAGAACTAATCAAACAAAAACATGTGGAAAACGCAACGTTTGGGAAACAAGTAAGAACTAATGCCATTAGAACCGGCTACGGGTACACAATAACATCTAATCTAACTTTCTTTGTAAACTATTTACTTCACGTTCGGTTCAGAACTGGAACTTTTGTGCTATTACCTGTCAGGTTCTTCCTACTTCTGTCTTTAAAAATAACCGAAGTTATAACTAGTCTGGTGTAGTGGCGAGTAAAATAAGCCTGCCGTGCAGGAGGCGATGGTTCGATCTCGTGCCAAAGAGTTCGGAATTTTAGAACTGGAACTTTATGCTATTATTTGTCAGGTTTTTCATACTCCTATCTTCTTTAAAAATAACCGAAGTTATAACTAGTCTGGTCTATTGGCGAGTAAATTTTCATTATTTAAAATAGAAACAAGCACAGACAATATCTAACAAATTTCTTAGAATACAGCTTTGAAATTGCAAACTAAAACAAAATACAGCGTTTCAGAATCACAACTAGTCAAACGAAGATAAAAGCAAATGCAAATTCCGAATGAAATTGTTCAAATTTAACAAATTAGACCCTTCGGGGACGGAGTTTATTCAAAGCATTAGATGTAAATAGCTAAAAGGATGCAAATGTCAAATTTATGTAATTAAAATAACTAATTGGGGTCAAACAGTAATCAAATCAAAGACGAATGGGATTTTATAACTTCAAGTCTTTACTTACCGTTTGTCGATTTGATAATTAATATATTTTCTGTTAACGTACCTACATATACAGGGTGAAATTGATATCATTAGCATCCTTTTAAACTAAGAGTCTACCCATCAAACTGAACAACTTTTACTATGGGAGCAAACCGATCGGAGCCAAAAAAAATCTGATGTTGCATACATTTTAGTCGCGAACTCGCGCGTCGACATTGCAGTTTAGTATGGAACAGCTGATTTTTTATTTGCTCCGATCGGATTGCTCCCATAGTAAAAGTTGTTCAGTTTGATGGGTAGACTCTTAGTTTAAAAGGATGCTAATGATATCAGTTTCACCATGTATACAGAAGTTGTTTTTGACAATAAAAATACATATTCTCACTCTTGTCTCCCATTGGCAGAGAAAACAAACTCCACCTGCTACGATCCTGAGTAATCCTGACAAACCTCTCTCGCTTGCTTGTTATTTATCATTCTTTTCATGCGAGCTCTTCAGTTTCGAGTTTCGGGTACATCAGACCTGAGTTCTTTAAAGTACACTTTCACAGCTATATTCCCCAAGGGGGTAGTCAGAAGTGTTCTGAAACCTCAGAACATCGACGTTTCACTATTAGTACCGAATCCCTTTCCAGTGTGACGGGGAGTGAACCCGTCACCATTTATAATGGACAGTGGGTACATAAAATACATGCCTCAAAATTGAAGCATGTAGGTACCCAGCCTTCACTCCAGTGTTCTGGTCCAACACTCAGCATTCAGACGTGCAATACGCCTCGAAATAAGTGAAACTGCCTGCTGTGCCGAGGGTCGCGGGTTCGAATCCCGTAAGGGACAAATATTTGTATGATGAATATGAATATTTGTACCCGAGTCATGGATGTTTGTATTTATACAGGGTGAAATTGATATCATTGCCATCCTTTTAAACTAAGAGTCTACCCATCGAACTGAACAACTTTTACTATGGGAGCAAACCGATCGGAGCAACTAAAAAATCAGCTGTTGCATACATTTGAGTCGAGTAGGCATTGCAGTTTAGTATGGGACAGCTGATTTTTTAATTGCTCCGATCGGTTTGCTCCCATAGTAAAAGTTGTTCAGTTTGATGGGTAGACTCTTAGTTTAAAAGGATGCCAATGATATCAATTTCACCCTGTATATGTATTCTATATCGTTGTCTAGTCATCATAATACAAGTCCAGGCTAGATTCTGGTACTTTAAATGTGACTAGATAATTTGTGTGACATTGTCCAAGATATTTATTTAAATACAAAATAATATTACACAAAAAACCCATTGAAATGTTAAATATTATAATGTAAAAGATCTCTATATTTTACCAGGAAGCAAGTACTCCAGTCTCGATTACTTTACTCCAATGCGACCCAAAAACCTTGCAAGTTTCCCGCCAATCTTCACAAAATGGCGGACATCATGACCACCGAAATGGCGGCAAATAAGCCCTTGCAAAGGTCGGCTATAGTTTTGCGTGGGAATTCGCCAATAGATTGGCTTCCCGTAAAGAAGTTGCGAAGTAAATTGTTTCACGTATCCAGGGTAAGGTAACTTTTGTTTTTTCTTGACACAAATCTTTGGGATAATAAGGGAATAACTTTTCTTATGACTTGTTTGTTTTAGGGTTCCGTACCCAAAGGGTAAAAACGGGACCCTATTACTAAGCCTACGTTGTCCGTCCGTCCGTCCGTTTGTCCTACCTATTTAGGGCTGTAACTTTTGAACCGTAATAGCTAGATAGTTGAAGTTTTCTCAGATTATGCGTTATTACGGCGGATTTGTTAACAAATAACAAAAATGTCAAAAAGTAAAAAATTAAGGGGGGTTCTCAACAAGAAACTAGTTTTTATCAACCTTTATTCTTCACGCTCTATCGTAAAAACGGTAATACATACAAGCGTCAAACTTAGTGTGATTATAGAGCATACTCTACAGAATAGCAACAAATACTAAAAACCGGCTAAGTGTGAGTCGGTCTCGCGCTAAAGGTCCCGGACAAAAAAAGTTTTTTTTTCTACGTTAATAATGTTGTGTTTTGTAGTTGTGTGGTACGGAACCCTCGGTGCGCGAGTAGCCCGACTCGCACTTGACCGCTTTTATTGAAAGTTCTCTCCTATTGACTTCGAAACTGATTAGTTGCACAATTTTAACCTAAACTTTATACGCATCAGACCAAAGAAAAAAAGTGTAAGTATCAGGCCAAAAATATCTGCCTATATTTTAACGACACATAGGTTGTGAACCAATGACTTTTCTAACTCACGTACAGTAATACTGGTGAAGGAAAACATCTTGAGGAAACCTGCATACGCTGAAGAAGAGATTCTGATGCGTATGTGAAGTCTACCAATCCGCATTGGGTACGCGTAGTGAACTAACTACAAATCCTTTCCTCAAACTTCCCCTCATCACATTTTTTATTCAAAATAATATCACATAGATAGCTTTCTGACGTCATTTATAGGGTTCCGTACCCAAAGGGTGAAAACGGGACCCTATTACTAAGCCTACGTTGTCCGTCCGTCCGTCTGTCCGTCCGTCCGTCCGTCCGTCCGTCTGTCCTACCTATTTAGGGCTGTAACTTTTGAACCGTAATAGCTAGATAGTTGAAATTTTCACAGATTATGCGTTATTACGGCGGATTTGTTTACAAATAATAAAAATGTCAGAAAGTTAAAATTTAAGGGGGATTTTCAACAAGAAACTAGTTTTTATCAACGTTTTTTCTTCACGCTCTATAGTAAAAACGGTAATACATACAAGCGTCAAACTTATTGTGATTATAGAGCAGACTCTACAAAATAACTACAAATACTAAAAACCGGCCAAGTGTGAGTCGGTTTCGCGCTAAAGGTCCTTGACAAAAAAAGTTTTTTTTTCTAAGTTAATAATGTTGTGTTCTGTGGTTGTTTGGTACGGAACCCTCGGTGCGCGAGTAGCCCGATTCGCACTTGACCGCTTTTATTTGACTCTACCACCGCGTCGGAAGGTGTTCCGTTATAGAGAAGATGCGGCCAGAAACTCTACAACACACATCTTTTGAACAAAGTACAATATACTATGTAAATTCATATAATATAATCATCGAGTTCGTAAGCCTGTACCCTGTGAACTTAAAAAACTCTAAAATATTCTGCCTATTAACCAAGTTAACATTAATATTAATAAGTCAGGTAATTAATACACATGATCCTCCATCTTTGCCAGCATATTTTGGGAACAATACGAGCTGTCATAAAGGTACCTATAGCAGGGCTGCCACTTGCACCAAATTAAAACAGAAAGTACATAATAATATTCGGCAGAAAAAAAATTGGGCTGGTCGCACTGAAACAGCAGATTTAACAAGGATTTAACGTTTGTATGAAAAGTTTGTTTTGCTAATTTCCCTTAATTTCCATGGGAAACATTGTTTAGGTACAATTCATTCAAAATTCAAAATTTTTTATTCAAAATAATATCATACAGATAGCTTTTTGACGTCATTTTTTGACTCTACCACCGCGTCGGAAGGTGTTCCGTTGAGAGAAGATGCGGCCAGAAACTCTACAACACACATCTTTTAAACAAAACAAAATGTACAAAGTACAATTAAAATACAATATTGCATTACATAGTGTAAAATTGTCAAGACCAGACATTTTGGTCATTCAAATAATCATCGATCATCAATCGCTCTTTAAGTCTACACTACACTTAAACACTGTATAGACTAGAACAAACAATAAATGCGGAATATGTTGAATTGATATATCTCTCTTTACATAATACTTAAAGCTTGATTCGAGTGTTTGTTTTTTTTTGGGAATACTGGTAGAGGCGGTACATTTATACAAACCCAAAAGCCCGGCTTGCGTCACCAAAACCAAATCAATAAAAATCTAGATCAAGATGCAAGTCACATAAAAGATAACTTATTTAATGGATCTATATGTACAAAACTCATCGGTTGTTGGTTGTCCTTATTCGACAAGTTATTATCTATCGCCGGTGCTGTAGGTATATTTTTTTCGAACGACAAAATCTATTTGAAACCAAACATAAATATGTTAATATAATGTTTGGGCTTGCGCTATCCGGAAACCCTAGGCACGCTTCTGAATACTGGCTGGTCTTTCGCCAAAGAAATTAGTGGAGTCTGATTAAAACTTTCCAATAAAAAAAAATTGTAAAGTGTAGGTGGCAGCCCTAAACATGCGGTTAATAGAGGTACGTCCCTAGCCACTGACGGGCGCGTAAATAATAATATGAAGCTACATTACACAGTGATATATATTATATATATACTTACAGCTTAATGACTTAGGAGTTGGTTTTACCACGCCACGCCACGGTAACGTAAGTTTTTGAAGTAAAAATTTAATTTATCAAGTAGGTATGCAAAAAAGTTTGAGTTGAATTAAAAGTATATTCTGATTCGTAGCAAGAGAATACGTTATTCACACGGTCTTCTTATCGTGTGGGCAGAGCCCTGGTGTCAGAGTTTTTTCAGACCGCCTTACGGCCTCTGACGTGGTTTTTATGTAACGACTACTACCACCATAGATAGTAGCCGGGACCAACGGCTTAGCGTGCCATCCGAAGCACGGAATTATTTTTCTTTTCGGACAATCATGTGATTCAGCCTGCAATGTCCTAACCAACTGGGGAAAAACGCGCAAAGTGACATATCACTGGGTGTCCCCCGTGGGAATCGAACCCACGACCTCCGTGTCGAGAGCCAATGCTCTTAACCACTAGACCACGGAGGCAGTCACACGGTGAAAAATATGCAGTAGTATACAGGGTCCTTTTTAATATGCTGACGGTTTTTTTAACTGGATGATCAGACCATCAAACTGAACAACTTTCTCTATGGAACTACCATCGAAATCGCGAAGATAAACTGCTGTTCCAGACAAAACTGCAAACCTACTTGATTCAAATGTATGGGACAGCTGTTTTTTTTTTCTCGCGATTTCGATGTTGGTTATAATAGGGTGAAATTGATATCATTAGGATTCTTTTAAACTAACAGTCTACCCAACAAACTGAACAACTTTTACTATGGGAGCAAAAAAAAATCCGCTGTAGAGTAGGCATTGCAGTTTAGTATGGAAAAGCAAATTTTTTTGATGCTCCGATCGGTTTTATTCCCTTGTAAAAGTTGTTCAGTTTGGGTAGACTCTTAGTTTAAAAGGATGCTAATGATATCAATTTCACCTTGTAGATAGAACGTATTTTGTTTTTATATAAATCGAATTCTGGTAGATTTAACTGAAAAATGGACTTTAGTTAAATCTACCAGACTACCAGTATTAGATTTATAGCAACACATTTTCCAGTAAAGTCTGCTAATAAATTTATAGTTGTCACCATACTTCTCGATATTTTTCTCTGTGCACGTTCACCCCTACTATCAGCAGTTTAAGATTTTACCCGTAAATCGCCTCAGAATGTAGTACACGGTCCAAATTACCCGCTTTTATTGTATTTATTTCGTATCAGAACATCGTGGGTTGAATTTTGATGTGTTACTGAGATCTTTATCACGTTTTATGATTGTTTTCTTTAAAACTACTCCTGGGCTACGTTGCAGTCGAGTACAAAGTATATTGGCTATGTGCACGACACTAGCGCCACACTAGCGCGGCGTAGCGCATGAACTATGTCGGCCAGCCGTGAATTATCTACAGTATTATATTATAGTACTGTAAAGACTGTGTTTGTTCGAGGATTCTACCAAAACTACTGAACCGATTTTGATAAAACTTTTTATAATTAAAAGCCTAGTATTAGTCTTAAAAACTAGCTTATATTTTATTCCGGTACGATGACGGGAGCGGATGCGGACGAAGCCCCGGACAAAATCTAATTTGTATGGGAATTCCCATACAAACTTTTACCTCAGTTTTAACGCCTTTTTAAGTGAGCATCTAGATGCCAATAGAAACTTCCATGCCAAATTTTAAGTTAATAGTCTTGACAGTTTTGGAGATTTCGTGTTAAGTTAGTGTGCGGATTTGCATAGATTCAAGCAAATCTGACACAGCTTCGCCGTCAGTAGTTCAAATTTCTGCCACAGCGTGCGCTGCGATCGACTTGGCAGTTCCCAACACCCACTTCGCACATAGCCAATACTTTGTATGGGCTATGGAGCCAACTTCGAAATGGCTAAAAACAGCTGATTATGTTTCATACAAGACTACAGTATTTACTGGACTCAAATGAATGGGGCAACAGATTTCTTCTTCTTGATGTTGGCTCCATAGTTAAAGTTGTTCAGTTTGATGGTCTAAACGACGACCTCTTTAAATATGATAAGGGTATTTTGTTACACCGCACCTACAGGGTGAAATTGATACCATAAGGCTATTCTACCGTTGGCGCGCTCCATACAAACGTAGTATGGTGATATTTTCAATACTATCTAATTAAAGTCAATGAAATTTTTCAAAAACAATCTAGTAACTAATCTCTATGTCGGTATGAAGTCAGATTTTCGTTAAAATATACAGCTTCAATGCTAGGATTAATTTAAGATTTGTATGGAAATATTTGTGGCACTGTAACTTTAAAACTATAAATTTTATCGAAAATCTGACTTCATACCGACATAGAAATTAGTGACTAGATTGTTTTTGAAAAATTTCATTGACTTTAATTTGATAGTATTGAAAATATCACCATACTACGTTTGTATGGAGCGCGCCAACGTAGAATAGCCATAATAAGCATTCTTTTAAACTAAGAGTCTTCACTGAAAAAAATGATCAACCAAACTAGTGTTAAATATAACCAAACTTTAGTGACTTCCAAGATGTTTTGTAGCACAATTTCAACTGGAAATAAATAATTTTTGAATTTTGAATTTGAATTGCAGTTTATTATGGAACAGCTGATTTGTTTTTGCTCCGATCGGTTTGCTCCCATAGTAAAAGTTGTTCAGTTTTATGGGTAGACTCTTAGTTTAAAAGAATGCCGATGATATCAATTTCACCCTGTAGATGTGTAATTCTGTATGTAGTATTATGAAAGATCAGTATTTCTAAAGTCTCAACTCCCGACAGGATTACGACTCGCTTTATTTCACACTTTATGTGGAAAGGCCAGCACAAAGACCGTAGTCTACCCGTGTCTCATCTCCTAACTCTTACAGCCTACCTTTTAAAGACGGCAATAGCTTGATCCACGAGACTTCCTGTTAAAAACACTCGTAGCTTTGTTCTTGTCACCTGTAAAAATTCATCCTGTCTAAGAGTTAAAGTTGAAATTGGCTTGACCTTAGGGACTTGGGTATAGTGGTTGGTTTAAGATGCCGGTAACGTAGTTCATTTCGTGTGTGTTGTCGAGTAATAAACATCATCTGACTCGTCACCAAGTTATTACTGGCTTTTAGACGTTGGTTCTTTTTAGGGTTCCGAAGTCAACAAAGAACCCTTATAGTTTCGCCATAACCGTCCGTCTGTCCGTCCGTCCGTCCGTCTGTCCGCGGCTTAGCTCAGAGACGCTTAATACTTGAAAGCTGTAATTTGGCATATGCATCATCATGCCGACAAAGTGGTAATATAAAATCTTGAAATATATATTTTTTAGCGTACCTCCCTACACGTGAAGTGGTGATGATTTTTTTTCTCGTCTACCCTATGGTGTGGGGTATCTTTGGATTGGTCGTTTAAAAATATTATGGGTGTGGGAAAACCATTTTTCGATTTAGGGATCCATTAGCGAAATATTAGGCTTTAAAGTGAAAAAATTTGTTAGTGTCAAGTGTGTGTGTGTCCCCCCCCCCCTGCCAGCTGAACAGCGGTTGTTTCTGGATATGTGAAAAAATTCATGGCAGTAGTATATATAACAAATTTAAAAGGAAAAGTGTCACCGCTAAGTAGGCTTTACAAGTTTACGAGTAATAGTCGATCAACTTTATTAGCCGTTAAACCGCAGTATAAAACAAAAAGCCTTCTTCTCAGTCCATATTATATTGTGACGGGCAACTACGGAACCCTATCCTGGGCGTGATCCGACACGCACTTGGCCAGTTATTATTATTTAGCATCCTGTGAACTTTCTGTTAGAGTTCCGCACCAAAAATTGCCAAACGGAAGAAGAAAGACAGAAGGAGTTGCCCCGGTGTTAGCCAAACGAAATCTGGTTATATTTTCAATACTAACCAATTAAAGTCTGCAATTTTTCAGAAACAATCTAGAAACTAATCTCTATGTAATGTGTCAGATTTTCATTAAAATATACAGTTTCAATGCTAGGATTAATTTAAAATTTGTATGGAAATCTTTGAGGCACTGTAACTTTAAAACTATTTTTTTTTTAAACCTATTTCGTCCCATTGTTGGGCAAAGGTCCCTCACTATGAACATAAAACTATATATTTTAACTAAAATCAGACACATTATAAGCATAGAGATTAGATTCTAGATTCTTTAAGAAATATTTCATTGTATTTAATTGGATAGTATTGAAAATATCACCAGATTTCGTTTGTATGCAGCGCGCATTTGCGCTCTCGGAAACTTCTCTTAAATTAAGATTTTATCGCTACGATTGAAAACTCATACATACATACAACACATATGCCTACGCCTATGTCCCACTACTGGGGTAAGCAGAGACAACGGATCGCCACATGCTACGATTCTGACACACATCCCTCGCCTCCTCAACATTCATAAGTCTCTTCATACAAGCTCGTCGGTTCCGGGTACATTTTATTTGTTCCTTCTTCATGCATCCCATTTGGTCAGCGTACGTGCGCCTAGGGCGACCCCTTTCAACCATTCCATTCACACTAGCCCTGTAAATTTCATAAAAAACTCATTCTCAAATTTAATAACTTAGTTGCACTTTGCTCTTTATCAATCAACTTAAATCTCCAAGCAAGCTTTTAAAACCTAAGTAAGACGTATCTTGCACCCAGTGGCACATATTGCCCGGTCCCGGACTGTAATCTCTTAATTTCCCGGGAATCCCGGGACTTGACGGGATCCCGGGCGATCCCCGGAGCGTCCCCGGGACCACGGAACGCGATATTACATCGGAAGACGTTTGTTTATTATTCCTTTAGGGATTCTTTCCTAGATATAAAGATGGTTAACATTGTTTATGTTATACAGAGTGGATGGAAAAGTATCTGAAAGAATCTAAAGTATAACCTTTACCCATCAAACTTTTATTATGAGATCAAAGCTGCGTCAGCGCAAAAAAAATCTGCTGTTCCATACTAAACTGCAATACCTACTCGATTGAAACGTATGGGATAACAGTTTTTTTTTGTTCTGAAAGTTTTGCTCCCATAGTAAAAATTGTTCAGTTTGATGGGTTAGAGAATGTAGTTTAAAGATTAATGATACTTTTCCTTACACCATGTATAGGTCTATTAGCATTTTTTGCATAGAACAACTTGCTCGAATGAACAACTTTTACTATGGGACCAACATCGAAATCGGGTAAAAAAATCCGCTGTTCCACAGAAAAGTATGAAACAGCAGATTCTTTTTCGAGATTTCTATGTTGTCTCCATAGTGAAAGTTTTTGGTCTGAAGCACCCTGGTCGATATTTAACGCATTTAAATGTACACCCTCTGTATTAAAAATGCTTTAACGGTTTTTCGTGTTTAATAATAATAAACCTCGACTGATAAATTGGTGGTTACATCACCGCAGCTCTACTATTTACTCCGTGGTAACACTACACACAAGTATAACAGTACATGTACGTACAACGGCACCTCACAACACGTACAAACAAACTACAATACCAATAAAGTGGGAGTTTAATTAACCTGCGAACGAGTCGGCGACAGGGTTGACAACTACCGCTAAGTTATGGAAGTAGGGTCGTGCAACTCTTGATTAATTGAAAAGGGAAATCTTCCGTGAGGTCGAATTTGAACTTTTAAGGTCAGGTGGAGCAAAACCTTTTCTCTGTATTTTACTGTTTATGTTTTGGTGTAAAATAAAATATATTTGATTGATTGATTGATTGAATGTAATTCCGAGTGCGCTCCATACAAACGAAGTCTGGTGATATTTTCAATACTAACCAATTAAAGTCAATGAAAAGTTTCAGAAACAAACTAATCTCTGTTTGCATGAAGTCTGAATTTCATTAAAATGTATAGTTTTAAAGTTACAGTTCCTCAAAGATTTCCATAGAAATCTTAAATTAATCCTAGAAAAAGTGTCAGCATATTAAGAAGGACCCTTTTTCTACTATATGATTGTAAATAGTAATAAAATCCTAAGCATATCTTCCAGTTCATACCTACTCGTTAAACTCTCTGCGTTATTCCGTTACACAGCGGTCTCAATCTCTACTACACTATCAAAGCGTACGTAGTTTCAACGATCGCCAACCCTGCCGCCACCACATCGCAAACAGCCCGCTGCCATTGTCTCCTGTAATCAACATACAGTACAGACTCGCCATGTTACACAGCACCGAGACTTGCCTTGCCGGTTTACATTATTTTCAGAGAGGCAACCATTTCATAGTGGTCTCAATCTACACTGCACTATCAAAGCGTGCAGTTTCAACAATCGGCAACCCTGCCGCCACATCGCAAACAGCCCGCTGCCATTGTCTCCTGTAATCAACGTACAATACAGACTCGCCATTTTACACTGCACCGAGACTTACCCGGACAGTTCACAGTAAGGTCAGAGAGGCAACCGTTTCATAGCGTTGCCTCTACTACTATACCACATTTCTATTATAACTATACTTAGGGTTGCCTCCTATACTGCCGTGTCGCGCTATGCCAAAAGGGCCTATGTCCGAAAATGATCACAAAGTATCGAGTCGATGGCATTTCCTCACTGTTACCGAGTCCTCTGTACCAGGGAACGCTACATCCAGGCTGAAGCGTCGGCAGCGTTGTAAACGGGTTACTGGATACAACCGGTTAATTTCACTTGCCTTTCCTTTGATTTACTACACTCAAATAAGTGTAAATTCATAAATGTATTCTCCTATACTCACTGTTACCGTGTCCACTGTACCAGGGTACACAACACAATGCTACGTCGAGGCTGAAGCTTCGGCAGCTTTGTAAACGGGTCACTGGATACAACCGGTGAAATTCACTTGCCTTTCCTTTGATTTACTACGCTCAAATAAGTGTAAACTCATAAATGTATTCTCTTATCCTCACTGTTACCGTGTCCACTGTACCAGGGTACACAACACAATGCTACGTCGAGGCTGAAGCTTCGGCAGCTTTGTAAACGGGTCACTGGATACAACCGGTTAATTTCACTTGCCTTTTATTTACTACGCTCAAATAAGTGTAAACTCATAAATGTATTCTCCTATCCTCACTGTTACAGTGTCCACTGTACCAGGGTACACAACACAATGCTACGTCGAGGCTGAAGCTTCGGCAGCTTTGTAAACGGGTCACTGGATACAACCGGTTAATTTCACTTGCCTTTCCTTTGATTTTGGAATAACTTTACGCCTCCATCGATGGAGAGACATTTCAGTTATTGTTTTCCGGCTTGTTGTTCAGGGTGTAAGGGAACCGCTTCAGTTAAGGGGTGAAAGTACACATCATATTAACTACTTTTGCTCTGGGACAAACAATGAGATCTCAAAAAAAATCTGCTCCTTCATACATTTTGCGCGGTAGGAATTTAATGTTAGTATGAGATTGTTTTTTTTTTGAGATCTCATAGTTGGTCCCATTGAAAAAGTTAGTTCATATTGATAGGTACTTTCACCCCTTTAAGTTTTCGGAAGCGATTACCTTACACCCTGTATAAACGAAAGCATAGCGTATGCTCACGACTATATTACTCGAGGGGAAGTCGGCGTTATTTTATTTTTATTAAATACGAGCTTTTACCCGCGACTTCGTCCGCATAAATTATATACCAGATTTTAAGTCAGATGTTACGCTACCAAACAAAAAAGTTTCATCAAAATCGGTTCAGTAGTTTTTTCGTGATACTCGAACAAACAAACACCCAAATAAACAAACAAACAAACAAACAAAATTCTTTTTTCAAATTTACAGTTTTATAATAGTCAAGATACAATATTTTTAACATACACATTTCACTAGCAGCCCCAAACCCCAAACTATGTCCAGTGTAACAGGTAGTAAGCCCATATCGTCACTTTTAATACATCTACATACATATTCTCACGCATGTCTCCCACTGGGGTAGGCAGAGACAACAGAACCCCATCGGGACGATCCTGACGTGTCTATCTACCTTCACCTTCGAATTTTTCCGTCATTTGGTCTAAATATTTTCCTTATCGAATTATTAAAATAATTGCCAACGTGGGACAGAACGCGTACGTTCTGGCTTCCAATATCGAAACGTCCTCCAGACCGGACGCTAAGCGTCTTTTATTTGTGACGCAATCTACCCGACGGAATGTCATCATTGTGTGCTCAAGTTATGAGCGATTCTCCTGCCTCTAATATCTACCATAAACTACGACTACATGAATAGATATCCCGGCGAGAATACACAGAAAACAAGCTTCATACAAGCGGGGCGCGCCGCGTCGGAGTAAATCTCGCACTACGTCATTTTGATCCTTATAGCAATGGATTAAGATTGTATTTGCGGGACTACCTTAGTGGAGCATGCTTGTATGAAGCTTGTGTTCTGTTGGAATGATTCATGTGTCACGACGGTGCTTGGCTGAGATTCAGAGACGATTTTTTAAGTCATAGTTACGTTAGTATTATAGTACTCTGTGGTCTTTATAGGTAGGGTCAAAATATATGGATTTTGACATACGGAAGTTCGAACTAAGACTTAAAAATCGTCTCTGAATCTCAGCCTTAGACGTACAGTTAAATAAATTGTTAAAATTATTTTTTTATTTCAAAAATTTTTAACTTGAATTATTGAAATTATTTCAAGAATAATCTTGATGTTTTGTTTTAATTTGTTAACTAACACCTTGTCTATAACTACCGGAAACAATTTTAAGTAACCCCATTGTTGCGTTTTCTTCTCGCATATAACCTCGCTGCCTTGCACAACTCGGGTGAACAGGCACCCAGGTAAAGGCCTTGGTTACGATAACGAATACCTATGGTGTTATTATAAGAGTTTTTGTTATTTGCTCTATTATCATTTAAACGGTGAACGTTGTTTGGTTTCAGGTATGTTTTAGAAGCTCGAGTTGATTCTTTACCAATATCTACCTACTATTATGTAAGTAAAAAATATTGCTTGTATTATCTTTCGTGAGGAAACCTGCATGAGATGTAGATGAATTTCTGATGCGTATAAGTACAGGGTGGAAAGTTAAGATGGGACACAAAGGGCAGCTACCAGAAACATAATAGCTACAAGAAAACGTTCTTAGGAGACTAACCCTAACTTTAGGAGTGTTTTACTTCTGCATTCACAGACTTTGAAAAAAAATTACAGTCATCGAGTGAAACTGAAATTTTTACAACACTTTTTTTTTTACCTTTGAACCTATTTTGGCTGTTTCTTATAACCAAATTATTACATTTAATATAATTATATAGTTCAAATAACAGTGTAGATACGTTCTTTCTGCAGTGAATCTAACCGTTGAAAACACGATTCTATAAAATTTTCTCCATAGGAAAGAGGACCAAAGTAAGTTCGATTTCAGATTTATAACCAGTTTTACAAGAATCGCCATACACCATTTCTTCTGAATATACCATCATTTGAAAGATAATTAATTATAGCAGTGATTCTACCCGATGGTTTTTACCCCAAACACCCAAGAGAAAAGATAATGATGAAAAATACTTTTTTTTTGCGATCTTGCTTTCAATTGATGCGGGATGGCTAATTGCAAATGTTTGCTTGTAAGAAAGAGACGCATGCAATATGGATACCTGGCCTTAAATTATTGATCTGATAGCTACGAGTAAGAGCCCGGTTACACGTTCAGTACTTCGTCATTATGGTCCATCAGTCTGGTCATGTTTATTTGATTTGAAGGGAAACTGATATACTAAAGCACCATGTTAGTCGGGTCAATCTCGAGTCAGTTTCACTTCAAATCAAATATACATGACTAGACTGATGGACCAGACTGATGAAATACTGACCGTGTAACCTCCCTCTAAGATGTCCCGACATAATATCAACAGGTGACAACTCTCTCTGCCTTTAACTTAGCCCACGCGCGCCGTCCCTTTCATGCCATTATTGGGCATTCAAAACAAAAGGTAGGCCTTATTTGCCCCCGATAGATATGAGATTAATGACAGACATAAAACTAACAAATGTTATTATATATAATTACATTGCTTTCCTTGTTCTGGGTCTGCAGACTAAATTGGGTCTTTTGTTAGCGTATTTATGATGATTTGGTAATTTTAGTGAGGGAAAACTGATAAGATTTCGGATGTTCGTCTACAATATACGCTATTATAATAAGATACCGGAGGATATTCTAAACTTGCCAGACAAAAAGTGCTCCATGTTAAGAAAGTTTTGGAGGTGCTACTTGGGAATGTTCCTCCATTGAAAAGGGAAGATCTTCCACCAGGCTATGTGTGAAGCCTGGTGACCGGCCGTGGTCCAACAGTTCTTAGTTGGACCTTCTATATACGAGTATATCGAATCTCTGTGATTATTTCTCTTGCGCGATTTATGTCTCGCATTCGATTGTGAACGTTATGTGTAGTAGATTACGAGTTACGTATTTACGATGAACGTTGTCTTTGTATGGAGCATATTTCCGAGAGCGATGGTGTCGCCATCTGTTTGCATCTTTGCTTGTGGGTAGTAGTTCCCCACAAAGTCCTCTGTAAAAAAGGTTACTATAAACTCGATTGAATGACCAAAATATCTGATCTTGACAATGTGACACTATGTAATTCAATATTGTATTTTAATTGTACTAGTGATATGGGTTTGTTTAAAAGATGTGTGTTGTAGAGTTTCTGGGTGCATCTTCTCTACATACGGAACACCTTCCGACGAGGTGGTTGAGTCAAAAAGAATTGTCAGTGTGAAGTATGAAGTGTTCAGGATGCGCCACCAGTTTTAAATACAAACAGAAGTAGGCTATTTAGCAAGACAAAATCTAGATTATAGATAAATTCAGTCTATTGAATGTTAGGATCAGATTTATTTGAACTAAGCTGAACTTTCAGCCTGCTTAGGTACCCTAGGTCTTGGTGCAATTCATCGAACTAGTTATTCAGTAATTTCACTTTAGTGCCGCCCCCATTCAGAGCTAGGCGTGAATAGGGTTACCATATATAGTTGAGAAGTCCTGACAAAGCCGGATTATTTGAAAATAGTCCGGAAAATTTACAAAATCGTGGCTCTGTTATTGATACATTTTTCTCATGTATGGGTATAATTAAAATAACTTGCACTTGCAATTATATTTAAAAAAAATGAAAGATTCGAAATTGCAACACAGGTTTCGTCAAACTATAATTTAATATTTAAAGGACTTAATCATCTTACAGGATATGTAATTTAAAAAAAATCGTGGTTAAATCAAAGCTATTTTGATAGAATGAGTGCAAGATTTTTCCTTAAAAAATTACTATTTGGGATCAATCTTTCCCTCAACTTAAACTTAACAACAAAATCATCCAAAGTCACTAACAACAAATAGCAATCGACTATTAAGTAAAGACGTTTAGTGAAGAATTCGAATTATAAATAAAAAGAACGAACATATTCCGGGCATATTCCTTAAATCCGGATACGTCCGGACAAATCCCAGCGTGCGGTAACCCCAGCGAATATATTCAGGTGCAATATTGCATTCCTAAAGTTGGCATTAATGGGTGGCTCTAATTCACGTTCTAGATCTAGCTTGGTGCTTCTAGAAACAGCTGAGAGCTTTGTTGAGTGCTTATTGGAAATTTCTAGTTTGATTTGCTTGGCAGTTAACTTTGCACCTAGCGATGTGGGTGTTTAGGTCCAAGTTTAATTGTTGTTTTAATGGTAAAGGCTTGATTAGTTCGGGTGTTTGGAGCTATCATCGAAGTTAATCTACGTCTACGTGGGATGTTTGTCTTTCGATGGCGGTATTTTTGAATTTCATAATATGAAATTCATTCATTCTTGTTACTAACACTATATGGACATCTTGTCTGAAATAAATTATTTGAATTGAATTGAATTGAATTGAATATCCTACCTACTTCGTAAACTAAACTGGCGTGAACTGTATGGGATTTTTGTATTACTCGTATACTAATTAGGATCCAGTGGCGAGTAACCTTGCCTGCCGTGCAGGAGGCGATGGTTCGATCCCCGTCCAGGCCGACTCGTACCAAAGAGTTTTTTGGAATTTATGTACGATTTGTAACACCACTGGCTTTTCGGTTAAGGAAAACATCGTGGGGAAACCTGCATGCTTCAATTTCGAGTTATGTATTACCTACTGTCCATTACAAGTGGACGACGACGGGCTCGCTCCCCGTCACACTGGACAGTTTCGGTAGTACTAGTGAAATGTGGATGTTCTGAAGTTTCAGAATATCTCTGACTACCCCCCCCCCCCCCCCCCCCCCCCCAGGGAATATAGACGTGAGCATATGCATGCACTAATTAGGATGCGTGAAATTAATTTAAAATAGCACTTCAGTATAATGTGGACGTTCAATATCGAAATCGCGAAAAAAGTCAGCTAAATTATATACAAAATTACATTGTCTATTCCACGGAGGAAAGAAAGGAGTGGAGTTGTCGCAAGGCAATTAGGTCTGTCGCCATTATATTAGATGTCAAGTCGTAATAGTCTGCGTGGCCTACTATGATGCTCTTTACGAAGAGGATTCATTCTTTTTGCTGAGAGAGGTTTTGTCAATAAAATACATCAAAAACGATGAAATGCGCTGCTCTTGGATTCGGTTTTAGAGGCGGAACTCCCCTGCATTTTGGCGACACTTACTAGATACGTCCGCTCTTTTTTCCTTCCTCCATGGTCTATTCTCTAACCTAGTTCAAAACCTAAAACCATTTACTAACAAATTACAAGCCAACCACGCTTAATTCCAACCCACATTCAAATGAGCCTTGTAAATCCCCAGCTAGAGTCGTCCGGCAACAAATCAATCGGATATGTACGGCGCGGATACGCGAACGGATACGGCAATTAGTTCGGTATCCGATGCGATGCGGAATTATTTATGAGTGTGTGTGCGTGAACCATTATCTCGCCATTAGCGTATTGGCTTTGTTTGTACTGTCAGCAGCGGTGGAAGATGCTTTTTGTAAATTTACTGGGTTGTTTTTGGATCAGTGGTTTTTTCTCGGGTGGTAGAGATAATAAAACTGAACAGCTTTTTCTATGGGAGCAACATTGGAATCCTTATTTTTTACTGGGTGGAAGGGGCTGCCATTTCAAAATGGGGGGTTCGGACGAAGAAGTGGAAGTGGCAAAGGTCAAGGAAATTTAGTGTTTTTTTTTAAATGATATTGAAAAACTGAAATTAATCACGAACAAAGCGATATTTTACAAAGTTATAGATGTAACATGCAAAGGTGTTAAATTAAACTCCACTTAAAGCTACCAATAAAATTAGTAACACGAACGTTAACATCTATAAAAACTTTGAAAGTTTAAACCTATTTTTCTTCAAAGTGAATTTTCGAAACATCATATATTAGTGTTACGAGCTACGGGTTCCGGGATTGGAGTGAAACGCTAAGTCCAATTTTACAGAGTTTATTTGGGATACATTTACAAACGGTCCACCTCGCAGAGGTTCCCCTAAACGGTTCACTTCACCGGGTCCTCCTCGCAGGGATTCCCCGTGCAACACTTACTGTCACTGTTCACAGTCCACTACGTCACTACTGTGACGACACGACACGCGTCACGGCTATGACGTCACGACGTACGACACTATGACGTCAAGACGTACGACACTATGACGTCACGCACTACACTGGCACTATGACGTCACGTACTACACCGACACTATGACGTCACGCACTACACTGACACTAGTCTACTCACTGTTCCACTCTTAGCACTTTTCTCTTCACTAGTACTTTTCCACCTTTACTTTCCTTCCTTTTGTTTCGCACTGTTCACTGTTTAACCAAGGACTGCCGCCAGTCGAAATTCGCCGCCTTTTTATATCCCGCAGAACATTCCGGAATACCCTTTTTTCGATCTTCTTTTCTTTACTCGATTGTTTTCCTCCAGATAGTTCTAACCCCGCGTTCCTTTTTCGAAACCGATCGAAGACACGCCCACTTTTCTGGTTCTTTTCAAATATTCGTAATTTCGCCTCCTTTCTCGAAGTTCCTAGACACGTTCACCTTTTTGTCCCTTTTTAAATATTCCTTCTCTCTCTTCCTTCTAGAACATTTCTAAAAACACTAAAATCTAGAAATATTTTTGGCGCGGATCGGATTCGAACCGTCACCCCCCAGCATGGGAGGCGGACCCTTAGACCGTAAGACCACGGCGATTGTTAATACACCCTCCGAATTTTTGAATGCCTTCTTACGTCTAACGTTTGACAGCGTTCGTGACATTAGTATTACTACAAAAAAAAAACAATTTAGACCATGTTCTGTATTTTATATACATATTTGATCGTTTTTGTTTTCTCTATAGAGTTTATCAATTTTCTTTTAATAACAACTAAATAAGTAGTTTTTCATTATTTTAAATTGCATTATTCCTCAAGAAATATTCTTACAACTATTAAAATTTCCCAACACGGAAGCCAAGATAATTGTATGCAATCTAATCAAAAGTATAAATTAATTCAGCTACAAGGAGACACAAATAATTAGTATTCCTGAGGTAGAGAGGGATGGAAAATGATTAACTTTTGATGCGTGATGTCCTGTAGAACAAGGAAAATTCTCTCCAGAAGTGTCTTCCAGATGTCCGGAACTAAGTAGGTTGTATTATATAAACATTAAAATGTGTCTCATTCATCATCTTATTTAAGAGGAGTATTCGCCAATCCTGTCTCTTTTTCCCGAGTGCCTTGTGTCCTGTTAGCATGGCGCTAAATTGACACTTTTTGAGACGGATGGTTCATCATCATCATCTCAGCCGGTGGACATCCACTGCTGGACATAGGCCGCCCCCAAGGATCGCCATAACGACCGGTCCTGCGCTGCCCTCATGCAACAGGTTTCCTCCACCTTCACCAGATCATCGGTCTATCTTGTGGGGGCCTACCCACACTGCGCTTCTCGGTACGCGGTCGCCACTCGAGAACTCGACGGTGGGACTTTTTTTTGCAAAAATTTTGCATTCTGGGTCTTTGGCCAGTTCATCCCATATGGTGGTGGGTTCAGCCTTCCACGTCTGTTCTCTCCTTCACCCTATTCCTGCGAACGGTGTACAAGTTTGGAAACCAGGGTAAAATAGCTAACATTGGCCCTGCAGGCTTCATTTGCATAGGAATACTTTTGACGACAGCACGTCTAGCATTTTTTCTCTTCTTGCTCGCGACTTTACTTTCAAGTTTCCGAAAAGCGCAGGAACAGGTTATTTTCTATGGAGAAAAGGCGCGTCGCGAGTGTTTAGTTAGAGAATCATACTAGACGTATAAAGGTTTATCTCTACGCCATTGGCTATAGCATGCCTTTCATGTAGATTAGTCAACCGGCTGAGTAGTGAAATTGGAACAAAAATTATTAAATAAATTGTTTGGTGCCCAACTTCGAATAGCACCAACCAAGACCGGTGTCATGAGCATGAGGTACCTGTCCCAGCGACTTACCCATTCAGGCAACAACATCAAAAACCTACCCCCTCTGTTCTATTGGTACATAACAAAGAATCCGTTTCCGAGGTCAGGGAAAACATTAAGCTGGACTCATTTCCTTTTATTACAATACCCCTTTATTGTCCCTCCGTCGGTCAACTCCTTTATAGACGTCGGAGTTGTAATGGGGGTTGTAATCACCGGCCGCGGTTCAAATTAAGTATGCGAAGTGGTTGATTTGTGCTTTGCTGAGTTTATACTCACGACTGTACTCAGCGAGGGGTTAGAGATATTCTAAAATCTAAATGGAGGTGTAAGGGACAGCCCACCGCAAACTGAAAGGGTGAACTCAGACCATTAAACTGAACAACTTTCACTTTGGAGCCTACCTCAGGAAACGCGATAAAAAATCTGCTGTCCCTTTCACCATGTATATCCTCTGTACTGTAGCCGCATCATTATTTTTGAAGTTCCCTTAAATATCTTAGGAAGTCCACCGCTGTGCCTCGTAATATTTCACTAGGGTTCCGTAACTACGGTACGGACCCCCGAGACGGCCGCGACGTTGATTAATATCGCGTCTGGGGAACTCTAATTAGTATCCTTTGCCTTGTTAATGGTGTGGCCGAAAAACCGGCGGGAAATGGTTTTGGAATACGTCCAACAGTCTACGTTAAATGTTGAGAAATATGTGTTTAAACAGTTTTAAATGTGAGAGAATCGTACTTGCGCACAGCAATGGCGGGGGCCTTGCGGGGAAGCGGGCGGCGGGGCCGGGGGTCGCATTACTGGATCTGTATGAAGGTGTTCGGATTGCCTTGCATATCTGTCTTATCTGTGCATGACAGCGGAAGTACACGCGGCGCGGCGCCGGGGTGCGCTGCGGCGGTATCGCCCGCCACCAAGAGCGTTGCAGTCATAGAGATCTAGAGAGATGCCAACCAACGCGCTGAGTACGAAACCTAGTGTCGCATTGCCACCAGTAGGTATCACGCGATAGAATTATATTAATAAATAAATAAATAAATGTTTCTTTATTTCTTCTCACACATAATATTAGTTAACATAGATGACAATGTAGGACAATATAAGGACAATAGAGTATAATATTATGTGAGAGACTGGTTCCTGCCATAGAACTACAAACACAGTGTTTTGTAGATCTGGGTGACGGGTCACCAGGCTCTCACCCCACGGACGGAGTCGGAAATTAACATATTTTGACCAAGATAAGGAACATTTATATTGAACTTAGAACTATTGTTAGTATGTGTGTGTGTGTGTGTGTGTGTGTTGTGTGTGTGTGTTGTGTGTGTGTGTGAGTGGGGGGGGGGGGGGGGGGGGGTGTAGGCTTGCGAGCGCGTTGACAGGGGGCCAGGTTTGTATACTGTTCATTCAAGTATAGTAAGTAAACATTCAGTTTCGTCGTAGTTTAATGCTAGTAGCCATTTTGTCAACTTTTCTTTACAAGTATGCTTTGTAAGTGGATACATATTTATTATTCTATTTATGTTATTATATAAGTAACAGCCTAGGAAGCAAAAGAAGCGATTTGAGGACTTTTTAGTCAGTTGATTTAGACCCTGGTAACAGTCCACTGGATTGAAACGTCTGCAGCCACCAGACGCTGTGGAGGAGAAGACTGTGAGCGAGTGTTGTTTCAAGACTGTCTGTAGTATAAATAGCTGTCGTACTGTTAACACTTTACATTTTTTGTAGAGTAGCTCTGTTGGATAACGATAAGGTAAGAAAGAAGAGACCTTGAGAATTGCTCTCTGAGTCCTCTCTAGGTTCATATTGTTAGCTTGAATGTGCTCATTATCCATTGCGGTATCAGAACTCAACGTTCAAATAATCTTTAGTACTACGCAAGCATCGTAAACTATTTACACATAATATCTCGACTGGCTTTCAGCCTCATAATATATTGAGTCATTGCTGTCGCGAGCAATGTGTTCCGTTTTTGCGCATATTGCTGCGACACTGGCCCCGCCGCTTTTTCACATCTCCCTTTAGTTTTTTTGTGATCTGTGGTTGCCATACTGTGAGGCTTATTTAGTAAAACCCCAGGGGGAGCGTGTAAATTCTCTATGAGTAAAACTGTGGTATAACAGTAATAACTATTGAATAACCTGTGGTCAGGTACTACAGGGCAAAGGACATTTCCTGGTCTCATAAAAGAAAAACAGTATCCAAGGGCGTTACCAGGATTGGAGCTAAGGGAGCAAAAAACAAAGTGAGCTGAATGAAACCTAGATTATTACTGGTAGCTACGTCTTATGCAAATCTTAGCAACACTCCCTGAGATTGCCCCGGAGAATGTAGTACGTTAAGACTCGGGTTTTATAGAGTTTAGAAACTGTGTTGATTTTATTCACATTTCTTTTTGTGTTCTTTTTACTTGGGAGTTAAGTTTATTGTTTGATTCATCAGATTAAGTGTGGTTTGATGAGATTAAGGGATAAGGATAATCGATCAATAAAAGGTACTTCATTTTCAGTCAGTATGTAAGGTTAAATTTTCTTTTTATTATTTCTTTATTTTAGAATCTTACATCTAAGTTTACAAATTTTTATATGGCCAAACTGCTGAGCAGTTTGCAGGTATTTTAAATTATTGTTTACATGTTTTTGTATAGAATATTCAATGTCATGAAGCTACACATAAATGTAAACATGTTAGAGCCATCATTCGTAATAAAATTTGATGGGCCATTAACATAAATAAAAGCAAAAACAAATAAATACCTTTCTAAAAAGCATTTGTCAATCGTTACCGATACGCCATTACGAATAAATCAGAAGAGATTTATTCCAATAATTGATTATTCCATCATCTGTGACACTCGTGAAATATCCATCAAATTGGAGGCAAAATTAAATTTTATAAATTTTTGGGGTTCCGTTCCAAAAAAGGGAAAAGTTAACCCTTATAGGATGACTTTGTTACACACCGTGTGTACCTATGGTTTATGTTTATGGCAATAAATGATTCTGATTTGTTGTCTGTCTATCTATCAAGACCCTTTTTCACAGGAACAGGTAAAGGTACGTCTATGTCTATCAATTTGAAATGAATGTCAAATACTAAATTCGACGGTGCCTTAGAGGCGTAAAAAATTCAAGCTTCTAAGTCAAAGCTCAAAAGATACTGCCATTTATGTCACATATTTTGATACTCGCAACCAAATCAAAATCTACAGTGTACTTCCCGTTGACCTAGAATCATGAAATTTTGTCAAGAAGCAAGGTCTCACAGCACAAGTAAAGGAATAAATCGAAAAATCGTTAATTTTTAGTTATATCATAAAAAAAATTTTTTTATCGATTACAAAGTTTCGTTTTCAGTTAGAGCATCGACCGTGATGAAGAGTACCCATGGGAGAGCATTTTTTCCATGCAAAGTAAATGTTGTCCGTCATGATTAAGTTTGTACGGAACCCTCAGGGCGCGTGTCCGACTCGTACTTGCTCGGCTTTTTGGTACGATGGGCAAATTGACGGTTTCGCATTCATTCAGCCGCTCGCGCCAGCCATGCAGGGTTTGTTTGCTAAAATCGCTGCAGCATCCGACGTCCTTGCCGGGATCCCCGGGACACTGCTATGTCCAGGGAATAAGTATGATAATTGATGGATTTGAGGGACTTTTAGGGTTGGACTTTAGCCAGTTAGTTTTTGAATTTTGTAACCGAAAATTTCGGTATAGTGGAAAATGGAGTCAACAGAAATACACATACCTACTTCTACTTGTATATATTAATATGAGCAAATACCTTGAAAGTATAAAAAACATTAGAATGAAAAATAACTAATCAATCTGGGGGATGAATGGAAAATCAAAATGGGTTTCATGATCATCATCTCAGCCGATGGACGTCCACTGCTGGACATAGGCCTCCCCAAAGGATCGCCATAACGACCGGTCCTGCGCTGCCCTCATCCAACGGGTTCCCGTCGCCTTCACCAGGTCGTCGGTCCACCGTGTGAGGGGCCTACCCACGCTGTGCTTTCCGGTACGCGGTTGCTACTCAAGAACTCTTCGGCTCCATTGGATATCGGTTCTGCAAGCAAAGTGGCCCCCGCCCACTGCCACTTTGGCTTAGCAATTCTTTGGGCTATGTCAGCTACTCTCGTTCTTCTGCTAATCTCTTCATTTCTGATTCGATCTCGCACGGAAACTCCGAGCATAGCCCTCTCCATTGCCCTTTGGGTGACTTTCAGCCTTTTTATGAAGCCTTGTGTGAGCGACCGTCTCTGTTTCATATATCATCACTGGCAATACACACTACTGGTCAAAGACTTTCGTCCTAAGCTTAAGACACTGCGGTATTTGGGACGTGAAGATACTACGTAGCTTCCCGAACGGTGCCCAGCCGAGTTGGATTCGACACGGTTCGACCTCCTTCCTAACTGGATAGTTTGTCCCAGGTAAACATAATCGTCTACAACTTCGAGACGAACAACTTCCGATTACGTACAGATCCCATTAGTTTCTATCCCATTTTGATTACCAAATACCTACGTATGAAGATTACCTTCACTTTTTAATTACCTAGCGAAACTACAAAAGGTCGAAACTGAATTCCATCGTTTGTCAGCCGGTTACCGAATATTCGATAATTTCGACATCGAGTATCATCGCGTAATCGCTTTGTCGATCAAAATTTCAGAGCCGCCTGAGCTTAATTTGCGATTGAAATTCAACAATTTGAATTTTGCTGTTCCCGGGAATTTTTAGTGTTCCGTATTGTGTGTGGCAAAAATCGAAAGTTTATACTAATAAATAAATAAATAAATAAATATCTTGGACAATGTCACACAAATTATCTAGTCACATTTAAAGTACCAGAATCTAGCCTGGACTTGTATCATGATGACTAGACAACGATACTGAATCCGTTGTGTTGAAAACTGCTTGGATTAATTTTATTTTTTGATATCGTGAATGTATGGTGTCGAGTATACATTCACCGCACTCAAAAATATTCAAATTATAATATGTGGGCGTCCACGCAAGAAGGGTCCAGTTGTCGGCATTTTAACACCCCTTTTTTATTATTCCATATGATTATGTGACTGATATAGATGCCGAATCTAACTTTAACTCAAAACCCGACAACTGGACCCTTCTTGCGTGGACGCCGACATATATTTCTGTTCTAAGTATACACTTTTTGAGGTTCTCATTTTGGTAGAAAGTTATTTAAACCTTTCCAAAGTCAAGTAATTGATTTAATAATTTAAATATAGGAACTATAAATGTAGATAAGGTATAAATAAAAAAAAGGATAATGAATAATCAATGATCCAGGATTTCGATTAAAAACTTAATAGTTGAATATACCAAATTAAGCAGTTCAAAATCAAAAGTAAGAAATTAGGCATATTATGGTATAATTATGTAAGTAGTGTTAAATCTATATTTACTTACTTTCCGTAGATATCGCCTAGGCGCCTTTAGTTTTTGTGATCTGTGCCTAGGCGCGATATGGCGTTAAATTCTATATCGCGTGCTGGACTAGCTAGAAGCAAGGAAAACAAATTATCATTGTTTGAAATTACAGAACTCTTGTTACACAAATCCACCTCCAAATTATCATTAAAATATTTGAAATTACAGAACTCTTGTTACACAAATCCACCTGCAAATTATCATTAAAATATTTGAAATTACAGAACTCTTGTTACACAAATCCACCTCCAAAATATCAGTAAAATATTTGAAATTACAGAACTCTTGTTACACAAATCCACCTCCAAATTATCATTAAAATATTTGAAATTACAGAACTCTTGTTACACAAATCCACCTCCAAATTATCATTAAAATATTTGAAATTACAGAACTCTTGTTACACAAATCCACCGGCAAATTATCATTAAAATATTTGAAATTACAGAACTCTTGTTACACAAACCCACCTCGCACTTTTCCGTATTTTATCTCAAAGCCCTCATTGTTTGGGATTGAATTTCGTAATGCGGACGATATTGGATGATTTAATTTCCGCTTATTACGTGAATTGTGACTTTTGAGGACAAAAATTCGTCCGCGTGGAATGGTAATGAGTTACCATCTTGGTAAATGAGCGGAATTGCCTTATGGCGTCCGCGTCTTGGAGGTAAACGGATAATGGAGGGGCGGAAAGTCCGCTTAGTGCGCGCGTTCTTTTGATGTATTTGTGGACTTAAATGTTTCTATAGCACGTACTGTGATCAAATCGGTTATGATTATGACTTACAGAAAGGTGAGGCGTGGGAGAGCCGAACTGGCGGGCATGTATGAAGAGAGATGTATGGATTTGAATGAGGTGAAAGACGTATCTAAAGGGCTGTGCCCAGGGCCCTATTTAGTAAACGTGACAATTGACAATTCAGAGTAATATTGCAGAGAATGCTAGGACACATGAAGCACTGCAAGTTTAGCGTCGTATAGTAACCAGCAATTTACTCTGAATTGTCATTGTCAATTGTAGCGTTTATTAAACAGAGGCCAGGAGTGCGATTTTTTAAACTCACCGGCTGATTAAAATGCCCGATATTCACCGATTTCCCAAAGTTCGCATTGTTTAATCTTACCGGTGATTAAATTGTCATACACATGAGTTCAATACGAGTGCCCCTAACCACTCTTATTGAACTCATAGGTATGGGAAGGCTTTTGTATGAGATTTAAAAACCGTTCAAGCTCACCGGTGATATTCAAAAATCGCACCCCTGGTCTCCGCCTATACGTTTTTAAGTTAAATAAATAAATATCTTAGACATAGTCCCATTTAAAGTACCAGAATCTGGTCCGAACTATTATTATGATTGTAGTGTGTGCGTAACCCCCCACACACACATAGGTTTAAGCTAGTTATAAGTCATTGCAATGTCCTGCAGGCATTCATTACAACGACTATGGACAAAGATACAGAATAACATTATATTAGATACAACATCTATGAATCTGGTACAATTATTCTCTATCTGTCTCTGTAAAATTTTAAATTTTAAATTCAATTCAATTTTACTTTATTGCAAAACAAAACATTCATTGAATTTTCCTTCTCATCAATAGTTTTTAAAGGACCTTCTGTAATCCATATACATTTTCTCTAATGTTTTCTCTTAGGATAGGTAATTGTCAAGAGGCGGTGGGGTTGGGGGGAGGGTGTGATCACGTGATTAGTCACCAATGGGGAGCGAGTAATTGAGAGCTTAGCGTTTATTGGTGGAATAAAAGCTTGTTCTATTATTTGATTATAAGCTGTTTGAAGGTGACTTAGGTACAATTATTTTTTTTCCTTCTGTTTTTGTTAAAGCTTTTTGTTTTTAATTGCTTATGATCGGACTTAAGAACTTGTATATTTTATCTCGCTACAATAACCGCCGGTACGGACGGACGTAGCGTTTTATCCGGCGTAGCGGGCAAAGTCTAGACTCCATTTTATATTTTTCTTAACCTAGCTAGGATGTTAGGGTAAACAGTTGCACTACTTTAAGGGGTGATTGTACCCATAATACTGAACAACTTTCCCTAAGAAACCTATAGGAAATCCAAATGCAGCTGATCGAACTTTTGTATGAAAAGTAGAAAAAAAATTGCGAATTTCCTATAGGTTTCTTAGGGAAAGTTGTTAAGTATCAGAGGTGCGATCACCCCTTAAAGTAATGCAACTGTTAACCCTAACACCCTGTATATGATCATATACAGGGTGAGTTATTACATAAGAGAGGGATCCCTCTCTTCTTAAATCTAATCAAATGAAAGTATCGTCGGTTCTTTATAGACAAAACCAAGTCCATCACCTTATTGTGCCCGCATGGTGAACTTACGCCCATACTCCCTAACCACGAGGGTAGTCCTGTCATCTGTGTCCCAGCAGTGGGACCGAAATGACAATGAAAACTCGATAGTACCGCCCTCTCGCGAAGGCATTTAGAACCTTACAGTAAGACCAGGAAAATAATTTCGCTCGTCAATCTTCGTTTGCGCAGAGCAGACCCCAGTCCCCGACAAAACCCGAAATCATTTAGTAGTCAAAGGGTGCAGTGGGATAGCAGCGAAAAGGGCGCGAAAACAATTAGCCATAGCCGCAAAGGATTGAAGGTGGCACATCCTGATTGGTCAATATAATTTCGCGCACTATTAAAATTTTTCAACTGACGTTGAAAGACTTATAAACCATTACCAGGTTTATAAATAGTGCAATAAAGACCGCGGAGTGCGCGTACCGACTTTGCGAATTCAATGTCGGTACCCCCACAGTATAAGACAGTAATCCATCTTCATATAATTGTACCATGGTACAATAATATACTACGCCTGGTATTCTCTTCGGATCACGTGACTGATCATGTGACATACACAAGTCTACTTCATCATACCCTTTTAACATGTTTAGCGGCCATTTTTTTGTGACGTTGGCTTGTGTCACTCTGGGAATAGAAGACCTTGTTTTTTTAGACCATGAATGGTACCAAACGCGGCTTGTATGTGTGCTCGCCTGGCTCGCCAGTACGTACGACGTTATCTAAGGCAGCCAAGGCAGCGCCAGACGGGGTGAGGCGGAGATATTGTCAGTGTGTGCGTGCTACGAGGCGTACGCCGTGTTTGGTACCATTATATGAAGATGGATTACTGTCTTATACAGTACTGTGGTACCCCTACACTGCCCGCGCGATCATAGACCCGCCGTGACCGCTGAGATTCACCACTAGTAGATTTTATTACACTATGCTCCAGTGTTACACAGTAGGTCGCCTCCGGGTCACGCATTAGCATATAGATTACTCTCGCACTGGACTCTCGCATTTTTCAACGAGGAAAGTGGCTACGTTTGAGATTGAGACGAAAGTACGAAGAAATAAAGTTTTATTTTGTTCAAGTTTTTTGTTAGAAATCCTGCTTGGGCAATTTTTTTATTAGTTGCATTCATAGCTGGTTTTATTCTTTCTAAAGTGAAACTACAAAGAACTAAAAAGTCCTCTGTACTGAAAATTTACATACGTTTATGACTGTAAATACTGAATTTTTATGTTTTAAATTGCGATGTTTGTTATTCCTAAAGTACAGTGATACGACGTATGTTATCTCGAAAGAATGGTATACCGATATACTTCATTTAGAATGTTCACGATGTCGATGAACAGAATTTGGAAAGTATTTAAAGGAGTGCTACGGACAATCAAACTGAGTTACTACAATACGTTTGAGTCGAGCCAGTAATTGCAATTTTGTATGGAAGACCGGTTTTTTTTTTCGCGATTTCGATGTGGCTACGTAGTTTGTTCAGTTTCATGGTTTTAGGCTGCCTGTCTACTAATGCGAGCTGGCTGGGCGAGCTGTGTAGCTGTGTAAATGTGTTGGTTAATATTTACACAGCTATACAGCCAGCTCGTATCAGTGGACAGGCAGCCTAACCCATCCCTTTTAATATTACTACCCTCTTTTGTTACACCCCATGTAAGGGTCTGTAAGGGTATCTTTTTTAAGGAGATGATTAGACATCAAACTGAACAACTTTTCTTTATGGGACCATATTTTTTCGCGATTTTGTTGTTCGTCCCATTGAGAAATTTCTTCAGTTTGATCGTCTTACCATCCTCTTAAAAAACCGTAAGCATATTAAGTTGGATCCTGTACAAAATTTTACAAACTACGTGAACGTATTCGAATAAAGATATTCCACAAATCCGTGAAGCGTGCAAAGATTTAAATGTGTTAGCGACGTAAGGAACGTAACGTCGTCTGTCTACCCCCGTGGCGTGGGTGACAAGCGTGAATGCGTTCCAGGTATGAAGTTCATTCACGATTGCACGAGCATAGCTTTACTATTCCGTTCTTGAGTCGAATGGAACATTTGAAGAATTTGAAATTGTAGGCCTACCATTAGTTTTCTTAAGAGGGCTATTCGAGCTCAGTGGCGCCCTCATCACAATAATAAAGATTTCACAATAAAGAAAGCGTAAATTAAAAAAGTGCCCAACAGATAATATACAAAAGCCTTCAAGCCATTGTTATACAATACTTTTATAGGTTCTAAACATCCCACTTTTAGATAATTTCGAATAAAAACAAAAGCGGCCGTTTTTTTTCTTTTTTCAAAATTTTTATGTTTAGACCTTTAAAAAACCTATTAAAGTATTCTATGAAAATAGCTTGAAGGCTTTTGTAGTTTCAAGTGGTCACTTTATTAATTTAGGCTTTCTTTATTGAGAAATCTTTATTATTGTGACGAGGGCGCCACTGGACTCGAATAGCCCTCTCTCCTTTTGGGGGAGGCAGAGACTACTGTATTTATGGCGCGCATTTATTTCAAAATTAGTTCTCAAACTAATCACTAGGAGTGTTGTAGGACATTCAGTACAATACATTCAGTAAGACTACAGTAGTATATTCGTCGGTGGAACGCTGGCTGCGACACAATCATGGGGTCCGGGTTCGAATTCGCACGGAAAAAATTACATGTATCAATAAGTTTAACTTATGCACGTAATACCGACCGCTCTCAAACGGTGAAGGAAAACATCGTGAGAAAACCTGCGTACGCTAGAAAAGAAATTCTAATGTGTACGTAAAGTCTACCTATGATGTCCATACACCCTCCCGGAGGGTAGGCCATTGCCCTGCAGTAGGATAGGCTGATTATGGTGATTGATGATGATAAACCAACTGCTATACAGGGTGTAAGTGACAGCCTAGCAAATACTGAAACGGTGAACTCAGACCATCAAACTGATCAACTTTCACTATGGAGCCTACCTCAGGAAACGCGAAAAAAAATCAGCTGTCCCATTCATTTTAGTCGGGTACGTACAGCAGTTTTGTATGGGACAGCTGTTTTTTTTTTCGCGTTTCCTGATGTAGGCTCCATAGTGAAAGATGTTCAGTTTGATGGTCTGAGTTCACCGTTTCAGTATTTGCTTGGCTGTCACTGTATTATTGTATTGGACAAAACAAGAGAGAGTGAAGCATTATTATCACATCCATGACAATTTCCTCAAAATCCATTTATTTGTGCCAATACGACTGTTCTCAGTAATCTCCCATCAAAAACCAGTTTCAGCGTGAAATTATCTTTATTTACCTGACCCTCGATATATTTTACGCGAACGGCTGCAAAAAGCCTGGTAAAAAAACAGAAATGGCTGACAAAGGTCGTATAAAGGAAATTAGCAATATACTTAGATGTCGGGGTTACTGATATCGGTGGATTGATTACTGCAGATACCATTTAACTTGTTTGTAATTTAACTGGGGTAGGCAGAGAGTACGATTCTATCGCAGCATTGCGACTGTCACTGCCGTAACTTGATAAATGTATAAAACAAATTAAGGAGTCACGTTGCAGGAAATGACCCGAGCACTTTTCTCGCGTGGTTTCGCGTGTCGCGTTTTTGCCTGCCACGAGGCTCCGTAATTCTCAATCTGTTCTTGTTCTTGACCAAAAACAATCCCTGAGATTGGGATAGATTCTCCCAATAAACTACTTGACACTGGCGGAAATGCAGTGCTAACGCACAAGCAAGAGTCCATTAATTATAAATAAAAAAATAAAATAAAAATTAAGTTGAAATAGGTATTGGGTACTTACTTCATAAATTAAGACCTATCTTCTTGTTATTTTTGGTGAAATGGTGGAAACCAGATCAAAATACGTAATTTTTCATTAATTTCCATGAATGAAATCCATTATTTCAATATACAAGACTAAATAAAAATGTAAAAACACTTAGAACAAACAATTTGTAGATCAATCACGATCACAGCACGAACTGATTATAGATTACCAAATTAATAAAAATAAAACCGGTCAAGTGCGAGTCGGACTACTCGCGCACCGAGGGTTCCGTACCGCACCACCACAGACCACAACATATTAACTTAGAAAACAAACTTTTTTTGACCGGGACCTTTAGCGCGAGACCGACTCACACTTGGCCGGTTTTTAGTATTTGTTGTTATTTTGTAGAGTTTGCTCTATAATCACACTAAGTTTGACGCTTGCATGTATTACCGTTTTTACGATAGAGCGTGAAGAAAAAACGTTGATAAAAACTTGTTTCTTTTTGAGAACCCCCCTAATTTTTAACTTTTTGGACTTATTTATTATTTGTTAACAAATCCGCCGTAATAACGCATAATCTGAGAAAAATTGAAACGGAAATTTCAACTATCTAGCTATTACAGTTCAAAAGTTACAGCCCTAAATAGGTAGGACAGACGGACGGACAGACGGACAGACAGACAGACGGACAGACGGACAGACGGACGGACGGACGGACAACGTAGGCTTAGTAATAGGGTCCCGTTTTCACCCTTTGGGTACGGAACCCTAAAAATTATCATTGACATTATCACACAGATCTATTCCAGACTTATGTTTTGATAACTAGACAACGATATAGAATACAAACAACCATGACTTGGAACAAACATTTATATTCCACATGCAAATATTTCCCTTTGCGGCAATCGAACCCGCGACACTTAACTCAGCAGGCATATCACGAGCAGCCCCGAAACAAAGAATTACTTCAATAATATTTGAATTGAATAGGCACACAAGTTTTAAGCATAACATACTGATCTCATTATAAGTTTCCACCACTTTCTATGAAATAAGGTCAAATGCACTCAGACCTTCATTAAAATTACATGTAGTCATAGATTTATATATTACTACGAGCTTTTACCCGCGACTTCGTCCGCATAAATTATATACCAGATTTTAAGTCAGATGATAAGCTATCAAACAAAAAAAGTTTCATCAAAATCGGTTCAGTAGTTTTTGCGTGATACTCGAACAAACAAACACCCAAACAAACAAACAAACAAACGAACAAACAAACAAACAAACAGACAGACAAAAAATCCAAAAATTGGTGATTTGGAATCAGGGACATCTAAAAATCATACCGTATTTTTTTTTTTGTAAATATCTTCAATGTACAGACACACTTCTGTTACAGTTTTATAATAGTTAAGATATGTCTTTGCATGTAGTATTTATTTTAGCCGACTGTGACACCTCGTATGAAAACTAACGAGGTTTGTGGCTAGACTGATTGATCTGGGAGTACTCGTATGAGTATGACGCACGATGTTATCGTTAATGTAATAGTCTCTTCAATCTCATCTCATAATGACGATTATTGTGGGCCCAGATTTAATCTAGAAACAAATAATACATAGTTACAACGTTTTGATGAATGAGAACAAAACCCAGTGTCGCCAGCCGGATCTTGTCAAAACTAACCGGAATTCGATTAAAAAGTAACCTTTTGGTGTGAAAAGTAACCTTTCATATTTTTTTCCAGTAATAAGGTATTAAAAGTTGATGGACAGATGTTGGTTCTATTAACTTAGAGAAATGAAAAAATTCAGTAGCGTTTTCCATTTTAAGTTGCATTTTCATCCGATTGATTGATCGAGCGAGTAAGTTAGACTACTTAGACCATTTTTAGTCATTCGTGATTTGGTACTTACTGGTTAAGAATTGCACTCACTACGTTAGGAACTTTTGCTTTATAAAACAGTGCAAAAATATGAAAAAGCATTCCGTTTCATGGAAAAATATGATTGATAATAAATTCCGAAAAATCACCTAAAAGTAACCTTTTGAATCGTATAACCTAAAAGTAACCTGACAGAGCTAAAAATCACCTAAATGGGTACAAAAGTAACCTTCTGGCAACACTGACAAAACCTAACATTTGTATGTTCAGAATATAAAGTTTATAGGTACGAACGGTTTGCGTAGAGATAGACACCTAATTATGGGGGTCCGGGTTCGAATCCGCACGGACAACATCCCATGTACCACAATGAGTTTTTCTAACTTATGTTCGTAATACTGACTGCACTCAAACGGTGAAGGAAAACATCGTGAGGAAACCTGCATACACTGAAGAAGAAAATTCTGATGTGTATGTGAAGTCCACCAATCCGCATTGGGCATGCGTAGTGGACTAATGCCCATACACCCTCCTTGAGGGTAGGCCTGTGCCCTGCAGTGGGACGTTTATAGGCCGATGTGATGAAACTAAAGTTTGAAACAAATATTTTAACGTGGTTTTTAGACCATCAAACTGAACAACTCTCACTATGGAGCCAACATCGAGAAAAAAAATGCTTTTTCCTACAAAACTGCAGCTACTCAACTCAAATGTATAGGACAGCAGACTTTTTTCTGCTTTGTCGCCATGGCGAAAGTTGTTCACTTTGATGGTTCAGCTGTAATTTTTTACAGACCTTTAATTATCAGTAACTCCTAAACCGACTCGAGTTATGCAGGCAGACCTGGTCCATCCCCATCACAGAGAAGCTCTACATCCCATAAACACTGAATCAGCCTTGCTGCTTATGGTTGCAAAAAGTACACTTATCTCTCGGAATAAAAGAAGTCGCGGGTAAAAGCTAGTAGGTAAAAAACGTTTTCTCAAACATGCTTGGAAATGTGAGTATTATTTTGACAACCTTCTTCGAGATAAATCGAAATTGCTGTACTGGCCAAATACATGCGCGCAGCGGCCGGCAATGTTTGTATGAAAATCCATATCTGTCGTGTTTAGCGACCAAATAAATTACATACTAAACTCATATCTGTCGTGTAATATAAAAATGGAACGATCTTTTTCTCCGAAACATGGCGACCAAGGAGGTAACTCATCAAAGGTTTTATTTAAATTTCGAACTGGCTTGCAAATAGAAAGCTGTTTATTGAAAAAAAAAAAAACAAATTGTTGTTCGTTGTTCGTCATTGATTTTGAAAAGAGTTTTAATTTCAGCGAATTATTTGAGAAAATTTACTGTTTTAATTTCCGCGCATTATTTGAGAAAAGTACTATACAAGCCTTGGCCACAACTAGGCATTGATGGACTTACGTATGTGTGCCTCGGCTTCGCCTCGGCCCACATTTACACGTTCGTCCATCAATGCCTCTGTTGCTGGCCGCTGCAGTAATGTACTATAAAAGTAGGACAAAAAAATTAAAATGTGTTCGGTTAGCTAGACGCGGTCATTTTGCGGTCGCAATTTTACTAGTTTGCATATTTTGAGCTTTAATAACGTTAAACTAATTTGTCCACATAATTGATGAGCTTCCAGAAATGCATACTAATACCCTGCGCATGCATGCATTTAAATTTAGCTCTTAGGACTTCCCATTTTAAGGTTGAATTTCAATATGAGCACGGCCACAAAGTGTGATCATACTAGTTATACAGGGTGTAACAAAACACTCTAGTAATACATAAGGGGGTGCTTCAGATCAGAGCCGTTACTGCAGTAAACTTTGATGTAAGATTCTGAAATAAATAAATAACAAAAAAAAAGTTTTGTATGGGACAGCAGTTTTATTTATTTTTTCTCGGTGTTGGCTCCTTACTGAAAGTTGTTCAGTTTGATGGTCTGAAGCACCCTCTTAAGTGTTACTATGGTGTTTTGTTACACCCTGTATGAGACCACTTTTCTCAGAATGTCTTATTAAATTTTGTGTCTTTTCACATCATTATCATCCTGTATACGTCCCACTGGAGGGCAAAAGCCTCTTATCACAAATCAATGTATAGGAGGAGGACATCTATTTTCTCTACACAAAATATTTTTGATGGTGTATTTAACCAAAAGCCGGCCAATGCTCATTTTTTTGTTTTTTATGTAGTCAAAAACGTTGGATGAGGGCAGCGCAGGACCGGTCGTTATGGCGATCCTTGGGGGAGGCCTATGTCCAGCAGTGGACGTCCATCGGCTGAGATGATGATGATGATGAGGATGTAGTAAAAAAAAACACAATAAAGCTAATAGGGCGGTAGGTAATAGGGAAAGTAAGTGGTAATAAAAGCTGATGATGATTGAAAAAGCAGACACAAAAAATCGTTCGTAAACTGTACATGACGTAGAAGCGGTGTAGGGGGAATCACTATAAAGAGAAGCGGTGTAAAGGGAAAGCGGTGTATCGGGAAGCGGCGTAACGGGAAAGCGGTGTGCCGGGAATAATTCGAATCGACACACACATACACACAAGCACGCACAAACGCACGCAAACACACACGCATATACACACAACGGCGCGCATAAAATATTCAAGAAAGGGGAATTTATATTTGTGTTGTTTTCAACCAAAACGTATCCTTTGAGTACCAAAAATGCCCCAAAACTCGTTAGTCAACCGTTTTTAATAAGCTTTTTTTTTTTTTAATCTGGTCCGATTTGATATTTTTGTCAACTCAGTAATAATTTGTTGTGTTGCGGCAAAATTAACGACATTCCTGGGGGAGCTCGCGTTTTGGAGGGAAAATTAATAATTATACATTCTCTGGTATTTTCATTAAATTCCCGTCTTTTTGAGGCTTCGGAATGAGGATCAGATTTAGTTTTATGTTTACGGTTTCTTAAGATATAAAACTCATTTAAAAATCTGTCAAAGAAATTATATCTAGTAGATATACAGGGTGTAACAAAAGATGGTAAAAGATGTAACAAAAAAGTGCTTTACACTATTAAACTAAACAACTAGGTAAGCATGCTACATCTTCGGCCTCATCATCACTCAACATCAGGTGAGATTGGGGTCAAATGCTTACCTATCACACATAAAAAAAAAAAAAAAAAAAAAAAACTATCCTAAAAACATTTGGTTTTTCATACATTTGTGTCAAGGTGGTACTACAGTTTTGTATGAAACACATTTTTTTGGTGATATCGATGTTGGCTCGATAGTAAAAGTTGTTCAGTTTGCTGGTCTAAACCAACCCACTGAATATTACTAAGTACCTTCTTTTGTTACACCCTGTATAAGGTCTTTCTTAACAATACTGCAAATTCGACTGAAACTGGGTTGGGATGTAGACTTTTTTTTTACAAATTATTTCATAAAAAATTTATTTTAAAATTATTTTACTGTCTATTGACTACGGCGTAGAAGCGTAGCGAGTCGCGTAGGCCCGTAGCATCCGCGTAGTATTTTGTTACTACGTCAAGTCGAAATCTTTAGCATCCTTTTAAACTAAGATTATAATTATGATGTGTGCACCGTAACAAACTGAACAACTTTTACTATGAGAGCAAACCAGAAATTAGAAATTTTTTGCGATTACAGTATTGCTCCCATAGTAAGATTTGTTTTTTTTTTTTTTTTTTTTTATTGAATAAAGAAATTTACAAAACACAACAAGGACAAAAACCCGTCCCACGAAAACCTGTAAGGGTTTATCTGGGGAAGGGGCGTTCACATTCGCGGACCAATTGGGTATTTCTACTTTTACATAGGTATGTTATTACATAGGTATGTTTGGTTAATTAATGTTACATTTAGTTATGAATTTTAGGTAAGTCAAATTAACTTTTTAGGTAGGTATGATACACATAAAGGATGACTCGTATGAGCATTGCCACAATCACCATCCTAGCAGTGAGTTGGTAGTTGTGGCAATGCCTGATGATGATGGATGATGCATACACATAACTGCACAGTTAAAGGATATAGTCTATGTCGGTAAGTGATAATGATAAGTAATGTTTTTTTACAATGGGTTTAAACTTAGGATTTGAAATGTAAGTACTTTGTATATCAACTGGTAGACTGTTAATTATCTTTGGTAAGACATGGTTACATAATCTCTTTCCGTAATTGTTACTATAGTTAGATACTACATACTCTTTCTTATCTGTTAGCTTTCTTAGCCTACTATTTCTTATTTTTAAAGGTAGGTTACATAATTGTGAGTATTCGTCTTGCAATATTGCTATTTTTACTTTAGATTGTACTGTTAATATGTTACAATAAGCAAATAATTCTGTGTAGTCATGTTGGTATTTGATTTTAGTCTTGTTAGGTACAATAGTTTTTAGTAGTCGGATTTGTAAATTAAATATTTTATCCAGATTAGATTTGTAAGTTCTACCGTAGCTGCTGATCCCGTACCCGATCACTGAGTCAGCCATCGCCAAATACAACATCCTCAGAGTACTATACGGCAGTTTGTATTTAAGTATGCACAACCTACTCAATATGGCTCTTAGCTTATCACAGATATAGTTGATGTGGGGGACCCAGTTAAATGACTCATCTATTATCAGACCAATGTACATATGCTCTTTTACATTTCTATGTTCAGTTTGATGTGTAGAGTATTAGTTTAAAAGGTTGGCAACTATTTCAATATTGCCCTGTACAGGGTGTAACAAAACACCCTAGTAATACTTAAGGAGGTGCTTCAGACCATCAAACTGAACAACTTTCACTATGAAGCCAACATCGAGAAAAAAAAACAGCTGGCCCATACATTTTGAGCCGAGACGGTATTGCAGTTTTGTATGAAACAGCTGATTTTTATTTCGTGATTTCGAAGTTGTCTCCATAGTGAAAGTTGTTCAGTTTGATGGTCTGAAGCACCTCCTTAAGTATTACTAGGGTGCTTTGTTACACCCTGTATAAGAATGTCGTTTTTTCTAGATTCTTGGAACAAATTAATTATGAAGTTTTTAATTTCAAGCCAGTTTCAAATTATTTTGTAATTTTTGAAGTTATATTATTTAAATACACAGAACAATTATGAGCACAGATTAATTATTAGTTACCGAGTTATTTTTTATAGAATAATGAAAAATAATAAAAAATAATTTTATATAAATTTTCCTTTCTTTTGGTTTCAGGTACAGTTTATCAACTAATACGTCGGAGATCTACATAGAACCTTTTGCCACAGAGTACTATAATGCTTATACTACAACGTGTTAATGAATTAACGCAAAAGTAGAAAGTAGTTTGTTTAGAATCGAGAGCAGAATCCAGTTATAATGGTTTCAACATAGGTAATTTTTTTCAAAATGTTTAATAACTTTTTTGTAAAATTTTAAATTTACTGAACACGATGTCGATCCACCGCACGGGCACACTCACCCTACTTACTACCAAAACAAGATTATTAAAAGGAATTTATGAGTACGTTAGCGCTTTTATTCATTGCTGAAATGATTACAAATCATTTTTGCCTCAATAATTAAAATGCTGATAACTTTTAATTTTAGCTATCAAAATAATGAAATTCAATTCAATTATACTTTATTGCACACCAAAACAAAATATACATTTGAATAAAGATAAAGAATTACAATTAGGTACAAAATTTAATTAGGTAGGAAATTATTGTTTTAATCTAATTATTTTGCTATAAATTAGTTGGGGTGTATGAGGTTTTGCGTTGTAGTAACGGTGTTTGTACACCGACTCAGATGTGATACAATCTACGAATAAGAATAACTATAGAAGAGTAACTCTAGACAAAATCCACATAATATGCAATCTCAGAATGTGAGATCGCGTTCCATACAAACGAAGACTACTGGTGATATTTTCAATACTATTCAATTAAAGTCAATGAAATTTTTCAGAAACAATCTACAAACTAATTTCTATGTTTTTATGAAGTCAGATTTTCATTAAAATGTAGTTTTAAAGTTACAGTGCCTGAAAGATATCGATAAAAATCTTAAATTAATCCTAGCATTAAAATTGTATGTTTTACAAAAATCTGACTTCATACAAACATAGAGATTAGATTGACTTTAATTGGATAGTATTGAAAATATCACCAGACTTCGTTTGTATGCAGCGCGCATTTGCACTCCCGAAATAAACTTCTTTTAAAAAGTTTATTGGTGCTAACTATAACCACAGCTGCTATAACCAAATTATCACGTGTATTTAATTTATAAATTCTTGCGATGTAAAAACGCAATAATTTTATAACGTAGGAATAAATACTTAAAGTATATGGCTATATGGTTCTATTTCAGCAACTAAAACTTAATTCTTGTTTCGTTCATCCTATCCTACCTGTAGCATGCCACCCCCGAGAAAACGATAAAAATTTAATGCCATAAAGAACGCGCATGTCGTTTTTCTCGTTTTGTCGCTTTTTTGTGGGCGGCATGCTAACCGTGCAGCCAGGCCTTGTCGTGAAGATTATTTGCCATACAATTTTAAATTCCTGCTCATTCTATCTCATCCAGTGAACTTGCACCTTAAGAGTTGAATAAGGTATATGAAATGTCGCTACTTAATCTAAACATTTCGAAAGTCGTTTCAAACTCTATAAAAATATGAATGAAAGTTGAAAATGGTACCTACTCCAGTAATGTTATCTACAAGAAAATGCAAAGCACTCTGTTCTTTTCTAAAATATTCTGTAGGAAAAATAAGATATGAACTGCATTGCAGAAACCTCACATTTTCATCCTGAGGGACTATCTCCGTATTCTACATGTGTTAGAGATGTTATCGCCCTTCTTAAGCATATCCGAAACTATCGGATAACCTGATGAAATCAGTAGGTACGTATTTCTTATAAAAATATTCTATAGTCTTAGTGATAAATGTGATAATGATCTCGATTCGGACTGTGCCACGACTTAACTTAGCTAAATTTATTCCTGTCACTTTCTAAAATAAGATTAAGAAAAGAGACAGAAAACCAACAGCTGACTTTAGTGCTGTCAAAGTGACGTTACACGCCCAAAAACGCTTTAAATAAGATGGCGTACATTATGATGGCATCTTATTTTGGGCGTGTAACGTCACATCGTCACGTCGTCTTTGACAGCACTAAAGCAAACTAAAGTCAGCTGTTGGTTTTCTGTCTCTTTTCTTAATCTTATTTTAGAAAGTGACAGGAATAAATTTTGTTAAGTCGTGGCACAGTCGGAATCGCTACCATTATAATAGTTTATTGCCTCATGTGGCATATTTAAAAATAGGGCGCACATGAACCCTGTAAGGGCACTGCAAACTAAATGTAGTTATAATTTATTAATTAATTATTTACATATTCATCTTATTCTACATATTATATATTTATTTAATCTAGCTATGCAGCTACTTATTGCACGTAATCTATCTGTTATGAAGGATTAATATATTCCCTTTCTTTATTTCCTTCCTATATTTATATTAAAACATGCATATTCTTGAGATTTCTATTTCAAAATATTAAATTTCATTAACTTATCCTGTGTGACAGTGACAGGTAGTGAGCCCTTCGCCATTTTGTATTCGTAATTGAAGCATGTCGTGGTGTTTCTACACAATGTTTTCATTCAGCCAGTGTTACAAATAGTACAAAAGTTGAAGTAGGTTTTTTAAAACTCATCATCATCAGTGTAAGTCGACGGGGTCGAACCGTGCGTCGCCTAACACATGAATGACAACTATAAGCCACCAGACGAGTTAGTTTATAACATACAATCAATGAGATTTTACACAAGATACCACCACAGAAAATGAAACCCATAGAAAATGGCGCGTAAAATTGTGCCGCGCAACAGCTGTCATGCACGTAGTATTGTTTGACGCGGACTATGGAAACCATTCACAGATTACCCCCAATAGATACCGCACATGGTATAATAATATACTGCGCCTGGTATTCTCTTCCGACCACGTGACTGACCACGTGACTGACACAAGCCTAGCCTAGCCTATCCAAAACCGGGAGATCTTAGGCTTCTTCCCCACAATGGTATTGCCTCCTTCATTGACCATGTATTTGAAGGGTGAAGAAAGTAAAAAGTATTGGGGCTAACACAAAAGATCCCACTGGGTCGAAGTGTTGCTGGCTTGCCAGCCCCCACAGCAAGATAAGATAAGAAGACACAAGCCTACGTCATCATACCCTTTTACCATGTTTAGCGGCCATTTTTTTGTGACGTAGGCTTGTGTCACTCTGGGAATTACTTACTTACTCTGGGAGACCTTGTTTTTTTAGACTATGATACCGCATGATGAAAATTTTGTAGTCACCATTTTTGGCGGTAGGTGCGGGTGGCACGAAACAATGCAACGTCATTGGCCATTTCAAATTTGAATATCATTGGATACCATATTCTTTATTTACAGTAAAAATACACAAAACCGTATTCTTTTCCTGGGTGGTCAGAAAGTTACTTCGGATATTCGGTAGATATTTTCTGTTAGGGAGCTCCGTTCCATCACTAATATTCGCGTACTTAGAAGCACAATACGAAATAAGTCCCTAAGGACATGGATACGGAATTTCAGCATTGCGGTTTATTTTTTTCTTACAATAGAAATTATTATAGATTTTTTTTTTTTTTTTTTTTTTTTATGTGTGATAGGTAACCATTTGACCCCCCATTTATTAGTGGAAAATAAACTTTGGTCCTGAGGGTATTGTATGAAGCAACTTAGTATTTTATAAACAAAGTTAGTGCAGTGCTGCCACTTTAGCGCTTTCGGAGCTAGATCTAGCGCTTTTTTGGTATCTTTAGCGCCGTATCTTAGAATTTAGTGTCTAGCGGAGAATTTTTACTTTTAATATAACAACATTATTTGTGTTAGAATATACGATATTTTGTGTTTTTGATTGGGATTTGATGAATATTGATAGTATGTTGTGCTCAAAACATGTCCATAGAGTGTACAGTGTGCGGGAGTTTCAAATATGAACGCTTATTTGAAGTGGTATCATTAATTTTACAGGGGACTTACGAATTGACTGACTTAAATTGACTTATAAATGGGTTTCGGAAAGGTTGATTAGACTTTTTAGAGAACTTTAAAGGACTTTTTATGTGATAAGAATTTAGCGCCGATTCTAGCCCTTTTTTAGGACGCGAAAATTTGGAATCTAGCGCTTTTTTCACAGTTTTAGCGCCCAAACGATTTTTTGAGGTGGCAGCCCTGAGTTAGTGATGTAAGGTTTCGGATGTTTTGGCGTATAATATCAGTTTGTTTACGTTATAGATTCATTACGCCGCCAGCTCCATTCCAGTTGCTAATCGTAAGTCAAATTGAATTTGAAGGGTTTCGTACCCTGGGTGCCAATGGGACTCTATTACTAAGCTTACGCGGCCGCCGCCCGCCCGTTTTTCCTACCTGTAATCGGCTTTTTGTTTTAAACCATAATATGGACCCGGTTTAAATTTTTTACAATGGCGTATAACAAAAAACTAAAATCTTATAAATTAACTGAGGTCCTCGTCCTCACCTCATGTTTTGAAGAAATATGGATTTTTATCAACGTTTTTTTTTGTTGCTTTTTTGTAAAAACAGCAATACAAAATACAAGCGTCAAACTTGATTTAGATTATATACAGAGTGTAACAAAACACCCTAGTAATGCTTAAGGGGGTGCTTCAGACCATCAAACTGAACAACTTTCACTATGGAGCCAAAGTCGAGAAAAAATAAAAAAAATCTGCTGTCGAAACATACTACAAACTTGATGTAATTATATTGCAAACTCCAAAGTATAACAACATATAATTAAAACCAGCCAAGTGTGACTCGAACATGTTAAGGATCACTGTTTTTTTTTGTTAAGTTGTTAAGTCGAAGAACACTGTCTTCATCGTTACATACTCTTTTCCTTGTAGCTATATCTTCATACATTAAAAATATAACGTACACAGATAATGTCATAAAGCCGGACGCGGGCGATAGTAGCGGCATTCCGGACGAGCTGGAGGCACCGTCGCGGAACGCTTCCGCCGGATCCGGTCCTCTGCCTTAGTCGAGCATTGAGCCACTTTGTAGGCTCACCTTGACCTGTTGTGACAATAGCTAGAATAGAATGCCAGTGGAGAATTTTAGTTTTTGTCAAAATATCCGCATCCAGTATGACTTCTCTACACGCGCGCGACGCGCCTTTACTTACTACTTACTATGCTGGCTCAGGGACCCGAAGTGGGTCTTGGCCTCCGACAACAAAGCACGCCATTCATCTCTTTTCTGTGCCATCTCAACCCAGTTGGGCACCTCCAGCTCCTCGAGATCCTTGGTAATCTGGTCTATCCAGCGATACCTAGGCCTGCCCACAGGGCGACGCCCAGAGGGTCGCCCCCAGCCTTTGCTGCATAGAAAATAACCTACTCCCGCGTTTTTCGGAGATTGAAACCCGCGCTTGCTGCGACATGTAGTAGGTTAGGTATGGAAAAAACCGTGTCGGAGAAATCATGCTAGGCGTGCGTATTTTGTTGTCAAAATCTGCTATTTTAATTGAAATTGAAATTGAAAAAGTTTTATTGTGCAAACAGAATGTACAGCAATTGTTATAATAAATAATTACAATAATTATACTTTTAGAGTCTGCTTGCGACAAAAGGGATCAGCTCAGGTTTGTGCCGGCCGAGTGATCTGATCAGAGATCACAGCGAGCGCAGCCCTGATTTTCAGCATATATTACGTTATTATTTTAGAATATATTACGTTATGACAGTCTAATATATTACGGTATGACAGTCCGGCCTTGTACGAGTCAATGAGACCCATTTCCATTACAAATATAAATAACTCCCCCAAAGCAAAGCTAAACTGTGGCGACAAACCCTTTTTTTGCCGAGTAAATTCAACTCCCATAATATTTAAACAAAAACCCGCTAAAAATACAGTCGAAAGCGCCAGAAACATGTTAACCCATTTCATGTTGTCTCCTCCTAGGGTTGCCACCACCCGTATAATTGTATGTTCTCTATTTTAGTCAAATATTCTAAATACTTTACAGAAACAATGTAAGTACGAAAAGTACTATATTTTTACAAACAAGAGTTGTTTTTTTTTTATTTGATAGGGCGCACAGCTCTTCAATGTAAACGTGTCGTCGATTGAACATACCTGGCCCTGTACCCGGACTTTCGATGTTCGATATATCGCCACTGTTTCGGTCCGCACTTCATTGTAATAGAGTTGACATTGGAACGAAAACGTTCACGCAATTGCGAAGTTCGAATGTGCGGGTAGAGGCCCTGTATGTCCAATTATATTATTGTCGTTTGAAAAATTTCAGAACGCATTCAGAACACAATGTATGACAACTATTTGTATTGTATTATACTAGAGGGTGTAAGGAAAAGTATAATTAACCTTTAAACCACATACTCTACCCATCAAACTGAACAACTTTTACTATGGGAGCAAACCGATCGTAGCAAATAAAAATGTTGTTCAGTTTGATGGGTCAAGTATGTGGTTTAAAGGTTAATGATACTTTTCCTAACACCCTGTATTCTAACTTAACACAAAATAATTTGAAACAAATTAATTATATAATTTACTAGCTTCACAGAGAGACGTCCATACGCCATGAAACTAAATATTTACTAGTTATCAAACTAGAACATAAAATTTTTATCCAACTTAATGCAATTTAAACATAATTTACGCTTTTTAATCAAATCTGTCCCAAATATTTCCTTCATTGAAAAGAAAGGTGGAAGCCCTATTCCCATTCCCCTCGTGCTGCCCCCACCCCTCGCTCGTCTGATGGCCAGTCGGACAAACTGGACGAAGAATGATGACTGTGCACTTCATTTGTCCACCCTGTCACTCAGCTGGCGTGAGGCACTGTTTGTCTCATGTCAGTGGTCGGTGAAATATGTTGGCAGTTAGGTTAGGCTTTAGGGACATATGTTGCGGATAGAACTAGATTGCGTTGGTACTGACGTAATGCCACTGACGGCATATGAAAAGACCGCGACGATAGTCCATACGGAAGAGAGCTAGCGACTCAATCATTAGGCGGCGGTTCGATTCCTGGCCTGTACCACTGGAATTTATGTACGATTGTATTTATCACGAGCTTTTACCCGCGACTTCGTCCGCATAAATTATATACCAGATTTTAAGTCAGATGATAAGCTCTCAAACAAAAAAGTTTCATCAAAATCGGTTCAGTAGTTTTTGCGTGATACTCGAACAAACAAACACCCAAACTAACAAACAGACAGACAAAAAATTTGTGATTTGGAATCAGGGACAGGTAAGGGGACAGGTGAAAACCATGTCGTAATTTTCTTTTTGTAAATATCTTCAATGTACAGACACAGTTCTGTTACAGTTTTATAATAGTTTAGATTATCACTAGCTCGGAGGTGAAGGAAAATATCGTGAGACAACCTGCATACCCTAGAATGAAAAGAAAATACCATATTATTATTATCTGTGGTTTTGGGCCTTGACAGGCTTGCTAAGCCTGTGCCACGTAGACCATCGCTGGTCCTTTGTGATCGCCCTTTTTATAGTTCCTTACCAATCCCTACTGCGGCCAGAAATCGCAGTAGATTCTTGATCGGGATAGTTTGTATCTCATCTGGTGTCAGCACCTGCCTACCCAGATGAGTGCTGCGTTTGTACATCAGGGGACCACAATCACATAGGAGGTGCAGAGGAGTTTCCATCTCCTCCTTGCAAAATCTGCGGCCGGTCGTGTCACTTAAATTCAGTGTGTGCATGTGCTTATTTAATTTGCAGTGGCCTGTGAGTGACCTTGCTATTGTACAAATTTGGTCCTTGCTGAGGGCAAGGAGACCGTTCGCAAGTTTGCGATTGTAGCCTTTGATAAGTGCTTTTGAGTGGCCCATGCCTATAAAATACCATAAGTTCGGAGGTATGCGTAAAATACCTATGGGTGAGCTTGGGGCGAACACAATAGACCAGTGATGGTACTGTTACATAACGACCCTTGCTTGCAATAGCCCAACCAACAATCAATGTCGAATCCTCCTCCATCCAAAAAAACAGCAGACCTGAAAAACTAGTCAAAACAGCAATCAGCATGAACATTTAGTTTAATAGTATTTTATGAGAAAAGGAATGTATGCGAATAGAAAAAGACCTTTATGAGATAGGACATTATGCTAATAGCACTTTATGAAAACAGTGGGTCTACCCGCACATTCGAACTTCGCAATTGCGTGAATGTTTTCCTTCCAATGTCAACTTTATTACAATGAAGTGCGGACCGAAACAGGGGCGATCATCGAAACATCGAAAGTCCGGGTACAGGGTCAGGACTTTATGCGAAAAAGAACCTTTTGAGAATATTTTGTTAATCTGTCGTTTCGTGAATATGACTTACGTTTTCAAACGAATCTTGCGAATCTGATATTCTGCATCAGATCCCTTCATTTCAATGTAGTCTGTAAAAGTCGTAGTGGTCTAGTGGACAATTGTCTCTCCTTCCTTGCAGAAGGTGAAGGTTCGATCCCCCTCAAAACTAACTCGCGTACCAATGAGTTTTAGGGACTTATCACATTTTAATCGCGTATTACAAGCCATCGCGATCAGATCTATAAAAATAAAAAAACCCATATTTGCCTTGATATTGTGGAAGTGTCGAATCATCATCAGCCTGTATACGTCTCACTGCAGGGCACAGGCCAACCTTCAAGGAAGGTGTATGGGCATTAGTCTACCACGCGTGCCCAATGCGGATTGGTAGACTTCACATATGCATCAGAATTTCTTCTTCAGCGTATACAGGTTTCCTCACGATGTTTTCCTTCACCGTTTGAGAGCAGTCGGTATTACGTACCTACTATTTCAAGCGCGTTTTTCTCCATAGTACAAACTCGGTCGACTGCTTCGTTTTTATTTTTTGCGGTAGAGTAAGTCGCAGTGTCTCATAAAATGACGTGATAACACTTGTCACAGAATCCGGCATAAAAACCCTAACAGTAAACATTGTGTTTTATATCCAGTGACATAGTTATGTTTATCGCAGGTTTTATAAGTCTGAAACTAGTTACAAAGAAGTTACAAGAGATGGTATTAAGATTTCATGTCTGTTTCCAGTTTTTGTGAAGCTCCCGCGAGATGGAGGAAGTTTTTGCTTTTAAATTATTTCTTCCTTTATTTTTCTTCTTGTCTCCGCCAATCCGCAGTGTGTCTGCGTAGGTAGTGGAAAGATCCACTTCGTTTTAGCCTTATTTATGTATCCAGAATTGGCCAGTTAGAGAACAATATTTAAAAAAGTATATTATAGCATTTAAAAATGCAACTCTTTGGGTGAAGAATACTATTTGTTTCAGCTAGCTGTCATTTTTAACCGACTTCAAAAAAAGGAGTAGGTTCTCAGTTCGACCGTATATTTTTTTTTTTTTTTTAATGTGTGTTCGCGGATAACTTCGTCGTTTATGAACCGATTTTGATGATTATTTTTTTGTTGGAAAGGAGATATCCCAAGGGTGGTCCCATGATAAGGAAACCAGGATCTGATGATGGATCCCAGAGAAATCGAGGGGAACCTTCAAAAATCGTAGTGCCGACTAGTGCATTTGTTAATTAGAAGCACTACTGTTAAATCGAACTAATGAATTCACCACTGAAAATAGTGAAATAAACAAAATTTTAACAAAAAATTAAAACCGCCTTCAAAAAAACTAAAAAGATAAAAAATAATATTGCAGCCGATGACTTTTTCGTTCGCATCATAAGAACATTAATTTGTTTTATAGAAGTCGGTGTCAAGCCAAGCCAAAAAACTAATGCAAGCCCTGTCGCGAATCGGCTTGACAGCGACTTCGATAAAACAAATTAATGTTCTTATGATGCGAACGAAAAAGTCATCGGCTGCAATATTATTTTTTATCTTTTTAGTTTTTTTGAAGGCGGTTTTAATTTTTTCGTGCTATGATTTATTACGATTTTCTCACTTCGACTTTTGAAGACGAAGCACCATCGAAAACTACTGTGTATCACTGGTTTTCATGTTGGTTTCTTCCGCACAAATTGAGAATTGACCAAAAACGGGCTCGTATCGATTGGTGTAAAAAATGTTACAAAAGTACAATCAGGGTGCGTCAAAAGCTGTCTTTAATATCTACACAGGTGATGAATCTTGGATATATACATTACGATCCTGAAACTAAACAACAGTCCACGGTTTGGTTGTTTCGATCTGTGAAGAGGCTGTTTATGCGTTCAAAATGCACGTTTTGGAGATACCTCTTTCCGGCTGGAAAAAGTGCTACCAAAATTGGTTCCAACGTATGCAAAAGTGCATCGATCATCTTGGCGAAAAGTTTTAAAAGCAATAAAACTATGCTATATGATTGTTTCACTTTGCTATTCCGGATACATAAATAGCAGCCCTCGTATTAGTGAGAGGCTTTTGCCCTGCAGTGTCTTTAAGGTAAGCGCCGCAGCGCAAAAATCCGCCTAAAGCGCTTCTATATGATTTATGAACTATCACATACTACGCCGCGCCCCGGGGCGGAACGGGGCGCATTTTTGCACGGCGGATTTCCGTCAGTACGATGCGACCCGCTCTGCCCCGATGCGGCCCATCGTAGTGTGCTATACCAAGCGGAACTTTTTACGTCTGTCAGTATTAAGTAAAACTAAAAATCCGTCAATACGTTGCGACCCGGACCGCTCTAGTGTGCGAAGTATGCATTTTCCGCTGCGATGCGGCTCGCACCGCCCTAATATGTGCTTACCTTTATAGAGAGACATATTGTTTGTTTTGTTTTGCCCGCCATTTTGTGTATTCGCCATTTTAATTTCGCTTTTACACGATGCCGCGCTTTTAATTGCCTAATGTCACGTTTATGACAACATGGCAGTTTTTGAGATTGTGTTGATTACAAAAAAATACGAATAATATTTTGGTGTCCAAGCGTTTACCAATTTGGTACGTTTTGGTTTGCTTAAGCTTAAAGACTTACACTAATGATTTTTGAGTATGGAAAACTTCGGTAGGACATGGATTTGTATATTGGTAAACTTATTCGAACAGGGCCTCAATTGCGCAATTTTATACGGTTTTGGTTTAGATTTGGTTTAGCTGAAGTAAAAAAGCTATCGCGATATTTTTTTCTGAACTGTTAAATCGCACAATACAGAAAATTCGATCGAACGGACATCAAACGTTACGCCAACGTATCTTCCGAAATAAAGCTAAATCGTTACCGTTAATATAATTTGCGCGATACGAATTGTGCATAACGTAATGTTTTTGGTTGTGGTTTTGTTTTGGTAGTATCGTTCAAACTTAGGACGATTAAGGCCCAGTTCTTGTAAGTTTAGTTGGACCGTTGACTTTGTAAACTCTTTTCAGGGGCAGTTCAGAGAATTCAGATCATGAACCTGGACAACTTTTAAAGTGGGAGCAAACACGAAATCGTAAATAAACTGCAATGCGTCCTCGTCTCAAGCATGAAACAGCAGATTTTTTTTTACAATTTGATGTTTGCACCCATAGTAAAAGTTGTTCAGTTAGATGGTCTGAATCACCCCTGAAAATATGAAAGTGTTAAAAAATTACCCAGTATTTTGTCGTGATTTTAAAAGATCATGCCAAAAATTATATGAAAGTTAGGCTGAACTTGCGTCTGGCCAAATTGTCACCTAAAGATAGGAAATGTACTAAGCATTATTATAACAAGAAAATCATTAAATATTTCATGGGAAATATTTAAAAATCCTAATTTACAAAAAAAGATAGGATATAAAAACAAAAGCATTCATTCCATACATAAAATTACTATAAAATTGTATTTTATTTTTAAACCCCCAAAATAAAATACGTAATATGAAGGGAATCATAATTCAGAGCTAATATTTTTGGAAAATTAATGATGACGCATTGATGACGCATCTTTAGTCTGGTTTTGGGCATTGTCTTTTGCTACTTAGGGCTCTTACAGACGAACGACACTTTGCTGTCGCAGTGGGTCGCAGGGCGTCGCGCTCATACATTTTACGGTCGCGCGATCCTCCGCAACACACGGCGACCGCAAAGTGTCGTTCGTCTGTAAGAGCCCTAAGTAGCAAAAGGCAATGCCAAGAAATTTATCATCAATGCGACAGCTCGTGTCTTAAAGTTCATACTGAACAACAGCAGGAGCAAGGCTCGTGCCATCGTCGGAGCCCTCGATGGGCACTACGACACAGGCACGATGATGCACAAGATGAAACTCACCCTGGATCCCAGCTGCCGAGCGTGCGGAGAGGATGAGGAGACCATGGAGCATATCCTGTGTGACTGTGATGTCTTGGCGGCAAAGCGCATGTGCCTCCTCGATGATGGATATCCAAAACCGGGAGATCTTAGGCTTCTTCCCCTCAATGGTATTGCCTCCTTAATTGACCATGTATTTGAAGGGTGAAGTAAGCAAAAAGTATTGGGGCTAACACAAAAGATCCCACTGGGTCGAAGTGTTGCTGGCTTGCCAGCCCCCACAACAAGGTAAGATAAGATAAGAGAGCGCTTACTTGTTTAGAACTTCAAATGACTTTGATTTGCTATCATTGTTAAGTTGTTAAGATTGACGGTCTAAACCATCCCTTTTAATATACACGTTTCGTTCCCTACATACCTTGTTATTAATGAATACAGCCCCACTTATACGTGTCCACAAATAACAGCCTCACTATGACATGTTACGTCGAGTCCGGCTGCTAGGGCTGCTACAAACTTGACAGGCAATTTGTTACAAATAATACATTTTTGCCGCCCTTTTGTGACAGCACGTCACTGGAGACGTAGGTCCAAGTTGTATAGTTTTTTAGGAAGGTGTTTCCGCGATAAGATTTGAGGATTGTTTGTGAAAAACGTGTTTTTAGGGATATTGTTTTTTATCAAAAGGGATAGTCATAGGTACACAGCGACACATCAAGCGATACAAAACCCGCGCCGCCAGCTTATGTTGGTTTTGTATAGCTTGATGTGTCGCCGCGTGTACATGAAAATTTCTGCGACAAAAGTAAGAGAGAGTAGATAGAGCAAGGTGCATATCGTGGTAGAATACAGAGTGAAATTGATATCATTAGCATCCTTTTAAACTAAGAGTCTACCCATCAAACTGAACAACTTTTACTATGGGAGCAAACCGATCGGAGCAAAGAAATAATCAGCTGTTCCATACTAAACTGCAATGCCTACTCGACTCAAATGTATGCAATTTTTTTGCTCCGATCGGTTTGCTCCCATAGTGAAAGTTGTTCAGTTTGATGGGTAGACTATTAGTTCAAAAGGATGCTAATGATATCAATTTCACCCTGTATGCTGGATGTAAAATAAATGCGTTACGTATTAAAAGGCAATGTTTCTGACCTCCCTTAAATTACGGTCGTGAGTTTATGTATGTATGTGTATTAAACGGGGTGCTTTATGAGGTAGACAGAAACTAGGCCTATAGCTACCTACACATGCAGTTGTTGCCCGTTTGCTCAGTTATGTTTCTATAACCACCAAAGTTTCACTTTTCATGTAATGAGCGTTTTTCTTTTCTTTTTTAATTTTAGTTCCTAAAAAACTCGACAGATGACATAATTATCGCTCCATAGAGACGTAGGCCTGATCCTGTCAAAATCATGTCAAGACTGTGCCTGACTTTTTTTTAAAGGCGAAGGGATCGAGCCCATACAACAATGTCAGACGTAAAAAGTTTCATATTTTCGATTAAAATGATTCGTAAATAATAAAATATTAAATCAAAAGATGAGTTGGCATCTTTTTGATCATCTTCTCCCTCTTTATTATTTTAAAGAAATACATTTTTCAAATTTTGACTTTTATTCGCACAGACCGTAACGCCATCTATCGATCCACTAGAAAACCAAAAGAAAAACGCTTATTATTATGTACGGTGACATTTAAACTAAAATGAAAGAAGTATAATAATAGAGCCTTGAAGCTAAGAACTGTATAATTTGTATCGATCCTGCTCGTCCTTCATTTGCTACCCCATCTTGAAGGTAAGGTCGTTCTATTGCCGCTTAGTTCGTAAATTATTATATTTGTATTGATTATCTAGTGGTTATATAATGTGTGTGTGCACTGAGAGATCACATCTTGAATTCTGAAATAAAGTACTACAGGTTTTAGTAGTAGTTGTAAAACAATTGTAAAACTGCGTCCTGGAATTTGTAAAGCGATAATTAAAAAGATATAACCTAAAACGTGTGATCCCTCAATCCTCACAGAGGACCTTCTACATCTGGGAAAGTATTAAGTTTAAACCAAGTTTTTGCTTACAGACTTTTAGTAGTACTTTATTTACAACGAATCTACCATATAACATGATACACAACATCCTACACAAAAAATTACAAAGCCTTTTCACTGAGCTCTCAATCCACACACATGAAATTTTTAATGATAGCATTTTATCGTTAATTTATTAAATAAATCAATATTATTTGCGTTTAACTTTTAGTAAAAACTGTAAGGAAATTTGTAAAAGAAAGAATACATAGCAAATATGTCCTCATTCTATGTAATTGGCATTTAATTGTGATCCCTCAATCCACACGTTTCAAAATAACAAATCATTTGTAAAACAATGAAAATAGCACCTACAATAATGCAAAGCCGCAAATATTTAGTAAAAAAGTTCTACTAAATCTTACCAATTTCAGATCCTGGATTAACGGCGTGGAAAATGAGAAAAACAGCTTCGATAATTCTGCTCAAATAAACCAAGCAAGGTGACCACAAACTAAAACTTCCTGGGACATCATGATTATTCATTTCTCATACTTTGAATTTGAAAGTAGGTAATTGTTTATCTGTGAAGCGGTTGGAAAGGGATGTATGAGGATAAATTTCAAATATACCATTTCAAAAAAAGATACTTACCTGTCGCAAATTTTTCCTAAAGATCCGTTTCAAAACGTGTAAAAATCACTCGGGAACATAGATATAGTATAGGGGTAGATCATAGGGTAGATAAATATTATGAAGCAGGACATAAAAACGCTACTTGACATTCATTCATACTTATGACATATGACAACCGCCCATTAGAATAAGCGAGACGTCAATGGTACAAAAGATTACCGTCTTGAAACATTTTGTCTCCAAGCCTCCAGCTGGAGGACTAAGCTATTACGACTTTTGCTTAAAATTGCTTAATCTTTTTTGTGTGTTCGCAGATATTTGATTGATTATTCTTTTTTTGTTGGAAGGGAGATATCCTAAGGGTGTACAATGCTAAGGAAACCAGGATCTGATTATGGAATCACAGAGAAATCGAGGAGAACCTTCGAAAATCGTAATAACTTTTTGGGTGATTCTTTTTTAGTTCCTAGTTAGGATTTACCCTCGAGATGGTTCCATTTTAATTTGGTGAAGATCTGGTGAAACGCTTCGGAACTACACAAAAGATTTCCTCAAAAATTTAAAGCAAATCATCGGCGATTAAAACATTCTCTTCTTATCGAGTATTGCGTGTATAACTGATATCTGAGTTGAACTAATGAATTCACCACTGAAAATTGTGAAATATTCAAAATTATATAGCGATATTTAACACATCAATCTGTCAAATGTAGTCTTTTATCTCGTTTGTTCGCGCGCAAATAGAAAGAGAGTGGAAGCGTGATAGTGCTATATCATGCTATCGCGGGTTGGCGTACTTGCCCCGCTGCTTTTCATTTCGACTACGAGGAAAGTAAACAAAAGCCAGCCTAGCTAGCATTTTGCACGTGATACGGCTATATCTCGTCTTTTATCTCGTTCGTTCGCGCACAAATAGAAAAAGAGCGAAGGTGCGATAGTGCTGTGTCACGGTGGCATACTACAGCAGCTGATATAATATGCAAAAATAATTTATGAATCGCTTGATGAATAAATTTTAGACTAGGTACGTTTCAAAACGTTTGAAAAATTTTGAAATCACTCGGGGTGCCTATGAGAAGATATAGTAAGTTCATGGACATAGAGTTCAGCTATGCGTCGTGTGTAGGTATGCTTCAGTGAGAATGAGATAGACTGATCTTCACGAGTGATTTTTACACGTTTTAAAACGGGTCCTTAGGAAAAATTTGCACCGGGTAAGTAGGTATCCTTTTTTTTCAAATATATTTAATATTTATCCTCATGCATCACTTTCCAGTTTTCCACCCGCTTCACAGTGTTGTCACTTTGGCTAGATCTAGCAACATGTTTGAACTTGTCAGCTACAAAAAAAAAATCGGTGGCTAAATATTTTAGCCACTTATTCGAGCCACTTTTTTGTTTATTTATTTATTAATAAATACAAATTTCTTAAGCTAAAGTTAGTCATTTTAACGGGTCCTTAGAGCGTTTTTTTTTTTTAATTTATAATTAAATGGACTCTTGCTTGTGCGTTAGCACTGCATTTCCGCCAGTGTCAAGTGTAGTTTATTGGGAGAATCTATCCCAATCTCAGGGATTGTTTTTGGACAAGAACAAGAAGAGAATGAGGAATGTGGAGCCTCGTGGCAGGCACAAACGCGACGCGCGAAACCACGCGAGACGTGTACTCGGGTCAGTTCCTGCAACGTGACTCCTCGCGTTTTGTATTGTTTTTGAGTTCCGATTACCTAAACGTAGAAGTCGAAAGGCATGGCATTCTATGATGAGCATTGTAAAACATCAAAAAGCATAATTTTATAGAATAACTGATTGTAAATCAATATTACTGATCCAAATAAACTGCATCTCAGCATATTTATGTATTTTTTTAACATTACTTTATTCAGCCACTTTTAGGTATCTAGCTACTTTTTGGGTACGGTTTAGCTACTTGATCTGGAGGTAAGGTGGCAACACTGCCGCTTCATAGATAAACAATTACCTACTTTTAAATTCAAAGTATGAGAAATGAATAATCATGATGTCCCAGGAAGTTTTAGTTTGTGGTCACCTTGCTTGGTTTATTTGAGCAGAATTATCGAAGCTGTTTTTCTCATTTTCCACGCCGTTAATCCAGGATCTGAAATTGGTAAGATTTAGTAGAACTTTTTTACTAAATATTTGCGGCTTTGCATTATTGTAGGTGCTATTTTCATTGTTTTACAAATGATTTGTTATTTTGAAACGTGTGGATTGAGGGATCACAATTAAATGCCAATTACATAGAATGAGGACATATTTGCTATGTATTCTTTCTTTTACAAATTTCCTTACAGTTTTTACTAAAAGTTAAACGCAAATAATATTGATTTATTTAATAAATTAACGATAAAATGCTATCATTAAAAATTTCATGTGTGTGGATTGAGAGCTCAGTGAAAAGGCTTTGTAATTTTTTGTGTAGGATGTTGTGTATCATGTTATATGGTAGATTCGTTGTAAATAAAGTACTACTGAAAGTCTGTAAGCAAAAACTTGGTTTAAACTTAATACTTTCCCAGATGTAGAAGGTCCTCTGTGAGGATTGAGGGATCACACGTTTTAGGTTATATCTTTTTAATTATCGCTTTACAAATTCCAGGACGCAGTTTTACAATTGTTTTACAACTACTACTAAAACCTGTAGTACTTTATTTCAGAATTCAAGATGTGATCTCTCAGTGCACACACACATGTTATATAACCTAACAAACTAAGACTTAAATGAAACTAAATAAGGAAGACGCGATAGTGACACGTGTATTTGCTACGAGTCAGGCCCTATACTCAAATTTTCGATATATCATGACCATTTCTGTCCGAACTTCATTGGAATACTCGATAGTCAATATTGGAACAAAAACGTTCACGCAATTGCAAAAATCGTGGTAGAGCTTGTACTCTTATGTATTCCGTGGTAGAGCCCCTGGATTGTCGCATCAACTGTGCGTAGCAGTTAGCTATACTTGCCCTTTCTTTTCGTAAATTGTGCATTAAGTTGGGCCAGTACGACAAACATAGAGATTTCTGCAAAGCGAAAGCACGGACCATAAACATCTCCGGATCATCCTGCAAGGGACAATTCTAGGGAGATATAGGCCTTGTAATTTCGGCAAGTGTGTTCCTGCACTAAGGTAGAATTGAGCGCATTCTACTTTAAAAGACAACACAAACCATTAAAAAACAGTATATTCAAGTCATAGTGTAGTATGACCAGACTTGTCAGGCCTTAAAAGTTTATGAGGAAGGTTATGAACCTTCATTCGTGAAGTTCACTGGACTCAGTTTCACAGGTGCTTAGGTTGTGAAACTGGCATCTTCCTTTTTAAGTTTTATCCGAACAATTAATTGCTAAAGTTAAATTCTATCAATTTCGTTAACTCCTCTTGTTTAACTAAACTGTTTCAACAATTTCTATTTTATCTTATAAAATTTCCTCGAAACGCCCACCTCGTATTATCTTGTTTTCAATCAATTAGATACTCCTCCATATTTCCTACAATTCAATAAAGCAACACAAAGTATCAATTTCTTTCACGAAAATAAAATTTTCTAAATTGAATCAAGAATTCTCCGCCATCTTTGAGAGGTTCCGGATGTCTCAAAGGCTCCTGTCAAAGGGTTGCTGGTTCAGTGGAGCGAATGGACACAAATTGGTACCTGTTCGATTCCTGGAAAGGATAAGGTACTATTTTAGAGAACTAATGGTGGACCGGAATATGTCTTTACGTGAATGACTATGTGTGGACGGTCGGCAAAGAAATTAGTCGAGCATCTTATCTTAAGAGGAAAGTTTTTGTTGCGTGCTCCATACAAAAGAAATTTGGTAATATTTTCAAAACTAACCAAGTTAATGAAATTTTTCAAAAACAATTTTTAAACACAAAAACACAAAATTATATATGCCTCGCATGCTACCACGATATGAATCGAGATTTATCTCCATCTTTATTATTTTACGCATGTCAGTGTAGGGATGGACGTTGGGAGATAATGATACGACGATGTTCTAGATTGGACTACCTACTGTATATTTGGATAAACATTGGCCCCGATTCGGACTGTGCCAAATTTATTCCTGTCACTTTCTAAAATAAGATTAAGAAAAGAGACAGAAAACCAACAGCTGACCTTAGTGCTGTCAAAGTGACGTTACACGCCCAAAATCAGATGCGATCATAATGTACGCCATCTTATTTAAGGCGTTTTTGGGCGTGTAACGTCACTTTGACAACACTAAAGTCAGCTGTTGGTTTTCTGTCTCTTTTCATAATCTTATTTTAGAAAGTGACAGGAATAAATTTAGTTAGGTCGTGGCACAGTCCGAATCGGGGCCATTGAATAACATAACTTATGTTCTAACTTACTCCACTACACCAGTAGGCCTCGCATGCCACCCCCGAGAAAACGATAAAAATCGAGATGTGCCCCCATCCTTATTATTTTACGTATGCCAGAAAGAGCGCGTATGACGTTTTTCTCGTTTAAACGCTTTGTCGTGGGTGGCATGCTAGCCGTGCGAAAGAGCGCGCATGACGTTTTTCTCGTTTAAACGCTTTGTTGTGGGCGGTATGCTAGCCGTGCTGGTATAGTAGCTTGATGGTCACCGATGCTTTTGTACTGTATCTACAGGGTGAAATTGATATCATTGGCATCCTTTTAAACGAAGAGTCTACCCATCAAACTGAACAACTTTTACTATGAAAGCAAACCCCTCGGAGGAACTAAAAAATCTGCTGTCTCATACTAAACTGCAATGCGTACTCGACTCAAATGTTTGCAACAGCTGATTTTTTTTGCTCCGATCGGTTTGCTCCCATAGTGAAAGTTGTTCAGTTTGATGGGTAGACTCTTAGTTTAAAAGGATGCCAATGATATCAATTTCACCCTGTATATTGCCTGTGCTGTTCAACTCCACAGTTGGTAGCTGTCGCGTGCGGAGCTGCGATAAGCTTCGTACGGGCTGACGCCGGATTATTGGGGACGAGCTTACTTTTAGAGCTTTCCGATTCATATTCTGATGCAAGGTGTTAACAAAACAAATAAACATTTAACGGGGTGCTTTCTACCATCAAACTGAACAACTTTCACTATGGGACCAATATCGAAATCGCTAAAAAAACATCTGATCTGATTCAGTTTTATGGTCTTAACAACCCCCTTAAAAGTTTTAAATGTTAACTTTTACTTTTGTAACACCTTGTATACAGGGTGTTAAACTTAATACGTTACATAGGTACTTACAGGGGTGCTTCAGAACTTCAAATCTACAGGGTGTAACAAAACACACTAGTAATACTTAATGGTACTTAACGGTACGTGGTGCTTCAGACCATCAAATGGTAACTGAACAACTTTCACTATGGAGCCAACATCGAAATCGAGGAAAAAAAATCCGCTCTTTCATACAACACTGCAGTACGTACCGTACTCAAATGTATGGGGGACGGCAGATTTTTTTTATTTTTTCTCGACATTAGCTCCATAGTGAAAGCTGTTCAGATTGATGGTCTGAAGCACCCCCTTAAGTATTACTAGGGTGTTTTGTTACACCCTATATAGGACTAACAATGAAATCTCGGAAAAAAAGTCTGTCCGATTTTGTTCGAGTTTTGATTTGACCCATCGACATTTTGTATTTAGAGACGGGCTCACTTCCCGTCACACTGGACTGAATTTCGTTACTACTAGTGAAACGTGGATGTTCCTAGTTTTCATAATATCTCTGACCACCCTCCGGGGAATATAATCTTGAGTATATGCTATGCTGATGCATGGAATCATGGTGACTGAAATTTCATCCACAAAGACTGTAAAAGAAATACTCTTGCTGAAACAAGCCAATACGAACAAGACAGAAAGAGCTAAAGAAAAGTAATAAAAATTAACGAAAGTAACTCTAAATTACCCACAGACCGGCACCGGGAGGCTGGCGAACGAAATAAATCAATTTACAACACTTCCATATAACTTTGTAAATCTCATCAAAGGGAACTTCGATAAATAAAACAACTGGTTTCTTTCCTTGTCTATATAAAAGATGTCTTCTATATAAAAGATTGTTTGAATTTAATGACGTTTAATAAGTGTGCTTAAAGCTCCTATATTGAATAAATTATGTTGACTTCACGGACCTGAAAAAAAGACTGACGTAATTTCACTCTAAAAAGAGGTGAAGCATGCAAGGTCCTACAATTTCGTTTGTTCTACAAGGGACCTACACTCACACAGATGCACCAGTTCTAGGCGCAAGTCCGACAACCCGCCGCCATTACGTACCGCGCATTACATACAGAGCGACAGCAAGCACACTCGTATAAATGGGTGCTTCACTTTTGATAAGACGAGATTCCGTCCGTCTTTTTTTCAGGTCCGTGGTTGACTTTGACTTTGAATGTCTGAACAACTCTATCGATTTTTTTTTAAATCGTCGGTTTTTTTTTACATTTTTCGACACGATAACATAATTATGAATAGATTAATAGGTACTATTATTATCTATTCATATGACTACAATTAAATGTATTGATTTTCTAGCGACTAGATAATTAATAGATTCTATTGTAGATAGGTTTTACCCATAGATATATTAGTTCTGTAGGTATAATATATCTATAGTTTTACCAACCAATGGACGTCGGGTCCGCACTCAAAAGTGTCTGAGCTAAAAGAGTAACAAAACACAAGAAGAGTAACAATTCGCGCCAGTCTTCTTAAGGGGTTTCCCTGACCGAACGACCTTGACTCTGTCAGAGCCACCTCACCTCTACTAAACTACGTTATTTTAGTAGGTATACCTATTTTTGACCAGCTTGTCCTTCATTATGTCACAGTGGAGCCTTCTAATCCAAGGAAATCACATTCTAAAATCATAAGAATTCGTCCCAAATTTAACAATTATTTAATTAACTCATTAAATATTGGTCTTAAAAAAAATTTGCTAAATAGCAATTTTACGTCTTAATATTGTCTACACAAAGGTGTGTCTCACAAGTAAATGTGACTTCAACTTTAAAAGTAGATGCACATAATACAGATTTTTTCAAATATTTAGGCTTTCTTTGGACACGGGTTTCATATGTATTTTATAGAAAAATTATAAATATGATCTATAGCAAATAAAGCCGAGATGATGAAGAATATTGCTACACTTTTCAATTATTTGTATGTCTTTCAAATAACGAGAAGATAGCTTCTAAAAACCAGTAAAATATGGCCCGAGCTAGCGTTTACCTATGGGGAGCCTCTTAACGCCATAAATACTGGTGATATGAAAACATGTAAAATAAAAACCACGCAAGGAAAGATAAAAAAGAATATTCACAACTATTCAATGTTTTTAGATGGTTTATATTATTATAGGTTCTTATACAACGTGTTAATGAATTAACGCAAAACTAGAAAGTAGTTTGTTTAGAATCAAGAGCGGAATCGAATTATCATGGTTTCAACATAGGGATTTTTTTTCAAAATATTAAATAATTTTTTTGTAAAATTTAAAATTTACTGAACCCGATGTCAACCCAACGCACGGGCACACTCACCCTACTTACTACCAAAACAAGATTAATAAAATGTATCCATGAGTACGTTAGCGCTTTCATTCATTGCTGAAATGATAAAAAATCATATTTGCCTCAAAACTTAAAATGCGAACAACTTTAAATTTTAAGTATCAAAATAATGAAATTATTGTTTCATTCTAATTATTTTGTTATAAATCAGTTGGGGTGTATGAGGTTTTGCGTTAATTCATTAACACGTTGTATAGTTGGGACACTTTTTTCGAGAATTTTGTATCGGACCCTACTTATTAAGTCAAAGAGATAGATAGATTTATACAATAGACTGGATTCTTGTTCCAAATAATGGGAATAATGATGAAAGGACTTCCAAGATGGGGTTTGACTCAACCCAGGTCCCAGGGAAAAAGAGGATGAACGAGCAGGCAAAGCCACTATCGACCTCTAGTGTCGTAAGAAGGTAGTTTGTTGAATAAAGAATATTGTTCATAAACATATTATTCTGTTTTCTCGCAACGTTTTCAAACTCGTTCAATCTTTCGTCCTATTGTCGAGGCTCATATCTTTTCAGTATAGCAAATCGTGAGGAAACGAGGAAAGCTTCAAATTCGGGGCATGTTATAGAAGTGGGTGCTTCATGCTTCAGGCCGTCTAACTGAATAACTTTTAATAAGGGGCGAACATCGAAATCGCAAAAAAAAACAGCTGTTTCATACATTTGGGTCGAGTGGCCTATTGACGTTTTCTATGGAACCACGAACATTTTTTTCACGCTAAAATTAATAATTTTGAACTGAACTTTTTTTTCAACATATTTTTTTTAAACTGTGATTTTTCACGAACTGTGTTTGAAGTTGGCTCCAAAGTTATAGTTGTTTAGTTTGATGGTCTGAAACACTCCTTCAAGTATGTAACGCAAATATAATTTCAAGCTATGTGTCACTTACCTGAAAAAAAGTCGGACTGAATCTCGTCTAATTAAAAGTAAAGCACCCATTTATTTGAGTGTGCTGTCGCCCAGTGTCGCCCGGCACATAATGGCGACGGGTTGTCGGAACTGCGCTTAGAACTGGTGCGTCGCCCTTGTAGGACAAACGAAATTGTAGGCCCTTGCATGCTTCACCTCTTTTTAGAGTGACATTACGTCCGTCTTTTTTTCAGGTCTGTGCTATGTGTAACGTTTTTCACCAAACGCCTAAATAAAGGAAGGATTATGGTGAAAGCCGGTTGTAAGCCCGCGTGTTTGTTTAAGTCTTATTCTAGCACGTTCCGGAAGAACACACGAATTGCAGCGACAGTACATTGCTTAATCCCTGTTCCCGTATTTCAATGATTATCTCACAAACGTGGTGCGAGATTACAATTCCCCAAAATAAAGCGATCCGAGCAAAACGTCTCGCAAAATTCAAACCCTCGCCAAATTTACCCAGCCGAAATCCGACCACTTTAAGCAGGCCTTATAAGCCGTGAACGTGGCACGCCGGAGACGTCCACTTGAATCCTTCGGATTATCCTCGAATGACATGTAGAGTTTGTTACTTATAGTCCCGTAAATCAAGCTGTTTTGACACTTACAACCTAAATTATAAGAGTTAGTTACGGGATTTGTGTGGAATGACGTTGTAAACCTGGATTAGCGCTGTGACGCTTGTGGCAAGATGGACGTGTGAGGATCTTACCCGGGTGTTTCAATTAATTGTTTTTATAATCTTATAGATTTGACAATTAATGAGATAATGTCTTTGGGCCTATTGTTACGGGCAGACTCGTCCGTAGTTATAGATTTAGATAAGATATCATATGTTAATCGTCAATCAATCAATTGAGTTTCCCCCGAACCCAAAAAGTTATACTGAAACAAAAGGACACTTTTTGAAAACCAAAGAAGTACCTATGTGACCTAAGACAGACCTCTATTTGTCCTTCTGGTGGACCAAGCAAGCCGGTCAAGCTAGCATAAGGCGGTGTCCTATTGCCATCGCACGCGCGATGGTGCGATGCGATGTGATCGTACTGATGGGTAATTCTCCGAAATTTTACAAATCGTTGAAATTTTTCCATAGAAAACATTGAAAATTTGAAAAATTTCGGAGAATTACCCATCAGTACGATCACATCGCATCGCACCATCGCGCGTGCGATGGCAATAGGACACCGCCTAATACTCCGCGACTACGCTTCTCTCTATACCATATCTCTATATCAGCGCGTCTTCGCCTGTCTCTACAATGATGCCCGCGGCTGAGAAAATGACAAAAGTCAAGACTTATTATTTCTTTTCGTTTGGTCGCTTTGTCGTAGCATCCTAGCCCTACTGAATCAAAAACCGCTACGGTCCGAGATAGAGCCGCAAACTTTCACTCTAGCCGGTGGGGTACACGGTCTTCTTTTGTCAAGACGATATGGCATGTCATCCATTAATTACTATTGAGTAATTTTCCATCGTGGTGAAGCCAATGGGAATGCCCAGGGTTCTTCGTATGTATCGTCCACACGGTGTGAGCATCAAAGATGTTGACAACGCCTGAACGGGATTACGCTGCGACCGACCAACTCGCGGGGCACACGTGTTGACGGGGAGCGGGAAGGGAAGCGCGCGCCGCCCTAAGGCAGTCGCACGTGCTTCCTCGCCTCCCCCAACGTCTGTACCCCGCGGGACTGTCGCTCGATAACTTGTCGTGCTATAATCGCCTCGATAGACACCCTGGGAGCAGTGCTCTTTTAAACCCCACTAGATAAATGGCGAAACATTAACATAAATAACGTACTAGCTCTTTATGTACTGCTTTCCTTTTTTTTATACAATAACGGCACTTACGAAGTTATTTTAAAAGCCGTATTTGTTATGCGTCAAGGTTAATATAAATAAGGTTTTAGAGGATGTTTGGCAGACATAGACAGTCAAAGACCTCTCAAGGTTTTAAAAATGTAAGTGCGGCCCCCATGTTGGGCGCCAAATGTTTTCACTTGAACTTAATTAGTTTTTGGGGATTTTGGTAAACATTTTTGTAAGGATTTATTAATTTGCTTTAGGATATTACAAATTTTAATAACAAAATGTTATTTTTCTGAGTACACACGCACTATAGAAATATTTTCGTAATACCTAGTATGTTCTTTTTATAGTGTACCTATATTTAGAGAACGTTGTAAAAGGTATGTTGAGATGGTTTGGTTATATGGAAAGAATGGATGAGAGAAAATTGACGAGTGCGGTTTATAAGACAAGCGTAAGTGGGATTGTTGGAAGGGGAATGCCTATACGTACTTACATAGGTATACTAAATTGGTGTACTTAAAAAGGGCATCAGGTCAGACGTACCCGAAATCGACGAGGATGCGATAATGGCGAGGAGAGAAATCTGTCTGAATAGCAATTGACTTTCAGTTGTCCCTGCCTATCCCTATGGGAGAAAGGCTTGAAAATATGCAAGGCGAATTGAGGTCCCATTGTAGATATAAATCAAGAAGTATCACAAAGACACGGCATATCTTCAATAGGTATCGTTCTGTATTGAACAAACACAAATCTGACCCAGTTTGTTCAGGTTTCGATGTCTTGCAGAAATTCGAAATTGAGCGACGAACGTAGCAGAGAGAATATTTTTTATAGTTCAGTTGATAGATAGGACAGTTGTCTTGTCTTTACACTGTTTGAACATGAAAGCACGGCATTTATGTGTGAATTGAACTGAATTATCATAGCTGAATTTGGCTACAGTGACCGCGTAATACCCGGATACCACACGGCACATCAAGGCGGATGTACTCTTGGATGTACTTTGTATGGATTCTTGGTACTTTGAAAACATTCCACTCCAGAATTGAACTACAAAAAAATCGTTACCCAGGAAAAACATTCATATTAATCACAAGTTTATAGTCTCAAATATTTTATAGATTTCGTGATAAGTGGATTTGGCTTTTACTTACATACATACCTACATAAGCTCTCGTCATTATCCCAACGCGGAAGGCAGATAATACAGGGTCCTTCTTAATATGCTGACACTTTTTTAAGGCGATAACCAGACCGTAAAACTGAACAACTTCCTCTATGGGACCAACATCGAAATCGCGAAAAAAAAACAGTTGTCCCATACGTTTGGCTCCGAGTAGGTTTGCAGTTTTGTATGGAAGTGATGTTTTTTTTTTCGCGATTTCGATGTTGGTCCCATAGAGGAAGTTGTTCAGTTTGACGGTCTGATCATCCCCTTAAAAAAGTGTCAGCATAATTTAAGAAGGACCCTATATACAGGGTGTAAGGAAAAGTATCATTAATATTTAAACCACATACTCTACCCATCAAACTGAACAACTTTTAATATCGGAGCAAACCTGTCAGAACAAAAAAAAACAACTGGTTTCACTCCGGGAGTGCCGGCAGAAGTAGAGATCTTACGTCTTACGAATTGTCACGTGACGTCACGGTTCTGACGCGAGTTTCAAATTTTTTACCCATCCCAAAAGTGCACAACGCCGCTAAAGAAGTTTGCACTTCAAAAAAAAATCTGCTGCCTCATACATTTGAGTCGAGTAGGTATTGCGGTTTAGTATGGAACAGCTGATTTATTTTTTGCTCTGACAGGTTTGGTCCCATAGTCAACGTTTTTCAGTTTGATGGGTAGCACATAACTGCGAATTCGCATCGCATCGCAAATATATGCGAGTGCTACGATTGAAAATCATACATAAGTCATCGTAATAAGAATCGAGCGCATCGCAGATATTTGCGATGCGATGCGACTTCGTAGTTATGTTTGGGAGCACTAAAGGTTAATGACACTTTTCCTTAGAGGGAGGTTACACGGTCAGTATTTCATCAGTGTGATCCATTAGTCTGGTCAATCGTTGAATGACGCCAGAATGATGAGTGGGTTACACGATCAGTTTCCCATCAGTATTTCATCATTAACAATGGAATGACGGAATTAATTTTCATCAGTCTGGACCATCATTCCGTCAGTCCGTCATTCTCCCATCATTCTGACCAGACTGATGGACCAGAATGACGAAATACTAAACGTGTAACCTCCCTCTTACACCCTGTATACTACATAGTACTTTGACTTTTACACAATGGTATAAAATTCTGGTTGGTTAAACTAAAATCTGTTTCTTAAAGTAGCTGTTATTGTTAATTAAGTTGATTATAGTTATTGTAGATTAATTGATGCTAATCATGCATTTATCGTCTCCCAAATTATAATGTACTCCAAAAACACGTTTCCCGTCGTAATTTGAGAATCGTGGTTAGGTAGAAATTAGTTAATTAAGGGGCGTAAGGAAATTGAGTGGATGCTGTAAGGATCGTAATTTGTGTAAGAGATGATTGAACTAACATAAAGTACGAGATTCTGTGTGTTTGTTGTACCTTTTTAGACTTGTTTAATAACCTTTTATGTGGTTTCGAGGCTTTAAATAGACTGCTCGTGTAGGCGTATTTCAAAGCTGATGCGATTTCTTTTCTAATTAAAGATTGAACAATTTTGTTGTGGAATTGATCCCGCTTTTGCTCTCGCTCTGTTATGCGCCAAGTGAAAGACATAACTTTAGATTCTAATTTTGAATCAAAGATTTTTTTTGGTCTTACGATAGACCAAAAAAAAAATATTTGTTTTGAATGTTAAAAATCATGAAAAGTAGTCTCGTGTGAACCCCAAACGTTCTAAGTTCAAAATTATTGTTTCGCAATTATAGACTGTCTCGTTTAGTGATAAGGTGTAAAATTGAGTGTAAATACACATGATCAATTTGTCTTATACCGTGGCAGAGGGGAAATGCTACGGCAAGGAAAGTCCTTATAATAAGTAGTCAAAGGCTAGGGTGTATGAAGCGAAGCTAAGCGGAGCGGAACGGAGATGTGTGCTGGCTTGAGCGGAGCAGAGTGGAGATGGGCGAGCCGCTAGCATGCAGCGAGACAAACAGTTTAGCGCGACAAGCGGCACCGCTCACTTCTCCTCACGTATCAGTTTGATTGCGCCACACAAATATGAGAAATCTCTTCTCCGCTTCGCTTAAACCGTATCCACTAAAGCTGAGCGAAGAGGAGATAAGTCAATAACGAAATCCTATAAATATCTAAGCGCGTAACCGAAAGAAAACTATTATTAGCTCTTCTGTCAAATCTTGTTCTCGACGACACACACACTCCGCTCTCCCAGCTCCGCTCCGCTTTGGTGGATTCGGGATTTCGGGCCTCAAACTGGAAGAAACCTAAGAAGAGAAACCTATCTACAGGGTCCTTCTTTATATGCTGACACTTTTTTAAGGAGATGATCAGACCATGAAACTGAACAACTTTCTCTATGGCACCAACACCGAAATCGCAAAAAAAAAATCAGCTCGTCTATACAAAACTGCAAACCTACTCGAGCCAAATGTATGGGACAGCTGATTTTTTTTTCGCGATTTCGATGTTGGTCCCATAGAGAAATTTGTTCAGTTTGATGGTCTGATCATCCCCTTAAAAAAGTGTCAGCATATTAAGAAGCACCCTGTATAGCCTAACATACAGTTGTCAATTGTAGCAATGTTTCTGACCACCCCGAAAGGAATAATGGTTGTGATTGGTATGTATTGTATTGGCAAGTGTACAGGGTGGCTACAAAGGGTGGGTATGGGTACAGGTGAACATAGCGCTCGCCCTCTCGTCAGGGCCTCGCGTAGCGTCGCGTAGGCAACAACTAATCGATGAGAGGTCAAGGCCGCTCTTTTATTCGGTTAAATACTCTTTTAATAACTTTGATGGCGTACGTGTCTTTTTAATCGACTTCAAAAAAGGGAGGTTTACTTCAAAATACAAATTGTTTATTGCTTCCATATGGCGTAGGAAGGAGAAAAGGTAGGTTGGTAAGTTGTTACAGGTTTCAGAACTCAATATGGGCCCCGGGGTGGCACTGCGATTTGGTAGCACTAATTAGTAATTACAGAAACGTTCTTAAAAGCTGGTTAAGTATAACCATAAAGTATCTATTGGATTTTATGAAAATTACGAACACCGTACCGCCCCGAACAATGAATTTTTAAACCCATTATTTCTAAATAATTCAAATTTAATTACCACATGGGTTTAAAAATTCACATAAATTATAAAATCATTTCTGAGTTCAAAGGGTTTCTTCTGCAGTGTTCGTAATTTTCTTTAAATCCTGTATTTTTATGGTTTTTGGTCATCACAATATTTTATCCTATGACTTGTTTTGTCTTCCTGCTTGGATCCGGGGGAGTTAAATTTCGAGGTCAAGGTGTTTCAGTCTTCCGCTGTCGGGGTTAACGTATGGAGTTCTTCAATTCCACAGGGAAAACGGCGTAGAGTGTACTCATTTACCACATGGGAGGTGGTTTGATTAGGTGCCCCGCAGTCCAAATGATTGAAATGTTTTCTTCAACTTACAGGGTGTAACAAAACACCCTAGTAATACTTAAGGGGGTGCTTCAGACCATCAATCTGAACAACTTTCACTATGGAGCCAACGTCGAGAAAAAATAAAAAAATCTGCCGTCCCATACATTTGAGTCGAGACGGCACTGCAGTTTGAAGAGAAAGTATGAAAGAGTGGATTTTTTTCGCGATTTCGATGTTGGCTCCATAGTGGGAAGTTGTTCAGTTTGATGGTCTGAAGCACCCCCTTAAGTATTACTAGGGTGTTTTGTTACCCCCTGTATACTTTCACTATGGGGCCAACATCGAGAAAAAATAAAAAAAATCTGCTGTCCCATACAAAATTGCAGTACCGAGCCGACTAAAATGTATGGGACAGCAGATTTTTTTTATTCTTTCTCGATGTTGGCCCCATAGTGAAAGTTGTTCAGTTTGATGGTCTGAAGCACCCCCTTAAGTATTACTAGGGTGTTTTGTTACACCCTGTATAGATCCCTGAAAAAAAAGCCTGTAGTGTTACATATCGTACAAAAGAATTACCCCTACAGAATTCAAACCCGCAACCATCTTAGACTTACGCAGTTTCATAACCAATCCTCTATCGGGCCGAAAAGGCCGAAAAGACCATAATGTACTATTTGTCCCAGATGCTCTTCAAAATAGACTACTAAAACAAAACATGCCAACGGCGAAAGAAAATATTTCGCCTCATAGAATTGCTCGCAAAAGCTGAAAACACGCTATGAATTGCGATGTTAGAACAATACCGTTTCAATAAGCACAAATGTTTATGCTTAGGGGAAAGTCGGGAAACTACGGACCGTATATTTTATTTGTACTAAAATTATTTTATACATGAACTCAAGACTGTATCCCCGTATCGGGGTGGTTTGGTAACTTTATACAAGTTGCTATCGCCTTTCGAGGCAGTTCTAGCGAGGTTCTCTTAGTATATTTTGGGTTTCAGGATTGAATAACGTTTAAAGTGTAAAACTCCTAGTTGCTGCCTCTAAACTGCCTCGTTCGGAACCTATAGTGAGAAATGTGATGGTTTATTGTAAGCCATAACCATTTTTGTTTTAATGGTAAAACAGATAGCAACCGGTGTCTGCAATTACCCAGAAATGCCTGAATAGCCTTTCAGTCGACAACATATGTTTTTTCACAGGGTTCTTTTTGTATTTTGCAGTATTTATTCTTCTGTCTCAAGTCAATTTATGTTTTGTACAGAAACAATTTTCTTAGAAATTTTGTTGTCTTCTGGATGAAATATAGAATAATTATGTGCTCTTTATAAAGCAGATATTTCAGTAATGTACGGATTGTCAATTAAAAAAAAGGATGAATTAGTAAAAGCACAAGCAAAACTGATTTATTTATTATAGAGTTTGTTTGCATGCTAGGTAACGTGTTAAATACGTATTCATGACACGTCCATACTCATAAATGACACTTTCATGTATCGACGCCTTAGAGTGAAAAAGTCGTAAGTGCAAAAGAGATATTTTTTCAGGTGGAGGAAAAAACTGCGTCCTATAACATTTTTGTAAGTTCGGGAATGTTTGCGAGGTTCTTATTACACGCTATAGATGACATTACGAGTATCAGATTATTTTTTTAGTGAAATCAGGACATGCTTTGTGAGATTTTCTTTCCAGAAACGTAATAATTAAAAAATACCAAAATTTCACTGAAAAAAATGTTTTGTTAAATATAACTTTAGGGACTTCTTAACTGTTTTGTAGCATATAAACAAACATTCGGCTATAAATAACAACACGTTTTGCTATTTATAACCAAATGTTTGATTATGTGCTACAAAACAGTTTGGAAGTCCCTAAAATTTGGTTATATTTAACAAAACATTTTTTTCAGAGTTCATTCCCGAGGTTTTCAATCTAAGGCGACGGTATGCAGTTGTAGCTATGATAATATTTAGCTAGTATAGTGATCGTATTAACCCGACTCTCCCCTACTAGTGATAGGTTACGCTCAAATAAACATCAATATTTTCGCTCGTATGAATTTCGATGTAATTGGATAGATACAATTTCGAATGAACAACTGGTTAGGGAGGCAAGTAATTTGAATTAAATTGAATAGATTTTCGTTTAATTTGCCGCTTTTGATTATAATTGATTTTGTTACCGGAGACCGACGACCTGGTGAAGGCGGCGGGAACACGTTGGATGAGGGCAGCGCAGGACCGCGCGTTAGTGGCGATCCTTGGGGGACGTCTATGTCCAGCGGTGGACGACCATCGGCTGAGATGATGATATGATGATTTAGTTTTACATTATTTATCTTTCGAATGATGGTGAGAGGGAGTGGGCCATACTCTACCACGCGGGTCCAGTGCGGATTGGTGGAGGCAAGTTAGTGGTCAACTTGCTGTCAGAAAATTTTCAAGTTTTTATATGCCTTTTGACGTGGCTTTACGAATAGTTACACCGCCATCTGACGGAAATATCCGGAACCAACTGCTTAGTGTGCCTTCGTACGGAGACGCTGGATATAAAATGTCACTTAAACGAACAACTTAACCTATGGAGACAAGGTCGAAAAAAATCTGCTGTCCCATACATTTGCGTAGAGTCTATCTGTCTGTACAACAGTTTTGTACAAAATAGCCAAAATTCAATCAATCAATCAAAATCTTCTTCTTCTTTAAAACAAATCCATTTTTATCTTTGTATCTCAATACAAAGATAAAAATGGATTTAAAACAAATCCATTTTTATCTTTGTATCTCAATACAAAGATAAAAATGGATTTGTTTTATTAGATTTTTTAATTTTTTTCTCTTTTTTTATCTTCGTCGTGAAAGTTGTTCAGTCTGATTGGGTTTTGTTACACTCTGTATAAGGGTTAAGACACATCATCATCATCATCATCTCAGCCGACGGACGTCCACTGCTGGACACAGGCCACCCCAAAGGATCGCCATAACGACCGGTCCTGCGCTAACCTCATGCAACGGGTTCCCGCCGCCTTCACCAGGTCGTTGATCCACCGTGTGAGGGGCCTGCCCACTCTGCGTTTTCCGGTACGCGGTCGCCACTCGAGAACTTTTCGGCCCCATCGGCCATCGGTTCTGCGAGCAATGTGCCCCGCCCACTGCCACTTAAGTTTAGCAATTCTTTGGGCTATGTCAGTTACTCTGGTTCTTCTGCGGATCTCTTCATTTCTGATTCGATCTCGCAGTGAAACTTCGAGCATAGCCCTCTCCATTGCCCTTTGGGTGACTTTCAGCCTTTTTATGAGGGCCTTGTGATACATTTGCCGCCAAATACAAAAATTACATTTATTATGGGAAGCTGTCCGCCATCGTCGCCGCATCGACGGCATAGAATAACTATTCTTATGTCGACGGCGCGGACGGCTTCCTTTCCTATACTAAATATCATTTTTGTATGGGCCGGCCGCCGGTCGCCGTCGTTAAATGTGTCTCAACCTTAACTGAAATGCTATGCCGTCAGCAATGCTTCCACAACGTAGTTCCTCACAGATAGATTGCCGTGTACGGGACGTATATTTGGAAGCCAGCCAGGTACCGGTGTCAGTTTGTTTCCACCAGCAATCTGATGGAACGACTTATATATTTATCTGCAGTTGTGCAGTTGCTGAGACTTTCCTTGCCAAGTTTGGTTTGCTTAAAGTTTAACTTGACAGATTAAGAATTTGTTTTCGTTGACGTTGCATCTACAGGGAGTAAAAAAAACCCGATTGATATTTAAAGAGGTGGTTTATGCCATCAAACTGAACAACTTTCACTATGGAGCCAACATTGAAATCGAAAATTCTTCGAAAATTCTATAAATTTCGAACGAGAAGCCTTTGCCATGTGGAACAACACAAGGTAGACCGACGACCTGGTGAAGGACGCGTGAACACGTTGGATTAAGGCAGCGCAGGACCGGTCGTTGTGGCGATCCTTGGGGGAGGCCTATGTCAAACCTTGGACACTTAGCTGTCATTTCATACAAATGTGAAAAATTAAGAAGAAGATGTGCAATATTGATTGAGTGCGAGCGTGACAGGAATACTCACTCCCTAAATTTTTACTCCACGATCCTGCCAGTCGGGCTGAGATCAAAATTGGTGGAAGGCAAGGAGTTTCCTTACTCCTATATGTAGTACTAGATACTCTTTCTTATACTGTGCCTATGTTCAGCAGTGGACGTCCATCGGCTGAGATGATGGGTGAATCTACAAGCCGCAATACCCTGCAAATGCTTGTTAAGCTTCCTGTGTGCAGTTAGCGCCCGGACTAGGTATCAATAACTCGCAGCCATAAAGATTAATGGCACACGAGTACTGTTCGCATAGCTACAGTGAATATTACAATAATACCTGCATATTCATTTTTAGCAACCATACCACACCTTTGAACGCCTTGAACTCCTAAACCGACTGGAGATATGCAGGTAGACCTGGTCCATCCCCATCACAGAGATGCTCTACACCAGGCATGTCAAACATGCGTATGCGGCCCGCGGACCGCATGCGGCCCACAAGTGCATTTTCTTGCGGCCCTATCCAATTTCAAGAACAGGTATTCGATGCGGCCCGCGAGTGTGCAGACTTAGACGTAGGTACTCATATTATATGATTACCATCACTGCATTGAGTCATGATGTGAAAAATTTCGAGCTCGCTTCGCTCGCTCTCATGTTTTGTATGGTAGACAGGGGGTTTGTGCAAGGGTACTGAAAATTTTGCCCTTGTAATATTAGAACCGTCCTGTTTTAATCGTCCTATTCTACGATAGATGCAATGAGTTTTATTTCTTTGTTTTTTGCGGCCCACTGATACGTTATCTAGTAATAGATACTCTGTCTTATACTGTGCTATCGTTATGTAATTTGGCCCACCAATGACTTTGAGTTTGACATGCCTGCTCTACACCCTATGAATAAAAACTCTGACACCAGTGCTCTGCCCACACGATAAGAAGAAGACCCTATGAATACTGAATCAACCTTGCAGCTGATGGTTACCAAAATTCCTCTTATCTCTTACACTATTAGGCAGTCATGTCGAAGGTATTTTGAATCATTATAATAATAACAGTACAGATTACAATCCTCCATACGGCTGAGCCGATAACAGGCTTCGACGAAACTACCAATTAAACTTAGTTTAATTCAAATTGGATAAGTTTGGGTGAGATTGTTGCTCACGCGTTCATAATTCAAGTAAATTCGTGGAAATTGTATGGATTGGTAGTAACAAATCAAATTAACATTAGGAGTTTTATTAAGGGTATTGTTGACTAACTAACCCGATTCAATCGGTATCATCGATCAATCTGCCTCCGTAGTCTAATGGTTAAGAGCATTGGCTCTCGATACGGAGGTCGTGGGTTCGATTCCCACGGGGGACACCTAGTGATATGTCACTTTGTGCGTTTTTCCCCAGTTGGTTAGGACATTGAAGGCTGAATCACCTGATTGTCTGAAAAGAAAGATGATTCCGTGCTTCGGATGGCACATTAATTCGTTGGTCCCGGCTATTATCTCTGGTGGTAGTAGTCGTTACATAAAAACCACGTCAGAGGCCGTAAGGCGGTCTGAAATAACTCTTGACACCAGGGCTCTGCCCACACGATAAGAAAGAAAAATATCGATCAACTCGACATGGTGTTTTTTGACAGTTCTTGTTGAATAGAGATATGATGATCAAAGACTTCAAAATTCCATACAGCCTTATACGTTATCGGTAACGTCTTATACGTTACCGATCTTTTAAACGATATATTCGGAAACTCACACTGTCCTACAGGTTTTAAATGAATTTTAGGATAGACAGACAAATTGGATCAGTGACCAACTTTAGAAAGCTTTTAACAAATTAATGACCCTTCCCATTTGAGATTTTCATTCTGTAGGTACCCTCTCTATGCGGTAACTATGCGATGTGCGGGCATAGGTGAAATTGATATCATTAGCATCCTTTTAAACTAAGAGTCTACCCATCATACTGAATAAGTTTTACTATGGGAGCAAACCGATCGGAGCAACTAAAAAATCAGCTGTCCCATACTAAACTACAACGCCTACTCGACTCAACAAGCAACAGCATGTATGCAACAGCTGATTTTTTAGTTGCTCCGATCGGTTTGCTCCCATAGTAAAAGTTGTTTAGTTTGATGGGTAGACTCTTAGTTTAAAAGGATGCTAATGATATCAATTTCACCATGTTTAGGTACACACGGCGACAGATCACCCTACCCATAGTCCGACCTTATGTCCATGAACATAGAGTTCAACTATGGGTAGGTTGATCTGTCGCCGTGTGTACATGGATGGACGTATTATACGGGCACTGATATGAAGTCGGCAGAACGGGCATTATGTGCATCAAGGAGCACGAATGTCTAACCGTTTATCATGAAGAACTGGTTAACCGCGTAATAGAGTTTCGTGTTCAACATAATCATTTAAATTAACAAGCAAATTAGCAACCACCCGACATAAAACAAACCTGTGTTTTTGTAATGTAGTTTTTTCAGGCACCCTTATTTACAGACTTGCCTTGTGAGGCCAAGCTTAACCTAGCTAAGCCTGGTTTATAAATATGTACGACATGCCAACATGCCTAATTAAGATCATAATGTTTGAAAAACTTTGGTTATATTGTAACAATAATTTTCTATTTTGTGTGTTGAAAACATATAGGGTCCTTCTTAATATGCCGACACCTTTTTAAGGAGATTATCAGACCGTCAAACTGAACAACTTTCTCTATGGCACCAACATCGAAATCGCGAAAAAAAACAGCTCCGTCCATACAAAACTGCAAACCTATAGCCAAATGTATGGGACAGCAGATTTTTTTTTCGCGATTTCGATATTGGTCCCATAGAGAAAGTTGTTCAGTTTGATGGTCTGATCAACCCCTTAAAAAAGTGTCAGCATATTAAGAAGGACCTTGTATATTTTAATCAAATAAATTCATCGTCAAGGTGAAACGCGGATCCGCCCTGAGCCTCAGTTGTTGTCGAGGTGGCTCTTGAACTACGATTAAGAAATACTACAGTGTGAAATTGATATCATTAGCATCCTTTTAAACAAAGAGTCTACCCATCAAACTGAACAACTTTCACTATGGGAGCAAACCGATCGGAGCAACAAAAAAATCTGTTGTTGCATACATTTGAGTCGAGTAGGCATTACAGTTTAGTATGGGACAGCGGATTATTTATTTGCTCCTATGTTAAAAGTTGTTCAGTTTGATGGGTAGACTCTTAGTTTAAAAGGATGCTCATCATCATCATCATCAAAGGATGCTAATGATATCAATTTCACCCTGTATATTTGTAGCTCTGGGAGCGATTCGACTATTAACTTGCCTCCACATAGCCTCCACCAACAGGGCTGGTACTGTAGATTATGATCCGTTCCCTGTCAATTTCTTTTAAGATGAAGTACCTCATCAGAGGACCATATTTTTATTCTTCATCGTCACCCTATATAGGTACGTCCCACTGCAGGGCACAGACCTGCCCTCACTGTACGGGCGTTAGTCCACCATGCGTGCCCAATGCATATTGGTAGACTTCCCATAGGCATCATCATTACTTCTTCAGCGTATGCAAGTTTCCTCTCGATGTTTTCCTGCACCGTTTGAGACCAGTCAATATTACGTACTCACGGTGACACATCAAGCTATACAAAATCAAAATAAACTGGCCGCGCGTAGGTCGCGTAACGTGTAACGACGTGCGGCCAGCTTATGTTGGTTTTGTATAGCTTGATGTGTCGCCGTGTGTACATAAGTAAAAAAAACTCATTGGTACATGGCATGTGGGCCGTGCGGTTTCGAACCCGGACCCTCATTATCGAGTGTCCACCTACACTCTTCTCTTTACACTTGATCGAATAAAACTACAAACCGTCCTCTTTGACAATCATCCTAAAATCTTCAAAGAGATCTAAGAATTCCGTAATCCCCCAACTACGCATTTAATGAAATTGAGGATAGTAAAGTGCAGTTCTGCGATCCCAGCGGTCCGGGAATTGGGTCGCGTTCCCGGGATCCCGGGACCGATATTACCGGGAAATAAACTCGCCAGTGGCTATCGGATTTGTGGATCAATTATCGTGAATTTGAAATCAGGGAGGGATCTCTATTAGAGAATGAAATGGCAAATAAATTTTTAATGTTCCCTATTATTTGTTACAGGTATGGCTTGGAGGGTTTTGTGGCTGATTTAGAAGATATAATATGGTAATTACGAATATTTGACGTTAAATGAAACTACATAAACGCTGAACCCGAAAAAGAAACGTCTTTTCGTTGTGGAGAGGAAAAGGAACTCAATTCTACAACTTTAAAAATATTATCCAATCGTTATTACAATCTTTTTAGTGTATATATTTTTTTATTTTTTTTTATTTTATCAGGTTCATCAACAGCTGTTACAATGATACATGGGTACAATTTACAATTACATTGAGTACTTAACTTAATGCACAACCACTTGGAGATGAACACCTCATGGCATAGGAACATTAAAGAACCCACTACCAACTATTTACTACCCACTTTTGACGAAGTCTGTATTAGGTAGCTTTGACGAAGCCTGTATACCTATTACCTTTGGCGAAGCCTGTCATGGATACGCACTTTGTATTTTTATGGAATTAAAAGGTTTTTTGGTATAGTATAATTGCTTCGTTTTCGACTTTTTCTTTCGTATCAGCATGAGCTATATCGCATGACAATCACTCATGTTGTAGTGTAAAGATTAGCCAGTCAGCAATGGTAGTATCGAGACTGTCCAGGGTGCGCCAGGTCAGGTTTTCTACTAAAAATAATAATATCATCATCATCAGTGTGCCAGCGTCCAATGCTGAACATAGGCTTCTCTTCCTTCATCATATAGCCGCTCCTCGATTCCTATCTCAGCTTTTCAGTGCGGCAATGGATGTTGTCCCACACTACGCCTGGCAAGAATGTTGCTCTTGAATTCATTTGACTTGTTTTACCTTCTACAGGGTGAAATTGATATCATTAGTATCCTTTTAAATTAAGAGTCTACCCATAAAACTGAACTGTACTTATTATTGGAGCAAACAGATCGGAGCAAAAAAATAGATGCTTTTGCATACATTTGAGTCGAGGAGGCGGTGTAGTTTAGTATGGAACTGCTGTTTTATTTTTTGCTCCGATCGGTTTGCTCCCATAGAAAAAAAAGGTTCAGATTGATGGGTAGGCTTAGTTTAAAAAGGATGCTACTGATATCAATTTCACCCTGTACATCATTTGACTGGTTTTACCTTCCATAGCTGACTTCGTATCCAACGTAAACCTTTCTAAAAAATTACTAAATTGCCTTATTCTTCCAAAATTGTTACATAAAAAGCGTCGTCAATCCCGAATCAATCTGCAACGTGACGTTTTTGCTTAATTCCCCCTCCCCCTGTGGAGGTGCCTCCCCCCCCCCTCACCCCTCCCACCAGGCTGGAGCCGTGATCGTTATATCATGCGAAGTTACTTGTTTGTCCCGGATTTATATGTCACAACTCGGGAGTGGGTTTACAGATATTGAAATTAACTTTTTTGCGTTTTATAACGTAGGTGTACAAAAACTGAAGGTTTATAATGTTGCTTTTCAAAAAATATACGGGGATGATGTAAATGTAAAAATAATTAAGGTAGGCGAAATGATGGCAGGTGGAGCAAAGCCTTGACAGAGTGGGTGGCCGAGATTAGGCAAAAGAGGAGTGGGTCATCCGGCAGCCAGGTGGGTTGACGACATCTGTAAAAGTATTGGCAAGACCTGAATGCGACTGGCAGGGGACCGAGAAGAATGGCAAATAAATAGGGAGGAGGCTTATGCCCTGCAGTGGGTGGATACGGGCTGAAAATGATGATGATAGTAATTTTAGGTTAATTGTATTATTAGTAATCCTAACAAAAGACAACAACACAAAATATCTTTTTATCGAATGGTTGTCTGGAAGATTCGCTTTTAGTGATAAGACTGCCCTCATTCTTGTTATTGTCTGTTCTTGGTTTGCAAATGAAAAATATTCATGTTATCTTAATAAACTCACGCTCGTAATCTCTTCGAGGTAGACATGAACAATTATAGGAACAACCTTTTATCTTTGAATGGTGCCATCGTTAGCAGGGTTCACTTTTAGCTTTCATATTCATAACTTGACTTTACTCTTATTTATTTTAATTGTATTATTTTTAAATAGATAATAATGAATACTTAAGAATCCCGCAAAACCAATTGCTAGGTTTGTCTGTGCGGTCAGGCGTTCGGTGTCCATTTCTTAAAATGTAAGACTGGGGACTGGAATTTCTTATAAATTGTCAAGGTGCTGATTGCCCACCTAGAGGAGGAAAGAGAATCATTTTATCAGAGTAAGCACCGCCCATAGGTCTCAACCTATCTCTCCGGGAAATAAGTGAGTTTTAGTTTGTATATCCTAAATTATTATAATCTCTTCACAAATTCCCAACCAGCATCTGTGATGCAAATCTTACATTTTTCATATGGCTTGTTTTTATGACATACCTACGACGCGAGACGAATATCAAACGATACGTGATAGGGATGCTGTTGTCGCGAAAGTCAAAAATTATTTATTCAAAATAATGTCACATCATTTTTACCATTTTCTTTCTTAATTTCTGCTATACAAACTGAATAATCCACGAGGCCCTTTTTGTGACAAATCCAACATTCATCATCATCATATCATTCGATAGACGTCCACTGCTGGACATAGGCCTCCCCCAAAATGGGGGGCCATTTGCCATAATCGCCACGCTTGGCAGGCGGGTTGGCGATCGCAGTTGGATTGAATGTGTGTACTCAGAGGTTGCTGCTGCCCATCCTCCGATAGATCCCTTAGTCGCAGTTTACCACACCCACAGGAGGAAATGAGCTGGTGCTATTCTTAGCCGACACCACACGGACAAATCCAACATTATTTCTGCTAATTCATCGTACCAAATGTTTGAATGAACCTTTATAAGTCAGGAACATTTCGATTTTCCATAAGTTGTCGTGATACCCGGCACCTCATCATCAGCCTATCATCGTCTACTACTGAACATAGGTCTCTCCCAAGGCGCGCCATAAAACTCTTTCCTCGGCCTTCCTCATCCAGTCACTCCCCGCTACCTTTTTTAGGTCGTCTGTCCAGCGGGCAGCAGGGCGTCCCACACTACGCCTGCCAGCTTGCGGGCTCAATTCTAGATCTCCACCCCATCTCACTTCAGCTTGCTAACAACCATCTTTAGTTGTCTGACATATCACTTCATTTCTGATGTGATCTCTCAGAGAAGCACCTAAGTGCTACTATTTTTATATTTGTCATAATATTGTCATTTGGTGTCCGCTTCGAATACCCACAAACCAGACATATATCGTAAAAGTTATCTAATTCCTTCAGACATCGTCAACATTATGATGTCATCATCGTACCTGGACCGAGATCATAAAACTGACTTGTGGCGCGACACTCAAACTGGAGGTCCGGATTCGAATCCGCACAGACGACATGCCACAGGGTATTATAGGGTCCTTCTTAATATGTTGACACTTTTTTAAGGGGATGATCAGACCGTCAAACTGAATAACTTTCTCTATGGCAACAGCATCGCGAAAAAAAAATCAGCTGTTCCAAACAAAACTGCAAACCTACTCGAGCCAAATGTATGGGACAGCTGATATTTTTTTCGCGATTCATCCCCTCAAAAGTGTCAGCATATTAAAAAGGACCCTATATACAGGCTGAAATTGATATCATTATAAAAAAATATATAATAAAAATTATAATATAAAGATTTTTTTTCGCGATTTTGATCTTTGTGTCCCATAGAGAAAGTTGTTCAGTTTGATGGTCTTTTCATCCCCTTAAAAACTGTCAGCATGTTAATAAGGACCCTGTATAGGCTGATGATGACGACTTAAGGGGCGTCCGCCTGGTTTTGAGTAACTTTGTAACCATTTTATACATTAACTATGTCACTTTTTGAGCAGAAGACAAAACTGAACAATCTACACTACAGGATATGAGAAGTGATGTAATTTTTCTCGAAATCTATATAAAACTGAAGAAAAACGAATTCAAAGTCACCCCTTTTTTTCAGTTGTAACCGTTTTACTCTTACGTTGTTGATCAGAAGAATATGAAAATTTACGATATTCTTCACAATTCAATATGGAATGATGTGGTTTTCTTATTTTTTGAAATTTCATAAAAAATCATACAGGTTTTCAAAGAAAACTGAAAATTCTGACCGTAGCCACGCAATAGAAGCGGGATGGCTAATTGCAAAAGTTTGCTTGTAAGAAAGAGAGACTTGCACTCGGGATGAGTGCCTTAATTGGCTAACTCGTGTCTTTCTGTGTCGTTTGCGCTGACAGTTTGATCTGTTGTTTGTATCGCTTCAGCGCGTCATCGTTATTGCTTAGTCGGCTCTCTCGAAGCTCCGTTATTGGAATGAGATATCGATTAACATAGGATCTGAATTCCAGAGTTATGTGCTGACCATCAGAAATTTTGATAAATTGACTGTTTTGATTGGTCAGTTCACTTCTGCATTAATCTCTCAGACTGATTACTATTTTGAAATTCGCTGATAGTTCGAATACTGAATAGCTTGCTCAGTATAGAATAAACCTAGATCATCGAACTAAACGGCTAGTGTAATTAATTAAATTAAATACTCATTTATGTAGGACCCAAAAAGACAATCCATAATTCTGTTAGTAGGATGATTAGTAACAATGGCCTCGATTCGGAGTGTACCACGACTAAACTAAACGTATTCCTGTCACTTTCTAAAATAAGATTAAGAAAAGAGACAGAAAACCAACAGCTGACTTTAGTGCTGTCAAAGTGACGTTAAATGCGCAAAATAAGATGCCATCATAATGTACGCCATCTTATTTAAGTCGTTTTTGGGCGTTTACCGTCACTTTGACAGCACTAAAGTCAGCTGTTGGTTTTCTGTCTCTTTTCTTAATCTTATTTTAGAAAGTGACAGGAATACATTTAGTTTAGTTTAGTCGTGGTACACTCCGAATCGAGGCCAATGTTTACTTAAAATTATGTTAGTGTATGTTAATTAAGTATCGACAATAATAATAATATTTGGTAGGCATTGTGTCTTTTATTTGGCTGTCCCAATCACCAGCTCCACCCAGTGCTTTTGTATGGGACAGTCAAATCTGGCAGCAATGCATTTCAGGATGCTGTTGTTACTGGTACGCAGGCGCTGCAGTAGCGAGGCCACTTTTTTGCGAATGATCGCGTGGAACCCGTCCGTTCGCGCCTCCGCGAACATGCCGGACGGAGTAATATACATAGCATATGCTCACGACTATATTCCCCAAGGGGGTAGTCAGAGATGTTCTGAAACTTCAGAACATCCACGTTTCACTAGTAGTACCAAAACTCTGTCTAGTGTGACGGGGAGTGAGCCCGTCGCCACTTGTAATGGACAGTAGGTACAATACATGCCTCGAAATTGAAGCATGCAGGTTTCCTCACGATGTTTTCCTTCACTGAAAAGCCAGTGGTGTTAGAAATCGTACATAAATTCCGAAAAACTCATTGGTACGAGTCGGCATGGACGGGGATCGAACCATCGCCTCCTGCACGGCAGGAAAGATTACTCGCCACTGGACCACCACGGCTTTTCTGAAAGAAAAAGTGTAAGACATACAACAATACAAGTTACTATAATAAGGTATTTAATTGAATAGGTTAGGGGTAGTTGTAGCAATGTTTCTGACCTACTTTAAATAAATTGACCCTTTTAAAGAAGCGCTAAGTAAAGAAATCCTCAAGGAAATATAAAAGAAAGTTAGAATATATCTCAGAAAGTTCTTTGTAAACTAAATGAATACCAATGAACAGTAAATATAATTAATGTAAGCAAATATTAAAACGAATTGCTGTTATTAAGTAATTTTGTACAATTTGCTTGAATGTTATCAGATTTATTAATTTACTGACAGGCTTCCAATAGGCTTTCATTTATTAAAAGAAAGACCTCACATAAAACGTGAAAATGATTTTGATTATTTCGGCTTTTAAATTGCGTAGGTAATTACAATTCATAATTAAATATCATGAAAATAGAAGTAACATTTTTAAAACAAGATTTGACTACATACATACTTAATCTAACGACCATAATCCATTTTGGGATGCATAGAAACTGACAACTTTCTATCTTTTTACGCCTGCAATTGTAGCATGGAACACCTTTAGCATATATTAACGGTTTCAAGATGGAATGGCGTATCAAGTGATCACACTGGATGCTAGTCCTTTTTCCATACCATTCATCATCATCATCATCAGTTGCAGACGTTGCAGATGATATAAACAGTTGTTGAAGCATGTTTTTAAAAAACCATTCATACGACAAACACGGGAATAAATAGGGTGGTACATTCTAAGATAAGAATGTATTATAACACTTTATTCATTTAAAACAGTACATAATTCATATAAGTGAACAAAACAAGAAATAGTATAATAGAAACATTAGTCCATAATCATTAGTATGCGACCTGTACTGTTCCTATGAATAGGCTAATTCTAAGCTTGAGCCAAACTGCGTCATCGGTCGGAATATACGTTTTGACATTCAATAACATACACGAAGTAGCTACCTACCTATCAAGTGCAGTTGTTGCATTTACCAACGTATAAATTGTGAATGCTAGCAGAGTAAACCAACGGTCCCAGTAAGCTTTTCCATTTCATTTCAAAATTCAAACCGCAGTCCCACGTTGGGCGCCATTAACATCGAATGGCGCCCAACGTGGAACCCGAAACAAACAACTAGCTTCGTTCCAAACTGTTTACTTTCACAATTACTACATTTACACCAAAACCTTAAGTCTACCATTAACAGTAGAAGAGGGCAAGTCAACCGCGCGTGGTATTAAACTAAATCGAGTAAAATGTTATTCGGCATCAAAATGGCGGAGCGGGTGGTGTAATGGCGGTCTAATGGTACATGTAATAGTGCTGTAAATAATTTCTGATGCGAGACTAGGACGGCGGGGATTTCGTGGTATTTACACAAATATTTTATTTAGATTTGTATAAAGTTTGCGGGCAGATAAATTCATTTGGATGTTCCTTCAAAACGCTCACTCAATTTCGTGAGAGCTTTGTTTCGTAAATTGAAATAATTTACCCGTTCCACTCTGTTAGTTATTATAATTTATAATGAATACGGGGTTCTGAATACAATTACTGTAAAGATCAGGTCAAATGTTCATTCAGTCGTTATTAAGCCACAGGAAATTCGTCGAACGAGTTTTAATATTCGATACCTGTTAAAGTTAATTATTTTTTCAGTTGAATGATCCATCGGAATGAATTTCAATTTATTTTAGAGCAGCATTTACTGAATATTTTAATTATTTTTCGTTTAAACAGAAGCTTTTATTCTTATGAGCTTAGAAGTTTTAAGAAGAGCAAAGTTCATTTTTGATGTTTAAATGAAATCTTGCTTAAGAAAATTATTAAATTTGAATTTACTTGTGAAGCGTGTTTTAACACGGTTTGTCGCAGCATGATGCTGGCTATTTCACGCCTTTCATCACATAGAAAGAGAGCTAAGGCGCGATAGCGCTTTATCACGCTATCATGCTGCGCCGGCTGGTTTCTTGATATTTCGTGATGAGTAGAGATTGGATTTTCGGATGCATATTTACCTAAATGTCACTTTTTTCGCTACGAAAATAGGCTATGGATATGCCTTTCTGAATAAAGTTATTTAAAAAAATCGGGCCACCCGCACCGTTTTGTCATACTGATCCTCGTAGGTCACACCACTATAATATATCCTATTTCCGACAACATGAACAACTTAGACAACATTAACAACTCTGACAACATGAAAAACTCTGACAACGTTGTTCAAATGTCCGAGTTCTACGATTTTTGTGTGTCGATAAATCTTTTAGCAATCCTAGGACTTCAGAACGATCCTGGGATTGTTTCATAAAATAAATGCATTAAGACGTGTCCACATTATTCTTGTGAAAAATGAAGTTTAGATAAATATGTATCCGAATGTCCGATCTCTAGTGATGAGTCAGTCAATGAGTGATAGATTTCTCTTAAGATTGGAGTCGCAAACGTACTTTTGAGTGTCAACGAACGCGGTTGATACCGCCTTTGATATCGTTACTCCCAGGAGCGGAGCCACGCGAGCGGAATTTCGGGGACTTAGTGAAATTGTAGAGTTCTCTCAATTCGACTGAAATTCAAAACATTTTCACTGAATTGTTTTTCAGCGGCACAATGCCGGTTTCAGATGCCTCAAACAGTTGCTTAAGTAGGTTTAGTTACGCTCTACTGAATAAGTAACTAAAATTTTGGGAATTTTGTAGTACACGCTTTTTTGATAGTAATCCTTTTTTTATAATACTTACTCTTTTCTTTAGTAAGCGTGGTCGAAAATATCAAAGAGTGAACTTGGCAATCGAACTGAACAACTTTCACTGCGGTCCAATCTTGAAAAATCCAGCTGTTCCATTCATTTCGGTCTAGTCGAAGAAGGATATACAGGAGGAGTTTTCTATGGTACAGTACAGCGGATTTCTCGATAATTTGGTTCAAAACTAAAAAATTATCCACATTAGTGACTGACTCCTGCTCATGTTTTTCAGCACACATTACACAAAAACATGAAACAAAATGACGTTTGCCAATTTAATTTTAAAACAAGATGGCGGACTACAAAAAGTGAAGCTATGTTTTGTTATCTTCATAAAAAACAAGCGCAAGAGACACAGCTTTAGATGTACATTTTTGTCTTCCACCTTTTCATAGAGAAGATATGGGCAGAAAATTACGACCATTATCCCGTTTGGGGTGGTCAGAAGCTTTGCTATAACTACCAATCACCTTTTGAAACGTTTAGTTGTAGCAAGATTCATCATTGTAGAAACTTTGCAAAACACACTTATAAAATTACCTAAACTAAACGTTTTAAACAATTTTCAGAGTTCAAAATAAATTGGAAATCAAATTATATGAAGTAGCAAAGTCTAGACCAGACATTTTAGTAATTCAGTCGACTAAATATTTCGTATTATAGTCACTTCACTACGTTTATAAAAAGCCTTTTTTGCAGATGACTTGTTTAATATTATGGCTATTCTTCTGTTTTAAATATGTTGCATAATTTAAGGGGTGCTTCATACCGTCAAACTGAACAACTCACTATACAGGGTGTTAGGGAACAGTTGCATTACTTTAAGGGGTATACTGATACTGAATGATGAAATGAATGATATGATACTGAACAACTTTCCCAAAGAAACCTATAGGAAATTCGCAAAAAAAAATTTTGGGCTTTCCATACTAAATGCAATCAGCTGATCGAACGTTAATGTATGAAAAGTTGTAATTTTGTTTGCTAATTTCTTTACGTTCTTTAGGAAAGCTGTTCAGTATCATCAATCATGGGTACAATCACCCCTTAAAGTAATGCAACTGTTTACCCTAACACCTGTATGAGGTCTAACTAAATTAGCTGAAACTATTTTCAGGGGATGATCGGACCATCAAACTGAACAACTTTCTCTATGAGACCAATATCGAAATCGCAAAAAAATATACAGGTGTTCTATACAAAACTGCAAACATTACTCGACCGAAATCTAACCGAAATGTAAGGTAATGGGACATCAGATTTTATTTTCGTGATTTCGATGTAGGTCCCATTGTGAAATTTGGTCTAAAAATCCCCCTTAAAAGTTTGAAATGTAAATTTTTACTTTTGTCCACCTTGTTTAGAGCCAATACAGAAATTGTTGATCAAAATAAAATTCAATTCCCAATCTACCCAAATGAATGGAACAGAAGATTTTTATGTCGAGGGTTCAATGTTGGTCCCATAGTAAAACTTGCATAGTTTTATGATTTGAAACACTCGTGAATAGCGTTGCCAGGCGTCCGGATAAAGCCGGACATAGTTAGGCTTTTTGGATGTGTGTCCGGCCAAATTATCCGGCTTTTATTAGGCTTTTACACCAGTCTACTCCGTTTTGAAGGAAACTGAGCTTGTAAAGCAGGTAGGTATCTGGCAACCATACATATTAATCATTTTTGTTTCAATTGCTTAGAGTACTTTAAAGTTTATCTAGGTAATTAATTAGCGAAGAAGTTCTGTTTTGTTTTCTATTGCGAATTGCAATATCAGTAAGTAAGTAATGAAATGAATGATTAATAATAAAGAAAACTAATTCAATTTCATTAGAAATTAAGATTTTATTGTAAAATGTTGTTTTCGTATTAATAAATAGTAAGACAAAAAAAATCCTCAATAATTAAGGTTGTCCGGCTTTTTACTCGAATGTCCGGCTAAACTGGTCTGTAAGGCTATTCGGTTCTAAGACCTGGCAACCCTACTCGTGAAGTATTGTAACGCATTTATATTTACACCCTAAATGTAGATACAGGGTGTACTATAAAATGGGACAGCTACTCAAAGGGGTGCTTTAGACCATCAAACTGAACAACTTTCCCTATGGGACCAATATCGAAATCGCGAAAAAAAAATCCGCTCTCCCATACAAAATTACTAATAATATAAGATAAGATAATAAGATATATAAGAAATAAGATATATAAGATATATAAGAATAAGATATATGATATTACTACTAATATTATATATTATTATTAATTATTATTTGCGTATTGGAGTTCCTCTGTGAAGCTGTGTAATTGTTTAATAAATAAAACTGCAAACATAACTCGACTGAAATGTATGGGACAGCTGATTTTTTTTTCGCGATTTCGATATTGGTCCCATAGAAAAAGTTGTTCAGTTTGATGGTCTGAAGCACCCCTTTAAGTAGCTGTCCCATTTTATTATACACCCTGTATACTAGCTACTTCTTCTTGTGATGCCATCTCTAATCGGAAGTTGGCTATCATTACTGCAGCCCTGAACAGAGAGGTGGTGTTCATATCGAACCACTCACACAGATACACTATAAGTAAGTAATACCCCCGAGCGCAGACAAAGTTGTTTTAAACGCGACGAGATTTTAAATTGAAAGTCCGTTAACAATCTCCAGGGAAGGGAAGATAATTATCAAAGTTCATCAAACTAAAACAGAGCGAGCAAGTAGTTCCTCTCTAACACAAGCTCTCAGAGGCTTTCAGCGACCCCGGCTCCATTGAAGCACATTGAAGCCTAATTGATGGTCGCTATTGACATCCGGCCCACGCCCTCACTCCATTTTGGCGGCAAAACGAGATTTATTTCAGCAAGATCGCGGGCTCTCAAGTGTTTTTATTTATGTGCTGATGGAGTGTCACGGATGTTAAAAACATCAATACTCTTCAAGTCTGATTTATGGCGCAATGAAATCTTTTAACTTGGAAAGATATGCATTTTAGTTCTATTCTTTCACACGAAATACTTTGAATTGTACAAGATTAAACTCACGGCTTTAAAGCCCTTATGGGTGGTCTGAAACTTTACTAAAATCTTGTTGTCGTTTTACTTTGAACATGTTAAAAATTTTAGGAATAGAATAGCGTTTAAGAAGGTGATGCCACAAAAACTCTGTAAAAGAAATAGTTTATTAGCCTTTTAGCTATGGACATTGGCACACGTTCATGTAGTTATCATCATCATCAGCCTTTATGTACGTCCCACTGCAGGGTATAGATTTATTATGGGCGTTTATCCACCACCCGTGCCCAATGCAGGTTGGTAGACTTCACATACGCATCTGAAATTATTCTTGAGCATATACATACAGGTTTCCTCGCGTTCTAGTAGTATTTTCAGTAACATTATATTTCAGTGAGTTCGATCCAATAAATCATCCATACAAATCCAGCAATATATCAAAACAAATTTTAAAATTACCGACTTTAAGCGAACTTTCGATTCGATGTCAAAAGCAGGAAAAAGTTTCGTAACTTTGCGTTCTTAACCAACTTACATATTTTGGATGCAAGCAGAAACTTGACTGTAAACGCTGTAAGTTTTGTCGAGATGTGTCTGACAGATCGGCTCGCTCGGGTACCCGCTAGTTGGGATAGTCTATGAATAAATCATGAAGCAGATTAATGTAATGCTGCCATTGTAAATTGTTGTTGGTTTAGTGCTTTTGGATTACAAACTTCATATTTATGACTGCAGTACTAGCTGGTAAAGCTTTTGGGATTTGATATTTGTACAGAATTATTCTAGTTATTTAAATGTACTGAAAAGACATCTATGCGCTCTCCCAGACGAGCGACACTTTGCGGTCGCCGGGTGTCGCGGAGGGTCGCGTAGGACCGTAAAATGTATGAACACGGCGCTCTGCGATCCACCGCGACAGCAAATTGTCGCTCATCTGTAAGAGCCCTATCATCTCTCGATGTCATTCTATCTTGAAATCCAGAATAGTTGGTAGTGAATCTGACTGCTGAGCCTAGGGTTTCTGGTTCGAATCCCGCATATATTCAGAGCCTCTTTTCTTCCTCGTCCTTATTCCTTCATGCGCAGGAGTGGTCGTTGTGACGATCCTTGGGGGAGACCAACAGAACATTATAAGAGGGGTTAGAAGTGCAAAGTAGGCGTGGAACGTGTCGCCACAGGTTATGCAAAACCATAAGGCGCGCGGCGTGGTGCGAGCGAGAGGACATGAGTAATTGTAGCAGCGTGAGCGCGAAGACAAGTGGCGACAGCCGCCGGAGCAAAAGCGCTACTTTGCATTTCTAACCCCCTCTTATAATGTTCTGTGGGGAGACCAATGCCCATCAGTTGACGTATTAATCAATTAAAATAGTTTATTGCTTTCATGTGTTATTATTTCGGCTGTGATGATGAATCCTTCATAGAATGTAAGGACTTGTTAATTTGTTTATTAGATACGATAGTTAGCATGTCGTCGACACAAAGCCCACAAAACAAACCTTATCCTAGTTTCTTCTAATTAATGTTTTCCGATTCTCAAAGCTTCAAGCTCCATTCTGTGAAACAAACGAGGTTGTCAGACTAAGTACTCCGCTGGAGTTCTAATGATCATTAGTCCTGTCTACCCCGCTTCAACCTGCCTACGTTATTGTCTAGACTTACTGTAGAATAGGCCATTTGTAGAAATTATAGATAGAATAATGGTTTTTCAGTTACAATGAGAGTTTCGAAGAATTTGTGGACTAATCTTATTTATCTTTGTCGTAAAAGTTGGTCAGCAATTTTTTTCTTTTATTTCTCAATCATTCTTTTTGACTGTCTTCCCGTGTATTTTTAACAGACTCCAAAAAAGGAGATAATAAATTCGTCGGAATATTTTTTGTGTGTTACGTGATAACTTCGGTGTTTGATGGCAAAGGATGATTTTACGGGTCTGTAGTAGCTATTTTGATCCCATTCAAATCTGATGACGTGCTTTAGAGCTAGCTAGACAACAGGTCACAAAAGATGACATCAAAGCTGCGATTGAAGCAATTTCCTCATGTCAATGTACTCGTTGCGTGTATAATTGATAACAGAGTCGAATGTGCCCAAACTCTATCCAGCGTGAAAGGTATTAGTGAGGCCACTATCAATGGACACAATAGAGACGCCTCGAAATCGAAGCATGTAGGTTTCCTCACGATAAGTTCCTTTGCAGAAAAGCCAATAGTATTACATATTGGTACGGCTGCTCAGAGGGTTTGAACGTTTTCATATTCAGGGCGTAAAATGAATAGCTGAGAGTTTAGGGGGTCATGACCAGGAGTGCGATTTTTGAATCTCAAAAGTTTTTTTAGTTTAAAATATCTAAAATACTGTGGAGATATGCATCTTTCTACTGCTGATTTGACTTTCAAAAATAATACTTCAGAAGTGCGATTTTTAATAGTCAAATCAGCAGTAGAAAGATGCGTATCTCCACAGTTTTCAACTGCTGAACTCAGCGAATGAGATTAAAAAATCTCACTCATGACAGATTACCGAAAACGTATTCAGTAAGTCGACAATTTGTTGGTCAGATTTGCATTTAAATGTCATTACGCGTCAAGCCCCATACGATTGCATGAAAATCATTGGCGCTGGACATCAGGCTTTTTTTACAAATTTTCTTTGTATGAAATTTATCTGAAAACGCCCTGTGCACGGGGCTCCTATCTGAAACATCTCAGATACTTATTCGGTAATCTCTCATGACCCCCTAGCCCCTCAGCTATTCAATTTACGCCCTAAATATGAAAGCGTTCAAACCCTCTGAGCAGCCGTACCATATCGTACTAAAATCAGGCCTGTCTCACTCCACAGCTCAGGTACGTTTGACAGCCTGACCCCAGTGTGGGGTCAATGGTCGCTCATTGACCATGGTACAATAATATACTGCGCCTGGTATTCTCTTCCGACCACGTGACTGACCACGTGACTGACACAAGCCTACGTCATCATACCCTTTTACCATGTTTAGCGGCCATTTTTTTGTGACGTAGGCTTGTGTCACTCTGGGAATAGAAGACCTTGTTTTTTTAGACTATGCTCATTGACATAAGGCTCATTTTAGTGTTCGTTCCTGAAGAGCAATGTTCGAAATTTGAAAAATCGGGTTGAGTGAACTGTCTGTTACGGTAGTAACTATTTAATAATCTGTGTTAAAGTCCCGTACTTATTGGTACGAATCAGATAAAAGCAATAGTTGTATCCAAACAGCAGATTTCCTTCTCCAGAGTGAATCTCAAACAATATTTTACCGCAGCGTCATTGCTAAAGCTCCACAAATGTGTTTTACATTTCCATTACCTGCACTCGTGTCGTGTTTGCTTCAACTGTGTCGTCGTGATTGTCCGCCAGTGTACATAGCGGAATTGTATTACTCTACACAATAAATAGCGGAAAGTCTGAGTGCTCATATAGCATTAGAAGGGGTGGTTTTTAGGGTTCCGTACCAAAAGGGTGAAAACAGGACCCTATTCATAAGCTTACGTTGTCCGTCCGTCCGTCATTACACTTAACATTTTTTGGATTAAAACAGTGGATTATTTTTAGGGTTCCGTACCCAAAGGGTGAAAACGGGACCCTATTACTAAGCCTACGTTCTCCGTCCGTCCGTCCGTCCGTCCGTTTGTCCTACCTATTTAGGGCTGTAACTTTTGAACCGTGATAGCTAGATAGTTGAAATTTTCACAGATTATGCGTTATTACGGCAGATTTGTTAACAAATAATAAATAAGTCCAAAAAGTTAAAAATTAAGGGGGGTTCTCAACAAGAAACTAGTTTTTATCAACGTTTTTTCTTCACGCTCTATCGTAAAAACGGTAATACATACAAGCGTCAAACTTAGTGTGATTATAGAGCAAACTCTACAGAATAACAACAAATACTAAAAACCGGCAAAGTGTAAGTCGGTCTTGTGCGCTAAAAGTCCCGGAAAAAAAAAGTTTTCTAAGTTAATAATGTTGTGTTCTGTGGTGGTGTGGTACGGAACCCTCGGTGCGCGAGTATCCCGACTCGCACTTGACCGGTTTTATTTAAAGCCTATGCATGCAAAGTCACGGGCAGGAGTCAGTTTTATTATTAAAACATATTTTTTTCCAGTTTGTGTGTAATTTTTTTACCACAATATTTAGAGTATCAAATATCTATTATTGTTGTATAAATACTCTACTGTTTCCCTTTCGTCTATTTGTACTGTGATACAGACCAGACTTGTCGTCTCAACAGAGATAAGACGAAATGGTAACTTGATCTAGACTAAGTGTTGTTAGACTAACTATAAGTTAGGCTATAATTGAAGTTTAGAAGTTAGTGCTGAGATCTCTTGAACGAGATTTTGACGTGATTCGTAGAGGATTATCCGATATTCATTAAGTACACCTGTGTACTAACGCCTCCTAAATATAATCACTAACCTTCAGATAGTCCTACTTTAAATAGGATTTACGTAGCTACCTATAGGCACTACGGTCACCATTAAACATTTATATGAAAACTCACCTTTCTTAAATTAGTAAGGTTCAGAACCTTTGACTACTTATTTAGGGACTAGTTACGCGTGTCATCCTACTAACAAACATTTCTGCCACTTTCTGCGGGCGAGGTAACATGAAATCCGCAACTTTGGATTTTATTCCCAATAACTTTAGATTCTAATTTTGAATGTTAAAAATCATGAAAAGTAGTCTCGTGTGAACCCCAAACGTTCTAAGTTCGTAGTTATTGTTTCGCAATTATAGGTTGTCTCGTTTAGTGATAAGGTATAAAATTGAGTGTAAATGCACATGATCAATTGTTCTTATACCGTGGCAGAGGGGAAATGCTACCGCAAGGCCAGTCCTTATAATAAATAGTCAACGTTCAGAACTGTTCATATCGTTTTGATGTTGACTGTACGGTGAATCTGTACTGGCCCTTCTTAGGCACAGCAATGATTTGATCAGTGTATATACGTTTTGTCCGTCCCCTTAGGCTGCCTGTCCATTGACGCGAGCTGGCTGTGCGAGCTGTGTAGCTGTGTAAATATTAACCAATCAGGAGCTCGGCCGATCTCGGTCGGATCTCTGATTGGTTAATATTTACACAGCTCGCACAGCCAGCTCGCGTCAATGGACAGGCAGCCTTATGCTTTCCTTGTAAATCGCACTCTTCAATCTATTCTCATCCATTCTACCGAGTTCGATGACATATGTCAAACTCGCTGTCAGTCAAGTATGACAATGACATAATAATATGTCAAACTGGCTGTCAGTCAAGTTATTGTAAAGCCAAGTCCTTTTCTCGTCTAAAGTCAGTTTTAGTCAAAATCTCTGTTCTTCAAGTCTTCAATTGATCAAATTTCATTTATGCCTACATCGCTTACAACCGTACCTAACAAATAATAATTTACTTTAGTAGAAATTCTTAGTAATAACCATGACTACAACTAATTAAAAACAACTCTTTCAACAAGGCCTAAAAGCCTACGAAATATCTCACAACTCCGCCCGAACTCTAAAGTAAGACACCGCTAAGTAATTACCCAAAAAAACTTTTGCGAGAAGGAGAGGTAAGTCTCAGAACTTCGGGTGGAGGGGAGGCAACGAAACTAAACCATTTCCGCAACAAGTACGCCCCGCGTTGGGCGCCACCGCCATTTGCAAAATGAAACTTCATCTTTGAACGTAAACATATGTGATATAAGCACCTCGTTAACTTTTATTGTTTTTGTTATTAGTTATTGTTTTGTTTAAAGATTGTTTTAGTGGAAAGAAGATTGTTTGAATCGGCCCCTTGTGCGCCAAAATTAAAGTTTTTAGTATACAGGCATATATTCATTTTGTGAGAAATGTAATCGAATGCTTGTCTTAAAACTGCAGCCGACTGTACGTGTCAAGTTAAAAAAAGCAAGATCTCATACCATTGAATTAAGTTGTAGTTTTGTTACACTGAACTGAACTGAACTGAAATGTCAAAAACTCAAAAAGCTTGCTTTAATCACTCCTACTCACCAGTACTGGAGGCTATAACATTTTATAAATACTAGCTGTTGGCCCGCAACTTCATCCGCGTTGATACAAACAGAAAATACTATTTTCCATACAAAAGTTTACATCCTATTTCACATTTTAGTGGTACATTCTCGCAAAATCTTCTCTTAGTGTACCCTTTCACCCCTACCTCTGTAGAATATTATATTCCTTTCATGTTTCTTCAGTAGTTTTATCTCTCAGTCAGTTTCACGAAACTGTTTTATATGTATAGATGAACATCATCATCAGCGTGTAATCGTCCACTGCTGAACATAGGTCGCTCCCTAGAGTCTCAAGGTGGGCCACAACACTATCCTCGTCCTTCCTCATCCAGTCGCTCTTCGCTACCTGTCTCAGGTCGTCGGTCCAGGACCTGAAAATCACACACTACGCCTGCGTTCGTGGTCTACATTCAAGAACCCTTACTCCCCGACGGTAGTCTGTTCTTCGACAGGCCTTGGTAAGGCCAGATCGCAAGGCCGCCTTGCGGTCTGGTCATATCTGTCTAAAGGACTGGCATTTCTGGTTGCGAGAGTTATGGTATTGTTACGAGCTACGGGTTCCGGGATTGGAGTGAAACGCTAAGTCCAATTTACAGAGTTTATTGGGATACACTTCTTTACGTTTGACGTTTGACAGCGGCCGTGACAGTATGGAGTTATGGACATACCAGGTGATAAACTGAGTTCAAAATGCAATAAAAACGTTAGTCTAACAGAATGTTATTCCAACTAAAGGTTGGGGAAGGAATCGTACACCATCCCTCACCGCCCGCACTCATATTGTTATCAACTGACAGAATCACAATTTAGTACCGGCAGCATGAAAGCGCGGGAATTTCTCACATTACCTCCAAATGCGAGGTGGGGAAATACATCAGACGTTTTATAGGTGTTTGCGAAAAAAATGTGGCACCTCCTAACAGGATACAAAAGGCGCTATAGTTATATGATGGTGGTTTATGTATATTGGATGTTTTCTTAACACGCTAAGGATGTTTTGCTCCTCGCTGACAAAAATTGGGAACGTTTTTAGCAATGATTGATTTGAGGAATGAGAAATGAAAGAATATACAATTTGTCGTCAACGAGTAATACATATAGGTACATAAATTATAAACTCACATACACAACTCACACTCATTCATAATACATAAATTCACCACCATAACATCTTCTGGTTGGATAGAAAAATTACAACAATTTTTAATTTTTTTGCACACCTTTTAAGAGGGCTATCGCAGTCCAGTGGCGCCCTGATCACATTAAAAAAGATTTCTCAATAAAGAAAGCCTAAATTAAAAAAATAATCAACACGATCACTACTAAAGCCTTCAAGCCATTGTTATAAATAGGTTCTAAACATTCCACTTTTAGACAATTGCGAATAAAAACAAAAGCGGCCGTTTTTTTTCTTTTTTCCCAATTTGTATATTTAGACCTTTAAAAAACCTATAAAAGTATTCTATGAAAATAGCTTGAAGGCTTTTGTAGTGTTCGTGTTGATTACTTTTTTAATTTAGGCTTTCTTTATTGAGAAATCTTTTTTAATGTGATGAGGGCGCCACTGGACTGCGATAGCCCTCTTAAGGGTTTAATTGTTAGATTTGTAAGCAAGGTCCACTTTTAAAATGAAATGCATTTATAGTAGAAAATGTGGAATTTTACTTCTTTTTCTCTTCCTGTCACTCCTATGTGGGGTGCTCAGATTATTAGCGATTGCGATCTTGGGCAGCACTGTGTATAAGACAGTAATCCATCTTGATACAATGGTACCAAACGCGGCGTAGCCTCGTAGCACGCACACACTGACAATATCTCCGCGTAGCCCCGTCTGGCGCTGCCTTGGCTGCCTTAGACATCGTCGTACGTACTGGCGAGCTCACATACACGCCGCGTTTGGTATCATCGTATGAAGATGGATTACTGTCTTATACTGTGACTGTGTAGATATCCCCCCAGAATTAGACTAATTATATCGGGACGCGTAACTACGTGTCATTCTACTAACAAACTTTCTGCCACTTTTTGCGGGGGGCGAGGTAACATGTTATCCGCAACTTTGGATTTTATTCCCTATGACTTTAGATTCTAATTTTGAATGTTCAAAATCATGAAAAGTAGTCTCGTGTAAACCCCAAACGTTCTAAGTTCAAAATTATTGTTTCGCTATTATAGGCTGTCTCGTTTAGTGATAAGGTATAAAATTGGGTGTAAATGCACAAGATTAATTGATCTAATACCGTGGCAGAGGGGAAATGCTACCGCATGGCCGGTCCGGATATAATTAGTCTAAGCCCCCAGGTCATGTTAATATTTTTGCCTCTTTTTCCACAAAGCGGCGCCAGGTTATTTTAGGGCGAGCGGCCTCTTTTGCCTGGTGGTTGCCGTTTTAAGGCTGGATGTATGTATGGATGGTTGATCATCAGGCATTTTTAATACATGGCCTAGCTACTGCCTCTTTCGACCAAGGATCACTTCCCCTATACGTTGTTTTCCCCTCCCGTCTCCATCCATAGCTCATTTTTTGAGATGGTGTTTGGCCAGAAGACCTTAAAGATTTGACCAAGTCATTTGTTGTTGGAAATTGTTGGGTCCACAAGTCCAGCATATTCCATATTTTTTGTAATTTTTGACATGCGATACTGTTATTGCGAGATTCGGAAATACAAGCCGAGTTTACAACCCTTGCTAGGTCATGAAAAAAGTTCCGCGTTTGGCGCCAAAATGTAATAAAAAACGCATCGCGCATCAGACGTCAGTCTCTGCAATGCCGTGTGCCAATTTAAATGTTTACTACAAATATTCCGTTTTCGAGAACATTTTCCGTTTATTATTTACTTGCATCATTTTGCTGCTATTTTTAAGTAGCTTTCGACTACAACATTTGCATTGAAAAGCTGCCGGCTTATGGCAAAAACAGACTCTGTGAATGAATATTAAAGTTGAATTTCCTCGGGATAATTGTACGGTTTAGAAATAACTGCAGTAGTTCTTTGACGTACAGTTTTACAAAGGCGGTTTAAAAATGCACAGCGACTGGATGTTGGTACCTACCACTAGTTAAAGTGCAAATTGAGTGAGATTGTAAAGACATTCGCAATGTTTACTGGATTTATTTTGTAGAGTTTTTATTTTAATTCTTTCCTCATCTCATCTCGGTCTCACTCTCCTTAGAAATTGTGCTAAATATTGAGTAAATAAAATGCCACATTCAATCTCTTACAGCTATTGGCTAATTGTATGCGTGCCCTTTTCCCTTTTTGCTGCTATCTGACTTTGCACCTCGCGTTGCCAGGCGTCCGGATAAAGCCGGACATAGTTAGGCTTTTTGGATGTGTGTCCGGGCAAATGAGACGGTGTCCGGCCTGTCCGGCTTTTGTTAGGCTTTTTACATTTGACCAGTATACTCTATTTTGAAGGAAACTGCGCTTTTAATGCAGTTCAGTTACCTACCTACTTTAAATTTAAAGTTTATTTAGTGGAGAAGTTTTGTTTAATTTTGTCCTCCATTTCAAATTGCAATATAAATAAGTAGGGAATGAATGATTAATAATAAAGAAGACTTATAAATAAAATTGTTATAGTCATTTCATTAGAATTTAAAAAGTTTTAGGTATGGTAACGCCTTGATTTGAATACTGGGTAAATTCATCATTCATCAAACTGAACAACTTTCACTATGGAGCCAACTTCGAAATCGCGAAAAAAAATCTGCTGACCCATACAAAATTGCAGTACCTTTTCGACTCAAATGTATGAACAGCTGTTTTTTTTTTTTTTTTGTGATTTCGATGTTGGCTCCATAGTGAAAGTTGTTCAGTTTGCTGAGTAGAACACATGCTGAAGTTATCCGCAGTGATATAAAATTTACCCTGTATAAAAATTTTTTTATCCAATTTTTTATACCAAGACAAATCCTTAATATTTAAAGGTGTCCGGCTTTTTCACCCAAATGTCCGGCTAAACTAGCTGATATGTCCGGCTATTCGGTTTGAAGACCTGGCAACCCTATTTGCACCCTTTGATTACTGAATGACTTCGGGTTTTGGCGGGGACTCGGGTCTGCTCTGCGCAAACGAAGATTAACGAGCGGAATTGTTTTCCTGAAGTGCGATTTTTGAAAATCATACGAGCGAATTGGCAGTAGAAAGATGCATAATCTCCATAGTAATTTTGAAATTTTCTACTGCCAAGCCAAGTCGCTCGTATGATATTCAAAAATCGCACTTCTGGTCGTACTAAAACGTAGGCCTTTTTTAAGAGTTGCTTAGCTACAATTATTTCATTTAAGGGCCTATGTCGAAAAATAATTTAAGCGAAACTGGCGTGGGATAGCTTATATTACGGCCTGATGCGAGAGAAAGAGATGGGGCGGCGCGCGCGCCTGAAACGAATCGAGCGTCAAATCAAACTTTATTTAATTGTGATTGTACTATTTATGTAAGTTCAATTCTGCTCTAATCAAAATTTAGAAAATATCAATCTGTTTTTTTTAAATCAAGTCTTGTGTTTGTATTATTCACCGTTAAGCAGTTCCAAGCTAGTTTTTCTATCGAGAAAATGTATCTTAATCGTGTTTTGGCTCTAATCAAAACTTCAATTATATGTTCAATTTACACATATCCGAAAATCATACTCCTACTGTTAGTACTTCATGATATATGAAGCTTTGAAGAATCCTATTTTTTTCACATAACCCGTTAATCAGGTTGTCAAATCACAGGTGTGACGGAGGATCGCATGTGCACCACTCTTAAGTTTGGGGCTTGAGGTACCTACCTACAATCTTTCGTCAAATATTTTCGAGATATAAGTGAGTTAGTTAATGTTTGTAGTAGCATCGACAGAAATACGCCTGAGCTGTGGCATAGTTTGATTCGTTAGTAGTTCTAGGAATGAGGTTTGAATATAAAGTCTAGAGAGGCGAATAATTTGACTAGCGGAAGGTTTCATTGTTCCGTTTCTGTTCAAATACAATATTAGTACTTATTTATAAAAATTGGGTTCAACTAGTCACCAATGTGGAAATTCTACGACGAATCAGGAAGTACCTGATGTATGTTCTTCTTGCTTGATTTCTCTAAAATCGCCCCTGAAGTACAGTATGTAGGGCAGGAAGTAGCCATTCTGTATGCATAAATATTCTGTATCGGTGGTGTTGGATAGGTTATCCAAAGACATACCCTGCTCGACGATGCATCGCCACGTAGCGAGCAGCACGCATTTATCAGCATTGCATTGTTTTCGTTTTTTTAAATATCACAGACCAAGACGGAGTCTTCACCTAGTTCTTCATAAACTACAAACTTAACTCTAAACAGAAACAGAACAAGCCGTCCCAGAACACTCCCTTGCGGCACCCTCGTTACGTTCCAATTTTCAAACGTAACGGCTTTCACACGAATCAATATGGCGGCGGGGGCCTTGGGCTATGAATAATGGAGTGAGACGTCGTCTGACAGATAGGGGGGATTTCTGAACGTTGGGATTATACACGGTTAGGGCCTTTTGTAGTAGTTGTGGCCTTGAGAGCTAGTTTGGTAATTTTAGTCAGTATTGTCACTGTTTAATGTTTATGCGTCCATACAGTTGTCAGGGTACAAACAAGTGTAGATAGTTGCATTACTTAAGAGGGTGATTGTACTCATGGTACTGAACAACTTTCCCCAAGAAACTTATATGTAGCTAGGAAAAAAAATTTTGGACTTGCAAATGCAATTAGCTGATCTTCGAATGTTTGTATGAAATGTTGAAATTGTTTTTTGCGAATTTCCCTTGGGTCCTTGGGAAGTCGTTCAGTAGGTATCATCAGTATAATCACCATTTAAAGTAATAAAATTATTTACACTTACACCTCATAGTCAGAAAGGGAAGATGTGGTAAATTGGGACTGACAGCTAATATTATGATGTCAAATTATAAAAACGATACTTTACAGCATTAAAAATCTTTATTATTTTATTTTCTGCGGCAGTATGTTAATCTGATTTCATCGTTAGAAACCCTTTTGAACAGTTAAAAAACTGCGAGAGTAATCAATTCCATTCGAACCAAGTAGCGGGAAAAAGCTAGTATCTACAGAAAATAATAAAAGTTTATTATTTCGAACGCACGCACGCATCATGATTGTTGAATAACTAATAGCATATTAAGTTTTTGACAGTTTGACGTTAACATAACAACGGCTAATATGTACCTACCTACATATTGTTTGTAACAAAGATTGATGGCAAGTCTAATAATACGCTTATTGATAGATAATATTCTCATGAGGACATCGGCCTCCCTCACAGATCGCCACAACGAGAAGCCCTTGCCTCACCACCTTCACAAAGTCGTCGGTCCACCTTGTGGGGGCCTCCCACGCTGCGCCTTCCGGAACGTGGTCGCCACACGAGAACTCTCTGGCCCCATCGGCGATTTGTTCGACAGGAAGAAGACCTCGCCCATTGCCACTTGAGTTTAGCATTTCTTGAGATGATGATGATATAATGATAACCAGCCTTTATAAAAGACAAAGGCATCATGGTGACGGTGCGGCATATCAGAAACGTTAGTTCACATTATTCCCAATGCGGTGAGGCAGACTTAACCTACGCATCAGATTTTTCTTCAGTGTATGTATGCAGGTTTCGTCACGATGTTTTACCGTGACCGTCAGACAGTTCGTGCGTGACTCTAGAATCTAGATGTTAGAGGGGGGGTAGGGGGTTGAGTGGGGAAGGGAAGCGCGCGCCGCTCAAAGGCACGTGCTACCTCGCCTCCCGCAACGTCTGTGCCCCGCGGGACGGTCGCTCACTCTCTTGGCGTAGCTACTTCATATGATTTTAGGGATCAAACCTCACCCTCTGCACGTGGTATTATTACTAGACACAAAAACATCAGAATAAATAAATAGGGTCCTTCTTATTTATAACAAGAATATGCTAAAATTACAACCTTAGAAGTTGGTTGGTAGTTAAAGCAAAGTTACTGAAATACTGAACTCACCGAAATACGGTCGTAATATAATGTTATGTATGAATATCTTGTGAAGGTATATTTACGTTGGTAAAACAAAGTGAAAGTTCACGAGTTCAGGTTTGCCGCAGTAGTTAGGTAATACGTCCACGACACCCGTTTAGTGCTCAACTCCGACCTAGGTCGCGCGTCATAAATCTGGAATATTTCCCAATGTATTGCTTATTGGATTTGCAAGTCTGCGTGTTACTTTGTGATTTTATTTTATGTGGTTCTTCTTCTATCGAGTCTACGGCGCGGCGTGTCATTTTATATTTTTTCAGTCCAGTATTTTGCCATACGAATAGCGTGGTGATATAGATGTGATTTAGTGATTTTCATTTTCATTTATAATGGGAAAGTAAAATCTACTTTAGATTGTAAGGAAAACTAAGGCAATAAATGATTTTCTATTTCTATTTTTACTTTAGACTAATAATTTTAAACAAACTACTTATTACGATAATTTCAGACTAGATTTTATCAGGGAAAAAACATTTATTTTAGACTTTAAAATTAGTAAAATGAAATGAACCTCGCCAAAAAGGATACCTTAGCAACAAAACAAAATGGCGGCGCAGCAAACAGATTAATTTTATTAAAATAATGAAAACGAATCATCGTTCGAAGGCGCAAAAAAGTTTTGCCGAGATGGTGAGATATCATAACTTTTCACTTTGCTTGTCAGATAATCGTACGAAGTGCGTAAACCCAACTTTGGGGCTTACGTTACTAAGGATAGTATTTTATCTACCATCTTGGGTTGCCATACTCGCGTCACATTCGTTTTTTTGTGGGCATATTTTTTAAATGGGTGTGTAAGTTACGAATGTGTTGTAACTAGACTTGGAGTTTGAAAGGTTGGGGATTGACCAATTCGGATTGGTTGGCATGTCACCCAGAAATGCCATGAATCACGTATGCCAACTGCAGATTGGTAGTTTTCACATACGCATCAGATATTCGTCTGCAGCGTATGCACGTTTCCTCGCGATGTTTTCCTTATCCGTCTGAGAGCAGTCAGTATTACGTGCGCAAAGCAAACATAAGCTGGCCGCGCGACGTTATACATTACTCTACCTACGCGCGGCCAGTTTATTTTGGTTTTTCGTAGCATAAATTAGAAAAACTCATTGACATATGAGTTTGTAGCGAAGGCGAAGCTGCTATAAGCCCTAAAACACCAGGCACTCAGTCTTCATAAGTAAGCATTTTTTAATACTGTAGATACAAATCTGGAACGACTTGAGATATTAATGTCGGTCGGGACAACGAAGCAACATTTTTTATGACAGAAATGACAAATGTATCTCTGAAATAGATGCTATCTAGTCTGGAGAATTATTACTTTGAAACAAAAAGAGCGTAGGATGCCTGGACCCATTCTAGGTCTAACAATTGTGACCTAAATAGTTAAATGTATTTTAAAAATAAAGTAGATGTTTACGGATCAGAATGGAAATAGAATGGAATTGATTAAATGTTTTATGAAATGATAATTTGTTTTAAAAGTTTCTTTGCGTGGGTGTTGGTGTGGGTGGTTGTTCGGTATGAGGAGAGTTCTGAAAGCTAGTAAAACCTAAGATGTTTTTATACTGGGTGAAATTGATATCATTAGCATCCTCTTAAACTAAGAATCTACCCGTCAAACTGAACAACTATTACTATGGCAGCAAACCGATCTGAGCAAATAAAAAATCAGCTGTTCCATACTAAACTGCAATGTCGACGCGCGAGTTCGCGACTCGAATGTATGCAACAGTAGATTTTTTTTTGTTCCGAACGTTTTGCTGCCATAGTAAAAGTTGTTCAGTTTGATGGGTATGTAGATGCGTTGCCCTCACTCGAAAATGGCAACAAAAAAGCAAGGTAATTGCCCGGCTTTCACATAGTCACGCGCCGTCTAGTGTACACTGAAAAAGAAAATTGTTTACTTCAACCAACATCATGAATCCATATATGAGCCTGTCAACATCATGACTTCTCCGACTAAGAGAACTTTGTTAAACGAATTCGGCTTGTTGTTACAACTAACCATCTTTTGTTTTTAGTAAACAATAATAACGTCATTTCAAATATTTTGGTGCTACTTAAGAGAAATTATACTTCTTAGTTGGCTCACATTTTTTTCAGTGTACTGAACTGACTACATCGTCACTTTATCGCGCTATTTTAAAGTGCAGTGATGTTAGCGTATGACGCCTCTATTTGTAAAACCTCATTGAGTAAAACGTAGTTCAAGATAACACGATAGATGGCGTTGACGTATGTTGGATGCAGGAAGGATAAATCCGGAAGCAACTTAGCGCAAACATTTTACCCAACAATTTATAACAATTATCTACTAAAACCCTTTCAAACGAAAAACAATCTTGTCATTGAAAAGCGGAGCCAACGAAGCAGTGGGGAGGGGAGCTGCGGAGCGGTGCGGAGCTATTAATCAGGGAGCGAAACCACACGTCAGTCAAGAGAGCATAATGTGACAATTATCCGCATAGAAGGACTAAAACAAGCCTGAAGGCTTTGTTTCTAGGGTTGTCACATTTTTTTCTCCGAACAAGAATAACTTATTCAAATACAAAAAATACAAAAATATTTATTTCAATGAGCACTTTACATAGGTAGGTACAATTTAGTTCATATAAAAACAAAGAATAGGTATTGCACATTGACATGACAGTATTTAACAAAAAAAAGATTTACAATTATCTCCCACACTAGGCTAAGCCTGGCAAAATGTGACGGGAAAAATATTAATGAGGTATCATTTAGTAAATACAGTGAGCGGTACAGTTATCAACAAGGGCCTATAACAAATTCATAAAAGGATTGAGTAAATAAAATAAAGGTAAGTAAAAGAATGGTGAAGTAGAAGTAAGTTAGCACTATAGGTTATACTTAAATTAATTGTGGCTTTATAATTTGATATGGGTATTTAACAAATAATGGCTTATATTAGTGTGTGTGTGTGTGTGTGTGTGTGTGTGTGTGTGTGTATGTGTTTGTGTTGTTTTAGGGTTTACTGCAACACTCTTATGAACTCCTCTGTATCTTTGTACGACCATGAAGTCAGAGCTGTTCCGATTTTTAATTTTGCTTCTCGAACGCTGGACTCTTTAAAGCAACACATTTTTACAAGTTTGTTGTATATGTATATTCGTAGCCTTTTTTACAAAGAAAAAATCATCAGCATCATCAAAATATACAGGGTGTAACAAAACACCCTAGTAATACTTAAAGGGGTGTTTCAGACCATCAAACTGAACAACTTTCACTATGGAGCCAACTTCGAAATCTCGAAATAAAAATCAGCTGTCCCATACAAAACTGCAATACCGGCTCGACTCAAAATTTTTTTTTTTTTTTTTTTTTACGTAGCCTGTTCAGTGTCCCACTGCTGGGCAAAGGCCTCCCCTTTTACTCTCCAATCCTCTCTGTTGTGTGCAACCACTGGCCAACTCTCCAAGAAGGCATCCAAGTTGTCTCTCCACCTTTTTCTGGGTCTACCTCGACGACGGCGGCCATCCTGGGGAACCCAGTCTGTGGTGATTTTGGCCCATCTTTCCGAATCCATGCGACTGACATGACATGACGACTCAAAATAATAAATAAATATAAATAATAATAAATAATAATGCTCACAGGCACATACATTGTAATGATCCCAAGAAAGCACTATTTATAGGCTGTTTATTATGGAAACCATACAACAACGGCACAAACATATAAACATCCATGACCGAACCGGGATTCGAACCCAGGACCCTGGTTTGGCAGTCCGGCGTGGTAACCATTACACCAACCGGGTCGTCAAACTCGTATACAAAATGTATGGGACAGCTGATTTTTTTTTATTTTTTCTCGATGATGGCTCCATAGTGAAAGTTGTTCAGATTGATGGTCTGAAACACCCCCTTAAGTATTACTAGGGTGTTTTATTACACCCTGTATGTATAAACAGTACTTTTTTTTTTAAATTGCTTGATGAAAAAATATTTAGACTACGTTTAGAGCTTGTTTTTCTCTTGTCAGTTAATTTTTTTTTAAGCAGTCGCATTTTTGTTTTTCTTAATTTATTCTGGAATAGTAAATTACTGTAAAATCCAGTTTCCAACACCCACAATAGACACAAAGGGACATCCTTTGTGCAGTGCGACCGCTGAATAGATTTGAGTAAAAAGGTTCAGTGTTTGTGATGCGGAGGCACGTCCTCTTGACGCGGTCGCGCTGTAGACAATTGTTTGTCTACAAAATTCAATTTTTGGTTTCAAAGTTTATTTGTTGCCCTGGCCATGGCCACCCCTGTCTTAGGAATTACCCATATTTCTTTACGTGGGTATCTATTTTGATTTGGATTTCCATTTGTGTGCGATAGTAACTTGACCAGTGCCGGATTAACCATAGAGGCAAAGTAGGCAGCTGCCTATGGGCCCAGCGACGCCCAGCGGCCCCGCAGTCCGAGAGAAAAATAAGTAAGATCTCGAAGATTTAGGCCCACCCCAAAATTAAAAGGTATTATTTAAAAGTCTGTTACAGTCAATAAAAAAGGTATTAAAAATGTACTTATTACAAAATTTCGAGCTCGCTTCGGTCGCTCATTTTCGATGTTTTATTTGCGGGTTTAAAACTGAGCTCTCGCTGGAACCGAACTATTATATCCTGTTTAATATAAAACTTTCTTTTCGCTCATGCTTTTGTCTCATACACAAAGTATCTAGCCCTTGGCGTCACAGAGACAAATACATCCCAAGGGGCCCCGAGGCTGGCATTGCCTAGGGGCCTCTATACGGCTTAATTCGGCCCTGAACTTGACTTGTCATTTTTAATGTTCTTTTGTTAAGAGAATTCTACTCGGAGCGCGCTCCATACAAACGTAGTATGGTGATATTTTCAATACTATCTAATTAAAGTCAATGAAATTTTTCAAAAACAATCAAGTAACTAACCTCTATGTCGGTATGAAGTCAGATTTTCATTAAAATATACAGTTTCAATGCTAGAATTAATTTAAGATTTGTATGGAAATATTTGTGGCACTGTAACTTTAAAACTATAAATTTTATCGAAAATCTGACTTCATACCGACATAGAAATTAGTTACTAGATTGTTTTTGAAAAATTTCATTGACTTTAATTGGATAGTATTGAAAATATCACCATACTACGTTTGTATGGAGCGCGCCAACGGTAGAATAGCCTTAACATGAGCTCAAGAAGTTTTATTATGCAACTTGTTTAATGAATAAGCGCAAAACCCCATACACCCCAACTGATTTATAACGAAATAGTAATAATGATATTATTGCTTCAATACATTGAAGCAATAATATCATTATTTTAATAATTAAAATTTAAAGATATTCCCATTTAAGAATATAAAACTGTGCAAGTTCCCCCATGAGGGAGTTTTTTTTTTTTTTATTATTCATAATGGGTTTGCGCTTGGCTTCAGCTCACCTGATGGAAAGTGTAGATGAAGCCGAGGATGTAGCGCGCTCGCCCAGAAAAAAGCCTATTTACTCTTCTTTTAAAAATATCCTGATTGTATTTGCTTGGGAAAACAGACGCAGGGAGAGAGTTCCAAACCTTACCTGTTCTCATTATAAAAGAGGATGCGAACCTATTTGTGCGGATTGTTGGAATATCGACAACGTATGGATGCAGGGAGTAAAATAATGTTAAAGACATCGGCAAAAGTTGTGTATTTGAAAGTGATTACAAGTACATACTTACTTTATTTAAGTACTAAGTAATAAGTCTTCGTTAAAGTCCGAGTCTAGATAAAGTTTTGGTCTGAATCATTTAGTTAAATGTACTTAATTTAAATAGTCTGGCAACACAGAGCCACAAATCTCTGCATTTAGCGGAAATGTAGTTTGTTTGTTCTTATTTACGAACAAACAAACTACATTTCCATTTATGTTCATTTGTGGACGAAAGCTGATGACGATGATTTACTTGCGATAAATTTTACTATGTACTCACGACTGTAATCCCATTTCGGGATGGTCAGAAACATTCTGTTTAAGAATGTAGTTGTAGGTACCTCATCTTCAGAAACTTAAGTTTCAAGATGGAATGACGTATCGTGATGTGGGACAAAATATACAGGGTATATAATTAATTGCGTTACATATCAAAGGGTGCTTCGGAGCATCAAACTGAACAACTTTCTCTCATCATCATCATCATCATCATCATCTCAGCCGATGGACGTCCACTGCTGGACATAGGCCTCCCCCAAGGATCGCCATAACGACCGGTCCTGCGCTGCCCTCATCCAACGTTTTCTCGCCGCCTTCACCAGGTCGTCGGTCCACCGTGTGAGGGGCCTACCCACGCTGCGCTTTCCGGTACGCGGTCGCCACTCGAGAACTTTCTCTATGGGACTAAAATCCGAATCGCGAAATCAATCTGCTGTTCGACAGATGATTTTAGTTGTCCCATACATTTAGAGTAGTTTTGCAATTTTGTATGAAACCGCAGATTCTTTTTACGCTGTTTGGTTCCATAGAGAAAGTTGCTCAGTATGATGGTCTGAAATTCTGAATATACCCTTGAAAACCGTCAGCATTATTAAGAAGGACCTTGTATATGAATGCTGTAAGAAAATGTGAATTTTGAAACATAAAACATAAGCCAAAAACATAATTACGTTAAGGGAGGTTGAACGAAATGCGAAACAGTCAGGAAATACAAACACAAATAACGTGTACCTACCTACCTACCCTGCCATACAAGGACCTTGTAAAACTACAAGCACAAGCACGCGAAGTGCCTAATTAATTAGGGTCCCAAGGCTACGACGCCGAGTTTATTTTATTCTCAATTTGTGGACACGAAATTGTGTTTAAAAATGTTTTGAGGGGGTGGTTTTTCAACACACTTGTTCGTATTGTGACTCTTATTGCACCACTTTCAGGTTCATAATGCAGTTTATAAAGCACGCGTGCTTTTAACATTAGTGCTGTAATACCTGCGCATAACTTATTCGATCGAACATGGCGTGGAAAAAAGAGATCTAGGCGTCTAGGCGCCATTTCTCCCAAATATGTACTTGTCTAAATCGCTTTGTGATTTTTCTTTCTTTTTGTATTGAAACCCAATCATTACAGTTTCGAATCGTTTACAGCCCTCGCCTGCGGCTCGTGCTGCAATCCAGCCTCTACTGTAATGAACAACTTAGATCACGTTTATCATAATGTACTATTACAAAATATCCTAGATTAGCGACCCGCCCCGGCCTCGCTGGGGTGCAATACTGATATAAACCTTCCTCTTGAATCACTCTATCTATTTAAAAAAACGCATCATAATCCGATGCGTGGTTTTAAAGATCTAAGCATACATAGGGACAGACAGACAGCGGGAAGCGACTTTAAAATAAAATAAATAAAAATAAATAACGCTCACAGGCACATACATTGTAATGATCCCAAGTAAGCCTCAGGCTTTTTGTTATGGGAATCATACAACAACGTCACAAACATACAACATCCATGACCGAACTGGGATTCGAACCCAGGACCCTGGTTTGGCAGTCCGGCGTGGTAACCATTACACCAACCGGGTCGTCTTTGTTTTATAATATGTAGTAAGTAGTAATAATGAAAATATTCCATTATTTGGGGTCGGCGCAATATGTCATCTTCTTCCATTAATCTCTATAAGCTGTCATTTCAGCGCTCACTATATCATCTCGTATCTTTAATATTTGTCACGGGCTTTTATATGTAAACTGTAGAAAACACATAGTAAACAAATTAAACGTGCACGAAAATAACGCAGATACAACGGCGCTATAAAAACGTTCCCGCAACGAAGCAAACACGCGACATATGTGAACACCACACCCTGTATCAAAGCTAGGGTTGGCTACCTGACGATACTGGATCTGGCCCGTTTATCAGATGACCTAACAATTGATGAGGACATTATTGAAATCGGTGAAAACCGGCCGATTTAGTAGAAAAAAAAATAGTTTGCTCTATCTATGCGTCCTACATAACATGTAGGGAATGGATCACTGTTGCTTCCGTAATATAAGATTTTCAGTTCCAAAACTAAACAACCACTGAAAGTGTGTCCTTTTTATGATAGAATACCATCATTACAGCCTATATACGTCCCACTGCAGGACACAGGCCTACCCTCATAGGCGTCAGTCCACCACGCGTGCCCAAGGCGTATTGGTAGACTTGACATACGCATCGCATAACTTTTAGTTTTTATTATTATTTGTTTGCAAATAAATAAATAAATAAATAAATATCTTGGACAACGTCACACAAATTATCTAGTCACATTTAAAGTACCAAAATCTAGCAAATCCGCCACAATATCGCATTATGATATGAAAATGTCAACACTCTAGCTATTATAGTTTAAAACATACAGCCCTTTACCCTTTATAGGTAGGACAGGCAGACAGATAGAAAGACAGACACAGATGGTCACAGGACAGGCAGACATACGGACAGCGTATTCTCATTAATATAGGGTCCCATTGGTACGCTTTGGGTACGGTTCTATTTTTATTTACTTAACATTTTATTGAACACACGGGTATACAGATTAATACAGCCTAATAGACAAGTACAAATTCTATCCTATCATTTATTTGCCATGTTTCTGTTTGGATATCAGAAATTTATTAGTTAGTGTTGAAACAGACCCTTAGTGTAACCACTAACCTAGTAGGCAGCCCTAATCACAGCTGTACAGGGTGTAGAATATATGTAGTACAGGGCTGTGTGTTTGCACTGTAGGGCCATAAATTACGTATTCAGCCTCCAGAGCCGCTGCCGCTGTTACGTAAAATACTCTTCGAAGGATAAAGTGTAGTATATGCTCACGACTATATTCCCTGGGTGGTAGTCAGATGGATTCTAATTGCTTTTATTCGATATTTAAGGGCCTATGTCGAAAAATAATTTAAGCGAAACAGGCGTGGGATAGCTTATATTACGGCCTGATGCGAGAGAAAGAGATGGGGCGGCGCGGGCGCCTGAAACGAATCGAGCGCCAAATCAAACTTTATTTAATTGTGATTGTACTATTTATGTAATTTCAATTCTGCTCTAATCAAAATTTAGAAAATATCAATATCTTTTATTTAAATCAAGTCTCGTGTTTCTATTATTCACCGTTTAGCAGTTCCAAGCGTTTATAGATAAAAACGGAGGCTACTTTGGCATGTTTTTCTATCGAGAAAATGTATCTTAATCGTGTTTTGGCTCTAATCAAAACTTCAATTATATGTTAAACTAGCGGCCCGTCCCGGCTTCGCACGGGTGGACGTCTAATCTTTTCTAGCAATAAATATAGCCTATGTTACTCAGGGTGAATACAGCTTTCTAATGGTGAAATAATTTTTTAAATCGGCCCAGTACTTTTTGAGCCTATTCATTACAAACATACAAACATACAAAAATAGGTACAAATCTTTCCTCTTTATAATATTAGTGTAGATTTACACATATCCGAAAATCATACTCCTACTGTTAGTACTTCATGATATATGAAGCTTTGAAGAATCCTATTTTTTTCACATAGCCCCTTAATTCAAACTATCCACATTTCCACGCCCCAACTCTATCCAGTGTGACAGGTACCAATGTCAAGTAAAGCCTTCCGCGCACAAAAACGGCCCGATAGCTCAGTCGGTCTGTAGGGAACCTGCCTGCTGTGCCTGTTGTATGATAAATATGACTGATACTCGAGAATGAATTTACTCGAGTTATGGCTGTTTTTCGTTTGTATTTAACGGCTCAAATTACAGACACACTGTAGAAGAGAAATCGAATATTTTTTTTTTATTGGGTGTCAAGAATTTTAGCCGTAGGTATTTGACCTCAAACCACTCGCACAAAATGGAAGGAAATAAATAAATATTAATTTGAGTAATTATTATTAAAACACTGCATGAGAAACATTATCCCTTAATCGCCTCATACGATACCCATGGAAAGAAATTGGCTCTAGTATTGTAAGACAGAACTATACGGTCAAAACATTCTTCGGTACCTTATTAATCTTATTATAATAGCGTATGCTGTACCCTAGAAGTTTTCAAATCGTTCTAGGCAGTGCCCCATGACCGATATGTTGACCTTACTAAGTCTAAAATGTGGGAAAAGCAATTTATTTGTACCTTTCCGTTTACAGCAGCTGTAACGTTTCATCCTAAAGCCCGAAATGACCATTCCAAAATCACACGGCCCTTGTCACGACCTCTCAGACCTTTGTCATAAGTGTTACAATGGCATGATCCACGAGATTTACGAGTTATAAAAAGCCGATCGACCTTCAGTATTCCCAGGTGGTTCCCGCGGGAATTGTAAACAAGGACGGGATCGGATGGGTGTCGGGTTCATGGTAGTTTTACGGTTTAGATAAATGTTTGGTCAGTCAGCAGGTGTATTGCAAATCTGTTCAGGTGCGTAGACTAGACACTAGCGGACCTATGACAGAATTGACTAAGCAGTAATTTTGACGCGCGGATGCGATAAAAAACATTTTACCTAGACTAACTAACTTACTATCCCCCTCGAGGTTGTCAAAGGCTTCGCTGCAACTACCAATAATATTCTTGTAGTTGTAGCAATGCGTTTGAAGTTTCAAACGTTATTACCTACATATTATGTTTGATCTTTTCCAAAAAGGAGGCAGACCGAGACTTAGATACCTTACCTACATCTTTTCACTGTGAGTTGAGTCTGGATGGAGTGGAAAACGTATGGATTTTGACATACTAACTAGGGAGGTAGCACTGAAACTCAACAGTTTGTTTCTGAATCAGCTAGAAAGAAAGAAAAATCTTTATTCACCATTAAAAGGCACACACGAAATGACAGAGAAACAGAGTACATTAATAGAAATAGTAGGTAGGTAACTAGGTAGTAGCGGTGTGTGCCGCGACGGTGAATAGGACACGACTCAACATAGTGCCTTACTTGGTAAGCAAGGCGTTGATTTTCTACCGTGCCTGACAGAGCAGGAGTGCAATTTCCGAATCTCACACTTTCAAAATCATGATCGAATGATGCATAATTTCCATAGTAATTTTGACACTTCTAAATCAGCAGTGGATTAAAACGTGTGACTCAAAAATACCACTCCTGTGCTGTTGCTCTCCGCAAACCAACTGTGTGCTTAAAGGATACTTTAAAGTTTAATTATGTAGTGTAATTTATAATAAATATAATGTAGGTATGTAGTATATAGTGTATGTAAATAGTATATACTGTATGTATATAGTGTGTGTATATAGTAAATAGTGTGTGTATGATATTATACCCAACCAATTTAATTTTAATTTTTAATTATGACGCAAGTAATACCCACTTCAAAACGCGCACAATATTAGTCGTGCTAATGGATGGAGTGCATGAAGAGATGTATTGTTTGGGAATGAGGCGAAAGAGGTATGTCAGAATCGTAGCGTGTCGCGAGCTATGTAGTCTCTGCCTACCCCTGTGGGATATCTACATGAGCATAAATACCTTAATATCTCTCCGTTTCATATATTTAAGTTCTTTTACGAAATTGATTCCAAGAATTCCTCAATATTTCCAGAGGTCATGAAAACAGATACATACAGATACAAACAACATCTCAGTCGATTGACTTTTCAGATGTTTCTATATCCTTATTAAATAAACATAAGTTGTGATGTATTCAATATTTACTCTCTATCTTGTCATGCGTAAATAATACAGGTAGGTTTATGTGAACTAAAAGGAGATTTCACAGGAACCATTTGGAAGGAATGAGTGATCGCTGAAATGGTGGTTAATAGAGATGGATGATAGAATGTTACATATTGCGCTGAACATAAATAAAGTGATAAGGTGGAAAAAATGATGATTGCAGCAACCAGTAACTACAAAAGAGAGAAGGACAGTACAGAAGGACGAAAATAAAGTGATCAGGAGGAAAGAATGATGATTGCCGCAACCAGTAACCATAAAAGAGAGAAGTACAGTACCTAAAGAAGGACGGAAATAAAGTGATCAGGAGGAAAGGATGATGATTGCAGCAACCAGTAACCACAAAAGAGAGAAGTACAGTACAGAAGGACGAAAATAAAGTGATAAGGAGGAAAGTATGATGATTGCAGCAACTAGTAACCACAAAAGAGAGAAGTACAGTACAGAAAGACAAAAATAAAGTGATCAGGAGGAAAGAATGATGATTGCAGCAATCAGTAACCACAAAAGAGAGAAGTAAAGTACAGAAGAACGAAACTAAAGTGATCAGGAGGAAAGAATGATGATTGAAGCAACCAGTAACCACAAAAGAGAGAAGTACAGTACAGAAGGACGAAAGTAAAGTGATAAGGAGGAAAGAATGATGATTGCAGCAACCAGTAACCACAAAAAAGACAGGTTCAGAAGGACGACTCCACGCAAAGAGGTGCACACAGACGCGCACTTACGCGTTCGACTGACTTAATCCGAGATCGCCGAACGTGCGCGTCTATGTGTGCGTATTTTTCTATCGTTTGTATAAAGCTGCGCTACTCTACCTCTCTCACGCAGTATATGTATCGATCAAGCATATTTGACTCGAAACTTCCACATAATCTAGTAAATTTACTCGTAATGTAAACATTGTTAGCCAGTCAACGCCAAGCGGGCAAGTTAAAACAGGCCTTTTCATTATCGCCCGCTAGGCCATCTAATAGCCCGGGTAACGATTACAGAGCCCATTCCCCCTAGATCCTCCGGCGAAATTATTAAATTTTATAGCCCTTTGGAGCCTTTTCGAAGGCAGGCCTGGTGATTAGCCGGAATGGACCTTTTATTAAGAGTATCTGTCGTGGGATCTACTTTGTTATATGCACTGGTGTTATCCGGTTACGTAGGGAGTAGATAATTTTTAGGTAATTGTTCGGTCAAGCAAGGAACAGATAGGTAACGTAATAAACTAGCAAAACTGGTCGTATTTTCATTATGAGGGAGAATGCGAAACTAAGTGGTGGGGGACAGTTGGCTACCAAAACTTGAGCAGGATTGACGTGCGACAGCACCACGCTAATTGGAGAACATACAAATCATCAACACCTGTGTTTTGACACAAAGATTGGTTTCTTTTTTGTAAAAAAATGCTCATCATTTTAAAATGCTTTTAATGACTATGTTGAAGAAAAAAGGAACACTTTATGATCGTTTTATAATATCCATTGTTTTGAGCCGTTGGTCCCGACTACTATCTCTGGTGGTAGTAGTCGTTACATAAAAACCACGTCAGAGGCCGAAAGGCGGTCCGAAAAAACTCTGACACCAGGGCTCTGCCCACACGATAAGAAGAAGCTGGATATTGTAGTAGTATAATTCTATCGTCGTCATCTGATTATATTATAGGTCTTATACTATACTTGATCGAAGGTCTTAACCTATCGTATAGTCTGAGCTGGTATATTATGATCTATTGTTACATCGCTTCGTACATAAACATCTGTTTGTCGTAGATCCGACACTTTAAAGTGTTTTCTTATGGAAAATTTACTATAACATTTTTCTTTTTTGTTTCAGACGTACCATACCTGGAGCTGGCGGAGCCCGACGAGGGCTACCATGGGCTGATCAGGGAGAACGAGACCCTAGTGGAGGTGACCCCCGCCATCAGGGCCCGGGGACCTCTCTGCTCGTTCCTCATCCTCAACAACAAGCATCATGGGGAGGCTCCATTCGAGGTAAGCTATTTTTGTATACGTTTGTGACTTTCAAAGGTCATCATCTGGCCTTGACGTGTATACTACTGGACTTGGTCATACTTCATAAAATCGTTGTCGCGGATTTGCGGATTACGACGATGATATTCCTAAGTGCGGGTAGTCAGAGGTACCTATTTTAAATAAATCGTATTCTGAATATTAAAAAAAAAAAAAAAAGTAAATAATATATTCTCATTTCACCAGTTGTGCCTAAACAACACCCTGGACACTTAATACAAACGGGTTCGCAATGACAAGAAGAGGCTAGCACGTGTATGCTGAGCAAGTGCAAGTGAGAGAGAAATACACCACTACTTACTATCGTACTACTCTCGTACCACCGAGAGGGGGTGAGGTCGAAATTAGTGGGGAGAAAGAAGTGTCTGTACCATAAACTTACTAAGTAGGTACTCTTTCTTATACTGTGCCCAAATTTTATGCATTTATATGTGACAAAAACCGACTATTATAATTTAAGTCTTTGTTTTTTCTCGCACTAAAACTACATACACCAATACATAATAATCATATTATAGCATAGCACGTATCATATAAAGCTAGGTAGGCGTAAAATAACTATTTTAATTTGAGTGAGAGAACTTACAAGTTCTTGTATGGGCCCTTTAGTCATCCACTTGGAACGTTGTTAGTGCCGCGACTAAATGGAAAATGTTTTGATCATTCGCCTTTTGTTTAACTTGTTCGAGGGTTGTTTTTAAAAATGATTTTGTTTAGAAATGTTATTCTAGAATGTTTCTACCTAATATATACATGTTTTTATTCTGGCAACTTTGTCAATATGAGTGCTGTCGCATGCCTGTTATTAGTACATAAGTTAGAATATTGACCTCAACATTTATTTGTATACTGTTTTACTTGTGTACCGTTGGCATGTCTAATAAATAAATAATAATAAAAAAGATGAAATTACATTAGGGATATTAATAAAAATATTTGTTTCTTAGATGATCCGCGTTGCTTTCCATGTTTCCATGTTAAAAGGTTTCCCTGTAGGAACAAACTGCTAGATACATACAAACCATAGTCTAAAAAAACAAGGTCTTCTATTCCCAGAGTGACACAAGCCTACGTCACAAAAAAATGGCCGCTAAACATGGTAAAAGGCAAGGTACAATAATATACTGCGCCTGGTATTATCTTCCGATCACATGACTGACCACGTGACTGACACAAGCCTACGTCATCATACCCTTTTACCATGTTTAGCGGCCATTTTTTTGTGACGTAGGCTTGTGTCACTCTGGGAATAGAAGACCTTGTTTTTTTAGACTATGGTAAAAGGGTATGATGACGTAGGCTTGTGTCAGTCACGTGATCGGAAGAGAATACCATAGGGCAGTATATTATTGTACCATGATACAAACATAGCAATCTTTTGTGAAGTCAGATTTAGTACGAGACGAGTAGTGTTGCCATGTCAAAAATCTGGTAAACGGTAATTCCAGCCACTAAATACGATAGATTCGTTGGAAATAATGCGACAGGATACATGACAACACTGGGGATGAATGTTTCCATTTCTTGTAGCATGCGGATTCTCTAATCGCGCGCGACGTGACATAGAAAATAGACCTCTTCCCGTGCTTTTCAGACAGCAAAAATCGTACTTGCCCCGACATAAAAATGCCGTGTCGCGCGCCGAGTAGACATTCACAATATTTATTCAGTAGAATTGACAAAAATCTAAATTGAAAGCTTTGTCATTCATCTATTTTTTTTGCGCTCGTTCAACACTAGTTTTAACTCACTTTCCTTGGTTAACGTCAAAAACTGTAGCATTTCAAATGAAACATACAAGATTAAACAAAACTTTTTTTATTTGAAACGAATAGCAACTAAACGTCGACGGTTTTACAAAAATATTGAAAAAAAAACACAGCATTTTTGCGTCGGCCATTGTTTTGTCTCGACCCGACGCCCTCCCGTTCGGTTCGGATACAAAACAAACTCTGTGTTTGCACTACACGATATGTTCGGATACATATTTACGTTTACATTTTAGTCATAGAGTAGAAAATTCAGTAGGTACTGACATGGATAAGAAGTTCGATGTCGGAAGTCTAACTAAACGATCGCTTTAGTTTGCGACACGGCGCGTTTTTGATGTGTGGACCTTTCTTGTTGTATTTTTAACCGACTTCAAAAAAGGAGGAGGTTTCTCAATTCGACCGTATATATTTTTTTTTTATGTGTGTTCGCGGATAACTTCGTCGTTTATGAACCGGTTTCGATGATTCTTTTTTTGTTGGAAAGGAGATATCCCAAGAGAGGTCCCATGATAAGGAAACCAGGATCTGATGATGGATCCCAGAGATATCGAGGGGAACCTTCGAAAATCGTAGTGACGACTAGTGCGTTTGTTAATTCAAAGCACTACTATTAAATCGAACTATTGAATTTACCACTGAAAATTGTGAAATAAACAAAATTTTAACAAATAAATTAAAACCGCCTTCAAAAAACTAAAAAGTTAAAAAATAATATTGCAGCCGATGACTTTTTCGTTCGCATCATAAGAACATTAATTTGTTTTATAGAAGTCGGTGTCAAGCCAAGCCAAAAAATGCAAGCCTTGTCTCGAATCGTACCGGCTTGACAGCGACTTCAATAAAACAAATTAATGTTCTTATGATGCGAACGAAAAAGTCATCGGCTGCAATATTATTTTTTATATTTTTAGTTTTTTGAAGGCGGTTTTAATTTTTTTGTTATTCTATGTCTGTAGGGATAAAAGGCCGCGTTCGCTTTCGCATGCCTACGCAAATTAACAGAGACAGATGAACGTCTCGATTTTTTGACGTTTTCGTGGGGGTGGCATGCTAGGCCTTCAGAAGACAAAAAAAAGAAATAGGACCTGTGCGCAGTTAATAGATGATGGTGTATTTCATTCGGTAAATCGAGCAAGCAAGAGGCCTTTAGTCACAGCCTGGAAAATCATACAAAAAACGGGCTCGTTCTGACAAGAAAGGTCAGTGAGAATGAAAGAGGACTACACCACTGCTTGCTATCAGCACATGAGTTAATATCCCGCAGTATTTAGATAGATAGATAAACAATTTCCAGGTCCAAACTGCCCTTGGCTTGGCACTGCCCTATCAGTTTTGCATGTAACATACGTATACCTTAGATCATACGTATACCTACTTGTACATAGTAATCATACACTGTGCCTAAATAGACCACTACGATAACACTGGGCCCGCGTGGGTGTATATTTGAAGATAAAAACTTCGGTATTTAACTTTTCCCCTGAAAACTGTACGAAATTTCTTGCAAACTCTGCGGCTTCATTTGCGTAGATTACAGTCTCATTTATGTAGTACTAGACTACATAAATGAGAGCTAACGACTAGAATTGCTTCTATGCGCGTCGCTTATCTAACGAATACGTAGATTTTTGAATGCAGTAGAACTTCTGTCATTTGCTAGTCTATTTGCTGAACTTATGTTTAGGTAGCAAATGCTGCGACGCAATCGTTTTTGAAACGAGTTTGCAGTTTCCACCTATTTTTTGTCACGGAGAGGCAAATTGGGGTAAAATTGGATATGTACTCTATCTATGATAACCGTGGTGTTGATCCAATAACTGTAACGATCCGGTTGCAGCCAGTTATAGGTCTAGACTGGAATAATTTAAGGTTTTTGGCTGTTTTAGCTATTTACTTCCGGTTTGAGAAATATAAATATGGGTTGTAGTGGAGCAGGGAAAATTGTCTTTCTGTTCTTCATCATCTCAGCCGATGGATGTCCACTGCTGGACATAGGCCTCCCCAAAGGTTCGCCACAACGACCGGTCCTGCGCTGCCCTCATAGACCGAGATCTGACCGTAAAATTATGCACCTATTTCTTTTTTGAACGAAATGTGATTCTAGATGTTTACACAGGGGTTAATTTAACGCCGCCAAGTTGCCTAGAAAAAACTTGCCGCAAGGATCTTTTCCATTATAAGTTTTGGTATAACTTTTTCCACGTAGGTATCTGTTTGGGAAGTAAATGAGGTGCCATCGGAAGGAGACTGATCTGAAACTGAAACTGAAAGTACTGGAAAAACTAAATAAATAAATAAAATAAATTAAAGTTTTTTATTTGTCTTAAAACAGCAATACACAAAATGGCACAAGAAATATAGCAAATTTAAGTTTGGAGACAGAAAGGTCTATGACTCAGCATGATGGAAGTTGACGAAAACGCCAACAACCGCTGTTATTCTGTCATAGCCTGATGCTCAAGAGACAAGTATTTATACAGCAATACGAGTATGCATTATTATGCAAAAAGGAAAAGAATTGAATTATAATGTATAAACTAGGGTTGCCACCTCTCAGTTTGCCGCAACTCTAGACTGCCAGATTCAAAAATGACTACTTTGATCACATTTCGTTCAAAAACGAAATAGGTGGATAATTTTACGGTCGGATCTCGGACTATCATGGGTTCCCGACGCTGGGTTTCTTTCTGTTCTGTTTATTAAATTTAAGATGTTCAGAATGTTATTTTATGAGTGTTGTGACACTATAATTACGGGGACTGACTCTCAAACGAAAATCTTTTTAGGGTTCCGTACCCAAAGGGTGAAAACGGGACCTTATTACTAAGCCTACGTTGTCCGTCCGTCTGTCCGTCCGTCCGTCCGTCCGTCTGTCCGTCTGTCCGTCTGTCCGTCCGTCCGTCCGTCTGTCCTACCTATTTAGGGCTGTAACTTTTGAACCGTAATAGCTAGATAGTTGAAATTTTCTCAGATTTTGCGTTATTACGGCGGATTTGTTAACAAATAATAAACATGTCAAAAAGTTAAAAATTAAGGTGGGTTCTCAACAAGAAACTAGTTTTTATCAACGTTTTTTCTTCGCGCTCTATCGTAAAAACGGTAATACATACAAGCGTCAAACTTAGTGTGATTATAGAACAAACTCTACAGAATTACAACAAATACTAAAAACCGGCCAAGTGTGAGTCGGTCTCGTGCTAAAGGTCCCGGACAAAAAAAGTTTTTTTTCTAAGTTAATAATGTTGTGTTCTGTGGTGGTGTGGTACGGAACCCTCGGTGCGCGAGTAGCCCGACTCGCACTTGATTGGTTTTTATTAAACATGTGTGTAACATAAGTTATACATTCAAGTAATAAAATCACAGACGTCCTGGCTCTTTCCTACATAGTCGAGAAAGCACATAAATCATCTCTAACATTTTGCCACGTAGTTTGCATGCGCACGTTGCAGCCGGTACAGTGCGAAATAAACTTTATTACTATTGTAACAGATGTCACGTCGCATGCAGGAAGCAGGTGTCAATTCTGTTACTATAGTTTTGTTCACTTTATTGACATTGTTTCGATGTTGGATAAAATGTTAACTGATTTTTTTTCGAGCGCGATTTAAAAGAATGTATGAAAGGGATTTAATTTGAATTCCATTGTGAAAATTTGTTCTGTTGACATTTTTGTATTGTTCTCTTTGATACTTAGTCGAATTTGTGTATAAAAAATAATAGCTTGATTCAGAGTCGCACATTGAATTTTCAGGAAATTATTGTAATATATACAGGGTGTACAATAAAATGGGACAGCTACTAAAAGGGGTGCTTCAGACCATCAAACTGAACAACTTTCTCTATGGGACCAATATCGAAATCGCGAAAAAAAACCCGCTCTCTCATACAAAACTGCAAACATAACTCGACTGAAATGTATGGGACAGCAGATTTTTTTTTCGCGATTTCGATATTGGTCCCATAGAGAAAGTTGTTCAGTTTGATGGTCTGAAGCACCCCTTTAAGTAGCTGTCCCATTTTATTGTACACCCTGTATAATAAGTGGGTGGGTGGGTGTAATGTCACGCTGAGAGATAGAGTGAGAAATTATGTAATAAGAGATCGATGTAAATTGAAAAAAGATGTTGTGACAAGAATAGAGAAAGGTATGCTTCGTTGGTTTGGTCATGTGGAGAGGATGAGTGACAGCAGATGTACGAAAGAGATACATGTTGCTAATGTAAATGGAAGTGTCGGCAGAGGGCGCCCTCGTAGGACGTATGCTGATCAAATCGGTTGCGTCCTACAAAAAGGGGGGAGGTGCGGAGTACTCGAAACCGACGGGCAGATTATTATGAAGAGATGTATGGATGTGCATGAGTCAAAAGAGGTATGTAAGGATCGTAGTAAATGGCGCGCCTTGGTCTCTGCCTACCCCACTGGGAAAGAGGCGTGACGTTATAGATAGATAGATATAATAAGTGGGCTTCAAGCTCGTATATTAAATAAGCTATTTTGAATTTGATATGGTATGACCTCAGAGAGTGTATGGGCGTTCGTCCATCACGCGTGCCCAATGCGGATTTGCGGACTTTGCATCGGATTTCTTCTTCAGCGTATGCAGGTTTCCTCATAATGTTTTCCACCACAGTTTGGCAGTCAGTATTACGTTAGAGAAACTCATTGGTCTTTGGTTGGTGGTGTCGTCCGTGTGGATTCGAACCCGGACGCTCAAAACTGAGTGTCCATACCTCTTCGCAACGCGCCACCGACGATACCGAGTTTTTAACCGACTTCAAAAAAAGAGGAGGTTCTGTGTTATACAGGGTGTAACAAAACACCCTAGTAATACTTAAGGGGATGTTTCAGACCATCAAACTGAACAACTTTCACTATGGGGCAAACATCGAGAAAAAATTAAAAAAATCACCTGTCCCATACATTTTAGTCGAGTCGGTACTGCAGTTTTGTATGGGACAGCAGATTTTTTTTATTTTTTCTCGATGTTGGCCCCATAGTGAAAGTTGTTCAGTTTGATGGTCTGAAGCACCCCCTTAAGTATTACTAAGGTGTTTTGTTACACCCTGTATTAGTGTAGATTTTAGGTTATATCAAAAAGCAATCTACCGTAAATGTTTGTTCATATATCGCTTTTGTAGAAACGATTTTCATTCCAGCACTTCGTATGTGCCCTGCATTACTGTCGCGAGACAGACAAAACTATCGTATTTCCAATAAGGCATCCATACAATCGTGCAATAAGGTGTATCGATATGGCTCTATTTGTCCATGGCACGGCTCCGACTGCGCGAGAATTGATCCATTTGTCTTTATATCGAACCTTCTAGCTCAGTCTGTGCTCCTGGTATTACGGTCCCTATATTATGTGAAACAAACAATGCATATGCTCACACATATACAACGTGTTAATGAATTAACGCAAAACTAGAAAGTAGTTTGTTTAGAATCGAGAGCACAGTCGAATTATCATGGTTTCAACATAGGTAATTTTTTTCAAAATATTAAATAATTTTTTTGCAAAATTTCAAATTTTCTGAACCCGATTTCAACCCACCGCACGGACACACTCACCCTACTTACTACCAAAACAAGATTATAAAAATGTATGCATGAGTACGTTAGCGCTTTCTTTCAGTGCTGAAATGATAACAAATCATTTTCGCCTCAAAATTTAAAATGCGAATAACTTTAAATTTTAAGTATCAAAATAATGAAATTATTGTTTCAATCTAATTATTTTGTTATAAATCAGTTGGGGTGTATGAGGTTTTGCACTAATTTATTAACACGTTGTATATCTCCCGAGGAAGTAGTCAGAGATATATTAAATACGAGCTTTTACCCGCGACTTCGTCCGCATAAACTATATACCAGATTTTAAGTCAGATAATAAGCTATCAAACAAAAAAAGTTTCATCAAAATCGGTTCAGTACTTTTTGCGTGATACTCGAACAAACAAACACCCAAACAAACGAACAAACAAACAAAAAGACAGACAAAAAATCCAAAAATTGGTGATTTGGAATCAGGGACATCTAAAAATCATATCGTAATCTTTTTTTTATAAATATCTTCAATGTACAGACACACTTCTGTTACAGTTTTATAATAGTTAAATGCATCCGCAACTTCGTATGCGCAGACCACGGAATGCATTTAAAAAATACTTTTGTTTGACCACAGCCCGGACACTGCATACAAAAATTTGAAATTGACAAGATGACGTCACCGCATGCGAAACCAAAGAAATTGAACCTTAAGTCTTCTTCGTAGAACCATATAACCAGAGGGCGATAGAGGGGGTGAAGTAAAAAGTTGTTGGGAGGAAGGGAGTGTCCGTACTGTATCTAGTAATAAATACTCTTTCTTTTACTGTGGTTTGACTGAACTGATTGCGATGAAATAAACACTAAATGTGAATCCAAATTAAGACATTTGCTTTTGTGAAAACATAAGTTTTTTGGCCTTAAGTAATCGGCCTTACTAAATGTATTCTATTATGAATATCCCTAACAGCCCCAATAATATTTTTTGCAAATATTTTCAATGTACACACGGCGACAGATCAACCTACCCATAGTTGAACTCTATGTTCATGGACATAAGGTCGAACTATGGGTAGGTTGATCTGTCGCCGTGTGTACCTCCGCTCCTATTATCCAAACTTTGACCACTGTGAGAGGTAGTGAGCCCCTCGCTAATATTAATGGACAGTCAGACAGGCCACAATACTTGACTAGAAATTGTGGCATACAGGTTTCCTGAGAAACATCTAGGATAGTTAGTAGGTATACTAGTCATGAACTGCCATAGATAAATTGAACCTAAAAGACATCTAATCCATAATTATCACCTATAGGGCTATTTTTGTTTCTTCCAGTGTCTGAAATTCATTAAAGGAAATACCGAAATCTGTCAAAAAACACCGTGTCCCTTCGATACCGATCGTATCGATTTGTTAAACAATACAGACCCTGATTGGAACCAATATTACCTGAAACATACCGGCTGGAAATAGTTTCATTCATAATAGATTGGTTGGAATAAGGTCAGAATGAAAAATTGTGTGCAAGCAAATTTTACATTACGTTATTATGCACGTGAAAGTAATAGATCGGGATCCGGTGACGAGGTCCGTATACCAATCGAGCTCATCCATAATTCAGTTTTCATGCAATAGTTTACTATTAGAAGATGCGAAAAAACTTGGTCGGCCGACCCCTATCCTGGTGGGTTTTGTGTAGGAGGGTGACTAGTAACCTCTCTGAGACGAGACTAATTACCCATCGAGCTCATGAACCAAATTATGCTTATCCGATTGGACTTTATTAGTGTTACGAAGTACACTCGGTCGTCCGCCGGATATCCTGGCAGGTAGTGCTGGCCAACCAAAAATGGTGGTCAAATTTTGGAGTACTTCTCACCCATCGAGCTCATGGATGAAATGTATGCCAAATCAAAGGTTAGACCTTTACCTTCAATTTCTCATCGGTCGTCCTGGCCGAAACCTGGTGGGTTCTGGTGGCCAACCAGATTTATCTGTCAAAGTAAGATCATGCGTTTTCACGTTTATATGAATAAATACTTTATTTACCTGATATATGCAGTTCTTTTAGCATGAACGTGAACGGTTGTATGGTTTAAAAGTATTTTTAAACAAAACTTGAAAAAAAAAATTTACTGTGTCGATAAATGAGACATCAAATAAAAATTATTTTTTTCGATATAACTTCGTCATTTCTAAACTGATTTGGCTGATTGTTTTATTTTACAAAAATATATATTCAAGAGTTCATGCCTCTAAAATTTGGTGAAGATCTGATGAAGTGTTTCGAAGATGTTCAATGTTTTAAGTGGGTCAGATTTTACTACAAAAAATATCCAACCAAATTTATTCTTTAACGAGAATAGTAATTGAGTTCTATTAATGATTCTTTCTAAAATGAAATTTGCTCTCTTAAGAGATGTCTATATAATAAAATAAACTAGTAATGACCGCGGCGTTGCTTTCAAAAATGAAGGTGATGAAAAATGTTTCGTCAAGTAAAAGCTAGCTATGTTTATGTGGATGATCTAATTTAGTACCTACCTACATATTCGTTCTAAAATAATTAGATGAAACTGTTATAAAGGGATGATTGGATCATCAAACTGAACAACTTTCTTTATGGGACTAACATCGAAAACGCGAAAAAAATCTGCTGTCCCATACAAAACTGCAAACTTACTCGACTGGAATCGGAATGTATGAGAAAGCAGTTTTTTTAGCGATTTCGATTTTGAACCCATAATAAAAGTTGTTCAGTTTGATGATTCAATCATCCCTTTAAACAGTTTTAGCTAATTATTTTAGAACTAATATAGGTACGTACTAAATTAGATCATCCACATAAACATAGGTAGCTTTTACTTGACGAAACATTTTTTTTCAACTTCATTTTTGAAAGCAACGCCGCGGTATTACTAGTTTATTTTATTATATAGACATCTCTTAAGAGAGCAAATTTCATTTTAGAAAGAATCATTAATAGAACTCAATTATTATTCTCGTTAAAGAATCAATTTGGTTGGATATTTTTTGTAGTAAAATCTGACCCACTTAAAACATTGAACATCTTCGAAACGCTTCATCAGATCTTCACCAAATTTTAGTGGCATGAACTCTTGAATATATATTTTTGTACAATAAAACAATCAGCCAAATCAGTTTAGAAATGACGAAGTTATATCGAAAAAAAATTTTTTTTATTTGATGTCTCATTTATCGACACAGTAATTTTTTTTTCAAGTTTTTTTTTTAAATACTTTTAAACCATACAACCGTTCACGTTCATGCTAAAAGAACTACATATATCAGGTAAATAAAGTATTTATTCATATAAACGTGAAAACGCATGATCTTACTTTGACAGATAAATCTGGTTGGCCACCAGAACCCACCAGGTTTCGGCCAGGACGACCGATGAAATATTGAAGGTAAAGGTCTAACCTTTGATTTGGCATACATTTCATCCATGAGCTCGATGGGTGAGAAGTACTCCAAAATTTGACCACCATTTTTGGTTGGCCAGCACTACCTGCCAGGATATCCGGCGGACGACCGAGTGTACTTCGTAACACTAATAAAGTCCAATCGGATAAGCATAATTTGGTTCATGAGCTCGATGGGTAATTAGTCTCGTCTCAGAGAGGTTACTAGTCACCCTCCTACACAAAATCCACCAAGATAGGGGTCGGCCGACCAAGATTTTTCGCATCTTCTAATAGTAAACTATTGCATGAAAACTGAATTATGGATGAGCTCGATTGGTATACGGACCTCGTCACCGGATCCCGATCTATAATAGTATGTTTCTGAAAAAGATTGCCTTACATCAGGTTTTTTACGTAACCTGTTCAGTGTCCCACAGTCGGGCAAAGGCCTTCCCGTTTACTCTCCAATCCTCTCTATTGTGTGCACCTACTGGCCAACTCTCCAAGACGGCATCCATGTTGTCTCTCCACCTTTTTCTGGGTCTACCTCGACGCCGGCGACCATCCTGGGGAACCCAGTCCGTGGTGATTTTGGCCCATCTTTCCGAATGCATGCGACAGACATGTCTGGCCCAGTCCCACTTCAGCTGAGCTGTCTTGCGCCCCACGTCCGCTATGCCAGTTCTGGAGCGCAGTTTCGTGTTTCTAACCCGATCAGTTAGTCTTACCCCTAAAATACTGCGCTCCATCGCCCTTTGGCAGATCTTGATGCTGTATTTTTGGTGTTCAGTCAGTGAATTAATGAGGTTAATTTGTCTATCACATAAAGAGATGTCATAATAACAACCCTTCCTTTTCAAGGTGGTCAGGAGCATTGCTATAACAACCGTTCACTTTGAAAAGGTTCCGTAGTCTCACAAGGAAACAGTAAAACCTTGTTTTATTATTTTGTGAATTCTTCCATTTTATTATTTGAATAGTAGTTGTAAAACAAAGAACAATGAAACTAGACCTATAAACTAACAGTGTAGAGGATACAAAATATACAAGTTATACAAGTACTGTGAGAGAACGCCTGCACACAGGGATGTATTAGGGTACGTCTTGATACCTGACTTGAATTACAAAGCAGGAGTGCTATTCTCTAAGCGTCACATCGCTGTCAAAAACATCGATGAGCTCACAAATGTAACACCCATCTTGCATCCTTCAGAATACCGAATTGAAAGTGCAGTGACAGCTCGCCGATGTTTCAACGACGAATTTAACTTTGTGACGATATTTGCGCTTAGAGAAATGCATTGCAGTATATATGAATCCATACAGATGTCACTACACTACATGAGTAAAAAAACCACAGATACATAGCTTCGCAATCGAAAATTCAGATAACACGATCGGTAACATGATAACAATATCGGTAACACGATAACAATGCGTCGTCACCGTAATCGACTTCCCCTTCCCCACCAGGATAGCCGCGACTTCTGCCCACACCTTTTTCTTTTGGCGTCTACAGTCGCTACAGGCTCATCCCAGGCCCCTTCTCACCGATCCACGCTATCTTATCCCCGCGTAATCCCAGCGACGCGCGACGTCCTATGTCTTGTTCCATACTCCTAGATCGGTTGCTTACGTTCATTCACTGGCTCGGTAGACCCTTGCTAGTCCCTCCGATTGTCCGCAGCAATAAGCAGTAGATTAACAACATAATAATGTGCTAGTGAATGTTATAAAATTGTGATCAATCGCAAACTCAATGTAGAGAAGGGCTTCTGAATATAAGTAGTCCTTATAACATGAAAAAAAAATATTTATGTCTTCGGTAGTTATAGGCCCGATTTTCAGCGAAAGTGCGACATCGCCCGGATGTCGTCGGTTTTGGGACTACTTTGATTGGCTACAAAAAGCAAAAAAGTTTTTAAAAAACTCAACAAACAAAATATCGAAAAAATGCGACATTTATTGGAGGTGCGTATCACCGATGGGCTATTTAGAACTTGTACCTTTGTGACACAGAGAAAAAAAATAATTCAGTTTAGCAGATTCATTTTCAATGTACCCGAAGGTCGTAATATCTCTGACTACCTCCTCGGGGAATATAGTCGTGAGCATATGCTTATGCTTATGCCGAACGTCGTGGAAGATACGAGACCTGGGATTTTTTTTCTAAAAACGAAAATTGTACATATTCCTAATCCATGCCTGTGTCCAGCCCAGCTAGTCCGAAAGTCAATAGGTCCACAACAAAGTTTCCAACGCTGCTACTTTGCTAGTTTTCTACTTACACAAGTTCTGCAGCAGGCCGGCGGCCTGGACTTGCAAACTTGCTCCTAGGAATTGTTATGTTTTTTGTACTATGCTACTTTTTATTTAACTTTGCTGAGTTACCACGTAGCCGGTACTGTGTTGTTTGTTAAAATAAAAGAAGGTTTCAGACGCTTGTAGATGAAGAAAATAATGTTGTAGCCCTGGAAGAGCCACTAAAACCAAAAACCCAATAAAATTGTATCTTATCTTACTGATCCATGATCGGTACCGGTAGACTGCCTCCGTGGTCTAGTGGTTAAGAGCATTGGCTCTCGATACGGAGGTCGTGGGTTCGATTCCCACGGGGGACACCTAGTGATATGTCACTTTGTGCGTTTTTCCCCAGTTGGTTAGGACATTGCAGGCTGAATCACCTGATTGTCCGAAAAGAAAAATGATTCCGTGCTTCGGATGGCACGCTAAGCCGTTGGTCCCGGGTACTATCTCTGGTGGTAGTAGTCGTTACATAAAAACCACGTCAGAGGCCGTAAGGCGGTCTGAAAAAACTCTGACACCAGGGCTCTGCCCACACGATAAGAAGAAGACCGGTAGATATGAAAAAAAAATGTTTAGTCAAATATCTCTAAACGCACCTACACCCGTGCTCTTTTGCAATATTTTCTAGAACAAATATGTTTTAGCCGATAAGATCGCCTTATATATCCATATCTGTTTCATACTCGGGTTATACAGTATTTTCAATCATTCATATGTGGAGGAAATGGGGAGGTTTTCAATGGGCTGTTGGAATTCCCGAGACCGCCTTCCGATGAGTTTTTATTTAGATCTTGTCTTAATTTTTTTTTAGTTTTGACAACTAAATAACAGTTTCATTTATGCAACGTGTTAATGAATTGACGCAAAACTAGAAAGTAGTTTGTTTACAATCGAGAGCAGAATCGAATTATCATGGTTTCAACAGTGGTAATTTTGTTCAAAACATTAATTTGTTTGTAAAATTTTTTTACTGAACCCGATGTCAACCCACCGCATGGGCACACTCACCTTAGGTACTTACTACCAAAACAAGATTATTAAAATGTACGGAATCCATGAGTACGTTAGCGCCTTCATTCATTGCTGAAATGATAGCAAATAATTTTTGCCTCAAAGCTTAAAATCCTAATAACTTTAAATTTTAACATCAAAATAAAGAAATTATTGATTCAATCTCATTATTTTGTTATAAATCAGTTGGGGTTTATGAAGTTTTGCGCTTATTCATTAACACGTTGTATATTGGACACACGGCGACAGATCAACCTACCCATAGTTCGACCTTATGTCCATGAACGTAGAGGTCAACTATGGGTAGGTTGATCTGTCGCCGTGTGTACATAGACAAATTGATGGTCTGATCTCTTGCTCTTGCAGTGGTGTGATTTAGGCCTTTTCAATATTTCATCGGAGATATCCTACTAGGGATTGCAATCCGGTGCAATTTTCAAACCGGGCCGGATCCGACCGGATTGGTAATATCCATAATAATTTGTGTTCTCATTTTAAAATCAACTGAAAAAAAATGATACGAAGTTTCTATCGTATTAATAATGCTAAAAAAACATTTTCTTTTGATTATTTCGAGAATTTTTTAAAGAAAAAACAACTTAAGAAGTTGATCGATTTTAGAACCTATTAGTATGTTATTGTACAAATTCGTCACTTACAATTCAACGTCACGTGAAAAGAAACTGAAGTCATGCCTTGTATCACAAGATATTTGAAGAATTTGTTGGTCAAAAATTAAAATAAACTTTAGCGCATTATTTCGAAAAAGTTTACAATTTCCCAAAAAATTACAATATTTCTATGCGTGTAGGTGCCGATTCGTAGCAGGTGACTCAGTAACGTCATAAGCAACGACCAACACGAGAATGTTCCCTAAAAAACCCGGTTTTATGCTATTTTTAAGACATTTGCCGGATCCGGTAGACCCTCAAGTTGTGCCGGATCCGCCGGATTACCGGATCCGGAAAACCGGATTGCAATCCCTATATCCTACACACAAACATTTAACATCCATGACCGACACAGGAATTAATCCAGGACAGTCAGACGTGGTAACCATTACGCAAACCTCGTCATTATTGCTTACTCGCTCTACTGCATATCTTCTACAAACAAATGTAAAAGTTTTCTATCTCCGCAAACAGCACAATCGACTGTGATATCTCGCCGGTATGTTTATACAGGAGCCCCTTAGTTCCGTGCCTCGTTTAGTTTTATTGTTACGAGTGCTGCAACTTTCAAGTCGTTTGGAACTGGCACTTGTCTGCGAGGGTATAGTCGGCGCAATTGTTTTGTCTTCAGTTGGCAGTTCTAGTTGCTCATAAATACGAGCACGAGCATGTTTTTCTTAGTTTTTCAGTTTTGTTAATGGAACAAAATGACATTCATTCCTTCTATTGAGTTCATGCCAGAAGCTAAGGATTGGAATTAAGATTCTTTTAAATATGCATCTTATGTAGAGCATCGGTGTTGGGTTGCGGAGAGTTATGGACATCCAATTATGGGGGTCCGGGTTCGAATCCGCACGGACAACATAATATGTACCAATTAGTTTTTTTATTTATGTACGTAATACCGACTGCTTTCAAACGGTGAAGGAAAACATCATGAGGAAACCTGCATACACTGAAGAAGAAATTCTGATGTGTATGTGAAGTTTACCAATCCGCATTGGGCACGCGTGGTGGACTAATGCCCATACACCCTCCCTGAGGGTAGGCATGTGCCTTGCAGTGGGCATATAGGCTGATAATGATGAAGCATCTTATGAATTTGGTTTTTGATGGCACCAGTTTCAGAGGCTGGCCTTCTGAATTAATAACATTTTAAAAAGCACTTATAGCGAATGATTATAGCATTTTGCTAACTTGGGCATAATGCGCCCTAATATCCTAGACGTATTGAGGCTTCTTGATGATTTTGTGAACTTGGATATCATGTGCATCAATTCTTTGCCTTACATTAAATTCTCTCTTTCTTCTATAAACTCTTCCATATTCTCCATCAACTTACCCCTAAGTATGTTTCCACATGCAAAACTTTTTTTCATGACAACATTTTCGCATCCAACTGTACAAAGTTTAGTAACGTTGTCTTGCCTTGTCTACTTACCTATACTGTACGTATAGTTATAGAGTAGTAATAGGCCAGTTGAGCCCTGAAGTTGAAGGCAGATCGATACAGAATACAGATGCACTAGCCTAAATAAAATGTGTACTAGACGTACTTAGACTTAGACAGAACAGTTTGTACCCACCTACTGTGTTTTATCAATATAAGCATAGCATAGCATATGCTCCCGACTATACTCTCCGAGGGGGTAGTCAGAGACATACTGAAACTTCAGAACTAGTACCGAAACTCTGTCCAGTGTGTCGGGGAGTAAGCCCTTTGATGGTCAGTGGGTACAAGACATGCCTCGCAATTGGGGAATTCAGGTTTCCTCACGATGTTTTCCTTCACCGAAAAGCCAGTGGTGTTACAAATCATACATAAATTCCGACATACTTATATGTCGGCCTGGACGGGGATCGAAGCATCGCCTCCTGTACGGCAGGCAGGGTACTCGCCAATGGAACACCACGGTTTTACACTTAATACATTATACTTAATACCTACCATACCCATATAAAAATGAAAATAATGAAATAATATAATAAGCGCAGCTCGCTTCAAGCACACCAGGTATCAAGCCTTAAAGGGCCCATACCTGTTCGTGCCAGTGGCAGTGGAAACCGCGGGGCCTTGGGGAGCTGAGGCCAAGAAGTTTATAAAAGAGCTGGCCTGTAGACTACGGGAGAGGGGCAATGACCCTCGCTCTGGGGCGTTTCTTGTACAACGTATCTCTTTAGCCATCCAACGTGGCAATGCCGTAATGGGTACTTTCGGTACAGACACGACCCGGGGCGGGTTATTCGCGTAAGCTGGTTTGTATTTGATATTTGTTTTTGTACAGTTTCTTTATAATAAACTAGCGGCCCGTCCCGGCTTCGCACGGGTGGACGTCTAATCTTTTCTAGCAATAAATATAGCCTATGTTACTCAGGGTCAATGCAGCTTTCTAATGGTGAAAGAATTTTTTAAATCGGCCCAGTACTTTTTGAGCCTATTCATTACAAACATACAAACATACAAAAATAGGTACAAATCTTTCCTCTTTATAATATTAGTGTAGATTATTCAATATTTAAAATAATGAAGACATATTTGTCAACAGATAATGGTGATTGATGAGAACGAGGCCCGTCTGCGCGTGCGCTACCCTCTCAACTGCGAGAAGAGGCGCAACTATAAGTTCGACATAGCCGCCGTGGGCTGCGACGGGTCCTACTCTAACACGTATGTATTTTAAACCTTATTGTTATCTGAATTAAGGATGAATATTTAATGAATGTTTTCCAATGTGAAGTGGCAATGGGCGGGTAATATCTGCCGAAGAACTGACGACCGATGGGGAGTCTGAGTTCAAAATCAAAGGCGTTCAGCTAGCTAAGGAGAGTGCTAATGCTCGGTGTTTATTTAAGAGATGTGATACGTCAGAGCCATAGCTATGAAAATGTATAATCCAAAGGCGTTATATCTGCCGAAGGGGAGTCAGAGTTCTACAATGTAGACAGCAAAATGACAGGCGTAGTGTGTGACCGCCCGGCGCTGGACCGACGACCTGAGAGAGATACCGGGGAGCGACTTGATGCGGAAGAACGAGGATAGAGTGTTGTGGCGCGCCTTGGGAGAGGCCTATGTTCAGCAGTAGACGATGATAGGCTGATGATGATTAGGCTACCCTACTTTGTAGAAGTTATCTAACCTGCCGTGACCACACAGTAGTCACTGTAAGAATAAAGAAAGAATCCTGTAAAGAGAGATCACACTTCATTACAAATATCTTGCCCTGCTATGGAATCTAGGTACAATGAATTTTTAACCGACTTCATTATTGCTAAGAATCATTAGGGGCTGTTTAAACAGAAGTGACGTGGCGCGGACATTTCGCGGGCGGTGTGCGGCGATATAAACCTTATAGTACGTAGCATAGAGTCGTTTGGAGAATTACGCCCGCGCCGCCAGGCGACGTCGCATGGTGGCGGGGGCGCGATTTTTCTTTACGTCAAAAAACGACGCTATGCTACGTAATATAAGGTTTATATTGGTGTTACTTTCTTTGACTACCCGCCACCGCCACGCGGCTCTTCTGTATAACCCCTACCTTAGAGTTGTTACGATTATGTACTATACAGGGTGAAATTGATATCATTAGCATCCTTTTAAACTAAGAGTCTACCCATCAAACTGAACAACTTTTACTATGGGAGGAAACTGTTCGAAGCAACTAAAAAATCAGCTGTTCCATGCTAAACTGCAGTGCCTACTCGACTTAAATGTATGCAACAGCAGATTTTTTTGTTGCTCCGATCGGTTTGCTCCCATAGTCAAAGTTGTTCAGTTTGATGGTTAGACTCTTAGTTTAAAAGGATGCTAATGATATCAATTTCACCCTGTATAGGGATGATATCGCCGCACCTCGCTCAGTAAATCGCTAGATTCTCTTTCGCCCGCCCGCATGCGGTACATAACGTTCTTTTGTCGTGTCATCTCTAGTACATTATACATAATACCAATTACATAACGATCTTTGAAAACAGCAATACTAACTGAATATTCTTTCTTAAATTTCCAGCGTGCCAGTCCACATAACAGTGACGGACGTGAACGAGTTCGCGCCGGCGTTCTCCCAGCCGTCGTACGTTAAGTCGGTGGACGAAGGTCGAGTTTACGACGAGATCGTGCGCGTCGAGGCAACGGACCGCGACTGCACGCCGCGGTACGGAGACGTCTGCAAGTACGAGATACTGACCGACAGGAGTCAGCCTTTCACTATCGATAATGAGGGTAAGTTGTTGATTACAACCACAGACGATTAAGCCACAAAGACGCTGTAGACCCAGGCACCGGCGGCCACTAAGCTTATGAACTACGACTCGAAAAACTTCTCCTGCAGTCCACCACCTTTTGTCTCGTTCAAGTTGTTGAAAGTGGCGTCTTGTAGCTTTATTGTCTGTAATTAAAACTAATTGCGAAGCAGGCTCTCGCGAGGGTTCGCGAGAACTTCTCGGCGTCTCTCATTCCTTGACTGACTAACAGACAGCACAAAGCTTAAACCACAGAAGATAGAAACATGAAAGGAATACATATTCTGCAAAGGATGTAGAGGTGAACTAGGAACAGATTTTTCGAAAATCAATCCCCATAGTTGCAAATGGGGTGTTGATGTTTTCCGAAATCCATGCTGGCGAAGTCGCAGATAAAAGTTAGTATATCAACAACTGTTATTCCTCCTCAAGATAAAACACCCCATCATTTATTGTATAACCTATCATGTATAACTATAATTAATAAAAAAAATTGTAAAGCAGTCAGTCTGTGAGGCAGAAACCTCCAGTACAGTCTGCAGATCTACTCACTATGTAAATGCATGCATTTTTTCAAATAAATTATCTTATCTTATCTTATTTAGTAATACAAACTTTTCTTTTACCTTGCAGGCGTGATCCGCAACACAGAGCCCCTGGACTATGAGAAGTCGCACAACCACATCCTGTCAGTTGTGGCCTACGATTGCGGCATGATGCAGTCAGCCCCCGTGATGGTCACGATCAAGGTCAACAAGCCTTGCCGAGCTGGCTGGAAGGGTAAGGGCGTCTTTTATCATCAATTATATTTTATTCTATAGGCTCACATCCAGTTTCGGCTACAGCATCTGTTTGGTTATAAACCGAGTCAGGTACGAAGAATATATTATTAATGTGCGCGCTAATAACAAATGATAACGATCTACCGTATGCACCCTCCTGAATCTGATGGAATGGTTAACTCTGGGACGGATCTAAAGAACAGTGGCCATCAGAGATAGGTATTGACGATACGAACGCTTGACTGGATTTCTCGCCAGGGTAATGTGGAGACTCATTACTCTCCGTATTTGAACGATCGGTTGTTGTTATGGTTTCTATGCCAAACCAGCGACCCTGAGTTCGAATCTTGTTCGGCCATGGATGTTTGTGTCGTTGTTGTATGTTTTCAATTGTTTCAATATTAAATCAGAAGAATGTAGCTAGCTATGTACCTGTGACCGTTATGTAATGTCTCGTTTTTAACTCAGATCCTCAACCCAACTCTTCCGATTCCAGGAGTAGCAGAGCGAGTGGACTACGCTCCCGGCACCGGTCCCCTCGCGCTCTTCCCCGCAGCTCGCCTGGAGGCGTGTTCCTCGGACGAGAGGTGTCCCGGAGTCACGCGCATCCAGGCCGCTGTGACCCTGCAGGCTTCGCGCGCCGGTACGGGATGCGACAGGGATACCTACTCGTTGCACGCTCAGAGAACTATTTGTGGTAAGTTATTAGATTCTCTAGCTTTGACTAAATAATTGTTTGATTAATTTCTTAATGTCGTAAGGTCTCTGCTGTACATAAACCACCAAATTTTTCAGGCAGGTGTACTATGAGGTAAAATAGGGGATATTACGGTTTCGTTTGCACTGTTTTTGTGGGTGTGTTTAATTTACCACCTCCAAATACGCCAAGATACTATCTGACGTTGAGTGGAAATTTCATATAGACACCCCTTTTTCAATGTATTAAGGCTGCACCGAGCCTATTGTGCTGCCCCCAATCGTATTTTTTTTATTTCTTAACAATTAAACAATATTTCCAAAAACAGGAATGTCACATTGCAGTTATTGCTGTTTTTCAATTTATCGGGTCACTGGATTGGTTTTATAATGTTTGTAGTTATTATTTTTAAAACCGCCAAAAGTAGTCTCTTTTGGCGGTTTTAACGATAATAATAATAGCTACAAGCATAAAACACAATAATCCGTAATGTTTCGATAAATTGAAAGCCACTCAAGACTACAATGTGAATTTTTGGTTTTTGGAAATGTTTAATTGTTTAGAATTAAAAATAATACGATTGAGGGCAGCACAATAGGTTCGGTAGGCTCTTAATGATCTGGTATAAATACTTGTTCAGGATTTTTAAATAAACTTTAATCTTGTACATTCCAGGCATGGACCCCAAGACGATCGATCTACTACCGAGCCCAGGCGCCGGCAACGAGTGGGCCAAGGCACTGAAACCCGACACCGGTAAATACAGGAAGATTTTTTTATCACCATTCAAATTTTAATAAAATGTTTGTTTATGAAAAAAATCGATACGTGTTTTTTCTTTTAGTATCGCTCAGTACTAAAATATTGAGATATGACTACGCAAAAATGTCTTAAGAAAAACAATTTGACTGGACACAGTACGCACCTACCTGTGCCACAGATTACTTATTAATAGTTACTACCACTCGACCCGATTTCGCGCGCTTTTTCGAATTTAGAACTTTGCTTTTCAAGAACGAAAACTAACGAACGAATCTCTGTGGTCAGTAATTTTCTTTGGGTCAGAGCCTTTTAATTTTTAGAAAAAGTTTATTATGTGTCATTGTGTCATTCAAAGAGTACTTTATTATAACCGTGTCATTGAACAAAAATAAACAAAATAAGGGACTAGTATAACATTTTAACAATTTTTTGAAAGTCTTGTGTGTTCCGGTTAAGTTTACAATGCGTAGGACTCTGAAGCTAGGGCTCCGCCCCCCGGTCCTGCAGCACCCGGTCGGTACGAATACGAAACTCGATGACCAAGCTTTATGGAAAATTCTGTAGGATAAAATTTTTTAATGTGCAATTTTGACCTGCCCTTTTTTTAATGAAATGGGTTCTATAAGTGATACCAAACATGTAGAAAAAATTTGGATGGTGATAAAAAAATCTTCCTGTATATCCACGACAAGTTAATTGTGTTCAGACAGATACTAATTACTGATTTGATCACTTCAAATCTGCATATTGATTGATATTGATGTGTTCGTAGCATTTAAAATACCTAAAAGACATGAAATATAATTGCCATAATGTATCTCTTACCTACCTACCCATCTTGTTTTATAAATATTTGATAATAGATAAAACAATGAAACCAATTATACGTAAATAAAATATGACTATTTACAACGTGTTAATGAATTAACGCAAAACCTCATACACCCCAACTGATTTATAACAAAATAATTAGATTGAAACAATAATTTCATTATTTTGATGAGTTATTCGCATTTTAAGTTTTGAGGCAAAAGTGATTTGTTATCATTTCAGCAATGAATGAAAGCGCTAACGTACTCTTGGATACATTTTAATAATCTTGTTTTGGTTGTAAGTGGGGTGAGTGCGCCCGTGCGGTGGGTTGACATCGGGTTCAGTAAATTTTAAATTTTACAAAAAAAATATTTAATATTTTGAAAAAAATTACCTATGTTGAAACCATGATAATTCGATTCTCGATTCTCAACAAACTTTCTAGTTTTGCGTTAATTCATTAACACGTTGTATATGGATGACATTATCACAATACATTTTCTTTGGACCAATATTTAGACTGTACTAATATCACGTGACCATTTTAAAACAAATAACCAACCATCCCTTAGGTCGAGACGGGGAGCAGATGTTTGAATTCGACGGTGAAACGACCTCGGCTATAGTCCCGGAGTCAGTGCTACCTCACTCCCTGGACACCAGCTTCTCTATCTCCACGTGGATGCGACACGCGCCTTCACCGGACATGGACAAACACCGCAAGGAACACGTGCTATGCCTTGCTGATGATCATAGTAGGTTTCTTTTTGGTTTTACTTAATGACATTAATGTTTGATAAGCCCCAATCTATAGCCTACAATAATATACTCCGCCTGGTACTCTCTTCCGATCACTTGACTGACATGTGACTGACACAAGTCGACGTCATCATACCCATGTAACATGTTATGTTGAAATAAAGTGGCAATGTTTTTGTGACGTAGGCTTGTGTCACTCTGGGAAGAGAAGAACTGTTTAGACTATGGGCTGTACAGTGCTACAATAGCAATTGGCGTTTCATTTATAAAATGATATATTACGGTGGTAAGTTTATGTATGGATGAAATTTTTTCGTTTTGGGTTCATTTCCACTTGGGGAGGTGCTGTCAAAACGCGCCTACTGGCCCTTGAAAGAGCCCAAAGATTGATCCTTAAAATATGTCTCTTCAAGCCTCGTCTGTTTCCAACCACTGAATTATACAGGGAGAGTGAAGTCCTCACGATAAGACAATTATTTGTTCTATCTATTGTCATGAAAAAGCACTCCCTTGTCGAGTACGACCCAAATCACAAAAATGCTAAAAAGCGACGCGACTATGTTATTTGTACTCCAACGACGACAAAATTATCTTTTACAAATAGGTTCTTTATATATCTAAGTGGCCGACTGTACAACTTGGCAAATAAACTACATAGGATATATCCCATGACAATACGTGATTGTAAATTTACTATCACCAACTGGTTGCTTTCACTCAGCTATGATGAGACGGAAAAACTTATTTCATTCTCTGAGTAAACCCCCCCCCCCCCTACGCGCCCCCCCCTCCCCCCCCCCCCTCTAGACAAAAACATACACACACCCACATACCCACACACACAACACACGACACGCACACACCCACACCTTTAACACTACTTATATCAATTTTTTTTTTTCATATTTATGTTACTTTTAAGCTCAAATGTAAATATCAACTAGGTAGTAGCTTCCATCCTAAAAAAATGTTAGAATCACCTTTAGCAGTTGTAACGAATCCAAGTGGACTGTGAGGTGGGGACCAGGAGACTCATAAGTATAGGATTTACTAGTATGGGCTCCTGTCTTCCACGCACTATTACACATAAGACCTTGAAATTGTATTCTTATATTTAAGTTGTAATAATGTTTGTGGAAGAAAATAAAGTTTATTATTATTATTATATGTCTTACGTTCCGTAATCACGGGCAATTAAGTCCCGGACCTTTGGAAGGCGTGCATGGGGCCGAAGCCAACATGTAGAGGCCCGTTCAAAAGACAAGTTAATCTAAATGTAAGGGATACACAAATGGCGGATACCATCTCCGAGCGTACAACATGATACCCACGGGGATGGTCCCCGCCATTTGTGTAAAGACTATTGGAGTACGGCGCTATGGCCGCGATGGAAAAATAAGGTCTTGGGCTATGGAGGTGAAAGTTGGATGGATGGATACTGGGCTATGGGAGGAGACTAACGGACGCCTGCCATGACAACTAGTCTCAAAATTGTAAATAGGGCAGACGGTGACTCGCCGACTCGTCGAGTGGGCCCCATAAAACGGCCGCACGCACAAAGTGCGACAATGGGGCAACATCTCATTGAGCGGCTGAAGGTTGTCGAGAGGTGCGGCTCCGGTTTCACCATCGCGGGGTTTACCCCCGTGAGCGGGTTTCCCCGTTATTACGCCATTACGTGCAATACACTTCCAACCTGGAGCATAGGTTCTGCTCTTGCGATTCCACTCTGGACGGCCAATTAAGGCAAGCCAGAGGTAGGGGGGTGTGTTACTGTGAGTGTGGGTGTGGGGGTGTGTGTGTGGGTGTGTGTGTGTGTGAGCGCATGTCTGTATGGTCCCCCTGGATAGGGGTCCGCGGTGTCGCCACTCACCGTCAGCTCGCCACAAGCTGCCCCCGCGGGGTATTATTATTATTATTAACAAAGGCCCTTTTCCAGCTTTTGACGTCTTTCTTCTTTGTTACGGTTGTACCTCATCTGGCAGCACCGCATCGCATTTTTCCGTCGCTCTATCCTTTTCTGTCACTCAGGAACGTAATTTTCTAAAGCAAATAAGATAGCGGGAACGCGATCGCACCGACAGTGCTGCGACCTTTCTCGCTCTAGGAAATGTCGTTCCTGAGCGACAGAAAAGGATAGAGCGTGAAAAAATGCGATGCGGTGCTGCCAGATGAGGAGATCACACAAAGATTTCTTCGTTATGGATTCTAGCCATTTGTAATTTAATGGAAATGTTTTGAAAACTCAATCCCATGGTTTATTTCAATGTCAGTGATCTTCAATTCATCCCAATTACGTAAGAGTTGCAGTGTCATTTTTATTTTCTGCTTAATCTCCAACGCTATCAAGTCTTTTGTATATTATTACAGAAATGAACCGCCACCACTACGCGCTGTTCGTACGCAACTGCCGATTGATCCTGCTGCTGCGTCGGGACTTCGGCGAGGGTGACCTGAACATCTTCAGGCCTGCCGAGTGGCGCTGGAAGATCCCTGAGGTTTGTGTCTATGCTGTTTATACTACTCATCATCATCATCATCATCAGTTAAACGTCCCACTGCAGGGCACAGGCCTAGTCTCTAAGAGTGTGTATACAGGGTGTAAGTGACAGCCTAGCAAATACTGAAACGCTGAACTCAGACCATCAAACTGAACAACTTTCACTATGGAGCCCACCTAAAAAAAATCAGCTGTCCCATACAAAACTGCTGTATCTACCCGACTAAAATGTTCGCCTTTCCTGACGCAGGCTCCATAGTGAACTTTGTTCAGTTTGATGGTCTGAGTTCAACATTTCAGTATTTTCTAGGCTGAATCTGGACTTACGTCGTCAAGCGGGAACACAAGTGTTGGTAGACTTCACATACGCTTAAGAATTTCTTCTTCGCACGGGTGCAATGCCGATATAAACCTTCCTCCTATCTATTAAAAAAACGCATCAAAATCCGTTGCGTAGTTTTAAAGATTTAAAGATTTAAGCATACATAGAGACAGACAGCTACTTTGTTTTATACTATGTAGTGATGTTACCTGATTATTACGGTGTACCTCTACCATATTTGATTCCGAATAATTTAATATTTCATCATTTGTCGTCAGGTGTGCGACAACGAATGGCATCACTACGCTATAAACGTGCGATTCCCGAACGTGGAACTGTTCGTGGACGGAGAGCCCTTCCGCAGTGTAGACGGCAAGGGGCCGGAGGTCATCGACGACTGGCCGCTACATCCCGCGCATGGCGTCAACACTACCATGGTGATCGGAGCTTGCTGGCAGGGTGAGTGGAATTGAACTTTGTAGAGATGTACAGTAGTGTTAAATTAGAATACCTCAAACAAGGTATTACGGCAAGGCGAAATAGTTGGTGTGTCTCATAACCAATATTTACACAAATAAAAGTGTTTTTGCCTATGAACTGTATTAAATTCCGAAGGATACATGGCGTGAATATAAATACAACATGGCGGATGAAAGTCGTTAACAAAATAAGTCCTTGTTAATAAAATATGCAGAATTTTTTTTAAGGGGATTATCCAACCATCAATCTGAACAACTTTCTCTATGGGACCAACATCGAAATCGCGAACAACTATGTATGGGACATTTGACTCGAGTAGGTTTACAGTTCTGTATGGAAGAGCTGATTTTTTTTCGCGATTTCCATGTTGGTCCCATAGAGAAAAATGTTCAGTTTGATGGTATGATCATCCCCTTAAAAATCTGTCAGCATATTAAGAAGGACTCTACATATTTATTTATTTATTTATCACAAAAAAAGAACAATAATATAACACCTAAAGGCCGACGTCTGCCGTTTCTATAAATTTTCATCTGACGCGTGCGTCTGTCGTATCGGCTGCGATTCACGAAAGTCCACTTTGAGAATGATCTGTGATTCTGTGTGTATTACTAGCAATGTGTAACATAATGTATTTGTATTTCCTTACCTAGGTACAGAGAGCGATATGAAACACCACCTGCGTGGGTGGCTGGCGGGACTAGGCGTGGGGCGCGGCACCACGCAGCCCGCCTCCGCCCTCAAGTGCGTGGCCAGGTGCCGCGAGGGGCTCAGTCTGGCGCCCGATTTATGTACGTACACTACTACTGTATTGGCTATGTGCGAAGTGGGTGTTGGGAACTGTCAAGTCGATCGCAGCGCACGTTGTGGCAGCGAAGCTGTGTCAGATTTGCTTGAATCTATGCAAAAACACACACTAACTAAACACGAAATCTCGAAAATTGTCAAGACTACAAACTTAAAATTTGGCATTGAAGTTTCTATTAGCATCTAGATGCTCACTTAAAAAAAGTTTGTCGTATTTCAACTCCCAAAGGTGTTAAAACTGAGGTAAAAGTTTGTATGGGAATTCCAATACAATTTAGATTTTGCCGGTGGCTTCGTTCGCATCCGCTCCCGTCATCGTACCGGGATAAAATATAAGCTAGTTTTTATGACTAATAATAAGCTTTTAAATATAAAAAGTTCTATCAAAATCGGTCCAGTAGTTTTGGCAGAATCCTCGAACAAACAGAGAGTATTTACAGTACTATAATAGTGTAGATAATTCACGGCTGGCCGACATAGTTCGTGCGCTTCGCCGCGCTAGTGTGGCGCTAGTGTCGTGCACATAGCCAATACTGGATTCTAAATATGCTGCGGAAAATTCGCTATTGAGGTTCGGTACAATACTTCAGAGGTTCGCATTGAAACCGTTTTATAATAAGGGCTGACATTGTCTTATCTTACATCGGGAATATGGTAGTAGTAGTCTTTTTCCTTCAAGGAGATACTTGTTCGTTCTTCCGAGAAATAGTAAGGCTAGAAATCTCTCATCAGTACATCACTTGATACGTCATTCCATCTTGAAACTTAAATTGCTAAATGAGAACGTCATGGCGAATCCCGCCAAGTGCAGCGACACCATTGTGGTGTGCGAGCTACTCGCCTTCGTGCAGAACAAGCTGGACGTGATGGACGAGCTAAGTCTGGAGCAGATCTGCACGTCAAGCTACACGGAGGACGACATCCACGCCGCCAAGGTGGTGCTGCACGAGACCGCCACGACCGGACCCGTGCGCCTCGTCACCAGGAAGAAGGACGGGCGCGGCAAGCAAGACCTCCGGGACATCTTCAGGGTGTTCAAGGTTGTTGACCCTGACGATGTCCCCACGTACGTGGTGCGGGACCTCAACAAGCTGCCGCCGGTGACTTTCGACCACGTCGACGTCACCAGGCTGCTGAAGGACATCCAGCTGTTGAGGGCCGACATCACCGATATTCGAGGCAAGTTGGAAGCCTCGGAACGAACCTGCGCCGAGTTGCGACATGAGGTGACCGCAATACAGGCAGCGAGTGCTGCGCCAGCGTTTTCGCATTTGTCAACTAAGCAAAGTGAAGCCGCGCGGCGCAGCGCTACTGTGACAACCGACACCTCTGTGACGCCCGGCGCTACGTCACCTGCAACTGACCCAGTTCGCCAGCGGGCCGATGCCCCCCCCGCCACGTCGCGCGCTCGCGCCTCCCCTGCGCCGAGCCGAACAATACAACATCCTCTCGTGACCCCTTTGATGCCAACTACACCCCGGCCCACGAAGGATACGTTCAAGGAGGTGTTGTGCCGCCCCCCGCGCCGCTAGCCTTCGCGCCCCGCGCCCCCTCGCAACAGCAAGCATAGGGCCCCGGATGCACAGCCTGCGGCACCAGCTCGTGACCAGCATAACAAAGGCACCGACGACGACGGTTTCACCTTAGTCAAAAAGAAAAACCGTCGCAGCCGAAATCTGCATGGTACCGCCCCGGCAGCTTCTTCCAACATCAAAGCAGCCACGATGACGACTCCGGTATATATCTCCCGCCTGGACAGAAAGACGACAGCGGATGACGTCCTAAGTCACCTTAGCACCAGGTTCTCTACTAAGGATGGCGGGCCTCTCCCGGTGAGGGTACGGGAACTGGAGAGCAGGTCTACAGACTTCAAGGCCTTCAAGCTCCGGGTCCCAGTCGCTCACCTGAAGACGTTCCTGCTCCCTGAAGTATGGCCTACCGGAGTCGTGTTTAGACGCTTTAGGGAAGCGAGGACAATAATCCCTAGGGAGTGTTAAGTGTTTAATTATTAAGTTATATTTTTATGTATTTTAGGATAAGGTATTTATAATATGGGCCCGTGATAATTTTATATTGTACTGTTGCCTGAATCAAATAAATAAATAAAAAATAAATAAAACATCACTTGATACGTCATTCCATCTTGAAATTTAAATTGCTAAATGAGAGCATTGCTACAGTTTGGCTACAAGTACCTAGTTACTTTTGCGAGTCGCTTTCCGCCTTTCCTGCATCCCCGGATATACAACAGAGTTTGTAATCTTCTAGACATAAAAACATTATCAGTGCGCCGTGCTAAATTCCAGATTAAGAACTGGTTGCAGACACAGAACTGGTTGCAGACTCTGACTTACGATGGAACTGAAGACATAATCAAGGATATATCTTAATATGCGAGGCAAACAGACACACACTACCCAAGCCCCCACTCACACACACATACACACTCTTTCACTTTGTTTCAATTGTACTGTAACTGTAACTTATTGTCAATTATCCAACTTGTAATTAATGCACCTTATTTTGTTTATTGTTAAGGATACCCAATCGTAGACCTCGCGTATCAGGCTTGCCTCGTTTTTGGTCTACTGTTTAATGTTATAGTTTTAAGCAAAAGTTAAAAATAAACATTTATCTCTTATCTCTAGTAATTGTAGCAATGAAGAAAAAAGTTTGTAGGGGGATCACTCCGGAAGTGATCATGGTTATGGGTTTATGTATGTATGTATGAGAAAAAAAATTATTTTCCTTTTTTTGTACCGAAATTCATTTTAATACTGGAACAAAAAGTAGTCTGCCCTACTTCAGGTTTCAAGGAATTTTTCGGTTACATCTAAATCACGGACAGTCATAAATTCATTATCTAAGTCAGACAAACTCACTTACATATTTATAAGCATGTGTAACAATGTTAATCAGTAGTATGTCCCCGCAGATCTCCGCTCGGTGTCGGTGGAGGGTGACGGGGTGGCGGACGTGGAGACACTCCTGCGCAGGGTGGCATACGGCGACGCGCGCGCCTTCCCCACGCCCGGCCGCAGGAACGTGCACGTAGCGACCACCGTCACGTGAGTACCGTCCTCGCAACGTATAGGCGTGAGTACGAGGATCGAACGACTGCACAGTTTCTCTTCCCCTCTATGTACTACTCCATCTAGCGAAGGTTTTTTTAATTTTTTTCGAGCATAGGCCCACCCCACATTCCCACCGCTGTAACCCCTGTAAACCAGGATCAACAGTGGCGACCGTTCACAACACTGGACAATGAAGTCCAGCGAGCCCGGGGGATGACTCTAATCTGTCTTGGAACCCGCAATGAATTAATCAAAGAAGATAGGAGGAGTAGGAAAAAGAAATATCCGACTCCATTGCAACCCCGGCACTCCATACAACGGTCTCACAATACTTGCGTATACCTACGCTGTCCTACTCGCACTTGCTTGCCTTCTATATGAGCTTCTTGCTCGGCTCCCCTAAAGTTATCCTCGAAGTACGGGGCGACGTTCAGTTTCTGGCTTTTCTAGTGAGGTTTTAATATTTTTTTTTGTTAAGTATGGGTTTGCTCTTGACCTCAATGCAGTCCTCAGGACGAAGATGGGGTCGAAGATGAAGCCAGCTTACCCAGAAGATGCCTATTCACTCGTACTTTAAAGGAATAGAGCTTTAGCTGGGAGTTAAGAACTATCCTATTATATCTATTATGAGTCTATGCAAAATTTTAACACCGCTCTCTCCACCCACAGGTGCGATAACGGGCGTATAATAAAGGCGAAGCCGGCGGAGTCGTACATTATGGTGCTACAGCCGCAGACGCCCACCATCCTGATCAACGGCACGACAGACGCGGCGAGAGACTACGCGCACTTCCGCGCTGGTCTACAGGTCTTCCCGGAACTCAGTGTTCAGGTCCTCGCGAGGGGCAGGGACTCTGTCAGAGGTACGTGGCAGACAGAAGCTATCGATAACCTTATGAAGTTTGTTTGAGGGTCTAACGGGCCAAATTTTGAAAGCGACTTTAATACTCGACTACTGCAGATGGATTTTACAAAGGGTACAAATTACTTTACATTTCGCCAAACTGCAGAACAGTTTGTTGGCAATGAAAAACCCTAAGTCATTTTGGTTTTTAATAATTTGTATTATAATTATAAGCATAGACCCTGATGATTCGATTGGAATAGAAATATTCTTACGATTTTCTTTTTCTTCTTATGATTAGTTTATCAATTAAAAATAGCTATGGAAGTTTATCTGTGGAAACTTTTAGTTGGCTTTATCTGTGGAAACTTTTAGTTGGCAATGTTGTTTTAAAAAATGTTGATACCTGTGTGATATCCTGTAATTAGTCCGTAAGTTTTCCTAAAATGAAAAATAAAAAAAATAAAAAAATAAATAGCATCAGACAACTAAAGTAGTAAAATCAGCAAGCTGAAGTGATAATGGACTGGTCATGTCTGCAGAAGAATTGACAACCGATATGACAGCCATTACACGATTGGTGGACCTTGATTGTTTTTTTTAGATATTCGTGATCCGATGTTTCGATCCGGTAATCCAACACATTACATTACATGGTCAATCTGGATCGCGATTCACGGCTGGTGATCTAGTTTGATCGTGTAATGGCTGTCTATGGAGAGTTCAATAATGTAGACCACGAACTGTCAGGCGTAACATAGGACGCTCCGGTGCTGGACCAGCGGTGAACTAAGATTGGTCGCGGGAAATGACTGGATGAGGAAGGACGAGGATAGAGTTTGAGGCGCGGTGATATTTTTACTGACTAATAAATCGAAGCAGGAATGGGCCGGCCTTGTCTGTTGAATGCACCAGGAGAGGTGGGCAAAAATTGTTACGCCCTGCTGGATCCCAGAAAATGGTCGTCGGCGCCCGGGTCGTCCTAAGAAGAGGTGGCGGGATGATCTGGATGCTTTTGACGATAAGTGGCCAGATCTTGCCCAGGGTAGAGATGGTTGGAAGATTAGGCCTTTGCCCAGCAGTGGGATGAAACAGGTTAGTAAAAAAAAATACCTCGAAGTGTTTTGAAATATTGTGTAATCTAGTTTAATTTTGATTATTCATAGTGTATAGCGATAAAACGAGAAAAACGTCAAGCGCGCTCTTTTGGGCATACGTATGTGGGTTCTGGACATCTGTAGTAGTTCCCCACAGGACCTCCATACGTAAAATAACAAAGTTGGAGGCACATCTCCACTTTTATAGTTTTCTCGGGGGTGACATATGAGGCCTACAGTACAGTGTATCCTCTCTGGATCCGCTCTTACTAGCCAAGTCAGATCTTAACTTGCACTAATCATCCCGAACAGAAGCGGAGAGCCAGAAGCTGGACTCGTGTGTGGTGTCTGTGTACCCGGCACTGAACCCGGACCACGAGGCGCTCTACCTGCGCGACGGCGGCGACCTGCCGCTGCGCTACGACATACGCGCCTCCGTCACGCGCGACGGCGTCATACTGCAGGGGGCCGATGACGTCAACAACTATCAGAAGGTGAGATAGTTCCGAGTGAAGGAAACAGGGTTGTATGCTGCTTTCTGATCAATTCATACAACTGACAAGCAGAGGATTATGACTGAGACGTACGCTACTTAGAAGGTTTTGAAAAATACATTCGTATTTTCTAATAAATACAAATTTTTTTAAATTTTAGTGCCTATTTTATTGATCATAAATAATGTATATTGTTAAATCTAATTCAAATGAGTGCATTGGTATTAATATTATAAATTTAAAAGCCTTCTGGGACACACAATTTTGATTTCTATGTTGCGTAGCAAATTTTTTTTTAATTTGGTTTAGGATAGTATTTTGGTTACTAAATGGTGCCGGTTACAGTTTAAAAGTCCAATTAATAATTACTCCCTACCCTGCCTAACAAAACTCCGTAAAATGTCTGGCCCGTAAGGAGTGTCTCGTAAAAGACGTCACTATGAATCCAAACAATGTATTACCCTGGCAGGTTCTCCGCGAGATCGAGTACAGCAACAAGAAGCCGGCCTACTATCTGAACCGCGTGTTCAAACTGACCTGTTCCGAGCTCAATGGCAGATTCACCAGCAACGAATACGTACAGACCGTGAGTATACTATATTTTGTATCACATTCTGATAGAACTGAGAATTTAATTTTGCGTTTTCTGGGAGTTCTAGTACCTCGACCTCAGTTGACCCCATAGAGACTTATGTTCCTTATCTATAAGAGAATCGAATGGGATGAAAAAAAAGTTTTGTGAAAATTGCATGGTAGTTTTTCTCGATGACTGCACATTTTTTTTCTAAATCTGTGAATGCAGAAGTAAACTACTCCAAAAGTTAGGGTTAGTCTCCTAAGAACGTTTTCTTGTAGCTATAATGCTTCTGATAGCAGCTCTTTGTGTCCCATCTGAACTTTCCACCCTGTATAGTTCTACATACGTATACATTAGATCAGGGTTTCCCAACCTTTTTTGCGTCACGCTTCCCCTGGTATAGTAAGGAATATTTTGCACGCCCCCCCACTATTAAAATAACGACAAGCGCAGCTGGAAAGGTGCTATCTGAGACCTGCTGAGCCTGAACATGTCAGTAACAACAAACGAATGGGTAAATTAGTAACTGAATGAATGAGTTAATTATTAAAATGAATTCTTAGGAGAATGGCATAGGTCTGGTTGTGCCCTGGCACAGGCCTACCATCAGCGAGGGTTAGGTTTGGGAGTTAGTCCTCCACGCGCGCTTAATGCGGATTGGTAGGTTTCCTCACGATGTTTCTCATCACCGTTTGAGAGCAGTTGATCTTGCCATTAGATAAATTAATGAAAATAAAAATTAGCGACACATTTTGTCCTTTCTTTCAAGTCAGTTCTTTAAGATAATCCTACTGGCATGGGAAATGTGTAGGGAAAAATTGTACCAGAAGCATAAACAACTTTTTCAGAATCAATAATATTTCATAATGTAATTTTTTTTAATACTTAGTATTCAGTATTTTATTGCAGTATCTCAAATAATAAAGTACATGCTTACGAGTAACACAAGATCTTATTTTATTATTGTGACTTACCTTTTCTCAAGTTTGAGTTTCGTTAGTTTCGTAGTCGATTTATCTCAGCGAATATTTTTTTTGTAATTATACGATATGGATAGACATTATACAATTTACCCTGTTGTGAAAGTGAGTCGCCTCGCACGCTCCACCCTTTTGACCTTTCGCAATGGATCTCTATGATATACTTATAGATATAGTAACTAGTGATTCCATTCTCTTTGATAGTAACTAGATGAAACCATACCGTGGCCGCACATGAAACAGCAATAGTGTGACTTTTTCAAAGATGATTTGTTTGGCAAGATGTCATTAACATTCCACAGGTTTGACATTTGTTTGACATCTTGCCAAAAACAAAAACCGGCCACGGTGACCGAAACAAAAAATAATATTTGTCTTTTTTGTTTACATAAGATTTCATAACTGGTTATTTCGCTCTTTTCTTTTTTAGCTACATCTTTCAGCGTAAACGAAAAGTTTTTAATCTAAGTATAGATAGTAATTAGAACAGTAAAATAAAAGGTGATTGTTGTGTACAGTTGACAGTGGTGCACCCGCACATGTCGGCCGCGGGGGAGGGACTCTCGCACGAGCTGCACCCCAGCGGCATGGCCGACAAGATGGACGCCATCGCCAGGGATAAACAGGTTACTCTTTTATACTTAGCTTTTTTAAGTAATTTTTGATTTGGTTTTGTTTTATGTTAGACCATGCAAATCTAGGGATTGATGGCGGTACTGTGAATTTTTGTTGACAGCAGAATTCTTTGTGCTATGTTTTGAATATACTTATATAAAACATATTGTGTCATCTACACTAATATAATAAAGAGGAAAGATTTGTACCTATTTTTGTATGTTTGTATGTTTGTAATGAATAGGCTCAAAAAGTACTGGGCCGATTTAAAAAATTCTTTCACCATTAGAAAGCTGCATTCACCCTGAGTAACATAGGCTATATTTATTGCTAGAAAAGATTAGACGTCCACCCGTGCGAAGCCGGGACGGGCCGCTAGTGTGTTATATTTGTCAAATAGGACATGTGTAGTACCAGCATCAGATTTCATTAAATATATTTTTTCACATGTGTGTAATACTCAGTTGTAGGAACGCTCATTGAAAGATTTTTTTTTTATTTTTTTTGTCCCACTGCTGAGCAAAGGTCTCCTCCAAACCCTTCCACGTCTCTCTGTTCGGTGCTACGTCCCGCCACTCCTTGTAGTAGGCATCCAGCTCGTCTCGCCATTTTTTCCGGGGTCCGTCTCGACCTCGGCTCCCGCCGTGAGGCACCCATTGCGTGGTTATCGATGCCCACCGCTCACTGTGCATTTTTGTTCATTGAAGTTAATCCTCCATTAAATCTCTTGCTATCACTTTTTTTCTTGTTCGTAGTAAAAGTTACCAAGCGATTTCATTTAGGATTAACTCTAATGAGCGTTTCTGCAACTGAGCCTAAGTTGTGTGATTTTTGAACATGGTACTAACACTATCCCCCCGCAGCACCGCGAGGGTCACGTGGTCTCGCCTCGCGTGTACCAGGCGCACGCGCAGCGCTCGGCGCACGTGGCGGACCTGCCCGCCGCCAGGCTGCGCGACCGCAGCGACGACCTGCCCGCCACCAGTATGTATTATATTATTTACTTCACTGATTATGTCGATACTGCCTAGAAATGACATTATAAGTGAACTCTTCACCGCTCTGCCCCTCAGACCACGTGGCGCTGCTGATCGGCGTGGTGTCGTGCGGCGCGGTGGCGGTGCTGGCCGCGCTGGGAGTGGCGCGCGCGCGCGCGGGGAGAGGACGAAGCGCTCGCGTGGCGCGCTCCCGTGCGCGCGTGCCCGTGCCCGCGCACGACAGCGAGATGGCCTGGGACGACTCCGCGCTCACCATCACCGTCAACCCCATGAAGGAGGTGAGTACACTAGCACTAGCACTAGACTAGCACTAGCACTAGCACTAGCACTAGTGCGCGCGTGCCCGTGCCCGCGCACGACAGCGAGATGGCCTGGGACGACTCCGCGCTCACCATCACCGTCAACCCCATGAAGGAGGTGAGTACACTAGCACTAGCACTAGACTAGCACTAGCACTAGCACTAGCACTAGTGCGCGCGTGCCCGTGCCCGCGCACGACAGCGAGATGGCCTGGGACGACTCCGCGCTCACCATCACCGTCAACCCCATGAAGGAGGTGAGTACACTAGCACTAGCACTAGACTAGCACTAGCACTAGCACTAGCACTAGTGCGCGCGTGCCCGTGCCCGCGCACGACAGCGAGATGGCCTGGGACGACTCCGCGCTCACCATCACCGTCAACCCCATGAAGGAGGTGAGTACACTAGCACTAGCACTAGACTAGCACTAGCACTAGCACTAGCACTAGTGCGCGCGTGCCCGTGCCCGCGCACGACAGCGAGATGGCCTGGGACGACTCCGCGCTCACCATCACCGTCAACCCCATGAAGGAGGTGAGTACACTAGCACTAGCACTAGACTAGCACTAGCACTAGCACTAGCACTAGTGCGCGCGTGCCCGTGCCCGCGCACGACAGCGAGATGGCCTGGGACGACTCCGCGCTCACCATCACCGTCAACCCCATGAAGGAGGTGAGTACACTAGCACTAGCACTAGACTAGCACTAGCACTAGCACTAGCACTAGTGCGCGCGTGCCCGTGCCCGCGCACGACAGCGAGATGGCCTGGGACGACTCCGCGCTCACCATCACCGTCAACCCCATGGAGGAGGTGAGTACACTAGCACTAGCACTAGACTAGCACTAGCACTAGCACTAGCACTAGTGCGCGCGTGCCCGTGCCCGCGCACGACAGCGAGATGGCCTGGGACGACTCCGCGCTCACCATCACCGTCAACCCCATGAAGGAGGTGAGTACACTAGCACTAGCACTAGACTAGCACTAGCACTAGCACTAGCACTAGTGCGCGCGTGCCCGTGCCCGCGCACGACAGCGAGATGGCCTGGGACGACTCCGCGCTCACCATCACCGTCAACCCCATGGAGGAGGTTAGAGACAGAAATAGAAATCATTTATTTAATTTTTAGTCGTCTACACTACACTACCATTATAGACCTTAGGATAAGAGCGAACATGCAGGGCTTCTACCCGCACATTCGAACTTCGCAATTGCGCGAACGTTTTCGTTCCAATGTCAACTCTATTACAATGAAATGTCGAAAGTCCGGGTACAGGGCCTGGTTCGTAGGTTCGCTCGTTGTTCAAGCTCCGTAAAAATAACACCTTTTCAAGCTTTTTGTACATCTTTTTACACGAGTAGCCCATGAAACAGATATACTCAATAATCGTACAGTGCTCTGCGAGTTCAATACAACAATGGTTGGTATCCGCCTGAAAGATTATTCACGACCCGCTACTCCCCAAGTCGCGCTGGTGGCTCTTGAAAATCTGAGAGTCCCCGAGCTGTAACATTATCACACTTCCCGATAACTTCAAGCCACGTGAATAAACCTTCAGGAAAGGAGGAGGGGGAGGGTCATCCGCCGAGCTCACTTCCAGAACTACAGGCACAGGCACCCTTCCCGATCCCTTCAAGTCGCATGCATTTATGCCATGAGCACTCATCCAGCAAATGACATCTGGCACTCAAAGATTTCTTTTCGAAGCCCCGAAGGGGTCGCTTCTACGATCGGATCACTGGGGCGACACCTAGGTGCCTGTGGTTGTCCGTGGTCCGGCGAGGTCAAGCCCACCGAGTGGGACCCGTTGAGGGAAGCCCGGTGAGCGACATTCAAGCCGGCAGTGAGGTTAATCCGAGGGGGGTGTATGTTGCTACGGCGGGACCCACTGCCCTAACGACTCGACGTGGAGTCGTGGAAATCTGGCTCTCGCCTTTTATAGCCGAGTAGTGCGGGTCGTTCCGTTCGCATGTTAACCGGCCTCTGCACTGCTGCGTCGCTCGGTCGCCTCCCGCCCCGCGCGTCTCCTCTGTCCCCCTTTTGTCACCTGTTGTTGTTACGAACTTGCGCGCTCGCTACTACCTATATTGTAAAATATTTGACAAAGTTTTTAATAATGCAGGCGGCGCCGACGTGCGGCACCCGGACGGGCGCTGAGAGCTCGGAGGGCGAGTCGTGCTCCGACTCCGACTCCGACCGACACGACTCCGACGACGACGACGACGAAGGTATCCTATTATAACACATCTAGTAGCATCCACTATATTTCTGTTAGTTCACATGTATCGTCAAACCTTTGCAATTGCAGATTTGGAGAAGCAATTGGACGGTTCGTCAGAATGGCGGACCAGCCTGCGTAACATGACAGAGGTAAGAGCGACACAGCTCACTTCTAAACGTCAAATTGGCGGTTATCTCCATAGTATCTCACTCAAATTTTACGTTTAGCAGTGACCTGTGTCGCTCTCACCTCTGTCATGTTACGCAGGCTGTTATTATATTATATATCTTTGAAACGGTAATTTGTACTGGGCTGAAAATCGAGTATATTTTAGTACAAATGTAGTACTGATTACCCATGTTATTGTCGTCCACGTGTGGGCAATGCTTCCCAATGGTCCCGCCACTTTGACGTCAAGATGGCGCGGCGGGATCAGATAGTTTTGATTGTACTTTCTTGGCGGTAAAGATACAAATGTTGAAACTCAGGGTACATTTAGTACAAATGGAGTACTAAATTCCCTATATGCTAATTTTTAATCTGAGATTTGATCCCGCTATCTTGATGGTCACTGATTTGATGAGTACACGCGGCTCTCTTGATGGCTAATTGCGAACTGATTTGTGCAATTTATAAAATGAGGTCGAAAAGGTAAATTGATGAATTATCAGAAATGTTGTACGTTGTGTGCTCGTAAACATAGAATCCAGCGTACACCTGGCGAAACGCATCGCATAGCATTTTTCACTTCTAAACTATTATCGACTTTGCTTGCGTGGACATAACATCGAAAATCAATCGACATAGCTTTCGCTTCAAGTCGCTGTCGCTTCGATGCTCTCGGAGACTAGTAGTTGTGTTAATTGATTTTGGATGTTATTTCAACGCCTGTAAAGTCGATAATGGTTTGGCAGTGAAAAATACTCGACCTTAGACCATATAAATATGGACCATATAATTTCTGGAGGCAAACAAACAACAAAATTAATAAAAATTGTGTGTATTTAAGTTGTAAATGTTCTGCGGCCTGTTTTACGAAGTTTTCGTGTATACTTGTTAAAGATTAATTGAATTTTTTTTGCAAATTGTACTGTAATCTATGAATAGATCAGTACCTAAATAATTTGTAGAGTGCAATGTACACTTGAATTTTTAGAACAATTTATTAATATGTCAATTTAATCCCGCAGTGATACCCGGCAAACAGCACAAGTACAGGAACATCAGCCAGCTGGAGTGGGACAACAGCACGATGTAATGCGCACGCGCCGCGGCCCGTACTTAACTCTTCCCCTCTCCCTCACTCCCGCCCTCCCCGCCCGCTCTCTCTCGCTCCCACATCAGTGACGTTTCAACGCCTTCCCGAATGAAGAATATTCTAAAATTGAAATAAATGTTTTTTGTCAAACTGATAGCTAATTAAGATTGGTATATAGTTAGTTAATGCTATTATAAAATGATAAATTAGCTAATTATTACTGTCGACTTATCTATGTAAGTGATAATCGGAAATGGTGTTCGCAAGGGTCATTTTGAAGCGTCACACTACAACCACGAAACAGAGAGTCCGAAAGGTACACTTCATATAAATACTTAATTCAGTAACAGTGTTTTGTATGCGTCGGACCTATTGTGCTCTTCGAAACAGGGAGTCCGAAAGGTACACTTCATATAAATACTTAATTCAGTGAAAGTATTTTATATGCCGCGGACGTGTTGTACTCTTTGAAACAGAGAGTCCGAAAGGTACACTTCATATAAATGTATAATTCAGTGACAGTATTTTGTACGCAGCGGACGTTTTGTGCTCTCCGTTTTGTGTTAGCGAGATAAGCAACAATCGGTAAAGGAATTGATTTTATAAAATCAGCAATCGATCGAATAGTTAAATAATTAAAAAGCTTCTGCACAAAAATCTCACGCGCAAAATAAATCTAAAAAAACACTTGGGACGATTTGTTTGTAGTTCTACTCTATAAGTCTCAAAATATTGATCATATCAAAAAATTTATACGTAATTTTTTTTTACCCTCGCTTGCTTTCGTAGATCGAAGTTCGGAAAGTCTACAATATTAGAGAAATCACTCGACTCTTTTCTATTTACTTTCTAAGTGAAATAAACCTGTATGTATTAAATGGTAGACGTTGTAATTTCGTATGGAGTCGGTATTTAAGATATAATATAGATGTAAGTGATCAGATACTATGTATATTATTGAACTTAAGATACGTATAGTATGCTTCACTGATTATATTATCGTTTTTTAACAACTTTTTTTGCTAATGTTAAAGTTTTTGTTAAAAATCCAATATGGCGTCGCACAGTTTTAGTTTTGAACTGTTATCTCTTATTATACTTTTGTATGTCTTCATTGTTGTATAATCTGTATTTTCTGGGCGCCATCTTGGATTTCGAATAGAGTTCAACTCCGCATTTAATTTTAATCAATTTTGAGTTCAAAAAATGCATTGATGTTTAGTTTAGTACAAAAAGTTATTTTAAATTTTGTCTTTCGACAAAAAAAAAAGAAAACTTGTCCAAACGTTTTACCCTTTACGAGCTTCTCAACAAAAATCGGCTTAAATGTATTTTAGGCAGAGTTATTTGGGAAACCCATAGTTGTATATTATACTCCTTATATACAAAGTGGTAACGGTTTAGGGTCAGCTACTATAAACTATATAATTATATATATATTTTGAATGCGTTAAGGGAATTTTTACTAACAATTAGGTGTTAAGCTATGTGTTAGTTGGATGCGTTTGCGCACATGTGGGGGAAATGGCAACAGACAGACGCGTCGACCCACGTAGACGTAAGTATAGTTAGGTTTTTATTTCTCTGTCGACGCACGCATGCGTCTCCCTCTCGCACGCGCGCGGCACTCGCTCTGTCGAGAGTTTGCATATCAAGTATAGTTTGCCATATTAGTATAGTGTCAAGCGTGAGTCGGGACTGATCGCGCAATCATTAAGCAATCGTTGAGGACATAATCATTGGTGTATTTCGACCTAGTTGACGTCACGTGCTGTTTTTGTCTCCCTTTCTCGGAGCGTTCATTTTTACTGCCAGCTTTTTTCATTATTATTATTACTAATTACTATAGTCTGTTTATTGCGGTGTGATGGTTTTGACAGCTGTCAAAATTGTGAATTTTGCTACAGCTCAATATAATGTTTACTGAGATTAAAGTAGGGACCTAAGTTCGAATACATTCCTAAAAGTTAAATTGAGCTATGAAAAATATCGAAAATTACCGTAAACTTTCCGTAATACAGATAAATTTGACAGCTGTTATAAAAATTACACCGCAGTGGACAGATTTTAATGAACATTGCGTTTGGGATTTTTTTATTATGTCATTAAATGTATGAACTATTTTTGTGCCATCAGCGACTTTGAATATAACGACCGACTTCAAATTAAGAAACAAAATGATACTTTGGTTCTCTATTTCATCCCCTGGGTGTCGAATTCGAGATATTTCGACACATACAATTTTATAGAAAATCAGTCGTGTTTTATTCGGAGTCTAAATTTTATTTTTGTACAACGAATTTTAATGATATCTACCACCATAAGCGCCACTTTGAGTTAGCCTTTATTGAAATTTGTTTTTTAACATTTATGAGCTTAGTTACCCGGTAACAGGAGATTGAATAAATAAATAAAACCACTCATGAACAAGGGTATATAGCTTCATAGTTTTAATGTTCTGTGGCTATGACTGCTTGTGGTGCCATCTCGTGGTCGGTGGTAGAACTCATTGTCCCAAACGCATGCTCTCGATTAAGTTTTGTGTCAAATATTTGTTGGTGTTGTGTTGAAGTTTGTCCATCGACAGCCGTCCAATGACCATTTCCCTGGCCTTTCTATTTTTATGATCTGACGTATTATTCTTGTTTTAATTTCGGACGAGAGCCACTAAAGACGACAGGTGGCGCTACTGATTCGTTCAGTTGCTGTTTTTAACATCAAATACATAACACTAAGAGCAGGATCTCCTTTATTCTATAGCATACAGACCGCATCAATTTACGATTGTAGTTAAGTCTCTTTTGTCTTATGACGTACCTTAAATAGCAGAAGGAGATGTCCACTTTTCACTTGTCACTTTTGTGCTAGTGTGTGTGAAAAGTGACCGTAAAGATTAGGGCAGTTGTCACTTTGGTCTAATTGGTCTCTTTTGTCCATACTACTTGACATCACACACTCAAACACAAACGTCAAAAAAAGTGGACATTCTTGCAATGGTATGGCTCCCTCTATGCCTTTAAAATAAAAGAGATCCTTGCTCTGAGATATAACAGCATATTTTATACTTCTCGTTCCAGTTCCGCCATCTAGTGGTCAATGGTAGAACTCATTGCACAAAATGCAGGCATTTTATCAATTCAGTATCTAAAAGTATTATATGAGGTAGCTACTTATTTCTTTTTTATTTTATTATTGTAATACTTTTTAATGTATTTTTTTTTATTATCGCGGTATTATTACAGTGTAATTAGGGAACTTCTTTGACGTATGATTATATTTTAGCTAAAAATAAAGTTGGTTTAAAATATTTAGTGATGTTTCATTTACATATTATTTTCCTCCCAAAACAATGTACACACGGCGACACATCAAGCTATACAAAACCAAAATAAGCTGGCCGCGCGTAGGACGAGTAATGTATAACGTCACCCGACCAGCATAAATTGGTTTTGTATAGCTTGAAATCCCAACTATCCCCAAACCCTGTATACATCCTTACTTTCACTGAGATTGAGCAGCGCCACCTATCGCAAATCATTCGTATCACACGCAAAACCTCTGCTTTTTGGTGTTGAAACCACCAATGATATAATATTATATGTTGAAACCATATGGATACGCGGTACGGTGGCTTGGGGAGACGCAGGAAGTAAGGAAACATTAATGTTATCGAATAGATGGCGCTACCAGCATATAGATAAATGCAGGAGGAGGATGATGATGATGAGAATGATCTTTGATTTACCTGAGTACCTACACAGTTAATGGTCTTAACCTACAAACTGCGTAATCGGTCATTTATGATGTGTAGGTTCGATGAAATCAAGGATGAAATTGAAATCATAGGTAGGTGGGTAGGTCCCTACTTATTTTTTTTTGCCTACCTCGTCCCACTGCTGGGCAAAGGTCTCTCATCATCATCATGATCTCAGCCGATGGACGTCCACTGCTAGACATAGGCCTCCCCCAAGGATCGCCATAACGACCGGTACTGCGCTGCCCTCATCCAACGGGTTCCCGCCGCCTTCACCAGGTCGTCGGTCCTCCGTGTACCCACTCTGCGCTTTCCGGTACGCGGTCACAACTCGAGAAAGAACTGCTACTACTTATTTATTATAACAATTTCTTTCGGATGTGAAAATACTACTTGATATGCAATCCTGGAGTGCGATTTTAAAATCTCATACGTTGAACTCAGGAGTTGAAAATCTATGAAGATACGCATATTTCTACTGCTGATTTGACTTTCAAAAATCGCACTCCTGAAGTATATTTTTTTTATGTCAAATCAGCAGTAGAAATATACACGTCTCCATAAGTCCATAGTAATATTGACATTTTCAACGAATGCGTTCAAAGAGTTCAAAGAATGAGTCTCAAAAATCGCACTCCTGGGCACAGAGTAGGTACAGTCGCCATCAGATATATCTTAGCATACAATGGCCTCGATTCGGAGTGTACCACGACTAAACTAAACTAAATGTAATCCTGTCACTTTCTAAAATAAGATTAAGAAAAGAGACAGAAAACCAACAGCTGACTTTAGTGCTGTCAAAGTGACGTTAAACGCCCAAAAACGACTTAAATAAGATGGCGTACATTATGATGGCATCTTATTTTGCGCATTTAACGTCACTTTGACAGCACTAAAGTCAGCTGTTGGTTTTCTGTCTCTTTTCTTAATCTTATTTTAGAAAGTGACAGGAATACATTTAGTTTAGTTTAGTCGTGGTACACTCCGAATCGAGGCCAATGTGTCCAAATATTTCTGAGCAGTGCTAATTTTCATTAAATTATTTACAGTAAATGTTACCAATTATATCTAAACGTGTATTTTGTCATAAATATCTGAACAGCAAATTGTCAATAATTTCTTTACAATGTTATTTAAAATTTAAATGTAAAATAACGGCGGAGTAAGGTTTTTTTCAGAAACTGTTCAGATGTTTATGACCACCCCGACTGCGTAGATGTATTTGATGTTCTAGGCGTTCCTATATTTTTGATTGGTTATTATGAGTAAAGAAATTATTGAAAATTAGAACTGCTTAGAAATATTTGACCACCTTATTTGCTACGATATACCTATCTGCTGGTGACTGTACATTGCTGGTTGCTAATGTAATGTAATGACGCAAAACTTGCAGTAAGTAACTTACACTCAGTTGCAGAAACGTTCATTAGAGTTAATCCTCCATTAAATCTCTTTGCTAGCTTTTACTACGTGAACAAGACAAAAAGTGACAGTAAGAGATTTAATGGAGAATTAACTTTGATAAGCGTTTCTGCAACTAAACACATTGTGTCCCAGCATTCTCAGCAATGTAGGACTCTGTATTGTCATTGTCACGATTGTTAAAATAGAGTCTTGAATAATAATAAAAAAATATAGAAAATAATGTTACCGCAGAACAATGACTTTCTATGGCTATAAAAACTCATTGCCGCAGAAGCAAAAGGCAGAATTGACTGACTGAATTTTTCTGGCAGGTCTGACAGAAAATAGTGTTTTCTGTAAAAAGTAAATATAAGTAGCACTAATTATTATTTTTTAATTGGGACCATTGAAAAGATTATTCATGAATAAGTATAAATAAATAAATAAATAAATATCTTGGACAATGTCACACAAATTATCTAGTCACATTTTAAAGTACCAGAATCTAGCCTGAACTTGTATTATGATGACTAGACAACGATATAGAATACATATATAGATACAAACATCCATGACTCGGGTACAAATATTCATATTCATCATACAAATATTTGTCCCTTACGGGATTCGAACCCGCGACCCTCGGCACAGCAGGCAGGTTCACTACCGACTGTGCTACCGGGCTGTCCAAGTATTTTAATGAAAAAAAAAACGTAGTCCCTACACATAAAAGTTCGACGCAGGGTGGCGATTTTCACAACGTAAAAGATTTCAAAATGTAAAAATCGTTAAAACTATCAAACTTCTTTAGTTTTTTATTTTTCCCTGAACAGTCATAGATGTTTACGTTTTGCCGTTGAGTTTTGGGACACCCTGTATATATGCAAAGAAAAACTCAAAGGTTTTACCAACATGAAATATTTTAACTGCAGTTAAGTACCTAGTATAGGTAATCTTCATGATTTAGTACCTACCTAAGTTACCTAACAATGACCCCTGTAACCCTGTGCGTACCTATAATGCATAAAGTCACCTACTTTGTCCTTTTGAATGGTTAAACATGTTGAAAGGCTATTAAAGACACTAAGTGACAACTATCTGGATTTATAAACAAGTAGACTTCTGAGAAACTGCATAAATTCCAATATAAATAACAATCTTTACCTATAGGGTCCTTCTTCATAATGATGTTTTTAAGTCAATAACATTCTATTATTAAGAAGACAATCAAACTAAAAGATCAGCTGTACCTACATTTGGGACGAGTAGGGTTGCTGTTTTGTATGGAACAGCAGATTTTTTACGCGATTTCGACCCTGTAAGAATAGATTCGATTTACCAAACAATAGTCTCTGTAACCACACCTACTCTATGCACCAGCGCAAACCTCATAAAATCATCTCCAAACATACTGCATAATATACGCGCCACGACCCGCCTAATGAGTGCGAGCGAGCCGTCACTATACACAGCACACGCGCCCGACCGAGATACAAGATCAGCCGTGACAAATGCGCAACACAACTAGACAGAGATGGTGCGATTTTGAATGTAGAATCAGGAGAGGGAGGGGCGAGCGATGGCTGCTGTTGGTCCAAATGGTGAATTATTGAAGAAGGCGACCGCCCTTTGGGCTGCGAGTGGCGGGCCAGCGGGGGGGTGAGGCAGGGGCTCGCAGGGCCGCGGGGGGCGCGGCACTGTTTGCCTCGGCCACTTGCCGCGCGCATTTCAACGTCAGACCAATTTTGAATTCGGTTCGGCCATCTTAGAACAGTTTTTGATTTAGTGCAATGACCCAAGATGTTCTTTTTTTCGTGAAAGTTTAGAAAAGGGACTCGAGTTTTAGACATTTTTTTGTTAATTGTTTCGGTGATGGAGGTGATTTGTGGCTGATTGGGATTGCTACTGATTGATCAAAGGTGGGTTTTTCTTTAATCTTCTTTATTTTTCCAACTTTTTCCGACTCTAGAATATTACAGGTTACTTAAATAATTCAGGTTAATTAAAAGCCGTGGTGGTCCAGTGGCGAGTAACCTTGCCTGCCGTGCAGGAGGCGATGGTTCGATCCCCGTCCAGAACGACTCGTACCAATGAGTTTTTCGGAATTTATGTACGATTTGTAACACCACTGGCTTTTCGGTGAAGGAAAACATCGTGAGGAAACCTGCATGCTTCAATTTCGAGGCATGTATTGTACCTACTGTCCATTACAAGTGGCGACGGGCTCACCCCCCGTCACACTGGACAGAGTTTCGGTACTACTAGTGAAATGTGGATGTTCTGAGGTGTCAGAATATCTCTGACTACCCCCTCGGGGAATATAGTCGTGAGCATATGCATGCATGCATGCATGCATGCACTTAAATAATTTATTGAGAGCCAGAGCTTTTTATGTACAAAACATGTGAAAAGTAGCTTAAGTAAAAGCTATGAATCCACCGAAGTAAGCTTGAAATTTTTAGCACCACGTCTTAGCTGTGGTCAAAAATCTCTAGGATTAGGTATGTGTGGTACATTAAAAGATTCTTAAAGTGAGCGAAGCGAGCTCGAGTTGATACAATAATAATTTTCTCTGCTCTTATTGGCTACAGACAGAGCTCAATCAATCTAAATTTCTCCCGAATTTGCCGCCCCTAGTTAAGTGCCGCCCTGGGCATTTGGTTTAGTGGAAGCTAGTTTTACTTATTTAATTATCAACTTTCGCTCAGAGTGTATTTATCACCGTATCTATTAGCGTCAAATAAATGATTGAAAACGTCTGTATCGGCCTGAAGTTCCTTAAAACGGAAGAGACTGAAAATTCTACAAGTATCTTAGATTCTTAGATTCAATAGATACTCAATACTCAATATATTTATTGCATTCCATAATGTATCTACACAAAAACATAATTATGAAAAAAATTACAGGAAGTCGGGATGTAAATGATGTACAAAGGAGAGCTTAACTTTAAAACAGATTTCTTCCAGCAAACCGCAGTAGCGTAGCGAGGGGGCAGAGGGGGCAAATGCCCCGGGCGGCACTTTACTAGGGGCGGCAAATTCGGGAAAAATACCTATAGATTGATTTAGCTCTGTCTATAATCTTTAACCACTTCGTAGAGCAGAGAAAAGTCGAGCTTGCTTCGCTCGCTCTAATAAGTTTCTGTTTTAATTACTGTGTCTACAACTAAAGAGGCCCGACCACAGCTAAGACGTTAAAAATATCAAGCTTACTTCACTCGAATACACACACACACACACGAATACACGTCGAATACACTTCACTCGGGTCCTGGGTTCGAATCCCGGTTCGGTCATGGATGTTTACATGTTTGTGCCGTTGTTGTATGGTTTCCATAATAAACAGCCTATAAATAGTGCTTTCTTGGGATCATTACAATGTATGTGCCTGTGAGCGTTATTTATTTTATTTATTTTTAATAGCTTTTATTTAGGTTACTTTGCACATGTTTTGTACGTAAAAAGCTCTAAGCTCTAACAGAGTCGTATTCGTATCGAGTAGAAAAGGCGAGCACGCTTTACTCACTCTATGTTTAAATTTTTGCATGGATAAACCAAAAGATGTCTGACCACAACCCGAATAGATATGCAAAAAAATTTCGATCTCGCTTCGCTCGCTCCGTTATTTTTTGTATAAGGGGGCGGCAAAATCGGTATTTGCCCCGGGCGGTAGAAACAAACGCTATACGCCACTGAGCAAATCGTTGAGTGAGAGGAAAACTAATATAGGTACCTATTTGGGCATCGATAAAATGGGTCGGTCGGTAGAAACCAACTTTAATTCATCATCTCAGCCTATAGACGTCCTATGTCCACAATTCCACATAGGCCTCCCATAAGGATCGCCACAACGAACAGTCCTGCGCTGCTCTCCAACGGGTTCCCGCCGCCTTTACCAGGTCTACATCACACTGCGTCTTTCGGTACGCTGTCGCCACTTGAGAACTCTTCGACTCGTATGGCCATCTGTTCTGCGCGTAATGTGCCCTGCCCATTGCCACTTTAGTTTAGAAATTCTTCAGGCTATATCAGCTACCCTGGTTCTTCTGCAAATTTCTTTAATTGGACGGAGGAAATCTCCAGATAGATGTTAGCTGTCGGTGGCTCGTTGGTATACACACTCAATCATGAGGGACAAAATTCAAAATTTAAAATTTTTTATTCAAAATAATATCACATAGATAGCTTTTTCGCTTAGCTCGGAAGGTTTTCAGAGGAAATGCGGCCAGAAACTCTACAACACACATCTTTTAAACAAAACAAAATGTACAAAATGTATGCCATCTAGGTAGGTAGGTAGGACCAATGAGTTTTTCTAACTTAAGCAGGCTACCTATGTAATACCGACTGTTCTCAAACGGTGAAGGGAACCATCTTGAGGAAACATGCATACGCTGAGGAAGAAATTCTGACGCGTATGTGAAGTCTACCAATCTGCAATGGGCACGCGGTCGCGTTGTGGACTAACGCTCATACCTCCTTGAGGGTAGGCCTGTGCCCTGCAGTACTTAGGACGTTTACCTATAGGCTCATGAAGATGATGAAACTTCGTTAAAGTCTCTTCCGATTCAGAGTTTTACTAAAAGCTTTATCTACCTATCATGGAAAGCGGCAACAAACACCGCAAAGCGAGTCACGCGCATCCTAATATCGCATACAATTCTAAACGCACATTAACACTTTCAATTCTTTTTTTTTTTTTTTTTTTATGTGTGATAGGTAAGCATTTGACCCCAATCTCACCTGATGTTGAGTGATGATGAGGCCGAAGATGTAGCATGCTTACCTAGAAAGATGCCTATTCACTCTCGCCTTGAAGAGGCCCAGGTTGTATTGCTCAGGGAACATTCCAAACAAAACAACATTTAAAACTAATCCTCCCTTCCAGGGAACTAACCGATATATTTGTAAATAACTCCTTATCCCATTATGGAGGAGATTAGCGAAGCTACCGGGAAGCGGACAAAGTGAGAAGCGGCCAGTTGTCTGGTAATGATACGGATGTTGCGTAAGATTAAGGATACTTCCGTTTAACCGCCACTACAGAGTTGTAAGGTTTAGGCGGATCGATAGAAATGCAATGCATTTTGCAGTAGTCCTAAGGTAAGGAGACAAGATCTAGAATTCCAGCGTCTAGTGATTAAATGTAGGTACCTACCTAAGCCTACAAAATGTTTTTGAACACATCCGATTATCTTATTTCTTATCCTATAAAAATGTATCTAATAAAAATATGAAAGTATGTGAACAACGAAGTTTAGAGATGTTTGTGAATCAATACCTAACGCATATCTAAGTACGGCAGAAAGGATGCTTTGGATGTTTGGCAAATAGTAGAATATTTTCTGAATAAGAAAACACGCAGGATAATTTTGACTAAGTCGCTAGCAAGTAGATAGATACATAAACTCTATATTCCCGATTAGGGTTTTAAAAAACGGTTTTTACCATTATCGACTACTTATAGTGATTACTATATTACGTTATCGTTAGTAGGTTAGTAAGTTAAAAAATAACCATTAATATTGCACCAAGAAAACTAAGGCCCCTTGTGAACGAGCCGGTCTTCTGCCGGGGCTACACACGGTTTTAAACCGGACCTACGTCCGGTCGTCCTATGAAGGTTTGTTAACGATGCCGGCGCTATGTCGTGTATGGCACTCTATGAGATGAGAGCTTGTTGAGGAAGCCGAGTTAGCACAGCGCGGTAGCCTACCTATGCAAAATGGAAATAATTGTATAAAATAATTATTTAACATTTTCTGAAATGATTCTTTTTTAATTCGTTTCAGTAGGTAGGTAGCTGCTTAGCAAAGTTTCAGTCACTATTTTTTGGTAAAACTTGATTTTCTTTTCGTAATGTTATCATTATATGTCTACCTAGAGCGATAATATTTTTTTTCTGCATGATTGGGATTTACCTATGCGCACGGAACGAACATAAACACGAAAAACGACCGAATGAGGCCGCACTCCAGCCGGCTGCACGCCGAGTAGGTACAAACCGTGCTCGTGAACAAGCATAGCCGGCGCCGGACCGGCGTCGGACCGGGTACAAGCCGTCTCGTTAACAAGGGGCCTAAGATTCTGATTGCAATAAATATTCACAAAATGTAGAATCCCTAATTTACTTCTCACTTGAACACCCTCAGGTGTCACCCATCACACTTCAACACCCACAAAAATATTTCAACGTACAAATTAAATTCATACATAATCCTCCAATAGTTCCACTCCTTCAACCCTTAAAAAGTTTTAAAAAACCTATTCACACAGGTGCTATAAGCCTGCGACAGTTCAGAGGTTTAGAGGACGCAGGAGGGCGCAGGAGGGTTGGGAAATTAAATTAGCACACAATAACAGCTCACGCTTGACCTGCCGGTAGGGGTTGACAACGTTTTGTGACGGGGCGGGAGTGTTAAAATTATCCCTCAGTCGAATGGACCGATTGTCTAGGTGAGTTATGGAGGTGTCACATTATTACCCTCTGTACCTACGTGTGTGTAGAGGCTTTTATTTATCTGGTATTAGTAGCGTATCGTGGGTCATTTACACCCGGTATGAATTCCAATTAGTATTCAATTTCTATTATTTTTTGTAATTTTTTATAATTTCTATTTTTTTTTTCAACGTGGATGTCCTGAAGTTTCAGAATACCTCTGACTACCTCGGGGAATATAGTATATGCTTAGGCATGCTATGCTTCAATTTAACCTCTGGATCCTCTGGTCCAGAGGTTAAATTAAAGTTAGAATTAGAGTAAAATTTTAGTTGTCTCTACAATATGTTATGTTATAAAGAAAGATGATTCCGTACTTCGGATGGCACCTTAAGCCGTTGGAACCGCCTACTATCTCTGTGGTAGTATAGGCGTTACATAAAAACTACGTCAGAGGCTGTAAGGCGGTCTGAAAAAACTCTGCAACCAGATAAGAAGAAAGTATATGCCTGATCTTGACAAAATATGATGCTATGTTATGTTGTAGATATTTATTTTGTTTAAAAGACGTGTGTTGTAGAGTTTCTCGCCGCATCATCGCTACAACGAAACACCTTCCGACGCGGTGGTATATAGAGTCAAAAAAATTATACACTGCTTTGAATAAAAAAAAGATCTTGAATATTGAATTTGAACCCAGAACCCAGAACCTAGAATCCTGGTTTGGAATATCCGCGTCCATGGAATATTGAATATCAGCGTCCCCCGCCTCTTGCCAAAAGCCTCAAGATAGGTATAGATACTATTTTCATTTTATAAAAACACGACTATCTTCCAATTCGGGGTAATGAAAAACAATTACAAATAATCAAACATAGAAAGTGATCCACCTCGCTATCCGCGTCGGCGCGTGCACCGTATGTGCAAATATTTACGCCCTCAGATTGGCGACGGCCGACGGCCCCGGGTTCGACTCCCGGGAGACGCACGACGCAATTATCCGCGTGTGGACACAGCGGATTGTGCGGCGCACCGAGTGCTGCAAATGATTGTGTCACACCAATGTTAATTTGGAAACAGTTAATGGTTGATATATTTATCCCCGATTCCATACCCCAACGACGAAACCTTCACTATGATTTTGGTCGTAGAATGATTACTGAAAAACGAATGACTGTATAAAGTAGGTATTAAATATCTTGCATACTAGGTACAGATATATTAAACTTGGCTATGTAGGTATCAAATCGAAGTATACCTACCTATGTCAGTACCAGGTCCAGGATTTGTGTGACCTAAATTGATTTGAAAACTTGGTCAATTGGTTGAGAACGTAGAGAAAGAATAAGCATAAATTATTGGTCAATGTTTGAGAATGACACCCATCTTAAACTTGGTCATAAATATGTATTATAGCAAAACGTTTTGTTATTTATAAATAACCAAAACACGTGACGAAATGAATTCGTTTAAAATCATTTCACAACTAACGAATGAGTATGATCCATTTGGTATGATCAAAGAACTCATAGATACAAAGAGTATGATAGTTAAAATTATACACAAACTAGTAGGAATATCATACTTCCCAACGAAATGGAAATTATTTTCTATCATAGCATGACATATAAAACTAAAATTCAAAAGCTTATGCCTAAAAATGGCGCCATTTTTCTTTTTTTAGCGCGGCCATCAATCAAACTTGTATACACCACTAGTTTTTAATTACTAACGTAACTTTAAGGGTGTATTCAGACCATGAATCTAAACAACTTTCCCAAAGAAACATGGGTCGAAAAACGAGAAATTTTTTTGGACCTTCCATACAAAAGTGCGGATCGGCCGATCGATTTTCTATGGGAGGTCCAAAAAAAATTCTCGTTTTTCGACCCATGTTTCTTTGGGAAAGTTGTTTAGATTTATGGTCTGAATACACCCTTAAAGTTACGTTAGTAATTAAAAACTAGTGGTGTATAGTAAAGAATAAAGATAAAAACAAAACTTGTTATTACAAATATCTTGGATCTCAGTCCGAACTGAGATATAAAGGCTTGAAGTGCTCGTAATGGTAATATTTTCAACTTCAAGCCTTTATATCTCCGTCCGGACTGAGTTTAGGGATATACATGTTAATAAGTTTTGTTTGTTACTTTATTCTGAAATAAAATATTCAAGTTTGGTTTCTGGCCGCGCCAAAAACAACGGCGAAAAATAAGGCGCCAACCTTACATACAAAACCCGCATTGTCTTTTACCAGTTTTGTAGGCGAAATGGAATTTCGGGCGTTTTTCTATTATATAGGGTGAAATTGATATCATTAGCATCCTTTTAAACTATGTCTACCCATCAAACTGAACAACTTTCACTATGGGTGCAAAGCGATCGGAGCAAAAAAATAATCAGCTGTTCCATACTAAACTGCAATGCCTAGGTAGATACTCGACTCAAATGTATGCAACAGCTGATAATTTTTTTGCTCCGATCTGGTTGCTCAAATAGTGAAAGTTGTTCAGTTTGATGGGTAGACTCTTAGTTTAAAAGGATGCTAAAGCTAATGATATCAATTTCACCCTGTCGATAAAAATCTCCTCCCTCTGTATCATCCCTTATGTTAATATATTTAACAACCAGCTAATATCACTAAAACCACTTTATCATCCATCGTGCACCCTCACAAGATCATCTCAAATGAATATCTCTTTTAAACGTAGACTTCTACAGTCGAATCTTGTATGGCACTAAAAGAAAAGCTCTGTGAAAAGAAATTAAGTCTTGAAACAAAAGTGTTCTGGTTCTTTTTATAATGCAAAGCTTATTTAATAACTGTGATGAGACTGATGAGTAATTAATCAAGAGTGGCATGATCGCATCAAATCTTAGGAAAGACCTTATTTGTGTAATGCAATGCGTTAGTCGAGATATCGCTCATCCGGGGCAATAACGTCATAATTGCAAAATTTACGAAAATGAACTGAGTATGCCAGGTGACTAAAGACGTATAAGTAGTTAAACTATTCGCCCCTAGATGGCGCTAAACGTCTTTATAGCACAAAAAAAAACATTTTCGTTGTCAAAAAATCTTAAAAATGCTCTCCTGAAAAGTCACGATTTTGCAATTATGACGATATTGCCCCGGATGAGCGATATTTTGTTTTAAGTATTTCTTGTTTCGAATAAACAATTACCCGGTGTCTTCACGTGGGAATAGTACGATGGGACTAATGGATAAAGCCTTATTTAGAAGAAAATTTTTCTGATTAGTTGCATGAGGCGATTTTGGCGACGTTTCGACCCCCTGATATTTGGCTCAACTTTATATACCTACCAATATAAACATAACGACTAAAATACTTCCTTTTCGGGAAAGGCAGAATCATTGGTCTAACCAAGAACAATATTTTTAACCGAGCAGCTCCATTCCATCGCTCAGATGACCATTTAAATACTCAAACTATTAAATCCTTTACAATAAACGCGCTAATAGTCGATAATCCTGACAGCAGATAATCTCGTCCCTTGTCGGCGTGCGCCCGCGCATGTTTCCGACGGAAGTGTGAAGGGCTCATAGTCATAGGGTTTTGTGAGGAAGTTTGTTGGTATTCTGTTGTGTCCGGTAGATGAAAGTGCGGCGTGTCACTTTCACTGAATAGATTTGTTGGTTACGCTTCAAATGTTATTAAAAAAGGTTTGCAAAAATGTGTTGTATAGAAGTTTAGTCATAGCGCATAGGCCTCGTCTTTGGCCAACGAACTTATTTTAAACTAGCGTTTACCTGCGACTTCGTCTGCAAAAATAATAAACCAGATTTTAAGTCAGATCATAAGCTATCAAAAAAACAAAGTTTCATCAAATTCGGTTCAGTAGTTTTCGCGCGATGCTCGAACAAACAAATAAACTTAAACTTCTTTTTTTTAATTTACAGTTTTATAATAGTATAGATATAGACTGTCTTCCTCTTCGGAATTGAATAATTGATTTAAGTATCGGGACCTATAACGACAAAAGAAGAGGTGTCAAGAATGGTTAAAAAAGAGTGTATACTGTTTTACGAAAACCTGTTCGTTGAAATCATGGTTCACAACTGTTTTGTTCGACGAACGAAAGCACGGTTCGTCGAAATATGTAAGTTTTCATACTTCGACGAACCGTGCTTTCGTTGAACAGTTCTTTCGTCGAACGAAACAGTTGTGAACCATGATTTCGACGAACGGGTTTTCGTAAAACAGTTATGCACTCGTTAAAAAAAGAGAAATATACTAAAAACAATCGAGAACCGAGAGGAAAAATTATCGGACACTTGATTCAAAACGATAATTTCTTTAAAATCATACTGAAAGGGAAGATAGAGGGGTAGAGAGGCAAAGGAAGACATAGACAGAGTTGTCTAGCCCAAGTGAAGGAAAAGGTTGATGTCGTGTTGTATCAAGAACTCAAGAGACTAGCGGAATAGAGACAGGATTGGAGAATACTCCACCAACAAGAACTTAGCTCTTGAATAAGATGATCATGTACTTACCTATAGGAAGAAAACAAACGTAGGTGTGATCCTATTAAATAGCAAATCCTAAATGTAATACAGAGATCTGAATTCTATGTAGAACCCTTTACCACGCACTTCGCGCAAGTTTTCTTCGTCGCGTTGACAACGCTGCAAGACCTACTGTTTTTCTTATACTTGCACTTCACATGGCATATTTGACAAATAGTATACATGAGAAATACGCTTTTCCCGGCAGCCGTCGGTTTCCGACGCACATAAAATGAGTGAAATAGGAAAATATGCAACCAAAACTGGGATCGAAGTTTTCATAGTTTTATTTTTGCATGGATGACATGCCATGTACCAATGAGTTTTTCTGATGTACTTACCTACGAAACCTGCATAGATAGGTAGGTACGCTAAAAAAGCAATTCCGATGCCTATGTGAAGTCTACCAATCCGTATTAGGCACGCGTGGTGGACTAACGCCCATAAAATCTACCGGAGGGTAGGCCTGTGCCCTGCAGTGGGGTATAGTATACAGGGTCCTTCTTAATATGCTGACACTTTTTTAAGGCGATGACCAGACCGTCAAACTGAACAACTTCCTCTATGAGACCAACGTCGAAATCGCGAAAAAAAAACAGTTGTCCCATACGTTTGGCTCCGAGTAGGTTTGCAGTTTTGTATGGAAGTGATGATTTTTTTTTCGCGATTTCGATGTTGGTCACATAGAGGAAGTTGTTCAGTTTGACGGTCTGATCATCCCCTTAAAAAAGTGTCAGTATATTAAGAAGGACCCTATATATAGGCTGTGATGATGATGATTGCCTATTTTCACATAGAACGTGTGATATTTGTCAAATAAGCCATGTGAAGTGCAAGCATCAAATCAACATTAAACACCAATCATCAACATCTACTATAATCCACTTCCATACAAAATCTAAACGTCACCAGCAAACCGATTACAACCTCTCATAATACGAAACAGCAAATCACCACATCTGTCAAATCAAGACGACTTCATTAACGTCAAATTACCGCCGGATTCGAACCCGCACTGCTGCCGACATCTTAATCCACCCTAAATACTTTAACCCTCGTGCCATCTCTATCCAACACACGGTAATAACTCTATCCATCTCGCTCGCAATGCTAACAATTCCGTGTTAGAAGTCATTATTGTATGACCATTTTGATTTGAGCTGTTGGTGTGAAGGTTGTGAGGGTACGGAGAGATCAAAGGACATTGGTTTTGTTTGATAGGAAATGTTTTTGAAATATTGGTGGTTTATTAAAAGATATTTTGGGATTGATTGGAAAGCTGTTTGTTGACAGACGAAAATTGTTTATTTATTAGTAATTTTCGACTTAGAATAGAACATCTCTTTTCTTCTTGTGGCTGAACGAGGTGATTAGAGAATCAGAGTTTTTATTTGTTCTGCTGTTTCTGTTAGGACAAGAATGACCGAATGATCATGTGTTTAGCTTACTCGTACCTGCATTACATATGCACTTGAAAATATCCTGCGGACCTAGGTTACCCGACTTATTTTTCTTATAACGCCGTCGCTGCTAACGCAATCAGGAGTGCGATTTTTGAATCCTGAGATTCAAAATCATGATAGAATGATGCATGCATGCATGCATATGCTCACGACTATATTCCCCAAGGGGGTAGTCAGAGATATTCTGAAACTTCAGAACATCCACGTTTCACTAGTAGTATACCGAAACTCTGTCCAGTGTGATGGGGAGTGAGCCCGTCGCCACTTGTAATGGACAGTAGGTACGAGACATGCCTCGAAATTGAAGCATGCAGGTTTCCTTACGATGTTTTCCTTCACCGAAAAGCCAGTGGTGTTACAAATCGTACATAAATTCTGAAAACTCATTGGTACGAGTCGGCCTGGACGGGGATCGAACCATCGCCTCCTGCACGGCAGGCAAGGTTACTCGTCACTGGACCACCACGGCTCCACTGAATGATGCATAATCTCCATAAATATCGAATTTAGGTATGTATTTTCTACTGCTGATTTCAACGTGTGACTTTCAAAAATCGCACCCCTGCGGTCATATTCTGTAAGTAGCCAGATTCAATCGGTATCAAATCGACATGGTGTTTTTTGGCAGTTCTTATAGCGATTCTGCGTTCCGGATCTTTGTGTATGGGATCTTATTGGAAATCATCTCCACTAGGGTTCTCGTCCATTTTGGACCACCATTTCTGGGACAGACCATAGACTCTACGTCTTTCTCTATGGCATGGAGAAAGACGTAACTCGTGTCGGGGCGTTGACACGAGTTACGTCATTCTCTGTTTTACCGACAATGGATAATATGACACAGAGAATTTAGCTAGAAGGGAAGACGGCCGGAGGACTAAGGCAATATCGGAATGTTGGCCAAGAGAGGGAAGGAGGTCCGTGGGTAGAACACCGATGCGTCATGGTCAGACGACATTGTAAGGGTTGCGGGTCGAACATGGATCAGATTGGCACAGGACCGAGAGGAGTGACGCAATAAAAAGGAGGCCTATGCCCAGCAGTGGGTTAATGTGGGCTGATTTAATTGATTTAATGGATATGATGATCACAGAAACACAATATTTCTTAAAATTAAAAGTTGTGTAACAGTAATAATACGTTATCGATCTTGGAAACGGAAAACGGAAACTTACGACCTAACTAACCTCTGTTAGGTGTTTACCTACTCTTAGGTAGGTACTATAATTTACAGCCCAGCACTAGACCTACTGCTATTTATTCACTTATTTTATTTTCATCGATTTCAAACTGGTACAAAATAATTTCTTTAAACACATCAAATGAATAAAGTCAGATAGAAACTGACAATATTATGAAGGCGCAACCTTGGGATCGAGTCCCGTCTCCCGTCTCCTGATGTGATTATTGTTGACGTTAAGTGGAGTCCGTATTGCTCCCCTACCCCCCGCACTCCCCCGCACTCCACTCTCAAGTTTATGTTTCAGTGGGTTTATTATTTTGTAGGCTATGAGTCAGATAAGGGTTTAATTCGGTTTTATCTTCATTTTGGTTTTTATTAATATTCACAATGGGTTTGGTTCCATTTCAAGTGAAAAGTGCAAAATGTATACTGTAGGCCTACCATGAGTTTTCACTGTACGTTACTACTGTAGATGCGGCGTAAATTTTGTATGAAAGAATTAGTTCTCAACGTAACCACTAGGAGCGCTGTACAAAATTCAATACAAAAACTGAGTTTACTACAGTAGTTTTACTGTAGTTTACTGTATGTAAACTCAGGGTAGACCTACAGGGTGTAAGTGGGGCGTGGGGTGTGGGGGTGTGGTGGGTTGTATAGTGGGTGTGGGTGGGCCTAGCAAATACAGAAACAATGAACTTAGACCATCAAACTGATCAACTTTCACCATGGAGCATACCTCAGGAAACGCGAAAAAATCAGCTGTCCCATACATTTTAGTCGGGTAGGTACAGCAGTTTTGTATGGGACAGCTGATTTTTTCGCGTTTCCTGCGGTAGGCTCCATAGTGAAAGTTGTTCAGTTTGATGGTCTGAGTTCACCGTTTCAGTATTTGCTAGGCTGCCACTTAACACGCTGTATATGTATTTACTAGTTTTAAATGTTGAATTTACTATACAGGGTGAAATTGATATCATTGGCATCCTTTTAAACTAAGACTCTACCCATCAAACTGAACAACTTCTACTATGGGAGCAAACCGATCGGAGCAAAAAAAAATCTGCTGTTGCATACATTTGAATCGAGTAGGCATTGCAGTTTAGTATGAGACAGCAGATTTTTTAGTTGCTCCGATCGGTTTGCACCCATAGTGAAAGTTGTTTAGTTTGATGGGTAGACTCTTAGTTTAAAAGGATGCTAATGATATCAATTTCATACCATGTCTATCAAGATAAAACCAGTAATCACCATAAAGATCAAGATGCAACTAAGTGATCACCATAAAATACGTGTCCTTATAATTTTAATTCATCATTCATCAGTTCATCATCATTTCAGTCCAATGATTCTCACTGTTGGAAAAAGGCTTCCCCCAGTGATCATTACAATTTTAATAAATAGTTTTAATGTTACTACTTGTTTTCTATGACATTTAATAAAATACCACTACTTCAGTAGCTTTGAAGCAACATTTTCTCGATAATTGTCACTCGCGTTGATGTCTTCAACTTTGCCCTAGAAAAGACATAAACGCGCCCTACAATTATTATTGTGTGATCAGATCATAAAATAATAGGTAGTTTTATAAAGATAAGCTATTGTACCTATCAATCAATCATATATTCTTTATTTTACACCAAAACACAAACAGTAGAATACAGAGAACAAACATACAAGGGGCACAAAATAAGGCGGTTTTATCGCTAAGAAGCCTATGTATCTACACTAATATTATAAAGAGGAAAGATTTGTACCTATTTTTGTATGTTTGTATGTTTGTAATGAATAGGCTCAAAAAGTACTGGGCCGATTTAAAAAATTCTTTCACCATTAGAAAGCTGCATTCACCCTGAGTAACATAGGCTATATTTATTGCTAGAAAAGATTAGACGTCCACCCGTGCGAAGCCGGGACGGGCCGCTAGTATTTAAATAAAATACAAGTAAAGCGAAACAAGTAGACGATCATATCAGATTGCTTCTTCGTACTCTCTTCTTTCGAGTCAGCATGAGCTATGTCATCATCATCATAAGCCTGCCAGTCGCAACCAGTACTTGCCGATACTTTTCCAGATGTCGTGAGCATGATAAATCACTCATGCTGTAGGTAGTGTAAAGATTAGCCAGTTAGCTATGGTTGCATCTAGACTGACTGCCCAGGGTGCACCAGACAAACTCTGGTTTCGACACTCGAGGCTGGAGAGGCTAGTTTGCTTAAAAATTCACAGATTTCGTGCCTTACACGACTATCGAGCACATTTGAAATGAATCTACGAGAATCTACGGATTCGAAAAAAATATTGTCTCAAAATGGTTAGGCTACGGGTACAGGACAAACCCTAACCTAACCCAACCCGCTCGTCTTTGTTGTAGGCTCAAATTGTAGCTGACTAAATTGGCCAGAGGAATTTTCCTCAAATTTTTGACATCATTCTTCGTTTCCAAAATACCTATCGAGCGCCAAAATACAAAATTCTTTTTTTTTTTTTCACTATTTCTGTCATAACTTTTTTCGTTTTTCACTATCTCGAATAATTCTTTTTGCACCTTACAGCTCTCGTGAATACGCGTCTTTTGAGCTTTTTTTTTAATATTCTTCACCAACTTCGAAATTTAAGGGGATCGCACTTTTTCGTGAAATCGGAGCCTATACAGGGTGTAACAATACACCCTAGTAATACTTAAGGAGGTGCTTCAGACCATCAAACTGAACAACTTTCACTATGGAACCAACATCGAGAAAAAATAAAAAAAATCACCTGTCCCATACAAAACTGCAGTACCGATACTACCGATTCGACTAAAATGTATGGGACAGCAGATATTTTTTTTTCTCGATGTTGGCTCCATAGTGAAAGTTGTTCAGTTTGATGGTCTGAAGCCCCTTAAGTATTACTAGGGTGTTTTGTTACACCCTGTATACTGGAGCGAATGAAAAGTCATTTCCAATGTCAAAACTATGTTTTCAGGTGTTTAGGTAAGAAGCGGTAGATTAATTTTTATTTTCGGTGACTAAAACGCCTATCACGCTCTGACTACGTCTGCAAAGTTCTTTACTTTCACTATCTACATCGTACGAAGTGTAAGTAGCATTAATCCACTTCTAACGCCGTGTTTAATCTCGCTGATCTATGGAGCGGGGTGCTGGCCCGGATTAGATGCGATCGCCGGCAGATAGTGCACTGTCAAGAGGGTAATCACGATATTGGCTGAGATCTATGAGATATGGGACCTCATTGTCACGTTCGTTCTGAAAGACTCGTTATGAGTCGACTAATTAAAGGGTTTAATAGACAAACTGTTTGATGATTTGATTGCTCCTGACCGATTTCGGTCACGGTGACTGCTTCAACTCCGTTGTTGGCGTTGATGAGCTCTCATGTGGCTTACATAGCCAATCTTCTTGGAGAAGATCCTCGCACAGGTATCAGAGTACAGGAGGTTTGGCAGCACGATTGCCATGTAGACAGCAATCTTTGTAACAAGTTTCAGGTTATGTGAGCGGAAGACCTTGGTGTCTAGCTTACCGAATGCTTGTTGCAGCACTGATCCTATTATTAATTTCAGCATCAAGGTCACACTTTGATGTAATAGTACTCCCCAGGTAGTGGAATTTGTCAACCTGCTTCAGCACATCCTCACCGAGTCTAATGGTCAGTGTCTCGTGGCCTTGTGAGTCTGAGGACAAAACTTCTGTCTTTTGGACGCTGATCTTCAGGCCAAATGTATGTATAAAATAATGCTGATGGTCAATCAACTTGCTGATAATCAACGGTCGAAAGAATCTCATTGTATTTGTTGTATGTAAATTATGCTCTCGACTAGAATCCCCGAGGAGATAGTCAGAGATATTCTGAAACCTCAAAATATCCACGTTGTATTTAAGCAAACATTTTGACGGTTGGTAATAAATAATAACATTAACCTCATAGTTTGAGAAATCATTATGTTTTTTATTATTATTTTATCTAGCTAAATATTCAGATTACAAAACACTTTAGTAATATTTAAAGGGTAGGTTAGACCATCAAACTGAACAACTTGCACTATGGAGCTAACATCGAGAAAGAATTAAAAAATCTGATGTTTCATACAAAACTGCAGTTACACCTACTCGACTCAAATGTGTGATGGGACAGCTGATTTATTTGATTGCATTTCGATGTTAGTGGCTTTTTAGTGAAAGTTGTTCAGTTTAATGGTCTAATCCTCCCAATAATAGATTACTAGCGTCTTTTGTTAGAACCTGTATGTGCATAATTAAGAATAAAAAATTTCGTACAGGTAATTTCGAATTAAAAGGTTTTAGATTTGAAGATTTTAGCTTCCCGTACTCTAACTAACGGTTTCCACAAGTTCAATCGTAAAGGAACAAATAAAATAAAATAAAGCGACTCATTTTGTATGAAAACAAAAGTGCGCGAGTCATTGTGCGCGTGCGCAGAGAGCTTATTGTTGGCACAACAATTATTGGTTCAGCACCTGGCTACTACGACTATTGAAGAAATTCGGATTGCCGTTTTATGATTTCTTTTTTATTTCTCTGTTTTGATTAGTTTTGCAGTTAGTAAAGCAAATCGAAATGATGCAAATTAATGATTAAGTAAATAGCATAAGTATTTTCCCCGAGGGGTTAGTCAGAGATATTCCGAAACCAAAGTACATCCACGTTTCACTAGTAGTACCGAAACTGTGTCCAGTGTGACGATGACGGGGAGTGAGCCCGACGCCACTTATAACTGGGTACAATACATGCCTCGAAATTTAAGCATGCATGATTAAAGAGGTAGGTTAATAAACAAAAAAAAAATTATGGTATGTTCAGATACAGGTATCTCATAAAAAAAAATTATTTCACTCTACATATTCTCTACTTTAGTAACCCAGCGGGTATAACCAAATCAAAAGTGAATTTCCATTCGTATTTTAATTTTTAAGTTATAATATTTACCATAGCTACGTTCGATAGAGATATGTAGTTTTGATGAGAGAACACCATGAATACCATGCCATGCCTTTGGTGTGCCATTTTAAATAAAATTAAATAAATAAATTATTAGACTCATACCTACTAACTTTCCTCAACGCAATATTGACATATTGAAATCATAAGGTAATATGAATCTCCTAAATCAATAAAACTAAACATCAAAACCAACATAATCAAAATTCACAAAAGTAACCCTCCCACGCGGCGCGGGTCTCACGGACCCGTGCAATTATTGCGATCACGGCACCGTGCGGTCCCGCGGTCCCGAGCATACCGCGGGTGACGCCTTCCCATCACGTTTAATTGACTAGCTATCGGTTTATTGTTTCATGTCACGCCTTGGGACGATTGGGAGCTACTCGTATGCCTATGATATTTTTCTCAATCATGCTTGGAAATGTGAGCATTATTTTGACAACCTTCTTCGAGATAAATCGAAATTGCTGTACTGGCCAAATACATGCGCGCAGCGGCCGGCAATGTTTGTATGAAAATCCATATCTGTCGTGTTTAGCGACCAAATAAATTACATACTAAACTCATATCTGTCGTGTTTTAATTTCTGCGAATTATTTGAGAAAATTTACTGTTTTAATTTCCGCGCATTATTTGAGAAAAGTACTATACAAGCCTTGGCCACAACTAGGCATTGATGGAGTTACGTATGCGTGCCTCGGCTTCGCCTCGGCCCACATTTACACGTTCGTCCATCAATGCCTCTGTTGCTGGCCGCTGCAGTAATGTACTATTAATCGTGAATAAAGAATGCATTAATTAATTCTTAATAGCCGATTTTAACTTCAGCAACAGACTGTTCTAGGGCTCTAAGTAGCAGTCAGGAAACTCAGGATCTTTTTAAGAGTATACAGGATGTAAGGAAAAGTCATTCTTTAAACCTTACTCTACCCATAAAACTGAACAACTTTTACTACGGGAGTAAACCAGTCAGATTAAAAACAAATCAGCTGTTCCATACTAAACTGAAGCGCCTACTTGACTCAAATGTATGAGACAGCTTTTTATTTTTTGTTCTAGCAGGTTTACTCCTATAGTAAAAGTTGTTCAGTTTGATGGGTAGAGCATGTGGTTTAAAGGTACTCCCTGTATAAGTGAGTGCGCTAAACACAGATGCAGTCTCTCGTCCTTACGTCCTGAATATCATAGAACGGGCAACCTATACGATAAGAGATAAGTTCGGATGCAGTGGCTATAACGGGAAAAATGGAGGCTCTCTCTACCTATCTATCTGATTTGAGATATGCATTGCTGCATCACTACGTGAATTTATCTGAAGAGATAAAGGAAGGTGTAAATCGTGCAAATCTACTTCATTAAGTGTGTATTACCCACATAATTAATTAAATGCAAAAAATCACAATTTACATAACCCTCAATTAATAAGTCACGCGTCGCTTTCGTCTCACGAAGTAGCTGTACATCTACAATACCTATTTTAAAATATCCCTCCTTCTGGCGCAGTCGGGTAAATATAACTTCAAAATGAAACTACTTATAGCTTCAAAATGTGGCGCCTTTAAAATTTATCCGTTACCTTCTGCTAACCTCTTCAGTCATCTATTTAAACACGAAAAGCAAAGCAAGCAAATTACAACAGCTGTAGCTCTAATTTTACAAGCGCAAACATACCAAACTGCAGACATTTCACAGTATCCCTATAGGGGTCTAACAGACCGCGTACCGGTCCAATTATCGCGACCCGCCGGCGCGGCCGCGAACATATTCAGCGGGTTAAAAACATAAATAAAACCCTCGAGCAACTATTGTGCAAGGTTTAATTGACTTGCTCGGTGCCCTATTGGTTGGATACCATTGTTTTATGTCACGATTCGGTATTCGCTAGTTGTTGCCTGTGGCTGGGGTTTCTTGAAGTGGTCTTAGGACTATGGTGAAGTCAATCGAGTCATTTTAATTAATTGAATAATGTTGTTTTTCGTATTTTTATGCATGTTACACAATGATTTTCTAAATATGTTACACTATACATCAGTAGTAAGCAATATAATCGAGTATAGTTCACGCCAAAGACTAGAATTTTTAATACAGCTTTTTGTGAAATATTTCACAAATAAATACCATATTTCAATTTCTAAAAGTACGAGTTGGTTTGGTACTACGAGTACTTTATCGTAATTACGAGTAGGTGTGCCGTTTTCAAAACGTCATTTCACGATAGAAGGGTTCACACCCCATTCATTCAGAGGACGCAATCGTTGATGTTTGCAAACGATCTCCATACAAAAGGCGAAGTTTCTACAAATCAAAGAGGCGAGGGTTGTCGGCGTCGCGTCAGCGGCACCCGGCGGTTTCCAATTTAGTTAAAACGCGGTTTAGAACAACGCACAATGGTCCGCCACCGCGGCATCTCACTGCATTGTGTCGGGCGTGGCAGCGCGTCCTACTCGACAGACATGAATCGCCTTCGAGGTGTGACTCTATATAGAAGTATATTTTAATACACGACTAATGACAATGTTCTTCACTACGTATCTGTCGATGGCGACCATCATTGGTTCCTGGCGTGAGCTCCGATCATCATCATAATCTCAGACGATAGATGTCCACTGCTGGACATAGGCCTCCCCCAAGGATCGCCACAACGACCGGTCCTGCGCTGCCCCCATCCATCGGATTCTCGCCGCCTTCCCAGGTCTTCGATCCGCCTAGTGGGGAGTGAAAAATGCTTGGAGGATTCGAGTTTTGTCTTAAATATTTTTTTTACTACTTCCCACTAGATTTACCTTTTCAGAATAGACAGACTTGTTAAGTGGCGATAGGTGGCTAGTCTTTCGCCGACACAAACACATCGATCCACTCGAAAATTTATCCCTAAGTCGCCTCGTACGACACCCACGGGAAGCTGATTCATTCTAAGCTACACGGCTATATTAGCAATAAATATAATTGATCACTGATCTTTTTAGACTCTGCCGCGACGACTAATTTTTATTATAATCGCAACTTCGTTAGACAGGCTGTTCGAATATTATCCAAAAGATCCTTCACTATGCTACCTCTTTATTTACCTCTTGAAACCTACCCGTACATCACTAACCGTTTTATTTCGTTACAGCTCAAGATGCAGCCCTTCCAGTCAACAACACGGCCCGAGGGCCCCCGCGAATCATCCCCCGAGCGAGCTAAGTCCCCCGACACCCCCACGGCCCCGGTCCTCAACTTCTCGATCGCCCGCCTCATGGAACCTGACAGGAAGAAAAGCATCTCCCCCGAACCTCCAACAAACCCTGGTTTCCTATCCTACGGAGCACAACTACTAGATTCAGCGTTCAAACAGTACATACCGGCTGCAAGAAGACAATTGTCGCACTATCCTTTACTGTATTATGGGCCAGATCTAGTTTCGTTGACTTATGCACATCAGCTGCATCTACCGAGGCCCCCGCCTGCTCCGTCGCCAGTTCAAAGACCCCCGAGCCCGAGGCCGCCAGCTGTCGACACAGTGTCTTCCACGACAGGTCCGACAACTCCAGCCAAGAACAAGAGTTTCGCGTGTGGAGACTGCGGTAAAGTTTTCAATGCTCATTACAACCTGACGAGACACATGCCTGTTCACACCGGTGCTAGGCCTTTTGTTTGTAAGATATGTGGGAAGGGCTTCCGTCAAGCATCTACACTGTGCAGGCATAAGATTATTCATACCTCTGAGAAACCCCATAAGTGCATGACTTGTGGAAAAGCTTTTAATCGATCTTCGACGCTAAACACTCATGCTAGAATCCATGCAGGGTATAAACCGTTTGTCTGCGAGTTTTGTGGTAAAGGATTTCACCAGAAAGGCAACTACAAAAACCATAGACTGACACATAGCGGGGAGAAAGCCTACAAGTGTTCCATTTGCAACAAAGCCTTCCACCAGGTCTACAACTTGACATTCCACATGCACACACACAACGAGAGGAAACCTTTCACTTGCTCGATATGTGCTAAGGGCTTCTGCAGGAATTTCGATCTAAAGAAACATACGAGAAAGTTGCATTTAGGTGTTGGGTCGAACAATGACTCTTCTCTCGACACCCAGGATGATTCTACCCAGGAAGCGACCACCAGTCCAGTGGAGGAGGCAAGTAGGGTGGCGTTTAGACCGTTCCTAGGGTCGTACCCTCGTATGCTGGAGTCTGCACGGATGACAGCTCCAAATACTTTCTTTTCGAAGCTCTTGTGACCAGCGGCGAATTATTTCAATAGCTTTGGTGAGAGCAACGAATGATTTACTTGTAGATACAATATCTCAGTGATTTGACGAGGGATTTGATTGTAATTTATTGTAGATAGTAAAGAAATATTTATCGATTGTGAATTTGTTGATTCTCTTGTACATATATTAGTTATAGGTTATAAGAAAATATATATAGCTATTATAGCAATTCAACCATTTAGATAATATGTACAAATATAATGTAACCATATTACATATTTACTAATATTTAAATGAAAGTGTGTGCTTTTACATAGCCACTATACTGAGTATAACAAAAGCTTGATCGAAACACGTTTCGAAAGAAATAATAGTTTGAAAGAAAAGGTCTTAAATGAAAATGATGTTAAGTAGCTTGAATGGCCGATAAATAAAAGAAATTGTTTGAATGTTGATGTCAGATCTTGTAAAGCGCAGTATACCTACTCAAATTGTAATTTAACAAGAAAAATAATGGAATTTAAACAAAAATATTGTAAAATGCTTTATTATTGTAAGGATTGTAATATTAATCGTATGTCTTGTAAATACTTAGGTAAATTACCAGTATGTTGATGTATATTACCTACCTGATCTGACCTGATCGTGATCAGAAATCAGGTAATATGATCTCAGCACAAGGATGGATTCGTGATTTTAATGATCGAACTGAAAAATGTTTAAAATTATAAACTTTATTATCTTTCAGTTTATTTGACCAGCTCTGTAACTCGGTAAGTGAAGCAATTATTTATTTAGTCATCGTAATATAGCCTGAATTACTAGATTCTGGTACTTCAATTGGAACTAGGTAATATGTGTGACAATTTCCAAGATATTTAATTAACAATTAAAGTTCAACTGCTAGATTCAATCCCAGATTTACTTAGTTGTACTTTCTAGAAGTTTTTTGATTCTATTCCAGTCATCACATAATTTAAAACATTTCTCAGGTTCAGTAATTAATTCATAATTAAGTGCATTCCTGTTCTGGTAAACAATAAATACCTATCGGTATACATTTATGTGTATAAATAAATGTTATTTAAGTAGGTACATAAGTAGTGAATCATTGTGATGTATATAGTCTATCTGTAGGTATATAAATATAAAGCGCAATACGTATCGAGTGTAATTAAATATATTTATGAAAATTAAATCATATCTAAAATCTGTTTTCATTGTTTTAACTTTTTTACCTTTTAGAATAATTTTATGGATAGATTTTTACTAAACCTGTTCGCTGAAGTTTTGACGGTTTTGAAGGTGCATGTAAATTAGAAAGGTCCTGTAGTCTTATTTCTCGGACTTTTGGACCATTTTCCTACTACTTATGAAATAGATAGTAGATAGACCCTATCTAAACACGGTCAAAAACATGGAGTGCTGACTAAAAACTTTTCAGTTTCAAAATTGAAACATGTTTCAGACTTAAGTATACAAGATGTTAATGCGTTAGTTACCGCGATGCGCTCGCGAAAATCTATCATTTTCGCGATCTATCATTTTCATATCTAATGGTGCTCCAGACCATCAAACTCTAGATCAATCGGACAACTTTCACTATGAAGCCACCATCGAAATCGCGAAATAAAAATCAGCTGGTCCATACATTTTTTGTCGCGTAGCAGTTTTGAGTGCATAACTGTTTTACGAAAACCCGTTCGTCGAAATCACGGTTCAAAACTGTTTCGTTCGACGAAAGAACTGTTCGACGAAAGCATGGTTCGTCGAAGTAGGTAAGTTTTCAGATTTTTTTTTGAGCTTTTAACCCTGAGGTTATGTCAGCCCGTATACAGGTTTCCTCACGATGTTTTCCTTCACCGCCAAGCTAGTGATAATGACAAATACAACTGTTCATAAATTCTGCAGAACTTAGTGGTACAGGCCACGAATCGTACCACCGCCTCCTAGGTCTCTTCCGTACTATCATCGCTCTGTACACCCTGTAGGTATCTAGAGAAAGTCCTAAATGATAATTATAACAACTGTAGTAAATAAATTGCCTGTAGAATCCCACAGCAGAGTCATGGCCTCTCACGAATAAGGTTGAAAGAGACTGGGCCATACTCTACCATACTATCGTACTTATTTAAAAATACAAAGGTAAGTAAAAGTAACGTGATAACGGGAAATTTGTCAGTCGCAATCAAACAACAGCTTGCCTGCAAATAACAATAATCAGTGCACTCGGCAGTTGATGCCGGCTATTATGTCGTATGCTCACGCTGAGCATTATAGGAACTGAACAGTCGACAAATTATAACCTTGACCCGCCCTTTAAAAGTCACCGTTGGCAGCGGCTCTCAAACTTTGAGAAAACAGATTTAGATTACAAGTATCAATTGAAGCATCAGTAGAAAATCGCAAAGTAGTGGTCGAGTGTACCGGTGATTTTTTTTATCCCAACGGGACAGCTGTTTTTTTTTTCGCGATTTTGATGTTTGTCCATCGAGAAAGTTGTTCAGTTTGATGGTCTGCTCATCCCCTTAAAAAATTGCCAGCATATTAAGAAGGAGCCAATATTGTCAACCAACTTGGTTACATTTTAAAATAAGTAAGTCTCCGTTGGTCTTATTTCTTACGCATCGCCGCGTTTAGCATTTTTTTGGACCTTCCACACAAAAGTGCGGATCAGCCGAACGACTTTCTATGGGAGGTCCAAAAAAATTCTCATTTTCATTTCATCTTCCTTAGGGAAAGTTGTTTAGTTTCATTATCTGAAGACAACTCTTAGAATTTTTCTATCGGTCCTACTTTATAAAAAAATAGTGGTGTATACTTTTACGCAAATACTTACTATAGCTACTCAGGTATGTTACCAGTTAAGTAAAAGCCTAGTCAAATGCTTCCTCGCACGAATAAGGCTGAGATCATTACGGAGCCAACTCCGAATTGGCGAAAAAAAAATCTGTCGTCCCATACATTTGAGTGGATTCGTACCTACTGCAGTTTTGTATGAAATAGCAGACTTTTATTTTGCGATTTCAAAGTTAAAGTTATAGTGAAAGTTGTTCAGATTGATGGTCTGAAACACACCCGTATTCCTAGGGTGTTTTGTAGTAAAAAAAATAAAACACTCCATTTTAAACATTGAGAACCACTGCTCTCCAACGGCAAACTCCAGTAACCCGAGCCTCCACAATTATAATCATCGTGCGTGATTTAGAGGAAATAATAGTACAAATAATATCGCACTGCGCTTTTGTGGACGCGCACAAAGCCAAGTGACGGAAGTGCGCAGGCGCAGCGCCAGCGGTGGCGGGTGCGCGCGCAACGGTCCCAGAGTCAAGTGACGACCGTATTGTTTTGGATTTACAAGGGAAGCAAATTCAGTAAGTTTAATTAAGATTTAGGTTCGTATGAAGTATGAAGATAAAAAAATATTGGTGGAGGAATGTACAGGTAAACGGAAGATTGATCTTCCGACAGCCTAGGTGTGCCGCCTGGGGACCGGCCGTGGTCCAACGGGTGTTGATTTGAATTTGTATACAGGGTACGTGCGAGTGTAGACGGTTATACTTTACTTTAGAGGGTGATTGTACCTACACATGAACAACTTTCCCATAAGTAAGCTACAGTAGGAAAGTCGAAAAAAAATTTCTTTGCCATACTTACTAAAATAATACAATCGAACATTTTATATGAAAAGTTGAAAACATTTTTTGCGAATTTCCATTTGGTTCCTTCGGGACCACCCAATTGTACTAATCACTACTAACGGAGTCAATACCAAAGTCACAATAAATCTGCTATTCCTACAGGCTGAAATTGATATCATTAGCATCCTTTTAAACTAAGAGTCTACCCATCAAACTGAACAACTTTTACCTACTTTGGGAGCAAACCGATAGGAGCAAAAAAAACGGTTTGCTCCAATAATAGTAAAAGCTGTTCAGTTTGATGGGTAGACTCTTAGTAAGGATAAAACTTAGGATAAAAGGATGCTAATGATATCAATTTCACCCTGTATAAACGGTGCTAAATTGCTAATATTGCCTATCATAGAAATATTTAGTACCTAATATAACATGCCTGCTGCATACACATAAATATATGTATAATATTGATAAATGTATACCTACTCTAAACGACGATATAAATCACATATCGTCAGCCTAAGGTTTGTCTTACACTGTCATGTTACAGCGAGCAGCAGCGAGCTGTGGTAACGAAATAGTAGGAGGAGTTTTCTGGCTGTACAAAAACGTACGTTAACATACCGCGATAGATGGAGTTGACGTGATTAAAGAAGAAGACGAAGAAGCTAAAAAGTAAAAAAAAAACATGTCCCAGTCAGACGCCGCAGACGCAGTACTTGAGTCGGGTAGGTACAGCAGTTTTGTATGGGACAGCAGATTTTTTTTCGCGTTTCCTGAGGTATTCTCCATAGTGAATGTTGTTCAGTTTGATGAACTGAATTCACCGTTTCAGTATTTGCTAGGCTGTCACTTACACACTGTATAGCATAACGTCATACTCGTGGACTCCTAAAGAATTTTTATATAGCGTACCAACAAAAAATTCGATTTTTCCACATTATCTCCTCCACAATGGAGCGCATACCTAACCCGATGGCATGTTCCCGACAGGCAATATCTCGGGGAGGCTTTAACGGCAATCTGCCGCGACGTCACCTCGTCCCGGCGCCGTGCCGTGTCGTGTCGTGTCGTGTCGGGCCTGCCGACAGCTATTGAGCGACCTTGTTAGGGAATGTTCTGCCAATTTGAGTTGATAAGGCGTGGGTGTGATGGGTTATTAGGGGCTCTGTGGCTTGTAGCGTACATCTTGTATTGTATTTTATCTTTATGTGATTCGAATAATAACTTGGCAATATAGAAAATGGGAAAGAATAGGTAATTAACTTTTTATGGTTTATGTTCCTAAAGGCCTCCATTCAAAGCGATAAAGGGGAGCGGTTCACACTCCATCGCGCGCGTAAAGTGCGGTTTGGTGGAGCAAAGTTAGTTAGTGGTCAATTTTCTTTTCAGATTATTTTTCAGCTGCATGAATATAAAGAAAAGCTGTATTTTATTGGAAGTGCTACCTACTTAAACTGTCATATTTAATTTAGCATACGATTTTTTTGTCATTAAGTAACCGAAATTTTGTCTTTTTTTTTTTCTGTCGATGCATCCAAAAGTCATCTCCGTTTTTCAAATCTTGGTGTCGGACTTTTAGAAAATATAATGTAGGATCATTCTTAATATGCTGACGGGTTTTTAAGGGAATGATAAGACGTACCTAGTATTTCCTATCTCTATGATGATAAGTCCATCAATCTAAACAACTTTCTCTATGGGACCAATGTCAAAAAGAAATCAGCTGTTCCACACAAAACTGCGATCCTACTCGACACAGCCGATTTAATTTTCACAATTTCGATTGATTCTATGGGACCAACTCCATAGAGAATGCTGCTCAGTTTTATGGTCTGAACATCCTCTTAAAAAACCGTCACCATATTATTATTATTGAAAGGACCCTGTAACTATATTCAAGAAATTTGAGAAGGCTGAAAGCATCATAGATAGGTATATAAAGTATTCGGAAGGAACTTTAATTTATCTATTTAAAGAAATAAATTAAATGTTTTACGTATAACAGAATAATAATTAATCTTATTAAAACTAAAGGCCAAAGAAAATACGACATTATCACTCTAATCCTCCATCCCCCTCACTCCCCTCATAAAGCGATTACAAACATAACCTCAAAGCGCAGAATTAAGTTCAGAGCCGTCAAAACAATAAAACATCAATCAGACGCTAAACCTGATGCGAGCAGACGGCGGCACTTACGAGGAGCATATTGCCAACGTTTTTTGTTATTTCACCCCTCCGGGGAGGGTGGGGGATGGGGCGAGGGAGGGGGGAGAACAATACAACAAATCTGCGAACTCTTGACGGGCCCCGGGCGGGCAAAGAGTTGGAGGCAGACGGGCGAGATTTGGTTGTAGGTAAAAACTCTTTTAGGTCAAAAGCCTATGCCTAAAAATGGCGCCTTTTTTCTTTTTTTAGCGCGGCCATCAATCAAACTTATAACTTACTTACTTCTTAACTTATATTATAGTTCAGAATAAAGTTAAAAACAAAACTTGTTATTACAAATATCTCGGAACTCAGTCCGAACTGAGATATAAAGGCTTGAAGTGCACGTAATGGAATTATTTTCAAATTCAAGCCTTTATATCTCCGTCCGGACTGAGTTTAGGAATATATACATGTTAATAATTTTTGTTTGTTGCGTTATTCTGAAATAAAATATTCAAGTTTGGTTGCTGGCCGCGCCAAAAACAACGGCGAAAAATAAGGCGCCAACCTTGCATACAAAACCCGCATTGTCTTTTATTATTGTTTTGTAACAGAGTTAGGTATATGCGTTTGATATGTAGATAGGTATTTCAGCAGTGCTACAACGGCAATCAAGAGTGACTGATGAAATGCAGTTTGGTTTTTAAGAACAGAAAAAACTTGACCATGCTGCATCCAACCAAAGGTATTTTTTTTGTCTTTTAACCTTAACTCAATGTTGTTCAGAATATGCCGCCGGCATATTTCGTATTTTCTCCAGAATGATTCGTTATTCGTCCGACGACCTGGTGAAGGCGGCGGGCAAACGTTGGATGAGGGCAGCGCAGGACCGCTCGTTATGGCGATCCTTGGGGGCCTATGTCTAGCAGTGGACGTCCATCGGCTGAGATGATGATGATTCGTTATTCACTCTAGCTAGGCGCTTTGGGTCTTTAAACAACACAGTCACAGTGTCCATTCCATTAGACCGGTTTGAAGACAAATCTTAAAGCAACGCGCACTACTCATATTTTTATCTGTTAGCTGAATGTGGTAAGTATTAGAAAATAAATTTTAATTCAAACATATTGTACACACGGCGACACATCAAACTACGCAAAACAAACATAAGCTGATGGCCGCGCGACGTTACGTTATACTATGGCGTAATTTCTCTATTATTACGAGACTCATTTCTGTTTGATCTATCAGAAATAAAGCATTGATTTGACCGTGTAGGTAAAATAACATCTCTCTCGGTTCATCTCGGCACATCTTATCGTCGGGTGATCTATGTGTTTATTATGATTTTTCCGAGACTCTAGTGTTTTATACGATTTGATCGTTGGAGTGCAGTTAACATAATGTTTATAACCCTCCCCTCAGTCTCCTGTTTATTTTATTAACTGTTGTTTATTAACTATACGGTTAAGGGGTCAGCTCAATTGAACTGTTAATTGTTACATTTCGTTTAGGGTACGGGTTAATTGTTTGTTTAAATTATAGTTCAAAATGTTTTGTTTCATAGTTGTTCAATATTTTTATTACATAAGTACCACGCAGACTGTATCCTGCCTATCCCAACCTACGGTGCTGAAACATGGTCTTTAACAGAATCACAGAAGTCCAAACCAAGGTCTCAAGGTTTACCAGCGACCGATAGAGCGTAGCATATTGGGGATCAAAGGGACAGATCGCGTCAGGAACACCACAATACGCCAAAAAACACAAATAGCCGACGTGCGTAACAAAACCACCAAGTTGAAATGGGATCTGGCAGGCCATGTCTGTCGATTACACCCCGAAAGGTCTTAACACCTTGGATCTTGGAGAATGGACGTCGCCGTCAGGGTCGAGGGGTCGACCCTGACGGCGGTCGGAGAAGAGATGGAGAGACGACCTGGATGCCTTCGACGAAGAGTGGACGGAACTGGCTCAGAACAGGGACGCATGGAGGATAAAGGGGGAGCCTTTTTTCCAGCAGTGTGGGATGAAATAGGGTCATAAAAAAAGTACATAGAGTACCTAAGGTAAGTTCGTTGGCGTATCTAAGGAAGACGTATTGAAAACGATGATTTAAGTAAAGTAACGCCAGGTGAGGTCAGTCTATGCCTTTTAGGGTACTATAATAGGGTGGAGACGTAGCCAGAGGCCGAATCAAACGCCTGTATAACTATTATTTGGATTTATTTTAAAATATGTGGCACTCGCTTGGCAGCTGATCGTCTTATTAAATCAATTAATGAATGAACAACGAGCCTAGGGTTCTGCGTTTCTAATTCCGAATCCGAAACCAGCCAGTAGTAGCGTATACGATCTCCATGCTACAGTACCTACCTACATATTCATCTCTTAAATAAATTCTAAGAATTCAAAAAGTAATTTTTCGGCAGTCGGACGGTGTTTCGCCGTTTAGAAGATGTCAAAAGGTCAAAGAAGCTCTTAATACATGCAGAACTTTTCTTATCTGAGAAATGTAATAACTACATATAGTACTCTGTGCCTACACTATTTATAATAACTACACATTTTTTGTTTGGTTTTAGGTAAGTAGAGTATTTCATTCATTTATCTGTGTAGATCCCACCTGGGTTTCCTCACGCTTTTTAATACTTCTAAGGGTCGAACAAAAAAACTACTCGATTGAATCCAATATAGTTTCTATCAAAAGTATTATATGGAATACAGCTTCACGTCACGAGGGAGGAATTTGTGCAAAACGTAGAGTTTTCCGGAAATCATTCACAATGGTAATAATCCCATGTATTGTGGGCGACTGTACAAAGAGACGGACTTAAGCCTATTAGTGATCTGCTCCAACCCCCGCCGTGGAAACTTGTGATGTTTGTTTATTTGTGTGTGGAGAATTATATTATTTTTAGCGCATTTATAGAAATGCATAGGTTGGACAAAGTACCTATAATCCTACTATAAAATATTGCTTGATTAATAGTGCTATAATTTTATTATGGTGTATAATAAAACATATTACCCTTCCTTTCGCGCAGTCGGGTAAAAACTTATAGCTTACACCAAAACTTATTAGACGTCAACGAGTATTTACTGTATGTATTTACCACTTGATACCTATATTTCTGCTCTTGAAACGTGAACTAGGTATGTCGTCATTTTATCATAATCATCAATCATCATCAGCCTGTTATCGTCCACTGCTGAACACAGGTACTCTTATACAGGGTCACATACAGGTGATCCAAAAGGTTATTGTAGGCTGCCATACCTTTTGGATCACCTAGTACTATCACGTCTTTGCTCTCTTCTATCTATTTACACGCGCAACATGCTCCGGTTTCAGGATTATTTTAATGTCAATAAATAGTTCCTTAATAGTGCCTAGTAATTAGTGCCTAGGTCAGATAAAAATAGTGCCTTCAACGAAATGAAGTTTACGAAATATTTATTTTTTTACCATAGTACGCTAGTTTGATGTCAAAGTAGCGTAAATGTGTTAGGTATAGATATATAGATACACATTTTCTGTAGCAAAGCAAAACGACTACACAAATAGTGAAAATATAATAAAAGTCCTAAAAGCATAATCGCTTAGTCATGACCTAACCTATCAGCATCCACCGGGTTTACAGAACACCCTGCATATTTCGTGACACAGGTCTCTCCCAAGGCGCGCCACAAAACTATATCCTCGTCCTTCCTCATCTAGTCTCAGGTCGTCGGTCCAGCGCCGGAGCGTCACACACTACTCCTGACAGTTCGTGGTCTACATCTTCGGTAGATATGACCAGCCTGTTGCCATTTCAGAGCTATTAAACTAAGTACTTATAAGTTCTTTGACGTAGGAATCACCTCATGCCTGATGTTATTGTGATCTCTCAGAGAAACACCGAGCATAACCATAAATATAATACTTTATAATACTAAATGCTATAGGTATGTGGTTCAAGAATACAAAATGCCGACAAAAAAATCATTGAAAATGGATTTTCGAGCGTCGTGTGAGTTTTTCTAAAAAATACATGGTGCAAACTTAAATGCGTTTAACACACTTTAGAGAGTGCTTTGGTTTAGAACCATCAAACTGAACAACTTTTAGTATGGGACCAACTTTAAAATAGATCAACGAAGAAAAAAGAAGAAGCGAGCGAAGAAAAAAACCGGCTGACAAGCTGATTTTTTTTCCCAATTTCGATGTTGGCTCCATAGTGAAAGTTTTTCAGTCTGTGTCACCCCCTTAGTAACGCATATGTAACGCGTTTAAGTTACCTACTGTATAAGTTACTGTGAAAAACGACGAGAAGTTACTGTGAAAAACGACTAAAGGCTAATAATAAAGATATTGTATCTATGATCGCAAATAATTCTATGCAACAAAGAGCCACGCAACTCGCGACACATCCGTCTTCCTTCCCCAAATGAAATAAATCTCTGATAATACTTAATTCTATTTACAGTTGAACGATTAACCATTACAATTAGCAAGTCCCCTAACAACACCTGTATGTGAAAGATATAAGTATCAAAATAGATTGATACCTGAGACTTCTTATGTGAAAGGAATTATGAAGATTAACACTTGAAGAAAGGCGACAATGGTCGGGGGTGTAAGTAGTCGGTAGCCGATTGTACAATACAGGTTCCGGGCCTGGTGAGGCCGGACATCGTTGCATACTTGCGAGTTAAGGGTAAGAACTTATAGCTCAAAATCAAGGGTAATCTTGACTATTATAAAACTGTAAATTTGAAAAAAGAATTTAGTTTTTTTGTTTGTTTGTTTGTTTGTTCGAGTATCACGCAAAAACTACTGAACCTTTAAAAAAAATTGCCGCTACGGGACGCCCGGCGGAAGTAAAACATCGCAGCTGTGAAATCTAAGTTTCGATCTGAAAAGGTTGCGGAATGCGGATCCGAATGTTAAAGCCCTCCCACAGAAAGTTTCATTTCAATATGGGTATATATTTAGCTCGCCGTTCCTAGCTAGTAGGTACCTAACTAACTGGGTAAGTCTGGGTAGTGATAAATACGAAGCTACACCTTAAATAAAAAAAAGCTAATCCTTAAGGCCTCTCGTCCCATATTAACGATTTGATTTGTGCCGACACCCACAAATATTGGCTACAATACTACCGACTTACACCACATTGTGTGACGGACGGACGGACAGACTGCGCGGCGCGGCGACTCCTCTGTCTAATACCTACACAGAACATCGTGTAAGCCGGCTTAATCCGGAATTTGGTGGAAAGAACTAGTTCCGACATCTTGCTGCTTTTATGAGTGTAATATAAAGGAGTAGGGAGGTGAATGCATGCTGGGTTTACAATAATTTTATTGTTAAATGCCTATTTTGAAATTGGCCGCAGTAACTGATAATGATAAAGTTTTTTATAATATCCTGAAGGTATGACATAGCCAAATCGACTTTTAAATTAAAAATATCTCTAGGTAACCTACCTACGAGTTTTAGTAGCAAGCACGTATCCAAAGGTGGGGGGGGGATAGGTGGGAATTATCTCTCACCGAAATCCGAATGATGGGTTTGCTCTTGACCTCAATCCAGTCCTCGGGACGAAGATGGGGTCAAAGATGTAACGAGCATACCGAAAAAAAACTCTCCTCTACTCCCCGAAAACGAATGTCCCCCCCCCGAGACTTTGAAGTCTGGATACATGCTTGTTTAGTAGTTACCTATAAGTTTTAAATTTTCATCTACATTGTAAAAAACATTTTAATAAAATAATTATGTGGCGCGGTGGCGGCAAAGGGAAATAAAATAAAAATTTTAAAAGTACAGTAAATGTTAAAGAGTACGGCGGTGGGTTTAAATATACCTACAGTTAGCGTTTTATTTATTTTTATTATATTTTCTCAGATTAGGGAAACATACAGCTATAATAATACATTCAGTTTAAAACATTTAAAAAAATACATAAAATACATAGCGTTGCCAGGCGTCCGGCTAAAGCCGGTCGGGGCAGGCTTTTTGGATGTTTATCCGGCCAAATTAGATGGTGTCCGGCCTGTCCGACTTTTGTTAGGCTTTTTACATTTGACCAGTATACTCTATTTTAAAGGAAACTGAGCTTTTAAAGCAGTTTCAGTTACCTATAAACTCACTAGTTTATTTAGTGAAGAAGTTTTGTTTAATTTTGTTCTCCATTGCAAATTGCAATAATATGAATGATTAATAATAAAGAAGACTAATTAATCAAATTTCATTGTCATTTCATTAGAATTTAAAAAGTTTTATGGTAAATGATCAAAAAAGCCTAGTTTTGCAATAAACATTTTTTTATCCTATTAATCATCCTCATCATCATCTCAGCCGACGGACGTCCACTGCTGGACATAGGCCTCCCCCAAGGATCGCCATAACGACCGGTCCTGCGCTTCCCTCATCCAGCGGGTTCCCGTCGCCTTCAAGTTCGTTGGTAGACAGAAAATCCTCAATATTTAAGGGTGTCCGGCTTTTTCACCCAAATTTCCGGCTAAACTGGCTGGTATGTCCAGCTATTCGATTATAAGACCTGAGCTGCGTTCTGAACCTTTTTATGCGGTTGTTATTTCAACTCGCTCTATAGTAAAACGTCTTACACCGAGGCTCTGAACGGCGTTTAGTGCGAAAAGTTGCGCTCGGGGTGCACTCTGGGTGCACATAGGGTGTAGGTTCTGAACGCAGCTCTGGCAACGTGGCAACCCTATCTACAGTTAAAGATCTATTGAGAAATGTATGAACAATATAATATAATGTAATGTAAGTATGTGTTTCCGTGTGTACAATAAAGTATTAAAATAAATAATAAATAAACAATATGCAAAGTACTTATTTAATGTCTTATTCTCTTTTATTGTACTTATTATTATTGTTATTTTCCTGATTGTTTGTTCGATTGTTAGCTAAAATGTTGAAATTTTTAAAATTTTATTGGATATTGTATAGATTAATTATTTATTTAAAGATTACTTGTATAAATGGCCAATGCTGTGTGCACCTGTTATATGTAAATGTATTAGAAATAGATTTGTAGTGTTTCTTTGATATTGTAAATGTTTAAATATGTATACTGTTGGTGTGCCATATTAAATAAAATAAAAAAATGTCTTTAAACTTATAAAGCTGCACTCAACTGTACTATAACAGTACACATTCGAGTTAAAGCAGAGTCTCTGATCACCCCCGCAAGGGAAGCTCATAAACTTATGAATATCAATTACCTAAGCTATTTTACAGCCCTAACGATAAATAAATAATCGAAATGTCAAACGTCTACACGATATTAAGTTGAGTAAACAGACAAGTATGAGAGTATCGGATATTAACTAATATTTGCCCGGATCGGGAGGGGCGGGGAGGGGAGGGGAGGGGACGGCAAACAGGGAGGTCCCCCGAGAGGTGAAACTGTACATATGTTACACGTGGTGCTGTTGATCTTTGGGTAGGTTAAAGATTGTTGTTTGTTATGGTACTTGGTGCTGAAGTAATGCGAGGTTCGTCACAAGACAACAGTTTGCGAGTAGCGAGACTATAAAACAAAACACGACAGCACTTACACTCAGTTGCAGAAACGCTCATTAAAATTAATCATCCATTAAATCTCTTGACAAGACAAAGAGTGACTTTTTGTCTTGTTGACGTAATAAAAAGTAGCAAGAGATTTAAATGAAGAATTAACTCTAATTAGCGTTTCTGCAACTGATTGTAAGTGCAAAATAACTGCGACATCGCATCGCATCGAAAATATCTGCGATGCGCTGCGTGCAATAATCATACATATGTCATCGTAATAAGTCGTTGCATTTATGTGTGGGAGCCCTTACAGTGCCTATTCATATTTGGCGGCCCGGTAGCTCAGTCGGTAGTGAACCTGCCTGCTGTGCCGTGGGTGGTGTGTCGCGGGTTTGAATCCCATAGGTAGGTAAAAGACAAATATATTTGTATGATGAATATGAATATTTGTACCCGAGTTATGGATGTTTGTATCTACAGGGTGTTACAGAAGTAAAAATAAACATTTCAAACTTTTAAGGGGGTTGTTGAGACCATCAAACTGAACAAATTTTACTATGGGACCAACATCGAAATCGCGAAAAAAAATCTTTATCTAATCATTCATCTATAATCATTTAGCTCCAGCAGATCTGTAGTTTAGTATGGAACATCGCAAACGCATCGCATCTTGACGATTATGGCAAATCTCCCCATTTTGTGGGTGGCCTATGTCCAGCAGTGGACGTCTATCGGCTGATATGATGATGATGATGATGGAACATCAGATTTTTTTTCGCGATTTCGATATCGGTTCCATATTGAAAGTTGTTCAGTTTGATGGTCTTAACCACCCCCTTAAATGTTTATTTGTATTTTTGTAGCATCCTTTACTTTTATACGGGGATGATCAGACCATCAAACTGAACAACTTTCTCTATGGGACCAACATCGAATCGCGAAAAAAAATTTGCGGTCTCAAAGCACTTAAACTGAGAAATATCTAGGTTACTATAGCGTCTAGACGCTATAGACTAGGATATTCTATCGGAGCACAATAAAAGACGTTCACTCGTTACCACGGTTTATTCGAAGAGAAAGAAACTGATCTACCTACATAATTCCTTAGAAAACTAATAAACTTAATAACTACCGCGTACATCACAGAAACATTTGGCTCAAGTAGGTTTGCAGTTTTATATGGAACAGCAGATTTTTTTTCGCGATTTCGATGTTCCCATTGAGATAGTTGTTCAGTTTGTAGGTCTGGTCTTATCATCCCCTTAAATAAAAAAGTATCAGCATACCTATTAAGAAGGACCTATTATAGTATATATTATTATCGTTCTCTAGTCATCATAATACAAGTCCAGGCTAGATTCTGGTATTTTAAATGTGACAGATAATTAATTTGTATGACAATGTCCACGATATTAAAAAAATCTAAACTACTCGTATTATAAAACTGTAACAGAAATGTGTCTGTACATTGAAGATATTTACAAAAAAAAATTACGACATAGTTTTTACCTGTCCCTGATTCCATATCACAAATTTGTTTGTTTCTTTGTTTGTTTGTTTATTTGTTTGTTTGTTTGTTTGGGTGTTTGTTCGTTCGAGTATCACGCAAAAACTACTGAACCGATTTTGATGAATTTTTTTTTGTTTGATAGCTTATTATCTGACTTAAAATCTGGTATATAATTTATGTGGACGAAGTCGCGGGTAAAAGCTCGTATTATATAAAAGTAACCAGCCAAGTCCTAGCCTACTTTATTTCACCACAGTCGGTAAACAAACTAAATAATAAAGAAACTGAACCAATTAACTATAGATGAATATTTGGAGGATATTCTCACGATTAAAACAAAAGGCAATTTGCGACACGCGCCACTCTGGTGCGGTGGTCGGACGTAATGGAAGCAATCGGCCGAGACCTGCCCGCCCCCTCGTTGTAGTTGGAGGGGTGATGATTCAGAATATCAGTATGAATGACTTATCACCACCAAAGTTCTCTAAGATTACTTAAATTTTTAAAATCGATTCCCCTTTTCCTATTTACACCTGGCCCAAGATCGAGCGGCCTGGAGAGCTGTGGTGGCGCAAGCGGCCCACAATGGTCACGTCCCTCAGCCATAAGGTTACGACAAAGAAGAAGATTTACTCCGAGATAAGTGATGCCATTGGCCCCACTCCGACAAACACCGTTCTTGGGTGTGTCGATGTATGGTTTATGGTTTACTTAATAATAATAATAATAACCCCGCGGGGGCAGCTTGTGGCGAGCTGACGGTGAGTGGCGACACCGCGGACCCCTATCCAGGGGGACCATACAGACATGCGCTCACACACACACACATCCACACACACACCCCCACACCCACACACACAGTAACACACCCCCCTACCTCTGGCTTGCCTTAATTGGCCGCCCAGAGTGGAATCGCAAGAGCAGAACCTATGCTCCAGGTTGGAAGTGTATTGCACGTAATGGCGTAATAACGGGGAAACCCGCTCACGGGGGTAAACCCCGCGATGGTGAAACCGGAGCCGCACCTCTCGACAACCTTCAGCCGCTCAATGAGATGTTGCCCCATTGTCGCACTTTGTGCGTGCGGCCGTTTTATGGGGCCCACTCGATGAGTCGGCGAGTCACCGCCTGCCTTATTTACAATTTTGAGACTAGTTGTCATGGCAGGCGTCCGTTAGTCTCCTCCCATAGCCCAGTATCCATCCATCCAACTTTCACCTCCATAGCCCAAGACCTTATTTTTCCATCGCGGCCATAGCGCCGTACTCCAATAGTCTTTACACAAATGGCGGGGACCATCCCCGTGGGTATTATGTTGTACGCTCGGAGATGGTATCCGCCATTTGTGTATCCCTTACATTTAGATTAACTTGTCTTTTGAACGGGCCTCTACATGTTGGCTTCGGCCCCATGCACGCCTTCCAAAGGTCCGGGACTTAATTGCCCGTGATTACGGAACGTAAGACATATAATAATAATAATAAAATTTTATTTCAGGCACTTGTCCCATAACATTTGATACAATTAATACAATTAGATATAATACAATAATATAATTTAAGTACACTTATACAAACATATAACATATAAACATATAAGAACTTAACATATTGAGAAAATACTAGGTATTAAAATAAAATTAAACAAAATTTTTGAACGTACAGGTAACAAAATGATAATTTAGGTTTAGGTATAAGTACATACACATAGGTTTAAAACTTCGATAAAGATTTGTATCGCCATTTCATTTCCCTTATTTGTCTCCTCTGTCCATATTTCTGAACGATGTCTGTTTAATAATAAAATATATTATCACAGTAAGTAATTCTTATTTTATTTTATTTATTCGGAAAATCCAACAAGTTATTTTATTACAAAAGATTGAAGGAGCATATTGGAAGACCTTGTCCTGCATTATTGTATGATACTCAAAATATTACGTTGCTACGCCGTAGCATTATTTGTAGCGCTACCAGCTACGAGTTTCGTAGCTTTATTATTTCTTTTGTTTACCGACTTCAAAAAAGGAGAATAAAACAGAGTGGAACTTTTTATTTGTCGTTATAGGAGAAAGTTGGGTACTTACGAACTTACGAACTCCTTAATTCATACTTTATGAATATTGGATAAATATTGTTAAACGAAAAATTTTTTTGTACCTCCCATACAAAAGTGCGGATCAGCCGATCTATTTTCTATGGGAGGTCCAAAATTTTTTCTTTTTTCGACCCATGTTAGGGTAAGTTGTTTAGTTTTATTGTCTGAATGCACTCAAAAGGAAAGTCCCTCGTTCAGTGCCACCCGAATAATGTTAGAGCTTGTTTTTCTCTTTTCAGTTAAGAGGATAGGCGGGTACCGTTTCTTCCATACAAACGTATTCCCATGTTTCCTCCCTGGATAATCCAAAACATTTAAAAAAAATGAAAAAACTCACGAAAAAAATTTATTACTGTTGGAACTAGGGATTTTTGAAAATGACTTTTAACTCGTTTTCAAAAAACAAAATTGATGAATATTAAACAAAAAAAAGTAAAACATAATATGTCTTTATGTTTTTTTTTTGTTACTTTTTTTTGCCAAAGTCTTTCTCATATTATTCTTGAAAGAATTATTAAAATCGGTTTAGTTTTTGAGGAGGAAACAGGGGAATACGAAATGCAGATTTAGTCGTTTTTATGACGATAATATCGGTCCAAGCTGCAGTTGTCTTTTGTGTATAGGTGGGGCGGATCTACCTCTACCTCCTACCTCTCCTCTTAATTACTTTTTATGCAGTTGGATGTTTTGTTTGTCTTAATATTTTGTTATTCAATTAATGTTGTCAAACATTTCATAAACTATTTAACTTGTTACCATCCGCAACCCCTCGAAGATAACACTAAACCTAACCCCCGTTTATCATTAAATACCAAATCAAACGCGACGTGTGCCCGATGCCCATTAATATACCTACATCCTGTCCAGCAGGCCGTTTCCACTCGTCTCGTTAATCATACCATTTTAGCTCTTATTGCATAGATATAAGGATTCTATTACGAGTCTTCTCATTTGCAATGAACTCTTAGTACTCGTTCGTTTATTCGTTATCAGAAGTCTCCTGATAAAGCTTTTATTGTAAAGAAATAGCAGTGAATATGATTAAATATTTGGGACCATACATGAGGAACGAAGCTGAGCGAATGATTCGATTTAAGAAGTCTCTCAACAAAGTTCTTATGGTATTACAGATAAGAGTGAAAATAGTATGATCGGTGGGCGTTTTAAAGTGAACTGTGTGGATGCGGGCGGGAATCGAACCAGTTAAATGAGTTATTTGTTTATTAGAGTCGATATGTCGAGTGCTAAACGTTTCCTGATTAACTATCTTGTTAAGTGGAAGGTTTATACAATCAGACGTAAGCTCACGACCGTGATACCTTTCGAGGTGGATAGAAGCTTTGCTACAACTACCAATTATCTTCTTAAGCATGCAGTTATAGTAAAGTTTTAGACTATTTAAGACTTCAGTATGAAAAGATGCGTCAAATGGTCCACAAAAACACTGCAAATCTTATCCCCTAGTCACCTCGTGGCACTTGGTAAATTAAAAAAGGTAAAAAAGGAGATCGTGAAGAAACTTTTCTAGGTACGTGTGTGTGGGTGTGAAACAGAACAAAAATAATTTTATTATCACCGTACCTACTCGTACTTATCACGACTGTATCAATTTTGATGCAGTGTTGTAGAGATAATATTATGTGACGTGACGTAGTCTGGGAAAAGGGACCTTTGTCGTCGGTTTTAGTTTTGAAAATTGTTATGTATCTACCTTTATTTCATTGCCTTTATTCGTATTTTGATAAATACGAATAAACAAACACACACTGACACACACACACTTCACACACACTTCTTGTGTTGATACAGATCTACCTATTGGATCCATTAATAGCTCCATACCGACAACAAGGTCCCTTTGCCCTAAGAACGTCATAGGTACATAGTCTAATAATCTCTAAAACATCTCTATCTCTATAAATAGGTAGATTGTCTATCATATCTTTTTCAAATATACCTACTTAAACAGGTAAGTAGCTTTCGGAGTTCTGTTACGACTCTGTCCACCCCGTATCTAAATATAACACCAGTAGCTACAGCTACCCTTAACCCCGGCACGCGGCGGACACGCGGCATCACGACTACCACCGACGGGCACCGGCAGAGATCTAATTATCTGCTAACTACTGCATATTGCTTGTTGTGTTTTATTAAAACTGTTTTAATATGTGCTTATTTCCGGATGGCGTGAGAAAGAATTAAAATGTTGCTATAATTTCTTTGCGGAAGCAAATCATGCCTGACCCTTTCATAGATGTCTCCCACGAAGACCTAGGTCCTCTTCTACCTTTATTTTGACGCCTTCTTAACTTTTTAACCGACTTCAAAAAAGGAGGAGGTTTCTCAGTTCGACCGTATATATATTTTTTTTTATGTGTGTTCGCGGATAACTTCGTCGTTTATGAACCGATTTTGATGATTCTTTTTTTGTTGGAAAGGAGATATCCCGAGGGTGGTACCATGATAAGGAATCCAGGATCTGATGATGGCATCCCAGAGAAATCGAGGGGAACCTTCGAAAATCGTACTGCCGACTAGTGCGTTTTTTAATTTACAGCACTCCTATTAAATCGAACTAATGAATTCACCACTGAAAATTGTGAAATAAACAAAATTTTAACAAAAAATTAAAACCGCCTTCAAAAAACTAAAAAGTTAAAAAATAATATTGCAGCCAATGACTTTTTCGTTCGCATCATAAGAACATTAATTTGTTTTATAGAAGTCGGTGTCAAGCCAAGCCAAAAACTGCAAGCCATGTCGCGAATCGTACCGGCTTGACAGCGACTTCAATAAAACAAATTAATGTTCTTATGATGCGAACGAAAAAGTCATTGGCTGCAATATTATTTTTTAACTTTTTAGTTTTTTTTTAAGGCGGTTTTAATTTTTTGTTATGTCTTCCTATGAAGACGGAGGTAGGGGAGAGAGGGGTTGATAGTTCCGATTTTCAAACAATCGTAAAAATGTGTATGATAAGTAAGTCGTATGTATATGAGTCTTACATGAGTTCAAGCGGAATTTATCGCTGAATATTAGTATGTCGATAATCTATCGTACGCTTTAATACTTTTTAGCACAGGATCGATTTTCTAATGCAAGTCGGAAAGGAACAACGAACCCCAAAATGGGAAAAAAAATTCCCCCAATTTTTTCATAACTATGTTTTTGTGTACAATAAAGAATCTATGAATCTAAAATCTAAATAATATAAATAATTCAAATAATAATCTGAATAATTCAAATGATGACATCAAAAATAATTCCCAAACGTTTTCTCTACAATCCACAGTCACACACTCATAAATAGATTAACTATTAATCGAGTTAGACCAAAAAGTATAAACTGGAAAATACTTACTCAGGTCGTGTGGCAGGGTCACTTGACATACATGCACTTCCTGGCCGGCGCAAGCTCAACTAAAGTGGCTGCCATATCTGCGCAGGGGCCTATCAATGTCCACCACACTTCACGCATTTCGATATCTCTTTTCTTCTCGGAGCTATATCCATCGGAACAACTAACCTCGGTAACTTCCAACCCCGCTCTCCCCTACTCATGAAATATTCTTATCTTATCTTGTAAGGTGAAGTGAAGGTGTTAGTAGTTTGTTATATGTATTATCAGAAGCTTGAAGCCCTTGCAGCAAGGAGACAGGATTGGTGAATATCCCACTGACAAGAGTGTATATTTTGCAATGGATAGTGTGTATGACGAAAGTTCATGAAATATTTTTATAAAATACGAGCTTTTACCTGCGACTTCGTCCGCATAAATTATATACCAGATTTTAAGTCAGATGATAAGCTATCAAACAAAAAAAGTTACATCAAAATCGGTTCAGTAGTTTTTGCGTGATACTCGAACAAACAAACACCCAAACAAACAAACAAACAAACAAACGAACAAACAAACAAACAAACAAACAAACAAACAAACAGACAGACAAAAAATCCAAAAATTGGTGATTTGGAATCAGGGACATCTAAAAACCATATCGTAATTTTTTTTTGTAAATATCTTCAATGTACAGACAAATTTCTGTTACAGTTTTATAATTTTATTATCAATTATCAATTTAACCGTCCCTAAAGGGCTCTTACAGACGAGCCACACTTTGCTGTCGCCGTGGCTCGCAGAGCGTTACACTTTACGTTCGCGCGTTCCACCGCGACACACAGCGACCGCAAACTGCCGCTCGTCTGTAAGAGCTCTCAGACGTAATTGACGGAATAAATTCAATCTGTAATTTTGTCTACCTTAAAACATTTAATCTACCCTACTTCAAACCTACCTACGATACCTACCTGTTTGGAGTTCGTTAACCACAACCACAACACAACACCTGGTCTACTTCATCATCATCATCAGCCTACTGCAAGCACAGGCCTACCCTCAGGGAGGTTATATGGACGTTAGTCCACCACGCGTCCCAATGGGGATTGGTAGACTTCCCGCATCGGAATTTCTGCTTCATCGTATGCAGATTTCCTCACGATGTTTTCCTTCACCGTTTGAGAGCAAAAGGAGTACTACGTACCTACCTACTTCATATTTACCTTAATAATAACCTACGTTAATAACTACACTCATCGCGAGACTTCTTCTGGTGTAAAATTGTTGATAGATAGAGGGTCGTATGGCCGCAGGGAAGCGCGAGCGCCGGCCTCGGGGCGGGGGAGTTGGGACAAATATTTGTTAGTCGTAATCGGACTGGGAATACGGGAATTAAGGGATTCGAACCTGGGCAATCTGCTTGTATGAGATTGTTGGGAAGATGTAAATCACTACATAGTAGGTATAAAACAAAGTCGCTTCCCAAGGAACACGTAAGCCATAAAGCAGCTGTACAGTAGCCGCATAAAGGAAATTTCCTTTATGCAGCTACTGTGCTGCTGTTATATAGCTTGCGTGTTCCTTGAGTTCCTGCTGTCTGTCTGTCTCTGTGTTGTGTATGCTTAGATCGTTAAAACTACGCAACGGATTTTGATGCGTTTTTTTAATAGATAGAGTGATGAAGAGGAAGGTTTATTATCAGCATTTTACCCGTGCGAAGCCGGGGCGGGTCGTTAGTTAAAATATAATGTGTTGGTTCCCTTTTAGGCTGCCTGTCCATTGACGCGAGCTGGCTGGCGGAGAGGGGATGCGGAGTTTTATGAATCAATCAGGATTGCATAAAATCTCGACCGAGACTCGGCCGGGCTCCTGATTGGTTAATATTCACACACACAGAAGGAGCGGTGTAGCTCGCGTCTATGGACAGGCAGCCTTATAGTTAGAGAACAGACCCGGTGTTTCTTCCCGTCGATGTTTTATGAAGATACGCAGCGACTAAAGTTTCTTTTGATCTGTTTTTGAGGGCGAAAGGATAGCTTGTCTCTCTTTAAATCGGAGCAAGGTTTATTCCTAACTAGCGACACGCCCCGGCTTCGCACGGGTGCAATGCTGATATGTAGTGATGTATTATATAACATACATATAAACCTTCCTCTTGAATCACATTATCTATTTTAAAAAAAACGCATCAAAATTGGTTGCGTTGTTTTAAAGATAACATACAGTTTGCATACATAGGGACAGACAGACAGCGGGAAGCGACTTACTGACTGACTTGACTTTGTTTTATACTATGTAGATCTATCTATAGAATAGGATCATTATAGCATACGCATAGGAAACATAATTTTCTAAACGAGACGATAAACGCCTGACATTCCAGAAGATAATTCATATTTTAAACATAATTTTGCACCTATTATAAAAATACGGCAGGAAGATGGTATGAAGACAGATAACATAACAATAACCCAAAAACAGAAATGTAATAGCAAAGCACAAATTCCCATATAAAGGGATTGAAAAAGATTTTTTAATAGGCTACCTCCGTGGTCTAATGGTTCACTAATGGTGAATTATCTTATTAATGGTGAATTATATTATTTATATTATATTAATGGTGAATTATATTATTAATGGTCTAATGGTAGCACTGGCTCTCGACACGGAGGTCGTGGGTTCGATTCCCACGGGGGACACCTAGTGATAGGTATGTCACTTTGTGCGTTTAGGTTAGGGCATTGCAGGCTGAACACTGGCGGACTAAGGGGGGGGGCGGAGGGGCGGTCCGCCCCGGGCCCCCAGTCCTGGGGGGCCTCCGAATCTCGAGAAGAAAATCCCTTTTTAATCAAAACCAAAATAATGACATTTATATAGCAAGTAAAAAGACACAGTTTAGAGTTGGAGGCCCGGGCCTCAGGAAGCCAGAAGCAGAACAGGTTCTGAGACTGCAGTTTGAAGTTGGAGGCCCCGTACGTTAGTCATTGAAAGTCAAGAAAAGAAATAGAGTCAAAAATACTGCGAATTTGCGAGCTCGCTTCGCTCGCTAAATCTTTTTGTTGTTATGCAGTTAGCATAATTATGAGTTCGCTTCGCTCGCTCCGGAGGCCCTGGCCTCCGGTACTGGGACTGCAGTTTGAAGTTGGAGGCCCCGTAAGTTAGTCATTGAAAGTCAAAGAAGGAAATAGAGTCCAAAATATTGCGAATTTGCGAGCTCGCTTTGCTCGCTAAATCTTTTTCAAGTTGTTATGCAGTTAGCATAATTATGAGCTCGCTTCTTGAAAGGTCAATGTGGTTGGAATTAGAATGTGTTTCGAAAATTTGAGCTTGCTTCGCTCGCTTGGTTTTTTTGATAGCTTTCTGTGCTTTGAGAATTGAGACTGAGTTCATGCTACAACCCAGTCATAATTATAGAATCGTTCGCTCCGGTTTTAATTTTATACGCCAATATACTCACCTACTCTATTTCAAGATGAGCTCTATAATCGAGTTATTATAAGCATACATACATACATACATACATATACTCACGCCTGGGTCCCATTGGGGTAGGCAGAGACAATAGATCGCCATCGGCTACGATCCTGACACACCTCTTTCGCCTCTTCCACACTCATAAGTCGTTTCATACACGCTCGTCGGTTTCGGGTACATTTGATCTGACCCTTCTTAAGTACGCTACCAATTTGGTCCGCATACGTACGTCTAGGGCGACCCTTTTCGACTGTCCCATTCACACTTGCTTTATATATTTCATTCGTCATTCTGCTATCACTCATTCTTTCCACATGACCAAACCATCTCAGCATTCCCTTTTCAATCCTTGTTACTATATCCTCTTTCAATCCGCATCTTTCTCTTATTACACTGTTTCGTATTCTGTCATTTAGAGTCACACCACACATACTGCGTAAAGAACGCATTTCGACAGCATTTATTCTGGATTCATTCCTCTTCTGCCATACCCAACATTCGCTGCCATACATCAAAGTTGGAGCTAGCACACCGTCATGAACTGCCAAACGTGCCTTTTTGGACACGTTATGACTTTTCATGAATGTATGCATCGCTCCATTAATCCTATTTCCCGCTTTCACTCGTCTCTCTATGTCTCCATCACACTTACCATCTCTCGTAAACATACATCCCAAATATACAAATTCTCCAACCTGTTCCACTTTTTCATCTCCTATCATAATTTTACATTCAGTCATTATTTCATCCCTTTCGAGTACCATAACTTTCGTCTTATTTACATTCACTTTCATTCCTTTCTTCTTAAATGCCTCATTCATGCATGTTACCATCTCCTGTAAATCGTCTGCCGATGATGCCAGTAGCACTTGATCATCAGCATATAACAAACATTTGACAAACAACCCATTCATCCTTAAACCACACTCTCTTTCTTTCAAATCACTCAAACAGCTGTCCATGAATAAGTTGAACAACCACGGTGACGCTACACATCCCTGTCTGACACCCCTGGAGATGTCGAACCAGTCTGTGTATGCCCCGTTTATCCTAATGCAGGCACTAGAACCCTCATACAAAGATTTCAGTGCCTGCACCAAGTTGCTATCCACCCCATACATGGTCAACGTAGACCATAATTCGTTCCTCATCACCCGATCATAAGCCTTCTCCAAATCTACGAAAGCGCAAAAAACTTTTTGGTTTTTAGCCAAAAACTTTTCAGATATGCCCCGTAGAGAGAAGACTTGGTCCGTACACCCCATTCCCTTTCGGAATCCGGCTTGCACATCCCAGATTTTTTCCTCCGTTTTACGCAACACTCTTTCTATCAAAACTTTTGCGTACAGTTTGCCGACAACACTGAGGAGGCTGATATTATAAGCATTATATTATAAGCTCATTTCAGCTTTTTGTTTAATACATCAATCGCCTCGATTTCGGCATGAGCTGAAAAAGTCGAGTTATAATGAAGCAGAATCTCGAGCTCGCTTTGCTCGCTCCTGACTAGACACATTGCACTAAAATCTTGAGCTCACTTTGCTTGCTCCAGAATTCAGTGAAGTCTCGAGCTCGCTTCGCTCGCTCTTGGTTTTGGATGGTACCTATGTCTTTTCATAGTATACAGTTGCAGTTGCAGTTGCACTGTTGGTGTGCAGTTAAATCTTGAGCTTAATTTGTTCGTTTCAGATTTTAAGTCGTAAGAAAACGCGAGCTCGCTTCGCTCGCTCAATGATTTAAATCTTATTCCACTGATCTCATTATATTGCAGTAAAATTTCACTTAGCTTTGCCCGCTCCAGAATTCAGTGAAATCTCGAGCTCGCTTCGCTCGCTCTAGGTTTTACATTGTACGAATGTCAGGCTCGCTTCGCTCGCTCCGTGTTGTAGGACCTGGATCTCCCTGGGACAAAATACTTGCTACCTATGCCTATGGAAGGAAGGGGCTCCGATGTTAAGTTTTTGTCACGGCTAGAAAGAATTGTAGTTATCAATTTCTGGAAAGACCGGGGCCTCATTTAGTTTTGCCGCCCCGGGCCTCCGGCGGGCTTAGTCCGCCGCTGAGGCTGAATCACCTGATTGTCTGAAAAGAAAAGTGATTCCGTGCTTCGGATGGCACGTTAAGCCGTTGGTCCCGGCTACTATCTCTGGTGGTAGTAGTCGTTGCATAAAAAAGGCCGTGAGGCGGTCTGAAAAAACTCTGACACCAGGGCTCTGCCCACACGATAAGAAGAAGAATAGGGTACAATCATTTGAAAATGTTAACTTACCATATTATTAGGTATGCTTACCATTAAACTTATTATTACGTGGCTGTAAGTACACGAAATTACCGCATTGGCTCATGTGCTGGGCAGTGATTCCATTCTCTTTGTGCTGTGCTGTCAAAGCAAGCAAGCACATAATATTTTTATTTTTGTAACAACTCGGAACACAAATAAAATCATACCTAATGATAAAACAATATTAGAAGTAAAACAGTTATAATGAAAATGTCACAATAAAGCTAAAATATCCTGAAACTAAAATTATCCTAAAACTAAAGTATCCTCAATATTATTGAGAATAAAAAAAAGGTTTTACTACACGCAGAATGTAAAATATTGGCAACTTCTGTAGAAAAAAATTTACGCTGCCGCCATTTGCTTTGATTAAAAAGAAAATAGTATTTCTTCTTTTCAGATTTTATGGCTATTGTCAATTTTTTTTCACCTCAGTCGGCCAGTATGTAAATTACAATACCTAATCAAAAATTTGAGACCAAAGAGTTTTTAACGTAATAAAAAGATTTTAAATACCTACCAAATGCATGGAAGAAATCTCGCCCTTTAATACATGTCTTTTCTATTGTCTGTATCAATGTGTTTGTGTGTACAATAAAGTGTTATAATTAAACAAACAACAAATTACCGGATCTCATATTGATGATTGGAGACTTAGGTAGACACAATGGCCTTTTAGATGGTGATAAAAAACTCTTTCCCTTAATTACCTCATACGACACCCACCACGGCACGGCAAGAAATGTCGTGATCCATTCTTGGCCGAAAGCCCGCTACAACCTACCATCTTTCAGCAATATTCAGCACATAGTTACAGTTTGAGCATATCAATTCTGGAAAATCCAGACGTCCTATAGGTATAGGACCTAGGTTACTTATTAGGTACCTAAGGTAACAAATAATAAATAACCCTTCTTCTGTCGCATTCGGGTAAAAAGAAAATCTGAGAACATGTTTACATTGTTTGTGACTAACACTCAGTTGCAGAAACGCTCATTAGAGCTAATCCTCCATTAAATCTCTTGCTAGCTTTTACTACGTCAACAAAACAAAAAGTGACAGCAAGAGATTTAATGGACGATTAACTTTAATGAACGTTTCTGCAACTGACCGTAAATCACGCATACCTACGTGATCCGTTCGATTTTGATTTTGGGCATGCAGATAGAATATATGATACTTCTTCAAAGTCAACGCAGACGAAGTCAGGGGCAACAGCTGGTACAAATAATTTCCTGGAACAAAGAACTACTTAAAGATTGTACCTAACTACTTCCTCCTCGATTAAGCCTCTGACATGACATCTGAACACTCGAGTCAATAAACTATGTATTACATAACAGCCTGATATCGGCATCGGCACTACATAGGCCAAATTGTCTCACATTCTGTGTACGGAACCTTTTACTGGCTAAAGGGCGGTCGCTCCTAAATTATTCACTAACCAAGCAACACTGAGCACCTATACCTTACTCTTTCTCCCCTACACTCTCCCTATACAGCCGTTTCACTTAGACTTTGTATAGTACGTATTGCGCTTTCGGCCGCCACATATAGTAGTCTCTTTCGGTGTTAGGGGTAGTGTATAAGTCTGTCTCGGTCGCTCTCATTAGGTTAGTTTCGGGAGCATGTTTGCACGACGTTTGGCAGTCGCATTTTGTATGTGGAGTAGTGTAGTGTGATGTTACAGAGGCAATCGCAAAAGAAAATGTTCACCAGGCAGTATCTCTACTTAGACGAGAGATTATTTATTAATGTTGACCTAGCAAAATGCATTGGACTGGGGTGCAACTTGCAATGGTCATAATCCAATTTTATTAATGTACGTATGGATTGAGGAGCCACATTTGTTATTGAAAAAAAAAACCGGCCAAGTACGAGTCGGGACTCGGGCAATTAGTGTTCCGTACTATCAGTAGTTTAACATGGGTCATTGAGAAACCACTATAAATTGACACTGACTTAGTATGTGATCACATAGTAACTGAAGATCATTTTACACTGGGCTGACTAGTGTTAGTTTTTTGGGTAAGGTAAGAAAAAAACTATCTAAGTTAGAGCCGCCCTGATAATTTTCCCGCCATCTACACGTTATTTCTGATGTTCATGATTTTTTTCATATCTTATACAGCTATATTTTTTGAAATAGAGGTGGGGACAGCAATTTCTCGGATTTAATTGAAAATTTTGTTAAACAAAGTCCTTATAAAAAAAATTAAAAGTATATTTTTAGACTCGTATTTTCATAAGCTTTCAATTGATACCCCACACCATAGGGTAGAACATTTTTTTTTAAATCTTTACCCTTTCTTACACCCCAAATTGCCCCCCAATATAAACATTTTGCTTTTTTTTACTTCATTTATGATATTGGACCAGCAATTGCTATATCTGTACCGAATTTCAACTTCCTATGTCTTACAGTCTCTGAGAAAAATGCCTGTGACAGACGGACGGACGGACAGACACCGAGCTGATTCCATAAGTGTTCCGTTTTGCCAATTTCGGGACGGAACACTAAAAAGGGAAACTATTACTAAATCCGATAGAGATATTACGCGCTCGCCTAGGCTAAATCCTACAACATTTTCAAGAACATTCATCACGTACTTTTCTAGTTCCATCCAGGGGTGGCTCCTCAATCCATATGTCTGGATTGAGAAGCCACCTTTATGTTCATGTAACTTCTTTATACTTTTGCTTCAAATTCCAGAATTGGGCGTACAAAATCTACTCATTTCCCACAAAGTGTGCATGAAGAAAGAAAGAAGAAAGAAAATTGCTTTATTGCCAATTATTACTAAAAAAAGAACATACAAAATTAAACATGACACGAAATAAAAAAAAAATTAAAAAATCATACAATTAAAACAAAAAGAAAAGCCAAACATAATGCATGGAAACCGGCACCCTAGGCCACGGCACACAGGAATTCTAAAATTGGATGTACTTTCTTTTACCTCAAACCATAAAATGCCTGTACTTTTACTGTACTATATATTTCCACTATACTACAATAAATCTGGAATACGACGAATCTGGAATATGACGAGTTTGGAACAGGACGAACCCGGAACAAATGTTTAAAACCAATATTTTTTTCCTAAACTTTAGCCAACACCTTGTATCAAAAATAAGTAGCTATATACCTACCTACTACATATTATAATTACCTAATTATAAAGTAATTAAGACCACAACTATTATTTTTCTGCCACCCCTTCACAAACAGGGTTGTCGAAATATGTTCGGTAAGTATTGAAGTGCTCGAGCCGGGAATCAAAGCGGGTTACTAACGAGCATCAATCGAGTGCTCGCCACTACGCCATTAGGGGCGATGAGACTAAAACAAAGGCGTGTTTCTGAACTAGTTTTACGCCGGCGGCTTCGCTCGTGTGTTTTGATACACGTTGAAGTAAGTGGTTAGTATATACATACACAGGAACACAATCCCTTTCGAAGGGGGCCAGAAACATGGAGAAAAGAAATTCTTCATGGACAGAAAGCACACATTTTTTTTTTATTAACTATGGGTTTGCTCTTTACCTCAATCCAGTCCTCAGGACGAAGATGGGGTCGTAGATGTAGCGAGCTTACCCAGAAGATGCCTATTCACTCGTACTTTAAAGGAATTCGGGTTGTAAGTACTCGGAAATACTGACGCAGGTAAGGCATTCCATTCCTTGGCTGTGCGCATTATAAAAGATTCAGAAAGGCGCTTGGTGCGGATATGTGGGATGTCAACCAAGAAGGGGTGGTATCCCGCGGTGCGTCTGGAAGTCCGATAGTAGAAAGGGGAAGGTGGGATGAGCTCGTGCGGCTCTTGGGCACACTCACCGAAGTACAATCTGTAGAAGACCGACAAGCAGGCTACTCTGCGGCGGTGGGCCAGGCTATGAAGCTTGGTCTCCACCAGTTTACTGTCGCCAATGAGCCTCCTGGTTCTGCGTTCAACCGAGTCGAGTGCAGCAAGTTGATAATTGGCTGAGCCATCCCTATTATTGCGCCACTCCTCACGGTCCTGTGCCAATCTGATCCATGTCCGACCCGCAACCCTTACAATGTCGTCTGACCAACGCAACAGTGGTCTACCCACGGACCTCCTTCCGAGACCGACAAGCAGGCCACTCTGCGTCGGTGGGCTAGGCTATGAAGCTTGGTCTCCACCAATTTACTATCGCCAATGAGCCTCCTAGCTCTGCGTTCAACCGAGTCGAGTGCGATAGACATATTGTGCAGTTGAAGCAAACCAAGATGATGAAGCAAACTTACTACTACTACTACTACTTACTACCGACGTTTTACTACGTTACTTTTAGATATTGAAGGTTACAACACAAATCGATGAAAATGTGATTGAGTGGGGACCTATATAGCACTTTTAAACAGGGTGTAACAAAACACCCTAGTAATACTTTACGGGGTGCTTCAGACCATCAATCTGAACAACTTTCATTATGGAGCCAACGTCGAGAAAAAATAAAAAAAGATCTGCCGTCCCATACATTTGAGTCGAGTCGATACTGCAGTTTTGTATGAAAGAGCGGATTTTTTTTTCTCCATTTCGATGTTGGCTCCATAGTGAAAGTTGTTCAGTTTGATGGTCTGCAGCACCCCCTTAAGTATTACTAGGGTGCTTTGTTACACCCTATATAATACATAGGCATAGGCACCCTATATAATACATAGGGTAGGTATAATGTTTTAGCATTTGTAAATCCTTTTGCAATGAAAATACCTAGGAAACGATCAAGTTATTTTTTGGTAAGTAACATAAGGAAAGGGTATGAATTCTGCCGCACCCAAAACGCAATTAGTAGGTGTGCTTAAATCACCTTGATGGAAAGGCCAATGATGAGGTAAGTCATCATCATCATCATCACATCATCATACTTAACAATCATCACCCATTTTTGCCTAGAAGTCGTAGATATAATCGTCGTAATTGACAAATCTCATACTTATCAAAAAGGTAGTGTTACCTATACCTACCTATTGAGTAATTTCATGCGCATTTTTGTCGAAAAACGGTCTACAAAGAATAAATTCGTTCTGATCTCCTAAAAATGTCAAATCAAATCAATCTATCAACAAAACCTTTTTCTAAAAATATTTGCATTGTGCGACCCAAACACCCGAATCAAAAAATAACTCGAGATTAATGCAAAAATCCGTCCGTCAGGATGTCAGGACGTTGGCACTCGAGAGCGGAGTTCGAACGCAAATATAATTGTTCCCTTTGATTCCCGGCAATTCCCTTTGATCAAGATGACAGGTCCCGAGCCCGCCATGTTGTCGCGTCGCGTCGCGCATCGCTGACTGTCGAGCTCAAGCACCTGACGATCATTTCTATGGTTTTTTTCACAGATCCTGGAGTGCGACTTTTGAAACTCATTCGCTGAGCTCAGCAGTGGAAAATTTCAAAATTACTGTGGAGATACGCATCTTTCTACTGCTGATTTGACTTTCAAAAATCGAACTCCTGAAGTATGATTTTTGAAAGTCAAATCAGCAGTAGAAAGATGCGTATCTCCACAGTAATTTAGACATTTTCAACTGCTGAACTCAGCGAATGAGATTCAAAAATCGCACTCCTGTACGATACTGCACTGAGTCGAGGTAAATATGATGAAATTATGATATCTTAGAGTGTAATTTGTCATCTGTGACATGATATTGATATTTTATTGGGTGCAGTGAAGTTAAGTCAATAAATTGTAGTATGTAGGTAGGCATAACTCATTCGGAGATTATAATAATCACTACATAGTATAAAACAAAGTGGCTTCCCGCTGTGATATATACTGATATCGCCGTATGAAACCGACAGACAAACAGTATCTAGATATCGATAACTTATGAGATTCAATGACGGTTGAGAAATCGTTCTTGAGGTAATGCATCCGTGACCTTGAATCGGCTCCTTGGGTGCCATATACTAGTCCCACAGTGGGCACCAATTGATATTTTACTTCAAATTGTTCCTTTATCTAATTTGATAAAATCCCTGCAATTTCTTCTACAAATAAGACACAAAAAGACTATTTTAATTAACCTCATTCATTTTATAAGTTTTTTGACCTGCTGTGTGTTCATGTAATAATTGAACATACCTATTATACCTATACTATTCCGTAGGTATTTCATATTCATTTATTTGCAAGTCACAAGTTATTTGGATGTTATACATATAATATAAAGTAGGTACAGGTGACGCCTTGTAAGGGCACAGCAAAACGTAAAGGGCTACTAGTTGTCATCATATTAATAATGACATAATTAGTCAATAACAAATTATAGTATCAGTTAATTCAAATCACAATGTCAACGTTATAAAATGTTAATATGCTAAAAATTTTAATTAATAAGTAACATCGCAAGTCAAAATTAATTGCTAGTCGTAGAGTCATCGAAGCATTTAGGTATCTAGTTTATCGTCAAAGAATTCTAAAATATTGTAGTAGGATTTATTGAAAAGAAAATTTTTAAGGTGAATAAATATGATATGATTTATTTTAATATTTTTTATAGAACCTATTTGCCTTGGTTACTGTGGCTGTGACCTCAACATTTTATAATGTTATGCGAAGTGTGGGCGTAGTCAGTCGGATGCAAAACAGCGCTGTTAATTCTAACCCCCGTTTATTATAAGTTTTTAATCAAAAGAATAACATTCACCGACCGTTTCCGTCTGCCCCCAGCCTCGTTAGCATGTCAAAGATCTCGAGGACACGACACGACGCTTCAAGTTTAACCTCTTTATTTAAACAACTATTCATAAAGTTATGCTAAATTTAGCATTTTCTATTTGCATTTCAAGGAAACGTTTTTCTTCTCCTTTTTGGAATTTTAATGAAGAATCAGGGTTGTCTTTACCTAACGATTTTTATGCCTAGGCCTAGGTATACCTAGTTACCCAGTCATGTTATTGTGTAATTACCCGATTCGATCAGTATGAAATCGACATGGTTTGTTTTGATCAATGAATCAGATAATGGATATTATAATCGGAAAAACATACCAATTACATATAGGTACTTAAAAGTTTCCTAGCAGGTAAAGTCTTAAACACACTTATTAATAGCTCTATCATTACATTAGCCTGCCTCATTTAGACAAATAAAAAATTATGTCAATATTATATTTACCTACTCTTAAAAAATATTGGAGTTGTGTTGTGTCTGGCCATAATCATAATTTTCCTGTTCTTATTCCATTACTTGGGGTCGGTCGGCTAAGCAGTCAGAGGGGGGACAGAGGGGAACTTTGAGGAAAAACGCAAAGAAACCAGCGGCATCTTCTTTGAATAACGTTTAACTACAAAAATATTGTCTCAAATTTCCGATAGATGTCTCTTCAAACTCAACAATAAAGCAAATTTATTACTAAAATTATAAAAAAACTTTAATCCTATTTAATACAATTTACGTAATATTTCAAAACTGTTTTAATTAAAATTAGTAAATAATTTAACTTATGTTCTGCGGTAGCACCATATTATTGTCACCTAGCAACACCAGCTACACAAGTTGTCTGTCACAATATGGCCGCCGTTACAACTTGCGCGTACGCTTGTTTGTGTTTAGCGCCCATTTTGTGATTTGAGTGTTTTGAGTGTTGATCTTCACTTCAGACGTTGAGGCAAGATTACTCCTCCGTCCTGTTACTGAGGCTACTACTCTAAACTAGAACAAAATAGCTCATTACTGAGAAAAAGTAGATTCCATTGTAAAGCATACATATAGCTATAGGTATGCGTATATATAGCAACTGTTTCTTGTTAAATATCATAGGTGGCGTTTCAAATTTATTTGCATTAAAATGGCACTAGAGGGCTCTCTTTTTCCGATATATTACTCTACTCTTTGTAAGCAGTACCCAAATTATGAGAGCCTACATAGATAATGATATACCGTTTGACAGAAAACGAATTGGCGCCCAACTTGGGCCCAGTTTGTAGGTAGGTATAGTTCCGTGAACGACTTTAAGCAGGTATAAATTTTTTTATGCGTAGCTTTTGGCACAACTAGCATCATTATAACACTAACAAGCAAAACATTCCGTCCTAATTTGCGCTACCAAGACCCTCAACGTAATAAAACTAAAGGCGCACTCAGACTGAGCGTCACCACACGCCGACAAAGGAACAAGAAGTCAATTCAATTAAGTAAATCCTTTAATAAGCAAATAAGCAGAAGCGAGAGGTCCGTCCGTCAAGAGAGAGGAGATCAAAGCTCTCTCGATGGCACTCCCGGCCCCATCCGTGAGGCAGGTAGCTGTAACGCGGTCACTCGCTTCTTGTCACATTAGGGGAGCTACGGAGCTAGGAAGGCTCTCGGTGGATGACAATGAAATATTGTAAAACACATAGAATTCAGATTAGTTGGCAACATTAATAATGTGGTTAAGTATTGGGTTAACTGCCTCTGTGGTTGAGCTTTGGGCTCATGACACGGAGGTCGTGAGTTCGATTCCCACGGGGGACACCTACAAGTGATATGACACTGTGCGTTTTTACCCAGTTGGTTAGGACATTGCAGGCTGAATCACGAGATTGTCTGAAAAGAAAGATGATTCCGTGCTTCGGATGGCACGTTAAAAAAAAAAAAAAAAAAAAAAAAAATGTTTTATTTCAGACTAAGAATTGCCCATTTTTTGTTTTTTGTTTTTTTTTTTGTTAAGCCTTTGGTCCCAGTTACTATCTCTAGTAGTCGTAGTCATAAAAACTAAGTCAGAGGCCGTAAAGCGGTCTGAAAAAACTCTCACACCAGGGCTCTGTCCACACCTATAAGAAAGAAAGAGTATAATGGTTTCTTATACTTAGCAGTATTTATATTATGTTGGCAAATGGCGCCTCGCTAATCACTACTTGACACGTCATCCCATCCTGAAACCTTTAAAAAGGTTAATGAGCTTTGCTTATCTGCTTGATTGCTGCATTTTGCCATCAACTCAAAGTGATCGACATAAACCCGTAGCGTTACACAGCTCAGTCCCCAAATGAAGGGGTCCTTTGTAATCCATATCGCGTCCACTTGCCGCGACCGACGCGACGCGACGCGACGCACCTCGTTACGTCGCCATCGACTGATCATCGCTCGGGGGCGCGATAACTTATCTGTCGGTCCGATAATGTTTGCATCAGCTGATTGGATTGATATGGGTTACGGTAGTCATTATAGTACTCGGTGATATGGGTTTTAGTCAGTGGGTTGGTAGGTAGCAGGTTGTTTTGTTAGCAGGTTCAATCAATCAATCAAATATTCTTTCGTCAGTTTCGTAGTACCTTCTCTACTTTTGTACTTCCTTATAATGTGGCAGGGTTTGTGATGTAGGTATACACGGCGACACACAATAAGTTTGGGCTCCTCCAGATACGATACCGTTGAATAATTTTTTATAAAGTATAAGGATCTCAAATGATACCTAATGGTACCGATTCGGACTGTGCCACGACTTAACTAAATTTATTCCTGTTACTTTCTAAAATAAGATTAAGAAAAGAGACAGAAAACCAACAGCTGACTTTAGTGCTGTCAAAGTGACGTTACACGCCCAAAAACGCCTTAAATAAGATGGCGTACATTATGATGGCATCTTATTTTGGGCGTGTAACGACAGCACTAAAGTCAGCTGTTGGTTTTCTGTCTCTTTTCTTAATCTTATTTTAGAAAGTGACAGGAATAAATTTAGTTAAGTTCTTAACGTACCGATTCGGACTGTGCCACGACTTTCGTGGCACAGTCCGAATCGGTACTACTATGGAGATAACCGCCAATTTGACGTTTAGAAGTGACCTGTGTCGCTCTCACCCCTGTCATGTTACGTAGGCTGATTGGCTTTCAATTTATCGAAACATTACTGATTAGTGTTTTATGCTTGTAGTTAAAAACCAATCCGCAGTGACCCCTTAAATTGAAAACAATGTAACATTCTTGTTTTTTAGAAATGTAATAAATGTAAATGTAATGTAATGTAATGTTTTAATTGTTTAGAAATAAAAAATACGATGGAAGGCAGCACTATAGGCTCGGTCCCCCTCAATTCAAAATGTAATAAAAAGTATTAAATTATGTTGACCTTTGCGACCAAGACTTCTTGGTTGCGAGGGAATATGTAAACAGCCAACTAGAATAGATTGGCACACTCACTCTAAAATAGTGTAGATATGCGCCGCAAGATGGCGCAACATCATTTAATACTAGCTCTGCTCGCTAGAGGGAGGGAGATAGGTCATCAAAATAATAAACACTCAACTTTTTGTAATTTCTTTATTTTTTCACCATTTATCGTAAAACTTTCCTACGGCACACCACGCGTCGCAGTCGCGCCAATATCCCGCCTTGTGTATGTCGAGCGGAACCTCCTACATCATCATCACCGCCCAGTGGCCTCACACGTCACGACACGACACGACACGTCCCGCCCCGCCATCTAGCGGCTGAACCATTAACCACACTTCGTAGTACACTTCAACAAATGGCGCTTTAGCCGGGACGTGTCATGCTCACAATTTCGAAAGTATATAATTATAGAAAAGAAACTAAAAACTAGGACACAAAAAATTTTGACTTAGTCAAAAATAACATTTTAGCGATATTATACAAAATAAATAGGCGTTATTTTTTTCCACTTTCTCTTTTAGAAGCAAGTATAAAAGAAAATACAATATTATATCCATCGTAAGTACGTACACACAAGCACCATCTAGCGGCAGTCTGACTGCCTTCCTTACCCATACGATATAAACCCACTGCGCTCCAACTCAAGGTTGAAGTCTGCTTGGCAGCTCCAATACCTTTATTGATTGCTATAATATGAGGAAAATGCTTTTATAGTTGGAGCGCAGCTTAGCCATCATTCCAAATACTTTCAAGGTGACAGACACAGGCCCAGCCTCAACACATCTCAGACAAAAGTTACAATGTTACGCCTCGATTAAAAACACCTTATCTGCCACAGATTATTAATTTCGAATTTCCATTCATAAACCAAACTTTTACATTAAAAATTCGAACGGGAGATCTGTTAATGTTCCAAACATTTTCAATACGAACTAGTGTCAAACAATAGAAACATAACAAGTATATAAAATACTAGTACAATATATAAACCTATAGGAAGTATAATCACACTATACAATCTTTGGATACAAAATCTCATCGGCGCCGTATATGCATTACTTGCAACTGCTGTTTCTCCACATTTAATTAACGCGACCATCGTACAGTTTAACTTGGCACACGTCAGCACAGGAAATCCATTTCGCTCTGGTGCTAAGATAAACTGGACAACCGCGTAGATGACAGTCTTTTCACAATGAACCACATTCAATGGATTTCAATAGTGACAATATCCGACTTCGAAGCGTTTGCAAATAATACATAAACAGCGCCTGGGAATCGTGCGATCGGCACCAAATCGCTCTTCACTTAAAGCTTCTAACTTACAAGTGACTTTCCATCTCTACCAACATAGGCAGATCTACATAAAACGAGCGAGACGACGCCAGTCGCACGACACCCCACACATACCAAAACCAGTCTCAAGAAGCGAGCCGTGTTACACACGAATTTAGAAATTATACAAAAACAAGTCCAAAATGTATGTTTATCCTCATCACATGAGCCACTTCAGTCCCACAGTTCCAAACTACGCGATATCAAAACTACCTACAAGATATTATCCAGTGCATATTGGGTGCCTACGTTTTCTATGTAACATTTTGAAACAGCTAGTTAACGAAGCTTCTTTTATTTCTCTCGTTCACAATCATACCACATGAAGATGGCATTTCTACGAAAACGAATTATTGAAATATTAAAAAATGTGTAGTGTAATGTAGTTTCAACGCGCGTACCCATCCCCTCTCCATACACAACACCCAATATGCCGTCGCATAAACCTAACACCACATTTTATTTTGCAATCTATTATTTTACAACTTAGCTCCTTCTGCGAACATAGTTCGCGCCTAATTACAATGCGGCCGCCATTTCGTGCTGCGTCGGCGATCGACAAGATGGCGCGCCGGCGTCAGCGCGAAACGGCGACGGCAACAAGTGCAAACCTATCTAGACAACGCCCTGTCGCTCGGTACACTACAGAACACAGTTTGTATCCATCGCCCTCGACCTAAGGAAAACATTTACATGGTGGCCGATCGTGTCCAAACACTCCGCGTCAACTGATCACTAAACTATTGTACGAGAGAGAGTTACGAAGGCACAAACAAAACTAACACCCGATAAACATACCGACAGACCGTTATTGTAATGTGAATGAATATTTGAACAAAACCAAGCCACCGTTATATAGATACTATACATAAAACATGAAATATTTAGGACACAATATTTCGAAATCGTTTTAATTCTACAAATCATTACCCATTACTTTAATATAAACTACAATCGATTGGCAGTATTTGTTCACTTTCATCTTCACTCTCATGATATTTAGCGCCTCTCTAGCGAGTCGTGACGTCACGTCATCTCCGTCCCGCTCCCAAGCGACCTCTCACTCCCGCGAGGGGAGGATCTTTAATAGATGGTTACCTATTACATTACATACTTATCACTTACGAAAAAACTAAAAACAGATAGTAAACGTCCTCGACCATGCACCCTCTAACGCATGACATAAGATTGAAGCTGTTCCAACTACCTCCTGGACGCGAATACAACGGATACCTAATGCTTACGAGACATACACTGCCCACACTCGCACTGCTAGAGGCTGCTATACAATATTAAGATTATTTCAAAATTCGTGAACAGCAGGCCCAGGCCCAAAGATCATATTTACATTTCCCAACTGAGCTGTCAACGAAGCCAAAAGGCGCTTGAATACGCAACACCAATAATGTGTGAATGCAATGTGCCCTGTCTTACGCGCCTCGGACACTAGTTGTCGCTCGTGGGTCGCGACGTCCGAATGTTCCCATCAACCGTTACCCTAGCAACTAGCCCTGTACCACACCCGCAGCGGCGACCAGTCTATTCGGTCACCAACGCCTGAAACTTAACCTTTATTGCTACACTTTCAGGTAAACAAATACCAGGCTTTAGATCTGTCCAAACGAAATGAATACTAACTAATTAACCTGATCCCACTGTGTGCTCTGTGACTGCTCACACCGCCTGTTCTCTGTTAAGCGTCCATTATGTCCGTACTATTACAATTTTTTTATACTTTTTTTTCCATTTCAGGTACTGTGGTATTGCTTATATGTAATTAAAAAATTTCGTGGTTATATTTTGTACAGTGGCGGTTGACTGGTGTCAAAATCTGATCAGAGAAATATAAGAAAGCTGACGTTTTCTTAATTGATGTTCGTTTGAGTGATGCGGTCGGTTTTTTGTATATTTTTGTGATCAGAACACGATGCTATTGCAGTGTATTACAGGAACAGTTAAAACAATGAATGGTGTAACGCAAACGTCAGAGTTGTAGTGAAACAAACGCTGTGTGGAGGCCACACTTCGCGGCCACACTATGCGGCCACAAAGCGCGGCCACGCTGCGACACCGGCTGCCGCGAGCCACGTCCACGCAACAACAAACGTAACGTACACTATAAATTATCTTTTAGCAAAACATCAATTAATATCAGAAATATAATTAAAACTAACGTACTATTATTATAACTCTGATTTTTTTTTCGCAGTTGAATCGTTTCATATCTATGAAGTGACCTATTTAAATGTATTGTATAACACTTAGCGAGGGGGGCGGCGCGGGGGGGACACGTCGCCCTCACACACACACACACATACACACAACTAGAACTGTTCAGAAGCGTCTACACCGCTTCGTAAATGCACCCATATTATGTCATCCATATAAACGACGCATTTTTAAACCATGATTTTTATTGATTTCTAAAAGGGAAAGTCTAAAAGTATGGTAGTGTGAGGGCGACGTAGCACTATGTATAATGAATACTATAATAATTGACTATCATACCGGACTGCGCGCGCGACCTCCGACAGACTATACAATACTATGTGGTCGCAGATCCATGCACTGACACTACACGTTCATTCAAAATCGTCCAACGAGCTTCGCTCATTCGAAACAACCATAAATACAGCTAAGATCTGAATCTAACAAGCAAAATCTAATCTTGCATTTAAATGCCTCAAGATGAACTTTGGCTTCTATCAGAACTTGACTGTACATGTTGCCGATTTCGCAACCGACCGAAATAGGCCGAGATATTCGTCGCAAGTTACATAAACGTACTACAGTATCGATCAGCTTATAGCTATAAACAATCGCGAATGACAAACATAAAACTTAACTTAAAAACTATTTTATGATGGCAAGCGTGCGAGAGATGCGCGAGGGGGTCTACTCGGCTGCGGGGGGGGCTGCGCGTGCGCGTGCGCAGGGCGGGGGGCGGGGGGCCGTCGCGCGATGTATCACAGGAGCAGCTCACGAGCACTCGGCGCAGTCGCAGTCGGTACTCGAACACTGCGCGGGGCCGACGGCTTGACGTTATGTTCTACTTTACATACCAATTATCTGTAGATTTGGAGTCGTTATTCTCGTTAGATCTTTAGAATGACGATGGAAGATTTAGTTCTAATATTCTACCCTTTAACCTTTTATGATCGATCAGACGTCCCTTGAACGACCAATTTAATAGCAGAATCGCTAATGGGGAGAAGTTTAAAAACAGCGTTCTAATTTATAAGAGATATGAAGAGAACAAATTGACAAGCTAGTGAGAAGCTAAGAGTAAAAGCCGCCGACCCGACCGAACAGAGATTTAATTATCCCGAAAATAAAACAATTTCCCAGACACCCACTTTTCATACACTACTGCCTATTGCCGACGTATTCACCACGCGTTTCTAGCTTCATAACATATAAACACTATATTTATATTAACTTTTAAACATCTCTTTATATTTAATAATATTATTGACTGGATGCGAGGCGGGGCCGGGCCGATACACCGACGGTTCTAAACCCGACCCCAGCCGGGGATATAATAACTTTTTTTATTATCATCTCTAAATATAAACTCTGTAGATCTTAAATGTCTATGGAACTAAAATTACATTTTGTACCATAAATTGTAGTTAAAATTAAGCCACAAGTCGCAGAGAGGCACACGCCGCCGATAGATAAACTCTACAGGTATAGAATGAGAGCACTAGATAACTACGTGGAGACCGCTTGTGAATATTTAAACCAAATGATGCTCCAACACACGACATTATTGGCCCACTACCGTAACTGTCATGCGGCGCATTACTTTAAACGGTTGGATCTCAAATCCTTAGATAATTTGGCTTGGATTTATTAATAAGTCTACAGATCTTTGAAGCTGGCTTTAATGCCCTTGTTTTTCTGATACCTGTCTCCCGTTTGAAATAAAGAGAAATTGGGTGCTTCTCTTTCCCTTTCCTGTGTCTTAAAAGTTATAAGAGACCAAACATGTTTGAAATATTTAATGAAGGCCATTCTCTACCACACTGGCCTAATGTGTTGAAGGCATCTTACTTGGCTTAATGAATACCGCCATCTACAGTCGTTAACTGGGACCAACTGTGGCTTCGAAAGCAAGGAGACATGAGAAATATTGGATATCACACAAGGACAATACCCGTTCGACTTTGCTTTATTACAATTAGCGAAGCACCGCTACACCACGAGCAGAATGCCGCTATCAATCGAGAACATTTCGATCAAATTTTCATAAGCGGTTCTCCAATCTACGGAGCGAAGTGCGGGACGTCTGCCTCCCGCGAGCCCACAGATAACAATGACAAGCGATACGGAACACCGGACTAGAGTTCGCGCGACAGCCCCTCGCGCCTGCGCACTAAGTATCACGCAGCTATGCCGTACGGAGGAACATGCGGTTCTATAATATAGTAGCTGTAGTAGTCCCGTGCCGGCGGGCTATTCCGCTGTATTGAAGGTCAAACTAAACTTGCGACGCTTTCAGACTAGGCACAAGTGGCTCAGCTGCATTTTTCATACAGTATGGAGGCTTTTTTTTGTCCTTTCTGCGCCTTTATTTGATGAATAGAGATGGTTCTGCGCAGCTATACTGTCTTGATAGCAACAAACAAGTTCGGTGTGACCTGCAAGCATGCGAGGCGCATGTCTAATGATCATTGTGTTTTTAATTAAGGCTAAAACACGACACAAGCGCCACTAACGCGCAAAGTATGTAAATATGTAAGGTACAGATAATAAATGTTATTAATTTAACGCGTTTTAAATATAATTTACACATACCGGAAATTGTAACCTCACATTTCAGTGGCGACATCTAGTGATGCGAACATGACAACTTTAATTATTTACAATCGCCTGTCTGTTTGGGACCACACGGGCAATGCATTAGCATGGAAACGAGTTAAAACTTTCTACACCTATATTTCCATACTATTTTGGTAATTGCGGAGTCTAACGCCTCCGTGTGAATATTAGTTGCGTAGCTATCATTAATTCATTAGACACGCCCCTCCCGCGCCCCCCTCCCCGCCGGCGTGAACCGAACTATCCTAAACTTATATAAAAACGATGAAACCGCGCCGCCCCGCAAAATATACTCCTATTTATATTCGTATAGAGAAAGTGATTTTTTTTTATATAGGTATTTTCATTTTTTTTTTCTATATGTAACACTTTAATCGGACGTCACCATATCTCCCACTCTATGTTTAGCTTATGGTCTTGAAAATGTACTGTAAATTAACCTAAGGACTGTCTCAGACTGCATCTAGAACTGTTTAGAATCTAAGCGAATATTTTTTTTAATTTTCTTACTGTTAAATTTTCAACTTTATATACTAGAGGTTAGAGTCGCGGATGAGTCGGCGCGATGCAGTCCAACACGCTATTATCACTAGGTACAGTACATTAGGTCTCATACACTATGTTACGATACATCGCTTCACAATCTAATTATACGTATTTAAAAAAAAAACTTAATTTAATTTCAGTTTCAACGAAATTAATCTTATTGTAGGGTAGCCTAGTTTATGTGATGGATCCGCCTGTCTCCCTCGCGCTAGTCAGCGTGCGCGTGAGTGCGAGAGGGAGGTACAATGTCACATATAACTATGGGAAGTTGGTCCGAAAAGCGAAGAGCTCGGAGTAACGCCCGAAATAAAACGTCGAAAATACACGATGTCAACAAATAAACGCAAAATCTGAAAATAATTTTATGAACAATCGATAAAAGATCAACATTGGTTATTTTACTTTTAGAAAAGTATATTGCTTACTTCACGTGTTATCCGAAATGGTCCGGAATATTCTAAAAATACCATATTCTGAACTTGTACATTTCTCTAGCAGTGCTAAATACTGTCCAGTGTGACAGGTAGTGAGCCCATTATCGCCACTTTTTAATGGACAGTGGACACATCCACGCCTCGAAATAAGCAATAAGAATAATTCGCAAACAAACTCAAACTTATATGCAAAAAAGATGAATACCATACGTTGTTCAACTCTCTAAAACTATTTTTATATGAAGCGTTTATTTATCAACACATTGTGTACAACTATTGCTAATGCACTTTATAAAAAAATAGTAAGCTTAGTATTTAGTAACGCAAAGTTCAAAATGTACTATTTACTAAGCTGACTCGGTACTAAATAAATCATTATCGTTACATTCATATACCGTAGTTTCCCTATAGCCTGTGGCACACACTTGCACCCGAACATTAATTATTACACAGTCGAGAAAATGAAACATTCGGCTATTTTCACATTTATGTAACGCTTTTTCTCTCGACCTTGTTCATCGATCATAAATAAAAGAATTAACAAAATGTTGGTCCGAATGAGCATTTTTCTAGTCTAAGGGATCGCTAAATAGCGTAACGGTGTGCCCAAAAAATTTTCACAACTTTCTATAATAAAAAAGTGGAAATACATGATCAAAATTAAATCATTCAATCTTATATTGGTATTTACTTATATACTGACGTATAATTGATTGCCGTGCAGTCTAAAGACCGAATGTAGCATCGCGTCAGTCACGCGTCAGGCGCGAAATCAATCGACAAAGAATTAGACCATTTTTGTCGCGCAACCGTACAGTATCGTGATTGGTTCGCGCGGTTACAATTATAGACAACTGCACAGGTACAGTCAGCAGCAATAAGTTCTATACAATTTCGTTTTACGTCTTAGTACTACTGTACATGCGTAAGAATAATAAAAATAACTGTAATTGAAAGATAAAGGAAAAACGCTCTTAGACTTAATGTATACTACTGTCAGCGAGATAGCAAATTTCTAAGTCAAAACTACTCTGCCATTTTGAAGTCTTTATTGTGTATCCATATTATTAATGATCGCAGCACGTATTGAAAGACGAAGCCTTAAGAACCGAACCTCTCTTTCTAAATGACAAACTGCATATTACAAAAATGAAGGGAACGAAATAGTGACATGCCACAGACTATAAAGAGATATAGCCTATAATTAAAAACAAAGCGGTAGACGCGACAAGGGCCGCGCTTCGCTACAAGCTACCGATTCGGGTGGGCCCGGGTGACGAGGTAGTATGTAGGTAACGGTGTACGGGATCGTGCGGTCGGGAGTAGCGAAAATAATCATTAAAAGATAGAAAATAATCTTGTAAATATCGTTTGTTATATTTTTGTATGGCAGCCATAAAAAAAATTGAGATTTTCATAAACATAGTTCATATTTAGATTCATTGTGGTGCCGTATCAAGATCATAAATTCAAATAAACCCCGACCTCCACCCGACGCGGTCCGTACGACTGTCTTACCGACGCGACATGTCGTGTCACCACTACATACAACCTGCCCCGCGCACACTCACACACATACATATATACAACACGCACGCACACATTCACACTAGCCGCCCACACTGGGTTGTTGAATTTTAGGCTTTTGTAGAAATAAAAAGGTATTTTACAAAATAACAGAAATATTTTGGCTTAAAGAGAAAACCAACAATAAAATCCATTATAGTTTCAAGCATGAGATTAGTTCAAATTTTTTCCGCAATATGGCGAAGTTTCTATTCTATGAAGAATTTAGTTAAATCCATAGTTTCTTGACAAAAGTAAGTAATATAAAAAGGGTGTGATGTCAGACAACATCCCAGTGCAAAGCAGATATACACAGGGTGCTTACAAACCAACTTAACCTACCCCGAGGCTCGGCCGCAGCGCTGCAGGCGGAATATTTCTACAATCGTCTTATGTCACGGCAGTGATCGTTCCTTCCTAAGGCGTGCTATCAAACCTCTTGCGAAAATTTAAACCACTTTTCAAACCACTATTGTAGATAGGTATCCTTTCTAATGATGTTCGTCTGTCTGTCTAGTCTTCACACAAATACATAAACTATACGACCGTATTTTCTTTTACCTTTGCATGGCATTTAGTTTTCATGCGTGAAGCTATAAGTTAAGGTAATTTTTATAACGAATATGTAATGAAATAAATGTAAAGATATGACAAAATTAAATTTACTTTTATTTTATAAATTGTTGTAGTAGTGAACTTCATACAAATATAGAGTCGTTTGGCATGAATAGTGGTTGAAATTTCCAAAAGCAGCTTTAACACACAATAAATACTAAAGCTTGTTGCATATTTCTTCAACTTCTTCAACATTATCTTAGAAGAAGTTAAGTGAAGAAAATATACGACCAGCTTATCCTAACATTGGTTAATTTAGAACACAAATTGCGCTCAATAATCGACCCATGTCGCGATATTAGTAACAAGCTCGAAATTCTACACATTTCTATGACTCTTAATATCTTACGCCCTTTTCCGAAACATTAAAATTCAGTCTAAATACCGAATCGTTTAATTTTTCCCTCCCAAACATCCGAAATGTACACAAAAACTTACAAATTTATATAAGCGTCTGCGGCCTCGCCCGTGGCGTACGATGCATCACCATTTTATAATTATAACACAGAATGTTACAAAAAGGAAAAGCCGAAATGTGATTTCAAAATTCAAATTGATAAAGTATTTTTTTTTGTACAAGATTAATTAGTCGATAAGATTCCATTGCATGGCAAAGGGATACTTATGATAATTATTATTTCCTGCAACGTTCAGACTTGATTTTGTCTTGATTACATTAATGTTTTAGGTTAAGTGCTTATTTCGTATTAAAGCGAGATCATAATTATCGCGACATCTTGATCGAATTTGTAAAAAAGCTTGTTGCTTACCATGATCAATGATCATAGTCTATTACGAAATTATTACAGGGTAACTATCCAGTTTTTGTTATTTTTTGCTCGCTCGTGAATTGTTTTCCCGTTCTCAGTCAGTTGCAGTTTAGCATGTTTATGGATTCAAGTCAAGAGATCGGTAAACAGTTTGACTTGTGAAATCACACTATATCATCCTTGTAATCGTTATTGTAACACCCTGTGTGTATGGATGACGCCGTAGCCGTCGAGTGTATCACAGCTTTTCTGGACTTATCTAATGATTCGAGTGTGACCGCCAAGACCCGGGTTCGCTCTTTACTTCGGCTTTAGAGAAATAATGTCTTGTTTATTAACATTTTTGAGTTTACTAATCGTTCATTAAATACGATATTAATTGGGATAGACAGCATTTTTGCTACAAGTCTTTTTAAATGCAGTTGTAGCTTGTTAACGAACCTAATGTTATGAATATGATTACCAGAATGGTAAATTATGGATCAGTCAAGTGACTTGAGAAAATTTGTTTACGTTGTTACGAACAAGTCAGACATTGACACTTTCGCTGCCAAGCTCATAACAATGACACTCGCGCAGTGCTAACACTGGAATGCTATACAATTCTGACCCACCAGGCGAGTCGTGCGCACTGTGGCCCATTTGTTGCTGTCCTACGACATAGGTCGTCAGCAGTTAACGCTTTCGCTGCTAAGCTAAAAACAATGACACTCGCGCAGTGCTAACACTGTGGAATGCTATACAATTCTGACTCAAGGTTTGAGTCGTGCGCACTGCGGCCCATTTGTTGCTGACCTACGACCTACACATTATTTTAGTAAAAGCCAGTTCTAAACATTACCCTCCTGTTTCACCGCAGTCGGTTTAAAAGCTATATCCGCGCCTCAGCGGTCGATGTAATACGCGCCCTGTAAACACCCGGTGTACGCGCTCGCACTACACAACAAAGTAAATCAAGCTTTTACGATTGAGTTTAAAGTTCATATTTCAATACATCAAAGAATGACTCCGGCGACTTCGCGGTTTAAAAGTCATAAAAATCAAGCGATTGTGATCCTTATGTTGAAGACCTAAGTGTTTTTAGCACGGGACTTCGTAACTTGATTTACTACTGATATTTCATTGTATTTTTATTGAAGTTCATACTCGATTATACTTTACTGTGACAGTGTGAACGCGCCGTTAATTATTGGGGAGCTTTTGTATGACGAAATCAATTTAGATGGTTTTCACATCCATACTAAACCTTTTTAGAGCCCTATGATATAAAAATAAAGCAAAAAAAGATATTTCTGTATCATATGTTAAGAATTCATTTTTTATGATCAATTGCCCATAGATATTACTATACCAACGAAAATGGAAAGTGTGCGAGCGAGACGTTCGACCCTTAAGGCACAAACACAAATATGAAAAAGACAGCAATACAAAATTTAAACTTTTTTTTACATAATTGCTGCACATGATTTGAATTTGATTACTAAGGCAGTTCAAAGTATTCCACGCAGTAAAATATAACTAAGTATTTATTCCGATTTCTAATTTAATAAAGCAAACATTTAAAATACAAAAAAAAATGGTTTAACTTTTATCATCATGATTTTTAACATCGGGTAACATAAATTAAATTAAAGCTTGAACAATTCAGTATCGGACTGGACTCGAACCCGTAACCTGCCAATCCAAGGCTTTAATTTCATCCAAAAGATCCTATCCTATCCTATTTGACAACTAGTCAAATCAGCTACTCTTTATCGGACGTCAAAACGTGCGCTTTGTATGAACATTTGTACTAAATAATGAGTTGTGACGTCATCAACATTACTTAAAGTTTATCTTGTCATTAAAAAAAATAGTATTCAAGCTAAAAACTCAATAAAAATGGGAGTTTAGCGTTATTCTCTAGCCTCTTTTTTATTGAGAAGATAAAAATAAAATATATTGTATGTAGTCAAATGCAGGTATGCACGATCGTATAGTAATATCTATAATTGACCATTAAAATTAGAAATGAAAAAGAAAATATAGCCGAAGTTTCACCCATACAAAACTCCCCCGCACACATTCGTGCCTGCCGTATGCATCAATGTAAACATACAAAAACACTATAATTAAATAATCCATATTAAAAAAAAAAAAAAACACATACACCTACTAACTATATAAGTGGCATTTTACAATCAACATTTTTTTTTCATCAATTTATTTATTGTTTGTTTTACACAAAACCAGGGATGTTGGTTCGTTTGAAAAAATGCCGAATACGATTTTTTTGAAATGCCTAAATATAAACAAGTGCATCACCTGGTCTGTCAGTTTGTAATATAATATCACAACTTAACAAAAATAATAATATGACTGGAATAAATTCCAACTTCGTAATGCGTCGATCCGTTCACTTCATTACCCCTGCCAAACTATTTACACGAAAAATAAGAAAAAGATTTTTTTTTTACTTTTTATAATAATAATAATTAAAACGTGATAATTTAAAAAATAAAGCTCAAAGCCGTCTAAAGTTAGTTTCTTTTTTCAGAAAAATAACCGTCCCCTTCGAGAGGAAGTTTATAATAATTTAGATTAAAAAGGCCACGAACGTGTGAATTTTGAAATGAGAATGTGCTCGGTCGCGCCGGTCGACCCGACATGTCGCGTCGAACATCGATCGACCCAACGCGTCATGATCGACCCGACACGTCGCCCGACCGACGCGACGCAGCAAACACCGTCCGACACTCCTACCTCTAGAACCGACAACGAAACCCGACAGTTGCGAACATTAGTACCACGCGGCGGATCGGTCGCGCGGCCCCCCCCCCCCCCCCCCTCTCCCCCCGCGCCGCGCGACCTCCGCCTCAAACAATAGGAAAACAATAAAGCTCAAACGTCGTTATCACATTACCTTACAACTACTGCGTCGAAGGCGCGAGCGTGCACCGGAACGTTCCACTATAAACGTTGAAGGGTAAAAACTGACTTATCCGTGACGGAATCTGATTTTTCCATAGCTCTATCCCTTTCAAACATAAGCCGGTAGAATGAGAAACATTGCTAGCTCGTAGTTATCTACGCATCATAATCGAACGACACGGCATGTTGCCCAACCGACCCAACGCGTCAGAATCGTCCCGATACGTCATCTGACCGACCTAACGCGTCATGATCGACCCGATACGTCACCCGAGGCTTTGCTTATTTCTCGCTCCAGCTAATGAAGCTTCTGAACGATAAAAAGGGATAGAGCTAAGGGAAAATGGTATTTCGTGCGGACAAGTCACGATCGACCTACAAACAGAGCGTTCCGATGTACGTCGCTACATAATTATATATATATAACATTACTACCACGTATGTTGCCCGGTCGACGTATAAGTACCTCTTTTGTAAACGATTTTATCATTCGGGACCTTATCCTTTCGTAGGGTACTAGCCGAGTCTAAGGGTTGACCCATATCGGAACAGAACGTCATTTGCTAGAGCAAGAAAGATCGCAGCATCACACTTTCACTATCTTTCTCTCTTTAGCTAATGACGTTCCTGAGCGATAGAAAAGGATAGAGCATGAAAAAATGCGATTCCGTGCTGACAGATATAAGTCAACCCTAGGGGTCAGACCGACTGCGATGTACGGTTTTCTATACAAAAAATACTATTAGTATGACATACTATGTTTAGACCTTTTAAAGATGCAAGCAAGCTTTTAACTGTTCAGCCCCAAAAGTGATCAAAGAAACAATAGATAAACATTTGTTTTAATCAGAATTTTTTAAATTCTGTCTGTTAATGGTCAACTTTTCTCCACCAATCGTTACTGGGCCCGTATGATGGATGGCCCACTCCCACACCATTATACATGAAAGGAGGTATTGGCCCTACAGTGGGATCCCACAGGCTAAACTTTTTTGTCTATTTACAACTTCGCATCTCTTCCTCAAGGGGGTACACCACGGTAGTATACTACGGAATAGAGGAACAGAGAGCTGAGAGATCGAGATGTACCTAGCGGCATCACTGTATAATAGAAAGAAATACGTGACGCGAGGCTTTTTGGGGATTTAGCGTAAAAATTCGTTTTCTGTGAATAATCGTGAATCGAAAGTGAAATCGTAGATAAATTGTGAAATATACGAATACTATTTCATTAAATTATTCACGATTTCACGTTAGATTGAGAATTATACACAGAAATCGAATTTTTACCCTGCCGATAGACTCCTAAAAACGTCCAAAAACGGTTTCATTTGACAACCCATGTCGGTTCCTCTATTCCGTAAGGTATAATATCTTTATGGGGTACACAGAGAATAGGGCCGTTTATTAATAAATCATGTTAATTCAAACGCCATTAAGATTTGATAAACGCAAATTATGTCCTCAGTACCTAGCGAAGGATAAGTACCCAAATGCATAGTAACAACCGGGTACAAAAACATCAGTCGAGCAACACACGTACATTCGTATATAAAATACTATATACACATAAGGTATAGCTGGGTGGAAACTTAACACAAAGGGACGCGACAGTGAGCCCTGTTGCCAAGGCGCAGGGTCCAAGTTGCCTCGCGTCCACATTTACACTTTACACCAATTTATTATGATAATTATTATTTACGTCTATAGTCTTTACCTTTAAAATCTGACGAGATTTAATCTCGCACTTTTTTTTTCACTAATTTTACTCTTCAATTCGTTAGACTCGTCCGGTGTGGGTGTGGTTGGAGCGGTGGAGTGGGGGGGAGTGGGGGGAGAATGGGGGGGATGGAGGGTGGGGGGAGTTAGTCGGCGGCTCTGTAGAAGGGGGAGCCCTCGCATCAAATCCGGTCCGGTGCGCTGCCCGTAAATGTATCCTGAAATGCACATATTCATAGTCAATACAAGATCCTTCTCAAGGGGTTGATCAGACTATCAAACTGAACATCTTTTTTTATGGACTACCAATGCCAGGGATGTATTTATAAATATCGCGTCCTTGGGCAAATATATTTGGCCAAGGGCGCAATATTTGTGCCAGCAAAAGTTCTAAGGTTTTGAGATATTTAAGAATTAAAAAAGCTGTCACAAACTACATCCAAATTGTAGTTTGCGAAAGTAGTAGCAAGATTTAAAATAATTATGGAGCGAGCGAAGAGAGCTCGACCTTTTTCTGTTATACGACTTGGCTGTGCTAGAACTCGTATCAGTCTATGTATGTAGTGCAATAGTAAAAATAGGTATATAATTAGACTATTATTTGAGTAAATTGCAAATATTAAAAATAAATACCTAATAAATGTACCTATTGTAAATCCATTATTGTAATGATAACTTTAATTTAATTGCCAAATGTTTTGTTAAATAGAAATTCTAATAATGTTTTTATATTTTATATTATTTTATTCTTTGATTATAAATTCGTTTCTTTGTCATAGATGTAATTTTATGATAATATGATACTATGTAAATTTATCGCATGTAATACCTAATTTAAGTCCTCTCTATATATTTTATGCCCTGACGGGGTGCTACATTGTAAAATTATTAAGATCTCACGTACCATATTCATTACCTATGTACATACAATGTGGAATGCAATAAACATTTGATTTGATTTAGAGACCTAGAAATTTTTTCAGATTGATGTCTGGCTCATACTCCGGCTGTATTTTTTTATGTATATAAATCCCCGTGTATATGGCCCTACGGGCCGCCCTCCTTGACCCAGCTGCTCTTAACACTTGCCCATTTTGCCCTTAGGGGAATACGTCACTGACCAATGCACAACCATCGAAATTGCGAAAAAAAGATCAGTCGTCTCATACATTTGGTTTTTTTTTCCGATTTCGATTTTAGTCCTAGAGAAACTTGTGTAGTTTGATGGCCTGATCAACTTCTTAAAAAAAATCGTCAGTATATACAGGGTGTAACAATACACCCTAGTAATACTTAAGGGGGTGCATCAGACCATCAAACTGAGCAACTTTCACTATGGAGCCAACATCGAGAAAAAATAAAAAGAATCAACTGTCTCATACATTTTAGTCGAATCGGTACTGCAGTTTTGTATGGGGCAGGTGATTTTTTTTATTTTATCTCGATGTTGGCTCCATAGTGAGTTGTTCAGTTTGATGGACTGAAGCACTCCCTTAAGTATTACTAGGGTGTTTTGTTACACCCTTTACAGGGTGTAAGGAAAAGTATCATTAACCTTTAAACCACATTCTCCACCCATCAAACTGAACCACTTTTACTATGGGAGCAAACCTGTCAGAGCAAAAAAAAATATCAGCTGTTCATTACTAAAGGCGAGATCTCATGATGAGACCCCCGCCGCCCGCTTCCCCGCAAAGCCCCCTCCGTTGCTCTGCGCAAGTACATCCGTTGCCGTACTGTAAGGACTACATAGTAATGCTGTGGTTATACAGGGTGAAATTGATTTCATTGGCATTCTTTTAAACTAAGCAAACAAACAATCAAACTGAACAACTTTCACTATTGGAGCAAACCCACCGGAACAAAAAAAAAATCAGCTGTTGCATACATTTGAGTCAGTGGCATTGCAGTTTAGTATGGGACAGCAGATTTTTTAGTTGCTCCGGTTGGTTTGCTCCCATAGTGAAAGTAGTTCAGTTTGATGGGTAGAATCTTAGTTTAAAAGGATGCAAATGATATCAATGTCACTCAGTATGGTGTTATAGTGTGTATTGTACAGTGTGGTGCACTCACTATGTCCCTGGAGCCGGGCGCGGGCCCCACACCCGCGCCGCGCGCGCTGCCCGCGCCCCCCGACGCGCCCGCCACACCCCCCGCTACACTACCGGCACCCCCGCCTCCTCCCTGCCGACGAGATATTATACCTTATTTACCCGCGACTTCGTCCGCATAAATTATATACCAGATTTTAAGTCAGATGATGAGCTATCAAACAAAAAAAGTTTCATCAAAATCGGTTCAGTAGTTTTTGCGTGATACTCGAACAAACAAACACCCAAACAAACAAACATACAAACGAACAAACAAACAAACGAACAAACAAACAAACAAACAGACAGACAAAAAATCCAAAAATTGGTGATTTGGAACCAGGGACATCTAAAAATCATATCGTAATCTTTTTTTTGTAAATATCTTCAATGTACAGACACACTTCTGTTACAGTTTTATAATAGTTTAGACTAAGGTTAACCCGCGGCTAAGTAGGGTCAACACAACACGTCTTTCATGAGTCACTGTGTACGTTGTTATAATAAAATCCCCGAGACCATTTTGAATCTTTCCGAAAACATGTTTAAAACTCAGATCAAAAAAGTCCTCTGTAAAAAAGCATATTATAAACTGGATGATTATTTCAATGATCGAAATGCTTGGGTCTGAGTGACACTATCTTATAGTACTGTATAGTATCAATTATTTTGTTAAATAGACTATGTATTATTGAATTTATAAATAAGAAAAAAAAAAAAGAATTTATATTGTTTAGTTATTAAGTCGTGTTATGTTGTAGAGTTTTTGGCCGCATCTTCTCTACAGCGACAACACGTTCCGACGCGGTGGTAGCTTCAAAAAAAGATATGACGTTTAATAAGTGTGCTTCAAGCTCCTATATTGAATAAATTATGTTGACTTTGACTTCGTCCGCACAAATTATATACCAGAATTTAAGTCCGATCATAACCTATCAAATAAAAAAAAAGTTTCATCAAAATCGGTTCAGTAGTTTTTGCGTGATGCTCGTTAAAACAAACAAACAAACACACAAACAAACAAACAGACAAACAAAAAATCCATAAATTGGTGATTTGGAATCAGGGACACTTAAAAACGACATCGTAACTTTTTTTTTGTAAATATCTTCAATGTACAGACACAGACACACTTTTGTTACAGTTTTATAATAGTTTAGATATACAACATACAATCAAGCATATAATACTATATACACACGACACGACAGTCAGTACAGGGAGCAAAAAAAACACCCTTGTAATATTTAAAGTGGTGGTTTGGACCATCGATCTGAACAACTTTCACTACGAAACTAACATTAAAAATGTAAAAAAAAAACTGCTGTTAAATAAAAAAGTCCATAGCTACACGACCAAAATGTAACAAACAGACGAATTGTTTTTTCGGGATTCCAATATTGGTTCCAAATTGAATTTTTTGTTGTTGTTGTAGTTGTTAGATCGGCACAACCTGTGTTCCATTTTGGCGCGGAGTTTAGTTGCATCTCTAATTAAGTATTAAATACAGTGCTGTTTTTAGTTATATCATGTCTAGTGTGTATTGCGAATTTCATAATGGACAAAAACATCGAACAAAGAATTTATCTTAAATTTAGCATCGCCAATGGAATTTCGTGTTCGTATAGTCACTGAAAATGTTTCAAAAGGCTTACAATGAATCAACTTTATCAAAAACACGTGCTTATGAGTCGAGATGTGATCAAAGATTTGCCTCGCTCTGGTAGGCCATCAACGTCTGCAACTGAAGTTAACATCGCAAAAGTGAAGGAAATAGTGACTGAAAATCCTCATTCAAGTTTGGGAGATATAGCCACCAAACTTTCTCACGAGTCGATCCGTATCGTTTTAAATAATCTCTTGGGTGTGAAACATGTTGCCGCTCGGCTAATCTCAAGGAACACGCAAGCTATATAGCAGCAGCACAGTAGCTGCATAAAGGAAATTTCCTTTATGCGGCTACTGTATAGCTGCTATACAGGGTGTACAATAAAATGGGTCAGCTACTCAAAGGGGTGCTTCAGACCATCAAACTGAACAACTTTCTCTATGGGACCAATATCGAAATCGCGAAAAAAAATCCGCTCTCCCATACAAAACTGCAAACAACTCGACTGAAATGTATGGGACAGCAGATTTTTTTTTGCGATTTCTATATGGGTCCCATAGAGAAAGTTGTTCAGTTTGACGGTCTGAAGCACCCGTTTAAGTAGCTGTCCCATGTTATTGTACACCCTGTATAGCTTACGTGTTCCTTGGGATCCTAAAAGACCTTATTCTCTCCAAAAACTCAACAAATACCATCGAGCAACCACCTTATTCACCAGATATGGCTCCAGCAGACTTTTCTTTTTCCTAAATTCAAATTACCACTTCGTAGCACCCGTTTTCGTTCGGTAGAAGACATGGAGAATTCGCGGCGACAACTGAACTCAATCTCACTCCGGAAAAAGCGTAAAAAAATGTTTTGATGATTGGATTATTCGTTGGCGTAAGTCTATCGTTTCTAAAAGAACATATTTTGAAGGTGATAAAATTAATTTGGATGAATAACTAACATTTTGTGTATTATTGATCTTTTCCCGGTACTTTCTTGACGGGGTAGTATGGCGTGCCAATATTATCATCTATTCAGTGGTACAAACCTCCACTGCCTCCGTGGTCTAATGGATAAGAGCATTGGCTCTCGGGGATTGGGTTCGATTCAAACGGGGGACACCTAGTGATATGTCACTTTGTGCGTTTTTCCCCAGTTGGTTAGGACATTGCAGGCTGAATCACCTGATAGTCCGAAAAGAAAAAATGATTCCGTACTTCGGATGGCACGTTAAGCCGTTGGTCCCGGCTGCTATTTCTGGTCGTAGTAATCGTTACATAAAAACCACGTTAGAGGCCGTAAGGCGGTCTGAAAAAACTCTGACACCAGGGCTCTGCCCACACGATAAGAAGAAGTGGTACAAATCACTCACCTGCTGTGAGTCGGGGCACATCTTGTCGCAGTAGTCGGCGAGTATGTCCCGGAAGCGCGCCCAGCACTTCTCGGGCACCGTAATGGCGGTGCGGAAGTTGCTCTTCACCTGCAGACCAGCATCATCACTGTTATAGCGGCCCTACCAACACTTGTACACACGGCGACAGGTCAGGTTACCCTGTTTGGACTTTGAACTATTAGAAGTTGAACGCTGCGAATCGTGCGAGAGGGTGCGGTATGTTGTTGTTGTTTCGTCTCACAGCACGCTGCGCCCGCGCCGGCAGCCGCGTCTATGCAGGCTCTCTACCGCACTATTTTGTGTTTTGTACGTTGTGTAGTTATGGGTATATAGGGTGCGTAACCTGATGTGTCGCCGTGTGTAACTACAAGGGTTGGTAGGGCAGCTATAACAGTCAACCAATCAACATATACTTTAAGACTATTACTATTTCACTAGCAACAAGCACCGGTACACAAACTTGTTAGTGAAAACCGTATCAAAATCCCTAAAATAGTTTATCCTATACTGAAGTGCGATTTTTGAATCTCATTGGCTGAGTTCAGCAGTTGAAAATGTCAAAATTACTATGGAGATACGCATCTTTCTGCTGCTGATTTGACTTTCAAAAATCGCACTCCTGAAGTATAATTTTTGAAAGTCAAATCAGCAGTAGAAAGATGCATATCTCCACAGTAATTTTAACATTTTCAACTGCTGAACTCAGCGAATGAGATTCAAAAATCACACTCCATGTATCCCAGACAGACAAAATTTTTAGCGTGTATTCAGATAATGAAACTAAACAACTTTCCCTAAGGAACAGGGTCGAAAAAGAAAAACATATTATTTGGACCTTAATACAAAAGTGCAGATTTCCAACAAAATACTATTTTTTTCCCTAGTTGATTAGTTTCACTATCGGAATACACATGACGGGCACACTGACATAACTAACAAACTGTATTCAGGTCTAGTGTCAGTTTGTCCCACTGCTGGGCATAACTTAATTTAAATCAATGAACTAAGGCAATTATTATAATTTACATAAGTGTATTCTCACTTTATATTCAGACATAAGTACTATAATTCGCAAGATTACAATTTCAAGATGGCGTAAAATAGGTATGCCACATGTATACCAGGATCCATACGAAAATTTCATAATTGATCCCAATTTACGCCTCGATATTGATGCATGTAGTTATATCTTATATCCTCACGATGTGTTCTATCACCAATACTTGGTAGGGTAGGGTATAAGAAGTTGGATTTGTAATGATTACTTGATCGGAAGGTACCACCTCGCTGACTTTCATGTAGATGCCGCGGTTGTTCTGGCCGATGTCGAAGTAGAAGTTCTTGTTGTCGACGCGCAGGTGCCGGCCCTCCGGCAGCTCGCCCTTGAACCTTCAACCACGTAACATTATCATTACTACCTAACTAAGTACTGCCGGTTTAGAAATACCAAAGTTCATACTGAACAACAGCAGGAGCAAAGCTCGTGCCATCATCGGAGCCACAGATAAATCAAGATGGAACGGAAAGTGCGCAGGACACGCGTGCCAACATTAAGCAATACATTTCTTAATTAATAAAATAATAATTTATTCATAAAAGCATTTAGATTAATCACAAAGATAAAGCGGTCAGCACAAGCGTATGGTGTATTTAGTCAGGATTCTAAAAAGGTATAATACTAGCTAGATTATTTATTAACTAAGAACACATAATTTTTTTTTCAAAAGAGACCCGATTTTAAGCTAATTCTTTTTACATACATACATACATATTCTCACGCCTGTCTCCCACTGGGGTAGGCAGAGACAACGGAACGCCACCTGCTACGATCCTGACATACCTCTCTAGCTTCCTCCACATTCATAAGACCTTTCATACATGCTCGTCGGTTTCGGGTAGATCTGACCTGGCCCTTCTTAAGCACGTCGCCAATTTGGTCCGTATATGTACGTCTAGGCCGTCCCCTTCCAACATTTCCACTTACGCTTGCCTTATAAATTGCTCTCGTCAATCTGCTCTCATCCATTCTTTCCACATGACCAAACCATCGCAACATACCTTTCTCTAATTCTTTTTACATCGTTAAAATGGTTCTAATGCACGTAGGTTACTATCCATCTCATTCAAACTTGTACCTGGCAATTAGGGACTTAGAGAAAGCCTAACGTGCATTAGAACCATTTTAACTATGTAAAAAGAATTAGCTCAGACCCGCCGTCGTCGGTGCCGAAGTCGTCGAGCAGGTCGGTGAGCGCGTCGCGGAACTCGATCATGCCCTGCGCGTAACATGTATAGTATAGATAGATATAGTGACGAGTGTAGTGTAGGTACAGACCCGCCGTCGTCGGTGCCGAAGTCGTCGAGCAGGTCGGTAAGGGCGTCGCGGAACTCGATCATGCCCTGCGCGTAACATGTATAGTATAGATAGATATAGTGACGAGTGTAGTGTAGGTACAGACCCGCCGTCGTCGGTGCCGAAGTCGTCGAGCAGGTCGGTAAGGGCGTCGCGGAACTCGATCATGCCCTGCGCGTAACATGTATAGTATAGATAGATATAGTGACGAGTGTAGTGTAGGTACAGACCCGCCGTCGTCGGTGCCGAAGTCGTCGAGCAGGTCGGTAAGGGCGTCGCGGAACTCGATCATGCCCTGCGCGTAACATGTATAGTATAGATAGATATAGTGACGAGTGTAGTGTAGGTACAGACCCGCCGTCGTCGGTGCCGAAGTCGTCGAGCAGGTCGGTAAGGGCGTCGCGGAACTCGATCATGCCCTGCGCGTAACATGTATAGTATAGATAGATATAGTGACGAGTGTAGTGTAGGTACAGACCCGCCGTCGTCGGTGCCGAAGTCGTCGAGCAGGTCGGTAAGGGCGTCGCGGAACTCGATCATGCCCTGCGCGTAACATGTATAGTATAGATAGATATAGTGACGAGTGTAGTGTAGGTACAGACCCGCCGTCGTCGGTGCCGAAGTCGTCGAGCAGGTCGGTAAGGGCGTCGCGGAACTCGATCATGCCCTGCGCGTAACATGTATAGTATAGATAGATATAGTGACGAGTGTAGTGTAGGTACAGACCCGCCGTCGTCGGTGCCGAAGTCGTCGAGCAGGTCGGTAAGGGCGTCGCGGAACTCGATCATGCCCTGCGCGTAACATGTATAGTATAGATAGATATAGTGACGAGTGTAGTGTAGGTACAGACCCGCCGTCGTCGGTGCCGAAGTCGTCGAGCAGGTCGGTAAGGGCGTCGCGGAACTCGATCATGCCCTGCGCGTAACATGTATAGTATAGATAGATATAGTGACGAGTGTAGTGTAGGTACAGACCCGCCGTCGTCGGTGCCGAAGTCGTCGAGCAGGTCGGTAAGGGCGTCGCGGAACTCGATCATGCCCTGCGCGGGGAGCGCCACCTGGGAGCGCGGGCCGCCCCGCGTGATGGTCTGGGACACGCGGAGGAAGCGGCCCCGCGAGTTCTCCTTCAGGTCGAGGTAGTACCGCCGGTTGTCCTGCACGATCACGTCACTGATTACATATTTTTATCAACCCATACCGTGCTCATAGAGTAATTAAACTAGTGGTTGCGCTCGGCGTTCGCGACAGGTCAACTGGGGGGAGCGTGTCCCAGTACGTGCCGGTACCGACTTATCTGCGCACGGTACCACTTTGCCGGTGCCCCATCCCCCGCACACCGCGCGAGCATAGACCCGCCGCGACCGCTGAACGCAGCCACTATTATTATAATTTCGCTATGCCATAGTCGTGGACAAACTATTCAGTTAGGTAAGTCCAACTTAGAGAAAGATATCATCCGTCGAATCCAACAGGGTCCAGGGTCCATCCAGCGTTCGGAAAGCTACGTAGCATCTTCACGTCCTAAATATCGCAGTCTCAAGACGAAAGTCTTTGATCAGTGTGATGACATATGGAACAAAGACGTGGTCTCTCACTCAAGGAGTCAAAAGGTTGAAAGTCACCCAAAAGGGAATGGAGACGGTTATGCTTCGAGTTTTCCTGCGAGACCGAATCAACACTGAAGAAATCTGCAGGTGAACCAGAGTAGCCGACATCGCCCGAAGAATTGCTAGTCTAAACTGGAAATTGGAGGGGCACATTGCTCGTACAACTGATAGCTGTTGGGGCCGAAGTGTTTTAGAATGCCGACCGCGTAACGGAAAGCTCAGCGTGAGCACAGGTCGGGCACTTCAAAAAACATTTTAGATTTGACATGATGACGTTCGCACATGCGCACTTTGTGAAAATTGTGAATGACATATGTGTAGGGTTGACTTAACACGCATTGTATGAACTACATTATACATTTCGTTACTTTTTATAGTTCATTCTGTGATTAAAAATAGTTTTTAAGCTAAAGAATCACAGAAAATGTAAATTTAGCGTTATTTTCCAACGTTTATTTTTATTATGAGGAGAAAATAAAATATATTTTATGTAGTCAAATTCAACGGGTGCCTGACTGCATTCCCTTGCTCGGCTTCCCTCAAGTTACCACAGAGAGTGTGAGGGGAGGTGGGGTATCTGAAGTCAGAGGGGGGCCGTTCTGTATGTAGAACTATATACTATTACCTATTCTGTGGCGTGAGTATGCCCGCGTAAGATGGACCGACGACCAGCCTGCGTAACATGACAGAGGTGAGAGCGACACAGGTCACATTTGAGTGAGATACTATGAAGATAACCACCAATTTGAAGTTTAGAAGTGACCTGTGTCGCTCTCACCACTGTCATGTTACGCAGGCTGGTAAAGGCGACATCCGTCAGATGATGGCAGCGCGGGACCGGTCGTTGTCGAGATCCTTGGGGGAGGCCTGTGTCGGGCAATGGACGGTTATTGGCTGAGACGATGATAAAAGGTATTTGCGAGCATCGCGTTGCGCTTCTAAAGCAGGTTCAGTGTGCCCAAGAGCTACATGAGCTCATCCCACCTTCCCCTTTCTACTATCGGACTTCCAGACGCACCGCGGGATATCACCCCTTCTTGGTTGACATCCCACATATCCGCACCAAGCGCCTTTCTGAATCTTTTATAATGCGCACAGCCAAGGAGTGGAATGCCTTACCTGCGTCAGTATTTCCGAGTACTTACAACCCGGATTTCTTTAAAGTACGAGTGAATAGGCATCTTCTGGGTAAGCTCGCTACATCTACGACCCCATCTTCGTCCTGAGGACTGGATTGAGGTCAAGAGCAAACCCATAGTTAATAAAAAAAAAAAAAAAAAAAAAAGGTTCCAGGGCTATGGCCCTGTATAGTGAGGACGCTGAAAGCCTTCATCGATGATGATGAGTTCTTAAAGTAATCTACACAACATTTTATATCAAGCTCGCTGCACGTTCTGTCGTAATGTGGATAAAGCTTCGACATTATCTATCCAAAGCTGTCTTCCCGATTTCAAAAAACATAAACGTAAACATTCTAATTCCAAAACACATGCATTTGCAGAGTCAGTAGATCAACAGTCCGTTCTGGAGTTTCTGCCTCATTGACTACATTGGCAGAAGTACTTAGCTATAAACAGCTCACATAAGCCGCTGCGGGACAAGACTGACCTTGAGCATCATCTCAGACTTGAGCTTGCCGTCCTCGGGCACGTTGTCCGGGTTGGGGGGTCCGAGGGACGAGTAGAAGTCGCTGAAGGCGGACAGGTGGTCGCGGAACTCGGCCGCCGTCGACATCGCCAGGAAGATCTGACTGCGCCGCCCGTCCGCGCCGATCTGTCACCGGGACGACACAACCACATGAATGAAACCGCACAGAAAACAAGCTTCATACAAGCGGGGCCCCGCGCCGCGTAAATCTAGCACCGCCGCTAGACCCGTATCTACGCCATTTGAACCATAAAGCAATAGATTATTTTTTTTTTGCCGGACTTCTTTAGTGGCGCGCGCGTGTATGAAGCTTGTAGTCTGACAAGATCGTAAATGTACGATGAAAATCGATCGATCGATCGATTTTCGATGATATTTATTTCTGAACGGTTAAATCGCACAATACAGAAAATTCTCCGTGCCTCCGTGGTCTAGTGGTTAAGAGCATTGGCTCTCGATACGGAGGTCGTGGGTTCGATTCCCACAGGGGACACCTAGTGATATGTCACTTTGTGCGTTTTTCCCCAGTTGGTTAGGACATTGCAGGCTGAATCACCTGATTGTCCGAAAAGAAAAATGATTCCGTGCTTCGGATGGCACGCTAAGCCGTTGGTCCCGGCTACTATCTCTAATGGTAGTAGTCGTTACATAAAAACCACGTCAGAGGCCGAAAGGCGGTCTGAAAAAACTCTGACACCAGGGCTCTGCCCACACAATAAGAAGAAGACAGAAAATTCGATCGAACGGACATCAAACGTTACGCCAACGTATCTTCCGAATGTTGTAAAGCTAAATCGTTACCTTTAATATAATTTGCGCGATACGAATTTTGAATAAAATAACGTTTTTGGTTGTGGTTTTGTTTTGGTAGTATCGTTCAAACTTAGGGCGATTAAGGCCCAGATTCTAGGTATTTGCCTCTCCCTCTACCTTTGATTTTGAATTCTTAATTTTAAAGGTTAATTTCTTGGATAAGTTATAATATGTCAAGATAGACAGTCGAAGATACGAACGCGTCGAAAAAAAAATCATCCAGCACTGGCCTCTAAACCTTATCCATATACACGCACACATACATTCATTCATTCTAGACATATACTTTTTCTAAGGTTCATTTTTATTTACAAGATATTTAAAAAGTTGATGTTTACTAGGATCCAAGTGGTAGCCGAGATTAAGCAAAAGAGTTGATGATATCAATAGAAGCGCTGGTAACACCTGGATACAATTGGCTACTTGACAACTAGTCAAATCAGCTACTCTTTATCGGACGTCAAAACATGCGCTTTGTATGAAGATTTGTACTAAATATTGAGTTGTGACGTCCTCAACATTTTCATTACTTTTTATAGTTTATCTTGTTATTAAAAATAGTATTCAAGCTAAAAACTCAATGAAATTGGAGTTAAGCGTTATTTTCTAACCCTTTTTTTATTGAGTAGATAAAAATAAAATATATTGAATGTAGTCAAATACCCAATTAGCGCAGAACCGAAATGGGTTGGTAAAATAGGAGGCTTAATGCCCTGCAGTGGGTGGATACTGGCTGATGATGATGATGAAAACGTATTAATTCTTGATAACTTCACAATACAGAGTAGATACGTAGTGATGAACTAATATGAGTCACCTTCAACCGCGCCTCCGATCCTAGCTCCGTTATCAACACATCTATAACTATTACGCGAGCGGCGCTATCTCATTACATAACCCACGCATTATCAGCTGTTGGGTAAACTCATCTATATTCACAGCTACGTATGTATTGCTAACATCTAACACTTTCACTTTACGTATGCATTCTTCGTAAAATTTACAAACGCAAATTTTCGCGATACACATAATTTTAGGTCGATGGAGCCTATTCGTTAAGCAACGCTTTTTGCGGCTTGTAAATATTCTGATAGCAAGTTGTCCATTCATTTGGCTAGACTAATCCATAATATACCTGCTTGGTAGAGTACGGCACGCTCTCCGCGACGTCAAGTCAATCATCTTGAATTTACAAGTCTTAAAATTATTTCGTTAGAAACAGCGTGCTAAGAACCTCATGTTCCATCTGGTGGTTCTGATCCGATAATATCCGATCGGCTAGTATAACGTCGACTTGATTAGCACAAGGATATCAATAGTTTATACTCCACCACGCGGGTCCAGTGCGTATTGGCGGAGGCAAGTTAGCGGACTTGCAGATAATTTTCAGCCTCTTGGCTAAACAACAAAACAACTATCATTGATAAAGGTAGTTCCTAGATCAATAGAATATCGTGGCTTCCGAACGTCGAAGGTGCTCGAAATTTAATACCATTAAAACCGTCACCCATCCAAAGACTGACCGGACCAGTTGATGCTTAACTTCGCTCATGGTTTCCAATACCGAAGCTCTACTCTAACGTATTAGAAGGATAAAAACTTATTCAATGTGGTAATCCATTGCATTGTGAACCACCGACCGTAGAACCACAGCGTAACTACAGGGTGAAATTGATATCATTAGCATCCTTTTAAACTAAGAGTCTACCCATCAAACTGAACAACTTTTATTATGGGAGCAAACCAATTGGAGCAAAAAAAAAATCAACTGTTGCATACATTTGTGTCACGTAGGCATTGCAGTTTAGTATGGAGCAGCTGATTTTTTAGTTGCTCCGATCGGTTTGCTCCCATAGTGAAAGTTGTTCAGTTTGATGGGTAGACTCTTAGTTTAAAAGGATGCTAATGATATCAATTTCACCCTGTATATAATCCTTACAGTACGGCAACGGGAGTAAGGGAGCCTTACGGGGAAGTGGGCGGTGGGGGTCTCATCGACGAGATCTGTATGAAAGTGTCGGTATTGCCTTGCATATCTGTGCATGACAGGGTAAGTACAGGAGCGCGGGCGCGGCGCCGAGGGGCGGCTGCATCGCTCGCCCGCCATCAAGAGCGTTGCCATACTTTAAGGCTTATAATAATACTGTGGTAGAACAATTGACACACTAAGAAGAAGTGTATTACAAAGTATGCAGTGTCACAATGGAGTAAGGTACACACCTCGGCAACCTTGATAAACCTGCCGCGCCGGTTCTGCTTCACGTCCAGGTAGAAGCGCTTCGACTGGATCTGCAGCATTTTCGTCGCCAACTCCTGCTCCTGTGGCTGTTGACCTGCACACACACAAACACACATCGTTAATATCATATAAAACTACATACGAGTTTTCCAACTTATGTAGGTACGTAATAACTCTGCTCTCAACGGTGAAGGAAAACATCGTCAAGAAACCTACAAACGCTGAATAATAAATTATAGTGGATATGTGAAGTCTACCAATCCGCATTGGGCCCGCGTGGTGGACTAACGCCCATACGCCTGTGCCCTGCAGAGAGATGATACCACCCGACCCGGGCGAATTAACTTCCTGCTACCCCCCGCGTGACCCCGCCGTCGCTGTGCGTGGCCAGTAGCATAGCATATCAGTTACCGTTGCATGTGTCCCTGCACTTTAACATTTTCGAGTTATTCTTTCCGAGTTTTCAGAGTTTTTTATTCCGAGCCACGTGCGAGCCAGGTGCCAAGTTAATTCACCGGATTGTATATAGGTTGTGATGACATTAGTAGTGTTTTCCTTCACCGAAAAGAATGGCGTTAACACCTTTTTAGCCAAAAACCCGTGTCGGAACCACTGCTCCCATTTGGGCGTCATCCATCCAAACATCAAAAATTTCACATTCAGGCAATCGATCACATCCTGGATTTTTGAAATGTACAGATAGAGTACACACACACAAATTTATATACACATAATTTTTAATAGTGCTTTAGATTTCGAGAAAAATCTATGTCCGGTAAGAAGTCGCAATTAGAACCTAGTTATTTATGTTGAAACATTCTTATTGTTAAAACATTCTTAAAGGCACCCTCTCTCGCCCTTATTCATGAAAGGAGGCCCTGTAGAGGAACGTCTATAGGCTGATGATGATGATGATACCTTTGATTAGTACAGACAAGTCCCCGGTCTTCCACACAACGTTTTGCGTTAATGTATCGATTAACAATCAGTTTCCTAGAATCTCCAAACTACGTCGCACATTTTTCCGGGATCATTGTCCAGGATCGTTGTTTGTTTTCCTTACCTTTCATTTTTTTTCTTCAATAAAATTTCACATTATAGAACACACGTATTTTTTACAGTCGGTAAGACTGCAGCCCTGTCTATTACATCATGTTAAATAATAAAAACACATAATATGTAATTATAAATCGTAATCGATTGGCGTTTGTGTTCGCACGATACTTCACGCATCACTACGCGAGGCACCGATGGATTACATCGTGAATTAGCTACCTTTGTTTTGGCCTAAAATGTATAGTAACTAAGCAGTGTTGTTTTGATGCCGCACCGCTTCTATTGACAGTTTGCATCGTTGTGACAACACTCCCTAATCTATGGTCCGTGGGGATACCAGATTACATCATTTTGGAGAAATTTTACAATTTTTTTCACGATTTGTCGCCCTTTGCGCCCGAGACCTTTGAAATGAAGCAACTCAAAATATTATTTGACGATCATCATCATCATCAGCCTAGTATAAAGGGTGTAACAAACCACCCTAGTAATACTTAAGGGGGTCCCATACATTTTAGTCGAGTCGGTACTGCAGTTTTGTATGGGACACTGGGACAGCAGATTTTTTTTATTTTTTCTCGATGTTGGCTCCATAGCGAAAGTTGTTCAGTTTGATGGTCTGAAGCACCCCCTTAAGTATTACTAGGGTGTGTTGTTACACCCTGTAGATAGGGTCCTTCTTAATATTCTGACACTTTTTTAAGGCGATGATCAGACCGTCAAATAGAACATCTTTCTCTATGGCACTAACATCGAAATCGCGAAAAAAATCAGCTCTTCCATACTAACCTACTCGAGCTAAATGTATGGGACAGCCGATTTTTTTTCCGCGATATCAATGTTGGCCCCATAGAGAAAGTTGTTCAGTTTGATGGTATATCATATACTGCGACGGAGCGGTATGATCATCCCCTTAAAATAGTGTCAGCATATTAAGAAGGACCCTGTATACGTCCCATTGCAGGGCGGGCCTATCCCCATCCTCAAGGAGGTTGTATGGGCGTCTACCACGCCACGCGTTCCCGAAGGGGATTGGTAGACTTCACAATCTTCACATACACATTAGAATGTCTTCTTTAAATTAGTATGCAGGCGTCCTCACAATGTTTCCCTTTCCATTGTATGATATTTTAAAATTTCCATGACATGGGACGATAATTAAACATTTTACTATGAACACGTAATAATATTAAAAATGATTTAAAATTTCTTGATCATACAATCATTAAATAAAATAGATCTTAAAGCTAGTTAATTATTAATTTCTTGTCTGTTTACTCTCAGCCTCTCTCAGCATACAGTTTTTGTTTTTTGTAAAATAAAGTATAATGAATGATTGAATTAATTGAAGGGCCTCTGGTTTCCAATCTAAATTAACATAATATTAAGTAACGTAACCCTAGCGTGTGGTCACAAGATGAAATCCCAAATCAAAGGAAACGCAGGGCTCTGCCCGCACGATAAGAAGAAAGGAAATTGTTTTTTTTTTGTGCGTTTGCATTTTCTATTCAATCATGAATAAAAACATTTTGTATTTTAATTTATGTTGTATCAATTTTTATTGCGCAAAATAGACAAAGTCGTGCCCGTTTTGAACTCATCGCACCCGGCCACCCCGTTCCCAGCACGATGCACTTTCGCGCAGTCGTCATATAGCTGAATCGATCGCTTATTTACCTACTTATATACCCGCCGAGGTTTTGTTTACCAATAATACTAACACCTCCCTGATATAATCCCACCTGTTTTCATTATGCCTTACAAAGGGTTTATGAATTTAGATCATCATCAGCCTAGATACAGGGTGTTAGGGTAAACAGTTGCATTACTTTAAGGGGTGATTGTACCCATGATACTGAACAACTTCCCCTAAGAAGACTATAGGAAATTAGCAAACAGAATTTTGGACTTCAGTACTGAATGCAATCAGCTGATTGAACGTTTGTATGAAAATTTATTTGCGAATTTCTCTTTGTTCCTAGGGGAAAGTTGTTCCGTATCATGGGTACAATCACCCTATAAACTTTAAAGGAGAGGGAGTCTAAAGTAATGCAACTGCAACACCCTGTACAGGATGTAAAATTAAATGCATTACGTTTTGAACAGGGTGCTTCAGAAAATCAAACTAAACAATCTTCAGTATGGAGCCAACATAGAAATGGCGATAAAAAAATCTGCTGTTCCATAGAAAGCGTCAACGGCTACTCCACCCAAATGTATCGTAAAGATGATTATTTTTTCGCGATTTCGATGTTGGTCCCATAGTGAAAGTTGTTGGTGGCCTGAAGCCACCCTGTACAGGGTGAAATTGATATCATTAGCATCCTTTTAAACTAAGAGTCTACCCATCAAACTGAATAACTTTGACTATGGGAGCAAACCAATAAAAGCAAGAAAAAAGTCTGCTGTTCCATACTAAACTGCAATGCCTACTCGACTCAAATGTATGCAACAGCAGATTTTTTTTGTGCTCCGATCTGTTTGCTCCCATAGTAAAATTTGTTGAGTTTGATGCGTAAACTCTTAGTTTAAAAGGATGCTAATGATATCAATTTCACCCTCTATACATACGTCCCACTGCAGGGCACAGGCCTACCCTCAGGGAGGGTGTATGGGCGTTAGTCCACCACGCGTGCACAATGCGGATTGGTAGACTTCGCATACGCATCGGAATTTCTTCTTTAGCGTATATACCTACGCAAGTTTCCTTCGAGCTCAGTGGCGCCGGCTCGTCACAATAATAAAGATTTCTCAATAAAGAAAGCCTAAATTAAAAAAGTGCCCACTAGATAAACTACAAAAGCATTCAAGCAATTGTTATACAATACTTTTATAGGTTCTAAACATTCCACTTTTAGACAATTTCTAGGGATGCAACGATTACGAAGCGGTGCATCGTTTTGCATCAGTAATCATAATAATCACGGTTAATAACGATGCAATGCACCGTAGTAAGAATTGTACGATTATTAAATCGAATTAAAAATGTCAATTGGATTGCACTTATTGACAAATGCCAGACCTGAATACTAGATTACAGAGCCAAAAAACTAATTTAAAAAATTCTGATCTCTAGCTGCCGCTTTGACTCGTTTGGTGCTAAATCTGGATTTTTTTTGGTAGATTTAGACTCTCATTTTCGTAGTAATACCTATTTGTTTGCATTTTGAATATAGAAATATTAATCCTGACCAAGTGGGCCTGTGGGCAAAGATCATGTAATTTTTCTAAATATATTTTTTTAAATTGAACTTTCATTGGAATGACAAGAAACACTATGAAAACTCATTCTGAGGATAAACTCAACATTTTTTTTTAATAATCGTAATGCATCGGTTATCGTAATAAATAACGATTAATATCGTAACCGTAATCGTAATCGTAATGGCCGAATCGTTGCATCCCTAATAATTTCGAATAAAATCAAAAGCAGCCGTTTTTTTTTCTTTTTTTTTTAATTTGTATGGTTTAGACCTTTAAAAAACCTATAAAAGTATTCTATGAAAATAGCTTGAAGGCTTTTGTAGTTTATCTATTGGGCCCTTTTTTAATTTAGGCTTTCTTTATTGAGAAATCTTTATTATTGTGACGAGGGCGCCACTGAGCTCGAATAGCCCTCTTAAGAGCAGTCGGTAATACGTATTATAAGATAGAAAAACTCATTGGTGCATGGCGAAAATCTTTCTTAATATTTCAGTGTGTGTGTATGTTGACTAACTTAGAATACGTAAAAATCACAAACAAAACGAGTCTTCTTAATTGAATAAATAAATATTATATTTTATTACATACCGGAGTCAAAATTGTTCCCTCCCGCGTCCATTCCTTGACCATGATATTCTGAAATGTAAAAATATTTTATTAAATTCTTGTATCGACACAACTAAAATTTTATAATAACAAAGAAAAGGATATCATCCACGTTTCATAAATTTTTGGTCAAAATGTGGAAGTGCGCGCCAGCAAAAACTATATTCTATTAGAACTTGTCCATCTAAGTAATTTATTATGGCATGAAAGCTATAAATAGCTGTAAGATTTATTACATCAAAAATGTATGAAAAGGTAGATTATTCAAAATTTAACTAAACCAAGGCCATAGCTTTGATGCCATACGAATAAATGCTGAGAAACAAGTTCTAACAGAAAATTGAATTTTTTTGGCCGGCACTTTCACACTTTGGACCAATTGGATAATGTCTTTTCTTGAATTAACAATATAAGTTAAAACAAAAGAACTATATATACAGAAAAAAAAAAAAAAAAAAAAAAAATTGATATCATTAGCATCCTTTTAAACCTTAGTTTAAAGACTCGTTTGTAGACTCTTAAGTCTACCCGTCGAACTGAACAACTTTTACTATGGGAGCAAACCGATCGGAGCAAATAAGAAAACAGCTGTTCCATACTAAACTGCAATGCCTACTCGACTCAAATGTATGCAACAGCTGATTTTTTTGTGCTCCGATCGGTTTGCTCCCATAGTAAAAGTTGTTCAGTTTGATGGATAGACTCTTAGTTTAAAAGGATGCTAATGATATCAATTTCACCCTGTAGGTAATAACATTAATAACGTATTAATAAAACGATGACCCGGGCCGATAAAAAGGTTACCACGCGGAACTGCTTAACCAATGGTTCTGTGTTCGAGGTTCGAGGCCTCAAACTCACAATAAAGCCTATTATGTATGCGTTGGGATCAATTCAATTATGCAGAGAGTAAACTTTAATCCATTCACAACTTTCACAATGAAGCCAACATCGCAAAAAAAAAATTATTGGTTTTTTTATACAGGGTGAAATTGATATAATTAGCATCCTTTTAAACTAAGAGTCTATCCATAAAACTGAACAACTTTTACTATGGGAGCAAACCGATCGGAGCAAATAAAAAATCAGCTGTTCCATACTAAACAGCAATGTCAACGTGCGAGTTCTCGACTCAAATGTATGGAACAGCTGATTTCTTTTTGCTCCGATCGGTTTGATGGGTACTCTTAGTTTAAAAGGATGCTAATGGTATCAATTTCACCCTGTAGAAACCGTTCATGGCTACTCGATCCAAATGCGTATAATTCTTTTTGAAATTTTAATCTTGGTTCAGTTCAGTTTGATGGTCTGTCTGAGGCACCCCGTAAAATGTGTTAAGTACCCCATTTAGCAGCCCATCTTTTTCGCAGTCTTATAGAACCTTTTCGAAGGTGATCAGACACTTTGTGACAACTAACAAACACTAATGATATGCTAAGAGGTAACTTCCACCAAGACATGTTTAGTATTCATGTTATTGAAACTCAAATATTACCCAGTTGTGACCAGTTTATTCAATCAGCTGATACAATAAGAACTGGGTGTGCGGTTACCCGCTGCATCACTATACCCACCCATACACTGTACAAGGTTATTAACAATGTCTGAAACCGTTATATGTAAGTATACAAGTAGATAGGTAACAGATCTATATATCATTATTATAATGTGTAAACGAATTGAATCTCGCAAATATCTTTCACAAATCGATATTTACATTTTCGAATCGATTACTATGGTCCAAGCGCTTAGTTCGGACGTCGGAGTGGGCCATGAGGTATAAATATAATTATACAGTTTTTGAGAGTTACGCGGTTATTATTTAATCTAGAATTAAACATTTTAACGGGTTCTTACCGCGTTTTGGTATTTGGTGTTTTGTGTTTGTAATACCAAAACGCGGTAAGAACCCGTTAAAATGTTTAATTCTAGATTAAATATAATTATGTAGTCGATTCAACGCGTATTAAATATGCTTTATACAGGGTGTAAGGAGAAGTATCATTAATTCATTAACCTTTAAACCACATACACTAACCATCAAACTGATCAACTTTTACTGTGGGAGCAAACCTGTCAGAGCAAAAAAATTCAGCTATTCCATACTAAACTGGAATACCTACTCAACTCAAACTTACAGAACAGCTGATTTATTTATTGCGCTAACAGGTTTGATCCCATCGTAAAAGTTGTTCAGTTTGATGGATAGAATATGCGGTTCAAAGGTTAATGAAACTTTTCCTTTCCTTTAGTATTTATGTTTTCAAACATCTTCCCCACGATCCTCTAGTGCTTATCATATAGCCTCCATTGCCTCTTTTACCAATATATTTAATCCTCGAAGCAAAATAAATGTGCGTGAGAATAGGATAGTTGGTCCATCTCTATGTAATCGGCCACATCCTCCTTGACCCCGGGCGGGGCACTTGACCCAAATGTGGGTCGCGACTGATCCACGCGAAACGTCACACATCGCCACCTAAATTAGAAAGTGCTCTCATTTGAGATCACATCAAACGGATTTAAAATAGGAATACGTGTATCTTAAAATAAACAGCGAAATACTTTTGAGATATGTTTTATTTATACAACACTTTCGGATTTACAATTTTAATACAATTACAAAGGTTATAAAGTATCCAAAGTGGATAATCGTTAGTCACCCAATCCGTGTGGCTGCTGGTTATAGCCACTGCATCGAATCCCACCTCTGATCGTATTGGTCTCCCGTTCCATCAGGCATAGGAAAGTAAGGACGAGAGAGTGCATCTGTGTTTAGCGCGTACACTTATGCACTATGAAATATCCTGCGTACCTGACTGTTTTTCTATAAAGATTAACGGTCAGTCGCAGACCTAGATATATTAATATTACAAATAACATTAGATTAGCAAAGGGGGGAGCGATTAAGGGTTTTAAAAATAACAAAATGATCACCAGGCACCAACTAATAAGATTAATCTACATAGTCCTGCCAACTCCCTTGCTAAAACCTTATTTCTGATACCAACAGTTTTATTGTCGTATTGTCAAATCATTGGAGATGACTTAAATCAAATTCAAATCAATTTTGTACCTGCAGGTATTCAAAAACCTCCTCTGAAATATTTTACTTGCTAGCAACAAAAATGTACAAAACCTGAATTAGGGCAACGTATAATTCGTTATAATGAATTCGTTGCAATTAACTGCAACTGCACTCGCACGCAATGCTGCATGCAATCAAATTACGTTACGTTAATATCATCTACTTCATTAACATAATAATTTTCTAATCCATCCATACGAAATAGTGTAAGTCACAAGGCAGAAAACTTTAGACAAAGAATTGCTGTCACAACTACATTCCCCGAGAGGATTCCAGAAATATTCTTAATGCCATATTAAGTCAAAGTATCCTCCTCCATTAGATGGGCCCAAACCCTGCCCAGCGAGTCAGATAGAGCCCGTCGCCACAGTTCGATAGACAATGACCTCGCCAAATGGACAGTGGAGAACACTCCTCGAAATCGGTAAGCTCCTTCGCCGTCGAGCTAGTGACAAATTCGTTAAAATCTCAGGGTACTCGGGAAGTATCCCACGACCTCACGTTTGTAGGGCTCTTCCAGCTGCCACTCAGCTGCAACTCTTTTTATAAAGAAATATAGCCAAATAAAGCAATAACTTTGTCTCAAGCTCTAAAGTTGTTGAAAATGTATTCTCTATTCTCTGTTGTATATAGCTTCATTGCAAATCGGACCACCATACAAAATGCGTAGCTCTTTGTTAGTATTGTGAGGTGTTTGAAGATGTATTGTTTATTAGGTAACTGACTTTTGTCGCAAGCAATAAGTATTTCTGTTTGCAGATCATGTTTATTATCATTAGGATAATCGTCATCTTATTTAAAACGGACTATTTGTGGTTCGTCGTCACATTCGACTTCTTCAATCCATATCTATTAGCAGTCATGTCAGTGTTCACTTCTTTCTTACATACAGGGTCCTTCTTAATATGCTGACACTTTTTTAAGAGGATGATCAGACCATCAAACTGAACAACTTTCTCAATAGGACCAACATCGAAATCGCGAAAAAAAAATCACTTGTCCCATACATTTGGCTCGAGAAGGTTTGCAGTTTTGTATGGACGAGCAGTTTTTTTTTCGCGATTTTGATATTGGTCCCATTGAGAAAGTTGTTCAGTTTGATGGCCTGATCGTTCCCTTAAAAAAGTGCCAGCATATTAAGAAGGACCCTGTATGTCATCTTTCATACTATCCTATCCATCCACTTTAGTCTTACTCTCCTCACACATTAACCCACATTCGTTGTTTCACCACTCATAATGTAGGTATAACACTCATCTGTCTACATGAAAATCCATACTAAAAGCAAAATAAAAGCGGTCAAGTGCGAGTCGGGCTACTGGGCTACTCGCGCGCCGAGGGTTCCGTACCACACCACTACAGAACACAACATTATTAAGATAGAAAAAAAAAAATTTTTATCCGGGACCTTTAGCGCGAGACCGACTCACACTTGGCCGGTTTTTAGTATTTGCTGTTATTCTGTAGATTATGCTCTATAATCACACGAAGTTTGACGCTTTTATGTATTTTACCGTTTTTACGATAGAGCGTGAAGAAAAAACGTTGATAAAAACTAGTTTCTTGTTGAGAACCCCCCTTAATTTTTAACTTTTTGACATTTTTATTATTTGTTAACAAATCCGCCGTAATAACGCATAATCTGAGAAAATTTCAAATTATGGTTCAAAAGTTACAGCCCTAAATAGGTAGGACAGACGGACGGTCGGACAGACGGGCAGACGGACAGACGGACGGACGGAAGGACGGACGGACGGACGGACGGACGGACAACGTAGGCTTAGTAATAGGGTCCCGTTTTCACCCTTTGGGTACGGAACCCTAAAAACATCCCAGCAGCTTTTCTATTATAGGCACTTCCCTGACTTCCTATGTTATAAGTACTAATCCATTTCGAGAAGAAATTCCTGCAATTCCGACAATATTAAGACAGTTCCGGTACCAGATATTGATGATACGCACGGATATGGAGTCCTAGATAGAGCGTAATATGGATCATCTCACAGTGTCCGGATGACCCTCGCCTTACGTCACGACTGTCTAGAGCCGTGTTCGTGTAACTAGCCCACTTAGCAGTTAGTTCCGCAACACTGGGCGACCCGACGTGCAACCAATTATGTTACATATGTGTACGTAGTGACTATTCTATTCTGGATAAGAGTGTTCATGCTGGACCAAGTCTTTGTGGATAGTTGGAGAAGATAAAAGTTAAGATAAATAAGTAGATATTCGCAAAATTCCATTCATACAACTATGACGTTCGATCTTGTGCATCTGAAAAAGTCTGTAGAAATTATTGAGTCTTGGTTAAATAAAATCGAAACAATAATGCATATGCATGCATACATATGCTCACGACTATATTCCCCGAGGGGGTAGTCAGAGAACAGAGGGGTTGTTCTGAAAGCTCAGAACATCCACGTTTCACTAAGTAGTACCGAAACTGCCCAGTGTAACGCGGAGTGGCCCGTCGCCACTTGTAATGGACAGTGGGTACAACAATACATGCCTCGAAATTGAAGCATGCAGGTTTCCTCACGATGTTTTCCTTCACTGAAAAGCCAGTGGTGTTACAAATCGTACATAAATTCCGAAAAACTCATAAACAACCAAAAAAATAATAAAACTCCGAAACAATAATAAAATACGCAAATAAGCCAGAGACATCAAAGATGCATTAAATTTTATGTGGCAAGAATCCCCCTTTTACCCTTATTCCTAAAGGCTTGTGGCCCTGCAGTAGGTATATGTTATGCTATTGAAGAATCAAATAAATCCAAGTTCCCCAAAAAATACAGCCAATTCCTTCATTTCAGCAAGGAATACTGGTCAAATTGTTGTGATCGTTATTTCAACCATAGTCTACTAAGAGACTCAATAAGTACGCTAAGTGGACCAATTATGTCTACTCTTCGGCATATGATTGTCGCTGACTGTCGACTGACCCCGCGGTTGACGTAGTTTCGGCTTCAATTGCCATTTCATTCTAATACCGCACGATCTCGGCAAGATCATCAGATCACAAATTCAGTTTATTTTTTTATAATATCTGAACAGATTTTAAAAATTCTTTCACCATTGGAATGCTACATTATCCCTGAGTAACATAGGCTATAAAAAACGGTCAAGTGTGTGTCGAGAAAAACTAATTCTGAGTCGGTACGAAGTTCGCCGGGTCAACTAGTAACAAATAAGTTAAATAACTTTAGAAAACCCCATATCACAACAGCACGCTTAAAAAAAGATTGTTAGTATTATAATGTTAGCAAAGTTACCACGAATAGAACAGAAATAGACATTTGCACAAGTCGCTCTGCCATATTTTAGGAGGACAGGTATTATGATCGACATATTACTATTTCGCATATGTGTAGAAGGACAAGGCGGACTGTGAGTAGGTACAATAGGGTGCAACTAGAAGTCACAGACGAGCGGGCATGTAAGTTGTTGATCGGGTTACAGGCATGCCTCGCGGTCGGTGGAGCGAGGCGTTGCGCAACTACGCGCAACGTGTGGCCACCTTGTTGCGGTGAGTTATTAACACTGTTCGCGTTGCGTGAAGGTGCGAAAACGTACATCAACATACAGGGTCCTTCTTAATATATGCTGACGGTGAAAGATCAGGCCATCATACTGAACAACTTTCTCTATGGGGCCAACATCGAAAACGCGGAATCAGCATATCGAGAAGGAGCCTACTCACTACCGCAATTTCCTTCGGGGTGGCTAAAACCCCGAAATGAATTTACAACCTTAAAAGGTCGTTAGTGATTGTAACAGGGTTTCCGGCTACCTCTAAAAAGATAGATTTTTAGGGGTTGAATTTAGAGAACTGGCAGCAGGTTGCCTTAGGTATCGCTGGAGGAATATAGTGGAGGCTGACCTACGCGAGCTTCAAGCCAGCACACTGGCAAGAGGTTATACTGGATAGGGAAAAGTGGCGGCACTTGGACACTTCACTGTCACTTCATACAGATAGCAGATCGTTAAATTAAATAAACTGCAAAGAGAAGCCGAGAGAGGTATTTATATTTGTTTTGGGATTATTCAGGGAGTCTTCTTCTGTCAATGTTAGACATACCTTCGTGGTTTGCTAACTAACATTAGAGGAATATCGATTGGCCAAGGTGCGCTAATATTTATCGGAGGTTCAATACTTCATTCAGGGAAGCTCCTTTCGTACATTTAGAAAGTCATCACCATCATGGGCCTTTTACCATCAAAGTAGATGTTTCAAGCACCATGTTTGGATTAGACACCGACGTTCGTGACTCTATAAGCCAGTTCAGTTCAGGAGCGGGGGATTCAGGGAGTAGCTGCTGTTTATTACTGCAGGAAATGGTTGGGAGCACGCAAAGTCGTCCAGGCAACTGAAGTGTAGGAATTTATGCAACCAGCCTGAGGGAAACCTGAGGACAATCTAACCAAACCCAAATATAGGTAGATAACTAGATTGGTACGAATCTCGGTCTAGGGCGTTGCTGGAACTACGTAGCGCTTTGGGACGCGAAGATATGGATAGATCATCAAATTAAGTCACATTGTAGGGCACGGACTTCCTCTTAGGAATAAAGCTGAAAGGAAGCAGGCCACAATCCCATAAGAAAGAATCATACTTAAAATAAGCAAACTTTAATTGAGTCCCAAGATTCTTCTTTAACATTATCGAGCAATATTACGTATCGTTTGATCCAACAACGACTGGACATTATTAAGCCAGTTTATAAATTGAGATTGTGCTAAATCTGAGTTGAAAGTAGCGCGCTAAACTAAATATAGAGATCAAATTCAAAGAAACGGACAGTGTAGGTCACCATCACGTAGCTGGAGTCCTCGATTCAGTTTTAAAAAATTACTTATGTTTTTTAACATACACTGAAAAAAATGTGAGCCTACTAAGACTCTTAATTAGCACCAAAATAATTGAAATGACGTTATTATTGTTTACTAAAAACAAAAGATGGTAAGTTGTAACAACGAGCCGAATTCGTTTAACGTCCTCTTAGTCGGAGAAGTCATGATATTGACAGGCTCATATGGATTCATGATGTTGGTTGAAGTGAACATTTTTTTTTTTCAGAGTAATACATTGCATTATATTGTAATTCAGATCCGTGGTTTCACAGAGCTGAATTCCTTTCAATGTGGTCCGAAGCCTTCCTACAACTACCGACGAAACATTTTTTCCCTCGCATATAATTCCATTTTGCCGGCCCGCAGCCGTTCCGCAGCCGCATTCTGTGTGGCCCAGCCTTAATATTCGCATAGATCGAGCAAGAGAATATCTATGTTGTTTGTCCCTTTCTGCGTATGCGGTATTTTTTGGTAACTATGTTGAAATTGCTTACAAAATCTTGCAACTTAGTCAGGCAAAGGTTCTATTTTTCATATCTCTATCCCATTCTACTATGCGCGGTCAGAAAATCTATAAAATACTCAATCAACGATTAAAAATTGAACTACCAAAATGAATTTTAAAGTTATAAATTGTAACCGTTTCTTGGTTACATTATAGGCTTTTAAATTAAAAGAAAAATTTTATAAACTCAATTGGGTTAACATTTAATATAACACACCTTAAAAATTTATAAAAGTCAATGTTGTACGGGTAAATTTGCAAATTTGTAGGATTTTATATGCCTACAGAATTATTAATTTATCATTTCAATTAAAAATTTACAATCAATATGATAGCCAGTGTGCATATTAATGAAGTTGACTAATGTACTGTTTGTAAGTTTTAGAATTTATAATTCTGGACATTTCGTGATAAGTCGGTCAGTGAGAGAGTGGTAGGTAGGTCTTCTTCTTATCGTGTGGGCAGAGCCATGGTTTCAGAGTTTTTTCAGACCGCCCTTACGGCCTCTGACGTGATTTCGAGGTAGGTAATGGATTTTTATACATTGATTGCGGGTCGCCTCATATATCCAAAATTGGCTAATACTTTTTGTTTAATTAATAAACGATGATCATAGTCGTGGGTTCTACCCGAGACCGCTCTTTACCTTATGTACCATCATAACCATCACTCTCTTGCCCATTTCCCATTATGTGGTGTCGGCGCAATATGTCATCCACTTCCATTCATCTCTCTTAGCCGTCATCTCACTCCTTTCTTACACATATCATCTTTCACACAATCCATTCACCGTTTCTTCAGCCTTCCTCTTCTACCGATTACCAATTTGTCACTATTCCGCGGTGAAGGAAGAGATCGTAAGGACAACTGGCATGCCTCATTTTCGAGGCGATTAGGTACTGTCTACTACAAGTGGCGGCGAGCTATGCTGGACGGACAGTTGGGTACTCCTCTCCTAGTAAAAAGTGGACTATTAGGAACATGATGCTGATTTGAAGTACTCCGACTAGGGCGCCTTCGAAAAATATAAGTCGTGACACTCATGACCATACTGATGTGTTATTCTTACCAACGTATGTCATACCTACAGACCGAGTAACCAGGCCAGATCAGAAAGCAGACCAGTGACCACATACAAATACATAATCATTTATTTGTGATACACACTGTGTATTACACAGGTATAAACACACACATGTACATTTTTAATTTAATTTAATTTCAAAGATTCGGTCTCAAAACGGTTAAGGAGAATCAATTGAAGATTGAAAAATTAAGTCTCGGACGGGACTTGAACCCGCAACTGTTAAGAAGAATCAATTAAAGATTGAAATATTAAGTCTCGGACGGAACTTGAACCCGCAACCTGCAAAATCAAAGCTGTGCTTTCGTCCAATTAAGCTACCGAGCCTACTATGTCACTGGACAACTGAACTAGTGGGAATAAACGTGTCACAGAACAAAATTCTTCAACCTATTCCGTCTTAAGGCGGTTGCTGAGGGGTCAATTTTTTACAAAACTTTGACGCACAATATATAATTAGACGGTATATAACGGTTATACAGGGTGTACAATAAAATGGGACAGCTACTCAAAGGGGTGCTTCAGACCATCAAACTGAACAACTTTCTCTATGGGACCAATATCGAAATCGCGAAAAAAAAAAACTGCTGTCCCATACATTTCAGTCGAGTTATGTTTGCAGTTTTGTATGGGAGAGCTGATTTTTTTTTCGCGATTTCGATATTGGTCCCATAGAGAAAGTTGTTCAGTTTGATGGTCTGAAGCACCCCTTTGAGTAGCTGTCCCATTTTATTGTACACCCTGTATAAGTAGACGGTATTAATATAAGTAACTTTGTATACATGGAAAAATAGTTTAGAAAATGTAGTTATCGCGTATCAAATAACATTTGCAATGTATAGTATAATTACGAAGATATAAAGCTTTGAAATTTTTCATACTACATTTTTAAAGCTTTATATCTTCGTAATTATATTATAAATTGCAAATGTTATTTAATACGCGACATCTAGATTTTCTAAACTATTTTTCGATATATAAAATATTTCTTTTATTAATTCCGTCTACGCGTATTGTGCGTCAAACGTTTGTATGGACTGAAACCACCTTAAGCGACTTCAAGGAGAAGGTCGTAAAGAATCTTGCACATCCGAAATAGCCAGGTATCAGCACGGCTAGCATGCCACCCACGACAAAGTGTTTAAACGAGAAAAAAGTCATGCGCACTCTTTCTGGAATACGTAAAATAATAAAGATAAGAAGAGGAGGCACATCTCGATTTTTATCGTTTTCGCGGGGGTGACATACGAGGCCTACTGGGCGGGTGAAATGAAGACACACAATTTGGCAACTGTTTTCAAAACCTGCCATGAAGAAACATTCTAAGTACAGAATGAAAGGAGTTTGATCATTTCATAGTCGACAAACTGCAACCAACTAACTTTTACATGTAATGGGAAAAAGTTTGAGCTATTCCGAAATTATGATGTAAAGCTCGCACTTAACTTCACTAAATGTCTGAACGTAATGTTTACGGTTGTAACTATAGTACTCTGTGGTAACATATTACTGATGTGATGCATGACATCGACTGGTTTTACTAGAGATCATCATAGTAACGCTGACGCGTGACGTCACGAGCGAGCCGGACGAGCGAATATCGTGTGACCTTCTGTGAAGAAATCAACGCGCACGTCGAGCGCGGCCGCGGGCGGAACATAGTCGATATACCAACCTAGTTGTGTAACTAACTGTATGCTTCACTAGTTTCATTACTATTCAAGTCGAAGAAACAAAACTTGAACAATTGAATACCTAGTCAAAATTCAACATTTCGGGTATTCCAAAAACGGCAGCACACCTGCTAGTTATTCGCCAGTCATACAGATGCGTATAGAATTCAAATTCAATAAGGTAGATTGGTGAGAGACTAAGCTATAGGCGGTTATGTAAGTCAAGGCGGGTCAGTGACCCCGCAGACGTCCGCCACAGACACAAGCCAGACGCGCAAAAAAGTGAAACGCGCCATTTTTTCATGAGAACCGCGCAAAATGAGCCGTGGCGGTGCGATGGAGATCGAGATCGACTAGCGGCTCAATGGAGCCCCTGCTAGACTTGCCTGAGTCTGCCCTGCCCTTCACAATGCCTGCTCCGACACCATGGCCGTTTCGCTTACACAATTTTATTGCCAAACTTTTTTTACGGCAGATTTATATGGAACGTGTTAAGGGGCACCGAGCCTTCAGTGCTGCTCTCAATCGTATTTTCTTAATTTCTTAGCAAATGATACAACATTTTCAAAAAACAAGAATGTCACATATTAGTCGGCAGATTTTCAGTTTATCGGAAAATTACGATGTTTTTTTTAATGTTTGTAACTACACCGTTACAGTTAGTTATAGTTACTTTAATAACTTTAAAATCGCTTAAAGTGGCCAATTTTGGTGGTTTTACAGATAATAACTAAAAAAAACATAATAACCATGATCCGATAAATTGATGACAACCAACAACGACTAGGCACATTATTCTTGTTTTAGGCAATGTTGCGTAATTGTTAAGAAAGATAAAATAGATTGAGGGCAGCACGGGAGGCTCGGTGCCCCTTTAACAGCGTCATAGAGTCGAGGCTATGTCCGCGAATCGCGACGCAGGCTTTTGTTATCGGTTCCTTTTATATTTCGCGATTAGGGTTGAGGTCGCGAGAGGCGCTCGTAACTGATTTAACCTAGCGACGTACGGAACAGTATCAATGAGAGAACGGAACGAATAGCAGTCGCCTGCATTTTGTGACATAATGGTTCGGTTACAGGCCACTTAAAACCATTTTCCTGACTGCGTGCTGGGGTTGCCTCATATCGGGTATTTCTTCTGTAGTTTTGCCACAATCAGTCCATTGCCTTTTTAGGGTTCCTTACCCAAAGGGTGAAAACGGGACCCTATTACTAAGCCTATGTTGTCCGTCCGTCCGTCCGACTGTCCGTCTGTCCTACCTATTTAGGGCTGTAACTTTTGAACCGTAATAGCTAGGTAGTGGAAAGACCGACTCACACTTGGCCGGTTTTTATTATTTGTAGTTATACTGTAGAGTTTGCTCTATAATCACACAAAGTTTGACACTTGTATGTATTACCGTTTTTACGATAGAGCGTGAAGAAAAAACGTTGATAAAAACTAGTTTCTTGTTGAGAACCCCCCTTAATTTTTAACTTTTTGACATTTTTATTATTTGTTAGCAAATCCGCCGTAACAACGCACATTCTGTGAAAATTTCAACTATCTAGCTCTTTCGGCTCAAAAGTTACAGCCGGTCAGTCGGACGGACGGACGGACGGACAACGTAGGATTAGTAATAGGGTCCAGTTTTTACCCTTTGGGCACGGAACCCTAAGAACGAAAGTTTACCTGAAAGTCGACTGTCACAAAGCAAAGCCCTAGTTATTCAAACTTGGTGCTTATTGGTAAATATTAGTTGTATGTCCAGCAACTAATATTTAACAAATGATCAATCAATAAATGATACTCTATTAGACGTATATTAGACACAGCATGGCCAAATAAAAGGCCATCCCATAACAGTCTGATTGGTGATGAATGATGATGCAATGTCTAGGCTGAATAGATAGATTGGTGCCCCAAATAGAGGCAGGTGTTTGAATCAATATTACATAAGACAATCATAAAAAATTACAAGGTTTATAGTTGCAAATGTGTTGTTTCTAAACTGTGTGGAATGGATCACAAAGGGGGAATATACACGGTCCTTAATATGCTGACAGTTTTTAACGGGATTACCATACCATCCAACTGAACAACTTTCTCTACATAAAATCTAAATCGCGAAAAAAAATTATGAAATATCAAAATTCTTTATTTGATTGCAATTTACTGGTGTACTTTTTTAATCAGCTGTCCCATACATTTGGCTCGAGATGGTTTGCAGTTTTGCATGGAACAGCTGTTTTTTTTCGCAATTTCGATGTAGGTGCCATAGAGAAAGTTGTTCAGTTTGACGGTCTGATCATCCCCTTAGAAAAGTGTTAGCACATCAAAAAGGACCCTATAATAAATTATGTATGCATGAATAATCATATAATTGTTAAATTTTTGTTTCTTTCTTATTTTTATAATATTTTACATTCAAATGTAAATTGCAGTGCCCTTACAGGCCTCATGTTGCGAACGGTTACTACCCATAAGATATATGTACACCACATGAAGCAATAAATGATAATGAATTATGAATATGTATACTGGATATAAGGACTATCTTTGTAAAAAAAACTGTGAAAAGAGTTAAACAATTTTAGAGCAACACATCCTACCAATCCCTGTTCACCGTTTCCTCTAACCTACTATTTGTATGGAAGAAATTGCTTTTAAGCCATAAGACCGCCTTATTTTGTACCTCTTGTATTTTCGTTCTGTACTTCTTGCTGCTTATGTTTTCCTGTCAAAATTAAGGTATGATTTTGATTGCCACTTTCCATTAAAAATTAAGCTTCAAACTGAAAACACAAGGCCTTTTGGCCTTCAGCGCTCACTTCTTTCTAACACATGTCATCTTTCACACAATCCATACATATTGTATTGCTTCAGCCTTCTTCTCCTACACTGCAGCAATCCACATTCATACTTAACACTCATATCTCCACATCACATGTCCATACCATTATAATTTATACCCTCAGTTATTCTGTTCAGTCATACCTACTTGTTATGTTATTAAAACTTCTTATAAAGCATAGGACTTTCTTAATTTGGTATGAACATAAATTTTAACAACTTTTTGAGCAAACGTGCTGACACAGGTTGCCATTGATTACTTCTTTAGTCATTATTAAACAAAATCATAATCAATACATCAATATTCCCGAGGTGGTAGTTGATATATATACGACTATATTTCCCGAGGGGGTAGTCAGAGATATTCTGATACCTCAGAACATCCACATTTCACTAAGTAGTACCGAAACTCTGTCCAGTGTGACGGGGAGTGAGCCCGTGTCGCCACTTGTAATGGACAGTAGGTACAATACATGCCTCGAAAATGAAGCATGCAGGTATCCTCACGATGTTTTCCTTCACCAAAAAGCTATTGGTGTTATAAATCGTACATAAATTCCGAAAAACTCATTGGTACGAGTCGGCCTGGACGGGGATCGAACCATCATCTCCTGTACGGCAGGTAAGGTTACTCGCCACTGGACCACCACGGCTACGGTAGTTGATATTCAGATTCTAAATATTAATTTTTCAGAATATATCAACATTCAAACAGAGACCAAAGGTGACCCACTTGCCTTTTTATGGACATTGAACATTACATGCCTTAAATTGAAGCAATGTAGGATTCCCCATTCTATTCCTCAACAGAGTGGCTTAAGCTTAAGAAAAGCTTATTGGTTCGAGTCTGATCTAAGCTTGGTATTGAACCATCGCTAACTACCCTACACGCCCGGGCCTCTAGCCACAGAACTTATTGTTACTAGTCTGATCTTAGTTTGGTATTGAACCATCGCTAACTACCCTACATGGGGCCTCTAGCCACTAAAGTTATTGTTACTAGTCTGATCTAAGCTTGGTATTGAACCGTCGCTTCCTACCCTACACGGGGCCTCTAGCGACTAAACTTATTGTTACTAGTCTGATCTAAGCTTGGTATTGAACCGTCGCTTCCTACACTACACGGGGCCTCTAGCGACTAAACTTATTGTTACTAGTCTGATCTAAGCTTGGTATTGAACCGTCGCTTCCTACACTACACGGGGCCTCTAGCGACTAAACTTATTGTTACTAGTCTGATCTAAGCTTGGTATTGAACCGTCGCTTCCTACACTACACGGGGCCTCTAGTCACTAAACTTATTGTTACTAGTCTGATCTAAGTTTGGTATTGAACCGTCACTTCCTACACTACACGGGGCTACTTGACATTACAGCAGAGCTTTTTTAAATCTATACTTATAAAAGAGTTCCGTGACTGACTGACTGACTTACAGACAACGCACAGCCTAAGATAGAAACATGAAATTTGGAATGTATTCTACAGAGGATGTACTAAGAAAGGATTTTTCTAAAAACCGACACCTAAAGGGGATGCAATCGGAATCCACGCGAACGAAGTCACGGGTCAAAAACTCATAATTATATAAAGACTATTATCCTATTATAATATTATTTTTATTTTATAAACAATGGCTAAAGAGAAGCTAAAGAGATGTGTCAGAGTTGTAGCGTGCGGTGGTCCGTGGTCTCTGTCTACCCCCATGGCAAAATGGTGTGAGCTTATGTATGCATACATGTTTTTATTTTATGCCTGGTTATCAAGACTGCCCCAATAATCCTGCCAATATCATAGTGTGAGAAAGCTATGTTGTTATGCATGCGAGTTAATCTGTTGATTTGAGATTGTGGATTAAACAATCAATCAATAAGCCCTTTGCCCTGAAACTCTTTGCGTTATGATATACAGTGTGAAATTGATATCATTAGCATCCTTTTAAACTAAGAGTCTACCCATCTAAAAGAACAACTTTTATTATGGGAGCAAAACAATCCGAGCAAAAAAAAATCTGCTGATGCATAAATTTGTAGGCATTGCAGTTTAGTATGGAACAGCTGATTTTTTTGGTGCTTCGATCGGTTTGCTCCCATAGTGAAAGTTGTTCAGTTTGATGGATAGACTCTAAGTTTACAAGGATGCTAATTATATCAATTTCACCATGTATAATTATGTTTGTAGCTAAAGGATGTCTTGCAATTCAGTGCGCCTCTCTTCAAAGGCCTCCTCTAACATTTTCCTCTGCTTCCTATCTCTGGCAACTCTTCTTCAGTTAGGCTCTGCCCACACGATAAGAAGAATGTAATGAATCAACTCAAATCAAAATAGTTCATGTGTTAATTGTAGATATTGATCAGAGATGTATTGTCCAATAGGAAGGATTGGTTTTATCAGATTCACATTGAGAGATAATGTAATGTATAATGACCTACTGTAATGTATTTAAGACCTTATGTACAACATGAATGCAATAAAGTACTGAAATGAATTGAATGTTTCTTGACATTCAAGTCTTGACGGCCCGGTAGCACAGTCGGTAGTGAACCTGCCTGCTGTGCTGAGGGTCGCGGGTTCGAATCCCGTAAGGGACAAATATTTGTATGATGAATATGAATATTTGTACCCGAGTCATGGATGTTTGTATCTATACATGTATTGTATATCGTTGTCTAGTCATCATAATACAAGTCCAGGCTTAGATTCTGGTACTTTAAATGTGGCTAGATAATTTGTGTGACATTGTCCAAGATATTTAAGTCATATATGTATAAGGATCTGCATGGAAACATTGACAAATTGTAGAAATTGCTCTTTTACCAGTAACATGGCAAGACAAGTAATTCAGTCACGTTTAGGACTAAAATGTAGACCTACGTCTCGTAACTCATGACACAATTTGAAAATTGAATTAACCTAATTCCATTTCAGCCGGCATTCGTTTCTTTTAGTACCCATGCCATTATGTGATCTATGCGACCTATTTACAGTACACCGTAATTGATTCTTGTCTGTAAACGTATAGAATGAATGATATCTGCCACCAGAAATCAACACCTTTTCGAAATTAGTTTCTTTATGGGGTTATCAGATACTTAGCTACTACTTATAAATAGTAACTATTGACTTTACTAATATATAAGCACTTTTGTATATCATGATATGCTTTTTACAGACTATAATGGTGTCCATACCACATATTGGAAACTAACTAAATGGGCACAGAATGAAAATTCCAAATAGGAGAGGGTCAAGAATGTGTTAGACTTGAGTTTTACCAATTTTGGAAAATGTTCATACAGATGTACATTCTAAGATTGCATGATCATCAGAAAGCAATTTAAGCAATTGAAGGTTATATTAACAAAGGAAGTTCTCTATCATAGAAAGTAGGCCATGCAAGCTTCAAACTAATACTTATGCTTGTTGGAATATGTCTTCTCTCTTCACTGCAGTCACTTGTCACTGACACTAGTGGCTTCAAACAGCTGATCCTTTGTCACTGCAGATGTCAGAGTTGTGCAATGTTCTTTGTCCACATGTCTGTAGGCTGGGTCCTGCACGGCGACAGTTTCACCGCGGCGCCTCCTCTCCATCAACAAAGAACCACTACACAAAGGGGTCACTTCCTCGATCACACATCACCACTGGCGTTAGACTCGGAAGCGGCGGGCCGCGAGCGTAATTAGATTGCGGCAGGATTAGCGGCGGTGCCGGTGACCCGCTCAGCTGGCGGCGCTGCGGCGGCTCGGGGCCCGCTCGCGCTCGGGGCGCCGTGGCCGCCGACACCGGCCCGCCCGACGACGGGAGGTCGCAGACAAAAAAATCGATAGGTCGTCAACCTCCGCCGGCGGTCGCTCAGGCCGGCCCCGGGCGCCGTCGGGCCGCCGCCCGCCGCCCGGCCAGCACCCCGCCTCGGGGGCTCCGGGCCCGCGGCCACAGACGACCGACGGACCCGAATTCGCCATTTTGAAACGAGAACAATGAGATATTTACTTTTGAACGTTGGGACGACCCACCGTTCGGTCCGCGACGGTGGACGGACGCGCCGCGGAACTCTGAGCTTTTAGGGGGCTCCGCCCTGTAAATGAATACGTACTCTGACTAGAAATTCCCTCGTCACCGCTGCCGATATCCGACATTTCAATCCACACCGAATTCTACAGGCGATCCGCCGATCTTTTCGGAAACTCTCGGACGACTCGATTTGTCTATGGCTTGGAAGCCATCAAACTGAGGTACTTTATCGTACACACTGTCAACGATGAAAATGATTAAAGACGTGTCGTTCTTTTCTGGTTCTTTGGTAAAAATTTAGGAAATGCAAAAAAATTATTTTTAACTATCATAAAATATTTATAATGAAACCTGTTTTTCGTTATACACAAAACCTAATATCTAAATAAATTTTTAACACTCAGTCACGACCTCAAAAATAACCCAATATCTTTTGTCCTCAATTTACTTTTACGTTCTATCGTTGTGACATCCTTTGTCAGCATTGGTACTATCATTTCATACTCGCAACGTTTTCGCTTCATTGCTGTACTTGTCTTTATCATTTAATATGCGATAAAAAGAGAAAGAATAAATAGTTCCACTTTGAAGTGAAAATAGTATGAACTTTAATTTTTCTTTAATCTTTAATCTAACAAAATTTAGACCAAAATTTGGTCGCTGCCAAAATCAGGTTTAATTTAATAAATTATCCAAAATTATCCGTGAATTTATCATAACTAATCAAATAAACAAACAAAGTGCGGTTTTGGTGCGGTTGCTGCTGAAGAAAACCATAGACAATTCTGGTCTATTTTCGAGACAAAGAAACAATTTTTTCGCAAACAAAACCAACAGCCTGAAGTGCGATTTTTGAAAATCATAGGAGCGACTTGGCAGTAGAAAGATGCATAATCTCCATAGTAATTTTGACATTTTCTACTGCCTGAAAATCATATTTTCAAAAATCGCACTTCTGTTGAAAAGGTTGAAAGCAAGCCAAGATACAAGCGTACTAAACCAAGTTGAAATAGTAGTTGGGAAATGCTTGAAAGAAGCATTGACCACCTCACCTTCTCCCCTAGTTCTCACAGAGCAAGAAATTATTTCATTCGCCTCATAGTCTAAAAAAAACAAGGTCTTCTATTCCCAGAGTGACATAAGCCTACGTCACAAAAAAATGGCCGCTAAACATGGTAAAAGGGTATGATGACGTAGGCTTGTGTCAGTCACGTGATCGGAAGAGAATACCAGGCGCAGTATATTATTTTATTAGGTCAGGTTACCCTGTTTGGACTTTGAACTATTAGAAGTTGAACGCTGCGAATCGTGCGAGAGGGTGCGGTAGGTATGTTGTTGTTGTTTCGTCTCACAGCACTCTGCGCTCGCGCCGGCAGCCGCGTCTATGCAGGCTCTCTACCGCACTATTTTGTGTTTTGTACGTAGTGTAGTTATGGGTATATAGGGTGCGTAACCTGATGTGTCGCCGTGTGTACCATGAATACTATGATTCGTCGCCTTTTATTCTTCCGACGTCCGTCGAACGCTACTAGCGCCAACTGTAGGGCTAGCATGCTTCGCGAAGCAAAAAACTGTCCATCATGCGCGCTCGCTTTCGCATAGGCAAAGATAAGTCATCGTGAGCATATCGTGAGCATGCGTGTATTTTAGCGTAGACAGAGAACCGGATTCAATGCGCTATGCCAAAGATAAAATACGCTATGCTAACACGATATCTGTAGATTGAGGGTTAAAAAATTTAATGGTTCTAGTTTTGATTTATTCGTTGCAAGAACAATCTCTTCGTCACACCAAACTTGCATATCTGAGCGAGTCGCGTGGAAGGTACCAAGGTATACCAACTCTGACTTCAATGGTCATTTTCCCATATCTCGACGAGCTCAGTTGATTTCATGAGACTTCGATCCTATTAATCTTGTCTTGATTTCATTTTTCACGTCTTCTACATTTGAAGAATACCTAAACGCTGTCAAACGTTAGACGTAAGAAGGCATTCAAAAATTCGGAGGGTGTATTAACAATCGCCGTGGTCTTACGGTCTAAGGTCCCGCCTCCCATGCTGGGGGGTGACGGTTCGAATCCGATCCGCGCCAAAAATATTGCTAGATTTTTGTGTTTTTAGAAATGTTCTAGAAGGAAGAGAGAGAAGGAATATTTAAAAAGGGACCAAAAGTTCTAGGGGTGTCTAGGAACTTCGAGAAAGGAGGCGAAATTCCGAATATTTGAAAAGAACCAGAAAAGTGGGCGTGTCTTCGATCAGTTTCGAGAAAAGAAGGCGGGGTTAGAACTATCTGGAGGAAAACAGTCGAGTAAAGAAAAGAAGATCGAAAAAGGGTAGTCTGGAATATTCTGCGGGATATAAAAAGCGGCGAGTTCGCGGTCAGAGATCAGTTCTTGATTTAGCAGTGAACAGTGCGAAACAAAAGGAAGAAAAGTAAAAGTGGAAAAGTACTAGTGAAGAGAAAAGTGCTAAGAGTGGAACAGTGAGTAGACTAGTGTCAGTGTAGTGCGTGACGTCATAGTGTCGGTGTAGTACGTGACGTCATAGTGTCAGTGTAGTGCGTGACGTCATAGTGTCGTACGTCGTGACGTCATAGCCGTGACGCGTGTCGTGTCGTCACAGTAGTGACGTAGTGGACTGTGAACAGTGACAGTAAGTGGTGCACGGGGAATCCCTGCGAGGAGGACCCGGTGAAGTGAACCGTATAGGGGAACCTCTGCGAGGTGGACCGTTTGTAAGTGTATCCCAAATAAACTCTGTAAAATTGGACTCAGCGTTTCACTCCAGTCCCGGAACCCGTAGCTCGTAACATTTGGTGTCAGAAGTGTGGGATTGGAGTAAGATGCCGCTAGTGCCAAAGGAGTTAAAGGGTGTCACCACCCGGGCCATGTCGGAAGCGCGGCAGGAAGGTGCGGCCCCTGTAACTGAGGTGCAGCGAACCCCAGAGCGAAGTCCAGGGAGGGGTGAAGTGCAGCGCACTCCAGAGCAGAACCCAGGAAACTTCCTCTATCAAATCCAGTGCATGATGGAAGAACAAGCTCGTCGTCAGGAGGAACAGGCAGCTCGCCGACAGGAGGAACAGGCTCGCCGGCAGGAGGAACAGGCTCGCCGGCAGGAGGAACAGCTGCGCGCACTGAAAGAGGAGCAGGCTCGCTGTCGGGAGGAACAGGTTCACGAACTGCGCACGATGCAGGAGGCGCTTCATAAAGATATTACGAAGGGCTTGCAGCAGGCAGTAGAGAGAGTTGAAGCCGTAGAAGGGAGGTTGGATCGTGTGAAGGGCGAGTTCGAGGGGAGGTTTGACCGCGTGGAGGGTGAGTTTGCCAAAATCCGGCGAGAGGTTGAACAGAGCAAATCTCATAGCCGAGTCGCTGCTGTTTTTGACTCACCCATTCAACCGAAAGGTGTCAAGACTCCGGTTTACGATGGACTGACGTCATGGCCCGCCTTTAAGCTACAGTTTGAGGCAGCGATGAAAGTTAATGGCTGGGGCAAGGAGGAGGCGGAGCCTGCGTTGATCTTAGCACTCCAGGGACAGGCTCTCACAGTACTAGAAGCCGTGGGTGCTGGAGGAAACCTGTCGTTCGACAATCTTTTTGGAGCTCTGGAGGCTAGATTCGGCGATGGACATATGGAACACGTGTATCGGGCGCGGTTGAAGGAACGTAACCAACATGCTAACGAGAGTCTGCAACAGTGGTCCGTGGAAGTGGAGAAGCTCGTGCGGAAGGCTTTTCAGTCGTCACCGGCAGTCATCGATGACATGCTCCTGCAGACCTTTACGGATGGGATACGGGACCCGGAGGTGCGAGCTGCAGTGCGACTTGGGCACCATGTTACACTCAGGGACGCTGTTGCTCATGCATTGGAAGTGGAAGCTGTACGTCAGGATCCTCGTTCCGGTCGTCTCAGGGAGATTGTGGTGACTGGAGCGTCAGCGCCGAGAAATCGGAGTGACAATTATATGTGCTACAAGTGTGGTGAACAAGGGCATATTCGTAGCTCCTGTCCAAACCGATCAGGCCGTCGTTATGTGTGCTACAAGTGTGGTGAACGAGGGCATATTCGCAGCTCCTGCACGGGGCGCACAGGCCGTCGTTATGTGTGCTACGAGTGTGGTGAACGGGGGCATATTCGCAGTTCCTGCCCGAAGCGTACAGGTCGTCGGGACATAGGAGTCTCGACTAATGAGCAGCAGGAGAACTGGAGGACGTTGGCCGGTTATGTTGCGAACCCAATCATTAGAGTCAGGCAAATATCGGACGGAGATAGTTTGTTAGTTGAAGGAGAGGTCAATGATAGAATCTGTCAACTAACTGTGGATACCGGAGCTTCGAGGACGGTGGTCAATGCTCGACTGATAAGCGAAATGGGAAGTTATCAGGAGAACCGACTTCTGCAACAAACCAACCTGCAGTTAGCAACAGCTACCGGCCAGCGCATACCTGTTAAGGGAGAGTTGGGAGTTTCGATTAAGATCGGGGAGACTCTTTTCAAACATGAGGTGATTGTAGCTGAGATAGTGGACGATTGCATCATTGGCTTGGATTTCTTACAAAATCACCAGTGCGACATAGACATGAAGAACGGAGTGCTAGTTACGATGTAACACAGAGGAGGTGCCGATGAAGGGTAGATCATCGGAAAAGGTCTACTATGTGAGAGGAACGGTTCTCGAGCCTGGGTCACAGAACTTGGTACCTGTTGTTTTGCCCAAGAGTAACGATGGGAGCTGTGCTGTGATGGAAAAGGTTGAAGCTAGGACTTGTTGGATTCCGTTGAGGAAAGTTGTTGGACCAGTTTCTTCTGCTTCGATCCCGATACCTAACGTTGGAGATATGGACCTGACGATTGGGAAGGGGGAGGTTGTTGATCACTGTGAGGATAATCCTCCTAGGAAGCAGAAGGCTGAGGGGGATGTAGTATCGGAAGTTGTGGAAGACTCCAGCAAGGACCTGGCAAAGCCACAGGCTGTGATAGCGAAGAACTCGCTCTCTAAGAACGGCGCAGATATTGGTAGAATAGACCTGGTGAAGCACACGATTAAGACAGGAGATGTAGCGCCAGTCAAGCAGCAACTTAGGCGCATTCCGTTTACTCGTGAGAAGGAGGAAGGAACACCGGTTTGGCTGCATAATCCGGCTCGTAAGAAAGGGAAACGTCCGAAGTTACAAGTAAGTTGGGAAGGACCGTATGAGGTAGTGACCAGGATAAATGACGTCACCTATCGAGTTTGACGATCGCCAAGGAGCCCGTTGAAGATAGTGCACGTGGATCGACTAGCTCGATATTTCGGCACTAATGATGCTCGGGACGAGCAGAACTAAGGGAGGGGCAGTGTCACGAACGCTGTCAAACGTTAGACGTAAGAAGGCATTCAAAAATTCGGAGGGTGTATTAACAATCGCCGTGGTCTTACGGTCTAAGGTCCCGCCTCCCATGCTGGGGGGTGACGGTTCGAATCCGATCCGCGCCAAAAATATTGCTAGATTTTTGTGTATTTAGAAATGTTCTAGAAGGAAGAGAGAGAAGGAATATTTAAAAAGGGACCAAAAGTTCTAGGGGTGTCTAGGAACTTCGAGAAAGGAGGCGAAATTCCGAATATTTGAAAAGAACCAGAAAAGTGGGCGTGTCTTCGATCAGTTTCGAGAAAAGAAGGCGGGGTTAGAACTATCTGGAGGAAAACAGTCGAGTAAAGAAAAGAAGATCGAAAAAGGGTAGTCTGGAATATTCTGCGGGATATAAAAAGCGGCGAGTTCGCGGTCAGAGATCAGTTCTTGATTTAGCAGTGAACAGTGCGAAACAAAAGGAAGAAAAGTAAAAGTGGAAAAGTACTAGTGAACAGTTCTCTTCACTAGTACTTTTCCACTTTTACTTTCCACTACCCTTTTTCGATCTTCTTTTCTTTACTCGACTGTTTTCCTCCAGATAGTTCTAACCCCGCCTTCTTTTCTCGAAACTGATCGAAGACACGCCCACTTTTCTGGTTCTTTTCAAATATTCGGAATTTCGCCTCCTTTCTCGAAGTTCCTAGACACCCCTAGAACTTTTGGTCCCTTTTTAAATATTCCTTCTCTCTCTTCCTTCTAGAACATTTCTAAATACACAAAAATCTAGCAATATTTTTGGCGCGGATCGGATTCGAACCGTCACCCCCCAGCATGGGAGGCGGGACCTTAGACCGTAAGACCACGGCGATTGTTAATACACCCTCCGAATTTTTGAATGCCTTCTTACGTCTAACGTTTGACAGCGTTCGTGACACTGCCCCTCCCTTAGTTCTGCTCGTCCCGAGCATCATTAGTGCCGAAATATCGAGCTAGTCGATCCACGTGCACTATCTTCAACGGGCTCCTTGGCGATCGTCAAACTCGATAGGTGACGTCATTTATCCTGGTCACTACCTCATACGGTCCTTCCCAACTTACTTGTAACTTCGGACGTTTCCCTTTCTTACGAGCCGGATTATGCAGCCAAACCGGTGTTCCTTCCTCCTTCTCACGAGTAAACGGAATGCGCCTAAGTTGCTGCTTGACTGGCGCTACATCTCCTGTCTTAATCGTGTGCTTCACCAGGTCTATTCTACCAATATCTGCGCCGTTCTTAGAGAGCGAGTTCTTCGCTATCACAGCCTGTGGCTTTGCCAGGTCCTTGCTGGAGTCTTCCACAACTTCCGATACTACATCCCCCTCACAAGGAACAAACTATTCAACGATATTATTATGTCATACGTCGGAGAAGAATTGAGGCTTCTCAAGGATTCTAAACTCAAGCTAAAATACCAGGAAAATCACAAGATATAAGCTTCTGACGCAACAACACGGCATGAGGCTGCTGTTGTTGTAAGTTCAATATGGCGTTGTATCTCGTCCTCATTAGACGATGATACAATGTATCATCGTCCAATGAGGACGATGGGAAACAGCGCCACAACGGCTACACCAGAACTAAGCTGTCATAGGCCTGGTCTAGGTACTCTAGAATCTCTAGATCAAAGCTAATCTAGGCTAGTTCACGGGAGTTTTCCACTTGTTTAATCCTCAGTAGCTGCACACTACAAACCGGGCGAATTAACTTGGCACCTGGCTCGGAATTCGACACCCCTCCTGCTACCCCCCGCGTGACCCCGCCTTCGCTGTGCGAGGCCAGTAACATAGCATCTCAGTTACCGTTGCACGTGTCCCTTCACTTTAGTATTTTCGAGTTATTCTTTCCGAGTTTTTTTTATTCCGAGCTACGTGCGAGCCAGGTGCCAAGTTAATTCGCGATCCTATAGGTAGGTACATACGTAGGCGTAAAATAAACCCATCTGCTCTGTGTCGGGTCAGCATTTCCACGGAAGAATAAAATTTCGCAGATATAATATCTTTTTTTGAAGGTTTCTAGAACGAAAATTCAATTGATGATAGGGGGCTAGCTAGCCTTTCGCCCACATAAACAATGCTCGCATAAGAAACATTATCCCTTAGTCGTCTCATACAAAACTCATGGGAAGAAATGGGGTGGTCCATTCCTAAGCCTGAAACATCATTCGCTAGAGCGAGATAGATTACTTTAAGCTGCATGGGTAGCATGACAACCCGCGATTGCCGTGATAGAGCCGTATCACGGCCATAGTAGAATAATAATGTCTATGATCACGGCTATCGCGTGTTGTCATGCTACCCTTGCTGGAGGGCATTCACATTCGTGAGCCTAACATGCCAACACGAGAAAACGACAAAAATCGAGACGTGCCTGTCTTTGTTATTTTGCGTATGCGAAAGGAAGCACGCTTGACGGTTTTCTCGTTTTATCGCTTTGTCGTGCGTGGCATGCTAGCCTTACAGGCCGCAGAATGCGGACGCCGCGCCGGTTGAATACGGAAGGTAGTATAATAATGTCTATGGGTTGAATTGAATCTCATCTGAAGAAGAATCGCGGAATCGAATTTTTTCACGCTCCATCCGTTTCTGTCGCTCGGGAACGTCATTTGCTAGAGCAAGAAAGATGCCGCGTGCTGTCGCATTCCCGTTATCTTTCTCTGTCGCTCAGGAACGTCATCTTGAGTGACAGAAACGGATGGAGCGTGATAAAAATGCGATTCCGTGCTGCCAGATGAGGTTCAATCCATTCTGAGCGACGAAGGGAGATGGCGTTGTAGCGCTACGGGAAAATGCGATTCCATACGTTTCCCTCCGACTCCGACCCATGTTGTAGACCAAAGAGAATATAATCATTGTAGACTTGTTGTAGATATTGTGCAGTTAGTTCATAAAACAAATAAACAGGGGTACAGAATAAAACAACAATATAATATTACAAATGACTATAATTTTGTCACAATTTTTTCCATACAATGTTAATAACTTTTTACCTTACTTCTATTTATAATACATTACTTATCCATTATTAATGTTGTATTTTATTATTATTTAAAATTCTTCCTGTTTAATTTCTAATTACATTCCACGGAGTCAGTTTCAGATGAGATATTATTATTATTATATTTATTTTAAATTAAAACTCACAGGACCATACAAAGTTTTTTTAAAAAGAAAGTTTTCGAAAACGTCGAGTAGTTTATTTATTATGATACACTAAAATGTAATTCGATTAGATCTTACGATACTAAAAATATTTCTTGCTTAGTTCGCTACGAGAAGTATCGTTAAAAACTGTACAAACATTATTCAACTTTATGTTATGTTATGTTACGCCGCCGGGCGGGCACCGGGCGGTCCCGCTCGGCCCGGGGACTGCCGACTCTAAACATACTCGATTCGTTACAATAATAATAGAGATAAAGATAAAAATTGTACTTTTATAACGCGACTGTGGAGCCGCGCCGCCGACTCGCGCTCTCACCTATAATTGACGACGTGCACCGCATCTAAGGCGTGAAACATACACAAAAGTCATAAAAGGTACGGGACAGACGCGGCGCAGACATCGTGCGGCTTGGTGCCGCTTCAAAACGGCAGCTTCAAAACAACGATGCGTCGTGAAATTATTCTCAAGCGGCGCGTCCGTCTCGCGCCTTCTCCTTACGTCTCTTCTGTACGTTTCACGGTGAATACAGACTCTAACAGCTGGGAATACTGATCGTATTGCAATGTGCGGGTGAGGGGAGGCGCCGCCGCGGGTCCACCACTATAGAAACAAGCACCGTGATCCACATGCGAGTTGTTTGAGTACTACGAGTACACTTGCGGGCGCGGCCGGCCCTTGCGGCGGCCAGCCGACTCCGAAAACAATTGTATAACTGTATAACAAGCGAATATAATAGTAAATTATAATAATTAAGTATCAATAAAATTGAGCTAGATTTCAAGTCCATCGCGACTGGTAACCACCAGGCCGTTAGAAGCTGTCCGAACTGAACTATTACAAGACATGTTTAAACTCTTATTGCTTTCGATTTGAGACTACAGTTATTGCTCTGCATTATGTATGTTTTGGCACGACAATACTGCGAATTTTATAGTTAAAGACTCGAATTTAGTTTTTATTATCACACAAGTATTGGAGCCTAGCGTCGAAGCGTGCGGTGTGGTGCGGTGCGGCGCGGTGCGTGCGGGGGACAGAGACAGCGATGTACAGACGGTGCGGCGGAGCGACAAGCGACACTACTCACAACCAAGCGGCGTCCGACACGACACGTGTCGTGTCGGACGCGTCCACGACACCTCGTACAGTACTCTGAGAGTGAGACGGATACACGACGCTTCAACGAGTTAGAACCACATACTAAACTACATAGATTAGGTACTCTTAGATGAAGTATATGTCTAGATTGAGACTCACGCTTCTACCGTACTAAAATAAACGGGCCAACTTCCTTATATTGGTGTGCGTGACAGCGTCATACAACTTATCTCTGCCACTAAACGCGGCAAAGGATTTATCAGCCAACCGTTGGTTGATTTTTTTCTGTCGCGTTCGCAGCTTCGATTGTCCATCTAGACATATACTTTATCTAAGGTAACACACTTCTTTCTATACAAAACGACACTGATCACACATTTTTTTCACAATAGTTATTCTAGTGAGGGGTTCTAACTTGGAGTAGTGATCTCTAGACACCCTGCAGAGCTCGTGAGTCGTGCAACTATGTCCCGAGGCTACCCGGGACCTCGGCTACCCCCACGTTCCCAACAGAACTATAGAGTATTTAAAACATTGATATACCATCCCTTTACCAGCCCAAGTATCCATCTATGTACTTACGTATATCGTTAAAATGATTATCTTACGAACGGAAACGAAGAGAAAATAATATGCATAACAATTGTACTAAGATTTAATATTAGAGATAGATTTTAAAATTTTCATAATATTGCCACGAGTTAGAATTGAATTTTACAAAAATATACAATACAGTATGTACAGATAGTTGAGCACGCGACGTGATCATCATCATCACCCGCCGCGTGACGTCACCGGACACTAACACTAACTCGTTGATAGACTTACACTAGGCTACAGTTATATCGACTCCTCTGGTGACACGCTCCGCTATACAACACTTGAGAACCACTGAACAACATTACAACCACATCCATACAATACAACTTAGATCAAAGTAAAATTAATGGATATGCCCAAAGCGCTTTAAGTTGAAGCACGCAACAACTAGGGCACTTCAATACAAACTAGGGCACTTGGTCTGCCATCTCGGTACATATTCGAAGTAAAACTGTTAATTGTTTTGCCTCATTTTTCTGGTTTGAAATGTTCGCGTAAGGCCTATCCATTAATTTTACTTTGATCTAAGCAATACACTAGAAAAATGTTCGAAGTTCATACAAAAATTCATCTCACAAGATCAACTAAAATGAAAATTAAATCTTTTCCTAATAAATGATACCTTGCCTATCGTACCTTTGAATATCCAACGATATACAAAGGCCCTAACGTGAGAAGACTGTCGCGTCTTTCATCTAGCTTCGATGTGCGTAAACAGAAAGAGAGCGACAGCGCTGTCGCGCGGCCATGATAGACCGACTTGTTTTGCTTGAAATGACTTTCCGTGTGTATACTTCATCAACATTATTCCAAATCGAAGGATGTAGTTGTAACGTCGTCAATTGTCTCCTAACCCTAATCACACAAACGTCCGAGCGAGTCGGCTCGGCGCCGGCGCGGCCCCTACTGCGATACGCGTACGATACGAACCAAGCGGTACGTTGTCTATTCGAGAACGAAGGAAACTAACTGAATGTACTAACTAACTATCACAAGCTATTCGAGATGACGCCGCTTTGCACAGACTATAGGTGGCTTGCATAAAAGAGTGTTTAGTGATGCTGTCACTGTCATCAGTATGAGCAGTGTGAGAGACAGCGATAACTAAATATAAGACTAAAATACTTTTTGATGCAAGCCACCCTTAGCGTCTGTTCGACAAAGAGACAAACTGTCGCTTGATGATTGTTTTGTCACGAGTTGCCGGTCTTTTTAACAATATTAGTGTATATTAAATAAAGTTGTCTTTGAATACATGAATCTACAGTTTTAAATAAATGCAACGACTGAAATAAGACTTTTAAATTCCAGCTGTTTGATTCTCAAACCCTTATTAAGGTATTGATAAACTCCGACCATACTTGCCCAATTCGCCAGGCGTTATGTGACAGATCGATTTTGAAAAATGATGTCAAATAGCGCTTAAGTATGGCTTAAGTGGAACAGGTATAATATGAATCTATAAGTGTGTTTTGATTTCAATCAAAGGCCGAAAGCAAGTCTGTTGTGTAACCTTTTAACTCCCGGAACGTAGATCTAATCTAGTAAAAACAATTGTTCATCGCGCAGAGGCAAATTTTAAAAGTTAATTTTTGCGGGTAAAAGCTATAAGTATACAAATAATTGGCCATCTTTCGAAAGCTTATTTTTTTTGTACAAAAACAGTAAATTGATAACTAAGACCAGCAACATAGTGATTCCACAATATACGGGCGACATTGATAAGGGAAGGCGCGGTGCGTGGGGCCACAGTGACGTGGGGCCACAGTGACGTGGGGCCACAGTGACGTGGGGCCACAGTGACGTGGGGCCTCTGCGACATGGGGCCACATTGATCGGGGGTCACGGTAACTATCCTACATGTCATGATACACAACACAGGCAGTGATTCATTAGGCTCTCGTGGCCCCGATCCACCCCCGAACTGATAAAATCACAAATAAAACACTTTATATTGACAATGTGAATTCAACTTTACCACTGAATGAATTGAGTTCAAAAATCAAAGAGACATTTGTTCCAGTCTGCACGTAGCTTCTTAGATGTGCTTGATTATGAACTATATGCAACGATAGTAAAGTTGATTATTACAATGTAAACTGTTTTTTAATGATTTAGATAGTTGTGTAAATATCACACTCTGTGATGCTCATCTCTCCAACGTTGTATAACAACAAAAGTTTAATAATAAGTACTGTTAACGGAGAAGAGCGGAAAAACTGACGTGAACAAGAACCACACCTTCCTTCTACCATTATAATTTATAAACAGTAATCGGTTTCGATCGATTTTCTATACTGTTACGGAGTCTCCGTAACAGTATAGAAAACCGATAGCGATATCGAGAGCTGAAAAAGAAAAATTTCCGGAATTCGAAAAACTCTAATTTGATTGTTATTTATGTGTAATAAATAGATGTATTTAGTATAGACATGCGGACAGGAATCAAACAGTGTGGAGTTTGTGTTTCGAGTTCCGACCCATATACTAATAAAACACTTTCCTTTCATTTATTTTGTCCTGAAATATTATTCGAGAATATCCTGTTGTAAGTACCTAGCAAAAGCAAATATACCTGCATGGATGGATGGAATATTACGTATTTCCTTCATTTAATAAAATCCCGGGATCTCGGAGGCAAATCCATGTTAACTTAATCTTTTGAGATCACTGCCATGAAATCACTAAACCGATCACTGATTATAAACGACCAACTTCATAAGATCATCCGACTATTCCATATAAAACGCACAAGTCAGCTGATCTTTCATTTGATTATGATTTTTTAAAATAATGATGCAAAGAAATGACTGAAGTGAAGTGGCTTCAATTCACATACATTCTTCCGCATTAAAAGCACCACAGAGCGTGATATAAACGTTCATTCCACACAAGAAATCCTACTAATCAATCAAATATGACACTTAAAACAATTACGTAAGAGTCGTGTGGAAGGACTTGTCGCATGCAACGAAGACTAGCACCGTGCCAAGACAGTGTCGTGTAGGCCTTTAGTTTCGATAGCGCGTCGGTGGTCGCTGGCAGCCCCGCTGCGGCCATAGCGTGAGTATACCGTACGACTGGCCTTCTAACTCATCACAGCTCTAAATGGTGTTCACATTCGAGTCGTTTGGACGAAGCTTGCGACAAACTTCGCGCAAACGAGTCTTTATTGTAAATAAGTCTACAACTTTGTAGGTCGTTTAAAACGATACGCGACCACCGCACGTATACCAGTAAAAATATTATAAAAAAACGTCCATACAGCGTTACACAATAATGATTATTGTACAAAAGAACAAAAATAATATAGAAATATAAATATAAGTAGTACTTATTTAATTAAACAAAACTATAATATCAAAAAAGCGTAATAAAGCACTCAGTATGTACAAAGGCGTTTGAAGGCGTGACGTCACAGCCGGCCGCACACACACGCACGCCTTGGTAACGAGTGCGACAGAGACAGCACTACGGGTAGAGCGGGGTGTGTGAGCGGGACGGGCGACGCGACGCCACGCGGCGGAGCTGTGACAAACAATATCAGTGCCGCGCTTCGCAATAAATATCAAATTATAAATCTTAAGCAATCTTAAATACCCTGTTGATTTCATTTTTATAAAACTTAGCATTTTCTCTGAACGACGAAACATAAATAAGGGCGCGTTCGTATCGTGCGACGATGTGGCATGTCTTAGACAAAAAAAATTAACTAAACCGAATTCTTCACTCACGATTCCAAACACCATAAATCAGATCAATAATTTATAATAAATCCGCCGTAAAAATTTACACAAAAAAATTATATTCTGGTGTAAGTAAAAAGAATAATTGATTGACTGAACTAAATGACAAAAACATTGTGTTAATTTAATATCAGTCAGTAATTGGTTGATTTGGTTTGTTTGTATAAAGTAATTTAAGTTGTTAGATAACATTTATATTTGCTATAGTATAGACTTTTCTACAAATATTTTTGAAAACCTAGCTTGATAATATTTAAGGTCCAAAGAACCAATATAACTTATATTATGACCCTTTCGTCCTCTCCGGGCCTCTTACAACCGAGGAGAGGACTTCAGGATCACAATATTGATTTTATTGTGAGGATATTATCTTTTTATCATTTTTTATCTTTATAGAGCAAGGTGTCAAGGTGACAGATGATCTACGCAGACATCGCCGCACGAGCGGAAGGCGCGTTAGGAACACAACGTAGAACGCATAGAGCTCGCGACCGACCTCCCCCCCCCATCCCTACCCTCTAGCCATAAATTCTTTTACAATCGTAACCTACGTTAACGTATATGTCTTTATTACGTATGTTATTTCGTTTTCACCTTACAATTTAACACGTTTTGTGCAAACAAATATAAGAAACATTTTGTACAAGAGCTTTTTCGTACCAAAACTCGCTTCTGCACGTATAATTGTAAAAAACACAACGTTTTTAGATGAGCTCCGACATTGTACCTGATCCCAATCGAGTGGGGATATTGTAAATAATTCAACAACGTACTAAAGAGGTCCAGTTACTCGTGCGCGTGCGCTGCGCAATACTTTACATTATTAATTTATTCGTACAGTCAGATCTAGACACATGTGACAAAGATTTTACTAAGTTATTTATGCAATATTTTAACCCATAGACTGCCGCAATTCCTAACACAATAGTGCATTGCGTAGATCTATGTTCCGGCAGTTCAAAGGTAACACAACTCCTTCATTCTTACTTCCATCACAATAATGAATGGCACCACGCAATTCATTACTTGGTAACTTTACATGTATAAGATTTTAATTTTACGCGTTTGTCGTTCGAGTAATTTTAATTTAATTTCGTCAAAAGGTATTTGTTTTCATGTTTTATAAGGAAGTAATTGGTAAGTGGTTGGTGGTATATACAACAAAGAAAAAGAATCCTCTATAACATGATTTGAAATTAGCCTTTAAGATAAAGAAAAAAACTTTCATACGAATTGATTGTGCCAGTTTTCAATTATGTCAAAATTATCAATATGCATAAATAAATGTCCCTAAAGATATGTAACAAATCTGGTACAGTAATAGATGAGAAAGATTTTTTATGTATAGATTTTATTATAATATAGATGTAACTAGATCTGATACTGTACAAAGGTTTGCGCAGCGCTGTCCACACAGCGCAGTGCGTCCAGCACACACTGATTATGCGATAAATTAACCTAGACGAGTGCCCACGTTCTAACACCGACCGGCAGTGTCCCTACTGTACCTACTTATTGTATTCATTCAGAGTTTAACACTGAAGTATGTTTATGCCATTTCATTAGGCGTAGTGAGATTCAAGTCATCGAACATTTGTATATAAACAGTGAAGTAAATATGATGTCATACACGTTTAAATACTTCAATATTTAATTATAGGGTTACCACCGGGCTAGAATGGGATAACATTTTTTAGATTTAGTTTTAGTGAAACGTGTATGTTGTGAGGTTTCTACCCCCTCGGGTAGACAAAGAGAATCTCAGTATAGTCGTGAGTGCTATGCTATGCTAACCAGTTTTAAAGAGCGGTGAATATTCATAAACAATTTAATGTACAAATAAAACAATTAAGCGTGATATGCATAGTGTTTGATTTTGTAAAATTAGTTAGCCAATAAATATTTTGTGTTATTATTTTACCCACAAGATGTGGCGCGATCTGGTGGTAGCCTTCAATCCTTTACTAAGTAAATAGTGACTCAGCATGATTAGTAATTATTTGCTATCCCCCCTCTATTCTCTATCCTGCTCTAGCGGCCGGCGTTAGAGCGAGACACCCGGCACAACAAGGTAAGCCCCTACCTAAGATGGCGCGTGTAGTTAAATAATAACTAAATTGATGTAAAATTATCACTAGCGATCCGAAGCTATGTAACTGATCGGGTAACGTTCAAATGCACGGTCTCCATGGCGACGGCAGCGCGCGCCCGAGGGGCGGGGCTTGTTCTCCGTCCCGCTCGCACGCACTGCCGAGGGCGAGCGTGTGAGCGCGACGGACGAGATTCGTACCTCGGGCCGGGAGCGGTCAGTGACCTTTGATTACAACTTGTCGGTTTTGAAATTGGGTTTGAGAATTTTATGAAAAATGTTAACAATTTGTTGTTGACCATTTTCTGAACAGTTTACGCATTTAGAAAATCAGTTAAACTAATCTGTGACATTAAAATTAGTTTCAAAATGGAGACTACTTTAGAATGCATCAGAAACACACGACCATAATAAATAAGCCCTAAATTAAGCTAATCAAAAATATTGAAGTTACATTTTCTGCATATGATTCTCAAACGTATTACTATAGTAATAAGACAGATCTTACAACCGACCACACTTGCGCTCGGCCACTGACCGGCCCGCTGCTGCTATAAACACAATATTAGTTAATAAAAATGCTAAAAATTAATTATAAATAGCGTCACAAAACCGTCGTTACTAAACCTAAACAAAGTAAGTATACATTCATCTCGTAGGCCGTTGTGACTTAGATATACTATTCTTTTACAATTACTCTACAAACCAACGCTGAACTTTAATTACCATTTGATCATTATCGATCAAGTATAACTTTGTCTTGTATAGGGTCTTTCTACAGTCACGCGCATCCGTGCGGGATTTTTTTGCCTTTTAGGTTAATAATTCAGTTTATAAAACACCCTCGCATTGTACTTTACATTACCGCAATAGAGCGGTAATACCTGCGCAAGTGTCTTGAAAAACATCGTGTGAAACCAATGAGCGTTGGTCATTACAGCCTCGGCTCGTTTACCGCCCTCGCCTGCAGCCCGTGCTGCAATCCAGTCTCGACTGAAATGAACAACTTAGCTCACTTGTATCTTCTATTATTGTTTTTGATCGCAGTTATCGGTTATTAAATATTTATTTTATTTTAATTATTTCGTCTTATGAAAGATTCGACGCATCAGGCGGAAGACATTTTTTACGTATATCCAATAATTTACATAATCAAATAAATCACGCCTATATCCCATTGGCATCAGAAGAGAAAATTGATAGCTTACGATCTTGGTATTCGAGTATTTATTTTAAAATTCAGTTATAGATAATAATCAAATAGTAAGTAAAGTTTAACGTTAATTTGTAGAGTAACCGCGGCGCGGGGGAGCGCGGGGCGGGGCGGGAATAACACGATATTTTCAATTTGACTAGCCGACACGAATTAGTTAGTGACTAGAACACGAAAAACATTGGCAAGACTTTTAGAAACGCGGCACGAACCTTTATAAAAAAAAACATTCAAATATAGTAACAAAATGAAAGGTTCCGCCATTTTTTCCGACTTATTCCCGTATGGCAATAATCAATATTATAAGAGATAACCGTACTTTTTGTAACCATCAGCTGCAAGGCTGATTCAGTATTCATAGGGTGTAGAGCATCTCTGTGATGGGGATGGACCAGGTCTGCCTGCAAAACTCTAGTCGGTTTAGGAGTAGGTCAGTAAAAATTTATGATCAGCTACGAGGCTGATCGTATGATATTATTGAAGTATGCAATGTAGCTATGCGAAAAGTACAAAAACTGACATCACTGACAAGGTCCGATCTTTGAACAACTGTATCTCCTACACCGACTGACAGACCATGCCAGTTTTTATTCCGTTCACAAAGCTACAGTGCATATTACAGTATTATTCTACGATCAGCCTCGCAGCTGATCATAAATTTTTTACTGACCTTTAAACGTCTGTAACTCCTAAACCGACTAGAGTATGCAGGCATACAGTGCATAGTACAGTAATATTCTACGATCAGCCTTGCAGCTGATCTTTTTTTTTTACCGGCCTTTAAACATCAGTAACTCCTAAACCGACTGGAGTTATGCAGGCAGACCTGGTCCATCCCTATCACAGAGATTACACCCTATGAACACTGAATCAGCCTTGCAGCTGATGGTTGCCAAAAGCACGGTTATCTCTTATACTAACCGAGATCACGTCCCAATATATTAAGTACTCAGAGGCCCCGGCTCCCCCGGCAGGCATCTCGACCGTCACATGTGATGTCTAGCGATACATATAAAAACAAATGTGATGGACCGAAACAATACATACATTATTTACAAATAAATCCTACAAATTAAGCTCATCCGTTTAGAAAAAGATTTAAAATTACATCACTAACGATTGCTTTACAAAAATGTTTCGCAACGACTTCCCGGGGCGACCTCTCGCCTGTCCACGGGCATCTCGCCTCTCTGTCGTTCTGCTCTACGTAGGCCCATGTAGGAACGAGACGGGAAAACTTATATGTTCAATTACATTTGCACTAAATAGCTCGTTATTGGTTTTTAAAATCATAATACCATTACGAGATCATTTATGAACATTTCTTTTCATCGAATTAAAGACTCAAAAAATTTAATGATAGTTCCTAATCTATTTCATTTTCAATTAATCTTCATTTCAATTTCATCTCACAAAATACGTATAATAGTACGAATGCTATTGCTTCGTATCCATCTATCATATTTTTTTCAATCTTTAATTCGACGAAATACCACAATATTACTGACTTGTCCTTTGTGACAATATCCAAGTTGTGTTGCTATCCAAATCAAAAGGTAACTCAAGGCGATATCACGTTACAAAGCGATGCTAAAAACGTTTTTGTAGCTAATATATTTTCTTGTCTATACGATGGCACGTCCATGGACTTGTCATAGTAAAGAGATTATCCAACCAGCGTGTCTCTTTAAGCTACTATGTTAATCCTACAGAAATAACAATCATAAGTCGACCGCCGTACAGTCTATTTTTATTCGGATCGCCACACATTATCCATTTGAAACATATTTGTCTTCCCAACTCTGCCAAATAACACCGTAAGTCCACCACTGTAAGGTCTCAATTGATTTGGATGGCCACACATTAATAAAAACATATAAGTTTCCCCTTCCGTTACCACACCCAGTAGAGAGCCTTGGACGCGTCGCCCCAACTTCTTCACACTCAGTCCAATTGTCTACTTACACTACACAGCGCGCTGGCCGGTGCCCAATGCCTAGTGCCCAGTGCGGGTGGGCACTAACAGAAGCCGCCGAAGCCGACGGAGGGCACGGAGGGCACGGAGGGCACGGCGGGCACGCCCCCCGCGTGCTCGCCGTTCTTGTGCAGGTCGATGAGCGGCGGCGCCGACAAGTAGTGCGTCTGCAATACATGTTATACAAAGTTACGTACTGCTATGTTATGTCATGTGAAGCAGTAGTCACATATCTTCAAGTAATGTACTGATTTTGTGCTGCCGTGACGTGATACTATTATTATTATCTGAGTTCAGCAGTTGAAAAAGTCAAAATTACTATGGAGATACACAACTTTCTACTGCTGATTTGACTTTCAAAAGTCGCACTCTTGAAGTATGATTTTTGAAAGTCAAATCAGCAGTAGAAAGATGCATATCTCCACAGTAATTTTGACATTTTTAACTGCTGAACTCAGCGAATGAGATTCAAAAATCGCACTCCTGGTCTTTTGTGACTTCGTCTCGCCTTGATTAATTTGCAGTGGCCTGTGTGTGACCTTGCTATTGTCCAAATATGATCTTTGCGGAGAGCAAGGGGACTGTTTGCAAACTTTTAGCCTTTGATAAGTGCTTTAGAGTGGCACATGTCTGGGGTGTGGTGACACCATAGCTTTATCACCTCTCCAAAGTTGTCATTATTCTAAGAATCACGAGTTTAACTTTTATGGATTCCGAATGAAGGTTCAGCGCCTATGAACAAATTTTCTGCGACTGTCCGATTAGTCCGCATTTGAAAATATAATTCAGATAGAATCAACAGTTTGGTACGCAATACGGACATAGGTACAGTATCTATTATATTATAGGAATAGGTAATGTCTTGTGAAATATACACTAAGGGGAAGTTATAATAATGCGCGGGACGGCGAAACTACTATTCTCGGGCCTACCCACAGTAGGTAGGTACAAACCACAGAAAAGCGAACCTATAAAAATGGCATGAGGACTGGTGAACCAGAATCTCATGAAAAATAGGGAAATCAAATTTTAGAGTAAGCAACACTAGGGTGATTAGATTAGGGCCCTTCACACACTGCGATTTTTTGTGCTGCAAAAAGCATCTATTGAGTCGCGATGATGCATCGATGCAAACGCGGTACAGCCACGATGCAAAACTTTCGTAATATTTGATCAGTTATTTGTCGGTAGCCTTTGCTACAATGCACATGCGCGTGTGCATCAATACAAACATGTGTGTGCATCTTTTTTTTTTTTTTTTTTTTTTTATTAACTATGGGTTTGCTCTTGACCTCAATCCAGCGCATCGCTATAATCATGCGTTTGAATCGATACAAACGCCTATTAATTGCTAGTGAAGCGATTCAGCCACGCGTTGGACAAACGCGCGTTTTTATCGCTGCAAAAAGGCTCCAGTCTGTACAGGGCCTATTTTGACTAGACAGATAACATTTTGACACTACCATGTGAAATGTATATATATTTTTTTTATTTTTTCATTTCATGAGATTCTGGTCGACCTATATTAATTTAAAAAAAAAAACTGATAAAATTAAATTCAATCTTATCTTCCAAAGTCTTATAACTGAACCTATATGAAATTTACATTTTTGTGATCCTTTTGTGAGCGAAATGTATGAACACTATGAACAAATATGTCGTAGGCATCTATCAGTGATACGCGAGCTACTCTCTTCTGTGGTATTCACGTTACTATTTGCATCGAGGATCGGAGATTTAACAGCTTCGTGGCAGTTTAAACGCTGCGTTTAAATGATCCGCTCCGTACATTTAAATGCAAGACACAGTGCGATACTGCTGCAGTGCTGCAGTATCGCGTTTTCATTGAATGGCTGCGTAGCCGTTGTTGTAGTGGGCGCGTAGCCGGACGCTACGCCGGCCGCGTAGCCGTGCTGTGTGTGTGCGTGCGTGTGTACAGTACCTGCTGCGCGTGTGCAGGGGGAGGCGCCGCGTAGCCGTGCTGTGTGTGTGCGTGCGTGTGTACAGTACCTGCTGCGCGTGTGCGGGGGGAGGCGCCGCGTAGCCGTGCTGTGTGTGTGCGTGCGTGTGTACAGTACCTGCTGCGCGTGTGCGGGGGGAGGCGCCGCGTAGCCGTTGTAGTAGGGCGCGTTGTAGGGCGCGTAGCCGGACGCGACGCCGGGCGCGTAGCCGTACTGCCAGTCGGGCAGGTAGCCGGGCGTGGGCCGCATCAGCTGCGTGCCCCACCCTCCGCCGTACCCCACGAACGGGGCCCCGTACCTGTGTGGGGGGCACGAACGTTATCTACTAGACTAGACTAGATGATGAACAGGGAGCGAGAGAGTCAAGCCTCATCCTGCCTGAAAATTAGGGCTAAATAGTGTTTTAAAAATAATGAATTAAATTTTCAGTCGTAAAGAAACCGCACAATAATTTCGAGACATGCACCCGCTGTGGCGATGTCGGATTTTCCAGAAAATTTCACCTCCCTCAGGGGATATTTCTTCGGATTCTTTTGGTTAATATACAGGGTTTCCCAAAACTCTACGTCAAGTCGGAAATAGGAGATATCTAGATGAATTTATAACTGTTCAGGGAAAAATACAAAACAAGTTTGATAGTTTTCGAGATTTTGTGAATTTTTTTAACATTGGAAAAATCGCAACCCTGAGCTCAAATTTTAGTTGTAGCTACTACATATTTGTAATTTTTTTCGTGAAAATACTTGTTACGAAATCTAGAATAATCTTTTCAGTGGACGCAATTCAAAAATAAACGATTAGATCCATACTTTTTATGGAAAACACTTTTTTCTGTCAGACTTCTATGGTACAATTTTTTTCAACTTTGAGACTACACCCTGTATAAAAAATTTATGACAGTAACCTGGCAAGTAATTTCAAAAGTTGGCCAATTTAATCAAGTTTTCAAAATGGTATCACACTTGGCACTTAGTTTTCTAAAAAAGTAGTAATAATTTTTTTTCTCGCCAAACAACCCTATTTCAAAACAATAATTCCATACTAAAATTAATAAACGTGCAACGCCTTAAATTGCGGTGGTTTATTTATATTATATTTTACTACTATGGAATTATTGGTTTCAAATCGGGTTGTTCGGCAAGAAAAAAAATGATTACTACTTTTTTAGAAAAGGAAATGCCAAGTGTGATACCATTTTGAAAACATGATTAAATAGGCCAACTTTTGAAATTACTTGCCAGGTTACCGCTATACATTTTTAATACAGGGTGTAGTCTCAAAGTTGACATAGAAAAAATGTTTACCGCAGAAGTTTGACAGAAAAATGTGTATTCTGTGAAAAGTTTGGAAGTTTATTTTTGAATTGGGTCCGCTGAAAAGGTTATTCTGGATTGCGTAACAAGCATTTTCATGAAAAAAATTACAAATTTGTAGTAGCTACATCTACAAGTTGAGCGCAGGTTGGCGTTTTTTCTAATGTTAAAAAAAATTACAAAATCTCGAAAACTATCAAACTTGGATTTTTTTTTGTATTTTTCCCTGAGCAGTTATAAACTCACCTATCTCCCATTTGCGGCTTGACGTTGAGTTTTGGGACATCCTGTACAAATTGGTCCTCAAGATGAATTAAATTATTTGAAAATAATTATTTAATAATTAGTCAGTAACCTACGTAAAAAAAAACAAATGTAGATCGATTTGCGTTTTTTTTGTCCTACGTACCAGGATAGCCGTTTGGTAGAAATGTACCTACTTTAGACGGGTTGTTCTAACCTAAAGTACCTGTGTACCAAACGGCTATCCTGTACATCGATTTAAAACTTTTTATCGATTTTGGTTTTGTAACTACGTGGAACATGCACAAACCGCTGAATGGATTTGGATGATATTTGAGACACAGATAAAAGGCATAGGCCGCGGTCCGATTCACGCCAAAATCGATTTTAGCGCTCTCAAAAATTGGGACCGATTTGGTGAAAGCGCGATCACGTTAGACGGCGTGACGTCATTGACGACGTCATTATCAGCGCCATCTTGGAATTTCTGCGCCCATGCTCCACAGCGATATCACCGTGAGCCTTTTATGTCAAACCCAAAGAGTAATGTCAAACCACTGTCACTGTCAATGTCAAACTGATGTTTTATGGCGGTTTTTGATATAATATAACGTAAATACAACTGTCAGCGGTTTGAGACTGGAAAAAGCGGTCCGATTTGAATAGCGCCGTAAGTTGTGAAATCGCGCTTTTTGTTTCGGACCAGCGATTATGGACGTTAGCACTGTGAGCTATGAAATTGTGAATCGGACCGTGGCCATAGAATACCTGTTATAAACTCATAACATCACAGACAAAGCCAATGATAAGAGCGAGTAAACAATGCGTAGGATAACTGACCCGTTGTTGCCGTACGCGGCGCCGGTGTACGCTCCGTACGGGCCGTACAGCGCGGGCGCGTACTCGGGCAGCGAGGCGACGGGCGCGGGCGCGGAGGGCTGCTCGCCGCCGCCGCCGCCCCCCGCGCCCGTCCCCGCGGCGCCCCCCGCCACGCCCGCGCCGCCCCCCGGCCCCTCCGCTATGGAGGGGATCTGGTCGACGAGCGACTCCAGCCCCGAGAGAGACTTGGACGCCACGTCTTGCGACTTGGGCTTCGTTGAACCGTACTCCGCTGGTGAACCTGCAATAGTAACGGTTGTGTCGTGTTTTAGTGTTTACAAGCGACCCGCCCCGGCTTCGCACGGGTGCAATGCTGATAAAAACCTTTCACTTGACCTTTGCTTTCTATCTATTAAAAAAACCTTATCAAAATCCGTTGCGTAGTTTTAAAGATCTAAGCATACATAGGGACAGACAAACAGCGGGAAGCGACTTTGTTTTATACTATTTAGTGATTGACAATAAGGCATTTTTTCTTTTGATTTCATTACACTATGGTGATAGTTACCTGGCGCGTGGTGATGGTGAGGGGTGTGGGGCTGGTCGGGGGGGCGGAACCCTTGCTGGCCCTCCTCGCCCTCCGGCGTCGATCTGTTACACACACAAACATACGTATAGACCGAGTTACCAAACTAATTTGTTTTATTACCTACACATACTAAAACAAACAACTACGACATAATATTCTTCAAGGCCATTTTACAAGCGTAAAGCTGCCTGTCCATTGACGCGGAGCGAGCTGGAGGAGCGGAGTAGCGAGGAAATATTAATCAATCAGGAGCTCGGCCGAGATTTCATGCAATCCTGATTGGTTAATAAAACTCCGTTTCTCCGCTCGGCCAGCTAGCTCGCGTCAATGGACAGGCACCCTAAACATTTATTTATTTATTTAGTTTTTTTAAATTACAAAATACATATTTATTTTCATTAAATATCATCGTCATCAGTCACCATAATCTATTTAGACTCTATCAGGCGTTATCTAAATGGTTATTCAGAATAATAAAATCCAGCTAGATTTCTGGGTTACATTTTAATTTTAAAAATCAGTTATATTATAGCCCGTAGGATGGCACAGCAGGGCAAAGGCCTCCTCGTCTATAAAGTGAATGTAATACAGGGTTACTTCGTAGACAGTGTGCATTTTTCTTCCATGCAATCAGTATCGTTAATAGAATAATTACAGACAAAAAAAATTGTTTGTTTTTTTTTTTTCATTTTATCCACCCGAAAATTAATGTAGCGTTGCTACACTACACTCGTGAGTCAAAAGGGTAGGTAGGTGGTCTGGTAGCGCGGGGGCTACCGGCGTACGCGCCCCGTGGCCTCTCTCGTCTCGAAGATGAGTCACTGATCGCAATTCCTCCGCAGAGTGCGCACGCGTCTTGTTTACGCTCGACTTTTAATATTTTTGTATGAGACATGATAAAAATAAAAAAACTAAACTAAACTTTTTAGTTTTTTTGAGGGCGATTTTAATTTTTTGTTAAAATTTAGTTTATTTCACAATTTTCAGTGATGTATTCTTTAGTTCGACTAAGCTAAGATATTAGTTATACACGCTAACGGTACATCGATATGAAGCGAATTTTTCAATCGTCGATGATTTGCCGTCAACTTTTGAGGAGTTCTATTGTGTAGCTCCGGGATGCATCATCAGGTCCTGGTTTCATTATCATGGTACCACCGTCGGGATATCTCATTTCCAACAAAAAAAGAATCATCACAATCGGTTCATAAACAACGAAGTTATCCGCAAAAACACATTAAAAAAGAAAATATACGGTCGAATTGAGTAACCTCCTCCTTTTTTGGAGTCGGTTAAAAAATACGTGTCTTCTTCTTTTGAATGACCTTCATATACGTAAAATTAGCGCACTGTCTTCGAAGTAACCCTGTATAGTAAAGTAACATTAGTAGGTACATAAGGTATACACCACTAGTTACATACATACATACATATACTCACGCCTGTGTCCCATTGGGGTAGGCAGAGACAATAGATCGCCATCGGCTACGATCCTGACACACCTCTTTCGCCTCTTCCACACTCATAAGTCGTTTCATACACGCTCGTCGGTTTCGGGTACATTTGATCTGACCCTTCTTAAGTACGCTACCAATTTGATCCGCATACGTACGTCTAGGGCGACCCCTTTCGACTGTCCCATTCACACTTGCTTTATATATTTCATTCGTCATTCTGCTATCACTCATTCTTTCCACATGACCAAACCATCTCAGCATTCCCTTTTCAATCCTTGTCACTATATCCTCTTTCAATCCACATCTTTCTCTTATTACACTGTTTCGTATTCTGTCATTTAGAGTCACACCACACATACTGCGTAAAGAACGCATTTCGACAGCATTTATTCTGGATTCATTCCTCTTCTGCCATACCCAACATTCGCTGCCATACATCAAAGTTGGAGCTAGCACACCGTCATGAACTGCCAAACGTGCCTTTTTGGACACGTTATGACTTTTCATGAATGTATGCATTATTAACATAACTTTAAGGGTGTATTCAGACCATGAATCTAAACAACTTTCCCAAAGAAACATGGGTCGAAAAACGACAAAATTTTTTGGACCTCCCATAGAAAATCGATCGGTTGATACGCACTTTTGTATGGAAGGTCTAAAAAAAATTCTCATTTTTCGACCCATGTTTCTTTGGGAAAGTTGTTCAGATTCATGGTCTGAATGCACCCTTAAAGTTATGTTAGTAATTAAAAACTAGTGGTGTATAAGTCGGTAAGGTACAATACCTGTTATAATTGCTAGGGTACATGGAGGGGTGCTGGTGTAGCTGGTCTAACCGAGGACTGTCCGCCACACCGTTACCTGCAACACACCAGGTTATGTACCTACCGTCACGTCACATCCCGTCACAGTAGGTACCTACAGCGTCACGTCACGTCACAACAATCACCCAAGTGTACGAAACATTGTTCATTTTATATTTATACGAGCAGGAGATAGCCTAGTACCTTTGACTACTTATATAGGGACTGGTTACAAGTGTCATTCTACTAACAAACCTTTCTGCCGCTTTTTGCGAGTGGCGAGGTAACATGAAATCCGCAACTTTGGATTTTATTCCCCATAAATTTAGATTCTAACAAAATAATTAAAATAAAAAAAATCTGCCGTCCCATACATTTGAGTCGAGACGGTACTGCAGTTTTGTATGAAAGAGCGGATTTCTTTTTTTTTCGCAATTTCGATGTTGGCTCCAGAGTGAAAGTTGTTCAGTTTGACGGTCTGAAGCACCCCCTTAAGTATTACTAGAGTGTTTTGTTACACCCTGTAAAACAGCAGATTCTTTTTATTTTTTTCGACGTTGTCTCCATAGTGAATGTTGTTCAGTTGATGGTCTAAATTACCCATTTTAATATTACTAGGATGTTTTGTTGCACCTTGTAACATATACAAGGTTCAACTAAAAACCGTTGGACCACGGCCATTGCACGTCGCTCCTCCGTTATAATGAGATATATCGTATTGAGTGAGTGCTTAGCTTACCGTGCTCCTGCGCGTAGTGGTAGTGCTCCTTGTCCATGTCGGGGCTGTGCATGTGTGCGTGCGCGTAGGGGGGCAGTCGCTCGTACGCGCCCCCCACCCCCCCGAACGTGCCCGCGCCCCCCACCCCCGCGGCCGCACCTGTCCCGCTCGCACTGCCCGGCGACAGCGGCCGACCCACTGACCCCTGCTTGAGAGAAGGAAACGGACGTATGTTAATAACATTGTTTCATAGCACTAAGTAAGAAAACATCTTTACGGCTTGAGGTACAAATTCGTAGCCGACCGCATGCAGTAGCAGCAGACGACATGTCGCTAAATAACATCGATGTGTCATGTCGTTGCAGTCATGATTTTGAATCCAACTGCAGACCGCAGCAGCAGAGACGGCAGCGTCGTATTCTACTGCCAACTTTATCGGTACTGAAATATGTATTACTGGTCTGCGGTCGAGCGACAATGAAGTCCGACCGCACAGCAGTGTCATCGACCGCAGTGTCGCGAGCTACGCAGGGTATTTCATAGAAATACATACAAACCAGCAGTGTCGCAGCGACACGTCGTCTGCTGCTGCTGCGTGCGGTCAGTTACCAACTTGTACGTTTAAGCATTGCTTTGCATTTTTACGAATGCTTCACAGATAGTTTCACATCCCCATCCGGCTCGAGACCACTCGCATACAAATTTTACCGAACACTGACACAAATGCAAAGCTCAAGCCTCCAGTATAGTAGGTACGTATGTAAACAACTTTTTCATCACTCATACTCTGAAAGTAGGTTATTGTTTATCTAAGAAGCGGGTTGAAAGTGATACATTTCTTCCCTAGGGCGGAAAAGTAATTAAAAAAAAATCTACGTCTATACTGAGCAAAGGCAGAAACCTATACAGCCACACTTCGATAACATTATATTAAAATTATTCATTTTTATAATTATTATGAACAAAAATATTCGAATTTAGTAATAATAACAATAATTAGTAACATTTCGATACTTTTGTATAAGTTATAAGTATGCATTTTGTTTTCTGCGTGAAGAACAGGTGAAGAAAAAGTACCTAATTTAAAAAACAGGCAAGTTTAAAAAAAAGGTTTTTCTTTTTCGCGCAAGGCTGCGTTCAGGACCTTTGGGTGCGGTTGTTTTTTCAACTCGCACTATGGTAGAACGTTTTTCACCGAGGCTCTGAAGTGCGCTTTTTGAACATCATATGAGCGAATCGGCAGTAGAAAGATGCATAATCTCGTAGTAATTATGACATTTTCGACTGCCGAGTCGCTCATATGATGTTCAAAAATCGCACTCCTGAACGGCGTTAGTGCGAAAAGTTGCGGTCGGGGTGCACCTGGGGCGTAGCTTCGGAACGCAGCCTTGCGCGAAAAAGAAAAAACGGAGGGAAAGCCACATGTTGCAAATTTGGCGGATCTTTTTCAAAACGTGTAAAAATCACTAGGGAAGTATATCTGTCTCACTCTAGCATCCACAATCTTCGTATGTTTTTTTTCTACTTCGTATTGGTCCCCTTCGTATTTCAAACGTTTTGAAACGTAGCCTAAAATGAATTCATCGAGCGAATATCGATTCAGAAATTGATTTTGCATTATCTGGTTTTGGTTAATTTCCTCGTAATCGTGATGAAAAGCAGAGTGTTTAACTCGGGTGAAAGTACCCATTTCACACTCGAACTATGGGCGCCCCTCACGTTCGTTCGGGGCGCCAAACATCTCGTGTGAAATGGGTCACTTTCATCCCTTGGTTAACAATCTACTATTCAACCATCACGGCTAGTGGTGCCTATTATAGTCACTGTGACGAATGTGATCACACCAACCTACAGGTTTGTCGTTATATAAAAAGCGGCTCGAAGTGCACCCGCACTGTCCCGCACCTGTCATAGTGGTAGAATATTAAGTATAATTACCAATAAATTAATGTATTATTCGAGTTGTCACCATCGACTAGCTCTAAAAGACAAGTATCCAGAGCCGTAAAAGATATTACGAACAACAACAACCAACTGTTCTGGACAATCATGTTTTGTGACTAATTATTGGTAATTATTATCGTAGTGAGATATAAGTTATGTTAATATTATATGTTTGAATTATAATGAAGTATCAATAATAATAAGTATATTAGATTGTTAATCTCACACGTTTTGTCGTTGGATGTGGTTGGTTTTGCCGCCATTCGGCCATTGACAGTTTGATTGTAAAAGACGTGTCTGGTCATTAGAGAGGATGATTCCTTTACTACTGGTCCGACTAGGACGTCACGCTGCCCAAAGTTAAGTATAACTTGTGTGTTACTGTAATTACTGTTCATTTAAATGTCTTTTGTGTAATCGTGTCGAATCGAAAGTAAATTAAAGATAATAAGTAGACTGATTCTCATGTTCCATTATAAATAATCACCGTTACCCATTTTACGCTAACACACCCAACTGTACCTTATTATAGTAGCTACCCGGGTGAATGTTATAGGGCCGCACACGTCTATATGTACCTTGTTGTAGTCGCCGAGGGAGGAGTTGGAGTTGCTGCCGGGGTGCATGTCGGTGCTGCCCATGGGGCTGGGGGCGGGGTGGGGCGGCTCGAAGTCCACCTGCATGGCGGGCGAGTGCGGCGGCGAGCTGATGGCCGCCCCGATGTCGCTCGACAGCTCCGCGCTGAACGACCCCGACCCCGACCCCGACCCTGAACCCGAGCCTGCGCTCGCGCCGCCCGTACTGCCGCCCTGAGTTGGAAAACAGGGTTAGTGATACACAATATCAGGCCTATATCAGGCCACACACACAAGATTACCAGGTAATTGTAACAAAAAGAAATCGTATTTTTTTATCGGAATAATCCTAATGCGGTGATACCAAGGTTAGCACCCATAGTGGCGAGTGAGTCCAATGTGTTTGGGGGAGCGCGTGAGGTCGCTGTGAGCCACGAGCGTCGGCAGACCATCGTCCCCGAGGGAGAGATAAGTGGGCTGCCAACTCCTATTTGAATGCATTATTTTAAGTTTCGAGTTTGAAAAATACGAGGATGTGGATGCCGTCTCGCCGTCGGCAAATATGTCTCAAGCAACAATTACATTATCCTACATTTCGGGCCAAATTCGGCATACACTGCTTGTTTTGATCGCTAAAATAGAGATACTTTAAAATAGAGAAAACAAATCTGGCAATGTATGCCGAAATCGAGCCCGACCAACTGCAAGTGTAATCGCTGCTTCAACCCTTAATGTACTTGGTTTATCAACACCTGGTTTAAGCTTAGGTAGGTACCTGTGTGGCGAAGTGGTGGGTGTCGTAGGTGGGTGTGGGCGGCGGCGGCGCGGGCGAGGAGTGCTGGCTGTAGGGCGTGTGCTGCGGCGACGGCGTGTACGAGTGCAGGCCGGCGGGCGACGCGGCGGGGAAGGGCGTCGTGGCTCCCCCTCCCCCTCCCCCTCCCCCCGCGCCCACCGGCGTCCCCGCGGGGCCCGGCGACCGCGAGTACGGCCGCGACGTCTGAGGGCAAAGTCAAGTGTTCGAATGTTGGGGGCCCCGAATCCACTTAGTAACATATCACACAAGATATTTTAAACGTGGTTTTCGGAACAATATTGTCACGATATCGCCGAGTTATCGCCACAATATATCTAAGATAAACCTGTGTCGCGGCGGTATCATGTCAATGTCGCAGCGGTATAGCAACGATGTGCCGGCAATAGCGTTCAGGAATAATCTCGGCGATTCCGTTGCGATATCACGGCGGTGCAATTGCGATGTCGTTGCGGTGTAGTTACGAAATCGCCTACGTTCAAAAGTAGCTTGTGTCATATGACTCTTAAAATGCCGACAGTCATGTATGAAGTTACGCTTCTGGACATTTTCAGCACATTCATGTGGATATAATAGGTCCCCTTCCAACAAAAGCTGAGAGTTATAGATATTGAACAGTAATAGATAAATTTAGGCTGTGTCTGTCAGTCAGGGAACTCTTTTATAAGTTACTAGCGTTAACCCGCGACTTCGTCCGCACAAATTATATAGGTACAAGATTTTAAGTCAGATCATAAGCTATCAAACAAAAAAAGTTTCATCAAAATCGGTTCCGTAGTTTTTGCGTGATGCTCGACCAAACACACAAAGCAAAAAAAAATCTTTTTTTAAATTTACAGTTTTATAATAGTGTTGATAGAGAATGAACAATAATCATACCTGTGTCATGGTGGGGGGCTGGTCGCGGTACTGCTGGTGCGGCGACTGTGCGAAGCGCGCGGCGTGCGGCGACGGCGTCGCGCTCGGATACTGCGCCGGCGCCGGGCTGTACAGCGGCGAGCGCGCCGCCCCGAACCCCCCGGGGCCCCCCGAGCCCCCCACGCGCGCCGCGGGCGACCCGTACCCCCCGCGCGGGGGAGACGGCGCCGAGAACGCGGCCGGCGATGACGGGAACTGCTGCGGGAGACACTTGCGTTAGACACTTATGAATTGAGTTCTCTAATATTTAAACAGACACCACTCTCACGAGAACTTCCGCGGACCTGTGGCCTCCAACTCTGCCGTCCTTATCATAAACCACGCAATCGACATTTTTGGACATATAGAGTTACGGGCATATTCGGAATCAGCGTAAAGAGATCTACAAGTATAACTGATCCAATTTTATTGTGTTTTTTGATAAGCAAATTTGTCGCACTTGCAAATTTTCCATAGGTATTCTAAACATATACCACGTAATAGTCATTATGATACTCTAAACATTTATCCTAGGCATAAGTAAAGTACTTGCATTTCCTAGACATAAGCCACGCAATCGTAACACATGCGTCGTATCGTAAACAATATTTTGGGGTTAATTTTATTGATATGAAACATTAATATTTAAGAAAAATAATTATAGCAAAAAGAAAGTTTATAGCCTGTACTACATAGTCAAATAATAAAAAATAATTAATGTCTGTTAGTATTTTAAGAGACGGTCAAAAACAAAAAAAACTTTTGGCGCCATTTTCTCGAATTCTCCCTCCATGCAAGTGCGTTGTTTATGATAAGGACGGCAGAACTGCCCCGTGTACTGCAGAGTGTACAGTTACCTGCGGCTGCGGCGTGCCCATGGGACGCACGCCGGGGGCGGGCGCGGGCGCGGGGGGGCCCGGGCTGAAGCCCTGCGAGCGCGGCGAGTGGTAGGCGCGGGGCGAGGCCGCGTACTGCCCGGTCGGCGACGCGTACCCGCGCGAGCCCAGCGTGCCCAGCTCCAGCGGAGACTCCATACCGCCTGCGAGGTGTACACTCAGGTTAGCTATAATATCATGGGCAACACGTGTTTATGCAAGTCCTCATCTCTTTTAAAATTTGATGTTCCTTTTTTTTAATTTATTTTAGTTTTTAAGTATTGGTTTGGTAATTAATCGAGTTTATCTATGTAAATAGTTTTTTTAAATATTACGATGTGTGTTCCTAAATACAAATGGTAGCGAGAAATTCTCTCAAACCAAGAATGTAAAGAAATCACAGGTCTTTTTAATTCTATGCCGAACACAGAAAATGTCAAATTCTAACAATATATTTTTTATTAATAACCAGTTATTTTAAATTTCTAGAGAAGTTTGTGCTATTGCCATAAACTTATTATACCTGTCGGAATAGAGTAACTGACATGAGTTGTCAAATGAAACCGATTTTTGTGCATTTGTCGGCACTTATCGGCACCCTAAAACTTCGAGTTCTGTGTATAATTGTGAATCTAACGTGAAATCTTAGGTAATTTAATGAAATAGTGTTAGTATATTTCACAAAATAATCTACGACTTCACTTTAGATTCACTAATTATTCACAGAGCACGAATATTTACCCAGTCGATTGTGCCGACAAGTTCCCAAAAACGGTTCTATTGCCTCGCGTCACGTATCTCTTTCTATTATACAGTGGCGATGCTAGGTACATCTCGCTCTCTCAGCTGTCAGTTCCTCTAAATGATACCTTTATGGCTATTGCCCATCAGAAGGTTATTATTACCCCACTATTTTTAAGGAGTTGGAAAAAAAGAAGAAGTCTATGAAACACTGTATTGATTCAGCTCATCTGATAGAAAGTTTAAATAGATGAAGTCGAGGATGTCACGTATTTGCTAAATCACAAGCAGCTTTAATAAGCTGTATTTGCTTGGAAAGCAGACGAAGCAAGAGATTCCCAAACCTTAGGTAACAACGTAACAAACAACGTAAATAATAAAATCATTTTTTATCGTCACACAAAGAATCAGAAATGACATCAGATAACGTACCATTGTTGGGCGGCTGGAAGTACCCGGGCTGGTCCTGGGGCGGCATGGAGTACATGTTCTGTGGCAGCGGGGAGGGCAGCTGCGCCGGGAACTGCCCCATGTACTGCTGCTCGTGCGGCAGCGGCATCGACAGCTGCTGCGGCGCCAGCATGCCGCCCGCCTGCTGCTGCTGCGCCTGCTGCTGCTGCTGCGAACCGCACTTAGGTTAGCCTTCTATTATATCTGCCATGGATTCGAGCACGCGTCCATACGCTAAGGAGATATATTTACTATAAACTGAGCTATCGAGCCAAAATTTTATCAGCATTTATGACCTTCGCCGAGAGCGTCGGTGGCGCGTTGCGGGGAAGTATGGACTACCAATTATGGGGGTCCGGGTTCAAATCCGCACGGACAACATGCCATGTACCAATGAGTTTTTCTAACTTATGTACGTAATACCGACTGCTCTCAAACGGTGAAGGAAAACATCGTTAGGAAACCTGCATACACTGAAGAAGAAATTCTGATGTGTATGTGAAGTCTACCAACCCGCATTGGGCACGCATGGTGGACTAATGCCCATACACCCTCCTTGAGGGTAGGCCTGTGCCCTGCAGTGGGACGTTTATAGGCTGATGATGATAATGACCTTCGTGTCGAGGTGGACAACTTTACCGCATCTACTTGCCGCATAAACAAAGCATAAACGCTCGGTGAAAGTGGTAGGGATATTCGCGCAGCTTGATGACGTAAAAGGCAAATAGACCCAAAAGATGATGCCAGGAAATGTACGAACTCTAGTAGCCCCGGATATTTTTCACTTCGGATGATCTGATCATCCCTTTTCTTAGCCAAGTTTTATTTCACCTAATTAACATTATTTTACTAGCAGCGCAAGGCACACTATTAGCATATTTAAGATTTTATGATCACCCCTGGTCCAACTATTTCATATTACATTTATTGCCATCACATACCTAAGAACTTACATACAAACCCCCAATATGCACCCAAATTTCACCCCTGCATGTCTTGTATGATTTCTCTACACGCGCGCGACGCGCCTTCGGTGCATACAAAATAACCTGTTCCCTTTTCGGAGAGCGAAAGCCGCGCTTGCCGCGACTTGTAGTATGGAAAAAAGCCGAATCGCGCGCAAGTAGAGAAATCATACCCTAGCATGATTTCTCTACTTGCTTGCGCGGGGTCTGGTGCCTGGTGAGTCAATATGAAAGTTTTACTAATTCCTGGACCCATTTTCCACTGTCAAGTCTCACTGATTGTTCCATCTTTATTTCAGGCTCGTGGCCTCATCATTCATGTGGCCCATTTCCCATTATTTGGGGTCGACGCTATACGTCATCTCTCTTACCAGTCATTTCAGCAATCACTCCTTTCTTACACGTGGTACTGGTATCAAAGAGGAAAAATATACTCCTCAAAAAGCAACAAATAATCTTAATGGATGTACTGATGGGATGATGAATAAAGTAATGAATGACATATTCGTACAGGGACCTCTACCTGCTGCTACTGTTGCTGCTGCAGCAGGAACTGGTCCTCGTGGCGTATCTTCGCGGGCGGCAGTTCGCCGTTGTGATAATGAGTAAAGTAATGAATGACGTGTTCGTACAGGGACCTCTACCTGCTGCTGCTGTTGCTGCTGCAGCAGGAACTGCTGCTCCTCGGGGCGTATTTTCTTGGGGCGGCCTCGCTTCTTTTTGGGCGGCAATTCGCCGTTAGGGTCGAGCGCGGGCGGGGGGCGGGGCTGTCGAGGCGCGCGGGGCGTCGGGGGGGCCACCTCTCCGTTTTCCAACTTCACCTAAGTCACACCATTCAGTATTACTACATACACAATGGTCACTCTCTGTCCATCATTAACTTCAGATACCACACATGCCAGACTTTAGGGTAGATTTTAGAGGACCCGAGATAGGGTAGGTGCATAAAGTTATAGGTGAAGGAATTTGAAAAAATTAAATCTGTGGACTATATCAACAAGATAGTAAAAATTATACTGTAGGAGTTTGTAGAGTAGAAAATACGATGTCACATTTTATTATTAGCTTTATAGTTTGCCCTTATTTTCCCGATTTCCTTAGCAATCTGTATTTTTTTCCAGGATTAGGTATTTAAAAAAAAAAACTATTAAAGCACTTTAAGCATGCATGAAGCCCCTTTAGCCCAGTCATTTTACGGACTTTTGTTAGGAGAGGTGGGAAGTAATTACTAATTAGACTTTTAATCTGCAACCGGTACTATTTAATGACAAAAAGACTATCTGAAAACAAATTAAAAAAAATCGCTACGCAACATAGAAATCAAAATAATATTAATACCATGCACTCATTTGAATAAGATTTTACAATGTAAATTATTTTTAGCAATAAAATAGGCATTAAAATAAAAAAAAGAGGTTTTTATTAGAAAATACGAATATATTTTTCAAAACCTTCTAAGTAAACAAAAATATTTACACCATGTTTGAAGTATGTATAATGATAATGCCTTAAATGTGTGCAAAAAAAAATTGCCATCAGGTTTTTTCATAACGAGATAATACCAAAATTTTAAATTTGGAACTGTTGCTGACGAGATTCTTTTTTAATTTTGGTACATTTCTAAGCTCAAATTGGCTCTTAAATACTGTACCGAAAAAAAATACCAATTAGTAATTAGTCCCGGCTCAAACCGTAAAATGACTGGGCTACTTCATAACTTTTTATTCCGTTCAATATACAAAAACGGACCTCCATTTTTACATAGAGCTTTGCTATGTGCGACTCCATTAAATCGAATCGGTAGAAAAACGTTATTCCATCTAGTACCATGTCTATCTACGGTACATAGGTACGTAGACAGCCCGGTAGCACAGTCGGTAGTGAAAACTGCCTGCTGTGCCGAGGGTCGCGGGTTCGAATCCCGTAAGGGACAAATATTTATATGATGATGAATATGAATATTTGTACCCGAGTCATGGATGTTTGTATTTATATATGTATTCTATATCGTTGTCTAGTCATCATAATACAAGTCCAGGCTAGATTCTGGTACTTTAAATGTGACTAGATAATTTGTGTGACATTGTCCAAGATATTTATTTATAGGTACTATACTTCTTTTGACAACAATCATTGCCCATTGTAAAACCATTGAAACTAAGAGAAGAGTCAAGTGATAATAGTGTATTTATATTTAACTAGCGTTTACCTGCGACTTCATCCGCATAAATTATATACCAGATTTTAAGTCAGATCATAAGCTATCAAACAAAGTTTCATCAAAATCGGTTCAGTAGTTTTCGGGTGATGCTCGAACAAACAAACAAACTCAAAATTCTTTTTTTTAATTTACAGTTTTATGATAGTACGAGCATTTACCCGCGACTTCATCCGCATAACTTCATCCGCATAAATTATATACCAGATTTTAAGTCAGATCATAAGCTATCAAACAAAGTTTCATCAAAATCGGTTCAGTAGTTTTCGCGTGATGCTCGAACAAACAAACACACAAACAAACAAACAAACAGACAGACAAAATATCAAAAAATTTGTGATTTGGAATCAGGGACATCTAAAAACCATATCGTAATCTTTTTTTGTAAATATCTTCAATGTACAGACACACTTCTGTTACAGTTTTATAATATCAATCTTTAATTTGATTCGAAATAGCACAACATGGCTGTAACATGTTTAAAAATCCATAATATTTGAAGTTTTATAATAGTTTAGATAGATATATAGATAAAGGTTACCTTCTTGGGACGGCCTCGTTTCTTCTTGAGCGGCACCTCGGTGCCGTCCTCGAGCACGATGGTGTCGCCGGGCTCCGGCTCCATCGTCAGTCTGCGTCACAACACGAGTTAACTCATCGCCCACACCTCACACACCAGTTATACAACAAACTTACTTCTATACGTCCGCCGCGCGCGTCTGGCTAGCTTACACTTTGTTACACATCTTATGAATCACGTAGTAAGAGAGAAATGTATCTGCAGGGAACTTGCAAATGGGGATAGTAGTTACAATTCACGTAGTAAGAGAAAAGTAGGGAACTTGAATGGTTTGATGATTTTAGTATAGTATGAAAAGCCAATGACCAGCCGCCAACTAGGTTTTTTCCAAATTCGCTGTCGAACTTTTAAACCTTTTTTTTTAATTAACTATGGGTTTGCTCTTAACCTCAATCCAGTCTTCAGGACGAAGATGGGGTCGAAGATGTAGCGAGCTTACCCAGAAGATGCCTGTTCACTCGTACTTTAAAGGAATTTGGGTTGTAAGCGCTCGGAAATACTGACGCCGGTAAGGCATTCCACTCCTTGGCTGTGCGCATTATAAAAGATTCAGAAAGGTGCTTGGCTTGGGACCTCTATAATTAGCTTTAAGACACTCGGATGATAGCAAAAAATTCATTGTCTCTTTGGTCCATATCAACCAATAGAGATAGAGATGATATTATGTTTTTATTAGAATAATAATTTCACTTTTCCTGATTTACTTTCAAAATTACCTTCCTTAACATGTTATAATATTCTTTACATGTGTTTACATTTCTTGTAGGAATGTTAAATTTTTCTGGTTTATTTTTTTTTTAATTTTCTTTAGAAAGTTTCATGTACTTATACCTAATCATAAAATAACAACTTTAATACTGTACACACGGCGACAGATCAAACTACCCATAGTTGAACTCTATGTTCATGGACATAAGGTCGAACTATGGGTAGGTTGATCTGTCGCCGTGCGTACATGAAAGGAATAAATGAATTGAATTGGATTGAAAACGATTTGTTGCAAATTCCCTATTATGAATATATCAATGGACAGAAAGAGAAGTAACAAATCTCACTTTGGACTGTACACAATGTTTTAACAAATAAACTCGATAATCTCCAATATCAATAACAGAAAATTTGACATAATATTTATACCCGTCGTTTAAATTCCGCGTTTATTTGTCATCACCTTGTGTATCATCCATAAGCCAGCTAAAAAGTAGCCAGTGCTTCCCCCATAAAGTGGAGATGTTTGCCCAGCAGTGGGACGACACAAACAAACAAACAAGCGGCCAGACACGCGGGCGGCGTGTAACTGCGCAGTGTCCGGAACTAAAACGGCAATACCTTGGGAACTCGATACGCGCCTGCTTGTCTTAACATCGCCTACTTCATTGGTTCAATTAATAATATTGTAGTTTCAAACATTATATTGATAAAAGCTTAACAACGGGTGTGAAGAATCTTACCGACAATTTAAATAGTAGCTCTCACTTTGTCATCTTAACGCATTAGTAAAACTCATCGACCCACAAGGCGGGTTCATATTATACAAGGTGTAACAAAACACCCTAGTAATACTTAAGGGGGTGCTTCAGACCATCAAACTGAACAACTTTCACTATGGTGCCAACATTGAGAAAAAATTAAAAAAATCAGCTGTCCCATACATTTTAGTCGAGTCGGTACTGCACTTTTGTATGGGACAGCAGATTTTTTTTATTTTTACTCGATGTTGGCCCCATAGTGAGTTGTTCAGTTTGATGGTCTGAAGCACCCCCTAAAGTATTACTAGGGTGTATTGTTACACCCTGTACACAATCATCTAAACAAGCTGTAACCAAAGTTACACGTATTAAACTTTAATGATAGGACAGAAAACATTTTCAATTTCCTTTCTTTGTTTCTAATGACAAATGAAGCATGTTCCTGTCTTAAATCATCGGAAAAATCCCTTTCGAGTTGCGTTTGCACTAGAGACAAGTGAAGACAGATAAAGAAAGTCATAATTCCTTTATATTCCGTCATCATTAAGTCTAACGTGGTAGCGGTGGCAGGCAATTTCGTGTTTATGTAGTCATAGTGAAGTAATTAAACAGTCTGATATGATCATTATTATCAGGTCTTCTCACATTATGAAGCCTCGCTTCCACTGATTTCCACTCGCCCTTACACATATGCGTAAGAGGCCTTTGCTCTTCAGAGGGTTCCTATAGGCCTATTGGCTATGTGCGAAGTGGGTGTTGGGAACTGTCAAGTCGATCGCAGCGCACGCTGTGGCAGAAATTTGAACCACTGACGGTGAAGCTGTGTCAGATTTGCTTGAATCTATGCAAATCCGCACACTAACTTAACACGAAATCTCCAAAACTGTCAAGACTACTAACTTAAAATTTGGCATGGAAGTTTCTATTGGCATCTAGACGCTCACTTAAAAAAGGCTTGTCGCATTTTAAACCCCCAAAGGTGTTAAAACTGAGGTAAAAGTTTGTATGGGAATTCCGATACAAATTAGATTTTGTCCGGGGCTTCGTCCGCATCCGCTCCCGTCATCGTACCGGAATAAAATATAAGCTAGCTTTTAAGACTAATAATAAGCTTTTAAATATAAAAAGTTTTATCAAAATCGGTCCAGTAGTTTTGGCAGAATCCTCGAACAAACACAGTCCTTTACAGTACTATAATAGTGTAGATAATTCACGGCTGGCCGACATAGTTCATGCGCTACGCCGCGCTAGTGTGGCGCTAGTGTCGTGCACATAGCCAATAGGCAGTAACTTAAAAAACATACAGGACTTTTTGAATTGATTTAAAGTCGAAAAGACTTTGAGCTGCCTGCTCTCTGTTAGATAGCTCGCTATATTTTCGACCCCATCTTTGTCCTGGGGACTGGATTGAGGTCAAGAGCAATCCCATATGTATTTTAAAAAAAAGAAGCGGGGGCTTAAGACCTTTGTGTTTTTGCCAGCTCACTAATAGTGCCACTTTAGAGGAAAACGGAATGGAAGCTTCGGGTCATTCCGACGGGCGTTTTAATGCCTTTATTACCGTGGCTAATTATTTTCATCTTGCTTATAAGAATATAGCTATTATTAATAATGAAGTAAATCATTTACCTATAATAGAAGCATCGGGTCATTCCAACGGGCGTTTTAACACCATCATTTTCGTGGCTAAATATTTTCATCTTGTTTCTAAAAAAATGCATAATATTGTATATCGCTATAATTTACAACTAAGTAAATCATTTATTAATTAGTTTGTACACCTGCACGCGAATGGAGCTTATGGACGCGGCCGGTAATACTATCCGTGTAACGAAATACTGAACTGGAAAAAATTAGAATGACATGACATCGTCTCGATAGAATAAGATTAGTTTGTATTATGCTGAGAATGTCGGCGTTAAAACACCCGTCGTAACTACCCTCCTACGCTCATTTGCGTGCAAACGCAACCCCACACCGTCATATCACGTCACATACGAGAGTTTACTTCAAGACACTGTTCGTTTCTCTCAATATGGTCCCTCTGGCGCCGGACACTGCAGGGGGTGCGGGCGGGTACCTGGTGGCGGGGTACCTGCGTATCTCCATCTCCTCCTGCGGCCGGCGGCTCGTGTTGTCGGGGAACACGAGCTCCGCCTCCTCGACGTGCGGCACCAGCCCGTTCAGGTAGTCGCGGAACTTCTTCAGCGCCGCGTAGAAGGGCACCTTGTCGGCGGCGCGCGGCAGCTGCGCGCAGCGGGCCGACGATGACGGCATCACCCACATGTACTGTAAGCGAGTGAACAGATGTTACTGTCAGTTTAAAATAACAATGTGCATGACCTCGCTCGCCAATGTGACGTCACCCAATCACACGAACTTCACTCGAGTCATTGTTTCCTTTGCACAGAGTCTACATTCCTTTATCAACCGAGTGAAGTTATCCAACGGCCCTTCAAGGTCATGCACATTGTTATTTTAAACTGATAGTACTGTGTGACTACTTCCGCGGTCTCAAAGACACAAAGTGGAACCTCCCGCCCGAAGGTTGCGCTTGAAGCTCACGTTGGTAGGCCTCCAATAAGTCAGTACCCACCCGGGGCCCCCCACTGGACGTCGGCCAGCAACTCGACCACCGAATAGATATCCTAAGAGAAAAACAGCTTCATACAAGCTCGCAGCGGCCAAATACACCTCTCCATGCGCAGCGTACGTGATCGTTAACGTACGAGAATGAGCGGAAGTTTGGTAGAAACATCGCTGCGCATGTAGAGGTGTACTGGCCGCCGCGAGCTTGTAGATATGAAGCTGTTTTTTGGTCGAATATCTATAATGCGGCTCAACACAGATATGCTTTGCTGACATGCCAGTCTTCACCCATTCTTTCTATGTGCCCAATCCAGCGGAGGCGTTGGTATGCTTTTATCTCGGTGATGATCAGCGATGATACTTGTAAAGACCATGATTTACTATGTGCCAGTTTATTTTTGTTTAATTGGGGTTTATTTTTTCATATAAATTTATTCAAAAGGGAAGTTAAGGCTTACGTCACATACACATACGTCGTCATTCTTTAATAAGTATAATCCGGTGATTATAAACAGAAGCAAAAATATAGAACTTATTGTATATTTTATTATAACATCATTAAGATAATACAATAGGTCATTAATTATGTTGCCGAAGCAGAAGTCCTTCTTGTGAGAACACCTCGTAGATAGACCGAGTGTATACTCACAGTGTTAGTGCCGGCTATAGTGTCGGGTTGCTTGCCGAAGCAGAAGTCCTTCTTGCCGGAGAACACCTCGTAGATGAGCTTGCCGTTGAAGACGGCCACCTTGGGGCGGAAGGTCTGCAGCTTCTCGAGCAGCACGGCCGAGCCCTCCTTTATCTCGCGCCGCGTCAGGTCCGCGGAGCCCTTCGTCGCGCGCGACACCATGTTCGTGAATCCGATGCCGAAGTTTAGTAACTGCAAAGAGACAAACAACATTATCAATATTGTATCTTAGTTATCTATTGATGATTGGAGACAAGTTTGCGTGCTTTTAGGTGGCAGTGGCAGCATTCATATATTGTATTTGATTATTAATTTTGTTTTGTATTTTGCATGTCCTCCGTCAGCGAGCTGGCGCGCGGTACTAAGACCAAATTACTCTCAGATATTAGTTTAAGAGCTCTTTTGATTCTGTCATTTTTGGAGTGTTGATTGTTAATATACATTTATACAAAGTCAAAGGCCCACCACGTGCTGACACTATAGTGCTAAGTTTTTACGCGCATTTTGTCAAATGCAGAGAAATCTATGTGGCAGAATGAATAACATAGTCATAGACTATCAAACTAGGTGTCCTAGGTTCGAATTCTCAGTTTGATCATGGATGTATTGCAAAGTCAAAGATATTGTGATTCACTGGTAGATTATTAGATCAGACCATCATACTGAACAACGTTCTCTATGAGACAAACATCGAAATCGCAAAAAAAAATCTGCTGTCCCATATTACCCAGTTTAGTATGGAACAGCTGTTTTTTTTTTTCGCGATTTCCATGTTGGTACTATAAAGAGTTGTTTAGTTCGACGGTCTGATCATCCCCTTAAAAAAGTGTCAGCATATTAAGAAGGTTAGAGCCCTTCTTGTACTTGACGTATGTGCTTGCAAAAATGCACATTGAATAGTCTAGTTGTTTTGTAGTAAAGTCCCTAGAGGTGGTGCACACTGCACAGGGCTTTACAAGTTCGAAAACTTCTCGATCCTACACGGCAACCGTTACAGGACGCGAGGAAACTTTCACATAAGGAAAAATACACAAAATTATCCTCCTTAGTCAGACGAGGATAAGTTACAGCTCGTCTATAATTAGCTGAAGCCGAGTAAAGACTCTATAGTGTTTATCAGTTTGCCTTGTTGTTATATTGTTAAAGCGTTTTGACCATAAAGCCTGGGCCACGCCAAAGTTCAATCAATTCATTAAGACGCGCCCTACTTTTTGTCCTAAACGTTTAGGGTTGATCTGGCAGTGCGGAATCGCATTTTTTCACGTTCCCGCTATCTTTCTCGCTCTAGCAAATGACGTTCCTGAGCGACAGAAAAGGATAGAGCGTGAAAAAATAAGATTCCGTGCTGTCAGATGAGGTTCAATCAGCCCATACAGGGCAAGTGTGCAATGTACTGCTAGTGTATTTAATTAATTGAATCAGGCGTTACTTTGCGGAAATCCATGACTAATAGGTAGATGACACGATTGTATCAAGACCTCCGCCTCTAAATACCTAGTAGACAAAGTTGTATTACGTAATAAAATACAACCTGCTTACCAAATAATTTCTACTCTACACGTGTTTCGCTCCACCAAGGAGCATCCTCAGGAGTTAGACCGACGAACGTTCGATACAGAGTTGTTACTCCGCCGAGCGTCCGACACCGAGTCGGACGCTCGGCGGAGTAACAACTCTGTATCGAACGTTCGTCGGTCTAACTCCTGAGGATGCTCCTTGGTGGAGCGAAACACGTGTAGAGTAGAAATTATTTGGTAAGCAGGTTGTATTTTATTACGTAATACAACTTTGTCTACTAGGTATTTAGAGGCGGAGGTCTTGATACAATCGTGTCATCTACCTGCTAGTGTATTTGACAAAGAAGTGCAGTAGGGGAAATTAAATTCGACCTTTTTTTCGAACAGAAAAAGGTAGTAAGTTACTATGACAATTTAATGAAAATTCAGATATAAGTGGCAGAGGAAAATAAGGTTGAATTTAATTTGATAAGTTTTTTGTTTACTTTCTTTCCTTAACACTTTCGCTGCTAACCTCAAAACAATGATATTCGCGCAGTGCTAACACTGTGGAATGCTATACAATTCTGACTCAAGGTTTGAGTCGTGCACACTGCGGCCCATTTGTCGCTGACCTACCACATAACATAACATAACATAACATAAATATTCTTTATTTGCACACCAAAAACATACAGCAACAAAAACAGAATAGAAGAACGTAAGGGTACAAATGGCGGTCTTATCACTCCCTTCAAGCACCAACCTATAAAAAGCCTTAAGATAAAAGAAACCTATTTTTTTTCAATAAGGTATAATTTAGCCTTTAACTTTAGCCTAGTTTTTCGATCCTTAAGGATCGACCGGCGCTCCAGAGGAAAGCGATTTCTTCCAGACAACCATGGGATGGAAGAACTCATAAGTAAAAAAAACATGCTATGGCGGTGTAATAAATAAGATATAAAATATATAGCCTACACGTAGGTCGTCAGCAGTTAAAGTGTTAATTTTGGTTTTGAGTACGATTGGTCTCACTAGTTCTCGATCTATACAGGTTGTAAACTCCAGAAGTGCTTGCCGGGGCCCAGATAGTGGTGCCCCTTGTACGCCGCGGACAGGCCCTGGTCTATAGAGTCACATGTATAGTGCCGTACCTTGTAGTCCTCGTCGGCACTCATCTGTTCGCGCGTGAGGCCGGACAGGTAGAGGCACTTCCAGAAGTGGTTGCCGGGACCCGCGTAGTGGTGCCCCTTGTACGCAGCGAACAGGCCAGGGTTTATTCCGATCTGAGGGCAAAAAACATCACAGTATTACACTATCATGTTTATTAACAATTGTATAAGGCTCGGCGCAAATGAGCCTCCAGCTATAGCCACAGGTAGCCAGCGACCAAACAGTTCACAAGCTCTTTCATAGATGTTGTAGGACCTCGTCGCACACGTGTGGCCGGTGGCCCCTGCCCGCTACAACAGTGTCTGCGATCGCAACAAGCACCGGTGGCTGAGGTCGGTGGCTCGAATAGTGGCGAGAAAACCTGTCTGCCGGCTTTTTGGTGAAGGAAAACAACGTGAGAAAACATGCATGCTTCAATTTCGATGCATGTATCCATTATAAGTGGCCACGGGCTCGATTATTTGTGGTTGGGCTATTGCAAGCAAGGGTCGTTGTAACACGGAGACCAGCGCTGGTCCTTTTGTGTTCGCCCCAAGCTCACCTATATTTACGCATACCTCCGAACTTATGGTATTTTCTTTTCACTCTCGGGAAGCAGGTTTCCTCACGATTTTTTCCTTCACCGCCGAGCTAGTAAATGATAAATACAACCGTACATAAATTCCGAAGAACATAGTGGTACAGGCCAGGAATCGAACCGCGGCCTCAGGATTGGGACGCTAGCTCTCTTCCGTATGGGCTATCATCGCTTGGCCACGGGCTCACTCCGTCACACTGTACAGAGTTTTAGTACTGCTTGTGAATCAATCTATGGAGACATTGGGCGAGCGCGTCACAATATGATCGTGCGCTCATAAAAGCTTTGTCTATGGGGCCAGAAGCGCACAAAATGATGAAGCGATTCGCTCGACCAATGTCTCCATAGAATTTTCACTAGCGAGATTGTTCGAAGTTTTGGTCTCTAAGGGGCTGGGGTATTTACTCATGTGTTCAGTTCAGTTCTTTATTGCCTTAAAATGCATGTATACATAAGATGGAATGATTAAATGTTACAATGGAATCAATGCAATTTTTACCCAAGGGTGTAGCAAACATATAAGTAAAATTATATTTTTGAATTTTAACAATAAATCAAAATATTTAAAAACACAAGCTTCAAAAACATTCTTATTATTAAAAAACACCATGTCAAAAACTAAGTATATTAATTACAATCAAAATATTGGACGTCACAATTCTAATAGGTAAGGTACTACAGACACAATATAAAATAATACAATTTTTAAAATGTCAATTACATAATTCGTATTAATTAAAAAGAGAATTGAAAGATAAAAAGAATGGCAATTTAACGCCCAACGCAATCCAATATGATCTACAGTTTTTTTATTATTACCTATTACTATAACTATAATTTATTTTTCACTATCAAGGCACAAACAATTCACTTTGTTTCCAACTCATTCACGTGATATAGGCATTTCTCTATGAGAAACATTTTTAGGTGTTTCAAAAATTTGCCGCCTGTAAAAGACTTCAGCTCTGTTGGCAATTTATTGTATATCTTGACTGCATTATAATTTACGGTGCGTTGAAATGAGGCAGTTCTATAGTTAGGCAGTTGTAATTGGGGCTCGTGCAAGTTATTCAATCTGGTGCTTTTAAACCTCCTCTTCCCCTCTATGGGAGAAACTAATTACTATCAGTTTAAAATAACAATATGCATGACCTTGAAGGGCCGTTGGATAACTTCACTTGGTTGATAAAGGAATATAGACTCTATCCAAAGGAAATAATCATTTGAATGACTCGAGTGAAGTTCGTGTGATTGAGTGACGTCACATTTGCGAGCGAGGTCATGCACATTGTTATTTTAAACCGATAGTACTATTATTCAATTTTAGAGTAGTCATACAATTTGTGTCAAATATCACATAATTATGTTTTAGGCAATTGTTAGAATGGTGGTGATTGTTTGTTGTTGGTTTTAGAATATTGAGGCATCTCATTTAAAGGACGTGTTAAGTACTAACAATATAAGTACCTAGCTGTAGCGAGGCATAAGAAACGACATTGTGTGCACGGCACAGCAACCTTTTTGATAACAATTAATATTCAGCTTTATCCTTATTCTCACACGCTGCCACGGGCGGCTACACACCGACCGAGGCTCTGATCAAACGACTTAGAACCATAGCGGGTTACGAATAGAGTCGCATTTGAGCTGTTAGGTAGTTTTTAGTCTTAGCCAAGTAAATGTATGCAGTCTCAAAAGAGTTGTCGCATCCCTTCGTAGCTTCGCGCGTGCTTGTCAAACTGACGAGTCTCGCCATGGATTTGAATCAAGGCATATAGTAGGTACCTTAAAACCTAAGTTCTATGATACCTTCTATATGCCTTGATGTACTAAGGACATACAGTCAGAAACATTGCCATAACAACCAGCTATCTTGCATGATGTGTCTTTTTTTCTATAGAACATAGTCTAAAAAAACAAGGTCTTCTATACCCAGAGTGACACAAGCCTACGTCACAAAAAAATGGCCGCTAAACATGGTAAAAGGGTATGATGACGTAGGCTTGTGTCAGTCACGTGGACAGTCGTGATCGGAAGAGAATACCAGGCGCAGTACATTATTGTACTATGCTATAGAACAATATCTTATTGGAATAATTTAACAATATTGGCATTGGCTTTTTCTCGGGACGGGACTTCATCTGCGTCAACTTTAAAAAAGTATCTTAAGTGATAATCCAGAAAATGTTGGATCTGTGTGCGTTTCATCTAAATCCGTTTAGCCGTTTATGTAATGGAGTCAAACGTCGTCTCGTTATAATTCTAGTTTCAGATATAATTCTCGTTATAATATTATTCTCATCTAACAGAATTACTTTAGCAATAAAATAAATAATGATTCCTTTTAGTAACAATTTTTTTGTAAAAATTCAAATAAAATCGACTTTGGATAGCTTGATGATTTGAACCACCACCCCTGAAAATTTGGAAAGTGTTTAAAAAATCACCCAGTTTACTATAAAATCTGTCAACTATGTCGACAATCTAAACTATTATAAAACTGTAACAGAAGTGTGTCTGTACATTGAAGATATTTACAAAAAAAAGATTACGATATGGTTTTTAGATGTCCCTGATACCAAATCAACAATTTTTGGATTTTTTGTCTGTCTGTTTGTTTGTTTGCTTGTTTGTTTGCTTGTTTGTTTGTTTGTTTGTTTGGGTGTTTGTTTGTTCGAGTATCACGCAAAAACTACTGAACCGATTTTGATGAAACTTTTTTTGTTTGATAGCTAATCATCTGACTTAAAATCTGGTATATAATTTATGCGGACGAAGTCGCGGGTAAAAGCTCGTACATTATATAGGTACGGTAGGTATAGTATAGTGTAAGTAGGCATGTCGATCATACTCACAATAATGATGTCCAGGTTCTCGGCGAGGTGGTCGGGCAGCGTGCGGCGGGAGACCTCCTCCTCGCTCATGCCGTTGAAGCGGTCGTGCTTCTTGCGCTCCTTCACCGGCCGCGGCACCATCGTCCCGTCCAGGCCCGGCTCCGCCTTTATCTCCATGCTGAGGACACAACAAACTTGATTAGTACTCTGTATTAAGCTATTGGCTATGTGCGAAGTGGGTGTTGGGAACTGTCAAGTCGATCGCAGCGCACGCTGTGACAGAAATTTGTAGTAAGACGGCGAAGCTGTGTCAGATTTGCTTGAATCTATGCAAATCCGCACACTCATTCAATACTCAAATATCCAAAACAGCAAATACTAAAAATTTCGCAGGGATGTTTTTATTGTCATCTAGGTGTTCACAAAAAAAGGATTTTTCGCAATTCAGCCCCCAAAGGTGTGAAAACGGTGGTGAAAGTTTGTATGAGAATTTTGTAACAAAGAATGGGAATCCCAGCTAGTTAGGTATTATAAAATTTTTAATATCGTCAATATTGTTCATGTATTTAGTTTTTACTTTATTTTAAATTAAAATAACAAACTTTATCCGAACACTTTATGTACAAATAATCCACGGGGCCGTATTGCGCTAGATGGCGCTAGTGTCGTGCACACAGCCAATACGCCAAAGATATTCTGTTAAGTCTACCAATCCGCATTTGATACACCTTGAAGCTAGCCTCACACAGGCCTAGGCCTGTGCCCTGCAGTGGGACGTATACAGAGTGTAAAATTAAATGCGGTTCATATCTAACAGAGTGCTTCAGACCATCAAACTGAACAACTTTCACTATGGACCCAACATCTAAATCGCGAAAAAAATTAAATGAGCCGTTCCATAGAAAATGTCAATAGCTCTCTCTAACTCGACCAAGATGTAGGTATGAAACAGCTGTTTTTTTTATGGTTTTAAACACCCCGTAAAGTATATGACGTATTTAAGTTTACACCCTGTATAGACTGATGATGATGATGATGATTAACTTATAGTGTGTAGTGTAGGAAGTAGGAACCCACTGCCGCAGTGAGGCAGCAGCATGTGCATAAGCTGATGATGACTGAGTTTTAAAGTGTTATTTATTGACTTTTGTTTTAAAGAACTTTGTCAGTCTGTAGTTAACCGACTTCAAAAAAAGCAGGTTATTGTTGGTATCTCATCTCGGCATAGATACTGTACATATTTGTGTAGAGAGAGTGGTTCGAGGAAAGCGTGTCGTAGGGCGATTCCACCTTGATCCGATTATCTTGGGATTTTTGGCGAGAGATAGCGAGCGGCGCGGCGTCGGTTCCGGTACCGAAATACTCGCCGCGTAAACAGTGCGGCCACGCGCGCGCCTGCGCCTGCGCCTGCGCCGGCCGACGCCCGCCCAGCCGATCTGACTATCGCGTTTTTGGCATTCTGCGTATGATCCTTAACCTACTATGCTCCATTGCACTTTGTGCAATCCTGAGGGAATCCTTTACGAGAACGCTCTGCGGCGCCTTTTATATCGCTGGGACAAACAGAAAGAGAGCTATGTCACGATGTCATGGTAAACATTTGGAGTTGCGATTTATGAGACTGTGAGGCAGAAATTCAGAGACGTAAGTCTGAATACGTGTTAAGTCTCGACCTATAAGACTTCCACCCGTAGTTGTTTCCTTTGAATTTTAGTTTTTAACATTTTTGACACACAAATCTACACTAATATTATAAAGAGGAAAGATATGTACCTATTTTTGTATGTTTGTAATGAATAGGCTCAAAAAGTACTGGGCCGATTTAAAAAATTCTTTCACCATTAGAAAGCTGCATTCACCCTGAGTAACATAGGCTATATTTATTGCTAGAAAAGATTAGACGTCCACCCGTGCGAAGCCGGGACGGGCCGCTAGTTATGTAATAAAAACGTCCTCGATTTGACTGAGGAAACCTCAATAAAACAACTAAGAATACAGGTTGAAAACTGTTTGCAAGAAGCATGTACAAACAACAACAAAATAAAAACATTTGTATCGCAACACAGCTGACAATATGCTTACACGCCATTATCTCACGGGGTATGCTAAGACAGGCTGAGATTCAGAGACGAGACGGAACGGACGAGATTTTGATAAACGGGAATTCTAACTCAAAAAAACGTTTTTGCTAATTGCTCGCTACATAATTCATACATCTTTTCATGCACTTCATGACAATCATGAGGACATAAACATCTGAATATAACCAATGAATTTCTATGTGATGCTGATGAATGTGATGATTAATGTCTCACTGTTTGGGTATATCTACCTCGTATATCTAAACTATTATAAAACTGTAACAGAAGTGTGTCTGTACATTGAAGATATTTACAAAAAAAAAAATTACGACATGGTTTTTACCTGTCCCTGATTCCAAATCACCAATTTTTGAATTTTTTGTCTGTCTGTTTGGTTTTTGTTTATTTAATATCAATATGAATATATAAATATCTTGGACAATGTCACACAAATTATCTAGTCACATTTAAAGTACCAGAATCTAGCCTTAACTTGTATTATGATGACTAAACAACGATATAGAATACATATATAGATACAAACATCCATGACTCGGGTACAAATATTCATATTCATCATACAAATATTTGTCCTTTACGGGATTCGAACCCGCGACCCTCAGCAAAGCAGGCAGGTTCACTACCGACTGTGCTACCGGGCCGTCTACCGACTGTGCTACCGGGCCGTCTATAATGTTGGTTTGTTTGTTTGGGTGTTTGTTTGTTCGAGTATCACGCAAAAACTACTGAACCGATTTTGATGAAACTTTTTTTGTTTGATAGCTTATCATCTGACTTAAAATCTGGTATATAATTTATGCGGACGAAGTGAACTGATGTTGTGAAGTGAAGACGAAGGGTAAAAGCTCGTTATAATTAATATCATTGACTATATCGCAGTTCGTATAGTTCACAATTCAGCCAGAGGAGCTACTTGCCACGAGTAGGTAGAATGACTGTGTCCTACTTTGTTTCCAATAATAGGTATAGCAAAAACGTTCCGTTCGGAAATTCCCTCCGATTGCATCGAGGACCGTTCCATTCAGTGGCCGATACAATGCTTTGACTATTTTATTATGTTTCATTAATTTCTGTAGAGCCGCGTGCTTTGCACGGAAACAAACTGAAAACAAATTGGACTCTTTAGGGCGTACCGCGTTATACTAAACCAAGAAACTCGGGTTTGCTGGAAGAAATCTCTTTAGAGATAAGCTCGCCCTTTTTAACTGTCTATTATGTTGTTTTCATGTATACAACGTGTTAATGTATTAGCGCAAAACCTCATATACCCCAACAGATTTATAACAAAATAATTAGATAGAAACAATAATTTCATTATTTTGATAATTAAAATTTTAAGTTATTCGCATTTTAAGTTTTGACGCAAAAATGATTTGTTGTCATTTCAGCACTGAAAGAAAGCGCTAACGTACTCATGGAAACATTTTTATAATCTTGTTTTGGTAGTAAGTAGGGAGAGTGTGCCCGAGCGGTGGGTTGGGTTGGTTCAGAAAATTTTAAATTTCGCAAACAAATTATTTAATATTTAGAAAAAAAGTACCTATGTTGAAACCATGATAATTCGATTCTATTCTCGATTCTACACAAACTACTTTCTAGTTTTGCGTTAATTCATTAACACGTTATATTTCCGTGTGTACAATAAAGTGTTAAAATAAAAATAAAATAAAAATAAGAAATACCACTTATTATTTATGGAAACTCAATCTTGAGGTCCAGGTTCGAATCCGAACGGATGACATGCCATGTACCAATGAGTCATACCGACTGCTTTCAAACGGTGAAGGTAAACATCGTAAGAAAACCTGCATACGATGAAGAAATTCCGATGCGTATGTGAAGTCTACCAATCCGCATTGGGCACGCGTGGTGGACTAACGCCCATACATCCTTGAGGGTGCGCCTGTGCCCTGCAGGGGGACGGGTTATAGTCTGTGATGGTGATTTAGAGAGAACTCGGCGTTGTGCACTTTTTGGGATGGGTAAATAAAACCGGTCAAGTGCGAGTCGGGCTACTCGCGCACCGAGGGTTTCGTACCACACCACCACCAGAACACAACATTATTAACTTAGAAAAAAAACTTTTTTTGTCCGGGACCTTTAGCGCGAAACCGACTCACACTTGACCGGTTTTTAGTATTTGTTGTTATTCTGTAGAGTTTGCTCTATAATCACACTAAGTTTGACGCTTGTATGTATTACCGTTTTTACGATAGAACGGGAAGAAAAAACGTTGATAAAAACTAGTTTCTTGTTGAGAACCCCCCTTAATTTTTAACTTTTTGACATTTTTATTATTTTTTAACAAATCCGCCGCAATAACGCATAATCTAAGAAAATTTAAACTATCTAGCTATTACGGTTCAAAAGTTACAGCCCTAAATAGGTAAGACAGATGGACGGACGGACGGACGGACGGACAGACGGACAGACGGACAGACGGACAGACGGACGGACGGACGGACGGACGGACGGACGGACGGACGGACGGGTCCCGTTTTCACCCTTTGGGTACGGAAACCTAAAAAGCATTAGCAATAGCAACTCCAGAAATAGACAGAAAACCAATTAGATTCTGTTTAGGACTACCACGTTTCATAAACAAAACTCAAGTGCTGCCGCGGCGGAAACTTATGTTTCATTCTATAATATTAATGAATGTATGGAGGTGCTACTTGGGAATGTTCCTCCATTGAAAAGGGAAGATCTTCCACCAGGCTATGTGTGAAGCCTGGGGACCGGCCGTGGTCCCACAGTTCTTAGTTGGACCTTGTATATATATCGAATCTCTGTGATTATTTCTCTTGCGCGATTTATGTCTTGCATTCGATTGTGAACCTTATTTGTAGTAGGTTACGAGTTACGTATTTACGATGAACGTTGTCTTTGTATGGAGCATATTTCCGCGAGCGACGGTATCGCCATCTGTTGGTATCTTTGCTATAACTTGTGGGTGCTGACCATCTGTAGTAGTTCCCACAAATGAATCATTTTAATGTAATTTAATGTTGACATTATACATAATATCATAATTTTTATTTGTGTTGTTAATTTCGGTGTTAGTGAAGCTACGAATATTAGTGAAGCCATTACTATTACATACAGAATGTATCCGATTTGTACCTAATAATATTATCTTCCTTTTATCAAATACTAGCGACCCGCCCCGGCTTCGCACGGGTGCAATACGGATATAAACCTTCCTATTAAATCACTCTATCTATTTAAAAAAAACGCATCAAAATCCGTTGCGTAGTTTTTAAGATCAAAGCATACATAGGAACAGACAGGCAGCGGGAAGCGACTTTGTTTTATACTATGTAGTGACTTACACCGGATGTAACAAAAGATATTTGAGACTAGCAAACTGAACACCATTCATAGAATTAAATTAAAACAATTTCTCTTTCATACAAAACTGTTGAATGAGGGCAGCGCGCGACCGGTCGTTTTGGCCACCCTTGGGGAACCCTATGTCCAGCAGTGGATGTCCATCGGCTTTTATGATGATGATACAAAACTGTAGTACCGAACTGACGCAAAATGTATGGAACAGCAGATTTATTTTATTTTATTTCGATGTTGGCTCCATAGTGTTTTTTGATGGTCTAAAGTTTAGACCTAAACTCTTTTTTTTACAGCTGTAGAATCCTAACCACTTTACATTCTACTCGACCGCCACCAATATTTTCGAAAATCTACCCCATAAGGCCCACCACACACATACGGAATTGCAATCCGGAATTCCGAATCGGGATTGTGATTTTGTATAGGATTTGACAGCTGCGCAATTCCGAACGCAATTGTGGACGGAGAAAAACCATACGAAATCGTAATCCTGATTCAGGATTCCGGATTGCAATTCCGTATGTGTGTGGCGGACCTAAAACGGGGTTTTGAAGTTCTCCGAAATCCAGGCGAACGAAGTCGCGGGCAAAAGCTAGTTGGAATTTAATGTAGATCTACAAATACAACAGCATCATGGTTCCATCCATCCGTGGTTCCTGCCCAGTGGGGCAGTGGTCGGTGGGCAGTGGTCGGTGGGTGGTGGAAGTGGGTCGATGGTTGGCGCGGCTCGCTAATTCGGGCGCGGGGTCACCGCCCCGGCCCCGGCGCACTGTGGTCCATAAAAATAATTCAGGGACAGGGACTCAATTTAAACATCAGTTTCAAAGGGGTTTCATACCACAGGGGTATTTGAAACTGATGTTTAAATTGAGCAAATCTGATTTATGCAATCTTTATATCTATAATGTAGTAATACAAGATAATTATAACTTCTTATAAAAAAATATAAAAATTGTATGGAGAAAATTACATTTCTCAAAAACTTCACCAAACTTCACGGATTCCTTTATATGGTAGTTATGTAGTCATATTATTTTATCCGATTTCGAAAGAATTGTACGTCTAAACGTGCATTTCTAGAATCTTTAGGTTAAAGGCACGTTTAGATGCCAAATTCTTTCGATATCGGATAGAGTACATAACCACATATAAGTTACCAACAAGAAGTCCAAAAAGTTTAGTTTTAGAGAAAAACCCAAAAATTTTATTTTCTCCATACAAAAAAATATTTATAACTTTTTATTGTCATTTTCCCGATGAGACAGATTTTTTATTTTTACTACATTATACATCTATTGATTTCATAAATTATATTTGCTACAAAACACCAGTTTCAGACACCACTATGTCCCAGAATAAATTTTTATGGACCACTGTGCGGCGCGGCGCGGCCATACTCTCTGTCAACCACTATTGCACTTCTAGCTCGTCTTCGTGTGTGTGTGTGTGTGTGTGTGTGTTTGTCACTATCGCCTGTCAAGGACGGCTGCGGGATGGGCCTACTAGTAGCGGTCTACCGACGTTTACGACATACGATAACTTCGGCGTCGTTTTCATGCACAAGTTTTGCATTTACTAACCTACACTAAGCGCTTAGAGGGAGGTTACAAGCTCAGTATTTCGTCATTCTAGTCCATCAGTTGAAGGGAAACTGACTCGAGACTGACCCGACTAACATGGTGCTTCAGTATATCGGTTTCCCTTCAAATCAAATAAACATGACCAGACTGATGGACCAGAATGACGAAATACTGAGCGTGTAACCTCTCTTACAGACGAGCGACACTTTGCGGTCGCCGTGTGTCGCGGAGGGTCGCGCGACCGTAAAATGTATGAGCGCGACGCTCTGCGACCCACCGCGACAGCAAAGTGTCGCTCGTCTGTATGAGCCCTAAGAGCCACTTGCGTCAACCTGGGCTAGCAATAAACCCCAGGTTACATATACGATTTTTATACAGATACAATAGAACTGAGTGAGCTATTTTACGCTCTTTCAAACCGGACTGGATTCGAGCGGATTAAATTAATTAGAAGAATTAGAGAAAAGTCCAGAGTCCAGTGGATGAATCGGGACCCTTTGTAATTGAATTGTCATGCATGACGTTTAGAATTTTGTCATTGAGCACAAAAACGATATAATCGTAGCTAGTGACTGCGGGTAGCCGCTGTCAATAGCGCCGTAAGGATCGCAAAGACCACAGGTTTTGGTTCGTCTGCGCAGTTATAGGTACGTTTTACTATCTAGTTCTAAAGAGACTGATTTTTTTTTTTAAGATTTCGATGTTGGTGCCATAAAGAAAGTTGTTCAGTTTGATGGTCTGATCTTCCAAATAACCGTCATCATAATTAAGGAAGAAGTTATAACGAAATTAGCATCAAAGTCGTTCCCTCATGGATGGTGCGACGACAACAAACACACCGACAAGCATTTTAGCTGACTATCTATACACTTCCTGGTTCCAACTCGAATATATTACCGGCAAGGTCGCACGTCCGAGTGTTTACCTACACCAGCACATACGCGACGTCTCACCGGTCAAACCAACTTCACGCTTATGGTGATGGTAACAGAGTGTTTTCGGTGGGACTTGTTTGTGAACTGTGGTGGTGCTGGTGACCTCCGCCTCGACTAGATAGTCGAAGTTCTGACCGAGTGGAAGCCTAGCGAAGATTGCATTATACTAAATCTAGAATCTAGATGTGTTGTAATTGTAACACTGACTGAAGTAATAGAATCTACAATGTATATTAAGTAAATACTTTCAGATAGCTACATAACGAGACTTAAGCCTCCTTTTTTCGGTTCGCAGTGGGCAAAGTTCTGTAATCGTACTCACGCACAAAAGCAGCTAACAGTATGTACAGGGTCCTTCTTAATAAGCTGACAGTTTTTAAGTCATATACTCGTATATGCTCTGACCATCAAACTGAACAACTTTCTCAAAGCGCTTTTACAGACGAGCGACACTTTGGTCGCAGTGGGCCGCACAACAGTCGCGGGACCCACGGCGAAGGTAAAGTCTATGAGCGCGACCCTCTGCGACCGCAAAGTGTAGCTAGTCTGTAAGAGCCCTAAGGGACCAACATCGAAATCACAAAAAAAACTGTCTATGGAAGAGCTGGTTTTTGTTCACCTCCAGAAGGCACACAGAAGATCGCCTGTTGACCATTTCGCTCACATATTTGTGCGTGTTTGGAATTTCCACATAAATATTTTTAATCTATGTGTGTATTGTTTTTTCCGTGAGGTCACATTGCGGACCAGGAGTGCGATTTTTGAATCTCATTCGCTGAGTTCAGCAGTTGAAAATGTCAAAATTACTTTGGAGATACGCATCTTTCTAATTCTGATTTGACTTTCAAAAATCATACTTCAGGAGTGCGATTTTTGAAAGTCAAATCAGAAGTAGAAAGATGCGTATCTCCGTAGTTATTTTGACATTTACAACGGCTGAACTCACCGAATGAGTTTCAAAAATCGCACTCCTTTGTGATTTTTGAAATCAAATCAGCAGTAGAAAGATGCATATCTCCACAGTAATTTTGACATTTTCAACTGCTGAACTCAGCGAATGAGATTCAAAAATCGCACTCCGCACCAGGAAACGACTCTAAACAATATATTACTTAAAAGCGCAATTCTACAAGTTATCTGCGCAGTCAATTAATTACTAACACCACTAGGCGTTTAGTCTGAGTTGTTTTTTGTTCAGTCAAACAAGTCGGGTATGCAGGCAGGTCAACCACGAAGCGCCTATAGCTTCAATGTCGCCACTGTCACGGAATATATAAGAGTTACAACCACTGTGCTAGTATTCCGAGAGATAAGTGTACTTTTTGCAACCACCAGCAGCAAGGCTGATTCAGTGTTTATGGGGTGTAGAGCATCTCTGTGATGGGGATGGACCGACCTCTACGCCCCATAAACACTGAATCAGCCTTGCTCCTGGTGCTTGCAAAAAGTACACTTATCTCTTATACTATAGCCTTCTGCCCGTAGACATGATATACAGGGTCGAACTTAATAAGCCGACGGTTTTAACAGGATGAGCAGACCATCAAACTGAACAACTTTCTCTATGGGACTTGTTAATCGAAATCAAGAAAAAAAATATCAGCTGCTCCATACATTTTGGTCGAGTAGCTATTGACATTTTCTATGGAAATGCAGATTTTTTTGCGCGATGTCGAGGTTAGCTCCATAAGTGAAAGTTGTTCAGTTTGATGGTCTGAAGCACCTGTAATAATGTAATCTTACACCCTGTAATTAACGGAGTAGCTATCGGATCAGTGCCATGCGGCCATGACACGCGTCACGCGTCACACGTCACACGGGCACGAGAGCGCATGCGTGCTGCGATTCCAGTAATCCGTGTGAAAGCGCTCATCGGTTCACGTTACACACATTCCCCCAATATATTGAACTACCAAATTGTTACTAATTGCAGAATTAATAGTTTTCAAAGAACACTGTATAATTTGTCTTGCTAAAGAATGGATCAACACTACGCAGCAAGCAGCATGCAATAGACGATATAATAGGCAGTATGAGAGCAACTGAATTCTAGTTTACTGCCAATAAATACATCATCATCAGTCTTTACACAAGCTTCATCTCACGAATAAGGATGAGAGGGAGTGAGGTATACTCCACCAGGACTTGGAAGCCCAATGCGGATTGGTGGTGTAAAACCATAGAGCGTGCGTTATGATTATGAATGACATTAAACAGGGTCAAATTAATATCATTAGCATCCTTTTAAACTAAGAGTCTACCCATCAAACTGAACAACTTTTACTATGGGAGCTAATCGATCGGAACAAAAAAAAATCAGCTGTTGCATACATTTGAGTCGAGTAGGCATTGCAGTTTAGTATGGGACTGCTGATTTTTTAGTTGCTCCGATCGGTTTGCTCCCATAGTAAAAGTTGTTTAGTTTGATGGGTAGACTCTTAGTTTAAAAGGATGCTAATGATATCAATTTCACCCTGTATACAGGGTGTTACAAAAATACAAATAAACATTTAAGGGTGGTTAAGACTATCAAACTGAACAACTTTCACTATGGGACCAATATCGAAATCGCGAAAAAAAATATCATCATCATCATCATACCAGCCGATAGACGTCCACTGCTGGACATTGGCCTCCCCCAAAATGAGGAGATTTGCCATAACCACCATGATACGATGCGTTTGCGATGTTCCATCCTAAACTACAGATCTACTCGAGCTAAATGTATGGTATAAAAGATTTTTTTTTTCGCGATTTCGATGTTGATCCCATAGTGAAAGTTGTTCAGTCTGATGGTCTAACTAAACCACCCCTTAAAAGTTTTCAATTTTTATTTTTACTTCTGTAACACCCTGTATACTTATTACTTAGTACAATTTAGGTACACTGATATTTTTTGCATCAAAACAAATATCTATACCGATACTCTTCTACTGTTGACACATCCTGTCAATCGCATATCATATGCAAAAAACATCAATGCACTCAAAAAACGAATCATTAGATCACTCACCCATTCTCATCTTTAATTTTCTTCTTGCGTCCTCTCTTCTTGGGCTGGTTGAGCATCATCTGCTGCGGGTGTAGCTGCATGTGTGGGTGTGGGTGTTGGTGGGGGTTGTGGTGGTGCGGGTCGTGGTGCAGCGGCGCGTGGTGCTGCGGCCCCAGCATGGCGCACATCGCGTCCTCCTCCACGAACGAGTACGGGTCCTCGCACTCCCGCTTGATACCATTGTATATGTCATCGTCGCGCTTCGGGGGGTACTGATGCTGTTGGTGGTGGTGTTGGTGTTGGCTCATGTCGTAGGGCGCGTCGGGCTCGCGCTTGTAGTACGGGTCATTGTATTTAGGGAAGGGGAAGTGTTGGTATTGTTCGGGGTCTGGCTGGGGCGGGTCGAATTGTCGGTAGGGCTCCTGGTAGCGGAGCAGGGGCTCGTAGTGGGGCGCGAGGGGCGCGGGCGGGGGCTCGGGCGCGGGCTCGGCGGGGGGGCTGCCCGCCGCGCTGGGGGGCTTGCGCCGCGCCTCGCCGCTGTTGCTCGTCTCGTAGCCGTCGTCTTGGGGCTCCAGCCCCTTCGGCTTCTCCTCATCCTCCTCCCTGGGGACATGAGAGAATCATCACTTAATGACACATTGTTATTACAGGTTTCTCAGTCGAGAACAATCTGGATTTCTTGGCCCTTGCATCAACCTGCGTTAGCAATTAACTCCGGGGAAAATAAAATAGCTCTCTCAGGTTAGCAACTTAGCCTGGAGTTGTTTGATTTCTGCGATACAGGCATTGCCTATTATTGCCATGATCCAAGTAATAATACGCAATATGCAATGTATCTTTGACTGGAAAATAAATATTACTATTTACTATTAGTTTACTGCTAACCTAAGTTGACGCAATTGGGGCCTAAAGGTAAGTAAAAAGAAAAATAAGAAAGAAGAAAGAAAAGAAGAAGAAGAAGAATAAGAAAAGAAGAAGAATAAGAAGTAAGGGGGGGGGGGGGGGGGGGGGGGTAAGGGAAAGAATATTTATATTATGTTATGTTAAGTAAGTGCATTTTGGGCTTCATGTGCACTTTTGCTTGAGTTTGTTACATTCAGAAGAATGAATTTGAACCTTTGAATCTGATAATCGGAAAGCAAAGTAACATGTACCTAATGAGAAAAGTTTTTCTTTGCTAGTCTATCTATTGCACCCCACTGCTGCTGGACGAAGGCCTTTCCTTTGAAAAGTTGTGAATGAAGCAAGTAGCCAATTTCGTCAGTCTCCGGTAGGCAGCGTGGCAACACTACAGTATTTTGAAACAATACCTACCAGCTTCAAATTGACAGCACTGTACACAATGCACAGGTGTGACTAAACATTGTGTACACGGTTATTAACACCCGGTCACTTTAGTATTACCTCACTATGGCTGGAGACAAGGTCGTACAAGAACAAATTTAAAACTATAGAGGTACAGAGGATTCAGAATAAAAGACATGAAGATAAGAAATTATTCGTTTATTTTGTTTTTTTTACAACATATCCTTAAAAACATAATTATCTAGTATACAGGGTGAAATTGATGTCATTAGCATCCTTTTAAACTAAGAGTCTACCCATCAAACTGAACAACTTTTACTGTGAGAGCAAACCAATCGGAACAAATAAAAAATCAGCTGGACATTTGGGAAATTAGTCTTTTTGGGTACATTTGATATTTAAGAAATAGCACAATTTTACTCCTTAGCACTATAGTCATTTTAGGACACTAGACATTTTGGGGAACTAGTCCGTTTGTTAAATTTGAGATTTTTGTGTACAACACTAGTCAGGTTATATATTTTTTTTAAATACAAAAGAAAGAAAACAACATTTATTTTAGAAAACAATGTCCCATTATACAAGGTGTTATTGTAAACAGTTGCATTAGTTTTAGGGGTGATTGTATCCATGATACTGAACAACTTCCCCTAAGAAACCTATAGGAAATTCGTTAAAAAAATTTAGCACTTCTCATCATCATCATCATCATCATCATCATCAGCCTATCATCGTCCACTGCTGAACATAGGCCTCTCCCAAGGCGCGCCACAAAACTCTATCCTCTGCCTTCCTCATCCAGTCGCTCTCCGCTACTTTTTTTAGGTCGTCTCTCCAGCGGGCAGCAGGGCGTCCGACACTACGCCTACCAGTTCGCGGTCTCCACTCTAGAACTCTGACACCCCACCGGTTGTCAGTTATTCGGCAGATATGACCAGCCCATTGCCACTTCAGCTTGCTAATTTTCTGCACTTCTCATACTAAATGCAATTCAGCTGATCGAACTTTTGTATGAAAAGTCAATTTTTTTTTTGCGAATTTCCTATATGTTTCTTTGGAGAAGTTGTTCAGTATCATGGGTACAATCACCCCTTGAAGTAATGCAACTGTTTGCCCTAACACCCTGTATTAGTATAGCATAGGTTATGTATAACTAGGGCCTAGAAAGAACACGTCTCCGTAACAGCAAAAGAGGTGTATAAGGAAGTGTTTGTGCCTACCCCATTGAGGTAAAAGCGTGAATATACAACACGGGCGAATTAACTTGGTACCTGGCTCGCACGTGGCTCGGAATAAAAAACTCTGTAAACTCGGAAAGAATAACTCGAAAATGCTAAAGCGCAGGGACACGTGCAACGGTAACTGAGATGCTATGCTATGGCCTCGCACGGCCACGTCGGGGTTCCGCGGGGGGTAGCAGGAGGGGTGTCGAATTCCGAGCCACGTGCGAGTCAGGTGCGAAGTTAATTCGCCCAGGTTGTACATGCTTTATTTTATAACAACAATTATTAGTCATTAAACTCCTTATCCGCAAGTTTGATAATTTCCGACGCTCGTTAGAACGCGCCGACTACAGTCCGACACTAAAGTATACAACAACAAGTAAGCACAACACACGTCGTACGACAACTTGCGTCGCGCTCTGTACTGTACGGGTACGGCAGGCACTTGACTCATTGGATTTGCGTTGTTGCGTACTTGTGTGATGCAAGGATACTGAGTATTTATAGAGAGCTATAAATATAACATGTTGATTTAAGCCGTGATCACGTTTTAGAGGGTCCATACAAAACTTTACGCACAATGCTTGCCTTCTTCGTATCGTGTGGGCAGAGCCCTGGTGTCAGAGTTTTTTCAGACCACATTGAGGCCTCTGACGTGGTTTTTATGTAACGACTACTACCACCAGAGATAGTAGCCGGGACCAACGGCTTAACGTGCCATCCAAAGCACGGAATCATTTTTCTTTTCACACAATCAGGTGATTCAACCTGCAATGTCCTAACCAACTGGGGAAAAACGTACAAGGGAACGAGAGGGCGGACGAGTTGGCTAGAAGAGGCACTGAAAACCATTTCATAGGCCCCGAACCCTTTCTCGGAATCCCCAATAGTCTAACGCGAGATTCTTTTAATAGGGCCAGCTTTGGTGAGGCAATAAAGCTTTGGTGTAACACCCCAGGCATGGGCCACTCAAAAGCACTTATCAAAGGCTACAATCGCAAACTTGCGAACGGTCTCCTTGCCCTCAGCAAGGACCAAATTTGTACAATAGCAAGGTCACTCACAGGCCACTGCAAATTAAATAAGCACATGCACACACTGAATTTAAGTGACACGACCGGCTGCAGATTTTGCAAGGAGGAGATGGAAACTCCTCTGCACCTCCTATGTGATTGTGGCCCCCTGATGTACAAACGCAGCACTCATCTGGGTAGGCAGGTGCTGACACCAGATGAGATACAAACTATCCCGATCAAGAATCTACTGCGATTTCTGGCCGCAGTGGGGATTGGTAAGGAACTATAAAAAGGGCGATCACAAAGGACCAGCGATGGTCTACGTGGCACAGGCTTAGCAAGCCTGTCAAGGCCCAAAACCACAGATAATAATATAATAATAATAATACCACGCCGCGCCGCCGCGCCGGACCGCCAAACCTGAGGTCCTACCTAGGTTCGGATCCCGGTTCGATCATGGATGTATGTTTGTGTCGTCTTTGTATGGTTTCCATAATAAAATACGTTTGAGAATGTATGTGACTTCACGTGAGCATTATTTCTTATTTGTTTTATTACAATTTTTATTTTTTTCATTTATAGTAAACTAGCGACCCGCCCCGGCTTCGCACGGGCGCAATGCTGATATAAACCTTCCTCTTGAATCACTCTTATCTATTTAAAAAAAAAACGCATCAAAATCCGTTGCATAGTTTTAAAGATCTAAGCATACATAGGGACAGACAGCGGGAAGCGACTTTGTTTTATACTATGTAGTGACTTGACTAGGTAGTTTTAAGTAATCACTAATCAACATCTATGGATCTATGATCTGATACAAAATAAATGAATTGTATAGTAAAAGTAAAATCCTTAACTGGCATATTTATGTGTGTGTTTTTGGATTGTTATCGCCTATAAAATAAAGTATAATAAAAGTGATCGGTTGTATTTTAAATTCTCCTTTTATTACCAGAGCAGAGCAAACTGTTTTTTAAATACCGTTATTATTGTATTACCAATTAAAAGCATAACAGAGATTATACAACCTTAACATAATATTAAATAATAATTTGATGTTGATTTCTTTATTTTAAAAGATGTAATTAATTAAAAGCATAACAGATATCACTTTAACATTTTTTTTTTTTTATTCTGTTTTTTATTTTATTTTAATTGGAGCTTTTAACCCTGAGGTTATGCCAGCCCCATCGGGCCTTAACCTTGACTCTACAAAACAATAAAATGAAAACCTAACACTTCCTACCGAAATCACAACTAAACACTAGTACTATAAATAAAAAGGTACACCATTTTAGCCTCTCCCGACGAAGGGGCAGCTAAAATTGTAATATTCAATAATAATTTGATGTTGATTTCTTTATTTTAAAAGATGTAAAATTATCTTGTTATAAACTTTCTGGTCGTCTCTACAACCTCTTACGAAGCGATGATATGCACAAAAAAATACGTTAAATTAATATAATTCAGTTAAAATTTTTAATAAACGGTTTCATATACTTATTAGGAATTTACGATATTACGATACTGTTTTCAAGATTTCGAAATTAAAAATCATGACTAATATTATTTTAATACGTAAAGCATATGAAAACTTTTTCTTTTCGTTTTCTCACAGCCAGCGGCAGCGCAGCAGTTATCAAAATAACGGGAGGGCTAATCAGATGGGAGAATGAGTGGAGTGGCTCATTCATTATCATTACATTACATTACCCTCCGTCTCCGACATCGGGAGCAAATGCACCACTAACTTCAAGAGCTTTCACAAAAAAAACCGACAAGTGCACCTCCATCTTGCGCAGCGAGTGTTCCGTATAAAAAACGTAATGAGAGCAATAAAAAAAATACTATATTATTTATCATTTACAGACAACTAAAGATTACTATATTTTAAGTGTTATAAACATTTACCTTATGTGCGCTGAAATTTAAGGTAATGGCTAAAAGATATGATTGAAGGAACAACTTTGACAGGACATTGGCCTCGATTCGGACTGTGCCACGACTTAACTTAACTAAATTTATTCCTGTCACTTTCTAAAATAAGATTAAGAAAAGAGACAGAAAACCAACGGCTGACTTTAGTGCTGTCAAAGTGACGTTACACGCCCAAAAACCTTTAAATAAGATGGCGTACATTATGATGGCATCTTATTTTGGGCGTGTAACGTCACTTTGACAGCACTAAAGTCAGCTGTTAGTTTTCTGTCTCTTTTCTTAATCTTATTTTAGAAAGTGTCAGGAATAAATTTAGTTAAGTTAAGTCGTGGCACAGTCCGAATCGGTACCATTATGCGCCGACCACGAATAATGGGATAAGGGCAGGAAGATGATGAAACATTTACCTTAAATTATAACTAAAGACTTCAAGTGTCATATAAAACCTTAGCAAATTTTAATCCGAATTGACATAATAGCCCACACAAATCAAGTATTAATACAGTTGGATGTAACTAATACGTTGTATTTTAATAATAAACTGTCGTATTTGCTATGTTTACTGTCAACTGGTTAGCAAAGAACTCATCAGGGGCTCTTTTAGCTCTGCCATTTTCGAATCGTTGATTGTTTACATAGTTGTTATGTATCAATGGTTTTAAATTATAATGTTAAGTTGTGTAAAAAAGTATAATTAGGTAATAGATTGATTGAAGATTGCCTCTAAAATACAGACAGACGGACGGACAAGAAAATAAATAAATAACGCTCACATGCACATACATTGTAATGATCCCAAATTAAGCCAGGCTTTTTGTTATGGGAACCATATACAACAACGGCACACACATATAACATCCATGACCGAACCGGGATTCGAACCCAGGACGCAAATGTTCAATTTTTTTTAGTGCATGCATGAATGTTTATACTTAACTAGTGCATGCGTGAATTTAAGTGCAACGCTCTTATCGGTGGAAAACTTTTCCAAATTATAAAGATAATGAGATCAAACTTACATAGAATAAACATTTTTGGCAAAACTAATGACATGGTTTTTCCAATTGCCAATTATAGCACGGGACCCTAAAAACGGTGCCTACCGCGGCCCGTCACTCTCACTGCCCGCAGTCTCAACACTTCATACCAACAAGTGCACTAACATAGCTCTTAATAACCACGACATAAGTATCAACTTGGCTTGTATTATGCAACCTACAATGCAAGTGCCAAGGATTGGACGTCCGTTTCAAACAGCCCCACGTAACAAGTCATTTTAATTCTTATTGTTATAAGCGTAAGGGTAAAGTTAGAGGTCTTGTTGAATTGCAGCATTGTAGCACGTGAGAGAGTATGAGTTAAATACGTTATAGTTACGTTATCACCGTGACAACGTTGTTTCAGACTCTGTCGCTGACCAGATTGTACTCATTGCTATACTACAATGCATAATATGCATATAATTATAGTGACAAATCTGCTAATGCTGCGTAAGTCCAACAAACGTTTGGCCGACCAACCCTGCAACTTATCATTGCCGTGGTTCTGAATTGACCACGCCATTTCTTCGCGTTCATATTCTTTAGCAGTGTTTTTGTAGGCGAAAGGCACCGGCCCCCCACACATTGCCATCAGGTCACCACTACAGTGTGTAACTTGAGTAAACCAGGATCAACAGAGGCGACCGCTCATAAGTTCATTCATAACATTCACTAACTATACTAGTAGACAGTAGTAGTCCAGCGAGCGAGCGGGAAATGGATCATAATCTGAATCGGAACCCGCAATGAATTTAATCAAAGATAGGAAAACAAAATATCAGGCTCTCAACTAGGGTTGCCAACCCTACTATATAATATAGTATCCTACTATATTAGAGGCCCTTCTAGTATAATTCTGAGAAAAATATATAGTAGGCAAAACTACTATATTTTGATGAGCAAATAATTTATAAAGAATTTAAATATATTGGTACTTAGGTCCAATAAAAATGACCAATAACTTAACATTATTTTAACAATTTTCTTTCTCTTCATCACCTTTGTTCCATAAACAATTTTCTACTAAATACTACTGGAAACAATGACATTAGTAAAGACTGAAAAGTGATAACAAGTTTTCCTAAAGTCAGATTGATACATTTTTTAGAAATTATATTATTTCTGTATCGAATCCAGCGACTTCTGTGTTTACAGGATGCATTATTTTCTATAACGAATACGAAATAGAGAAATGATTGTTCTTTAAAAATAAGAAGTTAGTATTCAAAAAGGAACAATGAGGATTGGAGAGTAGAAGGGGAGTTTGCCCAGCAGTGGGACATTGAACAGGCTACGTAAAAAAAAGTATCAAAAATATTACTTTTTGAAAAAAAAATTATTAACAAATTCGAAAAATACTATATTTTTTCTTATTTTTCCCCGATCTACTATATTTTTTCGGGTACTAAGGCTCGAAATACTATATTTGGTTTAAAAAAAGTTGGCAACCCTACTCTCACCATCTTTTGACACATAGGTACCTGAAGTCTAAGTCACAGAATAAACACTAGTACTAACCTAAGCTAGTACTACCAGTAGTAGGTAGTAGCATAGAATAACTAATCTTATTTTAGTAGTTAGGAAGCTAGAGAAGTTTTTCAGGGTCGTAGCAGGTGGCGATGGCGTACTGTTGTCTCTGCCTATCCCAGTGGGAGACAGGCGTGAGAATATGTATTGTACTAACCTGAGAGTTAAGGGCTCTACAGACGAGCGAGACTTTGCTGTCGCTTTGGATCGCAGAGGGGTCGCGCTCATACATTTTACGGTCGCGCAACCCTCCGCGACACACGGCGACCGCAAAGTGTCGCTCGTCTGTAAGCGCTCTCAGATGACATCAAAAGAAACTTTGGTAAGACCTAGCGCAGGACCGAAATGAATGGCAAAATGAGGAGGCTAAATGCTATACTACAGCTACCAAAACGGTAGCAAATAAACAGACTACATGAGATCACGGTCACGATCATGACTTGTATCCTTGTATCAGATTCAAATTCAATTTATCAAAACGTTATAAATGTAAAATTAATGTGAAACGTAACAGCGCATTTTAAAAGCAATAACGCACCGAGTGAAATTGAAACTGTATTCATTTCTCAACGGTTGCATTTTGCATCAAATTTATGGGTTGTCATTACGATAAGTTTACGACCCCAGACGGAGCTCTTAAGCCCGCAGCATAAGTACTAAAATATCTTAATCGTCGGGACTTGTAGGACCAAGTAGAGATCGAGCGAGTTGCTCCAGCGGTAGGGGCCGATAATTCGGTCACAACAAGTTAAAGAAGTTTGGAGAAGTAAGCGGCAACAAAGTTCACGGGCGAAATCGCGAGATAGCCGAGATAGCGGTACTTATGTACGGGCTACGGACCGGAGGCGAACTGAAAAGTGAAAGGCACTAGATCGCGCCTATTCTATTCACAGCTGAAAATAACCTGCTGGTACTGTGATTTATTATTCTTTTTTTAATGGACCTGTACATTGTTGCTAAAGAGCAGCTACTGTTTGTAAGTAGGTACACCACAACATGAGTACGATAAAGATCGTGTCGATCGAGCATCTCACGAAAAGGAGACAAAGATATTCTTAATTTTAAGGACAGTGGGCAGAAGTGGTCCAAGAGCCCCCACCTAAGTAGCATACTACATTTGAAAGGGGGTTTAATACAGAGTTTTTTTTATATGCGGCACCAATAACTTTTTGAGAGAAAAAAGATACAGAGTGTTTTGTTTAGCGGTTTTTCATACTAATGTTAGCATTTAGCCGCTATTTACATCTGTTGCTTGAATTCCTTGTGTCATGTGGATAGCATTATTGTTTTTCATTATTATTAATGCAAAAGAATCTTTAGCCCCAAAACACATAACACTTAAAACGAGAAAATCTAAAAAATTAAAATTGACGGTTTAGTAAACGTGAGCCTTATTACTTCTACATGCTTAATAATAACTTTTAGAAGTTTTAGCTAAGTGTCTTATCCATCCATCACATCAAAACGACTACCCCCTAAAACGGCTCCGTCAAAATAAAACACCCTGTATCTTTTTTTTCCCCTCGAAAATATTGTAATGCCCCTTGGGTGCCATGTACGCTTGGGTATCCTCTAACTCAGGACTTCCCAACCAGTGGGGCGCGCCCCCCTGGGGGGGCGTAGTGATATCGTAGGGGGGGCACAATGCGTTTACATTTTGGACAGAAAACTCCAGTTAACCACGTAAATTCCACTCATTTTAATAATTAACTCATTCATTCAGTTACTAATTTACCCATTCGTTTGTTGTTACTGACTTGTTCAGGCTCAACAGGTCTCAGATAGCACCTTTCCAGCTGCGCTTGTCGTTATTTTAATAGTGGGGGGGGGGGGGCGTGCCAAATATTCCTTACTATACCAGGGGAGGCGTGACGCAAAAAAGGTTGGGAAACCCTGCTCTAACTATCCCTACCCGTGTCATAGCGGGGGGCTCTTGGACCAGGGGCCATACATTTTTGCCCAGTGTCCTTTACTAACAGTAAATGTCTAAACTCTGTCCTGCAGTATGACAGGTAGCCTGTCGCCACTATGAATACAATACATGCCCAGACATTGAGTTCTATTCAATGAGCTTGATTGCACTTGCACATCGAAATGAAATGATAATTTCTTATTAAAGAAAATGTGGTCAATAATCAAATCAAATTAAAGATTGACAAATTTAGTTTCGGAAGAGACTCGAACCCCCAAACGGTGGCCCCGTTTGCTTTCTTCTAAACTAAGCATTTCTGGGGTTTTGTCGCATATCGCAATATTAATGCAAATATTCAGAAACATCCAAGTTTCATTATTAGTGTCCAATGCCCATATACTATGAAGCTTACACAATACACGCCTCGAAATTGCGCTCGATGAAAAGTTAAATGGTTGTATCAACATTACTCGCAGCATTGCTCGCAGAACCGATGGCCGGTGGGGCCGAAAAGTTCTCGAGTGGCGACCGCGTACCGGAAAGCGCAGCGTGGGTAGGCCCCTCACACGGTGGACCGACGACCTGGTGAAGGTGGCGGGAAAACGTTGGATGAGGGCAGCGCAGGACCGGTCGTTATGGCGATCCTTGGGGGAGGCCTATGTCCAGCAGTGGACGTCCATCGGCTGAGATGATGATGATGATGATGATGATCAACATTACTGGCCATCCCTAAAGGAAATACATTCATTCATGTGTGTTAATCAGACAGTCTGTGTCATATAAAACGAAACGGTGTGATATAAAGTTGTCTGACCGCGGCAGACATTAACATTACAAACGTCACAAGGTTGTCGTATAATCAATAAACGTAAGACCACGACTCATTACGAGGGGCACACTGAACGTTTCTAGACAATAAAAAGTGTATAGAAGTAGGAGGTTGGTAATACTTTTAATATTTTTAGAAGTGGCCTCCATTCCATTTTATGTATCGTCCAGTTCAATGGAACCTCTGTGAGAAGCAGTGGACCCCCTCTGCTTTACTATGAAATTATTGAAATCGGTTAAATTATGGGGTATTCATCTAGTACAAAGCTTCCCTACGCCTTAATATTCGTGTAGGATCTTTTGCACTTGACTCATATCAATGCTGAAGCTTGCCTGAATCTGCTGGTAGGTCACTCTCTTATCAGCCTCTCTCATGAGCTGCACAGCATTGGCGTTTTGTTCAGTTGTCGCCGTTGAACGACATCTCCCAGGTAGATCATCACTGAGATTACTCCGATCATGCCTAAACTCATTTAACCAATTGTAAACAAGTGTCAAGGGACAGGGCTTCATTATAAAATACCAATCGAAGTTTATCATTAACTTTGGTATGGACTAGGAACACGACGAAAATCGTAATAAATTGGGGAGAAAACATTTTTCCCTGCTAAATTCGTTTTGCCTCGCGACACGCACTTTTCGAATTGCCGCCAAATCGTTAAAACAAATGACAAACGAATAAAATCTTCGGCTATAGGTTGATAAAGAGTTTCTTATTCGTAATTAAAATAAATTTTTCATTGGCATTGTCACTAACTGGTCCATTCTTGAAACTTTCAGTGTCGCCCTCGTATTATTTGATAGTCTTCTAGCTCTTGGACAATCTTCTCGATACGTATTCGCTACCAGCACGGCTAGCATGCCACTCACGACAAAGCGTTTAAACGAGAAAACCGTCATGCGCACTCTTTTTGGCATACGTAAAATAATAAAGACGGAGGCACGTCTCGATTTTCGTACGGAGTCGTTTTCTCGGGGGTGGGATGCTAGGCCTACAGTGATTGCTCACAGTCGGATACAGTGGCTATAATAGTCTAAGAGATAAGAGGAATTTTTGTAACTATCAGCTGCAAGGCTGATTCAGTATTCATAGGGTGTAGACTGTAGAGCGTCTCTGTGATAGGGATGGACCAGGTCTGCCTGAATAACTGCAGTCGGTTTAGGAGTTACAGCCGTTCAAAGGTCTTCTGGTATGGTTCAAGTATGGTTGCTAAAAATGAATATGAATGAATATTCTGGTTTTATTGTAATATGCACTGTAGCTAAGCGAACAGTACAAATCTTAAGTGGTCTATCAGTCTGTTAAGGAGATACAGACGTTTAAAAAGGAGCAAATTGGTAGCCGACCGCATGAGGCGTGCGGTCGCGACGTGTCGCCGCGACACGTCGCTGCGGTCGTGAATTGGAAGCCGACCGCACGCCGCAACTGCACGCCGCAGCTACAGACAGTATTGCCAACTTAGGGTATTTTTTGGGGTAATAATTTTCAGTAGGGTTTTAAGATTTCGGATGATGCTTTATATCTACTATGCCGTAACTTGAGCTCTAATAAAGGGTGAATAGAAAAGATTTTCGTAAAAACGAATAACAAGAAAAAATTTCCGTAAAAAGTAAAAACATGTTTTTTTTTATGTTTCCCAAAATTATCATCTCGTATTTATTATTATATCTAGTAATATTTAAACACTGTTTTACCAAATACCAAACGCCAGTATGATTTATTGTTGGAATTTAACGGAAAATGTGGTTGAAAATAGAAATTTCATTAAATTAAAGAAATATCGTGGAATTTGTATGAATTATCGTGTTATACCCGACTTTTATGTTCTATCGCATGCCACTCAAAAATATCGTGAATCTAAGATAATTATCGCATGCTGGCAGCACTCGGCGACACTACTGGTCTGCGGTCGAGCGTCAGTGAAGCTCCACCGCACCGCAGTGAAGTCGAGCAGCGTGTCGCCGGCTGCGCAGGGTATTTCATAGAATTACATACAAACCAGTAGTGTCGTCGCGACATGCGGTTGCGGCGTGCGGCGTGCGGTCGCCTGTCAACCGCCACCTTAAAGCTCGAAACTTTGAATGGATGTATCTCCTAAACCGACTGACAGAACATGACCGTTTTTGTGCTACCGTGCATATAACAATAATATCCTATGATCAGCTTTGCAGCTGATCGTTCATTTGATACAGACCTTTAAAGGCTGTAACTCCTATACCGACTAGATTTATGCAGGCAGACCTGGTCCATCCCCTTCACAGAGATGCTCTACACCCTATAAATACTAAATCAGCCTTGCAGCTGATGGTTACCAAAAGTTCTCTTATCTCTTATACTATAACCATCTTGAGCCACACCACAGAATAGGTAATAGTATCGGTGAGAACGGTGAGAGCATCATAGATGTTAACGATAGTCTGATAGAAAAAAGTCGTCTCTTATGGACACCCGCCTGAGTGAAGAGCTGTTTGAAGCCGAAAGCGAGCTAAACAGTGCACTCTCTCGCCCTTACCCTTCTTGAATCTGTTGGAACGGGACACCGATAGGGTCAGAGGCGGGGACGGATGCAGCGACTAGCCAACAATAGACAGCTGCGTTACTTTCTTTGGGTTAGTAATGAATGATAATAGATACAAAGGACATCATTATACGAAGGTAGGTAAACACCCGCTATTATTCTTACAAACTTCTTTCACCTCATACACATTTAACATATCTGACTGAATTTCCATGCGTTGATGGTGCTAGGCCAAAGAGATTATACCTAAAGGCATAGAGTGAGCCATACCATTGCAAGAATGTCCACTTTTTTGAGGTTTGTGTTTGAGTGTGTGGTGTCAATTACTCAATGACATTAGTAAACAAGAATGGACAGGCCTTACGCGAACATTTCAAACCAGAAAAATGAGGCAAAACAATTGACAGTTTTACTTCGAAAATGTACTGAGATGACAGACCAAGTACCCTAATTTGTATTGAAGTGCCCTAGTTTTGCGTGCTTCAACTTAAAGCGCTTTGGGTCTATCCATTCATTTTACTTTGATCTAAGCAATTACTATGGACAAAAGATGACCAAGTGACATTTGCCCCTATGTTTACGGTTACTTTTCATGCACACTAGCATAAAAAAGAAGGTGTCCGTATAGTTAGCAGCCTCACCAGCTCATTCGAAGGTTTTGACTAAGCCACGATTTAGTGCCCAATTAGTGCAATTTGGTGCCCAAAGCGCAGATTTGGTGCTCATGTAGTTTAAAAGATATTTGGGTACCTTACTGAGGCTGCTAGATAGACGTCAAGCTAGCAGTCGCATTTTGAAATACTGTTTGTATCGATGTGATTTATATGTCACGATTTAGTGCTCATTTAGTGATTCCTATATCCAAAATTTCATTAATATTGGTCCAATACAAGCCGAGATATCATAGTACATTGTTGAGGCTGCTAACTAGACGTTTCTTCCAACGATGATTCCAATGAAACGGATGCACATTTGAAACAGATAAATACATAGCGATTTAGTGCTCGATTTGGTGACTCTTATGATATTTATGAAAAGTAGAATTTTCTTTCCAATTTCCCATAAAAATTACGTAAACTTCTACATACTAATCGTAATTTAGGTCTGACGAAACCGTTGATCAAATTTAGACTTTATTCAACTGTGATAGGGTTTAAAATTGTTTTTAATTTTATGGTTAGTACTGCCAAGCAAAAAAGTTAAATGACTCTAAATTTTTATAACTGTGACAATACTTACTCTCTTATGTATGTATTGAGCGACTCAATTTGAGTCCAGGAGTGCGATTTTTGAATCTCATTCGCTGAGTTTAGCAGTTGAAAATGTCAAAATTACTGTGGAGATATGCATCTTTCTACTGCTGATTTGACTTTCAAAAATCATACTTAAGGAGTGCGATTTTTGAAAGTCAAATCAGCAGTAGAAAGATGCTTATCTCCATAGTAATTTTGACATTTTCAACTGCTGAACTCAGCGAATGAGATTCAAAAATCGCACTCCAGGAGTCTATTATTCTTCTCTACTATTTGACTATTACTGTATTAATTGACTAGCCCCAAATCATTTGTGTCAAGCTTGTGTCAGGTAATGAGGATTTTTGCCGAAAGATTAGGTAATTTTTTGCAAACTACGTCCTTATTTTACTTTACGATTACTATTACCCTCCTTCTAGCGCAGTCGGGTAAAAACTGAATGTTTATTAGAAAAACTAAATGAAACTAGGAGAATAATGAACAGATTTATTATAAGTGAATAAATCACACACAGATTTTTGACTTTTCTTATTGAAATGCCCTGCCAATAACTGCCTCTCTGTGCTCTAATGGTTAAGAGCACTGGGCTCTCGACACGGAGGTCGTGGGTTCGATTCCCACGGGGGACACCTCCTGATATGTCACTGTGTGCGTTTTTCCCCAGTTGGTAAGGACATTACAGGCTAAATCACCAGATTGTCTGAAAAGAAAGATGATTCCGTGCTTCGGATGGCACGTTAAGCCGTTGGTCCCTGCTACTATCTCTTGTGGTAGTAGCCGTTACATAGTTACATGGTTTTTTTTGTTTTTGCTACCAAAATCTACCAGAAATTACCAAAAACTAGGTACCAGAAGAAACAAAAATTTCCAAAATCTACAAAAAAGAACCAAAATCTAAAAAAAATCGAGGAAAAACGTTCCAAATTTATCATAAAGAACCAAAATATACTGAAATTTAAAATTTGTATTTTATTTTGTTACGTGAGCGTAACATTGTACACGTCTGACCACTTGACGCGCGCTTCCCGCTCCGCTGACGCTGCCTTCCCGCGTCATGGTCGCGTTGGTTTGGGCGACTTGGCGGCACGCCGTAAGATTACATGGGCAGCGACCGCCGCGCGGTAGACGCTCCCGCTTCCCAGTCGCTTTGGTCGTGCGGGTCTGAACACTCCATTAGTCTTCTTCTTATCACGTGGGCAGAGCCCTGATGTCAAAGTTTTTTTAGACCGCCTGACGTGGTTTTTATATAATGACTACTACCACCAGAGATAGTAGCAGGGACGAACGGCTTAACGCGCCATCCGAAGCACGGAATCATTTTTCTTTTCAGACAATCAGGTGACTCAGCCTGCAATGTCCTAATCAACTGTTTAAAAACGCACAAAGTGACATATCACTAGGTGCCCCCTGTGGTAATCGAACCCACGACCTCCGTGTCGAAAGCCCAATATTCTTAACCATTAGACCACGGAGGCAGTTAGTTAATTTATAGTATAAATAATACAATGTGGAACTGTAGACGAGGATAAGAAGTTATAACTTATAATGCACTAATTTGTATCAAGCAATTAGTTCTTCATTCTATGTAATAAAAAGACACGTTTTCGCATCTCCGTAACTCACGTAAACAATCCGCCAGTCCCGCCATCTCTCGGTATAACTATGAACTACTTGCGCGAGCGCAAGCGCTAGCTCATGGCAGTAGTTCCGAGACATGAAAATTTTTGTGCACGGTTGTACCGAAAATCGTTGTATGTAGAAGTTTACGTATTTTTTTTGGGAAATAGGAAAGAAAATTCTACTTTTCATAAATATCATAAGAGTCACCAAATCGAGCACTAAATCGCTATGTATTTATCTGTTTCAAATGTGCATCCGTTTCATTGGAATCATCGTTGGAAGAAACGTCTAGTTAGCAGCCTCAACAATGTACTATCATATCTCGGCTTGTATTGGATCAATATTAATGAAATTTTGGATATAGGAATCACTAAATGAGCACTAAATCGTGACATATAAATCACATCGATACAAACAGTATTTCAAAATGCGACTGCTAGCTTGACGTCTATCTAGCAGCCTCAGTAAGGTACCCAAATATCTTTTAAACTACATGAGCACCAAATCTGCGCTTTGGGCACCAAATTGCACTAATTGGGCACTAAATCGTGGCTTAGTCAAAACCTTCGAATGAGCTGGTGAGGCTGCTAACTATACGGACACAAAACTAAGTGGATACCCGCATAAACGAACATTTATAGTTCCATCTCCTTCTACTATTAAAAGAACGTCATAAGATGAAAGAGACAAACTACAATCGTAAATTGATGCGGTTTCTATGCTTTAGAATAAAGGAGATCATTCCTCTGAGTGCTAGGCCTTTGCTAGGCATTTCTCCTTTTCAAAGAATCATTAATTTGATGAGAGTCCGTTAAAATGTAAACACTGGTAGGATGCTAGTGTTTACATTTAAACCTGACACGTCATTCTACTAAAGGCCTTGTAGTATGTAAACTCTTTCTTATTGCGGCTAAAATCATCTCCCTTTGTCATACCACAATCATATACAGTCAGACCCATAGACATTATTAATGGTCAGACCCTACACTATGGGACATCGAAAACGCGAAAAAAAAATCAACTGTTCCATAAATAGTTATAAAACTGCAAACTTACTCGACGCATATCTATAGGACCGCAGATTTGATTTCGCGTTTTTTAAGATGGTTTCATAGAGAAAGTTGGTCAGTTTGATGGTCTGATCATCCCCTTTAAATACCCGTCAGCATGTAAAGAAAGATGTAGGTGCTTACTGCATAATATGATTGTGGTTTGACAAAGGGAGATGATTTTAGCCGAGCAAAGCCAAGAAAGTTCGTACGGAATGGTCGATGAACTGCAGAAAGACCTGTTTTTAATTACCTTTGCAAAATCCGCAACAATACTCATTGTTATTTAGCATTTAGGTATTTAACATAAGCGTCCCTTCACACGGCTCGGTCTCTGTTCATCAGATTAACAAAACTAAAAGTTGCGAACCATCGTCTTTTTACAAAGATAAAGTATTAATACAAGTGTTACAAATAAACGCAGCATATGCTTACGACTGTATTCCACACGAGGGTGGAAGCCAGGGAGTGGAATGCCTTGCCTGCGTCAGTATTTCCGAGCGCTTACAACCCGGATTCCTTTAAAGTACGAGCGAATAGGCATCTTCTGGGTAAGCTCGCTACATCTACGACCCCATCTTCGTCCTGAGGACTGGATTGAGGTCAAACCCATCATTAATAAAAAAAAAAGGTTACCCTGAGATATTCAAAATATACCATAATACAGGACATCCACATTTCACTAACAGTGGTAGAACGATTTCATTCTAGGCCCAAACCATAGTATGTCCAAACTGTGTCCAGTGTTACAGCTAGTGATTCAGTCGCCCATTTTAATGGACAGTGTGGACACAACACAATACTCGCTTTGAAATTGAAGCCTGAACAAATGAACGAAAATCCTGAAAACGGTTTCCCTGAAATCTATATCTGAACAAAGTTTGATATAATCTCACGCGTTAGACCTGATAGGCCAGTCGTTTTAGGACTAGACATTCGAGACTAGACGACTTGTGGCTAGCCCGTTTGGTAAATTTGACGTTTTGGTGCACTAGTCGATGCCGTCCTAAGCCATCATCAATTCGTCATCAAAAGCTCGTGACCAACCACTGTACTGTATGACATCAGCCGCCTCCCCACTTTGCCATAAATTTCGGTCTTGCGTTAATAGTATTAGCATAGAGTAAATAAATTATACACAACAGAGGGTAAATGTCCATACTAAGAAAGTTGCCACCTTCTTATATGAAAACGCACGCAAGTACATCGACGGTGATCAGTAACGGTACTACAGCAATGTTTAATTACGTTAAAAAAAGTGTTAAACACATTTGTTATTAAATTTTTTAAGAAAATTAATCTATATAAGTTATTTCCGTGGAACAAAACTCAAATAATAGTGATCTAATAACGTTTAATTAAGATTTATCTCTCGTTCAGGCCATTAGCGACATCTGTTTGCGCCAAGACTAAGTATAATAAAACTAAAATGTATGGAACTGACCAGAAATGGTATTAGTCTTGCTGGCTTGACGTTTGATAGAAGTAATTTAAAAATATTGTAACATTAAGTAATTCATACAAAATTACAAAAAAATACAAAATACAAAATTATTTATTTGTGATACACAGGTATAAATTATACATACAATAGGCATTTTTCATAAATTAAGTATTTGTCCTACTTCTAACTCAAACTAAACGGTACTTACATTAATATCATTGCAAACTACAATCATTTCCGAACATGAACGAGATGCATCTACGTTCTTTTTTTTTTCAAATAATCAGTCGCTTATGCAAGTCAGTAGTAAACAAGAAAGAGTTTTATTTCGGCAACATCGCTGTTCACTCGGCTTCCTAATTCCGCCTTCAACTGAACTGAAGCCGGCTCTTAATTACTGGGGAGCTGACGAGTGACGTCATCGAATCCTTTCCCCAAGTCCCAACACGCGCGTAATGATCGAAGAGTTATATAACCAGGTCTTGACCTTAGAGAATCAAAGCTCAAGTATTTTTAGGGTTCCGTACCCAAAGGGTGAAAACGGGACCCTATTACTAAGCCTACGTTGTCCGACTGTCCGTCCGTCCGTCTGTCCGTCTGTCCGTCTGTGTCCGTCTGTCCGTCCGTCCGTCTGTCCTACCTATTTAGGGCTGTAACTTTTGAACCGTAATAGCTAGATAGTTGAAATTTTCTCAGATTATGAATTATTACGGCGGATTTGTTAACAAATAATAAAAATGTCAAAAAGTTAAAAATTAAGGGGGGTTCTCAACAAGAAACTAGTTTTTATCAACGTTTTTCTTCACGCTTTATCGTAAAAACGGTAATACATACAAGCGTCAAACTTAGTGTGATTATAGAGCATACTCTACAAAATAACAACAAATACTAAAAACCGGCCAAGTGTGAGTCGGTCTCGCGCTAAAGGTCCCGGACAAAAAAAGTTTTTTTTTTCTAATTTAATAATGTTGTGTTCTGCGGTGGTGTTGTACGGAACCCTCGGTGCGCGAGTAGCCCGACTCGCACTTGACCGGTTTTATTTATTTAGGTTTTCTTTCGAAAGACTCAGGTCCAACACATACATACACAATTCTGATTTTGTATAGGATTTGATGCCTCCGTCCGTACGGAATTCTGGAGTGGGGGAATCCATACTAAATCGTAATCCTGATTCGGAATTCCGTATGCGTGTGGCAGGTCTAGACAGAGTTGGGGGTAATAAATCGCAGGACCCTTTGGACAATCTTTGCGGATGTTGACTAGTTACAAAAGAAGTCAGTGCGGTGTAGTCAAGATGTGGATAATGTCACAAGGCATTAGTCGCTTCTTACGGTACCTGAGGGCATAGCAAGAGGTGCGCGTATCCCCAAGTGCCCAATGCAAGGTAGGCAGAAAGCCAGCCTACTGCAGCGCCCCAAAGCAACGCTCAGCGCTCTGATTCTCAGATAAAATATACAGGGTGAAATTGATATCATTGGCATCCTTTTAAACTAAGAGTCTATCCATCAAACTGAACAACTTTTACTATGGGAGCAAACCGATTGGAGCAAAAAAAAAAATCTGCTGTTGCATACATTTGAGTCGAGTAGGCATTGCAGTTTAGTATGGGACAGCTGATTTTTTAGTTGCTCCGATCGGTTTGCTCCCATCGTAAAAGTTGTTCAGTTTGATGGGTAGACTCTTAGTTTAAAAGGATGCCAATGATATCAATTTCACCCTGTAGGTATTCAAAGAAAAATGATTCTTATCGCTGAAAGAGCAAAGGTCACGAAATATTATTAAATTAAATTAAAACACATTAGTATCACGCAATACCGAGTAATGTCTCAATTAGGTATCGTTATTATGATTATGAATTTATGATCTATCGAAGTCCGTAAAAATATACAGGTTAAATTGAATTCATATCGTTATCACGACCGACGACGCGACACGGCCGGTAGCATATTCGAAAAAAGTGGTCTCGTTTATTTTTCTCGTCCTGACTGCTGGAGGGGAAGATAGAGGGGAAGAGAGGCAGAGGCAGACCTAGACAGAGTTATCTAGCCCAAGTGAAGGAAAAGGTTGATGTCGTGTCGTATCAGGAACTCAAGACAGTAGCTGAAAGTAGACAGAATTGGCGAATACTCCACCGACAAGAGCGTAGCTCTTAAATAAGATGATGATGATGACTCCTGAGTAGTCCTGACACATTAATTATGCATGGGATATGGTTCGCAATGCGCATTGCTAAACATTACACTAGGAAATAAAAAATCTATGGTCAAAGATCGAATCATCATTCATCCCAATCAGGGCAGTTTTTGTTTTTAATCCCGAACCATTCCGGATCATTAACTATCACTTCATACAAATTGGTGAAACTGACAAGAGGCAAGCATGTGCGACACTGAGGGAGTGCGAATCAGAGAGGACTGTACTGCCAAAGAAAAATATAACCTCCGCTTGCCAAGAGGGGGTGAGGGAAACATTTGTGGGGGCAGGGAGTGTCCGTACTGTACCTATATGTAGTATAGCTGTTGCCCGCGACTTTGTCTGCGTTACCCGGATAAAAAGTACCCTATGTGTTAATCCAGGCCATGGTCTATCTGTATGCCAAATTTCATCAAAATCCGTTCAGCAGTTTTTGCGTGAAAGCGGAACAAACATCCATCCATACTTACAAACTTTGGCGTTTATAATATTAGTACAACCCGGGCGAATTAACTTGGTACCTGAATAAAAAACTCGGAAAACTCGGAAAGAATAACTCGCAAATGCTAAAGTGCAGGGACACGTGCAACGGTAACTGAGATCCTATGCTACTAGCCTCGCAGAGCGACGGCGGAGTCCCGCGGGGGGTAGCAGGAGGGGTGTCAAATTCCGAGCCACGTGCGAGCCAGGTGCCAAGTTAATTCACCCGGGTTGTAGGATTAGTACTCTTGCTTATACTGTGTCCCAACTTACATACACGGGTCAAGGCTCCGAGATGCCCTTTTTTATATGTTTGTAAAAAACTTATTATCGCCAAAGGCCCTTTAGTTCAGAGCGGTCGGTCGGTCCGGACGGACGGACGGACGGAGGCGGCCATCCGTACGAACAAAACAAAAGGTCGCGCCTTGAAACATCTTACGCTTGCGACGACGTTACCTCAAGGTCACTTAGTCGTTGACCGCGACCGCGAGACTATAGACCACACGTCACGAGCATGCTCGCCGAGCGGCTCGGCGCTATCATCAATACATAAACTAACGACCATGGAGCGATGATAGCCCATACGGAAGAGAGCTAGCGCCTCAATCCTGAGGCCGCGGTTCGATTCCTGGCCTGTACCACTAAGTTCTTCGGAATTTATGTACGGTTGTATTTATCATTTACTAGCTCGGCGGTGAAGGAAAACATCGTGAGGAAACCTGCATTCCCGAGAATGAAAAGAAAATACCATAAGTTTGAAGGTATGCGTAAATATGGGTGAGCTTGGGGCGAACACAAAAGGACCAGCGCTGGTCTCCGTGTTACAACGACCCTTGCTTACAATAGCCCAACCACAAATAATAATAATAACGACCATATTCCCTTTCGGGGTGGTCAGAAACTGCCAACTGTATTGCAGGCAGTTGTAGCAAGGCTCGAGTTTAGCATATTGAAGGTTTCAAGAATGAAGAATAAAGCGGTGATAGGTGGCTACTTGGCTAGACTTGGGCCCACAAATACACTGCATAAGAAACCCCCTGAGTCGCCTCGTACGACACCACTAAGCCGGAACCACGTGGCACATTAAATAATAAATATCATGGACATTGTTACACAAATTATCTAGTCACATTTATTTAAAGTAGGTGTATCAGAATCTAGCCTGGACTTGAATATTGAACCGATTTGTCAGATATACCAAACTTTGGATATGGTTGCAATAGAAACTGGCAAGAACAAGTAAAAGTAATAACGGATACGGAATACCCTGAATGTCCGGAATGTCCTTCAGATTTACGGATAATAAATTACCTTTGTAAAAGACATTGCCCACGTGACGAAGTGTATTCGTTTCGGGTCGTTTCGCAGCTGGCGAATGTGTATGATCAAAGAACACATACAAATTGTATGATAGCTGAAATTATACACAGGATAGATAGGAGGAATATCGTGCTTCCCAAGGAAATGGAAATTATCCTTGGAAATGGAAATTATCCTTTTCTATCAGGATATATAAACTATTATAAAACTGTAACAGAAATGTGTCTGCACATTGAAGATATTAACAAAAAAAAAATTACGACATGGTTTTTACCTGTCCCTGATTCCAAATCACAAATTTTTGGGATTTTTTGTCTGTCTGTTTGTTTGGGTGTTTGTTTGTTCGATTATCACGCAAAAAATACTGAACCGATTTTGATGAAACTTTTTTGTTTGATAGCTTATCGTCTGACTTAAAATCTGGTATATAATTTATGCGGACGAAGTCGCAGGTAAAAGCTCGTTTCTTATTAAATTCAAACTCAAATTTAGCAATTTTGTAGGCGAAATGGGATTATGGGCGTTCTCCTTTATGACGTACAATCGTACAAATAAATAATGTTACGTTGTTACTTACTATGTACAGCTATCTTTCAGATTATGTAGTTCTACACATTCACACATAAACTCTTCCGTCATCTCTTCCAGGGTAGACAGAAGCTTCGTTATAACCAAAACGACGCGATCTTTACAAGCGTATAGCAAGGGTCACTCTTAGCATATTTATGGTTTTAGGGTCTAGGGTAAAGTAACAAAGTTCTAGTTATTTATTCATGGTATCAAGATGGAACGACGTGTCAAATGTTGATTGGTGGTTCACACACAAACAACTGAAGGAATAGTTCATGAGGAAACCTACATTTTCCTCACATGTTTTCCTTCATTACCTACTTTGTGAGCACAAGCCGTGGTGGTTTTATCTATCTCACTGGAGATAATTTGGACACTTCTAGTGAAATGTGGACATTCTGAACACCTTAAGAACATCAAACTAAGGATTAAAACATATCTACATCTACACTAATATTATAAAGAGGAAAGATTTGTACCTATTTTTGTATGTTTGTATGTTTGTAATGAATAGGCTCAAAAAAAGTACTGGGCCGATTTAAAAAATTCTTTCACCATTAGAAAGCTGCATTCACCCTGAGTAACATAGGCTATATTTATTGCTAGAAAAGATTAGACGTCCACCCGTGCGAAGCCGGGACGGGCCGCTAGTATCTCATAAATAAATAAACTCGAGACCATAATCCCTTACGGGGTTGTCAGAAACATTGGTACACCTACAACCAACTATAGCAACAATCTTTTTAAGCGTGCATTTCTCGCAAGATTCACTTTTAACATATTAAAAGTTTTAGGACGGAATGACATGTTAAGTAGATACTTTGAATTTTAATATGCTATACCTACAGGGTGTAAACTTAAATGGGTTACATACTTTATGGGTTCTTTTAGACCATCAAACTGAACCAATTTACGAAACCGACTGCGAAATCGCGAAAAAAAAAACTGCTGTTTCAGACATTTTGGTCGACAACAGCTGTTTCAAAACAGTAGTAATTGACTTTTTTGCGCGATTTCGATGTTGGCTCCTTAGTGAAAGTTGTTCAGTTTGATGGTCCTGCCTGGTTAAGCACCCTGTTAGATATGCAATGCATTGAATTTTACAACCTAGTAATATTTAAACGTAGGTGGTTGAGAGCGCCTAACAGACCAACTTTCACTATGGAGACAAACGTCGAAAAAATATCAACTGTCCCATACTTTTGAGTCAAGTAGGTAGGTAGTAGGTAAGTAAGTACTGCAGTTTCGTATTATGAAACAGCAGATTTTTTTATTGGCTTCATAGTGAAAGTTGTTTAGTTTGCTGGTTCTAAACAACCCTTGAAATATTACCAGCAAAGATTTTTTTTGGTCTTACCAGTGTGTTTTGTTACGACTTTATGTGTGTTTTGTTACGACTTTATTCCGGTGAATAAAGTCGTGACCGTATGGTATGCTATTCTCGCTGTGCACACGGCATAGCAGGGGGTTGTAGTGTCGGATCGATAAGGACCAGGAAGGGGTCGGGAGGGGGCGAGGGGACAGACCGCGGCTCGTAATCTCGGGGTTGCATGTGGCTCTTCCCCAGGCGCAGGGCGCAGGCGGGGCGCCACTGTTCGCGGATTGATGTTTGAAGCGGGTTCATCATTTGTACAATACAATACAAGGACATTAATTGACAAAAATATAAATTACAAAGAATCGGTCGACCCGATCCGTTCCTAGGTGAAGGAAAGAGGCACAGCCAAAGCTTCCAAACTACTAGTGTAGGTAATTAAAATTAAGAAAAACGATGATAATAAAATCAAAGATGCAGTATACTACAGGTTGTATATTAAAGGGGATGCTACAGACCATAAAGTTATTATACCTGTCGGAATAGAGTAACTGACATGAGTTGTCAAATGAAACCGTTTTTTGTGCATTTGTCGGCACTTATCGGCACCCTAAAACTTCGAGTTCTGTGTATAATTGTGAATCTAACGTGAAATCGTAGGTAATTTAATGAAATAGTGTTAGTATATTTCACAAAATAATCTACGACTTCACTAATTATTCACAGAGTACAAATATTTACCCAGTCGATTGTGCTGACAAGTTCCCTAAAACGGTTCTATTGCCTCGCGTCACGTATCTCTTTCTATTATACAGTGGCGCCGCTAGGTACATCTCGCTCTCTCAGCTGTCAGTTCCTCTATATGATACCTTTATGCTACAGACCATCAAACTGAATAACTTTTAGTATGGGACCAATATTGAAAATCCGCTGGCCGGTGGCCTATACATTTTGGTCGAGTAGGTTAGTAGTTTTGTACGGAACAGCAGATTTTTCTTTCCCGATTTAGAGATTGCTTCCATAGAGCCTTCCATAAAGAGAATAAATGATTATGATTATTTTGATTATGATTGAAAAAGTTGTTTAGTTTGATCTGCACACCAGATTTATTTATTGATGAAAATACCAGAATTATACCTATTTGAGGTAAGTAGGTATAATTTTGTGAGCTTGTTTGTGTTTTCTTATTGCAATCAACGGACGACAGGATATACATCACTAATAAGCTTAGAAAAGAAAAGGTAGACATGTTTTTCATTAAAACGATAACTTCTTGTGATTTAATAATGTAGTTGTATTTGGTTGCTTTGTTATTGTACCTTGCGTCAACTACAACTAAAATGTTATAAAAAGATGGTTCGTAGTCGTAGCAAAGACTGACCCAGATTCTATTGGGAATATTATCATGAGTATTTTTATTATAAAAGGTCAAGGATATAGTCCGGCTATTTCCTTGACGATTGAATCATCAGATTATAGAAAATAGCCAAGCAAATTATCAAGCACTTCGCTGTACCAAGAACTACTATCAGAACTGAGTAATGATTGCCCAGGGCTTCCCGTACGAGCGGAAGCAGTACCATAACTCACGGAGCCATTCAACAGTATTGACTGTACGGTACGCTAACATAAATCAACGCGTCGATACCTGACGCACGCTCGATCACATCTGACTGATCTGACACAACAGCTGATCGTCTCGTCTCGATCGCTATGACATTTACATGCTACATTATGCTGCATCGGCCATGCAATAAACATAAACCCGAGTAGCCACAGTTCGCGTAATAACCAGTGCGCTAGCTCGGCGGGAGTCGCGTGACGCACGCACACATTCACAGAATGATTGATTACACGAAGTTTGGGAGTTTTTGACTTCGGCGGACATTTGTACTCGAATAAGGGCCGTTTCAAGATTCTAAACTGGTATTATTGGATGAAGAGACTTTTATGTTTTGTTGGTGAATAGCCGATAGTTCTAACTAAATAAAATGTTGCTAGAATTACGTTTAAAATAAACATAACCAGAATTTATTTATTCGGTGGAACTACAAACGAACGGTTTCATCAAAACCTCTACAATTGTTTATTTTCCTATTTATGAAAAAAGTACAAAATACAACTCGAATTCATTATTCGGCGACCAATTTCGGCGTAACTTATGGATGAATTGATAAACGTACTTACATACTATTTTTAAATTTGCTATGCCTGAATAGGGTATCGTGATGTGAGACTAAACTATTAAGACATCACCATGCCCAATTGCCCATATAAATATTATGACTGACGTAACATAAGTATAAACAATTTAGTCTAGCTAGACTATAAGCAATTCTCAAATTTAAAACAATGATTTAGGACCAAAATAAATGTAATCCTTAAGCAGTGAGATAAAAGAACAATGTGATATAAAAAAAACAAAGAGTATAAAGGACCAGCTACCCATAAGCATACTATTCAACATAATAATAAAGTAGTTGATTTGAAAGACACCAATAAACTAATAAAACAACGATTTACTTTAATGTTTACAATGTAAAAAAAATTACTCAAAACATGATTTTTATTACTGACATTGAACCGCAAGTCGAGTCGCCGGCGGCGGCGCCGCGGGCAGTAAATATTGGAGTTAGCTATTTGTATTAGTTGGTCTGTGGTCGGCGAGACCATTCATAACACTTGAATTACAACCGAGCTACTATTATTGGACTGTAAACACAACTGCAGGTTATTATCATCATTATTAAACAAATGATAACGACTATTTTTGTCTACCTTCCGTTTTGTCTTTAATATTTATTTTAGTTTTATTATCGACTGTTTTGTTTTTGTATCGTGGAGTGTATAATGTTGATTTGTGATGTCTGACGTGTGAGTTCACACGCTATATCTAAACTATTATAAAACTGTAACAGAAGTGTGTCTGTACATTGAAGATATTATCAAAAAAAGTTATTATTTGGTTTTTAGGTGTCCCTGATTCCATATTTTCATTTTCATTTATTTTCATTACACCAATTTTATGATTTTTTGTCTGTCTGTTTGTTTGTTTGTTTGAACGAGCATCACGCAAAAACTACTGAACCGATTTTGAACGTTTTTTGTTTGATAGCATATGATCTGACTTAAAATCTGGTATATAATTTGTGCGGACGAAGTCGCGGTTTAACACTAGTCTATGTATACATGTACAGGGTGTAAACTTAAATGCGTTACATACTTTAGATACCAGAGGATATTCTAAACCAAAGAGAATGTAAGAGAAAGGCAATAAATATTTTTTTTTATTTAATTTAATTTGAACTTTCCAGACAAAAAAATTAAATCCCATGATAAGCAAAGTCCTTTGATATTTTGTTTTGTTTAAAAGTTGTGTTGTAGAGTCATCATCATCAGCCTATAAACGTCCCACTGCAGGGCACAGGCCTACCCCATACTCCATGGCCTACCCTATGGGCATTAATCCACTACGCGTGCCCAATGCGGATTGGTAGACTTCACATACACATCAGAATTTCTTTTTCAGTGTATGCAGGTTTCCTCACGATATTTTCCTTCACCGTTTGAGAGCAGTCGGTATTACGTACATAAGTTAGAAAAACTCATTGGTACATGGCATGTTGTCCGTGCGGATTCGAACCCGGACCCCCATAAATGGGTGTCCATACCTCTCCGCAACGCGCCATCGCGACGCTCTCTCGCATCTGTTGTAGAGTACCTGGACGCATTTTCTCTACAACCGAACACCATCCGATTCGGTGCTGGTAGAGTCAAAAAATGACTTCAGAAAGCTATCAATTAAAAAAAATATATGTGTTAAGTACCCATGTATTTCAGATTTTCATCGGTATACGCGTGCGGTAGTCGCGGGCGGCAGTAGTAAATAATAGTAGATCATCCTGTGTGCCGTAACGACATACATATAAGGTTCGTTTTGAAGTGTTGTTGTCGGTGAAGGGCCACCTTTCACCGCACGATACCTACTTGATTCCATAATGAAACCCGAAATACGGTTAAAGGTGAACCTTGCAACAAGCAAGTGCAGGTTTGAAGTGGCAAGTAAAGCCTGTAAGTAAAATAATTGCAACGTATAGGTAATTTAGTTTACTTGCAACAAAGGTTATAGTCGATTGTAGTGGCTTATAGAGTCAGCTTTTACCCGACTGCGCCAGAACGAGGGTTATTTAATCTTATGGTCAGGGTTTACTTTGTCCAGCCGTCAGTAGCGAATTGCAGAAGTATGAACCTCATCTATCAGCATCGAATCGCATTTTCTCATGCTCTATCCTTTTCTGTCGCTCAGGGAAGTCATTTGCTAGAGCAAGAAAAATAGCGTTACTACTATGGCATGCAGCAGCATCGGCAGTACTGGAATCTTTCTCGCTCTATCAAATGACGTTCCTGAGCGAAAGAAAAACATGGAGCGTGATAAATGCGATTTCGTGCTGATAGATGAGGTCAACCCTTAGGGGCTATTTAAACAGAAGTGACGGGGCGCGGACATTTCGCGGGCAGGGGCGGCAATATGAACCTTATAGTACGTAGCATAGAGTCGTTTGGAGAATTACGCCCGCGCCTCCAGGCGACGTCGCATGGTGGCGGGGGCGCGATTTTTCTTTACGTCAAAAAAACGACGCTATGCTACGTAATATAAGGTTTATATTGGTGTTACTTTGACTACCCGCCATCGCCACGCGTCTCTTCTGTATAAGCCCTATCTTAGGGGCCAGGTTCGAATCCGCTCGGACGACGTGCCATGAACCAACGAGTTTTACTAACTTATGTACTTAATACCGACTGCTCTCAAACAGTGAAGAAAAACATAGTGAGGAAGCCTGCATACATTTAAGAAGTAATTCTGATGTGTATGTGAAGTCTACCAATCCGCATTGGGCACGCGTGGTGGACTAATGCCCATACAATTCACTGTCTCTGTGTGTACACCTGTGCCCTGCAGTGGGACGTAATGTATAAGCTAATGATGGTACTTATTAACTTCGTGAGTTTACGAGTTGGTGTCTCATACATTATTTCAGACAGCTAACATTTACCGCAACAAAACTGTAGGCTGTAGGCAAATCCTTCGAGAGACGATCAAAACAAGATCAAGAAGAAAGACTGTATACCATTGCCATGTCTCTGAAAATGACGCGACGTCAGGAATAGAGCGAAAACACACCGTGGACATTCCAAACGGGCCCACATCTCGCTCAAGAAGAGGTAGACAGGTGCGATACCGTGTGGGTGAGAGTGAGAGAGTACTGCACCACTGCGTACGGAAACCGAGAGGGGGTGAGGTCAAATCTGGTAATAAAAATTTGAAAAGAACGGTTGTTTACCTCTTTTTGTACATCTGCTGTCATTCATCCCCTCCACAAGACTAAACCAACGAAACATAGGTACCGTTCTCTATACTTGTCACAACTGCAACTGTGGCGAAGTTGAGAGAAAAGACATGAAAAGCTTAAATCACCACCACCACAAGTGATAGAAAGAGGGCATGCAAGACTTATTAAACCTACCCCAATGGAATAACGAGAATTTTACATAAACCAGTCAGTAGTGTCATAACTTTTAAACTAATGACATAATACGTTAATAACCTTTTCTCCATACTTTCTTTACCAACCTACTTAAGTATTTAACAGGTCACTGTACATAATAGCGTCAGAGTGAGTGGAGTGGGTCACCCTCACGCAGGAAAGTGTCGCGTGTCGACAGTCGTAGAGCTTTGTGCTGTACCTACTGTAGGCACACTACTACACCCGAGCACTGCACGCATTGACGTAGAATACTATGGACGCCGGGTCTAGTACAAAATTATCGAAAAAAAAGTATCCGAGAGACGTACAGACGAACGACAATTGGCTGTCACCGTGGGTCGCAGTCGCAGAGGTTCGCGCTCATATACACTTTACAGTCGCGCGACTCTCCGCGATACACGGCGACCGCAAAGTGTCGCTCGTCTGTAAGCGCTCTTATATTCCCAGTGTCAGGGAGTCTGAGCGGTCTTTCTCCACGGCAGAATACATAGCAAGTAACATTCGATTCTATCAGAGTGCCAAATTCATCCAAATCCGTTCAGCCGTCAGTCATGCGTGGTACATTCAAACTAACACATTTATTTGTATAATATTAGGATTTATAAGATCTTATGTAAACCACATAACATCAATAAAGTTTTATGATTCGTGTACTCACTTTTTATGTTCAAATAAAAAAATCACACCTTTATTAATACCGGTTTTTAAAACAAACTTCACGCGGCAAGTGAAATGACCCTGACGCCATAAAACTTTTAAAATTGACCAGACCGAGTCCAGACTGCCTCCATTAGAAATAGAAACGACATTTTACAGAAACAGAGTTTAGAAACACTTTCGTCGACTAATAGAGACGAAGGGAAAAAACATAATATTTCTTGTTTTTTCCCTTCATCTCTATTAGGCCTCTTACAGACGAGCGACACTTTGCTGTCGCGGTTAGTCGACGAAATCGTTATAATTATTATGGACTAACTTTTGCCCGTGACTAACTTTTAAAAAGTATCATAACATGTGTTAGTTAATCCAGAACGTATTTTAACTGCGTACCAAATTTAATCGAAATTCGCTTAGCCGTTTATGCGTGATCGAGTGAAACAAACATCTAAACATCCAAACTTTGACATTTATAATATTAAATGAGGGATCTGATGAGCGTGAGATGAGATGAGATAAGATAAGCTAAGCACACATCAAAAAACTAGATAAGAAGGGACAAGGACAAATACCTGTACCTGATTGTGTGTGTGTTACTTATGCAAATGTATTGGTATTTATCTATCTACCTAACCCCCTCCATCACGTCGGGGTCACCAATATGGAGGTGCTACTTGGGAATGTTCCTCCATTGAAAAGGGAAGTACTTCCGCCAGGCTAGGTGTGATGCCTGGGGACCGGCCGTGGTCCAACAGTTCTTAGTTGGACCTTGTATATATATCGAATCTCTGTGATTATTTCTCTTGCGCGATTTATGTCTTGCATTCGATTGTGAACCTTATTTGTAGTAGGTTACGAGTTACGTATTTACGATGAACGTTGTCTTTGTATGGAGCATATTTCCGCGAGCGACGGTATCGCCATCTGTTGGCATCTTTGCTATAACTTGTGGGTGCTGACCATCTGTAGTAGTTCCCCACAAAAGTAAGTAGGTTCAAGTGAGAAGTACTTTTAACAATGATTTGTGCAAGCTATACCTACGTACACAGTGCAGTGCGCGGTGCGGTGCGGTGCGGTGCAGTGGCAACGACCCACTTGCGCAGATAACGCGCCGATATCAGCGCTAGCTGATAAACTGACCGCGGCCACTCTACTGGACACTGGACACCGGAGCTGGACGACCGACTACGCGCTAACTACTGGGACATGTTTTTGATACACTTCACAGACACACACCTAACATTTGTTACAACTACCACTATCCCTACAACTACTACTAGTGAGGAGTTGCAGCGAAAACCTCTAAGGATCACACACAATGACATTACATTATTTGATCACACAGGATCTTTCTTCTCTTCATCTTTTATTTCACTGACGGTTTTCAAAGGGGATGATCAGAACATCAATCTGAACAACTTTAAGTAAGTAACTCAGGAATGTAGCAAGTGGCGATCAATTATCTACCCCTACACCAAGGTGACTATAGACGTGACTATACGTAAGTAAGTATGTTAAAGAATGACCAGAGGCCCTAGTACACGACATGCGAAAAGGGACTTTTATCTCGCTCAGATACGCGGATAATGAAAGAGATCACCCGTATTTTAGTTGCTTCCTCAAAATTTCCTGCACTCGAGTCGACTTCGACCCAGTGAAACTGTAAGCCTAAAACGTCAAAAACTTTTTGGACTGGAGAAATTTCCTCTGTCAGAGACTGAGAATACGAGTGTAAGCACCAAGCTTTTTTGTGCCGCTATGGTAATCCATTAGGACTCAAGCCTAGACCTTTAGATTTAGCAGTACCATACCCAACAACACAACTACTATCGTCCTTGAACGCAAAGCTTACTCATGGCAGATATGTTTACTGCTACTATGTCATTACTACAAATACATAATTATATTATGTCGTAGTCTGACCATAGAATGGGCAGATCGTGATCTGCCCGGGCATTTCATGATACGCCACCATTTCACGATTTGGCTGATTATTTCACGATGTGCCTAGTAGAAAGTCAAGTATGGATCGATGGGAGTAACCTATTTGTCGATATTCCTATCTAAATACTTCGCTACATCACATTCCATTTCCCGCTTCTAGTGCCGCTATTTCCGCATGGTCCACTTAGTATAAATAATAACACAATTAACATAAATTGTGCTCAAAATAACATTAAATTTGTATCTATACTTATTTTTATTTGCTACCCAAGCATGGCTGGCAAATCAGAAACGAGTATATTCGAGGGACCTTTAAAGTCGCTGAAGTACAGTAAAGATTGCGTTGGTATGGACACGTGCACATGCGCCGAAGCGAAAACCATATGACTAGACAGGTGATGGCCATAGAATAGGTAAAAAAGGTGACGTCCACGTTGACGAGATGGGCTTAGCGATAGAAATGACGCAAAACCGCAGAGTGGCGAAATAGTATCAGGAGGGCTGACCCCAGGGAACAAGCCAGGGGATTGATTTACCTAAGCATGGCTGGGCAAATCATCAAACCGATAACCGTTGAACGACATGTCGGGTGTTAGATGGCCGAATCATGAAATGGTTGCAACGAAATGCTCAGGCAGAACACGATATGCCAAATTTTGCGACCGGACTACGACATTTATAAGTATATGTTAGTATAGCAGTATACATGGTGCCTTATCTACTTGTTATATACTAACTACATAACATATAGAGCCGCGGCGTTGTGTTGTGACCTGGGTTGGGTAAATAGGTCGAAGGCATCACTGCACTTGTTGCTAATATGATTGTTGCCATAAAGGACGAAAAGCACTTCACAAAGGGATGATCCTTGCTTACTTTTTCGGCAAAAGGCATGAGTTATAGTCGGTACTTGTAGCAAAGTTTCAGACTACCCCAAAAGGAATTACATTAGAGTTTATGCATCATCATCATCAGCCTGTATTATACATCCCACTGCTGGGCACAGGCCTACCCTCAGGGAGGGTGTGTGGGCGACCACCACGCGTGCCCAATGCGAATTGGTAGACTTCACATACGAATTAAAATTTCATCAACAGCGAATGCAGGTTTCCTCACATGTTTACAGTGTTTATGTTTGCAGGTATGCTGTGAACTCTCTACGCTCTACCTACGGGATAATGGCGTGGGCGTATGTATTTTACTTTTCTCAAACTTTTCATTCCACTGCAGGACAAAGGTGACGCAATACAGTATCTTTCTTACCATGTTGCCAGTTTTTAAGGGGAAAATTTTAAGACCATCACTCTAAACAACTTTCTCTACAGGGTGTAACAAAACACCCTAGTGATACTTAAGGGGGTGCTTCAGACCATCAATCTGAACAACTTTCACTATGGATTGACTCCATCGAGAAAAAATAAAAAAAATCTGCCGTCCCAAACATTTGAGTCGAGACGGTACTGCAGTTTTGTATGATAGAGCGGATTTTTTTTTCACGATTTCGATGTTGTCTCCATAGTGAAAGTTGTTCAGTTTGATGGACTGAAGCACCCCCTTAAGTATTACTATGTATAGGATATTGTATAGGACCAACGTCGAAATCGTGAGAAAAACTGTTGTTCCATACATTTGGGCCGAGTAGGTTTGTATGGAACTGATGATTTTGTTTTTGCAATTTCGATGTTGGTTTCAAAGAGAAAGTTGTTTAGTTTTTTGATCTGATCATTCCCCTTAAAATACTGTCAGCATATTTAGAAGGACCCTGTATATCTTTTAAAGAGACATTAGTTTAACCACGGAATATTGGTTTAACTGAAATTAGAAAAGCAACGGCCTACATCAGCATAGTGTAAAGAACTAATAGTGGTGAAGCTTAGAGGTCGCGGCAGGCCAATCGTGCGGGGCGTGCGGGGGCCGGGAGGAGTGCGCTCCGGCCCATGCTGCCTGCTCGCGTACCCTAACAGCGAATTGAGTTAGGGTACGCCCGTCCCCGCCGAACTCCGCACGCCACGCGCGCATAGACCCGCCGGAACCGCTGAGCTTCATCACTATTTTATTAACACTATGACATAAGTAAGAAAACAAAAATGTTGAATAAAGAATATTTATCTTATCTTGAGTCGAAAAATGAATAATTATTGAAACAATTCAGGGCAGCAGTCTCCAGGCTCCAGGGTCCGCTCAGCCCTAATGATAGCCAGCCTCCGATGGGAGATGGCACCACACGACGAAGGAGAATCAAACCATAAACATCGCTTACTCTGTGTCTGAGGCCCTGACTGTGTGTCACCTATTGGCAATCATTGAGGTTGGCAATTCCATGCGTCCAAGGTTAAACCAAGGCCTAGCACCGACTCTATTCACGTCATTTATTAGCTTTTAATATTATTACCTACTTATACTTATACTATAAGGAAGGAGGTCCGTGGGTAGACCACCGTTGCGTTGGTCAGCCGACATTGTAAGGGTTGCGGGTCGGACATGGATCAGATTGGCACAGGACTGTGAGGAGTGGCGCAATAAAAGGGATGGCTCAGCCAATTATCAACTTGCTGCACTCGACTCGGTTGAACGCAGAGCCAGGAGGCTCATTGGCGACAGTAAACTGGTGGAGACCAAGCTTCATAGCCTGGCCCAACGCCGCAGAGTAGCCTGCTTGTCGGTCTTCTACAGATTGTACTTCGGTGAGTGTGCCCAAGAGCTACATGAGCTCATCCCGCCTTCCCCTTTCTACTATCGGACTTCCAGACGCACCGCGGGATATCACACCTTCTTGGTTGAAATCCCACATATCCGCACCAAGCGCCATTCCGATTCTTTTATAATGCGCACAGCCAAGGAGTGGAATGCCCTGCCTGCGTCAGTATTTCCGAGCGCTTACAACCCAAATTCCTTTAAAGTACGAGTGAATAGGCTTCTTCTGGGTAAGCTCGCTACATCTTCGTCCTGAGGACTGGATTGAGGTCAAGAGCATACCCATCGTTAATAAAATAAAAAAATAAAAATAGTGTTCCGTACTACCAGTTGTTTAACATGGGTCATTAATGAAACCACTATAAATTGACACTTACTTAGTATGTGGTCACTTAGTAACTTACACTGGTCTTACTGGTCTTTGTTTTTTGGGTATCGAAAAAAAACTATCCAAGTTAGAGCCACCCTGATAATTTTTTTTTTGATCTACACGCTATTTCTGATGTTCATGATTTTTTTCAGATCCTATACGGCTATATTTTTTGAAATAGAGGTGGGGACAGCAATTTCTCCGATTTAATTGAAAATTTTGTTAAACAAAGTTTTAATAAAAAGATTGAAAAGTATATTTTTAGACTCGTATTTTTATTAGCTTTCAATTGATACCCCACACCAAAGGGTAGATTTTTTTTTATTTACCCTTTCTTCCTTTGATGGGTAGACTCTTAGTTTAAAAGGATGCTCATGATTACGAATAAGAATGTATAGAAATGTAAATCATGCTCAAAAAGTGACACCAAAAAAACTATACCGTGTTCTAAATTAGTTCCTTAAAAACTACACCTTGCCGCCAAAACTCATACAAAATGACATTTTTCATTGGGTGCCAAAAATTATGTTGCTTTTGTTCAGAGTTATTTTTCTACAGTTATTCTTATTTGTAGGCTCATGATATCAATTTCAACCTGTACCTACAAGATGTTACAAAAGTAAAAATAAACATTTAAAACATTTTAGGGGTTGTTAAGATGGGACCAACATCGAAATCACAAAAAAAATCAGCTATCTAATACATTTAGCTTGAGTTGATTTATATGTATAGCCCAGTCATTTTACGGTTTGAGCCGGGACTAATTAATAATTGATTTTTTTTCGGTATAGTATTTAAGAGCCAATTATCAATCAATCAATCAAATATACTTTATTATGAGCTTACAAATGTAAAAAAAATCAAAAAGATTACGTCAGCAGCAGCCAAAAATTTAAAATTTTGCATTTATCTCGTTCTAAAAATCCAGATAGTAAATTTTTTGGACATTTTTAAGGCTTTACCATTATACATACTTCAAACATGTTGTTAATATTTTTGTCTACTTAAGAAGGCTTTGAAAAATACATTAGTATTTTCTGATGAATACCTCATTTTTAAAATTTCAATGCTTATTTTATTGCTCAAAAATAATTTATATTCTTAAATCTAATTAAAATGAGTGCATTGGTATTAATATTAATTAGTTAAAAGCCTTCTAGGAGATACAATTTGAATTTCTATGTTGTGTAAGCGTAACTAATTTTTTTAAATATGTTTTCAGATAGTTTTTTTGTCACTAACTGGTACCGTTTACAGTTTAAAAGTCCCATTGATAATTATTCCCCACCCCTCCTAACAAAACTCCGTAAAATGACTGGGCTATATAGTTTAGTATGGAACATCCGATTTTTTTTCGCGATTTCGATATTGGTCCCATCGTTAAAGTAGTTCAGTTTATAGTATAAACCACCCCTTAAATGTTAATTTTTGTAACACCTTGTATAAGTGGGTAGGTAGGTAGGTACATGGCGATGCGTTGGCTTGACGCGAGGCGCGCCGCGCGGCGCGGGCGTCAAGAGTCAGGGGTCGGCAGGTCAATGTCTAGTCACTTCACTAGTCAGTCTGTCAGTCTCTACGATGCACACATTTATAAACTGCCCTGGTTTTTATTATATTGCTTTTTTAGTGTTAACTGCATTGGGCTCTCGACACGGAGGTCGTGGGTTCGATTCCCACGGGGGAGCAACTGGCTCTGCCCGCATGATAAGAAGTGTAAACTTTTGGATTGTATAGCTGTAAAATACCATGATACATAAACCCACGCCCATAATCCCTTTCGGAGTGATAAGAAGCTTTACTACAACTACCAGACGAAATTTTAAACTGGATGTTATAGTCAGTCTCAGTTTTAGCATAATTGAAGATTTCAGGGTAGAATTACGTGTCAACATGAGCCAGCTTTACGCCCACTAGAACACTGCAAAAGAAATCTTATCCTTTAGTCGTGTCGTATGGCAACCACGGAAATAAATGCGTTGGTCCATTCTAAGCCCGAACCACATGGCAATAATATTTAAATACAAAATTGTATAATTTATTTGGTTCTTTGTAAAACTGTCACACCTGGTGTTCATGCCGACAGAATAGAACTAATTATTGTTTTTACCCGACTTCGCTAGAAGGAGGATTATGTTTTTATCATATTTGTAGTATGTGGTAGTACACACAAAGGACAGAGGATAGAGTTTTGGCACTGCTAGTGATATATGAATATTATGAATAATATGATTTGTCGAATATCTCTGATGGGAACATAGTAGAACATTCATACATATTCTCACGCCTGTCTCCCACTGGGGTAGGCAGAGACAACGAAACTCCACCTGCTACGATCCTGACTAACCTGTAATTGATACCTGTGATTGTTAATTGTGTATATAAATTCTGCACATGTAAACCTGTGACTCATACAATAAATATACAATACAATACAATACCTCTCTAGCTTCTTCCACATTCATTAGTCCTTTCATGCATGCTTGTCGGTTTCGGGTAGATCTGACCCGCTGCCAATTTGGTCTATTTAGTAGCCAACATAGTAGAAACGTGAGCATATAGGTACTAAGCATATGAATGTACATGTATGTTTAGCTGGTTTCAGTGTTGCCACCTCACCTCCGGAACAAGTAGCTAAACCGTACCCAAAAAGTGGCTAGATAAAGGAAATTTCAGTATCGCTAAAGTGGCTAAAAGTGGCTGAACACAGTAAAGTATAAAAAATATTGATTTCCAATCATTTATTCTATAAAATTATGTTCTTTTATAATTTAATGGCATAAAAAGATTGAATTTTGAGTGAATTATTGACGTTATTGTAACCCATTCTATTACGATGTTGATGCTTTACACTGCTCGTTATAGAAAATAGTCTTTTGACTTCTACGTTTGGGTAAGGCGATGACATAAATTGTAATATCTCCAGATTATAATTATGGAGTTATATCGGAACTCAAAAACAATAAAAAACACTTGAAGAACCCGTTAAAATGTTAAACTTTAGCTTAATAAATTGTTATTTACCGTTAAGTAAATAAAAAAAAAAGTGGCTAGAATAAGTGGCTAAAACATTTAGCCACCGAATATTTTTTTTGTAGCTAACAAGCTCGAAAATGTTGCTAGATCTAGCTAAGAAGTGGCTAAAGTGGCAACACTCTGGTTTGCAAAATATAATTTTTTTGTTGATTAAAATAAGTTTAATTGCCTTAAACAACATCCTTGATTAAGTCATTGCTTATAATATAACATCAAGCATACAAAGTAGAATGAGTTAATAACCAAAGTTATATTGCAACAGTCCTATGCATAAAGCAAAATTAAAGTAATAATTGATCTCAAAAAACACTTCACAGCGGCCGTAACTTGAACGGCATAGTGCAGATAATCTGCCAGCACTTACGTACCTACATTAAGGTTTATGTAACGTACAGTTGCACATGTACCATGGCTAATGCAACGTTCTGCGCGACCACCGACACACTTAGCCTGAAACTATTTGACATATTGAGGGAAGTAGGTCGGGCCGTGTGCTGTCAACTTACTGCTTTTTTTCTTTAAAGTGTTATTATTACCTTGCGTTTGTGTTAATACATTGAGTTCATGATTGCATCCCATTTTAAGGTGGACAGAATCTTTCATACAAGTACCAATTTGGTACCTTTTTAAGCTTGTAGTTGTGAGAAGAAAATGAAATGTGGTTTAATTAATATGTGAATGTCTTTAAATTAATATTAATAAAAGAAATTGATATTGACGATCTGGTTGATGTAATGGTATGGTTACCACGCCGGACTGCCAAACCAGGGCCCTAGGTTGGACCCCAGTTGGATCATGGATGTTATATGTTTGTGCCATTGTTGTATGGTTCTCATAATAAAAAAGCCTAGTAGCTTACTTGGGATCATAAACAATCTAGGTATGTGCATGTGAGCATTATTTATTTATTGCTGAATCTAGTTTCATTAAACTTGGTACATCAAGCCTGCGTTCAGAACCTACACCCTATGTGCACTCAGAGTGCACCCCGAGCGCAACTTTTCGCCGTTGAGAGCCTCGGTGTAAGACGTTTTACTATAGAGCGAGTTGAAAAAACAACCGCACAAAAAGGTTCAGAACGTAGCTCAATATGTCAAGATTATGCTGGTACCAAATACATATTCTGACTTTTGGTTTGAGGGAGCATTTTTTTTCTGTGGGGGATATGAATTGAAATACAATGAAAAATTAATTACTGCAACCACTATTCTAAACATTTTCGGATTCAAGGGGGGGATAAATCTCACCATCGACCCCCCTGGATATGTGCTTGGCTGGAACCCCCCACTTTCTTGGCCGACTAAACACTGTCAAATTAGCACTTAAACACTGTCAAATTAGCACTAGGTACTTCTTAGACAAGATTATGAAATAAATTATCCATTATTGAATGAATGGTATGATGTATGCAAAACAGCAGACTTTTAATAGTAACATCTGGTTAAACATTGTTTTGACAAGTGAAGTCAAAACAAATAATATTACTTTATATACAAAGTAATATTAACAAACTTATTAGTGTCATTTCTTATTAACTTCTTATAGGGAAATTAACGAAAATAATATTATTATCAACAATCATCATCATAGTTATTATTATGGTTTATTGTAGATACGCTCAAAATCAAAATATTTTATGATTACAATATCCATAAAATCAAATCTCTTCAGAGATAAGCTTTTGTAGCTCACTCTTTTGTTATTGTAGCTATGTTGTACCTATCTGTTCTGTTTCATCTGTATTACTGAACAACAAAGTGCTAAAATAAACAAAGTAAGTACCTGAGCTGCGTTCAGAACCTACACCCTATGTGCACCCAGAGTGCACCCCGAGCGCAACTTTTCGCACTAAACGCCGTTCAGAGCCTCGGTGAAAGACGTTTTACTATTGGCTATGTGCGAAGTGGGTGTTGGGAACTGTCAAGTCGATCGCAGCGCACACTGTGGCAGAAATTTGAACTACCGACGGCGAAGCTGTGTCACATTTGCTTAATCTATGCAAATCCGCACACTCATTCAATACTCAAATATCCAAACCAGCAAATACTAATACTTAAAATTTTGCAGGGATGTTTTTGTTGTCATCTAGGTGTTCACAAAAAAAAGATTTTTCGCAATTCAACCCCTAAAGGTGTGGAAATGGTTGTGATAGTTTGTACGAAAATTTTGTAACAAAGAATAGGAATCCCAGCTAGTTAGGTATTATAACATTTTTAATATCGTCAATATTGCTCATTTATTTAGTTTTTACTTTATTTTAAATTAAAATAGAAAACTTTATCCTAACATTTTATGTACAAATAATCTACGGGGCCATAGTGCGCTAGATGGCGCTAGTGTCATGCACACAGCCAATAGAGTGAGTTGAAAAAACAACTGCACAAAAAGGTTCAGAACGCAGCTCTGTGTTTATTTGTCTTTGTATTTAGGGTTTTACTTTATTGCAATATTAATTTGAAGCCATTATTACAAAACTGTGGCAACATTCAAATAATTATTTCATCACATCAGGATGTGAAGAAAGTGACATAACAACAAAATATTGAAATTACTATAAAAGTTGACATATGTTTTATTAATAGAACTTTAGAACTGTGCTAGATTACAAAGTAAATAAATAAATCATCAATTGTTATTATAAATAATTAGACCATTCATAAGCAAAGCACATGGTAGGAACTTGGATGAATATATAGATACCAAACATACACACCTATGTATGTTTGACTACTAATGTCTATTGGAAAAGAATGTAAACAAATATTGAGAATTGAATATTGTAATTTTAACTTTTAGAGCAATGAAAGTAAAAGTGTATAGTTGTAAACAATGAAGTTAGCTTCAGATGTTGTTTAAATGAAGCTGTAGTAAAACTTTTCCTCTATTCTGTTCTAAATATAGCATTATTCAGAACATAATATCCCATATTTCACTAGAAATGCCCAGCGTCCGTCCAGTGTCATAGGTAGAGAGCCCGTCACAAGTTTTAATGGACAGTGGTTATGCAATAAAAAACACCTCAAAATCATCATTCAATATGGGATTATGTAATTTTTAGTGTTCCAGGCAATGAGATGTATTTTGCTAATTTATCATCATTTAAATCTGTGATGATCCAGCATTGTACCTAGTTCAAAATTGTTGATAACCTCCTAGATCTGTCTCATAACCTACAGATCAATGTTAAAGATTTTACACTATAGCAACACTGAGAGTTGTTTTACTATTTTAAAATGTATTTATTTGTTGTATGTGTGAGTTATTGATACAAAAATTAATATCCAAAATACATTGTTGAACTTCAGAAGACCGCAAAATGATTATTTTTGTAACAATCTTGTGAAACTTGAGTTAGTTTTGAATTTTTGACACACTATAAAGAATTAGGTAATTGGATTATAAATGCACAAGGGTACCAGACATATTTCACAACAAAGTATTGTCAAACATAGATGAATTACAAGCTGATATGAATAGTTATCAGGCAGTTAGCTAAGAGTTGTGAAAATGACCCTAGTTTACAAATCAATCCGTTTTATCTCCCACTTCTGATGTAAGTTCTTATAAGTTAAATACAGACTTATTTTACTCCCCGACAGTATTGATAGTGTGTCAAATGAAGCGGTGTTACCTGAACATTTGTGCAGCGTCTCTCACATGGGCGTCCGGCGGCCACCTCGCACCGTACTCCAATCACATCCAACACTAATTGCAACTGTTTAATGAACTATTAACTTCAAATGCAGCGTTTAATAGCCCTCCCTGGCCGTGCTCACACTCGGCACAGTGCCGCTGTGCCCTCTCCGTGTACAACTAGTTATGCACATAAACAACACTTAGAACGGACCTCTGCTTCTTCTGGAACGTCTTATGCGGTGTATAAAGCATCCACTGAGCATACAGACAACACTTCTAGCACTATTTAAGACCTAACCTCAAAACACACACTGAAATTTGCAAATTGACAATCACAGATGTTTCCAAACTCACAAACTGTGTGGTGACATCACTCGCGTCGTAGTTCCGACCAAGATTTCACAAAGAGCACGAGAGCTGGCCGTGGCAGGCTAGCTGTATGGATTTGTGGGCAAAATGCTTTGTTTGAGTAGGTAGGTACTCAGCCTTCACTGCACACAACTACATATAGATAGCGCGTATGTTGTGTTGTGTGCAGTGCTCGGCGTATATGCACCTAGACATACTCGCGCGGCGCGGGCGAGGCGCGGCGACCCGAGTCCCGAGCGCGCTGCGGCCTGCGGGCTGCGGCCGCGGCGCCCGCTGAGAGACAAAGGGCGAGCGACCGCCGTGTCCGTGTCCGCAGACAAAAACAGTAAACACAGATCTGATTTACGAGCGCGCTCGCGCTCGCGGGTCATTCTCATTCATGCACGGGCACGGGCACGGGCAGCGGCAGCGGGGCCGGGGCGGCAGGACGGCGGGCGGTCACGCTCGGCCGCCGCGCCGCAGATCGCTATCGGGCCGCGGCCGCCTGCGGGCGGCGGGCCCGTGTCGCCGTGTCCTCGCCTCGCGGACGATGCGACCGTTTCGAAATGGCGCAACGCGACGGAGGCCATGACGCCGCACGAGCGAGAGAATGTCCGCTCCGATCGCGCGAGCGAGAAACGAGCTCGGGACGTTTCGCAACCGCGGATGGGCTCGCGGAGACCGAAATAATCCTTGACGTAGGAACACGAGCGGGCCACGACCGGCCGAAGCTGCGGCGCTGATACTCACGGCCTGGCCCGCAGCGGGTCGGCGGCGGCGTCCATGGCGCCCAGCGCCCAGGCCTGGCCGCGGCCGGGCTCCGGCCCGTGGCCGAGCGACGCGACACTCTCTCCGATCTCACTCGGAACGCACCGAGGAACACCGTCGCACCATCTTGACGACACTGCACATTGACCGCGACGCTTCTAAACGCGTATAAACACTCCGCGAACGGTGTTTTGTTACATCGGTTGACTTTTCTTTGAAAAATCAATATACATTTTCCCAGAGTTTCGAGATACGGACGAGTCGATGTCCAGCGCAGGTTAGGTGCGTGAAGTTTGCAAGCTTTTTTAGCGCACCGGTGTTACCAACTTTTTTTTGCCCATTTTTTGTTTTGGGTGTTGTGATTTTTTTTCAGATTTGTGCCTAGCTTCATGCTAGTCGGCAAAGCGTTCGGTCTTTCATAGTACTCGCTTGCTTTCTGAGTAAAGTGGCGCCCTCTTGGCGCCAACTTTTGATTTTCATTTATAGTCTCGTTTCCAAGCGTGAATGAATTTGGAATGAATTAATTATAACGTATCAGACTTTTAATAATCACTACACATGTTTTCATAACATTTTGTTCGAAAATTAACAGGTTTTTATAGTATTTGTGTTGGTTTGGTTACAAATGAATAAAAGTGTTTATTGGATTAATTTTATAAAAATAATTAAGTATTTGTGAAACCCAATCCACATTATCCTTAACTCTTTTATTTTAAAGTGAAATCAATAACAAGTCTTTATTTATTTTACTGTAAAATAGCAACCTCGTACCTAGTTATAATTATAACATATTGTGTAAGTAGTAACTAATAGGATTATACCTATATAAATAATAAAAAATAGGTATTTATTAATTTTTTTAATTAATAATATGCGCCAGTTACAATTAAAAACTTACACATTAAATAAATTAGGTGTGATAAATAAAATATTACTTAATTTCATTATACATTACATCATTATGTGATACAATATAATTAAAGTAATTAATTAACAATCAGTACTTAATAAACCAAATAAATTAACAAATAAAGTTATATTTATTCTAATAATCTTCAAGCTAGCGCCCCAGTGAAGTAGAAAATGCGTTTCAGGGTTAAGTTGGAGGAGTTGAATCTCACTTTAAGCATAAAAAGTGAAGAGATCACACCTCCACTTAATCCTTTTCGCCAAAGGTATCTTCTGTTGTTCTTGCTCGGGGTAAGTGCCCAGGTGGTACGGTGCGTGGTGCTTGCTGCGGCGCAGGCGCACGCGATGATGGTATGGATAGCGCGGGGCGGCTCCACGCGTGAGCTGGAAAGATAGATCTGGCAGCGAGCAACATGAAACTGTCAAGATCCCCTGTCCAACTCAGACGTGAAACCCAAGTTCTTCAAGCGAGTCGTACGGCCTCGGCGAGCTCTGTAATGCAAAGAGAAATAAATATAATGCTAGATGAATGATGCTCGGCGCGTGTTTGCCCAGCGTGACAATCGCAGTGCGCGCTCGATATGGAGTCGCCGGGCTCGCTATCACCGCTCGAAAAGGTGCGGCTAACGTTCTCTGATAAGAGCACCGCTTTTCCCTGTCGCGTCAGCGATCCTACATAGCTCTGTAACGAATGTATTCGTAATTGAAACATTACAAGGATAATGTGAAACATTCAGAGTGGCGAATCACATGGAGCGGCCGACACATGTGCCATTGAACCACCATATGTTATTACGTAATCGTTCGCATTTTGTATTACTTGACATTAATTCTGTCGTTAATTGTTTAGTAATGGGACTGTTACACCGAAATTCGTGCTCACGGGAACACTTGATGAATTCTAACGTACAATACAGCAACCGACCGAGTGGTGCCACGTCGACGATCCTAGATAACGATGGGTTTTTAGAATTAATTATAACGCAATACATAATATAGTCACATGAGCGGTTTAGATACAGAAATTGGAACGACACTTGGAACTGGCACCGCTACAGTTACCCAGGAGCCGGTGGAGCTGGAGCTGGTACGAGGAACACTGTACAGAACTCGCGGCCGGTCGTAATCACTGTTCAGACTTCGATAGAGACTCGATCGATCGATGGGCCCATATTTATACTTTCGATGATATCTTCAGATACGATATCAGGGGACTAACACGAGGTACGAATGTCCACCATGATCGTGATAAGATTCGACAGAACGGGGAATCGATTGGTCCCCGCGGGCGGTATCAGTAGCGCAAACACTTCACTCCACCAATCGGCAAGGTAGCGCCGATAAGGGGCGCCGCGGCGTGAGCCGGCGACGGAGCCCTGCGACCGCGCCGCAGCGGAGCCCTGCCCGGAGCCGCGGCACCGGCTCGCTATCCGCTCACTACGGCTTCATCACGATGACTAGTTGCACTGTTTACAGTGGAGATACACCTTTATTACGTTATATCTCGCTGGTGACAGATAATTACACTGTTTTCACATAGCTGCCTGCATATCTAGTATACACACATTAACATCATAACGAAATAGATGCAGCACAGAAAAGTAACACCAGTCAAATAAAAGGATTATAATCTAGATAGGTACCTACTCTTACAGTTGACATCGCATTGTATTCAACTTACATATTGTCGAAGATGTTGTTCATGGTAAATGTTCATTGATGGATGACTCATAGCCATATTATTATGTCCATGAGAGATAAAACACAACTGATAAATTTTGAGATTAAAGAATTAGATTGTTACTGCCTAAATATTTCAAAAACAAAATAAGTACCTACATGATTATAAACTCTGAACAGTGAAACAAAAATAGGATACGTGATACGTGGAAGAATTTCGACATGATAGATAAGGTGGCAAAAGGCGCATATCAAACGGTGTCATTTGATAAGAGTCGAGGTGTGCGCTTTCTGGAACACGTATTATAGACAGGTGTAGGTAAAACTACAATCGAGTAGAGCTGTACAAATAACGATAACAAGTCTATTTTATTAGTAACTAAATTACATCATAATCTAAATCTGACAAACAGATGAATCTAGGAAGAGAAAAAGAGAAAAAAGACTTATAAAATTAATTAGCTATATTCGGAAATTTCGGACACAATGATAATGAATAATTAATATTATTCACCTAAAGAAGGAAAGCCTGAAATTTGGTAATATTACGTACATATTATTATTATAGATTCATTTTTCTTGACGAGCAAGCGTGCCACATATTAAAGTAAATTTATATCTTCGGCTTCATGAGCGCTTTTCATTATGCATCTTGAAGCGATATTTTTCTTGTAGCTATAAATAGTATAAAATAACAAAAACTCGGTGGAATGTCGATAGCTATAATTTAGAAATCAGTTTTTGATTTTTCAATCAATTGATTTATAACTAAGTACCTAAATCTAAATCATTACAATTCCATTTTCACCACACAAGGTGCTAGCTAACTCTACAATTTATTAGTTTTCAAATATCTTAGTTGTGAAATTGTAACAACATAATTTATCAAAGTATAAATGATGGTAGAGGATGGTTGTAGCCAGGGCGCAGACGGCCCGGGTGCCGAGTGGCGTGGGGGGGAGGTGGGCCGGGCCGGCTCGTGGCTGGCCGGGGGTGGCCGGGCCGGGACCGGAGCCGGGGGAGGGCAGGGAGGCGCGGCTCGCCTCGCGGCCGTGAACTGGAACTTCGAAAACTTCTCCCGTATTGTGTTTACATTGAACTTTGTTATGTGGGTTAAAGTTAAGCCAGAGTTCACCGGCGCGGCGTATGTAGCGCTCGTTTTACTCGATCGTAAAGTTGACTCTCAAGTTTGTCGTATCGATTTTCATCTTGCGTTTATCATATGTTTCAAGGTCGATGTCCCCGATTGTGGGTCGTGCTCAATTAGGTACTTGTTCCGTTTTTATAAATATTTACTATCACAACACAACGGAGTCCGGGATCCGCGTTGTTTCAAAGTTATTCTCAATGACTCTATTTGAAACTTCCTTAGAAAACTTTACCAGCAGCACGATCACGATGACAGAGCTGATTATGCCGATGACTGGGTACAACTTAGAAATCTTCAGGCCCTGTACCCGGACTTTCGATGTTCGATATATCGCCACTGTTTCGGTCCGCACTTCATTGTAATAGAGTTGACATTGGAACAAAAACGTTCACGCAATTACAAAGTTCGAATGTGCGGGTAGAGGCGCAGAGGCTAATGTATTTTCTTCTCAGTCCTATTGAGTCAGTCCTTAATCTTACATTAAAATTAGGTAAGTAGGTACCTACTTAAATAAATAATGACACCGTAATCATTCGTTGTTTATTTATAAAGCAAGACTGCAGTATATTTTCAATAATGCGTCTCTACAGCCTACACTCGTGCATATGCGGCGTGATTTCGCCAGAGGATGTCGGAGCGAGCTCGCCGTGTCGAGTCGACCGATGCCCCCGGTGCCCTCTCACCCTCGTCTCGGGGCGCGATCATACTGCCCTCTGGCTGACGCCTACGTCGGCGTCGGTCGCGGTGCCGGCCGCTGCGCACTTTGCGTCCTTCGACACTCCACATACCTACCATCTGAATTGAATCGTTTTAATTCTCTAACTAAACATACAAAGGATTGTATTAGGTTGCTATCTTTTGTCTCTATTTATCGCTACCCCAATGGGAGACAGGCGTGAGTATTATGTACTTACTTATATATCTCACTACCTCACTAGCATCACACGTTCTGCTGAAATGTTGGATCAATAATGTTGTTCGTATTTTAACTTGTTTAGTTTTTCTTGATAAGTATTTTTACTAAGACGGCTAGTATTATTCGGTGGGTGCGGCTCACGTGTGGCCTTTCTTGTGATATCAGGCATCGGCCACACCTGATCCTATATTCCAATTTCGTTATCAAACAGGTTTCTGATAAATTTCACACGAAACGTACCTTCTTGACACCTCGTAACTGAAAATATATAATAATACTTTAGAGAAATAAACAAGTGGATATGGTAACTACTAACATAATGCAAATAATAATATAACATAACAAAGGAATACATTTCTAATCTTATCATCTTATAAAGTAATCACAATGAACTCATTTGTACACTATACAGGGTGGAAAAAAAAGCCGAGGTTGGTGGGAAAGTACCCTTAATATTTATGATGGCAAATTTTACTGAAAGGAAACATTCCTTTATTTTCAAAAATAATTAAAACTGCATTTAAAGATTTTTGAAAAATCATCTGCTTAAGCCGGGAATCGAACCGGTGCCGGTGAAATGTGAAAAAAAAATATCCTGTATTTTATGATACCAACCGAAACAACGTAGTATCTTAAATTAAAGAAGGACCAAGAAAAAATGTTTTTTTTCATTGTTAAACTTAGTCACTATCTAAAGAAAATACTTTAAAGTATGTATTCTACGACTGAATTCTCTACGAGTCGTCTTTTATACCGAAGTTTAACAATAAAAAAAACATTTTTTCTTGGTCTTTCTTTAATTTAAGATACTATGTGAGTAGTAAAAAAAAAAAGATACTATGTTGTTTAAAAGAAATTGATCCTTATCAATGACTCTTTCGGTTGTTATCATAAAATACAGGATGTTTTTTTTACACATTTCACCGGTTCGATTCCCGGCTCAAGCAGATGTTTTTTTCAAAAATATTTAAATGCAGTTTTAATTATTTTTGAAAATAAAGGAATGTTTTCTTTTAGTAAAATTTGCCATCATCAATATTAAGGGTACTTTCCCTCCAACCACGGCCTTTTTTTTCCACCCTGTATATAATGTCTATACTTACAATTTGTTTGTAACTGAATTTCAAACCACAAAGTACGTCAATAGCTTAATTTTATTATTGCACCTCGGGAAACTGAGATTAATATTTGTAAAAAAATACTATTAAATTACTAGGTAGTATTCATAGATTCTATGAACAAAATGTTCTTGTTCAAAAATGTACGATCCTATGACATAAATAGAATAATTAAAAGTCCGAAAAAACCCCGCACAAAATGTTCGGGCAAAGCCGTTTGGTCAATTTGGCTGAAATTTGAGGGATACATATACATAGTCTGTAATACGCTGATTGAAAGTGTGAAGTTACAACGTTAAATAACGTGAAGGACCCCCAATGGACCGCCAAAGGACCTCTAATAGACCACCAATGGACCCCTAATAAAACCCATTTAATCTAACGCGTTAGTCAGATTAACTTTTGCTATAGACGCAAGCCCTGACTGACTAGTTGATTAAACCAACATGGTATTGACGTGGCCTTAAGGCCATGGTATGAACGTATTCATTGTGCGTATTTCGTTTCTATAGTATACTATTATTAACAGAACTAGTCTTATGATCCAACATAAATGGCACTCATTTTTGTGGTTTAAAGTTTAAACATTGAAATAGTCATATATCAGAAACTGGTCTTTATTTAACGTTGTAACTTCACACTTTCGATCAACGTATTACAGACTATATAATATATCCCTAAAATGTCAGCCAAATTGACCGAACGGCTTTTCCCGAACATTTTGTGCGGGGTTCATTATTGAACATGCATTCTATAAAAAAATGCTATCCCACCAAATAGAAACGTACAAATCTATAATATTTACCGATCTCGACCCTTGCAGAAGAAATTAGAAAAGCAATGCTTAGGTATTAATTAAATAATTTATATCTGTATTGGGAAGCCGAGCTTCGGAAGGCACGTTAAGCCGTTGGTCCCGGTCAATATCGTAGATATTAGTCGTTAAGCCATGTCAGAGGTCATTGCTAAGCATTGGCCGCTTGAAAACTCTGACAGCTGGGTTGGCCACTACTAGCCCGGCAAAAGCCTTATCTAGGATTGGGTCTGGTTTCCCTTCTGGGTTGCGGAGATCAGATGGCAGTCACTCTGTGTAAAAACCAGTACCCTCGTTCAATCCCCTAGATTAGGTAGCCGACCCCGTGAGATACGGGATAAGGCTAGGGAGATGATATCTGCATTGGGCACGCGTGCCCACCACGCCCATGCTCCCTCCCTGAGGGCGTGCTGAAGGTAGGCCTGTTCTCTGCAGCACAGATTACTTAATAGTTATTACGCATGCAGTGGGACGTATATAGGCTGATTATGATGATGACATACTTAGTTCAAAGATACATTAATTTTCAGTAGGTGCCTTCTCACGGTCAGAGACACTAGCGCAGACGCAGAAGCACCAAATGAATAATATGGTGAAAGAAAATCGTATCCTATATTACAAATATACTTACCTAAATATCTTGGACATTTTCACACAAATTATCTATTCTTGTATCATGATGACTAGACAACGATAATAGATATACAAGGTGTTACAAAAGTAAAAATAAACATTAGACCATCAAACTGAACATCTTTCACTATGGGACCAAAATCGAAATCGCGAAAAAATTATCTTTCGTCCCATAAATTGCTCAAGTAGATTTGTAGTTTTATATGGAAGCGAGCTGAGCGAGTTCGAAAATTTGCAATAAATATAGTAGTTTCAATACCTTTTTTATTGATTTTTACAGCCTCTTTAATAATTCGTTTTAATTTTGGGGCGAGTTAAATATTCTATTTTTTACTTATTTTTCTCCTACAGTTGCCTACTTTGCCTCTATGGTTAATCCGGCACTGCTTCTACCAAGGGCGGATCCAGGATTTCATATTGGGGGCGGCCCTCGGCTGACTCAGGCCACGTATTAAGATATAAAAAAATTAAGTTAGAGACACAGACCCGAGACGTCTTGTATACATACATAGAAAACTAAAACAATCAGCCCCGGATCTACGATTTTCCGAGGCGGGGCAAAAACATGAGATTGGCGCCGGGCCTCCTCTACATGATTGTAGCAATAATTTATTCTTAGGGAGGTCAGGTCCAGGTTGAATGGTTGCAATAAAACGTTTAACATAGAGCGAGCGAAGCGAGCTCGAGATTTTACTGCAATATGATTAGGTCGAGTCATAAATTCGCATTATGATTGAATTCTGCGATAGGTAATTTCAATACAATAAAAAAAAACTGCGAGCCAAGCGAGCTCAATATTTCACTGAAATATAATGAGACGACTGCAATACGATCTTAAACCGAGAGCGAGCGAAGCAGGCTCAGATTTCGTCACTGCAATATAATGACTGCAATGAGATCTAAAACCAAGAGCGAGCGTAGCGAGCTCGAGATTTTTCTGCAATATGATTAGGTCGAGTCAGAAATTCGCAATATGATCCAATTCTGCTATAGGTAATTTCAATACCACAAAAAACAAGATTTCACTGAAATATAATGAGATGACTGCAATAAGACCTAAAACCAAGAGCGAGCGAAGCGAGCTCAAGATTTCACTGCAATATAATGGGATGACTGCAATACGATCTTAAACCAAGAGCGAGCGAAACAAGCTCAGATTTCGTCCGAGATGACTGCAATGAGATCTAAAACCAAGAGCGAGCGTAGCGAGCTCGAGATTTTTCTGCAATATGATTAGGTCGAGTCAGAAATTCGCAATATGATCGAATTCTGCTATAGGTAATTTCAATACCACAAAAAAACAAGAGCGAGCGAAGCGAGCTCGATATTTCACTGAAATATAATGAGATGACTGCAATAAGACCTAAAACCAAGAGCGAGCGAAGCGTGCTCGAGATTTCACTGCAATATAATGAGACGACTGCAATACGATCTTAAACCGAGAGCGAGCGAAGCAAGCTCAGATTTCGTCACTGCAATATAATGAGATAACTGCAATGAGATCTAAAACCAAGAGCGAGCGAAGCGAGCTCGAGATTTTACTGCAATATGATTAGGTCGAGTCAGAAACTCGCAATATGATCGAAATGATCGAATTCTGCGATAGGTAATTTCAATACAGCAAAAAAAACAAGAGCGAGCGAAGCGAGCTCGATATTTCACTGAAATATAATGAGATGACTGCAATAAGATCTAAAACCAAGAGCGAGCGAAGCGAGCTCGAGATTTCACTGCAATATAATGGGATGACTGCAATACGATCTTAAACCAAGAGCGAGCAAAAGAAGCTCGAGATTTCGTCACTGCAATATAATGAGATGTCTGAAATCAGGAGCGAGCGAAGCGAGCACGAGATATTTTTGCAAAATTCTCAAGTTGATGCAATATTTTCTTTCCATCTTGATTTTCGGGCCCTAAACCTGCCGCCCGGGGCGTGTTCACCGGTATGCTGTTAAATCTTTAGGATTATGTTATGTGTATAATCCTAAAGATTTCTGACCACAGCCTTGTTTTAATTATTGTACCTACACAGGTACAATAATTAAAACAGAAACATAGAGCGAGCGAAGCGAGCTCTAATTTTCTCCGCTTTTCGAATTGGTTATGGACAGAGCTCAATCAATCTATGCCCTAGTAAAGTGCCGTCATTACTCAGCCTCGAAATTCAATGCAATCCGCAGAGGTCCGTGGGGGGGCCATGGCCCCCTGGGCCCCCCCCCTGGATCCGCCCTTGGCTTCTACTTGTTTGCAGTGCCCTACAATACAGGGTCCATAATGATCTCTTAGCTTTTAAGTTTACCATCTCATGTAATGAATGCTGTAATTATGGAAGGCAATAAAATATTGAGTATTGAGGGTCCTTCTTAATCAGCTGAAACTTTTTTAAGGGGTTGATCAGTGAAAATAAATCTTAAAAATAACATGTACCTAAGTATTTATTTGCACAAAAGAAAATCAGAAAGTACCTACAGAAACAATACACAAAATGAGCACAATGTGGACAGCAGTTTGTACACACGGCGACAGGTCAGGTTACCCTGTTTGGACTTTGAACTATTAGAAGTTGAACGCTGCGAATCGTGCGAGAGGGTGCGGTATGTTGTTGTTGTTTCGTCTCACAGCACGCTGCGCCAGCGCCGGCCGGCAGCCGCGTCTATGCAGGCTCTCTACCGCACTATTTTGTGTTTTGTACGTAGTATAGTTATGGGTATATAGGGTGCGTAACCTGATGTGTCGCTGTGTGTACATTGAGATTTGAGAGTGGTCAACACAAGGCAACGTGTGGGCCGATAAAACCTAATGTGATGACTAAGTAATAATTAATTATAACTCTGAGGATGCATCGCTAATTCGGAAACCAATGCATGGACAGGTTGATTGCGGAAGGAGCCCGCCCGAACAGATGACCTATTTCCTCCCGTTGACCCGAGAAGCTCGAGAATGTAGACATTCGTACGATGCCAAACATCAACTGGATAAAGAAAATGTATTTCAGCGGTGAAAGTTGTGATATCTTTTCAAAGAACTCTTAATATTAAGATTGTAGGTAAAAAGAGTCATGAAAAACATGCAATAGTAAGATGATTTCTGTCTTTTCGCCAGCTGCCACGCAAAAACTGTTTTGAAGTGAAATTTTATTAATTACGAGTACCTAAGTACATTCCTCTCAGTTGGATTAGGTACTTGAAATCACCTAGGGTTATTGCGTCTTTGGGGTAATTAATTCCATCTTTTGGGTTATTGTTATGTTCTTTGTTTGAACTTCATTGGGCCACACACAATGTTGTTAAATGTGTAATAATGTGTTTGTGTGATTCTGAATAAACAATATACTTATTTACTATTATTGCATCTTTGTATAAATTTCCCCTTTGTGGTAATTGCGTCTTTGGGGTAATTGCATCTATGGGGTAATTTCAGCTTTTGGGGTATTTGCATCTAATAGGGTAAAGGTACCTTATTGCATTTATGGGGTTATTGCATCTTTGTTTTTTATTTATGCTCTCGATTCAGTAGACCTTCTTCTAGAACAATCATCTAGAATCTAGATGATACTTACAGTTTGAAAAGAGTAGGTACCTACCTACGTACACGTTTTGATAAAAAAAAATATCTGAGGTCTGAACTCAATTGTCCCATTACCCCAGATGACCTGATGATGAGAATGCATTATTGATGAAAAATTACTCGGGCATTCTATCTATCTCACTCTAGCATACATATCTTCGTAATCTTTTTCTCTTTCGTGTTTACACTCCATAGAGTGACTTCCATACGTTACAAAACGCATTCTAAAATAGAATACCTACTTATTTTTATAAATATAACTAAATTATTTAATCACTTATTAAGGTGAAGAGAAAATTATACTTATAGGTGTCACGTCACCTACAATGGTACTTGCCTTTATCTCGTATTTTTACACTTTATTTGTTGAAGGCGCACGATAAAGATAAAGATAAGTGGCAGTCGACGCCTTTATCGCGGTCTATCGCGAAAAGAGCTCGCTTCGGGAAGTTAAACTATACTGATTCTAATGTTATCATTAGTATTAAAATGTTAAAACTATAGGTACCTATACCTATTGTACGTAACGTACAAAGGTTAGCTGAATAAATCAAGGTTTCGAAGTTTTAACAATCTTACGTGAATATTGTTTCCTAAAACTGATACCTAAGGCAAATACATTTTCGCTGTCTACCCTAGTAGGACATACATGCGATGCGTGAGCATTAGGTATTATGTTTCTTAAAACTAGCCAAGCAGACAGTAGGATGAAAATAATAGTTTTATTGTTTTTGAATAATAATAAAATTATTCAAAAGAAATAAAACTTATTATATAAGAAAATACAATTATTGTATTTTCTTCCTACTGTCTGCTTGGCTAGTTTTAAGAAACAATAATGCTCACGCATCGTATGTATGTCCCACTAGGGTAGACAGCGAAAATGTATTGCCTCATTAATTAAGTCATTACTTAGGTATCCGTTTCAGGAAGAAAATACAATAATTGTATTTTCTTATATAATAGGTGGGTTTTATTTCTTTTGAATAATTATTATTATTCAAAAGAAATAAAACTTAGTACAATACATATAAGGTACATTATTACTAACTTACTTTACCTAGTTACTTTTATTTTTATATTAGGTACCTAGTACTACCTAAAACTTCATAGTAAACTTTTGCCATTTTGTTATCGTTTACCTCATGTTTACCCCAAAACGAGTTTGGCGTCGACATATTATAATTTATAGAATAGTATGCTTATGTATAGCATATTAGGTAAGCATGCATACCTATTTTTCAAGTTCGTTGATATAAAAACAGAATAAAAGTTTAAATTGTTTGGAATATTATCAATTTTCAACGAGGTAAGTTAACTTTACATTGTGTTCATTAATCAAAAGTTTGGCGCAGCTCCCTTCTTCTCCCGTCTCCGCCCACCCCTCTACATCGTCATAATAAAATCTATATGCTACCGTCCGCCATGTTTCCTTTCTGCTTTAGGTCTATCATAGTACTGCTGCGTAAGCTGGCAACACCGGATTCGGAAGGTCAATATTTGACAAATGGCCGAGAGCCGAGCTAGCTGTCACTTTCTTTCTTCACAAAGCGAACAAGAAAGAATAAACATCGAGCCCGATATTGAATTTTTTATAAATAATGGACGATATTTGCCGATTATGTTGTTCCTCGAATTTCGTCAACAACAATATTTTCGACGAGGAGAACGCTTTATACCTGAAAATGTCTCTATACCTGCCGATCAAGGTAAAACATCGAAGTGTTTCATTAGTTTTTCATGTGTTGTAACCTGCAAGTGATCTGATAACGATTGTGCGCGATGTGCAGGTGTTCAAGAACGACCGGCTGCCGCAGAAGATCTGCGACAAGTGCAGCTGTAAGGTGAACGACTTCTACCAGTTCTGCAACGAAACCATCGAGGTGCAGAACAGGTGACCGCCGACACACTCTTTACTGCTCGCCACTGTTATATTACCGATATTTGAGGTCCAAATTCAAAGCACAGCACCCCGACAGAGTTGTGACAACAGTCTGAAGATTTTACATTGTTTACATAACATGTTATTGTGATGTTTGCAGGTTGCGCGCCGTGTTGATCTCCACGGCGGTCGAGATCGAGGACTCTATCGACCTCACCCTCATCAAACAGAACGACCTGTCCTCCCCTCCCCCCTCCCTCGCCGACCTCTGCATCGAACACAAAACTGAAATAAACATTGAAACAAACTCTGAACAAAAGCCTGACCTATACACTATCCCAAACGCTCCGATACCCACTTTCACCATTAGAAATACTAAAGATCTGTTACAATTACCTGTAGGATCTAGTAGTGAAGCTACCGAGAGCATAAGCAACACACACATGCCACACAAATGTGATCAGGGCACACAGACAGACATAGATATCTCCATCGATCAGAACATCAACGAAATAAACCTAAACATACCTCTGTTCCAAAACTTTAAAGTCAAAGAAGAACCTAAACATCCAGCGACAGATTTAAAATTCGAGGACGGCTTCCCGGACAATACAGACTTTTACTATTCACATGCGCCCTCAGATAATAGCGAAGACGATCTTTCGTTAGTTAACTTTCAAAAGAAGAAACGGAAACAAGCGAAGAACGGTGATGTTGAGGCGAAGAGGAAAAGGAAGCCGAAGATGAAAGATTGGGAGTACCTGATGAGGACGTTGCCGGAGGGCACGGCCCTCACGGTGGTGGACAAACCGGGTGGCAAGGTGGACGTGAAGCAGGAGGTGATGGGGCCGCACGAGCTGCTCGACCTGCCCAAGAAGGTGAAGAGCGAGCCCGTCGAGTTCAACTGCTGCATCTGCTTCGTGCAGTGCTACAGCCGCAGCGAGATGCTGCAGCATTACAAGTATGTAATGGTTTTATTTATTGTGGAAGGAAATATTGGTAGAGGACGTATCTACACCAGATTGGGAAAGTCACTAAAAATTCCAGGTTGAAGGAAAAGGGAAGATCTTCCTTGGGCTGTGCAAATACAAAAAAATACTTTTATTTTTTCTATCACACAGACAATAAATACAGTGATAAGATAAGATGTACATTACATTTATAAATTTTATCTTTGTGAGAGAATGTCTAGGATCATGGTCCAACTGTTCATAATTTGATTTTGTATTCAAACTTAGGGCAAATTGGCCAAAGCAGAAATGTGTAAAGTCAACCAATAAAATAACTTGATTCTGTCATGCGAGGAAAATTTTGAAATTTGCTTGGTTGATCTCAGACAGCTCCGCTGTGGATTCCGGGCCTAACTTTTGTCAATGTTGATAAGTGTGATTTAATTCTCATCATTTTATTGGATGCTACAAGCGACATGCTGTCTTTGTATGGGCAGGCATTTGACCTATTGTTTATATGCAATGAACTTTGGCATAATTGCCTAGAATCAGCTCTATCATACCTTCTACTATTAGTTTAAAATAACAATGTGCATGACCTTGAAGGGCCGTTCGATAACTTCACTCAGTTGCAAAGGAATATAGACTCTATGTAAAGGAAATAATCATTTGAATGACTCGAGTGAAGTTCGTGTGATTGAGTGACGTCACATTTGCAGGCGAGGTCATGCACATTGTTATTTTAAACTGATAGTATACAAAGAGATTTATTAGTAGTTCCCTACTACGTCTATTGGTGTTGGTGCTATTCTATAGTGCTATGTTGATGATACGCACCGACCGGAGGCACCGACGGCGCGGCGGTGCGAACCAATCAACGGCGCGCAACCCGTCAGCGCCGCACTTAACGCATTCCTTGTGTTCATAGCAATTGTAACGTACGACCGATGGTCGGTTCTGACATTGGTTGGGGCCTTAAATACCCAGCCTAAGCTGGACACCTCGGTATTACAACCTTACTATTATCTTAGAGAGCACGCGGCAGGCGCGGAGCAGACCGCGCCGCCCCCCCTCGCGCCGCCGCCTCCAGACCTCTCCCCCCTCAAGTGTATGCGCTGTATGAAGGTATGTACTACTGCTAATATTAATAAAGATAACAAATTCACTCAAAATATATTTTTTTATGTTTTGTATTATAGGTCTACAAGAATCTCATGATCATGACATAATCAAATAATCATGGCACAATATTTTTTTTTATAAAAATAGAGATTTTCACATGGTAGTGTCAGTCATACTGTCATCTGTCTAGTCAAAGTAGGCCCTTTACAAACTGAGACTTAGCAGCGATACACGCTCGTGTATACAGGGTTAGTTGTATACACGCGCGTGTATCTATCTCGAAAACTATTAAGTTCCGACCGTTCCGTTCCGAGTAAAAGTATTGTATAACAATAGCTTGAAGGCTTTTGAAGTTTATTGGAGCAGCACTTTTTTTAATTTAGGCTTAACTTATTGAGAAATCTTTATTATTGTGGTGAGGGCGCCACTGAGCTTGTAAAAGGCCTCTTAACAAAGAATTGGACCCGATGTCCATCATGCACGTCATTTGACACAATTTTCCATCCTGAAATTTTCAATGAGCTAAGGGTGGGCCTTAAAACAATTGCTTACTTAAAAAGATAGTGAATTCTATGGTGTAGACTGTAGGCAGAGCTCATGTATTGAAAGGACTGTGTGTCGTGGGTTACAGACGCTGGACAGCAGCACGTGGGCGGCGCACTGGAGCAAGCACTGGGAGAGAGACCACCGACCCTACCGCTGCGCCCTCTGCGAGAAGACCTTCCGCGACCACCACCAGATACTGAAGCACGGTACTGTCACACTGTTGTCACACCCACACCCACACCGCTACATACACGTACACCACCATTGAGAACATGCGAGAACGCCTTCTTGTCCCGGGTACTAAATAGCACCACCAATCTGAGAATGCCGCGAGAACAATGAAGGGTGCCTGCATTCTCGTTCTAGCCCTTTCCCTTGAGCTTTCCCATTATTCAACGTTCATGAAACTGTTTCATGAGTGTTCAAGTAAGTAACAGTTATATCGTGTAACTCGGCAGGTCTAACGCACAAGCTGGGGGAGGAGGGCACGGAGTCGCTCGCGGCGCCCGACAAGCGCTTCGTGTGCGACCTGTGCCCCGAGGCCTTCCACTACATGAGGTGCGTATTTATATACATACTAGCGTTAATCTGCGACTTCGTCCGCACAAATTATATACCAGATTTTAAGTCAGATCATAAGCTATCAAACAAAAAAAGTTTCATTAAAATCGGTTCAGTACTTTTTGCGTGATGTTCGAACAAACAAACAGACAGCCAAAAAATTTAAAATTGGTGATTTGAAATCAGGGACATCTAAAAACTATATCGTAATATTTTTTTTTGTAAATATCTTCAATTCAGCTTACCCGAGCCTCTGTACCACATGTCCCTCACCCGAGCGTCTGCACCACATGTCACCCACCTGAGCTTTTGTACCACGAATTCCCCAACCGAGCTTCTGTACCAAGTATCTCCCACCCAAACCTCGTGTACCACATGTCCCTCACCCAAGCCTCTGTACCACGTGTACCCCATCCGAACCTCTGTACCACGTGTCCTCCACTCGAGTTTCTGTACCATCTGCCCTCCATCCGAGCCTCTGTACCAGGTGTACCCTAGTCTCTGTACGACGTGTTCCCCACCCGCGCCTCTGTACCGATGGTCCCCTACCGGCTACTCAGAATGCGTCTCGCGCGCAGGTACCTGCTGGCGCACCGGTCGCGCGCGCACCCCGAGGCGGCGTCGCGCGCGCTGGCGCTGCGCTGCGCGGTGTGCGCGCGCCAGTTCGCGCACCTCAACTCGCTGCGCCGCCACCTGCGCGCGCACACCGGCGAGCGCAACTTCCTCTGCAACATCTGCGGCAAGGCGCTCTCCTCCAGGGAGCACCTCAAGTTCCACATCAGGATACACACCGGGTACAAGCCCAACGTCTGCAAGTATGCACATTTTATTATATTTATTTCGCGGTCGAACTGGAACCTTTGTCGTCTTTGATACTCGCCCGCATGCAAGTTTCGTCTTGAGGTACCAGGAGCGCGATGACTCTTCAGTCCTGAAACTCCCCTGACGATTTACCGGAGTGGCTTGGGATACCGGGCAGCACGATGAGTCCAGAACTTAAACCTCTTCCTAAAAGGTTATTGCAGCTTAGGGTACCGGGCAGCACGATAACGAAATATAAATTCGAATAAGTTTAGCAAATAAATTAAACATTGTCTTGCATTTCTTCTTTTATTTCAACAACCTCTTAACTTTTATAAGCAGTCAATTTGACATGTAAAATTATTTATATGAAATAAATATGAATATGGGAAATATTTTTAACTAACTAGGTCAGCCCTTCTTCAAAGATATATTTTATGTTAGCAGAGTTCTCTGGTGACCCCACTACAGATGCAACTCGTTACAAAACTAACTAACCAAACAAACCTGACTGGCCTTCTCTAACTCTGAAACCTCTATGATTATGTAACATTATTAATCTTTTGGTAAAAGAAAATATTAAATATCAACATGATTTGTGTTGTGTTCAGACAAATTTTATTTATTACTAGTAGCAAAGATTCTAAGAACCTGCGCGATGCCTCGACGCACAACGATTCGGCAAGATGGTGGTCATCCAAACCTAAAGGGTTGAAATACACTTCGGCGAATGTGCCCAGGAGTTACATGACCTGATTCCACCATCCCCCTTCCATCATCGTACGACAAAACGTAGTGCGAGACTGCATCCATACGTTGTCGATATTCCAACAATCCCCACAAATAGGTTCGCATCCTCTTTTATAATGAGAACCGGTAAGGTTTGGAACTCTCTCCCTGCGTCTGTTTTCCCAAGCAAATACAATCAGGATATTTTTAAAAGAAGAGTAAATAGGCTTTTTCTGGGCGAGCGCGCTGCATCCTCGGCTTCATCTACACTTTCCATCAGGTGAGCTGAAACCAAGCGCAAACCCATTATGAATAAAAAAAAAAAAATAATAATCATGGTCAGAGGATATATGAAATACATATAAGATAATCAATATGAAATGAGTCCTAATCCTGTAATTAGTCCGAAGTTTTTCTTAAATTAATAAAATACAATAAAAAAATCACCGATCAACTAAGAATTAAATTCTAAAATAGGTACCATAATTGTATTTCTGTCTGGCTTGTATGGCAAAAACTGATCATTGTGAGCATACTATATAGGGTGAAATTGATATCATTACCATCCTTTTAAACTAAAAGTCTACCCATCAAACTGAATAACTTTTACTATGGCAGTAAACAGATCAGAGCAAAAATCTAAATCTGTTGTTGCATACATTTGAGTCGAGTAGACATTGCAATTTTCAATGTTCAGTTTGATGGGTAGACTCTTAGTTTACAACAATGCTAATAATATGAATTTTACCCTATAGATAAGTAGATGGACACAGTCGCGACCGATATCGATATCACAACAAGCTCTCTCTCCCACAGAACATGCGGCAAGGGCTTCGTGAAGAAGTGCAACCTGACGCTGCACGAGCGCGTGCACTCCGGCGAGAAGCCGCACGCCTGCCAGCACTGCGGCAAGGCCTTCAGCCAGCGCTCCACCCTCGTCATACACGAGCGCTACCACTCCGGCGCCCGACCCTACGCCTGCGCCCTCTGCGGCCGCGGCTTCGTGGCCAAGGGGCTGCTGTCCATGCACCTCAAGTCTACGTGTATATAGTACAGTGCAGTACAGCTACAGCTACAGCTACAGGTATGTACACGCGTATATAGAGCGCTACCACTCCGGAGCCCGACCCTACGCCTGCGCCCTCTGCGGCCGCGGCTTCGTGGCCAAGGGGCTGCTGTCCATGCACCTCAAGTCTACGTGTATATAGTACAGTGCAGTACAGCTACAGCTACAGCTACAGGTATGTACACGCGTATATAGAGCGCTACCACTCCGGAGCCCGACCCTACGCCTGCGCCCTCTGCGGCCGCGGCTTCGTGGCCAAGGGGCTGCTGTCCATGCACCTCAAGTCTACGTGTATATAGTACAGTGCAGTACAGCTACAGCTACAGCTACAGGTATGTACACGCGTATATAGAGCGCTACCACTCCGGCGCCAGCCCTGGAGAACAATCGCGCTTAATAAATTGAAACTGAACCATGATAGGACCGCGTGCGAACCACAACTTTTAACACATTCGGTATTGCGCTATTCATTTGACAGCCGTTAGAGCCGTTTCGGCAGATCGCTTAGACGTTAAACGCTCTAAGTCACATAGTAAATAAATCAAGTTTAGCGCGATACGAAAATAGTAGGTAATTGGATTGTAATGTGATTAGAACCGAAATTGAATTAGGATTGAACTTGGATGTTTAAGATAAGCGCCCTCCTGTTTGTTCAAATCACACGAAAACTACTTGACCGATTTTAATGAAACTTTTTGTGTCTGTTTGTGAATTTACCTCGTTACTAGGACCAAAACCGTAGGGGAAAAAGTCGCATGCAAAAGCTCTAAACTAATAAAAAACTGCAACAGAAGTGTGTCCGTACATTGAAGATATTTACAAGAAAAAAATTACGACTTTTCTCCAAATCAACCATTTTTTAGATTTTTTGTCTGTTTGTTTGTTTCTTTGTTGGAGCAACACGCAAAACGGATTTAGATGAAACCTTTTTGTAAGAAAGCCTATGATTTGACTTCAAATCTGGTAAGTAATTTGTGCGGACGAAGTCGCGGGTAAACTCTAGTAAAACAGTACAGTAGATGTTCTGGTTGCATTTTTGCCTATTTCACTGCTTTGAATGTGCATCGAAAACCGACGGACGCCGGGAAACGCGTATTTGTCACGTGTAATATTTGTCAAACACGCCATAAAGTGCAAGCATTAGATGTATAAATAAATAATATGTAATGTTATATTGCAGAGTGCGTCGCCGCAGAGCCTCGCACCTCGCGCCGACTGAACCGCCACTCTAGGTCTTAAGTTATCGATCAATTATCATACTATCCCATCTCATACCATCTCCATCACTATACTTACTTACCGTCACCCGTGCCGAGATTATTAGTACATTGTGTTCGGCGTCAGATTGTATACACTTTGAATAATTAATCAATAAAATATACTATCAGTTTAACACATTCGCGGACAGTGAACGAGACACAATAGAAATTTTATTGTTATCACTGCTATAGCCGGTCACTGTCCACGAATGTGTTAAAATAACAATGTGCATGACCTTGAAGGGCCGTTTGATAACTTCACTCGGTTGACAAAGGAATGTAGACTCTATGCAAAGGAAACAATCATTTGAATGACTCAAGTGAAGTTCGTGTGATTAAGTGACGTCACATTTGCGAGCGAGGTCATGCACATTGTTATTTTAAACTGATAGTACTTTATTATACACAAAAACATATAAAGTAAAATACGGAGAATAAATAAAATAGGCACCAAATAAGGCGACGAATAATTTTAACAACTTACAAATAATTTTATGAACTCCGCGTTAACTTCATGCTTCAAGTTTTGTAGCTTCGTTCTATACAGGATGTTAGCGTAAACAGTTGCACTACTCTGAGGCGTTATTGTATCCATGATACTGAACAACTTTCAGTAAGAAACCTATAGCACAGCCATGACACTGCGTGTACGTGAAAGATCCCGCTCCGGTGACCTTGGGCCGGCGCATGCGATAGGGTCGATTCCTTCCGAAAACGAAAAATACATATTTATCTACCTACCTAGGTGATATTTTATTCACGTAAAGTAAATTATATGTATTCAATTCAATTCAATTCATTTATGCGTACCTACTCGCGTCGTCCACTGAGTCGAGCGAGCGAGAACATCCTTGGGATTCGGCCGTCATTGACATGACGTCCCACCCGCTCGCAACCCGCGTTCCTACCCGCGCTCGCCCCCGATCCGCACACATAGCCGCGAGCGCTTTTACGAGCACACATGCATGAGTGTCGCTTCTTTTCGCGTACTTTGCCTATAGGAAATTCCCAAAAAAGACTTTTCATACAAATATTCGATCAGCTGATTGCATTTAGTATGGAAGTTCCGAATTCGTTAATATTTCAAACCCCGAGGGGGCTTATGGTGGGTCGATTTTGACCCACCTCTAAAGCCTTTTTTTTTTTTCGGTGGTCCCCAGGTCAGAGGCGGAAACGGCTTGAAAATTCTCTGACAGCGAGTGGACTACTAACTTGACTCGACCAATTTTTATAATACATACATACAAATGTTCACGCCTATGTGTATGGAGAGACAATAGTCAGAGACACTTCAACATCCATAAGTCTCTTTGCACATGCTCGTCGGTCCCGGGTACATTTTACTAGATCCTTCAGTTCAGTACGCCCCGTGGTACACGCCGTGGTGGTCCAGTGGCGAGTAACCTTGCCTGCCGTGCAGGAGGCGATGGTTCGATCCCCGCCCAGGCCGACTCGTACCAATGAGTGTTTCGGAATTTATGTACGATTTGTAACATCACTGGCTTTTCGGTGAAGGAAAACATCGTAAGGAAACCTGCATGCTTCAATTTCGAGGCATGTATTTTACCTACTGTCCATTACAAGTGGCGACGGGCTCACTCCCCGTCACACTGGACAGAGTTCCCGTACTATTGGTGAAACGTGGATGTTCTGAAGTTTCAGAATATCTGAAACTTCAGAACATCCACGTTTCACTAATATAACTACCCCTTCGGGGAATATAGTCGTGAGCATATGCTTATGCTTATGATGCTTCAGTACGCATCCGATTTGATCAGCGTACGTGCGTTTAGGGCGCTCATTTATTTAATACTTGCAAATAAAATGAATTTTTACGGTTTTCCAAAGTGTTAAACAATCTGCAGCCGGACACTTTATCTAATATTTATTGTAAATTGATCATTTGAACATTTTCTGCGCACTCCTTTAGTTGTATTGACTTCAATTATTGTATTTTTTAATTTGTCGCGTCACACAATAATTGTTAATATAGAATATTGAGGTGTGTACAGACTTGTGCAACACGCAAACAAAAAATTAAGTATTTTTCAATGCAACGCAACGGCACAATATTAGATCATTTTGTGATCTTTTGTAAATTCGGCCTGGGAAGTAGTCTATCGATCGAGTAATCGAGTTTTACAAAACTTTAGCTAATGAAAATATGGTTAACATTGTTGCAATAGGGTATTATTTGTCTATATGGAATTTATTTTATTTTTTATCGTCTCACTAACTAACATCTTTCTACCTGTAAGTATCTATTTATTGTAAGCTACTAGGAGAAAATATATATTTTTTAAATTATTATTAAAAACGAAAGTTTGATGAAAATAACGCTTAACTCAAATTATCAGTAATTTTAAGTTAGAATACTATTTTTTATGAGTAATATGACGTTATATTTCATATCATATTAGTTATTATAGTATATTGCTTGGTAGCAGCGCGCGTTTTGACATTCGATACAGAGTGCCTTTGAGTTGCTGATTTCACTAGGTGGGCAAATACCTACTCTAAAATATGTACAATATTCGATTAAAATTTAAAACAATACGTCAAAAATATACCTTATTGTTCTATAACTCGCATACTCCATTAGTATGCAACTCATAAAACAATAAGGTACTTATATATAAATATTATATATTTTTGGTTATAGGCCAATTTTTTGGCCGACTTTACGTTCGTTCAGTATAAATTAATATAGGATAGTTGGTTGCACAAGTCTGTACACACGTTTAGCTAGCGCCGATGTCCGAATATGGAACTAATTATAATGGAGTAAGGTAAAATGTTAACTGTCAAATAACGTAATTTAACAAAATGCACTACGTGTCAATACTAATTAATGTTTGTGGCTGTTCAAACCAAAAGGGACCTTAAGGCGGCTGTCAATTAAGTCACAGTTTGTGTCAACAGGCCGCAGGGGTGCAGTACAATATGTGTGGTCATATTTAAAGGATGCTTCAGACTTTCAAATTGAATGACTAAAAATGGCGCCTTTTTTCTTTTTTTAACGCGGCCATCAATAAAACTTGAATATTATAGTTCAGAATAAAGTTACGAACAAAACTTTATGCAAGTTTATTTCTAAACTCAGTCCGAACGGAGATATAAAGGCTTGAAGTAAACGTAATACATTTATTTTCAACTTCAAGCCTTTATATCTCCGTTCAGACTGAGTTTAGGGATATACATGTGATAACAAGTTTTGTTTGTTACTTTATTCTAAACTAAAATATTTAAGTTTGTTCGATAGCTGCGCTAAAAACAACGTCGAAAAATAAGGCGTTAACCTTTCATACAAAACCCGCATTGTCTACGTCATCATACCCTTTTACCATGTTTAGCGGCCATTTTTTTGTGACGTAGGCTTGTGTCACTCTGGGAATAGAAGACCTTGCTTTTTTAGTCTAAGGTATGGACTAAACGGGGTTTCTTTCCTTTTCATTTGTATTGCATTAAATTGTACCGCTGTAAGTTATCCACGCCTGCCTTAAGATATCTTTTGGTTCGGACAGTCTAGTTTAGCATAAATATATTTAGTTGGAAATGAATTGAGCGTGTGATAGAAAGTTTATCTCAATAGTAGGTAAGTAATGCGAGTCCCGGACTGAGCGAGAATGCTGTTGTTTTCACTTGCCGAGTGTGTCGGCGGGTCCGTGTATTTTTCAGAAGTATGCGAGCGAGTGAGACGTAAATATGGCACTTTCAAAAACTACTCACTCACTCACTCACACTGACGGCAGGTTTTATAATACACGCCTTAGTTTTTAATTATGAACTACAATAATTTTAAGGATGTGTTCAGACAATTAAACGAAACAAGTTTCCTTCCGAAATACCGTAAAATTGAGTAAGTTTGTAACCATTTTATTAATTTACTATGGCACTTTTTAAACAGAAAAAAATAATGAACAATGTACACACGGCGACACATCAAGCTACCCAAAACCAAATTAAGCTGGCCGCGTGTACGCATAGTAATGTATAACGTCGCGCGGCCAGCTTATTTTGGTTTTGGGTAACTTGATTTGTCGCCGTGTGTACGTGAAATGAGAAGTGATTTGGTTTTTTCTAGAAATCTGATTTAATCATGATTTAATAAATAAAACTGAAGAAAAAAGAATCTAGTCACCCTTTTTTCCAGTTGCAACCATTTTACTCTTACATTGTTGATCGGCAGAAAATGAAAATTTACAATATTCCTACATTCCTACCTACTTAACAATACAACAAAGAATGATTCGGTTTTATATAGAAGGGAAAATTTTCTCGCTTTTCGACCCATGTTCGGAAACTTGTTTAGTTTCATAGTCTGAAGACAATCTTGAAAATTAGTTAAGAGGACTATCGGAGTCCAGCCCAGCCCTCGCCACAATAATAAAGATTTCTCAATAAAGAAAGCCTAAATTAAAAAAGTGCTCAACAGATAAACTACAAAAGCCTTCAAGCTATTTTCATAGAATACTTTTATTGGTTTTTTAAACATACAAATTTTGAAAAAAGAAAGAAAGCAGCCGCTTTTGTTTTTATTCGAAATTATCTAAAAGTGGAATGTTTAGAACCTATAAAAGTATTGTATAACAATGGCTTGAAGGCTTTTGTAGTTTATCTGATGAGCACTTTTTTAATTTAGGCTTTCTTTATTGAGAAATCTTTATTATTGTGACGAGGGCGCCACTGGACTCCGATAGCCCTCTTAAGTAATTAAAAACTAGTGGTAGGTATAATATGTATGTCTGTAACTAAATGCACACATTGTTCCTGTCGCCTCCGTGGAGGCGGGTATTGGCTGGACCATTCCATTCACTATACTATACTGCATTACACATAGAAAGGCTTCTGACTAGACTCATACATCAAGATTATAAGTGCGAAAATAGCTTGTTTCACGCGCCTTCCTATGTGAAATGGATTATACTAGCAACATCTTATATTTTATACGAGTTATATCTTCGATATAAACACTTTGATTTAAGAACAGTCCTCTAATTATAATGTCAGTAAAAACAATTAAGTAAGTAAAATGATAATTGAATAAAGACATATATGAATATTTCATTTTATATTCATATCGACTCAAAACTGTGTAATTTTGTTGTTAAATAAATTTAACTAGAAATTCGACATTATGATCTGGAGTGCGATTTTTGAATGATTTGACTTTCAAAAATCATATTTTAGGAGTGCGATTTTTGAAAATCAAATCAGCAGTAGAAAGATGCGTATCTCCATAGTAATTTTGACATTTTCAAATGCTGAACTCAGCGAATGGGATTCAAAAATCGCACTCCTGGAGTATGATTTTTTAATGTCAAATCAGCACTAGAAAGATGCACGTCTCCATAGTAATATTGACATTTTCAACTGCTGAGCTCAAAGAATGAGTTTCAAATCGCACTCCCGGTTTTTAAAGTCGTACCAATATGAATGTTCCCGCCAGTATCATAAATATAATAAGTATGTGTATAATATTAGTTATAGTAAGCTATGTTTAGTCATTCGTTATGTTATGTTGTGTGTGGCACTGCTGCTTGCTCGTCGCTGTAGTTTAGTCTCTGCCGGTACCAGTTTCAAGTGTTAAGTGCCAGTGTTATATACTGAGTCCAGTAGGTCGATGCTTCGTAGGCTACGAATAAGAAATACTATCGTAGATCCATAGATAAATAATGCATACTGAACTTAGCTGCAAACCTACTCGACACAAATGTATGGGACAGCCGATTTTTATTTCGCGATTTCGGGTGTTAGTTCCATAGAGAAAGTTGTTCGGTTTGATGGTCTGATCATCCCTTACAATACCGTCAGTTTATTAAGAAAGACCCTGTTACCAACTTCGACCAAAGTAAAATGAATCGGTCCAAGGGTATCAATACCGTCACAAAAATATGGAGATCCTAATCGTAAAAGTATTTTGTAATAATTCGATAACTGCCTCCGTGGTCTAGTGGTTAAGAGCATTGGCTCTCGATACGGAGGTCGTGGGTTCGATTCCCACGGGGGACACCTAGTGATATGTCACTTTGTGCGTTTTTCCCCAGTTGGTTAGGACATTGCAGGCTGAATCACCTGATTGTCCGAAAAGAAAAATGATTCCGTGCTTCGGATGGCACGCTAAGCCGTTGGTCCTGGCTACTATCTCTGGTGGTATAGTAGTCGTTATATAAAAACCACGTCAGAGGCCGAAAGGTGGTCTGAAAAAACTCTGACACCAGGGCTCTGCCCACACGATAAGAAGAATAATTCGAGGAATTATATTTTTTTCAATAAATCGTGAATATTCGGGTCAAACAGAGAAACTTTCTTTTTATTATTATAGCGCAGAACATTTTTACTGCTAAAACATTATCGACTTTGTAAGCTTTGAAATAACATCTAAAATCAAGCGCGCTACCTTGCACCTCAAGTCACTTTATGCTCTACACTAGTCCCCGTAAGCGTAACGCAAGCCAAGTCTACAGGGTGAAATTGATGTCATTAGCATCCTTTGAAACTAAGAGTCTACCCATCATACTGAACAACTTTTACTACGGGAGCAAACAGATCGGAGCAAAAAAATCTGCTGTTGCATACATTTGATCCGAGTAGGCGATGAAGAGCTGATTTTTTAGTTGCTCCGATCGGTTTGCTCCCATAGTGAAAGTTGTTCAGTTTGATGGGTAGACTCTTAGTTTAAAAGGATGCTAACGATATCAATTTAGTTTGACGGTGGAAAAATTCTGTGCGCTGCGCTTTGCCAGGTGTGTGCCGGCTCTAATTCAAGTAGAGGTAAATTAAGATAGACGGACAGAGCGGCGAGCAGGCAGGAGTGTGTGTATATGTGTAAAGTTATTGTGAAATAACGTCAAGTGCCTCAGGTTGTGATACCACGTGTAGTTGTATTTATTATTACTTGCTACAGGCTCTGCCGACTACCCCGCAGGATCGCGGGGACGAAGCTAGTATACAGGGTGTTAGGGTAAACAATTGCATTACTTTAGGGGGTGATTTTACCCATGATACTGAACAACTTTCCCTAAGAAATCTATAGGAAATTTGTTATTAAAAAACTTTTCATAAAATCGTTCAATCGGCTGATGGCATTTAGTATGAAAAGTCCAAAAATTGTTGCGGATTTCCCAAGGTTGCGGTAATGATGTTCAGTATCATGGGTAGGTACAATCACTCCTTAAAGTAATGAAACTGTTTACTTACCCTAACACCCTGTATATTTTAGTATCCGTGGTTTGAGTTGAGTATCGCTTGACATCTAAGCGACACTCGAACCACTCCTAACCTGAGTCTCAGGTCGTGGAGGTCATTAATCCGTGTACAAAATCGATGGGTAGGTAGCTTTAATAAAACAAGGTTTGATAAAATGTACCTTTTTTAATTTGACAATTGTATTTTAGATTTTTCGTACAGATTGGCCTTGTTGATTTTCGTGCATTTTAAAGATAACATTTTATGATTTTAAAATGTATATATTCGTATAATATTGTTCAGTTATCGATTTTGGTATTAATTATATACCATTAATAGTCCTGCAGGATTTTCGGTAGAGCTTGTAAAAAGTACAGTACGAGACACTACTATCTGGTGAAACAAATAGTTCGTGTTATAATTGATCTAAACCATTCAAAATTCAATTTCATACTTTTTTACTGTATGCCTATGGTACAGAAGAATGTTGGGTGAAAAATGTCTAGGTGCAGTCAAGTTAGACAAAACATTAATTAGACCACCTGATTTATATCAACACTAATTTGGTTTTTACGAGATACTAGGGATATATTAGGGAATATACCTTTCAATGTAAATCTACAGCCAATCTAAACTATTCTAAAACTGTAACAGAAGTGTGTCTGTACATTGAAGATATTTACAAAAAAAGATTACGATATGGTTTTTAAATGTCCCTGATTCCAAATCACCAATTTTTGGATTTTTTGTCTGTCTGTTTGTTTGTTTGTGTGTTTGTTTGATCGAGCATCACGCAAAAACTACTGAACCGATTTTGATGAAACTTTTTTTGTTTGATAGCTTATGATGATCTGTCTGACTGGTATATAATTTATGCGGACGAAGTCGCGGGTAAGTGCTCGTTCTCTTATAAAAATTATAAAAAGAAGTTCATGGCTTCTAAGATAGTTCGAAAAATAGTACGCAAAAATTATGTTTTTTCCGTATCGTTTTTATATTGGTGTTAAAAGTAAATATAGTATATTTCATTCATGCATTCGTTTAAACACTCGTAAGTGTAATAAAAATAAACCTCCGTATGTAGAGTTGTCTCGTACTGAATCTTATATTTATAAATAATTATAATATTCTAATTATACTATAAATACTATAATATAATTGGGATGACGTATCCTGCCGGCGCGGCGCGGCGGGCGATCATTGTACCTATGTGTAGGTACATAAGTGTAGATAGATGTGTATTATTTATTATGTAATACATAAATACAATAAATTGCTGGGTGTCAGGAGATATCGCATCTTTTACTTTCTCTTCTAACAGCAACTTTCTCTTTAACTTCTACAGCAGATGTACGAAAGAGATATATGGTGCTAATGTGAGTGGAAGTGTCGGCAGAGGGCGCCCTCGTAGGACGTATGCTGATCAAATCAGTTGCGTTCAACAAAAAGGGGAGGTGCGGAGTACTCGAAACCGTCGGGCATGTATGAAGAGATGTATGGATGTGCATGAGGCAAAAGAGGTATGTAAGGATCGTAGTAAGTGGCGCGCCCTGGTCTCTGCCTACCCTACTGGGAAAGAGGCGTGACGTTATAGATAGATAGATAGATACTTTCTCTTCTCTCCTATATCTCCACTCCAATCTTTGATAAACTAAGTCCCCACTTGCGTCATCCTGGGTTAGCAACTAAACTCCGGGTAAAATAACTCTATAAGTGCGTCCACGATAGCTTGGTGATTTTGACAGGCGGTTTTCCAGATTTCATTTCACTTTTTAAAGCTGTTTGAGCCGTCAAAGCTTTATAATACACTATAAATATACAAGATTAATTAACATTTAACATAAAATTAAAGGATTTACGGCTCAAACATTTTCAGAAAGAAAAATAATCACTCTAAGGTAGGGTTTATACAGAAGAGACGCGTGGCGGTGCGGTGGCGGGTAGTCAAAGTAACACCAATATAAACATTATATTACGTAGCATAGCGTCGTTTTTTGACGTAAAGAAAAATCGCGCCCCCGCCACCAGGCGATGCCGCACAGTGGTTCATAATAATTAAATCAGGGACATAGGGGTATCTGAAACTGGTGTTTAAATCTAGGTAATCTGATTTATGAAATCTGTAGATCTATACTGTAGTAACACAAGATAAATATAAAAAAAATCCATCTTATCAGGAACATAACAAAAAAAATTGTATAAGATTTTTTAGTACGGAAACAATTACATTTTTGGGATTTTTTCACAAACTTCTCCAAACTTCACAGAATCCTTCATATGGTAGTTAGATGGGCATTGACTCTATCAATTATTGAATGAATTTGGCGTCTAAACGTGCATAATTTAAGGTGTACGATTAGACATAAAAATCGTTCAATATCGGGTAGAATATATGACAACTTAGCAACCCTGTTATGGACTCCGTGAAGTTTGGGGTAGTTTATGAAAAAATCCTAAAAATGTAATTTTCTCCATACAAAAATATCTTATACAATTTTTTTTGTCATGTTCCTGATAAGATGGATTTTTTATATATTTATCTTGTATTACTACAGTACAGATCTACAGATTTCATAAATCAGATCATCTAGATTTAAACATTAGTTTCAGGTACCCCTATGTCCCTGATTTAATTATTGTAAACCACTGTGCGCCGCCTGGAGTCGCGGGCGTAATTCTCCAAACGACTCTATGCTACGTACTATAAGGTTTATGTTGCCGCTCCCCGCCTGCGAAATGTCCGCGCCACGCCACTTCTGTTTAAACGCTCCCTAAAACGGTCTGTCAAAATCACCATCCTATGTTGGACAGACATTAGTTGATATTCTATACAAAAAATCATGGGTTACCAACTTAACCTGGAGTTTATTGCTAACCTACATTGACACAAGTGGGGCTAAAATAGTTAAAGTTTGACCGGAGAAATATAAAAACCTGCTTAGGGGGCTTATAACCTTTAATTAATGACAATGTTTCAAGTACAAAAATTAGTCCCAATGCGATTTTGCGCATCATTGCGACGTTTTTTATTTTCCCGGAGTGCGAATTTTGAATCTCATTCGCCGAGTTCAGCAGTTGAAAATTTCAAAATTACTATGGAGATACGCATCTTTCTACTCCTGATTTGACTTTCAAAAATCGCACTCCTGAAGTATGATTTTTGAAAGTCAAATCAGCAGTAGGATCAAGATCAGAGTAATTTTGACATTTTCAACTGCTGAACTCAGCGAGTGAGATTCAAAATTCGCACTCCGGGAAAATAAAAAACGTCGCAATGATGCGCAAAATCGCATTGGGACTAAACACCCTGTATATTCTATGGGACTTACATCGCAATTCTGATGTAATGTTCGGTACAGGAAGTTGGAAATAGGTATTGTCTGTTCGGTAGGTCCCACAAACATGCTATCTACAAAGGGAATTTATTTTAATGTCAGCTAATAAAAAAATTATTATTGGCGAAATAAATAATTTTTAATTTATATTAATTAGCTTAGGTACTCGACCAAAATGTGTGAAACAGTTGATGATTTTTCCAGCGATTTCACAGGTGGTCCCATAATAAGAGTTGTATGAACTACTTAATTTTTGGCTTTGTTAACTATGACATTAAACTACACTGACCTGCAAAACTAATTATCACACTTTAGTTAGATGGCAATTTGAAATGAAGTGTTTTTGTTCAAAAATAAAGTTTTTTCAGGCATTCCTTAAAAAAGATAATCGACTATGAAGTTTTTTATAAAACAAATAAAAATAAAATCGGTCAAGTGCGAGTCGGGCTACTCGCGCACCGAGGGTTCCGTACCACACCATTACAGAATACAACATTATTAAATAAAATAAAAAACTTTTTTGTTCGGGGCCTTTAGCGCAAGACCAACTCACATTTGGCCGGTTTTTAGTATTTGTTGTTATTCTGTAGAGTTTACTCTATAATCACACTAAGTTTGACGCTTGTATATATTACCGTTTTTACGATACAGCTTGAAGAAAAAACGTTGATAAAACACTTGCGATCCGGCTCGAAGGACCAAAATAATGTGAGAGCTTAGTACGTCTCTCACATTAATATGCTAAAATGATAGATGCTGCGGATAATGATATCCTTATGCTTTGCTAAATGCTTGAGTGCCGACGTCGGATACGGCCGAAGGAAATGAAACGGCTGAGAGATGCTGTTGTACCCACGTATATTCTAACACTGATTTGATATGATAAATGCTCTTAAAAAGTAATGTTAGCGCCCTATGTACGATGCACTTTTATCGAGGTCGCGAGAAGTCCGCGTTCAATGTCCAATGCTGTGCTGTGAACTAACATCTACCGATTGACCCCGATAATTGATGTACGTGCTTCGTACAACTAGTTTCTTGTTGAGAACCCCCCTTAATTTTTAACTTTTTGTCATTTTTATTATTTGTTAACAAATCCGCCGTAATAACGCACAATCTGAGAAAATTTCAACTATGTAGCTGTTACGGTTCAAAAGTTACAGCCCTAAATAGGTAGGACAGACGGACGGACGGACGGACGGACGGACGGACAACGTAGGCTTAGTAATAGGGTCCCGTTTTCACCCTTTGGGTACGGAACCCTAAAAATCGTATTGTTTTGCCTCGAAAATATATCTTGTGCACTTTAAAGGTTATTGCAGTTTTAAAAGTGTAGTACTAAGTTTTGAAGACCAGTGTAGTACTTATTCTGAACTATATACCCTTAAGGGTTCCTCAATTAAATTCCGTAACTACAACAACACAACAGTGCAGAAACAGCAAACAATAACTAATTAGTTAAGAGAGTGACGCACAATAACGACAGAGTGTGCGTTGTAGTTTATCTCTTCCGAATGGAATGGAGATACGTCGCGTCGAACGTTAATTTATTAAGAATACGTTCCTTATCTCAATGTAAAATAAATAAATATTATTTAGAGTGTCGAATAATCTAATCTAGAACAAAGTGTCTGGGAGGGTAGAGACCTTTGCCCTCCCGAACTCTTTCTATTCGAATATGGAAAGTTTTTGTCTAAATCTCAAATACCTACCACAGGAAGAGCTGCTCTCTGTAAAGTATAAGGGGAGGTCTGGCAAATCCTCGAAGCCAAATAAATGATTAATATTCTTTTCTGAATATCATTAATTAATGGAGGACCTTCACCAAACAGTCTGAGATAAGTTATAGCGTGGTTAGTTTAAGTATAAAACAATTATCTCTAGGTACTCTGATAAACAGTCGAAGTCGCAGGTAAACTCTAGTACATATTTATTTAAAAAATTTAAATAAAATCGGTCAAGTGCGAGTCGGGCTACTCGCGCAGCGAGGCCGAGGGTTCAGTACCACACCACTACAACATATTAACGTAAAAAATATTTTTTTACTCTGGGACCTTTATCATGAGACCGATTCACACTTGGCCGGGTTTTATTATTTGTTGTTATACTGTTGAGTTTGGTCTATAATCACACCAAGTTTGACGCTTGTATGTATTACCGTTTTTACCATAGAGCGAGAAGAAAAAACATTGATAAAAACTAGTTCCTAGTAAGAGGACCCCGCTTAAATTTTTAATTTTTGAAATTTTTGTTATTTATAGCAAATCCGCCGTACAAACACACATTTTGTAAAAATTTCAACTATTTAGCGCTTACGGTTCAAAAGTTACAGCCCTAAATAGGTAGGACAGACGGACGCACGGACAACGTACCTAGGCTTATATAAGGTCCCGTTTTCACCCTTTGGGTACGGAACCCTAAAAACGCCAGAACTTTGGTGCAGGTTGACTTGTAAGATCAGCGGTAGAGCACCCAACTATCAACATTCTCTCTTGGATTTTAGTTGACAACATAACAGAGACTGTCCATTCATTGCCGTGTCCAATATTTCTGCCAGTCCCCCTCTATAACAGCCGCTACTAACCCTACAGCCGCTAGCTACCTAACCCTCATCCCTTGCAGACTCATTTGCCTCGCATAGATCTCAGAGTTTATCAATTATCAGTGCTAAGACAGCCTGCTAAAGACACTTCAGTAAGTCACCCTACATCACCCCTATGCCCACGTTATAAGAGTGAAGCTAGCTTGTGTTGTGAGACGTCGCGTGTCGAGCGAATAGCAGTAACTATCAGATGGAATGGAACAGCAGCAGGCACAGGCAGTGCGTTGTGAACCGTCGCCGGAGACGCACGTGTAGGTCCCGTCAGTACTCGCTCGACCTTGGCGCTATTTCGACGGCTGTTTGTGTCCGCGACGCGATCCTACACGCACTTGTCTAGTCATTCTTTACATGTGAGTATTTTTTTATAATAGTTGTTTTTATACTGATTTGTTTTCAATATGTTAGGCGCATAATTCATGAATTAGGTATACTTAATTGGATACAAATGTAATTGGCTACATAAATAAATCAGTTCTATTCTATTCTGTAGTGTTTAATTGAAGGAAATTACGAACTCAATATTTATAAACAAATCTGTCTTTATACGTACGTACTTCATCATCATCATCATCATCATCTCAGCCGATGGACGTCCACTGCTGGACATAGGCCTCCCCCAAGGATCGCCGGTACGGTACTTACTTGTTTAAAATTATCATTATAAACAAATAAAATAAAATCAGAAAAAACGTGAAAAATGTATGCTCAAATAGGTAACCTACTTATACTTATTTACCTATTTAAATGAGTATAATTTTTTCGCGTTTTTTTCGGATTTCAGTTGTTCAAATAAATATAATGACTGATCATTAAAATTAAATTAAAAACTCATCGCCAACCAAAACAAAAGTAAATTCATTAAATTGGCAAACTTCGTTAATTATGTATTTATGTGGCATCATTGACAACATTCCGACACCGAAACTTATTAATATTAATGAGATTTTGTTTATTTTATATCCAAATGAAACAAGCGCTAAACAATACAATTATCTTTTTAACATAATCACATAACTACACAAACTCACACCTTTTCCCCAGAGGGATACGCATATACTATGGATTTCTACTACATTTTTATTAGCGAACGTTAAAATAACATTTATAATTTTATTATCTTAAAAGTACAGAAGGTCCACACATTTTAAGACGCAATAACAGCTCTAATCAGTATACGAATAAAAACAAGCGCAACAACGTGAGGAGCTGACCCATACCCCTCACTGTCACCCCGGAGGCCATCAATGCGATCTTCGTTCATGTAAACACGATAACACTTATCATTTCAGCAATTCGTTACTGCTCCGCGCTCCGTAAACATTGATTAAGTAAATGGTCATAAATTATTAGTTAGATCACGTTTACATCGAAGCAAGGACGGGACGGGTCTGCCCAATACCAGCTGACCGCGCTGGACTCAATCGACAGGCGTGCCAGGAAGCTCATAGGTGATCCAACCTCGGTGGCGAAGCTACAAAGTCTCGAGCATCGTCGCAAGGTAGCCTGTCTATCTGTTTTTTATAGGATACATTTCGGAGAGTGTGCGACTGAATTACATGATCTGATACCACCGTCTCCCTTTCATCTGCGGGGGACGAGACGCAGACTGGGTTTCCACCCCTATGTCGTTGACCTACCAGCAATTCGCACGAAGAAGTTTGCTTCTTCTTTTATAATGCGCACGGCTAAGGAGTGGAATGCCCTGCCTGCGGACCTGTTCCCTGAGCAATACAACCTGGGCCTCTTCAAGGCGAGAGTGAATAGGCATCTTTCTAGGTAAGCATGCTACATCTTCGGCCTCATCATCACTCAACATCAGGTGAGATTGGGGTCAAATGCTTACCTATCACACATAAAAAAAAAAAAAAAAAAAAAAAGGAGCACATAAGCTTTGTAATAGCTGTACAGTACGCGTGTAATAGTGATTACCTCTATACAGCTAATGTAGAGCTACTAGGGAGGTTTTAACATCTCCTCGTTACAAAATGGTCTTGTTAAAGTATAAAGTATAATTGATGCAGTTTTCTCCTTGCGGTATTTTTATGTCTTTGCCATTCCACAGGGTTCGTATAAAGTCGCATTAGCATAGCATAGCATATGCTCACGACTATATTCCCCGAGGGGGTATATGACCAAAATGTTACAATATTGCGTACAATGAATGAATTTGTAATTGTAATTTTTATATTTTGTTTTTTTAAAGATGTGCGAACACCTTCCGACGCGGTGGTAGAGTCAAAAATGACGTCAGAAAGATAGAAAGATATCATATTATTTTGAATAAAACATTTGATTTGATTTGATTTCGTTAGTCCAGAACAAAATACTAGACTATGTATCCTGTTCGCCAAATTTTATCAAAATCTGTTCAGTCTTTTATACCGGTCTTCACTAATGCCCAGTCATTTTACGGTTTGAGCCGGGACTAATTACTAATTGAATTCTTTTTCGCTATAATATTGAAGAGCTAATTTGAGCTTAGGAATGTACCAAAATTAAAAAAAAATTACGTCAGCAACAGTTCCAATTTTAAAATATATATATTATTTCGTTCTAAAAAACCTGATGATAAATTTATTTTTGCACATATTTAAGGCTTTACCATTATACATACTTCAAACATGGTGTAAATATTTTTGTCTACTTAGAAGGTTTTAAAAAATACATTCGTATTTTCTAATAAATAAGTATCTCATTTTTTAAATTTTAATGCCAATTTTATTGATCAAAAATAATGTATATTGTTAAATCTAATTAAAATGAGTGCATTGGTATTAATATTATTAATTTAAAAGCCTTCTGGGACACAAAATTTTGATTTCTATGTTGCGTAGCTATTTTTTTTAAATATAGTTTAGGATAGTTTTTTTGTCACTAAATGGTGCCGGTTACAGTTTAAAAGTCCAATTAATAATTACTCCCTACCCCGCCTAACAAAACTCCGTAAAATGACTGGCCTATAACGTAATTGAGTCACAAAAATCTACAACGTGTTAATGAATTAACGCAAAACTAGAAAGTAGTTTGTTTAGAATCGAGAGCAGAGTCGAATTATCATGGTTTCAACATAGGTAATTTTTTTTCAAAATATTAGATAATTTGTTTGCAAAATTTAAATTTTAAATTTTCTGAACCCGATGTCAACCCACCGCACGAGCACACTACACCCTACTTACTACCAAAACAAGATTATTAAAATGTATCCATGAGTACGTTATGTTAGCGCTTTCTTTCAGTGCTGAAATGATAACAAATCATTTTTACCTCGAAACTTAAAATGCGAATAACTTTAAATTTTAACTATCAAAATAATTAAATTATTGTTTCAATCTATTTTATTTTAAATTAGTTGGGGTGTATGAGGTTTTGCGCTAATTTATTAACACGTTGTATACATCGTCAAACTTTCACATTTTATAATACCTACCTACTTATTAGTAGGATAATTATGGATTTTGAATATAATACCTATCCCTGTCTCCACTTTTAAAATAGTATAAGAGATAAGTGTACTTTTTGCAACCATCAGCAGCAAGGCTGATTCAGTGTTTATGGGGTGTAGAGCATCTCTGTGACGGGGATGGACCCGGTCTGCCTGCATAACTCCTGTCGGTTTAGGAGCTACTGATGATTAAAGGTCTGTAAAAAATTAACGATCAGCTGCACGGCTGATCGTATGATATTGTTGTAGTATGCACTGTAGCTATTTGAACAGACCTTTAATCATCAGTAACTCCTAAACCGACTGGAGTTATGCAGGCAGACCTGGTCCATCCCCATCACAGAATAGCCCTACACCCCATAAACACTGAATCAGCCTTGCTGCTGATGGTTGCAAAAAGTACACTTATCTCTCGGAATAAAATGGTCGTGACAAACTGACAATATAATGTTATGCTGTTGGTCTATGGCTATACTTCTCCTTGAGATATTTTTAATAATATGAAATTAATAAATACAGTCTAGCACTTTAATTACCTAAATTAACTATAGGTATACCACGTATCGCGTAAAATCGTTATCGAAAACGCGAATAGATCATAAAAAACAAGCAAATTAGTAAAAAGCCAATCGCAGAACGTATCAGACTGGCTCAGTATTATCTGCAAGGAATTATACTATTCGTAGATTCGGTCCGATACGACAAGGCTATTAATGTGTTAATTCCATACGTAATATACAAATAATAATGCGAGGCTAATGTTGTCCGTCAGTCACGTCACGTAGTTTACTTTTCTTACGATATAAAAAATTACTGTAGTAACTAATATTTACTCTAAGGCCGACGACTGGCGCCCGCGATCCATCGCCCACACTTTTTGCTATCTTCTCGGTAAATATATCTGGCACAACAACACAACACGCTCGAACTGACATTTTTATTTTCCCTGTGTTTTGCTTCTAGCTGAAACTACACCGCTGATAGGCCCATTATCTTCGTCTCGTTGATAATAGCTGCTAGAATATCAGCTCACTGCTAAAGCGAGCCGTATGTCTGGTGCTATGCGCATATAATCAACGTCTACAATTTGATTGTAAATCAATATATTAGGATCTCAGGTACGGTAGGTGCGGTATCTACGTAAATCATAATTCATAATCAATTCGGTTATCTCTGGTTTGGATTATTATAGTTGGCTGGTATTCAAGTGTTTATCTCAATTTTGGGCTGTTATTAAGTGTTCATTAAGGGGGGCCCGCTCATAGCTGTCGTTGGTTTTAAAGATACAATGTAGTCAGTATCCCACTGCATTTCAAAGGCCTCCCCTCCCCTTACCAATAAGGATAAGTGCGAGCATTATGTACTCTACAACTCTCATGTCCAATGCGGAATGTGAAAACTTGCTGCCAGAGTATTTCTTTAATGTGCCTTCTGAAGTACGGAGACGCTCGAGATCGAGATGAAGAAGCACTTTAACGGTCACCAATTCAATGACTGACCGGGCCTGACGTTGCTTAACTTCGATGATTGTTTCCAATAGCGATACTTAACTGCGCCAAAGAGCGCCCGAAAGCATTGAATATTAAAGTAATGCACATTTATATGACGTCATTAATGTCGGTCCGTCCGCGTCCTGCACTTCACAATGCTAAAAGATTAAATGTTAACATATATTTGACCTCTCCGAGGCCGGTCTTTTGTCAAATTGTCAAGATCACAGATTTCGTGCCTCACACGACTATCGAGCACATTGGAAATGAATCTACGGACTTCGAAAAATTATCGTCTTAAATAGGTTAAGGCTACAGGGCAAACCCTTTGTTTTAGGCTCAAATTGTCCAGAGGAATTTTTCTCAAATTTTTGACATCATTCTTCGTTTCCAAAATATCGAGCGCCAAAATAAAAAATTAAGCTTTTTTTTTCACTATTTCGGCCATAACTTTTTTCATGTTTGACTTTCTCGAATAATTCTTTTTACACCTTACATCTCTCGTAAATACGCGTCTTTTGAGCTTTTTTGTATATAATATCTTCATAACTCTTCGTAATTCTAGGTTTTCGAATGATCAATTGTTAAATAAGAGAAAAGAGTATACTTCAGCTATTTAAACCCACAGCTGAACGAAAAGTATTCGTTGTGTTTGAACACAATTAAAACATTGTTTAAATACAATCCAGAGATCAGCAACATACAAGCTGAATAAATACCATGATACAAGGCTACAAGTACCTAGGTACTTGTAACTTGTCGAATGTATTATGCACGCACGGTCGTCAAATAAAAAAAAATGATTTTCGAGTTTGTATGAAAAAGGCAAACAAAAAAAAAGCAGGTAGGTAATACGCTCATAGCATGTCAATGACAATGATAATGCGAATGCGATAGGTACAAGTAATATGTTGCACTCCGGCCGTCCTCCAGCGCGCTCGACAATCGACACACGTGGAGTGGAGGTGACCGTCATCATCACCACGCCCGCGCCGCGCCGCCGCCGCCGACACACCGCCGACACACCGCCCGCCGCGCCTCCTCGACGTTGTTTGAGTATTTATCGTTACCTTGCTATTTAATTTACTACTATAGTTTCTATAATGTCTTGATTCACAGGACTTCATGTCTAGAAATAACTATGCTGCGACGATGTGATATGAATCCGAAACCGATATACAATCAGAAGAGGCTGTATAGGAGGTATGTCAGAGTCGTAGCGTGTGGCAGTCCGTGGTCTCTGCCTACCCCCTTGGGACAATGGCGTGAGCTTATGCATGTATGGAGAGGCTATATTCGGCATGATGACTGTTATTATGTATGTGTAGTAGGTATATAGGTATATTTTATGTATTTTGTGTTGACAATGCAGGGGTCAAGTTTAGTTGATATTACTCGGGGATCAATCGAGAACCGTCTGGGAGTCTGGACTGGTGCCGAAAATAACAAATCGATTCGTTTAGAATAGTCAGTCGTTATCCACATTGTTTAAGTGCTAAATTGTCTGTAAACAGATGTGGAATGATATGAGAAAAACTTTGCGCTGAAATTGCTAACATGTCAGATTTAGATTTGTATATCTTACAGTGAATGGTTTATGATTAGCTTTAATCTATCTAAAAGATAGCGAATTGCAGTCAGGATAGGATACCAATATTATGGTCCATCCATATTTAGAGGCGTTTAAAAATTTATACTATAAAAGCTCTGTAGTAAAAGGGATAGTATTAATGTATATGTATGTATGTATAAGCTCTGTAATACCAATGTGGGGAGGTCTGGTGACCAGTACATCAAGATATCACTATGGCACCAGTTACAGGCACCGTTGTCTCCCACAAACACCATTGTACTCACATACCACCACCATTGTATGTACAGTCGGCCGCAATAAGTTGTATACACTTTTGTTCTACGTCGTAATACTAAAGTGTATATAACTTATTGCGGCCGACTGTACATACTCATTTGTGATTTGTGGTAGAAAATAAACATTATTAAATTGTAGAGATGAATAAAATCATGTGCAAGAACACCTTCCGTCAACATGTAGACAGATAGGTAGGTACTTGACCACTGTGTAGTGTAGGTGCTTAGTGTATAAGTACAGAAATATTCTTTGAAATATACTGCACTCACTATACATACTTATAAAAATATTAGAATGTGTGTTTACAAGGTGTTACTAAAGTAAAAATAAACTATAATTAAAACCTTACAAACTGGACAACTTTTACTATAGGACCAACATGGAAACCGGGAAAAGGAAATCTGCTGTCCCATACATTTAGCTCGAGTAGATTATTTTGTAGCTTGGTATTGGAACATCATTTTTTTTTTCGCGATTTCGATATTGGTCCCATAGTGAAAGTTGTTCAGTTTGATGGTCTAAACACCCCCTTAAATGTTTATTTGTATTTTTGTAACACATTGTACAGGGTGTAACAAAACACCCTAGTAATACTTAAGGGGGTGCTTCAGACCATCAAACTGAACAACTTTCACTATGGAGCCAACATCGAAATCGCGCAAAAAAAATCAGCATTTTCATACAAAACTGCAGTACCGTCTCGACTCAAATGTATGGGACGGCACATTTGTTTTATTTTTCTCGACGTTTTGGCTCCATAGTGAAAGTTGTTCAGATTGATGGTCTGAAGCACCCCCTTAAGTATTACTAGGGTGTTTTGTTACACCCTGTATAAGTGCTGCCTAAGTATAAAGTCAGTGTTTACTGTTTACTAATATTGTGTTGGTGCCGCCGCGCCGGATCCACATACCACGGGAGGTCGCTCCAAACCGGTTAAGTACTTTACTAGTTTACTTACCCACCGGCTTCTGGTTTCGCAAGCAACCTGTACCCCACACAACACGCCTTCCTTTTCTATAATCTCACCCACAATCTCACCATAAACGGATAATATTCTGGTCAAACTTGATTTGCCATTTAAATAAGACAAACTATTTTCTGAATATATTTTCTGGAACAGTCTTTGAGAGTTACTTGGTTGTTAATGTTGTTATTTGAACCCATCACGTCTGATCCCGATTCGCGGTAAGAACCATTTTTACGGTTCCGTCCGTCTGTCCGTCCTACCTTTTTAGTAGGGCTGTAACTTTTCAACGGTAATAGCTAGAATGTGCGTTATTACGGCGAATTTGCTAACAAATAATAAAAATGTCAAAATGTCAAATAAGTATTATATTATAAGGTCATACAAGAAAATAATTTTTATCAACGTTTTGTCTTCTCGCTCTATCGTAAAAACGATATAGAGCAAACTCTACACTCTACAGCATAACAAAAAATAATAAAAACCGGCTAAGTGTGAGTCGGTCTCGCGCTAGAGGTCCCGGAGAAACCAAAACTTTTTTGTAAATTGTAAGTTAATATTTTGTGTGGTGGTGTGGTACGGATCCCTCGGTGTGCGAGCCCGACTCGAACTTGACCGGTTTTTATCAATGTTGCTTTCTGTAAAGACTCGAAACTCTCGCAAGGATAGAGTTATCTAGGCTCTTGCGTTTATGTTAGTATGTAGGCTTATGTTATACGTTTATTTGTTACCGTGTTGTTCTTAGGAAGTGAATTGGGCAACAAAACCCAATGACAATTACTATCAGATGTGAGCTGTCGTCACGTCTCAAGAAGGTCATGTGTCGTCGTGATGTAGGGGGCAGGGGGTACAAGGGGTCAGGGGGTGTGGTGTGACGTATGGTTCCCGGAGTAGGGGTGGGGTGCGTCTCTTTGGGCTTATGGGTTATACTATACTAGGTTATCTTGTAATAGATACTCTTTCTTATACTGTGACTAGGTAGTTAATTACAGCAGCGTTGGTAATGTGGGATAGTAGGTGGGGTCAATATATTTACGAAAATATTTTATATGTTCGAAAAAATTTGTCTCTCTTTCCCAAAAACAGTGACGTTCATAATTACAATACAAGAAATAAAAATAAATTAGTATTCCCACATTTCCGACTCAGTAAAGTCAACACATCTTTCATGGGGCACTGTATACGCTTTTATAATAAGATAATACCAGAGGATATTCTACTTAGCAGGCAAAAAGTTTAAGTCTCATGTTAAACAAGTCCTCTGTAAAAAAGGTTACTATAAACTCGATGATTATTTGAATGACCAAAATGTCTGGTCTTGACAATTTTACACTATGTAATGCAATATTGTATTTTAATTGTACTTTGTACATTTTGTTTTGTTTAAAAGATGTGTGTTGTAGAGTTTCTGGCCGCATCTTCTCTCAACGGAACACCTTCCGACGCGGTGGTAGAGTCAAAAAATGACGTCAAAAAGCTATCTATATGATATTATTTTGAATAAAAAAATTTTGAATTTTGGGTATCACAGATAATGTTCTATGGTGGGTATGGTACTTTATTAATGTTATATTGAGATAATATAGGTACTGTGGTGATGTGCACACGGCACCTAGCTTGGCTGCGAGAGGTATTGAAGACGAAACACACATGATATCTTGTAGACGATTATATTTCCCTTGTGATAAAATTATAATAAAGCAATACGTCTGTCTCTCGTTATTACCCGGGATAGAATAAAATCCTATCGCTTTGCTTATTTTACTATTTAACGGCTATGTGTTCCTAATTCAATCTAGCACAGTGGCCAGTGTTAAACCCCGTGATATACCATCTAAAACGTACCATCTCTACAGTACCTACTATATCAGTCGTACAGCAAATAAAGTTTTTATTCTATTCTATTCTACGGAGTTCATATACTTACGACCAATGGCCATTATTCCCTTTCAGATGATCAGAATGTCTTTCTAACTATCTAACAGTGCAGGTGCTGTTGCTTTTAGCAATTTTAAATGTTACATACATATTATAGTATAGTAGTAGAGTAGGTACCTTACATACTGCCTATATAAGTAGGTATTGTGTGGGAGTTCCTATTTCATACATGTTGTAAGATTGTAATACGTGTTGGTAAACGACACGCGTAAGAACAACGTCCGATATTATAAATACTTAGTAGATAGACCTTGTTACTTCATTGATTGATTGTTTGTTTTTGATTTACGTAGTACTTACTATACTTATTATATGCTAAAAGTGAATCTTACAACAAATATCATGCGTGAATAAGCGGTTGGTGATTTTGCTATTTAGTAGTAAACTTGTGATCACCTCTCAGGAGAATTCGGTCGTGAGTTGAAGAACCTAATTATGTAACAAGCATGTGTAGGTACCTACGTTCCGTACCAGAATCGAATTATCATGGTTTCAAAATAGGTAATTTTTTCAAAATATTATACAGGGTGTACAATAAAATGGGACAGCTACTTAAAGGGGTGCTTCAGACCATCAAACTGAACAACTTTCTCTATGGGACCAATATCGAAATCGCGAAAAAAAAAATCTGCTGTCCCATACATTTCAGTCGAGTTATGTTTGCAGTTTTGTATGGGAGAGTGGATTTTTTTTTCGCGATTTCGATATTGGTCCGATAGAGAAAGTTGTTCAGTTTGATGGTCTGAAGCACCCCTTTGAGTAGCTGTCCCATTTTATTGTACACCCTGTATACCTAGGTACTTAATTTGTTTGTAAAATTTAAAATTTACTGAACCCGATGTCAACCCACCCCACGAGTACCTACACTCACCTACTTACTACAAAAATAAGATTAATAAAATGTTCCATGAGTATGTTAGCGCTTTCATTCATTGCTGAAATGATGACAAATAATGTTTACCTCAAAACTTAAAATGCGAATAATTTTAAATTTTTACTATCAAAATAACGAAATTATTGTTTCACTCTAATTATTTAGTTATAAATCGGTTGGGGTGTATGAGGTTTTGCGCTAATCCATTAACACGTTGTATACAAATAATGTAACATGTAATAGTTATATTCTTAATATATTATGTTGACAGTTTAAGGAGATGATCAGACCATTAAACTGAACAACACTTTCTATGGGAATCTAAATTAGCTTCTTTACAATAGATAGGTAAGTAAGTAGTCATATTTTGTTGCTTTTCGGTATTTTTTGAAACACTGTCAAAGTAACCTATAGATCTAGGTAATTGATAATAGACGTACCCAATAATGAATGAAGCCCCTCTGCGCTTCGTTTGGTTATTTATACCAAACACTCAAGTTGATTAGTTTCGCGAGCTTCTAACTTACCCTACCGTTAGGTAAGTACTATTCTTTTGCGAGTTTCTCGCATTGGCTCTACCTATTAACTGCCTTTTTAAAGTTTTCTTAATTATCACAATAATTTTACTATAATTTCAACAAACTATTGATTTAAACACGTATTCCGAGCACTTACAACCCGAATTCCTTTAAAGTACGAGTGAATAGGCTTCTTCTGGGTAAGGTCGCTACATCTTCGACCCCATCTTCGTCCTGAGGACTGGATTGAGGTCAAGAGCAAACCCATCAGCAATTTAAAAAAAAAGTATTTTGTTTTGTATCATGGTTCACTATCAGTATAAATTGCCATCACTATTTATCTTACTTTATGATGATGCTATTTATATTCTGATTCAAGGAAACATTTAAATCTAGTGACTGCGCTTTATCTCACACTATTTACGATACATACGTATTATTATAACTAGCTAAATCGCCATATCATTACATTTGAATGGACGAAGCAATTTATTTTATAACCACTGCTCATCACGGGTTTGTGTGGAGATCTTTATTTATCTACATAATTAATATTAAGTAACTACTTTGACTATGTCGCTCAAAGTTTCATTTTAAATCAGCTGGTGCTAATTAGTCATGGTACAATAATATACTGCGCCTGGTATTATCTTCCGATCACGTGACTGATCACGTGACTGACACAAGCCTACGTCATCATACCCTTTTACCATGTTTAGCGGACATTTTTTTGTGACGTAGGCTTGTGTCACTCTGGGAAAGAAGACCTCATTTTTTTAGACTATGTGATTAGTCAACATTTTTATGCGTAGTTAGTTTAGTATGCTCACGACAAGTCAGAGATAACCAAATCGTGGGGATTTACATAAATTAAATTATTTCGTGACTCCTTGCTTTGGTCTCATAGTTAAAGTTGTTGAGTTTGATGGTCTGAAGCACCTCAACGCATTTAAATTTACATCCTGTATGACCCCCCCCCCCCCCCCCCCGTTCCATCAGACTACGGAGCATAACGACGAGAGAATGCATTTACTATTTGCACATATGCACTTAAGGCTATTCTACCGTTGGCGCGCTCCATACAAACGTAGTATGGTGATATTTTCAATATACTATCTAATTAAAGTCAATGAATTTTTTCAAAAACAATCAAGTAACTAATCCCTATGTCGGTATGAAGTCAGATTTTCGATAAAATTTATAGTTTTAAAGTTACAGTGCCACAAATATTTCCATACCAATCTTAAATTAATCCTAGCATTGAAACTGTATATTTTAACGAAAATCTGACTTCATACCGACATAGGGATTAGTTACTTGATTGTTTTTGAAAAATAATTGGATAGTATTGAAAATATCACCATACTACGTTTGTATGGAGCGCGCCAACGGTAGAATAGCCTTAAATATATCCTGCTAACCTGCCTGCCTTTGTAACTAAGTAGTCGCTTTAGTCGACATCGGCATACAGACCACCATAAATGCAGTGTAGGTACTTTGAATAAATGATTTTTATGATAAATGCGAAGATAAATGCAGTGGAAATTATAATGATAGCGTTTGGTCTCATCTGTATTCTTTGCGCGTTGACTCGAATTTATAATCTCTCTTATCTTTATCTGTATGTGTGTTTTAGTTAGACTATAAATATCGCTAGTTTACTGAACTATAATAACAAGATATGCAGTCTCTTTTTTGTGTACTTTTTATCTCTTTCATGTTATTCTGAAAATGCAACTTTTTTTTATTTATAAATTAATGGACTCTTGCTTGTGCGTTAGCACTGCATTTCCGCCAGTGTCAAGTAGTTTATGGGAGAATCTATCCCAATCTCAGGGATTGTTTTTGGTCAAGAACAAGAAGAGACTGAGGATTGCGGAGCCTCGTGGCAGGCAAAAACGCGACGCGCGAAACCACGCTGTACAAGTGCTCGCGTCAGCTCCTGCAACGATGTGACTCCAACATGCAACTTATTTTGTACAAAGGGTTCTAAAATATAGATTTACCGTTACGTTTGGATACCTAGTACGTAGTAACATTAATCTGTGACCTAGTTCAGCTTCTTTGGTTTCTCAATAATGTAGGGTCCAAAAAGCCTACGGCGTAGGCCTATATAGCTACGACTTGCTACGGTGAAATCCCTAAGGCATTTAGGTCTTCCACTTACAAGTGTGAAGTAAGGCAGACTTGAGGCAATAGACCGCCTCTTGTACTATGAAAGACCTGTAACCTTAAATGACCAAATGACCAAACGAAACTTTTACAGCTAAAAGATATAACTGGAAGCACAAATTCAAAGCCCAGCGCTCCATTGACAGAGAGATCCGCATCGGACCGGATCCGTCTTATATTTTATGCAACGTGTCGCTTATCAGCCCGGGCGGGGGTCAGCAGAGAGGCCGCGCGACGGTCGCGCTACGTACTGATATGACAGCTTGATAATTTGTGATAGCTTGTCATTTGTCACTCTTACATTGTGATTAGAGCCTACTATACGTTAGCAAGTTGAAGTGGCAATGGGCTGGTCATATCTTTCGAACCAATGGGGTGTCAGGGTTCTAGAGTGGAGACCACGCACTGGCAGGCGTAGTGTGGGACGCCCTGCGGCCCGCTGGACTGACGACCTAAGAAATGTAGCGTTGAGCGACTGGATGAGGAAGGCCAAGGATATAGTTTTGTGGCGCGCCTTGGGAGAGCCCTGTGCTCAGCAGTGGACGATGATAGGCTGATGATGATGATATCCTCAAACTACGACTATTCCTATTAGCTTCGTATTCCTCCATTGAAGACGTACGTCATCATCTCATTTCCGCTAGTGTCTTGAGTCCTTGATACGACACGACATCAACTTTTCCTTCATTCATTTGTGTGTCGCGCATGTAATTGTATATTTATCTCTGGTCTGTGCAACGCACGCGCCTGCGCGGGGCGGTGGGCGCGCCGCTACGTCACGCACCGCCCGCGCAGCTCACCATAGAGCGAGTGTTTTATTTACAAAGTCAACAAATACGCGGCGCATATGTGAAGCGCTGGATCAATTTGACTCGCGGCTTGCGCCGGCGCACGTAGAGGCACGGTCAAGGATGTGCGCGTGCCGGGACGCCCAGGGTCTTTGCGTATAGGTGGTGGTGCATGATCAAGGTTTTGTTGCAAGAAACAGACTCAAACTCAAAAATGTTTTATCCAAAATAATATCACAAATGGATAGCTTTCTGATGTCATTTTTGACTCTACAACCGCGTCGGAAGGTGTTCCGTTGTGGAGAAGAGAAACATGTAACAGGGAAACCTGTGTTTAAATTCGAAACGTGTTTTGAGTCCCCGTTCTCTCCAAGAGTCTCTGTTCTGCGCTTCGATAGGCGTGTTCTTTAGGAAACCATCAATTTCGTCTCACCACCTTCGTCTAGGTCTGTCTGCCTGCCTTTAAGTCCTGGGCCTCTACCCGCACATTCGAACTTCGCAATTGCGTGAACGTTTTCGTTCCAATGTCAACTCTATTACAATAAATTGCGGACCGAAACAGTAGCGATATATCGAACATCGAAAGTCCGGGTACAGGGCCAGGGCCTCAATTGCGCAATTTTATACGGTTTTGGTTTGGTTTTGGTTTTGGTTTAGTTTTGGTTTAGATTTGGTTTAGCTGAAGTAAAAAAGCTATCGCGATATTTTTTTCTGAACGGTTAAATCGCACAATACAGAAAATTCGATCGAACGGACATCAAACGTTACGCCAACGTATCTTCCGAAATAAAGCTAAATCGTTATCGTTAATATAATTTGCGCGTAACGAATTGTGCATAACGTAACGTTTTTGGTTGTGGTTTTGTTTTGGTAGTATCGTTCAAACTTAGGGCGATTGAGGCCCAGTCCATTGAAAATGGGGAAGGGCTCGCTACCTACTGTCATGCTGTTTCAACGTCAAATGCCAATTGCATAATTATCATAATGACATGGCGATTTGTTGAACGGAGGTGTGATAAGGATAACACTATCACACCTCCTTTCGACCAATCGCCAAGTCAACAAAAATACCATTTCTAAATTTTTTATTAGAACGGCCATGCAAATAATTATGCCGACAGATCGATTTAATTTTTTTATTTTATTTATTAGGCACATAAAACAGATTACAGTTATAGAAACACAAAATATAGACATTAAAAGGTAAAGCAAGCCATAACATATGTGCACATCATGAAATAAGCAAAAGGTGAACAATTAGCATCGTGTGCGTGACTCTATACATATACTAAAAAGAAAACAAGAGAATAAATTTTTCCATGCATCGAACGACAAAAAATACTACAAGGTAAAAAAGAAACAAAAATCATTTTGAGAGCTCGTTATTGGGTCCTTTTATTTTAGCTATTTTTAATTCAAAATGGAACTAAAAAACGGCGTACCTAACGCGTAGCCCATGGGTATTACGCTACGACTAGAGTGCATACCTATAGTTAAATCTGACTATACCGTTATGGTCCTAGTATAAGTAGGCATTTTTCTAAAGCTATGTTACTTATGTGTTGTATTTTCCAAAGAGATCGATTGATCGATGATGATGTGATGATTGTAAAACAAACTCTATTATAACTGGATGCTCAATACTTGATAGAACAAACATCGCGCCTCCATTACGCAATCATTTTGATTTCAATCTATTTACTCTTGACTTGAGATCGTGTTTATAATATACAGGGTGTTACAAAAACACAAATAAACATTTAAGGGGGTGATCTGATGTTCCATCATCATCATCATTATATCAGCCGATAGACGTCCACTGCTGGACGTTGGCCTCCCCGAAAATGGGGAGATTTGCCATAATCGCCAAGATGCGATGCGTTTGCGATGTTCCATACTAAACTACAGATCTACTCGAGCTAAATGCATGGGACAAAAATATTTTTTTTTCGCGATTTCGATGTTGGTCCCATAGGTAGTGAAAGTTGTTCAGTTTGATGGTCTAAATCACCCCCTTAAATGTTTATTTGTATTTTTGTAACACCCTGTATGTTATAAACACGATCTCAAGTCAAGAGTAAACAGATTCAAATCAAAATGATTGTTGATAATGATGGTCTCAACAACCCCCATAAAAGATTGAAATGTTTATTTTACTTTTGTAACACCCTGTATACAGGGTGTACAATAAAATGGGACAGCTACTCAAAGGGGTGCTTCAGACCATCAAACTGAACAACTTTCTCTATGGGACCAATATCGAAATCGCGAAAAAAAAACCGCTCTCCCATACAAAACTGCAAACATAACTCGACTGAAATGTATGGGACAGCAGATTTTTTTTTTGCGATTTCGTTGTTGGTCCCATAGAGAAAGTTGTTCAGTTTGATGGTCTGAAGCACCCCTTTAAGTAGCTGTCCCATTTTAATGTACACCCTGTATACGAGTATTCACAGCACATAATTTATTTCTGAAAATTGTCTTCTTATTTGAGGTTTTCGTAAATGAAATCAGAAATCACAGATCACATGATTTTTGAAAGTCAAATCATAAGTAGAAAGATGCATATCTCCATACTAATTTTGAGATTCAAAAATCGCGCTCCTGAGTAAAAAATGATCAAAAATCGCTGTCCAAGATACGATGATATTCGACTGCTAGTTTTCCTTTCTGTTTCTCATTGTTTCAAGGTTGTGGATCACAAATAAATCTACTACGGTCGGTTGGTCGGTTGGTCGGTGTCGGTCGGTCGGTCGGTTGGTCGGTGCACGTAAATGTTATCTGTTGCCTCTAAGGTCGCACGCAGGATTATCTGATTTCATACCAATTTATCTATGATAAACTATCTTAATATAATAAACACTTTTTCTAATCATAGCTTTTAATATATACCTATACCTAAATGCGAAAGCGAGCGTGTTTGTTTATCCTTTCTTCACATTAGCAACTGCTCTTCTCTATTAATGATGAAACGACGACGATTTTTTGCTGTGATATAGGTACAGGAGTGCGATTTTTGAAACTCATTTGTTGAACTCTGCAGTTGTAAATGTCAAAATTACTATGGAGATATGCATCTTTCTACTTCTGATTTAACTTTCAAAAATCGCTCTCCTGAAGTATAATTTTTGAAAGTCAAATCGATGCGTATCTCCATACATTTTCAACTGCTGAGTTTAACGTATGAGATTCAAAAATCGCACTCCAGGTACCTAGTTGAAAGGCTTATACAGGTTGAAATTGATATCACTAGCATCCTTTAAAACTAAGAGTCTACCCATCAAACTGAATCTACATTTTACTATGGATGGGAGCAAATCGATTGGAGCAAAATAAAATCTGCTGTTGCATAAAAGTAGGCATTGCAGTTTATAATGGAACAGCAGCCTTTTTTTGCTCCGATCGGTTTGCTATAAATTGTCTAAGGTTTGCTCCCATAGTAAAAGTTGATGAGTAGACTCTTAGTTTAAAAGGATGCTATTGATATTAATTTCACCCTGTATACAGAGTGTAACAAATCACCCTAGTAATACTTAAGGGGGTGCTTCAGACCATCAAACTGAACAACTTTCACTATGGGGCCAACATCGAGAAAAAATAAAAAAATCTGCTATCCCATACATTTTAGTCGAGTCGGTAGCGGTACTGCTGTTTTGTATTAGAGAGTAGATTTTTTTTATTTTTTTTCGGTGTTGGCCCCATAGTGAAAGTTGTTCAGTTTGATGGTCTGAAGCACCCCTTTAAGTATTACTAGGGTGTTTTGTTACACCCTGTACATAGTCAGTTAGATTCTAAATAAACATAATTGACAGGGTCGTGCGTCTCAACAATAAACAATTTTGTACAAAGATTTGTCGTCAAAGTAAAATATTATCAGAGTTTATTTAAGTGGAAAATTTCCATCGAACAGCGATCGCGGCGGTTCATAGATTATCCGTCGCGCCGGTCAATGGTGACCGGTCATCGGTGACCCCCACCCCGTTTAATTGTTTTCAAAATATTCACTCCTAATTACTTCGTCGCCATGTGGCTTCATCTCGGGTTCATCTCTGTGGAAAATTATTTAATTAGGTAATTAATTTGCCAGATATTGTTTGTTGTGATATGACTGTGCATAAAAGTGGTTTTTTATCACTTATTCTTTTGTTTTTGTTGACTTAAAATTATATAATTTTGTAGGTAAAATGATAAAACAAATAATGTGCGCTGATTACAATAAATTTTCAATTATTAGATATGGAAATGTTTTTACATCGTTAAATTGATAAATAGTAGAGCTCATGTAATTGTAAAACATGTGATCGGAGGCTTTCTTATACAGGGTGTAACAAAACACCCTAGTGATACTTAAGGGGGTGCTTCAGCCCATGAAACTGAACAACTTTCACTAAGGAGCCAACTTCGAAATCGCGAAAAAAAAATCAGCTGTCTCATACAAAACTGCTGTACCGACTCGACTAAAATGTATGGGACAGCTGTTTTTTTTTATTTTTTCTCGGTGTTGGCTCCATAGTGAAAGTTGTTCAGTTTGATGGTCTGAAGCACCCCCTTAAGTATTACTAGTGTGTTTTGTTACACCCTGTATACTGCCCGAGGTTAGTACACAATTTTTCTTCCCGACGGAGGCGGAGAGCGCCAACTTTAGCGCAGCGGGTCAAAAGGTGACGCTTTCCGCCCGGAGGGGTGAAATTTACTTTTTCAATACCAGTAGGTAGTGGTACCTATGCCGCGACTCTGCGCCCGCGCCGTGGCGACCAGGAAACCGATCGAGCTAAATAAATCTCCACTAAACCGTGATCAGTCCGCGTGTGAACCACTATTTTTAATACATTCGTTTCGCGCTAATCATTAGACAGCCGTTAGAGCCTTTTTGACAGATCGTTAGTGCGATACGGAATTTAGCACAGCTGAATAGTAAAATTGGATTACAATGTGATTAGAACTGAAACTTTTGTTATGAAAATGTCAAAATTACATCTTATATGCATCTTTCTACTGCTGATTTGACTTTCAAAAATCATACGTCAGGAGTGCGATTTTTGAAAGTCAAATCAGCAGTAGAAAGATGCGTATCTCCTCAGTAATTTTGTCATTTTCAACTGCTGAACTCAGCGAATGAGATTCAAAAATCGCACTCCATGTCGCTTATTGCGTAGGCATTTCACACACTGCACTGCAGTTTCAAGCTATTAATCATTCCGAGAAATAACCAATGTTTCTATCTTTACAGATATAAACCCGTAGCATATCGTAGCAGAGAGCATAATGTCAGCGGCGGTGGAGGCGAGGATGAACGGCCACTGCTCGGTGGAGAACGGCCACCGCGCCCTCAACGGAACCAACGGAGCCAACGGAACCAACGGAGTCAACGAAGTGGAGGGCGGCGACCGGAGCTGGGAGGAACGCTTCCTGCCCCCGCCGCTAAGGCTTGACGACAAAGTCAAGGCACAGAAGGTAGGTTCAGCACTCGCTTAATATGACATAAGTGCATATGCGTGACAATGCGTGATAGATAGCGCGTAATAAGAAAACATAGCAGGACGTTTCTACAAGATTTGACTTAGCTAGGTGCCTCAAAGCCGGCCGGTCCCCAGGCTTCACACATAGCCTGGTGGAAGATCTTCCCTTTTCATTGGAGGAACATTCCCAAGTAGAACCTCCATATTGGTGACCCTCGACAGAGAAGATCGCAACCTGAATACCGCAGAGCAGCACCAGCACAGAGCAGCAACCAGCTTCAACCAACCCTTCACCCCCTCGACCAGGTCAAACAAGCAGCAGTCACGCCATCAACCCGAAGCCGCACCAGGTCCATCGCAGCTGTCTTCATACCGCTTCCTGGGCCTGCAGCTTCCTCAACGACAGTCAGCGTCTGCATAGAAGGATCTCCCGCAGCCCACGTGTCTGAGCTCACCTCCACGTGGCAGTTCTGCTCGCCTTCTCCACGCCTGTCACTCGCCCGCATCACATCAGGACTGGTCTCCCTGACAGATGCACACACCGCAGCACATCGCTCGTCAGACTCACTTGACTGGAGCCCTGCACCTACACTACATGGATACAGACTGCACACTTCGAACTACTCAACGACCTCCGGTCTGAGGGGGGAGTCCTGTGGGGAACTACTACCCACAAGATATAGCAAAGATGCCAACAGATGGCGACACCGTCGCTCGCGGAAATATGCTCCATATAAAGACAACGTTCATCGTAAATACGTAACTCGTAACCTACTACAAATAAGGTTCACAATCGAATGCAAGACATAAATCGCGCAAGAGAAATAATCACAGAGATTCGATATATATACAAGGTCCAACTAAGAACTGTTGGACCACGGCCGGTCCCCAGGCATCACACCTAGCCTGGCGGAAGTACTTCCCTTTTCAATGGAGGAACATTCCCAAGTAGCACCTCCATAAACCTAACCGTTGGACTAGGATTGGTCGCCATGCAGGCATTCCATCTAGCCTGGCGGCAGATCTTTCCCTTTCTATGAAGCATTCCACCTTATTTCTTTTTGATCCATTTCTTCCTTCACGAGTTGGGTGCATAGTTAATGTAGGTCTATAGAAAACAGTTTGTCACACATATTATAATTTAAATTAGCTATTCAACCCTGAGATACCACCTCCTTGATTGATGAATGTCCACTAAAGGAAACAAGATGATCATCAGTACCACTAAGGGGTCGATCTGCCCACGCCAAGCTGGTGGATACGGCACTAAATGAAACGTGCCGGATTATAACTGGTTGCTTGAAACCGACTCCGGTACAGTTGCTTTATCCACTGGCTGGCATAGCGCCCCCAGATGTCCGCAGGGCTGTGGCGGGCTCCTCAGAGAGAGCCAAAATGGTGGACGACACACGACATCCCATGCACGGCTTCATCCCTGCGCCGCAAAGGCTGACAAGCCGACGCAGCTTTATGAAGTGTGTCGACCCACCGAATACTGGCCCAGCGCAAGCGAGGTGTACTCTTTGGAGACAAAAAGTGGCCCTCCCAACTCCATTTGTGCCGCCGTCTGAGACCCTACCGCCTGGACATGACTTGCCTTGGGCGACCTGGTAGTCCTTAAACCGACTTCGAACCCAGGTCGGTCGCAGCAAGGACAACATGGCCAGGTGGGGATTCTCGGATGCGCAAAATGTGTCTTGCTTGTGTGGAGCTCCACAAACGATGGCCCATCTCACATCGTGCCCTGCGTGCCCTAACACCTGCACGCAGGAGGAGCTCATGACCGCTAGCGACGGTGCAGTATCGGTTGCCAAATTCTGGCAAAGTACTATTTAGCGACTTTGTTGTGTTGAAGTCGACACGATAAGCAAGCAAGCATCAGTACCACATCCGTGTCAAGGCGCTATTTGTATACGGACGGAACCGGGTGCCGCGCGGATGTCGGAATGTGGTAGGAAACATGCATGACATTAATCTTCTGCTACTTTTGACGTTGGAGAAACCTGCATACGCTGATGATGAAATTCTGATGCGTATTTGAAGCCCACTAATCCGCTTTTGGCAACACAAAACGTGGTGACTGGTGGACTAACGTAGGATTACGAGGGCAGGTTTGTGCCTTTATTGGGGACGATAATGGAATGAAAAATACGACTTCTTTATATAACAGTATGTTTGTATTTGTATAACTTTATTTGTGTATGTTATCTATATTATGTTATTCTGATCTACACCGCCTACCAATCTTCTTTTACTATTTCCTCTACCCCAAGGTTGCCTGGAAGAAATCGCTTTTTAGCGATAAGACCGCATGTTTTTGTGCCTTTTGTATTGCCTGATTGTTTGCTCTCAGTATACTATGTTTTTTCTTTTTGGTGTGAAATAAAGTATAATTGATTGATTGTCTACATTATTATTAAAGCCAAGCACCCAAAGGTGGGCTCAGCGATTTAAAAGTACTCTGACAGCAAGAAGATACTTAGCACCTCAAAAAGTACTTGGCACGCGTCGTGAATTATTATGGCCTATTTCCTCTCATTCTTATTCATATGAAAAGAATTAGCCATGTGGAGGGTGGTGATGGTGACGTTATTATCCTAAGTTAAAGATCGAAACTCTGACTGAAACAGAACCCACATGCACCCGGCACCAGAGAAATAATTGTAAACTTTTGTACATTTATAAAGTTGACTTTGCAAAACGATTCACAATCATATCAACATGTTTATACTCCAAGATTCGCATGTGTAAGTTTGTACATAATAAAATAGCGGAGATAAGAAACATTTTCTTTATCGATTATTTATTTTACTTAATATCCTCCTCGCTTCGCCTCGTGTCGTGCGCAGCGTGCCTTATCTCACACTGAACTACTCTACTTAACTACTAAATCACTGGCGTTTTCAGTCCGTTTGTTGTGTGTTTAACACCTTAAACACCTGACTACTACAATTTTCATGTTCACTTGTATTGTTGTGCTTCCGTTTCCGGCATGTATCTACTACGTATGTTTTGGAGAGCACAATTTTATATTGTTGATGTATCTGACAAAAAATTCAATAAATCATACACCCTGCGATAATTTTTCATTTATTTAGAAGTAAATTCAAGACTAATCCATAGTATAACCTGGCAGACGGTCACACCAGCAGTACCGTGATAGTTCATTCATAAAATGTACCTAAAATATTTAGTAAAGACACTGATATTTAAAGATAACGTTAATTAATTAATCCATATCAATTAAATTAATAAGTAAATCAATTAAAATAAGTACATGTTGTTAAAAAAAGAAAAAAAATTAATTAATTAATTAATATAATGTAATATTTATTTGAAGGTATTAAGTACCTATTGTGTTAGTATTTCCTTCTGCTGTACAGGGTGTAAAAAAACCTGTTAGTGCTTTAAAGGGTTGCTTCAGACCATCAAACTGAACAACTTTCACTATGGAGCCATCAACATGAACATGAGCGAAAAAAAAATCTGCTGTCCCATACATTTCGGTCGAGGTTTTTTTACACTATGTAGAGTCAAAGATGGCTTGCCACTTGACCTGGCATCATGGTGAAGATATTTACCAACTAGCGATAGTTTCGCTCGTCGATTGTCCAGATCAAAGTAAGCATGAAATATCGCGGGGGTTCCAAGTGCACCACAACGAGGAATGGGTCCTAATTCTAGCTGGCAGCGTTCCCTCTTTGAATTGTCAAACTCAAAGAGACTGCGCCAGAAACAGCGACTGCCTTGTTTCTCTCTGAAAAAGATTGGTCTAGAAATTCGCGACTTGAGTTGAAAATAAAAACAATCCATGAGCTATCTCGTACCTAATGATCAATCAACGATCATCCTTCCAGAAGATTCTCAATCATGCCGCTCGTATCTCCTCGATGCTGAGAGACCCGCGCTTCAATACATTTCCACTCAAAACAATAATCGCGGCTAATTAAAGTGATGAGTTCCAATTTATTCGCGTCCTCCGTCGCGGCGCGCACTGTCTGCGGACGCCATCTCGCGGTCAATTGTGATGAATTGAGCTTTGATTGATACGCGACCTGCGCCTGCCCACTTGGTGTCCCAACTACTTGCCCCTACATTGAATATAATGACCCCCTCATCTCAGTAGAAGATAAAATATCAAAGCTGAGGCATCGTTTCGACATCAGCAGATAAACTGCACTGCTGGCTAAGACATAGACCTCTAATTTTTTCTCACTTCCTGTGGTAGACTTCACTGTTTGCTGGCTAATTTGTAATTTAAAATTTCGTCCGAAAGTCTGGATGCTTTCTAACTACAGATCTTCACTAGTGTTTTGTATAAGCTGGCTTTCTAATTTTGTCACTTGCAAGTTGCAGTCTTCTTTGCATGTTTATCTCACTGGATCTTAATATCGCTACAAACGAAGATAGCAATTCTGAGATTATTTTTCGTATAATTCCTATAGGCTGATCCTTTTTCAGATCGCGACTTACTGGCTGTCACACTGCTCTCATGCTCTGTCACACCAGTGTGACAGGCAGTAATTTTTTTTTCTTGACTGTCACACCCTACGAATAAGAATAGCTATAGAAGAATAACTCTAAACAAAAGCAACATAATTTTTGGCACCCAATGAAAAATGACATTTTGTATGAGTTTTGGCGGCAAGGTGTAGTTTTTAAGGGGCTATGTGAAAAAAATAGGATTCTTCAAAGCTTCATATATCATGAAGTACTAACAGTAGGAGTATGATTTTCAGATAAGTGTAAATTGAACATATAATTGAAGTTTTGATTAGAGCCAAAACATGATTAAGACACATTTTCTCGATAGAAAAACAAGCCAAAGTAGCCTCCGTTTTTATCTATAAACGCTTGGAACTGCTAAACGGTGAATAATAGAAACACAAGACTTGATTTAAAAAAAAGAGATTGATATTTTCTAAATTTTGATTAGAGCAGAATTGAACTTACATAAATAGTACAATCACAATTAAATAAAGTTTGATTTGGCGCTCGATTCGTTTCAGGCGCGCGCGCCGCCCCATCTCTTTCTCTCGCATCAGGCCGTAATATAAGCTATCCCACGCCTGTTTCGCTTAAATTATTTTCCGACATAGGCTCTTAAGGAAAAAATTTAGAAGGAACACTTTTTTTGATGCCACTTTTTGAGCTTGATTTAAATTTCTATACATTCTTATTCGTAGGTCACACCCGACAATAGTATCCAAATTCATGTTGTGGCTGTCTTGTTAAGACTACATTCATATCCTACTGAATTCAGGCAATTTGTTCACTTTTGCATAATCAATCACACTTTTCCCTTCCCAACAGATAGATTTCCACTACTTTTACGAGTACCTACCTAGGTCAAAGACTTATACAGGGTGGCCGGGGAGTTGACGTTCAAACGTAAAATTTAGGTCCGGTATGTCGTGGGGTATCCGAATCACCCCCATGTATGTTCCGCGATTTTTTATAGTTTTCGAGTTATGATGATTTTTCCGATTTTTAGAGGAAACTCGACATGACCGGCTTAAACAACTTCTAAAAAAAAAGTGTAAGACTTTTTAGAGATTCTTTTTTTGCAACTTAATCTTCATGAATGGTGCCTTTATTCATAACATCATCAGCATCGTAACTTTGATAAAAGTTACGAAAATATTGGTCTAAAGTTAAAAATTTGCGATCCGTGAATTATGACTAAATTTTCAACTTTAAATTAAAACTCTAAACAGGTGACCTTATGATTTTTTAGCCAATCCCAAAAATGCGCCCTACTCTCAGCTTTCATAATCATAAATAAAAAGTAGTACTTAAAAGGGATAATTTGGCTAGAATTGATCTTCAAAGACAACAAGGCGAAAAATTCTTAAATTTAAAAATATTTTTTTTTTGCCATAACTACCACGCCTAAGGCTAAATAATGATTAAAGAATGCTGGAAACCTATCGTGTTGGTGGAATAAGGAAAGTTTTAAGTAAAAAGTAGATAACCTAACCTAACATGAACTAACCTAACCTAACCTAGGAGGAGGGAGCCGACAGCCGGGTGCCACCACTGCGACGGCTGTCTCGACGAGACGTCGCAGCACGTGCTGCAGGAGTGCCCTGCGTGGGCGGGAGAGCGCAGTGAGCTCTCCCAGGTAGTTTCAGACCTCTTGCTACTGGCCATGGTTCGCGCTATGAGCGACAGTGAGGCGTCTTGGCGCGCGGTTCTCTCCTCTGTGAGGCAGTAATGCTCCAGAAGGAGACGGCGGAGAGGGAGAGGGAGTCGACTTCTGAACTCCCGATCCGCCAAAGACGCACGGGGCGCAGACGGGCTGCGTTTGCTCGCGGTCTGCCTCCCCCGTAATTTTTGAGTCTCTGGGCGTCGGGCTGGGGGGTCCGGCGTCCGATCATAGGGACTCGAGGTGGTTGTGTGCGTGTTCCCACGCACCACCTAAAGGCCTGTAGGCTTGTCAAGGCCAACAGAGATGAGACCTGGTAAGGTCGGTCGCTGCGCCGTAGAGTGTGGAAGATTTCTCACGGGCCCTCAGGCTCTACGGCAATATGCGATGAGGTGGAACACGGTGGGGTTTTAGCCGGTAAGAGTCCGGCATAACCCGTCGCCGTTTCGGTTTTCAGCATTCTTTAATCATTATTTAGCCTTAGGCGTGGTAATTATGGCAAAAAAAAAAAAAATTTTAAGAATTTTCCGCCTTTTATCAATTCTAGCCAAATTAGCCCTCTTAAGTACTACTTTTTATTTATGATTATGAAAGCTGACAGTTGGGCGCATTTTTGGGATTGGCTAAAAAATCATAAGGTCACCTGTTTAGAGTTTTAATTTAAAGTTGAAAATTTAGTCATAATTCACGGAACGCAAATTTTTAACTTTAGACCAATATTTTCATAACTTTTATCAAAGTTACGATGCTGATGATGTTATGAATAAAGGCACAATTCATGAAGATTAAGTTTCAAAAAAAGAATCTCTAAAAAGTCTTACACTTTTTTTTTAGTAGTTGTTTAAGCCGGTCATGTCGAGTTTCCTCAAAAAATCGGAAAAATCATCATAACTCGAAAACTATAAAAAATCGCGGAACATACATGGGGGTGATTCGGATACCCCACGACATACCGGACCTAAATTTTACGTTTGAACGTCAACTCCCCGGCCACCCTGTATATTACTACCTAGGTACTTCTACTTTTGGATAGGTGTCCATATAACTTTCAGATATTTGCATAAAGGGTGGTAAAGGAAAATAATAGGGAACCAATCGCGCCGATCCTTGTAATGTCCTGAACAAGGATAAAGAAGGATACAGTCGTCTAGAATGTGTTATATTATATTATAATATTATAGTAACAATCACCATCAAGTTGTAGGTATTATAAATTAATAATACTTAGGAGGTTTACAACTTTCATAAAGATAATGTTTTATACCACTCTTTGTCACACATGAAGCGAAGAGAAAGGAAATGTACCGACTGTTGAGCCTTTTATTATTTTACTATTTGTTGTTTAAATTAAAGTATTAGGTACCTTACCTATATCTACTTAGTTGTTTATAAAATACTTAACTAACTTTTGCTCCCAGATTCTTTCGCGTTGGATTCATTTTGCTTTCGAGACGAATATAATTTTTTTTTCTGGTTTACGCCAAAAAAGAGAAATAAATACTATTTTGCACATTAAACATAAAGGTAGTAAGAGAGACGGTGACAGCTGAGAGAGCGAGATGTACCTAGCGGCATGCCTGTATAATAGAAAGAGATACGTGACGCGAGGCAATAGAACCGTTTTTGGGGATTTGGAGTCCTGGTAAAAATTCGGTTTCTGTGAATAATCGTGAACCTAAAGTGAAATCGTAGATAATTTTGTGAAATATACTAACACTGTTTCATTAAATTATTCACCATTTCACGTTAGATTGAGAATTATACACAGAAATCGAATTTTTACCCTGCCGAGGACTCCAAAAAACGTCCAAAAACGGTTACATTTGACAACTCATGTCACTTACTCTATTCCGTAAGGTATAATATCTTTATGACATTAAAGCTGGTAGACGTTCAAAAACTGATCTCAATAATTGCCGGTCACCGGTGACCCCATGTCAAAGTGCCCTACACCGCCCCGCGGCATATAAAGTGTTATAATTTCATAGTGATTGATTAATTTGATTATAGATGATGCCGGGCGGGTGGCGTGATTGAAGGTGAAACAAACAAACAAACTTTCTTATCATTTTATAATTAATAAGAATAAAATTGTTTATAAAACATTTTACTGTGATGAACAAATTATTATACTTACATCTCTATCTATTAGCAATATAACAGTATTTATCTATGTATCTACCTGTTTTTAACAGATAAGAATAATTTAATTCAATGCCAAGTTTAAATAAACTATTTGCATGTCGATAAAATAAAAGAAGGAAGCAAAAGAGATATATATAGTAGTACCTGTGACGATTGCATAGGAAAAATACATGAAAAATTTATGATACAAATGAGAAAAGCGTTAAAAATTTTCATATACAATATTTAAATATATTTAGATAATGCATCAAATTATGGGTCAAGAAACATGGAAAAATATTTCCATACAAAAGTGCTGATCAGTCGATCGATTTTATATGGGAGGTGCAAACATGTTTTTCGCTTTAGTTTCATTATTTGAACACACTCTTATTTGTGTGTAATTTAAAAATAGGGGTATAGGAATATTTTTATCGCTTCTGCTTAAACGGTATGCGTTCAATTGTTGACACGTTGTATAATCGATGCGATGCAGCAATCGGCGTGTAATTACTTGACCCGTAGCATTGCGTCGCGGCGTTGTACAGGTTATCACTATCATTAAGCACTTAACCCCTCAGATGCGCCGCGCGCCCGCGTGCCCCGTGCATGACGGCTAGGGTTGACTTTGAGTACAGTCGGTCGCAATAAGTTGTATACACTTTTGTTCTACGTCGTAGTACTAAAGTGTATATAACTTATTGCGGCCGACTGTAGAATCTGGAATAGGAACTCCCCTCTAGGGGGTTCCTATTCCTGGTTTCTACAGTCGGCCGCAATAAGTTATATACATTTACAGTATTTACAGTATTTGTATATATATATATATATATATATATATATATATTATGTATTAAGGCCCTGAAACAAATAAATAAAATAAAAAAAGGATTTGTTTAGGTTGTAGATATAGGTTGTATGTAGATATAGGTCTAAGCCTGACCGCACACAAGCTACTCGCCAACAACCACGCGACACGCTTTTTCATACATTTTATAGCTGTGGCCACCGGCCACACGTCATGAGCGGCGAGTCCCTACAAAAGTTATGAAAAATGCAGTCCACAGCTAGTTTTCTTATCGCGAGTGGCATGGTCTTCATCCTCACTTTATAAAATTGTTGCTGCGGGAGGCAGCAAAGTGGTGGGTCCAGGAATAAAATAGCAATACGTGTTGTTCACAAGTAGAATGAAGTAATGTGATTTGAAGTTTTTTCCTAAGTGTCTGCCTGGAGTGCGATTTTTGAATCTCATTCGCTGAGTTCAGTAGTTGAAAATGTCAAAATTACTGTAGCCAAAAGTGAAAGTCAAATCAGCTGCAGAAAGATGCATACATCTTTCTGCAGCTGATTTGACTTTCAAAAATCATAATTCAGGAGTGCGATTTTTTAAAGTCAAATCAGCAGTAGAAAGATGCGTATCTCCATAGTAATTTTGACATTTTCAACTGCTGAACTCAGAGAATTAGATTCAAAAATCGCACTCCTGAACAGATCTATTGTAGCTGTCACTCAGCAGTTCAAAATGTCAAAATTAGTATGGAGATATGCATCTTTCTACTTATATGATTTGACGTTCAAAAATCATAGATAGATAGATAGATAAACAATTTATTTGCAAAAGTAACACACGCATAATATTACAGTTCACAACAATTTACATACTACATTTACATTTTCATCATACTACAGGAGTGCGATTTTTTAAAGTCAAATCAGCAGTAGAAAGATGCGTATCTCTACAGTAATTTTGACATTTTCAACTGCAGAACTCAGCGAATGAGATTCAAAAATCGCACTCCTGCTCGTGGACCATATTACAAGTGCATCATCCTTCAGCTTTTTACGTCTGGTGTCCTTAATTCATAGTTCATTAAATTAAATTAAATCTATTCTTTTAATTAATCAATTAGCAGTGAGTTTTCAATTCCCGTAGTTGGTCACATAGTAAAAGTTCATATTATTGCTGAGTACTTTCACCCCTTTGACTTTTCGGGAGCTCGCCTTATACCCTGTATATTTTTTATATTTTGAACCAACAAAATATTATTGTAAATAATTTCTGGACTGGTGTAACCCAACAGGTCTCATCGGAGATGCATCTCTTGTCGCTAGGTATTAAACTGTATGAGTGTGATACACGACTCGGCTGCAACCTTGCAATGATGATAACCTGACAACGCGCAGATTAAATCGACACTTTTTTTAAATGGGTACTATCAGGAATAATGGTGTGAACATTTATTTACCTATAAAGGCAGGTATGTAAAATGGATTTAGCGTACCTAATAAAATAAAAGTGAACTTTGTTCAAACTTTTATTGATCTTTTATAACATGAGACATATCCGATAGGAAACTGTCACCAGATAAAAGTTTATCAAGAGCCCGTAGACTTGTTGTACGTATACAGTGTAAAGTGATTAGTTTCCAATAAAGTAGACGAGGTACCTGTCTCGCGCCATGATAAATGTTCTGTGGGAGGTCGGGAGCTCGGGAGGAGTTGTGAACCGTCATCCATCAACACTTTACAACTTATAACTCGATATCTCGCGTTATATAATCATTTTCTTCTTAATTTTCAAGAGCAATCTACTGGGATTCTTGATGATCATTAGTTTTACAATCAAACGATATTTTTCTCTGTGGGGGTGACCAACTGAAGCGTGCGTAATAATGTGACATTGTTCAGAATTTGAGGTTGACACGATAAGCAAGCAATGTGACATGAACAGGTTTAATTAGCATCATAAGGGTTCCATGAAGAGCTGCATAAGCTGATGAAGAAATTCAGATCAGTTGGTATTATGAAGTTGACCTATAGTCTAAAAAAAAAAGGTTCTCTATTCCCAGAGTGACACAAGCCTACGTCACAAAAAAATGGCCGCTAAATATGGTAAAAGGCATGGTACAATAATATATTGCGCCTGGTATTCTCTTCCGATCACGTGACGGACACAAGCCTACGTCATCATACCCTTTTAACATGTTTAGCGGCCATTTTTTTGTGACGTAGGCTTGTGTCACTCTGGGAATAGAAGACCTTGTTTTTTTAGACTATGGTAAAAGGGTATGATGACGTAGGCTTGTGTCAGTCACGTGATTGGAAGAGGCGCATTATAACTATTTGTACCATGAAGTTGACCGATCCGCATCCGTAGCAGAATGGGGTGGTCTATGATCTATCCTAATCCGAGAACTAACTACAGAATGACACCTTGTTTTGTAACAGTATAGTTCTCAAGCAACCGTGATTATCCCAGATTGTTGTTACAGATATCAGCTCGGCTGTCGCCGCTGGTGCTGTGCGGGGCGACGCTACGCCGCGTAGGGGAGGTGTTCGAGAGCGAGCTGGAGGCCGGGCTCAGCGAGCGCGGCTCCAGCCTCCAGATGGCGAACACATACGTGCCCGAGCTACCTGACGGCACCGGTGCGTTGCTCTACATACTATACTTAGACTAGAGCGAGCTGGAGGCCGGGCTCAGCGAGCGCGGCTCCAGCCTCCAGATGGCGAACACATACGTGCCCGAGCTACCTGACGGCACCGGTGCGTTGCTCTACATACTATACTTAGACTAGAGCGAGCTGGAGGCCGGGCTCAGCGAGCGCGGCTCCAGCCTCCAGATGGCGAACACATACGTGCCCGAGCTACCTGACGGCACCGGTGCGTTGCTCTACATACTATACTTAGACTAGAGCGAGCTGGAGGCCGGGCTCAGCAAGCGCGGCTCCAGCCTCCAGATGGCGAACACATACGTGCCCGAGCTACCTGACGGCACCGGTGCGTTGCTCTACATACTATACTTAGACTAGAGCGAGCTGGAGGCCGGGCTCAGATAAGTGTGAACTTCTTCTAAAACCAAGTCATTATAACTGACAGGTATTATGTTGCTCATAGCCAGAAGGCATATTTAATCCTGAAAATCGTGTTATAGCCAAAATGAGATAAAATCACTAATTATGGAATCCCTATGGCAATTAATGATTATCTTAATTTCTCTCTCAGAGAAATGTCAGTTTTTTATAGTCTCAATGCTAATAAAGTTGCACAGTCACTAATGATCGTCTCGTACGCAGAGGAGGGTCTGTTCCTGGCGCTGGATCTCGGTGGCACAAACTTCCGCGTGCTGCTGCTGGAGCTGAGGAAGGGGCAGCTCGTGAGGGAGGACGTCAAACAGTACCACATCAGGTATACCTACAACACTTGCTTTACTACTCCTAGCAGTACCATCAGTAGGTACTGTCCTATTGGCCCTGTGAAGTCAATATCACTGGATGTCGTGGAAGGTAACTGAAAGTTTACCGAAGGTTAGGCACCCCACCATTCACTAGTATACTGTCTAACTGCGCCTGTTAAGGATGGCAATTATGGCAAATCCTCTGCCTAGGGAGGATAGATCTAGGATTCTATGGAGACAGGGGAAAGTAGTCTAGCCCAAGTGAAGGAAAAGGTTGATGTCGAGTCTTATTAAGACGACATTTGTTAGCGGAAAAGAGAGAGAATTGGCGAATACTCCACCGAAAAGAGCGTAGCTCTTATGAAGATGAAAAGGGAGGGGAGGCCCATTTATGAATTCTTCTCGTTTTTCCTACGATGTTTATTGCTCGTTATATTAGTCGCAAAATAAGTAAGGTGTGTGTATGTAATATTTCAGTGACGAGTTGCGGCTGGGTCCTGGAGAGGACTTGTTCAACTTCCTCGCCGACTGCGTGCTGGACTTTGTGCGCACTGAGGGCATGGAGAAGGAGGAACTGTCCTTAGGTATTATACCCCTTTCTATGAGTCAACTTTCTATTGATCTACAAGATTGCTACAATCTCTTTTGTCTTCTTGCACGGTCTAAGACAGTTCAGAAATATCCTGTGTTGGCTGGACTTTATTGTCTAGTTTTTAGTGTTGTGAATGGTCATATCATACCATAACAGTGTGGTGGGTGATTGCCTCCGTGGTCTAATGGTTAAGAGCATTGGCTCACGATACGGAGGTCGTGGGTTCGATTACCACGGGGGACACCTAGTGATATGTCACTTTGTGCGTTTTTCCCCAGTTGGTTAGGATATTGCAGGCTGAATCACCTGATTGTCTGAAAAGAAAAGTGATTCCGTGCTTCGGATGGCACGTTAAGCCGTTGGTCCCGGCTACTATCTTTAGTGGTAGTAGTCGTTACATAAAAACCACGTCAGAGGCCGAAAGGCGGTCTGAAAAAACTCTGACACCAGGGCTCTGCCCACACGATAAGAAGAAGAAGAAGTGTGGTGGGTCAAAACATTAATACAACGTCAAAACACTAGAAAAAGATAGCAGTGTTGTATCTAGGTTATTTGCACTAAAAGATACCTACGTTTCCTATTATGTAGCATCTTGTGACGGCTTGATATTCTTGCCGTTGAAGTTCTTTCTCTATAGGTATTCACCACCAAAATGAACCATTGACACGAAAAGAGAGAGGTATTAATAGATTTGACCTTCGCCTTCCTGCCTGAATAGTCCCAAGGTGGTCCCAAGGTTTTTCCAAGTTCTTTTTTATCAATTTTGTCAAAAATCCTCAGTTACGTTTGAAATATCGGTGATGCTAATCGATGTGGTCCCGCAGGGTTCACGTTCTCGTTCCCGATGGTGCAGCACTCGATCTCGTCGGGCGAGCTGGTGACGTGGACGAAGAGCTTCAAGTGCGGCGGCATGGAAGGCGTGGACGTGGCTGCGCTGCTGCAGCGCTGCCTGCGCGCGCGGCACCTCGACATCACCGTGCGGGTGCTGCTCAATGACACCACCGGCACGCTCGTCGCCGGCGCACATCTAGATCCTTCTGTCGGTGTGAGTACTGCTGTGTTTAATGACTTGAAATTAGTGAGTAGCATAGGATCGGGAAGGGTATTCTAAGTTAACATTTCCTCTACCCCAAGGTTGTCTGGAAGAAATCGCTTTTTAGCGATAAGACCGCCTTATTTGTACCATAACTATTTTTGTATCCTGCTCTGTGCTGTATTTATGTGTTTGGTGTAAATAAAGTATATTTGATTGATTGAAGGGTAGTTTAAAGGGGAGGGCTTATATTCTTCGGTGAACGGAAGCATGGTTGTAACAATTTTTTCTCAAACATGCTTGGAAATGTGAGCATTATTTTGACAACCTTCTTCGAGATAAATCGAAATTGCAGTACTGGCCAAATACATGCGCGCAGCGGCCGGCAATGTTTGTATGAAAATCCATATCTGTCGTGTTTAGCGACCAAATAAATTACATACTAAACTCATATCTGTCGTGTAATTTGAAAATGGAACGATCTTTTTCTCCGAAACATGGCGACCAAGGAGGTAACTTATCAAAGGTTTTATTTAAATTTCGAACTGACTTGCAAATAGAAAGCTGCTGTTCATTGAAAAAAAAGAAACACTACCGCGGGAAAAATAAGTAATTGTTGAGTAATTGTATTTGGCAAAATGAGTTCAAGTGAAGACAGTGAGTATACTGAAGTTATTTTAACGCCACTTGAAATTCAAGAGGCTGCAAGAGCCGTAATAGAAAACTTGTTACCGCCAAAATCAAAAGAAAAATATTTGAAAGCCTATGAAAATTATGAAAATTTTGTTCAGTGGAAGAATGAAAGAAAATCGAAATCCTTATCCGAAAACGTTTTTTTGGCTTATTTCGGTGAACTCGCCAAGAAAGTTTTGACAACGCTATGGGTCATCTATTCAATGCTAAAATGTACAGTTTTAATGAAACATAACGTGAATTTAAAACAGTGTGTAAACCTGACTTCAATGCTCAAAAGACAGTCGGATGGATACAAATGTAAAAAATCTAAAGTTTTCACCGCATCAAATGTAAAAATGTTTTTGTTTGAAGCACCAGACAGTGTGTATCTGGACCTCAAAGTAAGTTTTACACTTGATAATATTAACCAATGTCTGTGAGCATTATTTATTTTATTATTATTTTATTGTAACCTCTTTTTTTTTAGGAAAATTACCTATGTGAACGTAAGCTATAACGTACTTACCTACTTTGTTTTTGTTGCAGGTTATTCTTATTTTCGGCATTTTTGGTGCATGCCGATGTATCGAAATTACAAATATTACTATAAAAGACGTAGAAAATAACGAGGGTGTGATAATAATGGAAGTCTGACCGGGTAGCTGAAAGCTACATAGAAGAATCAATTGAAAATAAAAGTAGCATTACACGTCAAATCAACGAAAGTATTCAATCTCGTCCATCGACCTCCCATGAAAGCTTTGAAATACAGAATCACACTGAAGAGAATACTATGCAACAAACTTCGACCTCGTTAGAATTATCCCAAACCAACATAATCCCCGGAAAGTCCACATTAAATTTCAAAAATTGTACATTCCACAACTGTATTTTTAAATAAAAAGTTCTGCCTAAATTGAAAACTTAGTTTTAATTTCCGCGCATTATTTGAGAAAATTTACTATTTAATTTCCGCGCATTGTTTGAGAAAAGTACTATACAAGCCTTGGCCACAACTAGGCATTGATGGACTTACGTATGTGTGCCTCTGCTTCGCCTCGGCCCACATTTACACGTTCGTCCATCAATGCCTCTGTTGCTGGCCACTGCAGTAATGTACTATTATGTGTGGATTAGGATTCTTTGGTAGTTTTTTATAAGCAAAAGGTTATTTCATTCTCAACCCCTAAATAATGGTAAAAATGTATCTTTATTTGCAGCTGCTAGCTCTTGGGTTTGAAGAAATGTATTGAACATACTTCCCTTGCAGACCTAAGTTAGATAACCACCATGTTTCACTATCTTGAGTCTTGTACAAGTTGTAGAGTGTGCATAGCCCCACATACATATAGCCTTAAGTTATATATAAGCTATTGTTTAAGAGTGAATATACTTTATTCACTCATTATACGTCTGAACAGCAATCATATTTTTATCCTTTATCTACACCTTAAAGTCCCACACACCACAGAGGTTTCTAAATGTTTTTCAAGGAATGTTGAATTCTCATGTGTACCTTCCCTACCGTATACCACGTCAATCCATATAAGGCCAGTCATTTTACGGAGTTTCGTTAGGCGGGGTAGGGAGTAATTATTAATTGGACTTTTAAACTGTAACTGGCACCATTTAGTGACAAAAATACTATCCTAAACCATATTAAAAAAAAAATTGCTACGTAACATAGAAATCAAAATTGTGTGTCCCAGAAGGTTTTTGAATTATAATATTAATACCAATGCACTCATTTGAATTAGATTTAACAATATACATTATTTTTGATCAATAAAATAGGCATTAAAATGTAAAAAATTAGGTATTTATTAGAAAATACGAATGTATTTTTCAAAACCTTCTAAGTAGGCAAAAATATTTACACCATGTTTGAAGTATGTATGACGGTGAAGCCTTAAATATGTATGTATGTATGTGTAATCGTGTCATCTACCTATTAGTCATGGATTTCCGCAAAGTAACGCCTGATTCAATTAATTTAAATATGTAGGTTTTTTTAAAACGAGATAATATCTATATTTTAAAATTGGAACTGTTGCTGATGTATTTTATTTTTATTTTGGTACATTCCTAAGCTCAAATTGGCTCTTCAATATTACAGCGAAAAAAAAAATGCAATTAGTAATTAATTAGTCCCGGCTCAAACCGTAAAATGACTGGGCTATATGCCAAGTTTGGTGATTATGAGAGATGGTATTTATTTAACAAATAGTATATTGTCCTGTGCTGAATCTTACAAGAGGGCAGATATTGATGTCTGTGATGTGACTGTACACAGATCGGTGTGATCCTGGGCACGGGTTCGAACGGGTGCTACATGGAGCGTGCGGAGCGCGTGCAGCACTGGGAGACGGAACACGCGCGGGTGCGTGACGTGTGCGTCGACGTCGAGTGGGGCGCCTTCGGGGACAACGGCTGCCTCGACTTCATCCGCACCGACCTCGACAAGGAGGTCGACGGCAACTCCTTGCTCGCCACCTCGTTCACGTTAGTTTCTGTTCTTTGTTATGGGAGGGGCTTTGGATCAGTTCGCCCTAGGGGAGATTACGGATTCATCATCATCATCAGTCTACTCCGTAGTACTCATTAGTCCGTCGTTCATTATCCTACTGCTAGTAGGTATAAATTCGCCGAAGATGGCGGTGGCGAAGGAAATTAAATTAAATTAAATATTGCAATAGCGATTTCCCAAGCCCCAACCACTTTGGTAGTTTTTGGTTTGTAATAAGGGTTCTTGGAAAAAATAGCTTGCAAGCCCTAACGTCTTTAGGTACCGTGTTTTTCCTGGACGTGAAATATACAATTTCGTTTCTAATTTAGTATGATTGTTTATCATAGATAGAATTTCTCGCCGATTTTTGTTTATCTTTAAATACCTTCCTACCTAGTTCCCTATCAAGAGACTAACTAAGAGAGATCGTTCAGTAGGTACAGTGATGCCTAGATCGTTGTGAATGAGTGATCCGGTCGTGTTGCAGGTTCGAGAAGTACATCGGGGGCAAGTACCTGGGCTGCATTCTGCGCGCGGCGCTCTCTTCGCTGGCGCGCGAGGGCCTGTTCGCCGCCGAGCTGCCGCGCGCGACGCTGCTCACCGCACACGTCAGCCTGTTCGAGGAGTACGTACTCTACATATAGAATTCTGCCACTTTGAGATCTGCTTCGATAGATTTGACCTGAAATTTAATAATTACTTTTCGTAATGGACACATTTTCACAATTGCTAAGGTAGCTCTGCTTCATTCGTACAGATTAGCTGTATTCTTGTGGCATGTGCTAGCCAGAATAACTATCTACTTAATGAGCAATAACCTAGCTTAAGTCAAGTGTAAAATATACCACAAAATAAATACTAGTTTAACCCGTACAGCAGATTCACTTTATAAACAGATTTAAGTATCTAAATATACTTGCTTTTCCTCTCTGCTCAGCAATAAGGTGCAAAGTTATTCGCATTCGCTAGAGCGCGTGCATGGGCGTGCAAACAATAAAACCGGTCAAGTGCGAGTCGGGCTACTCGCGTATCGAGGGTTTCGTACCACACCACCACAGAACACAACATTATTAACTTAGAAAAGAAACTTTTTTTGTCCGGGTCCTTTAGCGCGAGACCGACTCACACTTGGCCAGTTTTTAGTATTTGTTATTATTCTGTAGAGTTTGTTCTATAATCTCACTAAGTTTGACGCTTGTATGTATTACCGTTTTTAACCGACTTCAAAAAAAGGAGTAGGTTCTCAGTTCGACCGTATATTTTTTTTTTTTTTTATGTGTGTTCGCGGATAACTTCGTCGTTTATGAACCGATTTTGATGATTCTTTTTTTGTTGGAAAGGAGATATCCCAAGGGTGGTCCCATGATAAGGAAACCAGGATCTGATGATGGATCCCAGAGAAATCGAGGGGAACCTTCGAAAATCGTAGTGCCGACTAGTGCATTTGTTAATTTGAAGCACTACTGTCAAATCGAACTAATGAATTCACCACTGAAAATTGTGAAATAAACAAAATTTTATCAAAAAATTAAAACCGCCTTCAAAAAAACTAAAAAGTTAAAAAATAATATTGCAGCCGATGACTTTTTCGTTCGCATCATAAGAACATTATTAACCGACTTCAAAAAAAGGAGTAGGTTCTCAGTTCGACCGTATATTTTTTTTTTTTTTTTTATGTGTGTTCGCGGATAACTTCGTCGTTTATGAACCGATTTTGATGATTCTTTTTTTGTTGGAAAGGAGATATCCCAAGGGTGGTCCCATGATAAGGAAACCAGGATCTGATGATGGATCCCAGAGAAATCGAGGGGAACCTTCGAAAATCGTAGTGCCGACTAGTGCATTTGTTAATTTGAAGCACTACTGTCAAATCGAACTAATGAATTCACCACTGAAAATTGTGAAATAAACAAAATTTTATCAAAAAATTAAAACCGCCTTCAAAAAAACTAAAAAGTTAAAAAATAATATTGCAGCCGATGACTTTTTCGTTCGCATCATAAGAACATTAATTTGTTTTATAGAAGTCGGTGTCAAGTCAAGCCAAAAAACTAATGCAAGTCCTTTCGCGAATCGGCTTGACAGCGACTTCGATAAAACAAATTAATGTTCTTATGATGCGAACGAAAAAGTCATCGGCTGCAATATTATTTTTTTACTTTTTAGTTTTTTTGAAGGCGGTTTTATTACGATAAAAAGTTGATAAAAACTAGCTTCTTGTTGAGAACCCCCCTTAATTTTTAACTTTTTGACATTTTTATTATTTGTTAACAAATAACTCATAATCTGAGAAAATTTTAACTATCTAGCTATTACGGTTCAAAAGTTACAGCCCTAAATAGGTAGGACAGACGGACGGTCGGACGGTCGGACGGTCGGACGGACGGACGGACGGACAGACGGACAGACGGACAGACGGACAGACGGACAGACGGACAGACGGATAGACGGACAGACGGACACACGGACAGACGGACAGACGGACAGACGGACAAACGGACAGACGGACAGACGGACGGACGGACGGACGGATAACGTAGACTTAGTAATAAGGGCCCCGTTTTCACCCTTTGGGAACCCTAAAAATGAACCGAATCATTGAATGCCAGTCTCCTGGGGTACCTAAACTGTGGGGTAAAATAGTGCTTAATTCCTAACACAACATGGCCCCCCCACAGAGAGAACGCGGCGGGCACGTGGTCGGGCACGGCGGCGGCGCTACGTGCAGCGGCGGGCGGCGCGGCGCACGTGACGCGCGACGACGCGCTCGTGGCGCAGCACGTCGCGCAGCTCGTCTCCAACCGCGCCGCACAGCTCGCCTCCGTCTGTGAGTATTACTCGCTAGATACCCTGGCCCTGGGCCGCACCTCCCGTAGAACGGGAATGTGGAAAACGCATATCAGGCGCGCTGCCAGTCAGTCGAGCACTACTGATACTTTAACAGCCAGCTAAACCCCTCCGCCCGTCACGCTCATGAACCCTGACCATTAGGGAAGTAAATGAGGCGCCATCGGAAGGAGACTGATCTAAAGTAGTGGAAAAACTAGGGTTGCCACCTCTCAATCTCCCGCAACTATAGGGTTGCCAGGGTCAAAGAAGTCATTTTTTAACCTGGCGACCCTATAGTTGCGGCAGATTGAGAGGTATGGCAACCCTAGTTTTTCCAGTACTTTAAATCAGTCTCCTTCCGATGGCACCTCATTTACTTCCCGAACAGACAGGTGGAAAAAGTTATACCAAAAATCATTATGGAAAAGGTACTTGCGGCAAGATTTTTCTAGGCAACTTGGCGGCGTTAAATATGTAAACATACACTAAAATCACATTTCGTTCGCCTATGAAATAGGTGCATAATTTTACGGTCAGATCTCGGACATCAGTACTACCTTAGTGGCTTTCGGAAGATAAGGGTTGAGCCTTATCTAGCAGCACGGCACAGAATCGCATTTTCTCATGCTCTATCCTTTTGTCGCTCAGGAACATCATTTACTAGAGCGAGAAAGATCGCAGCACTGCCGATAAGCCGCTTTCTATCGCATTCCCACTATCTTTCTCACTCTTGCAAATGACGTTTCCGAATAACAGAAAAGGATGGAGCGTGAAAATAACTTGCTACCAGATGAGGCTCAACATGGTTCAACCCTTAAGGGTCCCCGAGACGATCATTTAGAATTGACAATTTTGACGTGATTGACGCTCATTGATGCGAACATTGATCGTTTACTCCATGTCATTGAATCGTTCGTTAATTAACGAAATGATAATTGTACGAAGCAAGTTCGCACATTGCAATCTCAGCACTAACCAAGTTAACCTTATTAGTAAGTAGCATTAGCCATTTTAGTTCACGTTTCAACACTATAGCGGAAACGCGCTCTCATCAGCATACCTAATCATTGTATCAAAGCAGTAATAATTATATCAATCAATCAATAAATCAATATTCTCTTCTGAGTTTTATCATCTTTATCAACATATCAATCTCCAGCACACAAGGTGTACATAACCCGTACATCTCTTTGGTCCTTCGAGCAACGGCTTGGTGTTTTTGTACGTGGTAAGTTCGATAGCGAATCGGTTCGATTGGCCTCCCACCAGCGGGTCTCACCAGTCGAATTGAGAAATCGCACTTATCGTTCTTATTCTACAAAGGCATTGAGTACCAACTGAAGCGACACCATCAGAAGAAGTCAGATTGACCGTCTAGTGGTCTCGCACAGCAACCTACAGACAGCAACAGTCTACATCAAAGATCAGCAGCAGATATCCGGACACAGCAGTCGGGGTATCATCATATCAGCACCAGACGCAGTGCCTTCGATACAGCAGTCGAAGAATCTCGTCAAGCAGCAGCAGCAAATCGGCGTAGCAGCCAATATCAGCCGAACTGTCTTCCGAATCAATTATCAACACTACAAACATGGAAGACATCCTAGCCACCCAAAACCAATTGATGGGTGCGATGGATCAGCTCATCACCAATTTCAAGAAAGACAGCGCAGAAAGAAAAACCCATATCTACATCAAAAAGCGAGTAGCTACTCTTGACAGCTACTGGCAAGAGTTTCAAGCTAATCACGTTAAATTGTGTGATTATCAAGAACGAAATCATCAATATTTCATTGAAAATGTTTATCAGAAAACATTTCAATATCATCAAGAAAAACGAGAAATGCTCCTCGGGTACATATCAAGCAGTGGGAATCCTGAGGAAACTGGGACATCAAAACCCTTCCAACATGGTGAAATTCCTAAACCATTACCAAAAAACAACAGCAAATTAGACGACATGTTACGCAAACAAAAAAGCAACTTCAAAGCATTTACACGCACCATTTCAAACATCGACCTGGATGCCCTTGCTGATAAATGGGAATTCGACGACATTTTGAAGACCATACAGGCGAGGTGGACTATCATCGACCATCTTCACTGGGAGATCGATAGCGAGCTCAGCGAAGAAAATCCTGATTACGAGTCAACATTCAGCAGATATGAAGAAGACTATAACGCCATCAAAAAAGAAATTAACCGCAAAATGTGGTCAGTATCGCATCGTGAAAGGTCAACTCCTCAGATGGACATCCCAACCTTCAGTGGGAATTATCATCAATGGATGTCTTTCAAAGACCTATTCAATGAGACCATCCACAGCAACCGTTCGATGTCAAACGCACAGAAGATGCAATTTTTGAAAAATAAATTGCGCGGTGAAGCAGAAAAATTAATCCAACACTTAAATATCAGCTCTGACAATTATCAAGTGTGTTGGGAGATTCTGAACTACCGTTACAACAATATAAAGTTAATATTCACTTCTCATATTAACAATCTTCTTTCATTACCTGCAATGCCACAACAGTCAGCGGCAAGCATCAAGAGGATTCACGATATGACAAATGAATGCTTGAACGCCATCAAGAACCTTGGGGTCAACATCAGCACCTGGGATCCCATAGTTGTGCATCTTTTGTCACAAAAATTGGACACGGAGACACACGGCGATTACATAGAATCATTAAAACGACCGAGGGAGCTACCAGTCCTGAAAGAATTTCTCGAGTTCCTGGAGAATAAATTCACCTCTCTCGAATCAAGTCGCCGAAAACAAGACTCTCCAAAATCATCCCAGCATCCAGAATCAATCAAAAAGCCTACATATAAAGCTTTTAGCATCAATAAAAATGAAGTAAATAACACATCAAACTTCAAACAAACGAGCAAGATGCGATCTGGGTCAATCAAAAAGTACCCAGTTTGCGAGAATCAGCACCTTTTATTCCATTGCGACAAATTTTTGGAGTCGAATGGTTACAACAAACAGCAATACATTACAAAATTGAATTTATGCAAGAATTGCCTATATAATCATAATGGAAAAGAATGTTATTCTGAAAAAACATGTCGAGTATGCAACGAGAAGCACAACACATTAGTACACGACGCATACTCAGCTATAACGCCGTCAGCTGGAAAACCGCCGGCGCCGGAACTGGGTCAACCCAAGAACGTGACGCATGTTTCGAATGAAAATATAACAGAAAATCTCTTAGCAACAGCCCAAATTAACATACAAAAGGAAGATGGTTCATTCCTGAAAATGCGAGCACTAATCGATCAGGGTTCGCAGACGTCTCTTATCACAGAGAACGCCGCACAGCTATTGGGGCTACGTCGTCAACGTTGTAAGGGAGTAATCTTCGGGCTCGGAGCGAAAGAGAATAATTGCAAGGGTGTTCTTAAGATCAATATAAGAGCACTAAATAGCGATTATACATTTACAACTGAAGCGCTTATTATGAAAAACCTTATCAACAACTTGCCCAATCAAACGTTCCCGAAACCATCATGGGAATACCTACAAAACATTCAGTTAGCAGACCCTGAATTTAACGTCAGTCGACCTGTGGACCTTCTATTAGGAGTTGACGTATACTCCAATATTATACAAGGTGGCATCATACGAGAGAGTGACTCTCAACCCATTGCGCAGCAAACCCGCCTGGGATGGTTACTGTGTGGTAACTTTAAATCATATCAATGCAACGTCGTATTGAATAACGTCGAAGATATACAGAGATTCTGGTCAATCGAAGATATCGCCGAAAATTCAAACATGTCGAGCGAAGACCTCAATTGCATACAGCACTACAAAACGACTACTTCACGCCGAGCAGATGGAAAATACGTCGTGAAAATAACGTTAAAATCGGATGCTGAGGAAAAGCTTGGCGCATCAAAGCCAGCAGCAGTTGCACAATTCCTACAACTAGAGAAAAAACTTCTTAAAAACATTAACATCGCAAAGGAATACAAATCATTTATACACGAATATATTCATCTGGGTCACATGTCGGAGTGTGTCAGCAATACGAACTCCGGCTGTTACCTACCGCACCACTGTGTGCGTCGCGCTGAATCAACAACTACTGCATTGCGAGTTGTATTCAACGCGTCCGCAAAAACATCGTCAGGTCAAAGTCTAAATGACCAAATGTACTGCGGACCCAATTTACAACAAGATCTTTTATCACTAATTTTGAAATGGAGGCAGCATGAAATAGTGCTGACTGCGGATGTCGAAAAAATGTTCAGACAAATATGGACCCATGAAGACCATCAGAAATACCAGAAAATCATATGGCGAGATGACCCAAATGAACGTTTGCGAGAATACGCTCTATCAACCGTTACATACGGAACAAAATCAGCGCCATTTTTAGCTATGATGACGCTGAAGCAGCTAGCCGACGATGAGCGTCATCAGTTGCCCGAGGCAGCCAGTGTCCTTGAGAATAACTTCTACATGGATGACCTTCTATGCGGCAGCCACAGCATCTCCTCAGCAAAACAAATTCAAGCAGATCTTATCAAGTTGCTTAAGCTGGGTGGGTTCAATTTACGAAAATGGACCTCCAACCGACCCGAACTGTTGGTGAACGTCGACACAGCACGAAACGTCGAGCAAGCATTCGACTTTAAGCACCAAGAGTCGACTAAAACCCTGGGACTCCGTTGGCATCCACATAACGATCAATTCACGTTCCAGCTAAAGATCATCAGCACAACCTCTTTATCATCAAAAACTACGAAGAGAACACTCCTATCGGATATATCAAAAATATTCGATCCTCTAGGATGGCTCGCTCCAGTGACCACTAAACTAAAGCTACTCTTTCAAAAGGTTTGGCTTTCGAATCTTCAGTGGGACGACGAACTTCCAGAAGACATAACAAAGAACTGGGTCACTATCAAGCGGGACTTAGAAAACATAAATCAAGTGAAGATTCCTAGATGGTTAAAAACCGACAAAGGCTGTGAAATAGAATTGCATGGCTTTTGCGACGCATCATCAAAAGCCTACGCTTGCGTAATTTACGCGAAAATCGTTGGGGAATATCAAAACAAGCAATCAATACCTATCATTGTAGCAGCTAAAACAAGGCTGGTACCGGTAAACAAAAGCATCTCTATCCCAAGATTGGAATTAAGCGCAGCACATCTCTTATCAAAGTTGATGAAAACCGTACAACAATCATTAACAAGCTATGACGTCAAAGTATATGGATGGGTCGACTCTACAGCAGTCTTAGGCTGGCTACAAGGTGAACCAAGCCGCTGGAAGCCATTTGTAGCTAACCGAGTACAGAAAACAACTGAAGTAATGCCAGCCCAAAGTTGGAGATACGTCAGTACAAAGGAGAGCCCCGCCGATTGTGCCAGTCGTGGTACCTCAACAGAAGAGCTGCTATCACATCCATTATGGTGGCAAGGCCCCGACTGGCTATCGTCAGACCAATATCAAAAAACAGAAAAGTCAATTTACACGACAAATGAAGAGGTTAAAAAACCAAAACAAACTTGTGTTACTACACAACAGTGTAACATGATAGCCGACATAATAAATAAACACAGTAGCTTAGCACGTGCTACGCGCGTGCTAGCGTGGATATTGCGATTCACACTACGTAATCAAAACAAGACACCGTACTTGACTGTACCAGAATTGAAAAAAGCAAAACACAAAATTATACAACACATTCAAGAAACAGAATTTTCCGAAGAAATATCATCCCTTAAGAAACACGGAAGTATCAAAACTAAGAGCAAAATCCTTAGCTTAAATCCAATTTTAGACAGTCAAGGAATGTTAAGAGTTGGTGGGAGAATCAACAATGCAAGAATAAGTGAGAACATGAAACACCCACTTATCATACCGCACAGTGGTCACCTCACTAACCTGTTAATCGATCAAGTACATCAAGTGACTTTCCATGGCGGAGTAAGACTTACTCTTTCGTGGCTAAGACAACAATACTGGATCGTAGGCGGTAACCGAGCGGTAAAAAGCCGTCTACGAAAATGCGTAACCTGCAGGAAACAAAACCCTGCGAAACAATCACAACTAATGGGAGACTTACCAGCAGCAAGAACGAACCCGTCGAGGCCATTCCAGAGAACCGGAGTAGACTATACGGGATTTGTAAACATAAAAACAAATAAGGGTCGAAATAGCAAGACAACGAAAGGCTACATCGCAGTATTTGTATGTATGGCGACCAAAGCTATTCACCTTGAGTTGGTTTCTGACCTCACCTCATCGGCATTCCTAGCAGCACTTCGTAGGATGGCAGCTCGACGTGGAACCCCTAGTCACATCTACAGTGACAACGGAACAAACTTCGTGGGCGCTAACCGAACATTGAAGAACGAATTCATCGATTTACAAGCAACTCTGAATAATGAATTTTTTATCAACACGAGCGAGCTCGAAATTGAGTGGCATTTTAACGCACCCTCGTGGCCCAGCGCGGGAGGGCTCTGGGAAGCAGCAGTTAAAAGTCTCAAGCATCACCTCCGCAGAGTAGTGGGGGAACAAAAGCTTACCTTCGAGGAGTACTCCACACTACTAGCACAGTTGGAAGGTTGCCTCAATTCAAGGCCACTTTGCACTTTAAGTGAAGATCCAGATGACCTGAACTATCTCACACCATCTCACTTCTTAGCGAGTGGCCCTACCCTAACATTAATCGAAACAGAAAGAGATCAACGTACACGATGGCAGCTTACTCAAAAGATATTCGACGATATTTGGAAAAGATGGAGAACCGAATATCTAACACAACTATCAGCCCGCAGCAAATGGCAGCAACCTCGTTCCTGTTTACAAATTGGGGACATAGTTATCATCCACGACGCAATGCTACCCGCAGGAAAGTGGCCATTGGGAAGAGTCATTGACGTACACCCGGGAAAGGACGGCTTCGTCCGTGTAGTCAGCCTGAAAACGAAGGGTGGAATCATCAAGAGGCCAATAGTAAAGTTGTCAACTTTACCCGTGAATGAACTCGACCAAAAACCAAACGAAAAAACAGACGATACATCTAGACAAGACATAGCTGAATAACGAAAATTCATACCTATTTATTTACTGCGGGACCTGTACGGCACGGATCACATGCGGACATCAAGTTACAGCCGAGACGCTTAGTCAGGCCGTCGTCATCAACATATAGAATGGCTGTGTCATCAAGGACGAAGCCTTCACAATATTTACTCACAAGCAACAAGTGAATGAACTTGACATTCAAGCCGGCGTACTGCAATTTGATATCCCTGCGATAAGCAACGTCGTCAATTTATCAATACCTGTGAACTACATCGAATTAAGTCAGAAGCAAAATCAGAAATATCTCACTGATATTAAACAACAAATAAATCAGATGAAGGCGGAGACACCCATGGCAGATAAAATTGATCTACATGACGTACATCACTACTCTGCCATATACACAATCATAGGAGTAGCGATCATAATGTTCGTTCGGAAGCGATTAAGTTTTCATCGCTCCGCTCTGCGAGCCTGCCACTACAGGCAGTGCCCCGCACAGTCCGCGCGGGCGCCGCCAGCGCGCCGCAGGAGAGCCCAGCACGCAGCCCCCGCCGCCGCCGCCCCCTCGCCGCGTCGCCGTCGCCGTCGACGAGACGTCTCTGTGCAACGACAATTCAACGAGCGATTCGACCGGCCCCCTGAGTGCACGCGCACTCAATATTACGGCTGCATCTATTTATCGTTTTAGCGAATAAGTAATTATGTTTCATTTATAAGTTTTTTCTAGTAGTAATGTGTTAGTACACATTAACTTAACTTTATATAATTAAAACATAGCGTAAGCAATCACTAAGCATATTGTATTATAAATAGATTAGTTTTTTATCATTTCTTCTCGCGCTAGGGAGTATGTACGAAGCAAGTTCGCACATTGCAATCTCAGCACTAACCAAGTTAACCTTATTAGTAAGTAGCATTAGCCATTTTAGTTCACGTTTCAACACTATAGCGGAAACGCGCTCTCATCAGCATACCTAATCATTGTATCAAAGCAGTAATAATTATATCAATCAATCAATAAATCAATATTCTCTTCTGAGTTTTATCATCTTTATCAACATATCAATCTCCAGCACACAAGGTGTACATAACCCGTACATATATTACGTACATTTATTTCTACGTTATAAAAATAACTGTCAATTGACTTTGACAATCGCAAATGATCGTCTTGGGGACCCATAAATACAACTTTTGCTCTCAGTGCCTCAATTACAATTCCAAATTATAATGTACTAGCGACCCACCCCGGCTTCGCACGGGTGCAATGCTGATACTAATATACATATAAACCTTCCTCTTGAATCACTCTATCTATTAAAAAAACCGCATCATAATCCGTTGCGTAGTTTTAAAGATCTAAGCATACATAGGGACAGACAGACAGCGAGAAGCGACTTTGTTTTATACTATGTAGTGAATTATATGCTTGTACTTATAGGTATAGCGGCGCTGCTGCGGCGCATGGACCGGGCACACGTGGGCATAGCGGTCGACGGGTCCGTGTTCAAGCGGCACCCGCGCATCAAGCACCTCATGCAGGAGTACATCACCCTCCTCGCCCCGCAACACCCCGTACGTACCTACCACTAAACTAACTCCCTGCTCGCCTACTGATAGCTACCTAGCTACCTGCATCATACGGTGCCTGTCCACCAGAGAGTGCGGTGCTTTCCCTTTGGTCCACCCATGTGTACCAAAGGGACTACGGGCAATACTTTTTCCCGTAGCTCACCTCTCAGTCAAAGAACGAATTTTGACTGCCCGTGGTTAACCTCGAATTTAGCTGTCGAACAAACGAGATCTATTCTGTCTGCGGCAATATAAATTTATATACAACGTGTTAATGAATTAGCGCAAAACCTCATACACCCCAACTGATTTATATCAAAATAATTAGATTGAAACAATAATTTCATTATTTTGATAGTTAAAATTTAAAGTTATTCGCATTTTAAGTTTTGAGGCAAAAATGATTTGTTATCATTTCAGCACTGAAAGAAAGCGCGAACGTACTCATGGATACATTTTTATAATCTTGTTTTGGTAGTAAGTAGGGTGAGTGTGCCCATGCGGTGGGTTGACATCGGGTTCAGAAAATTTAAAATTTTGCAAAAAAATTATTTAATATTTTGAAAAAAATTACCTATGTTGAAACCATGATAATTCGATTCTGCTCTCGATTCTAAACAAACTACTTTCTAGTTTTGCGTTAATTCATTAACACGTTGTATACACTAAGAAATTTTGATTACCTAGTCTTCCAATATTATATGAACCAAACCAACTACGTAAGAGAGGTAGCTTAGTTATTAACTTATTAGGTAACTAAAAAGAGTAAGTAGTAGATTCGAAATTGTTGTCAAAACTCGCGGGCAAGGAGTCAGCGCCATTTATGAAATTGGATTTTGAGCTTTTTCCGACGTACGCCATTCAGTATGGAGTATGGAGCACTCTTCTTGTCTCTGACTCTATGAGGGAGGTTACACGGTCAGTATTTCATCAGTCAGGTCCAACAGTCTGGTCATGTATATTTGATTTGAAGGGAAACTGACTCGAGACTGACCCGACTAACATGGTGCTTCAGTATATCAGTTTCCCTTCAAATCAAATAAACATGACCAGACTGATGGACCAGAATGACGAAATACTGAACGTGTAACCTCCCTCTAAGGTTGTACTTGGTATTGGTACAAATCGACGACTTAGGTAGGCGCCTATTTTGCGTTAGGTGGAAATAACTACTCCTGCCATCCCAGCTCCTACAGGAAGCCCACCAGCTTGTTAATGCTGTCGAAGACCTCTGGAGGAGACCCCGGTGATCCGAGGTGTTGTGCCCGATAAAGTGCTAGCCAGTTGCATTCCAACAGCATTTGCGCAGCCGTTTCTTCAACCTCCATGCACCATGGTTGTACTTAATAACCATGTGTATGTGGTCCCTCAGTTCTCGCTGCTCGGAGCGGACGACGGCAGCGGCAAGGGCTCCGCGCTGACGGCCGCCATCGCCGCGCGGCTCCAGACCAGGGACTCCTCGTAGCCGCTCCGCTCCACTCCACTCCACCGCTCCCCCTCCACTCCTCCCGTCCGTGCGCGACCTGCGCCGGCGGCGGGTGGAGCTACGTAGTTACTAATTAGAATGACGGGTGTAAGGAGTTTCAACCATTGTAATATGCAACAAGTGATGGCGATGTTTGGAAGTGATCTCCTTGTATCATACCTACATTACCGAATATAAATCCTACCAGAAAAATTCTTCATACAACCGACATGGATGCAGAGTGCGGCAATATGTTACGAGAATGAGCGGCAGTTTGGTAGAAACGCATCGCTGCGCATGTTGTGGTGTAGTGGCCGCCGCGAGCTTGTACGAAGCTGTGTTTCTGTTAGGATATTTATTCTGTGCCTACATGTCATTTTTGTGACCCTGCTGATATAATGTGATGACGCACACAAACGATATTTAAGAGACGCTCATTTTAGATACCATAAGTATGAACGTTAGTGTTTTTATGAATGTTATATAAATCCCAAACAGCACGCACACAAGCTCTACAGTAGCTGTATGCTAGCAATTTTATTATCTCTAATTAACTGTACAGCTACTGTAGAACTTGTGTGCTGCTTGGGTATCAGTTTATATTTACGATGCATTTTACATGATTTATTAGAATTTATTGAAATATACATTATGTAGAAATATATTATTTTTTATTCAAAGTATACTCGCGGGCCGAGTGCAATTGTCTCATGAAATAAACTGTAATGCATTTTATGTAAGTAATTAGCATAGATATAATATAAGCGAAAAGTTTTTAATCTAAGGTAATTAGTTATAGCTTAGGTATAATTATATACATGTTATATTGTCATCGATCTATCTATAAGATTGTAGTTGTTTTAGTACAAATGTTGTATTTAAATCTGGACGTGATGTTTCTGTGGAAGTCTTACAGGAACATAGTTCTGTGTATTGGTCTAGATTACACGTCGTGCCATAATCTTGAGGTTAGTTCTGTAGGTGAGAGTGAGAGTGGGGGACGAAGGAAGGAAGGAGACGGAGTGCTTGCCAATCTACATATCTGACTACAACCAGACTACACCTCAAATCATATACCTATTTTGCATAAATGTATAGAATATAGCGAATAGACTATATTGTTCTGTAATATAATATATTCTGTAGATTATGTTGTAGACGACGACCTCGGTTCGATGATTTGAGATGTTAATGAATCAAGGTGTCGAAGAGTCTTGTTGTCGATGAGTTGAGGTGTCGATGAGTCGAGGTGTCGATGAGTCGATTCTGTCGATTTACTCTGTTGTGGGTGGCGCTGTAGGTTTTACAATGTTAGTGATATCAAAATAATGTACTAGGTACATAATTAGTTATACAAATAATGATATTATAAAGGTTTTATAACAATATTTATAATAGTTGTTGATTGTTATATAATTTTATATTTTTATTGATCTATATTAAGAATGAGCAGCTTTATTTTGATAAATGTACAGAAAATAAGAACATTATTAATTCATGTAGAAAAAAAAGAACATTATTTGTTTATTGTTTTAATAATTATGTTCTAACTTTTAAAATAAATAAGTTTTATTATAAACGACGTTTTTTTCAGTTTAATTTCCAGTCTCAAATAAAATGCATGTTCAATATAAAATATTGTGATGTATTTATTATTAATAAAGTATAACGTTAAAAATAAATTATAATTATTATGGAGGAATGTTTAAAAGAATATTTTTCAAACATTAAATTATTATAATAGTCAGCCAAGTTATAAGTCCTGATTATACAGAACAGATATTCTTCTGAGTCGATTGTTAGAACATTTTAAAGAATTATTTAATTAATTATTTAAGGGCTTGTCCGCACAGTGATTTTTATTTGTGCAAAATCGTAGTTTTCAACAGTCATTTTATAAATGGCGTTTACCTAAGTTTCTCAAGGCAATAAGGAAAAAAATACCTACATGTCACTACTGTAGCAGAGGCATCCGTTCACGAAGTAAGTACTACCTAGGTATCGTTCATAATAATTTTTCTGCTTACTTAAAACATTAATTTTTATTATCTTATATCGACGCCATCTATCCAAAAATCCTCTATCCAACAAATTCACGCGAATAAAAATCGTTGTACGGACAAGCCCTAAATGTATTTTACTAGAATGCAAGTGCAGTAACAGCTGATGATTATTTTGTTCCGAAATATTTATATTCAAAATCAGACTCAATAACTTGACTTCGTTGGTAATTAACCCTAACACTGGCCCGCCGTAGTGTGCAGCGTGTCGATGACGTCAGCAGCACGAGGAGTTGTCGTCGTCTCCCTCTCCCCCTCCCCCACCCCCACCCCCCGGGGGGAGCGCTACGTCACCTCCACCTTCTCTCTTACTTTGCGCAGGATACTCTGCAGCTCTGATGCCGACGTCGTCTTGTACTGCACAGTTTAGATTAAAATATTAGGAATTAATGATTATTAGTACTTAATTTCATGATAATCATCATCTCAGCAGATAGACGTCCACTGCTGGACATAGGCCTCCCCCAAGGATCGTCACAACGAACGGTCCTGCGCTGCGCTGCCCTCATCGCCGCCTTCACTAGGTCGTCGGTCCACCTTGTGGGCTATCCACGCTGCACTTTCCGGTTCGCGGTCGCCACTCGAAAACTCTTGCTTCAGCCCCTTCGGTCATCGGTTTTGCGAACAATGTGACCAGCCCATTGCCACTTTAGTTTAGCAATTCTATGGGCAATGTCGCCTACTCTAGTTCTGCGAATCTCTTCAATTGTGATTCGATTGTGCATGAAAACTGTATGTAATTGTAGAACTGTGTGTAGGTAGGTACTGTTGTAATTATATTCTGTGTCATAGGTACAACATATACATATTCTCACGCCTGTCTTCCACTGGGGTAGGCAGAGACAACGGAACGCCACCTGCTACGATTCTGACAAACCTGATATTTACACACACCACTTTCATTAGTACTTTCATTCATGCTCGTTGGTTTCGGGTAGATATGACCTGGCCCTTTTTAAGCAAAACCGAAATGGGATTATACATGTAGTGACAGCGGAGGGGAGGGGAGGGAGACCTCACCAGTGCCGGCGTAGTTGGGGTTCGTGCGGGCTGCTAAGAGGTGTCGGCGACTCACCCCGGACACGTTGCGCTGCACCAGCACCTGGCTGTAGAGGCGGCGGCCCTCGTCCGCGCCCACCACGCGCTCGAGCTGCGCGCGCGACAGCGCGAACAGCTGGTGCCCCGCCACGCGCAGCTGCCTCTGCGCCAGCGCGCTGAACCCCTTCATCTCCAGCCACTCCACCACCTCATCCGGCGTCGATTTCTAAGCGACCAGCGACAACGAGAATATTAATACGATGTACCTAGCGCCATCTATATTTTATGGATTAATACTGTTTTAAAAACGACCTAGGGGCATTGGATAGGTGGCGTACTTGTATGATAAGTAAAATTTTTGTTAATATTGTAGGCATCGATGATTGTAGGTACTTTTGTGAAAACTTCCAGCTTCAAGGTTGGCTCGCAACAAAATATAATATAATATGTAACTCAAACTTATACGTATTATTTAAACACGTATATTATATGAAACCTTTCCACGTAAAATAAAAATAAACTTCACTAAGAAGAATAACTTTTGGATCAAGTCTTCTTCAACACTCGTTATGTACCTGGTGTATGAATATGTCAGGCGTCTTTTTGATGTCCAGAACGTTCCTGCGCTGCTGTATCTGAGGCAGAACCATTTTCAGCTCCTCGTGGAGACTACTGCCACCCACTGAGGCCATGGACTTTGTCGCTGCAAAATAGATAATTCGACGTAGCTACGTATTGCATTGTCAGAAAGTAGATAAGCTAGTAACATGGGTGTTATACTTACACTTCATGGTGTCGGACTTGACGGGCGCGGGCGCCGGCGGAGGCGGGGGCGGGGGAGGCGGCGGGGGCGGGGGGACGCGTGCCGGCTGGTCTGCAATCACATAGCGTGGTGCTCAGTGCGGTAGGTTTGTTTACATTAAGAACATTTTGTTGACAGACTTATGTTAGGTACTAGCAATGAATACCAAAATACAACAGCGATGAATTTAGTACAAGCGGTACACTTACCACACGAAGCCAGCGGCGAAACACACAAAAACACGCACACATAGAAGGTTACAAAATTATTTTCCAAAAGCTTAGCGTTACGCACACAAGAGTGAATTGTTTGATAAAATACTATTAATGCTATAAGAAATTTATTTTGTTTTCTTTGTTCAAGCTTCTCGAGGTAAAAATGTTCTTACATTTTTAAGTAAATTATTATATTTTACTAAAAAAAAGTTTTAGTAAAAGATAATAATTTAAGTTATTCTGATTGTCATTAAGGTTTTATAGGAAAAGATTAATCATAACTGATGAAGTGTAAGTCAAATAAGTAATTTGTTAAATAATAAAGATTTATTTAGTTGCAAGGATCGACTGACTCGTGGGTAGAAGAAAATTACAGACCAAAACACTATGTTCGATAAAAAATTTAATGTATAAAAATGAAATACAAAATACGGATCACTAACTAGTTTGTCGACAAATCGGAGGCGCTGCGATCGCCATGCACAGCGCCCCCTGCGTTCCCGGTACACAATATTATCATGTATTTCATTGACCATTCATTCATTTACATTTATCTTTCTACATTTGTTATATTTAAATATATGCATTTAAATTTATCTGACATAATAATATATCTAATAATTTAATCACGCGCTAAGATAAGTACAATAGACTCTTGAGAATAAAACAAATATAATATTACCTACTTTGTAGAGCAAATGCGACTATTAAATATAAAGTAATAAGTACCTTAAAAGAAACTATAAAAAGTAAAAATCAGACTTTCATGTCGAGTTTACAATTCCAGTGGATGCTTCGTTATCAATATTCATAAATATTCTGTCATCTGTTAAGGTGGACTTCCGATGCTAGCGGCCGACGCGTCTGACGCGCGCGGCTCGCGGCCGACGGCCGATGCGGCCATACTAGTTACTATGAAAACGTATGGCGCCGCTTCTGATGCCAGCGACTGACGCGCGCGTCAGACGCGCGCGGCCGATGTCTATGGCATCGGCCGCGGCCGCGCGCGGCTATTGCCTGACGTCACGCAGAACAAGAATGTTTGCCAGAAATATTACCGAGTTTTTACCGAAATATTTGCTTAATTTTTTTACTGTTTTATTTGTATTTTATTATCTCCAAGGTCGCTTCAACACCATCTATCGTGCCACTTGAAACAACTTTTTCTTTTTTAATGACTTTCGGAAAATTCCTCTTGCTTTCATAATTATTAGTTAGACAGCGATCCATATACAGGTTAAAAAGTCAAGGGGACGCAACGCATCCCTGTCTAATTAAATTACTCCCAAAAATGTATTTTATAAAAAATCATGAAAAAAAAAGTGCATTCAAAAATTATCTAAACCTAATCAGTCAAATATTTTTCATTAAAATATGTATTGGTTTTTTGTTTGTATTTTTATGTTTTTGTGTAAACACCAAAACATAAAAACATACCCTAAATTTCGGGGAAAATACCCCGAAGTGATAACACTGTGTACAATAGGCACGCATCAGTCGCTGACCTCGGAAGTGAGGTCTGTCGTCGGCCGCGCGCGTTAGACGCATCGGCCGCTGACATCGGAAGTCCACCTTACAGTCCGTAGAATGTTTCGACAGTTAAAATCATCGCACAATAGTTTGTATGCAAACAAAAGGACATAGCACACGGCACACATTGTGAGCGCTAACTAAACAATGACTACGCGTGGAAATTGTTATAACAGTTATTTGTTCGACTCGTGAATATTATTTTACACACTAAAAGCAAGGTCAACTTGATTTCAAAGTTATATAAATAAGAATAGGTTATATTAATGCAATGTAAATGAGTAGTTTTTATTTGGACTGACACAGTGCCCAGCGAACAGAGACTATTGTTTAATACACTCGCACACTAACACAAATATAGCGACAGACAGAGACACAAACAAGCAGACACACACAGCGCGCGCGGAGGGCCGATAGTTCCGATACTCGCACTACCGCTCAAATATGTTACGTTCAAAAGTAATGTATAAAATAAATCAGTATGTTCATCAATATCGTAGGTAATAAATATCTACTTACAAAAGGGTACGCATAAATTATGTTACGTTATTATGACTAACGAATTCCTCGAGACTAACTATGAAGTGGCGCGTATTACAAGCACTTTGGTGGAGCACACGGAACAGAGAGAGGTGGTACTGACTACTTACGAAAAGGTCGACTTCATTTCTGTCGTCGACCACTATACGATACCGAGTAAAGTGTAATTAATCTGACACGTTCGTCGGATTTACTGGCACTTATACGCGATGGTATAATTATCCCCGACTCCCCGTACGTAAAGCTCATCACAAACGGCTGCTATAATACAATTGCTGTTTTCTAACGCACGCAAGTTGCTAATCACATCCTCTTACTCACACGCAGGAACGAGACGTGCTTATGTAATTTTTGCGTGCGTAAGAACAGTACAGCAACGTATTATAGTGCGTCTGTGACGACCGTAATGCGCGAGGGAGGAAAACGTTCAGTTGGTGTCGCTAGATCTAGAAGTATCGGAACTCGCCCTTCTTGCCGAGCCGCTCGCGCCGCACCCAGTCCGAGCCGCCCGGGCCCTCCGCCCCGCGCGGCCCCCCCGCGCCCCCCGCACCCGCCGCGCCGCCCGGCACTACCGCCCCGCCCCCGCCCCCGCCCCTACCCGCCGCCACGTCCGGGCTGCTGCCGCCGGAGCCTCGCCCGCCACCCTCCTGCAACACAACACACCACAGTCAGGAACACTGCTAATAATGAAGGTTCATATACAGTATTATTTCTAAGAGTAGCCAAACGGTGTTGCATGGTATCTTTCTTTAATTTTAATGTACCTAGATTCCTAAGATAGGATAGTTCCTAGTTCCTAGGATATAATATCCTCGCAAATATTTCTCGATCACTTGAGGTTCTTGAGTATGTAAGTTATGACTGGCAGAATTTCACTGCAGAATGAAGGCCTTCTCTCACAGATCAGGTCATACTCATACTCCACCACTCAGACCTAGAGATCGGTAAAGGGAGTTAGTCAACTCGCTATCAGATAATGTTCAATAGGCCTTCGACCTGGCTTATCGAATAGTTGATGCTGACATTTTGATGGAACTATTCCGGACTGGTTGCTTAATGCTTAACGTACGGGGTGCTGTTACGGGAACACTCAGAAGTTAGAATATGAAAAGATTTAGGAGCAGTGGATAGGACAATTCTTTGCCAAATTATTACACATTCTGCCAGCTGCACGTGTACGAAGCACGTACATCAATTATCGGGGTCAATCGGTAGATGTTATTTCATTGAACGCGAACATCATGCGACCTCGATAAAAGTGCATCGTGCATAGGGCGCTAACATTACTTTTTAAGAGCATTTATCATATCAAATCAGTGTTCGAATATACGTGGATACGACAGCAACTCTTAGCATTTCATTCCTTCGGCCGTATCCCACTTCAGCACTCAGTACCTTTAGCATATCATTATGGGAGACGTAGTAAGCTGTCACAGCACGTATGTTCATTAAAGATAATCCTCCATTAAATCTCATGCGGTCACTTTTTGTTTTGTTAACATAATAAAAGCAAGCAAGAGATTTAATGGAGGATTTCCTTTAAGGAACGTATCTACGTGAAACTGGCGGATAGTCTGTACTATCCGCCAGTAATAAGTAAATAGTGAACTAGTTACCTGGTAGTGAGTGTAGATGGGGTTAGGGTAGAGGTGCGGCGAGGAGGGGGGTGAGATGGCGGGCGCCACGATGGTGTGCGGCACGTGCGCCGTCTGTCCGCGCCTGTTGCGCGCCTTCCACCACTTGCGGGAGTCGTCCAGCACCTGCGCCAATCGGACATCGCATTTATTACTCCGCTCGTTTCGATGATTACGGAAACGTTACAGATGACGAATTCCATTTTCAATCAGCGATAAGATTTTCCTAATGACTTCTCTTCTCTACATGACATCGCGATCGGTGAGTAAATTGGTCAGAAAAACGAGACATCTTTTACATGTTGGACCCTTTGCCTACTTATCCTGATCGCGCATACCTCCAGATACTCGCCGCGCACGACGCTGAGCTCCTTGTCGTTGTTGGCGGTGCGCGGGTACGTGACGCGCACCACGCGGCCCCCGCGCGCCGCCACCCCGCGCGCCCACGCCTCCCCCAGCTCATCTGCGGACGCGATAAGGTATCAGAGAAGAAGTATTAAAAAAGTGGCCGTCGCGAGACGCCCGGCAGATGTGAAACATAGAAATATCGCACTCTCCCGATTTAGTCATCATGCCATTTCTTCCCATCACGGCATACGAGTCGATTTTACGGCCAAATTGCGCAAATAGATGTTTCACATCAAAAACGGCAATCATATCTGAAATGTCAGCTAGTGGAGGTAATCGCTCACCATCATCACGATCAGGACGATAAGGGGGCTCCCTGTCGGGTGAGGATGCCGCGGATTCGGAGTCCTCCCGTGCTATCGCTCGGGGATTCCTGTAATCATTAAGTATAATCCATTATCCAGTGAACAGTAATGTACCAGTTATTTTAAGTACAGGAAGGAAGTAAAAGCATTAGTCGTATATTTCGTATCACAATAGTTATCCAAGTCATACCTTTGACTCCAAAACTAAGTTTAGTCATTATCATCTAGTTATCATCAACTTTATCTTTTTTCCACCCTCTGCAAGGTATAATTTCTTCCCATTATTCTACTCATCCCGGAATGATGCCAGTCGCTGCTTGATTAAAATTTGATGGAATACCCATCCCAATATTAAGATTACTAGAATACACTTAGCACGGAATACAACACAGAACACAGCATAGCTGGTACGGTACCTGGCGTATGGTGCGTACTGGTCACCGTACATGTCAGGCTCGTCGCGCTCGTAGCCATAGACCACGCCCTCCCCCCCGCGCTCCCCCCCGCGCTCCGCAGTGCGCTCCACGCTGCGCTCGGCTCGCTCCCCTCGCTCCACCGCACGCTCCACTCGCTCCACTCGTTCCACTCGCTCGCCTCTTCCAACGTCGCTTCGTCTCGGCGAAGGCCTTCACCACACATAACACGTAACATAATATTCACATACATGGACAAAACAACAGTCAACGAATCACGATTCAATAGTGACATTGTAGTAGGTGGTGGTTACCTGCGCAGGGGCTGGTCGTCGACCTGGTAGTCCGGGGACCACCCGTCCATGAACACGGGCTGGTAAGGAGGGATCGTCGTCTTCCATTGCTCTCTGTAGACACGTCAACGACAATTGTCTAAATACAAATCACGAATGTCTATAATTAAATTATCTATCTTTTAAAACGTTTTCCATTAACGAATGCTATCAGTATGCTATGTTTAATCTAGTAGCATTATCGATCTCTGAAGCTAGTGGAATGGTAATGAATGCTAATCTATGCATTATCTTCACAAATAAGTTATTTTCGGTTTATTTAGTCTTCCTTTTTATGGATTTTTATGTTTTCTCATAATTTTCATTTAACAATCACGTAGCAGTGATCATCTGCTTGACGTCATATTTTAATCATAATTAAATCAAGATACCTAATGAATCATTTGGACTAATTGATAACGTTCTCGAATAAACAAATAATATTCCGGCCGGAGCGGACGGAGGCATCATTACCTAAACAAAGAATGTTGAGCTACTCCTATTATAGGATCACAGTCAAGACATTAAGCAACAGTGAGGAGACACTAAGGAAACGTCCTTTTTAACGTGCAATTACCTCGGTATGAGCCAGGCGTCGCCGAGCGAATGCCAGAGCTCGGTCTCCTTGCTGGTGACGCAATTGGCGAGCAGGTTGAGCGCGTCGCGGGTCAGCAGGGGCTGGACGACCCGCGCCGCCAGCCGGCCGTCCGCCACGTCCTGAGCCGCGTCCACGATCAGCGCCAGTGGCGTGAACAGGAAGTGCACCAGCTCCGGCGCGTTGGGGTCGTGGATGTGCGCGCGCAGCCGCGCCAGCAGGTTGAACGACAGCTTGAACTTCTGCAGCACGTCCACGAAGTCGCGCTCCGGCGGCGGCCGCGTGCGCAGCGCCAGCATACCTGCCCAGCGAACAATTTGTGTGATATTTCGAATCCCATAGACTCGAACGATAAACATTATTTTTTAGGATAGCTTGTATTGAAATTTTCAAAACTCATTCGGTACAGGGTTCTAGACGGCGATGCTGTAATTCGTCATTTTGCTACAGATCTACGAGTCAGTCCGAGGTACGTACCCTCGCCGGCGGCGGCCCGCTTCGCGCCGCGCGTGCGGCGGCGACGCTCCAGCTCGCGCGAGGCGGCGGCTGCGTGCTGCAGCCGCGCGATGAACTTTTCTATGTCGTCAAAGCACCGGTTCAGGATCGCGATGTCCTGCTCGTACAGCCGCTCGGAGCCCGTCGACGATGCGTCGTCTCGCTCCCCCGCCGACCCGTGACGCTCCCGCTCCCCGCGCCCGAGCTGCGCCGACATTTGCTGGAAACCGATGATCATATTTTATTTCAGCGCCGTAGTCCTAGACGACTCTTCTTCAGCTCGACTACGATTTCACATTACAAATATTATCGTTTTGATGACGCTAATCAGAGATAGAAGGTGATGAGTCACGCTCACGCGGGAGTCAGACGGCACGGATCGAACTGAAGATGATGTGGTGGTACACTCACGGTGAGGACGGCCTCCCACTGCTGGCGCGTGTATGTGTGGTAGAGGCGGTTCGCGTCGTGCGACATGCTGTCGAGTCGGAGGCCGCGGCCACAATGCCACCACACCATACCGCAGCGACGCGCGCGGCCCCGGCGCGACGGTTATCAACAGATAAGTTGCGCTATCCGGATGGATAATCCTACCGGTGTTGGTGCGGTGTGCGGTGGTCGACTACTTGTTACGTACATCGCCCTACTGTGTACACCTTGACCCGAGGCAAATTTTATCTTTTCTAATGCTGGCACTTTACATCACATGGCCTATTTCAAAAATATCACACATGACAAATACGCGGTTCCCGGCGTCTAGTCTGTCGGTTTTCGATGCACATAAAAGGAGTGTAATAGTCAAATATGCAAACACAATATCCCCTGGGAACCAGGTTTTTATCATTTTATTGTCTATTTTCACGTATGTAGAAATGCGTATTTGTCAAGCGTGATATTTACCCAATAGGGTATGTGAAGTAAGTCTACAACATGCTAACGAATGAGACTGTTGGGAACTCTGAAAACCCTTTGTATTTAATAGCGTTTAGTGTGTATTCAGAAAGTTTGTAAGATCTTTATCGAACACTAACATTCTGTACAAGTACTTAAATTTAACTCAAAACAGATAAAGATCGATGCTTTTTAGATATCAATCAGCCTTGTTAATGCACTTTAGATATAGAAAATAATTTTGACGGGGTAGCGTTATCGTGCAAAATAATTATAGTCACAATAACGTTATTTTCATGGTTTCCTTGTGCGCGGTGCGGTAGCGCAGGTAGAGCAGGAGTAGGTAGCACACGGAGCGCAGAGCTCACTAACACAAGCAATCGATTGTTCGCGCTTATCGAGCCCCGCTATAATCCTGTGATAACATTCTTTACTGACTTGTGTTTTAGACAGCCCCGTACCAATTGATAACGTTCATTATTTCAATAAACAATATTCACACATTTTTATTTTGTTAATTTTAGATGTCGCAATCACTTGATAATTAAAGGGTCGATTGATAGATGGCGTTACTGTTATTCTGGTTTGAAAACACTTGAAAGGCTGAAGTTCGATTTTTGAAAATCATACGAGTGAATTGGCAGTAGAAAGATGCATAATCTCCATAGTAATTTTGACATTTTCTACTGCCAAGTCGCTCGTATGATTTTCAAAAATCGCACTTCAGGAGAGTCAGCCTGGTTTTAGGGTCATTTACAATATTTTGAGTCGAATAAATGTGATTTATTAGTTATCTTTGTCAAACAATTATTTTATCTATTTGTTATTTTAGTTATGCAACATATATACAAAAATATGATTTAGGTAAGTACAACAATTTAGCAGCTAAATTTTTGAAGTGTTTCTTTAATTTAGATCCGTATTCAATGATCCGAATACGAATAGATTGTTGATGTTATTGAACAAATTGTGAATCTATTTGTAAAGATAAAGCCGAGTATTTCGAGTTCTTGATTATAGGTACTGACTAAATATAAGGTATTTATAATATAAGCCTTTTATAATTAAGTTTGTACCGTTGCCTGAAATAAATAATAAAATAAATCAAATATACCTATTTAAATAAATGCATAATCTTGGACATTTTGTCACGACATCTATCGCCTACCCCCAGTAGATATACCTTTCAATAACATAGGTTCTTAATGGGTTCTTATGATTCTTTTTACATTGCTTGGGACGAATGATTTTGTAAATACAAGCGCAGAGAAGTAGAAAGGGAAGTACGAGTAGGTATACCTGTCGTCTCGGCCTGTCGAGGTCGCCATCTCGCTCGCGCTCGCGCTCAATGATGAAGTCGCGCGCTCCCTCACTCACTCTATCCGCTCCTCCGCCGCCGCCGCCCCTGTCAACACACACACATCGATACATTGTTTTGTTGGAGCTTTTAACCCTGTGGTTATGTCAGCCCTCTATAAATGATGATTAATAAATGGATAAATAATAAGAGGATTCTTAGAGTGTACCTACCGAGACCGAGGGTCTTTTAGCATTGAAAATATAAATTTTAATGGAAATCTGACAAATTTAAAGCACAGATATTGGTTTCTAGATTGTTTCATTGACTTTAATTGGTTAATATAATCAGACTTCGTTTGTATGGAGCGCGCTCCGAATTATATCCCTTAAATATTTTTTGTGACACGGTTTCTTAAAGTGACAACATTTTACACACTTTCATTATAATAGGTAAATAGTTACGTTATTGTAAAAAAACTTTTTTAATAACATTGCGACACTCAAATCGAAATACCGAATTTTATCGATGCTAAAAAGTTATGAAACCTCACTCGAACACATTCTTCCCTCATTGAATGTGTAAACAATAAAATTATTTTTAGCACTCTTTCAACAGCTTCCTTTTGCAACACATTCATATTCATCAATCGGCAACACTTTGCACAAATCATTATGACCGCCCAGCACGCTATCTGATGCACTGCCGCAATTCCAGACACAATAGAGAATCTACTGTTTCGTCGCGTATGAATAGAAGCCGCACCGTGTGTGCGGCTGCACGGGGATGCCGAGCTTCAACCAGAGGTACATGGTGTCATGACGTCACTCCGCTCCGTCTCACTCACTGTCACACGACACACTGACTGGCGCGGGCACGGAACTCATCTCCCTCGAGATTATCATCATCACAGTTATCACTATCTCAGAGATTATCGATTATCTATAGCTGTGAGAAGAGCACGTTGCGACGTCTCGAGACTGATAGGAATAAACTCTTTTTGCATTATGGTTAGGTTTACCTGTTATGTTATTTACTGGCTGACTTCGATTTCAAGAATCCAATGACGCGTGTCTACAACTAGCGTGGTCTGGACTACTTTTGCAAGCAAGTTACTGTTTAGGCTGGTTGTTGTTTATTGTTCATAGACGGTAACTTAAGATGCAGGTAGGTCGAACCCCATATACTAAATTGAATTGAACTGAATAGAAAAGATCTAGTTCGTGTGTTGTGATAGGACTGTAGCAGGATCTGTCTGTCTGTCAATCCCAATGAGAAACAGGCGCAATTATAATTGTATATGTAAAAATAGAGTTAAGGAAAGAAGCTCTAACGATATATGAGGTACATACATACATAAACTTACGACCATAATCCATTGCGGGGGGGTCAGAAACCTTGCTACAACTACCTACCAATCATATTCTGAAGCGGTCAGAAGTAGCAAGGCTCATGTGTGACGTATACTCACTTAAGCGCGTTCAGTTCCTCGACCAGTGTCTGTGCGCCGACGTCGTGGCACTGGAAGATGTGCAGCTCCCTCCGGGGGCCCCCGTCGGGCGAGGCCCCCCCACCGCCGGCCCCCGCGCCCCCCGCCGGGGGACCCACCACGAACGCCAGCACGTTGTTGTACAGCTCCGCCGGCTCGGGCGACGTGAACGCGGTGGGCGAGTGCACCCACGCCGCCGGGAACCTCTCCATTATTGACTACCAGAATAACAACAACACATCAGTCTATAACTTTATTCTAGTTGGTCATGTTAAAGGCACTTGGTGGAACTGATGGCCATCTTTTCAGATAGTGCTAAAGCGCCACATTATGTCGCGATGAGCCACAAAGTTGAAGTAATAGTTACTAACGTAACTAATACGGTCGAAGTAGCTATTAACATATCCCATCGAACTATTTTAGAGCTCGAAGTGCGCTGGAGCTGTCAGCTTGATATTGTACTTTTATTTTCTGTGCCTCGATAGTTGATACCAGCACTGATGAATGAAAAGCCTGACTAACAGTGGATATACATTGAAACGATTACTTGTCTACAATACAGGAAGAGAGTTAAGGCGCTTCAGTGGTGCCATGCTAGACCATCAGCACGTCTAGCATGATTTCTCTACACGCGCGCGACGCGCCTTCGCTGCATACAAAATAACCGGTTCCCGCGCTTTTCGGAGAGCGCGAGCCGCGCTTGCCGCGACTTGTAGTATGGGAAAAAGCAGAGTCGCGCGCGTGTAGAGAAATCATGCTAGACGTGCAGACCTCTGAGAGAGTTAATATTGTGTGCATTATATTCAAGAACGCCGGTGAAATTTTGGATACGTACCCCGGTTTCGTAGTCCATGACGAGAACCCATTGTCCGTCCAGACACAGCTGCATCTTTTGACTCCATATCCCTGCAACATAAGAGTACTAGGTTAGCAGTGAAGCAGAGAGAAAGCATTAACTGAGGAACTAGAATATTGTAGGTATCACACCTCACAGGCCGGTGGTGATGTGCCTACAGGTACAGTCTAAAGACATTCGAATTGTATACTACAACTGCATCTAACTAAGGTTTGTGCCAAATCCCCACTTTATTCTTAGTCCAGCAATTTACCTACTTGCGGCTATCCTCATCATCAGTTCATCATCAGCCTGTACTACAGAACATAAGGCATCGCCCAATAGAAGCTATCTTGTTCGGGTCTAGCGGCTAATAATGACGAACTCAAGTTTCAAGGAGTACCTACATCTTGACCACAATGCCTTCACGTTCAAACCTCCGGACACGTGTTAAGAAAAGAGCTATCGCTTCAGAAGATGACAGGCAGAATACTGACCGTTTGTCTTCTCCAGCTGTAGCAGGCGTCGCATGCCGTCGGCGGGGTACACGATGCCGGTCTCCCGCGTCACGGTGAAGGTGGCGAGGTGCTCGAGCACGTAGGCGCCGCCCGTGCCGCCCCCCGCGTCGCTCGGCGCCCCTCCTCCCCCTCCCCCCGCGCCGCGCAGCCCCGCCAGCTCCTCGAACTCGTCGAGCGCGCGCTGCGACTCCCTGGCGCGCGCGGCGCTCCCCCCTCCCCCCGCGCCGCCCCGCTGCGCCATCCCTCGCTCCCTCGCACTGCTGCACTCAGGCGCGCCCTCTCATGTCGCCCCTCGACTCTCGAGGGTCGACCGCGCTGACTGATCTCGCTCTCTCGCTTCGTGCTCGATCTGGAAACGAAAACGAATGAAAATTGAGGACGTTGAATAATGTAACACCACGCTCTATAGTGTAGTGTAGAGAGTGAGTGAGAGTGACATACTGAGGGTAAAGTTTTCGCCGGAGTGGCGCCCGGTGACTATCAATGAGCGGCCACTGACTGGCAGGGTTACCGACTGTACTGACTGAGGGGGAGGGAGGGGGGATAGGAGCCGGATGTGCAAGTACGTGAGTGTCGGTGTATCGGGTCGTAGAGAAACGAGTCAAACTTCAGACACGGTGCTGCATGCTAATGAGACGCACAGATACAGGGTGTTAGGGTAAACAGTTGCATTACTTTAAGTGGAGGTTGTACCCATGATACTGAACAAACCCAGATACCAAAAGGAAATTCGCATAAATATTTTTGGACCTACCATACTAAATGCAATGAACTGATCGACCGTTGAAAAGTCAGTTTTTTTTTAAATCCCTTTTATTCCTTGGGGAAGTTGTTCACTTGCCACATACATACGGAATTCCGAATCAGGATTACGATTTCGTATGGATCTTTCCTCCTCCACAATTCCATTTGGGATTACGGAAGCATCAAATCCTATAGGTACAAAATCGCAATAAATTCTGATTCTGGATTCCGTATGTAGGTATGTGGCGGACCTAACACTGATGGATGTCGAGGTGACTGATCCCTTCATATAATACTACGGGAGCTATTTCTTTCACATAATACTATGCAATGATTTCGGAACCCTATAATGGGCGAATCCTACTCACACAGTTTTTACAGTTATTCTTGAATCTTTTTCTTAATTATTTAGTTAATCAACTTCAGAATCTTCAGATACGTACAGGCTAAACGGCGGAGAAACATACAATTGTCCAGTTACTAAGCGCCCGCCGGTACAGCCATAAATACACTATCGATCTTGCATCGATATAATCGGAAACTTACATAAAAGCCTTACAGGATGGTGGACGGGAGAATATCGTGCAAATTATGTTACTTTAAACCTATTTATTAGGTAGGTAATACAATTTATGGCGATAAATGAATAAGTATGAAAGGACACTGGGCAAAAATGTATGGCTACTGGTCCAAGAGCCCCCCGCTATGACACAGGTAGGGTAGTTAGAGGATTACCCAAACGTACATAAATGGCACCCAAGGGGCATCCAAATATTTTCGAGGAAAAATAAGATACAGGATTATTTTGACAAAGTCGTTTTAGGAGGTAGTCGTTTTGATATTATGGCCCCGAAAGGTGTAATATCTTTCGGGGTAATCAGACACTTAGCTAAAACTACTAAAAGTTATTATTAAGCATGCAAAAGCAATAAGGATCACGTTTACTATACCGGCAATTTCAAGAAGAGATAACGGTTTGATTTTAATTTAATTTAATTACAAATACTATCCACAAGACACAAGGAATTCAAGCAACAGATATAATTGTGAAAAATGTGAAATTGTAATTGTGTTGTGTGATTGTGAATTTTTGTTATTAACACATATGGACGAAAGAAGTCTGAAATAAATGATATACAATACAATATAAAAAGCGGCTAAATGCTAACATTAGTATGAAAAACCGCTACACAAAACATCCTGTATCTTTTTTTCTCTCGAAAAGATATTGGTGAATCAATATATATATATTGGAAGCTCATATCCTTAACCTTCTCTACTCCATCCTCTTCAATCCCATTACTCCTAATTACCTCAAGGAACGCTTTGTTTTCTCTTCCTCCACCACTGGCCGTCATCTGCGTTCCTCTGAAAACCTCTCCCTCCATATGCCCATCCACTCCACTAACTTCTACACCCATTCCTTCTCCGTTCATGCCGTTCGGCTTTGGAACTTGTTGCCAGAGGCAATCCGACGTGCACCTTCCTTGAATGTTTTTAAGTCGAAAGTTAAGTCGCATTTCCTTGATCACTGACCCTCTCCGATTTTTTCTCCGAATGTAAGTAGGTACTTAAATCTTTTCCTATGTCAATAGTTCATGTTTTCCTATCGTGTTTAGTTGAGTAGTACGCGTATTTATATATGATGTGTGTATGTATATATATATATATATATATATATATATTATAGGAATATATATTATATATACTTATCTATGTATTGCATTTAGATGTATTTATAATAGGTTTATTCTTGTTTTTTTATTTACTGATATTTCTGGTCATTTATCTGAAAACACCGCCTACCTTTCTTCGTACACCGTTTCCTCTACCCTAAGGTTGTCTGGAAGAAATCGCTTCTTAGCGATAAGACCGCCTTATTTTGTGCCTTTTTGTATTTTTTTTCTCTGTATTTTACTCTTATGTCTTGGTGTAAAATAAAGTATATTTGTTGTTGTTGTTGTTATATTGGTGTATTAATTTAATGTAGTATAATAAGTATTGAACACCTTTACCGGTAAACTGTAGCGCTCTTATGTAATTGTTTTAAAACCTTGTCGCACCTATAGTTTTACAATAAATGCTTTTGCTTTTGAATCATATTAAAATCAAAATCTATATTAAACCCTTTCAAATGTAGTATGCCACATATGGGGGGGCTCATGGATCATTACTGCCGACTGTCCTTTGCTTTTCCAAGAAACAGTCGCTGTTACTCTACGTGCTTAGAACTAAGTTTTGAGGGCCTTATACATTACTAACGATCCGCCCCGGCTTCGCACGGGTGCAATGCTGATATAAACCTTCCTCTTGAATCATTCTATCTTTAAACCGCAACCCAAAATCCGTTGCGTAGTTTAAAGATCTAAGCATACATAGAGACAGACAGACAGCGGGAAGCGACTTTGTTTTATACTATGTAGTGATATTTACTGTACTTATGAGAGTTATTAAGTGAGAACTAGGAAGCATCTCGGAAGTCCTGTGTAAAAAAGGTTACTATAAACTCGATGATTATTTGAATGACCAAAATGTCTGGTCTTGACAATTTTACACTATGTAATGCAATATACGCATATACGCTATGCACGCGCTACGCTACGCTATATGCTATGTATTGTATTTTAATTGTACTTTGTACATTTTGTTTTGTTTAAAAGATGTGTGTTGTAGAGTTTCTGGCCGCATCTTCTCTCAACGGAACACCTTCCGACGCGGTGGTAGAGTCAAAAAATTACGTCAAAAAGCTATCTATATGATATTATTTTGAATAAAAAATTTTGAATTTTGAATTTTGTATCGGGAATGATTATGACGTGACGTAAACATTTAATGCTTATGATGTACTTATTTAATATTTTATCGATGTAATAATATGATAACTACGTGGGTTGTAGTGTACTCGTAGGTATGATTTGTACGCAACACAAGGTGAGCTACATTCCTCTATGTCGCACGTACCTACAGACAGACCTACACTTTGTTTTTAGGTACTTATAGTAAGCTCGTTGTGTTAATATTACAATTTGACATACATATTACATAAATACCATCTTATTCTTCTTCGTGGTGGCCAGGAACCATACAGTTACCAGTTACCTACAACTAGCAACAGCATTATCTATTCACTTTATTAGTGGTACTGTGGTCTGTGGTGGTACTATGTGAAAACCGTATCGGACACGCGTGGTGGACTAACGCCCTCGCTTACACTCCCTCCGAAGTGTAGGCCTGTGCCCTGCAGTGAAGTGGGGGACGATCGTAGCTGATGATGATGACATTAATTATAATAATAATTGTACCAAACAGAAATATCTGCTATAACCTGTTCAAGTTTCATCATATGATAGAGTATATTCAGATATCAGACATAAAAAAAAAAAAAAAATTTTTTTTATTCAAAATAATATAATATAGATAGCTTTTTGACGTCATTCTTTGACTCTACCACCGCGTCGGAAGATGTTCCGTTGAGAGAAGATGCGCCCAGAAACTCTACAACACACATCTTTTAAACAAAACAAAATGTACAAAGTACAATTAAAATACAATATTGCATTACATAGTGTAAAATTGTCAAGACCAGACATTTTGGTCATTCATTTTTTTATTATTATTTTATTTATTACTGTCCGTCTGTCATATACCTACCTTACTTATATGTAGTAACCTATGTGTGTAGGTACTTTATTATCTTTCAGTTATCGCATAATTAGCGATTGTTAGCCGATATACACGTCCTCTGTTCGATATTGAACCTTCTCATTTACATCTTAAAATAACTTATCGCGCACAACACTTAACTAATCGATAACTGACCATAAAGTTAGAACAAAGGGCTATTATGATAATAGTTGGATTTTCACATTATATTTTATCTACGTTTTACACAAAACAGCAACACAACAAGAAATTACCCACCGCATCCAATATGCAACCACTATAATAAATGACAAGTATTGATTTATTTGTTTATTTTCAAGGAAACTAAAATACGAGTAAATAGACATTTATCTATCCGATACGTACAAAGTCACGACCATAATCCCTTTCGGGGTGGACAGAAGCTTTTGCTAAAGCCTGCAGTTGTAGCAAAACACACCCTTAGCATATCCAAGTAGTCAGTGGTAAATGTAATTGAAAAATATTTTCTGTTTTAACATAACATAATACAGGATGTAACAAAACACCCTAGTAATACTTAAGGGGGTTCTGCAGACCATAAAACTGAACAACTTTCACTATGGAGCCAACATCGAACTCGAGAAAAAAAAATCTGCTATTTCATACAGAACTGCAGTACCGTCGCGACTCAAATGTATGGGACGGCAGATTTTTTTATTTTTTCTCGACGTTGGCTCCATAGTGAAAGTTGTTCAGATTGATGGTCTGAAGCGCTCCCTTAAGTATTACTAGAGTGTTTTGTTACACCCTGTATAATAACTATCTAGTATTTTCTGTTAGCCTCTTTGATTAATGAAAAAATTATTAAAAATATGCACTAGAGCTAGAGTTCCAAGAGCAAGATTGAGACTATGATATAATTACTAATCAATACTATCACCTGTACCTACCTATACAGGGTGTAACAAAGCACCCTAGTAATACTTAAGGGGATGCTTCAGACCATCAAACTGAACAACTTTCACTATGGAGCCAACATCGAGAAAAAATAAAAAAATCTGCTGTCCCATACATTTTAGTTGAGTCGGTCGGTACTGCACTTTTGTATGGGAAAGCAGATTTTTTTTATTTTTTCTCGATATTGGCTCTACTATAGTGAAAGTTGTTCAGTTTGATGGTCTGAAACACCCCCTTAAGTATTACTAGGGTGTATTGTTACACCCTGTATATTCTTAGTAGCTTCCTCATACTCGAGTCGACCCTCAGTCCCTCACTCAGTCAATTATCTGTATCCATGTCTCATACACCACTGTACGAGGCCTTGAAGCTCATGAACACTATTGTAGACCTTGATCTGGTGGACATTTTTGCGGACTCGGAATCTAGGCTCCTACTATCAGCCGGACGATATTTAGGTTCAGTATCAGCTAGAAGCTCTGCGGTGGATATAGCCCCCATCGCTCTTAACTATTTTTAATATTTTGACATGTATAATTAATTATATCTGTAGTAGTATTAGTAGTCAGATATAATAGTCAATAGTTATAAATTAGAAAGAGAGAAGAGTTGAGTTGTTGTTGTTGTTGTTGTTGTAGTTGTTGTTGTTGTTTTGAGTTATTTTTTAGTTGTTAATTAGAAATAGACATGCATGTCAAAGAATATTAGTGGAATATTTTCCACTAATATTCTTTGACATGCATGTCTATTTCTAATTTCTAATTTAATATATTTTAAATGTTATTAAGTTTTAGTAATTTAATGAAATATTAATCTATGAAATAATGTAATTTAACTTATCAAATGACTAAAACTTACATGTGTAGTGTGTTAGTGTAAGTTGTTGAATAAATGAATTGAATTTGTCAAAAACGTCCTCGACTCGAGATAATTTCGTCCGTCAAGTCGAGTCGAAGAGAGAAATGTCAATGTCAAGGTAGCTTGCGATGCGTGCGACCATGGTGCGACCCTTTGAACTTCCAAGGTCGCGACATTATTGAACCACCCATTGTTTATCTATTGTTATCTTAAACCCGGGTTGCGAGCGCGGTTAAGGTCTCATCGAGATATCTAAAATGATAATAAATACATACATTGTCTTTTGCTATTCTAAACACCACTAAAAATTTACTTAAAAGTCTACCAATATTACTAATTCCTTGACGAAAAATCCAGGATCCTTGAGAATTAAGAATACATATTATTGTAAAGATGAGTCGAGGAATTCTGCGATTGAGGATGAGTGTAGACAGAGTTTGAGGAAGCGATTGAAAATACGGCATAGGTACCTGATACAAATTATTTAGAGTCCAGTACCTAGACTACACCGCCATGTTTAGTTACAAAAGCATTACTAGTAGTATGGTTTATTTTGATTTAAGTTAGTGGTAGGTTTAAATTGCCATTATTATGTGATGTGTCTACTTAGGTTGAGGCACGATGGGGCTGACATAGCCTTAAGGTTCGAATACAATGACTCTAACCACGGTGTGGACATCAGATGTGTTGACGATGCCTGTGACTGGAGACATCAGTCGCCTGTCTGATACACTACACTACACAAAATGCAAAAAAAAAAAAGTTTTACTTTTTTTATTCTTCTTCTTATCGTGTGTGTTTTTTTATTAACTATGGGTTTACTCTTGACCTCAATCCAGTCTTCAATCTATCTCTATCTATCTACACTACACCCGTCAGTGCTACAAATACAAGCCAAGTCGGGCATCTCGGACTGTACGCAGTGGCTTGACTAAGTGAATACCAGAACCCGTCTCGTTGATGTCTAATACAGGAGCGATTTCCGAGCCCGACCGAGAGCGAGGGACGACACGGGCCACGGGCGCTACGCCAAGGCTACGACCGATTTACACTACTACGTATTCTGTGCTACGGGTACGAGTACGACCGCGTCCAAACTAGCAAAATGTTTGTTCGCCTGTACCTACGTAAAATAATTATTGTATAAAAAGCGCCAAATGCATTTTAATTGGTTTGTTATCCATATATATGTTATATATATTTGGGAGTTATCTATCTAATCTCAAGGATTGTTTTCGAGCTAAAACACATCTGAGAAGGATTGTGGTGCCTCGTGGCAGGCTCAAACGCGAAAGACAACTGCTCGCGGCAAAACCTGCAACGTGACTCCTGAAGTGCGATTTTTGAAAATCATACGAGCGACTTGGCAGTAGAAAATGTCAAAATTACTATGGTGATTATGCATCTTTCTACTACTGCCAAGTCGCTCGTATGATTTTCAAAAATCGCACTTCTGAGCTAGGTAACTTAGTGATTGTTTTACGATAGGTACAGAAAACTTTCCCATCATGACATTGATTTAAAATCCATTATGATTTTGAATCAATGTCATAGGTAAATAGATCATTATGTCCACCATGGTGATAGTTGTTCAGTTTGACGGTCTAAACAGGTCGTATTTCAAATTGTTCAATGTATCGAGAAAGAACTAAACATCATAAGCAACAAATAAGTATGTTTAGAAAACTATTGATTAATCACCAGTTGTTGCAAATTGATTGCTTTGTAGCCGAGTGTTACGAAACATTAGAGTTAATGAGTGTGATTCACACACCGACACAACGACTGCATCTATTAATATACAATCATCATGGCTTGACGTTAGGCTCGCGATGAATGGCGACGCGAGGGGCGAGGGGCGGGGGGCGAGGCGGGCGGCGGGGGAGGTGAAGTAGGTGTATTGGCACAAGGTGGCCATCATCACGATTCACGCGCTGATATGTTAGGAATGTTGCCGCGACTGTAGGTACCTACCTACCTACTGGCAGGTATAGGTGCTCCGTACCTACCTATATACTATACCTACCTACCAAGAAGCTCTAGCATATTAATATTAGTTAGGTATGACTCGTCTAGTCAAAATCAAAACCTCGTTCCTTCACATTGAAACTATGGATTTTTATTTAGGCAAGGTGTAACAGAGAGGTGTGATCATATTTAAAGGAGTCCTTCAGTTCACCTACTCGTAACTGAACCCTGAACAACCTTGGTTATGGCGCGAGCCAACATTGAAAACATATGCTGGTCCATCCATACAAACCTCATGAATCGGAGTTGGGATGGGACAGCTCGCGATTTATATACTGGATCCATAAACATAAACATAAAGCCCATTCATAAACTGTGGTGGTGCTAGTGGTGTCGATTCGAACTGTGCCACGACTTAACTAAATTTATTCCTGTCACTTTCTAAAATAAGATTAAGAAAAGAGACAGAAAACCAACAACTGACTTTAGTGCTGTCAAAGTGACGTTACACGCCCAAAAACGCCTTAAATAAGATGGCGTACATTATGGTGGCATCATATTTTGGGCGTGTAACGTCACTTTGACAGCACTAAAGTCAGTTGTTGGTTTTCTGTCTCTTTTCTTAATCTTATTTTAGAAAGTGACAGGAATAAATTTAGTTAAGTCGTGGCACAGTTCGAATCGACACCAATGTCACGGTCTTCGCGTTTCAGAACGTTTTGAAATTTTTAACTTTTTAACCCTTTCAGTGCGGTTGGGGGCGCTCACAAACTCACTAACACCCGTTTCACGTTTTTATAAGATTTGGTAAGGTGTGAGAAAGATAAGTTCTAATTAGTTAAGAGAATGAGGATGGTGCAAATGTTATATGTATATGATTTATTGGACACGTGTGGTGTGGTGGACTAACGTCCATACACCCTCCCTGAGGGTAGATCTGTTCCCTGCAGTGGGACGTATCTGCGGAAATAAAACTCGACGCACAAAAACTAACCTAAATAGGTATTGTATAAAACAACGTGCGTTACCTGAAGTGTTATGTGCAGGAAAAAAGTACTCCGCGGATTGTCTGTCCCACTCCCACCCCATAGAGCCAGCACCAGAGAGTCCAGAGACTGTCTACTGCAAAGTTCAAGCTAAGAGAAATGAACCGGAACCCAGCGGGCAAGTAAATACAGTGCTGCACACAGCACAGGTCTAGCGCATTGTCCCGGGACTACTACGCGCTACATACCGTTATGTATGTCCCACGGGGTGCCCTGTACGCGCCAGCCATGTTCTGTGCGCGTCACACATCGTCACACCTGACACTAGGGATAGGGTCAGATCAGAGAGTAGGCACCGTTAGGGTGCCGTTATTCTGTTACAAAACCTTCTCACTGCATTTAAATACAATCCATTATGTTTATAAATTTTATAATGCATGTTTGGTCTGTCGACATATTTTGACATGTTAATATAATATGACTATAATTGTTGTGATTGGTATTGGTACCCTATTCCTGTTTACTCTTTGAAACACAAAAGGTCAAGGAATTCAAACCTCAGGACAATTTTAGTTAAGTATAGTCGTCAGTGAATAATAATGTTTAGGTACGATTAATATCGACTCGATCGATGTGTCCGGCATTTAATGCTTAGTCGACTCTCTCGTAACTCCGCTACAATTATGAATATGAATATTATTTTATACGTTGATTAAAACTGTGAGGTTCTTACCTTCCTTTGTTTTTGAGTTTTTGACATTACTGTGTACATTGGCGACAATGAACAATCAATTTACCTATTTAATAATGTAGGCAGTAAACATTGCTACCTAGTCTACTAGGTACCTGATGTTGGTATCGGAACGAGTAGGTTCAGGTATTTAGCTCGCAGCGACCGAGAGTTGCGCAAGGACACGCGGCTTCGAACGATCGGTCGCGGAGCGGAGGGCTCACTACTGGCTCAGTCAGCGCACGCTGCGCTGCTTGCGAAACCTCACACACATACACACACAAAGCGATAACGCGTGATAACCGCCGGTGACGTCACGCGAGGAATGCGGCGCGCGCGGAACCATCGCGCGCCGGGCCTGCGCCCGCGCCGCCCGCCGCGCCGCCGCCGCCGCCGCGCCGCCCGTCAGACCAGTCGATCGAGCATTGTTTGTGCTTATAATATTACCCATACTAAATTACCTACTTTATTGTTTAGCGGGGAAGTAAGTTAGTGCTTCATATCAACCTGTTGATGATATAATTTTTTTTGAGGAGCGCTTCCTTTGTGCTTGAAGAGAAACTGTTCGTAGGTACAAGCAGTCTATTGTTTTGAAAGATTCGATACGATAAATCTATGTACTATTCTGAGCTGCCGATATGGAACAAAGATTATTTTTAAATTAGCTAATTGTAGATAATAAAAATAATCTATGACAGATTTTTTTTTTAGTTTAGTAATGAAAATGCACATCTAACGAATCATTATAAATCTATTTATGATTCAATTAGGTAGGTAGGTACCTAATAGGCACAACTTAATGTTGTTATCGAAATGCGTGCAGAAAATGGATTTCGTAGAATTGCGAAATTACCTGTCGTTAAGCCAGTTCTAGTTAAAATGGTAAAATCGAAAGAGAAATGTGTTTTTCAATAATTTCGCACCTTTCTCTTCGAGTGTCGTATCATTAAACGCACATTAACTCTAGCCCCGAGCCCAAGCTTTGCCCCTGGGCCCGGGGCTCCCCGCCCGCTGCCTGCTGCCTGCTGGACTGGACGCATTCACTTGATACTGTCATGAAACCACGTGTGTCTGTGTGTAGGTACGTATGTCACAGAGCTGTGGCTGAGGGCTCCACAGCGCGTATATTTCGTGCTCGATGCTTGTTCTTCTCTTTTGGACATCACTATCACTAATCTGTCACACATTGACGCACTTACTTAGGGGAAGATTGGGACCCTTCGTAAAGATTTCACAATATATATTTTTTTCTTTTTACCGCGTTGATTAATAGCTTTATGGGAATCATTTTGAAATAGCACATATATTTGGCTATTAGGAAAAAAATAGTATAAATGTGTATTTTAGAGGGTTATTAAATAAAAGTGATTTTTCTTTCATCCGGAATTCGTACGAATCTGCCCCACGAATGGGGTACTTTCATACAGCGCCGAAAATTAACTTTATTTAGTACATAGAGGATGAAACTAACATTTCGTTTGTATTGTAGTACCTACTACCTAGGTACCCTAATCTGACACGGGGGGTGTGGATATTTTTTGTCTGCCCAAAGGGGGTGTGATAAAAAAATGTTTGGGATCCGACATGACCGTTCTCCACTTAGTTTTTCTGTAAAATCTACTGTAGGGCTACCATGAGTTGCTATAGTAAATTCATTAAACGCAACTAAATTCGTTTTCGTAAATTATTTGTATTGAATTCAGTACAGCGCCTCTGGCGGATAGTTATGTAACTAAAATTTGACTAAAATCCGCACCATGAGTTGCTGTAGTTGACTATCGCCGTTAATGTAACTAAAATGACACTATACTTATTGTAGTTCCCATACAATTTCGGCACCATGAGTTACATACTTGACAGATGTCATAGTAATTTACTATAACGAAAGTAGTTGCGGCTGTCACCTAAATTTTTCTCCGTGAAACAGTTTTATTTGTTGAGTTTTTTTTTCAAATATGTCTACAAGAGTATATTTTGCTTGGAGAATGTTAGCAGAAGCTGAATCTGAGGACGAATGGAATATGCAAAGGAGCTACAGTGTTCATATGCGCGCACAAAGTCAAAAGGACCCTTTTCGCCCCCTCACCTCGTGAAATTCATTAAGTGTGCAGTATAACAACTGAGGGTACTGATGGGGCTGCCAATGTTCCGTAGTGCTTCCAATATGTTTACGGAGGCGCACAGTGATGGGTTCCACGCGATAATGCAAAAGCTGTGCATCTCTGCTGGGCCGTTTGCGCTGCAGCCCTAATAGCCACAACCTGCGCGCGTTGGCAGACATATGGTACTCCCCAATGCTGCAACAATGGGTGCGCTTGCATGCCACCTTGTAACTACCCACATCATTGTTTGATAGGGAATCTTTTGTTATTATTGTTTTTCAGGGATCCGTTTTTATTATTACCTATTACTAAGCCTACATTGTCCGTCCGTGCGCCCGTCAGTCCCTTTGTTCTACCTATTTCGGGCTGTAACTTATGAACCGTAAAAGCTAGTTAGTTGAAATTTTCACGGAATATGCGTTATTGCGGCGGATTTGCTAACAAATAATAAAAATGACAAAAAGTTTAAAATTAAGGGGGGTCCTCATACAAGAGACTAGTTTTTATCAACGTTTCGCTCAATTGTAAAAACGGTAATAGGTGCAAGTATCAAACTTGGTGTGATTATAGAGCAAACTCTACAATTTATAACAACTAATAATAAAAACCGGCCAAGTGTGAGTCGGTCTCGTGCTAAAGGTTCCGGAGAAAAAAATGTTTTTGTATGTTGGTGGTGTGGTACGGAACCCTCGGTGCGCGAGTAGCCTGACTGGTACTTGACCGGATTTATTTATTTATAACTAAAATAGTTTGTAAGATCATTGTTACTAACATTACTTATATGCATCTGGTTCTGGGTTATCTGAATAATAATTTAATTTTTTATTTAATTAAGACTTTCCTATTAAATAAATGACTTATTATTATAGATAAAAGTTTTATTATTTTACATACGATAAAAAGAGCATTATATGCGTTTCCACCAAATCACTCAAAATGCAAATGGTGCTAAGTCTCACAAAGTCACGCCATAGATCAAACTGTGATTCACTGCACCTTATTTTCTTTTTGTCTTTTTGATTGCAAGTCCAGCTAGATTCTGCTACTGCTACTTTAAATCTTCTTCTCTTCCTGTCACTGTGGGGTATATTTAGGGCTTGGATAATAGCTCTCCACCGGTGGCGATCTTGGACAGCACTGTAGATATCCCCTCAGGTCATGTTAAGGCTTTTGGCTTCAACTTTCACCGAGCGGCGGCGCCAGGTTATTTTAGGACAGCCTCTATTTCGTTTGCCTGGTGGGGGTGGGTGTCATGGATGGGTGATCGTCTCCTTAATGCATGGCCTAGCTACTGCCACCTTCAGGCAAGGATCACTTTCTCTATACACTGCTCACTCGTCCGTCTCCATAACTCCTCGTTTGAGATGGTGTTTGTTAAGAAGATCTTCAAGATTTGCCTGATGCATTTGTTGATGAAAACTTGGAGTCTGTCATAATATTCTTGCGAAATAAATTGAAATTGAACTATAAATCCGGTTTCAATCAAAACACAACACTCACAGATCACTATATATGTCAAAGAGAATATAATCACGTGATAATCACTACGTTTTAATATATGTACTGACATAACACTAAAACGTAAAAAACTCCATGCAATGCTAAACCTTTTTAAGGCCTATGGGTAATTTTTGTATGGAAGTTGGAGTCTTTTTTTTTTAAGCGGCCAGTTACCAAATGTTGCGGGTATATTAGGGCTATTATTACCTTACATTATTATCCAAAAAAAATTGTCCTACGGTGTAACGTTTCGGAGATATTTAATGTTAAAGTTTAAAAAAAATCACTCTAAAAAGCTCATTAATTGTTACCCATTTAGGTTTCTTTACTACTTTATTTGTTTTTATAGCCCAGAATTATTAGTCTTACCCACTTAAGTACCCACAATATTTAGTTCGTAGAAACTTATACTAATTCAAACGAGCGACCGCCAATTAGCGAGGATTGCGGTGCGTTCCTGCACAAAATATGCGTGAATCATCACGCCAAAAACGACACATCAGTCACAAATAATTAGAACTAATAATTCTGGGCTATAAAAACAAATGAAGTGGTAAAAAAACCTAAATGAGTAACTTTTAATGATCTTATTAGAGTGATTTTTTAAAACTTTAATATTAAATATCTCCGAAACGTTACACCGTAGGACAATTATTTTTTGATAATCATGTAAGCAGAATGTAAGATAATAATAGCCCTAAAATACTCACAACATTTGGTAACTGGCTGCATGAAAAAAAAAGACGCCAATATTACCCATACCCCTTTAATCTTAGATTAAAAACTTTTCGCTTACGCTGACCTTTTATGGTATTAACACAATACTTTTTAAATTGACTTTTTTTGGCTTTGATCTAAGAGGAAGGAGTCTCTTTATTCCAAACCAAAGAGACTCCTAACTCTTAGGCTTTGATGCAATAAGTCGTAATAGTGAAGACGTTGAGCGAATAGATAACATATAATTCGCACCATGAGTTTCATCGCACGCAACGAAAATCGTTAACGTATAGACGACAGGCACTGTAGCTCATGGCGTTCCATGACTCACTTCACACTTATCGATGTGTCTCTTTCTAATTGCCTATTAGAAACAAGGATAGCAAAACTGGCCAAAATCTTTTGAACCCATGCCAAAAAAAGTAAATTTAACCCTAGAGTGCTCGCGCTATGAGCATTTTGCCGCTTGCGTCAAAAAATTAATGGTATTTTGTAAACGATGCATTTGTCAAAGTCAAGCGTCCCAGTAGCTGCCCCTACATTACATATCTCACCTCCCCATTTTAGAAATTAGAAGAAATTGAGTGCGCGGGTTACCTCACGAAGAAAGGGTTGTTGTAGGTGTGTCGCGTTTGGCGGCAAAATACTCACTGCGCGACTACGCTCGTAAGTAAAATTCATGTATGGCTTTCTACAGTACGTTTAATTATTATTAGTTTCATCGTGTTTGTTGTTTTTTTGATGTAAATATAATAATAATATATTTATTTAGGTTATTCTGGTTGGGTGTTTTTGTTTTAATTAGTTGATTTAAAAAAAATAGTTGATTGACGTGTGAGGTATAAGAAGTCGATACTAATACTTAAGCATGTTACAGAAACCAATGAGAAATTTATTTTTACCATCGGAACATCTGAAAATACCATCAGAAAGAGAAGGTATATAATATGTGCAGTGGTCCATCCAAGAAAAATAGAAGGACCAAAAAAGAGTGCAATAGATGCGCAAAGTTACTGTGCAACGAACACTTTATGTACACACGGCGACACATCAGGTTACGCACCCCATATACCCATAACTACACTACGTACAAAACACAAAATAGTGCGGAAGAGAGCCTGCATAGACGCGGCTGCCGACGCGGGCGCAGCGTGCTGTAAGACGAAACAACAACAACATACCGCACCCTTTCGCACGATTCGCAACGATCAACTTTTAATAGTTTAAAGTCCAAACCGGGTAACCTGACCTGTTGCCGTGTGTACATGTGTCAGGACTATTTTACTGAAACACATGCCGTAGATGAAGAAAACATTTAATTTTCTTATTAGGCTCAAATATTTTTTTATTTTATGCGGATTGAGATAAAGATGTTACTAAAATTCAAGAAAGGACATCATCGGCATTTTATACATTTTTGGTCCAAATGTCAAAGTGCCGGCCAACAAAAAATAATGCTATATTCTGTTAGAACTTGTCCGTCTAAGCATTTATTATTCCAAAAACCAAAAGGCACGTTAAAAATGTTAAATTTTATTTTATTTAAGTAGGTAGGTAGGTTGTAACATAAAAATCATTTTCTATATGAGCGGCAAAATGCTCCCCACGCGATCACTCGCGTTTCACGGCAGGACGCGGCTACTCTAGGGTTAAAACGTATTGTGTCAACACCATATATTATAACATATAGTACACCTACGATTAAATTAAAGAGGTTCGTTACTATGTAAGCATGGCATGGAGTTGTTTACGTTTTTAGGGTTCCGTACCCAAAGGGTAAAAACGGGACCCTATTAGGTACTGACGGTACTAAGCCTACGTTGTCCGTCCGTCCGTGCGTCTGTCCGTCCGTCCGTCCGTCCGTCTGTCCGACCTATTTAGGGCTGTAACTTTTAAACCAAAAGAGCTAGATACTTAGTTAAAATTTTCACAGAATGTGCGTTTGCGGATTTGCTAACAAATAATAAAAATGTCAAAAAGTTTAAAATTAAGGGGGGTTCTCAACAAGAAACTAGTTGTTATCAACGTTTTTTCTTCTGGTAGGTTAGGTCATGACTAAGCGGAATATCAAAATTTGGCTTTGGTAAAAGTGGCTTAGTTTTCGAGATATTGACAGTTTTAACACAGATACTGCATAGACAATTTTTAGCGGGGTGGCACTCAAAATAGTGAATAAGGTAAAGAGTTTCACGAATTTCATAAAACTGTCCTTATCTCGAAAACTAAGTACCATTTCCTAAAGTCAAATGTTGACAAACTGATTGATTGATTGACAGATTTTTTTTATTTTAGTGTATTCTGGTTAGGCATGAACTAACCTATCAACATCCACCTGGTTGACGTCGGTTTACGGGACACCCTGTATGCAAGCGTCAAACTTGGTGTGTTATAGAGCAAGCTCTACAGTATAACAAAAAAATAATAAAAACCGGCCAAGTGTGTCGGTCTCGCGATAAAGGTCCCGGAATAAAAAAACATTTTTTTTACGTTAATATGTTGTAGTGGTGTGGTACGGAATCCTCGGCCTCGATGCGCGTATAGCCCGACTCGCACTTGACCGATTTCCTACAAATAGTTACCATGTCACGGAGAAAAATTAAGGTGACAGCCGCAACTACTTTCGTTGTAGTCAAGTTGTAGTAAATTACTATGACATCCGTCAAATATGTAACTCATGGTGCCGAAATTGTTTGAGAACTACAATAAGTGTAGTGTCGTTTTAGTTACATTAACGGCGATAGTCAACTACAGGAACTTTACTCATGGTGCAGATTTTAGTTACATAACTATCCGCCAGAGGCGCTGTATGGAATTCAATACAAATAATCAGACAAATAATTTACGAAAACGAATAAAGTAGACGTACTGCTATCCTTGTTTCTAATAGACAATAAGAAAGAGACACATCGATAAACGGGACCCTAATACTAAGCCTACGTCCGTCCGTCCGTCCGTCAGTCTACCTATTTAGGGCTGAAACTTTTGAACCGTAATAGCTAGATAGTGGAAATTTTCACAGAATATGCTTTATTGCGGCGAATTTGCTGACAAATAATAAAAATGAAAAAATAAAATTAAGGGGGATACTAAGGGGGCGGCAAAACTGGAACCCCGGGCGGCAGAAACACACTCTACGCCACTGTGTCCTCTCCTCATACAAGAGACTAGTTTTTATCAACGTTTATTCTTCTCGCTCTATCGTAAAAACGGTAATACATGCAAGTATCAAACTTGGTGTGATTATAGAACAAACTCTACAGTATAGCAACAAATAATAAAAACCGGCCAACTGTTACTCAGTCTCGTGCTAAAGGCCCCGGAGAAAAAAACATTTTTGTAAGTTATTGTTGTGTGTTACGGAGCCCTCGGTGCGCGAGTAGCCCGACTCGCACTTGACAGGTTTTTATTTATAACTAACATAGTTTGTAATATCATTGTTACTATTGTTATTGTTATCACTGTTATTTATTATGCATCTGAGTTATTTCAATAATAAATGATGTGATTTAATTTAATTTTTAATTTAATTAAGACTTACCTATTTAATAAACGGCACTATTATAGATAAAAGCTTTATTATTTACATACAATAATAAAAAGAAAATTAAATGCGTTTCGACCAAATCACTCAAAATATGGAAGCATCGCCATCGGTACAATTTCGCGATTTGTACAATTCCATGAATGGTTCTAGAAGCATGTTACTGTTCTAACTATCACACAGTCACGCCATAGATCAAACTGTGATTCACTAGACCTCATCTTCTTTTTGTCTTTTTGATTGTAAGTCCGGCTAGATTCTGCTACTTTAAATCTTCTCTTCCTGTCACCCCCACGTGGGGTACATTTAGGGCTCTCCACCGGTTGCGATCTTGGACAGCACTGTAGATATCCCCTCAGGTCATGTTAAGGCTTTTGGCCTCAACTTCCACAGAGCGGCGGCGCCAGGTTATTTTAGGACGGCCTCTATTTCGTTTGCCAGGTGGGTGTCATGGATGGGTGATCATCAGGCCTCCTTAATGCATGGCCTAGCTACTGCCACTTTCGTTTAAGGATCACTTTCTCTATACACTGCCATAGTGTAATCAAACTAGTGAGCGCGCTCGGCGGCCGCGACAGGCCAATCGTGCGCGGTGAGCGGAGGCCCGGGGGAAGCGTGTCCCGGTACCAATTAACCTATGCGCGGTACCAATACTGCCGGTGCTTCACCCCCCAGCACACCGCGCAAGCATAGATCCACCGCGACCGCTAAGCGCACCCACTATTGTTATAATTACGCTATGACACTGCTCACCCGTCCGTCTCCATAGCTCCTCGTTTGAGATGGTGTTTGGTCAGAAGATCTTCAAGATTTGCCAGAGGCATTTGTTGATGAAAACTTGGAGCCTGTCTGTGACCGCTTTACGGATGAACCTAATGTAATGATACTATAAATGCGACTAGATAATCTGTGTGACAATGTTCGAGATTAATAAATATCATATTTTCTTAATATTCTTGCGAAAGAAATTTAAATTAATCTATAAAACCCGCTTCAATCAAACACATAACACTGTAAGAATAAAAACGTAAACAACTCCAGTGCAATGCTTACAGTAACAAACCTTTTTATTTTAAACGTATTACTTTACGGTATTGACACTATACTTTTTAAATTAGCTTTTTTTGGCTTGGACTCAAATTTTTTTTAGCTAATTCTGCTATCCTTGTTTCTAATAGGCAATAAGAAAGAGACACATCGATTAAGTGTGAAGTGAGTCATGGAACGCGATGAGCTACAGTGCCTGTCGTCTATACGTTAACGATTTTCGTTGCGTGCGATGAAACTCATGGTGCGAATTTAATGTTATCTATTCGCTCAACGTCTTCACTCTTACGAATGTAGCCACGTCAGTTGATTTTACTATCACAACTCATGGTAGACGTACTGTACGTATGTGCCCCTTGTATGAATGGTGCCAATCTTCCCTCCATGATTTTTATGTATACTTACATGATTTTTATTTATTTTCTGTTTGTAGTATAGTATGTTCTACATACTACATTGTTTAACAGATATATATCAATTAGTTTAATCTAATTTTATTTTCAAAGTGTGTATCGTAAAAACGTCTAATACCTACCTACTTTCACGTGTAATGAGTAACACAAACAGAACGCTCTCACTTTGTTACCTACTGAATGAAAACCGATCTTATATTTATAATAATTTACAACTGGAGTAGAGTGGAGGCGCTCATTATAATTTAGAAATCTTACTGGTTGTGATATTAACCGGACGCCGCCGCCCGCGCCGCTGTCTCGCCAGGTCGCACGCACCTGCAGCGGGTCGCTGCGTCACGACCCACGTCACATCACTGTTACTCACTTGCATTACAAATATTGCAATGCCCCAAAATATGACATACTTATCAAGGCTGATGGGCAAGGAATCACTTTTTGGTGTTCCAACATGTTGATTTTACAAACTCTGTTCGATCTGCGAAATCAATCCATGTCACTTATTTGCAGAACAAGCCCAGTCAATGTATGTCAAACTAATTGCCTTGACAACTTGCACCGTGTTCAAACAATGGACGTTTCTTATTATTGACTGGAGCTAATTTGTCAACTCAGTACTTGAATGTCTTCATGCATATGCATATCACTTGCTACAATAATTGATCTGATAATATGATGCTTGAGTGAGATGTTTTGAGCTGCATGCTTATTTCGATGGTTGAGAAAAGCTTTTTTCAAAATGGTCTCATAAAGTCATATACAACGTGTTAATGAATTAACGCAAAACCTCATACACCCTAACTAATTTATAACAAAATAATTAGATTGAAACAATAATTTCATTATTTTGATACTTAAAATTAAAAGTTATTCGCATTTTAAGTTTTGAGGCAAAAATGATTTGTTATCATTTCAGCAATGAATGAAAGAGCTAACGTACTCATGGATACATTTTAATAATCTTGTTTTGGTAGTAAGTCGGGTGAGTGTGCCTGCGCGGAGGGTTGACGTTGGGTTCAGTAAATTTTAAATTTTGGACACAAATTAATTAATATTTTGAAAAAAATTTCCCATGTTGAAACCATGATAATTGGATTCTGCTCTCGATTCTAAACAAACTACTTTCTAGTTTTGCGTTAATTCATTAACACGTTGTATAACATTTTTAACAGGTACATTATTTATTATCCATGAATTATAAGCTAACGCAAACACAATTTAGGTAGGTATCAAGAATATTAGGATAGGAGATATCATAAGATTATGCTGGTCGGTAAAGAAGGCAACTGCGAGGTCAAATGTAAGATTAATTTTGCAAAAAAAAAATCAGAAGAATAAAAAGTAATTGTACCGAGTCACATCACATCGGTTGTGAGTTGTAGGGAGTTGTTACAGATCTATACAAATTTTATAAAAATGAAAGATTTTTATTTTTGTATTTTTGTGTGCGTGTATGTTTGTAATGAATAAACTCAAAAACTACTGTGCCGATTTCAAAAATTCTTTCACCATTAGAAAGCTACATTCACCCTGAGTAACATAGGCTATATTTATTTCTAGAAAAGATTAGACGTCCATCCGAAGCGAAGTGCGAAGCCGGGACGGGCCGCTAGTTATACATAATTTCAGATCATAAGCATCTCTATGTTGTTCCTTGGTTAATATCTAGGAGCATTATCATCGTTATCAGCAAGACTTTATGAATATTGTTTGACAACAGCACGGCTCGGCTCGACTATGTGACATCATCGTTCTTGCTTGCACACTATGACATGCCTATGCTTACATTGCATCTCCCTCCTGCCGATAAGGACCCATTCTCTCATACCTCTAGACCTTTTTTACAAGCTTAAGGCTATTCTACCGTTGGCGCGCTCCATACAAACGTAGTATGGTGATATTTTTAATACTATCTAATTAAAGTCAATGAAATTTTTCAAAAACAATCAAGTAACTAATCTCTATGTCGGTATGAAGTCAGATTTTCGTTAAAATATACAGTTTCAATGCTAGGATTAATTTAAGATTTGTATGGAAATATTTGTGGCACTGTAACTTTAAAACTATAAATTTTATCGAAAATCTGACTTCATACCGACATAGAAATTAGTTACTAGATTGTTTTTGAAAAATTTCATTGACTTTAATTGGACAGTATTGAAAATATCACCATACTACGTTTGTATGGAGCGCGCCAACGGTAGAATAGCCTTAATTGTTATGTGGAATAACCCCTAACTGCTATATTTCAATCCTAAAAATACTTATTCGGTATGCTTAGCATTAGTACCTATCAGTAATGAATGACTAATGATAGTGAGTGCTTGTATCCATACACAATCAATTTCATTTCATAATCCTCCTGCCTTGTCACATTTTTCCATGGGGCACGCACAACACGTCATCTCCTTCAATAAATATCTTTCAGGCTTCTAGATTGAATAGAAATTCAAGATTTTACAGATGTCATCTTTCATACGATTTATTTTCTTCTTTCCACAGCTCATACTTCCTACCAATACCTTTGCCAGCTTCCTACTTCCTACTAATTAGGATCTATGTACAAATCACTGTAGATAATCTTTTGTCATACACACACCATCATTGTCATAAAGAGAAGTACAAAATCATAAGGTAGCTTTCAGTTTTTCTGTCGAAATTACTCTCGCATGTTCTTGGGAAGAAAATAGCAGAGTTAACTATCGTCTCCAAATTCAATGGAATAAAATGCACAGTTTAGTTAATCGACAGATTTAACACGGAAAATTGCTGACGCAGTCGTTTATCACAATGATTATTTTTCAAAATATAGTTTTTTCGGTTATCCAGATGTTTTAAAACTAGCTCATGTTTTTACAGTAAGTAGTGTAAGCACGGTTTTTTCTGCCAGTTGTCTTTTAAACATTCAATTAGAATCTAGCCATTGGATTAGAGCAGGTAAAGCTGTTTATAACCGAACCTAATTGCAATGATTTTTTTTGTAAAATTGGATCACAATTCTTTTGTATAAAAGAGCTGTAGGAAGACTACTTGGAAACACAGACCAAATGATGATGGAGCTGACCCTTTAACGCTTCGTTAGAAAAGCAGTCACGATACATTTAAGAGCGCGCATATGCGCGCCAAACACTTGCGCTCTCATGTCCTTACCCTCTGGAAACCTATACTATCAGAGGTTGGGTTGGAATTGGATGCAGTGGGCCACACGGTGAGAGCATCAACCCTAATACAAATGTTGCCGAAGTTACAGAAACTCCATCCAACAACTATTGGATAATAGTCCCCATCATGACAATACATGTTAGGAAGTTCTTCCCTTTTTCGATACATGCTTATTCACACGGGAATTTCCTAAATAAGTGCGAGTATCACAATAAGTGTTATTAAAAGGTATGTGTGACTCGCTGACTCATGTCATGTTAGTGGAGGATTTGATGTACAGGAAGTTGATAAGAATTATTAATGTGATGTGTCGTTTCAAGTATTTCAGATTAAATTTCACTCATGCATTAATTATAACATTTTATAACTCTTTCTGTGTTCGACACGATGACTTTATGTGAGACGCCACCGACCGCTGTGCCGCATCTACCTCTCTAAGACGAAGTTGTTCATCCACTGCAGTGTTTTGGGTCTGATTTCATTTTGCATCTGCATTAACATAATATTTGAAACTCAAATAGCTATGTCATGGAGAGCAGTCAAATATCATCTTGATTATTCAGACTGACAAACTATTTGAGATTTCTACTGTTTCTATCTAAAGTAAAGGTATGACGACGAGCACGTTACAGTGCCTTTATTTGCAGCTTCAACATACACTCGACTCTATGATATCGGGTGGTGTCACATCAGTGTCTTCCTTCACTTCCCTCCGAAGGGCACAGACAGCGCTTCGAGCTGTATCGTGCGAAACACATCTTGAATTTATAATGGGGAAATGGAACCGGACGTATTGACCATCTTCAAATAATGAAAATTAAATGCAGATATTGACATCATTAAAATAAGTTAATGCTTCTTATAGTATAGGTACAGAACAGGCTATTCGGTATTCTGTGGTAAAGGTAACCCTTTGCAAGATAAACCGTTACGTTTGACAAAATTAAGCTCTTCTCGTGGATTACAACAAACTAGTAACTAGCACGTGGAATCAATTGTAACGTAACTAATCCACCTTAATGATGCAAGTATCTAATTGGGATCCAGAGATGATATGTGCGACGTGTGAGACGATGTGCTCACTGTATTGGGTACTCATAACTCAGTACATACATACTCAGCGCAGCGCCGTAGGAGCAACGACCGAGCTGTCAGCCGACCAGCGCCCCCTGCCGGCCGACACAGCCTGCCGCCTGCGGACGAGTCTCATGCCCGTCCGTGCCGTGCCCAAACACTACGCGATTTCACTTCAAATTCATTCGAAACACCACATTTATCATCAGACAATGACCCGTGTACAATGCGACGACATAAAACCTTATCGATGAGGTGGTTCCCTTTCTTTACTCCGTTCGCACGTCAGTTTCAGACGACGAGTAGAGCAAAACAAAGGAGGTTAGTGTCATCGCAACAGCTGATCGAAGGATATCGGTCGCTCATCGATACAACAGAGGGCAGGAACCCGTCACCGGACGGGTCCGGAGCATTGGGAGCGGCGACGCGCTCGCGGGAAAGTGGCGGCGCTCTCACGCGGCCTCGATCACTGCGCGGGCGCACCCGTGACGTGTCCACCGCCGCGCCGGCCTGCGCCGCCCCTGGCGCCGGGGCTCGTACTCACCCCGCGCTCGGCGTGTGGCTGCAGTGACAGGGCTCGTGGCTCCGTGTGATCCTGCGGCACTGTGAACACTTCACTCGCGGCGATACTTCGCGCCTCAACGGCGACCCGGTGTGCACTGGAGGCCGCGCGACCACCTGAGCGCCGCCCTCCCCCTCCGCCGCGCCCGCAGGTGCGCCGCGAGGAGAGGGGCCGGAGGGGGGGGGGGGGGAGGGAGGCGGCGCGGCGTGGAGTGCGGAGCGGGTGTGGATCAGTCTCTGCTCGCGCGCGACGCTGGCCGCGCGTCACATCGCTGCAAGGAAGTGAATCATGTCCGCGAACGGGTCCGCGGTGGCCCCAGAGCCCCGGCTCTGCCGTGTGCGGAAGGTGCCGGACTTCGACGGCTACGGGTTCAACCTGCACGCGGAGAAGGGCAAGCCCGGCCAGTACATCGGCAAGGTGGACGAGGGCTCGCCGGCGGAGGCGGCCGGGCTGCACCGCGGAGACCGCATCCTCGAGGTGAACGGGCACAGCATCGCCGGCGAGACGCACAAGCAGGTGGTGGCGCGTATCAAGGAGCGGCCGGACGACGCCGACCTGCTGGTCGCGGCGCCGGCGCCCGGCGACCCGGTGCCGGACCTGGACGCGCCGGCGCCGGCGCAGACGGATCATGCCGCCGACGCCGGCGCCGACAGCCCGCCGCCGCCGGCGCCGACGCCCGGGGCCAAGCTCAACCTGCACATGACCGCCGCCGAGATGCGCGCGCAGCTCGCCGCCAAGAAGAAGGTCGACCCGAAGAAGGTGCCGATGGACCTCAAGTCCAAGTTCGACATCGTCAAGAAACTGTGAGAGTGTAGCGAGCCCGAGGCGGGGCGCCTCGCTCGCCGCCCCCGTGTTGTCGTGCCGCGTCGCATTGTAACGTATTGTACGATTTGTACATAATGGCAGTGATGGTGTTATTAAACGTCTCCGCTGAAGGCTGCGGGGCTGTACGGTGGTGTGTGTATGTGTGTGAGTGTGTGTGTGCAGGTAGCGGCGCGCTGTTGCCAGCTCACGTCTATGTATTGTATCACGTCGCGTCGCGGCTCCACATCGCATCGCCGCGCGTACCGGTTGTTTATTTGTAATCACTATTGCTGTATGATAATATTGATAATGCACGTCCCCGCCGCGCGATACCGACTTTATCACGTTCCGATGTTAAGTACTTTGTGCCTTAAATAGAAAAATTGCCATTGAATAAAGTTGTACATAGAATAGATTTTATAATTGTGTATTTATGTATGAAATTAATTAAATTTTATGAACTATTGATTATCTAAATGTGTAGTTTAGAGATACATATTTACATAAGTTCAATTATTGTTGTATTATCAATAAATAAAATTATAATTTAAGCCTGTTTCGTAATATCTAACGACCCCTAACCATTTACGATACCCTCTCGTTCTATGATCGCATGCGCATGCGGGTGTCGTCGTCACCTGTGTCGTCACCGAAAGGGTTAACACCTAAGGGGGCGCTAAACATTATCATTACCAGGTAAATCGGACCCTGTTTGAACTTGCCTTATTCAGTCATATTCATGCATAGCCTGATTTAAGTGCATAGCGTTTCTTTTTCATAAATTAATATTTTGCCGAAGCAATTAATTAACATAGCATTACGTAGGTACTCAAATGGGATCTGATTATAGACCGTTTTGGTGAACCTTCGCATAGTTTTCGCTTGGTTTAGCAACAATTGACAAGTGTACGACAGGTTGGCCTCGTCCTCGTGTGCGTCTCTGTGTTCGTGTCCGTGTATCTACGAGCTACCTTCTGGCGGCCGCGCCTGTGTGCGTGCGCGCAGGTAGCGCGCGCGCGGGGCGAGGGGGGAGGGTGTGCTGAATGGTGTCATCGCGTGGCTGGTGGCTGGTGGCACGGGGGGAGTGCTGTCGCAGGCTCTCTGCCGGTGCCGGGGCGTCACGCGGCGTGAAGGTCGGCCGTGACTCACATCTCCGGGTATTGCTCAATGCTCATCTCGCCTTCATCCTGCAGTTGCTGTATTGTCAGTGTCTAGGTATGCCAGTATTTCATATTCCGGTAGTAAGGTATGTTGTTTTCGTTGTGTTTCTGATGACTTCAATAAGATTTAGGAGTCCGCCTAGGGTTGCCAACCCTGCTATATAATATAGTATCCTACTATATTAGGGGCCCTACTACTATAATTCTGAGAAAAATATATAAGTAGTAGGCAAAACTACTATATTTTGATGGGCAAATAATTAATACAGAATTTAAATATATTGATACTTAGGTCCAATAAAAATGGCCAATAACTTAACATTATTATAAAAATTTTCTTTTTAGAAATTATATTATTTCTTGATCAAATCCAGCAACTTCTGCGTTTACAGGATGCATTATTTTCTATAACGAATACGAAATAGAGAAATGATTGTTCTTTAAAAATAAGAACTTGGTATTCAAACCAAAAAGTAGCAAAATAATATCTTTTTAAAAAATTTAAATTAGGTAACAAATTCGAAAAATACTATATTTTTTCTTATTTTTCCCCGATCTGCTATATTTTTTCGGGCACTAAGGCTCGAAATACTATATTTGGTCTAAAAAAAGTTGGCAACCCTAGGTAAGCCACACACATACGGAATTGCAATCCGGAATTCTGAATCAGGATTGTGATTTTGTATACGATTTGACAGCTGCGCAATTCCGAACGCAATTGTGTAGGCCTGTAGGGGGAAAATCCATACGAAATCGTAATCCTGATTCAGGATTCCGGATTGCAATTCCGTATGTGTGTGACGGACCTTATGGTCGTGAGGTTATGTATTTTTTGTATACAGGGTGTTAGGGTTAAGGGGTGGTTGTATCCATGATACTGAACAACTTTCCCTAAGAAACCATAGGAAATTTCCACAAAAAAAATCGACTTTTCATACAAACGTTCGATCAGCTGGTTGCATTTAGTGTATTTCGTAATTTTTTTTAATTTCCTATAGGTTTCTGCTAATCATGGAAGTCAAAATTACTGTACAGCATAAGAAAAACAGAGAACGGCCCCCACCCAAAATAAAATGGCACATGTTAGATAAGAATGAGTATGCTAGTAAATTCAGGGAAAGAGTGATAGATAGAATGATAGAAATGAATATGGATGAATCATCTGTTAATGACTGTTGGAGTGAGATGGCATGTTGTATTAGAATGGTAGGGAAGGATGTTTTAGGAGAAACGAAAGGCAAAGGTATGATAGATAAGGATACTTGGTGGTGGAATGCAGAAGTACAGAATATACTGAAAGAGAAGAAGGTTGCGTTTAAAGAATGGCAAAATACATCTGACAGTGATACTAGTGTGAAAGAGTCGAGGAAAACAATATATAATGAATGTAAGAAGAAAGCAAAAAAAGCAGTAGCCATTGCTCGAGCTGAAGCCCAGGACAAGTTATATGAGTCTCTGGATAGTCCTCAGGGGCAAAAGAAGCTCTATAGGATGGCTAAAGCTAGAGAGAAGAGTGCAAGAGACGTGTCCCACATAAAGTGTATTAAAGATGATGCAGGAAAGGTGATGACAAATGATGATGACATAAAAGTACGTTGGAAAGGATATTTTGAAAAGTTAATGAACGAGGAGAATGCTTGGAGTTGTGAGTTAGAGTATTTAACAGTGAACGTGGGATTGGTAAGAGAAATTAGTATGGAAGAGGTAAAAACGGCTGTACGAAGTATGAAAAATGGGAAGGCCGTGGGACCAGATGGAATACCAGTTGAGGTTTGGAAGGTATTGAATGTGGATGGATATAAGTGGTTAGCTTTATTTTTCAATAAGTTGTTGCATAAAGAAGTAATCCCCGATGAATGGTGCAACAGTTTACTGGTTCCCATCTATAAAAATAAGGGTGACGTCCAGAACTGCAACAATTATAGGGGAATAAAGCTAATATCACATAGTATGAAAGTATGGGAGAAGGTGGTAGAGAAACGACTGCGAGAAGAGAGTGAGATAACGCAAAACCAGTTCGGTTTTATGCCTGGTCGGGGAACAACGGACGCTATTTTTTCGCTACGCCAACTTTGCGAAACATACAGGCGTGCTCAAAAGAACTTGCATATGGTGTTCGTTGACCTCGAGAAGGCATACGATCGTGTACCCCGGGAGGTCTTGTGGTGGGCTCTTAAAAAGAAAGATGTGCCTGGAAAATACCTTGAGTTGATTCGTGCAATGTACAGCCGATCCAGTACATGCGTCCGATCATCCGCTGGTACCACCGATAAGTTCAATGTGGCTGGAGGTTTGCACCAAGGGTCGGCTTTAAGTCCTTACCTCTTCTTGTTGATTATGGATGCTTTGACATCGGACATACAGGAAGAGGCACCCTGGTGCATGCTGTTTGCCGACGACATTGTTCTTGTCGGTGAAGATTGACTCGAGGTCCAGAGCAGATTGGCAAAATGGCAGCAAAAACTGGAGAGTGTTGGCTTGAAAATTAGCAGAACTAAAACGGAACATTTGTTCTGCGATTTCGGCGGTCTCTCCAGTTGCATGCCTATTGCCCTTGATGGCGTGCCTTTGCCAGTCTGCTCCGACTTCCGGTACCTCGGTTCACTAATACAAAACGATGGAGAGATAGATCGCGACGTGAAGCACCGAATCAACTCAGGGTGGATGAAGTGGCGGCTGGTTACGGGAACGATTTGCGACTCCCGAATCCCCCTCAAATTGAAGGGAAAAATATATAAGAGTATAATAAGACCTGTCGTTATGTATGGATCAGAATGTTGGGCCACAAAAGGGACGGATGAGAAACGACTGCATGCAGCTGAGATGCGAATGTTGAGATGGATGTGTGGTGTAACTAGAATGGACAAGATTAGGAATGAGTATATTAGAGGAAGTTTGAAAGTAGCACCTATGACGGAAAAATTGCAGGGTAATAGATTATCGTGGTATGGGCATGTAATGCGGAGGGGTAAGTGTCATGTTACGAGACGAGTGTTAAGTATGAATGTGGATGGCAGTGGTAGGAGAGGCAGGCCGAAGAAAAGATGGATGGATTGTGTGAAGAATGATATGTGTAAAAAGGGGCTGAGTGTTGAGACGACGGCTAAGAGAGATGAATGGAAGAGGATGACATATTGCGCCGACCCCAAATAATGGGAAATGGGCAAGAGAATGATGAGGTTTCTTGGGGAAGTTGTTCAGTATCACGGGTGCAATTAACCCTTAAAGTAATGCAACTGTTTACCCTAACAGCCTGTAGTTACCTATACAGGGTGTACAATAAAATGGGACAGCTACTTAAAGGGGTGCTTCAGACCATCAAACTGAACAACTATCTCTATGGGACCAATATCGAAATCGCGAAAAAAAAATCGGATGATCCCGATGTTCCATACTAAACTATACAAATCTACTCGAGCTAAGCTAAATGTATGGGATGGCTAATTTTTTTTTTGTGATTTCGATGTTGGTCCCATAGTGAAAGTTGTTCAGTTTGATGGTCTAAACAATCAACTTAAAAGTTTGAAATGTTTATTTTTACTTTTGTAACACCCTGTATAAATATGATGTCGCCGCGTCGGACTTCCAAATAATTGTATTGGTTTCCAACCAGTTCCTGGCCGCATCTTCTCTGCACCTTCCGACGCGACGCGACGCGGTGGTAGAGTCACAAAATTAGTTTCTAGTGTGTTCATTCATTCATAGGTAACAGAATTGCAAAAAAAACGTGCGATTAAAAATTGCTGTGCGTACAAGCCCTAAGCAGTGAAACAGAACCCAATGACACGACATAATATGACATCATTATGGAACAGATTGGTACCTACTTATCTACCTAGTCGCTTCTCGTAGCCACGTAGCGCTATCGCTGTAGGTATACCTTTTACCAAATTATTCGTTACAGGTATTCGTTCTTAAATGCACTACAGCATCCCTACCGTCGGTGTAGTGTAGTGTGTAGTGTTGACACAGTTCACTTGGTTTTCCTTGAATGTCGCGCACAATCGCACGGTGGCGTGGCGCGGTGCGGCGCGGCATGCCGCGGGTGACGGACAATGGCGCCGCGTCACGCGCACGCGGATCCACGCGCGCGACCTCCGCTGCGCCACACTAAACACTATACTTACCTACTAAGTTAAGAGGTTAACTTTATTAGTACCTCCGATTTCTATTTAACTAACCACTAAAAGGAGACTGATATGATGATACCTCAATAGTAGGTTGAGATTTTTTTTTCTATCTGACTGACCAATACAGCAGGGAGAAGCTACTGCTTAATACTGCGGGCTAAAAGGGACCACACCAATGACGACGAAGCGCCTCGGTGGGTCAGCCGAACCACTGAAGGAGTGAAGCAACCGGCCCAAGGGCATCCGGAAGGGGTACAGTACAGACGGACCTGTGCATAGATGGGCGTTGCTAGGACTGGTCTACGCGGGGCGGAGCGGGTATAAGGGATCAGTGATCGGTGAGGCTACTCGCAACTATTGGTATACGAGACGACATACCTAATCATCATCATCAGCCTAAATACGTCCCACAGCAGGGCACAGGCCTACAGCCTACACTTAGGCCCTCACCGTTTGAGAGCAGTCGGTCGGTATATTACTTACATAAGTAAGACTTATTGGTACATGGCATGTCATCGGTGCCGATTCGAACCCGGGCCTCAAGATTGAGTTTCCATACCTCTCCGCAACGCGCCACCGGCACCCGCGGTCTTACTTATGCATAGGGCTAGTTATAGAATTGTTATTACAGCACTAATGCCCCTTTCACACGAGGGCAGGGCAGTGAGGGCAGACAGTGGGGCAGGGCAGTTGGGAAAGCAGTTGGCGTTCACGCGAGGGCAACTAGACGGGGCAGCCCAGTCCATGAGCTAATATAATTTGAGTTTTGTTTTGATAATTTTCGCAGTAATATTAGGTATTCCTATTTAGTTGTCCTTTATATCTGAGAGTCCTACAAGAGTTTATTTTTATTAACCGACTTCAAAAAAGGAGGAGGTTTCTCAATTCGACTTTATTTTTTTTTTATGTGTGTTCGCGGATAACTTCGTCGTTTATGAACCGATTTCGATGATTCTTTTTTTGTTGGAAAGGAGATATCCCAAGAGAGGTCCCATGATAAGGAAACCAGGATCTGATGATGGATCCCCGAGATATCGAGGGGAACCTTCGAAAATCGTAGTGCCGACTAGTGCGTTTGTTAATTTAAAGCACTACTATTAAATCGAACTAATGAATTTATTAACCGACTTCAAAAAAGGAGGAGGTTTCTCAATTCAACAGTATATATATATATATACAGGGTGGTCCAAATAGTGACGTCAACAAATTTTTTTTAGATTCCTCACACCTGGGGGTATCCAAAAATACCCCATGTATGTTCCGCGATTTTTTGTAGTTTAGAAGTTATGAATTTTTAAAGGTATTTTTGAGAATTTTCTACCAGAGCGGCTTAAAACTGTCATAACTTTTTTCATAGCATGAATTTTTTAAATTTTATTTTTGTAACATGATTGTCTGAAAACACTCTTTTACACGTAAAATAATCAGCAACACAACATCCACACAAGCTACCGAAAAAAGGGTCCAAACTGAAAACTTTAGGTTTGAGTTGCACGGAGCAAAATTTTCAAAGTTCTCTTAAAAATACAAAATGGAAGTTCCATAGGTTAAAACTAATTTTAAAAACTTCGGTGATTATTCAACTTACCATGCAAGAAATAATAAGTGGTTCTTAATAGGCCATTTTACGCTGGAATCGGCATCCAAAGTTAATTAGGTAGAAAATCCGCTAAGAAAAAATGTTGTTCCAAAAAATAGTTTTAGTAATATTTTTTATTCTTATGGCTAACATTAGTCGAATATTGTCAAAAACATTTAAATAAACTGAAATTCTACGATCAGTGACGCATTTTTGTTAGTGACTAAATCATGGTATTTTTGTGTTATCTTAAAATGTTTCACTGGTCGTTGAATTTTAGTTTATTTAAATGTTTTTGAAAATATTCGACTAATGTTAGCCATAAGAATAAAAAATATTGCTAAAACTATTTTTTGGAACAACATTTTTTCTTAGCGGATTTTCTACCTAATTAACTTTGGATGCCGATTCCAGCGTAAAATGGCCTATTCAGAACCACTTATTATTTCTTGTATGGTAAGTTGAATTATCACCGAAGTTTTTAAAATTAGTTTTAACCTATGGAACTTCCATTTTGTATTTTTAAGAGAACTTTGAAAATTTTGCTCCGTGCAATTCAAACCTAAAGTTTTCAGTTTGGACCCTTTTTTCGGTAGCTTGTGTGGATGTTGTGTTGCTGATTATTTTACGTGTAAAAGAGTGTTTTCAGACAATCATGTTACAAAAATAAAATTTAAAAAATTCATGCTATGAAAAAAGTTATGACAGTTTTAAGCCGCTCTGGTAGAAAATTCTCAAAAATACCTTTAAAAATTCATAACTTCTAAACTACAAAAAATCGCGGAACATACATGGGGTATTTTTGGATACCCCCAGGTGTGAGGAATCTAAAAAAAAATTGTTGACGTCACTATTTGGACCACCCTGTATATATTTTTTTCTTTATGTGTGTTCGCGGATAACTTCGTCGTTTATGAACCGATTTCGATGATTCTTTTTTTTGTTGGAAAGGAGATATCCCAAGAAAGGTCCCATGATAAGGAAACCAGGATCTGATGATGGATCCCAGAGATATCGAGGGGAACCTTCGAAAATCGTAGTGCCGACTAGTGCGTTTGTTAATTTAAAGCACTACTATTTAATCGAACTAATGAATGAAAATGAAAATCACTGAAAATTGTGAAATAAACGAAATTTTAACAAAAAAATTAAAACCGCCTTCAAAAAACTAAAACGTTAAAAAATAACATTGCAGCCGATGACTTTTGACCAAGCCAAAAAATGCAAGGCCTGTCGAGAATCGTACCGGCTTGACAGCGACTTCAATAAAACAAATGAATGTTCTTATGATGCGAACGAAAAAGTCATCGGCTGCAATATTATTTTTTTAACTTTTTAGTTTTATTCAATAATTTCACTTTTTTATAAAATATAATTTTCCTTTTAAACCTTTTTCAGTTTTATGTTACATGATATTTTATAATTTTTCGTAATTCTGCTTAGTTTTTTTAAATTACAAATGCATCCTTTCGAATTGAGAATGCGTTACAGCTTTTAAGCAGCTGTTCAAAAGGATTCATTTGTAATTAAAAAAACTAAGCGGAATGACCAAAAATTATAAAATACCATGTTGCACTGCCCTGCCCTCGCGTTCACACGGGGGGAGCTACGAGGCAATCGAGCGAAATTTTTTTTTTTTTTTTTTTATTTATTTCTCTTATCAAAAAAAAATATTATAACATTTTAGAATAATGGCTAGCATCGTTAAACCTATCAGGTTTGTCTCGATACTAGGTACTTCACGACATCTGTCTTACACATTGATATTCTTACCTACTTATATAATAAACAATTACACAAATCATAAAAACACATAAATACAGGGCTCAGAAGCGCGAACGAGTTGAATCCATGATCAAACAAGATAGTAGGTATACATAGCATCCTACATAGGTAGAGCGGGAAGCAAACTGCCCTCCAAAAATTGACTGGCCGTCTATTCACTGCCCTGCGCTGTTTATGCCATGTTCACACGAGGGCAGGGCAGTGAGGGCAGTACTGCCCTGCCCTCGTGTGAACAGCCGCGCCGAGGCAGGGCAGTACTGCCATGGCAGTTAACAGCACAGGGCAGTGAATAGACGGCCGGTCTAATTTTTGAGGGCAGTTCGCTTCCCCCTCCACTCCACCTATTTTGCTGGACTGCCTCGTAGCTGCCCCCGTGTGAAAGCGAGGGCAGTGCAGTGCAACATGATATTTTATAATTGTTGGTCATCCTGCCTGGTTTTTTAATTACAAATGCATCCCTTTGAATTGAGAATGCGTTACAGCTTAACATAAAACTGATAAAGGTTTAAAAGGAAAATTTTATATTTTTTTAAAGTGAAATTATTGAATATGAAAATAAACTCTTGTAGGACTCTTAGATTTAAAGGAATACTAAATAGGAATACCGAATATTACTGTGAAATTTGTCAAAACGAAACTCAAATTATATTAGCTCATGGACTGTGCTGCCCGGTCTAGCTGCCCTCGTTTGAACGCCTACTGCCTTCCCAACTGCCCTGCCTCAGTCCTGCCCTCACTGCCCTGCCCTCGTGTGAAAGGGGCATCACTGCCTTGCCCTGTGTGATCGATACTGTGAAACGTCTAAGTTTATCAGGTCGAAATAAGTGTGGTAGTATTACTAGTGCTGTAAAACAATCCAGCGATTGTTTTTCAACGAAGGGCGCTTCCAGATGCCTACAGTGCATTAAACGCCATACCGACCGACGAATTGTGTTATCTACGTATTAATACTTTGATTGAGCAATTTTAGTGTTGTTCACTGTTTGATCATTTATAATTCGTTCTCGACCAATTGGTGTTCGACTATTTATCTTTCTGTCTGATGTACTAACTAAACCCAGTAGGTATGGCAGTATGTCAAAATTCACGTATTCTGACTGAACCGTCGCGTCGCGGTAAGATCCTAAGAATCAAAAACCCGTATTTTGAAGTGTGAAACCTGAAAAGAAAAAAAAAACGATGTATTAAATAGATTTTGTAACTTCTATTCTATTTCATTAAAAATTAAGTGATACTGATACCCTTCGGTGTTATTGTAAATAAAATTGTAATGCTGTTATTATGGTTTGTGTATTGTATTTAAAAGTACATAGATGTATATAGTTTAGACGTATAGGGTAGCGATACGCCTGAACTTCCTGGTAACGAACGAACAGTTTTATACAAAAACACGACCGCTACATTACATCTGAAATTAATTTGAGTTTTTGTGAACAAATCAATTGCATTTCAATAGTTTACAAATTAGGTCAGATTTGTAAAGACACGAGCAAAAAACAGTAGGCAGGTAGAGTAAGTACCTACCTACACAGTCATTACGAGTAGGCAAGCCAGTTATTGTACTAACATCATCGTAAAAACTATTAGACGACGCTGCGCTGTGCAAAATAAATTTACGAGTGAGTCATTTAATTATTCATTAAACCCTCACTCATTATAACAAATACAGATAAAGGTTTAATCTATACATATAATAAAATTCTAAACTTGCCGATGATGTACATTGAAGATATTCGCAAAATAATTAATTGGGGGTGTTCAGGATACGTAGTGGAATACATTACGACCATTTTTAGAATTTTTGTCTGTTTGTCTGTTTATCTGTTTATCTGTTTGTTTGTTCGCGCATCACTTGAAAACGACTGAACCGATTTGGATGGGGTTTTCACTAAAGTATAGGTCATGGCTTGGGTCAAATTATAGGCTATATTTCATCGCAATCGGTTTATTCAATCAAAAGTTATGAGTATATAAAGAAAAAGTTGCGAGCGCCACTGAATTTAATGCACGCATAACTTGAAAATTACTGAACCGATTTGAATGATAGAATAGAATAGAATAGAATAGAATAGAATAGAATAGAATAGAATAGTTTATTTTCAGGAATATGTTTTCACAAAAAACATGGGACGTAGTTTGTATTAACATTTAGGCTTTATTTTATCGCAATCGGTTCATTCGATCTAAAGTTATGAGTATTTAAATACAAAGTCGCGGGACAACTGAATTTGATACACGCATTACTCAAAAACTTCTAAACCGATTTGAATAAGGTTTTCACAAAAGCGTGGACTAACATAATTATAGGCGTTATTTCATCGCAATCGGTTAATTCAATTAATAGTTATTAGTATTTAAACACAAAGTCGACCGCCACTGAATTTAATGCACAAAACCGATCTGAATGGGGTTCTGCTATGCAAAGACCAAGTCAAAAAATCCTTAAGGCTTACGGTATAGGTAGTTAGTACCAATTCAGCATTAGAACTGAGGAGTTAGAACCCCAAATTCAATTAAAAACTATTTGCAAGATGCCAGCAATTGATAATTTTTAGGGTTCCGCGTAGTCAACAAGGAACCCTTATAGTTTCGCCATGTCCATCCGTCTGTCCGTCTGTCTGTTCGCAGCTTAGCTCATACATGCTTAGTACTAAAAAACTGTAATTTGGCATGGGTATACATACTAATCATGTCGACAAAGTGGTAAAATAAATTCTTAAAAAATATTGTTTTTAGTGTACCTCCCCTACACGTGAAGTGGGGATGAAATCTTTTTTCTCTCTTATCGCATGGTGTGGTATCGTTGAATAGGTCGTTTAAAAATATTGTGGGCGTCGGAAAGCCATTAAATCGAATTAAAAGGTATCGAAACAATAAAAGTATTCAATTAGTAAGTAGTAGTAAGTATTTTTCGATTTAGGGGTCCGTTAGCGAAATATTAAACTTTAAAGCAAAAGTTTTTGTTAGAGTCAAGTGTCCCCCCCCCCCCCCCCCCACCCTCTCCCAGGTAAACGGTTGTGGTTGGAGATGTGAAAAAATTCAAGGCAATAGTATAACGGTACGGTAGTGTAAAACAAAAAGCACCCTTCTAAGTTCATAATCCATATACTGTAACGGGCAACTATACGGACCCCTACACTGCGCGTGGCCCGACACGCGTGGCCGGTTTTTTGACTACGAATTAGCATTGTTGGCATCAAGCAAAGACCAACCCCCGGGTTCTAATTTCTCAGTCCAGATCATTTGGAGGTAATGTCAACATAAACTATGTCTTGAGTACCTAACTGTGTGGTGAGCTATGAAACTTTGCCATGTGAGACACTTAGGTGAGACATGACGATGTTCTGACATATCGTTAGTGTAACTATTATTACCAATTCATACGGTTCTGATGATTTTAAATTAGTATTTAACCGGCTTTTTTCTTATTGTTGTCTCCCGTTTGCAATAGAGGGAAGTCGGATATTTATTTTTCCTACTCTTGACTTCTATCTTCTTTGATTAATTAATTGCGGGTTCCAAGACAGATTAGAGTCATCCCCCGGGCTCGCTGGACTTCATTGTCCAGTGTTGTGAATGGTGGCCGCTGTTGATCCTGGCTTACTGGAGTTACAGCGGCACCGGTGGGAAAGTGTGGTGGGCCTATGCCCGAAAAAAAGTAAGTACCTACTTATCAAGCAATTTAGATGATGTTTTGAAAAACTTATAAAGAGATTCTACTTTATATCTTAATTTTATGGCAATAATTTATCCAACGAATTCCTTTTCCTTTATATCTTTCTTTTTTCATTTTCTTTCTTTTTATTTCTTTTTTCTTTATATTATTTCAGTATTTCAGTGGTCTGCGCGTACGAAGTCGCGGGCACAGCTAGTCGTTAATAATAGTAAAGCTACACTTATTATTAACCTATTCTTATGGTTTAATGCGGTTAGCAAATTATACTAAGTATAATAAACTCACGACCATAATCCGTTTAGAGGCGGCCAGAAACCTTTTACAACTAGGTATATACACGGCGACACATCAAGCTACATAAAACCAAAATAAGCTGGCCGGGCGTAGCGTAGGTACAAGGTAGAGTAATGTATAACGTTGTGCGACTTGTGCGGCCAGCTTATGTTAGTTTTGCGTAGCTTGATATGTCGCCGTGTGTACACCTACACCTACCTAAATCATATCATGCCTGCAGTTGCAGTAAGGCAAGGCTCACTATTTAAGAGCCCGGTTACACGTTCAGTATTTCGTCATTCTGGTCCATCAGTCAGGTCATGTTTATTAGATTTGAAGGGAAACTGATATACTGAAGCACCATGTTAGTCGGGTCAATCTCGAGTCAGTTTCCAGATGACCAGACTGATGGACCAGACTGATGAAATACTGACCGTGTAACCTCCCTCTATCACATGGAGAGTTTTGGCGTGACAAGTGGTGACATAAATGCCATCTGTCTAGTGTCCTGTCCCTTCTCTACCATAGCAAGAAGACGCTCCAGATGAAAATCACAAGCGGTCACTACCCATCCACTAGCACGACCAATCGAATCCACACGTCGAAGAACAATAAAGTACGAATTCGAATGAAATTTTATACAGGGTGAAATTGATATCAGTAGCATCCTTTAAAACTAAGATTCTACCCATCAAACTGAACAACTTTTACTAAGGGAGCAAACCGATCGGAGCAAATAAAAAATCTGCTGTTCCATACTAAATTGCAATGGCGACGCGCGAGTTCGCGACTCAAATGTATGCATCAGCAGATTTTTTTTTTTTGCTCCGATCGGTTTGCTCCCATAGTAAAAGTTGTTCAGTTTGATGGGTAGACTCTTAGTTTAAAACGATGCTAATGATATCAATTTCACCCTCTATACATCAACTGAATTCCGGAAGTATGACTCTCTATAGGAGGCTTTCTATGGATAAGTTATGCATGCTAAGAAACGGGCCAAGGGCGAGTGCGGACTCGCGCCCTAAAGGTCCCGTACAAACATAATTTAAGAAGGACCAACAAAAAATCTGATCTAGGAAATGGTATCATTTGCAGGGACAGCATTAAAAAGCTTGAAGTCCGGTAGACAAAACGGAAAAATAAAAAATAAAAATGTATTCTTGGTTACTATGGATTTTTTTAAAACGATTTAGATTAGTTTTAGGTAATTTATTAGGTAAGCAGTCTTCCCCTTAGCGTTGGGCCATTATTTACGAGACACCCTGTTTATGTACGTACGTGTGTGTGTGTATTGTGTGTTTGTTTGTGTGTGTGTGTGTGTGTGTGTGTATAGGTACCCTACTATGTATAATATTTGCCGTTGTGCAGACAGAGCCTGCCTATATATTGGTATGGGCGTAGCCAGGAGTGGCAAAGGTTTGTGCCACCTACCTAAGATACCCCAAATCGAACATATTGAAGAAATTATTAAAGAAGAATTTTAATAGAAGGTACTGGTTCCTTCATCATCTGGTACAATTCCTGCGAAAACTGAGAGAGAGAGAGACTTAAAGTAAGTAAGTACGTGTCCCATAAAGTCCCATTTAATTTTACAAGAAGAATGAGAAGCTGCTCAGTTTGGTGGTCTGAAGCACCCCTTTAAGTAAGTGTCCCATTTAATTTTACACCCTGTTTACTACAAAATGTTGAGCTCGCTTCAAATGTACCTTAGACATGGCATTGCTGAAGCACTCATACACATCAAATTAAGAAATAATCGTATTCTTCCATCTTTAAAATGTGTCCTATAATCTCCTTAAAAATCCAAAGCCAAATTCTGGTTACGGGCCATAGGACTATGAACTTTTGGATTCGAACTTTGAGTCTTGCCACAGGTGGGGGCTGAGGAGCTGGCTGGTCGGTTGCCCCCCTAGAGAAAGTCTCTAGTTACGCCATGTAGGTACATTACATTTGTTTCCACTCCACATACCTAGTTTTAATTGTTTAGCGCTTTATTAGCTTTATGAAAGAGTGCCTCGGGACGTGGACCCATCTTCTATAGAACATTCGATAAAGGATAAAAATTCTAGAATCTAGATAATCGTTTATCTAGAACATGACGTGAACGCAATTGAGTGATGACACGTGGCGCTAATCGATCGATTATCTGTGTCCGCTCATTGGTCCGCTCCATTGTTAGCCGCTCATCTACCTGCACTATTATAAAACTGTAAAAGAAAGTGTTTATCTGTACATTAAAGATATTTACAAATAATCTCCTTTTTTGAAGTCGGTAAATAAAGGTTACGATTACGATACCCGGTGCGGAGCGGCCGAAGTTGTAGATGAAGATGATGCGGACAAAATCTAGCTATATATACTATATTCCTACTACGATTCTAATTGATTGACGACCCGGTTGGTGTAATGGTTACCACGCCGGACTGCCAAACCAGGGTCCTGGCTTCGAATCCCAGTGCGGTCATGGATGATATATGTTTGTGCCGTTGTTGTATGATTCCCATAACAAAAAGCCTGAGGCTTACTTGGGATCATTACAATGTATGTGCCTGTGAGCGTTATTTATTTATTTTAATTACTACAAGTCACTGGCACTCTGTTGTATGATCGATCATACTAGCTGTTACCCGTCTTCCGTTCTTCGTCTGCGTATGATATCCTTCCTTCCTTTTTTGGCGTTCAAGCTATCTCTGTAAGTAACAATAAAACGGTTTGGCCGTAAAACGTAACCACTCCATTTGTTCCTTTCCCATTGCATGGGTAACGTAACGCACGAGATGACTAAGGGATAAGCTCTCTTCCACAGTGTTGTTGTGTGAATGTGAGCGAAAGACTAAGCCATTAGGAGTGCGATTTTTGAATCTCATTCGCTGAGTTCAGCAGTTGAAAATGTCAAAATTACTGTGGAGATACGCATCTTTCTACTGCTTATTTGACTTTCAAAAATCATAGTTCAGGAGTGCGATTTTTAAAAGTCAAATCAGCAGTAAAAAGATGCGTATCTCTATAGTAATTTTGACATTTTCAACTTCTGAACTCAGCGAATGAGATTCAAAAATCGCACTCCAGCACTAGCTGATGGTACTAACCAAGGACGTATCCAGACTTGATTATTTTATTAAATAGGTATACGTAACGTAATAATATGTACCACAATAATAGCTAAGTTACTATTTATTAGATTTGATCGTCCGATAATAAAATATGCGCCGTTTAATAGCGATAACATATCTATAGGTAACTACATAGATTACACATTAGTACATTAGGCATAATTTCAACTGATTAGGTAATCTTTACGTTCTATAGGTACTTAGCTAGATATACAGGGTGTACAATAAAATGGGACAGCTACTCAAAGGGATGCTTCAGACCATCAAACAGAACAACTTTCTCTATGGGACCAATATCGAAATCGCGAAAAAAAAATCCGCTCTCCCATACAAAACTGCAAACATAACTCGACTGAAATGTATGGGACAGCTGATTTTTTTTCGCGATTTCGATATTTTCGATATTGGTCCCATAGAGAAAGTTGTTCAGTTTGATGGTCTGAAGCACCCCCTTAAGTAGCTGTCCCATTTTATTGTACACCCTGTAGATACACATACAACAAACAAAAACCCAATATTAACAGAATTGATATCAAATAAAATGTTCTCGAGTCATGTAATGACTAATACACGGAAACACTACAACATTGAACCGACATGTGAATGTGACGGACAAACAGACGTACGAGGGTAAATACAACATGGTGGCCCATGGTGGTTTGGGCGTGCGCCGCGTTGAGGGTACTGGGTTGGCTGCTTTTTTAGCGTCGGTGCACGGTGTTGCGGATCTTGTCACTCGGATTTTGCCAGGTGATGGTGACGGGTTCGTGATGCCGTTCGTGAGTGATGCTTTGTCAGCCTGGGGTATTTTGTGCCCTAACGAGGCTTTGCCCGAGGAGAAGTCATCTCAGAGGTGTTGGGATGATGTCGTTTCGAGGGTTTCACTGAACCTTTTGATGGATGGAGCCGTGGGGAGGGATTTGGCTCGCTTGCTGGCGGTGTCGAGGCCGGAGGCGGGGGCGTGGCTCCATGCACTGCCATCACCACAGTTGGGGACCCTGCTTGATGACTGCTCCCTGAGGATAGCAGCAGCTTTAAGGCTGGGGTGTGCCATCTGCGAGCCGCACCGGTGCGTTTGTGGATCAGCTGTGGAGGCAAATGGGCATCACGGGCTAAGCTGTCTGACGTCAGCTGGTAGGATTCCGAGACACAGCGTGTTGAACGATATCATTCGCAGGGCATTGGTGTCTGCGGGAGTACCGTGTGTCAAGGAACCAACTGGTTTATCTCGATCGGACGGCAAGCGTCCCGATGGCCTCACGTTGATTCCCTGGGAGAAGGGCCGTTGCTTGGTCTGGGATGCGACGTGCTGCTGTACCTTTGCGGCTTCCCATCTGTCTGGGTCCGCGAGGTGTGCGGGATCTGCTGCGGAGTCGTCGGCCAAGTTAAAACATACAAGGTATGCTGACCTGGAGTCCGCGTATCTGTTTGTTCCGGTAGCGGTGGAGACGGCGGGTACGTGGGGGACGGAGGCAAAGAAATTTATTAACGAGATTGGCCGACGGCTACGACAGAAAGGTCTGGACTGCCGGTCTGGGTCGTATCTCGTCCAAAGGATATCACTGGCTATCCAGAGAGGTAATGCAGCCAGCATCATGGGTACCTTTGGGCGGGATATGGTGCGGGGCGGTTTATTTGATTAGATTAAGTTGTTTGACGACGCATGTGCGGATTTATTTATTGTATTGACGATGCTTGTTGCAGAATGTTCCCGTATTTGTGGGTCGGACGACGCTACTTCTGGCAGAAAAATTTAGATTTTTAGTGTAGCATGCATTTAATACAACATGACTCACTTAACTCAACTTATACAAATACGATATTTGTACTGTTTTACATTCACTCATTTAATTTACAATAATTAATCACTTGATTTTACGGTATCCATCAATCAGACGGAAGCGGAGTGGAGAGGTTTCGTGTACAACCAATTGGATATTTATCGTTATTTACCCATCTCCGCTCTGTCCATCTCCGCTTTGGTTGTTGGAGTGTAAACTCTTTATATCATTTATTATATTATTGATTATGACTTATGAAGTTATTCTTCTTATCGTGTGGGCAGAGCCCTGGTGTCAGAGTTTTTTCAGACCGCCTTACGGCTTCTGACGTGGTTTTTGAGCACGGAAGCACGGAATCATTTTTCTTTTCAGACAGTCAGGTGATTCAGCCTGCAATGTCCTAACCAACTGGGGAAAAACGCACAAAGTGACATATCACTAGGTGTCCCCCGTGGGAATCGAACCCACAACCTCCGTGTCGAGAGCCAATGCTCTAAATCATAAGACCACGGAGGTAGTTTGAAGTATGAAAGAAAACGTAAGCTTTTGTTTGGGGAGTAGTTGGGGAATCTATTATCTAAGTCCGAGAAAATATAATTATTACCCTGCGATAAATAGTTTTTCCATAAATTATGTATAATATGGCAGAGCGTGGTTTACGTGGTTCACGTAGTTAAATGGTTTTGGTGACTGTCCCGCAATAATAATGGCCCATGGATTACTGGGGTTGCGTGAAAGTGAGGCCTTTCCCAAAAACAATACTGGCAAACCTAAATGCGTGGATGAAAACCAACTAACCGCCCCGAAATGCCTTAGCGTAAATTTCTCTTGCGTGCCTCGTGTCGTGCTTTGTCATATTACGACGACTGTTGATGAGGATGTGGTCTATAGCGTCGGCCCTTTCCACAGCCACCTCCGTTGCCTTCAATATCGCCATCATAGCAGTATAGTTAAGCATGTCCACAGCCGTTCCCACTTTACCGTCAATTTTACTGCCGTCGATAAGTATATCATTCAGGTTTCCGGGCAGAGTACCCGAAAGTGAATCCAAGCTCACTGTGTCTGGGAGGTTAGGTTTTTTTTTTTTTCAAAATGTGACAACTGAGGAAAATCCATCATGGACATCTGGGAATGGAAGACCCAGATAGTGCCGGACTCGTACCGGCCAAAAACCTCAGTTTGTCTTTCCTCTTTTTCTCCGATAAAATTGTTCGGAGAATGTTATACAACGGTCGAAATGTTTTCTTTATTTACATGTTTTAAAATAATTTTGAGAGGAGGGCGAAAAGTGTAAATTCAATCAGATTATTAGTATCTATTTTAATAAAGAGAGTCTTTATCTTAATATATCTTAATATGATAGTAAAATTGAGTAGCTAACATCATACAAATTTTCTTATTCTTATTCTTATTTTTTAAACACATATACATTACAATTCTATATTATCACAGATTTCTACACCTACACAGTAGTTCTTATTTTACAGTTTTTTAGGTTACGGTTTTCTCTTTTCCTCTTTCCTTAGTACAAAGTTAGTATATTCTCATAATATACTAATTTGTACTCCATCTTTTGCAGCAAAATTATTGGTAATACCTCTTAAAATACTCTTTCGTACATCCTCAAAATGTGGATGGCATTTGCTGTCCGCCAATAATTTTGCCACCACGTCTTGACTTTTCTGATCTTTTAACTTCTTCCGTAACCTATATAATAATCTACTGTGTCGTTCTGCTAGGGTGTCTAGGGGATTCTCGGCCGTTAGATCTAAACGTTTGGCTAAAGTCCAGCTGGCAGCTAATTCTCGGCTAATCGCTTTTGTTTCCTCAATGTCCGGATCAACCGGTTGATCTTCCTCAGGATAGACCAATACAGGTCCGATTGTCCATCTATTGGTTCTGTGCGTAGCAGCTGCCATGCTCTCAGTTGTTAGGAGAGGGTATTCTACTACTTCTTCGTATGACCTTTTCATGGTTTCGGGTGACGTGTAACTCTCTATGGGGCCCTCAGCAATACGCTACTGTTGATCGGGCTATGTTATCCCATCTTTTCCTCTCTGTGCACTCTCTGTCGAACGCGTTATGGTCGACTTTCTCCATCTTTGCCAGTGCACAGTTTCGGCAGGAGGGCTTTTCGTCAGCCGCCCAGCGTGGACAGTCCGCCTTAAGATGCGGACCACCGCAGTGGGAGCACGCGTCGGTCTGTTCCGTACACAGTTTCCGACCGTGTCCATAACGGAGGCATCTTCCACATTGAACCAGCGGCGTCTGATCGTAGGCGCGCACTCGCAACATGTCAACGTAGATCATCTCTGCCTCCGTTAGCCTCCTCCAGATGATCGGGGAGACCTGCATGACCACGTGGCATCGGTGGGGGTTTCTCGCTCTTCTCCTGTATTTTACAGTGAGTCGAGAATCCTCCTTTGATACATCGCCAAGGAGATGGCCATTTTGGTTTCTTATGGCCCTCACGATGACCTCGTCTGTATTGAAGGACATCACATCCATGACGATGATCAAAGGGTCCTTATTCTTGGCCTCCTCCACTTCGAAGCCGGGCTGGGCAGCTTTGATCCTCTTTGAGATCACTTCCAGGTTTCCCTTGTCCTGGCAGCCGATGACGATTTTTTGGTCTCTGGCCCTCCTGAAACCGTCGACCCTTACGCCGGTGGATTTGGCATCCACCGCCTCTCGGACCTTTGCCATAATGCTATCCGAGGAGTCCTTTATGTCTTTGGATGACACGATGATGGAGTGTGTCGGGGCGTGTACCTTCTCCCCCGAATTTGAACTAGCGGCAGTTTTTGAAGTCGCCTGAGCATATGTCAGGACCGCCTGCATTTTATTCGGGAGAGATGCCATCTCCTCTTTAATCGAGGTCATCCTCTCCATCAACTGCGGGACAGTTTTGATTTGTTCTCTGGTGTCTCCGAGCAGATTCTCTACTCTAAGTAGAGCGTCGTTGGAGCGACTCTGCTCGGAGGCCCCAGAGATCAGGATCTGCTTACAGGCCCTGACCTCTTGCAGTATTTCCGCGGCTGTGTCTCCCTCAGTCTTTCCCTCGTTTTTAGGAGCGTCGTCGGTTTTAGGGCCCGCCATGCGCTGAGGAGCGTCCATGACCAGTTTTAAGAGGGCGGTCAGGCAGTTGGTCACTGCCAACTTGACATCTCTTCTGAGATTGCCTGACCGGTCCAACTGCGCCAGGGCCTCCTTGTGCAGTTTTTTGGCCTGAGCGTGGGGCGTTTCAGGGGTTCCCGACTTGGGACCACCGAAACGCTCCACTTTCTCTCTAACACTCGGCGTGATGACGAGTGGGTCTTTTGGCGGCTTGGCCTCCACCGAGGGGCCTGATGCTCCAGCTACGGGTTTGACTGGCGTTCGGTGCATTTTTAGTTTCGATTACAACGACCGAGAAGTCAAACTGAGCAAGGTATAAAGGTTTGCTCAATTTCTAAATTTAAATTTAAAGCTAACTTAATTTGCAAAAGCAACTAATTCCGATCACAGCGAAAACACTGGATCGAATCAATAATTTTATAATAGTCAAGAATTTTGGCAAAAGCGCCTGGTCAACGTTTTCGATCGCAGCAAAAACACTGGATCGATTCAAAATATGTCAGATTTATTATACAATATCAATAAAATATGTTGGCAAAAACGCCCGTCAACAAGTTAAAAAATTCTTATACTATAGTCGCGGAAGGAGATTTCAAACTTACGGTTACTTAAAAGGAAACATAAAAAAAACTATTAAAATTTCTAAAAGGAAACATAAAAAAAAGTATTAAAATTTCTAAAAAAGAAACATAAAAAAAAAGTTATTAAATTTATAAACAAACATAAAATTTTCGAAAATATTTTAAGGGAAACATAAATTTTTTTGGAATTTAGAATGTTCTAGAAGAGAAAAAAGAAGATGTTTGAAATCTCCTTTTTTATTCCGGCCGTCTTACACTGGAACGGATACTTAAACTAACACGTGAAAATTAATTGGGTAAAAGTGCTATGGAAAATACAAAAATACAAAAAAATTACGCTAAAATACAAAATGAAAAACAATTTTGTATTTTATGTTATAGGCCAGAAGGGTCTTAATATAGCACAATTTACCCCTCCTCTCCACGTATTCCAGGGGCTAGGCAAATTTGATTTGAAATTGAAAACCAAAAGGGAGGGGGTGGGGGGTATTCCAAAAGGTGGAGTACCAGAGAGTACCAGCAGAAATGACCTGTCGCCTTTGGTTCTCGAGATATAGCGGTTACCAAGTTAACCGCGAATGGCGATTTTTCCCTTTTCCAGGGAAAAATTTATATCTCGAAAACCGGGAGGCAGAAAATTAATTTAGAAAAATCCTGAGGTGGAGAGGTAGACAAGGGAGGGGAACACGTGTAAAAAAGTATATGTCACAGATCTTCCTGCAGCGCCAAAAATCGAGGGGAATTTTTGGAAAAAATTTTAACTGAACTGCACAGTTTGTCGGCTGTTCCCGACGTCTGCGGTTTTTTCCCGATATGTCCTGTCGAAGGGATATGGTTCCTCCTCCGAAGGACGGGTTCAGACTTTGCCGCACTCCACCAGGGAAGAAGTTGAGCCGCACCAGAAAAATTTAAAAAAGTTGCTAACTTGTGCAGTTTTGGAGGAAATTTCCTCAAAATATAGTCAAATGTGCGGCTTACCAAGGGGTCCAAACTGGCACTATAAAATCCAGGGGTCGTCACTCAAAAAACACTGCCGCACGCACTTTTGTGTTTTTCAAAATGTTTAAAAACACATTTTTGTCCAAAAAACGCTCAAAAGTTGCTTTTTTCGAATAAAATTTTCACCACTCTGTGGGTTTCGTTAACGCGCAACTTTTGAGGTGTAGCACTTTTGTTTACGAGCACTTTAGCGTATTTTTTGGATTTTTAAGCGCGGAGACACAGTAAAAACGATCCGTTCACGGCTGCGGATGGCTCGCGACTCGGGAGGTTAGGTTTGCTCAGGTTAGGTTTGCTCAGGTTAGGTTTGCTCAGGTTAGGTTTGCTCAGGTTAGGTTTGCTCAGGTTAGGTTTGCTCAGGTTAGGTTTGCTCAGGTTAGGTTTGCTCAGGTTAGGTTTGCTCAGGTTAGGTTTGCTCAGGTTAGGTTTGCTCAGGTTAGGTTTGCTCAGGTTAGGTTTGCTCAGGTTAGGTTTGCTCAGGTTAGGTTTGCTCAGGTTAGGTTTGCTCAGGTTAGGTTTGCTCAGGTTAGGTTTGCTCAGGTTAGGTTTGCTCAGGTTAGGTTTGCTCAGGTTAGGTTTGCTCAGGTTAGGTTTGCTCAGGTTAGGTTTGCTCAGGTTAGGTTTGCTCAGGTTAGGTTTGCTCAGGTTAGGTTTGCTCAGGTTAGGTTTGCTCAGGTTAGGTTTGCTCAGGTTAGGTTTGCTCAGGTTAGGTTTGCTCAGGTTAGGTTTGCTCAGGTTAGGTTTGCTCAGGTTAGGTTTGCTCAGGTTAGGTTTGCTCAGGTTAGGTTTGCTCAGGTTAGGTTTGCTCAGGTTAGGTTTGCTCAGGTTAGGTTTGCTCAGGTTAGGTTTGCTCAGGTTAGGTTTGCTCAGGTTAGGTTTGCTCAGGTTAGGTTTGCTCAGGTTAGGTTTGCTCAGGTTAGGTTTGCTCAGGTTAGGTTTGCTCAGGTTAGGTTTGCTCAGGTTAGGTTTGCTCAGGTTAGGTTTGCTCAGGTTAGGTTTGCTCAGGTTAGGTTTGCTCAGGTTAGGTTTGCTCAGGTTAGGTTTGCTCAGGTTAGGTTTGCTCAGGTTAGGTTTTTTTTTTTTTTTTTTTTTTTTTTTTTCCGAAGGCAGGGGGGAAATCCTCATGGATTCCTTGAGCTTGTACAAGGCGCGGGCCTTGTACAAGCCCAAGGATATGTCCGACTCCGCATCTGCGGCCTACGGACTAAAACCCCCCTCCTTTTTCTTTTTGTTCCATTGACTCTAAGTCAATGCATTTGTCATTCTATATTAATTAAATTTCAGACTTTATGTATTACAACTTATACACTGTATAATAAACAAATACTACTAGCCACTCACACCTTTACGCAAGCTTTCCCGGCAATGAGGCCCTCTCTTCCCATTTGACATTTAATTCTTAGAATCTATTTTAGCTCTAGTTATTTATGCCTAATTTATATAAATCATTATATACCTTAAACATATTACATATTGTTTTATTGTTGAGAATGTGGTACGAGAGTGTGGTAAGCTTGGTTAATATACTCACTATATACCTTACATACATGTTTTTATCTCGTCTTATTTCTATTTATTGCGTCGTTTGCAATCCAGATACAGAATTCAATGAATTTCTCCCGCCAATTTTTGCTCAGTATTAGGTCTTTTAAATTTTCTTCCGTAACCTCAAGTCCCGTTTCAATTTCAAGATCTTTTCTGCGACGAGCGTATTTTGGGCAGTTTGTTAGCAGATGGATTATACTTTCTTCGGCATCTGGATCGCAAACGCATGCGTTGCTTTGTTTACATTTGAAGCGATATAGATAAGAAGAGAAACCCCCATGTCCCGTTAAGACTTGCGTCAATTTAGGTTCTAATTTGATGCTTTTCATTAATTTATAGGCTATGTAAATACTGGGCATAAACATTTTGGTAATTTCCCCTCCCGTTTCCGATTCATATCTCTTCTGCCATTTCTCGAGTGATTCCTTTCTTATAGCTCTTTTTGCATATGATATTGGGTATTTCCGGTATTCTGCCTTATTTTTAGTGTTCATTGTTGCTTCCTTTGCCAGATGGTCTGCTCTTTCGTTCCCTGGAATACCTACATGTGCTTTAACCCAATATAACTTTATTTCCTTACCTTGTTTTATCATGTTTCTGTATTCTTTTTCTATTGCGAAAGCCAGTGGGTGGAATGATTCGTAGTTATGTAGTAGGTCTAGTGATGACCTTGAATCGCTTAAAATGCATACTTTCTCAGCGTTGATTTCCCTTGCTACTCTTACAGCTTTTAACAGCGCCAGTAACTCCGCCTGAAAAACCGTACAGTATGGTTCCAATCTCATTTTAGCTATTTTTATTTCTGTGCTCTCCTTCCAACACGTGATTGCTGCTCCGACCTTATCATCCATTTTGCTTCCGTCCGTATATATGTATAACGTTTCGTCGTTTGTTACCAATTCTTCTGTGTTTTGTATTTGTCCATATTGTATGTTTATTCTTTCAGATGGGTGTGGCGACTCTTTGAAACATATTTTTTGCTCAATCTCTCTATCAGAGGGTAGCGTGTGTAATGGTTCTCCTCGTTTTACCCGGTATAGAGTAGCGGCTTCTTGAATTCGAAGATCCAGTGGTAGTAGTCCAGCCAATACGAGGGCTGCGTTCAAGGAAACTGTTCGGTATGATTTAATAATTTTTTGGGCAAAGCCTCTTTGGATGGTGTTTAGCTGTTTGCATACATCAATCTTAGTTGTGGCCGGTGCCCAAACACTTGATGCGTACATGATGATCGGCTCTATAACTGCCACATAGATGGTCCTTGTTATCTCCGGGTTTAGTCCCCATGAGATTCTTGCGGCTCTAGCCAGTTGTTTGTAGATGTTTGCTGCCTTTTTGCAAATTGTTGATACATGACTATTGAATGTTAATTTTTTGTCAATTATGAGTCCTAAAATTTTTATTTCTTTTACTGATGTAATATATTCCCTATCCATTTTAAGCCTTGGTTCGTCATATTTTAGTTTATTTGTAAGCGTCATCATGTTAGTTTTGTGTGCTGCAAATCTGAGTTTATTTTCTTGTCCCCATTTATGTATTTTTCCTAGTATTTGGTTGCCTTCGTTTTGTATGGATGTCGTGGACTTCCCGGAGAATACGATGACCACATCATCTGCGAAGGCTTGTGCATATGTGCCAGTTGTTTCTAACAGGTCTAGTAACGGGTCCAGTAACAAATTCCAAAATGTTGGACCTCCTATGGATCCCTGAACGCAGCCCTTATTTGTCTTCTTTTCGAACTCTGTTCCAGCGTATCTCACTCTGACAGATCTATCTCGAAAGTAACTGTAGACCATCATTCTTAGGTTTTTTGGACATTGTTTCTTTATAAGTTGCATTTTAATAGCTGGCCACCAGGCGCTATCGAAGGCCCCCTCTATGTCTAGAGAAACTAGTGTGACAATTTCTTTGTTTCTGATTTTTTCTTTAATATGATTTGTTAGATCATAGAGGGAGTCTTCGGTAGAGCGCTGGGGCACGAAGCCATATTGTTTTTGATTTCCTTTTGGGAGAAGGTGCCATTTTAATCTTGTGATAAGCATTTTTTCCAGAATTTTGCCCAGTATCGAAAGTAATCCAATGGGACGGTAAGACTTTGCGTTGCGGTAATCGGTTTTCCCTGGTTTCCTTAGTACTATAACTGAAGCAATTTTCCATATAGTTGGAAAGTAGCCTAGGCCCAAGCATTTGTTGGCGATGGTCAGGAATATCCGGGGATTTACATTTATAGCTACTGTACAGATATCGGCCGTGAATCCGTCTAGGCCAGGAGCCTTTTTGGGGTTGAAACTATTTGCACAATGTTCCACTTCCGTTTCCGTGAATGGCGGATCTTCTCTATCAAGTTCCGGTGTACTTTCTGTGTTGAGTTCTTTTACTCTTTCTCTTATCCTTTTTTGTTCTTCTGTATCGTTTTCTTCCGTGTCTTCCGGGTAGAACGTTTTTGCTAGGAGTTCCGCCGATTCCTTCGGGCCCAGAAGGTCTCCATTTACCATTAGCATTTCGTCGTTGTGCCATTTCCGTGTTCGATTTATTACCCGGTATATTCCATCCCACATACTTTCTTTTTCTTGTTTGTTGCAGAATTGTTTCCATCCGTTCGTCTGAGCCTCATACGCTGCATTTTCGTATTTTGTTTTTGCCTCTAGGTACTGATTGATGACATACATTTTCCTGGTAGCCGCCGCGTTTTTTATTCGTCTCTTTTTTGTTATCATCTCTTTTTTCAGGTTTTCTATTTCGTCTGTCCACCAGGGTAATTTTGTCTTTATGTCTTTATGCTTCGTTTTGGGTATTGTTTTGTCGCACGTCTTCTCTATCACCTCTGAGTATCTTTCTACCATCCGTTCCAGTTCTTCATCGTTGTTTATTTGTTCCACCGCTTCCTTCGTTATTCCTTCCTCTTTCAGTGCCGTTTCCAATTCTGTTCTAAATTCAGACCATTTTGCCTTCTTTGTGTTATATATTCTTGATGTTCTTTTCTCAGTCTGTTCTATTTTTTCGAGGAGTATGGTGAATGTTACAGCGTTGTGATCTGAGCTTGTAAAACTTTTATCGACTTGCCAGTTTTCTACAGATTTTAGCATCTTCATATTGCACACTGTCACATCCACCCTACTCTTATATTCTTTACCGGCTCTAATTTGGTCGAAAGTGGGTTCGTCGCCTTCGTTCAGGACTTGTAGTTCGAGCTCTTCCAGGAACACAGAGAGTTCCGCGCCTCGCAGGTTTTCTGTTTTGCTTCCCCACCACGTACTCCATGCATTTACGTCTCCTCCTATTATGTTAAGATAGGTTGGGGTGCTAAGGTCGGGTAACCTCCACGAGAGCTTGCCACTTCCCGTCCCTTTGGATACGTCCGTAGGGAAGGGAAGACGGTGGAGCCGGTGCATCCTGGGCGATGTGCAGTGACTTCCCCAAAGTGGGATCTTGCTGCTCATCGGCAAATGACCCGACACGTTCGTTCCTCCACGTGTCCCTCTGGTTTTCAGAGGGCACAGTGGAGGAGCAAGGGCGGGCTCTGTGTGTACTCACCCTACCGCAGAGCAGGCAGGCGGACGATTTTACTCTTCTTGCCACCGTCGTCATTCATATCGTAATCCTTTCTAGGACCGAGGGCCTTGCCTTAATCGGCCGGACCGCGAGGAGTAAACCTCTATAAAAATCCTCAATCCTCGGCGCTGGGGCAACGTGGCGTCGGGGTGCTCGCAAGAGCGGCTGGGGAGTTCATCAGTCGTTAGCGGCCAACCTTGGGGAGGATTCCCTTGCCGCTGGAAAGGGCGTCACCCAGCGGTGGACCCCGTTGTATCGTCCCATCATCGTGGGAATAGTATGGAAAATTTAAATAATAAAAATTCTCCTGCTTCGGCAGGCGCCAGGGGTGGCGTTAAACTTCCAATACCAATCGCTTCGGTTGGTAGGAGTAGTGGTGTCGCTCGGGTTGTAACAGACCCTGAGATGGCAATGGATGTTGCAAGTGGTGGTCAGCCATCCCTAGTCTTCCCTGCTTCGGCAGGTGGATCCGAAAGGACCCAGGAACGGGATGGTGATTCGGAGGTTGACTCGGATGACGATTCGGTGTCGTCGTGTTCGGAGAGCACTTTGAAGCGGCGACGTGAGGTTGACCAAGGGGAATGCTCTTCATCGCAACCCGTGGCGAAGATCCCTACGGCCAGAAGAGGAAGAGGCCGTTCAACGGCTACTGGTCAGGTGCACCTGCCGAATTCCCGGAAAGCCAGAAACGAGGAGATCCGTATCCAGGCTGAGGCAGTTATAGCCGAAATGGAAAAGGAGGGATGGCAAAATGAAGAGGAGACATCTTGGCTCATCGACGACACTTCTAGAATTCTAGGAGATGCAGGGTCGCTCGATGAGTCAAATCTTATGCAGCGAATCATGGCCCAAGTGGCCGTGATCAAGCATGTCGCTGTCACGTCGGGCAACATTAAGGGAACTAACATTCGTTGTCTTAAAAATGCCGCGAACCAGATTGTACTGGTGGGGGAGCAGCTCCAGAAGCGCACCGCCACAGAAGAGACGAAAAGACTGCAGGCGGATAATAACCGCCTGCAGGCCGAGGTGGCTAAGCTCCGGAAGGACGTACAGGAAATGCGGGCACAGTTTAGGCAGCCGCCTCCAGTGCCTGTAGAAGAGATAACGCAGTCCATCATGGTCCAGGTTGGGACCATGATGAACGCGAGACTGGATGCACTGGAGGGAAGGCTTCTCCCCAAGGAGAATCTTCGCCCTCCTCTAGCGCACGATGGGCCCCGTTCTGAGCCCTCGGTAACCCCAGGTCCCAATCCAGGCCCAAACCCCCAGCCTAAGGGGAAGCGAGGTGGTAAAAACCAGGGGCTGACGAGAGGAAAGCGGACCAAGGAAGGGCCGCAACCTTCTGCGTCGCCTCACGTGGGAACTGACCCTGATCCACCGACACCCCAGTCCTCGGGAGAGGCAGAATGGGTCAAGGTGGCTAAGAAGGCCAAGAAGCCAAAGGCGGGGCCTAAGCCACCGCCTGCGGCCCAAAAAACAAGGAGGCCGGTGAGGTTGCGTCTCCCCCAGTCCTCGGATGATTTCTGATTTCTGATTTCTGATTTCTGATTTCGGCTGTAACAATAACGTTGCAGCCGGAGGCTGGGAACCTGGGCGTAACCTACGCCAAAGTTCTGCGTGAGGCGGCGCAAAAGATTGCGCTCGCTGACCTCGGCATTCCCGCCGTGCAGTTCAGGGTGGGAGTGTCGGGGCAGCGAATCCTGGAGTTGCCGGGTACGGAGTCCGGAGCGAATGCCGATCGCTTGGCAGGCAAGCTGAAGGAGTTATTCAGTGAAGAGGTCATCCGGGTTGGCCGGCCCACGAAATGCGCAGAGATGCGCATTTCGGGGCTGGACGACTCGGTGACCTCCGAAGAAGTGGTCGCGGCGATCTCCCGGGTTGATGGATGCCCAACGGCATCCATCAAGGCGGGAGATATCCGCCGCGGCCACACGGGCAGTGGCACCATGTGGGTGCGCTGCCCGGTGGCAGTGGCTAGAAAGGCCTCGGAGGAGGAACGGCTGGCCGTCGGATGGTCCTCGGCGCAGGTTAAAATCCTGCCGCCGAGGCCATTAAGATGCTATCGGTGCCTCACTCCGGGGCATGTTGTAGGTGACTGCAAGTCAGAGGTGGACCGCAGCGGTCTTTGCTACCGCTGCGGGCAGGCCGGCCACCTGGCCAGGCAATGCACGTCCTCGCCGCTCTGCGTTGTATGCACGGCGGCGGGGAAACCTGCCGCGCACTGCTCGGGTAGCGCTGCATGTGCAGCAGCGCACCGACCGAAGAAGGGGAAGCCTGCGGCCGGGGCAAAGCCTCCGCCGCAGGCTCCCTCTTAGAGCCATGGGTGTCGGACTTGGGGAAGTCCGGTGCCCAAATCCAAGGGCTCGAGATGGCGTGCGCGTGTTCCCGCGCGCCACTCACACGTAGTTCAGGGGAGGAAAACGCTCCAGTCCTCCCCTTCCAGAGGCGTGGCCTGTACAGGCCGACGCTGCCGGATATGCGGAAGAGTCCTTCTGGGTTTCCCGTGTACCCGGCGTACAGGCGTAGAGGTGGAACACGGTGGGGTTTTAGCCGGTAGGAGTCCGGCATAACCCGTCGCCGTCCCCAAGGCGGCGGGTATCCATGAGGATTTCCCCACCTAAAAAAAAAAAAAAAAAAAAAAAAAAAAGGTTAGGTTAGGTTAGGTTAGGTTAGGTTAGGTTAGGTTAGGTTAGGTTAGGTTAGGTTAGGTTAGGTTAGGTTACAAAAAGGGAGGGAAGCCGGTTAAGCTGCGACTCCCTAAGTCGTCGGCTGTAACACTTACGTTGCAGCCGGAGGCTGAGGAGCGTGGCGTAACCTACGCCAAGGTGCTGCGTGTGGCGACGCAGAAGATTGCGCTCGCTGACCTCGGCATTTCCACCGTGCAGTTTAGGGTGGGAGTGTCGAGGCAGCGAATTCTGGAGGTACCGGGATCCGAGTCCGGCGTGAAGGCCGATGCCCTAGCCGGCAAACTTAAAGAGTTATTCGGGGAAGAGGTCATCCGGGTCGGCCGGCCCACGAAATGCGCAGAAATGCGCATTTCGGGGCTGGATGACTCGGTGACCTCCGAAGTAGTGGTCGAGGCGATCTCCCGGGTTGGTGGATGCCCAGCGGCATCCATCAGGGCGGGAGATTTGGGCCGCGATCACACAGGCAGTGGCATCATGTGGGTGCGCTGCCCGGTTGAAGTGGCCAAAAAGGCCTCGGTGGAGGGGCGGATAGCCGTCGGTTGGACCTCGGCGCAGGTTAAAATCCTGCCGCCGAGGCCAATGCGTTGCTATCGGTGCCTCCTTCCGGGGCACGTTATTGGGGAATGTAAATCGGAGGTGGACCGCAGTGGTCTTTGTTACCGCTGCGGGCAGGCTGGCCACGTGGCCAGGCAATGTGCCTCTCCGCCGCTGTGCGTCGTCTGCACTGCGGCGGGGAAGCCTGCCAAGCATTGCTCTGGGAGCGCTGCCTGCGGGGTGGCGCATCCCCCAAAGAAGAAGAAGAAGCCTGCGGCCAGGGCAAAGCATCCGCCGCAGGCTCCCTCTTAGAGCCATGGGTGTCGGACTTGGGGAAGTCCGGTGCCCAAATCCAAGGGCTCGAGATGGCGTGCGCGTGTTCCCGCGCGCCACTCACACGTAGTTCAGGGGAGGAAAACGCTCCAGTCCTCCCCTTCCAGAGGCGTGGCCTGTACAGGCCGACGCTGCCGGATATGCGGAAGAGTCCTTCTGGGTTTCCCGTGTACCCGGCGTACAGGCGTAGAGGTGGAACACGGTGGGGTTTTAGCCGGTAGGAGTCCGGCATAACCCGTCGCCGTCCCCAAGGCGGCGGGTATCCATGAGGATTTCCCCACCTAAAAAAAAAAAAAAAAAAAAAAAAAAGGTTAGGTTAGGTTAGGTTAGGTTAGGTTAGGTTAGGTTAGGTTCGCCCACATCTCAGTGGAGGGCGTCAGAGTTGAAGTAAAGACCCAGATGAAATATCTGGGTCTTATACTAGATAGCAGGTGGCGCTTCGGCCCGCACTTCAGCGGGCTGTCGGCGCGCCTGTTGAAGGCCGCGGGCGCCCTTTCATGGCTCCTCCCTAACCTGGGGGGGCCCAGCGTGCGATGCCGGCGTCTGTACGCCGGCATCTTGAGGAGCATGGCCCTTTACGGGGCCCCTATATGGGCGGACTCCCTCCATAGGAGGGAGAATGCCGCCGCCATCCGTCGGCCCCAAAGGGCCATTGCACAGCGGGTGGCGAGGGCCTATCGGTCGATAAGTTTCGCGGCCGCGTGCGCTCTGGCTGGTACCCCGCCTTGGGAGCTCGAGGCGTGGGTGCTCGCCAGAGTGTACGAGTGGACAGCGGGGCGGAGAGCGCTCGGGGAGCGCCCCGCCCCGGAAGAGCGGGAGGCCGTTCGGCAGCAGGCGAGGACCGCAACCGTCCAACACTGGGCGGAGGACCTCGCCGCTGCAACATTCGGCCGTCGGACGTTGGACGCGCTCGGGCCAGTCCTACAAGATTGGCTCGAGCGGTCGCACGGTTTCCTCTCCTTCCGTCTGGTTCAGGTATTGTCCGGGCACGGCTGCTTCGGATCGTACCTGCACCGGATCGGAAGGGAGGAAACCCCGTCGTGCCATGGCTGTGGCGCGGCGGAGGACACGGCGCAGCACACACTCGAGGTGTGCCCGTCGTGGTCCGAGCCGCGCCTAGACTTGGTCGCGGCGGTCGGGCGAGACCTCTCGCTTCCCAGCGTGGTCAACGCCATGCTGGGAGGCGAGGAGGCATGGGCGGCGGTCGCCTCCTTCTGTGAACTCGTCATATCACAGAAGGAGGAAGCGGAGCGCGCGCGGGAGGACGACCCTCTCGCGGCACCGCTCCGCCGGCGGAAAAGGGGCAGGAGAAGGCGGTTGCATAACCGTCTTCAGCCTCCCGGTGGTGAGTAGCGGGCGGCAGGCGCGGGGGCGCCTCCGCCCGCATTGCACTACTCACCACCCTAGCGGAAAGGGGAATGGCTGGGCACTCACGGTCATTCCCAGGCTCCTCCCGTGCGGAGGAGCGTGGTAGGGCCCGCCAAAAGGCGGGCGATCGCCGGCGGGGGACAGGACGTAAAGGCTCTGCTGGTCTCCCAGTCCCCTGCCATCCGGGCGAAGCGGGAGTGCCGCTGGGTTATTTTAGTGGGTATACCGGTGACACGCACCGGGGAGTCCCACATACCCCTCCCGTCCCCCAACGGGAGGGGATGCGTAATGCATTTTTTCCCAGCGTCAAAAAAAAAAAAAAAAAAAAAAAAGGTTAGGTTAGGTTAGGTTAGGTTAGGTTAGGTTAGGTTAGGTTGGGGAACCCCCCACAGTGCTGGCTTCCTCGTAGCGTTCCCCGGGCAACGTCGCGCCTGACCACCGTAACGGAGTGGCAGGCCGGCGGCAAACGAGCACTGTGCTTTCGTGAACTTCACTGCGGGTGTTTACGAATAGCGGATTGGTATGTCTAAACCATTGCGGGACGCCTCCGGGCGTTTTCTCCCAAAAGGCCCTTTTCAGGGCCAATCAAAAGGCCCTTCTCAGGGCCACCCCGATGTCGACGTTTCGGCGTCGGAAGCCAGCCGCGCACCATCTGCGGCTAGCTTTTATAGCAGGGCGGACAACTTATCCGACTCGGACGTTGAGTCCACTCTGGGCGTGTCGGCCTCTGGATCAAAGGCCCAAGAAGGCGACCCCCAGACGCGGAAGAGGGCCTACATGAGGCAAGAGTCCGAACTCTCTTCGGGCTCTGTCAAGGGTAAGCCCGAAAAGAAAAAGGGCAAGGCCAAGGGTAAGGGTAAGAGCAACGTCTCGGCCCCTGCTCCTGGTACCATCACCCATGACGTTGGTCTGGAGGACGCCAAACGCCAGCTTAACCTGGCGAGACGGGCGCAACTCCAGCAAGACCTGGAGGAGGAGGTTGCTGCCAAGGAGCAGCGGGCGCGCTCCGCCAGGGTCGGCTATGGCACGTCCAACGTCCTGTACGCGGACTACTCCCTGGCTGAGCTAGAGCGGATGGCTCAGGAGGATCAGGAGGGGATAGTGGAGGTCGCTTCAAAGTCCTCCAATCTGAAGGGGACCTTCCAAAAGGCTCTGAAATGCCGGGCAGCGAGCATGCTCGGCGTCATCCGCGAGCTGGTGCAGCGCACTGCCACGGATGAGGCCACGCACCTGCAGGCGAGGGTGGATAGCCTGCAGAGGGAGCTCGATGGCATGTACAAAGTCCTCTCCGAAAAGGGGGTCCAGCATGATCGGGCTCCCGAAAGGCCGCCGGCAGCGGGCGTCTCCTCCACCGAACTTGCGGAGATAATCCGCAAGGTAGTCACGGAGGAGAGGGTCTTCATCCGAGCCTGCTTCGCTGGCATTGAGGACCGGCTCTTGCCAGAGAGGCGTATCCGACCCCCACTCGCGTCGGACAAGAAAAAGAAAACGGGGACGGCTCAACCGGACCCTACCACAAACGCGGAAACGGAGGCGGAGCAGGACCTCCTGGGAGAGGACGCCCTTCTGACCGCCACCACCACTTCCAAGCAGCCTTGGACGAGAGTGGTTGGAAGGAAAAAGAAGGGCAAGTCTAAAAAGACGACACCGACCGCCAACCCTGTCACCATCCCTCCCGGCCAGTCCAAAGTGACTGGCATGGGAAAGGGAAAAGGGAAAGGGAAAAAGTCGGCCCCTAAGCCCGACACCAATAGGGCTCCCGCCGGCGGGAGGAAGCTAGTTCCTCCCAAAACCGCGGCCGTCGTGGTGACGCTCACCCCGGAGGCTGCGGAGCGAGGTGAGACGTACGAGTCCGTGCTGAAACGGGCTCGTACCAATGCCGATCCCGCCAAACTAGGGATTGGCGCAGTCACCTGCCGCCGGACGCAAACTGGTGCCCGGCTGTTTGAGTTTGCGGGAGCCCAAGGCAGCACGAGCGCGGACCTCTTCGCAACAAAGTTGCGGGAGGTCATCGCGGATGCGGCCAAAATCGCTAGGCCCGTCAAGACCGTGGCCCTAGAGGTGACCGGCCTGGACGACGCGGTCACAAAAGAGGAGGTGGTGGCGGCAGTCGCAGCGGCAGGAGGGTGTGACATCGCAGCGGTGCAAGGCCGGACCATTAGGCCCGGCCGCGGTGGCATGGGCACCATCCGTATCGAGTGCCCGATTGCAGCAGCCAAGGCAGTCGTTGCAAAGAAACGGCTGCAAGTGGGGCTCAGCTCGAGTGCGGTCCGGGCGCTTGAAAATCAGCCTTTGCGCTGCTTCAAGTGCTTCGGGATCGGTCACACCCGGGCTCTTTGTCCGTCCGAGGTGGACAGGGCAGACTGCTGCTACCGCTGCGGGAACATTGAGCACAAGGCGTCCTCCTGCACGGCCGCTAAGCCGCACTGCGTGGTGTGCGCAACCAGTGGTCGCCCAGCGGACCACGTTATGAGTGGGAGGTCGTGCAAACCTCCTCCAAAGAAGGGCAAAGCGCAGGCGCCAACCCGACCTGCCGCCACCGCCGCCGCTGAAGCTTCGGCGGCTACTGAAGAGAGGGGTGCGATGTCCGAATAATGCAGGTCGTACATCGCATCCTTCAGTCTAACATCAACCACTGCATAAAGGCCCAGGACCTGCTGGTCCAGGTCATGGCCGAGTGGTTGGTGGACGTGACGGTAGTCGCCGAGCCGTACTCGGTCCCCGGCCGTTGGCTGGGGAGTGGGGATGGTTTGGTGGCGATAGTGGCGCGGTCTTCCACAGACTCCCCTCCCCTTTCGCTCTTAGAAAGGGGACCGGGATACGTGGCCGCCGCGTGGGGAGACATAGCCCTGGTAGGGGTCTATTTCTCCCCAAACAGGACGCTCTCGGAATTCGAGACGTTTCTCGAAGCCCTCACCGCCGTGACCGGTAGGGCGGCGCCGCGCCAGGTTCTCGTCATGGGGGACCTGAATGCCAGGTCGGCGGTTTGGGGCGACCACGTGACCTGCGCCCGGGGACGCGCAATCGCACCCTGGGTGGCGTCGGCTGGGCTGTCCCTCCTAAATAGAGGGACAGTTCATACGTGTGTGCGGCGGAACGGGGGGTCAATAGTGGACCTCACTTTTGCCACCCCCGCGCTAGCCGCCCGCGTTGAGGGCTGGCGGGTGGAGCCGGTGGAGACTTTATCGGACCACCGTTACGTGCGGTTCGATATCTCCACCCCAGGCCCCCGGGGGGTGGCCCGAGAGGGCCAATCCCCTTTCCCACGGTGGGCCCTCACCCGCCTAGACCGAGAGGTGGCTGCGGAGGCGGCATTCCTCCAGGACTGGCTATCGCCTCCCTGCGATGGCCTGGACGTAGATGCCGCAGCGGCCCAACTGAGAGGGTCCCTGACCGAGGTGTGTAACTCCAGCATGCCTCGGTCTCGCCGTCTGCCTCCCCGACGCGCCGTCTACTGGTGGTCGGAGGAGTTGGCGGGGCTCCGGGCCGCCTGTGTGGCGGCCAGGAGGGCCTTCACGAGGAGCCGGCGGCGGCGCACACGAGACGAGGCCAACGAGGACCGCCTCTACGAGTTATACGTAGAGGCAAAGAGGGTCCTCAAGTCGGCAATGGGCGCCGCCCAGGACTCGGCGAGAGCCGAGATGCTGGAGGGTCTCGACAACGACCCGTATGGGAGACCATACAAGGCGGCGCGCAACAAACTGCGCCCCTTTGGTCCCCCAGTAGCCGAGACCCTCGAGCCGACATTGCTGGATGGGGTGGTACGGTCCCTGTTTCCGTGCAGGGACAGTTTCGCCCCACCAGCGATGGATCCCCCGCAGGCGGCGGCCCCGCCGGAGGAGATCTCCGAGGTGTCGAAGGAGGAGCTCGAGGCAGCGATCCGTCGCCTCCGCCCCAAAAAGACCGCTCCTGGTCCGGACGGCGTCCCCGCAAGGGTGGTGGCAATCGCCTCCACCCAAATGGAGAAAAGGTTTCGGGACCTTTTCAGCGCATGCTTCGCGTCCAAGAGGTTCCCGAAGCCTTGGAAGGAGGGGCAGTTGTGCCTTCTTCGAAAGGAGGGGCGCCCGGCGGACTCCCCCTCGGCATACCGGCCCATCGTTCTGCTCGATGAGGTCGGTAAGATGTTCGAGGGGATCATCGCAGCCCGCCTGAAGGCTCACCTGCGGGAAGTTGGGCCGGACCTGTCGGACGCTCAGTTCGGTTTTCGGGCTGAGCGTTCGACGGTGGACGCCCTGGCCAGGCTCAAGGGCCAGGTGAAGGAGGCCGTGGAAACGGGGGATGGATTGTTGGCCGTGTCATTCGACATAGCCAACGCCTTCAACTCCGTCCCCCATCCCACCATTCTAGAGGCACTTCGGTTTCACGGAGTGCCTCAATATCTGCGGGGCCTCTTGGCCAGCTACTTGGAGGACCGAGCGGTCCTCCTCGTGGACAAAACTGGCTTTCTTCGGCGATACTGCGTCGAGGCCGGTGTTCCACAGGGGTCGGTTCTAGGACCACTCCTCTGGAACATCGGTTTCGATTGGCTCCTGCGGGGGACCCTCCTTCGAGGCACGAGTGTCATCTGCTATGCAGATGACACCCTCCTCACTGCCCGGGGGGGGGATTTCGGGGAGGCGGCCAGTCTGGCTTCGGCGGGCGGGGGCCTCGTCGCAGGGAGGATCCGCCGCCTAGGGTTGAGGGTGGCGCTGCACAAGACCGAGGCCGTGTTCTTCCACGGACCCCGGCAGCGCCCCCCGCCTGGCGCCCACATCCTAGTAGAGGGCGTCAGGATAGAGGTAAGGACCCAGATGAAATATCTGGGTCTTATACTCGACAGCAGGTGGCGCTTCGGCCCACATTTCAGCGGGCTGTCGGCGCGCCTGTTGAAGGCCGCGGGTGCCCTATCGTGGCTCCTCCCAAACCTGGGGGGTCCCAGCGTGCGGTGCCGGCATTTGTACGCCGGCATCCTAAGGAGCATGGCCCTTTACGGGGCCCCCATATGGGCGGACTCCCTCCAAAGGAGAGAGAACGCCGCCGCCATCCGTCGGCCCCAAAGGGCCATCGCACAGCGGGTGGCGAGGGCGTACAGGTCGGTGAGCTTTGCGGCCGCGTGCGCTCTGGCGGGTACCCCGCCTTGGGAACTAGAGGCGTGGGTGCTCGCCAAAGTGTACGAGTGGACGGCGGGTCGGAGAGCGCTCGGGGAGCGTCCGGCCCCGGAAGAGCGGGAGGCCGTTCGGCAGCAGGCGAGGACCGCAACCGTCCAACACTGGGCGGAGGACCTCGCCGCTGCAACATTCGGCCGTCGGACGTTGGACGCGCTCGGGCCAGTCCTACAAGATTGGCTCGAGCGGTCGCACGGTTTCCTCTCCTTCCGTCTGGTTCAGGTATTGTCCGGGCACGGCTGCTTCGGATCGTACCTGCACCGGATCGGAAGGGAGGAGACCCCGTCGTGCCATGGCTGTGGCGCGGCGGAGGACACGGCGCAGCACACACTCGAGGTGTGCCCGTCGTGGTCCGAGCCGCGCCTAGACTTGGTCGCGGCGGTCGGGCGAGACCTCTCGCTTCCCAGCGTGGTCAACGCCATGCTGGGAGGCGAGGAGGCATGGGCGGCGGTCGCCTCCTTCTGTGAACTCGTCATATCACAGAAGGAGGAAGCGGAGCGCGCGCGGGAGGACGACCCTCTCGCGGCACCGCTCCGCCAGCGGAGAAGGGGCAGGAGAAGGCGGTTGCATAACCGTCTTCAGCCTCCCGGTGGTGAGTAGCGGGCGGCAGGCGCGGGGGTGCCTCCGCCCGCATTGCACTACTCACCACCCTAGCGGAAAGGGGAATGGCTGGGCACTCACGGTCATTCCCAGGCTCCTCCCGTGCGGAGGAGCGTGGTAGGGCCCGCCGGAAGGCGGGCGATCACCGGCGGGGGACAGGACGTAAAGGCTCTGCTGGTCTCCCAGTCCCCTGCCATCCGGGCGAAGCGGGAGTGCCGCTGGGTTATTTTAGTGGGTATACCGGTGACACGCACCGGGGAGTCCCACATACCCCTCCCGTCCCCCAACGGGAGGGGATGCGTAATGCATTTTTTCCCAGCGTCAAAAAAAAAAAAAAAAAAAAAAAAAAAAAAAAAAAAAAAAAAAAAAAAAAAAAAAAAAAGGTTAGGTTAGGTTAGGTTGGGGTGCTAAGGTCGGGTAACCTCCACGAGAGCTTGCCGCTTCCCGTCCCTTTGGATACGTCCGGAGGGAAGGGAAGATGGTGGAGCCGGTGCATCCTGGGCGATGTGCAGTGACTTCTCCAAAGTGGGATCTTGCTGCTCATCGGCAAATGACCCGACACGTTCGTTCCTCCACGTGTCCCTCTGGTTTTCAGAGGGCACAGTGGAGGAGCAGGGGCGGGCTCTGTGTGTACTTACACTACCGCAGAGCAGGCCGGGAAGGATTTCCTTCCTTGCCACCGCCGGGGAGGGTGCGTTATCGTCTGGAGGGGGGGCTCCAGGCGACCGCGGCCTTGCCTTAATTGGCCGGGCCAAGACAAGGCGAGTCAATAAAACCCCGACAAGGAAAAGTCGTTAATAACCCCGGGGCACCTGGGCAACCCTGTGTATCTCCCTGCGGGGAGGTCCCTTGCCGCTGGAATGAGCGTCACCCAGCGGTGGACCCCGTTGTTTCGTCTCATAATCGTGGGAACAGTATGGAGGAAAATTTAAATAATAAAAATTCTCCTGCTTCGGCAGGCGCCAGGGGTGGCGTAAAATTACTCATTGGAGGGAAGAGCAGTAAAGTACGGGTCGATTCAGACCCGGGGAGTGATTCGGACTGTAGCATCGTTTCGGCGACGTCCTTTTCCGAGGGCGTTCGGAAGCGACGTCTGGACGAGGTTGGTGGCCATCCTTCGTTGCAGTTAGCAGCAAAGGTCCCTAAGGCCAAGAGGGGTAAAGGTCGTCCTCTACCCCCCTTGACTGCAGAGGCGTTAAGTCACAAAGAACGTGAAAAGGTGGAAAAGTTGGACCGCGAAAGGGTGAAGTCTGTCTCGGAGGACTCCCTGACAGAGTCAATAGTAGACGAGGTTTCTTCTGAAGAGGGGAATTTTGATGTCCGGCTCAAATGGAAGGATGAGGCCCTGGAGATGCTCAAGGCTTCCGCTGCCCATGTTGCGGATTCGCATCTTGAATCCTATTGGATTGCTGTGGCTAAGATTGATTCGGTGGTGAAAATGCTCAGTAAACGAGCTTCCATTGAGGAGACAAAAAGATTGCAGGCGGACAATGCCCGCTTGCGGTCTGAGATGGCTGACCTTCGGAAGGCGGTGCGGGAAATGCGGGATCGGATCACGATACCGCCTCCTCCTGCGCCATTAGAAGAGATAACGCGCGCCATCATGGCCCAGGTGGGGACCATGATGAGCGCGCGATTCGACGCGTTAGAGGGGAGGCTGCTCTCCGAGGAGCGCATCCGCCCTCCTCCCGCGCACGACCTAACCCGAGTTGAGGACCCGGCAAGCTCTGGTCCTCAATCGGGCGCTGCCCCGAACCCCCCAAAGGGGAAACGAGGAGGCCCGAAACAGGGGCAGCCAAGTAGGAAGCGGATTAAGGAAGGGCCAAAACCTTCTGTGCCGCCTCGCGTAGACCTTACGAAGGAGCCGCCGAAGTCCCAGTCTTCCGGGGAGGGGGACTGGACTGAGGTGGTCAAGAAAGGGAAGAAGCCGAAGGCTGCGGCAAAGCCAACGCCCAAGGCCCAACCCAAAAGGGAGGTTAAGTTGCGCCCCCCTCAGTCGACGGCTGTGACACTAACGTTGCAGCCTGACGCTGAGAAACGGGGCGTAACTTATGCCAATGTGTTGCGCGAGGCGACACAAAGGATTAAGTTGGCCGACCTCGGCATAACCACCCTGCAGTTTAGGGTGGGAGTGTCGGGGCAGAGAATTTTAGAGCTGCCGGGGACCGATTCCGGTAAGGAGGCCGATAAGTTGGCCGAAAGGCTGAAGCAGGAGTTTGGAGAGGAGATCCGAGTCGCTCGGCCCACGAAGTGTGCAGAGATGCGCATTTCGGGGTTGGACGACTCGGTGACCTCTGAGGAAGTGATCGCGGCGATCTCCCGGGCTGGTGGATGCCCAACGGCATCCATCAGGGCGGGAGATGTTCGCCGCGATAATACCGGACGTGGCACTGCCTGGGTGCGCTGCCCGATGGCAGCGGCCAAAAAGGCCTCGGAGGAGGGACGGATAGCCGTCGGGTGGTCCTCGGCGCAGGTTAAAATCCTGCCGCCGAGGCCATTAAGGTGTTACCGTTGCCTCTCTCCGGGGCACGTAATATCGAGTTGCAAGTCAGAGGTGGACCGCAGCGGTCTGTGTTATCGCTGCGGACAAGCCGGCCATAAGGCCGGGCAATGCAGTCTGCCGCCGCTCTGCGTCATATGCACAGCGGCGGGGAAGCCGGCGGATCATTGTTCGGGAAGCGCTGCCTGTTCGGTTGCGCACCGATCGAAGAAGGGGAGGTCTGCGGCCGGGGCAAAGCCTTCGCCGCAGACTCCCCCTTAGAGCCATGGGCGTCGGACTTGGGGAAGTCCGGCGCCCAATTTCAGGGCTCGAGATGGCGCGCGCGTGTTCCCGCGCGCCACTCACACGTAGTACAGGGGAGGAAACGCTCCAGTCCTCCCCTTCAAAGAGGCTTGGCCTAAGGCCATCGCTGCCGGGGAAGCGTGTCGATTCCTTCGGGGTTCCCGCGACCCCGGCACTCAGGCGATGCGATGGAACACGGTGGGGTTTTAGCCGGTAGGAGTCCGGCATAACCCGTCGTCGTCCCCAAGGCGATGGGTATCCATGAGGATTTCCCCACCTAAAAAAAAAAAAAAAAAAAAAAGGTTAGGTTAGGTTAGGTTAGGTTAGGTTAGGTTAGGTTAGGTTAGGTTAGGTTAGGTTAGGTTAGGTTAGGTTTTTTTTTTTTTTTTTTTTTTTTCAAAATGTGACAACTGAGGAAAATCCATCATGGACATCTGGGAATGGAAGACCCAGATAGTGCCGGACTCGTACCGGCCAAAAACCTCAGTTTGTCTTTCCTCTTTTTCTCCGATAAGATTGTTCGGAGAATGTTATACAGCGGTCACTTTATTTTCTTTTCTTTGAATGTTTTATAAAATTTTGAGAGGAAGGCGAAAGGTAATTCCAAATCAGATTTTTATTATTTCTAAATGAATCTATGCAATAAAGAGAGTCTTTATCTTAATATACAATTTCATTAGATATAACTGAATTAAAAATGTGATACACAACAATAGTCTTATTCTATTTCTTAATTATTTTTACACCTATTATCACAATTCTACCTTATCACAATTTTACACCTAACACAGTAGTTCTTATTTTACAAAATTTTAGGTTACGGTTTTCTCTTTTCCTCTTTCCTTAGTACAAAGTTAGTATATTCTCATAATATACTAATTTGTACTCCATCTTTTGCAGCAAAATTATTGGTAATACCTCTTAAAATACTCATTCGTACATCCTCAAAATGTGGATGGCATTTGCTGTCCGCGGTTAGGTTTTTTTTTTTTTTTTTTTTTTTTTTTTCTATCCTCCAACATGATCGGAGCCTTTTCTACTCTTCTATTCTTTCATACTAGTTCTCGCATTTATTCCTCTCGTACTTTTATTCCTCATACTATATTCTTTCTTTCATTCATCTTCTTTTGCTATCCTGTGGGTGGGTTTCCCACCTAACTAATCTCTAATTTCTAGTAATATTATGACAGGGTAGGTAGGTTTCTTTATTTAAGTAAGTATTACAAGGCTGAATCATTTCTTAATCTATTCTAACTCTATTTTACAATTTGGAAGTATGTATTTCTATTTGCTAATTTACATTATTTTTATTTTCTAATTTCTATTTTGTATGATGATATTACATACTACATACTCAATATATAGTCCATCATACTTTGCTTATGCTATCTTATTTCTATTGTTTACTATTCTAACAATCTTTTTACAAAAGTCTAGGAATACATCTCTGTTTTTATTTTTCATAATTATTCGTACATTTTCTACATTTAACACTATATCCAGCCGTTGTTCCAAATCGAATCTGTCCCCGGCGAAGACAGGGCACTCCAGGATCAGATGCTCGACCGTCTCTTCGACTTCCGGGTCACAGAGGCAAGAAGGGCTCCCCTTGCACTTGAAACGGGTCAAGTACGAGGAGAACCCTCCGTGCCCCGTGAGTATTTGCGTCGTTGGACCGTCGATTTTGATCTTTCTGACCACGGGATACGCTGCCACCGCGTCAGGGAAGAAGATTTTTGTTCCAGAAGCCGTTTCCTCCGTCTTGTACCTCTTGTCCCATTCATCAATCGTCTCCATGCGAATGGTACGCTTGATGAATGAGACAGGGCACTTGTCGTAATCCGGCTTCTTCTTCGACTTTAGGGCTGCCTCCTTCGCAAGCTCGTCGGCTCTCTCATTCCCTGCCAGTCCTGCGTGCGCCTTAATCCAAAACAAAGATATTGTTTTGTTTTGAATTGTGCAACGACTCAGGTTACACCTGGCTTTGACTGCCAGGGGATGAGTAGAGCCGAGGTTTGTCACGGTCTGAAGGGCTGCTCGAGAGTCACTGTAGACTCCGAATGTGGTCTCGCTGCGCGCTAGTGCGACCTCCGTGGCTTTATACAGGGCTAGCAGTTCCGCCTGGTAGACGGTACAATACGACGATAGAGCAAGTTTGAGGGCCTTGGTCTCTGCAGCACCAGTCCAGATGGATAGCGCTGCCCCGACCCTGCCCTCAATCTTGCTCCCGTCTGTGAATATGCGCACAGCGTAATCGCTGTGGCGACAATACTCGTCTTCGTCCACCAGGTTTTGGAACTGCAGCCCTATACGTTCCGCGGGGTGTGGGGCTTGTATCTTTGGTGTCATCTTCTCGACCTCTCTATCGGCCAGCTCACGTCTGGGAACTCCCTTCTTAGCCTCGTATAACGAGGCTGCCTCACGGACTCGGAGGTCTAGAGGGAGCGTCCCCGTGAGCAAGAGGGCCGAGTTGAGTGACACCGTCCGATACGCCTTGCACATTTTTTGCGCGAAGCCCCTCTGGACCGTGCCAAGCTGTTTGCGAACACCCAATTTCTCCGCTGCCGGGGCCCAAGCTGCTGCCGCGTACAATATTACCGGCTCCACTGCTGCCGTATATATTGTTCGGATTATATCCGGGCTGAGGCCCCAGCTTACGCGGGCTGCTCTGGCTAGCTGCTTATATATTCCTATCGCTCTTTTACAGACATTGGTGACGTGGGCATTGAATGTTAACTTATTGTCGATGGTGAGTCCAAGGATCTTGATCTCAGGGGACATTCCAATGCTAACCCCTCCCATGTTCAGGCGCGGCGTGTCAAATATAAGTTTCCTGGTTATTGCCATGGCACAGGTTTTGTGTGGTGCAAACTTCAACTTATTTTCGACACCCCACGCCCGGACATTTTCGAGAATAGCATTGGCCTGTCCCTCAATCTCCCGGGCCTCACCACCGTCAAAAAGCAATACCACGTCATCAGCGAATGCCTGGCAATACACCCCCTTTTGCTCCATATGCTTCAGGAGTGGGTCCAGCAGCAAGTTCCATAGGATTGGACTTCCTATGGAGCCTTGAACGCATCCCTTCTCCGTGCTCCTTCTGTGTGCGGCTCCAGAATACCGTACCTCCACTACTCTGTCACTGAGGTAGCTGTCGATGACACGCCTCAAGTTCACGGGACATTTTTCCTCTGCCAGTCTGGTCCTTATCGCTGGCCACCAAGCACTGTCGAAGGCGCCCTCGATGTCTAGAGAAACTAGTGTCACTAGTTTCTTCTCATCCAGTTTTTCGCGAATGCGTGTGATGAGCGTAACGAGGGCGTCTTCCGTACTTCTCTGTGGCATGAATCCATACTGGCGAGTACTAATCCGTGGTAACACGTAGAACTTGAGGCGGCTCATCAACATCTTCTCGTATATCTTCCCTAAAACTGGCAAGAGCCCAATTGGTCGATATGACTTTGGAGTAGTGTAGGCGTCCTTTCCTGGCTTTCTCAGCACGACAACAGTTGCCTCCTTCCAAGCCTTCGGGAAGCAGCCATGTGCCATGCATTTATTCAGGAGAGCCAGGAAGTACTCCGGGTCCGCACCGATGGCGTATGAGCATATGTCGGCTGTGAAGCCGTCAGCTCCAGGGGCTTTCCTTGGGTTGAAGGACTCGACTGCAACCTTCAGCTCTTCAATTCTAAACGGAGGATCATGTTCACCATGATCCCCTTCGTTTACCGTTTCCGCTATGGTTCTTATTTGGAGATGGTGTGTGCTGTCTTCGTCCCTCAGGTCCCTTGGATAGAAGGTTTCCGCCAGGAATCGAGCAGAGCCCTCAGCGTCCAGCGTTACATCCCCTTTCGTCAAAGGAACATCTTCTTCCCTGGGTTTGACCCTTCTAATCACTCTGTAGATCCCTTCCCACACTCCTTCCCTATCTTGCTTCCCGCAGAAGTCCCTCCAACTTTGCTTCGCTGCCTCCTCGACTGCTAATTCGTATTTCTCCTTTTCTTTTAGGTACAGGTCTACAACCATCTGCCTGCGAACCGGCGCTGCATTGCGGATCCTTCGTTTCCGGGTCGCCACCAGCCTCTTCATCGCCGCTAGTTCCTCGGACCAATATGGCAAGGTAAATGTTTCTTTAAGTTTTTTGTGCGGTATTGCACTCTCACATGTTTCTGATATAGATTTTGTGTATGTTTGTATTGTATAATCTATTTGTTCTTTACTTCTTATTTCTATGACTTTTTGTGTAGTTAATTCATTTTCTTGCATAATCTGGGTCAGTTTCTCACGAAAGAGATCCCAGTTTGCTTTCTTAGTATTATATTTACGTGTTGTTCTTTCTATTTTTATTCCTTGCGATTTTTGCAGTGCTATATGAAACATTATACCATTGTGGTCCGAGCTAGTGAGGCCTTCCACTACGTGCCACCCGTCTACGAAGTTCAGCAAGTCCGCCGTGCAGGCCGTCACATCGACATGGCTGCAGTATCTTTTTCCTCCCCTGATGGTGTCGAAGGTTGGTACCTCTCCCGTGTTGAGAATATGCATGTTCATTTCAACGAGCGCTCCAGTCATTTCTTCGCCTCTAAAATCTTCAATTGGGCTACCCCACCAGGTACTTTTGGCATTCGAATCTCCTCCTATGATTAGCCTTTTGGGTCCTAATTTGTGCGCGACCTTTTTTATGTGCTCCAGGTATGGCCCTATGGGCGGGCCCCCCTCCGATTCCGGCTCAAAGTAGTAGGACACTAGGGTGATCGTCCATGCTCTGGTTCGGACTCCCACCACGACGATGTTTTCCGTGGTGTGTTGTGGGTACTGTACTATGTCAAGGCCATCGTCGAAAACGGCGATGGCTGCTTTGACAGTCCCATTTCTTGTTCCAGAGCTCTGGAAGATTCGGACACCCCGGTAATTCCTAATACTCCCTGCCGCGCCCACATAAGGCTCCTGGAGCAGTGCTATCGCCACTTTCCGCTTTTCGGCCTCAATTAGGAGCTCGTTTGTTGCAGCTGTTAGGTTAGGTTAGGTTAGGTTAGGTTAGGTTAGGTTAGGTTAGGTTAGGTTAGGTTAGGTTAGGTTAGGTTAGGTTAGGTTAGGTTAGGTTAGGTTAGGTTAGGTTAGGTTAGGTTAGGTTAGGTTAGGTTAGGTTAGGTTAGGTTAGGTTAGGTTAGGTTAGGTTAGGTTAGGTTAGGTTAGGTTAGGTTAGGTTAGGTTAGGTTGGGGTGCTAAGGTCGGGTAACCTCCACGAGAGCTTGCCGCTTCCCGTCCCTTTTGGATACGTCCGGAGGGAAGGGAAGACGGTGGAGCCGGTGCATCCTGGGCGATGTGCAGTGACTTCCCCAAAGTGGGATCTTGCTGCTCATCGGCAAATGACCTGACACGTTCGTTCCTCCACGTGTCCCTCTGGTTTTCAGAGGGCACAGTGGAGGAGCAGGGGCGGGCTCTGTGTGTACTTACACTACCGCAGAGCAGGCAGGCGGAGGATTTTCCTCTTCTTGCCACCGCCGGGGGGGGTGCGTTATCGTCTGGAGGGGGGGCTCCAGGCGACCGCGGCCTTGCCTTAATTGGCCGGGCCAAGACAAGGCGAGTCAATAAAACCCCGACAAGGAAAAGTCGTTAATAACCCCGGGGCACCTGGGCAACCCTGTGTATCTCCCTGCGGGGAGGTCCCTTGCCGCTGGAATGGGCGTCACCCAGCGGTGGACCCACTTAGATCGTCCCATAATCGTGGGAACAGAATGGAGAAAACTATTAAAAAAAAGTCTTCTGCTTCGGCAGGTGCCAGGGGAGGCACTAAATCACCCGTACCTTCTGCTTCGGTGGGTAGGCGTAGTTTGCGGAGTGGCGATTCGCCAGTCTTCCCGGCTTCGGCCGGTGGTTCTGGAAAGAGAACCAAGGAGTGGGTTCTTGGGTCCGAGGCTGACTCTGATGACGAGTCAGGTCTCGAATCGGTGTCGTCGCACTCAGAGGGAACTCTGAAGCGGCGACTAGATGAGTTTGGAAAGTCTGGTAGTCAGCCTGCTCCGAAAATCGGAACGGCTAGAAGGGGCAGAGGAGGCCGATCAACTGCTGGTCGGGCTGCCCCGAACGTGGTCGGAGAGGATTCCCAGTGTGAAGAGTCCTCCGACGACTCAGAGATGAAAGCGTCGATGGCTCAATTGGAGGCAAGTTTGGCAATTACTGATGCTGCGGGGTTAACCGATCCTGTGAGGAGGGCTAAACATATGGAGGAGTTCGAGAGGGAGTGCATGGTCTATGAAGAGTCTATAAAGAGGGCGAGGGGCCGTCCCCCGACCACTGGCCAGTACATAGGTCTGGCCAAGGCCAAAGAGGAGCTGAACGCCGCCAAGCGTGAGGAGCTTAGGCTTCAAGCGGAGGCGGAGTATGCTGAGGAGCTTCGCTTGGCGGAGTTGGAGGTTTCTCGCCTCTCCAAGTCAGTTGAGACGGGGGGCGAGAACCCTTCAACTGAGGTAGGCTTAGTGCCCCACATTGTGGCCAATGTGGGCGTAATTAGGACCGTGGCCGGCAGGTGCAAGAACCTAAAGGGCACCGATGTGAAGGCCCTTAAAAACGCGGCGGACGCGATTGCGAGTACGGTGGAGCTTCTTGCTAGGCGCTCCACTAATGAGGAGACAGCCAGACTGCAAGCGGATAACACCCGTCTGCAGTCTGAGCTGGATCAGCTCCGCAAGGAGGTGGCGGAATTGCGCTCTCGGGTGGCTCAGCCTCCCCATGTGCCGATCGACGAACTGACGCGCTCCATCATGGTCCAGGTCGGGACCATGATGAGCGCGCGGTTCGACGCGTTGGAGGGGAGGTTGCTCCCCGAGGAGCGCATGCGCCCTCCTTTGGCGCACGACGAATATGAAATGGAGGTCCTGGCGGATCCCGGTTCTCAGCCGGGCTCTGCCCCTAAGCTCCCTAAGGGGAAGCGAGGTGGTAAAAACCAGGGGCTGACGAGAGGAAAGCGGACCAAGGAAGGGCCGCAACCTTCTGCGTCGCCTCACGTGGGAACTGACCCTGATCCACCGACACCCCAGTCCTCGGGAGAGGCAGAATGGGTCAAGGTGGCTAAGAAGGCCAAGAAGCCAAAGGCGGGGCCTAAGCCACCGCCTGCGGCCCAAAAAACAAGGAGGCCGGTGAGGTTGCGTCTCCCCCAGTCCTCGGCTGTAACAATAACGTTGCAGCCGGAGGCTGGGAACCGGGGCGTAACCTACGCCAAAGTTCTGCGTGAGGCGGCGCAGAAGATTGCGCTCGCTGACCTCGGCATTCCCGCCGTGCAGTTCAGGGTGGGAGTGTCGGGGCAGCGAATCCTGGAGTTGCCGGGAACGGAGTCCGGAGCGAATGCCGATCGCTTGGCAGGCAAGCTGAAGGAGTTGTTCAGTGAAGAGGTAATCCGGGTTGGCCGGCCCACGAAATGCGCAGAGATGCGCATTTCGGGGCTGGACGACTCGGTGACCTCCGAAGAAGTGGTCGCGGCGATCTCCCGGGTTGATGGATGCCCAACGGCATCCATCAAGGCGGGAGATATCCGCCGCGGCCACACGGGCAGTGGCACCATGTGGGTGCGCTGCCCGGTGGCAGTGGCTAAAAAGGCCTCGGAGGAGGAACGGCTGGCCGTCGGATGGTCCTCGGCGCAGGTTAAAATCCTGCCGCCGAGGCCATTAAGATGCTATCGGTGCCTCACTCCGGGGCATGTTGTAGGTGACTGCAAGTCAGAGGTGGACCGCAGCGGTCTCTGCTATCGCTGCGGGCAGGCCGGCCACCTGGCCGGGCAATGCACGTCCTCGCCGCTCTGCGTTGTATGCACGGCGGCGGGGAAACCTGCCGCGCACTGCTCGGGTAGCGCTGCATGTGCAGCAGCGCACCGACCGAAGAAGGGGAAGCCTGCGGCCGGGGCAAAGCCTCCGCCGCAGACTCCCCCTTAGAGCCATGGGTGTCGGACTTGGGGAAGTCCGGCGCCCAATCCAAGGGCTCGAGATGGCGTGCGCGTGTTCCCGCGCGCCACTCACACGTAGTTCAGGGGAGGAAAACGCTCCAGTCCTCCCCTTCCAGAGGCTTGGCCTAAGGCCGTCGCTGCCGGTAAGCTGCAGAATGCCTTTGGCGGTCCAGCGAACTGGCACCCAGGCGATGCGATGGAACACGGTGGGGTTTTAGCCGGTAGGAGTCCGGCATAACCCGTCGTCGTCCCCAAGACGGCGGGTATCCATGAGGATTTCCCCACCTAAAAAAAAAAAAAAAAAAAAAAGGTTTTTTTTTTTTTTTTTTTTTTTTTCAAAATGTGACAACTGAGGAAAATCCATCATGGACATCTGGGAATGGAAGACCCAGATAGTGCCGGACTCGTACCGGCCAAAAACCTCAGTTTGTCTTTCCTCTTTTTCTCCGATAAGATTGTTCGGAGAATGTTATACAGCGGTCACTTTATTTTCTTTTCTTTGAATGTTTTATAAAATTTTGAGAGGAAGGCGAAAGGTAATTCCAAATCAGATTTTTATTATTTCTAAATGAATCTATGCAATAAAGAGAGTCTTTATCTTAATATACAATTTCATTAGATATAACTGAATTAAAAATGTGATACACAACAATAGTCTTATTCTATTTCTTAATTATTTTTACACCTATTATCACAATTCTACCTTATCACAATTTTACACCTAACACAGTAGTTCTTATTTTACAAAATTTTAGGTTACGGTTTTCTCTTTTCCTCTTTCCTTAGTACAAAGTTAGTATATTCTCATAATATACTAATTTGTACTCCATCTTTTGCAGCAAAATTATTGGTAATACCTCTTAAAATACTCATTCGTACATCCTCAAAATGTGGATGGCATTTGCTGTCCGCGGTTAGGTTTTTTTTTTTTTTTTTTTTTTTTTTTTTTTTTTTTTTTTTTTTCTATCCTCCAACATGATCGGAGCCTTTTCTACTCTTCTATTCTTTCATACTAGTTCTCGCATTTATTCCTCTCGTACTTTTATTCCTCATACTATATTCTTTCTTTCATTCATCTTCTTTTGCTATCCTGTGGGTGGGTTTCCCACCTAACTAATCTCTAATTTCTAGTAATATTATGACAGGGTAGGTAGGTTTCTTTATTTAAGTAAGTATTACAAGGCTGAATCATTTCTTAATCTATTCTAACTCTATTTTACAATTTGGAAGTATGTATTTCTATTTGCTAATTTACATTATTTTTATTTTCTAATTTCTATTTTGTATGATGATATTACATACTACATACTCAATATATAGTCCATCATACTTTGCTTATGCTATCTTATTTCTATTGTTTACTATTCTAACAATCTTTTTACAAAAGTCTAGGAATACATCTCTGTTTTTATTTTTCATAATTATTCGTACATTTTCTACATTTAACACTATATCCAGCCGTTGTTCCAAATCGAATCTGTCCCCGGCGAAGACAGGGCACTCCAGGATCAGATGCTCGACCGTCTCTTCGACTTCCGGGTCACAGAGGCAAGAAGGGCTCCCCTTGCACTTGAAACGGGTCAAGTACGAGGAGAACCCTCCGTGCCCCGTGAGTATTTGCGTCGTTGGACCGTCGATTTTGATCTTTCTGACCACGGGATACGCTGCCACCGCGTCAGGGAAGAAGATTTTTGTTCCAGAAGCCGTTTCCTCCGTCTTGTACCTCTTGTCCCATTCATCAATCGTCTCCATGCGAATGGTACGCTTGATGAATGAGACAGGGCACTTGTCGTAATCCGGCTTCTTCTTCGACTTTAGGGCTGCCTCCTTCGCAAGCTCGTCGGCTCTCTCATTCCCTGCCAGTCCTGCGTGCGCCTTAATCCAAAACAAAGATATTGTTTTGTTTTGAATTGTGCAACGACTCAGGTTACACCTGGCTTTGACTGCCAGGGGATGAGTAGAGCCGAGGTTTGTCACGGTCTGAAGGGCTGCTCGAGAGTCACTGTAGACTCCGAATGTGGTCTCGCTGCGCGCTAGTGCGACCTCCGTGGCTTTATACAGGGCTAGCAGTTCCGCCTGGTAGACGGTACAATACGACGATAGAGCAAGTTTGAGGGCCTTGGTCTCTGCAGCACCAGTCCAGATGGATAGCGCTGCCCCGACCCTGCCCTCAATCTTGCTCCCGTCTGTGAATATGCGCACAGCGTAATCGCTGTGGCGACAATACTCGTCTTCGTCCACCAGGTTTTGGAACTGCAGCCCTATACGTTCCGCGGGGTGTGGGGCTTGTATCTTTGGTGTCATCTTCTCGACCTCTCTATCGGCCAGCTCACGTCTGGGAACTCCCTTCTTAGCCTCGTATAACGAGGCTGCCTCACGGACTCGGAGGTCTAGAGGGAGCGTCCCCGTGAGCAAGAGGGCCGAGTTGAGTGACACCGTCCGATACGCCTTGCACATTTTTTGCGCGAAGCCCCTCTGGACCGTGCCAAGCTGTTTGCGAACACCCAATTTCTCCGCTGCCGGGGCCCAAGCTGCTGCCGCGTACAATATTACCGGCTCCACTGCTGCCGTATATATTGTTCGGATTATATCCGGGCTGAGGCCCCAGCTTACGCGGGCTGCTCTGGCTAGCTGCTTATATATTCCTATCGCTCTTTTACAGACATTGGTGACGTGGGCATTGAATGTTAACTTATTGTCGATGGTGAGTCCAAGGATCTTGATCTCAGGGGACATTCCAATGCTAACCCCTCCCATGTTCAGGCGCGGCGTGTCAAATATAAGTTTCCTGGTTATTGCCATGGCACAGGTTTTGTGTGGTGCAAACTTCAACTTATTTTCGACACCCCACGCCCGGACATTTTCGAGAATAGCATTGGCCTGTCCCTCAATCTCCCGGGCCTCACCACCGTCAAAAAGCAATACCACGTCATCAGCGAATGCCTGGCAATACACCCCCTTTTGCTCCATATGCTTCAGGAGTGGGTCCAGCAGCAAGTTCCATAGGATTGGACTTCCTATGGAGCCTTGAACGCATCCCTTCTCCGTGCTCCTTCTGTGTGCGGCTCCAGAATACCGTACCTCCACTACTCTGTCACTGAGGTAGCTGTCGATGACACGCCTCAAGTTCACGGGACATTTTTCCTCTGCCAGTCTGGTCCTTATCGCTGGCCACCAAGCACTGTCGAAGGCGCCCTCGATGTCTAGAGAAACTAGTGTCACTAGTTTCTTCTCATCCAGTTTTTCGCGAATGCGTGTGATGAGCGTAACGAGGGCGTCTTCCGTACTTCTCTGTGGCATGAATCCATACTGGCGAGTACTAATCCGTGGTAACACGTAGAACTTGAGGCGGCTCATCAACATCTTCTCGTATATCTTCCCTAAAACTGGCAAGAGCCCAATTGGTCGATATGACTTTGGAGTAGTGTAGGCGTCCTTTCCTGGCTTTCTCAGCACGACAACAGTTGCCTCCTTCCAAGCCTTCGGGAAGCAGCCATGTGCCATGCATTTATTCAGGAGAGCCAGGAAGTACTCCGGGTCCGCACCGATGGCGTATGAGCATATGTCGGCTGTGAAGCCGTCAGCTCCAGGGGCTTTCCTTGGGTTGAAGGACTCGACTGCAACCTTCAGCTCTTCAATTCTAAACGGAGGATCATGTTCACCATGATCCCCTTCGTTTACCGTTTCCGCTATGGTTCTTATTTGGAGATGGTGTGTGCTGTCTTCGTCCCTCAGGTCCCTTGGATAGAAGGTTTCCGCCAGGAATCGAGCAGAGCCCTCAGCGTCCAGCGTTACATCCCCTTTCGTCAAAGGAACATCTTCTTCCCTGGGTTTGACCCTTCTAATCACTCTGTAGATCCCTTCCCACACTCCTTCCCTATCTTGCTTCCCGCAGAAGTCCCTCCAACTTTGCTTCGCTGCCTCCTCGACTGCTAATTCGTATTTCTCCTTTTCTTTTAGGTACAGGTCTACAACCATCTGCCTGCGAACCGGCGCTGCATTGCGGATCCTTCGTTTCCGGGTCGCCACCAGCCTCTTCATCGCCGCTAGTTCCTCGGACCAATATGGCAAGGTAAATGTTTCTTTAAGTTTTTTGTGCGGTATTGCACTCTCACATGTTTCTGATATAGATTTTGTGTATGTTTGTATTGTATAATCTATTTGTTCTTTACTTCTTATTTCTATGACTTTTTGTGTAGTTAATTCATTTTCTTGCATAATCTGGGTCAGTTTCTCACGAAAGAGATCCCAGTTTGCTTTCTTAGTATTATATTTACGTGTTGTTCTTTCTATTTTTATTCCTTGCGATTTTTGCAGTGCTATATGAAACATTATACCATTGTGGTCCGAGCTAGTGAGGCCTTCCACTACGTGCCACCCGTCTACGAAGTTCAGCAAGTCCGCCGTGCAGGCCGTCACATCGACATGGCTGCAGTATCTTTTTCCTCCCCTGATGGTGTCGAAGGTTGGTACCTCTCCCGTGTTGAGAATATGCATGTTCATTTCAACGAGCGCTCCAGTCATTTCTTCGCCTCTAAAATCTTCAATTGGGCTACCCCACCAGGTACTTTTGGCATTCGAATCTCCTCCTATGATTAGCCTTTTGGGTCCTAATTTGTGCGCGACCTTTTTTATGTGCTCCAGGTATGGCCCTATGGGCGGGCCCCCCTCCGATTCCGGCTCAAAGTAGTAGGACACTAGGGTGATCGTCCATGCTCTGGTTCGGACTCCCACCACGACGATGTTTTCCGTGGTGTGTTGTGGGTACTGTACTATGTCAAGGCCATCGTCGAAAACGGCGATGGCTGCTTTGACAGTCCCATTTCTTGTTCCAGAGCTCTGGAAGATTCGGACACCCCGGTAATTCCTAATACTCCCTGCCGCGCCCACATAAGGCTCCTGGAGCAGTGCTATCGCCACTTTCCGCTTTTCGGCCTCAATTAGGAGCTCGTTTGTTGCAGCTGTTAGGTTAGGTTAGGTTAGGTTAGGTTAGGTTAGGTTAGGTTAGGTTAGGTTAGGTTAGGTTAGGTTAGGTTAGGTTAGGTTAGGTTAGGTTAGGTTAGGTTAGGTTAGGTTAGGTTAGGTTAGGTTAGGTTAGGTTAGGTTAGGTTAGGTTAGGTTAGGTTAGGTTAGGTTAGGTTAGGTTAGGTTAGGTTAGGTTAGGTTAGGTTAGGTTAGGTTAGGTTAGGTTGGGGTGCTAAGGTCGGGTAACCTCCACGAGAGCTTGCCGCTTCCCGTCCCTTTTGGATACGTCCGGAGGGAAGGGAAGACGGTGGAGCCGGTGCATCCTGGGCGATGTGCAGTGACTTCCCCAAAGTGGGATCTTGCTGCTCATCGGCAAATGACCTGACACGTTCGTTCCTCTACGTGTCCCTCTGGTTTTCAGAGGGCACAGTGGAGGAGCAGGGGCGGGCTCTGTGTGTACTTACACTACCGCAGAGCAGGCAGGCGGAGGATTTTCCTCTTCTTGCCACCGCCGGGGGGGGTGCGTTATCGTCTGGAGGGGGGGCTCCAGGCGACCGCGGCCTTGCCTTAATTGGCCGGGCCAAGACAAGGCGAGTCAATAAAACCCCGACAAGGAAAAGTCGTTAATAACCCCGGGGCACCTGGGCAACCCTGTGTATCTCCCTGCGGGGAGGTCCCTTGCCGCTGGAATGAGCGTCACCCAGCGGTGGACCCCGTTGTTTCGTCTCATAATCGTGGGAACAGCATGGAGAAAACTTTTAATAAAAACTCTTCTGCTTCGGCAGATGCCAGTGGTGGCATTAAATCACCTTTACCTCCCGCTTCGGCGGGCAGGCGTAGTTCACCCGCAGTGCCTGTTTCGACAGGTTCTGCTGCCAGTGGGGGCATAAAACCCGTAGTGTATTTGTCGGATCCCTGTTTCGACGTTGAGAATCGTCAGAGGACTCTCTCCGAATCTGATTCGGAGCTCGACTCTGATGACGCGAGTTTGGTGTCGGTTCCGTCCGACGGGTCCCTTAAACGGCGACTGGAGGATTTAGGTGGTTATTCGTCGGGTCAGTCTGGCCCGAGGAAAGGAACTGCAAAGAGGGGGAGGGGTCGCCCTCCGACTACAGGCCAATATGTTGGTTTGGCCAAGGCGAAGGAGGCCCTAAACGCCGCCAAACGTGAGGAGCTCAGGCTTCAAGCGGAGGCGGAGTACGCCGAAGAACTGCGTTCGGCGGAGATGGAGGCTTCTCGTCTCTCCGACACGATGAGTATGTTGTTGGAGGGTGAGAACATTCCTGCCGAGGTAGGATTGGTGCCCCACATTATGTCTAATGTGGGCATCATCAAGACAGTGGCGGTTAGATGCGGCCATCTGAAGGGCACGGACGTCAAGGCCCTAAAGAATGCGGCGGATGCCATTGCTCGGGCGGCGGAGCAGCTTAGCAAGCGCTCCACCTCCGATGAGACGGAGAGACTGCAGGCGGAAAATATCCGTCTGCAGTCTGAGGTGGCAGCGCTCCGTAATGATATGGCGGAGTTGCGCACTCGGGTGGCTCAGCCGCCCCAGTTTCCAATCGAGGAGATGACGCGCACCATCATGGTCCAGGTCGGGACCATGGTGAGTGCGCGTCTTGACGCGTTGGAGGGGAGGCTGCTCCCCGAGGAGCGCATCCGCCCTTCTCTCGCGCACGACCGATCCCGAGTTGAGGACCCGGCTAGTCCTGGTCCTCAATCGGTTGCTGCCCCAAACCCCCCAAAGGGGAAACGAGGAGGCCACAAACTGGGGCAGCCAAGTGGGAAGCGGACCAAGGGAGGGCCAAAACCCTCTGTGCCGCCTCGCGATGAACAAACCCAGGAGCCACCACCAAAGTCCCAGTCCTCAGAGGCAGAATGGACCAAGGTGGTGAAGGGGAAGAAGCCGAAGGCGGTGACAAAGTCTCCGCCCAAGGCTCAACCCAAGAGGGGCGTTAAGTTGCGTCCCCCTCAGTCGTCGGCTGTGACACTCACGTTGCAGCCGGACGCTGAGAGGGGGGGCGTAACTTACCTCAAAGTGTTGCGCGAGGCGACGCAGAGGATTAAGTTGGAGGACCTCGGCATATCTGCCGTGAAGTTCAGGGTAGGAGTGTCCGGGCAGCGAATCCTGGAGCTGCCGGGCACGGAGTCCGGAGTGAACGCTGACAAGCTGGCAGGTAAGCTGAGGGAGTTGTTCGGTGAAGAGGTCATTCGAGTCGGCCGGCCCACGAAGTGCGCAGAGATGCGCATTTCGGGGCTGGACGACTCGGTGACCTCCGAGGACGTGATCGCGGCGATCTCCCGGGTTGGTGGATGCCCAACGGCATCCATCAAGGCGGGAGATGTGCGCCGCGACACAACAGGCAGAGGCACTGCCTGGGTGCGCTGCCCGGTGGCAGCGGCTAAAAAGGCCTCGGTGGAGGGACGGCTGGCCGTCGGATGGTCCTCGGCGCAGGTTAAAATCCTGCCGCCGAGGCCATTGAGATGCTACCGCTGCCTCACTCCGGGGCACGTTGTTGGCTGCTGCCAATCGGAGGTGGACCGCAGCGATTTGTGCTACCGCTGCGGGCAGGCCGGCCACCTGGCCGGGAAATGCTCTTTGCCGCCGCATTGCGTTCTTTGCAATGCGGCGGGAAAGCCTGCCGAGCATTGCTCCGGGAGCGCTGCCTGCGTGGTAGCGCACCCTCCCAAGAAGAAGGGGAAACCTGCGGCCGGGGCAAAGCCTCCGCCGCAGACTCCTCCTTAGAGCCATGGGTGTCGGACTTGGGGAAGTCCGGCGCCCAATCCAAGGGCTCGAGATGGCGCGCGCGTGTTCCCGCGCGCCACTCACACGTAGTTCAGGGGAGGAAAACGCTCCAGTCCTCCCCTTCCAGAGATGTGGCCAGTACAGGCCGACGCTGCCGGGTATGCGGAAGAGTCCTTCTGGGTTTCCCGTGTACCTGGCGTACAGGCGTAGAGGTGGAACACGGTGGGGTTTTAGCCGGTAGGAGTCCGGCATAACCCGTCGTCGTCCCCAAGGCGGCGGGTATCCATGAGGATTGCCCCACCAAAAAAAAAAAAAAAAAAAAAAAAAAAGGTTAGGTTAGGTTAGGTTAGGTTAGGTTAGGTTAGGTTAGGTTAGGTTAGGTTAGGTTAGGTTAGGTTAGGTTAGGTTGGGGTGCTAAGGTCGGGTAACCTCCACGAGAGCTTGCCGCTTCCCGTCCCTTTGGATACGTCCGGAGGGAAGGGAAGACGGTGGAGCCGGTGCATCCTGGGCGATGTGCAGTGACTTCCCCAAAGTGGGATCTTGCTGCTCATCGGCAAATGACCCGACACGTTCGTTCCTCCGCGTGTCCCTCTGATTAGCAGAGGGCACAGTGGAGGAGCAGGGGCGGGCTCTGTGTGTACTTACACTACCGCAGAGCAGGCAGGCGGAGGATTTCCTTCCTTGCCACCGCCGGGGGGGGTGCGTTATCGTCTGGAGGGGGGGCTCCAGGCGACCGCGGCCTTGCCTTAATTGGCCGGGCCAAGACATGGAGAGTCAATAACACCCGACAAGGAAAAGTCGTTAATAACCCTCAGGAAACCGGTTGGCCTCCTGTAGTAGTAGACTTGTCCGGGCACAGGGGGCTCTGCACGGATCGACGGTTTTTCCCCCACACTCGTGGGATTTATTATGAATAAAAAACACAATTCAAATAATGATGATGGTGAGGGAGATAAGTCTCCAGTGCTGCCTTCAGGCAGCGTAAGTAGTGAATTTCTGGAGAATTTTCATACTCCAGTACTCTCGGAGAGTGATGAGTATGATTCGGACGCTTCAAGCGTGACAATCTACTCCGACAAAAAGGCAGGGAGTAAAGAGAGAAAGCGTCGGCTTGAGGAGCTGGATGACATTCCAATGTCACCCAGTGTAGTTGTGACCACTAAAGTGGCCAAGAGGGGGCGTGGTCGCCCTCCTACCACTGGTCAATACGTGGGCTTGGCCGCGGCTAAAGCAGCCTTAAATGAGGCTAAGAGAGAAGAGATGCGGCTCCAAGCGGAGCAGGAGATGGACGAGGGTTTGCGAGAGGTAGCGTGCTCTCGCCTCTCCGACTCCTCAACTATGACAGGTGGCAGTCAAGAAAGTCTTGATGGCGTTCAGGGTGAGCCCCAAAGCATTATGTGTAGTTTGAGGACAATCAGGCATGTTGCCACGAATTCTAAAAACCTACACGGCAGATTCGTGAAGAAGCTAAAAGATGCAGCTGATAACGTGGAGATGCGGATGAATAATCTCCACCAGCTCAGTTCCACTGAGAGGACAGAGCAACTGGAGGCGGCTAATGCTCGTCTCCAGTCGGAGGTGGCTGAGCTGAGAAAGGAGATTTCGGAGCTACGGGCGCGGATCGCGCGGTCTCCCTCTGTCGCCTCTGCGGTCCCACCGTGCTCGCCCACGGCCACGGCCATGCCGTCCTTTGAGGAAATGATGCGTACCATAATGATCCAAGTGGGGATCATGGTGGACGCTCGCATTGAGGCGGCGAAGGAGCCTGCGGGCACTCGTCTCCGTCCCCCTCTGGCCGGTGATAAACGAACTCGTGCTGAGAAGAGTACTGGTCCGTGTCCGGAACTGGAACCTAAGCCCCAGCAGTCGGAGGGCAACAAGAAGAGGAAGAGAAAAAGGAAAGCAAAGAAGAGAGGTGGGACTGGCCTGTCACCTGAGACCGAGCCTAACCAAGAGTCACCGCAGCCCAATCCGGAGGGTTGGACTGAGATTGGAAAGGGGGGCAAAAAGGTGCAGCCAAGGGCTAAAAGACAGAAGCTGCCCAAGAAGCCCAAACTTCGTCAACCCTCTTCTTCGGCTGTTACAATAACGTTACAGGAGGAGGCGGAAAAGGGGGGGTTGACATACAAGGAGGTCCTACTAAAGGCCAGGGAGGCATTTAGTTTGGAAAGCTTGGGCATTCCTGCAATCAGGCCTCGCACAGGGGTGACGGGCGCGTGCATACTGGAGATTCCAGGGGCCTCGAGCGGGGACAAAGCCGACGACCTGGCTAAGAAACTGCTTGAGGTTCTCGGGGAGGAGGCTGTTCGGGTCTCTAGACCCATGAAATGCGCCGAAGTGCGCATCTCGGGCCTGGACCAATCGGTGTCGACAGAGGAGTTGATCGCGGCGGTCTCGAAGGCTGGTGGATGTCCGCTCACATCCGTTAAGGCTGGTGAGATCCGCCGTGTTCGCTCAGGTACTGGGTCGGCGTGGGTGCGCTGCCCTGTGGCCGCCGTAAAGAAGTTGATGGAGGAGGACAGGCTCACCGTTGGGTGGTCCTCGGCTCAAGTCAACGTCTTGCAGCAGAGGCCCATGCGGTGTTTCAAATGTCTGGAGCCGGGCCACGTCCGCGCCACGTGTAAAGCGAAGGTGGACCGCAGTAGCCTTTGCTACCGCTGTGGTGAGCCTGGCCACATCGCAAGGGGATGCACCGCCGAACAGCACTGCGTGGTCTGTGCGGCAAGTGAAAAACCCGCAGGGCATAGTGTGGGCAGTGCAAGCTGCTCCGTCGACCACAAAAAGAAGAGGCCAACCGAGAATACCCAGAAGCGTAACGGCGAATCTGCCGGAAGAGGGAATCCTATCGCAGGTAAATAATGGCTGCGATAGGATTCCTCCAAACGAACATCAACCACTGTGCCAATGCTCAGGATCTTCTTCTTCAGAGCATGGCACAGTGGTCGATTGATGTGGCCGTTGTCGCTGAACCCTACTTTGTCCCCTGCGACAACTGGGTGGGAGATAGTGATGACTCTGTGACGGTCGTCGTCCGAGCTGGCGCCGGCTTCTCTCCCCTTGCTAGAGTGGTTAGGGGCAGGGGATGCGTGGCTGTCCGGCTGGACGACATTGCAGTGATAGGATAGTCCCGATCCGCCAACGACGTATAGGGCGCAGGCGAGCTGCGATTGCTCGTGGCTTGCCTCCCCCATAATTATGAGTCTCTGGGCGCCGGGCTTGGGGAAGTCCGGCGTCCAATTTCTAGGGCTCGAGATGGCGCGCGCGTGTTCCCACGCGCCACACACACGTAGTACAGGGGAGAAAACCGCTCCAGTCCTCCCCTTCCAGAGGCTTGGCCTGTACAGGCCGACGCTGCCGGGTATGCGGAAGAATACTTCGGGTTTCCCGTGTACCCGGCGTACAGGCGTAGAGGTGGAACACGGTGGGGTTTTAGCCGGTAGGAGTCCGGCATAACCCGTCGCCGTCCCCAAGGCGGCGGGTATCCATGAGGATTTCCCCACCTAAAAAAAAAAAAAAAAAAAAGGTTAGGTTAGGTTGGGGTGCTAAGGTCGGGTAACCTCCACGAGAGCTTGCCGCTTCCCGTCCCTTTTGGATACGTCCGGAGGGAAGGGAAGACGGTGGAGCCGGTGCATCCTGGGCGATGTGCAGTGACTTCCCCAAAGTGGGATCTTGCTGCTCATCGGCAAATGACCCGACACGTTCGTTCCTCCACGTGTCCCTCTGGTTTTCAGAGGGCACAGTGGAGGAGCAGGGGCGGGCTCTGTGTGTACTTACACTACCGCAGAGCAGGCAGGCGGAGGATTTCCTTCCTTGCCACCGCCGGGGGGGGTGCGTTATCGTCTGGAGGGGGGGCTCCAGGCGACCGCGGCCTTGCCTTAATTGGCCGGGCCAAGACAAGGCGAGTCAATAAAACCCCGACAAGGAAAAGTCGTTAATAACCCCGGGGCACCTGGGCAACCCTGTGTATCTCCCTGCGGGGAGGTCCCTTGCCGCTGGAATGAGCGTCACCCAGCGGTGGACCCCGTTGTTTCGTCTCATAATCGTGGGAACAGTATGGAGGAAAATTTAAATAATAAAAATTCTCCTGCTTCGGCAGGCGCCAGGGGTGGCGTAAAATTACTCATTGGAGGGAAGAGCAGTAGAGTGCGGGTCGATTCAGACCCGGGGAGTGATTCGGACTGCAGCATCGTTTCGGCGACGTCCATTTCCGAGGGCGTTCGAAAACGACGTCTGGACCAGGTTGGTGGCCATCCTTCGTTGCAGTTAGCAGCGAAGATCCCTACAGCCAAGAGGGGTAGAGGTCGTCCTCCACCCCCCTTGACTTCAGAGGCGTTAGGACGCAAAAAACATGTAAAGGTGGAGAAGTTGGACCGCGAAAGGGAGAAGTCTGTTTCGGAGGACTCCCTGACAGAGTCAATAGTAGACGAGGTTTCTTCTGAGGAGGGGAATTTTGATGTTCGGCTCAAATGGAAGGATGAGGCCCTGGAGATGCTCAAGGCTTCCGCTGCCCATGTTGCGGATTCGCATCTTGAATCCTATTGGATTGCTGTGGCTAAGATTGATTCGGTGGTGAAAATGCTCAGTAAACGAGCTTCCATTGAGGAGACAAAAAGATTGCAGGCGGACAATGCCCGCCTGCAGTCTGAGATGGCTGACCTTCGGAAGGCGGTGCGGGAAATGCGGGATCGGATCACGATGCCGCCTCCTCCTGCGCCCTTAGAAGAGATAACGCGCGCCATCATGGCCCAGGTGGGGACCATGATGAGCGCGCGATTCGACGCGTTAGAGGGGAGGCTGCTCTCCGAGGAGCGCATCCGCCCTCCTCCCGCGCATGACCTAACCCGAGTTGAGGACCCGGCAAGCTCTGGTCCTCAATCGGGCGCTGCCCCGAACCCCCCAAAGAGGAAACGAGGAGGCCCGAAACAGGGGCAGCCAAGTAGGAAGCGGATTAAGGAAGGGCCAAAACCTTCTGTGCCGCCTCGCGTAGACCTTACGAAGGAGCCGCCGAAGTCCCAGTCTTCCGGGGAGGGGGACTGGACTGAGGTGGTCAAGAAAGGGAAGAAGCCGAAGGCTGCGGCAAAGCCAACGCCCAAGGCCCAACCCAAAAGGGAGGTTAAGTTGCGCCCCCCTCAGTCGACGGCTGTGACGCTAACGTTGCAGCCTGACGCTGAGAAACGGGGCGTAACTTATGCCAATGTGTTGCGCGAGGCGACACAAAGGATTAAGTTGGCCGACCTCGGCATAACCACCCTGCAGTTTAGGGTGGGAGTGTCGGGGCAGAGAATTTTAGAGCTGCCGGGGACCGATTCCGGTAAGCAGGCCGATAAGTTGGCCGAAAGGCTGAAGCAGGAGTTTGGAGAGGAGATCCGAGTCGCTCGGCCCACGAAGTGTGCAGAGATGCGCATTTCGGGGTTGGACGACTCGGTGACCTCTGAGGAAGTGATCGCGGCGATCTCCCGGGCTGGTGGATGCCCAACGGCATCCATCAGGGCGGGAGATGTTCGCCGTGATAATACCGGACGTGGCACTGCCTGGGTGCGCTGCCCGATGGCAGCGGCCAAAAAGGCCTCGGAGGAGGAACGGATAGCCGTCGGGTGGTCCTCGGCGCAGGTTAAAATCCTGCCGCCGAGGCCATTAAGGTGTTACCGTTGCCTCTCTCCGGGGCACGTAATATCGAGTTGCAAGTCAGAGGTGGACCGCAGCGGTCTGTGTTATCGCTGCGGACAAGCCGGCCATAAGGCCGGGCAATGCAGTCTGCCGCCGCTCTGCGTCATATGCACAGCGGCGGGGAAGCCGGCGGATCATTGTTCGGGAAGCGCTGCCTGTTCGGTTGCGCACCGATCGAAGAAGGGGAGGTCTGCGGCCGGGGCAAAGCCTCCGCCGCAGACTCCCCCTTAGAGCCATGGGTGTCGGACTTGGGGAAGTCCGGCGCCCAATCCAAGGGCTCGAGATGGCGCGCGCGTGTTCCCGCGCGCCACTCACACGTAGTTCAGGGGAGGAAAACGCTCCAGTCCTCCCCTTCCAGAGATGTGGCCTGTACAGGCCGACGCTGCCGGGTATGCGGAAGAGTCCTTCTGGGTTTCCCGTGTACCTGGCGTACAGGCGTAGAGGTGGAACACGGTGGGGTTTTAGCCGGTAGGAGTCCGGCATAACCCGTCGTCGTCCCCAAGGCGGCGGGTATCCATGAGGATTTCCCCACCTAAAAAAAAAAAAAAAAAAAAAAAAAAAAAAAAAAGGTTAGGTTAGGTTAGGTTAGGTTAGGTTAGGTTAGGTTAGGTTAGGTTAGGTTAGGTTAGGTTGGGGTGCTAAGGTCGGGTAACCTCCACGAGAGCTTGCCGCTTCCCGTCCCTTTGGATACGTCCGTAGGGAAGGGAAGACGGTGGAGCCGGTGCATCCTGGGCGATGTGCAGTGACTTCCCCAAAGTGGGATCTTGCGGCTCATCGGCAAATGACCCGACACGTTCGTTCCTCCACGTGTCCCTCTGGTTTTCAGAGGGCACAGTGGAGGAGCAAGGGCGGGCTCTGTGTGTACTCACCCTACCGCAGAGCAGGCAGGCGGAGGATTTTCCTCTTCTTGCCACCGTCTTCGTTCATATCGTAATCCTTTCTAGGACCGAGGGTCTTGCCTTAATCGGCCAGACCGTGAGGAGTAAACCTCTATAAAAAATCCTCAATCCTCGGCGTTGGGGCTACGTGGCGTCGAGGTGCTCGCAAGAGCGGCTGGGGAGCTCATCAGTCGTTAGCGGCCAACCTTGGGGAGGATTCCCTTGCCGCTGGAAAGGGCGTCACCCAGCGGTGGACCCCGTTGCATCGTCCCATTATCGTGGGAACAAAATGGAAAATTTAAATAAAAACTCTCCTGCTTCGGCAGGTGCCAGGGGTGGCATTAAACTTCCCATACCTATCACTTCAACGGATAGGCGTAGGGTCTTCTCTGACCTTGTGGTGGCAGTGGATGCTGCAGCCAGTGGTGTTGCATCCTCATCCTCGATCTTCCCTGCTTCGGCAGGTGGGTCCGAAAGGACCCAAGAGCGGGTTTGTGATTCGGAGGTGGACTCGGATGACTCCGTAAGTCTTGAGTCGTTGTCGTCCTGTTCGGACGCTACGCTAAAGCGGCGACTTGTAGAGGTACAAGGGGAATGTTCTTCGTCTCAACCGAAGGCAAAGATCCCAACAGCGAGAAGGGGGAGAGGCCGATCTTCAGCTGCCGGTCCAGCTAACTTGGCAAATGTCCGAGCGGCTAGGCGCGAGGAGATTCGTGCCCAGGCAGAGGCGGTAATAGCGGAAATGGAGCTAGAGGGCTGGCAAAATGAAGAAGAGCAGGCCTCGTGGCTCATCGATGACACCTCAAGAATAGTAGGAGATGTAGGGTCGTTAGATGAGTCAAACCTGATGCACCGAATTATGGCCAATGTGGCCGTAATCAAGCACGTGGCGGTCACTTCTGGTAACATCAAGGGGACGAATATTCGTTACCTAAAGAATGCTGCGAACCAGATAGTGCTGGCGGGGGAGCAGCTCCAGAAGCGCACCGCCACAGAGGAAACGACAAGACTGCAGGCGGATAATAACCGCCTGCAGGCCGAGGTGGCTAGACTCCGTAAGGATGTCCAAGAAATGCGTGCACAGTACAGGCAGCCGCCTCCAGTGCCTATAGAGGAGATTACGCAGTCCATCATGGTCCAAGTTGGGACTATGATGAACGCTAGACTGGATGCACTGGAGGGAAGGCTTCTCCCCAAGGAGAATGTTCGCCCTCCTTTAGCGCATGATAAGCCTCGTTCTGGGGTCCCGGTATCCCCGGGTCCTAAAGCGGGTCCTGACCCCCAACAAGGAGGGAGCAAGGAAAAGAAAAAGAGGAAGGTACGATCCAAGGGCGGTCCACCGCCCCCTGTACCACCTCATGGAGACGGGGATCAGATCCCACCGGATCCCACAAGGACCACAGAGGAGGGCTGGAATAAGGTCAGCAGGAAGAAAAAGGCGAGCCAGAAGCCGCCTTCGAAGCCTGAAGCCAAAAAGGGAGGGAAGCCGGTTAAGCTGCGACTCCCTAAGTCGTCGGCTGTAACACTTACGTTGCAGCCGGAGGCTGAGGAGCGTGGCGTAACCTACGCCAAGGTGCTGCGTGTGGCGACGCAGAAGATTGCGCTCGCTGACCTCGGCATTTCCACCGTGCAGTTTAGGGTGGGAGTGTCGAGGCAGCGAATTCTGGAGGTACCGGGATCCGAGTCCGGCGTGAAGGCCGATGCCCTAGCCGGCAAACTTAAAGAGTTATTCGGGGAAGAGGTCATCCGGGTCGGCCGGCCCACGAAATGCGCAGAAATGCGCATTTCGGGGCTGGATGACTCGGTGACCTCCGAAGTAGTGGTCGAGGCGATCTCCCGGGTTGGTGGATGCCCAGCGGCATCCATCAAGGCGGGAGATTTGGGCCGCGATCACACAGGCAGTGGCATCATGTGGGTGCGCTGCCCGGTTGAAGTGGCCAAAAAGGCCTCGGTGGAGGGGCGGATAGCCGTCGGTTGGACCTCGGCGCAGGTTAAAATCCTGCCGCCGAGGCCAATGCGTTGCTATCGGTGCCTCCTTCCGGGGCACGTTATTGGGGAATGTAAATCGGAGGTGGACCGCAGTGGTCTTTGTTACCGCTGCGGGCAGGCTGGCCACGTGGCCAGGCAATGTGCCTCTCCGCCGCTGTGCGTCGTCTGCACTGCGGCGGGGAAGCCTGCCAAGCATTGCTCTGGGAGCGCTGCCTGCGGGGTGGCGCATCCCCCAAAGAAGAAGAAGAAGCCTGCGGCCAGGGCAAAGCATCCGCCGCAGGCTCCCTCTTAGAGCCATGGGTGTCGGACTTGGGGAAGTCCGGTGCCCAAATCCAAGGGCTCGAGATGGCGTGCGCGTGTTCCCGCGCGCCACTCACACGTAGTTCAGGGGAGGAAACGCTCCAGTCCTCCCCTTCCAGAGGCGTGGCCTGTACAGGCCGACGCTGCCGGATATGCGGAAGAGTCCTTCTGGGTTTCCCGTGTACCCGGCGTACAGGCGTAGAGGTGGAACACGGTGGGGTTTTAGCCGGTAGGAGTCCGGCATAACCCGTCGCCGTCCCCAAGGCGGCGGGTATCCATGAGGATTTCCCCACCTAAAAAAAAAAAAAAAAAAAGGTTAGGTTAGGTTAGGTTAGGTTAGGTTAGGTTAGGTTAGGTTTGTGCCCCCCCCAGGGTGTTCGCCTTGCCGTGGCGGGGGGGCTCAGTAGCTCCAAGCGTGTAATGCTTGGAGTGAAGCTAAGAACACCACTTGCACGGGGTGGGGCCCCACTGGGTTAAACCGCCCCGTGCGTGAGGGCTCTCCGCACGTCCCTCTGATAATGTAGCAGAGGGCGTAGTGGACGAGCGAGGGCGGAGTCATCCGCGGGTAAGAGGTGCCGTAGGGCACAGGGAGGAGCTCGGTGCATGCGGATGCATGCGCTGAGCTGCACGTAACCTCCAGATGGAGAACGTGGACTGTCGGGGTATTTGCCCGGGTCGCGTGGAGATAACCACTATAAAAAATCAATAAGGGGCGACGGGCCCGTCGAGGGTGGTCGCAAGAGCGTCCGCCCAAAGCGGGCATGGGGTTATGAACCCCACCGCTCGGCCCGACCCGTAGACTCACTGAGAGAGACGGGGACCGTCGGGGTATTAGCCCGGGTCGCGTGGAAGACAACCACTCTAAAAAATTACCCTAAATCCCAAGTTCCAGTAGTCCGGCGATGGGATGTATGGCTGGGGGGTTCTCAGTCCCAAGGGCTACAATGAAAGCGAGTATGGAATATGAAAACTCAGAAGAACGTATTACCCCAGGCGGGTACCTGCTGCTCCGCAGTGGGAGAACCCCGCCCTGATGATCTCACGACACCTCGTGCCGTGGGAGAGTCAGGCAGCCTTTCCGTATCTGGGGAGGGCAATCTGAGTTCCCATGCCTCCGGGCATGTAGTAAATCCGCCGGAGACCGGCGAAGGGGCGCGCACGCCCAGTTTTGCGCGCCCGAATGAGTTAGTGGTGGGAGGATGCCCTCGCACGTGCACGCCCAGTACTGCGCGCTCCCAATCCTTGGAGTCCAACCGAAGTGAGGAGCGAAGAGGAGGAGGAGTGAAACTGATTTTCAGGTCAGACACGCCTCGTTCATCAATGGGAAGGCCAGTCGGCGGGGCTGACAGCGACGGTAGTGCATCCAACATGTCGCTCTCCTCAGACCCCGGCGAGCGGCGGTCGCGAAAGCGTAAGCCGCAGCGCCGGGAATTGGAGGAAAGCGACCCCAAGAGGCGTCCTGAAAGCCCTGGCCGTTCGTCTTCTCAGATGTCGTTAGAGAGGGAAAACGAGCAGCCCTCGGCGAGTGTCGGTGCGGAGATGCTGGCAGGCCTAGCGGCAGTGGAGAGGGTAGCGGACAGGCCTAAAAGCTCTAAAGCAGACCTTGTCCGCTCCTTCCGCGCGGCATGCGAGGCGATCCGGGCCGGCACCGCCGAGCTCTGCACCAGGGCTGAGATCCGCGACCGGGAGAACGAGGACTTCCGTAATCAGGTCGTGTATCTCAGCGCGCGAGTGGTGGCGCTGTCTAGAGAGGTTTTGAGGCTCAGCGGAGAGGACCGGATGGAGTCGAGGGGTGAAAATGGATCGGGGGCGGGCCCTCCTCTCCATCCCTCCATGTCAACGGTGCCCCCTCCCACCAATCCTTCGGAGCCCCTTTCCGATGAAAAGAAGAAAAAGAAGGAAGAAAAGAAGAAGGCGGATGATATGAAGAGGGCGGAAAAAAAGAAGCAGGCGGAAGAAAATAAGAAAGAGGAAGAAAAGAAGAAGGCGAAAGAAAACAAGAAGGCGGATACGCCTAAGCCTCAAGAGCCGCGGTCAGGGCCCACGAACGGCCAGGGCAGCGGTGTCGAGTCGGACTGGAACGAGCTGGCAACGGTTATGAACCGCGAATTCGCTCGCTTCCAGTCTGACCTTATGGCTAGATTTTTCCCTACGATGGGACAAAGGCCCCCTTTGGGCCAAAGACAGACGCAAGTGCCGGAGACGGAGCCCAAGCCTCTGTCTAAGGCCCAGAAGAAGAAGAGGGCCAACCGGAAGAAAAGGGTTGCCGCCTCAAAACCAGGGCTGAATGCTACCCCTCCCCCTGTTAACCCTGGAGGCCCGCAGCCTAATGGGGCCCAGGGGCAGTCGTCCTGGGCCGAAGTAGTCGGCCGGAAAAAGCGCGGTGGCCAAAGGAGGAAGCAGGACAGGGACGGCCCTAAGCCACAGAAAAAGCCACAGTTGCCAAGGCCCCCAACCACAGCCGCAATTGTGGTCACTGTGCCTCCAGAGGCCAAGACCAGCTTGGCGGCGGCGATGCAGGCGGTCACGGCCCAAATAAAGCTGTCGGAGCTCGGCATAACTGGCGGGCTACGACAGCGAAGGGCGGTAACCGGGGGCCTCCTGCTGGAAATCCCCGGACCGGAGAGCGCCACCAAAGCCGACGCCTTAGCGAAGAAAATGGCGGCGGTACTCGAAGGCACGGGCGCAATGATATCGCGCCCATCTAAAACGGGGGAGATTAGGGTGATGGACTTAGATGAGTCCATGACCCCCACAATTGTGGCGGCGGCCATCGCTGAAGCGGGCGGATGCTCCCTGAACGATGTCAAGGTCGGGGAGATCAAAATAAGCCCGTCTCGGCTAGGTACGGCCTGGGTGCGGTGCCCGCTCGGGGCTGGCAGAAAGCTGGCAACCCTGGGACGGTTAATGATAGGCTGGGCCGCGGCAAGAGTCGAGGCGCTTGGGGCACGGCCTCTACAGTGCTTCAAGTGCCTCGAAATGGGGCATGTCCGAGCACGCTGCCCCAACACGGTGGACAGGAGCGCGCGCTGCTATCGATGTTCTGAGACGGAGCATATTGCCCGTCTTTGCACAGCGTGCACTCCCAAATGTCCCGTGTGCTCGGACATGGGCAGGGCTGCTGACCACAGGTTGGGGAGCAAGAAATGCTCCCCGCCAAAGAAGAAGGGGGGCGCCGTCCAGTCGCACTCCTCCCCAACTCGGGGACAGGAGGAAATAATGCAGGCTTAAAATGCTCCCCAGCCGCAGAATATTGCAGAGCAATCTGAACCACTGCCGCGCAGCGCAAGATCTGCTGATCCAAACGCTCGCGGAGTGGTCGGTTGCCCTAGCGGTAGTAGCCGAGCCTTACTCGGTTCCGTCCCACCCAAGGTGGTTCGGAGATCGGGGGGGCATGGCTGCAATTTATTGGGCGGGGGGAGACGACCTCCATTGTTCCCTCCTGGATCAGGGGCTGGGATTCGTGGCCGTGGAATGGGGCTCCTTTGCCATAGTGGGATGCTACATCTCTCCAAATAATGTGGGCCTCCCCGTGTACGAGGCCTACCTGTACGAGCTGGCCAATTGCATTCGCGGTTGCGCCCCTCGTCCAGTCATCGTCCTGGGTGACTTTAACGCCCACTCAAGTGAGTGGGGCGACACCCGGGACGATGCAAAAGGAGAGAGGCTCCTCGAGTGGGCGGCAGAACTAGACCTCCGGCTTTTAAACCGGGGGTCAGTCAGCACCTTCGTGGGATGGCAGGGGGAGTCGATCGTGGATCTTTCATGGGCGACTCCTTCTGCATTCCACATGGTGCAGGGATGGAGGGTTGCGGAGGAGATGGTCACGTTATCTGACCATCGGCACATCGTTTTCGATGTGTCTCTCCGCCACCCCAGCCGCCCGCTCCAGGATAGTATCCCCCCGCGACGATGGTCCCTTAGGCGGCTCGACCGTGACATGCTCGTGGCCGCCGCCAACGTCGCGGGCTGGACTGAGGGAGGGATCTCGCCTGATCTGGAGGTGCAGGCGGCCCAGTTTCGGGACACGATGGCGTCGGTGTGCGACGCCTCGATGCCCCGAATCGGGCCGCCCCGGCGAGGCTCGGCGTACTGGTGGAGTGAAGAAATCGCGCAGCTAAGAAGAATCGTTTTGGCTGCGCGACGCCATTACCAACGAGCCCGCCGGAGAAGAACTCGGCAAGCCACAGTAGAGGAGGAGACAGAGAGAGCCAGGCGGGATTACGTAGCCGCCGCAAAGGCGCTCGGCATTGCGATTGCCGACGCCAAAGCCCGGTCCTGGAGAGAGCTCATGGAGGGACTGGATAGGGACCCATGGGGGCGCCCGTATAAGATGGTACTGGGCAAGCTCAAACCGTGGGTCCCTCCGCTGACGGAAACCCTGGACCCCGAGTTCGTGGGAAGGGTGGTCAACACCCTTTTCCCCAGGGTCCAGGATAGTCCCCCTGACTCCCCGTCACAATCGAACCAGCAACTCTGGTCCGATGAGTTTGAGGTGGCGGAGGGGGAGCTAGACCGAGCTGTGCGGCGGCTCGCATCCCGCAACACTGCCCCGGGACCTGATGGAGTCCCGGGCAAAGCGCTCGTGTTGGCTTTGTCTGTCTTGGGGAGTAGACTGAGGCTGCTGTTCAGTGACTGTCTGCGCCTCGGTGTGTTCCCCCTCGACTGGAAAGAAGCGAGTCTGGTGCTCATCCAGAAGGCTGGAAGGACTGCAGACTCTCCGTCCGCGTTCCGACCGATATGCCTGCTGAACGAGGCGGGGAAACTCTTCGAAAGGGTTATCTCCGCCCGTATCAGCGGGCATCTGTCGCGGGTTGGCCCCGATCTATCGGACTGTCAGTTTGGATTCCGGCAGGGACGATCGACAGTGGACGCGATCCGCTGCGTTCGTTCCCTGTCGGAGTCGGCAGTCCGATCGGGGAGGGTTGTGTTGGCGGTATCACTAGATATCGTCAACGCATTTGGTACCCTCCCCTGGCAGGCCATTAGGGAGGCACTCGACTATCACGAGGTGCCTCCCTACCTGAAGGCAATAATAGGGGCCTACCTCTGTGACAGAACGGTACGGTATACCGGTCGGAATGGGACGGAGATGAGGAGAGAAGTCTGCTGCGGGGTTCCACAGGGGTCAGTTTTGGGCCCCCTATTGTGGAACCTCGCATACGATGCGGTCCTTCGCACCGGACTCCCCCCCGGCCTAAGTGTCGTCTGCTATGCGGACGACACTCTCATTACGGCCGAGGGGTCAAGCTTCGAGCGAACGGTACGGCTTGCCGAGTTAGGGGTGGCATGTGTTGTTGGAGAGATTCGCCGGCTGGGCTTGGAAATAGCGCCTCATAAGACAGAGGCGCTATGGTTCCATGGCCTCAGGAGAGGCCGAGAACCGCCCAGCCTGCGAATCCGAGTAGGTGACGCCGACGTCCAGGTGGGCCGGTACATCAAGTACTTAGGCCTTACCTTGGACAGCCGATGGGGCTTTGAGGAGCATTTCGTGCGCCTGGTCCCCCGTGTGCGGACGGTAGCAGGCGCTTTACTTCGCCTGCTGCCAAATCTTGGGGGGCCACGAGAGGATGTTCGCCGCCTCTACGGTGGCGTCGTGCGATCTATGGCCTTGTATGGGGCACCCGTGTGGTCTAACGATCTATCGGGTTCCTCCCGCTGCAGAGCTCTACTCAGGAGCCTGCAGCGGATCATGGCCATAAGAATCGTGCGAGGCTACCGTACAATCTCGTATGAGGCGGCGACGGTTCTGGCGCGTTCCCCCCCCTTTGAAATCCTCGCGGCCATGGACGCGGCTGTCTACGACCAGCTGCGGCATGGCGGCCAGGGCGAAGGGGCGGGGAACCCGCCGGAACAAGAGCGCGAAATGCTGAGGCGGAACGCACACCGACGCGCCTTGAGGGACTGGCGTGCACAGCTAGAACTTGGTGGCTGTGCGCGTCAACGCGCTGTCGGTGCAATTCTGCCTCACCTCGAAGCCTGGATCGGCAGGGAAGGGCAAGTCACCTACAGATTGACTCAGATGCTCACCGGGCACGGTTGCTTCGGTGAGTATCTGAGTCGAATCGGACGAGAAGAGACAGCACAGTGCCACCACTGCGCCTGCGACCTGGACTCCGCTCAGCATACGCTGGAGGTCTGCCCTGCGTGGGCAGACGAGCGTCGAGTCCTGGTCGACCAGATCGGGTGGGACCTCTCCCCGCCAGCATTGGTAGAGGCAATGCTGGCGAGTGAGGAGGGCTGGAGGGAGGCGGTCTCCTTCTGCGAGCAAGTCATGCTCCAGAAGGAGTCCGCCGAGCGGGATCGGGAAAGGGCCGATCCCGCTCGAAGAAGACCGCGTCGGGGCGGTGGTAATGCCCGCTAGCCCCGACGCCGTCCAAGGGTCACGGACGAGAGCGCCTCGGGCCGTTGAGGTGCCCGTTGAAACGTGGCCCGGGATGAGCACCCCCCGGTGAGGCCGGGGGGGTGTCGTCGAAAGGGGGGCACTGCCCCGATCCATGCCACCATTTACACGGCATGGCTCGCGACAGTGCCCTCCGCAGGGGAGAGTAATCTCCCCAGGGAAGAGCCCTCCTCAGTAAGAGGGGGGCGAGGCAGGGGAAGGGGAGGCCTGGAGCGTAATCGGTACCAGGTCTCCCCATAAACTGCCTGAGGATGGCCTCCGCGGGGTTTTAGTGGGTAGGTCCACCCTTTTGGGTGGAAGAGTCCCACACTACCACCCTCCCGAACGCCCCGGGAGGGGGTGTGCGTAACGCATTTCCCCGCGTCAAAAAAAAAAAAAAAAAAAAAAGGTTAGGTTAGGTTTGTGCGGACGGTAGCAGGCGCTTTACTTCGCCTGCTGCCAAATCTTGGGGGGCCACGAGAGGATGTTCGCCGCCTCTACGGTGGCGTCGTGCGATCAATGGCCTTGTATGGGGCACCCGTGTGGTCTAACGATCTATCGGGTTCCTCCCGCTGCAGAGCTCTACTCAGGAGCCTGCAGCGGATCATGGCCATAAGAATCGTGCGAGGCTACCGTACAATCTCGTATGAGGCGGCGACGGTTCTGGCGCGTTCCCCCCCCTTTGAAATCCTCGCGGCCATGGACGCGGCTGTCTACGACCAGCTGCGGCATGGCGGCCAGGGCGAAGGGGCGGGGAACCCGCCGGAACAAGAGCGCGAAATGCTGAGGCGGAACGCACACCGACGCACCTTGAGGGACTGGCGTGCACAGCTAGAACTTGGTGGCTGTGCGCGTCAACGCGCTGTCGGTGCAATTCTGCCTCACCTCGAAGCCTGGATCGGCAGGGAAGGGCAAGTCACCTACAGATTGACTCAGATACTCACCGGGCACGGTTGCTTCGGTGAGTATCTGAGTCGAATCGGACGAGAAGAGACAGCACAGTGCCACCACTGCGCCTGCGACCTGGACTCCGCTCAGCATACGCTGGAGGTCTGCCCTGCGTGGGCAGACGAGCGTCGAGTCCTGGTCGACCAGATCGGGCGGGACCTCTCCCCGCCAGCATTGGTAGAGGCAATGCTGGCGAGTGAGGAGGGCTGGAGGGAGGCGGTCTCCTTCTGCGAGCAAGTCATGCTACAGAAGGAGTCCGCCGAGCGGGATCGGGAAAGGGCCGATCCCGCTCGAAGAAGACCGCGTCGGGGCGGTGGTAATGCCCGCTAGCCCCGACGCCGTCCAAGGGTCACGGACGAGAGCGCCTCGGGCCGTTGAGGTGCCCGTTGAAACGTGGCCCGGGATGAGCACCCCCCGGTGAGGCCGGGGGGGTGTCGTCGAAAGGGGGGCACTGCCCCGATCCATGCCACCATTTACACGGCATGGCTCGCGACAGTGCCCTCCGCAGGGGAGAGTAATCTCCCCAGGGAAGAGCCCTCCTCAGTAAGAGGGGGGCGAGGCAGGGGAAGGGGAGGCCTGGAGCGTAATCGGTACCAGGTCTCCCCATAAACTGCCTGAGGATGGCCTCCGCGGGGTTTTAGTGGGTAGGTCCACCCTTCTGGGGTGGAAGAGTCCCACACTACCACCCTCCCGAACGCCCCGGGAGGGGGTGTGCGTAACGCATTTCCCCGCGTCAAAAAAAAAAAAAAAAAAAAAAAAAAAAAAAAAAAAAAAAAAAAAAAAAAAAAAAAAAGGTTAGGTTAGGTTAGGTTAGGTTAGGTTAGGTTAGGTTAGGTTAGGTTAGGTTAGGTTAGGTTAGGTTAGGTTAGGTTAGGTTAGGTTAGGTTAGGTTAGGTTAGGTTAGGTTAGGTTAGGTTAGGTTAGGTTAGGTTAGGTTAGGTTAGGTTAGGTTAGGTTAGGTTAGGTTAGGTTAGGTTAGGTTAGGTTAGGTTAGGTTAGGTTAGGTTAGGTTAGGTTAGGTTAGGTTAGGTTAGGTTAGGTTAGGTTAGGTTAGGTTAGGTTAGGTTAGGTTAGGTTAGGTTAGGTTAGGTTGGGGTGCTAAGGTCGGGTAACCTCCACGAGAGCTTGCCGCTTCCCGTCCCTTTGGATACGTCCGTAGGGAAGGGAAGACGGTGGAGCCGGTGCATCCTGGGCGATGTGCAGTGACTTCCCCAAAGTGGGATCTTGCGGCTCATCGGCAAATGACCCGACACGTTCGTTCCTCCACGTGTCCCTCTGGTTTTCAGAGGGCACAGTGGAGGAGCAAGGGCGGGCTCTGTGTGTACTCACCCTACCGCAGAGCAGGCAGGCGGAGGATTTTCCTCTTCTTGCCACCGTCTTCGTTCATATCGTAATCCTTTCTAGGACCGAGGGTCTTGCCTTAATCGGCCGGACCGTGAGGAGTAAACCTCTATAAAAATCCTCAATCCTCGGCGCTGGGGCTACGTGGCGTCGGGGTGCTCTTAGGAGCGGCTGGGGAGCTCATCAGTCGTTAGCGGCCAACCCTGGGTTACTGCCTGATCTCCCAGGTGGATGTAGGGTTGCCCGGGCATCGGGGGCTCTGCTCGGGTGGACGGTTTATTTCCCCTACACTCGTGGGATTTACTATGAAGTCACAAAAAACAAAAACTAGTAGTTGCAGTGGTGGTGGTGGAGATGGAGATGAATCACCAGTGCTACCTCCGGGTGGTGCTGGTGTTGGCAGTAGAGTAGCGCGGGAGAGTGAAGCTCCTGCATTTTCGACTGAGGAGTTGGATTCCGATACCTCAAGCGAAATGTCGGTAGAGTCTTGTTGTTCCAACTTTGAAGAGAGTAGGAAGCGTCGGCTCGAAGATGAAGATGTGGGTGACATTAATGTGTCACCCACTGCGGTGAAAACGTCAGTGGCCAAGAAGGGGCGTGGTCGCCCTCCTACCACTGGCATATTTGTCGGCCTGGCCAAGGCCAAGGATGCCCACAATGCAGCGTTGCATGAGGAGACCCGACTCCAAGCAGAGGAGGAGTTAGCGGATGAAAGGCGGGAGAGTTCGAGGTCTCGTCTTTCCGAATCCTCCTCTGCGTCGATTGGCGGTTCCCAAATAGCAGAGGATACAGGTGATATGCCTCAAGTCTTAGCAAGTGTGAAGGAAATTAGGCGTGTCGCCGCCACGTCCAAAAACCTGCAAGGCAGATTCGTCAAGATCCTGAAGGATGCAGCTGATAATCTCGAGCTGCGGGTGGGGCGCATTGACAAGCGCACCACCAATGAAAGAACAACCCAACTGGAGTTGGCCAACTCTCGCCTCCAGTCGGAAGTGGCGGAACTAAAGAAAGAGATGGCGGAGCTACGAGCGCGGAGTACCCAGACTTGTGTGGCCGTGGTCAAGCCACCCTCTCTTGAGGAAATAATGCGCAACGTCATGGTTCAAGTGGGGACCATGATGAATGCGCGTTTTGATAATCTGGAGGGAAGGTTGCTTCCAGAAAAAAGGATGCGCCCCCCACTGTCTGGCGACGATCCTAGAGCTGCGGTCCATGATGTACCTAGCGTGGGTCTTGGGCCGGTTAATCAGCCGGAACAGGGCCTGAAAAGGAAAAGGAGGAAGAAGGGCAAGGCCAAAGGGAGTTCCGATCCCTCTGGGTTGTCCCAAGAGCCGCCTCAGCCCAAGCACTCGGAGGAGGGCTGGACTGAGGTGGGCAAGGGTGGCAAGAAGAAGGAGAAGCCCAAGAAAGACCAGGCGAAGAAATCCAAACAGCCAAAGCTGCGGGTGCCTGCGTCTTCGGCTGTAACAATTACGTTACAGCCGCATGCAGAGGCGAACGGAGTGACCTATGCCAATATCCTTCGCTTGGCCAGGCAAAAATTTGAGTTGTCGAGCCTGGGCATCACGGCGATAAGACACCGTAAGGGCGTTACGGGGTCCTGTGTCCTAGAGGTGCCGGGAAAAACCAGCGGAGCTAAGGCTGACGCCCTGGCCGAAAAAATGAGAGAGGTTATTGGTGAGGATGTCGTCCGGATTTCCAGGCCTACAAAGTGCGCAGAACTGCGTATTTCGGGCCTGGATGACTCAGTGTCCACCGAGGAGATAGTTGCGACGGTCTCCCAAATTGGTGGATGCCCAACTACGTCTATCAGGGTGGGAGACATCGTCCGAAATAGAGCTGGAACCGGGTCGGCCTGGGTGCGTTGCCCGGTGGAAGCTGCCAAAAAAGCCTCGGAGTCTGACAGCCTTACGGTGGGATGGTCATCTGTGCAGGTCAAAATCCTGCAGCAGAAGCCTATGCGCTGTTTCAGGTGCATGGAGCCGGGGCACGTGCGCGCTACGTGCAAGTCGGAGGTCGACCGCAGTAGCCTCTGCTACCGCTGTGGTGAGCCTGGCCATCTCGCAAAGGGTTGTTCTGCCGAACCACACTGTGTGGTATGTGCAGCTGTGGAGAAGCCCTCGGGGCACAGGGTGGGCAGCGCAAATTGTACCGCTGTCCGCCAAATGAGGCCGGTGACCGAGAACACCGTGAAACGAAATGGCAAAACTGCCGGAGAAGGGAATCCTATCGCAGGTAAATAATGGCTGCGATAGGATTCCTTCAAACGAATATCAACCACTGTGCCAATGCTCAGGATCTTCTTCTCCAGAGCATGGCACAGTGGTCCATTCAAGTGGCTGTCGTCGCCGAGCCTTACTTTGTCCCGCCCAGTGACAACTGGGTGGGGGATAGTGACGGGTCGGTGGCAATAATCGTCCAAGCGGGTGCCGGTTTCCCTCCCCTGGCAGGTGCGATAAAGGGTAGGGGATACGTGGCTGTCCAGGTGAACGATATTGTGGTGGTGGGCACCTACTTCTCCCCCAATAAAACGCGCGCCGAATTTGAGAACTACCTCGATCACCTCGGGGATGTGATTGAACGGTGTCGCCCTCACCCTGTGCTAGTTGCGGGGGATCTCAATTCCAAGTCAACGGTTTGGGGATCTCCTGCAACGAATGCGTATGGTGAGGACTTGGAGGAGTGGTTGGTGGCCAATGGCCTGACCGTCCTCAATCGAGGGTCCGTGCACACGTGCGTGCGGCAGGAGGGCGGCTCCATAGTGGACGTGTCGTTCGCTAGTCCTGCCCTAGCACGCCGTGTCCAGGGTTGGGTAGTGGTGGAGAGTGTGGAGACGCTATCGGACCACCGATACATTCGGTATAGCGTCTCCGCGATACACCGGGACCCTAGCGGCTCAAGACCTGAGGACGGTCCAAGGTGGCAGATAAAGCACCTGGACAAGAACAGACTGATGGAGGCGGCCGTAGTAAAGGCTTGGGAGGGTCTTCCTGACGGCCCTGTGGATGTGGAGGAGGAAGCTTCCTGGTTTACGGAGGCGATGTCGCAAATCTGTGACTCGTCCATGCCCCGGTCCAGGCAGCGTCCCTCCAGACGGCAGGTGTACTGGTGGTCCGCGGATCTCACGCAGCTACGCGAAGCCTGCGTGGGGGCGAGACGCCGGTACACTCGATGTCGCAGAAGGCGGCGTAGGAACCTGGAAGAGGAAAGCGCTCTTTACGCCTCGTATAAGGTGGTCAAGAAGGACCTGAAGGTGGCTATTCGAGAGGCTAAGAAGCAAGCGAGGGAGGAGTTGCTCGGATCCCTAAGCCGAGACCCCTGGGGGCGGCCGTATAAGATGGCGAGAGGGAAACTGCGAACGTGGACGCCCCCACTGACGCGAACCCTCGAGCCAGCCCTCCTAGAGACGGTTGTAGCAACTCTGTTCCCGCTCCGTGAGGAGCACTCACCTCCAACGATGGCCCCGCCATCAGCAGATGAAGGAGAACCTGGCGTGCCAGGGGTCACCGAGGCGGAGCTACACGCAGCGGTGTCTAGGCTGCGTGCCAAAAACACTGCTCCCGGACCAGATGGTATACCTGGTCGCGCTTGGGTCCTCTCCATGGATGATCTCGGTGGAAGGCTCCTGAGGATGTTCGATGCCTGTCTGGCCCAGAGCCACATCCCACAGTCGTGGAAGACAGGTCGTCTGGTACTCCTTAGGAAGCCAGGGCGTCCGGTGGATTCGCCGTCCGCCTACCGTCCGATAGTGTTGCTAGATGAGGTGGCAAAGCTCTTTGAGCGGATTGTAGCCCACCGCCTCATCAACCACCTGGAACGTGTGGGTCCAGACTTGTCAGACGTCCAGTATGGTTTCCGCAGTGGAAGGTCCACTGTGGACGCTATACTAAGAGTGAAGGCCCTCGCGCAGGAAGCAGTTGCCCAGGGCGGGGTGGTGGTGGCGGTGTCTCTAGACATCGCCAACGCGTTTAACACCCTGCCCTGGAGTTGCATCAGGGAGGCACTCCGGTACCATGGAGTGCCGATCTACCTGCGCCAGATCATTGCGGCGTACCTGTCTGACAGGTTTGTGACCTACCCGGGGCGGCACGAATGGAGGCGACGAAGGATGTCGTGCGGTGTTCCGCAGGGATCGGTCCTAGGACCGCTTTTGTGGAACATCGGGTACGACTGGGCACTACGAGGCAGTACTCTTGGGGGCGTCGGCGTAATTTGTTATGCCGACGATACCCTAGTGACAGCAAAGGCACCCGAGTATCGCGACGCCAAAGTTTTGGCAACGGCAGGGGTGGCAGCGATGGTGGCCCGTATACGGCTACTAGGCCTTGAGGTGGCTTTAAATAAATCCGAGGCCCTGTGCTTCCATGGGCCAAGGAGGTCGCCACCCTCGGACGCCCACATTATCGTGGGTGGAGCGCGAATCGAGATCCGGCCCTCCATGGGATATCTCGGCCTCGAGCTGGATAGCCGGTGGAACTTCGTGGCCCACTTCACGAAGTTAGTCCCGAGACTGCTCGGGTCGGCGATGGCTCTTGGGGGGTTGTTGCCCAATGTTGGAGACCCAAGTAACACCTGCAGGCGGCTGTATATGGGGGTTGTGCGGTCCATGGCTCTGTACGGGGCCCCAGTGTGGGCGGACACCCTGATAAACCGGAACGTCGCACTACTGCGGAAACCGCAGCGTGTGATGGCTATCAGGGTGATAAGGGGATACCGCACAATCTCCAACGAGGCGGCGTGTGTGCTGGCTGGAAGCCTGCCCTGGGACCTTGATGCGAGATCCCTCGCGTCAGTATATCGCTGGCGTGAGGAGGCGCAAAGGCGGGGCAGTTTGCCAGCACCACGAGAGGTGGAGCACATGAGGGCAAAACTGCGCAGACGTGCCATAAAGGCATGGAAGACGAGGATGCTTGAACCCAGTGCTGGTGTGGGAACGGTCGAGGCAGTTCGTCCGATCCTAAAGCGGTGGTTGGGTAGGCAACATGGCGTCCTTACCTTCCGCATGACGCAGATCCTCTCGGGGCATGGGTGCTTCGGGGGGTATCTGTGTCGAATAGCGAGGAGGGAGCCGACGGCCAGGTGCCACCACTGCGACGGCTGTCTCGACGAGACGGCGCAGCACGTGCTGCAGGAGTGCCCTGCGTGGGCAGGAGAGCGCAGTGAGCTCTCCCGTGTAGTTTTGGACCTCTCGCTGCCGGCCATGGTTCGCGCTATGGTCGACAGCGAGGCGTCTTGGCGCGCGGTTCTCTCCTTCTGTGAGGCAGTAATGCTCCAGAAGGAGACTGCGGAGAGGGAGAGGGAGTCAACTTCTGAACTCCCGATCCGCCAAAGACGCACGGGGCGCAGACGGGCTGCGTTTGCTCGCGGTCTGCCTCCCCCGTAATTTCTGAGTCTCTGGGCGTCGGGCTGGGGGGTCCGGCGGCCGATCATAGGGACTCGTGGTGGTTGTGTGCGTGTTCCCACGCACCACCTAAAGGCCTGTAGGCTTGTCAAGGCCAACAGAGATGAGACCTGGGAAGGTCGGTCGCTACGCCGTAGAGTGTGGAAGATTCCTCACGGGCCCTCAGGCTCTATGGCAATTTGCGATGAGGTGGAACACGGTGGGGTTTTAGCCGGTAAGAGTCCGGCATAACCCGTCGCCGTCCCCAAGGCGGCGGGTATCCATGAGGATTTCCCCACCTAAAAAAAAAAAAAAAAAAAAAAAAAAAGGTTAGGTTAGGTTGGGGTGCGAATACGGAGCCACCTCCTCGTGGTGCACCCTGGAAACCACCTCCGCTGCTCCTTTTTGTGGGCAGCTGGGGTGGGCCAAGAGCTCCGGCCGCCGTGTCTTGGTGTTTGTCCCCCCTTGCCCGTGTGGGTTTCTGCCCGCCGGGCGGGGGACCGGCCAGATGCGATGGCACCAAAACGGCTCTTTTTAGAGCCCAGACGGGAGCGTCATCGCTCGTGGCGTTCATCGCCTGGTGTAAATACTGTACAGTTTAGGTTAGGTTTTTGTATATACTTAGGTTAAGTTGTACAGTTGGTTAGTTAGCGGTTACTCCGTGTTTGTCCCCTCTGCCCGTGTGGGTTTTTGCCCGCCGGGCTGGGGACCGGCCAGATGCGGTGGCACCAAAACGGCTCTTTTTAGAGCTCAGACGGGAGCGTCATCGCTCGTGGCGTTCATCGCCGGGTGTAAATACTGTACAGTTTAGGTTAAGTTTTTGTATATACTTAGGTTAAGTTGTACAGTTGGTTAGTTAGTGGTAACTCCGCGTTCCTCAACGACCGGTGGCTCCACCACCGTACGAGGTTCTGCGGAGGGGCCTTGCCTTAATTGGCCGGGCTCGGGGCAAAAACCCCAAACCCAAGGTAAGCTGACTGGGGCGATGCCTGCATGGCCACAGGGGAGTGTGGTCGCGACCAGCACACCTGCGTCAATACCTCCTGCCCTTGGCGTAGGTTATAATAAATGTAGGGTCACCCTGGCATGGGTCACTGCCGGGGTGAATATTAATTTACCCATTAATCGTGGGAATAAGATGGATCTGTTTATGTGCCTAATAAATAAATGAAATGAAATGAAATGGAAACTAGAAAAACCAAAAAGAAAACAAATCCAAAAGTTGTTGGAGGAGGAGAGACGTTGGGCTCCGAGACGGAGCGGAGTAGTAAGAGAGGCAGTGGTGCCAGCTTGGTGCTGCCTATATGTGGTTCCGTAACGGAGCCCAAAGATGTGGCGCTGAAGTGCGACGGGCCGAAGGGCCGGGAGCAGAACGCACTGTCAGACTCCAGCAGCGACGAACTTGAGACAGTTTCGTCGCGCAGCGAGTCAATGGTGTCGCTTTCGTCAATCGGCGGAGGCGTTAAGCGCAAAGACAGGAGTTCATCGATGTCGTCGACGTTAACGGGGGCATCGGGGAACGACGATTCTGATGGGCAGACTAGGCCTCGAACATCTAGGTCAACCAAGACGCCCAAGTGCAAGAAGGGACGACCGCTTGAAACTGAAGAGCAGGCTGGTCTTTACGCACTCATAGCGGAGGCTAATAAATACCAGAGAGAGGTACTGTATTCTCCCTCGGTTTCCAAAATGGACTGTTCCGGTCGGAAAGACGGTCCTGAAGGGCAGGCAAGGCCTCAAACACTTGAGCCAGCCGAGACGCCTAAGCGAAAGAGAGGACGACCGGCTACAACAGCCGAGTACGTAGGACTGGCTGAAGCTAAAGCAAAGGCTATTAAGCTTCAGCAAGAAGAAATTGACAAGATCCTCGAGACAGAGATCGCGCACGACATTCGCAGTGTCGTAATTGGTCGTTCAGCCATAGCGACTCTGTCCGGGGATGGACTTAGTGCGGAAGTCGCCAAATCAGTCGAGATGATAAAAAAGGTTGCCCGCACTTCTAAAAATTTGAAGGGCACCGATGTAAAGGCGCTCAAGGAGGCGGCCGGCAGCATAGAGACCGTCGTGGATGTGCTGAACAAGCGGCCCATTGACGAGGAGTCTCAGCTGCTGCGGCTTGAAAACCAGGTCCTCAGGAAGGAGCTCGAGGAGTTGAAGAGCACAGTGGCTCAACTGCGTGCCGAAATGGAGTTCGGGCGCACTCGAACCCCCGCACCTCGAGAAGAGCTTGAGGAATTGAAGGCAGCGATCATGGTGGACATTGGGTTCATGGTGAATGCGAAGTTGGAGGGCATTCAGGACCGCCTGCTGCCTGAGCGGCAACTCAGGCCGCCACTTGGCGGCTCGGGCAGGCGGCGGAAAACTGCACAAAAGTCGGCAACTGCAGAGCCGGAACCGGGCCCAGCTGGTGGGGAGACTCCTGCTACCAACAAAGCGGGCAAAGCCCCCAAGACGAAAACCAGGGTGCCCGAGACTCCCCCAGACATGACTATCCCGCCGTCACAACCGAATCCTGAGCCGTGGACGACCGTGGTTAAGCGGGGGAGAAAGAAGAAGGCCCCAGCAACGACACCACCTGAGGGTCCCGGGACAGCCAAAACTGCTCGAGGAAAAAGAGGCAAGGGGAAGAAAAAGGTGAACCTTCCCAAGTCCTCAGCCGTGGTGATCACGGTGTCGGAGGAGGCCGCGAAGAACGGCCTCACCTATGAGAAGGTGCTCTCCACGGCTCGGGAGAGGATAAAGTTAATTGATCTCGGGATTGAAGGCGGGCTCAAGATCCGCACCGCCCTAACAGGGGCGCGGATCTTGCAACTTCCCGGGAAGGACACCTCCGAGAAGGCGGACAAGTTAGCGGCACGACTCAAGGAAGTGTTCCTGGAGAACGTGCGCGTTGTGAGGCCCGTCATGACGACTGGCCTGAGAATTTCCAGTCTCGACGACTCAACGACCAAGGAGGATGTGCGAGCTGCAGTAGCCGCAACTGGACAGTGCTCTCCAGAGCAGGTCCTGGTCAAGGAGATTCAGATGGGGGCGTTCGGAACGGGTTCGGTCGTCGTGCAGTGCCCAGCGACCGCGGCAAGAATCTTGCTTGCCGAGAAGACCAGGCTCTTAATAGGTTGGAGCTCTGTAAGAGTTCAGTCTATTGAGAAAAAGCCATTAAAGTGCTTCCGGTGCCAGGAGCTGGGGCATACCGGAGCCCTTTGTACCGGCGTAGACCGGACAACTTTATGTATTCGCTGTGGACAGCCGGGGCATAAAGCGGCTGTCTGCAGGGCGCAACCGCACTGTCCCGCGTGCGAGGCGAAGAAGAGGCCCTCTGGTCATTCGATTGGGAGCAAGTTGTGCTTCCAGCCCAGGAAAGGAGTGAGAGCCGTCAGGACCCCGGCTTCTCCACATGCTAGCTCCACTAGCCAGACGGAGCCCGAACAGGGCACTATGGAAACCGGTTAAATAATGGATCACATCAGCGTTCTCTACACAAATTTAAACCACTCCCGCACGGCACAGGATCTTTTGATCCAGTCCATCATGGAGTGGTCAATAGAGGTGACAGTTGCGGCGGATCCTTATTACGTCTCCGATCAGCCTAACTGGGCTGGCGATACGGAGGGATCTGTCGCAATCATTACGCCCGCTCACGCTTCCCCTCTCGTAGTGAGAGAGCGTGGTCCCGGGTACGTTGTGGCCGTGTGGAACGAAACCGTCCTAACCGGAATTTACCTCCGTCCGAGCCTCTCGGACGCTGATTATGAAGGATCACTGGATGCGGTCGGGGCCGCAGTGAGAAGATCACTGCCCCGCCCGGTCCTTATCCTCGGGGATTTCAACGCCCATCATGTGGCCTGGGGATCCCCGAGCTCTGACGAACGTGGTGAGATGGTTATGGAGTGGGCAACTGCCAGTGGGCTGTCACTCCTAAATCGCGGCTCCGTGGACACGTTTGTCGGACATCAGGGTGGGTCCATAGTGGATTTGTCTTTCGCTACCCCTGATGTCGCCAGACGTGTCCAAAACTGGCGAGTGGACGAAGAGACGGAGACCCTGTCCGATCATTTATATGTTCGGTTCACGATCTCCGCCTCCAATAACCCGGATGTGACACCGGCTCCGTCACCGAGGCCTAGCGTTTCCCCACGCTGGTCTCTGGGCAGGCTGGATCCGCAGATGGCTAAAGAGGCGTCTATAGTGCAGGGCTGGTGCATGGACTCCATACAGCAGGAGTCCATAGATGTTGACGGGCAGACGGAGATGCTCCGAGGCGCCATGACGCAAATTTGTGACGCGGCTATGCCCCGGGTGAGTCGTCACCACCCCAAACAGCGGGTGTATTGGTGGTCGTCGCACATCGCACTACTCCGTGAGGAGTGTTTTGCTGCGCGCCGCCTCTATACCCGCTACCGACGCGGGAGACTCCGAACCCCGGAGTTTCATGCAACCGAGGGTCGGCTGCACAGGTCCTTTCTGGACGCCAAAAAGGCGTTGCAGCAGGCCATTTCGGAAGCAAAGGAGCAGGCTCGCAGCGAAATGCTACGCAGCCTGGATGCCGATCCTTGGGGCCGGCCGTATAGAATGGCGCGCAAAAAGCTGCGGAGGCAGACGACTCCCCTCACTGAGTCTATGCAGCCTCGACTATTGGAGCAGGTGGTGGGAACTCTGTTCCCAGATACTCCACCACATTCGCCGCCAACCATGGCAAGGGCGGATGACGAAGAACCGGAGGAGGCGGGAGAAGAGGTGCCTCCTATAACATCACTAGAGGTACGCGTAGCGGTCCGGAAGCTCCGGAGCAAGAATACTGCTCCGGGGCCTGATGGGGTCCCGGGGCGAGTGCTGGCCCTGGCCCTGCGCGAGCTCGGGGATTTTTTCTTCGGGCTCCTCAACTGCTGCCTGACTTCGGGTCGTTTTCCGGCCCCGTGGAAGTCTGGGAGATTGGTGCTTCTACAGAAGGAAGGACGGCCCGTGGATCAGCCGTCGGCTTATCGGCCTATTGTTTTGCTGGACGAGGCGGGCAAGCTTTTCGAGCGTGTGCTCGCGGCCCGCATCGTCCATCATCTCAATGCCGTGGGCCCCAATCTGTCTGATTCACAGTTTGGGTTCCGGGAGTGCCGGTCAACGGTGGATGCCATACTTCGCCTTAAGGCGATCTCGGCAGAGACGGTGGCAGGGGGCGGCGTGGTGCTGGCAGTGTCTTTGGACATTGCAAACGCCTTTAACACGCTGCCCTTTGCCTGTATCATGGAGGCTCTGAAGTATCACCGTGTGCCACTTTACATACGGGATCTTATATGTGATTATCTCCACCGTCGTGGCGTAATGTATATCGGCCGCGACGGTGTGACCCACAGAAGGGAGATGAAGTGCGGTGTTCCACAGGGGTCGGTGCTGGGCCCACTCCTGTGGAACATCGGGTTCGATTGGGTGCTGCGCGGCAGTCGGCCTCAAGAAGTGGAGCTCATCTGCTACGCTGACGATACCTTGGTCGTCGCGAAGGGCCGGAGCTTTGACCGCGCCGCTCGGAGTGCAGCGGTGGCTGTGCAACGGGTCGTGCGCAGGATGGAGAGGCTGGGTCTGAAGGTGGCGCTCACCAAGACCGAAGCCATATGCTTCCACGGGCCTCGGAGGGCGCCGCCGAGGGACTCATGCCTAGACATTGGCGAGGCGGAAGTCAGGGTCAGCCCTTGTATGAAATACTTGGGTCTGACCCTTGACGGGGGTTGGAACTTCCGGGAGCATTTTCGGCGCCTATCGCCTAAAGTCGTGGGCGCCGCGAATGCCCTCGCAAGGCTCCTCCCCAACCTGGACGGACCGAGCGGTTCGTGTCGTCGGCTGTATACCGGCATCGTCCGCTCGATGGCGCTATATGGGGCACCTGTCTGGGCGGACGCTCTAAGCGCCCATAACAAATCCCTGCTCTTTCGGGGGCAGCGGGTTATGGCGCAGAGAGTGATACGCGGATACCGGACGGTGTCCCATGAAGCTGCCTGCGCTTTGGCGGGAACACCCCCCTGGGACCTCGATGCCGAGGTCCAGGCGGAGGTGTATGCGCGGTGCGCTCAAGCCCGAGCGGATGGGGAACGGCCGGCTACCGAAGAGGTAGAAGGCTGGAGGAGGGACGCGCAGCAACAGCTGCTCGTGAGGTGGAGGGACCGAATGCGGGAGCCAAACGCCGGACAGAGAACCGTGGAGGCCATTGCGCCTGTTCTTAAGGAATGGGTTGACAGGCGCCACGGTTCTCTGACATTTCGGCTTGTCCAGATCCTGTCTGGACATGGCAGCTTCGGGCGCTACCTATGCCATGTGGTTGGAAGGGAGCCCCTGCCTGGATGCCACCACTGTCCAGCAGGAGAGGACACAGCGCAGCACACGCTGCAGGTGTGCAGTGCCTGGCACGATGCCAGGTACGAACTCAGTTTGGAGATAGGTCCCGACCTCTCTCTTCCGGCGGTGGTCAAGACCATGGTCGAAGGCGAGAGGTCATGGGACGCCGTCGCCTCGTTCTGTGAGCATGTTATGCTGCAGAAAGAGGCGGCGGAGCGAGAAAGAGAGGAGGATCCTGACTCCTTGCCAATGCGGCGAAGACGCACTGGGCGTCGGCGGGCTGTTTACGCTCGCCAAGCAGCGCCTCAGTGAAACCATGTTCTGGGCAGCGGTGACGGCCACATTTGGTCCGCCACACGCGCCACAGTAGCCCTGGAGTGCCTACTATTGGACTGGGGGTCCAGGCACTCCAATACAGGGCGAGACGGTCGAATGGAGACGAGTCCTTTTGGACAGGCATGGCAGTGCAGTCGAGAAATGCAATTGTGTACCGGCGCACTGCTGCAAGGATGCCTGATGACCGCACTTGGGTTTTAGTGGGTATTCCCGTCCTTTTCAGGACGGGGGAGCCCCACATAACTCGCCGTTCCCCCCATTGGACGGTGGGTATGCGTAACGCATTTCCCAAGTATAAAAAAAAAAAAAAAAAAAAGGTTAGGTTAGGTTAGGTTAGGTTAGGTTAGGTTAGGTTAGGTTAGGTTAGGTTAGGTTAGGTTAGGTTAGGTTAGGTTAGGTTAGGTTGGGGTGCTAAGGTCGGGTAACCTCCACGAGAGCTTGCCGCTTCTCGTCCCTTTGGATACGTCCGGAGGGAAGGGAAGACGGTGGAGCCGGTGCATCCTGGGCGATGTGCAGTGACTTCCCCAAAGTGGGATCTTGCTGCTCATCGGCAAATGACCCGACACGTTCGTTTCTCCGCGTGTCCCTCTGATTAGCAGAGGGCACAGTGGAGGAGCAGGGGCGGGCTCTGTGTGTACTTACACTACCGCAGAGCAGGCCGGGAAGGAGTTCCTTCCTTGCCACCGCCGGGGGGGGGGTGCGTTATCGTCTGGAGGGGGGGCTCCAGGCGACCGCGGCCTTGCCTTAATTGGCCGGGCCAAGACATGGAGAGTCAATAACACCCGACAAGGAAAAGTCGTTAATAACCCTCAGGAAACCGGTTGGCCTCCTGTAGTAGTAGACTTGTCCGGGCACAGGGGGCTCTGCACGGATCGACGGTTTTTCCCCCACACTCGTGGGATTTATTATGAATAAAAAACACAATTCAAATAATGATGATGGTGAGGGAGATAAGTCTCCAGTGCTGCCTTCAGGTAGCGTAAGTAGTGAATTTCTGGAGAATTTTCATACTCCAGTACTCTCGGAGAGTGATGAGTATGATTCGGACGCTTCAAGCGTGACAATCTACTCCGACAAAAAGGCAGGGAGTAAAGAGAGAAAGCGTCGGCTTGAGGAGCTGGATGACATTCCTATGTCACCCAGTGTAGTAGTGACCACTAAAGTGGCCAAGAGGGGGCGTGGTCGCCCTCCTACCACTGGTCAATACGTGGGCTTGGCCGCGGCTAAAGCAGCCTTAAATGAGGCTAAGAGAGAAGAGATGCGGCTCCAAGCGGAGCAGGAGATGGACGAGGGCTTGCGAGAGGTAGCGTGCTCTCGCCTCTCCGACTCCTCAACTATGTCAGGTGGCAGTCAAGAAAGTCTTGATGGCGTTCGGGGTGAGCCCCAAAGCATTATGTATAGTTTGAGGACAATCAGGCATGTTGCCACGAATTCTAAAAACCTACAGGGCAGATTCGTGAAGAAGCTAAAAGATGCAGCTGATAACGTGGAGATGCGGATGAATAATCTCCACCAGCTCAGTTCCACTGAGAGGACAGAGCAACTGGAGGCGGCTAACGCTCGTCTCCAGTCGGAGGTGGCTGAGCTGAGAAAGGAGATTTCGGAGCTACGGGCGCGGATCGCGCGGTCTCCTTCTGTCGCCTCTGCGGTCCCGCCGTGCTCGCCCACGGCCACGGCCATGCCGTCCTTTGAGGAAATGATGCGTACCATAATGATCCAAGTGGGGATCATGGTGGACGCTCGCATTGAGGCGGCGAAGGAGCCTGCGGGCACTCGTCTCCGTCCCCCTCTGGCCGGTGATAAACGAACTCGTGAGGGGAGGTTGCTCCCCGAGGAGCGCATGCGCCCCCCTTTGGCGCACGACGAATATGAAATGGAGGTTTTGGCGGATCCCGGTTCTCAGCCGGGCTCTGCCCCTAAGCTCCCTAAGGGGAAGCGAGGTAGTAAAAACCAGGGGCTGACGAGAGGAAAGCGGACCAAGGAAGGGCCGCAACCTTCTGCGTCGCCTCACGTGGGAACTGACCCTGATCCACCGACACCCCAGTCCTCGGGAGAGGCAGAATGGGTCAAGGTGGCTAAGAAGGCCAAGAAGCCAAAGGCGGGGCCTAAGCCACCGCCTGCGGCCCAAAAAACAAGGAGGCCGGTGAGGTTGCGTCTCCCCCAGTCCTCGGCTGTAACAATAACGTTGCAGCCGGAGGCTGGGAACCGGGGCGTAACCTACGCCAAAGTACTGCGTGAGGCGGCGCAAAAGATTGCGCTCGCTGACCTCGGCATTCCCGCCGTGCAGTTCAGGGTGGGAGTGTCGGGGCAGCGAATCCTGGAGTTGCCGGGAACGGAGTCCGGAGCGAATGCCGATCGCTTGGCAGGCAAGCTGAAGGAGTTGTTCAGTGAAGAGGTCATCCGGGTTGGCCGGCCCACGAAATGCGCAGAGATGCGCATTTCGGGGCTGGACGACTCGGTGACCTCCGAAGAAGTGGTCGCGGCGATCTCCCGGGTTGATGGATGCCCAACGGCATCCATCAAGGCGGGAGATATCCGCCGCGGCCACACGGGCAGTGGCACCATGTGGGTGCGCTGCCCGGTGGCAGTGGCTAAAAAGGCCTCGGAGGAGGAACGGCTGGCCGTCGGATGGTCCTCGGCGCAGGTTAAAATCCTGCCGCCGAGGCCATTAAGATGCTATCGGTGCCTCACTCCGGGGCATGTTGTAGGTGACTGCAAGTCAGAGGTGGACCGCAGCGGTCTTTGCTACCGCTGCGGGCAGGCCGGCCACCTGGCCGGGCAATGCACGTCCTCGCCGCTCTGCGTTGTATGCACGGCGGCGGGGAAACCTGCCGCGCACTGCTCGGGCAGCGCTGCATGTGCAGCAGCGCACCGACCGAAGAAGGGGAAGCCTGCGGCCGGGGCAAAGCCTCCGCCGCAGACTCCCCCTTAGAGCCATGGGTGTCGGACTTGGGGAAGTCCGGCGCCCAAATCCAAGGGCTCGAGAGGGCGCGCGCGTGTTCCCGCGCGCCACTCACACGTAGTACAGGGGAGGAAACGCTCCAGTCCTCCCCTCCAAAGAGGCTTGGCCTAAGGCCATCGCTGCCGGGGAAGCGTGTCGATTCCTTCGGGGTTCCCGCGACCCCGGCACTCAGGCGATGCGATGGAACACGGTGGGGTTTTAGCCGGTAGGAGTCCGGCATAACCCGTCGTCGTCCCCAAGGCGGCGGGTATCCATGAGGATTTCCCCACCTAAAAAAAAAAAAAAAAAAAAAAAAAAAAAAAAAAAAAGGTTAGGTTAGGTTAGGTTAGGTTAGGTTAGGTTAGGTTAGGTTGGGGTGCTAAGGTCGGGTAACCTCCACGAGAGCTTGCCGCTTCCCGTCCCTTTGGATTCGTCCGGAGGGAAGGGAAGACGGTGGAGCCGGTGCATCCTGGGCGATGTGCAGTGACTTCCCCAAAGTGGGATCTTGCTGCTCATCGGCAAATGACCCGACACGTTCGTTCCTCCACGTGTCCCTCTGGTTTTCAGAGGGCACAGTGGAGGAGCAGGGGCGGGCTCTGTGTGTACTTACACTACCGCAGAGCAGGCCGGGAAGGATTCCCTTCCTTGCCACCGCCGGGGGGGGTGCGTTATCGTCTGGAGGGGGGGCTCCAGGCGACCGCGGCCTTGCCTTAATTGGCCGGGCCAAGACAAGGCGAGTCAATAAAACCCCGACAAGGAAAAGTCGTTAATAACCCCGGGGCACCTGGGCAACCCTGTGTATCTCCCTGCGGGGAGGTCCCTTGCCGCTGGAATGGGCGTCACCCAGCGGTGGACCCACTTAGATCGTCCCATAATCGTGGGAACAGAATGGAGAAAACTATTAAAAAAAAGTCTTCTGCTTCGGCAGGTGCCAGGGGAGGCACTAAATCACCCGTACCTTCTGCTTCGGTGGGTAGGCGTAGTTTGCGGAGTGGCGATTCGCCAGTCTTCCCGGCTTCGGCCGGTGGTTCTGGAAAGAGAACCAAGGAGTGGGTTCTTGGGTCCGAGGCTGACTCTGATGACGAGTCAGGTCTCGAATCGGTGTCGTCGCACTCAGAGGGAACTCTGAAGCGGCGACTAGATGAGTTTGGTCAGTCTGGTAGTCAGCCTGCTCCGAAAATCGGAACGGCTAGAAGGGGCAGAGGAGGCCGATCAACTGCTGGTCGGGCTGCCCCGAACGTGGTCGGAGAGGATTCCCAGTGTGAAGAGTCCTCCGACGACTCAGAGATGAAAGCGTCGATGGCTCAATTGGAGGCAAGTTTGGCAATTACTGATGCTGCGGGGTTAACCGATCCTGTGAGGAGGGCTAAACATATGGAGGAGTTTGAGAGGGAGTGCATGGTCTATGAAGAGTCTATAAAGAGGGCGAGGGGCCGTCCCCCGACCACTGGCCAGTACATAGGTCTGGCCAAGGCCAAAGAGGAGCTGAACGCCGCCAAGCGTGAGGAGCTTAGGCTTCAAGCGGAGGCGGAATATGCTGAGGAGCTTCGCTTGGCGGAGTTGGAGGTTTCTCGCCTCTCCAAGTCAGTTGAGACGGGGGGCGAGAACCCTTCAACTGAGGTAGGCTTAGTGCCCCACATTGTGGCCAATGTGGGCGTAATTAGGACCGTGGCCGGCAGGTGCAAGAACCTAAAGGGCACAGATGTGAAGGCTCTTAAAAACGCGGCGGACGCGATTGCGAGTACGGTGGAGCTTCTTGCTAGGCGCTCCACTAATGAGGAGACAGCCAGACTGCAAGCGGATAACACCCGTCTGCAGTCTGAGCTGGATCAGCTCCGCAAGGAGGTGGCGGAATTGCGCTCTCGGGTGGCTCAGCCTCCCCAAGTGCCGATCGACGAACTGACGCGCTCCATCATGGTCCAGGTCGGGACCATGATGAGCGCGCGGTTCGACGCGTTGGAGGGGAGGTTGCTCCCCGAGGAGCGCATGCGCCCTCCTTTGGCGCACGACGAATATGAAATGGAGGTCCTGGCGGATCCCGGTTCTCAGCCGGGCTCTGCCTCTAAGCTCCCTAAGGGGAAGCGAGGTGGTAAAAACCAGGGGCTGACGAGAGGAAAGCGGACAAAGGAAGGGCCGCAACCTTCTGCGTCGCCTCACGAGGGAACTGACCCTGATCCACCGACACCCCAGTCCTCGGGAGAGGCAGAATGGGTCAAGGTGGCTAAGAAGGCCAAGAAGCCAAAGGCGGGGCCTAAGCCACCGCCTGCGGCCCAAAAAACAAGGAGGCCGGTGAGGTTGCGTCTCCCCCAGTCCTCGGCTGTAACAATAACGTTGCAGCCGGAGGCTGGGAACCGGGGCGTAACCTACGCCAAAGTTCTGCGTGAGGCGGCGCAAAAGATTGCGCTCGCTGACCTCGGCATTCCCGCCGTGCAGTTCAGGGTGGGAGTGTCGGGGCAGCGAATCCTGGAGTTGCCGGGAACGGAGTCCGGAGCGAATGCCGATCGCTTGGCAGGCAAGCTGAAGGAGTTGTTCAGTGAAGAGGTCATCCGGGTTGGCCGGCCCACGAAATGCGCAGAGATGCGCATTTCGGGGCTGGACGACTCGGTGACCTCCGAAGAAGTGGTCGCGGCGATCTCCCGGGTTGATGGATGCCCAACGGCATCCATCAAGGCGGGAGATATCCGCCGCGGCCACACGGGCAGTGGCACCATGTGGGTGCGCTGCCCGGTGGCAGTGGCTAAAAAGGCCTCGGAGGAGGAACGGCTGGCCGTCGGATGGTCCTCGGCGCAGGTTAAAATCCTGCCGCCGAGGCCATTAAGATGCTATCGGTGCCTCACTCCGGGGCATGTTGTAGGTGACTGCAAGTCAGAGGTGGACCGCAGCGGTCTTTGCTACCGCTGCGGGCAGGCCGGCCACCTGGCCGGGCAATGCACGTCCTCGCCGCTCTGCGTTGTATGCACGGCGGCGGGGAAACCTGCCGCGCACTGCTCGGGCAGCGCTGCATGTGCAGCAGCGCACCGACCGAAGAAGGGGAAGCCTGCGGCCGGGGCAAAGCCTCCGCCGCAGACTCCCCCTTAGAGCCATGGGTGTCGGACTTGGGGAAGTCCGGCGCCCAAATCCAAGGGCTCGAGAGGGCGCGCGCGTGTTCCCGCGCGCCACTCACACGTAGTACAGGGGAGGAAACGCTCCAGTCCTCCCCTCCAAAGAGGCTTGGCCTAAGGCCATCGCTGCCGGGGAAGCGTGTCGATTCCTTCGGGGTTCCCGCGACCCCGGCACTCAGGCGATGCGATGGAACACGGTGGGGTTTTAGCCGGTAGGAGTCCGGCATAACCCGTCGTCGTCCCCAAGGCGGCGGGTATCCATGAGGATTTCCCCACCTAAAAAAAAAAAAAAAAAAAAAAAAAAGGTTAGGTTAGGTTAGGTTAGGTTAGGTTAGGTTAGGTTAGGTTAGGTTAGGTTAGGTTAGGTTAGGTTAGGTTAGGTTAGGTTAGGTTAGGTTAGGTTAGGTTAGGTTAGGT